>OU015439.1:11407931-14240431 GCA_907164795.1 Hemaris fuciformis
GTCCGACAACCTGCACTAAGGCCTAAACACTCTTAGTTGTAGAGGAGGTCCGTGACCAGCAGTGGGACGTATATGGGTTGATGATGATGATGTTGGTATATTTTTACACATTATGTATGTTTTTTTTGTATTGAGGTCGATTTAGACATGCAAAAAGACACAGTATTTCTTAATCTTCTTAGATAAATACAATTGCCATGTAAAGTTAGTATTGACTTGATAGTTAATGCTATTTATAATTTCTCTTCAATATGTTTTGATAAAACATGACATTTCCTTGAATCACTGAACATAATTAAAGCGACTTTGACATGATAAATCAATAAATTGTTATTGACTACTATTTTCTGGAACACGAGTATTTGTTGATGTTGTTTAATAAGTTGTCTGTGTTCAGTCTTGAGATGTCAATTTCAATGGCGCTTGTAAATGAAAACAACATAGGTATTTTTGTTCATCATTAGATTGAAAACGTATGCTGTTTTCTTTATTTTCATTACGGGTCCTCTTTTTGTCTCAAGAGGCTAATGTACCATATGTTGGTACCATTATAAATTACCTGGGCCATGTAAAAGTAGATAAGCTATGAAATTAGGCGAAGTATTGACCTTATTTATAAAATGTAGAGCGAACATATTTATAGAAAAATGTTAATGATCTTATCATGTTATTATCATAAAAAACATAGTGCTAGTAGTGCAGTGAGTGTGAATGTACTAGAACCAGACGTTAAAGACGGAGGTTTGTAACTATTATGTACAAAGTCATAGGTGAGATAAGCTTGGCTTAATTAGGTATTAGTATTCTGTCACAGTATATTGTCATTCGTATAAAAGTTAATATGTAAGAATTTTTTTCTTAAAGTATTCTCGTATTAGGTATTATTGCTAGGTATGTATATTGTAATGTTTCCTTGGCCAACACCGACTTCAACCATAACAATATAATTGTAACTACATTATATTATCGTAATTTGATTGACTTTTAAGTAGTCTAATATTTTTCATTTCATTTTACTTAGGAGAACTCTAAAAAATATTTTGATCATTGTTTGTTATTCACAGGTATGTGTTGAGTTAGATTTGAAGTGGATAGGTACCTACCTACCTTCTTGCGTGGTAAACACCTATTGATGAAGAGAAAAAGTAAGTTGATTATATACGCAATATTTTTTTAAACTACGAGAGACTATTCGGACTCACAAACACCTTCGCTCGTAACAAATTTTTGTGTCGGTAAGAGAATAGAACCCACGACCTCTCTTTTCGCAAGCTGGTGTCTAGCTAACTGCGCCACAGACGCTGATGAATTGTATGTAATGCATTGGTATTTGATCAATTTTCCGACGCGAGGTCGGTAAGAGAATACCTATTAGGTACTTTCCATGATCCTAAGCTGCAAGATATCGAGAAATTATCATATCGATGCGTATTATATACCAAGATGTGCTGGACTTTTCCTAATTTTTGCATTTAAAAAAAATTGGTCCTAGTGATTCGTAGGTTCAAACAGATATTTTACATTCTAGCACTCATTATAGTTACGATACTTCATATTTGTTACCTAGGTTTTATGCATTTTTGCCCTCAGCATATTGTCGCATCCTATTTCCAGTACTCTTCCACTTTAAGCTATTTATTTAGCAACTTTTTTTAAGTACCAATACCTTGAATAAGCAATACCATGAAATTGGATAAATAATGTTATCCAAGTGTACTTTCGGTGATGCACTTCTTCCATTATGTTTAATATGGCGTAATCCTCGTGCATATGACAATCCTATCCACAATTACGTATGCAATTATCAGATTTAATAATCATTCCCAAGACAATACTTAAAAAATAATTTCTTATAGTTTAGTAATTGATTAAAATCAGACCTACGTTTATGGAAGATTAACTGGGAACTTCCACATTTGCAGTGATTAAGTTACTGCTAACGTATATTTAAACGAGAATATTTAAATAATTTAAGTCCTTTAAGGAATTTGCGAATAATTGTTGCAACATGAGGTCATTTAGTAGTTCATTCATTAAATAATAATATAAATATATTAACTGATTCCAATATTATTAAATAAGTTTAAAGTTTTTACATTGTAACAAAGTTATAAAGAAAGTGTAAGTGTACTAACATGTGTGTTTAGTGTCTATTGCTTATAGGTATGCATTTATTACAATAAATGGCGTGATGTTATAATTAGTGACTATTTTGTCGCAGCATATTAAAATACGAATATGCCGCACTCATTATCTGAAACAAAAGAAATATTAATTAATTGTAACTTTCAAGTTTTTTATTGAATTGATCTGACAAAGGTGTCATGCGGTCATCATATTTATACCCAGAATAAAAGATCGTAGATATGTAACTGGCCTTGGAATAAAAACCGTAGGAGAAATAACAAACAAAAAAAAATAGAAAAAAAATATGATCAACATTTAATAAATATTAAACAATAAAATAATAATAAATAATAGAAACTTACAAAAAGTGTAGTAGGATCTTTCTGCAGTGCTAGTAAAAACCAATATTGAGAGATAATTTTGGATGCAAAGGTAAAACATACATAGTTTTTTTTTAATGTAGTTTGGGTCCTTTACTTTAAAGGGCAATAAATTGAAGACGATATTTTATAGAAATTTAGTTTTTCGTTAGCAAACATGTAACCCTTGTTTGTTCTGTGGTATGTGGTGTTAAATTGAAGGATATCGGATTCGATTTCCGAAATAATTATAAGTAAGTAGGTACATCCATCAGTTCCTAACATATGTACCTACATAATTACTAATTAGGGATTAATATTTGTGGATGACACATTGTTTGTTCCGATGAATGGTTTGAATCAACAGCTTCTCCTTTTAAAAGCCAGTGTCTAACTAACTAAAATAAAATTATAAAATATTTTTATTATACATTTTATACAATTTACGAAGTAGTGATGGCCTTAGGGTTTAGGAGCGGTCGAGAATCTCGGCGGTCGCGGGTTCAAACCCCAGGCACACACCTCTGACTTTTCGAAGTTATGTGAGTATTCATAATGATTAACCACGTAATTTAACGGTGAAGGAAAACAGCGTGGGGAATTCTGGTCACCTAAAAATTATTAGGAATTTCTTAGTTGTTTAGTCGGTCAACCCGCATTAGGCCAGCGCGGGGGATTAAGTCCTAAAACCTTTCTGCTGTAGAGGAGGCTCATGCTCAGCAGTAGGACGTATATGGGCTGATGATGATGAATACTTACGGATGAGAATGTCTCGAGTTCCACATTTGGGAGGCCGCCAAATTTAATAAGCAGGGGCTTCTGAGTTCGCAGTATTATTAATATGATGTCTGAGCGGAGTAACTTCCCCAAGGAGTTGTCATGCCAACCGCAGTTCCAACAAGCATCTCCAACTGCAAAGCCCTGAAAGAGTGTAATAGTAATTAAAACTTAATTATTAAAAGCACATTAGTGCCTTCCTGATTCCGCGGCACAATTGTAGGCTATCTGGATTCTGGAGGTACCGAGTTGAGTTTTAGTATTAATAAATTCTCAGTAGCAACACGGAGTCTGGAAATTGCCCGAATAACGGTAATACGCTCGCCTACTATTTCGCGAGTCTTATTTTTATAATTGACTTGAATTAACACTTTGGTGAATTGTAAGTGTGGAAATAAACTCTGCCTACCCTCTTGGGGATGAACGCGTGAGTGCATGTCAAGATGATCAATTTATTACGTTAGTCAAGTATAGAAATAAGGTGCAGTATACTAGTAGCATCTGACCAATTTAAGCCTCGTTGAATTAAACATTCCACCAATAAACCATCTGAAGCAATATTAATTTTTTGATAACTGCATCGCTTTCAGACAGATTGTTGTTCTGTGTTTTCTTAATTTTTATTTGTTGTTTATATCATCTGAGTTTTAATATTATCATAGTCAGAAGCTGATACTCGTACTAAACATTTTAATAGGCTCTCTTTTTGAAAAGTCATGATTACGTAGCGATACAATATTAATAGCCATCAGATGATGTTTAACCTGCGATAGGCCAACTGCGACTCTTTTTTGTGCAACGACAGGCAATGAAACCACTGAAATTTGTTATTTGTCTGGTTGTTTGTGAGATTAAAGTTTCTTATCATCTCTGATATCCGCTGCATAAAGTTCGTATCTTGATGTGTGTATGGGAGTAGTAGAAACAATGTATTGTGATAGTTAGGTGTTTTGGTTTCTTCATTACCTTATTTCTAAGTAATGTTCCAAGATAACACGGTATCCATAGCTGCATGCAGGAGCAGACTCCGAGCAGACAGAATAAAAAGTTTACTGAACCTTTGTCCAGATCCTAAAAAAATATATAAAAATATAAGTTTAATATTTAATTTGGAGAGTAATTTAATCAGAATTATGCGTAATTATAGAAATAATGCTAAGAAACATAATATTCGATGTGTAACCTAGCAGTTTGGGAATCTAAATGTGAAACCTATTAAAGATAACCTTCTTTTGACTCACGATAAAGTATCAAAATTAAGTAATTGCATCATAAATACGGTGCAAAGGATACAAATGTTATATTAATTTCAAATAGATTTATTTAGTACTGTGCGTTCCGAAACAACAAGAACTTTTCGGTCTCAACATGCACATAAGAAACTAATATTGCTTTAATCACAGCATAGTAAAGTGACTTCACTGCGACTAAGAGTATACAGCTTAGAAATAGAAAATTTGTATTAGTTAGACCCAAGGTTCTGGGAAGGGAGAAGGTACGATTTTTAGAGCATTTAGCGGGGTGCAAAACAAAGTAGTGGGATGACATCCCTAAATATCTATAGCAGCTTTAAGCTAATGGGGCTGATCACCATACCATCCAAGTATATGGATGTGTAGGCAGTAAATGCTCTCAATTTTTTTCAGACTTGACATAGAAAAAGCCGAGTTACTTATATTTAGATAGGCCTATGTGCAGCAGTGAAACTATATAACTATACTAGATGATAGTATTTTTAAAGCTAAAAATTTTGAGAGCGGCAAATTTTTGTCGGATGTTGAGATTATTCCGCATTCATCAAGAAATACTCTGATTTAAAGGAAAGGGAAATCATTATCTACTTCTATCGAGAAAGTGTACATCAGTATATTTTCAAAGCATTGATCTCAGCTGGATTTCTGAAACCATATTTAAAAGATTCTCTCAGCAGGAATATACGTGCCGTCGCCTGCATTGCAGTAAATGTTATTTAACGATAACATATCAATGATATACAAAAGAAATAAGATGGGCGATAACAGACGCCCTTATTGTACAAAGTCGTCAACTGATATAATTGCGAAGCTGTTTTACCAACAAGAACAAGAATTCTACGCCCACCTAGGTAATGGGTATACATTTTCCTTTTTTTTGGTCAAACCGTAAGTCAGAACTTGTATACGAAACAGACGATGACCAATGACCTCACCTGATCTGACCAAGATCAGTCACAAAACCATTGGTTTGGATGGGACTTATAAATTCAGCTAGTCTAAGTATAAGTAAATAATACAAGTATTTCAAGTGGTCATACTATAGTTAAGAGAACTTTTTATTTTTCTATGATTAGTAAATTTTAATATTTAATTTTAACTTCGAAACGAGTTCTCATTGTATTTGACCACATGAAGTACTAAAAATGCATCAATTAGTTAAAAATACATGTACATAATATGTACTTACCTCAGCAATTTGATATCCAATCAAACATAACAGGAACGAGCTGAACATTACTTGATATACTAAAGTTGGCCCATATACTAATGAGACCGTTTCGATTATCCTGACAAAATAGAATTCTATTATTTCTAGGACCTCCTAATTGTTTGCTAGAAGAACTAACGCATATAGATCAAGTCCTCTAAGTTTGTATTTCTTTAAATAAACACACACGCACACAACTCGATAAATAACTTATTCTTGTATTTGTAGACTTTGTTGAATGCCTCGTGGTCTCGCGGTCAAAGTATGTGCCGTATGATCTAGAGGTCCTGGGTTCGATTCCCGGGTCGGGCAAAGTGTTATTGGGTTTTTCCATTAGGAAATTCTCAGTAAGACTATTCAGTAATTCTCAGTGGGACTAATACATACCTGGCGAAATGTGGGTGCAGAAATGCACCTCTGCCTACACCTTCGGGGAATACAGGCGTGAGTTTATGTATGTATGTATGTATTTGTAGCTAAATATTGGTATAGAATGTACGAGTAAATTATATTTTTTTTGGTGGAATGACAATGTTATACAGAATTTACAGAGCATTAAAACTCGCAATTTCCAGATGCAAATACTAAAATACTTTGAAAGGGTGACATTGATGATTGATCGTAAATGAACACGCCGAAGTCATGGCACAGAGTTGGAAATATGCGAAAAAAAATACCTGGCGCTTTATGACTAGCGAAAAGTATGTGCTTCGAAATGTGTAAGCATTTGGATATCCTGAGTTTTTTGTTAACAGTGGAGACAAGTATAGAACAAAAATATAGCAAATATCTTCACTCTATTTATACAGCGATATTTCAACGTTAATTAAAATCACGTGTTCGTGACGATAACCACAACAATGTACTAAAGTTGAGCAAAGAATACACGATTATGTAAAATTACGTTTAAGACGACGACGTGCATGCATGAAGAGGATAATGTCAGTTGAGGAAGCGAAAAAAGTATGTTTGGACCGTAGCACTTGGCGCTCTATAGTCTCTATCTACCCCAACGGGAGACAGGCGTGAGTTTATGTATGTATGTATTTTCGTGCCGTGTGCACATCGTGGGTCTAAATAGATAATAAACTAGGTAGCTGTGTGGATTAAGTGACGTTGCCTATCCAAGGTATTCCAGATATATGGCATATTAAAATATACTTATCTTGTTTTTTTAATTATTTAAATATTTTGTTGTTTTGGTTTTTACGACGAAAATAAGCGAGTGCCTTTTATTATCTTTGAATAATTCACGTGGTTTATTTTATAGGCATGATGACGGAATAAGTAAACACAGGTTTTCCTACTAATGTATACATACAGATACCTACATCAGGAAATATTCCCTATTTGATAAAATTTAATGTCCATTAAAAATATGGCGATGCCAATTTAACCAGTTTTTAATGTTGTTTGTTTAAATGGGTAAATAAAATAGCTTACTTAAATACAGATTGGTGCCATTTAACAATCCTCTTGACTCTTCGATTCATCGACAAACGCATCTCATTTCTGCGTGGGTCACTCCGATGCAAAGAAGCCGTGAACTCATCCAAGTTGTCAAATATAACACGAAAATCCAGAATCATCATATCCAGTACGAAGTAACAATGCAGTAATATGTGAAATAACGTGTAAATATACACTGCAAAAAAGTGTTAATATATTCCATGTGTTTGCATACAATCACTTAGTTTAACGTTGAAGAAAAACATCGTGAGGAAATCTGCACACCTAAAAGTTCTTACGAATTTCTTAGGTAAGGCCTAAACCCTCTCAGTTGTAGAGGAGGCCCGTGTGCAGCAGTGGGACGTATATGGGTTTTGCATTACTATAACAAAAAGCATGTGAGAAATCTATCACCAATGTAATTATTTTTTTTTAGCACAAACACCTCAGCATAAGCAAAGTAAACCCACATGAGTAGGTACTGCAGTGCTGCCAAATGTTTATAATTTATGTTTTAGTAGAACACATAATATAGGAAAATGGTGATGACGGTTATACGCTGTTTCTTTTGAAGTCCTTCAGATCTTCTGAAGTTAAAATGAAGAATTTAATATTTGAAGCCAATAAAATTCAAACTTTATTTATTTTTGTTGGAAAATTCATTAGCATTTTCCTATGAAAAAGCATAAAGCCGGTTAAGCATAGAATTCTAAGCCAAGCATTAAATTTGGGACGACATGGCTAGATGAAGTCTAAAACTGAGAAGACATTTAATTCTCAAGGTATGTTAAGGTGGAATTATTAAATTTAGTGATACTTACCGCCAAAAGTTTGTACTATCATGAGACAAAAGTTCATTTCAATGAAAAGAAATATTTCGTAGATCGGTGTCCTGTACGGGTCGTCATTAGGAAGCCAGATTGGGAACGATAGCGGTCTTATTGTGTTCTCAGTGTGTACCACAAACAATGTCTGATACACCAAAGCCAGAACTGGAAATATCAAGAACGCGCCGCCGGTGAATGTGGCGAGAATCAGCCAAGAATAACACAATTTCCATATTAAAAGTTGACCATTCAGGAATGGTGTTCTGTAAAAAGCAGTCAAATTAAAAAAATTCAAGGAAGTTGTAAATAATTTCATTACTGAACTGAAGTTTTGATGTCTATCTGTTTCATCGCTAAAGGTAAATCATCAATAAGTAAAAAACGAGGATGTTGTTATAATTTCTCGGTTGATAATGGTAATATCAAAAGACGAAGTGTTTACAGAATGAAGTTGCGAAATAATTAAATAGGTAAGATTATTACTAGGTCATACATCCGTTGTTGTTACTGCGCTAAAATAAATGATTTAATACTACCTAAGGTACAAAGTTTAAGAGATACGCGCTTGCAGACTATTTCGTAAAGTGGAGCACGCTAGGTAAATACTGTTTCGGACATCAATCGGCACAAACATTCCTTTAATATGCGTAAGATAGAAATGATTCAAGATTTTTATGGTGCTTTTAAGACAGGAATTTATAAACATTTGGCTTGGTAATGTAATTAATGACCATGATAAAAAAATTAAACGGCGGCACACTGTTTTTATCATTTGCTATTAAGGCACGTACATACTCTGTTGCTCTTACATATACGAGTATGTATTACTTATGAAACAACATTATGACTATTGTCACCCCAACAGAATGCCAGACGATTGGATATCATTGGGTCAGTGGGTAGTAATACAGTGCCAGATTATTTATGCCACTAATAAAGTCAGGACGACCATATTACATTCGCATAATACCAAAGTCTTTCAAAATTGAAGATATCCTGAATTTAATGCATGTTAAATTAGCGCAATGGACCATTTCAAATTGTACAAATAAAAGATGCTATGCACTGTTTTATGTTAAGTTTGTTAGAGGCCTTTATCGTCATGATGATGTTATCTTTATCGATACATGCTCATTAGACAGCAACTTTTCTATTAATGCTTTCAAAATTTCTATCCAACCAAACATTGCCTACAAAATTATAAATCCCTCATTGTCATCTATACTAATATATAAAGCTGAAGAGTTTGTTTGTTTGTTTGTTTGGTTGAACGCGCTAATCTCAGGAACTACTGGTCCGATTTAAAAAATTCTTTCAGTGTTAGAAAGCCCATTTATCGAGGAAGGCTATAGGCTATATAACATCACGCTATGACTAATAGGAGCGGAACAACAATAAATTATGTTTCAAAATCGGGGGATTTTTTTCCTTTTGAGAACTTCCGCTGCGTGCGCTGCGGAAACGGTTAAAGTTTCGCTAAAATAATGTATGACAGAATTGTTCCCCTTTAAAAGTTCTAAAAAAAAGTCCTCGACAGCATATGTCTATCTTTTAAGGTTGGCTCACTATAACCCTTTTTTATGCTAACCAAATTTGTTCTGAAATAAACCATTATTTGTAAATGGTGTTTTCATAAATACGATATTAATCCTTATCCAAATAAATACGTTATTCATCACAAGTATTTAATTTAAAAGAAATTTGCCCTTTACATCATTTGATTTCAATGAGTATCTTAGAAGATATCGCAGTTTTAAAATAACACCGCAGCGAAAAAATGATAAAGCGCGCAATGATGTACAAGGCGCCGGCCGGCCGGTGCGCGGCGGCACACGTTTCACGTCTATTTGACCGATTTGAATGCTTTTTGGTATGGACATAAATGGGACTCTGTGGAGTAAAATAGACTACAAATTATTTTCTTTCTGAACCCAACCATGTAGTCTACGCGGACGGAGTCGCGAGCAAAAGCTAGTAACTGATAAGACCGTTCTTTTTACTATCATTAACGCATGTCTGTTTGTTTTTGTTTTTTAAGTTGCAGCATAATGGATTAATAAATATCATTCGTATCGTGTGGTTAATGACTTACAAACAAGCAGTAGAACTAGATTACATACACAGCTCGGTTAATATAGATATAACTTGGTTTCATATCTTGACGGCCCGTACTCCAGTTGGCATTGTAATTACCGCCAAGTAATTATTTAGTACAGAAAACATTTAACGGTATGTCTTAAATAGTACGACGAAGCAAATTATTATAGAATCAAAACACTTGTCTAATTGTTACTACATGAACCAACGGATTTTTATGTACCATTAACAAACCCCATAAGTTATAAAAATAATTCTTACTATAATATTATTATATTATCCTTACTAATATTATAAATGCGAAAGTAACTCTGTCTATCTGTCTCGCTTTCCTGCTAAAACTACTGCAACGATTTAAATGAAATTTGGTACACAGATAGTTTAGAGCCTGAGAAAGGACATAGGCTACTTTATATTGCGGAAAAAGGGTGTTAAAGGGTTGAAAAGGGGGATGAAAGGTTGTATCGAAGTATTGTCATTTTTAAAGCTAGAAGCTTGAAACTTATTTTTTAGGCTGTTGATCAGATATAAATAAATATGACATTCAAAGTTTGAAAAAAAATACCTTTAAGGGGGTAAAATAAAGATAGGGGATGAAAGTTTGTGTGGAAATTCGTCATTTTTGAAGCTAGAATGATGAAACCTTTTTATTTTTACTTTTATTTATTTATTATTTAAAGAATCTTATTTAAAGATTGTTAAAATTTTACCCTTAATATGTAATAAATTAGAAAATAACTATATTATGTCTGTTATGCTTTCACGCCTAAATCATATGACCGATGTGAACGATTTTTGGCATGGACGTAAATGGGACTCTGTGGAATAAAATAGACTATAACTTATTTTCTTTCTGAACCCTGTAGTCTACGCGGACAGAGTCGCGGGCAAATGCTAGTAATAATATATTCTTACCGATGCATCGGTCCTAGGCTACAAATAAATTTAAAGTCGTCATTCATATGTTCAAAGAGTTGCACGATCCTCTCTTTGTAGTGAAACAAGCTGAGGTATACTATTGGTGTAGTGAGGATTATTATCAAGTAGCAAAAGCTTTCCGTGGCGAACGAGTAGTCCTTCGTGGAGATACCTCGATAGATAAACATGCCTTCTAAACCAATGCCCACGCAGCTGAGTAATATACAGAATGTGGGCCATACTAATCTGTGAAATAATTAATACAGCCTTAGATATTTTATATTATGATTGTTTTTTTATTTATTTAAACTTTAAAGTGATTGTAAAGGTTGACTTTCTGCCCAACGCATTCTTGCCAGTCGAACCTTGGGTGATGTAGAGATGATACACAGCAGGTGTGCGAATAAAACAAATTATAAACATATCGTATTAGAAATTTATAACTACAGAAACCTGTGTACATATTTTTGGAAAAGAAGAGAAGCAATGAATAAAATGAGATAAAAAATATTATCAATAAAAAAATAATATAAGAGATACTTTTATGCTTAAGTACTAATGATTAAATGTGTGCACTTCTACCTTGAGAGTTCGTGTTATATTTTTTAGGTATTGAAATTTCACTAAACTCTGAAATATGGTCGGAATAACACAATTAATTGTACAATTCATTATTAAAAATATGAGTATGCTGCAAAATAATAAATTTGACTATGATTTTCTGGTTGGTTAAAAAAGGAATTCCGCTTATTTTGCAACGTTGTACGTCTAAAACGTGTAATATTTTTTGAAAATATACTGAACTAATTCAATTCACAATGACAATGTTAGCGAACTATTGACCTATATTTGTTGTTTTGTATACAATACTCGTATAAGTTGAACGGGTTGGTTGGGATGATGTCATTGTACTAATGCAGATTATTAAGTGAGCTATTTACTGAAACTAATTTTTTGAAATTTATTGGAATTATGAATGATGTGAATTGTGATGAAATTTTCACATGAAAAATAGTGAAAAATATACCTCATTAAAGGTTTCTGGTTGTTAAAGGATATTCCTTTGAGAGCTAAAAGAATTTTCAGCTGCGGATGAAAATTATACAAAGAAATATCCGGACGATTAAAATCGAATGTTTTCTTGAAGAAAATTTTTTTAAAGGCCACCAAATACGGCATTTTTATCAGGCAACTTGATAAGACACGGAACGAAGGACAAATAAGAACTGGTCTGTTCATAATGTCATTGCTAATTTACTATAATTAAGGCTCGTTAATAAGGCCGAGTTAAATTAATGAATGTAACAAGTTTTTGCATTAAATATTAGCAATTATAAGTGTCTTACAAATTGTATGGTATGTTGGGGTTGCGTGCTTATACGTAATTTGAAATGAATAATTTAACTGGTATAAAATTAAAATTATGGATGCAGCTTTTTGAAATAGTGAGTGAATTGTTGACTCTGTATGCAAAAATAAATAAATAAATACACCCAACAGTCACATACATAGTTCTGATCCCACACTAAGATACAAGTCTTGTGTCGTGGGTATCAGAAACTACGAGAGACTTTTCGGTCTCACATACACCCAGACCCGAAACAAATATTTGTAAAAATTAATAAATATTACCACGTCACCTACACTATCTGTCTATATAACATTTCTTTTTTCATAAAATGGCCGCGTTGAACCAAAAGTCAAGTATGGTGTAGTTTATAGGTGGCTAGGTGTCCTAATTTTAAATTCATATGGAAAGACGTAACGTCTTTCCATAGATGCATTAACATGCATCCAGCTAATGTAAGTAAAATTACAATGTAGTTAAAATTGCGGTTAGTCCTGGGAATCGTTTTCGATTACAATTCGTTGCCCCGGTATTTAAACCTCTAAAGCCTTTTTGCGATGGCACCGGATGTCGTGAGGCATTTTTTACGCCCTTAGGGAGATGAATTCCAAACCTACTATCGTATTTAACAAAGGTTCCTCGACCAGATATTTTACCAACGAATAAAAGTAGTAGAAGACAAAAAAGTTCTTAAAAACCAGAATGATTTTTAGATATTTTCATACCATTATTTATAAAAAAAATATAGAAAATGTTTTACCATAAGATCGATTAACAAGTGTTAAAATAGCAGAGATATTAAAGTCTCCATTTATAGAAAACGTTCGGTTTGTGATATGGTAGAGTGCGTATTTGGAGTCATCCATCCGTAACAATCCGTGCCATTCCTTTGTTGTTAATATGCCATCTTGCCGCACACACCGATTTGGGTCTACTTTTTTAATGCGCACTGCAAAGGAGTGGAACGCCCTGCCCGCTAAAGTGTTTCCCGTACGATACAATCTGGACAAATTTAAATCAAATGTGAATAGGCTGCTACTAGACAGGCATTCTCCATCGTCGACCGCATCGTCGCACTATGGGCAAAATAGGTCATTCTCATATCAAAAATCTGTACTTTTTTTGTTTATAAAGATATCGCTTTGAAATTTTGCATGGATATAGTCGAAAGTACAATCATTTAGGGATTTGCATGAATTTATGATACTAATGTTCTAACCCGGTTTTGCTTGGGTTCAAAGTTAAAATGCGAAGAAAAAATAAATAAATAAATAAATACACCCAACAGTCACATACATAGTTCTGATCCCACACTAAGATACAAGTCTTGTGTCGTGGGTATCAGAAACTACGAGAGATTTTTTGGTCTCACATACACCCAGACCCGAAACAAATATTTGTGCATCACACAAACATTTGTCTCGGTGCGGGGATCGAACCCGCCGCCTCTCGTTTCGCAAGCTGGTGTCTGGCCAACTGCGCCACGGGGCTGTCAAAAAAACTATATTTATTTTACACTTTCGAAAATATTATCTAAACTAATATATAGGGATTATATATAGGGACTATATAAATAGGGACTACCTAAAAATAAATTTATTGGGTTTTTAAAACTTCAATTAACATAAAAAAAGTTTATCTTTTTTATAGCACTTATAAACTTACTTAAGTATAACATTTAACGCAAAGAAATTAAATTACAAAATATTATCTTATAATTAATTTATTATAATTGGTTTTAATATACAGATTCACAATTCGACCGATGAAATAACTATTAAATATAACTTAAACATATATGTAACTTGTTTTGCTGGATCTACAATTAGTTGATGAACCTTTAAAAGAACCAAAGTGTCTTCGTCAAGTTCTTTAATATTTTTTAAAGTATTGCTTTCGAATACTGGATATGTATGGATCAGACGTGTATAAAATAGTATGAAAAACATCTTCATTCCTAGCAGACCTTGAGCATTTTCTTGCATGATGCAGTCTAAATTTCTTGTAGTCCTTATTCCCGGATTCTTAGGCATTTTCTGAAAGCTGTCCAATGGGCAACACTGAAAAATGATTTATAATACTCTCTTCATGTATTAATATTGTATGCACGGAGGATGGCATATAATACCAGTTGTATTTGCTGACATAAAGTCTAGCAGTCTGCAAAGCAAGAGATTTTTGAAATCCTCAATTATGAAATTTATGTGGTCCCTGGTTGTCTATGGTTGTTTATATAATATATTATTATTTCTTCCTTTGAACAAGTAAAACTGGCCATTTTCACTGTAATTATTGTGATAGAATAATCACCCTCGACTGAGGTTTATGTAGGAAAGCTATGAGTGTAGAGTGCAATTAAACAATATATTTCCCACATGTAACGTGTGCAAACTCATACCTATAAATACCATTTCCTGGCAATTACATAGTCAATAAGACCATAAAAGAACACTATTTTTTCTTAACCGCAAAGATAACGTTTTCGCGAACGTGGGACTCGGTTGATATTTATCATCATAACTTCTACATAAGCACGTATAAGCAGACAAATTTTTATATGTCATTTTTAAAGACCTAAGCTATTGATAAATACAAAATTCAAAACTTCGGCAAGCTTCGATAATAAAGAAATACCTAATTAAAAATTGTAAACTGGATTTTTTTATCTATATTTATAAATTTTATCATTATATACAATATATGCTACTTAAAGCAAATATTATTTTATCAAAATTATGAGAAAGAAACATTCTTTCCAAAAATATATAATTTATTAGGTGTTTTTTAACAATTTCAATCTGAAAATTGATACTGAATGTACGAAAATTATCTTGACAAATTTACTTAAAAGTAAATGTGAGTTTTTCAAATCTGTTTATCAAGTAAAATCATGATTCCAAAAGGTTATAATTCTTTCTATTTCGATAATTAACATCTTAACTATAAAACAAAATCATCAAAACAAGTAAAAAGTAACTTTTTTAAAAACTATTTTTGATATGGCCTTGTTCTAACGTTTTCCATAGTGCGTCGCTTAACACCAGGTGAGATCGTGGTCAAATGCCTGCACTAGATTAAAAAAAAAAACATTGCCACCAGACGACAAATATCAGTTGGAATGCATTAAAAAAGATTCATCATTGTCATTAGCTCATATACATATGTCCCACCGCTGGGCACGAACCTCATCTACAACTCAGAGGGTTTAGGCCTTAGTCCACCACGCTGGCCTAGTGCGGGTTGGCGGACTACACATCTAAAAAGGTTTCCTTCACCGTTAAAGTGATAATTCAAAAAAATTAGGACACCAAATTTTGCAAAAAAATATTATATCTATTTTTATCATTTTCATACATTTATCTCAAAAACAAATAAAAAATGGCTCGTGTTACTCCTTCTTTTATAATGATTAGTATCAGGTTCTCTTATTTTAGACCAGCAGTAATCCGCTAACATATTTTTATCCCAAAATCCTTTGTATCTTTCCTTAAAAACCTTCAATTCCGTTCGCCATTCATGTGGTTCATTTCCCTTACTGGAACTGCTGGGTAATGAGGGATAAGGACCTCCTTCGGAATGTAGCACAGGTTTTGTGAATGATGTAACATCAGGATATTGTGTGTGCTTTCGGTTTTTGTTGTTAAAACCTGTAGTTTCTGTGAGGCAGAAGTAGCAGTCAGTAGTATGATTTGTGGGTTCTCTCCATATCATTGGTATGCTGAATCGCAAATGTTTTCTTTTTCCTGCAGCCCAGTTCAATAAAATACTTATGCAATTTTCGCACTCTACACTAGGAACCCATTTTTTATCGAGGTTTGTTACCGAGATTTGAAAGTAATGGAAATAGGCTCGTTTTACGGCTTCAGTGATTGGTCTCTTCATTTTTAAGAAAATAATTTGGCCACAAACATTGCAAAAGTTATTTGGGTGTAATTTACACTGCCTCGATGACATTTTAAAACAAACGAAAATGTTGAAATAATACTAAAAGGCAATAAAAATAAACTATAAACTCCGACACGGCTAACAAGATTAACTTCTTAGATTAAGTAATGTGGATATATCAAAAACTTGACGTGATAAAAAAATGAGACATATGTTTTTGTAGTAAGTAGAAAACATAATATCTAATATGAATTATCTTTGGGTAAAATATTTTTTTTTTTGTAAAGTAGTGAATTATTAAATGATTTCAAACGTATTTCGATTTACATATTACATAAGTATAGCAAATAGATAAAGAAATCAATAAATAAACAACGTATTATCAATAATTAACTAAAGTACTCACGTGCTACCGTTATTAAATGTGATAATCACTAAATAATAATTCAAGTTGTTTATGTTTATCGGTGATTATTTAATAGCACGAAAATTTAATTTGCATTACACGATCGTATGATTTTAGTTCAAATATTAATTGAATGTTGTAATACGACTTTTGTTGTATTTCATCCATGCTGTTCGAATCATCATCGTCATTAGCCCATATATGTCCCACTGCTGAGCACGCACCTCCTCTAAAACTGAGATGGTTTAGGCCTTAGCCCACCACGCCGGCCTAGTGCGTTGGCGGACTAGGCTGTTCGAATACGTAGTAATATGCATTATTTTACAGATACCATCAGCGTAACACTACGTTTGGCATAGGCAACGAGCTCAGAGAGTTTAGAAAGTGTCTACAAGTCTTACATTTATCTTTTAAGTACCAAGATAATTAGGAAGTAACAACAATACTGACCAGGTCAAATGTATGTACTGTGTGAGTAGCTATGGAGTATTCCGAAAATAACTATTTATCACAGTCCGATGTTCAACAGGAACATCTAAAGAATAGACACTTTTGATGGCTAGTTTGATGATTTATTTCCTTTTTTTATGGGAAAGGAGGCAAACGAGCTATCAAGCCACCTGATGTTAAGTGGTCAACACCGCCCATGAACACCCACAATACAAGAGGAATCATCGGTGCGTTGCCGGCCTTTTAATTAATTACGACGCAAACTTTAATACTAGATGAAAATAAACAGTAATTTCGTATTTATATTCAGTAGTTCAAATGTTTTGTTGATGAAGCTAACAAATTAAAAAAAAAAAAAAAAAAAAAAAAAAAATGGAAACCTAATCATGCGCCCTAAGAGTTGGTTAGGTGTATTCACTATTCACCTCTGTGTACCTACTTAAAATAAGAGATTTTATAGCAAAATGTTCGGAATTGCCTAATGGCTATCTATAGTACTAAATTTAAAGCGCAAGAAATAAAATAAACGTCGATATTATACAGTTTGTTAATTCTTGTTACAAACGTGAAGTGTTTAGTATCAGGGAATGTGTCTAAAATCTAATTAGCTAAGAAAAAAATAAAAAAAACACCCGTTAAACACGGGTGTAGTGTTTGTATTCTTGTCTCGGGAGCACGGGTAGTGGGGGAGGGGACTCAGTCTTGTGCGAGCCGGTGGCGAGAGCGGACGAGTTATCCTGACTGCTGGTGACGTAACGAGCCAATACTTTACCCTTGTGAAGGCACGGGTACTACAAATGGCGACGAGGTAAAAGGTTAGTGCAATTTAATGATAAAAAAAGCGATAAATTTATATTGTGCTTCATGAATATCATTGAACGAAGTATTAAAAAAATAAAAAAATAGAGGGTATACATAATATTCATAAAAACATTTTACTTATGGTAAAATACATGAAGTAGATTACTAATGCCTTGGTCATTTTACATAGGTGACTAAAACGAAAATTGTACGATGAAATACAACACTCGATTCCTAAGCGAATTAATTCCTAGCTAAGGTTAAGGAATATATTCTAGGAGACTTTGTATAACCGAATTATGTTTGAATGAACATTAAATAGGTCCCGTAATGCTGATTAGTATCTTAAGTCCAGTCACGTCAAGGATACGTTGTGATAAATTAAAAGTAAAACATTAGCAATGCTCAATTTTCTGTCAAATAAGAGAGATGTGTTAAAGCACAGATGTTCGAACCATAACTTGTTGCTTGCTTATCTATTAGAAATGTGGTTTCTATTGCTATCACCGGTCGGCGACACCGCCTGTGCGCCTGCCTACCCACAGATTTAAAATACCTCCTGGTTATAACGCTTGCGTTATGTAATTAAAGATCAGAATGGCTTATATAAAATAATTTGATAATTTGTTGCATATTTTTACCCAAGAAAAATATAAACATCTGTCTCCCATTATATGAGACTTGTTTATTTATGAATGTTTTATATTCAATTAGTATGAAACTAGTATTGTGTGTGAATAATGAATAATGAAAATAGTAACTACAAATATGCATTATAAAGATATGCCGTACATTTAAATTTAGTATCGAATGCTTTATTTTCACAACAATACAGTTAGTACTGAATGTAAAGAGGTAGTCTGCTTGGCCAGACGGTACCTAAATGATTTTTAAAACAAGTAAAGATCAAGAGGTCGTTCGATGAAAATCGGAACGACAGAGGTAGTTTGGTTTGCCAGATGGTACATAAATATTGTTTTTTTTTTGTTTAAAAAAATAACAATCAAAAGATCGTTCAATGAAAATAGGTACTGTATGCATAGAATCCAAAAAAAAAAACTACAAATTTACTGTTAAATTTGATAAATACTTTGCACCTAAATAAAGCCTCGTTTTCGATTGACATCTCTTTACTGTGGGATATCAGTATAGAGAGAAATTTGATAAGTTTAAGACTTAGTCATGACTCTTAGACACTTTATTGATCAACGTAATGAAAAGTGAGTCAGTCCAATTATAGATAAAGATTTTAACCCCTGGTCATTGACAATATTATTTTTGGAACAAATGGTTTTGGAACCGTTCGCCGTAAGTAGACAACTCTGATCCTTTTGCATCCAGCAAGGACTACCAACGGTACTGGGCTCAGTAGATGCCAAAGAAAGCAAAGCGAGCATGTTATATGTTTTCGTTGTGATGATCATCAAATAATGTGTGGCCAAAAAAAAATTGAAGTTTGAAAATTATTACAAATATTGTCGTACCATTTGTTGAGAAATTTAAATGGAATCCTAAGCCCGAAGAATAGATGGTGTTGACCCTATTACATGTTTGTTTGAGGGCGTGGAAACGGAAATGCTAATTAATTCGAGAAGTAAAATGTCATTAATGACGCTTTCGGATAGATATTTATGGCCTATTGAAGTGTAAATCCACTTATAGTTTTAGAAAATTTTGATTCGAATTTTCGAGGTCGAAAATGGGTGTAGTTTCTAAAAATCGACGAATTATGTGGTAAAGTGATAGGTACCAGAAATCTTCTTCGAAAAGAAACATCAACTAAACATTAAGTTTTGAGACTGGGTCTTAAAGTAAATGCAGTCGCGGAAACGTTTCTTAAAATCAAGGATGTTCAAATCTATATTCCAATAGAATAGTCTGTTCAACAAATTTCTTAACTTAGCTTAGCTTCACACGTGTTCAATGTCTATTCAAACACAAACATCTCGTGTTTGGTATTTTATCCGCATCTGAAGGCTTTAAAAAAAAAAGGAAAAGGAAACATTTAGAGAATGATGCGGAAGGTTCAAAGTATATCATTTCTTGGACATGAATTGACTCCAGAGAGAGTTAAACCTTACGAAAAAAAATGATAATATATCAGTCAATTAGAGTCTGTTTCTAGTGAAGAAGTGCAAGTTTTCTGGGTTAAGTTAGAAACATGGGCAAGTAGATTCCTGATTTAGGAACATACACATCTTACACATCTTTGCGCGAGTTGTTGAAATTAAAGTTGGCCAAGACTGCGAATATAGATTCATATTGGGCCGTTAGCCGGACTGAGGCATTGACTGTTTGAAACTCAAATAAGATCATTGGGTATTGTGACTCCTTTGATAGAACCTAAGTTTTTGCCTATGTTAGTCCAGTTGTACTGGGAGCTGTACTCGTCAAAGTTAGCCGAGGATGGTTGCATATGGCAACATAAGTCTGATAGACCGTGAGAAGCATTATCAGACCGAGGGTAGTGAGCCTTTCAATATGTACCTATTTGTTTTGAAAATACTGTTTACAGTTAGGTGATGATTATTGGCCCCTGGAGGTCATGTTCTCCCCGAAGTTGAAAGCATGAGCCCGGATTGAACTTTGGATGTTGCTTCTACAATAATATATGTAATTTTGATGTCTCACACAGTCCAGGGAAGAAAAACATAGCTGATTCAGTCGCAACAAGAACGTTAAGGATCACTTCAACTACAGAATCATCGGTGTGTTTGTCAGCAACGTATTGGATCTGTGGCTGATGTATGTCGTCAACGAACTGGACTGAACTGGAGGAGAGGTACCAATCATGCACCTGAGGAAATTGAGGGAGAATGGTCTATATATTGTGGACTATGTCTTGATTGGAAAAGAGCAACACTGAAGTTTCTTGCCCGTTCTTCTCTAGTGATGGCTACCTTCCGAACGAGGCAGTGGATTCAATTCATCCAAAACGAGAGGGGAACAAATAAGCTAAAAAATCTGGCTAAACTCAAGTTCAATCTGCATCAAGAAAGAAAGAGGAAGCCCTAGGAGTAAAGTAAATTGATCTTAAATCGTGAATTGATTAATTTCGTGTTGCTGAGGGAGTTTCTTTCTCGTTTCGAAGCGGCAATAATAAAAAAAAAAGAAAAAAAAAATGAAAAAGCAAATAAAGCAAATATTGAGCACTTGTGGAAAGATAGACAAAATAATAAACTTTTAAACTGATTTGTTATAATTAAAAAGTAAATTATGATTTTAAATAAATATATTAAGGGAGGGATGTAGTGTTTGTATACTTGTCTCGGGAGCACGGGTAGTGGGGGACTCAGTCTTGTGCGAGCCGGTGGCGAGAGCGGACGAGTTATCCTGACTGCTGGTGACGTAACGAGCCAATACTTTACCCTTGTGAAGGCACGGGTACTACAACGGGTATCCTGGCTACCCATATTTCATAAATATATATTCTTATGGAAGTCAAGACGGAAATAAGACGGTCAGGAAAGAAATTAGAGAAAATTTCGACAGGCGGAAAAGGCGTATAAAAACTTGATTTTGTCTTGCATTTAAATAACAAGTTGAATGCAAGTGCATCATTACATCGACAAATTTACTTCATGCGTGTTTATGATAAACGTTTTTAATCCTTTGCTAAACAGATTCGATGAAAACGATAGTGATGATCACGTTTTTATGCTTTGTGTACATTCCAATACATATTCACGCAGTTGATACTGTTGTATTATCATTTGTTTTCGAGTCTGCAGGAGAATTATGTTCATTGTTTTTACTCGATATTGAAGCGAAAGACGTGTCCGGCGCGATCTTGGTGCTCTAGTCTCCGCCGAAATGATTGCCGCACTAGTGTTAGTTTTGGTGATACCATATCTGATATTCTATTGTTACAAAAATGCCTATAAAAGACCGAAGAACTTCCCTCCAGGTAAGATTATTAAATTACTTTCTACAATTAATAATGCGGTAGTTTATAGTACAATTATGCGGGGTCGGTGCAACTTTATCTCTCTGCAGGCGACGCGACGGAAGGATTCTTCGCTAAATGAGTGGCATGAAACAATAAAAAAATTACGATTCCCAGTTTTTATATATGACTAATTAAAGTAAGTTCTAGGAATGATAGTTTTTACAAATAATTTTTTTTCGGTCTGGGTGTTTGTGGACCGAAAAGTCTCTTGTAGTTCCTGATCGCCACAAAACAAGACCAGTATCTAAGAGTGGGGTCAGACTTGTGTAGGTATATGACTGTGATTGTGTATGTGTAGAATGTTTATTTTTAATAAACATATACAAAACGAAATTATCATATATCTATTTTTCATTGCAAGACCTAGTTAATACGATAGCGTGTTGTTGGTGCATGTTCATTGCCATGTATAATAAATAAGTTGCTACGTATCAAATTAAAAGAATATGCGAAGGTATTGTTTTTATGAACCCTTATGTGGACCCGCTTTCTTATGTAAAATCGGACTATAGCATATATATTTTTTCTTGAATTTTTCGGAAGTTAAATATTTTTAAAGAAAATATACTTTGTATTGTAAATATCTACTTATATCGATATCAGCCCATTAACGTCCCACTGTTGGGCGCCTTTTTTAAAACTAAGAGGGGTTAAGGCTTAGTCCACCCTGCTGACCTGGAGTGGATATGCGGGTTTGTAATCAACAACGGCGAAACTACATATATGGAACAGTAGTTCAGTACGTGCAGTATAAAAAAAGAACTTCTCTAATAATTTGTAATGCCTTAATAAAGACATTATTTTTAATGAGGCTGCAATTGTGAGTAATTGACGGAAATCGCGTTTCCTTTTGTGCAGAAATGTACTGGACTGGAATATATGACATTTGCAATAATAAGGGAGTTGGCTACAGTGATTACGCTATGGAATTAATTTTAGTCATTTAGATAATGTGCCTGAATTATGATCGTTGCTCACTTCTCATTATGTTGTTAACTCTATAGATATTTAATTATATATGAATAATTTTTTTTCTTATGAATATAATTCTAAGATAGCATATCATTTTGAAAGGTTTTAAGCTCCCTGTCCGGTAATTCTGGGGAAGACGACAGGGGTACTTTGGGGTCTCCATCCACCAAGCTCAGTACGCAACTGATCGCTCGATTCAGCTGAGTATGTAACCAAAATGCTACTCCAGCATACGGCCTGAAATCTTGAAAATCTCGACACGCGAATTAAAAAGGTTAGGACTCCGCTGCCCTAGCGGCGCTCTGTCCTAAGAGAAATTCCTCCATTCTACTCCACAGCGATGATGCACCAACAACACGCTATCGTGTTAACTAGGTTTTGCAATGAAAAATGGATATATGATAATTTCGTTTGAAGTTTGTAAGAATATAACAAATTTATTTGTATATGTTGATTAAAAAAAACATTCTACACATACACGATCACAAGTCATATACACAATCTGACCCCACTCTTAGATACTAGTCTTGGATATTATGGATGCGTTACTCTAATGAGTGATTTGTATATATTTAATTTATTTTTGTCAAAATGTTCACGAGACTCACGATACCACGCGCTACACCGCCTTTCTATTGATTGTATTCATTGAGGGCGAATCAGCCTCGCTGTTAAGAGACCCCAACGTCCGCTGTTACAACGGTCCCCATGCGCAGGGTGTTTGTGAGTCCTGTCGTCCACTCATCCCTCGTTACAATGGAAGTGATGTGTGGCCTCTCAAAAAATTATGTAGATCATAAATTATATCTGTCTTAAATTAGTAAACTCATAAGTTGTTCTGAATCAGAACTGAAATTAATACCTGATTGTAATGCATGATTGTGATGTAAAATTTTGTAAAGAGCAGCACAAGGGTTTCTTGTCCTTACTTCTATTGTAAGAACTTCTTTTTAAAGATTAAATATAAATGATGTGTTTGATATTTTTTTATTTCAATTCAGTGTTATTCTTTTGATTTCAATGTCACTGAACAGACTTGGCTTTTGTATTAATTACTTAATTTAAGATCATAATTGATATGATCATCTTCACAGCCCCGTGGCGCAGTTGGCTAGATACCAGCTTGCGAAACGAGAGGCCGCGGGTTCGATCCCCACCCCGAGACAAATGTTTATGTGATCCAGAATTTTTTGTTTCGTCTGAGTGTTTGTGAGACTGAAAAGTCTCGCGTAGTGACTGATACCCACGACAGGGGTCAGAATAATGTATGTGACTGTTGGGTGTATTTATTTATTTTAGAATACACTATCAAATACAAATATCAAAAATTATTTAATAGAATGCCAATGTAAGAAAAAAATATATTATTATACTAAGAAATAATTGTTCACAGGCCCGCCTAGTTTACCTGTATATGGCGCATTTTGGATCGTATTAGCCCATGAGTTTAGCAACTTAGCCCTTGCATTTAAAAAACTGGGAGAGAAATACAAGACCAAAATTGTCGGTTTATACATGGGTCCAGTTCCTACGATTGTTCTGAACGATCCGGACTATATAAGAGAAATGCTGAATCGCGACGAATTTGACGGAAGAGTGGATATAATTCTTGGAAGGTTAAGGTCTTATTGGAAGAAATTGGGTAAGTGTACTTCTTATATTTTTACTATGTAGTTTTTTTTAAGTGTCGTCTGATTGGAGTTAAATTTTGAAATAATAATAATTGTGAGTCATTCACCTAAAGTTGTTATCGTGTCGCGTTCTTCTTGAATCTACCTAAAAGTCGGAGCACTGTTGAGCTCGTTTTGTCAAAGTGGCATAAGCTTTGGAAATTGTTTTTTTTTAATGTAGGGGTAGAATCGTAGGGATAATTTCGGCTATTTACTATAATGTCATTTCATTTTCCACGGCATGACGTCCACTGGTAGCCTCAGCAAAGTCTTCCAAAGTGACCTGTTGCAAGCGGTCTGCATCTAAAAGAAAAAACCGTCCATCTCATAACATTCTACATTGCACTTAAAATATTTTTGAATATGAAATATGTACTTCGTTGTAAATGTTTTTGTTAGTTATTTTTCTTTTTTCACAATGTATTTCAAAATACTACATAACTACTTGAACTCGCCACTTTATCTCCTACTAAAAGGCTTGAAACAATTAAGTGCAGGCTGAAATAATTGGGAAGTATATTTCGATGTCTGCCTTTGAAAACAAAGTTACTAATGATATTTCTTTTAAAAAAAACAACTGTTCCAAATACTTTAATTTTGCATAATGGAGGACCTAACATATTTTGAATCTTTCTACATCCCTTCATTATGATAAACATGTTTAGAATAGAATGCTGTATCAATGACCTTTTTATAAAATATTGACCCCTGTCGCTAGTTAATTATATAGTCTATTATAACCATTAGTTGTAATTACTGCTAATTTAATACATTGTTTTTCTTCTTACAGTTCTATGTACTGTCAATGAACTGTGACATTTTCTTTATGTATCTGAGGTATATATGCAATGAATATTAGATAATAATTGAATCTTATATAGATTACGTATTTCTTACGTATGTAGTCCGCCAACCCGCACTAGGCCGCCGCATGCATGCGCGCACCACATGCGGGCGGCACGTCCAGGGGGGGAGGCAAATATGTTTTGGTGACCTTTTTTTTTCTTTAGGTAAAACTCAGAGTAAGTAGTTGTAGGGCGGTATAATGGGGTTTGCACGCGGGCGACACGTCCAGGGGGGCGGCAAATTTGTTTAGGTGACCTTTTTTTTCTTTAGACAAAACTCAGAGTAAGTAGTTGTATCAGAGATCATTGGCTTTAATTAAATATGTTACCTTATTTAATTTCAATCATAGCGAAGACCTGGTTTTGTTAATTTAGCTCTTTAATCGATATACTATTTAACTTTAACAAATAGTAGTTATACATCAGCCCATATACATACGTCCTATTGCTGGGCACGGGCCTTTTCTATAACTGCGAGGGTTTAGGCCTTAGTCTACAATATTTTCATTCACAATCAAAATAAATCATTTATAGTTTGTAGTGCTCAGTGCTCTACTAATTATTATTTTATGATTCAAAAGATAAACAATCGTGTAATCGAAATTTATAATTAGATACGTTTTTTGTTCTTATCGCTGAAAATAATTTTTAATATCGAAATCGATGTAATGTTTCGATGTATTGCTTAACCTGATTATCCATTAGTTCATTGATAATGCACTTATAATATTTCAAGCGATAGAAGTGCTTTCGTCGACATTTAATTGCATGGTGGAACGAAAATGCAGAAAGTAGAAAAAAAAGCAAAGACTGTATTAGTGATGGCCTCGAGGTTTAGGCGCATGGTGGAGAATCTCGGCGGGCGCAGGTTTAAACCAAAGGCACACAACTCCGACTTTTCGAAGTTATGTGTGCATTCATAATGGATTATCACTTACTTTAACGGTGAAGGAAAAAATCGTGAGAAAACCTGCACACCTAAAAGTTTTTAGGATTTTCTTAGGTCTGTTGTCCGCCAACCCGCACTAAGTCAGCGTGGTGGATTGAAGTCTCATCTCAGTTGTAGAGGATGCCCGAGCCCAGCAGTGGGATGTACATACATATATTATGGGTAGATAATGATTTCATCATCATCGGCCCAAATACGATAATGATTTAGCCGCCTGCAATTGAGTGAGATGCGAAATAGATCCATTTGTTTAAACATATTTTTTAACTCCAATGTTAAGTTTGTGTGTATTTATGACACACATCAATCACAAGTATTACTATTTCCAAAATAAATAAGGCGGCAATTGTTCTTTTAATAAGCTTTCTTCTTCAAATACAATATAAGTAGGTACTGATGGTATTATTCAATAAAATACAGTAATAGTTTATCTTTCACAGGAATATTCTTCACTGATGGCTACTTCTGGCATATTCAAAGGAGGTTCTCGCTTCGTTATCTAAGGGATTACGGGTTCGGTAGACGGGACAATACTCTGGAGTCTGTAGTGGAAAGTGAAATAAAGGAAATGATTGATATACGATTAAACGGTCCTAAGTTCCCCGCGGAAAAGGTAAATATTAAATTCACTGTAAGTTAATTTAAAATAGTTTTAATTGTTCATAACCGACGCTGAGTTTATGAATATGTTCTTGACAACTTGTTGGAATAAAATTAGTAAAAAAAATATAACAGATAAACATTGATAACAAAAGTGATAATGATATATTTAATGCTTAATAAGCTTAAAGGACCAACATAAATTACTCTACTCATAAATTTAGGGTCGGACAAAATATAATCATGAGGCATTACACTAGGTATGTTACTACTACACTAAGTACTACTTTAATCTATGAGACAGCAATGTAGCCTGTCATAAGCGGTTGGTTATTGATAGAAATTTCACGAGCCCACGATTTTGTTATTTAGTCAGATCAATGAGCAAGATTGCCTTATTAGGAGAGTGATACAATATACATGTATAGGTTAAATTTTATATGATAAGAAGGACAAAATAATTATAAATAGTACGGATACAGGACCTTTGTCCACTGACGCCGTTCATTATTTTATCATTCATGTGACGTGTTAGTAGGTATTTTAAATGTTTAGTCACTATATGTATATACGATGTAACTCCTACGTACTACTTATGCACGTGCGTAATACGGTCACGTTTAAGATAAGACTGTTCTTAATTTTGTCTCAACTAATAGGCCTATGTTTATCAGTAATTATGTTCTACATAAAAATAATAAAATTAATGATAAACGTGTTAATCAATGTATATAAATAAATGTCATAAACTCACGCCTTTATTCCCTAAAGGGGTAGGCAGAGGTGCATTTCTGCACCCACATTTCGCCAGGTATGTATCAGTCCCACGTAATAGGGGGCGAGCCTATTGCCGTTTTTCGGGCACATTTCCAGACTCCGTGCTGCTACTGAGAATTTTCTAATCGAAAAACCCAGTAACACTGCCCGACCCGGGAATCGAACCCAGGACCTCTAGATCGCACGGCATATACTTGTACCGCGAGACCACGAGGCATAAATAAATGTAACAATAAAAAAAGAAAATTGATATCAAATTGTAAAGAATTGGTAGATAAGTTACATATGTCGTATAACAAACGTATCTGTGGATATTTTTTATTGAATTTACTATACTAAAAATATATTATTGAAGCCATAATAGCTACACATTTTGAAAGAGCAGAACAAATGCTATTCTATATTTTTATTTATTTATAGCCACAGAAATCAATTAGGTATCTTATTGAGAGAATTTGTCTGTGTATTAAGTACGTAACTTGTAACACGCTGATGTTACAAAACGCATTCAATACGTTACGCAACACAATAGACACCTATTCGAAAGTTTGAAACATAAAAAAGCGTATTTTTTAATAATTTCCATAAAAAATAAAAAATAAAAACATTTATTTTTCAAACTGCAAATATGTATTTTTCGTCGGAATAAGTTCATAAAAATATGTTATTAAAATAAACTAAATAAGGACTTCATGCATCGCTGTTAATTCACCGATTCATTTTTACCAAGAACAAGAAATATTAAATTGGACATTTTCAGACAATATTTCGAAATATTTGCAACTATTCACTACCATTTAGGTACCTACATCATTGTTGTAATAACTGAATAATAAGTATTGAGTAACATCTTGCTCTATTTAAAACGAGTATGCGATAGCCAAATTAAAATTAAATGACACAATGACTTTGGTATAGGACAAAAAAAACTTATTGGTTACGCGATGCGTTTAAAAACATAGGTAATAACGATATCATTTTTGACCGCGACCGTGACACAATCGCATTTTAAATATATTCGATTATTTTAACTATTCCCGGATATCTACTATATGACTTGTTTACAATTTATGTTATTATTTTATTGTATTTATTATAATACCTGTTGTTGCAAGGGTCGGCTTCCTCTATAGTATGGATTGAAACGTTTACCTTGACTTCATCTAATTAGCATTTTTAAGTCTCCCCCCATCCTTTGGTCATATATTTTGAGGCTCAGGGATAAACTCTTATTTTTATTTATTGGGATAACAAAAAATTACACTTTCTTAAAACTAAATAGTACAGATTATTATTATATAATTAAATGTATACCTAAATCACAGCATTGTCCACGTGTTATGTAACATGTATTGCAAATAGAAGCATGCTATAGGTATAGAGTAATAACATAGGTATCTAGATTTAAATTTAAAGTTCAATATATTCAAATGTTAACAAAATTTTCGTTATTGATTTTTCACACTTGTTAGGTAATAATGGAAAAATATCGACGTCGTATAAGTGTGTATTATAAGTTTTCATTAGACAAAGCAAAAGTGCATGCATTCCTGCATTAGTGCGGCAGTACGACACAGCGAATAATGGCCGTGTGCGCCCCCCTCGAGGTATAACACTTCTAGGAGTTAAGTAAATGATTTGTTATCTCTGAACAGACATAATATCTAATTCTATTATGACATAATAAAAAAACTGTTGCAGTTTCTTAAAACATTTGCAAAGCACTGGTCGTATGATGTTTTCGTTGTTTTTTTTTTGCCTTTTCGTCATCTTTTGACCATATATGCCCGAGACATGGAATACCACTTCAGGCTGTGACGTCAGTCAATATTAAGACCGTTTTATACTAGAGACTGTTTAAGTAAATTATTGAGAAGTGGATGAAAGGCGGAAGGGAGAGGACAGCTCCTCTTTAAATTATGATAGATATTATTCTTTGCTTTATTTGTTCTCAGGAGCTTGTTAATGGAGAGTTGATATATCTGCCACATTTTTTCTCTGTTCCTTTCATTAATGGAATATTGCAAGTGGTTGTGAGGTCCACATTTCCCAGATCGGAATACAACAAACTTTGGGAACTGTCGCGTGGAGTGCTGTTATTCCAGAGGAGCTCCAACGACATGGGAGGGGCGCTGTCACTCACTCCGTGGCTTAAAGACGTCATGCCGAATTACAGCGGGTATAAAGGACTGGTTACTGGAAATCAATACTTGTTGAACTTCTTCAATGTAAGAACGTCGCTTTTAATATAATATTTACGCTTCATAACAAATAAATACTTACATCAGCGGCGGCCTTACCCATTACGAAGCTCCGGGCGGCAGGTCTTTGCGAGGACCTTTGTCCTTTGTGAAAAGTATTCGAGGCGCGCTATTCATGCACTTTGCTTTGGTTGTTGTGCAAGGTCCCGTGTGATAGCCCCGTTCGCCCTCCCCCCCCCCCTCCGTATGGCCGCCGCTAGCTTACATATACTAATATTATAAAGAGATAAATTTTGTTAGGCTGTAGGACCTTCTGAACCGATTTTCAAAATTGTTTTCATGTTTTATATCATCGCGCTATGACTAAAAGGAGCGGCGCGGCATTAATAAATGTGGCAAAAACGGGGAAAATAAGTACTCCTTGTGGAGTCTTTGAAGTTTCGGAACACAGTTAGACATACTCGTATCTTGAAATGTGATAAAGACCCTTTGCAAAATCAGAATTGCTCAGCAGCGGGACGTATTTGAGCTGATGATGGTGATTTAATATCTATTTTAAACATACACCATGTTTCTAGACTAGTGATAGAAACAACTCTCAAACGCGTCTAATCCTTGAGGCTCTCACGACTTTCATTACTTAACGTATTTTTTAACTCTTTTACTTTTAATATTATTTCGATCGCAGTTCGCACGTATATAATTACGTGCCACTAAGCCACTAGTAATATAATTGTTTGCCAAGACCATTGTATAGAAATAAATTACATTTTCAGAAACTTGTAAGTGAGATAATGGCAACGCACGACGAGTCATACGATCGACATTTCCTCGACTTGTATATTAGAAAAATGAAGGAGGAACAAAGAGAAAAGGAACGCAGTACATATTCAGGTAAGTCAATTAAGTGTATTCTATTACTTGACCTTTATTCAAGTGGACTTATTATTATGTGGTTAGAATATTGCGATAAATAACTGACTATCACTTTTCGAAGATGGGCTTCTGTGTCTGGCCAAAATTCCTATATTAGATTAAAATAATTCTTTTCTTTCTCAACTTTTTAATTATATTTTAACACGTTAACCGCCATGGTGGGTCAAAACGTCGTCGTGCCGGTCACGTCATCTACCCATTGGAGCCATGGGGAGTCAAAATGACCGGCACGACAGATCCTAATTTGCGAAGCCCGTTCACGCCGCAGTTTGAAAACGCTGCATAATAAACCAAATAATATGACCGGCCCGGCCCCTACCTGTAACCACTTGGTTTTTAATTTTTTGACGGTATACCTACCTACTTTTGTCGTAATGCCCGGCACTTAAAAAAAAACTGAAATAGAGCCAAAATAATAAAATATCGCTACAAAACTTGTATTTGTAATCAAATGGGAGTAAATACAGTCATAAACCAATTTTTTTTTTTTTAATTTTATAAAATTTTAGTTGGCGATGAACGTGTTAAAGCTGTAACACTGGCTACACAATACACATACAAAAATCTAAAAGACTAACAATAAGTTCTGTTTTCTTCGTTCTTTAGTCATATGATCATTGAAATCAATCTAAAATAAAATATTTAAGGCTAATTTATCGTGCGGATCTATATATTTTACTTATATACATAGCACATAGCAAGATAATATGTATAGGTATGCAATGATTTGATAATATAAGCAGTGATGGCCTCAAAGTTTAGGCGCGCGGTCGAGAATCTCGGCGGTCGCGGGTTCAAACCCCAGGCACACACCTCAGACTTTTTGGAGTTATGTGTGTATTCACAATGAATTATCACTTGCTTTAACGGTGAAGGAAAACATCGTGATGAAACCTGCACACCTAAAAAAGTTCTTAGGAATTTCTTAGGCGTGTAGTCCACCAACCCGCACTAGGCCAACGTGGTGGACTAAGGCCTAAACCCTCTCACTTGTAGGGGAGGTCCGTGCCCAGCAGTGGGACGTATATGGGCTGATGATGACATAGCAAGAGCAGAGCCATCTAAACACTCCTTGGTGTGAGGACCACAGGGGGGCTTTGTTCGATATATAGGCATAGAGATTCTTGTGTTAGGGACCCAGCCTGGTATTAAAATCTGCGCGGAAAGGCATCGCCGCGCGCCTAGCTGGAAGAACAGTGACCCCGAGCCCGACATACGCTTCCTGCACACCTGCTCCTGTTCTGGCGGGAAGTAGAGCCATAACAGATTTCCTCGCCTTTCCGACACAATTTTGTAAACTATTCGCAACCTAATATGCGCCGCTTTATCCTGGTACTCTTCATATTTGCCCGAGACATAATGACGGATTTTACACCATGTGTTACGAAGTTTGGTATCATTTAGTGCGTGATATTGTCTTTTCGATCCCTCGCGTCATGTGCCTGCCATTTTAAAAATAATAGGGAAGGGAACGAGAGTACAAGATAATGTTTTTTTTTTTTTAACGAGAGGAAAGCCCTTTACGTTCCCCTGTTCGGTACCTCGGGGAGGCCGAAAGGGGTATGTCGGGGTCTCTGGCCTTTCAACTCGGCGCGCAGAATAATAATTGTCCGCTTAGCTGAGTTGGGTCCCTAACCGAAATCCTACGCCAGCATACGGACTAAAACCTCTCGGTGACCATCTCGCGCATTTAGGGCGGTTTTGCGGCATCTCAGGGCGAGAAGCGCCCTAAATGGTCCGCCTCCGCCCAGCGCACCGTCCGATTGTGGACTCCTCTAAATTGGGAGGGCTTGAGATGCCCTCCAATTACGATTTTTTTGGACGTTCACCTCTTGTGAACGTCCGCGACAGTCAAGCGGTTACGCCCTCTGCCGCAAATCTCGGGGTTGCTCTCACCACTGTGTACCGCCCCCGCAGTACGCACAGCCTCCCCAGTGGCCCCTGTTAGTCGCCTCTTACGACAGGTAGGGGATACCGTGGCGGAATTCTTACGCCCCCAATCCACAGGGCGGTACAAGATAATGGTAACCGTATATTTGTAATAATAATAATATAGGTACTCTTTATTTAAACCACATTATGTACAGAGTAGACAAAATATATATATAAAAGTAGGTAACGTAAATATCGTGCTATCGCTAAGAGATCTTTTCTAGACAACGTTGCAAGGAGAGGAACAAGATAAATATTAAGGACGGTGCTTTATATTATAAATTTACATACTGATATATACTTAAATACACATTTAAAATAAATACGATGTAAAGTAAACTTACATACGGTAACATAATATATAAATACGATAAATTGCAATGGCTGTTGCAATAAGTCACTTATTTACAATGAATATGTAATAATGTATAAATACACTTTTTTGTCGATGCTATTATTGATTTGCTAACTGCAGCAACAACGTTGCCTCTGGTCTTGTTTACTATATAGATCTCGTTGAATGTAGAAAGAATTTCCGTAATTTTCAGATTTTTTGCCATTCCTATTATTAAAAGCTAATATAACAGCTCGCACTTTTGGTCCCATTTATCCATTTAATATCATATAGTGCGTTAATTGCGTCTAGATTCAACAATTTTATGTTTATCTTTTATCTGAGTATGATAGATACCTAATAAATACATCCAACAGTCACATACATAGTTCTGACCCTACTCTAGGATACAAGTCCTGTGGTCGTGGATATCAGAGACTACGAGAGATCTCACAAACATCCAGACCCGAATCAAATATTTGTGGATCATACAAACATTTGTCCCGGTGCGAGGATGGAACCCGCGGCCTCTCGTTTCGCAAGCTGGTGTCTAGCCAATTGCGCCACGGGGCTGTCTTTTGTCTTCCGCTTTGCTGTGGATGGAAGTCGACTTTGTTTCCGAAGTTGGTATTTCATATCTTTTTTCTGATTATATTCATTGCGGGTTCATGACAAAATTACGTTCGTTTAGATTCGCTTAACATCAGTATTCGGTGACCAAACTGTGCGTGCCGCTGTTGATAGGGCCAAAATAGTACAATAATCACACTTGCTCTGTCTGGATTATATCCAGACAACATGATCTCGATTTCGGCCCACGTACGGTAGATTGCTCCCACTAGCCTCTTCAACAAACGAGATATGTTAGGCCTTAGTTGAAAATGGTTGAATATTAGGAAGGAAACTTAATCGTGTGATCTCGTATTTAGTACTGCTATATTTTTTAGTAAACTCAACTTTAAATACTGCCTCGTGGTCTCGCGGTATAAGTATGTGCCGTGCGATCTAGAGGTCCTGGGTTCGATTCCCGGGTCGGGCAGAGTGTTATTGGGTTTTTCTATAAGAAAATTCTCGGTAACAGCACGGAGTCTGGAATTGTGCCCGAAAAACGGCAATGGGCTCGCCCCCTATTACGTGGGACTGATAAATTCTTGGCGAAATGTGAACTCTGCCTACCCCTTCGGGGATAAAGGCGTGAGGTTATGTATGTATGTCAACTTTAAATATAAATATTGCATTGGCGAAATACTAAGACACCAATCATTTTTCGTGATAATTTACGACTCGAAATCAAGATAATTATAATATTTTTATCTTACGGAAATAACCAGTGGTCCTAACATTTTTAACCGACTTCAAAAAAAGGAGGAGGTTATCAATCCGTCTGTATTTTTTTTATTTTTTTTTATGTTTGTTACCTCAGAACTTTTGACTGTGTGGACCGATTTTGATGATTCTTTTTTTAATTGAAAGCTGATGCTTCCAGATTGGTCCCATTTAAATTTGGTCTAGTTGTGATAATAGCTTCCATTAGAAAACCACAAAAATCTTAAATTTTCACCAATGTGCGTGACAAATCGACGAATAACTCAATATCATGCCAACCGATTTTGATGATTCTTTTTTTAAGTGAAAGCTGGTGCTTCCAGTTTGGTCCCATTTAAATTTGGTCTAGTTGTGACAATAGCTTCCATTAGAAAACCACAAAAATCTTAAATTTTCACCAATGTGAGTGACAAATCGACGAATAACTTAATATCATGCCAACCGATTTTGATGAATCCTTTTTATTATTGGTTAGGATGTACTTCTAGGGTAATTGCATGAGAGTTTGGTTAAGTTCTAATTATGGGATCCATGACAAAGTAACGGAACTCTTCAATTCTTAGCAGAAAACTAACGATACTCGGCCGAATCTTTATAGGCTATCCGGATATTTGAGTCACCTACCGTAACCTCTTTATGGTCAAGTAATTGTCCTAGTCAAATATAATATAACGTCAATGGAACTCGTTAACGGCGTACAGTATAGATGCGATTTGTGGCCGAATTTCTAACTGTCTTGAATCAAATTGTAATGCGCTTACGTTTGTTGCTGCATTGCAACATGAAGCAAACGATCTAATTGCATTACTTAATGTGTATTAAATGTGTGAAGCGGTGGTAGCCGAGTGTGTAGTAGAAACATTTGCGTATTGTTGATGAGTTTTATAACCATATAATAGACTGGTGGTAGCGGAGTGGCAAAGTAACCGATTTGCAACGCATGATGTTGCAGGTTCGATCCCGGGTGTGGCTTCACTAAAAATTAAAAAATAAACAAAAATTTTAACAAAACAAAAACCGCTTTCAAAAAAACCTATTTCAAAACAAATTAAAATGCACTAAAAAGTAAAAAAATAATTGCGTATCTTCTATTACTTAATTATAATCAACTTACTATTTCTCTACATCAATATATACATAGGTGCGATCTATGTGTTTACGACGCAAGAAGCTAGATAGGTTATTCTATATCTATCCACTTCAAATCTAACTCAACACATACCTATGAATAACAAACAATGATTAAAATATTTTTTAATGTTCTCCTATGTAAAATTAAATGAAAAATATTAGACTACTTAAAAGTCAATCAAATTATTACGATAATATAATGTAGTTTTAATTATTGTTATTTTTGGAGGCGGTGTCAGCCAAGGAAATACTACAATGTGCATACCTAGCATCACAGTTGTAGTGGAGGCCCGTGCTCAGCAGTGGGACGTATATGGGCTGATGATGATGAATAATAATACGAGAATCCTACCTTGGCTGACACCGCCTCCAAGAATAACAATAATTAAAACTACATTATATTATCGTAATAATTTGATTGACTTTTAAGTAGTCTAATATTTTTCATTTAATTTTACATAGGAGAACATTAAAAAATATTTTAATCATTGTTTGTTATTCATAGGTATGTGTTGAGTTAGATTTGAAGTGGATAGATAGTGGATAGATATAGAATAACCTATCTAGCTTCTTGCGTCGTAAACACATAGATCGTACCTATGTATATATTGATGTAGAGAAATAGTAAGTTGATTATAATTAAGTAATAGAAGATACGCAAATTTTTTTTTACTTTTTAGTGCATTTTAATTTGTTTTGGAATAGGTTTTTTTGAAGGCGGTTTTTGTTTTGTTAAAATTTTTGTTTATATGAATGGCTTCTGTAAATACTATGCAAATGAATGCAAGCGTTAATTAGTCTCGTATTCAAAATTTTATAAATGAATTTAGAGTCATCTGTTAACACTGGATGCGCTTTACCAGACTTAAAAAAAATTCAATATTGATTATTTTCATCATCAGCCCATATACGTCCCACTGCTGGGCACGGGCCTCCTCTACAAGTGAGAGGGTTTAGGCCTTAGTCCGCCACGCTGGCCTAGTGCGGGTTGGCGGACTACACACCTAAGAAATTCCTAAGAACTTTTCGGTGTGCAGGTTTCATCACGATGTTTTCATTCACCGTTAAAGTACGTGATAATTCTTTGTGAATACACACATAACTTCGACAATTCAGAGGCATAACAGCATCAAATAAATCTAAACCCTATGTGTTGTAGAGGAGGCCCGTGTCCAACAATGGGACGTATATGGGCTGATGATTATGATGATGATGTCATCTTGTATAGTCTATATGTATTTAGTTGCTTCCTCACAGTGCTCTTGAAGATGTTATAGGAAAGCGTAAATGCGAGGACGTAGTAAATTTTTCGCAGATTTATTATTGTATAAATTCATTTGTATAAAAGGATTCAAACACAAATACGCTAAAAAGTTGTAGCGCTACGTCCGTAGGAGTAAAACAGCGTATAGCCGTCAAAAAGTTATATAGTGTATTAACAACATTGCGAACTTTGATGATGAAAAAAAAAAAAAAACTTACGAGATCCTTACTTTTTTTCGAACGAATTTCTTATTACAAAGTAAATAAGGATTCTATATAGACTTAATGAAATGAAAACATACATACGTACATAAAGCTCAAGCCTTTATTTCCGGTAAAGGGAATAAGGGTAGACATAGGTAGGTGCATTTCTGCACCCACATTTCGCCAGGTATGTACCCACGCAATTGTCTAGCCTATTGCCGTCTTTCAGATATCCAAACTCCGTACTGCTACTGAGAATTTCCTAATGAAAAAACCAATAACACTGCCCGACCTGGGAGTCGGACCCGGGACCTCTAATCGCCCGGCACAAGATATCGGTTGTGGTCGTTAAGTGGTTAGGACCCTAAGTTGTGAATTAGAAACAACTCATTGAATCGTTGTCACCATTATTAAGATTAAATCATTCTTTCTTATTCACTTTATTTCGGAAAGCAGATTTCACCAGAAAAGAACTATGGCGTTGTTTTTTTCGAAGCACTTTACAACACAATGATATCAAATAGTATTTATTACATGTAATGGATTCATTAAAATACATTTTGAATATGAAAATTGCACCGTAAGGATAAAATATTTTGATAAACCTAATCTTTGTTTAGATTTTCTAATAAAAAGCAAATGTAGTGTTGATGACTTATTTGAAACAATATTTTATACATTGTTCAAAATTGCGGTCTACTTCAGCAAATGTTTCATTTAAATATTGTACTATTTATATATGCCATATCATAATGAGGAAACATTTGTATTTTTGTATGTTTGTAAACGAATAAAGGCAAAAACTACTTAATGGAATTTGAATGGTTTTTTCTATGGATATAGACAGTAACTTCCTAAGTATTCTGTTTATAAAATATTTCCGGGCGATGAGGGGCCAAAAAGATATTATTCATAAAATAATATATAAAGGAGAATGAAAATGTAACAGAGTACCTAATGTTTTCATTAATTTCTAAAGTAGGTCGAATCGTATCTGGTTTTGTAATGTCAAAATGTCGAAGCGTAAACTAGTTTGCTGTTCCACAACACCATAAAACATGTCACTTTCGTTATCAGTTAATTATACAGCCTTACCACTACGGTAATATTCATGAAGACTTATCCGAGGTGAACATAAATAAAAAAAAAAACCATCAGATTTATGTATGGCAGTTGTCAACTTACAATTTCGTAATTCTGAATTTTAAGTTACTGGTTATACTTAATTACATAATAGCATAATTTTACATATTATTATTATTTTTCAATTTTGACTGCCTCGTGGACTTGTGCATTTGCGCGTCACACGATCTAGCGGTCAGGACTATTTAAGGGTTTATGACACTAAGCAACCGGCACACGAATGTTAAAAGATTATTTTGTTCCGTTTACACTACGCACTATTGTACGTAATGTTTTAATTGTTATAAATGCCGATAAAAAAGCTGCGCCCGTTGTTTATTAGTCGGTGCAGTGCAGTTTACAGGGTTATCTTATTGCAATAATTCATTTGACGCAAGCACTTTCACTTACGTACATATGTACCTATAATTTAATGCTAAACTCAAACAAAGTATGTTATAAAACGAAGCTAGGTAACTAGGTACTTATTCTAAGGTTTTTTAATTTAGTTATTGCCCGCAACTCTGTATATGAAACTTTACACTTCAAAAGGCATTTTTTTTGTTTTTTTACACATTTTTCTTTGATCCGTTCCTTTTGGTTGTAGCCTGATGATATAAAGCTTATAACCTTCCTCGATAAATGGGCTAACTAACACTGAAAGAATTCTCTCGACAGACATAAGCCATCGTGCCACCGTCTTTCTCGAGGTCACCTTCTATGTGAACGCACTGCCCCTGCAGCGCATCTAGCGACCCCAAGGGCCTCAATGAGTCGCCTTTTACGACAGGCAGGGGATACCGTGGTGGTATTCTATCGCCCCCTTGCCACAGTGCAGAGAGATTACCCCTATAACCTCACAAACACATAGACTTTACCTCTTTATAATATTAGTATAGGTAAATGATAAATAGAAATACAAATACACCTGACACCTGACCTACATACTTCTGGAATCTGGTATCTACACAACTGTTCCACGGAGCTGTCAAATGATGGAGAACTTTGGGTGATAAGGCATTAATTCATCCTTCTTGAAGAATTCGATTATTCACAGCTCATTTTTTAAAACGAAATTTATGCAATACATATGTACGTCGTAATATATAATGTTAATATTTCCCGTTATAAAATCATTCATGTCCATTTCGGTGCTTATATTTAAACTCTATTGGAAAACAGGTATTTGGGTACTAAATCAAGGTTCCACGTGGAAATATATATAAGTAAGATTAAAAATCAATTCAATCAATTCTAAGGAAATGAAATAGTTTCGTTATAAATTATTTTAAAAGACCACGCTCCAAAAACTATTTACGTATGTTAAATTTTTTATTGATTGTTAATTTCTGTCACTCTGAATCTAAGTTATTGACTTGTGCAGCACAAGTTGTGCTATTACATTTTGCTAATGAATTTGAACATTGTTGTTGTATTTCAAAAAGAAAAGGAAATAAACCGAGCAGGATTTGTGTGTATGTGTGTGCCTAGAGGTCCCTGCAAAATTGCAATAGGCTCGTCTCCTATTAAGTGGATTTTATAACACAATTGACGAAAAGTGGGTGCTCACCTAGAACCTTGGGATATTAACGTGATTGTACCTATGTTATATACCTACATAATTAAAGTGCATCAAATTGGACGTTTCAGTATCCAATGAGATAAAAAAAATGCTTCCGACTTCAACCAAACGATTTCCTCATCATTTTATATGTATATTATGTATTTACTGTCTGTTAAGTAAATTCATTTCGAACATCAATTTCAACTAAAAAATAAAATTGTGATACACTACATGACACACCGACCTACATAGATACATATTACATTCAGAATTATCACAATTATCTCAAAAGCATGCAGTACGTGTCATACTGATTGGCGGGTCATTGTGTTACTCATTCTTGTAAAAACAAAGATTTATTTTTTTGGTCGGTTTATCGTTGACATTATTCACTGCTAAATTATTTCGAGGTAATGAGGTAAATGGATGTCTAGTTCATTAACAATGTTGGTAACATATGATTTTTATATAAGAAACGTAATCGGATGGAACAAAGATTTGTTAGATAATTTTTTCCTAAAATTAAGCCAATCAATTGTTTCATAAAAAACACGCATTGAAATGTCTCATCAACTTAGCAATAACAAGAATTTGAAATTATGATAAAGTGTAAATAAATAAATAAAGTTATGATTCTATGAAATGATGACATTTAAAATTATAGATAGTACCTACTATTTGGTACTGATTATAAACTTGTGTATACATAGTTTATATTATTGAGTTAATGATAATATGAAATCAGTGAAATAAAAAATCATTATTGATGATATTTTAATATACAATTCTGCCTATTAACTAAATTTTTTTTTGATTTTGAACTATCTTTAACACTGAAAGTGGTTTTGGCCGTTAAAGCACAAAATACCAACAAAATTAAAATTATGACGTTGGGCAGTTTTAAAACGTTCCACACGCAATTCTTAGCCCATTTTTTACCTTTATTTGTAAAAGGATAAAATAATATTGTCTGGGTCCGAAGTGGGAGGTGGGGGAACCACGAATCGATAGTAGCGCGCGCCGTGGCCAAAAAGGGAACTTTCGACAGACCAACTGTCACTTTTTACTAGCGAAATTTACGTATAAAATAAATAAACATACGTCACGAAAAAAATAAATTATTTCTTTACTTTCTACTACATTATTACATTGAAATGGATCTTAATACGTATGTACTACGTCAAAGATGGAAAAAACAGAAAGAAACTGCTTATATTTAAGGATATTTTGTATAGCGTCGATGTCACTGATGTCTGACGAATTACATGAGCTTCAATGGTGTGGCTTTTACATCTTGCACATATTGAGCCAAAACTAATTCTTTTCCCTTTTTTGTTGTAAATGGTTGGAAAATGATGTCGTGTGCTTTAATCCAGTTTTTACAATTAATTTGGCTTTTTTTTACTGAAAATACACAAAAAAATCTGCATTTTTGACGACAGTCATAAATAATCGTCTGCAATATATAGGAAACGCGTTATTTGATTAAATTTATTTATTTCTTTACTTACTTATCGTAAAGACAGCTATGAAAAAGTCCATGTGTATTACCTGATGTTTACATTTCAGAAGGGAAATAAAAAGGTCAACATTATTATCGATACTATAAATTTACACGATTGAATAGAACATTATGGAAATTACAAAATTTCATTGAAATTATTTGTTTGTTTACTTAGTCTTCGTAATGACAGCCAGTTAATGAATTTGACAATTCGAAGTCCGCCGTAATTGTAACCGCTAGTTGGTGCTGTCATCGCGCACCCAGCCAATAGGCCAAACATTAATACAAAATACACCATGTGTATTTACATACAAATTTATGTATTTGAAGTCTTTCGACCATCATCAGAATTATGAGACATATTCGAGTAGGCGTGGATTATCGGGCAGGAAGACAATACTTTAATAAAAATATCTTGCTATAATCACTGCACTTATAATTCTTTATATCATAATTATTGCTGTCATAAATTAGTTAGAAATAACAAAAGTGAGCACGGATTAGGGCTTAACGTCCATCGAGCACGAGGTTGAGTGCGCTGCGCGCTCCACGACGGTATGACACTAAGTGTCACTTATTGCCCGATGGCCTCCCCACCAGTGCTCAGTGTTCGCTATGGACTTTCATCTGACAGTGACGTTTGACATTAACGTTTTGAGGGGCGGATGCGCCGACATATTAGTCAATAATAACATTATTTTGATTGAATTCCACGCAGATATTGTAGTGGTACATTTTTAAAATATATATTATAGTAGTTATAATATAAAATATTTATGTTATCGTCTTTTCCATTCCGAGCAAAGCTAAAATAATATTGCTATTACATTTGATCGTGTTGCCTTCGAAAGGGTCAAAACCCTACATAATATGTAAACATGACACAAAAACAGGTAACATTGAGATGTTATGTTCTGATAGAGGTTGAAACATGTAAATTTATTAGCAGGTTTCTTGTTATTCTGTCTTATTCTTTTATATATTTTATATGAATATGAAGACTTACAATAATTTTGAGGAAAGGAACAAAGTCAAAGTACTCACAAATACACAATCTTAATCAACATAATACCACCTAGGTAACCTTACAACGCTATTTTTTGGCTAATCTAAGGATAGTAACAGTACAAAAGGTTTAAAACTATGGGTCCGGGTTTAAAACTATTCAAGTTTCACTTTCTTATCCTGGGATTAGCCTGTTATACCTACGAATGAGCTGCCATAACTGTTTCGACTGGTGGCAGACAACTGATGTGGTTTCGCGTCGAGCAGTACTTTATTAGGCAAAATGTGATGTATCAGAAGTTTACTTACTAACATAATAAATAAATAAGCATACTAAAGATTCACCGCATTTAAACCACCGATGTTAGATATTAAACGTTGAAGGAAATCTTTAAAGAAAACTTAAAAATTACTTAGGTATGTTTCTTCATTGTGGTTGGCTCGGGCCTAAACCCTCACAGTTGCAGAGGAATCCCGTGCCAAGCAGTGAGACGTATATGGGCTGATGATGATGATGCTGAAGATGATGATTTCTATTCTATGTATTTGTTATGTTTTACTACCCTAAAAGAACGAGACCGAACATTTTATAACAGATTTATAAGTAAGGCCGCTAATATTAACTCCTCTGTATTAACTACTAAGTAAATGCTATTGTTATTTCAGTGGACCAGCTAGTGCTCACTTGCACTGACTACATGTTCCCGACCGCTACAGCCGTGGAGTCTGTGCTCACACTCCTCGTAGAACGAATTCTACTCCAGCCCGAGATCCAAGATAAAGTACACGAGGAAATAGATAGAGTGGTAGGGAGGGACCGCCTTCCTAACCTTGACGACAGAAGAAAGTAAGTTTATATTATTGTTGTTAGTTTACAACCTAATGAAATTAACATCACACGCAAATCTAAATCTCCTGAATTCATCATTAATTGCTACGTAATAGAGGTTGAACATTTTGCATATTTAATAAATAAATAAATACACCCAACAGTCACATACATAGTTCTGACCCCACACTAGGATACAAGTCCTGTGTCGTGGGTATCAGAAACTACGAGAGACTTTTCGGTCTCACAAACACCCAGACCCGAAACAAATATTTGTGGATCACACAAACATTTGTCTCGGTGCGGGGATCGAACCCGCGGCCTCTCGTTTCGCAAGCTGGTGTCTAGCCAACTGCGCCACGGGGCTGTCAAATTTCGGGAAAATGTTTAGACTTCTAGTTGTTATTTCATAATTTTCCAATAGAAAACGTCTACCTCGTGGTCTCGCGGCACAAGTATGTGCCGTGCGATCTAGAGGTCCTGGGTCTGATTCCCAGGTCAGACAAAGTGTAATTGGGTTTTTTCATTAGGAAATTCTCAGTAGCAGCACGGAGTCTGGAAATGTGCCAGAAAAACGGCAATAGGCTCGCCCTCTATGACGTGGGACTAATACATACCGTGGGAAATGCACCTCTGCTTATCCCTTCGGGGATTACAGGCGAGAGGTTATGTATGTACACTACCTACAAAAAGTTTGGAAGCACTTTTAATTATCTCAATTACTTTAGAAATAATATAAGATATAGTATTATTTAATTAAGAATGATTAGGTACTTAATTAAAACAAAAATTAAACTATGAAACAAAACCATAATATTCTAATTACTAAAATAATATTATATTTTATTACAACATCGATAAAATTTGTAATTATCAATTTGCTATTTGTTTTTACAAAAATTATAGGTGCTTCCAAACTTTTTGTCGGTAGTGTATGTAAAACCCAACTATTTTCCTGACCCAGAAATCGTAACCGGAATCTCTGGATCATACGCTGCTTTCCAGTATCTAATGTTTATTATTTGTTTGTAATGATCGTTATTTTTGTGTTTCTACTACTCTGTGGATATTGCTAATTTGAAGTGATTCATTTATCGCCGCCTTATTGCTACCTAAACATCGTAGCGAATTTGCTGCTATGTGGCTATCGATATCAGAATTTTATCATAGGCCTATGGAATATAATTAAAAAATTAAATGTGTTGCAGACTGATTAACGTGGTTATCGTATCGATAGTAACAGTAATAATATAGATTCAATAACATTTTAAATTAAATTCAGCCTATTAATAATGGACCATGAAGCTATTGAGGAACACGTAACACTGACCATTGTAGTCTATGCTCGTTTTAGCAATATGGACCTTCCCGGTCGAAACTTTTGCTTGGTTTGGCTGAGGACTTTCATTTTTTCTATGGGTAGGAGAGAAAGTTTTCACGCGCAAACTATTCTTGTTTCAAATCTGTTACAATCTGTCAAAGCCATACGGAATGCATTATAACTTATCTTATGCCGAATGGATTCGCGGCATAAGTAGGTGGCATGCGAACTAGAGGTTATTTTTATATATTTTTCTTTTTCTTTACAATATTGAAGACTACTGCCAGAATTACAACCTTTCATTCCAGTCCCGTAGGTTGTCTGGAAGAGATCTCAGCTAGCGATAAAACCGCCTATTTTGCCTGTATGTCATGTTTAATTATGGTCATAGTTTTTTCTTAATGATGTATATAATATATAGGTAAGTACCTATTGTAAAGTGAACAAAAAGTATATTAAAAAATGAGGTCCCAGGATCGATTCCCAAGTCATACAGTACCAATATTGGATTTATTTAGTAGCAAATTTTTTATGAAACCCGAAAATCGGCTATGGACATGTCCTATTACGTGGAACTTAAGACATACATGACGAAAGGTGGGTGCAGAAATGTACCTACATACTCTATCAAATAAATATTGGTAACTATTTTTTCATTTCAGTATGCCATACACTGAAGCGTGTATCCGTGAAATGATGAGGTTTGAAACACTAGTCCCGCTGAGTGTGCCGCACCGCGCTTTGTGCGACACGAAAATAGGAGGATACGACGTGCCAGAGGTTAGTAACATACAATAATGTTGTAATTGAAAATGGAACATTATTCACAATTAACAAAAAACTTATTATTAAATTATTTTTACTGACTTAAAAATATATTATATTGTTAGAGGACTCACTAATAAAATTCAAGAGGAGGGGTATATTCAAGAAGAGCTATATAAGCGGGTGCGAGCACACCGACCATTCATTATTATTCATGACTTTGTGCGGAGCGGACCTCTTGTCAGTTTACGTTCGGAATCTATTATTATGTCGAATCTTTGATTGTTGTTACTTTGATTATATGTGTAAAATTAAAATAAAATTAAATCGAGTTTAGTTTAGTGGTGGTTACCGTCACTACGTGTATATTTTTTTAAAAATAAAACCGCTTCTGAAAGCTTATAATTTTTATTCTTTAAATGAATGACAGCCCCGTGACGCAGTTGGCTAGATACCAGCTTGTGAAACGAGAGGCCACGGGTGCGATCCCCGCACTGAGACAAATATTTGTGTGATCCACAAGTATTTGTTTCGGGTCTGGGTGTTAGTGAGATCGAAAAGTCTCTCTTAGTTTCTGACAACCACGACACAAGACTTGTATCTTAATGTGGGGTCAGAACTATGTATGTGACTGTTGGGTGTATTTATTTATTTATATTATTAATGAATTGTGATTATCAGATACTTTTAAATTTTTAACTGCCTCGTGGTCTCGCGGTACAAGTATGTGCCGAGCGATCTAGAGGTCCTGGGTTCGATTCCCGGGTCGGGCAAAGTGTTATTGCGTTTTTCCAATAGGAAATTCTCAGTAGCAGCACGGAGTCTGGAATTGTGCCCGAAAAACGGCAATAGGCTCGCCCCCTATTACGTGGGACTGATACATCCCTGGCGAAATGTGGGTGCAGAAATGCACCTCTGCCTACCCCTTCGGGGAATACAGGCGTGAGTTTATGTATGTATGTATGTAGATACTTTTAAAAATAATTTAATATTATAGATAGTCAAGTTTATTCAAGTTTGACATATTTGTAGTAACAACATTGTTGTATTATATAAGTGCGATGTACTCCTTTGACGAGTATTTGAACAAGTGAGAGTTTCCGCGAATATTTCACGGATGTTAACATTAGCAATTAACATAAATCACCGTTTAAGAGAACTTAACTGATTTTCAATAATTATTATAGTTGACGTCAAAAGTCTGACATGAAAATAAAGGCAAATCATTAACAAGAATAAATTATATAAAATTTAACGAAATTTTCCTAAGTGCCAAAATATCGTAATTACTCCTTACTCATCTAAATAAGTATGGGTTATATAATAGGTATTATGTCTCCCTAGGTTTGGTTATTTAACACAAGATAAAATACTGACTGGGGCAAGTAACTTATACAATACATGGCAAAAGGATTAACGCGTTATTTTCTTACTAAATACTTACTTGACTGCCTCGTGGTCTCGCGGTACAAGTATGTACCGAGCGATCTAGAGGTCCTGGGTTCGATTCCTGGTTCGGGCAAAGTGTTATTGGGTTTTTCCATTAGGAAATTCTCAGTAGCAGCACGGAGTCTGGAATTGTGCCCGAAAAACGGCAATAGGCACGCCCCCTATTACGTGGGACTGATACATACCTGGCGAAATGTGGGTGCAGAAATGCACCTCTGGCTACCCTTTCGGGGAATACAGGCGTGAGTTTATGTATGTGTCTTACTAAATAGTTTACATATACACCTGTAGGGATTAGAAATACACATCTCTTTTGGCTGTCCTACAATCACCTTCGATTGAAGTCGGATATTATTATCGTATTATTTTTATAAACTTGGGAAGACTGACAAAAAATGATTAACGAAAAGCGTAATCCTCAAGGTCTTTGTGTGCCTTTAAACGTTGTAAATAAAAAAAAATCATCTGAATACGTGGTTCGGAAATGAATTGAAACTCGCAGTTTATGGCCAATATATTTTATCATCAGACTAATGAGACAGTTGGCTTAACTAGTGTATAATATAACCTAATTCGGATTTTATTGTATAATTTATTTTGGTTTGAAATAAATTATGTTAAACCAAAATTCAATATTGACAGTAGATATATCATTTGATTAAAACAATTAAATGGATTGGTGGACTAAGGCAAAACTCTCTCAGTTGTAGAGGAGGCCCGTGCCCAGCAGTGGGACATATAATTAGTTGATATATTTATTGACATTTACATTTGTTACAAATATTAAATAATCATCATCAGCCCAAATACGTCCCACTGCTGGGCACGGGCCTCCTCTACAACTGAGAGGGTTTTTTAGGCCTTAGTCCACCACGCTGGCCTAGTGCGAGTTGCCGAACTACAAGAAATTTCTAAGAACTTTTTAGGTGTGCAGGTTTTATCACGATGTTTTCCTTCACCGTTAAAGCAAGTGATAATTCATTGTGAATACACACATAACTTCGAAAAGTCAGAGGTGTGTGCCTGGTGTTTGAACCTGCGACCGCCGAAATTCTCGACTGCGCGCCTAAACCTCGAGGCCATCACTTACATCACATTAAATAATAATATAATTTACTAAAATTTATATTTATTACAAAGATTAAGCGTTAGCATAATTTTTAACGATTACTTGGTGGGTTATAAAGAGAGAGATTAATTTAAAAATATAGATACAATAGAATACTGTATATTGATGTTAAACTTCTTAAATGAATTTTATAAAATTATGAATTAATCTTCGAACTATAAGTGCATTTCCAGCCACCGCTAAAAGCAATTAATTAAATCAAGAATCGTACAAACTTGTATACGAAGTACGTACATAGCGTATAGTTAGCATATACTTTACATACTAGTTGAATATTAATTTATGAACATTAAAAAAATTTACGGGGCTTAGGCTTTAGCTTTAGGCTTAGGAAAATGATTTTATTTCAGAGGACTTTTAGGGTCAATGTGTTTGTAATCACCGTACCCTATACGAGTATCTTATCACCCTGTATGGTAAGATACACCATCGAGAACAGTTTTAGTTATAAACAAAGTAGTTGAAGTTTTGTATGAACAAATCGCAATCTGCCGTGTTATATTTCCTTCATTAATAAATTAATATTCCAATAGATTTGAAATTAGTTGAAATTGATTGATTGGATTGATTAGGTAAAAAATGTTTAAGTGTAAAAGCGAGGCTAAAAGGGACAAACATACATAAAAAATAGCCTTCGGAAGAAGAAATATAACCTCGTCGGTCAAAGGTTCGAAGCCAAGGCACACTTCTTACTATATTCTTGATAGGTCCATTAACCATGGTTATATCATGATATTTAATATCTGAAATTGTAATCGAATGGTTTTCCTTCACCGTCTGTGAATTGCACGATGTCACATCAGTCATTACTGAATCAGTATCAGTTTGTAAAATTTAATCTATTGTAGAAATTAGACAACACACGTAGCGTTCAAAAACGCGTTTTAAAAGTGGAAAAAACGAGTAATAAGTATTAGCATATAGCGGAGTATTTATCTCAATACTTCACATAGACTTAAAAAATATTTTACTATTCAGTTCGGAAGGCAGTTATTATTGTATATTCATACCGCTATTGTATATTCATACCCAGAGATGCGAGCAGTATTCCATGCCCGGCCGAACCTGCGCTTTGTATAAGCGGAAAAGCTGACCGGGCGTGAAAAACCGGCGCACCCTGTTCAGGATTCCGACCCTGCGTGAAGTGGCGGATATAATGCCCTCGATGTGGGTCCTTGGATTAAGATCGCAGCGGATATCCACGCCTAGGATATTAAGGCCGTTCCGCATTGCGAGTGGAATGCCCTGAAAATTGGGGAGAGGAGAAAACGGGGATTTTTTGCATGAAAACGCACAGACCTGGGTTTTCTTGGCATTGAACTCAACCAGATTCCGGGTACCCCATGTAGAAATGAGCTCCAGGGTCCGATTGAGCTCAATGACAAGCTCCTCGCGTCTACTCTCAGTATCCACCCGGCAACCCGGTGGCTTACTGCAGTACCGCCCATGGACCGTGCTGTCATCTGCATAGCAATGAATGTTGCCAAGAGGCAACATATCATTGATATGCAGAAGAAACAGGGTAGGCGATAGCACAGAGCCTTGTGGAACCCCGGCACTAACTGACATGAGCTGTGAAGCGTGCCCGTCGACGAGGACACGCATTCTACGCCCATGCAGAAAGCTCGAAATCCACAAACACAAGTTGCCGGGAAGACCGTATGCCGGAAGCTTGGAGAGAAGGCCACGGTGCCAGACCCTATCAAATGCCTTGGCTATGTCGAGACTCACGGCAAGAGCCTCGCCATCCCGATCAATCGCCTCCCCCCAGTGATGTAAGGCAAACGCTAGAAGATCACCCGTTGACCGGTTACGGCGGAAGCCGGAAGTAAATTACAGAACACCAAAAGGAGAGACGGATACAATTAATTTAGGTTAGGATTTTTAATAATCCTCACACCTCTGACTTCGAAGTTACGTCTGTATTCAAATTGAATCACACACTATAAAGGTGAAGAAAAACGTCGTGGAGAAACTAGCACACCTAAAAGTTCTCCACGAAGAATTTCTTAGGTGTTTAGTCTCCTAACCTACACTAGGCCAGCGTGGTGGACCAACAACTAACCACTTTTAGATTAAGAGGAGGTCAGTGCTCAGTAGGAGCATATGGGTCAATAGATAGATAGAGGAATATGAAACTTTAAAATACTTATAAATTTTAGTCAGCGCGGCGTCTCAAACATTCTACGACTATTAATATAATTGACGCATTACTAGACACCTTTTTGGACATATATGTTACGATAATGATTATTTTGTTTGTACTGGAACGTTTTTTAGCGTTGAAAGCACAAGGATATCAGCAAGCATTTATGCTTCAACTCTTATTAAACATATGTTTTTGGAAAAATATTATAATTCCCATGAAAATTATTATAATGGTTGTCACCTAATGGTAACAATCAAGAATACTGCTCGCACCTCTGGGACGGTTCCGCCAAATACCTTCTCGATGCCTTGGATGGATTGCAGCGGCGTGCCATCCGCATTGTGAATGATGCAGACGTTACAGCCAACCTGGAGCCGCTACAGTTGCGCAGGGACATTGCCGCACTTAGCGTGTTCTAACGTCTGTATCATGGTGAATGCTCTGAAGAATTGTTTAAGCTTGTCCCATCCTCTCCTTTCCTTACCAGAGCCACGCGTGCTGGCATGCGAAGCCACGGCTTTGTGGTTACAACATCCGCGGCTCGAACCAAAAAGTTCGCCAACTCTTACCTTTGCCGCACCATCAAGCTGTGGAATGGTTTGCCGGCTCACGTGTTCCCTCCTTCCTATGATCCTGGATCCTTTAAGCGAAGCGTGAAGAAGCATTTGTGCAGGCCGGCATGATTGTGTCGACCAGCGGGTGACCATATCGTTTCTCGCTGGTCGGTAGTAATTTTTTGGACTCCACTGTGCTTACCATCAGGTACAGTGGAGTCACTTTGCCGTGCCAGTATAAAAAAAAAACTTTGGTTTTAAAGCTCCCTACGACTTCAGCTAATCAAAAGCTGCTAATATATTGTTCTAAGTCGACCTGACTTTTATGATTATGTTTTGACTTGTATATGTATGTAAACACAAAAACCCAGTACCAGAAACATATTTATAGGCTATATAAAAGCTGGTTTCGGATTCTGGTCTAGGTCTAGCTTTCTTGGCCAATGCGGTCTTAATTTTAACTGAAATTTATACATACCTTAGTAAATTATTAATTTTTATATGTGTATATGATTCGCTGTTGGTGGAGTGGCTTCGCTCGTAAATAGGTATAAAATAAGAATTAAATTATTAATTAGCAATAAGGTACACAAGATGTAACGATTTCAATCACTCAAATAAATGAATAAATAAATAAATATGTAACTGTACAAATAAATAAAATATTTCTTCTCGGCATTACATCAACCTACTCTAACATATTATGCAGTGATCCAAACACAAACAAGTCCTATTAGATTGGTATTTATGTAAACATTATTTAAAAAACAAGTTTAATTTATTCCTTCCGCTTTTAATACACATTAGAGTTTTGATAACGGCGTAGGTACAAACATAATGCATTTTGGAAATACATAAATTTATTCTTAGCAGAAGTATATTCGATGCTATTTATGTAAAATACTTCCGTACATGGTGATGTTTAGGATCTTGATAACATCTTGGCTTTAGAATATTTATTAAACATTAAGGGGCTTTAAACGTCAGTTATTTTTACTACTACGTTTTCTCTAAAGTCACAGGTCAATTAATAGAACAGGCCACAGCAAGTTACTTAGTGAAAATATATGTGAATTTATAGTTTTATTTTGTAATAATGATAGTGAAATGGGATGGATGTTAATGGTTGTATTAATTTATGTTATTATTTGGTTGTATTTTAAACTACTTGATGAAAACTTTTTTTATATATAAAACATAAGCTTATTTATTTGTTGTATTTTTTTATTTATTAGATACACTTTATTGTACACCACGAAAATTGATAAAAACATGATAATAAAAGTTAAAATAGAGTGAAACATATGGCGGTCTTACCAGACAACCGTAGCTTTTAGTAACATTTTTAATCAACGTACCAAATCACTTATTTTCTTTTCCTAATTACTTATTTTATAAATTAGGACAACTAACATGTTTAAATAATTATTCAATTAACACTTGGAAGCATAGTTAGGTTAGTTCGTATTCAATATACGGGCAATGATGGTTTGGTGAATGTTGTAGCTAGAATCAGGCGTCATGTTGCTTATTGTCTTCGTAGAGCCATAGAGGTGCTTGGTACATACCTACATGATTTTATATTTGGTCAATTCTACCCCACTTATCATCAGTCTCTCTTCAAAACCCTCGACTTGACTGGTTATTTGTTCGTAAGAATGCATTTGTAATGCACCGTATATGAAACACTACATCAGAAATTAGTGATTTTAATAAATCGGAATTCATGAAGTCGACAATATTTCTGTGAATCCGTTCACACAAATTCGACCACAGATGGAGTTATTGTCGTACTTATTCCTACTTCGATAAAGAACATGTTAGTGTCATAGACCCGTCTGCATTAATCTGCATAAATTGGTATTTATCTTTTGATACATATTCAAAAAGATTTTTCCTTCCTTGAGTTGACATTTAGAATAATGCTAATGTCTGCGTCACGTGATTTTTAGCCGGTGGCCTTCACAGTTAAATATAATTCAATAGCACGTGACGCCGCTTATGTGGCATTTTGCTGTTTTAATTTTGGCCTATTTTGGTCTTGACATCTTAAAGTAATATGTTGCATCGCAGAAGCTAAGTATTTTAACGGTGAAGGAAAACATCGTGAGGAAACCTTCACTCCTTAAATTTCTTAGGTGTGTTGTCCGCTAACCCGCACTAAGCCAGAGTGGTGGACTAAAGCCTAACCCCTTTTAGCTGTAGAGAAAGCCCGTGTCCAGCAGAAGGACATATACAGGCTGGTATAAATAGATAGGTAGTAAGATAAAAGCTAAGTGCAATTATTTGATGTTTAGGGACTTATACATGCACTCTAAATATGTGAAATTTTCCCAAATATTATTTTTCATTATTACAATTTATCCGTTTTAGGGTACCATGGTGAGCCCTAACTTGATGATGTTGCACATGGATAAAACAATTTGGGGCGATCCGGAGAACTTCAGACCTGAGCGCTACATTGTGAATGGCGAGCTGAACGTTGCTAAAGACAAATCTTTGCCTTTTGGAGCGGGTGAGTGTTGTTTGTCAAACCCCAGGCACACACCTCTGACTTTTCGATGTTATGTGTGTATTCATAATGAATTATCACTTGCTTTAACGGTGAAGGAAAACATCGTGATAAAACCTGCACACCTAAAAGTTCATAAGAATTTCTTAGGTGTGTAGTCCGCCAACCCGCACTAGGCCAGCGTGGTGGACTAAGAGCCCTAAACCCTCTCAGTTGTAGAGGAGGCCCGTGCCCAGTAGTGGGACGTATTTGGACTGATGATGATGATGAAGATGAGTATTGTTTACTACGAGTATCAATAACTTGTGTGACAGTGTTCATCAAGAGCAGTTGCCCATGACGCTGGTTCTTTTTATAGCACAGATCCCCGAGGTTAAGCTAGCTATACACCAAACCTAAGTGATTGCCGTCATTCATCAACTCAATGTTGTGTTGACTGTTTAATGATGAATAACCAATATGAATGTCCCTTACCACCAAGCAGTGGCGGTACTTCCATAGAAGCCCAGAAGCCCAGCTTGCCTTACAAAGTTCCGAATAATAATCTTTAGGCTTTTAATCTTTATTTAACAAAAGCAAATTGACATAAAAATGAAAATATCCTGACTCCCCGATTAACAATTACAAACTACACGTTACACAATTAACGTGTAACGCTTTTGGGCTGCTATGGAAGTACCGCCACAGCCACCAATCAGTGGCGGTACTTCCATAGAAGCCCAAAAGCCCAGTTTGCCTTTTTAAATTCCAAATAATAATTTTTAAGCTTGAAATCTTTATTTAACTACAGCAATTTGTTAAATAAAGTCCCCATAATAAGCAAATATAAATTAGACATAACACAATTCACGTTTAACGCTTTTGGGCTTCTATGGAAGTACCGTCACAGCCACCAATCATATTATAACGTATTAAATATTATAGAATGTCATCACTCCACTCCTCTAAACTCAACATTAGTTAATAGTTTAGTAAAAATTACAATCTCAGACTCACAGTCCTTGAGTTATTTTCCACGACTTGTTACAATGTTAACTGCGTTAGCAAATGTCAACTGGTCGAATAGATAAAGAGACCTAAGGCGAGGAAAACTTACATAAGCGGTTTATTGTGGGTATAATAGTATTTTATGATTCGTCACGTCTTTACTCCTGCCTCATAAAAGCCTCGTGTCACAGTCTTTACCAATATTATTAATATACATTGGGACAAAAGCCAACCGTTTGGATAAATATTATTATTTGATTCTAGCAGTAAAGATACCGTCTTGATAGTAAGTGCATTGCAATGTAAATGCTGTATGGGCTGGTAAAAGACGACTAAAATCATCGCACACCCGTCGTCATAATGCTGACCGCTAATAGGAATTGTAGCTGATACGCGAAACACTTTCGTGGGTTTTTCTGGTTGGTTCTAAACATTATTTACGGTAATTTCCACTCTGGCAGATATAAATATAATGCCAGCAAATTAAATGAAAAGCATGTGCCATTTGATCTAGTAGTCCAGGGTTCGATTTCCGGACCTGACAAAGTTTTATTGTTTTTTTCTTCGGTTTCTGGAACTGCGCCGGCGCCGAAAACGGCTATAGGCTCGTCTACGGAGACGCGTAAGTGTGTGTGTGTGTGCCAAATTAGGCCTCCTGCCAACACGCTCAACCAAAGATCAACGTGTTTGGTTTTCTCAAGTCTGCTTATTAGTATTGCTGTCTAATTTTTCAAAATACCCGTTTATAGCTAGCTAACATTCAGTATCAATGGGATAATTTTTGCAACAAAACCTTAGCAGTTTAAGCCGATGTATGTATGTAACATGCCTATCTTGAAAAAAGAATGAATAAATAAACGCTATACATATTATTTGCTATGGACTCTCCTATACGAATAAGAGATTTGGCCGTAGTCAGCCATGTCAGACTACTCCCTATTTAGTATTTACGTATTTATTTAATACAATATTTACGGAGAACTCTAGGTTATTGGGTCAAAATTGAAGTCAATGGCATGCAGAAATTAAAATTATAATTATTGGATATTTATCAATATCATGACGTTGAGCAAGTTTTTTCTCGTTTTCGACCTCGCTTGACTACAAATACATTTTTAATTTATTTAAAAATAATATGCCTTTTTTTAAGTTGGTCTTATTTTATTATCCTTGTTTGCGTTGGGTGCGGACTTACATTTGAAACATTGTATAATATGACAATGTTGTAAATGCACGGCCTGCTTGAAATAAATGCAGTACGCGCTTAAAAAACTACAACATAGTGTATACAATACCTACATACGTATCTCAAGCCTGTATTACCCCTTCGGGAAATAAAGAAAGGCAGAGGTGCATTTCTGCACCCACATTTTGCCAGTCATGTATCAGTCCCACGTAATAGAGGGCGAGCCTATTGCCTTTTTTCGGGCTCATTTCCAGACGCTGTGCTGCTACTGAGAAATTATTAATGGAAAAACACAATAACATTTTGATCGGGCTAGGAATTGAACCTGGGACTGCTAGATCGCACGGGACATACTTGTGTCGCTAGACCATGAGACAGTCAAGTACAACATAGCATGTACTAGCAAATAAAATGTAAATACTAGAATTATCATCTGAGTATAAATTCTGCACGTAGACACTCGTTAGATACGTTTGCTCAAAAAATATTTGCATAAATAATAATTATTAAGAACTCTGTTTACTATAATAATGTTTAAGGATATTAATTAACATTTAAATAAATTCATTAAGTACTATTTAGAAAATCCACATTTTTACTGTCAGCACGAGTCTCTTGTTGTTGTCTTAAAGTACGACAACTTTCGATATCGTTAAAGTTTGTATGACTATTCATAGTAAATTCGACTTGAAGTCAAATGTTTGTACAAGCCACACATATTTATCTGGTCTGGGTGTTTGTGAATGCAAAAAAGTCCGTTAAAGTTCCCAATAACATTTTAACATTTTTCTTAGCGGTGTCAGAACTATATTTGCGACTCTTGAAAGTTTTTCTTGTAGTTCATGCTTGTATCCCCAATGGGTTGGGCAGAGGCACGCTCAGCACCCACAATTTTTGTTTTAATTTCCATGTAATAGAGAACTTATTACTGTTTTTTTGGATTTATCCAGACTACGTGCTGTTACTGATAATTATCTAATGGAAACTTCTAGATTGCGCGGCACACATCTGTAAGGCAGGCAAAAAGCATATTTTTTTAACGCAAAAGTCATAGACCATAACCGAGGAAGCGCAAAACGGGACCTTTAAGCGTAACTAAGCATTAACCTTCCAAAATAACGTTATATTCTCGTTAAGTAAAAATCCGACAATTAATGAACAGTTTTACGATTCACGGAATAATTGCTATACGTAATTTTTTACTGCGTTCTTTCCGGTTTGACTCGCAATTAGGTAATAAAAGATAAAAATAAAAATAAATTGGCCATTGAGGTTTTACATACACGCACTCACGCATGTAGCTCCGAAACTTATAGAAGAAGCTTGTTGGAGTATTTTTACACCTTCGATTAGCCACCTTTATTTTGGGTTCCGCGTAAGAGGGCCGATAGCGATAAGGCCGCCATTTTTGACACTACGTTATTAAGTTGTGACCAGTAAACAATGTTGTACAATAAAGCATAATAAAAAAAAGAGGGGGAAGGTGCCATTATTCGAACATATTTGTAAGCTTTGTATTCCTACTGAGTATTTCTTATTGGAAAAATCCAATATACTTTGGGCGCACACATTATAACTTAGGTCGCATGCCGCATTTAAACGTGAAAAAAACGTGTGCAATATTAATAAGTTTCTAACGTAATATATAATATGCTAAAACCCATTTAATAGTGATTGTAAGTGTATTTATTTTCTTAACAACGTCTAATAGCCATAAAATGAATAATGAATAAAGTGTGCAATATTGTTACACTGTATATAATGTTGCAGTGACTGAGTTGAGTCGTAAGCTTGATAGTATTTTATGGAATACAAGAGTTATTTATAGTTATATAGTTTACACTATTGACTGAAAATTGATTACTTATTATTATTATTGATTATGTTGGTCTGTTGGCTATATAGATTACAGACTGATCCCGGATCGCGATATATTGGACTCGATATAGTGCTACTACCGCGTGCTCTACAATTAATGAAAGATATATCCGGCAGGATACAAATATGCTACCATAGTCTAGTTGGACCTCTGGAAATAATTCATAGAAGAAAAATTGTTTGACGTCGGTATTCGTACCGCAGCTCAGTGCAGTGGGAGGGAGCAAAAAGTTATATCGAAAAAATAAATCTTTTAAGATTTTTGTCTTCAATTAACAATAGATCGTAAATGGAAATGAATATTTATTATCCATTGTTATTCGTAAATGTTTTATTCGTTGTAATGTATCTTCCTGTTTTAAATTGAATAACTTAAAACTTCTCGAAGTAGTACTAATTGTGGACGCAAACAGTTTTTAGGATTGTTTGCAGACGTTCTAACTATTTTATTGATTAGTCCTCGTCGTTTTACTTCCTGTATTATGTCATTATGTGCATAAGTGGCTTCGTTCATATTTAATATTCTGCTAGCACATACATGTTACATTGGTCAATGGGTGTGCTTAGGGATGTCGGAAATGCAATAAAGTATCGATATTGATATTTTTATTAAAAAATATCGATATATCGGTATGATTTGAGTACGTACTCAAGAATACGCGCGCGTTGACAGAGTTGTCGACCAAAAAGAAGGATAATGTTAATTGTTATTTTAAGACTTTTTAATCATAAAAAATATCAATTTTTATACCTTTGCGATACTTGAAATTTTATATCGATACATCGATTAATCGAAAGTTTAAATATCGCTAAAAAATATCGATACATCGAAAAAATAATATGGATATATCGATGTATCGATATTTTTTCAACAAACTGTGTTTATGAGAAAAATTTAATCAAAATACTACTTCGTTGCCAAGGAATTGTTTCCTTCCTTGGAACTTGGTAGTTCGGTTTTATGCTATTATAATAGAACAAATCATCGCTTACCTTTCCTCATAATACGATTACCTAATACTAAAACCTGCACACCTAAAAGTTCTTAGGAATTTCTTAGGTGTGTAGTCCGCCAACCCGCACTAGGCCAGCGTGGTGGACTAAGGCCTAAACCCTCTCAGTTGTAGAGGAGGTCCGTGCCCAGCAGTGGGACGTATTTGGGCTGATGATGATGATGCACAATATTCATTTATGTGAAGAAAAAGATGATGCGCTTGAGTACAAATTAATATTAATTTAGTAGACATAGGTATTTCTAAGACATAGGTCGATAAGACACAATAAATAGTAGTAAGTAATTGTATTGTTACTTCTAGTGATTCTAATCGGGTGTAGAATTCAGATACATAAATTTCTACCATCCGCCGAATTGATAAGGTATTTTAAAGAGATAGACAGAGACAAAGATAACATACAGCAAGGAAGATGGTATAGGTTTATCTATGAAATGTCATATTCTGAAGAGGATCTTATAAAGGAACTAGTTTTTCTTCTAGCGGACGGTTTGCCATACCGGTTTTGTAAATTTAAACTGTATAATTCCGTGTATTTACAGTTGTTAGAAATGCATATGGATTTCTTTTGTTTTTAAGTATGATAAATATCTGTCATTTTTCTGTATTAAAACTTACTCGAATTGTCAGTTTTTTTTCGTATTAACGGATTTATTATAGGTACACATATATCTGTGTCTATAATAAATCCTAATATTTATTTATCACTTGATATATATAAATGTTTACGTTATATAAACGTTTTTCAGTTTGCCATAATTACGTAAATCTTTATATTTTTCTACTTTTTACTTTATTTACCTCTTTTTATACTTAAGATTTATGAAGCGATATAACCATCAGTTATAGTCGTCATAATCAGTAAGACCCATAATATTTAAAGTCCACGATTACTTTGGCTGTTAATTTTATAAAGTTAATCATGTTATCAGAGAGTACGAGAGACTTTTCGGTAACATAAAACCCAGACTTGTAACAAATAATTGTGGATCAAACAAACACTGTCTTGGTGCGGCAAGAGAACCCGCTATTGTTTTAGATGCTGGTGTTCATCCAACTGCGTCACGATGGCCGTCAAAGTGCTTACTAAATAGTAGTTTTTACAGATATCTGTATCTAAATACATATGTATTTAATCAGCTTAAACTGTTTCACAGGTAAAAGACTGTGTGCTGGCGAGACTTACGCACGACAGACAATGTTTCAAGTGTTTTCCGGATTCATGCAAGCCTTCAACATCTCTACTGCTGATGGAAAACCTCTTAAGAAGCCAGCACCACGTATTCAGGGTATCATTACCACCATACCCGAATTCTGGCTTCGTGTTGTACCGAGGTAAACGCTAACCTCATTAAACTCTTTCATCATCAATGAAGTTATTAAAGAGATAGGATTTTTTTTTAATGTTTATTGTATATAATATGTATCTACATCCTAAATCGTTTTATATATTGTAAATATTTTAATTCTAAGTTCTCTAAGCGGTTGTCATTCATTGGTCACGATGTGTGTAACAAGAACATTGTCGTTAATTATCCGGTATTTTGCCTTCATTGATGGTGGAGTAGGTAAAGACACGTCTATTATTATTTTCGCGTTGTGGACACGTAGCTACGTCTCTATTAAATACTAATATTTAATAGGGTAATTTATATGTGTGTATTTGAGAATGGGGACTCACGTCGGCTCTTTCTCCGGTAGTTTCTGCAGTTTGGTTACGTAGAAATTTCATCAATTTCCCTTAGCAAGGTAATTTTTTTATTATAATAAATTATTTAAATGGTAATCAGTTAAATCCATTGTAGCTACGTGTCGAAAGTCATGTTTACTTAATTATCTAAGTCATTCTTGACCAAAAATATATGCTAAATATAAATAAAATCGGAGGACGGATTTTTTTCTCATATTTAAATGTTAATCATGTCATTGCGAGGTATTTATAGTTTTGCATTTATATTTTTTCTTTATAATATCATATGTATTACACGAGAATCAAAACATGCTCAAGAAATATAAATCTTTATAGGTCAGTTGATAAAAAGCCACTAAATAAAATAAAATTGTGTAATAAATATTATAGAATTCATTCTGGATTTAAATGAAAGAGCTAAGGTTATAAAGTTCATATGTCGGAAGAATATTTAGCTCATGTATTGTAATAATGCATTTTTGTGAAAATAGATAAAAAAACATATTTGCCAGTGACATTCTCTGAATTATTTATATTTTCAATGGAGTCACGAGATAAATTAGATCAAGCGATATGCATTTACTCCTATATAAATATAATAGATATATGTCATTATTGTTATGTTTTTTTTTTAATAAATAAATGATGACAATGAAGTTTTTTTTAAATATACCGACATACCGCCATTTGTACGTGCTTATATTTTTGTATATGTATGATTATACTCGTGCATTGTCCTCGAGATTAGTAACAGCGTTGAAATAGAATATACAGGATGTATTCAGACCGTGATCGGAAACTAAGGCAGATAATAGCTGAGGTGATTACAAACCCTTGGCGTTACAGAAAATCCCGACAAATCCCGAATCCCGAAAAACCACATATATTTAATATGATTGTTAGTAAAACGTCAAAATTTTTATTTTTTGTCAGGATTTTCCGATCACGGTCTAAATACATGTCTACATACAGTATGTAATAACACGTTAGTGACACCACTCTAACACTGGCTGTCTGGAGATTTTTTTCTTTTTTACTTGTCACCACGGCTTCAAGTTCAGAGTCTGAAGCCACCACATTCCAATAGGACATTTCTACAGCAGCTTGGTAAGTATTTCTGGGTGGGTGGGTGTTACTAATCTCTTCGGACGATGCACTTCGTATAATTATGATAGAACTTCATCATCATCATCAGCCCATATACGTCCCACTGCTGGGCACGGGCCTCCTCTACAACTGAGAGGGTTTAGGCCTTAGTCCGCCACGCTGGCCTAGTGCGGGTTGGCGGACTACACACCTAAGAAATTCCTAAGAACTTTTCGGTGTGCAGGTTTCATCACGATGTTTTCATTCACCGTTAAAGTACGTGATAATTCATTGTGAATTCACACATAGCTTCGAAAAGACAGAGGTGTGTGCCTGGGGTTTGAACCCGCGACCGTCGAGATTCTCGACCGCGTGCCTAAGCCTCGAGGCCATCACGACTTTAGAACGATAGAACTTCACGTAGAGATAAAACGATAATTAATTATCATTAATTATATTTTGTTTTATTGTATGTGTGTGTGTGTCCAATAAAGTTTATTTCTATTCTATTCTACATACATACATAACCTCACGCCGAGGTGCATTTCTGCAGCCACATTTCGCCAGGTATGTATCCGTTCCACGTAACAGGAGGCGAGCCTGTTACCGTTTTTCGGGCACAATTTCAGATTCCGTGCTGTTACTGAGAATTTCTTAATGGAAAAATCGAATAACACTGCCCGACCCGGGAATCGACCGAGGATGTCTAGATCGCACGGCACATACCTACTTGTGCCGCGAGACCACGAGGCAGTTACTAAATATATCTTTTCTAATGGCATAACTAAAATCTTTTTGTATACAAAGACGATTCATTTAGATTTTAGAGTATGAGATAATAGCTAACCGAAATCTCAGATGCTTTAAACAATGACATAAATACTCGTAAAAGAGAACTATTTATTTTAATATCTTTATTACTAGACATATTTTAATTGGAATTTGTACCTGGATTTCTGGATCATTGATATAGATAATAAAAAAAATGTTTTTTTTCACATCTATATTTCGAATTCTCCAATTTTGCTACATCTTCGTCCCTAAATCATTGGTTTTGATTTGATGATATTCGGGAAAACAACTAATTCAAATTTTAGGACACAAACAAGTTTTTTAGTGTGTAGAGTATGTGGTGGAATACAAATACCCATCTTTCAAGTTTTGTTTGGTTTACTCATTAAACAACGACATTGTGCGTTTAGTTGAGTGAACAGCCAAAGGTCATCACGTACACAATATTACAACTGATTAGTGTGGAGAAAGAACCGTGATGTGAGTTAAAAATAATACTAACAGGCAACTAAAGGAACCACTCGACTCTAATTAGGTGATCCCAGAACGCAATACACTTAAATGCCTTTAACGGGGTCAATCCTTATTTGGTAGTAGCGCTCATATGATCCCATATGAAAACGCATGCATACACAACCTCATGCCTGTATTCCCCGATGGGATAGGCAGAGGTGCATTTCTGCACCCACATTTTGCCAAGTATGTATCAATCCTATTTAATAGGGAGTAGGCCGTTTTTCGGATACATTTCCGGACTCCGTGCTGCTATAGATAATTTCCTAATGGAAAAACCCAATAACACTGCTCGACTGGGGAGTCGAACCCGGAGACTACGAGGCAGTCACCTTCAGTATTATCCCGTTTTGGGTTATAGAGATACAAGGCCAAAATCGCTGTGTCAACTGCCTTCAACGTGACTCCACAACATAATAAATCCATACAACTGCCTCGTGTTCTCGCGGTACAAGTATGTGCCGTGCGATCTAGAGGTCCTGGGTTCGATTCCCGGGTCGGGCAAAGTGTTATTGGGTTTTTCCATTAGGAAATTCTCGGTAACAGCACGGAGTCTGGAAATGTGCCCGAAAAACGGCAATAAGTTCGCCCCCTATTACGTGGGACTGATACATACTTGGCGAAATGTGGGTGCAGAAATGCACCTCTGCCTACCCCTTCGGGGAATGCAAGCGTGAGTTTATGTATGTATGTATGTTATTCAATGCAGACAACGTATCCATTTCATACATTTTAATATATTCGGAATGAATACTATTAATCAGTGAACCAAAACTTTAACTTTAATATTAATCATCCCAATATTTTTGTTTTTAATTGACATTTAATTAACAACATGCAAAAAAACATATTAACAACTGCAGTAGGTAATGTCTAAAGTTCACTAGATTTATCATCAAGGTTAGAATGTCATGTGTAGCTACAAAGTGTTAAACCAACATGTTGACAGTGCTACAAAAGATATTTACAATGTAAGGAAAAAAAATTAAAATGGTAGTACCTACTTTAGTAGCCTCTGTTTTCGATATCTTGTAAAAGCAATCGTTTTACATTATTGACATTTAAGAGTAGTTTGTTGGTTTAACTTCAAGTCACAACTGCATTGATGTCATTCTGCAAGGCTTCACAATCCGCAGTATCTTAAATGGGTAAATAGAGTTTTAAATCATTCAAAAATAAGACATTTGAGCACTTTAGGAAGATCACTTATCATAATCAAAAATATGTAAGGCCTAGTGTGCTACCTTGGCTTACGCCCGAACGTGTAATTTTTTTTTATATCGATAGCTATTTAACTGTACATATTGTTTTCTATCTTTAAGATAATTGGCGAAGAATTTAATAAATTTTGGAGCACAGGAGTTACAGTGGTGGGATAGGGCCAAATAAAAAAAATTGGACAAAATCCTACAGACGCGATAACTTCAGGATTATCTATTATTATCAACTAGATCGAATCTTACATCATGCGGTATCAACTTTATGACCACTGGACATATTAACAGTCACATAGTCTATGAATGATATGTGGTTGTTTAAAGTTGATCTTGTCGCTCTAAATCCGTGCTGAAATTCATCCAGACGACCTTTAAATTAATAGATGATAGCGAATACTAAATGTTGCACATTAGTAAATGGAATAATCTGCATTAAAATTATACGGATATAGACGAAACTTTTGTTTTTAAAAATATGTGTATCGCGGACATCTGATTATTTGCCATTTTGAATACTATAAATACCAGATTCAAAGATAAGAGCAAGATAAGACCTTAGTTAAATTAGTACATTAAATACGTGTTCCATTATTTATCTATATCTAAAAAGACATAAAAGTCGCAATATATTATAATTAAAAAGACCGCAGGGTCGTTTCTAAGGCAACATAATAATTCTGATAACTATAAATGTCAGTTTTCATAATACATACATATTATATAGTATATATACTTACATGTTAATTGATGACATTTATTAAAATGTCGCTGTTAGCTTACATTATATAGATATTTGTAACTTGTTATAACTTGTACTTATTATTAATAATAATATTCCATTAAATAGTTCAAACACTTTTTTTACAATAACCATCTCCTAATAATAACATATTATACGATTATGTACACTAAAGACGGAACTATAGAGTTACATGCAATTGTTCGGAAGTTATGCGCGTATATCCTTATCGGTGATTTATTTTCATTTATCTGGGGGATCCGATAGTGCCCCGCCGAGTCTGGCAAAAAAGCGGCACGCCTGTACCATCCTTTTCTCGAAGCTGTTCAGGTCATTTTCGACAACCTATATCTTCGTGTAGAAGCCTGAGTTTTCAGTAAACAAGCAGGCATTGTATATTCACGGTATATTTCAAATTTCATTTAATTTGAACCATTAGTTTAAGAATTATAAATCCAATGAAAACACAATATCCCATAAGCAACACATACGATACGCTCGTATTACATGAAATAGATTGTTTAGTGTGATTGCCAAGTCAATTTATTTTATTTAAAACTTACGTTAACTTTTTTGTTAAAACAAATATTTTAACATTGGTATGGTCACTATAAGATGTGTTCGGTGAGCTAATTACATAATAACTGAAGACAGAAGGTCCCTTGAGTAGGGACTAAATAAATTAACCGACTTGGTATTATATATGTATTTTTTTTACAAATTTTGTTTTTGATGGCTATATATTGCTTTAACACGTGGGTAGAAATCACAAGCTAGCTAGTATAAATTACCTAAACGAACTTTCGATCGTTATCGTATTAGCTAGTAACATATATTAAAGTGGGTTACTAGTACAAGTTAATACTTGTGGTGATAAATAAAATGCAAATAATCATGATAGAGTGATTCGTTTCGACGCAAAACAATTGATTAATTACAATATAACACCCTTTTCAATGGAAAAGTAATAATATTTTTAATACTTAGCTAGGAGATTTTCTATCATTTGTGTTTTATATAATAAATATCAAGGGCCAATTTAAAATTTTCCGTCATTCGTTTTGTAAGCAGAATACAAACTACAATATTGTGGACGGGCATCTATCCATTCAGATAGATAGATAGATTTATTGCTACCCAAATACAGGAATTCACATAAATGTAATTATAAAAAGTGTCGACATAAGGCGGTGTTATCGCTGAGAGCGAGCTCTTCCAGGCAATCTTTGGATGGAATATACATATACGATATACACATACACGTGTACATATGTATACACTGATACAGGGTGTAAAAAAACCATGATCGAAAACTAAGACAGGTAATATTAACGATTAAAAACACATTGAAGCTAAAATAAATCCTATAATAAGATAAGGTAAACGACATTTTTTTCCTTTTTTTAGCGTCATTGTATTTGTTTTACTTTTCGATCACGGTCATTTTATACTCTGTATATATGCGACCCGAACCTTTCAATTACTTTTCAATATATAGCAGGAGTGTCTAATCTTGTTTGAGGTTTCAGTCCTTGGAAATTATATTTACCAACCCAATATGATATTTTAATGGGTATGTCAACTATAGTTTCTGCCAGGGAATGGGCCTGATTGTAGCACCCAACTGTGTTACACCGGTCACACCCGCTGACAATTCCTAGTCACACCATAGCTTCTGCACATAATATAACGCGCGTCAAGGCAAATTTTTCATTTTTTTTAAGTCGTGCCTTTCCGAGAGCCATCAATTTATCTAATGTGCAGAGTAGAATTGCCAAAAGTAGGCGATATCGAATCAGAACCGAGTTGAAACAGATTTCCCGAGGGTCGACATTAACAAAAACTGATTTGAAAGCGAGGAGCCAAAAAAGTCAACCCCAATTTTTTTATACATTCAACAGTCAACTGCGCCACGGAGCTGTCAGATATAAGAATTCTAGTTATTATTTAAGACCGTCTCGTGGTCTCGCGGTACAAGTATGTGCCGTGCGATCTAGAGGACCTGGGTTCGATTCCCGGGTCGGGCTAAGTGTTATTGGGTTTTTCCATTAGGAAATTCTCAATAGCAACACGGAGTCTGGAAATGGGCCCTAAAACGGCAATAGGCTCGCCCCCTATTACGTGGGACTGATACATACCTGGCCAAAATGTTGGTGCAGAAATACACCTCTGCCTACCCCTTCAGGGAATACAGGCGTGAGTTTATGTATGTATTTTTTTATTTAAAATTTTCAAGATACAGTATAAGTTGTGTTATATTAAATAGGATTTTATCATTGTTATAGAGCATTGCACGCTTGGATATTATCACTTCACTGAGTTCGCGTACACGTCAAAGGGCCATTGAACAGTTGTTTACGACTTTCCAGCAAATAGAACACCTTCCGGCAATAATATTTACACTAGTTTATACATAGTTAACGACTTCCTCAAAAATAATTGAAGGTTTCACTATATTTAGTTTTAAAAGCCGTCATGGCCACGACAATTAGCCGCTCGGTCAGGAGATAATCTTGCTGGCCCAGGTTCCCAACATTTTCTCAACCAAATATAGTATTTTTCAAAATAAGTTATAAAAAAATATAGTACACTTCTAAAAATATAGTACGCTTCTAAAAAATATAGTATTTTATGGAAAAAAAACAAAAAAAAAATAAACAGACAAAAAAAAAATTTCGATTTTTTTTATACTATTTTTTTTAATTCTATACTATAGAGAATAGAGATCACTGGGAGCCAAATACTCAAGATTGTAGATGCGTTCGGAGTCCAGAATTCGGTTACACGTACTCGCCCTATACAAAATTTAATGGAAAGGCGCGTTAATTACTTTCAAAATAAATATTTGTTTGTAAGATTGCGCTCGGTGTTGAAAATATAGTATTTTTGCGCACTATATATTTCTTCAACAGTATAATAGTACGCCGACCTGAAATATAGTACAATACTATATATTATAGTACCTACGGTTGGCAACCCTACTTTTGGCACTCACGTCTGATTAAATCACAATCAATGTCATGAATTGTCAATATACATGTAGCTTCGAAAAATCACAAGCTTAGAAACATAGTAAACTAATTCAAATAAACAAAATAAAGGTAAGTGAAAAAAAAAAACTTAGGTCCATGTGTTTTGTAGGATATTCGGCTGTGACTTATTTTATTATAATGTTTATTTTAATACTTTAATATGAAATTTCAATAATTATTTACTCAGACCATACTTGATAAAAAAGTTAATAAAGTCAAAAGTTTTTTTTTTTGAATTAGTTCACTTTATTTCTAAGCGTGTGATTTCTGAAGCTACGTGTATATTGACAATTCATGATCACGCACTTTAGGTGTGTAATCCCCAAACCTAAAACCGTCATCGTGGACTACGGCCTAACCAGTGGAGGTACTTCCATATAAACCCATAAACACAGCTTGCCTTACAAAATTCCGAATAATAAGCATTAAATCTTTATTTAACCAAAGCAATCTAATCTAAATATATAGTATATAACTCAAAGGCGACTGACTGACTGACATAGTGATCTATCAACGCACAGCCCAAACCACTGGACGGATCGGGCTGAAATTTGCCATGCAGGTAGATGTTATGACGTAGGTATCCGCTAAGAAAGGATTTTGATTAATTCTACCCCCAAGGGGATAAAATTTTGTATAAAACTTCGTCAATTTTAGACCAATGGACTGATCCTTTGCATGCATAAGGCTACTATGACGTAGGCATACCTAAGAAAGGATTTTGAGATGCAGGCTATATAAGATTAGTAACTTTTCAGCTTAAAATATACGAATTTCTTCAATCAAAGGCTACAACTTATTTCCTTTCTGAACCCAACCCTGTAGTCTACGCGGACGGAGTCGCGAGCAAAAGCTAGTTTGACATATATAAATGAGAATATCCTGACATAAAGTATACATTACCCAATTAACGTGTAACGCTTTTGTGCTTCTATGGAAGTACCGCCACTGGGCCTAACCCCATTTAGTTTTAGATGAGGCCCGTGCGCACACCATACCATAAGGATATCTAATACCCACCACAGATGTTAACCGCAACTTTAAATATCTTTCTGTATCACCTCAATTCCTTTATCATCATCATCATCATCATCAGCCCAAATACGTCCCACTGCTGGGCACGGGCCTCCTCTACAACTGAGAGGGTTTAGGCCTTAGTCCACCACGCTGGCCTAGTGCGGGTTGGCGGACTACACACCTAAGAATTTCCTAAGAACTTTTAGGTGTGCAGGTTTTATCACGATGTTTTCCTTCACCGTTAAAGCAAGTGATAATTCATTGTGAATACACACATAACTCCGAAAAGTCAGAGGTGTGTGCCTGGGGTTTGAACCCGCGACCGCCAAGATTCTCGACCGCGCGCCTAATCCTCGAGGCCATCACTTCTTATGTATGGTATGTATGTATGTATTTATAAATATCTCAAGGGCTGGTGAGGAGAACCGTGTGTTCCTTTGAGGAAATTGGTATTCTAGCCGACGTATAATCTGTATAGCAAATCACTTTGTGGCTATACCAACAGTTTCCGAGTTCTTAAGATTCAAGAGTATCACTATACTATACCGTAAGTTTTTTTTGTAAAAGTAATTTGTGGTTGAATATCTTGTCGATCATAAAACAAGTTAAACGAGATTGATATATTAATAGATCCTAACGCTTTATATATGCAGATACAATTTGGATATCAAAGCAATAAAATATTTTTATATTCATAATTTTATAATAAAGATCAAGAATTACGGAACATTTTGACAGTTAGCCGAGTCAGTTCCTCCCATCTTCGATTAACCTTGAGAACTTAAGGCTAATACCACCAACTTAAAGCAACTAGTAGTTCTATATGATTGTGGCGAGTGATTCCATACTCTGTTTAGATGACAATGTTTGTTTAATTAAATAAATAATAAAGAAATAAAGAAATACACCCAACAGTCACATACATAGTTCTGACCCCACATTAAGATACGAGTCTTGTGTCATGGGTATCAGAAACTACAAGAGACTTTTCGGTCTCACAAACACCCAGACCCGAATCAAATATTTGCGGATCACACAAACACTTCTCTTGGTGCGGGGATCGAACCCGCGGTCTCTCGTTTCGCAAGCTGGTGTCTAGCCAACTGTGCCAGTATAATGCTCTATCTGTAATGTTAATTATGCTTTCGCCTTCAGATACACGTCTATTTATTGCCAGAATGTCAAAACAAAAAATTCACAGATTTCAAGTTCATCGTAATTTGCATTGATACTGATTGGGATTGAGCAACATGCACGGTTTGATTTTGGGCATGTTGAAATGACGTCATCAAAATCAGGCTAATAATCTAAAATATTAAAGAAATAAATGAGTACAAAAAGCGCTTACTTAGTTTCACCCCTTTCTGGTGTAAGTTTATTAAAAGATGTGTATTTTTTTTTGTTCACAGGTTTCTCACCTGCTTTTTCGCAGAGTTTAGTCTCTTCTACTTCTGAAATCACCGTTGCTCGGTAATAGGACTAGGATTAAGAGTCATGGCTACGTAATCTTTATTAAAGACATAATTATAATGTTACAATACTATTAAATTTAAATATTCATAATGGTATTTCAACTAATCTCAAACATAAGATGTATCTTCAACATCTATATTAAAGCTAATAGACGTCCCTTTACATAAATTAGGCATAAAATTAAACTTTATGTGTCCAATAAAGTTTTATGAGCCGTATCGTGCGAAAACGTAAAAATAGTTTTTATGCGTTGTTACAATGTTTTTTTTTGTCATAATCAAAAACTTGAGCGAACCGTAATCGAACTTCGATTTTTTTTCCAAAAAATCTTTTAATGTGAAGGGTAAAAAAAAAATTATATTAGTTAACATGATCCACCTGATAACACGGCCATCATGATCTAGTGGCACAAGTGTGTGCCTTGCGGTCTAGAGGTCCCGGGTTCGATTTTCGTGTCGGGCAAAGTGTTATTGGGTTTTTTCATTAAGAAATTATCAGTAGCCGAACAGAGTCTGGAAATGTGCCCGAAAAGCAGCAATAGGCTCGCCCCCTATTACGTGGGACTTTAATTTTTTTTTTACGAGAGGAAAGCGCCTTAAGCTCCCTGTACGGTACCTCGGGGGAGGCCCAAAAAGGGTATGTCGGGTTCACCGGCCTTCCAACCCAACGCGTGGAACTATTGTTCGCTTGGTTGAGTTGGGTCCCTAACCAAAATCCTACGCCGGCATACCGACTAAAACCTCTCGATGGCCATCTTGCGCATTTTGGGCGGTACGGTTAATACAGGGCGAACGCCCTTAATTGTTTCCCGTTGCCACCCAGCGCTTTGTCCAAATGTGGACTCCTCTGCGATAGGGGGATTTCAGATATCCCCCACTTGGCCCTATTTTGGACGCTCACATGGTGTGAGCGTCCGCGACATTCACGAGGCCATGCACTCTGCCGCACATCTCGGAGTTGTGCAACTCTTGTTACGGCGTACCTCCCCCGTAGTACGCCTAAAAACCCTGATAACCCCTATTAGTCGCCTCTTACGACAGGCAGGGGATGCCGTGGCGGTATTCTTACGCCCCCAACCACAGGGCGGAATTACGTGGGACTGATACATACCTGGCAAAATGTAGGTGCAGAAACTCCACTGCTCCTCTATTTAAACAAATATATAAAATAAAAAATTTAATTATTATAGCCTGCTTTGCTGCTAGACCAAGAACGCAGTCAGATAGGGTTCTTATTATAATAATTTGTAAAAGAAACAAATAATAGTTATCTATTATTGTTGTATATTATTGTTGTAGTTTGTTGTGTTTGTTGGCAAACACATTAATTATCATAAATCTTTGCGAAATCTGTACAGTCTCATCAACGTCATATCGTCTGTAAGACTGTAAGTAGGGTAATTCCCCACAAAAGATATGGTAAAATTCTGCATTGATAACGAAAAATATGATAATAAGTAACGTAAAATAGTATCTTGCAAGGTACGTGACGAAATACACGACAATAAGCTACGGAATAAAATTATATTCAGTTCGATTCACTGTTGATCGAATCACCGAATAAATGGACGATCGACCTTAAAAAGCTTCATTATATCATAAGAATTTGTTAAATTTTCGCCACTTAATTTATTTCAATATATTAATATTGTTATGTTCAATTAAAATTAAAATATTCTTATTTGTTTTAGTAAATTTATGTTTTCAAATTTAATTGCATAATTTTGCTTAATTTAATAAACTAGGATTTATCTCTTGGCGCCATTGAAGTAGAATGACCACGCATAGCCCCTAAATACTATGGCAAAAGTAGCGGACAGACTTTCCTGTCTAGCTCCTACATGTCAAACGCGATAATACAAATGTTCTAACAACAAACTTGAACTAATATCTATAGTCTATACCTACAATGTAAAACTGTGTTCATTCCATACCCATTACGATATCACAGTTTTTCTTTTATTAATAAAAATTCCAACGAATCTACTTCCCAATGCAAATTCATCATCATCATCATCAGCCCATATACGTCCCACTGCTGAGCACGGGCCTCCTCTACAACTGAGGGGGTTAAGGCCTTAGTCCATCACGCTGGCCTAGTGCGGATTGGCGGACTACACTCCTAAGAACTTTTAGGTGTGCAGGTTTGAAAATTATTCCCAATTTATTTTTCACTGCGCTTTCGTTTTTTTGCATATTGTGTCCATCTTAGATCAAAAACTTCTCATTGAGAAACGTGTATGAGAGCTACCTCCACAACTACCGCTAGCGTTGTTTTCGTTGTTTACAATTTTATGTTAATTACCCATCGGCGATAATGTCAATGTACTATTAATAGTATTCAATAGGTCAAAATACGGATATTTAAAGGTTAACTGAATTGATTCATTAACGGATAGTGCCATTTTGTCTGCAGTACTTCCCTTTCATGTATATAAACATTGCATAGGTATATATAAAATAAAACAGTTTACACTTTGAAAAAACTGCGAATAATAAGCTAATGAGGCAGTGTTCACTGCATCGGGAATTGATAATAGGAATGGGTACGAGAAGAAAGGCACGAACTATTTGCGTGAAAATAAAAAAAGGTGTTCCTCAATGGACGAGGAAATTCTTAAAGGTCTATGATAGACTGGTGACGGAAGGACCTTTATGAGAGCATGTCATTATTTGGGCAGTTATCATCAAATTGTTTCAGTACACTTTTGCTCGCCCCGCATTTGAATACTTTACGCTTGATCTTGAATAACAAGATGTCTGATTAAGTTCTTCTTTCAGATAATTACGTGCAAAAAATATTATGATAGCTTGTACTGTCAACGATAATGTTCAATGGTTTCCAATCTTCTTTATTAATGTTACAGTGACAACTACGACAACCCAAGGTACATAAATCTAGTTGTGAGTGAGTCATTTAAATGATTTATCAAAAGGCTAATCAGGTGTTAGTTTAACACGAATATGCAAATACGTTATCAGTGATCTCTCATTCCTTTTAATAAGGATTACAGTTATTTCACTCTCTCTCGAGAACTATGGGGATATTTAAAAAGCTCTGAATATCGGCGAAATTTAATAAAAGGAGCCATCATGTCTGAAGTATTATAAGATCATGAGAGTGGTTACGTGCACAGACCATGTAGGATATCTTAGTATGTAATAAACGCACCTTCTGTCATGATGCATACCAGAGATTTATTGTAACATAATGTAATTATATGTAAAAAGTGTCTAATGCTGCATGTGCGTATATAAATATAGTGCCTAATCAATAAGTATTTCATCATCATCATTTATCATTATCAGCCCATATACGCCTCACTGCTAGGCACGGGCCTCCTCTACAACTGAGAGCGTTTAGGCCACCACGCTGGCCTAGTGTGGGTTGGCGGACTACACACCTAAGAAATTCTTAAGAACTTTTAGGTGTGCAGGTTTCATCACGATGTTTTCCTTCACCGTTAAAGTACGTGATAATTCATTTTGAATACACACATAACTTCGAAAACTTAGACGTGTTTGAACCCGCGACGTCCAGATTCTCGACCGCGTGCCTAAACCTTGAGGCCATCACGCCTTCTATTAAACAATTCTTCTATTAAATTATAACATAATTTGATTAAATTGTAAAAAAGTGTCTAACTCTGCATGTAAGTATATAAATATAGTGCCTAATCAATAAGTACATATTTAACATTTTCAGGGTCAAGTAAAACTGTGGCATATGTCTTGAAGTTAATATGTATTTTAAATTTAATATAATAATTGTTGGACAGTTAGTAATTTACAATACCAAGAACATTTTAAATTTGGAATGACCGACTAATATTGTTTTATAGAATTTATTTAAAGAGTTTAAAACATTATTCCACATGTAACTATATGTATAACGTAGTTGTTGCATAACATATTAAATAATATTATTTCATTATGTGACGGGTTAATCGACATATTTATTTTATTATCATTACAAATAAAGGCAGTAGAAACATTGTCCGTAATACAAACTAGTAGGAATTAATCAATTTATCATTAACTTTATATAATATTCTAAAGATTGTTATATGCCTAAAGGATAAGATTATGCATATAATCACAGTTTTGGCACACCCTTACCCAAGGTAAAAAATATTTTTCCTTATGCGTAATAGTTAATCGCAATAACTCAATATTATCAAAGTATCAACGAAATGTCGGATTTCTTACGTCTGCAACCTTGATGAGGTCTACTGCCAATTTCATTGCAGGAAGATTAATGTTATCCAATTGTATCACCTCATTAGTTATTTTTTATTATTTAATTGTTTAGTAAAAATACTGTGATAAAAAAAATATTATTTATGTAGTTACGGATTTTAAGGTAGGATACTATTACTAAGATTAATTAAGGAATCACGGGGCAGTTAAAATTTAAGTGAGTATTTATTAAAAGTAAAATTGCAGAGATAAAAGGACAGAGGTCTGTCTTACATCAATGATAGTTGGGAACTGCCTCTCGAGTCTCAATTCCCATACAATTTGTTCTTATACTACCTGTGTTTTTCACCCCCGGGCCCCGCATCGGTCACCCTTACGTTCCCACGTATACAATTATTTTCTAAAATCTCTTAACTAAACATATGCTAGACTGTTCATTTGGGGATTTTTTCTAAGTCCCTTTTTTACACCCTTTTCGAAGGAATTCGCTAAATCGTCAGAAAGCATGGACTTCATAGAAACATATAGCCTACAATTAAAAACACTAGAGGGCAAATTACAAAGAGCAGCCTAAACGTTCGAGGCATTTGTTGTGTCTAAAAAAAATTACTGCTAAGTACAAAGGTGCAATAAAAATAGAAAAACTTAAATCTAAAAATGACCATTCTACATTTATTTATGGAATTTAATACTTAATCTTTCAGGTATAAAATATATTACAAATTAAATATTATTGTAAGCCACGTAGAGAAGAATATGCATTTCCTTATTGAAGTAATGATGAGAATTGTTTGACCTTCCTGGTGTGGAGTAAATTGCCGAAGACCGTAGGAAACGAGGGTCGCCCGCTTGTCGTTTTACTTCGGATGGCAATGACCTGAGCCATTATCCTAATGCCCTAGTCTAGTTCAATGAAGCGTTTACCTTAATTTTATTCTTCCTTTTGAGACAGTGACAAATATGCTGTCGGTAAACTATTCATTTTGCATGTTTACTGACTAAATGCAATTTATATTATAAATGAGACATTCAACAACATCTTTAGTCACTGAGATAAATAAAATATAGAACCGTGAACATTTTTTTTAATATTTTAGTGAAATTTTGTATAGGAAAATAATAATATCCAAAACATACAAAAAGAATACATGCCTAGATTTAACTAAATGACTTATTAATATTTTTTTTGACACGTGACACGTACGTATATAAAAAAACGCTGAAATATTTGTGTTTATATACAAGTAGCTCTAAAAAATATGAAAAGGCGGGAAACAAGCATGTGACATAATGTAAAAAATGGGAAAATAATTAATTACCCGCTAAAAAGAGTTCGTATTACTAAGATTGCAATTTGTACGACCTTCAATTATTTAACAGTGCCCAATAAAAAAAAAAATATTAATTGTGTAACATTGAGCAATATTTAAAAACAATAACATAATTGTTGGTCTATTATACCAGCCAGCCTCTAATACACGTAATAAAAAAAATTATATATTGTTGATTTAGGAGAAGCTTCCTTTTTTTCTGAGCCACACAAATCAAAATTATACTAAAAATATGAAAATTAACGCAAAAATAAATGGATTTACATTTTTATCAGTTTTCTTCATGGAGATAAAAAGTCTAAAGTTATGCTACTTTTCAACTTATTCTTTATCAGCTTCTTTAGGCAGTTTTCTGCCTACTGGATAAGATAAAATTTATCAAATTATTATACCGTCACTCAAAGCAAAATATATTCCTTGCCACATATTATGCGATAATCAAATCACGTAACGCTTTGTATCGATGTACCACTTGCCCACGAGTTTCTATGCATGATTAATCGTCATTTCAAATCTGATATAACAGCCTTCGCGCCTTCACTGAATTTTTGATCAAAGTAAGCAAACTTTTTGTTCAGTTTTTGATGTTTATTTTTGCTTTTTCTGAAGATATTTTAGGTTAAAGTTTCAAAATTTGAAAATGGGATAAAATCTACAGCTGTGTGATATTTGATAAATGAAATGAGTTCGATATCCAATGTCCACACATGCATGCAGTCAAGTATCTAATGTTTATGGATAATTCAGTTTTGTTTAGAATTTTGCGATGCCGGAAGTCATCGCGTCACGGTACAATTGTTATCAATTTAATTCGATCTATTCAATGTCATTATTCGCACACCGAGTGTAAAAACGTGGATAAGCATTGCTAAACTATCTTCATAGTTACAGGGTCAAGATTATCTTCGTATAATATTGATGTTGATTTTATTGATGTCGTTATTCAACCTCGCGATCTGGGAACATTTACACCATCATCAGCCTATATACGTCCCACTGCTAAGCACGGGCCTCCTTTACAACTGAGAGGGTTTAGGCCTTAGATCACTTAAATAACTCTCCAATATCTTTTTCATCAGTTCTTTTGCCTTTTGACACGCTTTTATTAGCTTCATACGTATGTATGTTAGTATGTAACGGAAACTTTGATCATGATCATGAGCCCCTTTAAACCGTCGGAATAACTCGTTTGGCATACAAGAACCGATGACAGTTCAATAAACAAAATAAAGAAAAATGTTAAAAAAAACTAACAAACTGGTTTTTATAGAAAATCCAACTAAAAATGAAAAAAAAAAAGTTTAAAAACTAAATAACAAGCTTTCATGGAAAATGCAATTATTCTATGATTTTTTAGTTTTCTTTAAACTATTACATATTTATTTTTCATCCAGTTATTACTATTAGCACCACCACACCTTTGATTTATACGAGGTGAATTTTTAAAACTGGAACTGAAATATGTCATAGCAGTGTTGTCATGTTAAGATACAATACTCAGAGAGAGAAAATGATACAATACTGAGTAGAGAAAGACTTTCGTATCTAATCACTCGATGCATTCGTATCAGTCTGCTGTGATCCTACGCTTAAGGTTCGTTCTCTTTGTCTTTCTACTTTGTAATAAAGCAATACTCGTATATTTTTTAACGAATACCTACGCTGCAAACGAGTAATTAGGATGAGCCTGATAGTAAATTTGATATAGCGACATTGATACAAATGAAAGCCTGTCTATAATCCACAAGAACGTGGACATATTCTGTCCAGCATAAATGTGTCAATTGCCATATAATATTGTCATTAAATGCTAAATGTGTTTAAACAGAAACGAAAAAAATGTATTGCGGCAAAACGTATAAAATAATAAATAAAATAAACACGAAAAAAACACCTACAAGAAAACCATAAGGTAAACAACTTTAGGTAGGGAATAGGTCAAGACAAAAAAAAACAAGTTGTGATGGCCTCGAGGTTTATGGTAGACACGCGGTCGAGAATCTCGACGGTCGCGGGTTCAAACCCCAAGCACACACCTCTGACTTTTGAATTTATGTGTGTATTCACAATGGATTATCACGTACTTTACAGGGAAGGAAAACATCGTGATGAAACCTGCACACCTAAAAGTTATTAGGAATTTCTTAGGTGTGTAGTCCGCCAACACGCACTAGGCCAGCTTGGTGGACGAAGGCCTAAACCCTCTCAGTCGTAGAGGAGGCTCGTGCCCAGCAGTGGGATGTATGATGATGAAAAGAAAATAATAAATAGGAAACCGCTTACGTAGCCTGACAGACCCAAAACCCCTTTTTATACCTGACTTCAAAGCGCCCAATGACGAGATATATACGAGATTAAATAAGGTTAAGTAATATTGATCGTGGATAAGAAAAAGGGTTCAGAATCATAATAATAATTCAATCCATATAGAAAAAAAAACAGAATTCACATAAACTTTGTGATTACTGTAATCGCTTCCTGATTGCAGGACAGTTTGCACCTAAGGCAATATATTACTTAAGGTTAGTAATATACATATATTGAACAGTTTGATAAGATTACATAACGTTAATGGTTTTAACGTAAAACAAATTGTGGAAGGTTTAATACTTTAATTTTAAGAAGATTATATGGTTTCGTGACAAGGTTAATTAAAATAGATAGCTGTTTACCACTTTTCAGGCAAAGTATTATAATACCGATAACAGCTATAAATCGTATTAAATAACAATATTAGATAATCACAAAGCGTACGTACATATGCATACAAAGTCCAGCCATAAGTTCTGTTACAAATGAAAATGCATTTTTAAAAATAAAATAATGTAATTAAAATTTATTAACATTTATACCTACATATTTATTACAGTCTCAGCAGAAAAAAAATAAAAAAATATTCTATTCCAAATTGCGACCTTTGAATTTTATACAGGCCTTTAATCTATTTGGCCACGAACCTATGGATTTACAGACTGTTTTCAAGGGAAAGTTCGCCACTGCTTGCTCCAAAGATTTTTCAAGAGACTCAATGTCGCCGTGTCGTTTAGAGTAGGCCATGTCCTCTAAAACTGACCATAATTTGAAGTCTAATGAGTTGAGGTCTGGGCTAGATGAGGGCCAGTCTTCAGCTCTTATAAAGTCCGGAACGTTGGTTTCAAGCCAGGCTTGTGTAGTTCGTGCCTTGTGACCAGTTGCAGAGTCCTGCTGGAAAGTCCACGGTATATTTTTAAAAGTGTATTGCTGAGAGGTTTCCAACACTGCATCTCGATACACTTTGGCTGAAATTTTACAAAAATGTAGTTTTGGGACTCATTGATAAGACACGCCCCACCAAACCATCACTGACGCAAGATGATGACCACGTTGTACCTTTCCGACCACTTGAACAGCTTCTTTAGAACTGTGAGCGTACACTCTTATTGTAGTGTTCTTCAATCGTGAATTTTTTTCATCGGTAAAGAGGATATTTTTGTGCCTTTCACTTGCGTATCGCGATAGAAGGCGTTTTGATCGATCCACTCTCTTTAATTGTAAAGATTGATTTAGGGCATGTCCTGTATATCGGCGATAAGCACCGAGCTTCAGTTCTTGTTTTATAATACCCGACAGAGCCCTAGCGGGAATATTATTTTTTCACGATGAGATTTTTGCTTCCTAATACGGTTTCGACGAATTCTGGCTTTAACAGCATTAACAGCCTTTGTAGTTCTAACAGCACGCGGCCGTTCCGATCTTTTATTGTCTTTGACAGACGAAGTGTTGTTGTTTGTGTTGACAGTACGATATACGAACACACGGCTGATACCAAGCTTTTGAAATGTCTGGACTCCTGGAATATGACCGACGGCTCCATACACACTTTGTGCAAGGCGATCACTGCCATCCTATTTTTTGTAACACCCATTCCATATAGTAATTTGAACATGAAAACACAATGTGCTTACCTCACTTTTAGTGCGATTGTTAAATCAAACTATTTTATAATATAAAATGTTGTTACTGTTGTATCTACTATAAGATTTTGTCTGTTAATAACTTGGGACAGAAGGTCCCCATTTAAGGGACCGAATAAAGGGACTGAATAAATTCATCGACTTGGTATCAGATGGAACTCACAACTTTTTACGATAGAAGAACTGAGTTGCGAGACTTGTTTTTTTTTACAAGACTTGTTTTTATGGCATAATGCTTTTTCTTACATGGGAATCAAATCCGATTCCTTTCCAACCAACGACGAAGTACAGATAAAATCAAATGTTGTGACTAGAAATTTTTATCAATTTTCTCGTCTGCATGTGATGCCATTTTATCGTTTCTAATTTAATAATATCAGCCGCCACGGGACCGTATAACGTACGGATACCGTGGTGAGATTCTAACGCCCTCTTGCGACAAAGCAAGAGGTCACGGCACGCTTAGCAGATATGAAATAATGACTGAAATAAAATGATGACTATTTGTTGAAGTTGCGACAGCTCAATTTTATTACTTAGTGACTCAGTAACATTACACTCTTGTTTTTTTTAAAGTTTCATATAACTAACAAATCAGTTATAAATTACTCGGCATCACGTAGCTGCGACAAACACGTTGTGAATTGTACAATGCGAAAAATATATTAATTCAGGTCCATAATTTTATTGAGTAAGGATTTCAGTATAAAAATCGATTCTAATTACATCGAAATAATACGCGCATTAAAATATGTACGTAATTATAAATAATAAATATGTACCATTTCGTTATAAATATGTATTCATCACTAATTGATGTTGACCCGTTGAGTCGCAATGAGCCATGCGAAAAATTTGGGTGAGTAGCGCGCTCCGCAAATAATAATGTCCAAGACTCAGTTTACACAATATAAGCACATTCTTACATTACAGATCAATCTCTCCATACATGATTAAATACTTAGAAAACATTCCGTCAATCCTATTTGCGTTTTAAATGATAATTCAGCGTTCCAGGTCACGTCACTTGATAAAAGTGTCTCGTTACGCAATACGATATCTTTGTAGCACTCTGTATAGTCATAGAATCATACATATATTGTAACAGAACTATCCAGATATAGATATATCTTCTCACTAAGCTGCTGCCGAAGAATTGTGGGCCTCTTCCATAAACCATGGTCGTATTTAGTCCCGTAAAGATGGCCACTGAAGATTTTTTATCTTATGCGAGCATCAGAAATAAAAATCTGAGGCGATTAGTGAACAAAATTATTCATAAAATTAAAATATTTTCATATTATTTATTAATAACTTAGTCCACATGTTACAACAGTTACCTTTTGGCTATAATAACCGCGCTAAACACAGCCTCTGTCGTGTCGTGGCTATCGTGAAATACCGTTATCCGACGTGACTGTTCGCTTTACAATTTACATGTATTATAGATGTAAATATGTACAATGTATGTTGTGTTATTCATGTATTATACTGTAAAAAAAAATCTCAGTGCGGTCCCTATGCGGTCACCCCATGACCTTGTATGTGTACTTTGGTATACCAACATCCAATCATGCGCTTGCAATGTAATCGGCGTTTAGACGATGTCCTCACGCTGTTTTGTCCCGCCCGCACATTATAGGTACTGATTATTTCGGTCGGATACCAAGTAAGAAAGTATAGTTCATCTAACGTTTCCAAAGATAACAGGCATATATAATACAAGAAGCCACAGGTATAAAACATCTCTTACTTGCGATTGGTTATGTCAAATTTTAATTGTTCTGAGCGAAACAGACAGGACCTAAAGAATGTCACTTAAAGGAGACAGGGTGTTAACCTACCTTTCTAGGCAGGTAATAAACCTATATGCGTAATAACAGGTTTTATGATTGTGATAATGAATGACATTGGTAACATGATGTCTTTGTTCGCTAATTTTAGAATTGACTAATTGCCTATAACTTATAAGTGTGTCCGCAGAAAAACGATGGCACAGTTGTTTAGTCGTTTTGAATTTTGATTTACACGATTGTTACCTAGTTCAGGGGTCTGAAACAAAGCTTTCATCCGAAGCTACGCTACTGCCTGTACGGGAGCGCTTACCTATATCTTTCATCAGTCTCCGAATATTTCCTCAACACGAGCCCGTTGATACTGAGACCGTAATTTTGGACTTACTCCTGTGATTTGCTGTGTAGGTATCCTGAGATTTGATTTGTATACAAAATAATACGAAATAATTAGGATATACCTGCGCATTCTAGGAACGTTCTTGGTAAAGAGCTATAAACTCAAAGACAAAGAGAAACACAAAGTCATATTAAGTAGGTAGTTTGTTTTAGTATCATAAGCTATAATAATTACTAGGATTTTTCGATTACACAAAAGCTCAAATCCGAATTATAATGACATCGCCAAGGTAGGGACGGCGGCCCCGTGTGGCCTCTGGGCGCCGGGCTAGATGTTGGCCCGGCGCTTCCTACGTCGCCTGTTGCGACGAGCGGGATCGGTCTGCTCCCGATCCCGCTCCGCGCTCTCCTTCTGCGAAATGACACGTTCGCAGAAGGAGAGCATAGCTTTCCATGACTTCCGGCTGCCGACGGCGGCGACCACAGTCGGCAGCGAGAGGTCGCTCCCTACGACCGCTACGAGAGCGCCTGCGCTCCTCGTCCCAGGCTGGGCACTCCTCCAGCGTGTGCTGAGCCGTTTCCTCACGGCAGTTGCCACAATGGTGGCACACGGTGGCCTCCTCCACTCCAACGATGCGACACAGGTACGCACCGAAGCAGCCGTGCCCGGTGAGCACCTGCGTCAATCGGAAGGTCGGCTCACTTTTTTTTTTTTTTTTTTTTTTTTTCCGCGGGGAAAATCCATTTACGGACCATCCCACCCCCGGAGGGGCGAGGGTGTGTCGGACTCACCGGCGCCTTCCGACCCAGCATAGATGTTACCGCCCGTGATGTGCTCGGGCGGCCGCTGGGCCGGGTCCCTACCAAAATCAATGCGCCGTAATACCGACTAAAAACCCCGCGACGGCCACCATCAGCGCATTCAGCGAGGCGGCCCCGGCATATCCTGAAGCAAAAGCTATGGATTGGCGCGGGACCGCCTCTGCGCGGTGCCAAAAGGCACACCGAAGTATTGTATTACTCCTCGGGGGCCGCCAAGGTAGGGACGGCGACCCCGCGTGGCCTCTGGGCGCCGGGCTAGATGTTCACCCGGCGCCTCCTACGTCGCCTGTTGCGACGAGCGGGATCGGTCTGCTCCCGATCCCGCTCGGCGCTCTCCTTCTGCGAAATGACACGTTCGCAGAAGGAGAGCATAGCTTTCCATGACCTCCGGCTGCCGACCATGGCGGCGACCACAGTCGGCAGCGAGAGGTCGCTCCCTACGACCGCTACGAGAGCGCTGCGCTCCTCGTCCCAGGCTGGGCACTCCTCCAACGTGTGCTGAGCCGTGTCCACACGGCAGTTGCCACAATGGTGGCACACGGCGGCCTCCTCCACTCCAACGATGCGACACAGGTACGCACCGAAGCAGCCGTGCCCGGTGAGCACCTGCGTCAATCTGAAGGTTGGCGCACCGTGGCGCCTGTCCATCCACTGCTGGAGGACAGGACGCACTGCCGCGACGGTCGCCACGCCAGCACTTGGACTCTCCAGCCTGGAACTCCACTCCTCCACGGCGGCGCTGCGGAGGGAGGCCAACATGGCCTCGACCTCTCTGGGGGAAGGTCGGCTCACTAACCTAACCTAACCTAAACCTCGAGGCCGACACTACTATAATAATATAGGTCCATTAAATAGATATTCGTCCGAGACTAATATGATGAAAATCGAATCTGGGGCCTCTCATTTTAGACTTATTTATTGTATCAGTCCCACGTAATAGGGGGCGAACTTATTGCCGTTTTTCGGGCACATTTCCAGACTCCGTGCTGTTACCGAGAATTTCCTAATGGAAAAACCCAATAACACTTTGCCCGACCCGGGAATCGAACCCAGGACCTCTAGATCGCACGGCACATACTTGTACCGCGAGACTGCCAGTCGAATAAATCATAGAAAATTATTATAAATATTGTATCTATTATGTTCTTCTAATTATGCGTACAGTTACGTTAATCGACTGCTGAAAAAGCATTTGATTAGTATATTTTTTAGACCTTGTAAGTTGTAACCGCTAATATTAATATCTGTTTCATATTCACACATATGATGGCCCCACAGGTCAATGCATCGGAACTGTTTATCGATATAAATATCTGCGCGTCTGGGACCTTGAATCCACGGACATCAATGGACTATATTTGATAAAAATATAATATTATATTTTCTTGTCTTTCATAAAATCATTTCGATTAGATAACTCTTTATCGTATTCTTCATTTTCTGAAGCGATGTTTTGCTTTAGCAATAAAAGCAGAGGTTAAACACGTGTTCCTTATTGCAAAAGATGAATTCAACTAATCTGTAAGAATATTTATGAATTGAAAATGTTGCGGTTACACAAAATGTTTCCATTTTCTACTGTAATAGATTAAGTGTTATAGTGTTTTCCAACTCCACTCAATATTGACAATGTAGCTGTTGCTAGAGTACCTAACTTTACTGTAATCTCATTAAGGAAACTTGATTTAGGTATGTATATGTAGGTACTGGTCTTACTATCTACTCTTGTACTTGATTTATATATATATATATATATATTTACACTTCATACAAAGTTTGTATAGGTGGATGCCTAAGGCATTCTCTAACACTCGAAACCTCTCAAGTTGATAATAATAAGCCTAAGGTTTTGGAAAATAGATAAAAAAATATTATCTAAACAATAACGTATTAGAATTACCTACATAATTTATGAGGATAGGCAGGATTAATCAAAAACAATTTCAAATTGTTCCACATTTATTGAGCTTTCTTCTACAAAAATTCAGACATGCATACAAATTTAAGCCGACTGTTTTGGTACAATTTGGATGTTGCATAATAATTTTATTAACATATCTGTTTATATTATGATAATCTATGATGACAGGCATGAGTCTGATAAAAATCAAACAGTTGGCACGTTATCAGCTTGAGTACGTAGTATATAATGAAAGATTAGTTGATAATAGCCATCTACAATAATATAATTCTATCTATTGCAAATCATAAATCTCCTTGACTGCATACAAAGAAGTCATACAAGTAAGTAGTAGGTACATTACATTGTAGGTACATTTCCAGGAACTATCATTACCGATATCAGTATAAATATTTTGCGTCGTTTCGTTGTCACATCTTATATTTACCAGGGTATTATTAACATGATTTCATTGTTCAATTTAATATTATACAGCTCTTTATTTAATAAAAAATAAAGGCAACATAAACAACAATTTTAAAGTAGGTAGAGTTTAAAAAAAGAATACGCAACAGTCGGTTGTACGTGCACGCTCATCTCTTACAAGATTTTCCTCGAGTGAGTACTACAACATATGTACATATATACAAATACATTTTTGTTTGTAACAAACTTTATTTACAATAGCTAATTGCCGTAAAGCCTCGCAGTATTAGCACCTTTACATAAAGCTATATCTGTTATCCCACATAACTCCTAAATCTCGAAAAGTAAAGTATCTCGAAAGTAGTTATTGAAAATACAATACATAAAAAGTAGGCTGTCTTTAATCGTCAAATATATTTAGCTGAGTTTTAGACAAGGCTTAAATTGAAATAAGTGAACTTGATTGCTTGATTAATGACTTGGTTTAACTTTAATATAGTACATGTAGGTACTTGGAAGCAAAGAGGGCTTTTAAAATACTGTATTTAACTGCGTGACCCCACACATTAAGCATGCAATGTTTATCAGTACAACTAGCTTATAATATCATACTTAATGTACATACATTGTTAGACTAGTGGCGGTACTTCCATAGAAGCGCAAAACCATTACACGTTGTGTTATGTCTAGTTAACAATTGTTCATTGTGGAGTCAGGATATTCTCATTTAAAGCAATGGTAATTTAAAAACTTGCTTTTGTTAAATAAAGATTTAAAGCTTAAAGATTATTATTGAGAATTTTGTAAAGCAAAGTGGGCTTTGTGTTGCTTTGCGCTTCTATGGAAGTACCGTTACTGTGTAAGACAGAGACATAGAGGTCTGTTGAGCTCATACAATACATTTATAACGTTTTAGTTTTTTCTGTGAATTTCTTTTATTATTATATTTTTACTAAAGGTATCATCTAAGCCATGCCAAGAATTTCATGTATGAGAAACTACTACACATTATTATTTTGTATGACCTACGTAAATTGATTTAAAATTATGAATACGATCATACAAAAATATATGGTATATACATACATACATACATAAACTCACCCCTGTATTCCCCGAACACCGGCACATACTTGTACCGGGAGACCACGAGGCAGTGGCATAAATGGTATATCTTACAATAATTATTAAAAATTTCGATTTCGGTCCCACATTCATTAAATCTAGTATAGGTCTGAGAGCTTTTGTCACTAACAAGTAATTTCACTATGTAGGTATAATGAATTGACATAAATCATTGGAACAGTCAGCATTGATAAATAATCTTAATGGGTATCGTGAGTAATAATAATACAAAAGTAAAGTTTTTCACTAACTTATAATGTATCTAAAACGAAACAGGCAACTTATTCTAAATAAAAGCCAATATATACAAATTACACAAAACAAACAATTATTTAAAATTATAAAGAAACATATTCCGATGAGATTAAAACATTATCAATGTTAAACCGTTCTGTTATCTATTATACGAGTAGCTCCAGATAGGTAAATAGAATTGTAATAGAGTAATGAAAAAACATACTTGTGTACGAAAAAGATAACTTATTTTCCGTGCAGATACATACATATATCACGCGACAATTATAATAATTAAGAACATATGTTGCATTTTTTTTAATTAACTTAGATTCATTTATTTCTACCTTATATTAAATACAATCTCAATTATGCTAAAATTGCGACAAGATTTTTAAATACATTACTCAGAACATGGAAGGAAATACACTTTTACTTGTTTAATTATAAATTCGATATAGAAATTTATTCTATTAAAGCAGTTTACGGTTGATGTATTCCTAATATCAGAACACTATGCATCATCCATCGTCTATTTGTTTTTCATTTAGTTCATGTTTTCCATTAAGTTCCGCTGCTTCTGCCACTGTGTCTTTATGTTCTTTTGATTTATACGCACTGGGCCCAATAAGGGAGAGAACTACTGGCAAAAAAATAAGCCCGTTGAAAAGGCCGAATAGTATGACAAGTAGGAAAATTTTGAAGAATGATTGAAAGGTATAAGCTTTGGACATACTAAGAAGAGACAATGAGAGTAATGTTGAACCACCTCCTAATAAAACAGCAGTACCAATTGACGTGACCGTTTTAAAAGCTCTATCATTACGGGATCCCTGTGTGATTGTAAGGAACGTATGACCAACATGGGCCGCATAGTCTACACATAAACCTATAGCAAGTTCTAAACCGATACAACAAACAATGTCAACAGTCATGCCCCAGCGCTGCATCCAGCCTAAAACGTTGAGTATTGTTAACGACACACAAATAAATATCCACAAACACATTTGGAGATTGGTTATCAATATCACTGTACACACCATCACGCAAACTAAAGCCAATTCAATATTTCTTTCTACTTCAACTGCTATAATCTCATCAGTAACCCAATTACCGAAGACTTTTGACCAGACGCTACGGTAACCGCTACCAGTGGTTATATTTGTTTCTTTTACAATACTTTTGATGCGGTTCATTGCCGGTATATATTCTTCTGGTCCGCTAAACCGTGCAAAATTAAAGTTAATGGTAGAACCTAGTATATGCGTGGCAGGCTGACCGCATTTAAACTTTTCCGCAAATTTAAAGTTTACTTGGAATCTACCACCAATTGGGCTATACAAAAATCTTGATAAATACCTGTTAAATTCGGCATCTGTTACGTTTTCAGATTTTTTTAAATCACGGCCATAATTTTTTAACACATACAAATGAAAGTAATCTACCCAAGAGATAGCATCGTTAACGTAAGGCTCCTTGCTGATATTGGTTATCATATGATGTATATTAGACAACTCATGTTTATAATTAACATCCCCTAGAAATACAAACGCAGTGTTCCCCTCGGTGGGGTAGTAGAGGTCATATGCGTCAAGGTATTGTTTATAGTAGGTATCATCAGGAATAAACCACTTAGGATCGAATCTTTGTTCTAAACGCAATATAGCTTGGATGCTAAACCCTGTTACGACCAACGTAAATAAAATCGCAGACACTTTTCCCGGTATAGTAAAAACAACGTTTTTATAAAACTTTTCGAATAATTTCTGTAGCATAGATTTCTCTGTAGATATTCGGATCTCTTCTCGATGACGATAACAAAAAAGAATACCGTTTCGTTTCGCTTCGATTCTCATTACATCTAAAGTGAAAATCGCAACATAAAACGTTACAGAATAACAAAATATGAAAAATACGCCCGCTGCTGCATAAATACAGAAAGACTTCAATGACGGTAATATTGTAATAGCTCCAATAAGTAGGGCTACAATATCAGTAAAAGAAGTAATGACAATTGACACGCCGGCATGTTTTAACATAAGGCCTACTTTCACAGGAAGACTTTTTTTCAATTCGGCTTCAGACAAGTTTTTCCAGCAGGCGTTCATAACAAACATATCATCTATTCCAAGACCCATTAAGAGAAAAGGTAAAGAAGAATGAACAGGCCCAAAGTACGCGCCTAGTAAAGAACACCAACTAACGGCAGAAATATACGCTAATCCCACATTAAGCAATCCAACGCTACCCAAAGTCAATCTAATTTCCAACCAATTACAACGTGACAGTGCGAACTGTATATAAAAAAACATTAACAGAATACCCAAAAATAATTTATCTAATTCATGAAACATAGCTTCTCCACTTATATCAGCAAAACTCCGTCCGGCTTCATAAAATATCTTAATTTCTGATTGATCGTTTGATATAGATTTCATTATTGCTAAAAATTCTGTTTCCCACAATGCCAAGGGGATTGACACCCAATCTTCTGTACCAACTAAATTTCCAACTTCATTCAAATCGACTGCTGACATGTTTACTTGAGTGTACCATGTCAAAATCACCGCACGAGCTCCAACAATATTTCCCTTTTCATCATACATGACACCGCCTAACGTTTTAGCATAATCTAAAGGAAAGCCTGTGATGGGGTTTGTCTTCACAGTATTTACTTTTTTTACTACATCTTGTTTGTTTAAATTTCTAATATCATTAAGATCGTTTTTCCAAATGTCTAATATATTATATTGCAGGCACACAAATTGAAATCCCTCTAGGAAACCACAATAAAAATCATCGTCGACCCACGACGTGAGGTCCGTAAAATCACTTTCACTATTGTTCACGAAGTTCTTAGCATTCCTCGTAGATCTAGGTTTCGTATCCGTGCTAAAAAAGTTAACAACGGGAACATGGTAACACAAATCCGATATGGAGTGTTTCTTGCTGTCGTGAGTCACTGTGATTGAGTTTATAGTGTTAGTGATATTGTGAATGGTCCGTAACACTTTTGGTTCTAATACATTGTCTGCTGTTATTATCACCTTTTGTAATCTGAATGCTGTGCCAAATGTATCTATATACCAATTTGTATCATAGTAATAATCAGATTCCGGTGGCACCCATAGATTCAAGGGGTTCTTTTCTATATGGAATTTTATTAAGCCTATGCAGCTGATACACACGAATAATAGAGTTACAATTATTGTCTTCCATGGATTTCTTCCAACCGAAACACCCAGAGAGAAAAATAATTTTTCAACAACATTCACTGATTTAGAAGAAACTGCTTCCCACAATTCTTGCGGAGTTCTGATATTCCTCTTTTTAGGCATATTTTCTGTCGATCACTGTTCGTTAATGTAAGCACTAATTTTAATTTTGTCCACAATTATACGTTATATTCCCGAAAAATACAAATTTTACCAAAAAATAATTAGCGGAACTGTCACTTAATTTCATGTTAAATAAAATTTTAAATGAAAAATTACAAACACGCTCGGCGTCACTAGTGGAATGTTATTATCGTCGGCAAGGACGGGCGGCGAGCGCACGCCGCCGACTACTAACGTTATCTCTGCCAAGCTCCGATCGGGCAATTATCCAATTTTAACGTTTGATAATGTTCAAGTCGTATAAACCTATACTAGGCACAATATCCCCCGCCACGAACGATTCCTTGGGTTTTGAACTCGTATCTTTCGTAAATAAACAAGCTAGTGATATTATCAGATCCTCGTCCACAATAATAATGCACAACTTTTATCATCTATTCAAATATGACGTTTTATGAACGTACTATATTAAAATTATGAATGAGTACGATAACTACTTATAACAGGTGTATTTTCTACCGTGTGGCCCTACATGTAGAAAATACAAATTATACTACTCGTACTTCGTAGTATTAAAAAATGTTTTTAAGTTTATATTAGTACTCTGTGGCATAAAGCCCACTGCCACTACCCACGTTATAGACAACAATGGGGTAGTATTGGTTATACTTATTAGTACCCCTATCTAATCCGACCACTCAATTTGACATGTGCGCTGGTAAACCTCGGCCAATGACATCACCTTCAAATTCCAAAGGGCTTTGACCCAACTGCAACAGATTACGCAACTTCTTGCTATGAATAAATGTTTAATTTAGAGAAACAATTACATTTTTTATAATTTGTAGACATAATAATGTAATTGTACAATATTATCATAATTCAAAATAAATACAAATTAATGGACAAAAAAAAAATAACACACGTTTATAAAGTATATGTTTTCAATGTTAGGTACATAATTTAAAAATACCTAGGTAATAATATGCATATAGAAAAATAAAAAAATATGAGACATTATAATTTGCAAGCAGTTACTATTTGCTTAAATATTTTTTTATTTTATTTTGAGAACATCATCAATTTTAATTTAGACAATACCTACCTAAGCTACTGTACTACTGTGAGCCTATATTTAACATGTGATTGGCTCAAAGGAACAATATCCGAAACGAACTTTAAAAACTATCAAGTGTCAAGTGTTAATAGTTGTACTTGTGTAGTTTGTGTACTTATGTGATATGTGTATGAACGAACTATTTATTTATCAATAACCACAAAAATAAGACTATAAACTTGTTAAATTTCGATTAAACAGTGTGTACTAATATTATTTTAAATAACTGTCAGTAAAAACATTACAAAATGTGGACGACGAAGACTTTTTTGACAAAAACAAAGCGCGGTAATATAATAAAAGTAAGGTTATGTTGTTGAAAGTTTGACAATATTTATTTTGCTTATGCTTATTACTGTCTTTGTAGCAATGTATATGTAATTTAATTCAATACTTATTTTCCAGTTATATATCACTAGTTGTTGCCTGAAACTCCATATCGTAAACATTAGAATTCATAAGGAATATTCTTTCCCTGTTTTGGCCCCATATTCCAATGCTGTTCTGCTCCTATTAGCCGCAGCATGAAGATATGTAGTCAATAGTCTTCGTCAATATAAATAGGCTATCTAACACCCTAAAGATTTTTTCAAATCAAACAAGTAGTTCCAGCGATTAGCTTATTCAGGCAAACAAATAAACAAACTCTTCAGCTTTTCCACACCAAATATCATACAAATTGGTCCCGGGGTTAAGGCATGAAACAGACAGATAGACGGACAGAGTTACTTTTGTATGTTACAGTACAGCATAGATGTTATATTCTGACCTTTGGGCAAAACAAAGCAAAGTTGTTTATGATTATGCTACCAAAATGACTACATCATGTCTCCACCATTTTGTTAAACATTGTTTTACATGACTGCCTTCATGGCACAGTTGGCTTAACACCAAATTGTTGAGGAAGAGGCTGTGAATGTGTCAATATCTGCACCAAGACTAATGTTTGTGTAATCTACAAATATTAGTTAGGTGTTAGTGATCCTAAAAAGTCTCTTGTAAAAGATAGTTACTTTTGCATTTATATTATTAGTATAGTTTATTGATTGTTATAAACTGCATACAAATTATATATTGCCAAGCTACTATATGATGAATTTCTTTACAGATTGTGAGAGAGCATTATTTGCGTGATGATTTATTATGTGGTTCCGCTGCTTGCAACACCTGCCCTCACAAAGATGATGAACTGATTCTGGAAACTCAGCCAGAATCTATTTGTACATTGTTTGACTATCCTCACTATTTGATGCTTGACACAAATGTTGTACTCCACCAAATAGATGTTTTGCAAGAAGATGCATTGAAAAATGTCATAATTCTACAGACAGTGTTAGAGGAAGTGAAACACCAAAATACAGCAGTGTTTCAGAGATTGTTAGAGATAATAAGCAATAAAACTCGAAGGTTTTATTCATTTGTCAATGAACATCACAAGTAAGCAGTTAATATTTTGTTTCATCCCTTTTTTCCCGTTTTTTCTAAATATCGAGTAGCTAAAAGACAAGTCTACTTACTAACTTTGATGACTGGATATATTTTAGTCCCAAGTTATGTCACAATCTTGTTTAAAATCACGATTTTCATATACTTTCTCCTAGTACTTGGTAATTTTTTCAGACTTCACAGTTATCTAATTCAGTCATCACAATGATTATGTCTATTTAAGGGACACATATGTTGAACGCAAACCTGGAGAGAAACAAAATGACAGAAATGATAGAGCTATTCGTAAGGCGGCCATATGGTATGAGTCACACTTGAGCATAAACAGTGTGGTCGGGCGGTCTTTAAGGGTTGTGCTATTGACTGATGACGAAAAGAACAGAGAGATTGCTCAAAGTGAAGGAATTGTCTGCTGCAATGGTATGTTTGTTTTTTAATTATCCACTATTTTATTACTTCTTATTAATCTATTAAATTTCTTCGATTCTTTTGTATTCTTCTAAAGGGTGCCTATTATGCTAGAATTTTTTAATTTTTTATCTTCGGCTTTGATCTACTTTGTGACACATTACCGTAATACGCAAATTGAAACAAGAGACTGCATATTCGACCTCCACATAATTATTTGTTACTGGTCTAGGTCTTAGTGAGATTGATTATTCCCATGTAGTTTTTGATACCCATGACAATGCATTTTACTGTGCAGTGTCTAAATTAAATGTATGACTGTTATATTTATTCATTTAGGAATAACATTTACAATATTATAATAATTAATTTAAAGAGGAGAAGATTTTCACATGTTAATATTTTTCAGTTAAAGACTACATAGAAAATGTGACTGGTTTTGTTGGTCTCAGTGACAAGTTGTCAAAGAATGTGATACCGGAGAGCTGTTCCAAAGACGCCTTGTATCCAGCACATTTGACTCCAGTGCAAATACATGAAGGTATAAGAAACGGCAAGCTCTACCAAGGTACCTTCTATGCATCTCGAGATAATTTCTTAGAGGGAACAGCCAGCATCAACGGATTTGATAAACCCGTAAGTGATCAATTTTGACTATAAAATTAAATCGTCCATTGCTCAGGTTCAGAAACTCCAACCTGCCATTAACTTAGTTACAGTATTTTCTAAGTATCACAAAAGGTCAAAAGCTATTTTTTACTTCAAGTCTAATCGAAATGTGTCAATGCGTTACGCCATTAATTGCCAACTAAAATGCGGAAAATAATGTATTTTTCATATTTCATTAAAAAAAATACAAGACCTATCGCAATTCCACTAAAATATACGATGCTGTTGAGAAAAATTGCACTTCTACAATTTATTAAAAAATATATGTGATAACATTAAACTCAGATCATATCAATATCAATAATTGATATAAATATTTGCATACGTGATTGTATATGTTATCGCGTAGATATTAGACACCAATAGATAACGGCTTACGCCGGTTTTCCAAAAGGCCGAGTACGTAGTGGTGCATTTCTGCAACCACGTTTCGCCGATTTTGTTTTTAGTCCCACGTAATAGAGGGCGAGCCTATTGCCGGTTTTCGGGCACATTTCCAGACTCTGTGCTGTGACTAAGAATTTCAATTCAAAAAAGAAGAAAAAGGAATAAGCATTTTATTACACTGGCACGGCATAAAACATAGTACCTGATGGTAAATATATTACGATTAAAATACAATGTCGAATAGCAAGAGATGATTACCACCAATCTTCACTGGGTTCCACGATTATGATAGCCGGTATACTCGGTTTAATATATTTGACACGTCGCGGTGGTTAAAATACTCTACAACTAGCAATTTGGACCACCATCAATATCACTCACCGAAAAAATTGCTTATGTCCATTTTTTTTGAGTCACCTTCGATCTGGTCCATTCCTACCGCAGTCCTATAATATGCCGTGGCTTTTACATATGACATATTTAGCAATTTAATGTCCTATCAGATTCTACTACAAGGTCATATCGGGATAAATAGAGCCGTTGATGGTGACGTTGTTGCTGTGGAACTGTTACCTGAAGAAGAATGGCGGAGGCCCAGTGACATCGTGTTAGAAGACAAAGCCGAAGACCCTGGCGACTATCTAGAAGAAGAAGCACTCCTTTTAGATGCCGTCAAGCCTGACAAGAAAGACGAAGACATCACCCCTACTGGAAAAGTGGTGGGAATTATAAGACGGAAATGGAGGCAATATTGCGGCATTTTGATGCCGAGCAAGTTTCCTGGTAAGTGTTTTTAAAATTTTTACCTGAATTTGCGGAATTTGAATTTTTATATTATCATTCTGTTATATTTATTAGATTCTTTTAAGATCAGCAAAAATTATAATAATCATAATTGCTTGAGCATTCTGCTTATACCAGCACAACAGTGTCGGCTGGTATGAAATACCCGTAATCATTTCTCGCCATTTGACACTTTCATGATGATGAAAGTGAATGAGCATGAGATGATATTGCTTCATTAATTCGTTGATATTATGAATTGAAAGGAAATAATTTTTATGTGTTAGAAATATATGTTTATATTATTGTATGAGGGTAGTTCAATGTTTACAAAATTTAAAAAGTTTAAAGTAAATAAGTAAGAGTGTGATATTTAATACATTAATCTGTGCATGAGATGATCTTATCCGTTTCATGTACGACCAAAATTGCTATAATTATCCTCCGAAAGTGTGTACCTACCTAAAGTAAATCCTTACTAATCCTTACTATCCTTACTTAATATTATAAATGCGAAAGTAACTCTGTCTGTCTGTATGTCTGCCTGTCTTTCTCGGTTTCCTGCTAAAACTACTGAATCGAGTTAAATGAAATTTGGTACAAAGATAGTTTAGACCCTGAGAAAGGACATAGGCTAATTTTTATCCCGGAAAAGGGGTTGAAAGGGGGGATGAAAGGTTGTATGGAAGTATTGTCATTTTTAAAGCTAGAAGCTTGAAACTTATTTTTTAGGCTGTTGATTAGATATAAATAAATATGACATTAAAAGTTTGTAAAAAAATGTACCTTTAAGGGGGTAAAATAAAAATAGGGGTGAAAGTTTGTGTGGAAATTCGTCATTTTTGAAGCTAGAATGATGAAACGATGTGTAGACGACTGTAACTATATGTCTGTTATGCTTTCACGCCTAAATCATTTGACCGATGTAAACGATTTTTGATGTGGACATAAATGGGACTCTGTGGAGTAAAATAGACTACAACTTATTTTCTTTCTGAACCCAACCCTGTAGTCTAACGCGGACGGAGTCGCGGGCAAAAGCTAGTTAAATATAAATTGTGTGTAAGCCGGTGTTTTGCATCGATTACTGAAAGATAATTATGTCTCGATAATCGATATTTTATAGATCCTGTTATAAAAGTAATTCCGTACTCAGATAGGTTTTTAACAATAAAAATATTTTATCAATTTATCATAATTCTTGTTTGGTTCTTAATTTGTTGGGGTCGATGGCAAGTTTGTCTGAATCGTAGCGGTTGTGGGCTTTAATTTATATAATTTATTGTTGAAGATTAATAGTGACGTCAATGTCTGTTTCGAATCTTATCCATAGATGGGTTTTACCAGGTCTCGCAAAACAGTTATTATCGTATTGTGAAATCTGAATTTATATTTTTTTTAGAGCGGTGTCATATAGTGGGAATAAACATTTTCTATTATAGATCGCTTTTGAAATCAAAATTTTGTTGTTTTGTGTCAGTATTTGAATATTAATAAGTCATGACTTTAAATTAATTTAAAATGTTAGATACTACTTCTGTGATATTTTTTAAATAAAAAGTTTTTGGAAAGGTAATACGAGGGCAGTCCGATAAGTACTTAGCCTACAAAAGAAAAACGAAAATTTTGGAAAAGTGGCGATTTATTTCTCATCACAGTCTTCTTTCAACTCGATTCACTTGACCCAGCGATGCTCCAACTTCTTTAAGCTGTCTGAAAAGAACGTTTTCTGGAGGTCTACAAAGTAGGCCTCCGTGGCGGCGATAACCTCCTCATTCGACTCAAATTTCTGTCCGGCGACGGACTTTTTCAAGTTTGGAAACAAAAAGAAGTCACACGGGGCCTAATCTGGAGAATACGGTAGATGGAGCAGCTGTTCGTAGCCTAATGTGACCAATTTGGCCGTTGCGACGGCGGAGGTGTGAGCCGGTGCGTTGTCATGGTGGAAGAGCACTTTTTTCTTCGCCAAATGGAGCCGTTTTTTCTACAATTCAGCGTTGAATCGGCCCAATAGTTCGGCATAGTAGAGCCCTGTGACCGTTTTGCCCTTCTCCAGGTAGTCGATGTAAATCACACCTTGTGAAACCTAGAAAACGGTGGCCATCACCTTTTCGGCCGATGGGACAGTGTTCGCCTTCTTCGGAGCACATTCGCCGGGTAAAGTCCACTGTTTCGACTGTTTATTGGTCTCTGGTGTGTACCAGTGAATCCATGTTTCGTCGACGGTCACGAAACGACGCAGAAACCCCTTCGGATTGCACCTAAACAGTGTCAAACACTGCTCTGAAGTTGTGTCACTGATGCGCTTGTCGTCCGAAGTGAGCAAACGCGGCAGCCATCGAGCCGACAGCTTTCTCATGCCCAATAGTTCATGCAGGATATGACCCACGCGGTCTTTTAAGATGCCTACTGTCTCAGCTATCTCGCGCACCTTCAATCGGCGGTCTGCCAATACAAGATCGGGACTTTTCTCACGTTATCCTCCGTGGTAGCCGTTTTTGGGGCACCTGGGCGTGGCTCATCAAAAACTGACGTGCGACCACGTTGAAACTCGTTAAACCAATTTTTGACGGTCGCCATTGAAGGAGAAGAGTCACCGTAAACAGCATCCAAGCGCTTTTTGATATCGCTGCGCGATTTCCCTTCCAAAAACAAGAATCAAATCACCGGCCGATATTGCTCTTTTTCCATTTTTCGAAAATCCGCGGACACGTCCGCTTACACACGCGGTCAAAACAAAACTACAAATCCAATTCGGCTGAAATTTTGACAATAGCCGTCTACGAAGATGTGCTACATGATGGTAAATTTATCTTACGATAGTGGTGCCATCGGGCGGTGAGGCTAAGTACTTATCGGACTGCCCTCGTATATATCTTGTGATTGTATACCAATTATAGTTTATGTACACAACGCACATTTGTTAACTATTAAAGACTTTACCAACAGACATAACAATTTACCTTAGTGTCTTAAATTAATCCGTTTGTATATATAATAATCGCAATGGCCTACATTTTTAACTGGTTTTCAAACAAAACCTTTTAAATTATAGTTGAGTCATTGTAATCGATTGGCTGATCCCGGTGTGCGACACATGATTTTGTTTCACAATGGCCGGTTTGACACCTTGTGAAAGGTGTTCGCTATCCGGATTGATAAAAAGTTGGTTGGATATTCGTATCCGTCCGTATAGATGCCCTGTTGTTTGGTGTTTGCGTTAGCACGTATTGTGTGTGCGCAGGCGCGACGCGGCACCTGTTCACGCCGGCGGAGAAGCGCATCCCGCGCGTGCGCATCGAGACGCGGCAGAGCTCGCAGCTCGAGTCGCAGCGCATCCTCGTGGCGCTGGACTCGTGGCCCAGGAACAGTCGCTACCCGCTCGGACACTTCGTGCGCGCGCTCGGACCCATAGGTCAGTGACACACGCACACACACATGAACATGCACACGCACACACACACGCATGCACGCACACACACACGCATGCACGCACACGCACACACATACGCACACGCATACAAGTATCCTCTAAGAAGAGGTGCAATGTTCTTTTATTTGTAGTAAGTGGCGAGCCCACTGTTAACTTTGTTTACGTCTATGCTTTTGTGAGACCGAAAATTCTCTGCTATGATTAAAAAGTTCCTTATCATTTTTGATGGATAACCGTGACATGAAAGTATGTATATTATTTTTGTGAATATTTTTTTTCAATGATGATAGATATTCGGTAAAACCTAGATTGTTGCAACGCTGTTTGCACCGCATTCGAAACAATTTTATGATAGTCATGAAACATTTTGTACGTTTGATGGTCATTTTTCAGGTGATAAGAACGCGGAGAATGAAGTGATCCTTCTAGAACACGATGTGCCTCACGCACGATTCAGTGAAGCAGTACTGTCATGCTTGCCTCCCAATGATTGGACGATTCCCGAAGAGGTAAATATTGCATATGTTTTATTTGCTAATTCATAATGTTATTGCGCTGCTGTCGGTATGTCTCTCGTTATTTGACATAATTATGATTTGTACTTACAAATCAAGATTGTAATTGAAGTGTTTTCCACATCATTTTCCAAATAATATTTTATGTTTACTGATACTTGCTTACTTGGACAGGCCTATCGTTCAGCAGTAAGAATATTTTAAGTTTATACATATGTTTACTGATATGAACCAAAAACATTGGAACCAAAAGTCGTGATGGCCTTGAGGTTTAGGCACGCGGTCGAGAATCTCGACGGTCGCGGATTCAAACCCCTCTGACTTTTCCAAATTATGTGTGTATTTATAATGAATTATCACTTACTTCAACGGTGAAAGAAAACATCGTGAGGAAACTTGCACACCTAAAATTTCTCTTAGGTATTACTTAGGTACGTAGTCCGCCAACCCTCTAAACCCTCTCACTATCAGTTATAGAGGAGGCTCGTGCCCAGCAGTGGGACGTATATGGGCTGATGATGATGATTATAATGATTGAAACGAACATCTTCTCACGCCTGTATGTGTAAGCAAAAAAATAAGTAATAATTAATGAAAGAGAACCCAGAATGGCGAATAATAAATTTGAGTTTACATACAACGAATACTCAATCAATGTAGTTTTTAAACAAAGTGATACTCTTACTTTGTATGATTGATTTGAAAATAAACTTACGTCATAGATCACGTGCCAGATTTTGAACAAAAAAATACTTTCTTAATATACATATGTATGTACTTTTAATAGTTTTCAGTTATTTAAAGATGAATTCAGCATTGTACTTAATATTTTTACGTTAAAATCTCTTGAGTCTAAGTATTATTAATTAGGAAATATGCCTGATGTTGATGATAATGATGTCGACAATGATGATGATGATGGCGACGATGAATCTGATGATGATTTCTCTGTAGGAAATAAAAAAACGCGTAGATCTCCGTTCTATTACAATTTGTTCGGTGGATCCGCCCGGATGCACGGACATCGACGATGCCCTTCACGCGCGGCCTTTGCCCACCACAACGGCTGATGGACTGAACAAGTACGAGGTCGGAGTGCACATCGCTGACGTCACGCACTTCGTGAGACCAGACACGGCGCTAGATAAGGAGGCTGCGTCGCGGTCTACCACCGTGTATCTGGTCGATAGAAGAATTGACATGGTGCCAGGTAGAGTAGCAAATCCAAACGCAGTTAAGTAGGCTGTAGTAGTAGAAATAGATCAGAGAAGATGAGGATCGTGGTCGGTGAAGTGTATTTTGAAGGATCTACATATATCTAACAGTGGACTGCTATAGCCTGATGATAATGATGATGAAAGTGTATTGTTGTGTAATTTCTAACGATTAATTGTATTATACTGTTAACAAGTTTTCTTTTTCTTTCACTTTTTCAGTCCTTTCTTGTGAAACTGCTCCTTAGTTCTATAAAAAAGATTTTGTATATTTCTAGATTTGCTGAGTTCCAACTTATGCTCCTTGCGCGGTGGTGAAGAGAGACTCGCGTTTTCTTGCGTGTGGGAAATTGATGAAAACGCCAACGTCTTGGCTACAAAGTTCCACAAGAGCGTTATAAAGGTATAATACAACTTTATTTTGGTTAATGAAATTAGGTATAACTTATTTCTACATACATACATAGCCTCACGCCTGTATTCCCCGAAGGGGTAGGCAGAGATGCATTTCAGCATCCACATTTCGCCAGGTATGTATCAGTCCCACGTAATAGGGGTATAACTTATTTCTAATATTTTTATATCACAAATACAAAATGCAATGAAATACCTAACTACCCTCATTAGGACACCTAAGGGCTCTATCTAAGATTTTTTTAGGATAATTTTACCTAGAAAATTATTATTATGGCAAAATTACATTTAATACTTTAAATTCTCACATGTTAACAAATTAATAATATTTATCGATGATACTGATGTTTGTGTGCAACGGTGACCTTACAGTCAGGTGACCCGTTCGTTCATTGGTCTGACGTCTGGTGCAAAATGTCTGATAAATACATCAATGTCGTCTGATAATACATTACAAGTTCGATTTGCGACATTGCAACTTTGGAAGATAATCTCTAACATTGTTTCCGTGTACGTGATAATTTTACGAAACAACCGGCTATTGAATGCAAAAAAACTTTTGATTTTACATTTTATACATGGTGTAGTAAAAAGAATTCCATTATATTTGAATGAAATTGAAGGCTTTAGTTACCATAGTTAGAATAAATAAATACACCCACCAGTCACATGTACATAGTTCTGACCCCAAATTAAGATACAAGTCTTGTGCCGTGGGTATCAGAAACTACGAGAGACTTTTCGGTCTCACAAACACCCAAACCCGAAACAAATACTTGTGGATCACACAAACATTTGTCTCGGTGCGGGGATTGACCCCGCGGCCTCTCGTTTCGCAAGCTGGTATCTAGCCAACTGCGCCACGGTGCTGTCTAATGATCCTATTTAGGTCAAATATGCGCCGTTCTATTCGAAAACTTGTTGTCATTATGCCTCTTTCGTAGAAGCCCTGGTCCCTATTGGTAAAAAAATTGAGACAGTCGATTTTCACAAGCCTTTTTTCTGAACTCCCCAACCAAGCTCCCGGAGCTTCAGGCGAGGCTTCTGGCCTAGCGTTGTCCATACACATCGATAGTGACTCGCTAGAAGCTCAAAACGAACAATTTTGAAGGGGAAAAATTCGTTCAAAGAAGCTTGTAAAATTGACTGTCTCAATTTTTTGCCAATAGCTACGGGGGCTTCTATTAGAGATGCATGTAAACTTCCAAATGGTAAAAGGTTGTCGAAACAAAACGGCGCATATTTGACCGAAATCGGATGGTAATTAAAGCCTCCAATTTCATGCAAAAAATAACGGATTTCTTTTTACTAAACCTACTTTTTAATTTTTAGTATTATAATCATTGCTGAGTAATGAAGTAGTCCAATAAAACTAATGCTTCCAAATAAAATAAATCTTGTCTTGATAACAACTTATCGTCCCAGCACTGACCTCGTTAAACAGAATTTGTATTTGCTCACGTACTGATTAATTTCAAAATTCAAGGTTTTAAAATATCGTATCTGCGAACTGGTTATGGAATCGCAAAAATATTTTAACAAACGTAATTATGAAGAGGAATTATTTATTAGATAATGGTTTAGTATAGCCCTCATGGTTGTTATAACTCTTGTCGCACTACTGTTTAATGTCATCGACATGATATGAGATAATGTATCGATAGATGTCGACTTACGTTTCACAATATAAATCAATAAATATATATGTCACGTTTGAACTTAATATTATAATGGATTATGTTGTAATGTACGTAGCGTGTGCGTAGGCGTGTACGTGTACGCATGCGGTCGTGAGTGAAATGGAATGTACTTTATATGTGGATAGAGTATTCTTTGTTAATATACTATTACACATCCTTAAATGTGTGTATTCACAAAGAATTATCACGTACTTTAACGGTAAAGGATAACATCGTAATGAAACCTGGACATATAAAAGTTCTTAGGAATTTCTTAGGTGTGTAGTCTGCCAACCTGCTCTAGGCCAGCGTGGTGGACTTAGGCCTAAACCCTCTCAGTTGTAGAGGAGGCCCGTGCTTAGCAGTTGAGCAGTGGAACGTACATGGGCTGGTAGATGATGATGATGCTAATGATGATGATGATGACGATGATGATAATGACGACGATGATGGAGATAATAATTGTGATGATGATAATGAAGATGATCTCATAACATAGTAAAGTGTAGATAGTAAAACATACTCGATGGTGTGGTGCGCAGTCGGCGGCGGCGATGACGTACGAGGAGGCGCAGCTGGCCATCGACGACGCGAGCCGCTCGGACGCGGTGGCGACGTCGCTGCGCGTGCTCAACGCGCTCGCCAAGAAACTGAAGCGGCGCCGCCTCGACCACGGCGCGCTGCTGCTCGCCTCGCCAGAGATACGCTTCCAGGTACCAGCTAACCAGTGGCGGTTCTTCCATACAAGCCCAAGAGCCTAGCATGCCTTACAAAATTCCGTTTTTTTTCGAAATTTAACAAAAGCAATGTGACATATATTTGTGACCTCACAAAAAACAAATATAAAATAGATATTACACAATTGACGTGAAACACTTTTGGGCTTCTATGGAAGTACCGCCACTGCTACTTACTACTACCACGGTAATACTATCATACAGTAGTTTAACTTCATACAAACGGACGAAACGCGAGTTAGCCTCGCCTCGATCGCGGCATGCGCAAGGCATGCAGGCAGTCGCGAATGTGCCGCAGTCACTAACGGACGGTGTTGTTTTTTAAGCAGTAATCGCGCGATTTTTATACAAAATAAGTGCAAGTGCCTGTTTAATATGACAAGTATATATTGTGCTGTTTTTGGTTGCATGAAATCTTCCAATCAAAAAATAACATGCATTTTTATTGAACACTTCCTATTCCATTCACAAAATATTTTATTTGTTTAAATAAAATAAAAAATACAGTCACAAAAATAGATAGAAAGTCAAAGTAGGCAGATTGAATAAAAATTCTGCAGGTTCGCAGCCCAATCGCATGTTTACGTACCGCGCGGCTGTAGGTATTTATTTCAAAAATGCGGCCCGAGTTAAACTACTGTATGATAGTATTACCGTGCTACTACTCACATCTACAAACTAGCGCGTCAAGCTCCCCTTATACTACTTTGGAAGAGACTGTAAGGTCTCAAGGTCTTCCGCCTTCTAGGTCGTCGAGCTCCGCCCGATTGAGCTGTGCCAAGTGTGCCAAGCTGTGCCCAAAGATAGGTAACTAAAATTCCCTACGCCAATAAATCGGCCGAAGCGTCTCGGTGGCCGTCACACTCTTTGGGGGGAGGGGGGGGGACTTAAAATGACTAGACGAGAAGCACCTCGAATTTACTATTTAAATATGAAGAGTTTGAGATGCTCTCCAATTGACTCTACTTTGGGCTTTTAGCATACATAATCTCATGTCTGCATTTCCCGAAAGGGGTAGGCCAAGGTGCATTACTGCACCCACATTTCGCCAGGTATGTATCAGTCCTACGTAACAGGGGGGAGCCTATTGCCGTTTTTCGGGCACATTTCCAGACTCCGTGCTGCTACTGAGAATTTCCTAATGGAAAAACCCAATAACACTTTGCCCGACCCGGGAATCGAACCCATGAACTTTTGATCGCACTGCACATACTTGTGCCGCGAGACCACGAGGCAGTCACACTAGTACACTACGTTCCAGATACAAAAAAAAAAAAAGAAAAATTGTGCCTGTTACCATTATCATATTCCTGAAGAATAATGATATCCAGGGGAACAAAGGTCAGGTTGGCATGTTTCCGTTGGCACCGAAGTGCTGATAGCATTGTATCGAATTAATATAGTCGTTTTTTGCTCCAATTAGAGTTAATTTTAATAAATAATATACATTGTTGAAATGAATCTGATATCTCTTATAATGACTGCCATTACTAATTTATATTAACAAAAAGTGCTCAGTTTTTTGTAGTCTTCGATGTCATGATACATGTACATCTGTGCATATTTGCGCCGTGACTTAGTAAATATGAAACGCAATAATCATAACGATAAAGGGCTTTGGATTAAGCGAGCAGATTTCATTATAAATTATCATGAAAAACATCATTCAAACCCGATTACTTATGCTATGCATCATGTTTGAGAGAGTAACATGGCACTGTTATTGTACCTTTAGGATGGATTTAAGCTTAGTACCATGACCTTTTCATTTAGTTTAAAATTAATACCCTGTATGTTTGTGCAAAGAAATACTGTCATTCTTCACTTTTATAAATCTTGAACTATATTAAGAATAAAAATAATTAACACGTGAGAAAAGAACGCCAAATATGTATATATATGTAACGTCGGAGTATCTGTTGTCATAATGTAATACAAATTATATAAATGATCCTAATAACATCTTATTGCAGGTAGACTCGGAGACTCACGACCCCATAGAGGTGCAAGCAAAGAAATTGATGGACACCAATTCGATGGTCGAAGAGTTCATGTTGTTGGCGAACACGAGTGTCGCACAGAAACTGTTGGAAGATTTCCCTCAGTGCGCAATGTTGAGGAGGCATCCGGCCCCTCCCCCTGCCAACTTCGAAACATTCCTCAAGGCAGCTAGGCAGCAGGTTTGTGGTTAAAGACAATTGTGGTTGAAAATTTTATCGTCATCATTATCAGCCTTTGAAAAACCCACTGTTGAACATAGCTTCTCTTCTTCTTTACGGCACCATTTTTATTTTGGTGATGTACCCAGTAATTTCATGGGGTGTTTGAGTCACTGTTTGTCACAACATTGATTTTTTACATATTATATCGCCATAGTGCGGAATAAAGTCAAGTCTCATTTATGATGCTTCAAAAAGTTAATCAATTTAAAAAACTTTGCAATTAAATGGCCAAATGTTTGAACATTTCATTTCGAACTGAGTTCTAATAGGGCTAATTTGAGCAATAATTAATTTAAAGTTTCTATAAAATCTTATTTTATACGCTGTTATCTTCAATGACTTATACTTCTTTCTATAAATAATTATTAGATAACCTTTATCTTGGTTCCAATATTTTTTCTTGTGCATCTAACCCAATTTTTTAAATTTATTTAGTGAACAATTTTTGTAGGTGCCATTATTGATCCTAATTCATAGAATTTGAAACGGGTCTTGATAATTGCTGTACATACCTTAAAAAGAGAAAAACATAAAAAAATATTCCATGTTGGATATTATTAATTTAACCACATAATTTATCTAAAGCTATAGAAAAAAAATTAGTTATATTAGTATAATCCGGGGAAAAGTTTTATGTAGGTATGGAAACAATGTTTATCGCTACAAAAAAAATACCAGAGTACACAGGTAAGAAGTGAAACTTCTTTATAACATATCGTTTTTCTACTATTTACAACTTCACAGAAATTGGATAAATATATAATACTTTAGAATTATTGTTTTTAGAATTAATAATGTTTACTATAATATTTACAGTCATATTTTATTAATACTTACTAATTTAAATAGATTAATATACATTAACTGATACTTACAATCAAAAAGTGAGGTTAACCACACATAAATATTAAAATCACGCTCACGTGTTGGTTTCAAACAAAATATATAATCACTCACTTTTGCTATAAATTCACTTGAATTTGAAAAAATCTTTTTTTTTTATCACTTTCAAACTAATATATTATTCTTTACGTCACTATACTGAACATTGATAAAAAAACAACATGGCGCGTAACCGAAAATCGTGACGATTTTTCTTTTGTTTTTTTTTTCTCATACGTCGATAAGAAGTTTCACTTCAAAATATTGTCATTCGGAGATACCTAAGTGAAATTTAGGTAGTTCGCTTATCTGCAGGTCTACCAACCTGTACACATGCCACATGATGAGTAAATGAGATTATCTGACTCATAAAACCGACATATAATGAAAATATGTGACAAATTAACGATAACGTAGATACCATCTGTATGATGTTCTATTATCTCGCCACCTGTCCCCTAAATACGTCATTATAAAATATAAATTTTAATACATGCAATTTGGTAGCGAGCGGTAAGCTACTTGAACGACGAGTAACGGTTGATTGGTCAAGATAACAAAGAGCAAGAGCATTCTTTATGGCCCTTTTAGTGTAAACAAAATATCAACGAGCAAATCTTAGAATAATCATTTTAATCTTTGCGAACGCAGACAGAACAACGAAAGAATGCTCTTTGTTTGTTTACACTAAACGAATCTGAGTGGGGATAGAATGAGCATTCGCTCGTTTGTTGTTAATCGTTCTTTAGCCAGTACATAATAAATTCTAGAGGTAGAATATTCATAGGCCCGTAAGAATAAGTCCAGTTCTTTTACTCCTGTCCTGTCATTCTGGCTGAATGTTCAAATAGAATGAAGAAGATGGGGGCCAGTTGTTTCGTCATTCGTATAATTAAGACAAAATTTATTTGGCGATAGATTTTTGTCTTCTATTAGACGATGCGAATTTTCTAGAGGTCACACAGGAAATCGGAGACTCAGAAATTTGACTTTTGTACCTGGACACGATTGATAATATGTTATTTATACCTTAGTTTATCATAATAACATTGTATAATGTATATACTAGCGCCATCTACCTTAAATATAATATCTAACTAAGAAATGTCATGTTGAATGTTCTGTTATCATCTGTGCAATAAGTTGTCATTACTTGAAATAATTTCACTGGATTTCATTATGATATTCGAATATTTGGAAGTCAATATTGCAGCATCGGTTCCGACGACTTGAGAAAGGTGGCGGGTAGCGGATGGATGAGGGCTGCTCAACACCGGGATGGTTGGCGCCTACTTGGGGAGGCCTACGTTCAGCAGTGGACGGCGATAGGCTGAGAATAATATGAAATGCTATAACTTGTTGCAGGGCTTCGAGTTGGATGTGTCGACGAACAAAGCCTTCTCGAAATCGCTAGACGAGGCGGTGATCCCCGACCGGCCGTACTTCAACACGTTGCTGCGCATCATGGCGACGCGCTGCATGCAGCAGGCGGTGTACTTCGTCAGCGGCTCCTGTGCGCAAGACGAGTACTACCACTACGGGCTCGCGTGCCCTATATACACGCACTTCACTTCGCCTATACGCAGGTATGCGCCAGGATCATCTTGATCATCCACGCAAACCAATACGGAAATAAGATTTTAAATCGTTGGAATATATAGAAACCTTTCATGATTCCTTGTAACTATGTCACGCAAATACTATTTCAATGGATAAGAGATCACCGCGGTTCATGTTATATTTTTATCAAGATATATAAAGAAGAAAGAAAATCTTTTACGCGGGCGCTTTATTAGTATTTCTTTACATGATAGAATTCATGATGTTAGGTTCGCAGGTTTTCCCCTGTTTATCGTGAAAGGCAACCCTTAGGGCCCGTGGGGTCACTGGGCACGCTACAGGGGTAACACGGACTCACTAAAAGTAACCCAAAGGCTTTCTTCCCCCGACAAATGGATTGTGTATGGCAAACGGGTCTGCGGAGACTTTATACCAACAGTTTGCAACAGATAATATAAACCATCTAATAACAGCTGTTAGCAAAATTCTGCTATCAATATTCTCATTGACAGATAGGCACAAACAGTGATTGAGACACCTGCATCATTCATTATCATTATGCGTCATTGCGGTAACCACAATAAATCTGATAAATTTACACGTGCCTGTCCTATCTGTATAGTTTATTATATTATGATAAAACATATTTACCTACTGGGAAACAAAAGAAATATTCTTGTGTCAATGAACTCAGTGTTAGTTTTTGTAATAAAAGCAAACGCTTGGTCGTAATGTTAAGTCATTTGACTATGGCAAAAACGTCTTAGGATAACAACTCTTGTACTATAGTAGCCAATAGACTAACAAACTAATTGTGCCAGAGATTTAATGTTCGACAGCCTCCGTGGTGCAAAATAAGAAATAAGACAAGGATGGCTAGCTCGGTAGATTAGCCTACCGTAGGTTATTAAACGAAAACCCGCGGTTTCGTCCCCGCACGCGAATCAAATATTCCTTTTGGGTCTGGTTAATTTGTAAGACTGCTTAGTTTATAAATGTCGATGCGATTTTTACTGCACTATGCGCTTAAAACTACGTATGTGATGTTATTTGTATTTTTGTGGGTTTTGGTCCAGTCTTGCTTGCTTGCTCGTATTGGCGTTAAGGACTTCAATTTAACTTTATTATTTTATCGAAAGGGAAGTGGCGCGGATCAATAGATTGTGTTTAGGTATGTGTAGACGATAAAATTATTATATCAATCCCTGCGACATAGATTTATCGTTTTGTAAGCTGTATTAGTCTAGTATTATCCTAATTCTTTTAGATAAACTTATCATAAGCTTTATGTTTTATATACTCCATGTCATGCTGACATTTCTTTTTACGCGATGCGATGATACATGCGTTGGCTGACTTTGTTTAATCGAAGAAATAATGATAAGAAATACTAGTGAAAGAATATCGAGATCTATCTTTTATTTTCAAAAGTAGCAATAAATAACTCGACACAAGTACTTAATACTTGTCGTTTGACTTGAATTAGTTAATATAGCAAGTGTAAAAGTTTTGTATCGTCGTTTTCAGAAGTTATATATACACTAAATTTAATTTTTGAAGTTATACTTCTTTTCTTTACAGAATTAATTATAATTTTAATTTCCTTAATTTAAATTTTTACTTATATGATATGTACGTCACGCATGGTCAGGCTTAAATCGTTTTTAGTAATTTAACTCGCCCCTGCCTCTGGCAACTCCTCTTAACCCCCCCCCCCCCTCCGCCCCTAGCCCGAGATCAACTCCCCACGAGACCCCCCCCCTCAGAAATTCTACCTCACCCCCCCTCTGTCTAACTCCCTCAATTTTAATCGTAGGATACCCGAGTTTGGTATCACTGGAACCGGCGTGACGTAAGCTATCGATTGGCCATTGGAATCGGGAATTTCGTTCATCCTAATTTTAAGATTAAGTAAAAAACTTATTGAAGTTATTACAATGCGCGCGCACACTGTCATGAAAAACCGACACCATGAAGTTATTAAAATATTATTTTATAATATATTATTATATTATTTAAGAAAATATATATTTATGTATGAAGTATAACTTCTAACGCGTGTACATAAGTACACACACACACACACTTTTTTTGTCGGGATTATTTTTAACGTCAATGTGTTTGTAATCAGTAATCACTATAATTATTACCTGTCTTAGTTTTCGATCACGGTCTTTTTACACCTGTGTACCTATGCGTTAATTAAAATTTGGCGAGAAAATATTATTATGTTGTCTACTCGTAGGATCTAGTTCAGGCTGACGGCAGTTTTAAAATTAATAAGACCGGGAAGTTAGACTGCAGTATGACCAGTTCGATCATCCAGTATATACGTATTTTAGACCATTATCGAAAACTAAGACAGAACTTATAGCTCTGATGACCACGAGAATATTGACGTTAAAAATTAAATTATTCGTCCCATCTCTTATTGCATCGCACTCCTCACTTTTCGGTCTCAATGCACACCACTCCGGATTCCTCAACTGATTAACTCAATCATGCATGAATGAGACGGGAAGATATTAGGGGTGTGCGAATAATTGGAACCTACGAATTATTCGTTCCGAATTGAATATTAATATTCGATCGTAACGACATTGGCACACCGCTAGTTGATGTGAATGCGCTTGTGCAGGTACGCGGACGTGGTGGTGCACCGGCTGCTGGCGGCGTCGCTGGGCGCGGACGCCACGCACGCGTCGCTGCTGGACGCGCGCCGCGCCGCCGCCGCCTGCGACAACCTCAACTACCGCCACCGCCAGGCGCAGCACGCCGGCCGCGCCTCCGTCGCGCTCAACACGCACGTCAGTACACACACTGCTCGCTCTGGCCTGGTACCTGGCCGAATAACTATAGCAGGACGTTTCAACTACCGCCACCGCCAGGCGCAGCACGCCGGCCGCGCCTCCGTCGCGCTCAACACGCACGTCAGTACACACACTGCTCGCTCTGGCCTGGTACCTGGCCGAATAACTATAGCAGGACGTTTCAACTACCGCCACCGCCAGGCGCAGCACGCCGGCCGCGCCTCCGTCGCGCTCAACACGCACGTCAGTACACACACTGCTCGCTCTGGCCTGGTACCTGGCCGAATAACTATAGCAGGACGTTTCAACTACCGCCACCGCCAGGCGCAGCACGCCGGCCGCGCCTCCGTCGCGCTCAACACGCACGTCAGTACACACACTGCTCGCTCTGGCCTGGTACCTGGCCGAATAACTATAGCAGGACGTTTCAACTACCGCCACCGCCAGGCGCAGCACGCCGGCCGCGCCTCCGTCGCGCTCAACACGCACGTCAGTACACACACTGCTCGCTCTGGCCTGGTACCTGGCCGAATAACTATAGCAGGACGTTTCAACTACCGCCACCGCCAGGCGCAGCACGCCGGCCGCGCCTCCGTCGCGCTCAACACGCACGTCAGTACACACACTGCTCGCTCTGGCCTGGTACCTGGCCGAATAACTATAGCAGGACGTTTCAACTACCGCCACCGCCAGGCGCAGCACGCCGGCCGCGCCTCCGTCGCGCTCAACACGCACGTCAGTACACACACTGCTCGCTCTGGCCTGGTACCTGGCCGAATAACTATAGCAGGACGTTTCAACTACCGCCACCGCCAGGCGCAGCACGCCGGCCGCGCCTCCGTCGCGCTCAACACGCACGTCAGTACACACACTGCTCGCTCTGGCCTGGTACCTGGCCGAATAACTATAGCAGGACGTTTCAACTACCGCCACCGCCAGGCGCAGCACGCCGGCCGCGCCTCCGTCGCGCTCAACACGCACGTCAGTACACACACTGCTCGCTCTGGCCTGGTACCTGGCCGAATAACTATAGCAGGACGTTTGAATAAAGGGTCGTTTCTCTGTCGCGCTCAACACACCTGACTTCTGATCACTTCTGGGCGCCTGGTACCTGTCTAAATAACTAACGGGACGTTGGAAGAAAACAAAAGTAGGGCAAATCGACCGTCGCGCATAACAAGCACATCAGTGCCAACCTACTTTCTGTTTATTTCTGGGTACCTGGTACCTATCTCATTTAATAACTATGGCTGGCTGGCTCAATACGTACGTCAGTACCAAACTACTTTCGTTTACTGTTGGGTCCCTGGTACCTATTTCAATAGAAAATTATGGCAGGACGTTTGAAGAATAGGTGCTGAAGTGAGATGCGCTCAAATTAACGCCAGACGGAAAAATTCGCCAATGCTAAGCACGCATGGCAGTTCACGCCGCCTTAGCTTATTTATTTCTTTTTTTAACTAGAGGAAAACTGTTCTTTTTGATAATTTCTATTTGCTTTTGAGATCCTGCTAGCAAAGTCCATTGAGTCAAGTGCAAACAGAAAATTTATTTTACTTGAGGAGTAATGAACCATTCGTTAATATTTATAAAAATATATAATAAACGTATGTATTTGTTTTCAGATATTGTTCAGAAACAAGATAGCGATTGAGAACGCCGTGGTGCTGACTGTGAAGCGAAATGCACTTCAAGTGTTAATACCTAAATACGGCCTCGAAGGCCCCTTGTATTTGCCATCGGAAAAATTCAAGTATAACGAAGAGGTAGGTCTTATTCTTTTACTTAAAATCCGTAATTAGCCAAATGGCGTTTTGTGTAGCTCAACAATTACTTAAGAGAGACAAAACATTACTTAAGAGAAACATACTTAACGTTAATACTGAAGTTTATTGATCGTTAAACTAACAACTAATGCAGGTGGTAGGATATTCGTATCCGCCCGGATAGCGACCACCGTACACAGGGCGTAAAATCCGCCATAGTGGCACATGCAAGTGTACCGCGTTCCGGAATCAGCCAGTGTATATCCAGTTTTCGGGGGGGCTTCAATCATGGTGAAAGGATGACCGTGCCGGCATTTTTTGGCCGGTTTGTCGCGGTCGGTCCTTTGATCACCATGGCATTAGTCCCCCAAACTTCTTCACAAGAAAGGTGAAGAGGTATTCGGCCGGCATGATTGTGTCGACCAACGGGAGATCATCATCTCTCGCTGGTCGGCACTTTTGCTGGACTCCATTACGCTTACCATCAGGTGCAATGGGGTCACTTTGCCGTGCCAGTATAAAAAAAGTCTACATTAACTTATATAAGTCTCGCTGCTGAGCATGTATTATATTAAATTTTAAATTTTGCAACTGGTCAGCTGGCCACACCGTAGTCTGTTTGACTGTTGGGCGAATAGGCCAGCTGGGTTGGGTTGGAACAACTGTCTCACAGAAAATCTATTTCAAACAATAATTTTGATACGTGGGATTGCTGGCAGTTCTTAAGAAATATGTTTCTTATAAAAAAAAAATGTTTAACTCTTATTTTATGTTGCACATGAGTTGGACGACATTGAAGACAAAATACATTTTCGATTCTTTTTCAGGAACACTACCAAGTATGCGACGGTGTGGTCTTAAAAACATTCGATGAGATTACCGTCCGGCTGAGTTTAGACAGTTCTAATCTTCAGCACCAGAAACTGGTGTTCCAACTGGTGAAACCATTCGTGCCAGGCTTCAGCTTCGTGCCAGAGGAAGAAGACAAGATGGAAGTAGATGGAGAAGCGAAACCAAAAGGAGTGAAAGAAAAAGAAGACGCAAAGAAAAGGAAAGATGCAAATGACACGAAAATTAGCAAAAAGAAGTGTAAGAAATAAAACAGTTTTGTATTAAATTGTCTTATATTTACTCATCATCAGCCCATCTACGTCCCACTGCTAGGCACGGGGCTACCCTACAATGAGAGGGTTTAGGCCTTAGTCCACCACGATGGCCTAGTGCGGGTTGGCGGACATACATTTACTCACTTATCGATATTTACAAGATCTAATTTTATTCTATACTGATACGATCAGTTGTGCCGTTATTTGTTATATACTACATTTGTTACAAAAATAAAATTGCGATAACATTGAACGATAAAATTGAACGTTTAATAAAAATATCTTAAACCCTTGGCACTAATGTGAATTTATACATATTTAAGACGTTTTGGAATAACTAAATACTAAATGGGCTAATGCCATTTCTGCGACACAGAATACTTACTTTATTTTATGATAGAAACGCGAGACTTTTATTTATTTCAATCATATTGAAAGCCCATATTATTTCTGCGTATAACTTAAGTACTAATAACTTGGACTCGCAACTTGTGTACCTATAAATTCGAGTCATACTACACTTACTATGATCTATTAAATTAAATAAAATTTCTTACTAAAAATTCTCAGACAGAAAGAAATTAAGTACTATGTAAGGACAGTGTCCCTCAATTCTTCCTTATTTTATTCTGAGTTATATATAATTGAGTACAAATAAATATGTTTAACTCAACAAAACATAATATAGATTGATTCACTTTATCTATCTAATATTCGGAAACGCTAGTGATGAGTTATACGCCGCCGCAACGGAGGTGGACTTGCGAGCGTTGGAGAAGGTGGCTTCAGCATACTCGCGCTTGTTTCAAATGCATCGTCATCTTCTCCATTATTACCAGCCTCATCTTCTATGGGTGTGACGATCTGAGGCACCGCGGCGACTTGCGAATGTGCGGATATTCTGGCGACTTCTTGGTCCACTTTGGCTATTAGCTGTTCGACCACTACTGACCACCGCGATGCTGGCACTGTGTGTGCCGGAGACAGTCGAGAATCTGTCATCACTGACATACGAACCGTGTCCCCGTACTGGATTACAGTTAGTGACATGCCTGAAATATAATATGGTTATATAGTATAGCAATAAAGACAAATAAATATTCATTCATGGAAGTATTTGTTACGGTCGGTTGGTTAGATACCTGATCGAAAAACAGGAGGTCGCGAGTTCGATTATCGCAAAAACCTGTCTTAATCAACCATACATACATAACCTCAGCCTGTATTCCTCGAAGGGGTAGGCATAGGAGGTTTTTTGCATCCACATTTCGCAATTGTGTATCAGTTCCACGTAAAAGGGGGTGACCCTATTGCCGGTTTTCGGACACATTTCCAGACTCCGTGCTGCTGCTGGGAGTTTCCTAATGGAAAAACCCAATAAAACTGCCTGACCCGGGAATTAAAGCTGGGACCTCTAGTTCGCACGGCACATACTTCTGCCGCGAGACCACGAGGCAGTTATAATAAAAATATTTTCAAAGTTTCGGAAAGTTTTATCGCTGTGTAGAAGAAGCGGCGCGTTTGCGAGACTAGTTTCAATTGACCACAAGTAAGATTTGGTATCGTAATGTGGTTCTTTATTATGTGTCTTAAGAATAGACCTGTTAAAATTTTAAAAACTACAATTAAATTACTCACTAATATTTGCCTGGGGTGGGCGCCAGTACACTACGTCATCGACAGTTTGTCCCCAAAGAGTCTGTCTTTGCCGCGCGTTACACGGCGCGTTGATCTCTGCATATGACACTGCATAGCGTCTAGATAGAAGGTTTAACGTCAGTCTGGCGAAGGGCGAAGGCACTGCTCTAGTGAGAGCTCCGCACCGTGCTTGAGCCGCCCACGCACCAGCCAGCGCTTTCTGTCGTTTGCACGCTTGTTCTACTACTGAGGCGATTCGACGCGGAGTTGCGCCCACAGGCAACGATAAACAGATCATTCCTGAAAGTGATGCGTGATCTATATTTGTGTCACATTTTCTATAAATATGCTATTGTAGAGCATGATAATTAAGATGGTTTAAATTTATTTTGTACATTGTGTTTAAAAATTCTAAATGCCCTATCTGTGCATCGGCATAAAATTGCGGTGTGGGACCAGGTCGAGGTGGTATGTCCCCATAAAATGTCAAAATGTGTGATCATCATTAGCCCATCTACGTCCCACTGCTGAACACAGGCCTCCTCTAAAGCTGAGAGGGTTTAGGCCTTAATCCACCACGCTGGCCTAGTGCGGGTTGGCGGATTACACACCTAAGAAATCCCTAAGAATTTTAAAGTGTTTCACGATGTTTTCCTTAACCGTTAAAGTACGTCATAAGTCATTATGAATACACACATAACTTTGAAGTCACAGGAGTGTGCCTGGGTCTTGAACCCGCGACCGCCGAGATTCTCGACCGCGCGCCTAAACCTCGAGGCCATCACTACTTGAATATTAAAGACACGCATTACGTACCACCCGTTTGTGATTTCTTGTACGTTTTTCCATGTCCTTCTGCAAAAGTGAAAAGGAATTCTTCCGAGGCTGCACGCGCTGTCGTGAGAACCACTTCTGGCGGGGTTGCGTGCGCGTGTTCAAAGAAAGCTCTCAGGGCGTCTGTAGCGGCAAACAATGCAATGTCTGTACATGACAAACCCAGCGCATGGGCCGCACGCTCCATACCGGCTCGGGATACGGGCTTAGACCATGATGCCACCTACACAACGGATAATTATATTGAAAACTCTAGGATTACTTACTAAATCATTTTTTTTAAATAGTTCCAAATAAACGAATTAAGATTTGAATTCCAATTATTTTAAGTAAGGATATCAAAAAATGCTTTATTTAAGAATAATAATAAGAAAGAAAGAAGTTTCACTTAAAAAACATATAACAAAGAAGTCCCCATAGTTGATGATTTAATTAAGAGTTGTAATCAATCAATGCGGTCAATGGCGTGCTAGTGTATAAAAAACAGAAACATGTCAAATCTATATTTTTAGCTACAAATGATAGGGCTGTATAGATGGGAATCCTTTGTCTTCCTACAAAGGGAGAAAAATACAAATGTCGCTCCTTTTTGGAGGGAAAGAGTAGTGATTGAATTTTATTTTGTTTTGCGTAATTTGTTTTGTTTCAATAGAGTACCTACTGGGTGCACTGTTAAGAATTTTGTTTTTCGAAGACGTGCTCAAAAATGAAAAAATAAAAATAAAAACATTGGTTGAAGTGCAGCACAGCGATTTACTAATCTTAATTGGAAAACTTTTAATTAATTAAAATATTAACTGAAATATGAAAACTTAATCAAAGTATTTCTAAAAGCATAAGTACAAAGGGCTTACTTTTCTTCCACATAACGAAACTGTCTGTAACAAATGCCTTTGGCCGTCATCGGCTCTGACTGTATCTGTCCATAGTTTAGCCGGAGCTCTGTAAATTTCAGTCATTCCGCGCCACGCTTCACTAGTTGCTCTAACGCACAACTGCGCCAATTCCCCATATTTCCACGTAAGTGTGTGAGGTTGCTTTGCATGTCCGAATTTCTTGAGTTCGTTCAATGCTATAATTTCATCTCGAAGTCTGAATGGAAATTTTACAAATGTACGCATCATGAAGAATATTGATCCAAAAGTACGGCGAGGCCATTTTCTGGGATCTGCGGTTACAAGTGGTGACAGGAGAATCTGTAAATGGGTTCACTAATAGTTAAATATATTATAAATCTATTTTGTTTTCGCTCCTCTTTACATAGGTGAATAAGGCGGAGAATTTTTCGTTTGATTAGTATGACCACTTTGAAAACAATAAAATTACAGCCTGTTTCGTAGTCTTGCGGCACAAGTATGTGTCGTGCGATTTATAGGTACAGTGTCGGATTTCCGGTTCGGACAAAGTGTTATTGGATTTTTCCACTATGAAATTCTCAGTAGCAGCACGCAGCATGGAAATGTGCCCGAAAAACGGCAATAGGCTCGCCACCTATTACGTGGGACTGATATGTATCAGTGGTGATATAACCTATGTAGGTACTTGGTGCAATATGAGTGCAGAAATGCCTCTCTGCCTACTCCTTGGATAAATACAGGCGTGAGGTAATATATGTATGTAAGAAGATTACTTAATAATCGTAATTTAGCTAAATAAATTAGTGGGATTTGACCTTACTTAGTACTAATTTTGCAATCTTCAAAAAGAAATGAAGCTAATTATTACCTTAGTGAAAGTTAAATTTCTCCTCTTGCACTCTTTTTGTATGGCAGATAGAAGTGCAGTGGCTGTAATAGGACCATTCGAATGAGTATCTCGTCCGTTCGACCTCTTGGTTAACTCTCTTAATGCGCTTACGCCAGATATAAGTACTAATCCTGCTACATGAAATGCACCAGGCAAACTTTTCAAAGCCCGGGGACTCTCTACAGGGTCATATTCTGACACAAACTCGTTCCAAGTGTTTGACAGATTCTCATTTACTTTTTCCCATAACTCCGGTATCGCCGACGGTGTCGGAAACAGCTGTGTCAAAGGACTTTGTTGTGAACTGTCTTGTACGTTGACCCTCTCACTCGACTGTAGTTGTTCGACTAGAAGCAAATCTCCGATGTTAAGTGACTTTTTCCCTGATAATAATAAATGGTGCACTCGGACTAGAATATAGTATTTTGGCTCTGGAGCAACGCATGGTATCACAATGTATTGCCACGGCGGTTGGTCGGGTGGAAAATATTTTGATACTACTTCACTCACGTATTCCTGAAATTCAATTTTAAAATAGTTATTAAAAATATAACCAACAATCTGATGGTTCTGGTTTTACACTAAGACACTATTACTTTTCATGTAAACTTCAGAGATTTATTAGTCTCACTATCAACTCGGTCACATGTATGGTTTACAAATATTGGTCTATGAGAGGAGGGGGGTTTAATCCCGTGCCCATCGTTTTAAAGACTAGCACTCTTACCAAACGTCGTGATGAAACCTGCACACCTAAAAGTTCTTAGGAATTTCTTAGGTGTGTAGTCCGCCAACCCGCACTAGGCCAGCGTGGTGGACTAAGGCCTAAACCCTCTCAGTTGTAGAGGAGGCTCGTGTATATGGGCTCTTGATGATGATGATCCAACCAACAGTCAAATAACTGTGATATCTTACATATTTTAAATAGCTAAGGTTAATTTTACGTATACGATCGTACATTCTACGTGCAATAGTTTTCGTAAACGCAAGTAGGTCAAGTGAGTCGCAGCTGACCTATTTCTCATTGTTAAGAATTGAATATATCTAGTCCAAATATTTAATATTATTTGAAGATTTACCAACTAAGAAACAGCGTGTTTATGAAAAGAGGTTGTTCTTGGGAATATTCTTGACTTGAATTTGGTCTCACTCACCGATCATTATGCTTGCTTATGGCTCTCCAACGATTTCCAAATATGTATATGATGTATTTGTGATAGGACTTTTCACAAGAATGGCACAAACGTCGTGGATAATATAATTTGGGGAAGGGTTTCCTTAACAAAGATTGATTTCTAAAACACACTCTACACTATGAAACAAATTTATCTACCATCAAATGTGTATTGATATGATGGGGTTTGTGTGAGTCTTTATTTAAGTCTTCATTCTCAAGGGTGTCTGCCCTTTTTATTCTACTACCAAGTTGATACTTACTTGGATGTTGCTTTCATTGACCTGTCGTCCTCTATACACCGCGTTAGCTACTATGAAGTGGTTGTCCGTCCTGAACGCCACGTTGCAATCCCACGCGTAGTTTCCCCAGCAAGAGACGAGCTGGTGTCGAAGTCTCGGGAACATCAATTCTCCATCCTTGTCACGTTTGTCAATCACATGTTGTGTCAACTGGTATTTTAAATCGTCTGCGTTTAATGGTCCTGAAATTATTGTTATGATTTTTTAAATTCGATAAATATCAAGAAATGCTGAAGAAATAAAACATAAACATTTAACGAAATATTATAAGATACAAGTTTTGTGTCGTAGGTATTTATGACTACCAAAAAATTTTTGGTCACAGAAATGGAAGTTATAGTTCCCCGTTTATTGGTATAATAGCCAGCCTATATTTAGCTGAATATTAGATTGTCTCTTCTTATATGACCGATTTTCATGAAATCATCAATTAATTTCCGGAATATATTCTGTGATTTGTCTTTCTTGAGATTTCAATTTACGATCCAGTCGAATTTATGCTTTAAAAAATACTTTTAGACCTAAAAGTAAAATTTAGTAAAATTAAGTAAAATTAAAAAACGTAGTAGAATTTCTCCCACCCTAAAAGACCTTTTAGGGTGGGAGAAATTTAATTAAGTATAAAAATAAATTTCATCGTACCTTTAACAGAAAGTAACACGTTGATTATACCCTGGTTTCTGTGAGTGTCGAGTAATGATCTAACTGTGTCAGTCTTGATGAACTCTAAGCCGGGGTATCTGCTTGACAATAGTTTCAGCCAAAAGTGTCTGCTTATCCGAACAACTGAAAATGAATTTAGACAAGAGTTGTATAGGAGAAATAGAATCATAACAGAACCTTAATCGCACTATCAGAGTAGGAGGACAATAAAAGCTAAAAACAATAACTTTAATCTCCACTTTTTTGAAGACTTATTTTTTTATATGTATTTCTGCTTACGAAAGAGGATTTCAGATAGAACGATATTTTAAAGTTATATTATTTTTTTATCAGGTCTTCAGATAAAAGAATAACAAATGTTAAAAATCTAGTTGCTGAAACAAAGTTTCTTAATTGGCCAAAAATCATTTTCAAAATATTCATTAACATAAATCTTATGTTTGTGCATTTCTTGAACGATATTTTGATAGATTTTGTCATCGACTAGTTATTTGGGTATGTTACGTCTACATCTTGTTCTCATACTCCCGTATTATTTTTGTTTGTAAAGAAACAATGATATTTCTTTGAGAAATTTCTAAAAAATCAAGAAGACGACAAACATAGTACTTTCATTCCAAATCAAAAACATGAACATTTCTCCCGTCGATTGCAAGAATAACGATAACTAGACGGACCGTCTGCACGTTCGTCTCTCGTGCATAAAAAAGTGGTGATAAAAAACATTATAAGTATTTGTTTACATCATGCTTGCGCCACAAGTAAAGAATAATAGCACGGATTAAGACAAAATTTATTGCGAATTTTATCGGCCATTTGCCTTTTGAAACAAATGTTTAATGTAGTCACTAAGTGATGTGTCGTTTTATTTGTTTCGACACTCAGACTGATATTTTTAGTAATTCATGTTCTAATTATTTTATGATATCCTGGTACAGCAGAGTGTAGGCAGGCAAAGCGTTCAGTTGACATTATGATTACGGATGTGAGATAATTGCGAGGGTCGATACCCTGGCAGGCTTAGCAATTTTCCTACATCCACGAAATTGGGCAATCAGCAAATTTACTCCTTGAACGAATCATAACAGGGTTGATTCACTTTGGTTAGTAGTGAAAAATACTGTAGACCAAGCCGACTACGGCATTGTCTCTCCCACTTCAATAATTATGTCCACGTCGATTCCTGTACATTGTCTCCTTTTAATAAATTATGTTTATGTGTAATCAAGAATCTTTTTAACCAAAACATTATGCCCACTACCTCTAATATTAGAATATTTTGTAAGTAACATTACTAACTTAGATTAGATCATTGGAACTTTTGTAAATAAATAATAAGGTATAGATATGGAAAACTCACCAACGTAGGAAATGGCCAAAGCCGGTAGCGCCGACACCGCAATCCAAAACGCGCACCACGTGTACATCTCTTCTAGTACGATTTGACGTACGCTTCTTTTCTGTATCGTAGTCATTTTACTCCTCACTTTATGTGTTTGTTTCCTCTGTGTGCAACAATTTGAAGTAATTAAAAAGTATCCAATTTAAAACAAAACTACAGTTCCTATAGAGAAAAATTCTGTATTTTTGTCATCAAAAACTTTTGAAATTGTAATACCTACATTTTGATTTTATAGTTTAAATATCAGAGAAAACAAATTTAAATGTATGTTCTACATTAATTTATAATATTAAGTACAACTCGGCTTATCAATGGAAAGCAAGGAATGGAATAAAAATTATGTTTCGCAAATGACAACCCTTCATCCAGGTTAAAACCAAACAGCGAACAACAACTAGAAATTGAAAACAAATAATTATCCATTAAGCAAAACGAGTAAAAAAATATTGGACCATAAGATATACCATAGGTATAAGACATAAACCAACTAAAGAGGTCAGGTAATCAGTCAATGCGTTAGCATTAGTGCACAAATGCGAGCTATTGTTTGATTCTAATAATTAACAAAGATATCATATGGTAAAAACACCTGAAAGCACGGAAAAATCATAGAATCTTTGAGGGTCGCATAGTTTGTAGTTTGAGTTCGTGTTGCAATTTAATATATGCATTTCACTTTATCATTACGAAGATGTAAATAACCAGTGCATCAGGATGTTGTCTAAGCTGTATTCTTGCATTTGAACCTCAGACTATCAGCATTATCTTTTCAATAAATCCTAACGCATTTTGTAATCAATAACATTTTATCAATTTTGCCTATTCGATGACAAATACATTTTTGTACAATTTCAAACTTCTCTGTACTATCACTGAGTGTTTATATTGCGATACTTTAATCATTTGCCATTAACGAACCGGAACTAGAAATGTTTAAAAATATCTGCAGTCTGAATGTACAGCTCGAAGGCGTTAATATTATATCAATATTTATACTTATGTTAGTTTTTATACGAAATTATTTATCAATAGCGATACAGGTCAGCTATAAGATAAATAAATAACGTCTGGAATTAAGATTGTTCAATATTTTTCCATTTTACCGTGTTTAAATGTAACCTTATAATGTCTGACTCGTTTTTCCCGCGTCTGAAAATGTCGGGTGCTATTGAGAAGACCCGGGTTCATATACTGCCCTGAGCATAGTGGTCTTCGTTTTATCTTTTGGGTATTTTTTAGTAACATTACGAAGTTTTTTAAAAAGCCTAAGAAACGGAATAACCTCCTGGACGAAGAAGTGCATTTACCTCTATCATTTTGGGTTACAGCTATTTGAAAGTTGAGATTTTTTTGGGTGCGGGTTATAAAATGCCCGAAAACAATTATTTCGTTATCGTTAATACTTAGGCAATATAGAATAATTAATCGAACCATGCTCGAAATCTTCAAGCATCCAATATGAAAATAGATCTTCGATAAAATTATGCACGTAAATAATTTTGTTTCGTACGTATTTTAAATATATACATTGTGTATTTTATGAGATTTAATTTAAATGCCGGCTTGCTGCAGGCACCTCATATCCAGTAACTTTCACCTTACTCTCGACGAAATAGTGAAAGGTTAGATTCATTCATAAGCTGCTTGTTGTTGCTCGCTCGTAAAATCGTAAGTTTATGTATTCGCACATACGCGAATAATACGTGCCTTTATTTATAATCGTCTACACCTAATTTTTAACTATGTTGAACATTAGCTAAATGTTATTTTTTGTTGTGCTGTGTACTAATAATATCATTTTTACTTTTATTTCTATTTGCAGGATGTTTGTTACTAGTCGCTTTACATACATATAGCTGTTTAAATATTACTGAGCGGGATCAGGTAGGACCAAAATCTATAGACTAATTATGGCGTAAAATCGATCACGAAAATTTTATGTTTACAAATAATACTTGTGCAAATGTGAACTAGACCTGTGATTTTTTACAAAATGTAAACAATATTTTTGATATGAAGTACATACGAAAAATGTTTTTAATAAATAGGTACTGGAATATGTTTTGATGTGTCTTGAGTATCATCAAACTCTAGTCAACTAATTATATAAGATGTAAGTATTTACATACATAAACTCACGCCTGTATTCCTTCATGGGGTAGGCAGAGGTGCATTTCTACACCCACATTTCGCCAGGCATGTATCAGTCCCACGTAATAGGGGGCGAGCCTATTTCCATTGTAAGTATGTATGTTTATAAATTAGACGTATGACATAGATTTTTTATTGTTGTGGATATCACATACAAGAACCCGATCGCGTACATTGTAATGATGTAACGCAGCAGGTTCAGTGATTAGGACTATTGGACCGGCAATCATTACATTAGCTAATGATTGTGGTGCATTTTGCTATACAACAACAATTGTTTATCGTGAAGTCAGTGGTTGGGGCCGGTCATCTTGACTTCTATCTATCTGCTGTGACCCTATTGCACGCGATAACGTCATGTGCAGCCCTCTCTTCCTTTGTAATACGTAACATGCACGTACTTTGCGAATATCCAGTCGTCACGCAAAATATCAACATCGCTGTTTTGGTTTTGTTCATAATTAGTTTTTCGATAACCTTTCCATTTAGATGAAAAATATTCATTATTTTTGCAATCAACAAATATTACGAAACATTTAATTAGTTCACCGTCTACTAGACCGCAACGCAAATAATTCTTCATTTAATTTTTGTTAATAAATTTAAATTCTTACCTCTGAATATTGGACACACAAAGAGCTTGTATTTTGTTACTTTCTCGCGTCTGTGGAAGCACGCTTGCGGTCGAGCGTCGGCCGGTGTGGTGCAGACGGACAACCAACTCCGAGTGATAGTCTTAACAGTGTGTTGTGCGGCCAGTACCGCATTGGACGCGATTCTCGCCCTTATTGACATTCGTCCAAGGTTCAAGAGTAAAGACTAACAATAATGTTCTGTTATCATGTGATTACAAAGCTGGATGTTTCCCAATTTATTATTGTACCTGATTTTCGGTAACTCACGCAGGTGTTGACTAACTATCCATGTATTGATTGCTCAAGTAATGAATGCCGCACCAGAACGATGTGATTAACGTTTGTATTCATTTTTGCTGATACTAGGCATTTTAGTACCTACTATGTATGCTCAATTGTAGGCAGCTTGGTTTCATTACTTACATTTTTTAGGCCTTTTGGCGATGGCCAAAATGGATATATTTTTATTACTGCAGTATAATGGGAAAAAGTATATAAATAAAATAAGATTGATGATTATCATAATTGTTCCAAAATGATGTCGAGACAACAAATTTACAACACTGCACCTGATGTGCAAATGTCGCACTGTCCAAATATAATATCCAGTAGCGATATACGAATTCACAATGAATTATCACTTGCTTTAACGGTGAAGGAAAACATCGTGATAAAACCTGCACACCTAAAAGTTCTTAGGAATTTCTTAGGTTCGTAGTCCGCCAACCCGCACTAGGCCAGCGTGGTGGACTAAGGCCTAAACCCTCTCAGTTGTAGAGGAGGCCCGTGCTCAGCAGTGCGACGTATTTGGGCTGATGACGACGATATACGAATGAAATAATAAATTAATTATATACCGTCACCTTTCAGCTCTAACTCAATGCTTCCATAGCAAGACAATGAGATGGTGATCTAGTGGTTCTAGATTGCATTTTAGGGTCGGCCAGTGTATTACTTTTAAAAAAAATTCAGTGATAGCCCAGAGTGCCACGAAGTCTGGAAATATTTTCGGCAAATGGCAATAGAATTCTATTACGCGGGACTTATAATTTAAACTTTTGGAACGTGAATTTAGCATTCGTCATTCTCTAGCACTTCAGGACACAAGCCTAAGTTCATGTATACATATAAATAGCTTGTACCTACAGCATCTTATAAATATTCTAATATAATGTGAGGAAGATCGATTAAAGCGATAACACCGTTAATTGTTTACTTAGTGTACTAATTATTTACCCTTACTTTCATTTTTGCTAACTTGTCTCCAATTTAAATTCCATATGGAAATACACTATGAATTATTTTATTGAGAATATATGAAAATTGCTTACAAAATTAACGATTCTGCTTTTGATTTTTAAAATGTCGCGATTTTTTTTTTATTTATTTTTTTAAATCTGGCACGGCAAAGTAACTCCACTGTACCTGATGGTAAGCACAGTGGAGTCCAGAAAAATAATACTGAATTAAAAATTAGCATGAATTCCTTACTTGCATTTACAGGTATGTAGTTTTGCCCGTAACCAATTGTTTGTCCTTTGTTCTTTCTTTGCTTTCGATACCGTTGTGTAATATCATCTGCCCTACCTGTACATAACCGACATTAGCGGAGTTCAAGGAGAATTGTTTTCTTAATTATATAGAAATGTAGTTATTGTGATTACTGTTAAACTGTAACAATAATAATAATGATTATTTTACTTATATTATGATACGTAGGTAGATAAGGTGTGTACAGTTAAACCTAAAAGGATCTAACCATGCTGACCACTTGCAAAACATAAAATAATATAAATTTTTAATCATAGGTAAAAAAGTCAAATTTATTTTTTGTTTCTGGAACTGTAGGTACAGCAACGCAACCCAGCCCCCTAACATTTTGCCTTTTACCGTTAAGATGGAAATTATTTTTAAATACAGGTTGGAAAGCTGCAGCTTATTTTACGAGACGAAAAAATTAAGTACTATTGTTCTGAGGACATTTCAGTATCTCCGGTATGTACCGCCTGGCAATACTAACATCGCGTTCACCCGGTGATTCTGACATAATGAATTCAATTACAAGATCAATATTTTAAACATAATGTGAGAGTGAGAAGATAAAAAAATTTCAAATCGGCTGAATATATTTTTATGCAAAATCAACGGTTCGGTTAAATCTCACTAAGCCACCATGTACCTAATCAAGTGTTATTGTGCATCATTAAAAAATCATCATCATAAGAAATCATCATTAAAAATATTTATTTTGAATTTAAAATAATCTGTGAATCTGTCTTCAGGGTCTCCTAGCACAAGTATAGAAATACTTAAAAGAAGGTCCTAACATTGTATTTTTTTTGTAAATACTTGGTTATGAATAAAGATGATTAGAAATTAATTTACAAGATGTGATATATACATAGCGTTGAAATATTCTTGTTGGATACAAACCCCTTAATTTATAAAAAAAATACTATTTCTAATTAAGAATTCCATTACTTTAAAGAAAAAAATATATTGCAAATTTTAACTGAAGCAATTGAAACTGAAATTAACTTGATCTGTCACGATGACCTAGTATGGCTTGGCTACACATATTAAGGAAACATATTATGTATCAACAAATCGATGTTTCCAACCAAGAAATTAATGATTATGATAACGTAACTTTTAAAATTGGTTCTGCTAGCTGAGTCCGCATTCTGCATACTAAAGCGTAAGTCTGTTTGACATCAATAAATCGAGATGTGAGATTCTTTGTGGTGGGTTGGTGAAGGAAGTACAATAAAATGACAAAGGCAACTCAAAATTAAATTCATTTATTGAAACAACTTGATTTTTTTAAATGAAATATAAGTTTACTAAAGCTAGTGGGCTTAACTTACACAAATAACGTAGGACAGCGCAATACAACATATAGACATAAGTAGCCATAAGTACATAATAATATTAAAATTATTAACGTTTCTTTAAATATTCAATTCATCTAGGTATCAATATAGGATACTTACACGTTAGGCGTTGTAGAATATTAATGTTTTACTAAGATAAATAACATTACAGTACACATCGATTCGACAAATGCTTTTAAATGACATTGTATGATCAAAAATGTCTTATAAGCGAGTGATATTTGTACCTACTTGATACCTACTTCTGTCTAAATAACTTTACGTAGCAAATAAACAATCACAAAAATATTTGGACAAGTTAATGTGATTCATATAACACGTCATACTTTAAGTGATTATACAACAGTTAGGAAGATATATAGACTGCGGGGTAGATTTTCAGACACGCAATTTAAACTTTAAGCCTATTACGTTAAGAGTATATTTGCTGTAGCGCAAGCCAAGGTATTGAACGCTAATAGAGATCCATAATAATGGTCTTATATGGTATCTGCAAAATCCACCCCGTTAAATAGGAGTTCTTACAGCCACTTTATCACATATTACAGCTTAGCTACTAGTTTGTCTACCATAGAAAATCTAAGATATTTTATCGCCTGTATAAATTTGTAAATTATATCTACCAAATTATATCCTGTTCACTTCGATACACTTATGTATGAGGACACAGGAGGTCAAATATCGCTTTGATTATAACAATGTAAATAAAAATGCACTATGCAATCAATCGGTTACGAAACGAAACAAAAGAATTTTTGTCACATTTCACGTCAAAGGAGTATTTGTGTTCAAGTGAACATCTGCGTCTCGAGCACGAATAGCTGCAGTAACATTAACGTTAACGTCATACTGTCAATTTTTCCATACTTACATTCTCCGCACGTAACAGACACTATTTGCGCATAAGGTTACTATTTAAACTTATGAAGTTATAACGTTACGTTAACATATACCACAGCAATTCGTACTTCAGACACTGACTTATTTACGTTGATTACAATTTGGCATCGATCAACTAAATGTAGCTTAATTAATTCATTAGCGTCACGAGTGGAAATAATATAAATGCGAACAAGCTTAGCTCCGCAGTGGGTCGCGTGGACTCTCGCTCGACCGCCGATGGCACCAACACAACACGGCATACAACCTCTCACACATAGTGCTTATATTGAAGCGAATACTTAATTCATGAGATCGGCGCGAACTTATCACATATCTGGCTAAGAATTCGAAACGTGCGTTCAGATAGCGCTCGCCTTCACCTGTTTGGTGGAGAGGAATTTTTGTTCGATCGACCTTCTAGGTATGCCGCTTATCTTCTTAGGAGAGACTGTATTGCAGTTTATAGAGGATGGCAGCGACTTGTAGCCGCCGTCCGAGCTGTAGTCGGTGTCGGTCGATTGCCCGTTGAGGCTCGGGCTGTGTCTGTTCCCGTTTACGCTCTCTTTACTGCTGATCCTGCCGTTGTACAGGTCTCCGTATGATGTGTGATGTTTTATTAATGGCGTCTCTTCGATCACTATGTTTTTTGTGATTCTGGGCTCGGTATACTGGTTCTGGAAGTTTTCTATTGAACGCGACCTCGTGGAGTAGAGCATGGGCTTCCGTTCCGTCTTCTCGCCGACAGATGAGTCTCTCTTCACGTACCGTCGGTTGGTGTCCGCGTTGTTCGCTAACGCTTGCAAGTATTTGGAACCGACGCGGCTATTTGTTTTGAGGTGTATGGCGTCCGTCCGTTTGTCTGTCTGTATGTTATCGTCTCCATTGGCTAGTCCATTCACTTTTCTCGCACCACACTGGCATTTATTAACTGTCCCGTTGGTTACAGGTCTCTTAGTCTTTTGTGCTTCACTATAAGATGGCAGCTTCCTCGCGCTAGCTTGTTCATTCCAACTGCGGGAGATACAGAATTATAAGAAATGTTACATTAGTGTGCAAAATGTTATTTTATACTCTATGAAGAGTCTAAAAGTAAATCGGTCATAAGTCGAAGTGTATTTATATAATTTACAATGAAATATTTACTGTACATAAAGTTTTAAATTATACTGTACAAAAAAGTTAATAGAAACGGTAAAGCGTTAACCGACCCTCACCTTTAAGTTCTGAAATGGCAGCGTGTAACACAGATAGAAATTTCATAATCAAAGTATAAAACGACATCAGTCTGGTATAGTAAATAATCAAATTCTCAGTCAATCGAACCACACATCTAGGTACCTATACTTAAATCAAAACACAATAAAACTCATGAAGCCAATTGTTTTATGCCAAATCCAGTACTAGTAGTACTCAGTTATAACATGCTAACATGCCTTAGGCTCTTGTTCTAGCACCAATGTAATTGAATATTATTTTATAAAGCGTAGATTCCTCAAAATACAATTTAGGCACAATTTTGATATATATTTGCTATTAAAGTAGGACGGTTTATCATTGCGCTAATGATAAGAGCCATTCCCAATCTTTCTCCAATGCGCGGAGTCACTTAAATACTCTGTAGCAGAGGTCGTCGACGTCTTTATCGGCTGTAAGGAGTACGCCGTCGACCGCCGTCTGGTACAAGAGATGCAGTAAACACAACACATTGATGGAACACAAGAGGCAAACAGCGAGCAAGCAGTCGAGCCACGCTACCTGATCCGACGGACGAACTCTCGCTCCACCCAAATGGAAACTGCCGCGTGCCAAATCCGATAATTTTTCAACATTTCGATCAATATCCGATCGGAATTTAAAGCAGCATGTGAGGAAATTAAAACAAAATGAAAATTCGGAAGGACATAATGAATGAGCTGGATTGTACACTCGGGGCGCTAAGTTAACTAGACAATAAATATTTACATGTGAACAATGAATCATAAGAATATGCCAGTGAAGTATGGAGACAGTGTGAGTGTGATGCGGCACATAGATGTCGGAGCGAATGTCATCTTTTTATTCATATACTCTCTGAACACAATGATCCATTTCGATGCGTTCAGGTCAGATGCGACGCATTGACTTTTGGATATAGTGTTTTGTATGACAGATGTACATCGTTCCTTGCACTGAGTTAGATAATGTGACGGCATAATGGGAGTTATGAAAAATACAGTGATGCTCGAATGTAATGATCGCAAAATGGACTTTAACGAAGCGTAGATAAACCTAAAACAATAAATAAAATCATTGATACATAAATATACATAGATATATATGAATTTAATGTAGTATACTGAGAAACTACAATAATGGTGTGTTGTGTAACATATCAGAGAGGGTAAGTAAGGGTTGCAATTACTCGAGACATGATTACCTCACTAATCCGGAATTATCAGAACTCGTTAGTGCCGTGCTCATCGGCGGCCGCAACTGGAACATACAACGCAATAACACATTACTTATCACATACGTAATGAATGCTGAAGAGAAAATTCACGTAATTGTTCTAAGGAAGTAGAGCTATATTAATTTAAAAGAAAATTGTACCTGATTTTTATTGATTGTTATAGACTTATTGATTATACATTATGCTGGGGTCGAGAAATGTGTTATTGGATTTACCATTTTTTTTTTAACAATATCACGAAGTCTGAAAATACTACCGAAACACAGTAATAGTCATCACGTCGCCTATTACTGTTTTCCGGTCTGAAACACAGGTAATATCATATGAACGTAAAAAGTGCTTGGATACATAAATGTATTTGTAATGAATTCATACATTTTTTTCTGCACGAAAACATTATATATATCTACATATGTAGTGTGTTATTATACTTATCGCATGAATTAGATATGCACGCCACAGGCGTAAAAAAATTCAAAGTAGAAAACTTTAAACCTTTATTTGTTGTAAATCAACTCAAGCAGTCCTCATTCTACAGAAAAATCAAATGTATAACAGAAAGTACCAAGAAGTCTCATAACATCCACAGTCAAGAAAAAATTATTTTAATCAAATATGCTTTTTTATTGTTTTAATAATAAACTATGAAATTTCTCTCCCAGTCCACCTCTGGGTGATGCAGTTATGAGCAAACTTAGATTACTTTAATTAGATCGACTTAAACACTATCCAGATAAGAATGGATTCACATTGTGCAGAGACGTCTATTCTTTACTAGAAGCGCGAGAATTTTTGACGTTTTTTTTTCAATTATGTTTTGAAACCATAAATCATTATTTTTTATTATTTTAAAGCTGTTTTTACAGTAAATATTATTAATAACTCTTTTTAACACTACTAGAATGATTGAAAAACATCACTAGGCCACAGTCATTGACAAAATCTGATCTAAAAGGAAGCGTCATTTTTACGTCGAGTATCAAATGAGTTCATTACTCGACTTAATGATTCCTGCAATATCTTTTCTCAAGTATTGGCACGAATGATTCCGAATGTGAATGGGTGTGTTCGCGTTGCATATAAATGATGCGTGTCTTTGGTAGTTAAATTATATCCGGTTGCTAGGCGACCGCTCGAGACGGTACATTAAACTCCGTTGTAAGCATTCAGTTGTAGATAAATAATGATAACATGACATTATTTTCGTAACCAATTTAAATGTCCACCTTCCAACAGCAATTCAGAAATGAAACCCCATGACTGTGTATATATGAATTAATAGTGATGGAAAGAGTACCCGGTCCGTCTGCGTGGCGACGTTGCAGGTGTCATCATTGCGAGGCTCGTGGCTCTCCGCCATGCGCAGCATCTGTTGCTGCAACACACGCACCAACCGGTCCCGTTCCTCTAACTGACTCTGCAATGTAAATAAATTAAATTGTAATACCTTGTTACCTACCGATAATTTTAGGAGACCTTCATTTCCATATTATTGGTAGTCCTTTATAATGTAACTGTTCTATGTAAATAGGCGATATCCACATATGACTTGGCAAGGGTATCCTTTGAGTTCAAGAGAGAAAGGAGTTGAGACAACTATCGTATTTTAAAATGGGTTATTATCACTTCACATCCTTGTAATTCTTTAGAATCATCAGGAATGCATATTACCGTTATTTGAGTTAATATTATTTTAAAAATTCATTGGTATATGAATTAGGATTGAAGCGACTCCGACGGTCTTAAAAATCTTGTTCACTTTCAACCAATCGACTAAATGCTGTCAATAATTTGGATTTTTGCCGGAGTATTTAGTAAATAAGCACTTCTTATACGTAAAAACAACTGTAGCACAAGCTCTACCACCAGAAAACATTGTACTAGGGGAGCATAAGTCACCTGCAGATAGAGTATTTGTCGGCGCATCTCCGCGCAGGTGTCGGGGTGCAGCGGCGAGGCGGGGGGGCGGCGCCCGTTGCCGCGCGCGGGGCTCTCCGCGCACGCCGCCAGCAACGGGTCGAGAGTTTCGCTCTGCAACGCACAAAGTTTCATATTAATAACACCATTATTTTTTGCAATATTGTGAAGTCCTTTCCAATTTTTTTTCTTTTACTATGAGCTGAATAGGCTAACGACTTCTGTAATTAAATGTAAGAAAAAAATGCTTTTACAAACAAAGCTCTCATTACTAGATGTAATGTTTAGTCAGTGTTAAAATTTACGGTATCTAGGTATTCTAGCTTAAGTAAATTTCAACAGCTCTCAACTTCCATCGATTTCATTATTATTATAGGCAATTAAATTTACTATGCTATTTCATGAAATGTCATTAATATATTAACCAGCTTTATACCACGAATGCTCGTTAGAGAAATATAAATATAATATAAAGTAATATTGTATAGGAAACAATAACATTACAATTAAGAAAGCCAGCATTACCATACGAGCAATAAGATTAAAAAACATATTGCACATTCTAAAGACGTAAAGTACTGTTAAGCGAATTACTTCGTGTAGGTACGTGCAGTAAGCGTGAAACGGAAAGTGAAGAACAGTAAGTCAGCTATAAAGTATACAAGTATTGTTGTTTAAAACCACATAATATTAAGCGTACCTTTGATAATGTGTACAAGAGTTGACTTACTGAATAATGTTAGTGTTGTGGATAGGTACATACTGCGTAGGCGTTACTTACACTCATCGAATGATGCTCCTCCCCTGGCTGCGTGCAGCAAACAACGCGATGCAACGAAATAAACAATGTTACAACACAACATACGTGCTCGGTTCAAGCAACGTGAGACTCGGGCCCGACGACATATGTAAACAACATAAGACTACTGTGACTTCGATCCATCAACATGGTATCACTTTTTTCCATAATTTATGTCAAAGGTAGATTTTTACCACCAATTAATTTGAAAGCTAATTTTATTCATATAATATTGTCACGTTACAAGATAAATAACATTTAACAATACCTCCTAATAGCTAAGCTATTGAAATGAATGGTAGAGGTACTTTGAATTGATAAGTGAGACTAAATTAAAATCTTGCAATAATTAACTAGCGGTTCTGCCTACGGGCCTGGTCTTACAAAAAAATATTACTAAGGTATGAAAACAATACAAACTAAAATATTTTTATGCAAAAAACAAAAAAGGAAAAGCTCTTAAAAAGTATTAGGCAAAATAATTAAATTCAAAACTAGAATGGTATTAATTCCACACTTAAACAAAATTAAACACGGTTAGTACGAAAACGTAATTTCCGGAATAAAAAAATAATATCTCGATTCATCTAATACAATGTCTTGACTTCCATCTAGATCTAGAATGTATTACAATGGCACCTAACTGTTCTCGTATCTTGGCTGTGGGAATATTTATTACGACAATGCCAAGGATTTGCAACAACAAGAGTAGAAAAACTTGCAAACAGTAATGCTATAACTACGTAGTTTCTAGATCATAGAAAATTTAACTAATAAATATTAAAAACTGACATTTTCTAACATGCAATTAAATATAAAAATAAACTATCATGATCTAACATTTTAATAATTTGGAAAATGTTTAATTATCATACCTTTCTACTCATTGCATACACAAAAAAATCAATACACACATGCTATGCACATTGTTTGCTTTATGCACAGCAAACAATACCTAATAATGCGGAACTATGTAAATGAGTTACATATTTATATACAAATCATGAATGTATTGGACTAATCGTGCTATAATGACTATGAATTATTTACATCTAACATTGATATAGATTTTCTATTTGACTAGAAAAATAGATTAATAGTATTGCTAGGAGACAGATGAAAAAAAATGGAACGGAAAAAAACATTTGCTTTAACTCTTATTTTTGAGAATTACAGTTACTATTTTATTTAGTTATTTTTCATTCGTGATGCAAAAATATTAAATAATGAAATAAGTGCGATGTGCAACCACATCGGTCATATAAACAACTCCAAACGTGTATATTCTTCGAAAAGTAGCATGATTAAGTAAAACGATATAGTCATGTTGCAAGCTATTTTTGCCGCATAACTAAGAATTCGTTTTGTCGTGCGTTTCAATAAACACTGTGTTGCTATTCAAAGCGAAAATTTTGCTGCAGTATGCTTTCACAATGCTTACTATTTAAATATAGTGTTTATTTTCCAATTTGGTCATTAGCACTCTAGCACCATTGTTGAATACAATAACGTTTACTTTCCCGTGTCCATTTACTTGCGTTGTAGCTTTTACTATTCCAAAGAGAATATGCATCATTATTCAAATTTGATTCTTAATACAAAAACAGTGATGGTTCTGGGTACTAGGTTTACAGGATGAAGTGCAAAACAAACCTCCTGTAAGACCCGCTTGAGCTGAAGCAGCAGTGTCTTGATGTCAACCACATCTTGCAGCAGCGAAGCGGGCGCGGGCGCTGGTGACGTGCTACCGTCGCTGATGCCGGCTTCCGACGGCGTCTGCGTACGGGAGCGCTGCAGCAGGCGTGCTGTGCGCACCGGCAGGCTGGCCCTGAAGATATCACAAAATTTATATTAAAAATTTCAATATTTTAAAAACCTTTTAGGCCACAATAGTCATCAGCCATAAGACACAGCTACATTGATTGTCAGTTAAAAGCTGTTTATATCCAGTAATATAGAAATCAAGGTTATATTATCCAGGTGATAGGTAAGATTGAAGTAGTAAAAATTATCGCCAGCTCTAGCAGTGAATGAACTTCTTCTATGGTCTGACGATCATCATTATATTCTAATAACCATTTTCCCGATATATTCCTCGGGACTTACCAAATATTTTAAAATTAAGAGTGTGTTACGAGTATAAAACATTTGATTGAAACGTTAAAAGATAAATCATTCTCAGTAGCCTAGTTTAATAATTCCAACGACGAACTTTGTATCGACAGTATAGCTTACCAATACGGCATGTGTCAAGGCTTTAAAATTATTGCAGTCGTCTATTAACCCCGACTGGCTTCTATTGAGAAGGGCTAATTGAAACAATTTATGTAAATTAAAGCGAAATTACAACGACACGGGTACTAAAGCCTAAAAAAATACATTAAAATATTCCACCTACAGAATCTGACACTAAACAACATAATTGTGGCGATTGTTAACAATCTCGTTTTAATCAGTCTGCACTTACCTGATGGCGACTTACTATCGTATCATAAGTCATAACATTTGTGTGCTAGTATCAACAAAATGGTTTTTAAAGGCGATAATAAACTAGAGCTGTAGGAAGGCAGCAAAGTGTTTATTTCGTTATCCAGTACATTAACACGAGCCTTGTGTGCTCACGCCGGAAGGCAGTTAGTACTTCAGACTTATTTCTTAAATATAATTGCAATTAGCAACATTACGAACGCGGTAATTATAAGACCTCCTAGATTGCGAGAAAGCGTCATTTCTTTTTTGGAAACCGAGCATTGTTCGTTTATATAATACGCTTTTAGTTTTAGTTACAATGTTTTGTAGATCAGACATTTGATATTATAGTCGTTATTACACAATGTCTTTAATAAGTATTATACATCTGTGTCATGTTTCCCCGCTTTTGCCATACTATGCCTCAAAAATATTTAACGATATATTGTTTTTACGTAATTAACACATTATAAAAGTAATATATTTATTACTATTCCAACAAAAACAGAAATCGCACGCGAATTTCACCAACATGGTTTATGCATAATACCAAATTATACGCTGACAACACATTTTGAGGGGCGAGTCAACACATACGAGTATATCTACTTCAATAGTAGACGTGTATTAATTAAACACCGCTGTCATCTGGGATATAAAAACGTTACCAACAGTTATAATGTACCTAACTTAGTCAATCAATATAAGTAGGTTTCATAACCTTTATGAATTTCCTGCAACGAGAGCTCAATATGAAAGGTGGGCGAAATTTCTCGTAAATCGCCCACGAGTACCGTGTGGGTGAGAAGTCGAATGCACCAATACAAACTGTAATCCTTTCATAATAATATTTTAGGATTTTATGATAAATATAATTTTATTTTTTCATATATTTATTTTTTCATATAGGTAAATAAATTACAACACCCGAGCTTAACTACCCACGGTTTTGACTATTTTAGGACCTGTTGATATCCAAATTATTATCTACGTGTTTATAAAAATAAGTTTTATTTCATTACAATTATAATAAAACCGATATATCAGATCCTACAGCTGAATAACATTGTGAAAATAAAATATGAAGCTTACTGGGGGCTCTTTGTTATCCAAGTTTATTGTTACACATCAATCTTCTATTTAAAATCCAATTTATTATTTATCTAATTAACCTTTGCATCCTTCAAATCTAAACTATATATCTAATTGAATAAAATTGGTCGCTGATTAGCAACAAGTTTTAAAGCTTCTTCTATATTCACAAACACGTATGTAGTTTATTATTTCATTGTCCATTTTGGGTTAAGCGAATGTTTCGTAAATCTAATAGCATTTGTTGATTCCATTTGGGTCGTCACTTCAGGCATGGGCGTGAACGTGACTCACCTTAGCAAATTAATTAGCAAAATAGGGCGACAAATGTACAGGCTTTACGTCTCTTTATACTGCTACATTTATCTTGATAATATAATTGACTATACACCAAATGATAATGCATAGTGACGACTGACGGGTTATTGTTCTAGTTTCACTTTATAAAATAAGTCATACGAATTTATTTTTGTATTATAATGTACATATTTACATTACTATTTAAAAACACATCATGAATTGCAAAGACTGTTATTACAGCTCTGACTTTAATTTTAATAACGAGAATTCCAAATATTTTTCCATATGAACCAATTCAATATTTTCAAATGGGCATTGTTTCTGAATATCAACTACATAGTATGCAATAATGTACCTTATTGTTGTAACAATTATAACCTAGATAATCAATCAATCGTTCACAAAATTGATCTGGTCACGTAGACATGGTCGGGATATGGCGTGTTCGATGTTTTTACGCGAAATCCATTTTACGCAACACACGCTTCAGTGTGTGTGTTGACCGTTACAGTTGTACCTTGGCTACGCTAGCCGCCATATAATACCTTCGATTATATTGGAAAAAGAAATCCGATAACATCCGGTTGCGAAATCAACAGCCAATAGAGCGTGTACGAAAGGTACAAAACGAACTAACTGCGTTTCTTGGTTTTACCACTTTTCAACACTCAGCGGACGGGATTGCGATTAATTTGATCTTATTATGTCGTTCTCTCCATACTTATAAACATAACTAGCTTTTAATACTAGACAATGTCTAACTCATTAACGGACTAAAAATAAAATTGACATTTTATCGAACATCGGCGCCTTCACACATAATATGTAAAAAGTAGATCGCAATGTGAAAGCCATTTCGAGGAGGATTTCTGGCTATATAGTTATCATTTTCTGAAAGTCTAAGGCTTAGGGGAAGGGTAAAGCTAATAAGTAATCTGATAAATAAATAAGAAAGGTCGAACTCACTTCCATGTGCCATAATATTTTATATAGATATACCTGAGTATTCATAAAAACAGAATCAGAGGTATAAGTCTACTGAGTCGCACAAGGAAAACATGTGGACTAGGACAGCATAGCGAGTATAGTGTGTATTGTTTATTAATGATTAATTATATTACCACAAATCAGAAACAGATTTTTTATTGTATACTGGCACGATAAAATGACAACACCGCAACTAACTCACAGAGACCACGGTGCTTCTAAACAAAATATTAAGTGGCAAGAAATGTCCATCTCCCCTAACTGCAAAATCTCATTCCCGCCTACTAATATGCTTCTTGATGCAAATATTAAAAGATTCAGAACAACTGAAACGCTATAAAATACATAAGATCAGTTAGATACTACCATAGCAAAATATTATCCATTGCATTGGTAGTCGGAGTCCAAGATGTATAAAAAGATTTGTAGACTAATATTTTGATAACAAAGAGCAGTCTACAAACGTGTGAATATATTTACAAACGATATAAAATAGTAGTATTATTGACCGTTAAGAGTTATACATTCCTGCGTTATGGAAACTCATTAGGAAGACACCGTTAGGCCAGCTGTCGCATTCTCCGAGACGTAGGCTTTCTATCATTTGTGGGACCTACTATAAAAAGTACCTACTTCAAGTGTTGACATGTGTTAAATTAAACAATTAACAATAAATAACAGCCCATCTATGTATATCCTTTATAAGATCTGATGACACATGAGTTTAAATACGAAATAATAAATTGTCAAAGTTTTGTGGAGAAGTTTAATTAGTTAATTATTGTGATGGAAAATTATTGAACGGATATAAACCAATCAATGTCGGTAACATCAGGCGAGTATCGAATTTGAACAGTTATAAATCAATCAAATTATGCTTAGTCCGTATTATAAATAATTGAAATCCAAAACTAGATCATATGTCGCATACGTACACACGTGCACGTTGCCTATTTCCTGATTGGTCTTATTGGCAATTAGTCGAGCACTAGGTCACTTTACACAGCCTTGATTTGTTTATTGCACAGTTTGTTTATGCAAAATTGTGAATTTGAGCAAAATTAATCCAATCCTCTCTCGATTCTTTATTGGCCTTGCGCCGTTGCTGTGGCCGAGTTGCTCACACAGCCTTTCTGCACACAAAACAATAACTTCTAATGCTCAGAAATTATGCAAGGTTATAAACAACATATTGCTACTAACATTTAATAAAACCTTGTTATGGTAAGTAAACTACCAAGTTAAACAACGTCATGTGGTGTCATGTCACAAAACACTAAATAAATTATTGTATTTCCGTGAAAACTATCAAGGCGTTTGTCTCAGTGTATCGAAAACAAAGCCACGTAAGATAGTATAGACAAAACACCTGATATGTCAAGATAACATACGCATGCACTTAACCGAACTGATAACCGAGATAACATAATGTTTACAAAAGAAATCGAACCGTTACTGAAATTGAATATTTTAAATGAAATGCCTGCAATGAAACCGCGTATATAGCACTGAATTGACTCTCAAAGCATCACGCAATCATTGTGGACGTTTATGTGAATGTGTTCGAGCACCTGTATTGCTTGGCCCTCTGGCTGCGCAGGCTGGGCGCGGGGCTGGAGGAGCGTGCGGTGGCCGGCTCCGCGACGTGAAGGTCGGTCTTTTGGCGTCGCGCGCCCAGCTGCAGCGGGGCCGGCCCGCCAGCACCCGACGCCGAGGACGTGGCCGAAACCGAACGCATGACGTGCGGGAGACTTTCACAGCGCGCACGCACGCGACTGACTGAAGTAGGCGAGCGGGCCGCGCTATCGTCGCCACCACCGCTGACGCTGGCGCCGCACCACTTCGCCCGGAAAAATCAGATCTCGCGGCTCCGACCCTATCCATTCACGCCGATCGGATCACCACTATCAATAGTTTTCTTTTTGTTACACTCTATTTCCAACTGTACTGTTACACCTATAAATTTACGGAGCGTGGCGTAAACTGCTCTGTTTCTGTATATCATCGTCTACCGTTTCGGCGCGCTGGTAAAAAATAAATTATGCGACCGCACATGAGGCCACTGACATCCAGTTTGACAACGGAAGCATGGCGAACAACGCACCGAGGTGTGTCGGAAAGGGAGAAGTATCAATGAGCGATTCTAATGCCTGCGGCGTCATACTGATCGTCACGCTCGCTGACCACCCGCCGACACCACCAACACTTTCTTTTGCACGTGATTTTGTTTTGTTTCTTTATTTGTATCACTATCAACTAGCAACACGACTCCAGTTCGGAAAACGTACAACAAATCACTGTAAGCGCAATACACGCGTTTATTTATTCGCTATACATAGAAATCTTTTCATGGACGGCGTTGTAAACGGAGGGATGAATTACGAGTAAAACACTCTGGGTCACTGTCAATGTCTGGATGTATTTGTTTGTTTTGCACGAGGTCGCCGGTAAGATGGCATCCCCAAGCGTACACAGCGCATGCGTGTGCCCGTTCAATAATCATTCCCTCGCCTCCATCTGACTTATTTTTAATGTTGCAACGGTACTGAATTTCACGGAGCGTACCATAAAATATCTCGTATTTTCTATTGTCTAAAACATTTGAAGCACTCTAGACAAATATTAATGTCAAATAATTATTTAATTCCTGTGATTAATAAATACGATGCCATTACGAACTATAGTATCTAACATTATATATTATTAACTTGAACGTAAATACATTAAAAATTAAATTAATAAATACACGGGTGTGGTATCTATTCGTTTACTGTGCCCATGTGCGTCGGGCGGGTGCGATGGATAGACTGAACTAAAGTGAACGACAATACTCTAGCTATTGGCGTAATAAGTAGGGTGCTGAGGGGGCCGGACTAACCCAGGGACTCGTCATGCTTAAGAAGCATTAAGTATTGAAATCTTGTTAGGTACACACTGCGTCGTAATGCCGTGTGACATTTTAACACAAATGAAAACCTTAATTCAATTAGGAATGTCTTAACTATTTCTAATATGTTCGATATTTTTTTGTATTTATTATGCTTTATTATATAAATTAAATATGACCATATAAATAAACACAGTATTGATATTTACCCGTCACTTTGTTGCTTTTTGATGGAGTCAACATGATTTAAGATTTTATACATTTATCTTATTTTAATGTGAAGTAAATACCGATTTCGAAGTGTTTGAAAATCTCTAATCATGAGGCGTTCGCTTTTTAGCAACTAATTTATAATAAATTCATAATACTATTTATTTATAACTATTGGCATCAATTGAGTATATTTATGTAACTTAATATGTGTAAAGGGCTCGAAAACCCCAAATTAAAATTAATTACAGCTCTTCCCATGAGTCACATCCGATGACATCACTCTAAAACGGGATTTTATAGTTGCAGAAATTCCCCATTTAAATCAAATAACATTTCATTAATGCCTGTGAAAATTTTGTAATGACGCAATAAATTTCTTTTTAGAAGACTAATATTAGCAATGGAAAGTTATTTAAATTTGATTTTATTGAACAATCGATTCATTGTTGAAATCGAACTTATTTATTTAATTCAACAGAAAGTTTATTCCATTTATTTCTTGACCTTATTACAGAATAGAAAACGTGTTACGGAAGGTAAGCTATTTAAAATAGTAGTTTAACGAATCTTCTTTGATTGAATTATGAATATATGCATTTTATTCAAATATTTGTTTGATAAATTGGTAATACAATTAAATTCGACTACCTCATGGTCCCGTCATACAAATGTAGGTACACCGTGCGAAGTAAATGTCCCGAGATGAAATGAAAGTGCAGTAAGGTTTATCCATTACAAAATTAGCATCATGGAGTCTGAAAATGGGCTGGAAAAATAGCAGTAGTCTCGGCCCCATTACATGGGATTTCAAACACAATTGGCGATGTGGGTGTAGAACTGCACCTCGGCTTACCCCTTCAGGGTTAGAGGAGCGATTGTTTATTTATGTATGTAAATGAAATTCGACTAGTTAATTAGAGTGCGCGTGGAATAGTGTACTAGAATATATAAAATTCAAATGGATTATTAAACAATTGGCCCTACTTCACTATTACGCTGGGAATAGCCGAGGGTAATGCCCGCTAATAAAATTAATTAACGCCCTACACCCACTGAGGAATAGTTAAATATTAATAAAAATTAATAAGGGTGATTTAAAAAAATATTTATTCCATTTCTTTACTTGGCGACTACCTTTTGGGTACTGGCTTCTGGGTATAAAATGTAGTGAGCATTCGGCAGTTTCCGGGATTGAATGCAAAGTCGGCTTACACTCTTCGGTTTTTAATATTAGGAAAGTCTCAGTAGCAGAACTAAGTCTGGAAATGTGTCCGAAAAACGGCAATAGTAGCGTTCCTTATTGCGTGTGATTTATATACATTTAAAAAGATGGTTGTAATAGTAATTAAGTACATTTCCTTCTACCTCTCCTAATCTGGAGCTGGTTGCGACTGCGGTAGACAATATTATCAAACAAAATAGTGCCATGTTTAGAAAACAGATGGCGTTGCATATAATATAAGGCAAATGTGGGAGTGACTACCATAGTGACAACGATTTTGTTACACTGTAACATTTATTTACTGAACTGATTTTAAATTGCTATCTTACACTTATTTTCACAGTAAAATAAACTTGGTATATACTAAAGGAAATTAACAGTGTGCATATATTTATCAATAAACAAATACTTATGTATGTAAATATCTACGTTTAAAGTAATATCATTTCATTTCGGATTTTTAAACATTAGGTTTTTTTTTATTTGTATAAAAATGGATAAGCTTTCGACTACGGCCTATCGATTTAATTTATTACTTTATGAACACTGAAAGGTGTATAATGGAAAATAATTTGAAATTATAATCAAATTATTCCATTGTTTTCTTTTCATTTTTATAAGAATCTGTTGAGTCAAATCTGTGATTAAAATATACACACACAAAAATTCTAAGCGTTTTCGTTTGAACAAGGCATGAGACGCATTTTTGAAACATATTTTACATTACGGCTGATAGACTTAAATTTCATTTAGCGATTAATACGATTTGAACAGAAAGAAAGGGGAGAGGTGAGAAATAATTGAGTCACGCGTAATTTTACATTTATTGGGCGAAACGAACAGAAACTATGTAAAAACAATCCACGTAACATTGTGTTGCCTAATTACACCGTCACGATCAATTTGGAAATGTAATTGGGAGCGGTTTGTAGAACTCAGCACGCACCACTCAGACGCGCGTTTCGAATCTTTGATGGTGCACTAATGAGAAAAATCTCTGAATATACATGCGAGGCGTGACGTAAATCAAAGGGAGACTGACTCTGAACGACGGTTACTCTTATGGTGCTTCAACTTTAAACGATCGTTGTAACTTGTAACAGAAGATATGAATCATAAAACATCTTAAATTATATTTTATTTGTTCTTGTGACTATGCACTGGTAGGTAATAAAAAATAAATAAATAAATACACCCAACAGTCACATACATAGTTCTGATCCCACACTAAGATACAAGTCTTGTGTCGTGGGTATCAGAAACTACGAGAGACTTTTTGGTCTCACATACACCCAGACCCGAAACAAATATTTGTGGATCACACAAACATTTGTCGGGGATCGAACCCGCAGCCTCTCGTTTCGCAAGCTGGTGTCTAGCCAACATGCTTTGTGTTTATTTAACGTTTTTGATTTTTCATATTTCACAGAACCAAATATCAATCCAAAAATAATACTGCTTCGATCAACAAGTATGTGCAGTGTGATCTAGAAGTCTCGGGTTCGATTCTCGGGTCGGGCAGTGTTATTGGGTTTTTCCGTTAGAAAATTTCCAGTAGCAGCTCGGAGTCTAGAATTGTGCCCGAAAAACGGCAATAGATTCGCCCCCTATTCCCACGTAATAACGTGGGACTGACGCATATCTGGCGAAATGTGTACAGGCGTGAGGTTATGTAGTATGTACGTATGTATGTAAAATATGACTATCACTAAGACTTTAGACTTCATCTACATCTTTGGTTATTGACTGTGTATGTCATATTAGGTAATCAATTATTCATATAATACTACGTATGGTATTATATATGCGTCATAACGCGTGTACACATCAAGAGGCAATTTGTCTGCGAAAATAGTGGAGGTATAAAGAGTAAGGTGATCATAATGCGCACGCCGCTGAAACTTGCTAAAAGCTTTGCTAAGTAAATAATGCATGAACACAGTGTTTCTGTTGAGGCGATTTTTGAAATGTTTAAAGTAAATACGGAATTTTTGTATTTTAAATAATTTAGGTATAATACTTCTCACTAATATTTCTACCGTTTTTTGTGTGATTGAAAACTCTTTGGAATGTGAGTGGATAAGTCTGTAGAATTACATGTTTACCGATATTGAAATAAAAATAGTAGTGCCAATAATATGATTTTTTTTTAAATCTTAAAGCTTTACGCTTTTAGATCCGTATGAGAAATACCTCTAAAGCGTTATCATTACTATCTTTCCGCAGCTGGACACATATATCTTTTTATTACGATTACAATTTCTAAAAGGGCTTCTGTCATTGATCAAGTAGAAATAAAGTAGACGCACATGTTTTACTTGCGAGTTATTCGTTCAAATGGTTCCTTGTCCGATTTGAAAAACATAAATAATGTCACATAACACTATTTTTATTTATTATTTTATTTTATTTAACACTTTATTGTACACTTAACATAAGACAAAAACATAAAATAACATACATTGAAAGGTACTATTATGCAATGAAGAGGTACTACTATGGATATACATAGAGATGTTCCTTTGGCAATTTGAATTTAAATTGAAAAGCTTTGTGCTATTCGATAAAGTTTCACTGACTGGAGAAGGGTAGTTTTCTACATATTGGCTGTATTGGCATCTGATGGCAAGTGGCATGCGGGGCAATGCGGTCTTAAGCCGATATGTAGTGCGAGCTAGAAACGAATACTTGTATCTCTTACCACTCAAAATACAGTATACGCAAGTTGGTATAAGTGTTTTTTTTTTGTCGAAATATTAATTAACTTATACAGCTCTTTTGTTTAAACACACTTTTATTAAAAACTGAAAGGAATAAGAGGATGCTTGGGCCAGAAAACTTCAAAGCATCGTAATTTGCACAATTTTTGACAATAGACTGACCGACTTCTAGTATTAAAAACGATTTTTGTGGTGATACTAAACTATTTTCCTGCCAAAAACGATTTTGCTGGACACTGAACCATTCAAACGACACATACATACATACATAAATACATACACACACAACCTCACGCCTGTATTCCCCAAAGGGGTAGACAGAGGTGCATTTCTGCACCCACATTTCGCCAGGTATGTATCAGTCCCACGTAATAGGGGGCGAGCCTATTGCTGTTTTTCGGGTACAATTGCAGACTCCGTGCACTTTGACCCGGGAATCGGACCCAGGACCTCTAGAGCACACGGCACATACTTGTGTCACGAGACCATGAGGCAGTCTCATTCCAACGAGCATTGTATAAAAAACGATAAGAGGTTTGGGATGACAATACCGAAGTTGCAAGACCGCGAAGCACTATTAATAAACCCACTCTGTAAAAGTCATCACGAAAATAATATCAAATCTCGTTACAAACCGGACAAACCAGTTTCATAGTAAAAAAGGCAAATGGAACCTAAGGTCTTGTTCAGTCACGCGACCTCCAAAGAAGAGGCAACTGGCGACCGCAACCGAGGCATTCAAAGTGATAACATCGCACACTGGGTTCCCAACGGAGCGTGCACGCATCAAGTTACCGCCTTACGGTACACGTGTCCACGATTACATTGTTTTGTGTAACAACTCACATCATCATCAGCCCATACGTCCCACTGTTGGGCACGAGCCTCCTCTACAACTGAGAGGGTTTAGGCCTTAGTCCATCACGCTGGCCAAGTGCGGGTTGGCGGACTACAAATTCCTAAGAACTTTTAGGTGTGCAGGTTTCATCACGATGTTTTCCTTTACCGTTAAAGTACGTGATAATTCATTGTGAATACATACATAACTTCGAAAAGTCAGAGATGGGGTGGGGTTTGAACCCGCGACCGTCGAGATTCTCCACAACGTGCCTAAACCTCGAGGCCATCACGACTTAACTGGAATTTATATGTATATTAATAAGTTGCTCTCTGTCTAACGAGAAAGATGACGAATTTCACCAAACTAGGAAGGATTTACCATATAGCAAGAAAACGAGTTATCATCATGACGTATTGGATTTGATTGTAGCAATGAGGTAGCTTTGTTCAACTCAAACTCCTATAGGAAGCAAAAATATTAAAATTGGACTGCCTAGTGGGTAATAAATTCATGCGACAAAAGTCATTGAACCGCAACCACGTAATGCACTCCCTCACGTAATGAACGCTGGGAATCATACCGAGAAATGCAACATATAAGTCAAACGTCAATAAATCAATGTGAACGAACGTTGTTTGGATGGTGCTTACTAAAAGAACTGACATAAACTGTCCATAAATACATACATAAACCCACGCCTGCATTCCACGAAGGGGTAGGCAGAGGTGCATTTCTGCACCCACATTTCGCCAGGTATGTATCAGTCCCACGTAATAGGGGGCGAGCCTATTGCCGTTTTTCGGGCACATTTCCAGACTCCGTGCTGTTACTGAGAATTTCCTAATGGAAAAACCCAATAACACCTTGCCCGACCCGGGAATCGAACCCAGGACCTCTAGATCGCACGGCACATGTACCGCGAGACCACGAGGCAGTCATAAACTGTCCTTAAACTAAAATGCAAGTTTTATTACAACACAAATAAAGATACGTAAAATTACGTCACCATAAAGCTAGTCTTAAAGTTTATTTTGATTTTGTTGTTAATTTTAGTATACATTACATATCAATTAGCTTACTAATCTATAAATATTTTATATTTTTTCGTTTTAGTTATTTATTTACGTAAGGCAAACGAAAGGATTAAAGTTAAGAGTGAAATATAATTTGGCAGCTGATTTCATGTCCGTAAGCTTACTCGTGCGGCGGTTGGTATCCAAAATAAATTTTAAGTACCTAATACGGCAGATGTTCCGTTCTTCCAAGACTCGAGTGGGCGCAACTAACTTTAGTGGCACAAAAACTTACGGCCTCTTTTGTTATACTTTTGACATATATATGTTGATGGCCTTCGTATTGTTTGGTATATAATATAGGTATTCGAGGAAAAGTAATAATACGTACATACATGTTCTATTAAAACGTACTTTACCGCTCTCAATTAATAGCATTAGTGTTTAAGGAATATTTTTCCTTGTTCCGGGCATTTGTAAATATTTTATTGTACGTGCTGCAGTCCAATTTCTTAGACTAAAAATAAACAAGGTTTTATTAATTATAATAAATATATACATATGGTATTGCCAAAAGGTTTTTTGCACGCTGAAATGACTGATTGACATCCAATAAATGCATAAATTAGAAACAACTAGTTAAGCATAATCACACACGATCTCTGTTGCATATGATTACGTTTGATTACAAACACCTAGACTATTAAATGATTCTATGTAACTTTTTATACGGTGCGAAAATGATCCACTTCTTAGAACCATCCAATCTGTATCGAGCAGTTTTTGTTAGTTCGTAATTATTAAATAGCTCACGGCGGTGTTGTAAATTATTTTTATAATGTTGGTACCTTCAAAACTAGTAATAGCAACCACTATTTAACAAGTTAATAACGGTTATTTAATATGCTATTTTTTGACGAAACGGTGCATAAAGGAGTATGTATTTAATGGTGAAAGCTCATCTTGCAGAGTCGAATATGACTGCATTATGACTGTAGAGAACATTAAAAATGATATTGACGATAAAACTCTGTGGAACACAAAACAAATACCCATCTTTTTATTTGTTAAGTAACTGGCACGAAATTTTAAAACCAAACGAAACCGATATGGCATACGATCTCGTTACCTATAGAAAGTTAATTGAATATTTTATGGGCAGAATCAATAAAAATACAATATCTTGGCCCGAGTAAATTAATAAAGATTTACATTAAATGTGAAACGCAACAAATGTCTTATGAAAGACAACACACTTATAATAAGTAAAAAATCAATTTTTGATTTTTATTTTAATGCAACGTAAATTCCAACCATGATTTAGTTATTACATTTATGAAAGTTGATTGAACATTGCATGTTTCTGTTGTAAAATATTTTTGATTCTGTAACTTTAATTTTGAATTTGTACTTTTATTTTGATTTTGAAATACGTACCTCTGAGCTTGTCCATTGAGCATGGTGACCACTTGGGCCACTATGCCTTTGACCGGTGCCTCTTTCTCGAGCATCACAGTGGCTTTTTCCATCGTCATCAAAGTCATCACAAAACGAGTCACTTGGCACTTCTTCAAAACAAAACATCCATTTGAAAATCCACTCTTTTAGGACTAATATTTCACTTGTAGTCGGAATTTCGTTTCGACATTTACGAGCACAAACTGAATGCTTATAGTCTCTTATTTTATTGTATATGATGTACCGGTAATTAAATTCGGCTTATTTATATTACTTTATTTCTCTCACTAAAAGCGGAACTGTGATAGATTTTGTGAATATTGTGAAATAGTTTAAAGTTTTTTATGGTTTAAATGTTTTTTATCTCAGATACATCTGACGACTAACGGACATAATAGAAAAGTGGGTCATTTTAAACGTAAAAAGTTTACGTACTTTGCTATTTTTAAGTTATATACAGGGCTGGGCAAAATACATGCTTTGCTTTAATTGAAATACAAATTACAAAATACTGTATCGCAAGTAATTAAAATACGAAATACAAAATACATTTAAGTAAGGTATTTGAAATACAAAATACAAAATACAGTATTTTAGCTATTTTTAATTGAAATACAAAATACAAATTACGAAATAATGCATATTTATTTGTTTTGGAATAGTTTTTTTTTTTGAAGGCGGTTTTTGTTTTGTTATTGCAGGTCCTGATGAGCACAAACTTAATACTAAATGAAGGCTAAATGTATTTTAATAAATGTATTTTGAAGCCTCGAGTATTTGAAATACTAATTACAAAATACTTCGGCTTCACGTATTTGAAATACAAATTACAAATTACATTTTAAGAAAGTAATTAAAATACAAATACAAAATACGTATTTGTATTTCAATTACGTATTTCAATTACAAGTAATTCAAATACTGCCCAACCCTGGTTATATAATATTTTAACTTTGCGACTATTCCACTCAACTCAGTAGTGGTTTATGGGTGAGTATAGATAGATATTGACGTAAAATTATTTTCTATTTAACAGTTAGAATGTTATCAGAATTCTGTTATTTATTATAGATATTTTCACACACCGCTGCAAACACATCGCTACGTCTTAAAATAAACGTTCCCTTGACATAATTTAACTGAAACATCCAGTTCTATCTTAAGTTTTATTCTTAATTTATGAAAACCACGGACAATAATTACAGAATTTAATCTATCAACATTTTAACCGTTAAGGGAAATGTAACCATTAAAAAGATTGGGAACTTCCGTTGCGCGGTGTTCTATAATTACTTTCTAATCGGACAAGTGCTTAGATATTATAAAACCAGTACGCAGTTGTAAATCACACATATTACGACATAAAATGTGAATGAGTTTGCAAAAAACTTATTAGGCACCGTTAAATGTTGTATGAATATAAAGTTCCAACAAATAGCATGTCTATCAATGTTTGACGTGGTTATGAAACGACACAGTATGGTACTCGGAGAAGAAAAAGCTATTTGCCTTACGTAACCGACATGACAGCCTAAATGGTAGATTTAATTAAAATTTATCCTGACCTTGAAATCCGAACATACGTGAGTTATAACTTATTTTAATTTAATTATTTTTAAGACAATCGTTAAATAAATCGAGGTCGGTATCCGAGCTTGCGAACAATTGAACAAATATAACACACGCCACAAATGCAGTTTGCCCAAATAGGTTATGAAGTTGTAAAGAGTAAAATTTTAGAAGCATTTACTGTAGTGTCAGTAACAGCTATGCTTGCTTCTTTGGACGGAAAATACAATTTAATTAAAAGGGGGCTATCAAAACTGTCTGGGGGCCGAAGCAAAGTCCTACAGGCTTGATTTTTAAATTGGGATGTTACATCATTTTGTATATAAATGATTAATCAATAATATGAAAAGTAAAAGAATATTGTCACGAGCAAACCACAAACCGATAATTTATATTAATTTTATTAATCTCCTTGAATATTCTAGTCATATTAATATTTTGGTGGAATAAAAAAAAAATATAATTGCAGCATCTGTTTAACTTATCTATAAAAATGCGCATTTAAGAAAATATAATACATAATATGTAAGTCTCAATGTTCCTAATGGGATTAAGTTTTGTTTGTAATCTATACAGATTCTCTATTCGCAGAATCTATTCAACTAATATATTTATTATTCAACGTCGAATAAAACAAGAATGTTTTCATCTTTTATAAATCTACCTGTATTGAAGTACCTACGTATATGACATACATATGTAGGTATGAATAAAAAAAATAGATCTAATTAAAAAGTCTATTGAGCTTTGTATACCTAGCTTGTTTCCCTTGAAATTAGGTATTCATTCCAGTCTAAAAAATATTGCAGTAATGCACATATATCAAAAGCATGTGGCGTTTATTTCCGCACGATCGTATTACTGAAGTCATCATATTACGTTTTAAATCATTAAACCGGCTTCTGTCTGTTCTATTTGCAGCAAAATAACTCACTATAAATAAACATGTATTGGATAAAACACCTAGTACTATTTGAGAGTCTATATATTTCAAATATAAATTGACTGTACTTTCAAGGATTTTTTAAAATTTGAAATGGACGACACTATTTTGTTTTATACACATCGATTTATTGATTTTAAAAGATAAGTATCCAAATTTTAAAGGAATAAAAGGAACCACTATTGTACACGACAATTCACGACATACTGACAAAGACGTAATGTAAATTTTCAAACCGGTTAAGTTTAGGTCACTATTTATTTAATAATATAGAAGAATTTACTAAATATAAAACATTAACCGACGGTAAAATGCTCTTCGGTGCTCGGAACGCCTTTGTATTGGGGTTTCTATATAGATCTCACCCCATATGAATTCGATCCCTCATAACTTCAGCGCATAACAAAAATACAACCGGCTAAGTTACCCTTCGGTTCTGTCTATTATGACAAATTTACAAAACTAATTCAGCTTCTTGCATCGACCTCACTGCTCTCTGTTTCGTTTCTTTAATTTCATAGGAATTACATATATTGTCAACAATTTTTACTTTTATTTTAATCGCCGACAAATTATCTAATTGTTGCTGAATATCGGAGAATCGCAATTACTTCAGTGAATTACTAATTAAAATGTTTCGTAAGACCTTTTCTATTGCCAATGGCTAACTGTTGATTTACTTAACAATCGAATTAATTCGTCACAGAATTTGCGTTGTTTCGTAAATTCTATTCATTTATTTTCACACGGCTGTTTACAGACATTTGAATTTGCGAAAAGTTATCATTTTTTTTCAAGTACTATCAATGATACTGAGCAAAACCGAACAAACATTAATAACCATTCATCGATGTGATTGTATAAGGAGAAAAGTGCAACGAATTATATTAAAATAAAACAGTTAATTAAAAAAATTGTAACGCTAATGCGGGCTTCACCCAAATCTCGAAGGGTGCACAGGGTCGCAAGTTCTATTTAATATTTAAAGGCACATTAAATTTACAAATCGTGGATGGCTGAACTTTGAATAACTTAGTTTATTGTATTCATTATTCATTTTAAACACCTCATCGCGTGTTACCTAAGTAAAATATGTATTATTAAATTTAATATTTTTCCAACAAACTTAACGCATCAGATGCATTCAGATAACCGTCACATTTTTTGTCACTTATTTTTGCATTTTGTAGAAAGTAGCAGACACACAAAAGTAATGGAAGTTGTTGCGCTTGAAGACGACCACAACTCAGTTTTGTTGCAGCGAAGGCCATTAAAGCAAGCGAATTATACAAAAGTAGTGATGCTATTATTCACAGCACTGAAATGGATGGAAATGTGTGAAAGTTAACAGTACTTTGTGAATTTATGCCTATAGCAAATGCACTTTGCCGTGCCTGTTCCGAGAAAAAATCATAACAATCAACAAAAAACTTCTACGAATCGTTTGTGGTGCCATCATATGTAATGATGACAAGAATATGATTTATGATTTAGGCAAGTAAAAGTAAACTGTGGCCGGGTCCCTGCCGTGGGACCTTGACGCCAAAATCCTCTCGCGCTTTTACCATCAGCGAGAGGAGGCGTCAAGTCGCGGGGACAGATTGGCCCCGAGAGAGGTCGAGGCAATTAAAGCCTCCCTCCGTACGGCCGCCGTGGAGGAATGGCGAACCAGGCTGGAGAATCCCAGTGCTGGTGCTAGAACCGTCGAGGCAGTGCGTCCTGTCCTCGACCAGTGGGTGGACAGGCGCCACGGCGCGGCAACGTTCCGCCTGACGCAGGTGTTGTCGGGGCACGGATGCTTCGGACACTACCTGTGTCGGGTGGCACAGAAGGAGGAGTCGGCCGTGTGTCACCATTGTGACAACTGCCCGGACGACACAGCCCAGCACACCCTAGAAGAGTGTCCAGCCTGGGAGGTGCAGCGCAGCGCTCTCCGCGCAATTGTTGGTGACGACCTCACGCTCCCGGCCGTCATCTCTTCGATGGTCGGGAGTCCGAGGTCGTGGCGAGCGATGCTCTCCTTCTGCGAGCACGTCATGTCGCAGAAGGAGAGCGCGGAGCGGGAACGCGAAAGAAGTGATCCCGCCCGCCAAAGACGTCAGAGAAGGAGGCGCCGGGTAAACAGAGATAATTAGACCCGGCGCCCTGCCCTGTGGCAAGGGGGCGTTAGAATCCCACCACGGTATCCCCTGCCTGTCGTAAAAGACGACTCAAAGGGGCCCTTGGGGTCGCTGGGCGCGCTGCGGGGGCGGCGCGCCCTCACTGAAAGTGACCCCGAGAGGGGCGGCGGCACTGTGGCCTGTGTACGTCGCGGGCGCCCACCCACAACCGGGGCGCCCGAACCAAGCTAGTGGGGGCGCAACTGCGCCCCCTACACACTCCGAGACGGCCGAGACAAATACGTCTCGGAGGCGCACCGGGCGGCTGCGGCATTACGGTTGGCGCTTCTCGCCAACGTACCGTGGTCGCCCCACTCGGCGCGGAGATGGCCACCGGGGGGTTTTGGTCGGTATGCCGGTTTAGGGATATTGTTAGGGACCCAGCCCGGCACTAACACCTGCGCGGACATGACGTCGCCGCGCGCTGGGCTGGAAGACCGGTGACCCCGACATACGCTTCCCGCCCGCCCCTCCCCCGGGGCTGGCGGGAAGTAGAGCCATAAACAGCTTTCCCCTCGAAAAAAAAAAAAAAAAAAAAAAAAAAAAAGTAAAAGTAAACTGTAATTTGTAGTAAATTTTTAAAATAAGAATTAATGTAGTGAATAGTGCACATAATCCATGTCAAAAGAGCAAAAAAGTTGTTATTTGTCCACCTTTGTAAATCATAATATGAAAACATAAAAATCATTTTCGACAACTCTAGTTCTCGAAAAAGCATATTTCACGGTCTAAATTTGTTAATAAATTACACGTATCATTATTATAACGAACAAAAACTAGAAAAAAACTCCATTAATACCGAAACTAGAGCTGCGGTGTGTGCAAAAAACAAAATTAACCAACTCTCGCCAATTTACCTACGAACATGTAGTTTTAGTTTGTAATTAGATGATGAGCAAGCATGAACTGGTTTCCTTAGGATAAAATCTAATAATACTTGTAAAGCACGATTTCACTGTAAACTCACGACTGTTTATTGCAAATATCGTTGTCATTTGTAACAGACATTTACTTTGTAAATTCCGAAGCGACGTTGTATACCTTTACCGACCCCCAGGTACTATCCGAGCTTCTGATATGGGTGGGGTTAAAAGCGCAAAAAGAGCTATTCAATGTTGCTATGGAGACGGGGTTTGGACAACAAAAGCGATGGCACGGTCGCCCAATCAACGCGTAGGGTGCAATGCAAATCCAAATTCAAGAAGCCAAGGCAATTTGTTGTTTTTTTAGGTACTATTAGATTTGGTAGGTTATATTTTTGTATCCAGCTATAATAGGAACTGGTGTGTCAACCATTCACGCGGTGAAAAATATGTGGCGGTGTTTTTATCACTCATTGCAAGGGTAGATAAGATAGGAATCACAAACGGTTATTGCAAAATTTTCAAGTTATTTTCTATATCTATTGACTCATTTTTGTTTGTTCTATTTATTAATAACTCTTTCTGTATTTGTCATTCATAATTTAAAATGAATTAACCATATTGGGGTGAATAAAGTACAAATAGTATTGCAATGAAAAGGGTTAATATAAATAAAGTTGAAGTTTTAGGCCCCGGTATTTATTTTTAAGGTACCTATTTAGTTATTTATAAAAAATAAGGAACTTCGTTCCAAAAAAAATATTTGTGGTATTTATGTACATTATCTCACGCGAAATTTTTTTCCTATTACACACAGACACTGCACGTTTCATGCGTAATATAAAATTTAACCCATAGAAATTTTGAAAAAAGTTGACATTTCACTAGTGTCCTTTACGTACAAATTGATGTAAATGTTTATATATTATACACTAAATACAACAATCATACGCAGAGGAGATGCAATACGAAATGCATTGGCCGACCAGCCGGCTGCTTGCGATAACAATAACAAAGTCAATGGCCATTCACACCAAACCTATTTATTTCGCCGCGTAAGTACTGCAATAATAGATCGACACCTAATACAAAATTACCCACTGGCTTGAAAAAAGAATGTCGCTAAATCCTTATTCTTGCGTAAGCATGACCGATTATTTATGAGCCTAATTGAATTACCGGCGTCAGTAACCTAAGCAAAGCACACGGTAAATCTGGAAGTCCATCACTTCTATGTTAAGCACATTAAACTCGGCACAGTCACTGGAACGTTAAATAATCAAACCACCAAATGAAGCGCAGATGATAGCGTTCAGTGACCCGTTCGATCGAGGTATCGGAATTCGGAAGGCGGTCTCGATCACTTCGATCAGATAGGGAAGACCGCGGCGTGCGGTGGCGTGCGGGACCGTGCTGAGTGCTACGTACGTCCGCGCGCGCGACCAGAGACAGACTAACATCCGACCGGGACTGGCACGCGGCCGCATGAGAGATGAAACGAAGCCCCGAGCCAGCTGCGCCGCTTGCCGCTTTATCTTGTTACCTCATGGAGCAAGGACCTTTCGACACACAGCTCACCGTAAAATCTACCTTGAAAATCAGTGTCCGAACCGCGAAATCTCTTACGACACCCGGTTGTTACTTGACAGTTGCATCTTTTTGCGGCCCAAGTGATTAGTTTTTTACAGCCAGAACTTTATCCCTATTAAAGATTTTAACCTTGTTAGTAGAGAGCGAAACATGGTGTAAACGCATCATTAACTTCGAAGTTGAATATTGTAAATTAACAAAAAAAAATCAGAGTTAGATTTAAGATGTTTTATTTTTTTATAAAGATAATACTCTGTTTTATATAAGAAAAATAAAAGAAAAATAAATAATAGTAAATGTTACGAAATTCAATTATGTTCCTTAAACGTTCGTACGCAAGGAATTCTCAGAAGGCACAATTCCATTCGTGCATCTTACAAGTGACTAGGATGCCGTTCCTATTGTTGCACAAATAGCTATTGTTGTGTCGTATCCATGCATCGTCGTGCCCATGGAGGTCAAATTTATACCCACACAATTAATCCAATAATTGGTGCCGGGAACGGTTCTTCAGCACAGTTTTGATTCGCACATGTGGAAACGCTTTTGAATACTCAACGTACGCAATGACTTTGACAAGTCTATAATTAATTTGTTATTCTAATTGAATTGCCCGAAAAACGGCAATAGGCTCGCCCCCTATTACGTGGGACTGATACATACCTGGCGAAATGTGGGTGTAGAAATGCACCTCTGCCTACCCCATGAGGGAATACAGGCGTGAGTTTATGTATGTATGTGTGTCTAATTGAAAGCTTCAGCAGCCATAATTTGCCTTTTCAACTAATGAAATAATCACGAAGCACTTAACGAACGCGATGACAACATGGACTGATACATTAAAACTGGAACAAATTCAGTTGTTTTGTTTTTTGTTATATTGGTTTTAATTAGAACAATTTACTACGTAGTTAGTTTACGAGGAAATGTCAAAGGGACATGATAAAGAAGCTCTAGACTGGCATGCGCTTTCATTAACTATCATGAATTGAGTTAAATTTTCCTATAATACGTTTCATTTATCAAATAAATACCGGCAAACGCAGCGTTAGACGTCCACCCACAAGGTGGACTGATGATCTCACGATCTCGTTGGGGGAGGCTTATGTCCAGCAGTGGACGTCTTTCGGCTGATGATGATGATGAATAAAATAAAGTTCCACATTCACAGTTTCACTGTAGTGTATTTGTCAAAGTACACATGTAAATGAAATGTTTCAGGATTTTGTTAAATCAAAAAACACCCGCATAGGTTTTGACACCAATGGTGCTAGACTTATTAGCGTAAAGACTAATATTGTGACATTATTATGTATATCAAGGACGTACTCATTAGTTTATGTCTTGGTACCAAGTGACTTATACAATTGATTACTATTTATATAATAAATGGATAAAGCAATATTGAAATTCCTGTTGCGCAAAATGAAGGTTAGGATACAACTCGAGTATCACGAATGCAATGAGGCAAACGATCCCTTCACATACTTTGTGATTAACCTTTTACATCGTTAATGCATGCAACCTTAACAGAACCAATCGGTTTGTGGCAATTTGATCCTTGAAATCGATCATAACAACAATTTAAGTGTGTAACAAATTCTTTATTGTTTTATAATAATAGAGAAACGTTATAACTATCACAACGTTACATGAGGCTAGCACGCCTCCACGAGGTTAACCAAAATTACATGTCTAATGCGCCGTTTCGATGCTAACAAGACTATTTTGCAATTTTTTAAGCTGTGAGTGTATATAAGTATTTTGAAGCTGGTTGTAATCCACATTATTTGAGTTCTTTACGCGTAAGATATTTTATTAGCCGTGATTATGAACTTCGCAACAGGTTAAAGAATATTATTAATCAATATTTTTACTGAAATTTTTGATGCTCCCATAATTTCTGATTCTTTTGACGCAGTGTTTTCTTGTCACTGGTGTCCCAAGACTAGCGATTCCAAAACTGATAATTGAGTGCGTTTTGCATTATTTTAGGAAAATTGAAGCCACGCTTTCCTGAGATAATTCTATATAGGATAGTTTCATTAATATTTTATAAGGCGTATTTCTTTCTTAAGGCATTTTATACTCTTAATCATTAGACTCTTCAACCGTTTACGTGTGATGGCGTCAACAATGCTGCTTATGCCTTGACCGCAACCGAGTACATAGGCAATACTATAACTGGTATGTTGAAGTCCCTCGTTATCTCATATTCAACATCGCTCCTCTCTTTATGTATCATTTAATATAGGTATTTTGTTATGTTATAGATATACATGAACGCATTCATATTCTGCTTGATATCTTTAGCCAACCTTGCGTTTGTAATGCATATACCGCTGTGTATTCCCACTGGAGTCCACAAATTTAGATCATCATTATGTTAGCTGCGATGTATAAGCTTCGTTAAAGTAAAAGTTCCCTCACGACTTCATTCGACGTGAGAATCATGTATATTGTTATACTATAATGACGTGTTTGTAATGTCACGTTTTAAAACGATGCTTGAGCCGTGAGCTTGATGTAATATTTAATCATTTTTTTTTTGCAAAATAAATAATTTTATAAAGATGTATGTTGTTGATTGATGAAAAAGTATAATGCATCTGAGGAAACATATTGTGGTGCCAGGTAATATTCCCTGCCTTATTGAACTTCTGGCTCAAGCGTGCGGCTTAAGTTCGAGAAATCCTGGGTTCGATCCTCAGGTCAGTAACTGTGTTGCTGGGTTTTCACGTCTCCTCTGAGTCTGGAATCGTGCTCGAGAAGCAGCATAAGGCTCGCCCTCTTCTTCGATACATACATACGTAGAAATGCACGTATTCCTCGAAGGGGTAGGCAGAGGTGCATTGACAAAACGTGGATACACAAATACATGTCTGGCTACCCTGACGAGGATACTGCAGAGAATGTATGTGTAAAATATATCCTGAAAACAATTTTGTAACTTCGCCTGGCAGAATTGCTATAAGAAATGCACTGTACTCTAATCCACCTCACGCATATAGCCTCATCATCATCAGCCCATATACGTCCCGCTGCTGGGCACGTGCCTTCTCTACAACTGCGCTGGTATATATAGTCTAATTGATTAATTTCCAGAAAAGCTCTCATGCGCCGACCCCAAATGAAATTGAAAGCAGGGCAAGGCAATAATGACAAGCTCTCATGCCCTTTTTTTTTATCTCTCAAAGTTCATCACAGTTGGTTGAGCTGTTTAGGAGTTTTTTTATTAGTATTTGGCATATAGCTAGTTTATTTTACCGCAATCACTTTTTATTAGAGTTCCTTAAAGGTGAATTTATACATTAATTATACTTAGAGCCCTTTTCTTTACATTCCGTTCTCAACACCAATCGTTACCTAATTACTTATTTTATAGGTTTCAAGGTTAGCAATAACAATTATTTCAAATCAACTGCTTCTTTGAAACGAGTGAAAAAACGCGCTAAATATGCTTTGAGCGTGTGAAATATATTTTACATTCCGTGTACGTGTTCGGCTAACGAGTTAACGTTTTTATTTTTTTATTCTTTACCAAATTCAAATGTATGATTACATCGTCACGATTTACAAAGAAGGCATTATTGAGTGCGAATGCAAAAGGTAGCAGTTCGCCTTGAAAATTGTCATAGTCTATATCTACCCACGCCTTGTTTTCAACGTTTAATTCTCCGGTATCTTTGTTTGTAGTATCGCTGTCAATGCTCCCTTTGTTCGATTGTATCACACGGCATCAATAAACAACGCTTTCAATAAACTTATGACGTAGACGATCTAGATATGTCATTCTGTAGGATGTGGAATGGTGTTTAGATCGGCTGTTATCATACCTTTGGAGCGCCGAAGAGACACTGGAAAGTAGGGGGTTGTGCACGTAGTTTCAAGTGGGGAGTCGTCTGTCACCCTGCTGACATTCTCTACTTTTATAATTTTTTTTATCAATGTTAAGAAAAAAATTGGCAAACCAAACAGCAATTCACTTGATGGAATAAGGTAGATAGAATGAAACGAAAAGTACTATTCATATACATACGTCACAAAGTAACCGTTATGACTGTTACAAACTGCTTACTGTTACACTCATAAAGTAAGTGGAAGAATCATAAAAAAGTAAAAGGCTTTGAAGACTCTTGTAAAGTTGGTTTGGTGTGTACGAAGCAGAAAAGGATTCAACTTTGACTTGACAAATTATTCCAAAACTTAATAGCGCAACTAGAAAATCATAGCGACCACGATGTTGCATAGCGTGAAGACTCCTTAAGCCAACATGCATGTTTGTGTTATCGTAAGGATAGGATGAGATTATCAACTGTGCACCTTTCAATTATGCTTCACATTATAAGTAAATATAGTAGTTATAAAATTGTTTTGTCTCAAGAGCTCACAAAAATAGAGGGGTTAACTGCATACAATATATTTCCTAAAGAGTCTTATTTATAAAGTGAGAAACATGCATTGAAATAATTTAAATTAACTTCAGATAATGCTGCTTATAGACCTGCTGTTATAATTGAAGGCCAACCTTGTTTTGAATATCGAATTACGTATGAACGATTCCTTTCTCCATCGGCGATTTAGTAAGAAAATCAATAAAGAGTAAAACATATTTAGAATGTACAGTACATGATATTTCAAATAGCATTTATTATTCAGGGGATACAAGGTACATAATATGTACGCAGTAAAGGTACTCATGGACTAGAGCATACAAGGTATGTATGTACGCATTAAAGGTACTCATCGACACAAGTAACTATTGCTACGGACAGGTAATGAAATGTTAAAAAATACTTCGAAACTGTAACAAAAGTACAACTGGAACAAAAGTAAGTGGTTCAATCACCCCAAAAGGAGCTGGGTTATGCAGTTGAATATTCATAGATTTTAATATATCGGTAGGGATAATTAATACGACCGTAATGGCAACACCATATCATAGAAAACCGACGCGAAATACTGCTGTATTTCGTTCTTCTACGTGAGATTATCGGAAGACCAAGAATATTATACGCCACAATAGGTAGAAATTTTAAAGAAGCATTCTGCGTCCTAAGACTGTACCTACTGCATGTGCCGGTGTGAACACTACGATATTTTTCTAAAAGCATAAGAATATATTAGGCTTGATTTTAAACAACATATACGGTATGGATGCGACAGCTGGGTCGCACTCTGCTATGACACAAGAGCAAACATGACTTTAGAAGTGTTAATTGCTCATTAGCTACTTGTATTACAAGTGTCGCATTAAATGCATAAATATAATTTATGTTGCTCAATATTACTGTAAACCTACATTTCCGTTTCTGTGAAGCTGATTAAGACGAAAGACATTAAATGCTCATCACCTACTTTAATATCATTACGATAGATTATAATTTATGAATAAATTATTATCATTTCCTGTTTATTTATGTCAATAAGTGTAAGGAAAGTGTTAGAAGATGAATTTCATTTTGAATAAACTACATTAAATTTTATTGCGGACTAAAAAACCGGTTTATATATTCAACGATAGAAATATTTATGCCATACTGTAGCCCAGTAAGTAATAAGGATATGGAGCAGGGTTCAAATCTGTATATAAGATAGAACATAAAACGGTTTTTATAAACACGAATGCCGTTATTTAAGTACTTACTGCAAACACACTTTGATAATCCTGCAAAATATGTACAGACCTGCTAAGACTGCCTCGTGGTCTCGTGGTACAAGTATGTGCCGTGCGATCTAGAGGTTCTGGGTTCGATTCCCGGGTCGGGCAAAGTGTTATTGGGTTTTTCCATTAGGAAATTCTCAGTAGCAGCACGAAGTCTGGAAATGTGCCCGAAAAAATGGCAATAGGCTCGCCCCCTATTACGTGGGACTGATACCTGGCGAAATGTGGGTGCCGAAATGAATCTCTGCCTACCCCTTCAGGGAATACAGGCGTGAGTTTATGTATGTATGTATGTAGCTGCTAAGACAGCGCAGTGGATGCTTAAGGTCTCTTTTTGGGCGCTTGATTTGGTGGAAATTTAAAATATATTTTCACGTAGTTACATAGAAAATATCGCTTATTTTTTTGGGATATTTATTAGAGATCAGGTACTAGGTGCACCAAGGCGTTTTATTTCTGATAATTGACGCAGTGCAAATAACTCGGAGAAGATTTCTCGTAAACCGTATTAAACTTACCCGATGTTGGAAAGACTGTTGTTGCTAGCAGTAAGCGAGTCAGGAGCGCTCTTCCCCTGCGAGATGGCAGCCAGCTGCCGATCCAGCATATTGTTCTGTTCAAGTAGTTGGCTCCACTGGCGCACGGCCGCCTTCGAAGACGACAGCTCCTGGCGCAATTGCCTCTCGTCTAATGAGTTGAGACCGCTACGCAGAGAACTGTCCAGTCTGAAGTAAAATGGAATGTTAGGCGTTGATCTATGGTAAAGGAAGACATCGTGGAAAACATGTCTAAACGTAACATCTTAAAGAAGCCTCCGTTTAGAATGCGAGGAAGACGATAGGCTGAGTATATCTACTAATATAAGAAATATGTGTTGGACTCCTAACTCTAGATGCAGCCCATGTCGAGCAAAGAGGCTGTCGGTAACTATATAAAAGGTTTTTAATTTAGATTAGAATTAAACATGATGCCAATAGTAGTTTTATAGACCATAGCTGTAAAATATAATTAAGTATTAAAAAACAAAATTAGGCTAAATTTAATGTCAAAAGAAAACAAAATTTCTGTGGGAAATTTCGCATATTCGGCATCATTGTTTGTGTATCTCTTCACCCTTATCATTACGAGAACATTAGTGCTCATGCAAAATGCAAACATAGTAACTAAACAAACCCATTATCGTTCATTAGGTACTGTATCAATATTGTTCCGATAGCCGTGATTATCGTCGGTCATTAAAGTTAATACTTTCACAGCAATAGCGTGATAAACGCTGATAGTGTTGTTTATTTGTAAACATGATAGTTTATTAGCCAAATGTTGTGCTACATCTCATTATTGCGTAAAAATAACCTTTTGCTGCCCGGATTTAAATTATAGTCCCTTAAAAAATATGTGAATCATCATTAACATCAACTAAAAACGTCCATTACTGGATATAAAGCTCCCTTAAATAATTTTAGTGTTCGGTTAGAAGTGGTGTGCATTAAGCGAATTCTCGCTGACGTTCTCAGACCGCAATAAAATATTTGTTTTTATTGAATACTTTGCTACACAAAGACAAACAACACATAGTATTTTTTTATCTATATCAGCACTTCATTTCATTTAAACTTCACTACAGGTCTTAATCAAGAATTTATATTGGCATTAGTATATATTTCACATCAAATTGTACCAAATTGTAATTCTTAGAATACACCCAGATGAGTTGACTATTTCTAAATGTCTTAACTCTATTCTTTCTAATATTAGGATTACTTTTTTAACGAGAAGAATGCAACTGCCCTTGCAGTACTACGAAGTTGACTCGACTTTCTATCTGTTAACGTACGTGCACATTGCGCCCAGGCTACGCTGGAGTATTGACTAAGGGATTGAGTGGTGGTGATTTCCAAGAACAAAATGTGTCCTATACTTCACCGAAACCACCCGACGCTCAGTCCTATAATAAATTTTATGGAGACGCTGATGCTTCGTTCCCCCTTTCCTTACTTCCCCCCTTTCGCAAATAGTTCACTCATCATCATCATTCACTTGCCCTGTTCCCAATATTATTTGGGGTCGGCGCAGTATGTTTTATCCTTCCAAACATCCCTATCAGCCGTCATGTCTTCAGTCACCCCTTTTTCTTTCATATCTTCTCTCACGCACTCCATCCATCTTTTCTTAGGCCTTCCTCTGTTTGTCCATCCTTCGACTTTCATACTCATTACTTTTTTACCAATAGTTCACTCACCTCTCGATATAATCGTCAACGCTCTGCAGGCTGGTGATGGACTGCGCGAGGTCGTTGTCCATCATCAGGTCGTCGGAAGCGAGACTTGACAACGTGTCCAGGGAGGGTGTTCTCTCCGTGCCATTACGGAGCCCGCATACTGGTCAAATTAAATATGCTAGTTTAGGTAAAAGTTTGATAGCATGGAATATTCTTAGTAAATTTTTAATTTTGGTAAGCAGTTGCTTTATATTGATGTTTTGAAAAAGTTACCCCGTCTTAAACCATCTACGCCTTTTAACTGTAATTAAAACATGTTTCCACCACTCGCAAATACAATATATTTTGATGTAATTATTATAAAATAAGTAAGTATTTGTATTTAAAAAGAGATTCCGGTATATTTTAATTAAGTAGGTGATTTAACACTTTTGCCAATGTGAAGTATTAAAAAAAACAGTTTCTTTTATCTTTTTTGTCACTTGTTATTTATAGTATAATAAAAATAGTTTTTTTTGTCAGGCGAGAGGTATGCATGACTCAGATAAAGATGTCCATCTCCAAATTTAAGTATCCAATAATCCAATTGAATTTTCAATTATCTACGCTTTTAATAATCTACTATTATTTCCATATTTAAAATTTTCATAATTTATTCCTATTTACTTATTTTTCTTTTGGGTGAATTTTCGAAATTTTTCTTTTCGTAGTATCTTTTTTATTTGTTCATTCAAGCTTTTAAATATGTCTACGTTTCGTGGTCGACAATCTAACAATTGATTTACATACAATAGGCTGATACTTTCATTTATATTTACTCAACTCTTTTTTCTTAGACCAGTAAGTATGTGTTACTTACATTTTCTGTTCCGCTGTGCTAGGGGACTCGAGGTGATGCGTTCTCTCGACTTCCTCAGTTGTTTGCTTGTCTCCGAGTCTCCAGCTTTGCTCGATGGACTTCCATCTGTGTTTTCTTAATATTTATAAAGTAGATTAAGTTAGCATTTTGAAGACAATTGCGTCATTTAAAAATTTATTCAATTTATTTTTATGAGTGAGTTCGTACTCGATGTCATCAACAAATTCTCAAGTCTGCATTTCTGAAGGGGTAGGCGCGCATTTAAATTTCCCTATGTGAATTTGAAATCCCACGTAATAGGTGGCGCGGCTACCGCCACCAACACTTTAAACACATACTATATAAAATTTATAATAACCCCATCTAGTAGCAGTCAGAGCTAACTTCACTTCAAATGACAACAAATTAGTTAAAATGAGTGGTGTGCACTTACTTCGGAACAGCAAAGCTGGTTGGTCGGCTATCTCGTCGTCGAAGAAGTCCCGTCCGTCGGAGATGGAGAGCGAGCCCGAGGCGTGCGTGGGCGTGCCGGGCGACTCCGGCGTGGCGTGCTTACTGCCCGCATCGCCCTCCAGCCCGCCCGCACCAGTGCCACACCGCAACACCTCACTGTTGGAATACACATCATCATCATCAGCCCTTATACGTCTTACTGCTGGGCACGGGCCTCCTCTACAGCTGAGAGGGTTTGGGCCTTATTCCACCACGCTAGCCTAGTGCGGGTTGGCGGACTACAAGGCTTAGATATTCCAAAGAACTTTTTAGGTGTGTAGGTTTGCTCACGATGTTTTGCTTCACCGTTAAAGTACGTGATAATTATTTGTGAATATACAACAAAATAGTGTATATAACTTGGAAATGTCAGAAGTGTGTGCCTGGGGTTTGTCGGTTGCTGCAGTATCGATGATTATACGTCACTATGATTAAAATATACACAATGTTCAAAAGTGCAATTTAATCAAGTGGCGGATAGATCAATTGAATGTAGACCAAGGGCAAATTTGTGGTGGTCATCTAGAGCACGAACAGCTCGGATATTTAAAAGTTACTTGTAAACAAGTAGTGAACTACGTTTAATGGTGAAAGAGCCAATTATAAGTAAATGGGAATTGTTTATTATTCTAAGGGTGTCTGCAGTAGCTTTGGGGCGACGCTGTAGACAGTCTTACTTTTCATAATCCTAGAAATATTTATACCCATTCATAACAAGCTTAAAGGAATTACAATATTTAATTAGCTAGTTTAGGTATTTAAACGTTGAATAAAATAGGACGAAATTATAAAGGAGGCATACATTACATTCATCAGCCCCGTGGCGCAGTTGGCTAGATACCAGCTTGTGAAACGAGAGGCCGCGGGTTCGATCCCCGCACCGAGACAAATGTTTGTGTGATCCACAAGTATTTGTTTCGGGTCTGGGTGTTTGTGAGACCGAAAAGTCTCTCGTAGTTTCTGATACCCACGACACAAGACTAGTATCTTAGTGTGGGGTCAGAACTATGTATGTGACTGTTGGGTGTATTTATTTATTATTTATTTATGTGAGACAAATAAATTTTCTTGTAATTATAGGACAGTAGATATAGATAGATGGATAGATAGCCTAATTTTTTGTTATAATATCTTACCCGATCTCCTTCTCAGACAGCAAAGCCTCTCCATCAACACCGTCTTGCTCCTCAACAATAGGTTCTGGGGTCCTAGTCTTGGTGTTAGCAGTTTGGTAAGCACTAGATATCGACGGAGCATCTCTCTCTACTTGCAGTTCATTATTCGAGTCACTTGTGCTGGTAGACGATATGAGACTGTCAGCGGGCGAGGTTTCATCGTCCAGTAAGCTCTGTGTAGAAGTTTCTAGAGCCGACATGTCAAATTTGGACTCTTCTAATGTGAGAGTGAGGTTGTGGTGGTCCCCGCTTTGGTTTGTGCAAGTGCTAGTCGTGCTGTAGTTTGAACTAGTCATAGATCCTGGAACAACAAGTATTTATTGTTTAATAGAAGAAGGAATAACAAGGGTAAAGTAAACTAAAAGCCCAGCACTTGCAGGCTGTTCCTTGTAATAACCGTATAATTTAACGAAAATCTGGTCCAATTTGGTTATTTTTTAAACATTGTTTCAAAATATTATATCTCAGAAAATTTAAGGTGGTTAAACGTTAATCTTATGAAATACACTTATAACGCATTACTTTCTCTCGCGTCTACTCGTCAGCTGCAGTATATTACCGACTGATTGACAATTTTTATTTCTACTGCTTCGAGGAATTCACTCACCCATCATAGTTCCGCGTAGAGCATCGTGTTGGCTCATGGTCATGGACTTCATAAGCAGAGGATGTGGCGGCGCAGGCTCGTCCATTATCACTATCGTCTTCTTTGGAATCTCTGGCTCCACCGGTTTCTGCGCTTCTTTGTTCTCATACTTAGACTTCTCGTCTTCGCAGCTGGATACACTTAATGCAATTGATACGTCGTCTTGAGATCTGCAATGACATATTAACTTTTGAAAATAAACCAAATTGTTTAATTGAGTAATTAATGATTCGAACGAAATCGTGGTCTAAGGATTGTTTGTTCTAACGGCGAACAAAAACCATAAAAAATAATCTCCTCAAACATTTGTATCATCATCATCATCATCAGCCCATATACGTCCTACTGCTGGGCATGGGCCTCCTCTACAACTCAGAGGGTTTTAGGCTTTAGTCCACCACGCTGGCCTAATGCGGGTTAGCGGACTACACACCTAAGAAATTGCTAAGAACTTGTAGTTTTGCAGGTTTCCTCATGATATTTTCCTTTAACGATAAGGTATGTGGTAATTCATACTTATAGGGCTTCTACACACGGGGGGATTACTCAAAAGATCTAAGAGCATGTAAAATAAAAATACCTTGTAGCCATGGCTTCCCCGGCTGCGTGGCTCTGCCAAGCGCTGCTATTGCCGAAGTGGCTCTCCTCGCTCTTACACGACGGACTAGACTCCTTGCTGGAATTGACGGTTGTTGGCGAAACCACACCACTTGATGATTTCACGAACGAATTCTGTAATGAAATACAATGCACATGTAGAAACGACGATTCGATTGATAAGTTCTTACGAAGTACGAAGTACGAAGATAGTAGAGAATTTCGTAAATAGTTTAAAGGACTGTACTATGATAAGTATATGTTACTACTATGATATGTATATGTTACCAAATTAATGTTATTGCAAGTTGCAATAATGCTATACTAATTTTTAAGACGGATACTTTAAGAAAGCGATACTGATCTGGTTGAATAAATTTAATTATACAGTGGTCTAAGCCTCCAACCTAACTGCTTAATTACTAGTATTAGATCATCACCTTTCATTTTTTAAATAATTTTGTTGATACTTTTTATACTAATACAGCAAAGTGATATTTGACGTTAAGTACAAGGCAGTCGGAATTAATTTGTAACAGAGGAGAAATTATTGCTATATTCTCTTTTCAATCATCTCAGCTAAAAGCAAGACTAGGCCATACGAATTACCTGCTTATTTAATTTTTCAGGTTGTGCTCTGTCCAAAACGAATTTCTCCTCTTCTAGACTGGTTTGGATGGTGGTTGGCCTGTTCCTGGTCCTGTATCGCTCTAGCGTGGACATCGGCGAATTCTGCCTTGGGGAGTCCGGCAGTTGTATGGGTTTGGGTAGTATTGGCGAAGGCGGTTGGTAGGTAGGCGCCGGCGCTTCGTATTCTGGAGTCAGTTCAGTTTCAAAGGAACTTGGTAGTTTTGGTAATGGAATAACCGCATGACCTGTTACCACAGCTTCATCTGGAAGCATGAAAAAAGTGACTATGTTAATAATATTTTGAGATAAACATCAGAATCGACTTAAAAAGGCTGCAGAATTCGCTGTACAAATGCTCCTTCTTACTTGACTTATTTAAAGTTTCCAATTGTCGTACAAATGAATAGAAACACTTTAATTTCTACTGCTATTCTATATTGTCAAAGGACTGTATATAGGAATGTTCACAATCACAATATGCTCCAAATTCTAAATTTTAAATATTATTAATATGATTATTATTTTTAATAGTGTTAATTGTTTGTTATAATTTTTTTTTATGTACTCATTACAATTAAGAACTTTTTATAACCTTTTGTTAGATTGTTTAGTGCATGCGGTATTTGCCTTTAAGTAGTTGTTGCATTTATCTTATTATTATTTTTTGTAGCACGTAACAACATTATGTAACCATCTATTGTAAACAACTGTTGGCAAATCTAATAAATAAATAAATAAATGTTATTATAAAAATAAGATTCCCTTTATACCCATAATGTCGAGGTCTGCGACTTGCAGTTCCCTGAGGTGGAAGTTGTGTGAGCCGCGCATCACCATCTCCAGGTTGCGCGGGCGGTGCCGGGAGCGAGGCGATAGGTCGCACGTTGCGCCCCCCTCACCCCCTGTCCATACGCCAGAGTCAGTCGACACAGCCGACCCTGCGCCTGCAAATACACAAACATTTAGGTCCCCTTAGATTCGCTGAACTTCATTGCTCGGCGTCAATACTGTGCATGCCTCTGTTAATCCTGGAGCACAGGAGTTACAGTGGCAGTGTGTGGTGGGATAGGGCCAACAAATACAAAAACATTATAAAGAGCAGCCTCAAAGTGGAATCAGTGTGGAAACACCGTGGCGAAATTTGTTGCAGTTGAAGTTGTGAAATTAGACGTTTCGGATTCCAATTCTGTACCATGAAAATATTTGAGTCATTTATAAATACAAATTTAGGGTAGCGTTACTTGTGGCGTTGAATAGTCTCTCGTAGTTTCTGATAGCTATGACACGAGTATCATTGAATCAGGAACTATAGACATATGAAAATCTCAGGTAATCGCAATGTTTTTGATATTTATATTTAGAATGTACATATGGTTTCGTTATGGGCGTAAAGAATTTGCTTACAATGTAAATACAAGAACTGCATATTCCACTGGTGGCGTTAATAAGCCTCATAACACTTGTATAACAGAATCTCTGGTAAAAAAGCGAGCGTATAATCAGGAACACGGAACAGAAAATGTTTGTCAGATATTTCCGCGCTTTTTAATTCTCATACTTAGACGGTAACCTCTTCCGGATCTAGCATTTTCGATATTACAAAGAATATATACTGTTTCGTCGTAATCGTAGTAGCGATGATAACATAATGCAGTGGCGGTACTTCCATATGCAAGCCCAAAAGTCCAGCTTGCCTTACATAATTCCGAATAATAATCTTTAAGCTTTAAAGCTTTATCTAACAAAAGCAATTTGACATATAAATTTGTGCGGGCCAGCATGATTGTGTCGACCAGCGGGTGACCATATCGTTTCTCGCTGGTCGGTATTATTTTTTTGAACTCCACTGTGCTTACCATCAGGTACAGTGGAGTCACTTTGCCGTGCCAGAATAAAAAAAAAATATATAATACCCCACAATAAGTAATTATAAACTAGACATTAATCATTATATGTATATACCTACTCGTATTAGGTATTCGGTGCGATCATTTTCTGTTCATCGGGATTTTCAAAGTCTGTGTTTTACTCAAAAAAAAAATACTATAACTTTTGATTCGAACATAAGACGTCCTTTTTGCGCACTTTGTAGTTACGCCAAATCATAATGGTTCTATCTTATTAAATTAAATATCTTGTATAGTATACTCATTACTCATGGTAGGGACTAAGCAATAATTCACTGAATATTGAGTTAGTATGAAGAAAATATATTATACGTCCTTCTATTTCTCAATCCTGTAATTACAGCTTTCTGTTCGTCTTTGTTTGTTTCGGGTCTGGGTTTTACGAGACTTTGATAAATTACAATACGTATTTTTAAACAAATGCATCGTGTTTCAAAGAGAAACAATTGCGTTTCGAGAGTGAAATCTTTGCCAAACAATTTTAATGTGCTATTTGACTACTGATTGGCGTAGCAGTAAATCAATTAACTTTCAACAATAAATATTGCAATTTTGATGCTTCGCACGACAACGGTTGCTTACGAACATTTCTTCTAAATATTGTATTTATTGTATGTAAAAACCCGCATAAAAATATTTTTTTTATCTAAGAAAATATAAAATAAACGTACCTTCCCTCCACCCATCGGTGGCTCCAGCCTTCCTATTATTATTTACCACCTGCGAAACAAACAACATTTTAATAACACTGTCACAACACTAACACATCAATTAACTAAATATCGACCATTGTCAATCACTAATCCACAACGCATAATGAATGGCCACAAAACGTTACGACGAACGAGGTTCAAGTGTCGCGTCGTGAAAAAAGTTGGTTAAGAGAATAAAAATAACTGGCGAGCAACACGTAGTTATGCTACCTGAAACGTGTCTTGAGATGCCACACTTTCTTTCACTACGCCTGCTAGATTGCACTAAACATTTTTGAATATCAGTCTACGACGTTACTCGGCACGTCATTTCACGGTCCACGACGGGGGGTAAATGCTTGTGTAATTAATTTTTGCTTTATAATTAACATTGCAAAACGTACGAATATTACAATTCAAGCGCTTGTGAAACATTTAGTATGAATATCCAGTATTTAATAAAGAATTAATTCATTAAGGTTCTAGATGTGAATTAAATTTATTCGTTTTATAACATTATGTGGCATAAATCGGTAAAGAAGGATAAAATCGACATATTTCAGAGTTTTATTTTAACCACGGCAAAGCGCATCTGATCTTTAGCCATGAGAAATTCCATAATTTAATGATGAGATCAAACACGTAAAACATGATTTCGAATAATTGTGCATTAGAAAATTATGATCGCCACACTTTGTTTTAAATGTACCTATTATTCTATTCTAAAATATAATAGTAAGTCACGATATAGAAAGCAAAGGCGAAGCCCTTAACGCTTCTAGCCCTGGGCAGGACGTACTGATGTTATCAAATTCGAGCCATTAAGAGAAGTTCTCACCGATAGACATTAAATATAAACTTAAGAGCACTAAACTCGTGTCTTCAAACAGCAATAGACTATATACTATGCACAGTAACCTTCCATCCATAATTTTTTTTTTTATGTTCTGACACGGCATTAGGCTTTTTTACTGGATGTTCCGTTCCTGGTACGCGACACACTTGCATCAAACATGATGGTGAGTTTTTCCTTTACAAAATACAATAATCTCTTCGCTAAACCTATTAGTGGATACGTAAAGGTGGAAATAGACTAGCTTGAAAATGACGGGGTGTGAATTCTTAGACATGAAAGTTTTTTAATTATGGTTTCCTTCAACGTAAAAATTACAGTTGAAGAAGCCTTGGGTTTCAACTATCATTCATTTAATTAATATCATACTACATTCAAAAATTGTGCAAATATCTCTTGGTGTACAACTTACACTTGTCGCACTGGATAACATGATGTTTCATAAAAGTAACAATTATCTTATTATTTACAACGCGAAAGAAATTAACTCGTTGCCCAGATACATCTGAGCGGCTATCCCATGTGTCGCCACACAAATGCATTCTGCAGTGGTGATATTTTGAGCACACAGCGACCGGCTTCCAAAGCAGCGGCGCCAAAATAGATCATTTGTGACCTACTTCTACTGTAGAGGAATAGACTCTCTATTTTCGAGTAGTTACAGTTCATTATCGCGTGTACATTTTTGGGGCAGTTATGTAATGTCAAGAAGTCTTTGGACCTATTAAAAAAATAAATAAAAACTACTAGGTGCAAGCAACATACGTCTAGGAAGTTTTTGAGACGAGTGTCGCAAAATGTTATGACACTCGTATACATCTCTTTAGTTCTTATAAATATCAGTACTTTGATAGTTGTTTTATGACCATTCAAATACACATTACAATACAAATACAAATGTCAGTTACATATATAAGGTCTGGAATCATCATTACTGCTAGGGATGGAACTATAACTAATCCTTAATTATATATATTTTGTAGAGAAATCAAGGTAGGTTTCATGAGGAAACCTATAAACTAACTCTTCTAAACTAGTACCTGTAACTCAGAGCTGGGTTAGTAACTTAAAAAATCATCATCATCATCATTAACCTATATGGGCACTACAAGTGAGAGAATTAAGGCCTTAGTTCACCACGCTGGCCTAGTGCGGTTTGTCGAACTTAAAAAACTTAAAAGTTAATATGGAAATTACCTGTTTAGCGACTTTAGCGTCGATGTTCTTTACGGAAGGGTATTGAGGTCTGGGCAGCTGGTTGGTCTGGAAGGTGTACTTCCCGGGGGGTCTGTCGGACAGTTGCGGGGCACGGGAGGTGGGGGCTCGCGGGGTGGTTTCTCCATCCCTGTTGGATTTTGTGCGACCATCCTGCAAAAACATCGAAAAAGTTCTGGAACGTTCCTCTGACAAAAAAAACCTGACTGGTTTTTATCTGATAAAATGACTTACTGATGCCCAGTATCTGTAATATTATAAGACTTTTGTTTGGAAAATATTCATGCCGAGAATTAACCACAAGATATTTCTGAGCTAAGTGTACTGCGTTAATCTGCACGAGGAGACCGGTGCCCAATAGTAATAACAAAATCAGGTTCTTATAGATAATTTTAAATGAGAACAGCGAGGTAGACTTTGATCCAAATCTAGATTTTTACATAAAATTAGCGAACCAAATGGGGTATTGATCTGTTTGATTCATACTTATTTGGGATTCGAACCTGTTGAGCATACTGTTGTGGCTGGTAAGTGAGTATGACTGTTTGTTTGGTGACATTCTTGGGTATCCCAGCGGCGCCCACGATCGTGGTCACGCCTGTGGAAGACACCTGGGTTGCCAGCAGCGGCAGCTGATTGTTGTACGGGGAATTTGTACTTTTCTTATCTGGAAATACAGTGTTCATTCTAGGTATACTTATATTAAAAAGTGTAATTTAAATTAAATGAAGCATATTAAAGGCGGATGGATAGCAAATACTACATGTTATTTTACTAATATTTTTTACTGCTAACTGTATTTTTTTTCAGTAGTTTTTCAACGAAATAAATAGAATTTCTTAAAGCGATACAAATTTAATATAGTTTCTATCAAGTTATTACTCGATTATTTTCCGAAATAGACCTACATGCGTGCAGCAAGCGATTCCAAGAGAGTATTCAAGCAGTTCTATGGCATCATGTTATATTTTCTGCTACATTTAATTCGAACGCAAGGTTGACTTGCTACGGCCAATTAATGCATCCGTTGTTTTCGATCTCAGGTATTATGTAACTTCCACTTTTAATTTCTCTAATAATTGAGCTGTTATTCCGGATGTTTGCTAGAAAACCAGTCACGGGTCACTCACCAAAAAACCTGATATAAACGACAAATTGTTTATTTTTATACATTTACATAATTCCACTAGGCAGAAAATTGGTTTGTTTTAACACGATTTTGTCAGATCAAATTATTTTTGACCTTATTGACTATTTTTTTTTAATTTAAAGATATAGCAAATGATTTTTATATGTATTGTAGTTGACTATGACGTCAGTCATTTGTCTTTTTTAGCTTCTTTATAAAATTAAGATTTTCTTTGTTTTAAAATTTACATTTTCATTTTAAATAATCTTCATTTTTTTCCTATCATTACATAGTTATCAATAGATGTACTACATAAGCATACTTGAATATATTACTAACATTCTGACATCGTTACTGTCCAGTATTTTATATGCAAAGCTGTACTAAGCCTTTTTTTTTTTTTTTTTTTGTTCTCGAGGGGAAAGCTGTTTATGGCTCTACTTCCCGCTAAGCCCTGTCTAAATACTTGATCGAAAATATAATAATAATACACCCAACAATCACATACATACAAATACTGTGTCGTAGGTATCAGAAACTACAAGAGGCTTTTCGGTCTCACAAACACCCAGACCCGAAACAAATATTTGTATATACATTAATGAAGCACTTATTATTTTGTATTAAACTTTGCCGGATGTCCCAACTCCAAGTTGCAATTCCTATAGCCTTTACACTATGGTCATCGTCATAAATAAGTCACGTACCTAGTGCGTTATTGTTAATGGCGGTTTCCTTCTCCTTGGTGGGTGCTCCGAAGGCTTGCTCGGCCACCACACTCACGTCACCCACCTTGGCGGTCTTGGCGTGCTGCTGTCTGAAACCGAACCTGAACAATGAAATGTTTCTGTAATTCTTGTTAGTTGCGTACAGCTATATACAGCCACCATTATATATGGTTATGTGTAGTAAGCAGTGGCAGTACTTTCATAGAAGCCCAAAAGCGTTACACGTTGAATGTGTAATGTCTACTTTACAATTGTTTATTGTGGGGTCAGTATATTCTCATTTATATGTCAAACTGCTTTTGTTAAATAAAGAATAAAAAAATAAATTATTTTGAATTATAAGGTAAACTGGGCTTCTGGGCTTCTATGGAAGTACCGCCACTGGTAGTAAGTTGTTATAGAATGAATAGGCTTACATACATAATATAATACGTAAAGATACATACGTAACATATTTGTATTTCTGTCTTAGACGAAGACGGCAAATAATACCATTAGTAGGTACAATTTCCCAAACATACCAGAAAAAATATATTTCCCAGACTACTTAGGATAGATAATTAATCAAAACGATTATCTGTTAAAATAAAAATCCTTAAAAAAATCGAAGCCCTTAAAGTAACTATAATATATGAAATTGTTATTATTTTTAAAATCTAAAAAATTAAACCAAGTAACCAGTAAAAACAACAGACCACAATATACATGCATAGATATGACAACATATACAACGAAAGAAAATTTAATATTTTACCTGTGACACATAAAACATTTTTTATAAAATGATTAAAGTAATATAGTAAATTACCATATTGCCATTACCCATTAATCTATTACCTCACTACTCGTCTAAAGCTCATCATATTACCATGTGGCTTGACCCTTGCCTATGAGTTAGTGAATTAATGGATTTTATAGCATTAGCCCCAAAATTTTGATGCCGACCTCAAAATTTCTGATACAGATTAATTTCTGTTGGTTACCCAAGTTCATTAATTTTTAATAGAATTACCTTTTAATTAGTAGCGGTACTTTCATATAAGCCCAAAAGCGTTACACGTAATTGTGTAATGTCTAGTTTATAATTGTTTATTGTGGTGTCATATTCTTATTTGTATGTCAAATTGCTTTGGTTAAATAAAGATTTAAAAATAAGATATTATTTGGAATTTTGTAAGGCAAACTGGGCTTCTATAGAAGTAGGTACCACCACCGCTCAATCACGAAGGTCTCCTTGAATTTCATCAGTCGCTTTAAATCCTATTCCCAAAGTAAGTATGTACGTCTTAGTAAAAGAGAAAAAAAAATCCTCACAATAATATCGCAATATTTTAACAATAACGTATTATTTAGATTTAATCCCAAAGCTAGTTATTATAATGTATGCCAGAACTAAAAGAAAAAAAAACGTTTAAAAATAAAAGAATACCAAAAATACAATAGATAAAATTGCCGCAAGCGTAAAATATACACGGAAATAATATATACAAAAAAACACATCTGATAAAGTTTCGTATTTAACGCCTACGCAGAAACTCATAGCAACGCTGTGTCTATCCGTATAGAGCTATTGCAATTTGATTTCCTATCACACCCGGAGGGCATTACCATAATATTACACCACTTTCTAATGTTGTGAATAAATCATGCTTTTAAATGTTTTCCTGTTGGAGATAAGCGCAAACATGTTATCTTCTCATAGGTGAGAACGTGTCTATATCTCTCACCTTCCATGACATAGGTAGTCTTGTATTCTTAACAGTTTACAAAAATATTATATTTTTAAAAACAGTAGTAATTAAATATGTATAAGGTAATACTTACAAAATAAAGAGTTTAAGGCGATAATTGTATGTATAAACTATGTTTAAACAACTGATAATAAAAATCCCGAGAATAAATCAGTAATCTAATCAATTATTGTCTATTTTGCTGTATCCATCAGTGGCTCCTAATCCCCAATTTTTTTTAAATTTAATTAATAGCACGGACAACGCTGTCAAAGTAATTTACTTTAAGCTTTCCTTCAAGAAATTCCAGAAAGTCTTAATAGAGGTACTAGTATTTCAGCGTTTATGTTTATTAAAGCTCTGAACTCTATATCTCGTCTTCCTATCATTATTAAAACATAGTTATAGAACTCGTAGTAGTGTATAAACCGTTTCGATGAGTTTTACCTGTTGGTGCGTAATGGCTGCCCCGCTGTTTCTTTACGGGGTCGCGCCAGCGGCGTCGACCGCCCCGACAACACCTCCTCAGCCCGAAGATCCTCAGTGGACCCTGACATGTTAAAGAAAACTGTGTACTTAGGTATGTTGGATTATTTTATCAATGATTTAAAGCAGTGCCTCGTGGTCTCGCGGTACAAGTATGTGCCGTGCGATCTAGAGGTCCTGGGTTCGATTCCCGGGTCGGGCAAAGTGTTATTGGGTTTTTCCATTAGGAAATTCTCGGTAACAGCACGGAGTCTGGAAATGTGCCCGAAAAACGGCAATAGGCTCGCCCCCTATTATGTGGGACTGATACATACATGGCGAAATGTGGGTGCAGAAATGCACCTCTGCCTACCCCTTCGGGGAATACAGGCGTGAGTTTATGTATGTATGTATGCATTTAAAGCAGTGGGCGGCAAACTTTTGGCAGGAAGGGCCGCAATGTGGCAAAATAAACTAAAGTCGGGCCCATAATATTTACCTACTCTACATTTTACGTAATACCTAATTGTTCATATCCTATAGAAAAAATGAAAATGCTAACTAATACTAACATTTATGGGCCACAAGTGCGGCCGCGCGTTGCCGACCGCTGATTTAAAGTATAGTTTATGTCTAAGGAGTTTTAAGGAATACATAGAAACTTGCACAAACATCAAAATACAAACAGATTTTTTTTATTGCACTGGCACATAACAGTGCACAGGCCTATCGTCTTTAGTCAGGGATATATCTAGACACCGTGTATGAAGAAACAAAATATCAGCTTTTTCTTGGGGTTTATTTCGAACTCTCTCAACTTTTGAATAATATTGTATAAATACGCCCCCATTAAACATCTCACGCATAATGTAAAGGCACATCTCGAAACAAGTTTTCACAAACCGCTAAAAATATTGTATATTCATACATAACCGCGTATTCCCCGAAGGGGTAGGCATAAGTGCATTTCTGCACTCACATTTCGCCATGTATCATTCTCGAATAATAAGGAAATAAAACGAAATTAAATAAAGAAAGCGGAAGGAAGTAGCGAAAAAAGAACACACTATCATCCTTTTATACTTCCATTTTCTGTTTCAGTTAGAGAAACTCAAGATTGAACCCGCAATTTGAGTGTTTTGGTCAGTATATTATAATGTGGAATGCTCCTCACCTCCATTCCCGTTCTTATCGTGAGGTTTCTGCTTACGGCGCGCGTTGTCGTCGGCGCGCGAGGTGCTGGCCGGCCGCCGACGGAACCCGAACGACGTCGCCACGCCACGGCTCGGCTTGTTCCCGTTCCCACTTGCGCTCTTGTCCCGCTTCTTCGCACCCTTTGACTCAGAGTGACCCTGCAGATGATGGCTTACATTTAGTATTCAAATAAATACAAAAGACAACAATCTTTGAGGAAGACTTTTAACGTCTATGGCTGGTAGTGATGATGATGAAATAATAACACAAAATGCTACAGCCACATACATACACATAGTTGTAAGTTGTAACTAAGATACAAGTCTTGTGTCGAGGTCAGAAACTACGAAAGAATTGTCTGTCCAACAATACAACACAACATGGGAGAGTGCGAGAATCGAACTTACAGGTTCTCGTTTAAGCTGCTGTCTAACGAACTGTTCTACGGGGGCTTTATTTCATGAATAATAGTATTTTAAGAGAAAACAAGAGAAGCACTCAATATAAATATTCGCATAAACTGCATTTTATTGCTTGTGCTGTGAATTCGGGTTGGTAAATAATAACAAAACCTAGCTCATTTTCATGTTTAATGTCTGAAGAAAATAAACTCAAAAGAACAAGGTAAGCCAGAGGCAAGAAAGGTTTTTATTACTATATGGTACACCTAAACTAAGTAACTGCGTTGTTGTTGCTACGTAATGTTCTATTAACCTCAAAGCTAAAAATAAAAAGGTGAACATTATTTACAAGTATTCACTATGACGCAAAACAGGATACGTACACCAGCGCCATTAAGCAAGGAAATGTCCCTGCGGAACTGTAACGTTTCCAAGTTGTTAATGACGCCTGCATTATTCACAATGCGGATGGCCTACTGCTACAAATATGATCGTTCTGTTATATAAAGCTACTGGGCCGCAACTACGTATGTGAAAAATTAGACTTCAAAAGGAATTTGCTTTCCGTTTTTGCCAGATGTTCCAATGCTGCTCCGCTTCTATTGGTGGTAGCGTGATCATTTACCTTTCATTTACCATTAGCCTTTCTCAATAAATATTTATTTATTTACCCTTCATACAATACATGTAAAGGTGGACTTGATGCCTGAGGCATTCTCTGACAGTCGCACCTTAGGTGGTGCAGAGATGATATGCTAAATATGCTGTCTAACACTGAAATAATATTTCAATTCGGACCAGTAGTTCATGAGATTAGCGCGTTCAAGCATACAAACTCTTCAGCTCCATACCTAATATGTATTAGTATAGATATGAAAACTTTAATACGTGCAAAGATATAGGTATTGGGTGGGCTGAAAAGTTCGTAGGGTAGCATAGATTTTTTTTTAAAGAATTTGATTTTAATATTCAATATAGTTGCCTTCTAGGGCTATACAACGATTATAGCGGTCATACAATTTTTCGATACCGTTTTTATAGTACGATATCTCTTTAGCCTCAAAATAGGCTTCATTTTCGGCGAGTTTCTGTCCAGCGAGCATCCTCTTGAGTTCTGAGAACACGAAAAAGTCACTGAGATGGATAGATGCGGAAGCATTTCGAAGCCCAATTTATGCAATTTTGCCGTAGTTTTCATTGATTTGTGACACGGTGCATTGTCTTGATTAAATAATACTTGCATCTTCTTTTAATGTTTCTTTTTTTCTTCTCAATTCTCCGATAACTGCTTATGGTTTTTCCATTATTAATATGTCGTAAATACATCCCAAAATACTGATGCCATAATCTTGCAAGCCGACTTTTGTGTCTTTCTACGCTTTGGAGTTGGTTCATCACGTGCAGTCCACTCGGCTGACTGTCGATTGGACTCTGGTGTGAAATGATGGAGCCATGTTTCATCCATTGTCATAAATCATGTGAACAGCTCCAAACACTGCTCAGAATCATCAATATGTTGTTTTTTTTGTTCGTGTGGCACTCACTTTGAACAGAGCTTTCGCATACCCAAATATTCATTCACGATACGTCCAACACATTGTTGTGATATCTTCTGGGTCTCAGCTATCTCAATCAACTTTATTTTACGATTATCCGGAATTATTTTGTGGACTTTTTTGGTGTTTTCGCCGGTTATAGCCTCTTTGGAGCGTCCATTACGTGCATCGTCCTCAATGCTCATTTCGCCTCGTTTAAACTTAGCAAACCATTCTTAACGGCTGATTTTCCTGGTGCAAAGCCCGAATAATGATTATAATCATAAAACCCAAGCCTTGGCTTTAATAATATTTTTTTTTTGCCAAAACGCAATGCTTTATTAACACAGGAAATTCCTTTGTATCCATTTTTTTTTCAAACTTACAAAAGTTGTTTCACCCAAAATGCTACAACTCACAAACTAGTAGTACGACAGCTGTAAAATTTATACACGTGTTTTTTAAAGGTTAGGGCTGACTAAAATCATACGAAATAATAGTAGCACCATATAAATATCAGCCTACAAACTTTTCAGCCCACCTGTAATTTTAATAATAAGTAATTTTACAATAAACTGCCATAAAATAATAATAACACTTTTGAATAGTCCCACGATTAATTTATGTTCACCTATACTGTACCCCATTTAACTTTCTGAGATCCGGGCAGTTTATGTACAATGTACATACGTATACATCAATATAGAAAACAACGAAATCGTTTTTCACAGTTCTTTTGAATCGTCAATTTTAAACTTCTTTTTAATCTAAACTCATACATACATAAACTCACGCCTGTATTCCCCGAAGGGGTAGGCAGAGGTGCATTACTGCACCCACATTTCGCCAGGTATGTATCAGTCCCACGTAATAGGGGGCGAGACTATTGCCGATTTTCGGGCACATTTCCATTCTCCGTGCTGTTACTGAGAATTTCCTAATGGAAAAACCCAATAACACTTTGCCCGATCTGGGAATCGAACCCAGGACCTCTAGATCGCACGGCACATACTTGTACCGCGAGACCACGAGGCAGTCTAATCTAAACTATCGCCTAATATTTAAATAGTGCAATAAAAACTGCTAATGTAATTTAAGGTTTTCAATTAGTAACACTCTACTTCGATTAGTGATAAGGAAATTATGGCACAGTCCTTGGTTCATACAAATGTAAGTGATTTACGTAAGCGACAAATAGCACAGCGCACGGTTTGTTGGTTTTCAATAATATAATTAACATTGACACACTTACAGTTACGTATACATTTCGTAGCTATTTCAATACAAATTTGAAATCTTTATCGAATATGACTTAAGACTCGTGGTCTCGCGGTACAAGTATGTGCCGTGCGATCTAGAGGTCCTGGGTTCGATTCCCGGGTCGAGCAAAGTGTTATTGGGTTTTTCCATTAGGAAATTTTCGGTAACAGCACAGAGTCTGGAAATGTGCCCGAAAAACGGCAATAGGCTCGCCCCCTATTACGTGGGACTGATACATACTTGGCGAAATGTGGGTGCAGAAATGCACCTCTGCCTACCCCTTCGGGGAATACAGGCGTGAGTTTATGTATGTATGTACTATAATTTTACACTTTACAACGTTTGTTTGTTACTAAAAACCAAAATATAAAATAATTATAATTAAAATCATTGTTACAAAAAAATCGCGAAATTTAAATGATCTGGTAAATGATTGAACTAGTTATTACTAGTTCGATTGTCGACAACTATAATTACTACAGCCGTGGGACGTACATATATGAGCTGATGATGATGACGATAATAATTATATTAGTCGTCACCAGTAGACATTATAATGATGGCGTGTAATGCGGTACTCAATTGTTTATGAATATGGCGGGTTTTACATCTTGAAGTACTGCTTTCCTATGCATACCTATAGGATCTTCGGACACAAGTACAGAAATATTCAAAAGAAGGCCCTAACATTGTAATATTTTTTGTAAAAAACATGATAATGAATAAAGGCTTATTATAATTATTTCTACTCCACGAGCCTTTGGATATGTAAAGGCTTACCAACTGCACAATGGTAGCTGTACTAACTAAGAAATAGACTAGTTGGTATGAGTATCTTAATTTCAAAACTTCCAGCTATTAAACTACAGAAAATATCAACATTTAAGACAATAATAAAATGTTCCCTCAAATTAATACAATAGAGAGATAAAACAAAAAACACTACATACTTAGTCTCCTTAATTGAATTTCCGTGAGAACAAACCTATGATATTATCTTAAAACAAAGGAGCACTAAATACGGAATTAGGATTTATGGAAATGAGTAATTTGATTTGAATTAAACTGTATTTTAGATTGAGTTTAACTCATGACACTCCAGGGACCTTTGCCAGGTCACTCAACTTGTTCCTGACGACTATCCAACGCCACATTATAGAGTACATGCATGTCATTTAAAAAAATATCTCCGAACGTTAAAAAACAAGTATCTGTATAATACGGACAAGCTAGACCAACCAAAAGTAAAATTTAAAAGTAATGTGACTTCTGACCAATTAAACATTAATTCCTAATCATAATGGGTACCTAGCTAATCTACTTTGTATATATTAGGTACTGCATATTTTAGATTTCTGTGTATATCCGATCAAGATTCAACAAACATAGGTAATTATATTTTTCTCGCTTCTATGTTATTCCACAAACGGTGGACGCGACAGTAAATGAATTGGTTCTCTGATTGTAATCTTATTATAATTTATTATTTAATTGATAGCATGTTACACTTACCTATAATTGGTTATGCAATTATTGCAAAACTTGGGAGTTATAAAACTCAATTTACAACTTCTAATGAACATAAATAAACAAACATTGAGAACATAACAGTTTCCGCAGTGCAATTGGATACAAGACGTTTTAATACGAATAAATTGGAGCAGGCCCGTGCCCAGCATTCAAACGTAGTTAATATTGAATAAAATAGAAATCTATGTTCTTTTTTGACATTCCATGGAAACTTTCCTGCCTACTTTTAATTCTGTATTAAGAGTAGCTTAGAATCATATCGACAGTCCAACTTATATCCCTACCAAAAATGATAAAAAAAATTCGCGTGGAAGCATAACAAACTAAGGCACATTCTCAATTATAACATGAGTTACGATTAGGATTAAGCGTTAAGGTTGACAATCTACGACTAACACAACCACTACTTCAAATGACGATTTCATCTGCACTCAAAAATTATTTCCACCAACCAAAGATGTAGAGATAATAACGTAACACACATTGCAAGCAGCAGGTGTGTAGATATGTCGTAAGACGAATACCGGCTCTAAACAATAGCCTGTGAGTGACGGCATCATAACATATTTGGCATCTAGGTGCCTCCTTCCTTCTACATAGAAGCCTTTTACAACGTTTAATTGTGAGATAAATTGGGAACAAATGGCTAGTATTAAAATAATTGTATTTCTTCGAGTACTGTACTGTCGTTCTAGTCGTATTTGTAAGCCCTGCAGAATAAGTGTACGGTGTATGATCGGGATATTACCCGGGTGGGACAATTATATTATTATAAGAACACAGCACGAAGCCAATCCAACTGCAGCGAGGGGTAAGACAGGGAGACGTAATTTCTCCGAAACTGTTTACCAACGCATTGGAGGACGCTTTTAAGACGCTCGACTGGAAAGGACGGGGCATCAACATTAACGGCCAGTACATCTCTCATCTGCGATTCGCGGATGACATCGTCGTGATGGCGGAATCTCTGCAGGATCTGGAGGAAATGCTCAACAGCCTTGACCGATCTTCAAGACAAATAGGACTCGGGATGAACATAGACAAAACAAAGGTAATGTTTAACAGTCATGTTCTCCCGAGGCCTGTAGTCGTAGGGAATGCCACTCTCGAAGTTGTCCAAGAATACACCTATCTTGGCCAAACCATTCAACTAGGCCGGCACAACTTCGAGATTGAGGCAGACAGAAGAATACGGTTGGGCTGGGCGGCATTCGGGAAGCTAAGTCATATTCTCAAGTCGTCGATCCCTCAGTGCCTCAAGACGAAAGTCTTTAATCAGTGCGTCCTACCCGTAATGACATACGGAGCCGAAACGTGGACACTCACTAAAGGTCTGGTCCACAAATTTAAAGTCACTCAGCGTGCCATGGAGCGGGCAATGCTTGGAGTTTCTCTGGTGGATAGAATTCGTAATGAAGTCATCCGCCAGAGAACCGGAGTCACTGACATTGCCCGCAGGATTAGCACGCTGAAGTGGAAGTGGGCCGGCCATGTCTGCCGACGGACAGACGGCCGTTGGAGCAGACAAGTGTTGGAGTGGAGACCGCGCTTAGGTAGACGTAGTGTAGGACGTCCTGCAGCACGATGGTCTGACGACTTGAGAAAGGTGGCGGGTAGCGGATGGATAAGGGCTGCTCAAGACCGGGATGGTTGGCGCCTACTTGGGGAGGCCTTCGTTCAGCAGTGGACGGCGATAGGCTGAGATGATGGGACAATATTCAGTTGCTTTTTTAGGCTGAAATGTGTCCCAAAAGTAAGCATTGGAATCGTCCCCAGTTATGGGGATATTAAAACTGGCGAAACGTGATTTTAGGAATATATCTTTGTCTACTCCTTCAGTAATAGGTACTAGCGTAAGTACATGTATACTGATTTACTTCCCAAAAATGTCTGACTTAAAAATAATATTAAAAATTTAACGCATTCCGAAAAAATGTGACTTATAAAAAGTCATCAGCTGAAACAAGTACCTACTGATGAACATTTTTTTGAAGCGACCTAAGCAAGGGCCTCACTAATACAAACATATACCTACTTAGTGTATTATCTCTTAACTTTCATGATTGACGTTCAAAGTTGGATTAATCCAGGACTTAAGAATCTTTATGCCATCGGATTTTCGCGGTCTCTGACATTTAGAATGCTAAGCCGCAACGTATCCTAATGTGGGGTCAGAACTATGTATGTGACTGTTGGGTGTATTTACTATTATTATTTACATACATATCGAAGTAAATGACCGTTTATCTGCTGAGTTAAATATTATAAGTTTAATGCATTGGAGTCCATGGCATCATTAATGTCAAGAGAAAGTTCACGACCCCAAAGACTAAGGGAAACGACGTGAAAAGGAGAATGTTATTACACCCACCAGATACTATCAGGGAATCAATTACTACTGCTAATCACCGTATACTTAATTGCTTTTACAGATTGCTTTCAAGTAAATATTTTATGAATGTTATCGGTGAGTATTAATGCAAATTGGATAAATCAATTGATATCATTCAGGACACACAGACTTCGTACTTCGTTTTATTTATTAGCCTTATTAAAGCACGAGTCTTCTAACATCTACGTTGCTGTTTGACAAACTGACTATTCAAAAATCAAAAATAAGATGACAATTGAATAATTGTTCCTTCGCGTTATCAATGACTCTGTAAATTACATACATACATACATAAACTCACGCCTGTATTCCCCGAAGGGGTAGGCAGAGGTGCATTTCTGAACCCACATTTCGCCAGGTATGTATCAGTCCCACGTAATAGGGGGCGAGCCTATTGCCGTTTTTCGGGCACATTTCCAGACTGCGTGCTGTTACTGAGAATTTCCTAATGGAAAAACCCAATAACACTTTTCCCGACCCGGGAATCGAACCCAGGACCTCTAGATCGCATGGCACATACTTGTACCGCGAGACCACGAGGCAGTCACTCTGTAAATTAGTCATTAAGAATTAAAAAAATAAGGTTGTTTTGTAGAATTTATAATGGGCCTTTATGTTGATTGAATTTCATAAAGTATTATTAGATGGCTGTGATGGCGACGTGGAAGGAAATTAACTAAATAACATTTAATGATAAACGCATTGACGACCAGATCGAATAATCATCAATCGAAATCTTCTTCAATGATTTTAACTTAATCATTTTTTGAGTCACAACTATTGCTATTCAATGAATTCAGTTTTAAATTGACGATTGAAACTGCAGTTAATAAAGAGTCCGTTTATATCAAAAGTTTTTAGCCATTCCCGGTATATGAACATAATAGCAGTCGTTAGATCTGGAGCATTAAGGTTTAATGTGTATAAGTTTAAATCTATATTAGAACCATAAATTTAGTCTGTATAGTCCAGACTAAAAAGTTTGCTTTTGCTCTATTTTCCACTTCATATAACACACGTATACGTGAGTATGCATGTACAGGCTATATTACACATACAAATTATTGAATCATTTAGTATCAATTTCTTTATGACGTCACTTTTAAGTGTAATATCCCTATTATTACACGTTTAGAATCTGTGGTAGTTTATTTAAGTTGACGATTCAAAAGTGCTCGTAAAATCATATTAGTACATCTAGATACTTTTTAGATTTTGACTATGTTCGATAAATTTACTGCTAGTTTGTTTAGTTTCCGAATAAGAGCTCACTTTAATTTGATTCATCGGTATGGATATTCCAACGCAATGGGTGGTAAGACTTGTTCCGAATATCGTGCATAGAAAGTGTAACGTCTTGCACATCATTTGTTTCGTAAGAAACTTGACTCCCACACTGTATCTTCATTTGTTTTTTAATTCTCACGCACGTGTGGTACGAAACTGCTGGTCGATTCAATGTTAATGAGCATTGCCAGTCCGGTCACACGTTACTACCATTCGGAAGGTATGAGCTTCTTTTTTATTTAAAGGAATTTGTGGACTCCTTTGTATAAAGTCGGCCAGTACTTTAGATGATTACGTCAGGCGTGAGTCAGTATCTAAGTCTTAAACGCTTTTTTGCTATCTATATAGAAGGATTGTACTGCATCTGATGGCAGTGTAAAAATGTATTGTTGATTTCATACGGTTGTTGTATCGTCGCCAATAATAGGCGTTTTGAGACGGAAATAAATAAAGGAGCAAAAAAAATAAAGATGATAGTAAAAAGCAAATATTTTGAAAATCATTATGATGCTATAAAACCTACAGAGGCACTAAATAATACTACAATACTAGGTGTATATTTATGAAATGATCTATTGTTTCAATCGTAAAATTAAGACGGAAGCGCTGAAGTTACAAGCTCATGATGACCATCGCTTATAAAAATTAGATGTAATTTCTTCCTCTATTAGATAAGCAAGTTAGCTTAATAACATTATTATGAAGTAATCTGCATACGGTATTTCGAAAAATAAACGTGAGAAATGAAATGGAATATAATAGTAGCTATACGTATTTTCAATGTTAATGCCCAGTTGTTCTTGCCCTTTCATCCTCCTTTATTCGTGAATGCGTAACCAGTAATTACGTGTTATTAAAGCCGAAACAAATAAAACATATAACAACATAATACCTATTAGAACCTGTTATAATAACCGTGCGTTTATTTACATTATAGCATTGTTTCATTGCGAGTCAGTTATTACAAATTTCTCAGCGACTTGTGATGAATGACAGCAGAACAAAAACTTGGACACAATGGCTAGGCTTTCCCGTCGTTTGATTCAATCGAACACCATGAGAAGAGGTTCTTCGCAACATTATTCAGCTTGAGCATTCTCGCACATTATTTGCGCATACAATTGGTGTTTCCCGTAAAATGAACATAAGAGGCTATTATTGCTTTGGGTTGAAATTATTGGAGTCAACGGTTTTGAATTGATAATGTTACATACACAAATTAAGAACTGAACTGGCCTGATATTAACACAAAAATAGCTTTAGACTATTATGATAGTAGCGGTTGAACAGGACTTGAGTAAAGACAAAGTCGGGGTCTCATATAACCTACGTGAAGTCTAGGAATGTCCCGTTTGTATTGTTAAGTTAGAAAAACATATTTCTATCATTTGAAATTATAATTCATATACAGTATTAATGTTAAAATACGTATAAGGCCCTATTTCTATTTGTTAAAATGTCTGAATCTGACATCCTAAAAAAATTCAATGGGTTTTTATATATTATAATAATTCTGTCGAAAATGAAATATTGAATAAAGGACCTTGACGTTGTCTGAAACTGAAGCGCACAAAATAAAGTTTTTCGTAAAATATTTATCTTAGGGCTGTCACTTTCACTTATCTGGGCATTGACACGCCAACAGTTATTCTATTAGAATCACACAGTAAGTATTTGCTTATATAAATATAGAAATCGAGAAATGAATTCAGAGTAGCAAAAAATTAACTACATTCCAATATCGTGAATCCATAAAACGGCTTGTACTATGTCGTTTACTGTAGGGCTGCCACGATCAATTTGATGTATCGAATAAACTTGTCAAAGAGCTTAAAGTTGCGCCACCAAACCGTTGCGGATTACTATACTCGTATTTATGATACTTCGGTAAAGTGACCATAATGAACACCATCATACAGGTTTCATTTGGCAAGTGCATTTTTGTCTATATAGGGTACAAAAATCCTTGAAAGAATCATATGTCGCATTTGACTAGTAACATGTTCGCATGTTTCTGACACCTTTTTCGCCTTAAATTCAAAAAGCGTATTTTAATTGGTGTCTGTAGAAAAGATACATGACCGTATGTAATGTATAATTGCCTAACATATTGTGAAAGTGTTATTTGTTATGATTTTATGTTTATGTTATTGATTTGTTTTATTTGTTTATGTGATGTATTTTTTTTAATTTCAAGTGTATATTATAGTATAAACAGTTTACTCTTGTGAGTTTCTTCAATACGAGTATATGTAAATGGTGCTAACCAATAAACATTAAAAATAAAGTAAAAAAAAGTTTATTTATTTTATTTTTATATGTTCTTGGATGTATAACAGTGCAATGTTGGAATAAAATTTTATATTTTAAATTGCTTCGGTGCTGTCGTGTAGAACGGGTCATGCGTGCAAAGGAATTACGACTTGGCGGAGGCAACTTGTTAAGTTTAAGGTCAGTCAGGTTAAATAAGTTGAGTTACCCCTTAACGGTGTTGAAATTAACGTTATGTAATACAGAAGAATTTACTGTTTGCGTGTGGTTTTAAAAATAAATATGCGTGTAGAATGCGTAGTTGTATTACAATACACTATTTTTATAGTATTGCAGTGGAGAAAAAAAACAAACGGTTTTTTCACTCTCAAGTAAGGCAAATCGCGCTTGCTAAAATACCCAAAACACCTCAAAAATCAGGTGCATCTCCAAAAAGGTTGGGGCCTACTGTTAGAATCTATGCACGTTGGAATTATTTTTAGCTATTTCTACATTAAATGCTGCGAGTTACGTGTCGCTGGTGACAAAAAAAAAGCTATTTCTACAAATCTGATAAAATCGAACAATATTCTTTTACTTTCACTGATTTTTCCCAATGTTTTCAAATTGTTTGAGTTCAATGTTTTAAGAACTGTGATATTGTGAGAATATTTAGTGTATGTGTGATTTAATTTTTCTTCATGTCTATCATTATTTTGTAAATCGTGTGTATATAAAATGTGTATTTAAAGTTGTAAAAATATTTTTACTAAAAAACGATACTAGTCTTCATCAGAAATACACATAGATATTTATTTCTTTATCAATGAGCCGGAGATTATTTACAAGCCTTTTAAATTTAAAAGCGTCTCTTTACATTTCAGTCCTTTTATAAAATTCGTTAAGCGTAATATAAACTTATATTGTTATACCCAAACATAAACAACAATTTTGATGCGTTTCATTTGTAAATATATGACTATTATTTTAAATAAAATAAGGCATATGAATGGCAGTGGCATCCCTAGAGACTGCGGCACTATTACATTACAGCTATTGTAGGTCGCGCCACGCACAATAGCTTTTCTTTAACGTCGAACCAAATTCGATTTCCGCGCCCAAGCGTTAGATTGGTATCGTTCCCTTAACAAAAATGGCCCTATAAAAAGGAAAGTTACACACTAGCGATAGAATCGGCAAATGCTCATTTATTCAACAAAGCCACGTTGACTTTTTGCTGTCCGTTTTTGCAAATCTATATTTGTCATCTTGTAACAGCTGTTTTGATTTTTTTATCAAGCATTGTTTCTTGTAATCTTTAAATATGCTCTTAAAAGTAATATATAATATCTTAAAAATGCCTCGTGGTCTCACGGTTCAAGTATGTGCCGTGTGATATAGATGTCCTGGGTTCGATTCCCGGGTCGGGCAAAGTTATTGGGTTATTGGGTTTTTCCATTAGGAAGTTCTCAGTAGCAGCACGGAATCTGGAAATGTGCCCGAAAAACGGCAATAGTCTCGCCCCCTATTACGTAGGACTGATACATAACTGGCGAAATGTGGGTGTAGAAATGCACCTCTGCCTACCCCATCAGGGAATACAGGCGTGAGTTTATGTATGTATGTATGTATTTTAATTTATTTATGGACTGTGCGGAGTGTTGGACGTACTATTAATTATTGCAGCTCATGCGTCATACAATGTTAATTGAATCGTAAGTGCAATCAATATGATTTTTATATAGGTACATCTATATATGTGCTGTCCAAATTAAGTCAAGGAAGACTATCATGCCGAGCCTGTAGAATCACAATAATTAAAAAAAGCATAAGGTTTGGAACCGTCGAATTCTTGGAGCTTTAACAATCTAATCGATAACGTTGATATCAAAAATTTAACTCGTCATCCTATTTTTATATTGCACCCAAGGAATAAAAATATCGTAAAGTATTTTACCTCGTGTTTATTTTTACTGATACAGGCGTATTTAAGTGATTAGAAATATATACCTAAAAGTATATTAGACGAACAGACATTTGAATTCTCGTAATGTTTTATGGACAAATATCAAAACATATATTTGAATTTCAATTTAAACCATACTTCCAGATGCATTTTTCTTGAAACTTTCATTCAATCTTGACCTAAATGTTGACATATCCTTGGCACACCTAAGATCCTTGGATATTGAACTAAATTTTTATATTGCCAAGTTTGGTAAAGGAACTAGTGACACATTTTATGATACGCTTCTATGAGCACTAAACATTTGAAGACCGTAAAAGTACTAAAGCCTTTGGTTTAAATAAAAATGCCACAGGCAAAAATAAAGAAATATTAAGAAGTTGGCGGTGACTGCTTTTAAGAATTTTATTTATTACTAACTTAGCTATACGCTTTGGGAAACTAAAGATTAAACAGTTCAACATAATTTCGACAACACTTATCAGAGACAAGCCCAAATGATTTGCCTTAGCACAAACAGTTATGTTTAGAGAACAATTATTACGGGAATTACATTGATAAGGCACTTAAGGCTGGACGCAACTCATAGAGCGAGCGCCGCAAAATCAACCATCGCTTGTAGACTTGCAATCGCAACCTGTTCATCTTCCGACTAAGATGCACACGAGTTTGGTGAACACATATATTGTATATTAGATTGTATCCTTATATTATCACTAGCGGTATGAATTCGCTTTATAAAAAAGAAACTATTTGTTTTCCCAATGCCAAATACAAAAAATCATTCAATTCATTAAGCAGTTTTTGGATTTATAAACATAAAAAAATACACATCTTTCCACTTTATACTCGTAGACAAAGCGAGCGAAAGAATGGTATGAAATAATGAACACATAATTGTTATTAAGGTATTTTACTTTAATATAACAAAAAAGAGTATTTATACAAAAAGTATTTAATATTGATTAACACCACCCTACACCAAACTTTATGTACATATGTATTGACATCGTCAGGAAAGCTCCGCGCCTTAAGAGTTCTTCTCAAAAAACTTCTATAGATCGCGAAAGCGGACGAGGCCCGCGTTTGTAGTAAAACATAACCCAACAAAACAATAAATTATTTTATGTTACTATTTCAGTATGTTCACATAACAGTGAACCTCATCCTACCTATTCAGTTTTGCAATAATATAGGTACTCTAATCAGTTAATAAAGTTTTCTTATCGTTACTTCTCATTTGCTGTTAGTCATGACTCATAATAATATATTATGGTTTTGTGTTGAATGAAACATATATCGCAGTTCCACATGTCAATAATTCATATGACATAAAGCCGATACGTCCGGCCCAGACGGAATTGACCTGGGCGCGTGTGCGATTGACGTTTGCAATTTATGTTTGAAAGAGCTTCCGTAAATTTCTACACGAAATTTAATTTTTATATAATATTAAAAGTAATCCGGGTAATATGAGTGATCTTAGAATGTATTTACTCAACATAAATATCTCCAAGAAAACAACACATATGCCATGAAAGAAATATAGATAAAATACTTTCCACAAATCAACATCGTTTCTAAACGGACTACGTGCATATGTAAGCTGATGATAATGATAATGAGTTACACTTTTTACGTGACAATGAATCTCAGTTAAATATTTCAACGGAAAATAAGAACTGCTACTATAAAAAATACTTATGAAAATATTGTCCATAAAAATGACTTAATTGTGCGTAAAATCCGTAAAATGTTTCTTCAAAATGTTCCAGTTTATTATGCCAAGCCTAGTCACCCTACAGTTGACCGTTACAGATGACCAGTTACATAGTTTCGTTATTATCCTACAGTTAATATTACTACTGTTGTGTGAATGGGATCGATAACCTTAAGGTAGATTGAAAACAATTTATATCGCAAGCAGTGCTTTCAATAAATTTTATTTTCAATTTAATGGGTAAAGTTAATTGAATATTCTTCATCTTCAAAGGCCGAGGGCGACTATCAATCATCGTAACATGTACGATTGCTCTGGTGTGGGCGTTTGTAAGCCTTCATAATCACTTTATATTATTTGCCTACAAGTATTGAAAAAGTAATACTGATTGTATGTGGTATAAGCAATAATAAGTTGAATACACCAGACGATATAGTATATACCCTCATATTTCTGACTCCATATGAAACTAAGAGACTTTTCGATCTCTTTTACATCCGAAACGAATATTTATGAATCACTCAAAATTTTGTCTCATTGCGGTAATCCGTGTCGAAAATATGTAGTAAAAATTGTTTTTTTTTTTTTTTACATGTCAGTGAACAAATGAGAATGCATCCGTATATGAGAATACTCCACAATAATTATACTAAGAGTAGAATTTTCTCTCCTACTCGCTATAGACCATTGTTACACTTTCACGCATAAACTACTGAAACGCTTTTGATAATTTTAGTACAAATCTAAATGGAACTCCAGAGAGGGCTATCTAGAAAAAGCTTCAAATTCCTGGGGATTTCTTTGCCAATAATAGTTGAGAGAATCAATATTAAAGCGAAAGATCTTGTGGGGAAACTCCGGTATAACAATAAGATAAACGATTGCCAAATAAATGGACTATGTATTGGTGACGCAATACAGCTTTATAGCTCAGTCATATAAGTTTATTTAATGCTAAAAATCTATGAAAAATCACGTATTTGGAAAAGAAATGCTCTTTTTGGCACCGTGCCTTATGGGTGAGACGTCTCTGCGATGTTTCTAGGTAAATGAGAACGAAAACTTTCACGAGAGAGACTTTTTATGAATATTTTGAGGTGAAGGACGAATATATCTAAAAATCTACGAGATCTAGATGATGAAAAGAATAAATATTTCCAGTTTTATGTACATTGGTATTTATTGGAGAATTTCATGATGAAAGTTTATATATTAAAAATATTATACCCAATAGATGAGTTAAATTCTTAATTACTTCCCTCTAGATCAACCGAATTAAGATATTCGTGCTATATGGAGTTCCAAAAGTAATACCAGTAGGTACTTTATTTTTAAAATAAAACATACGTTGATTATATCGTAACATGTTATAGTAAAAATTTAAATTTACGTGGATTAGAAACTACATAAGCCATGAAATTCCTTAAGATATTTGTAGTGATCTAACAATAGTTCAATTACTTTTGTTTTCTTCGAAATTTGACAATTCATCACGATCACCAGGTTTTGTTAATGTTTATGGCCTATGTTCATCACTTTGCTTCAATCACATACCACCAGATAAGCACTTACTGCATTACCGGATACATTCAATAACTAAATTTGATTTCTCCATCCTGAATTTGAAATCAATCTGTTAAAAAAACGTTGTTTACTAAATTACGAACATTTTAAACTTTTTAAAGGGTGCTAAAAGTACAATTATGGAAATAATTAGAAATAGGCGAGTAAATCTTTTTTTTTGTTTAAGTTATTGTTATAGTTGATATACATCATTGTTTATTGGTTATTATTATTATTCCATTTTTGATTAACCTGTTATCTTTGTACCTACAATCCTTTTGTAAATGAGTTTAATAAATAAAATAAATACACCCAACAGTCACATACATAGTTCTGACCCCACACTAGGATACAAGTCCTGTGTCGTGAGTATCGGAAACTACGCGAGACTTCTCGGTCTCACAAACACCCAGACCCGAAACAAATATTTGTAGATCATACAAACATTTGTCTCGGTGCGGGGATCGAACCCGCGGCCTCCGTTTCGCAAGCTGGTGTCTAGCCAACTGCGCCACGGGGCTGTCAAAGTTTGTCTCAAAGGAATCGCAAATAGTAATATCGGATTAGTAATAAGACCAGCTATTGTCACACTTAGTCTTAATCTATTTAAATTTAATTTTGTATCGTCCACTATGGTGTCAGTTTTACCATTCTATACCAACCCATGTGCTCGAACGTGCCTCCACTTCAAAATGAAAGGGGTAGTCCTTTGAACAGTTCGCTACATGAATGTACGTTCTATGAAACACAAGAAGCTGGCCTAAATATACAAAGCTCAGCACTTTCCTAGATGCAGGGACGTGAAGAACTCATTCAGTGTGTGACACATTGGCCTATATTGGTTTATGCTTGAGACTAAAAGCATTTGACTCACTTAAACCGCCTCGCTCTACTCCAGTTTTTGTCGCCTGCCTTTGAAGTATCAAAGAGAGAGTACTCTCACTTAAATTGCGCCTTGCTGCAGTATGTACAAGGCATTTACAAAATTTGTCCAGGCAAGGAAAATGCATTGGGTTTTTTTATTAGAAAGTTCTCAATAGCAGCACAGTCTGGAAAAACAGCACCTATCTCACCCCTACTACGTAGTAATTGAACCATAACTAGCAAAACACTGATCTCATCTCACCCAACCCCATAGGGATGCTTCAGCGTACTTACATTTTTTTTTATCAACCTAACATAGTTGAAACACTACTCTTCTCAATCTTTCTAAAAAAAAACTCAATATTTCCGACTGTATATTTTTTTAATAGTATTATGTATATTTATATATTATATATTTATTTAGAATTTCATATGTATCTTTGTATATATGTATGTATGTATTTAGTATGTATGTACATTGTACACACTGAACTCTCTATCTATCCTTTCTTTTTTTCCATCCTTATCCCAACATCATGGTTGTCTCTAAAGATCGTCTTGAGCGATAAGACCGCCAATTGTACTATTTTTCCCTCTGTGTTCTTGTTTTGTTATTTTATAATCATCGTGGTAAGGGTTGTACATCAATTATAGGCGAGGCCTAGCCCTAAATCAAACAAGGCTAGTACCACTAGGCTACACCGCTCTCTTGTTCAACACATAATATACCTATGTAATGAACTGGGCGGTGGCTCATTGATCAACCCTGTTTAACGGTAAGCCTGCATTCTTAGCTGTAATAAATTGATGAACATAAACTTCGCATTCTTGTCTAACCGTTATTTTATATAACGTGCAATATGTGCATATGTTGTATCTCTGACAAACCTTTGACATTTACGAGTGTGATTTTATCTTTTGTAGATTCTAAAAGAGATATGGTTTAGTAACGGACTTACTCAAATTTTATAATGGGGATGCTCAAAATCATCAAACTTGCTTAATTTTATTGATTAGGATAGCTTATTTATATTTAAAGTAAAATTTAAAAAAAATGGTATTATAAATGCCAAAGTAACTTTGCCTTTGTGTTACGTTTTCACGAAAAAATTACATAATTTTGTAATTACATTTTTTTTCCATAGACTTTTATAAAACAATTTGATGCTAAGATTTTAAAAGGTCATATCATGACCATATTTCTCTATGTTAAAACCAGACAAATATCATACAATTTTGTAAATTACCGGAAGTGATAGTAAAGTAATGATAGTATTACCTACATTTCGTACATTTTATTCGCATCTGTGATTTATCTTACATAATAAAAACTTCGTGTAGAGAACGGCGATTTTCTTAGAAGGGACCCGAAGTGCAAATAATGGAGTCGCGAGTTCAATACACTGTCATTTCTATACTTCACAATTCTTAATAATCGTTACTAATGCTGACAGTAAAGGCAAGCCAAACAGCAAGCAGATAGGCTTGAGAAAACTATCAAAGGCATGTTAATCAAGTTAATCTCAACAATAAAAACTCATATTGCTATGAAATGTGTACAGCTTTATACAATAGAACAAAACATAATATCAATATTCTAGTACATGTCTGATCATAAATTACAAGTCACATCCAGGGACCATTTGACCGATCGTTTTAACGATATTGCAGAAAATCGAACCTAATTAGTATCTACAGCACACCGCTGTGTTTATTGCACCAAATCAATAAAATAAATACCGTTAGCTTTCAATAGTTTATTATCGATGAAAACATCAACTACATTATCCACGAGGCGTCAATAAAACATAAAGTTATTATATTACTATTTATATTATTATAAAGTACTTGTACGAACAAATGTAATGTTTTTACTGTTAGGATTGTTGAAGAAGAAACTTTTGGCAAGAAAATGGAATCCAGCAGTTTTCTAAGTTACTAACTAGAAGAGAAGATAATTGATATAAGGCACCAGGATTCAATGGAGTCCAGCAGTTTTCTAAGAACTAAGTACTCGTAGAAGAGAAGAAAATTGAAATAGTGCACTAAATTATTCATAATTCCTATTGTTTTGTCTGTAAGAGCAAAACATACTATTGCGCCTATTTTACCGAAGAGTGCACAATTCTTGCACAGTAAATACATGTCATTAGGTCGGTAGGCAGTCATTCAAGATTACTGTACATACAATTGCACCATAAGACATGATTGCACGGTTGCACCCCAAAGGCCGCCGCCGCTCACCATAACTTATCTTGAATTACAATGCAAAACATCTCAGCCCCACGGCCTTTTTCGAAGGATCGTATTGAGAGATTGAAAAGTAATAGGTTTCATAAATTTAAAATTGTTGTAAAATAAGTACTTTGTAATAACATTATAGTTTTAAGATCTAGAGCCAATCTGTTATCAATCAAGAGTTGGGTTTTGTAAATGATAAGAAAGGGTTTTAAGGAGGTAGTAAAACAGAGAGCAGGGGTGCAGGAAAAGTTACAATATGTCAAAAAGAAAGAAGAAACCTCTTTTTGGTGAGCTCTTGTTTTCTTTAAATGAAAATTCAGAGATGGATACAATGAAAAACTTAGTGTTCTATAATATAAAAGTGAATCGGCTGAGCCGAGTTTCCTAGCCCTTTTTTAGAATTACAAATTACCAGAGCTTTGTTAATTCTTAAGCCAACTCAAATTAGATTCTTATTCCATCTCTTCACTTTCATTTTTAAAAGTCTACCGACGTTCCATGTTTTTAAACATTTCGTGGGTTAAAAATATTCTTGAGCATTTTTTTCATTTACATATTTTATTAATACCACTTTCTGTCTAAAGAAGTCAGCCTTGCTTCATTAAACGCAAAGAGTACCTATAAAAAAATGTGCATATTTTTTCACAACTTTTGTGTCTTTGTGGGGATCATCAGTTAAGTATTACATGAATGCAAAACCATCTCCATCCATTAGTCAAGTGGACAATACATTTAAAGCAGGCATGCAAAATTCCAAAGCATTAATAACGATTCCAATACCTACTTGGTGGATGAGCACTTGTCTCGCTTTCATGTACCATATTTTGACATGGTCGTACATCAGAACCAGTTTCCAATCGCATATTTAATCAGCGTACTGAATTTTAATATTTTTCTAATTGCAAGTAAATTGAAGAAACAATTACGTGTAACCAGAAAGATAGTGTCAATAAGAGAAGCAAAAATTATAATGACTTAAGTTGGTATGTTATGTTGAAACCATTGGGGGAGGCCTGTGTCCAGCAGTAGATCTCTTTTGGCTGACAATGATGATGATGATGAATCATTTTCTAATAAAAATTACTTACGGTTAGAATATAGTTACGTCTTGTAAGATCCGTGTAAAGTTTAGATATCCTTTCAAGCATTAATTTACAACGTGATATATGCTTAAAACAAATTTATGAATTAGAAAAAAAAACATATAAATTATATTATACGTTATACAACTCCAAATTACAAAGACAAGATTGCAAAAAATAATAATAAAAAAAAAACAATTAAGCACATAATGAACATGTTATAGAGTTCACAAGTAGGTTTTGTTTTTAAGTTAATTTGTAACAAAAACCTGAACAATAAACAATTCAATGAACAAATAGCAATAAATGAAGTGTAATGTTCTTCAATGGCGGTACAAAAGCGTTTAACCCTGATATTAGTGGAACAAAAAGTACTTTGTAAGTAATGATTACAATGAATCTCGGATGCCATGTCAGTCCCGCTACATCTGATGAAGACTAATTTCTGCTTCTGAACAACGACTTTCACTGAACAATAGGGCTCTTTGTTCAATGTTGTTCTTTTATAATTAATATTGTTTTGTGATTTATTTAATCAATGGAAATATATGAACTACCTACTAATGTTGAATAATGTCCGAAGTGTTTAATAAATAATTATTCTAACTTATGTTTTAATAAGATACTCGACCACCTGCTTAAACCTCGAGGCCATCACTACTTAACTGGACTAAGGCCTAAATCCTCTCAGTTGTAGAGGAGGCCAGTGCCCAGCAGTGGGACGTGTATGGACTGATAATAATGTTTTTGATACCTTCCGCCTTGTAAACAAGGGAATACTACAGGATAATTCAAATTAACTGAGCGTTATAAACATTTTATTTAAAATATTTCACAATGAACATGCAACCTTGATTTGCTTTAAATATTTTTGTAGTTAACGTATATTCTGATGCTTTTATAACCGATTGAAGATTCTACATAATTAATTCTCTTAATTGACATGTCATTTGAAAGCAAGAAAGGCATTATTATTAAATAAAATATTCGCATACCTATATATCATATCAATTTGTATTAAAATTTCGCAAAGGGGCGTTATTGACCTTTCGGATAGCAAAAACATTCACAAAATTATATTAAAACTTTGTATTCCAAACATACTATAGAATTTTCCAGAAATTAACTTGACAAAGTATTGCGACGTAAAAGGCTGGTTAACTTTGTAGCTAAAAGCCCATAAACTACAAGAGTACAAACGTTAATTGCGAAGGAACGAAGACAGAAATTAATTTATACAATTAACCGGAATGTCTTACTAGCAATATACGCATGTCGCGTTTAATTGTCTAATTTGGAAGTAAGCGTCCAATTGAACGCATGTTTCCCATAGAAATAACTCTAACAGGTTCCATTTTATCTTTTAGTCGATAACTCACCACCATAGTTTTGCTGTTTACGGTACTTCTATGCGTTAACGGTGTTTTTGTGAGGTGACTTCCTTAAACATATGACGTTACAATGCGTTCTTATATTTTGTTTTCTTGGAATTGTTCACAACATTCACGTCTATGTAGAAGCGACGCGAAGATTCTTAACTTTAAAATTTCTTTTTTATTTTGCTTGATTATTTATTGTATGTCCGTGTCTCTGCACGCGAAGCTAACACGTTCCGCGAGGTTATGAGCCGCAAATGCAGCACCATTATGACGTGAATCGATTGACACTTCAGTTTACACACCCAAGGCTTGTATGAAAGGTTGGAAAATTTTGAGCTAACATCAAAGCATACTGCAACGTTGCAAAAATTTGGAGACGTCCATTTTGGAAAGACATGCACATTTCACAACAATTTGATAGTGTTATATAACTTATAGAATATTTCCACAAAAGGTTAAAGGCTGATCGAAAATAATGTCAACAACAAACCGCTGCACTAATTGCATTGTTTAGCTCTTGTTGAAGGTTTATTGTCAAGGTTAATCGAATAGGACATACCATATCGCACTGAGCTTCCGCGTCGTCGTCATAGAAAATGGCGTCGCACTCTTCCATCCCTGCGGCTAGCGGCCCACCTCACTCCTCAGCAGGAGCCTCGGGCCCCTTCATCAAAACCACGCGGCCGGATCACCGGCATCCGAGCTTGCACTAATTACAGACACAACTACACAACACCGTCTGTATCGGACACCACTATCGGAACGAATTAAACGATCGAAATCTTCGGGATAATCCGATGAGTCACGCGATACCGAACCGACTTGGTGCAAGACTGCCTCGAGACCCGCAGACGACGGACGGAAGGTGTGGGTGTCCTTAATGAGCTGAATCAGGCGTAACGCAGCGGTTGAAGCACCTCGCGTTTGCTGTACGTTTTTTGGACAATTTACGGCGTACAAATTAATAATTTGATTGTTACTTTTTAGCGAAACGGTGAGTCGAATATAAAAGGTGGTGTATTTGTGTGGCGAACTGCGTAGATGACTGCGACTGGGCTGGGGTGAGGGTGGCGCGCGCAATCGCCGGGGTGCATTGATCGGATGCCCATTGCGCATGTGCTCTCTTGAGAATTCCTCGACTGTTTTGACATTTGCTTAGAGGCCACTTCACTTAAAATGTCTACGTACTGTGGAAAATTTCAAGTGCGCTAGACGTGCCGACTCATCACGCGTACATGCGTGCCGTCCTTGAATTTTTTCTCCTTTCTATTTTGCACAATAGTATACAGTTGGCAATAAAAAACATTTGAATAAGAGGCGTATTTTATTTATGTGACGTCAATACTGTCTAATATACCTTTTCTAAGCACTATCGGTAACAGTATGTCTACTACCCGATATTAAGCCCCTTCCTGTATTTAATGCTATTACACTAACTGGTTCAGTACTAAAGCAGGTGATGAACGACGTTGGTAGTGCTGGAAGTGTGTCAAGGCATGCGGGACACGCGGGCATTCACTACATGCGCGCTTTAAGCGTTCCGTTTATCCTTACACATCAAACTAGTTCAGGTTATTTTACGCGACATTATGGCGATGCATTTTGCACCAAAAAATAACACACCAAAGCCCATACTTGACGTTAAGCGTAAATTTATTCTTGTAAAGATAACACGGAACAAATAAATATCTTTGAATAAATAATAAGACATTAAATATCAGAATAAGCCTGCTATTTTTCCTTGGTTGGTTGTTTATTATACCTTATGAATATTGTTCGATTAATCCATTCTATCGCCACAGCAAAAATGTCAAGGGAAATGTTACAACAGTGTTATCTTGGAGAATCAAATATCGTGAGCGTGCTAACAAAATCCTGATAATGATATCAAACTTTGCATGCGTCGTAAATAGTAAATGAAAGTTGTAGACAAATGCTTTATAAATTAACTTTAATAAATATACTATAGTGAGCTGCCACAGCCTCCATACATAGCTGAAACTGTAGAAGATAGAATGCGTAAGGTTATGGTGTCTTGTTGTGAAGTAATAGCTCACTGAAAAGGAGCTGTTAGATTTTCAGGTTCTGTAAGTACGAGGATATAAGAAGGAAATAGCTATGACGAGGACGACCAAAATTATAAAAAAGAATAACCACTGGATCTATGGGTATGTGTAGACGTGTATGGTGTACCTTACAATAATAAAAGTATTATTTGTTTTAAAAAAACCTCAAAGGGAATGAAAAATGCGCCCAGATATAGCTGTAGCAAGCTGCTAGTAATTGATGGTAAGATCTAAGAGTCATAGAGACCTGGCTATAAAGTGAGACATAAGTCTTGATTCGAAATCGGAAACCTACGAGAGGCATTCTGGCACGGCAAAGTGACTCCACTGTACCTGATGGTAAAAGATTTGCTTTTCACTTTCGCAAACATTTATGGATCAAAATTCACTAAACATCATCATCATCATCGCTTACGGTTTCATTGTACTTTAAACTTGCCTCAGTATATCCTTTTTTTTCCTTTCCATCTCTCTTTGATCAATCAGGTTTGATGAAAACACCCAAATTTTATTACTAAACAATGTATGTAGGTACTCACCTCTTTATAATAAATGAATTATATTTAAACAATGTGTACGATACTACCGGTATTTTTCACACAGACTTTATAACACCTCTATCAGACCGTGACGCATGACATCATTTCCTATGCAATGCGTTAGTACAAAACGGGAAGATTTACTGATACGCCTTTATTTCAAAACAAACAGGTACTACCTGCTATAGCATTCATTAATTATATTATTATCACTGCCATGATACTGTAGGCGTAAATGACGCCATATACCAGGCTGGGCGGGAAGTTTTTGATTACACTTTCGTAATATCACTCCTACTTAGAACTAAGTATATTAATACTTAATTGGCACTCATTTAAACGACCATAAAAGATAAATATTTAATTACGACTCAATTTTACGGCCATAAATATGATTATATGAAAACCTGCGTGAGAATTATCCTCATAAATGAAGATGTTAAGTGAAGCCCAGGCGTAGTAGACAGGATGATGGACAAACCCTCTAAATATACTTGTTCCCCCTAAATTTAATTGACAGGACTGGCTACTGATGGTAGGGTTATAATGGTCAAAATAAAAAAGGGGACTGAGAAAAAGGGGAATGACCATTTCTTACCAGTCAACACGAATATGCCAGAATTATGGTGATCTCGGAACAAGACACATTTAAATGGCTTTTGCCTTTTACACTTTATATACTGTCGCTAGTAACAGTACTATGCGTAAGTTTAAGGGCCTAGAAATAGTGACACTCTACAATCATAATTATCGGTAACAAGTATGTTCCGTGCGATCTAGAGGTCCTGGGTTCGATTCCTGGGTCGGGCAAAGTGTTATTGGATTTTTCCATTAGGAAATTCTCAGTAACAGCACGGAGTCTGGAAATGTGCCCGAAAAACGGCAATAGGCTCGCCCCCTATTACGTGGGACTGATACATACCTGGCGAAATGTGGGTGCAGAAATGCACCTCTGCCTACCCTTTTGGGGAATACAGGCGTGAGTTTATGTATGTATGTATGTAATGAAGATAAAATTGTATGAAATTGAGATATACGATCACGTGGTATATCCATACGTGATTTAAATTTCATACATTTTGTTTTTTTTTACTAGCATTACGATTGTAGACTATGGCTTTGCTTACGGCCTTTGGTGTAGATAATTTCTTCTGACATATACATCATAAGACATGAATAATGATGTAATTTCCCATGCAGTGACAAAAATAACATCAAGATTCTCCACATCAATACGGCGTGTTTCGAAACGCTTGCGCAAGCGCACAATTAGCGACATTCTCGCTTTAATTATCGCGTAATCGTCGGCGTACAATTTCCTGTGTGTCATTGTCCACAAACAATACAAACACCTTAGTTATATAAAGCCAGACCTGGATTACCTCGACCGTGTAAACACCAAAGCTTACATTATAATTTACTATCAACTCATCTTTTACTTGAAAGTACCTACATCTTTGAACTATTTAGGATTGTAAGTTTTTTTTCTGCGTTTTTTTCTGTAATACAACGGGAAAATTACTACAGTGTACTGTAGTGTAGCTATGGAAATTATAATGAATATTACCAGTTCCTATTCACCCCAATGTTGGGCACAGACCTCTGCTTACACTTTAAGATTGTGTGTGATACGCAGTGCATTTACGAGGTTTTTTACGATAACAATTTTCTTATTAAGCTAACTACTTAAGACTGTACTTGAAATTATACATAAAAAAGGCATTAAGGAAATAAGTATATATTTTTTTGCTCTCGTGAAGGTCTGGTCTTTTGTACATTACGAAGACGCTATCAGATCACGTAATTAATAGTTTTTTCGACACTGCATGACCTTTTATAACATCATAAAAGTTTGTTCAAACATCCATTAGTCATTTACACGTATTAACATTGTAAAATATAAAATTGTTGTGTTCAGTAGTCGTATTATTTAATCTAACTTTTCTTCTAGTCCAATAACTACATTAATTTTCACACTCATTAAAAAACAAAAATCTTAATTAGTTTAGTAATATAATATGCAGATGCTTTTTGTAGAAGTAATTACGTAATACCTAGATGTAAGCGCTAATCGTAAAAGCAAAGTGAAAGAATAACAGCGTGCAGTGCAAAATGAATTTTAAACGGATGTGTTTAATTTATAGCACCTGCTCCATCAACATACAAGATAGCGATTCCGAACAAGCGCGCGACTAATAAATCTAGTCCGCGAAACAAGTCTGCGTACGTAAATCGTGGATTAACTTTTACTTTTCTATTCCAACTCATTATAGTAAATGCGGTAACTGCGCTTAAAACATTTGACAGCTTAAAACATTGCCACGCCGATACTTAATTAATGACAGTTATGATTAAAATGACGCCATTACACCATATTGACAGCCCCGTGGCGCAGTTGGTTAGTAACCAGCTTATGAAATGAGAGGCCGCAGGTTCGATCCCTGCACTAAGACAAATTTTTGTGTGATCCACAAATATTTGTTTCGGGTCTGGATGTTTGTGAGACCGAAAAGTCTCTCGTTGTTTCTGATACCCACGACACAAGACTTTATCTTCGCGTGGGGTCAGAGCTACTTATTTTAGGACAATGGACTACAAAAAATTAAAATCTAATATGCATTTTATTAAAGTTTTATTGTATTTTTATATATCGCAATTCATGTTCAGTAAGTCCCGTCACCCGTGGTGTCAATATGTGACGTACGATCGAAATGCCCTGGTTTCGAATTAGTAGTATTGGGTGCCCAAAAAGTGGCAATAGGTCTACCTTATCAAGTAAAACTTAAGAGCACAATAGTCGAGACTCGGATGTAGAAATACACCCCTGCCTACCCCTCCGTGACTATTGCATAACTGTAACCATTATTACTACTACATAAAATCTTATATACCAGCCACCGCGGCGATCTGCGTTGCAAAAGTTTGCACTCCAACTTTACTCAACTCCAACTTTATTGCAATCTTACGCGGCCCTAACAGCCAATGAGAGCGTTTACCGCGGTCTTAATAGCTGCTACCACGATTTACATAGTGGCGTGTGTGTGAGCTGCCGCCGGTCATTGCCCGCTTCCCGTGAGGCTGCATTCCACCGGGACCTGTAACGTGCTACCCGCAAAGCGGTGCGTCTAGGATGTAACGTCACTGCGGTCTTGGAAAGGGACAATATATATTTTTTTTAATTTACTGGCAACATTTTCTACAAGTTGCTGCAAGTTGCCAGAATTGTGGGAATGATGCGCTGAAGACGACTTTTTAAATTATAGGTATACACCACATAAATATTAAAATCAACAAAAAAGACGAATCAAGTAATTGTAGAAAGTGTAACACAAGGGACATTATTTTCAAAAAAATTGCAGGAATACGCTGCTAATATCCTTGCATGGTGTTTATAAATCCAAAAATACGATGTTAATTTTAATTTCACACCATTAAGACGAGTAAAAGTTGGTGATTTATGCAAAAAGCCGACAACGTGATAAATTTTATTCATTTCATAATTACGGCTTCTAAAAATAGTATTAAATGCCGACATTTTTAATATATTAAAAAAAACATTAATTAAGCCATAACCACCTACATATATGAATAATATTATAAGGATATTTTTAACTTTACATACTTTTAGTTTTAGTTAAGATTGTTATGAAATTTTTACCCATACATTTATCGAACATAATTTTTGTTTTAACTTTTTAGTGGCACGGTAACTTCACCTGTAATAATAATAAGGCAAAACCGTCCTAATAAAACATAAGAAAAGGATTTAAACCAGTCAATTTGTTTTCCGAAACTACACACTTATAAAAAAAAACCTATAAAATTTGGGTGGTTATTATTTTATGTAAGTACCTATATTATTTTATGTATACGAGTGTTTGGTGTATTTATTCGTGCATATGCCAATTTGCCACAAAATGATCAAGATTCATCATTTGTTACTGATTTTAACTAAAAAAAATTGACTGATAAGTCTAAATATTTTTAATAAACCTAGGCTAAGAAAAAATATTTTGGAACTTCATATAATGACTATAAGCGCTTGGAAATGTGATATAGCTCTGAATAAAAAACTAACGATTATTTCTTTATCAACGGGAAAAAATAAATGAATACTAAATAATCCTTTATTGTTATCCATCTCACCAGCGAAATTCATGGGATGGATCCAAGGTTTTTGGGTAACAAAAAAATGTTAATATCAGTTAGATCATAAATAAAATATTCTTCCAATAACAACATCATCTGCGATCTAAATGGTTCTTTTTATTAACTTATTGCCTTCGCCATATTTGTACACCTCGATCGTAAGGTAAGACAAAACAAACTGACGTCACAGACACACCTTATAAGCTTACACTATGATATAATCTGAAGGCTGTTACCAAAATACTTAATAAGATTTCAATAATATTAATTGGTGCGTGGTTGTCGATACTGTGTCGTACATTTTATAAATTACTCGCGTAATAAAGTGAGCCATTGGAGTTCAAGCAAAGTCTTTTTTTACCGAACAGCTAATTCTGAATGTGCTATCCAATTAGACTTTTAAGTAGCGAGAGAAGTTTGTCTCTCGTCAATCCAGAAATTCAAATTAATGTTTTCAATTAAAAATAAGCGATTTATAGATAAACAGCTAACTAACAGAACACTTCTATTTTCTAAAAGCTCGTAATTCTTGACGGGCTTCGGCTGTCACGTCCCAATTCAATTATGGTATCGTTTATAACTATACGTTTAATACTAATCTCAAAGCGGTTAAAATAAATGCTGACATAAGTGCACCGTAATAATATAGTATTAAGTTATTGCTAATCTAATCTTCTGTTACACCATCCATTCACTGCCGTAATTTCTTTGAGCTCGACGTTCTCATAATTTTCTTTTACGTCCCTAAAAGACCAGTCACCTCAGTTCAACTACAGTAGAATCCGTTTATTATGACTCCGTTTATATTGACCAACCGCTTATTATGACTTTTTTTTTTTTTTTTATTGGAACAACAAACAGTTACACATTCTTACAACACAACGAACTTTGGTTTTCATATAAAATTCTTCGTAAAAGTCGGATATAATGACTTCGCTTACAGTGACATGACGCTTATTATGACCCATTTTTTAATAATTAATGTCCGGTTATAATGACCGACATGATTCTTTATTCTACCTTCTGCAATGTTCACTGATTCCCGACGAAGAAATATGAAAAATACATGTATGTATGTACGAACATACATAATATGTAGATACATGTATCGTACTTATTACGTGCAATTTTTATTTTGTATTTATATACTATGTTTATCTATCAAAATGTAAATAAATATCTAAATAAATGTTTACCTCAAAAATGATTTTTTTTCACTAAACGCTTTGTATGACGTCCGCTTATTATGACGTGTTTGTCAATTCCCTTCGATGTCATTATAAACGGATTCCACTGTAATATTATTCTTATGTTAATGGCAAAAAACATAAAGCTGGAACTACATAATCATTTTTTGCCTGATATTAAAAAAAACTGCAAATCAATGACCTGACGAAGCGTAGCAATATGGTTAGTATGGCTGTATTGGTGTAATGCGGTCTTCGTATCCCAATATTCTAATGTTTAAATACAAATTCAATCTACTACGTGTGCTGGGCAAACATTACAAAACTGGTTGACGATTGCACCATCTTTGTTTTGGTTGGCGCTCAGCAATTAAATTTATATGACTGGTTGCGACGAAAACGTTACAACTTTTAAATGTTATTCATGTAATAAGGCTCTCCGTGACTTAGATAATTTCGTTACAAATGAGGTAATGTTTAGAAATTTAAAGTTTTCACTTTAAATGTGTTTAGATTCTACGACAACATAAATGTAACCGACAAATTTCCACTATGAAATTAATATAAAGGCAGTATAACATATTTCAATTATAGAAACATATAATTATAATCAATAATCTCAGCGCACAACAACCAAAGAAGCCTATCTTTAAATAAAAATATTTCTTAATAGCAATAGCTTTATTTGATGAAACTTTTATATAAAATACATTAGTTTTTGTCCTTCACAAGACAGATTAAATATATATAAAAATGAACAATAAGTTTTCTTTGGTGGAAAATAAAACGACAATAATTCATCTGGAAATAACTAGAACATAAAAGCAGAAAGCGAACTATAGCGTCAAGTGAAACAATAGTCGTACTTTGATAAGTCTATGAATTATTGTCTCTGGTTGACTGAGTATGACCGCGGCAAAAGTAGTTCAAGTCTACGCCAGGAACGTAATTACATACCTAGCAGATTAAATAATGACAAGACCTTTTCTGCTGCTTCGATTTCTAGTTATTTATTGATCTTATGAAATCGAAATTCTAAAATTTGTTTAAGACAATTTCAAAAACATGATTAATCTTACAGTAATACCTAAACACTAAAGCACTGACTTCATTACTGTATAATATGCATACATCACGCTGTATTGCGCCAACTCCCCTACTAAGCGAGGGGTCTGGATTGTACACCTGGTCGTACTTACACTGAAACACATACATTCTCCCCTGTGCACCATAGGGATAGACAGATACTATTGATCTCTATTGAAATGAAATGAAATTGCTTTATTTGGTCACGTAGGCAATCAAATAGCACTTATGACAAGTCAATACAGAAAAGAAAAATCTTTTATTATTACATTATAATTTAACTATGGTTCATTTTATATAATTTGTACAAAAATATTTACGGTTTTTTTTATAATTTATTTTTAGTTTTCATCAGGAAATACATAATATCTTATTAATATTATTTTAAAGTAAATAACGAGATGGACATTGTGTATTTCCGAAACGTCACGTATTATTTTAATGGTACCACCGGATCCAAACGCGACCCTGACTGAGAAGACCCGGCGAAACAAACTATTTTTTATTTTTCTCGTTTCTGTCATATTACACTCGCTTTATGCACTTTCATCAATCGCTTTGAGCATTCAAACCGGTTCGGGATGCTCCTGACCCAATCCTTTTTCATCGTATCACCAATCTGGGTGTAATACTTTATTTTGTATAAAATACATGAAGATCCAGAGTGTAAACAGACTGATTTAAAATTAAGACAGGTAATTTTTACTTTTTTTTTTTTAATTAAAATCACATTAACGCTAAAAAAAACTCAAAAAAAAAAAAAAAAACGTTTTGATAATCACCGTAACTATTATCTGTCATAGTTTACACCCTATATAAACTACATAAGTAAACTCAGTCAAACAGAATTCGGAAACTATTTGGAATACTACAGCGAGTAAACGAGTTATGTAAGCCCGTATTTGCTCTCTCAAAGCGAAGTGTAAATTAATTAATTACAGTGGCTCGTGGCGTTGTTGAGATGCGTAAACGTAATTTCATATTACACAACAATGTTACAACAACTGCAGAATGCGAGGCGTTACGAATCTATCGGAATAATTAGATTTTTTAATAAAGTTCTTATAACGAGATACAGCGGAAATTAAAACTACCGTCGCGTTTAACACTTTGTTTGTTAGTCTCGTAGCAAAAATGTACCAAGTGATTAAGAGGTCCCGAGATCGATTGCCAGGGCAAACATAATGATTTTTATTTATTTTTACCGTTGGAAATTTTTCCAAATAACTTCTCAATATGCATAAGCTGTATCGTCCCACAGCTCAGCAACTATTTTTTACACTTAATGAAATAATAAATATTTTCATCGATATCTACGTAGTCCCTCTTCTGGGCTTTCTCATGTATTCAAGGGGATTTAGACCTCGACTACGCTGACTAACTCCATACATTTTTAAGCGTGGAATGATGTTATTTTACAGTTAGTGTATGCAAATACCAACATTTCATAACATAGTTGATAAGATCCGACCGTGACCACAAGGAATGCTACTTCGACATCTGTTTTGACACCGATCACAATCTAGTAAATGTCTAAACCACGAAATAATTAAATTCGTGCAAGACGGTTTTCGTGCGTACGTTTTTAATTCACTTATTATTAACGTCTTTAACTTATATGATCCTTTTAGAATCTTTATGCTTAATCATATTATAAAAGCGAAAGTGAATTCATTTATCAACTCTTCAAGCATTGACCGCTGAATCGATTTTGATGAAATTAAATAAGACCTGTGAGATACGAGTTGTTTAGATTCCCCAAAAACAAATGCGGTAAATTTTCTTTTTTGCAATATATTGCTTGTCAAAATCTTTATCAACGCGAGCGAGAACAACGAGTAGTAGCTAGTGTACCATAAAATATACTAACAATGCCAGCAATTGTATCAAAATGGTATAATTCTAGATGGAGAATACAGATTTATGTAAATCATGACACAAATATTCAATGTCTTTGTTCCAAACACCTGTTTCTAGCATCCTGTGACCTTCACTATATCCTAATTAGTTGGTTGGAAGCCTTCCCACACCAGTTTCCAGCGCGTGGCTGTCAAAAGGCTTTTTGCACCGACCAATTAGTACGCAAACTGCTCACTATTCAATATAATGTGTTCATATTTAGTTGAATCTGAATGACTTCAACGTACTTTATTTGTACTACTGAAGTTTGGAGTAATTAAAATGAAAACAGATAAGTTCTTTTGAAATGGCTTTACCCAATAAAAATATGTAGTTACTTATACATATACAAGTTGATACGTGTTAGAGAAAATCTACACGCTTAAAAAGTAATCAAAGTAGAGAAAACACCGTTAAAATTTGTCACGGACTCATACATGCAGCGAAGCTTTTACAATTTCGCATAAACTTCAAAATCCACTATCGTTTCTGCATTGATCGATAGCTCCAAGGTTTTAACAAAGTGGCTACATGCGACATTGTTTTCAACCTCGCTTGAAAAATTGTATCAACATTGCATCATCAGCCGTCTGCTATGCACGGACCTCTACAGCTGAGAGGGGTTAGGCCTTAGTCCACCACGCTGGCCTAGTGCAGACGGACTCCACAACTAAGAAATTCTTAAGAACTATTTAGGTGTGAGATGTCCTCACGATATTTTCCTACACCATTAAAGTACGTGATAATTCATTACGAATACACTTCGAAAAGTCAAGAGTTTTTGACTCGACCGTTCGCCTAAATCTCGAGGTCATCACTACTTTAGTAGTACCAACATTTAAAATTCAACAAATTGAGTCGCAGAATCAATCTGTGTCTATTGACGGCCGTTCTTATCAGTTACGGTGGCTGGGTTTAATTATGTACTTAGAACCGGCTGAATGTAACTCTGTTTACAAAAGCCAAGATTGCAATCCGCGTAATGTGGTTCACTATCAAAGCGAATGTGGAGAAATGTTGCCGTTGCAATTTGCACAGTACTTTTAATTACTTATTGGCATTATGCAATATTCGTTCCTTTTACGAACTGTTATTAAATGCAAATTATGTCCCCTAATTTAGTCATTAGTCTAGTAAATAAAATACAAATATGATATAAACTTGGTATTGTTTAATTGAATGTGTTTTTTTTTTTACAAAGGCTTACTCCAAATAAACTAAAATTATACATAACCTCACCTACATATCAGTCTCACATAATAGGTGGCGAGTCTACTGCCGTTTTTCGGGTACAATTACAGGCTTTGTGCTGCTACTGAGAAATTTCTAATGGAAAAAAATCCAATAACATCACACGTCATATACTAGTGCCGCAAGATTTCGAGGCAGCAATTTTAATTAAATAAATTTTGAACTTATTTATTTGTTTTAGTTTACGATATCCTGGTAACTACACCGTTAATAACTATATTTTTAAGTAATTCTTCGAATACATAACGTAACGTTATATATTTGAATTGTGTTTAACTTAGTCTTTATTTTACAACTATGTACATTCTTTTCCAATGCTTGTTTTGATTTGATACCACAAGTATTTTGGTAATGGAATTAATTAGTGCTTATTTAGTTACTCACAACGCCCTGTTAAATGCACTCTTGATGAAGTTTTAATGCCCCTGATTTCACTGGTTTCCATATTCATAAAATTTCTCATCATCATCATCAGTCCATGCCATATACATACGTCCCACTGCTGGGCACGGGCCTCCACTACAACTGAGAGGGTTTAGGCCTTAGTCCACCACGCTGGCTTAGTGCTGGTTGGCGGAGTACACACCAGGTAGAAATTGCTATGAACTTTTAGGTGTGCAGGTTTCCGTGATAATTCATAACATTTAATAATACTAAATCAATACTCGTAAAACCAGAGAAACGATGTTTCTGCGACATATACTGCTACGCATTTTCTTCGATTTGAAAGGAAATAAATGACATCGACGATAAGTAAAAGACAGTTAAAACAACATCCATAAATAAAAAAACTTTTTTCTAATCGTATTTATACAGCTGCCAAAAAAGAGGCAAACGCTACAATATTGTTTTATCATGAAGAATATTATTGGCAAGGACAGTCGTTTTTAAAATAAATCTTATATCAAATCTTGAAGCCCTGTTTGGACGACACACTGCTTATCATCAGGTTTAAAATTAAAAAAGTCAGGTATAAATTGTTTCCTCACTAGCCATATACAATATTTAAAAATAACACTTTAAATTTCAATGTTTACCTAGGTTTTAATAGACACTTTCATTGTTCTCAACACCTGCCCCTGTTCTGCGTACAACCCTAATGTCGACGACGCAAATCAGCCCGCACCCTCGTTCATTTGTTTTTTATCGTTCATCAAGGTTGATCGGCAGTGGCCATAAATTGCGCACCTCGCGAGGGATAGCACGGAAAGGCCTCGAAAGTTCTTGTATTACATTCAAAACCATCGTGAGCCCTGTGTTTTCGTGACTGCTATACTTATTTCCAAGATAAACACGCTTTTTATTCACCAGATAGAAATTTTACCACCAAGACGTGCGCGTAATAACTATATAATGATACCAATGTGATGCAATCTCAGGAGCACAAAAGGTCCAATGATAATCATCTGATGATTGAATATGCATTGCTGTGTTATACTTTCTTTGTAATCTCGTCTCTCTTATTATTAAGCCCACGCATCTACCAAAATGAAGTCAGGTTCTTTGTAGTCCTATAGACATTTAACAACGTAAAATTGCCGTAGGTAATAACGATTGAGAAAGGAAAAAATAAAGCCGCGATAAGATTATTTTGATACAAAGTAAGATTATTTTTTGATGTTGAACTTTTGTATATACATTTAGCAAATTCCTTTTCTTTATGTACATGGATTTTATGTAAGTATGTTCATTTAATTGCCTGCTATCCCAGTACACATACATATACTTAACATATATTCCATAGCTTGTAGCCCTTGTTCACTTTTTACGACTGCTTTACTTAGTGTGTGATTGCTCAATCATTATTATAAAAGTTGCATAAAAGCCTTGTGCATAATTGTTGAAAGAACTTTTATTTAAATTAAGGTTAAATCTCGGTCATATTGCACAGTGTACAAATATTTATTTGTAGTTTATATAAAATAACGCTAAGGTACTCTTACAAATGTTTTATTTAAACATTATTAAATACTGCATATTTTGTCTTTGAATGAGTGAAGTTATTTTAAATTGCTCTGTAATCAAATCATAACGTCGCCAAATAATATCATTATGTTTCGTTGATGTAACAACAAAACTACAAATCATTATAAAATCATTCACATAAGATAAAAAGAACGAACATTAAACGTCAGTCATCATGAAACTCTGTGACATTTAATTAATTCACTCATAAATAACCAAGAAGCCATCGCGAAGATATTTTACAGTAATGGGCATCATCACATAACCTGTTAAGCAGGCAACCTAGTGCATGACTTTCACCCATATGAGCATCGCTCCAAACTCCAAACGAATATTAACTAATAACTATGGTAGTACTAGTACATTTATAAAACCCAATAATTAGTATCTAAACATAACATGTCGTGTTTAATTAAATGTTATATAGATTACAAATTAAATTCCTTTAAAATAAAACTATCACTCCTCTGACGTCATGACTATCAAATTAAGCTAAAGCTAAATTAAGCTATGTTAATTAGCTAAGCTAAATTAAGCTTGGTAAGTACTCGTAAAGCCAAGGAACAAATAAACCCATGTTCATCGGTTTGGAGACTATTTTCACCAAAAAGACCTGGAAATTAAGCAATTTGCCATACAATTCTCTTTCCACAATTTCACAAATTGCTGCTCACTTGGATTACGCCGTAAAGAAGCAAGGAGTGCAATTTATTACGAGCATTAGTGAAACTGCACAACAATCGTTGCAAATCGGCGGGCGAGGAAGTAGCAACATGGCTATGCGACTCCACTTTTTTGCCCCTTTAACAATGCGATTTATCGAGAACAATACAACATTGTACCTAGATGATTACAGTGAAAGTTTTCCACTTATTTGTGCTTATCTGAGCCGTACTCGTCAAGTTATTGTATTATCTTCTATAAATCTAAAATCAAACAACACACAACGTGATCGACATTGATAAATTGTTTGCATAGACTCTAATGGTTGTCCTCCAGCGCTTATAAAATCTTTGGTATTTCAACTTCGACATCTACTTACTTATTACTTTCAAAACATAACTTCACATCAATGAGTATAGTATTAAAGCCATGATTTTATCTGGTTATTTTTCTCCTGTGTATAAGAAGGTGTGAGTTAACGTCACAACTTTTAAACCGTTTGAAATATCGCTACCCATGAAAAGTTAGGCTTAGAGGTGTATTCAATAACTACGGCGAAACCATTGTCAATACTTCTAGTATTTATGCGGGAATATCGCATGGATAACTTGAAACACAAAGTAATATTTTTTTATCAGATGAATCAACTAAAACAGTAAATATTTATAGCTGACGTCCAAATTTGAAGAAAATCAGTGTCCCTATTATACTATATTATAAAAGTCTGGCGTTAACAAGGCATTAAACGTAATGTTCCAATTAGAGTTTACCGTCGACCTAAAACACTAGACTAACTCTCGTTTTATCGAGAACACATTGACATCACAATCACGACAAACATTTATTCCTATCAAGGTCTTTACAAATCTTATTTTAATTGGTTTTCTATCTCAGAGCGCTGTTTCACTTAAACGGGCAGGAAAATTGATTTTAGTTTAATGCACTGCGTTTGCATATAATTTATGAAAGATGAATGTTTATTAAACCTTTAGGACCTAGAAATACTGACTGAAAATACTTTAAGTTTTTTTCGTAATTGACCCTTTAGGTCCAAATGAGATTTACATATTTCATATCGCTATTAGCTTAATTATTTAAATTCCACTTGCGTATTTCCTCCATGAAATAAAGAAATACTTTTCATGTGGACAATTTATGGATCGTCGGGTGCAGATAAAAAACGTGAAAGTTCACATTATTCCATGATGTCACTATGACTCACATGTGACCGCACCTTATTCTACATTATATTGTTATCTTTACATCTTAATTCACGTCTCCAGTGGCACGTGATTCGAACATCGATCGCTTGTTAGGAGTAGGAAATAGTGTAAGGGGCAAAATAATGGTGGTGAACGGCGCCGTGTCACGAGCTAGGACAGTCGTGCCGGACATCATCCGGTGAAAATAACACTTAATAAATAATGCGTAGCTACAATGACAGATAAACTTATTGTTCCATGCACTCTTAAACCGTTTAAATAGTATTCTTTTAGGACTTTGAGAGCATACAAGTGTGCCAACATTTCTTATTCATTCGAGTTTGAATGCTTTTAAGACCTACGCTTGTTCTGTTTTTATTTCACTTTTTTTTTGTTTCAAGCCAACAGTTCGGCTTTGAGTATGAGGGTTCGCTCAGTCGCAAAACACTTGAGTGCCACACTTAAGGTTTGCCAGCCAGAAAAGTGGAGTCTAGCTCAAAGGCGACTTAAACAGGTTGATGCAGACTCATTTTTATTGCTTACGTAATGTAGATTGAATTTGAGTTCAATAATCTTACTTATTCAAATTCAACGTAACATCTACAAAAAATCTTGGCCATGCCCGTAATACTAACATTTGCAATGATAAAATGCAGAATCGATATACCTAAACATTCTTACAATTTGACACAGACACAAAATATAAAACAAAATACAAAAAGAGATTTACAAAACTGGTTTCATTTTACGAATACAATGAGACGTAATAAATTCAATTATTTATTTTTCTGTCGGTTATTTTAGCCAGTGACATTAGCTGTTTAAGGAAAAACGTTTTTATGAATCCAAACAGAAAATCTAAGACTTTTATGAATTAAAAGGTGCTTAGTATAAAAGGGACTTTTAACTCTGCGTTGAAGGCGTAGTTTATGATTGCCTACTACAAAGATTTTTAGATTTTGAATTATAAAAACGATAATGGATTACTCCGGAAAAAGTACATTAGGTTGAGTACTTCCTAAGCAGCTATAATTCACTAGATTAATGTGAGATATTCTGTAGCAGTTTCTAAAAGCAATACGATTTTTTTTTGTAATTAAACTTACACATTAAGCTTATTGGACAGAAAAACTAGATGAATTTACCTTGAGTCAATGTCATCTACCTGCTGGGCAGCTGTTTTATCCTGGCATAGGAATACACTTACTCTGTAATTTATGATATTTCCAATCCAAATTCAGTAGTGTACTACTGATGCTATATACTGATGCTAGTTGTAACTAGCATTTCTCGCTTCATATCAATGCTGATCGCTACAGATTTTGTCATGCTATGCTTAAAAATCCAATGTTTTAGAAAAAAAATATGCGTGAAACGTGGGCGTGGGTGTTGCAAAGAAAAAAGATTTTTCATTCCGAAGTAATTGCATGTAGTTTTGTCGTGGAATAAACAATACGGAATGAGCAAAACGGAATAAATGACAAAATAAGGTTCAACTTCAGACTTATTATAGCTGATATCACGTGTTCTTTAAAACACGATATTTTCAAACTTACAAGACTTTCGAAGTATACAGGGTGTAAGGATCCTTATTGGCCTTACTCATCTTTACTTGCCTTTAACAAAGTGGAACCGGCACAAGCTTTAGCGCATTTTTGAATGCCTTCAAAAAACTTTGGATTTAATATCTATTTATCTACAACCTGTATCTCGCTCGCACGCTCTCAATACACAAATAAGACCTCCTATGTCACCATAATCACACAATACATGGAGACGTAATGAAATCACGTGCGCAAGAATGCTTCACTATTCATTTTATTATCAAACAAGACCTACAATTTTTTTGTGCATGTTATACGAATCTTGTTACCTTTTCGTTTGGAATATAAAAAACCTATTCCATATTTTTTTAGACATTACGACACGCTAAGGCTGACAAAGTTTGCGGATCAAACCGTAACAACCAACTTTCGGATTTATAAAATTAAGCATTATTTTTTGCACAAGCATACCTTTCTATGAGGAACTTAATCTACACGTTCGCTGTCAAATTGGTATTACGTGAAACTGTCACACCGACATTTATTATTAGCCATGAATGTTATTAAAAGTTATTGCTCTCGCGTAACAGATTGTCACTTTCGCTCCATATTAGCTATTTAAATTGATATTATCCGCTGAATATGCATAGTTTAAGTTCATCGGAGAAGTAATCATGATAATTACTTAATATTATTTTATTATAATATTTCATAATATCTTCATTTATATTTGTTATCGTGGAGAGAGCAAAGAGATTTGTAACATTTTTTATTTGTAGTAGTAGTGATAAATATTTATTGAACATCTACTCGTATGCATATGCTATAAAATCGTATTAGTAAATTGAAGGGAATTATTATTTTCGTGGGCGAACACGAGGTAGAGCATGTGGTTTTCCAAATAGATAGCAATTAAAACCACTGCGCTGAAAATGAAAGGAGAATAGCAAAACTGCTGTCTATCTATGGTTGTAGATTAACCGAATCGTTTTTTTAGCAGCAGGTATCATCAAAAACATTCTCACTATAGTAAACAGAATTAAAACTATACCTACAAGTCCTTAAGTCTGTCTCCAGATAAGTTAGGTAGAGGCGCGAAATGCTAGAATTCAAGGCTGTTGTTCAATGTGTCCCGCGGCCAATGTTTGGCATGAAACGCAAGATCAGCATACCAGCTTTTTAATTGACCCTTCATTAATAACTCACCAATTTGGCCTCTGAAGATGCACTAATGACATACTCGACCAACACTGCCGTCAGTGTAAAATGCAAGAATAAAATATTTAACAAAAATTATGAACTATAAAATTATAATAGGTAATGTTAGAGTAAGTAGTAAACCATTGCAAAGAACACGGCTGTCGTACAAACATGTGAATATGGAACAATCAACATTGTTAGAATTATTCTTTCAAAATTGTCCAACCATACCTTAATTGTCCGTTATGTACCTTAATTGTGTTTGTTTAGACCATTCAAAAGACATTTTAAGATTATGATGCCATATACGCACAGCTATGTCACATGAAAACAGGACAACAAGGACAGGACTTAAAACTTGAAACAAACTTAAAACAGGACAAAAAAAACTTAAAACAGGACTTAGTAATGCAGTAGGAAAATTCTATCAAAATAAATCCCATCAGCCTAAAGATCACATTTGTTCTACGTTTTAGAAAGTTGCGTGACAACCTATTGATGCTAAACAAATTAGGTACATATTATGATTTTGCGATAGTACCTACTCGCGAAATCGAGGTTCAAATATTTTTCTAAACAAAAGCTTCTTTAGACAGAAACTATTACGTCACGTAGTTTAATTGTTAATTTTTCTTACATATGAGTATAAGACGTCGTACGGATTACATTTACTGAAAGTCTTCCGAGATCTGCCTTTGTAAATCCGGTTTAAAAAATTGTGTCAACTTGGAAAAAGCAGTCGTAATTATTTGCCGCTTTGACATTTTACTTGGGGTGTCCTACACTTATGACATGTCAAAAGATTGCACAAATGACATCAACGCGCTCGGTTTCACGTCCTTACCTACAATATTAGAATAGCTGTATGCTTAAAGCATAAAACGCCGATTGATTGATGAAATGGAACGGATATGGAGTCATTTATTGACAACCTTTTATTTCGGAAAAATGTAAGGCTTGCGTCCATTATTTTTATTGTGTTAGGCCACATATTTTTCATTTCTTTGTAGACACCATTTTGAAAATCACACAAACGAAGTTGCGGCCAAAAAAGTGGCAAAAAATATACTATTTTTAATGCTGGTTAAAAAATGCTATATAAATATTTTTTGCATATACATGACAGTATTCAGCATTGACCGCAACCAAGTGGAAGTTCTCAAACGTATCTGATTACGTGAAAGTAAAACGCGACTAACAATCCTAGCGTAGTACTACGACTGTTTTTTTTGTTTCCGTTCTGAAATCTCACACTGCCGCAAACGTAAATGGATATATAGAAAAGCGAAAGTTTTATTTCGTTTTTAATGTTTTTTTTCGTCTATTTTAAATATTGTATTTATTGGATGACATGAAAGCTGGTAAATTGATAGCAGATTGTGAATTGTACAAACATGTAGTTTGACACCAGTGGCGATTTTTCTAGTCACGGCGAAGTAAGAAAGTAAAAAAGCTATTCTGATTATAATCAACTGGTTTGACCCAATTCTATCAATTAGTTTTTTTTGTATATATATGTAGCTTATTTTCCTCATCAAAACCAAATAAATAATACCGTAATTTAGCTTTTCCAAACTCACCAATATTCTTAATTAAGTTCTTGTTAAAACAGTTACTTAATTACCACAGCCTACCCGCAGTGTCTGTTTTTTCCACACTTTTTCCGATATCGCTGTTGGTTCATCGAAAGTCAAGCGCGGACCACTTCCAAATAAGTCACTTAAACCCAGTGGCGGATTAAGACATTTGCCGCCTGTAGGCTATTCAAATTCTGCCGCCCCTTCTGACCTTTTTTATATTTTAGAATTAAAAGGCTACATTATTTTTTTAACGAGAAAGGAGGCAAACGTGCTAGTGAGCCACCTGATGTCAAGTGGTCAACACCGTCCACCCATGAACACCCACAATACCAGAAGAATTATCGTGGCGTTGCCGGACTTTGAGGCAAATATAGGCTTTTTCTTGAAAGTCCCTCAGTCGTATCCATTACGAAATACCTCCGAGGAAAGCTGATTCCACATAGATGTTGAGCGAGGAAGGAAACACCGTTTGAACCGCAATGTTGAGGGTCGCCAGGGGGTAATTTTTTTCAGAAAGAATTTGGTTATCGATGATTCGAGCGGCACGTCGTTGAATGCGGTCAAATGGAAGAAGCTGGTACTCAGGGGCTCCAGTCTAGAGATGAGAACAATATTCCATATAAGGCCGAACCTGCGCCTTATAAGGCTGAGCCGGCGTGAAATAATATCTCGCTCTGCTGAACACGCCAAGCTTTTTCGAAGCCACGTAGGCTTTAGCTTCCAGATAACCACAGAACTGGATGCTACTCGAAACATAGACCCCCAAGGAGTCCAATACTAGACGAGATACCAGGGAACGCGCCGAATAAACCAAGGTGATATAAAGAAAAGGGGGTTTTCTTAGCAGTAAATGCGCAAACTTGATTCTTTGGCCGATTAAATTGGACTAAATTCTGCCACATTTATTTTAACGAAAGGAAAGCTTCCCTTTTGGAACCTCGAGAGAGGCCCATCAGGGATAAGTCGGTGTCTCTGGCCTTCCAACTCGGCGCGTGGAGCATTTGTCCGCTTATCTGAGTTGGGTCCCTAACCAAAATATTACGCCAGCATACCGTCTAAAACCTCTCGGTGACCATGTGCGTGAGCCCATTTGGGGCGGTTTTACGGCATCTCAGGGTGAGAACCGCCCTTTATGGTCCACTACCGCCCAGCGCACTGTCCAATTATGGCCACCTCAAAATTGGGAGGGCTTGAGATGCCCTCCACTCACCCTATTTTGGACGCTCACTTATTATGAACGTCCGCGACAGTCAAGAAGCCACGCTCATCTGCCGCACATCTCAAGGTTGCTTTTAGTCATGGCGCACTGCCCCCGCAGTACGCCCAGCCACCCTTGGGCCCCTGTTAGTCGCCTCTTACGACAGGCAGGGGATATCTTAGTGGAATTCTTATGTTCCCAATCCACAGTTACCCGGCGCCTCTTTCTCTGCTTACGGCGGCGGGCGGGATCGTTCTGCTCACGAACCCGCCCCGCGCTCTCCTTATGCGATATTACAATCTCGTGGAAGTAGAGCATCGCCTGCACCTCCGACTCTCGACCATGGAAGGAATCATCGCCGGACAATCTGACAGAGTGTTCTGGGCTGTTTCCTCCGGGCAGTTGTCACAGTGGTGACACACGGCGGACTCTCCTTTTCTGGCCACAGGATCCAGCCGAAACAACCATGTCCCGACAGAACCTGTGACAGGCGGAACCTCGTCACACCGTGGCGCCTATCCAACCGCTGACTAAAGACAGGACGCACTGCTGAACGGACCAGCTCTGGGACTATCCAGCCTTAAACGCCACCCCTCCACGACGACCAAGCGTAGGGAGGCCCTTTTGGCCTATACTTCTTTTGGGGCCGGTCGTTCCCCTCAACGAGATGCGTCCCCTCGCCAGTGGTAGACTGACGAGAGGGCCCTGGCGTCAGGACGCTAGGGAAGGAAACCGGCCAAAATTGAGGCCGCCTCGTTGGAAATCGTGCGGTAGCCCTTGATCATCCACTGCGCAACTACCCGCTGCGGTGGCCACAGAAAGGCCACGCAACGTCTACCCAGAGACTCGGCCCAAACGGGGCAACGACGACTCCCCACTCCCGCGAACAATCTTCGGCAAGGGATGCCGGGACCTTCGAGATTGGGTAGATAACGCACCCGCTACCCTAAACAATTTCATCTTTTCTGCCGAAGTGGGCGCAAAAATTCCACCGGCTATCCAACACGGCACCAAGATATTTCATCGTGGAGGCGATGTGCATATCCACGCCCTCTATCGTCAGATAGGCCCTGCAGGTGGGTGCTTCCGAGGCCCAATGAAGCAGATGGCGTCGGATTTCGGAAAGGCTGCGAGGCCCAGCCGCCGAATTCTCCTCACCCGGTGGCTTGTGCCTAGCGCGGCGAGGTTGACGGCCTCCGGAAAGGTCCCGGCACAAGCTGTCACCAACGTCAGCGTAACAAACTACGCCGACGCCCCGGAGATTGGTACCACGGAGCACCTAGTCGTATCCGATGTTCCACAGAAGAGATCCTAGGACCGACCGCTGTAGGACACCACACGACATGTCTCTACGGTGCCACCCGTCAGCGCCCGGATACACTATATCCCAGTTGGAAAGGTATAAATAAATAAATAAATAAATAAATACACCCAACAGTCACATACATAGTTCTGACCCCACACTAGGATACAAGTCCTGTGTCGTGGGTATCAGAAACTACGAGAGACTTTTCGGTCTCACAAACACCCAGACCCGAAACAAATATTTGTGGATCACACAAACATTTGTCTCGGTGCGGGGATCGAACCCGCAGCCTCTCGTTTCGCAAGCTGGTGTCTAGCCAACTGCGCCACGGGGCTGTCAAGGTATGAGTGCACTAGGCCTCGGAGATAGGGCGGCACCACGTGGTACCGAAAAGCTTCGTCTATGCAGGGCCAGGGCAATGTGTTAAAGGTGTTGGCGATGTCGACTGACACCGCCACCATGTATTTTCCCTGGGCTACTGCCTCCTCCGCGTGCGTCTTCACCCGCAGAATTGCGGTGACGGTTGATTGGCCTTTCCGAAACCCATACTGGCACGATGCTAGGTCCGAACCGACCCTCTCCTAGATGCTCGACGAGACGCGCATGAATGATACGCACAAAGAGCTTGGCGACTTCGTCAAGCACTATGGGCCGGTAGGCCGATGGCGACTCTGCGTGACGCTCCTTCTTTTTTAGCAGAATCATCTTCACAGTCTTCCAAAGCTGCGGGAAGACGCTCAGCTCTAGACACGCGGAGAAAAGGCCGCGGGGCCTCTCACCCAGGTACTCGACGACTTGGACCAACACGCGTCTTGGGATGCCGTCGAGCCCCGGGGCGGTGTTCTTTCTCCGTAGCCGCAGTAGTACTGTTTGAAGCTCCTCAGGCGTAACGCCTGGAATTGGAACCTCCGAGGTCTCCTCTGCCGAACATGTAAATGATCCCACCAACGATCCGTCCCTCACCGACCACAGACGTGGTGGCATCGGTGGAGGAGTAAAATCCGGGGTGGCCGGAAAGAGAGCAAAAACAACTTCAATCAGGAGCTCCGGTCGGAGACTTTGGGTGAGAGGGGGGCGCCGGTGGACGCAATTTATTGAATGCCAACCGATACAATCACCCCCAAGGATCACGATCCAAAGTCCCTGACTAAATTCAGCTCCCCTGAGTCGCTGACTCAAGGAAACACTACAATATACATAGCAATAATAATACAAGAATACTTTAAGAAATATTTTTTGTGACAATACCTAATAAACCAAGCATATCTCACCTATAACTTTGTGCTTAATATGTAGTTACAAACCTAGCCAAGATAGGTATCTTGGCTAACACCGACTCCAAAAATAACAATAATTGTAACTACATTATATTATCGTAATAATTCGTTTGACATTTAAGTAGTCTAATATTTTTCATTTCATTTTAGTTAGGAGAACTCTAAAAAATATTTTGATTATTGTGTATTATTCATAGGTATGTATGTGTTGAGTTAAATTTGAAGTCGATAGGTACCTATCTATCTTCTTGCGTGGTAAACACATAGATTGTTACTATATATTGATAATGAGAAAAAGTAAGTTGATTATTAAGTTATAGAACGCAATTATTTTTTTTCTTTTTAGTGCATAATGTTTTGGACAAAAAAAATTGGGGCAAATTTGCCGCCCCCTAAAATCTGCCGCCCTAGGCTCCAGCCTACTCAGCCTGCTGGTAAATCCGCCACTGCTTAAACCACCCATATCAACTATCAAGTTTGGTATGGATCATGCATATTTTAAACTGGTTCCAAGTACATTCTTGTTGTAATTTGTTTATGGTCTAGAAACTGTCAGTGAAACATCGTAGGTATAAAGACGTCAGGAGAAAAGTGAAGTCTTATTAGAACTCTTACAATTCTAGTAAACGGAGGTCACACAGTAAAGCTTTTAGTTCAGTTTTTCACGGGACAGTACCATAACAATGAAGTCGTATTCTAATTTTAGGATCCTACTAATATTTGCTAAGATTAATAAACTTTTTCAATCAAAAAATGATTTTTCTTGTTCTGTTGGTTGCCCTGTGATATAAAAAGTATCAAAACAAAACATCTTTTAGTTAAAAGTTAATCGGCAATTTTCATAAGTAAAGTCGTTTAAGAAGACTTCGACGAGCCTCTATCACATTATGTTCTATAATTAAATAACCTCCTTCATATTTATTTGAAATAGCCTTGTTCGTCACTAATGCGTTCAAATAAAACATCGATATAATTACCACCTCATGTAAATCGTTTTTCAAAAAAAGTTTACCAAGTACCAAGGCCAGCGTAAAGATTTATGATGTACACGAGTAAAACGAAATGAAGTTTTTTTATGTAAATTATATTCGTATTAAGGTGAGAGTTACCTTAATGGTTATTACGTACGTGTGGAGAGACTCCCTTCGATTTACTGAAGAATTTCGTAATCGAAGCCATGCCCTTTCATGGAAGAGGTCCTTTATGTAAGAGAAATTAAATTTTGCGTGTATCTGTAAATGTAAACCTGCCCTACCAGTATTTATTTTGATGTTTTCCTCTGTAACCGACGACTGATGTAAAAGTTGTTTGGGCATGAATTTCTTTTTACATTTTGACAAGCGATATTGCAAGACCTTTCAGAATAGACTTTGATCTTCGCTCAAATATATGTATAAGGAAGAGTGGTGGATTAAGAACAAACTCTATCATCTTGGGGTCCTGTCCCCTGCAGTGACACGCAGTATTAAAAATCATAAAATATAAAGTAAAGTAAATACATAAATGTATGCTGAAAAAACGCATATTTCTAAAAAACTGCAAGAACATATTTTTAAAACATTGACTATAAAAGAAACGCGTTGAAACCTTATTTATTTATGTATTTTCTTGCCCTCCGCACGCAGCGCAAAGAAAATACGGTAATTATTCATCGCCATAGGAAAGCTTATTAAACGACCCATACAACGTGTCTATTAGTTAATTATAAACACGGTTGCGAAGCGCGCTCGCTTGGAAACTCTCGCTGGTGAATCCGAAGCGATGGTGAAAATGCAATTACCTGCAGTAACATCATCACAAACAGCCAATTATGAAGATAGAAGTACGGTCTAGATATGATAGAGATAAAACGGGATTATATAGAATTAGAACATGATGCATTAACATCTTGGGTAATGTGAGACAATGGGTGTGTTATTAATACCAAACTTTGTTGCCTGCTTAGTTATAGATTCTAGATGGTCCGCAGCTTTTAATATCGAATCTCCAATTAGTTGATAAAAAATACTTAGGAATCCGAGAATAAGAAATAAAAGTTTAAAAAATGGCAACTCCCACGCTTCTTATTACCGACTTTATTTCGCTGCCTTTTTTGTAGGAATGCCAAGTCACTGTAAACCGCAAAATAAGACGAGCATGTTTCCGTTTAGGTGAGAAATACGCGTATCTATAATAAATTCATGCCCTGATAATATTACCAAGTGCTAGAGTGCTATTGTAGCAAGTACTGGTGCAACAAAAAGGGAGAAGAGTCGAGAGTAGATCAGGTCACTGCTCCTCTATTGTGCGGGAACAATTGCCGGCCATGTGATACACCGGTTAATTGTCGGCCAGGCACGAAATCGACTGCATATCTGGGGTATTAATCTTATCTTCCAAAGATTTATACGCACATTCTTATAATAACGTGTCATGAGTAAAATAATATTGATTTAATGAACTTAGTTATAATAAATATATAATAAGTTATTCTAGTTAAATGGTTTTTTTTAGTATTCATGTTATACTAAGAACAACATTCTGTCATGGATTTAGAAATAAATTTTACAAGCATACGCATATTGGACATAATTTAAATATTGGACGATGAAGCGATCGTTTCTGCCACATTTCACTTAAAGCTCATTCGCCTTAGAACCGCCGCCAATTTGATCGTCAAGTGTGAAACTAGGCAACAAAATAATTTTGGGGTCCAATAAAAACTAAGGTCGCTCTAACTACGGTCTAGCAGCGCTGAACCGAAAATATCATAGCCACAGATCTTTTAGGTGCTTTAGTAAAGCCGCCATTCATCCGAAGTCACGCCTGGCAAGCTTTGTGAATCGATAAATATCTGTTTTTGTAACATATTTCGATACGATCTAACACGCGCACATTATTTCAAACCAATGCAACTAGGAAGCATCAGGCACGTTCCTTTGCATGCAAATTACTACATTGTTTTGCAATGTCGAATATTTTAATTACATATTGACGCCTTAAGGTAGGTATGTAATTATCGTTTAAGTAGACTTTTTACGATAAAATCTTTACGCATTTAAAATTCTTCACTTAATAAGAAAATAAAGCTAGAAATAGAATTTGTTGGTATAAATAAATTTTAATTGACAGGTGATTGATATCATGAGCATGAAATCTCGGTTATTAATCGGCGAAATAAAGAATTATACTTGATCGAAGTCGACTAAGTAATGTTTTATAATCAGCTTCCGGGTTTTTACCAAACGATTGCACTATTTAGTTATTGAGATTTAAACAACATGATATTGGCTGACATGATGTGCATTTATTTGTATGCGCGCTTATGGAACTTGAACCTTCTCAGAATGCGCCTTTAGAAACTACGAAGAAAGTCAAACGCCTTTGCGAAATTGGCCATGAATAAATATGGCCACTTTAAATTCTAAACGGCCATCATCACACATTTTCTGTAATCCATTAAAGATGGAGTGATGTCACGATTGGGGCTAGAAGGATTTTAATAGTGAGTTCATTGCCCTGTTTTGTGCGCTTTAGCAGTAACAGTAGAAGTCGAAAAAATGTTCATAGGTATTCTGTGATATTCGCTCAAAATATATCGTGGATTTTATAATATTTTTGCTAATATTATAAAGCTGAAGAGATTGTTAAGTCGAACGTGCTAATAACAAAAACCACTAGTTGAAATTTAGAAAATACTTTTGTGTTGAACACTTCATTTATCAAGCAGAAAATTTGATCAAATGGGTTTCTTCGCAAAATAAAAAATATTGTGCCACATTTAAAAAATACTGTAGCAAGTGTGCATTTTAGATTCCTTATTAAATGCGCCAACTTTTAAAGTTACTTGCCAAACTCGCGTAGTACATTTTTTTTCAGGACAGTCAGTTAAATTTGGGCGTATGATTAATTTTAAATATGCGGTTTGGTAAACAATGTCATTTTCTTCCGAAGTATAGCAAGGTGGCTCTAAATGTTGGATAACAGTCTGCAGAGGCATTATTCAGGATTACATAACAAAAATAATAATTTAAAAAAGTAGAGATTTGCAGCAACAGTAGTGAAAAAACCGTCACAGGGTGTAGATTTTCTAGATTTTTTTGAAATCCCTATATTTTTCTAAATACATAACTTATATTTTTTTAAATATTTTCTGATAACTATTACGACTTGGGCTATTCCCCGTTTCCGGGTTATCGTCGACTGCTGGGACACCCTGTATAACCACCAATAAGAGCAAAGCAATGAAAAATGTGATAAAAATGGAGAAAATATTCTTCTTGAAGTCTAGGTCATACAGAGTTGCGGGTAACAGCTAATATAATATATGTCATACTAAAAATCTGTCGAAAGAAAATTTTATTTGAAAATGGTTGTATAAGATTTACTTTAACACTTCGCATTGCGATGAAAGCTAAGCTTGTGTATGTTTCAAAGGTATAATATGGTAGTTTAGCCAGTTAAAGCCATGGGTAAGAACTTAATGTGAAATATTAGATGTGGTTAATTGTTACAGTCGGCTTAGACTACATAATTCAGATTGGAAGTTTGTTCAACGTAACATTGACCAAAAGTGGTTCAACTGATGGTAGTGGACTTCTGCAGTGCCAATTATTTCTACCTTCTCACTTCCTTTGGCGCGCCGCGTAATCAATTACCTGATATAGGTACAAAATTAAAATTACCTACTAATAAGATTCGATTTAAATAAACAAAAAAACCCACGTAATCTATGGTCAAACGTCATAAACGTGCGAAATGAAGTACTACACATTGTAAATGCATCTAATATGATAACGGTTCTTTCAATTCAATTTCAAGAATTAATATATATTCTATCGCACGTCAACATCATCGTAACCTTGCGTTCGTGCAAATTGTGGTCGCTAAGTAGAAATAAAGCAACTGTGCAGGTTACGTATTCGATTACTACAAGGCGAATTACTTTATGACACACAAGTCGTGACTTATCACATACATAAAGCAAGATACATATTTTTTGTCAGTGGGTATGTATATTCTGGATTTATATACCTACGATCTTAGATTAAAATAAAGAAATTAAAAAGTTAGTACATAAATGTCAGTAGGTAAAAGTTTCTGAGCTAAGGTAGGATGAAGTGAGAAGAGTTAGTAAAACAAATTATACTTGTACGAAACCGTTTCAGGTAGCTAAATGGTAATAAAATAAACTTAATTGAGGAATTAAATAAAGAAAGTGATATGTTTTGTATTTTCGATTGTTGTGGTATAATGAAAAACATAGGTAGGTACCTACTTAATAACGTCGTTTGTCTTTCATATATGTAGGTATGTATGTTTGTTTACATTGTCACTATTAATGCTCTGCTATTCAAAAGGATGCAAATCTTTGATTTTAATTTCAATTCCATGTAACTTAACGATGTGTTCATCAAGAAGCAGCACAGCACTAAAAAAGTTGACTATAAAATAGGAAAAATGTATAAATCTTTGAGTTCTTCGCATAGGCTCAACTGTTTTAAATGAACACTTAGGTTTTTTATGACTCCTAAAGTTCAAGATGAATATATTATGATAATGCGATATCCTAAATTGGACTTGGGGGCTTTAAGCCATCGGTAACATACCTTCCTGGTACTTCCGGCAACACCGCTCGCAAGGCTGTCAGCGTCGTAGTGCCTCGAATACTCTCTGAATGAGCCCGGATGACTCCGGGACACGCATTGCCCCATATGCCCGTGAACACAAACTCACAAACTGTATCACTACAAATAACACTAACCACACTAAACCACTTTATAACAATTTTCTCACGATAAACATCCTGCAATCGAAAAACGCACTTTTTCGGTCCGAACTCGAATGAGATTCCCAAATTTAAATAACACCCACGTTATGCATACCCAATGAGCCTTAAATACAAACAACTGTATAAACAACGTATCTAAATGGTTCTAGATTATTCAAATCAGATATGTTTTTGTTTACCAGTGATATGTAAGTTTTTAAAATAGAAAAGACAAAGCATAAGAAGGTAGTTAACGAATTCCCTCATTTCAAAATTTAAATCATTTTTAGGGTATGTCGTAACTTCCTTATGTCTTTTAATCTTGATAATTATAATTCCTTCAATGTTTCTTACAATTTGAACGAAGATATTGAACACTAGATAACAGATGTAATTTCATTCAAAGATTATAATTTATCATTAGATAATGTTTGAGTTAATATGTAAAGGTACCTAATCAACACATAAATACTGAAAAAATAGAGTTGATTTGTCATATAGTTATTTTTTTCACTAATCAAAACAATAGCACGGCACAATTCACATGTTCGATCGGAATTCTGTCAATTTTTTAAGGTTACGACATAGTTGGTAAAGGCGCGCTGCGCGCGGTGCGCCCGGCATGCGACTGCGCCGCCAACCGCGCCGAAGACCGTTGGCGCGAGTCGCGTGCGCATGTTGCTTTGTCGAGTACCGACTCCACACTCCACAGCTGGTAATATTGACTCACCCGTACTTTGGATGACTGCATTGCTCTTAAATGTTAAGTCACGACGGGTTATGACTATGTTTAATGAAATAAAATCATTTGATCAGCAAAATATATTATAAGCATGAGTAATAAGTATGTAATTTCCAATCATCTTCTGCCATAGTAAATTTGGAATTCTGTGCCTTTTTATATATATCATAAAAAGGCACAGAATGCCATATATACAAAATAAAAGTAGTTTAACGTAGGCCTAAGTTTTAATATGTAGGTACCAGATTGGTGAATATTTCTTTGATTCCGCATTTAAATTAAACGGTACCTATAAAGAATTAATTATTATAAATAATACCTTTCTACATTCCTTTTTTTTTATTAACCACAGCGTTGTATTAAAATTTGTCTTGATATTGCGTCACAAACACAGGTAACGGTGACGGTCAAGGACAACCACAAGACAAAGTGATTTCCAGCAGTACTACGTCACCTACTTGTAAGAAGTCTTATTTGTGTTTACTAATTTAATATTATTTAACTGATATGTTATACGGTTACTATAATAGGGATAACTATTCGTAAACTTCTTTTTAGTTTATTTGTAATCATCGTATTAATAATATTTCAATCTTTAAACTTTCGCGGTCATTTATCGTTCCAATTTACAAAAGTATGTTCGTATTCTTTGTATAATTTATGTTTAATAACAAAACGTTTACCAGTTTTTTTTTTTATGTAAGCGATATTAAGGATGAAGGGCCTAATAATCCAATTATAAGAAAGTAATATGTACTAAATTATACTTCAAAATTATTGTTTCATATTAATCGCTCCGTTTTACGTACTACTAACATATGACAAAATGTCAAACTCAAGTGTCAAGTATGAAGTAATTAGTAAATTAAAAGCGGCTTAGATATCTTTAAAACTTGGTCTTGAATCAAAACGAACTTTTCCCATTTCTGAAACAAAATAATTATAAATTTTGTTTTTATTTTATGAATACTGCATCATTTGGAATGTTAACCAGAGCCAGAGCCTTTTCGACCGAAGCCTTGAAGGTTGTCAACAATGTTGCTAAGCAACAGTTTACAGTGTCATTAAAGAACCGTAAGTAAAATACTTTACCTCAGCAAAATAACGAGAAAATTCTCGTAAGTATAAATTAACTTCATGATTACATCTTTTACTCAACAGAGGAAACAAAATTGCACCATATTAATGTCCACACCATGTATAAATCTATCAAGTATTAAAATAATATTATTTAGAATATTTGCTACCTATGTTTTTTGTTAGCATGCATATATGTTTAAAATATTCACATTCTTCCAAGTGGGAGAATCTTATTATATTGCTGTATAGTTGAGTTGGTGTGTATTCCATGTAACCATGGCTACAGTGGCCCATAAGTGTAGATACACAGCAAATCTGCATGCTGCATTTATATAGTACATTGATAATTCCTTTTTTAAATCCTCTATAGCCTACAACATTCACTATGGTATATTAATAATTACACCATTGCCTAAAAAAATAAAAATTAAAAAATTAAATGACGTCACCGAACAATATGTGTTCTATTGATTGAGAAAATCAATGCAGCATTAATAAATTTTTTTATATGATCATATTTTTATTGCATAAACAGGTCTTTTTCATAATGTTTTTTCCATCAAAATTATAATTTTTATGAATAAGGAATGTATTTCATAATTTGCATGACCTTATACTAATGGTAACTTATACTACCTATTTATAATGGAATGAAATAAAATGTAGTCTAAAATATTTGCAGTAGATGCAGTTCTGTCTTATGAAAAGAGTGGAAAGAATATAACATTAGTGCATACAAATGTGCCTCAGGAATTTCAAGGGAAGGGTGTTGGGAAAATATTAGCTAAGGTTTGGTTTTTCAATTAATATTTGCTTACCATGTAAGAACTTACTATATGCTTTAACAGTATGTTCAAGTATTATAAAATAGTAATTTTTATATTAATATTTATATTGTAGATATTTAATATTTATGAATTATTCATTTTTGAAAAAAAAACCTATTTACAAAATTGTCACATGGTACAATGTAGCATGAAACAATTATATACTGAGAAATATAAAATAATTTGTATTGCAAGTATTTAAACAAATTTAAAATGTAAGTTGAAATGTTAGTAAAACTTGTTTCTTGTCCTTATAAATTATTTTTATAATGCATTATTTAAAGAAGTGTATTTTTTATTACAAAGCATACTATTTTTTTCAGTATGCATTTGATCATGCAGTTGATAACAGATTAAATGTGACTTGCAAATGTCATTTCCTGGCAAAATATTATGAGGATAACAAAAATACATACAAGTCATTAAGTGTTAAATTTGATTTAGACTAAATTAACAATGGATGTGGATTGGCTTAGATGTAACACACATTATTATTTACGTGAGAAATATTATGGAAATGCCAAGAAAATTATAAGACAAGCCACAACCCAAAATAATGATACGGCAGAATTTTTATTTTATAATGGTATAGCAAGTTTATTGGAGGGTCAAGCACAAAAAGGGATCAATGAATTGATACCATTGCAATCTGAAAAAGATTTACAATTAGCTGTAACAGTAGCTCTTATATACGCCCATAAATATATTAATTCAGCAGAAAGAGACGCAACACATAATTTGGAGTCAAAATTGAAAGAAGAAAAGAAACAAGCCAATGCCCTTTCATACTATTATGCAGCATTGTTCTTGTCTTTAGCAGATATGTTTGAAAAAGCATCTGAATATATAAACAAAGCACTGAGGAAAGATCCAAATTACCTAGATGCACTTGTTCTAAAAGGTTGGAATGATATGTATATGAGCATTGGAGATATGCACATTTCTATTTTGGACTGTTTAGAATTAGCTCTTAATAAAAGCCACAACAATGTGGAAGCAATGCTTGGCTTTGCAAAGTTCAAGTATTTCGCAAAAGATTACGAAGCATCCAATCTATCATTAGATCGACTTATTGTGAGTAGTCCAGGACAGGTAGTACCACTGGTGGAAAAAATGAAAAATGAATTTGCAATGGAAAAATGGGAAGCTGTTTATGATACAATAGAAAGAATATTCTCGATAAATCCGGATAATATTGAAGCTTTAAAAACTAGAATTTATTTAGACCTATGCAAAAATTCAGATTATATTGAGGCAGCAGATCAGTTGAATAGACTTTATACTGTTATGGAAAATGAGGAATTGAATAATGGCCAACAGTTTCACAGCACCACACAGACCTTTTCTAGGCTATGCGGACGATCTAGTGCTGTGCTCTGCCAAGTGTACAGGTTTGCACAATATGCCTCAGAAATGTATCCGAACAATGTCGATTATTTGAGTGAGGTTGGATACCAATGCATTCTTCAAGGGAAATACAAAGATGCCATGAGTTTTTTTAAAGCAGGCAGTAAGTTGGATAGTAATTCCATTACTGCTTTGTGTGGATTGACCTTATGTCAAATGCTTGAAAACGGTCCAACTGAGCAAATCGCACAGCAAGTAGAGTTACTATTTGAAATGCAGGGCTCCAAAAAATTACCACTCTTGTATTATTTATCGGCGCAACTAAATGTTAAGAGCTCCTCTAATGCTGTTTCATATTTGAACACGGCTTTTGAGACTAAAATAACTTACGCCAACCATCACCCGCTAAGCCTAATTTACGTCAAAGAATTGGATCCAGATTTTTTGTTGGATGTTTATAAGGAGTATAAAAAGCATTTACCGAAGAAACCATTCATCATCGTCAGTTACTTACTGTATTCTCAAGAGGGTAACAACACTCAAGTGTCTAACTGCTTCAAAATATTAGATACGATATGCCAGGCTTGTTCAGGGCTGATACCAGCTTTATACGAATTAGCCAAATTGAAGTTTCTTTTTGGATATGCCGTTGATGCTCAAAAGATAGCCCAGAAAGTCATTGAACTGGATAGTACACACGCTGGCAGTCAGGTTTTGCTGGCGCAAATATATATCCAACAACAATCTTACACAAAAGCGGCACAGTGTCTAGAGATGTGCTTGAGCTACAATTTCAAAGTGAGGGACAGTCCCATGTACCATTTCATCAATGGAATAATCTTGAAAAGTGCTAACCAGCTTGAGGAGGCACTGTCGTGTTTCTTAACCGCTCTTCAAATAGCGACAAGCAAAAGCAGTCTCAATTCGAACAGAGCTTTTGAATCAGATTTGAATATTATTGACAAAGCAACACTGTATTTGCAAATTATTGAAATACAAACGGAAATGGGTCAGTTTGGTGAAGCTGGGAAGACTATGCAGGTGATTATAATTATCAATGAATGCATTAGGTATATTTTCTTTTCAGGATACTTATACATTTCCTTGGGTTTTATTTACTCAAATAGTGTTGCGTAGCTTGCAGTATCGGTGTTATATTATCGTTATTGGCTTAGTGTCTTGATATTGTTTTCTGTAATGATAATATTCAATCTTAGGGCGCGTACACATAGGACGTCCGATTTACAGAATCCGTTTTAACGGATCCGACGCTACTGGACTTTCGTTCTTCAGTGTATCGAAATATTTACTTATTTTCGAATGACGACGTCTACTTTTGATTACCTTCTTAAACGATTACGAACCCCGCGCACGCCAGTGCCAAGCCTTTTTTTTTTCTCGAGGGTAAAGCTGGTTATGGCTATATTTCCCGCCAGCCCTGGCACAGGGCAGGCGCCCGTGCCAAGCCTGGCGTGGTTTCGATCCGATAAAACGGATCAGTATTTCCGTTGTGTGGATTTTTTTACTGGATCCGCAATACTGTATTCTGTGTAAACTCGCTCATACAACTACATACGCTAATAACATATTCGTTTAAACGGACCAGTAAAACGGACGGGGTCGATGTGTAGCTGTACAAGCAAAACAATTTTTCACGGAAAAATATTACATAATATAAAATTATAAAATACTATTGATCATGAAACTTTTTTGACTACTGTTCAATTTTACCAACTTATTTGCCAAAATAATAGCAAAGTAGATGATGGAAAAATCTATATTCTCCAGATAAAGCATCAAATAACGAAGATGGCAGTATCTTGTCACTCGACACTGACAAGTCAAAACTGACCAAAAAATATAATACCTAAAATATTTGTTATATTTTTTTAATATATAAAAGACAATCTAGATTCTATAATTTTTTAAATAGTTTGATATATTTTTGAACTTGACATCCATTGAAAACTGGCAACAGCAAGTCATTATTGCTTATTTTGCAATAAAATCATGTAAATCCATCTCATTTACTGACAATATTATCTTCTATTATTTCAGGAAGCCATTCAAGAATTCTCATACACTTCCGAAGAGGCTCGACTCCTCATAGCACGCGCAGACTTAGCCCTAAAGAAGGGAGATGTGGACAGCGCTATAGACATATTGAACGAAATAAAGCCCGGCCAACCGTACTACTTCCAAGCCCACAGCAAAATGGCCCATATTTACCTGAAGGAGAAAAAGGACCGCGCTATGTTCACGTCGTGTTTCAAGGAGATTGTCAGTAATCATCCCATGGCTGATGCTCATACTATGATGGGAGACGCCTTCATGTCAATTCATGGTAAATTAAATATCCTGTCTATGTAGTATGTCATAAGAAGTAGAATCCTGGTGTACAATAGGTAGGTTTAACGGGGTGGTACTACCGTCTTACAATCGCAAAGCAATAATTTCACTGTCTTAATCCTGTAAGTAAATATGGTGCCCATATGGTGTCATTTCCCCTAATGTGCTGTTAAAATAGAATGTTCAATGGCTAATGACAATTAATCGCAAGTTATATTCTGTATTTATTAAGGGTGTATTTTTCGAACCGCCAGTAAAGAGCATTGCATTATATAACGATTTTATATCGATTACAATATCATTTTATCGATATTTTTTTCTTTTAGAACCAGTGCAAGCCGCGGAATCGTACGAAGCGGCTCTTAAAGGGAATCCTGATGACATTCAGCTGATTAAAAAAATGGGCACGGCTTTGGTGAAAATGCACGAGTATGATAAAGCTATACAACATTACGAGAACGCGCTCAAAACGCTGGCCGATGACGAACTCAAGTTCGAGTATCTAGAACTACTTATAAAGGTAATTCTTAGTTATATAAATATAACAACGACAAAATGGCCGCACTAACTCATGATACGAGGAGATGCGGTCCAAGTAGTTAGTCAATTAGAGACAGTCATTACGATCATCCGACAGCCCCGTGACTTGTTGGTTAGCCATCAACTTGCCAACTTGCGAAACGAGAGGCCGCGGATTCAATCCCCACACCGAGACAAATTTTTGTGTGACCTTATAGACACTATCGTGAAAGTAATACATTTTTTCTTTTCAGCTAAAATACTATGACAAAGTAGACGCAACAATATCGTCAGATCTGAATGAGTTGTACAACAAGGAGAAAGACATTAACACGCTGAAACGTCGAGTCAGACTTCTCCTACTTCAAACGAAGAGTAGAGAACTAAAAAACCCGACAGCATCTAATGTGCATCTCATTCTAGCCGAAGCTAAAGACTTGCAGAACGCTATAATGAAGAGAGTGGAGATAGACTCGAGGGGAGATGTTCAAGAGGAGAAGAGACAGTTGTCGCAAATACTGTGCTCTCTAGCGAGGGTGAAGTCGAATAGAGAGCCGGCTGTGGCAGTCAATCTCTATTCCGAAGCTCTGATCCATACACCAAGAGATCCTAGTACGCTGTTGGCTTTGGCGAAGCTGTACGCTCATGTAAGTCATATTTTAAATTGAAGATTCAGTTTGGTTCCTTCCTTGCTACGTATTTTGGTCGATAGATTTAAAAGAATTTACACAATGAAAACATATATTTAGGATTCATTCATTTTTTTTTACAGATGAACAATCCCGAGAAGTGCGAACAAACATGTTCGATTCTATTGAACACTGATCCGAACAACGAATCTGCAGCGGTTATGATGGCTGACCTCGCTTTTAGAAAAGTAAGTAGGATAAATGTGTATATTATTCCTTATTTGCCGTCAGGTACCGCCCTAATGACTTAAATTGTGGGCTTTTTGCGTCAAAGTTTATAAATAGACCGTAACGGCCGATATCAATAATGAATTTTATCGATCCTTATTCGAAATTAGCGGATTTAAGCATAAACCAATCACAATGAGTCTGTTAGGATGTCCGCGAGTCGTCTACCTGATTGGTCCAATATTCATCTACAGCCTATATACGTCCCCAGGCACGCACTCCATCCATCTTTTCTTTGGCTTTTTTCTGCTTGTCTATCCTTCAACTTTCATCCTCCCCTCTCTCCCATTCATCCCTTCTCATAACATTTCCATACCACGAAAGACGGTTTTTTTTTTCAGCTTATCTATCACAGGAGCTACTTTTTAACTTCCTCTAACGTATTCATTCCTCACTCTCAATCTACCAGCTACTAGAACACTCGCATAAATTTCCAGGTGGATCTAGAAACAGCGCAGCGCCATCTGTCGCAGATCCTATCGGTGAAGCCGACGAGCTGGGAGGCGCTGGCGCAGCTGATCGAGGTGCAGTGGCGGCGCGGGAAACTCGCCGAAGCGGAGCAAGCTTTGGATCTCGCCAAACAAGCTTTAGGGGAACAAGACGATCCTGGTATGTTGTTAATTCTGCAATTCAATTCCAATTATATATTTTATCGTTGACGTTCGTTGCTTAATATGGATTTCAATACTCTTTCATTGGATTTTGTATGTTAAGTGTTTGTACTTTTTTTGTGAGAAACAAAAAATCTGTCCTATCAAAAACTGACGAAGCTAGGAACTCATTGCAAAGAAACTGTTTGGTTTAATCCCCTTATCTGGGTTAGGTCACCGTGTTAAACTAAGGCCTTACTACTTTAAATTGGTGAGGAGGAGGAAACCTTTATATTTATTACCTTTATTGCTATCCACATACAAGAATTTACATAATGGAATTATAAATAAAAATGTCTTATCGTTGAGAGAGATCCCCTCCAGACAACCTTTGGGTGGAATGTAAGAAGGCAAAGTAAAAATATAGGTAAAAATATACATAAAAAATAATTAAAAACGAGTGTGCTTTAGACTGACTGAAGTAAAACTTCTTTAGCTCCATCTTATATGTATACATATATTAATTTTCCATAAATATTTAATTTCATTATGGGTTCTTATATCTCCGTCTCAACTTCCGTTCGCCTCGCCCGATCACACTTTTCTTAACGCATTCACCAGCTCACTTCCCAAGTGTACCGTGGCTAAGGACGTTTTACGTTGAATATGTATGTGGTATCGAAGTGTGTGCGTGCAGGGTACTCGTACTGCGCGGGCACGTGGTGGTGGCACAGCGGGCGCGCCAACGCGGCGCTGCGGCTGCTGAACGCGGCGCGCGCGGCTGTGGCGTGGCGCCGGCCCGCCGCCACCCGCATGGCGCGCCTGTGCCTCGCGCACCCCGCCGCGCACGACCCCGCCGCCGACTCCGCAGAACAACTGTACGTCACCATCCTGCACTATCATAAGCCATCAAAAACTAAACATGTAAAAAACATATGGGTCGGGTACTCCGGGAGTGTCGGCAAAAGGGAAAACTTCAATATTAACGTGGTGCATTTTTTAATATTTTGGAATATTTCGCACGAATTGCTTTATTTATCAGTACCTATAAAAGTACTATCATTTACGTGGTTAAAGACAATATTTATTGCGCTATCGTACACAAACATGACAACGCGACAACAACGCATGACACCAAAATGTCTTACGCGTTTTCGATCAGGGTCACGTGATCTGACGCGAATTCAAATATTTTTACCTATCCCAAAAAAAAATGCACAGCGCTGCTAAATAAGTTTTCACTTTAAAAACAAGTCACGCAATTCAATTCTTCTACCGTAAAAATTGTGAGATCCGTGTAATACCGAATCGGTTAATTTGTTCAGTCCCTAGCTAACCTAAGAACATCTTATAGTGAACACAATTTGAGATACAATTTGCTTTCTTGCGATTGCCAAGACAATCTATTTTATTTAAAACATAAAATATTTTTATTATTGGTATGGTCACTACAAGACACACGCTATAAGACGTTGGGTGCACTGCCGTGCCCCCAGATATTGGAGCACACACCACGAATCTAACCTCTGTAATTGCGAGTAGGGAGGGGTGGTAGTTTTCACGTTGGTCTATTTATATCAAATAATGTACAATGTAGTGCGAAAGAACTTGCTTAATAGTTAAATGTATATAAATCCAATGTGGATAAATAGATCATTTACAGATTTAAAGATGTCCCTTAAGGAAAAACTTTTTTTTTTTTGTTTTCTATTAGCTGATCAGAAATTATAACCAATCATTGGTTGGTTCACTTGCATGGTTTTTTACTAATCTTTAATAGAAATAATAAAACAAGAAAATTTTATGCATTCCTTTTTAGGGATACAAAGATGCTTGCGTTAAGAACAGCAGAGAAACTTCTCGCAGAAGTGGATCCGGCGGCTAAAAAATCCCTGCAAGCTCTTTTGCAACTGGCGACCAAGCAGAAGTCGCAAGCGGAAAAAGTACTGCAGGATCTTCTGCCCTTGGTCACTGAAGACGGGTATCAAGACGACCCTTACATCATTTTAGCTATTGCTACTGCGTAAGTATCTGTTAGAAATAAAGTTGTAAGTTTAAACGGAAACCTTGTGAAACGTTAATAAAATATTGCTATAATTCATGAAAATAGAACCTTTTATATTCTTTTTTGAATCACGTAATGATATCGTGAGTCGTAGCCCTAATTTTATTCATCCTCCTAACATTTTAATATTTTATTCGCTTATTATTGCGTTACATAAAGGGCTAAAAATGTGCCAAAAATAAAATAAAATTCTAGACTTAATTACTTTGCGATTTTTTTGCATTGCTGTTTGCATTTATTACTTAATAGTTTTCGAGCGCGGTCTTATACCACCCTTTATGTTATGTTTTTACCAGAACATTTTATCAGTGACGTGTCATTCCAGGTATAACATCATTAAGCAACCGACACGCGCCAAAAATATATTGAAAAGAACAATATCGGGGATCCCGTGGACGCCAGAGAATGCAGAAGGGTTGGAAAGGTAATTTTTATAATAAAATTTAAAACTGAAAGCAAATTGTTAAGTAAAATGATGTAATTCTTTTCTCTAATTGAATGAATAGTTTTAAATCGAAAAGACTTGTAGCTGGTGTATTTTTCGACTCTTGGTTTATTCCTCGATCTAAGACTTTCATTCATAAAATACCCAAAAAAAACTAATACTCATTATGGCATTCAGATGCTGGTTGGAAGTGGCAGAAAATCAAGTGAGTTCTGGAAGAATGGACGCGGCGAAGGAATTGCTCACCAAGATACTGAACCACAACAATTCATGTGCATTGGCATATCAATATCTAGGTAAATTACAAATACATTAAAAATTCATTTTTGATTATTTAATGGGTAAGTGAATTTTAGGCAGTCAAAAATGAAATTAATAAGAAAACTAACAACTCATAATGATCTATAAATGTACCTCTTTTAAAGATTGACCACAATTAGATTCAAGAATCGTAAAGCACTGTAGCAAATGCTAGGCTCTGCAGGTTTCATACTTGCAAAATACACTTCATCTTGACTGATAATATCGTCTACTAATACAAACTTGCCTTCACAAAAAAAAATCCGTCTAATTACATTCATTTATCGATCCACATAGGAGAATATTAAATTTGTCATAAATAATGCCTTATTATTTTCTAGGTTCCCTAGCGGAAAAAGAGCAGAACTACAAAAGTGCTGCACACAATTTCGACAATGCTTGGACCCACGGGGGGAAAAGTGATCTCGCCGTCGGATATAAACTGGCACACGCATATCTTAAACTGAAGAAATACCCAGAGTGCATTGTCGTGTGCAGGCAAATACTGAAAGTGCATCCGGAATATCCGAAACTCAAGAAAGAGATACTGGAAAAGGCTAAGACTAATTTGAGAACGTAGAGTAGTTGGGAAAAATATATAGCTATATTATAGGCATGGTTTCTAAAGAATATTTTTTTTCCATGATATCATTTTGATCTTCAATATTTGTGAATATTTTAAATTTATCAATGAAAAATTGTGCCTTATTTTTTTTTAATAACTCTCAATTTCATTGGGACAATTCAATATAATATTTTTTCAACTGCCTTCAATTTTCAAATAGTTCTTATTTATCCTTATTCTTTATTAGTGTATATGTAGCAGCGTTTAATATCGCCATCACTTATCTATTTGTGTAGTAAGTTTTACAATTTAACTAATATAAAAAAATCTGTCAACAATGTCATTAACTTTCACCCAGTGATTGTTACATTTCTATACTGTTAATCAAAATAAAACAACAAACTAAAACATGCATAAATATATTCATTTTGCACCTGTTGTGACCTTGGCGAAACTACTCAATCGTAGAACATTACAAATACTGTTTAAATCTACACTACATAGTGTTTACAAAGAAATTTACTTTTTTTAATCATCTTTGTTCTCCTCCTGTTCGAGGATGGTCTTGAAACAGAACGGCTGGAAGATGTAGCCCAGACCCGAGTAGAACTTGCTCATGAACTCCACCCTAGAAGGAACACAATTTATTATTTAAGCTCAGATATATAGGCGTAGAAATGCACCTGTGCTTACTTCTTAGGGAAATACAGGCGTGAAGTTATGTATGTAACATATGTGGTAGAGCCACCTTGCTACCTTGACCATTAGCTCGACGGAAGTTGGACCGCCATTTTACAGAAATCTGATTTGAAGAAAAAGTTTCTGATTTGAAGCAAAAGTTTTTTGTCGGCGAGCACTTTCCTACTTATTTATCAAGGTGTGCTTAAACAATTTAAAAGTATTTTGATTCAAGGCAGGTTCTTGATAGAAGCGTTATAGTTTTTAATTCAATTTATATGTCTGATTGCTAACAAGAGCCATTTGAGATTTGTTAGGCCTAACCCCGTTTCTAATTACACAAAAAAAATGTTACTTGGAGTTCTTAGTAGATACATTCGCGCCTGTGTCCCATAAGGCTAGGCAGACAAATAAAATTACATTCAATGCGAACTATTGAGTATCTTACCAGTGCAAACGCAGTGTGTGCAAAAACGCAGAGAGACCCTCCATCATGACGAGGATGGCGAGGGTGAAGAGCGCCCAGAAGCAGAACGCCACATATAGTTTGATGGCACCCACGTAGTCGTGGTCCTTTAGACCGAACTGGAGCACCATGTTCCACAATACTTCTGACAATTCTGCAAATAGAAATTATAGTTTTTAGACATACATATAGATATAGACATAAATGTATCCTCAAACTTCGAAGAGGGGGCTGAAGTGTATCCATGCACCCACGCTTCCACTATTTTTTAAAGTTCCTCGTAATATTGACGATAGTTTGCCCTTCATCGGCCATGTTTCGAAACTCCTCAATAATTTTCTAATAGAGAAACCCTGTCACACTGTCCGACTAGGGAATCGAAGCCGGGACCTCTTGAATGCACATCACACTGTTATACCTCCGGACCAAAAAGGCAATTTGTCGAGGGCGAACAATACAGTCCGCTTAACACGATCTAAATGCATAAATGTATCCTGTAAGAATAAGAACAAGATAGAAATAGATGTATTTACCTGCGTGAGCGAGCGACAAGGCCCAGAGTCGCAGGTAGGAGGCGGTGTGTGAGATGGTGCTGAGCACGTATTCGATGGTGTGGATGGCCTGGTGGATCATCACCTCGCTGAAGGGCTCGTCCTCGTGGTCGTGGGAGCCTCCCGCCTTCGCCTCCGCTTTGGGAGCATCGCCCAAGTCGGTCTGGTCTTGCAGCTCGATGCCCTGGTTCACGGTGCCGTTCGATTGTTCAGGCTGGAAGATCACGGATAGATTCAATTTTTCCAAAGATAACAAAGGTATTTTAAAGGTCATGTGTCATAATGGGTAAAAAACTGACTCTGGATGGCGATAGTACGGAATAGGTAACTTGGTACACCTTAAGGAGGTCGCTATATCGTTGGATATAAATAGACAACCAGTAATAGTATAATATAACCCTCTCAGTTGAAGAGGAGGCCCGTGCCCAGCAGTGGGACGTATATGGACTGATGATGATAATGAAATAATAGTATAATTTATGATCTTTGAAGGACAAATAATGCCATAATAGTCCCTGGATAATCAATTGCAAATGCGCAGGTTCGTAGTGAACATTGTCACAGAAGGTTAGCCGGACCTAGGTCCACTCCATTATCAACAACATATGTATAACTGGTTATGTCATTTAAAAGTATTTAAGACCGATAAAAATTTTTGTCTGTATCTCTACCTTAGCCTGTCCCTTCTTCTTGCTGACTGAGAGCAGGTAGAGTGGTTTGCCGAGCAGCATGACGGGGATGCAGCACAGTGCCACGAGCACGAACACGCGCTGGACCTGTCCCTGGCCCTCGAACATGAACTCCTTGCAGCCTGGCTCCGGCTCGTTGCTCGAGAACAGCATCATGTTGATGAACAGGATCAGCACGGACGGCGCGCACCCTTGTGTGTAGGCTTGGTCTGATGGACAAAGCAAAACATAAATTATTATAGCCGCAACTTTGACTTTTATATTGAATCTAAAGAGAAAAAAATACGCAACGCACGCCTGTAAGAAGTAAGGCCTGGCTCATTTTCGTCGGAGGGTATACCTTCATATGAACACATATCTTCGAATAGGCAGAGATGCATTTCACCCGCGTTCAGCTATTATTTTTTAGTCCCACATAATAGAGGACGAGTCTATAGCCGTTTTTCGAGCATGTTTCAAGGACTACGCGTTGATACTTAATTTTTATTAATGGAAAAAATCAATAAAACGGCCCGACTCGGAAATCGAACCTGAGACCTTTAGATCGCACACCAGTCACCAATAATGTTACTAAAAACTAATCTACCTTACCATCAAAGATCTTATTTATATTCGTACAAAATGACATGCCAATCCTATGGACATATCCTTGTAAAAGCGTTTTATTGGATCGATTTAACTAAGTGCTCTGCCTCGTGGTCTCGCGGTACAAGTATGTGCCGTGCGATCTTGAGGTCCTGGGTTCGATTCCCGGGTCGGGCAAAGTGTTATTGGGTTTTTCCATTAGGAAATTCTCAGTAACAGCACGGAGACTGGAAATGTGCCCGAAAAACGGCAATAGGCTCGCCCCCTATTACGTGGGACTGATACATACCTGGCGAAATGTGCGTTCAGAAATGCACCTCTGCCTACCCCTTCGGGGAATACAGGCGTGAGTTTATGTATGTTATGTATGTATTTAACTAAGTAGGTTAATTGGTAGTATCATTCAAGTAAGGACAGTTAGGTTACCTTCGCTCTTAGTGCTGTAGGCGACCCACTTGAAGAACATCATGAACACCATGTACAAGAAGAGAAGGCACAGGAATACGATTTGTGGGATGAATTCCAGGAAGATGGAGTAGCGACGCTTGAAGAAGCTGTTAAAAAACACATTATAATAAATATTATGGATTTTCTTTAATTCTCAAATGAAGTATCTTAAGAATTCTAAGACTTTTAAGAGGCAGAGCCACGCTCTAGTATCGGCTACATCTCCATTGTTTGTCCTTCTGCTCTGATCAATAATAATCCATAATTTCTGAGAAACCGAAACAAAATAATGCAGAAATTAGAAAACGAACGATCGTAACGCCTTTAGTACAAATCTATTAATACTCACTTGTAGTTGACCACGCTCATGCAAACACCGAAGATCATGTGGACGACACCGAAGATGATGGACAGTTTCATTTTGTACGAGTTCAGGAAAATGATCTTGTTGTCAGCAGTCTGTTTGAAAAGTAAATGAGGATTAATCTACTATGATATGGCACCTGGTGATAAATTATGTACATATGTGCAGTCGAAATAAGCTATCGAATAGCAAGGAATATTTACGATGACTGCATAGTAATTTTCAGAATACACTAGTTTATGATAACCATCACACTTGCAAATTATATACTTAGACAAAAAATCTATCCCCTCGTATGTGTCTTCTCTGAAGGAATAATGATTTTCTTTAATGGAGATGAGGTTACAACGTTGATCTTAGACAAATTCTAAGATTTCATTCGCCCGCGAATGTCGAATAGAGTAAGTTAAATTTTTCTTTCTAATATTTTTTTTTATTAAAATAAAAACACTTTCTATAACTGGTTGGTAACTATAAAAGAAAAAGAACTTGAGTACCTAATGGATAATAATTAATAGAGAAATTCTAGTAACTCACCTGCCAAATAGGATCAATACCGATGAAGTATGGCTCGTCGCTGTAAGCGTCCTTAGGGTCCAATGTCAAAGCAGCATTATGTTCGAGCGTATTGTTGTCATACACGACGCCCCACGAAGATCCGAAGATGTTCATGGACTTCGAGAAGATATCGTTGTACACCAACCCAGTGTACATGGAGAAGCAGCCCATGAGGAAGATGATGTAACGACCGGCGAAGAAGATGTTCCAGATCTCATTGCTGGTCTTCTTGGCAGCAAGGGAGACCTCCTTGACGACCATCCAACCGCCGAAGAGAGCCATGATGAAGCCGTGGCCCAAGTCGCCGAACATCACAGCGAACAAGAACGGGAATGTGATGATGGTGTATAATGCTGCGGAAGACAAATTAAAATTATCTTTCTTGGTACAATACCAGTGATAGTTGCCGCAATTATTTAGATAAGATTGGTGAAAAGGCCATGGGATCAGTTTATTCATAGGATCAGCATTTATTATTTCAACATTTTACTATTGTTAATAGAATCACTTATAAAAAAATGCAATAGATGGTAATGTGATCCATATATTAAAAAAAATATGTTTATTTGGACTATTTATTTTTGTTTTTAAAACCTTTAACTTAATAACAAGTCCCTAAAAAAAGAACTAAATTTAAATTCTATTTTGGTTGTAAATATTCTCAGGAAGAATTAGCACTTACCAGGGTTACATTCGCGGTAAGAGGCAACTCCGTAAGAGTCGATCAGATTCTGGAAGCCACGGGTGAAGCGGTTGGTGCGGTTGAACGTGGGGGGCTCCTCGTCGGTTTCAATGCAGTTCAGGAACGATGGGATTGAACTACCACATGCATTCTGATAACAAAAAAACAATTCGCCTTTAGTGCAACAAGGATCATTTTAGAGTTAACAATACATATATTGGTGAAAATTTATAGCTGCTTATCTTCAAGATTCACATTGAGATTTAATAAAATGAAAAAAACACAATATGGTTAAAATGAAAAGATAACAAATTATTCTAATTGAAGATAAGGAAATGCTAGATCAACAAAATACTAAATGACTTACAGATCCATCAGCCAAAGCCTTCTGTACATTGGGCAGATCTGCAGTAGGCACCCAGCACTCTCCGATAAGACACTTCTTGGTGACGTCCATGTTGAACAGATTGAGCGTGTGGTAGATGGCCTTCATCTTGCGCACCATGATGGTCCAGCTGGCGAGCTCCTTGGCCACGCTCGCCAACACGCGTTGTCGATGGTCACGGGTTTGGTTCAACACCTAATAGAAACATGAAATTATTATTTATTCGAATATTTTTTCATAGCTCTACCGTTTTACAAAATCTACTTCTTATATACTTTTGTTTTTAAGGCATTTTTCTACATTATTTAAATCTAAATTGTATCCCCATTTTCTAAAGCCTTATTAGAAGAGTCCAGCATCCTAAGACTGCGTTTTCTTATATATTATAGAAAACCGTGAACTTTAATATATCTGGTATGAAAAATCGATTCTAAGTATTGTGAATGAATTAGAAAAACTTATGTACCGATATTAAGTCATGACATGTTTAACATAACTGTGTCGATTATTTCATCATTTTTTCTTGTACTTTTTAAGTAGGTACTGCGCTAAGAGGCAATTCTAAATCTTATTTGCAAGGATGGAAACCTCAGTTAATTTTGTTTTACATTAGGACTAACTGACACATATAGCTCGTAACATTCACAGCGCACAACATAGTTACGATAAAATGAAATAATATTTATTGAATCTATAAAATGTCAAATAAGAACGTCACTTAGATTCATTTCAAAATTTAGTTTATCACCCTTTTCGGAAGACAGTCATCACTAGAGAAGAACGGGCAAGAAACTCTAGTGTTGCTCTTCAATCAAGAAACAAATCAAAATGCCTTTCGAATGACAAAGGAGAAATAAAATGTCTTACCATGTTGAGATCTTCCAGCCTGGTGCGCACTCCCTTGACCATGTCCTGTCGCTCGGTGTTGGAGGGGGGGCACGGGTACAGCGACGCGTGGAAGCCGGAGCAGACCTTCTTGATGCGGGACTTCAGCTGCTCGCCTTGGAAGAACGCCACGAACACGGTCTTGTAGATTTCGTTACCCTGGAATACATGCAATATGGTTAAGGATTGGATCGTAATTGTTATTCAGGCTATGAATATTTTTTTATGCTTTTATCGAAGGAAATAAATATAATAAAATAAAGAATATTTCTTAACCTCTACAGATAGATAGTAATGAGACCAATCCGAAGAATGTATCATGGACCCGCTCACAAATGACTTTCGGTTTATTTCAATAAACAATCCTCATATATACAAAATAATTGGTTATTTTCATTCAAATTCAAATTAATTAGGGTTAAATTTGATTGGTTTATATTTGGATCGATCCGCACGCAAAGATTAGGATCCATAAATTCTGATTGGAATTTGATTTCTCGATTGAATCTCTTAGTATTATAGTTACCGTGGATGGGTCCTCTAGTGGCTTGTCTAGCTCGGCCCTGCGCAGGAAGACGTTACCGCGGGAGATGCGCCACAGCATGCGCTCGAAGGCGGGCACGCGCTCGCGCTGCACCACACCAGCGACGAAGCCCAGCCGACCGCGCGCCGCCGCCTGCGTGCCTGTCTCGTCGGAGATCAGGGACCTGAACACAAACAAAACATATAATAAACTAGCTGACCCGGCGAACTTCGTTCCGCCTAACAGTAGATTCTTTATTTTATTTTTTAGCCTAAGTAACTCCTTATTACATCAGCTATCTGCCTGTGAAAGTCCCGTTAAAATTGGTCTACCAGTTTCAGAGATTAGCTGGAACAAACAGACACAGACAAAAATTGTAAAAAACGTTATTTTTGTATATGTACCGTGTATACATCCATATGCCTTTATTAAAAAGCGGTTATTTCAATATTACAAACAGACACTCCAATTTTATTTATTTGTATAGATAATAATAAATAAATTGGCAGCAGAAACTTGAAAGCAGTGATGGCCTCGAGGTTTAGGCGCGCGGTCGAGAATTTCGGCGGTCGCAGGTTCAAACCCCAGGCACACACCTCTGACTTTTCGAAGTTATGTGTGTATTCCCAATGAATTATCACTTGCTTTAACGGTGAAGGAAAACATCGTGATGAAACCTACACATCTAAAAGTTGTTATGAATTTCTTAGATGTGTAGTCGGCCAACCCGCACTAGGCCAGCGTGGTGGACTAAGGTCTAAACCCTCTCAGTTCGTGGAGGAGGCTCGTGCCCAGCAGTGGGACGTATATGGGCTGATGATGGATAAATAAATACACCCAACAGTCATATACAGAGTTCTGACCCCACATTAAGATACGAGTCTTGTGTCGTGGGTATAAGAAACTACGAGAGACTTCGGTCTCTCAAACAGCCAAACCCGAAACACATATTTGTGGATAACACAAACATTTGTCTCGGTGCGGGCTCGAACCCGCGGCCTCTCGTTTCGCAAGCTGGTGTCTAGCCAACTGCGCCATGGGGCTGTCAAAGAAAACATATAAAAGGATCTAAATACCAGTGGCGGTACTTCCATAGAGGCCCAATAGCGTTACATGTAATTTTTGTAATGTCTAGTTTATAATGGTTTATTGTGGGGTTAGTCTCATTTATACGTCAAATTGTCTTTATTAAATAAAGATTTAAAGCTTAAAGATTATTGTTGAGAATTTTGTAAGAAAGCTGGGCTTTTGGGCTTCTATGGAAGTACCACTACTGCTAAATACATATACATTTTTCGATAGAAATCATAGGTAAGATCCATCAGTTCTTTATCTACGTAAACGACGTAAACGTGGGTTAAAACAGCCACACACCTGTCTTCGTAGTTATGTATTCACAATGATTTATTATTTTAAAGGTATAGGGAAATTTTGCGAGGAAACATACATACCTAAAAGTTTTGCATAAAGAATATATTAGGTATGTGACTACACAAACCAAATCTCACTACACCAGCTTGGTGACTAATCTTCCTCAGTTGTAGAGGAGACTCGTGCCCAACAGTGGGATAATATTGTTATATTCGCCAACTCTGGGCCAGTGTAGAAGACGAAGGCTTAATTCCTCTTAAAATATGAAATGGAATTTCAATTCTATGGGGTTTTTTTTTGGAACCCAAAAGCCTTACTAAGTGACGGACTATCCGGAATTTGTATTCAACTGTTTGTGTAATAGGTACATAAAGCTATGAAAAGAATTGCGTCGATTGAAAACTTTTTAAGGTATCAATAAATATACATACTTTGTCAAAGAGTCCATGCCGATCTCTTCTTGGGCGTTGAAGAACGCTTCGGTCTTTTCGAGTACATGTCGCAGCTCGGTAAGTTCCAAGTAGTTTTGCTTGAGGTTCACTGCGTTGTGAGATAACTCGAGAATCTCATTCTCTGTCTTTTCTAAGTGAGCCTAGTAAAAAAGGACGCAAATCATTAATAATGACGTCACCAACATTAAAGTGGCTGAGTGTAAAAGGGATAATACAACATTGTTAATACGCCGACCTATCTTTATCATAGCAGTTAGTTCTATTTTTAAATTACAAAGTTTTTAAGAATAGTATATTCATTTATGATATACCTATACAATGATTGCCTCTTGGTTTCGCTACATAAATTGGCATTTACTATTTAAAAGTACTACAATGAGCACTGTTATTAGGTTTTCCGTTGGGAAATTCTTCTGTAGCACGAAGTCCCACTAGAAAATTTCATGTCTGTCGAAACGTGGGAATATAAATACAAATCTGGCTGCTTTTATATTTAGCATGTATGTATGAAACATCTATATGTATAATATAATATGTATATTATGTATTTACCTCGAGGTCGATGATTTCCCTAGGGTTCGGCGCTCTGGGGGCCTCCTTGACCGAGGGCACGTGCACGCCATCCTTGTGCACTTCAGCCTCGATGTAGCGCAGTTTGCGTTCCATTTCATCGCAACGACGGACTTCGTTGACGAATTTCCTTTGGAACGCATTTACGTCGGGGTTTAACTGCAAGCAAAAAGTATTTATTAACATCTTGCGTAAGTTTTCTTTTTAAATATAACTTCTGAGACAATTATCATATGACTAGTAAACACAACAAGAAAACTAATACAACAGTATTGATCTCAATAATCACTCAAAGCTGCCTACTTCAAATCTATACTTAAATAATGTTTTGTCCTCGATATTTGCCCCGCTCTTTTAATAAATATACAATATTTATGCCATTGTTTAATCCAACTTTATTATTGATTCATTATTTTAACAGACAAAGCGACTTCGTGGTTTTGAACTCTTTTCGTGGTTTTGAAAGCAAAACCACAATTTTCAAATGTCAAAAAAGATTTTGTTTGAAGTTATGCAATATTTTGCGTATGATTTATCAGAAATATAACCGATGATTTATTGAAAATATTATGCAGAGGTGTATACACATACATATACACACAGCACATAGTAAATAAGTGATTCATTCTTTGCTAATAGAATATATCATACTTGATATGCCACAGTATAGTGTATGACGGATCTTACTGGCTGTGGTTAAATTTACCGACATAAACATTCCATATTACTTCATGTTTTCAAATCACACTACACTTGTTAAAATTTCTTACGAGAAACGCTCATCATTATATTTATATTCCAACAAAATTCTAAGCTGTTCGTTTGCACGTAAACGAATTTCAGCTTGCACTTAGCCGATGTTTTTACTCCCATATCCGGCGCAACAATCCCGTCGCGTCCAGGGTCGACCGCAAAATAGTTACAGTGCACTTGTCTTAAATTGGCACGTGCAAGAATTCTTTAAACGAATGGAGGCATAGCAAAAATTGTACAAAATATATGCCGGAATATTCGTAAGATAGTATTTAACGAACAATGGTAAACAAGATATACTAAATTGTTGTTATTATATTCCCGTAACGCAGTTGGCTAGACACTAGCTTGTAAAACGAGAGGTTATGGTTTCGATTCCTGCATCTTGACGAATGTTTGTGTGACCCAGGAATATTTGTTTGTGAGACCCGAAAAGTTTTATGTAGTCTCTGATACGACACAAAGCTTGTTTCTTAGTGTAGGATCAGAACTATAATCGTATATGTGGCTGTTGGTTTATTTACTCGTCAAGCCTTGTACTACATATGTAATGTTTCAAAAATGTTTCAACTCGTATTACGATTGTGGTAAGCATTACAAAATTAACTTTGATATGCTTAGTTACGTCAGCCGGGTAATATTTATAAACGAACGCCGTGAGTTAGTGAAATAACAATACATTACTCATACCTAGGTGCTGATAGAAATCATAAACAAATCGAGATTGAAAAAGTACAACGCAGGGTTAAAAACAGCTTCAGCGGCAAAATTTTAATTAGATTAATTTATCGAAGGGTGTTTTATATTAGTTTTAAATTTGCTTACAGCCTATAAATTGATTTTGAATATTAAAGCTGTGGATATAAAAATGTGATTGGCGCATCAAAAGAAAGGCAAATGTTTGCTTCAAAAATATATTAGGTCAATGTTAAATAGCAGTATGCATAAGACTAGTTGCTATAGAAATAAGTGCAAACGCTGTGTGTATTATTTATTTTATTAATTGCCCAATTTTTAAGCTCATTTTAATAATTAGGAACTGTTATTACACTTTCTCTTATCTACCAGTTCAATTAAGTGTCACTGTACTTGGATAAGTAAAAAAATTTGTCGCCATGTGCGCTATAAAGCAGCCGGTGAAGACAAAACCGGTATAAAAAGCCTGCCTTAAGCCAACTTTGTACGCCGTCTCCTTGGTCCGTAATCGTCCGACGTAAATGAAAATGACGTGCGTTCGAGAGGAGCAAATATTGTTGCAGCCTTTGTAATTTGTATTTACACAACCTGTTTTTACGGGACATTGCAGCTGTATTATAGTAAATTGTCTTATTTGAATTTCATTTTTGCGTAATTCGCTTTAACAACATCCTCTTAGAGATAGAGCATCGGTGTAAAAAGTTTAGGTTGCTACTACGGTATCTTCTCTACTCTATTATCCTAAACAACATTTACCCTAGATCCCTATGTTAAATGTGGGTGATTATACTTATTATCAAGAGACCCATATTGCTTTTGAATCTAGGCTATAAAAAAATCATACTGCGTATTATTTGCGATAGCATATAAGTATATTCGAAAGTAATATCGTTGATATTCACTATTTCGAAACGATGACGGTTCATAATAATTACGATGACTACATCGGTGCACACTTCAAGATTCATCTTTCTGCGCTGCAAATATTTGAATATTGTAGAAATATTTTTACGTGTGAAAATGTTTAACACACTCAAGATGAGATAATAATGCTAAAATAAAAAGTAGTCTATAAAATATCTAACAATATTACAAAAGCAGCTTCACAAATGTTAGATTTTTCAATTGTCATGTTATTAGTTCTAGTCACGATTTTATTTACTTCGTCACTCAGTAAAATTGCCGTACTGTGTTGTAAAATGTAGTTACTGCACGTATAGTATATTTTTTCTAATTAGCACACAATTTTCAAGCGAGCAAGTAGCACGACTTTAATTAGTCTTCCAATGTTTTTAGCAGCAGTGTTATACCTATCACGGTTTTGAGCCAACAAAATCGTGTCGTCTGGCAATTTAAAGCTATCCCTCAGTTGACACTTTCCTTTAGCCGTGCGAGTACAGAGAAATATTACATAAAGCGTGTGAACATTTCCTAAGGATAAGGTCTTTAACGGTTCCAGGTCCACATCTACAATGTGCCAAAATTAATAAAAAGAGGTTCTTCGATTTGGGCGTAGCAAACAAACTTATTTTCGTGTTTATATTAGGAAGTAAGGATTAATCCAAGTTTAATAAAAAGCAATAATTGGTTGAACATACGGATCCACTCCCCAAAACGCTTATTAAAAAAAAGAATTATAATTACATACTTATAAATAAGATACGCGCTAAAATTGTTGACAGTCGTCTTGATTATCATTTTTAGCAGTTGTGGGTACAAGTTTCCCCCAAATGTTTCCGAAGTTACTTATCTGAAATGATAAGACCTTGACTAACAATAGAGATTGTAGAGAAGGAACTCACCAGCGGGAAATACATATGTGTATGACATACATATGGAAACGGGCCGGATTAAATAGAAGTCTACAAATGAATCCAAGGTACACTTCTTGACTCCTAGGAATCACGGGGGTGAAACTTTCAACAGTGAAAGAAAAAACGAGAAAAATGTGGATACTTTTTAAAACAGTTGAACCTAATACCTTGTAATTTAAGGCCTCTAATTCTCCGATACCACTCGACCAATAAATGACAGCGTACACAGTACAAGACACTATTCAAAACACAAACATAAAAATAGCGATGATGCATTTTCTTCGTTAGATAATGTAGGAAGAAATTACTGTTACATTTACCATAACTAAACGCAGTCTAGACTAGATAAGATTATCTGAAACACCATTAGCGAACTAGAAATTGCACACTTGAAAAGTAAATTAACAGGTAATAGATTTAGTGCCACGTTATAATCAACTTATTTTGGGGAATAGAATATATCCGATCGACTCAGGAAGCACAGTGGAACCTCCTATTTACAAAAAATCAACAGAAATTAAAAAAAAAACAGTGTCATTTTTCCGAGTAAAGAGATTATCAGGGATCCAACAATTCTGAGTCCCATCCTGTCTTTATCTCTACAAAAACCAGTAATAATTCACCGATTCCTCAATTATTTTTGAAAAAGTAGGAGCACATACTTATTAGTTTTGACAGCATAACGTCGTTGTTGCGTTTGGTCCGATAGGTTATTAGTACTTCTACATTTTTTATTCCCTAATCGATTTCAGAATAACCGCGATGGCATTGTAGCTGTTATATTATTGTAAACGTTCACGATCGACAACGATAACAGCAAGTGGGTAAATTAGTAAGTTATAGGCCAAATTGGAACTTTGCTAGTTTTTCTTGTCAACGATGCGCATATTTTTTTTAATTGCCAATAATAGTACGTCTACACGGGCAGTGATACGCAGCGCTTTGGGGCCGGGCAACCGTCAACGAAAACTATATTACCATCAATAAATTAGTGGTGACATCGAACCGTATATCGTTCTTTGGATGTAGACATCACAAATTTTTTGTTGCCGCGTTATACGAAACTTATGTTCTTAGCTCATTTTTTTTTTCTCAGTATTGTTTTTAGGAACAAGCTCTACCATTCTAAAGCTTACTTATGCATGCAAAATACGTATGGTTATAAACGCAACCGTCTTTCCCAAGTGGTTTCGCCTCGGGGTATAAACGAAACCGAACAGCCTTCGTGCAGCCAGAACTGCTACCTTGATGGGACCTTTTTCGCGTGACAGAATGATCAAGTAGCAATTAAATATGCATGAAAGTGGTAGCGCTGCTGGCGAGGTTTTATTAGCGATAACTGATACATGACATAGCCTTAGTTTGAATAGTAATAAATAGAGTACAATCTCGGTTATTTCTTATTCCGTGCGATACAGATCAATTTGTAAGGTAGCTTATCAACGAGAGATTCTTCTCTTGTCGTTTTTGGATGTTTTACCTATACGATATTATACAAGTATACTATATTTTTGAATACAATTTAAAATCTTCATAATGTTAATATTGAAATGAATACTCTACACAATATTTCATTAAAATTATTCATTCTTGCACCAAATAAATCGTAAATTCAAAAATTAAACATGTTCTGCGTTTATAAAATGTATCTCGCTAAATTGTGCTCCAAACACCACACACGTCGGTAATAGTAGCCAAAAGTTGTTACGGAACATTATTCAATTCACTCTACGAGGAGTTAATAGTTAAAACAAGTGTACTTTTGTTGTCTGTTGTTTTTTATAGTCAGGTTATTATCAAGACTACGAGAGCTGAATTACTCCCATTACTTGCAAACGTAATATGTAATAAAAGACACGCACGAGGTGAAAACTTCTTTTATATGCTCGATTAAACAGCGATGGAATGGAATGGAGGATTTATGATTTCATCTTGAAACATAGGTAAAACAGGATTGACAGTGGCTCAAAAGTGAATGTGATGATCTGAAGGTCAGCAAGCCTAGGATACCATTTAGCTTTTGGTCTAATCAAATTGCAGCCGAAATTGGAGAATAGTAAAATATTAATAAAAACAATAAAACATGAGTACAATGTTGATTTTCAGTGTTTTATTACACATGCAATGCAAGCGGGCGTGCAATGCGTGTACCGCACACGGGCGGCACGTCCAGGGGGCGGCAGATCGAGCGATTCATAATGTAATTCAAGTCATTGTCATAATACCATCCCACCTTAAGTTTACCAAATGTCATAACACTTTGGATACAAGAATGTTGTATGTAAACTTTTGTGAGGTGTAGGGCGTTATAATGGGATTTGCACGCGGGCGTTGAAGCTAGTGGCGAGCCTGATTAAAAAAACTTTGTCAATTCACAAGATCTTCAATTAAATGACCCTATAGAATATAGAGCTTCTGTAATTTGCAGTATAGTATAAACGAAAAGAGACTTTTTAAGACACGATAATTAATTATACTTTAATTTAATTTCAGTTTATTTTAAACCTATGGCCAATGGTTTTTATTCTTCATCAGGGATACTAATAAGTATGTAAAGTAAAAAGGTACTCACGTCTCTGAACTGGACACTGCCGGCTTCACCGAGCTCCGAGACGGAAGTATAGGCCGCCTCAGGCTGGATGAAGAGCTGGCACAGTGCCATCTCCTCACTGCGGAACATAGCCCCCATTTTTGCTGTTGATTATAACCCCTTGTTTTCTGAAACAAAACATCCAACGTTAAGGTAATTTCTATGTTCCCAAATATACGTCACAAGGCTGCGCACAGGCCTCTATTGCAACTGAGAGACGTTAGGCTTTAGACCACTACGCTGGTCTAATGCTTGTTGGCTGACTACACACCTAAGGAATTCATTAAAACTTTCAAGACATCTTTCTTTTCTTAAACAATTTTATAACATGAAATATTTATGGGCTATGCTTTGGTACGGGTAATCCCCACTTTTTTAAGGATCATTTTTCTCAAAGTTCGATATAAATTGAACGGAAAATCCTTTGTAGTTATTAACATGAAACGGAACGCGCTCGGTATATTTATAACGGTATAATAAATATATCGTTTCTGTAAACAATGATTTGCCGTTCGAAAATATTTTATGCCTGAGTCAGACGTTTTAAATCTTATCTGTATATTATCATAGTTACATAAAACACAATTTGAAAGGATTTTTTAACAAATTAATGAATTTAATTTTAAAAACCCTAAAGAACATCGTGATATGAAGTATAAACATTTAAAATTATTGTGAACCATTCTACCGAGTTTCGTTCGCAAATGATAGAAAGGTACGAGTAGTTACCGAGATAGGATTAAAAAAGAGAAGACTAGAATAAAATATATAAAATATTTTATCAATTTCGGAAGGAAAGATCGATGTTAGGTAGCCCACCTAGAATGATAATTCTAAACCATTAAATGTGACTTTTATATTAGGGTACATATATGTATACAACTGTTAAGATTATTTAATTATCATTTAAAATAAATATCAATGAATAAATAAATCAGTTAAAATTGCCACTTTATCCTGCAATAGGCCTTGACTTTAACGACTCATTTTCATTCTTCATTTAAATAATACAAACACCATTGTTTTGTTAATAGATTATTGTTAAATATTACATTTGGCTCGCGGCTACCAACCACATAAACTTTATAGTTTGTTCTAAACAATGACACCCTTTTAATAAAATCAACGTTATTGATTTAGTTTCACTATGAGTCAGACTGTATAGTAACTAACGTCTTTTTCTGTAAGTTTAACTGTGGATCGTAAAAACATTCATATTAAAGTAACAAGTCTGTTATCCGGATGGCGATAATTTATACTTTGGACTTTGAATACGACAAATAATTTAAAGAAGTGGTATCAAAACAGCGTGGTTACTGATTCATACCCATATTATTAAAGTGATATTTTAAGCAATGACACGAGTTATCCAGGTTGTCAGATTATGAAGACAATATTAATACCAATCTAGTCAATTAGGACAGCTTTATAAACACCTCACCTCACTAAATAGACCTAAACCCCGAATACGGGCTCATGAAGAAAATGGTGTAAAAATTAAATTACTTTCTTGATGATTTGTCTTTATATTCAGTCCAGTATGATCTGTAGGTAGTTGGAAAGATAAATAGAAAGAAATACGTCTCCTATCAAAAAAAAAATTATAGCAGATACAAAGTTTTATAGTAATTCACATTATCTCATTAAACCAATTACACAATCATATATCGTGATAGAATGTGCTCGCGGCCACATCTCACTGAAATGGGGACAGGTATTTTATCAACAATGTACCAACAAGGTTAGCACGACTGATTGCCTATTGCAAAACTTAAGTACGAGTGGGTGCTCCATATCTGAGAGGAAAAAGAACATGTTAACAAGGAAAACATATGTTTATAGAACATTATAGCAGAAATATCTAATTTTTACTATAATTTATTATAATTTTGCTGTTGTTTTTTGTGGCAGCGGTCTATTCAAAATTTGTCTGCTTAAAATAATTTTAAGTAATAACTAATTTAATTAGTCGCCTAAATTGCTGAGACAATTTAGATGAGTTTACGTAGAGATAAATGAGAACTTGGAAACGGTTATATAAATCTAATTAAGTGCTTGCAGGTATCTTATTTATATCCATATAACCTTTACAATTGCTTATAGTTTTTTCTTTACGACGCGACGGTTTAAGCCATAGTCTATAACACTGGTTCACAAAGATAGCCTTTTCATACCTATAAAATCCTTGTACAAAAACCTCACGTACTTCATGACGTTTTCCAACGCATTTCAATTTCAAGGCATTATTTATCTCTAACTTAAAGAACAGATCTGATCTAACTTATATAAGACCGAATCTGATCACACATTTTTTATTAACTCAAAGATCTAATTCCAATTTTAAATTGTACATATTTGTGCCGACGCGATAGTACAGATTGTCTTGTAGATAGCAACTTTTAACCAATTCTCGAAACTGGAATCCATTCGTCTTTTAACAACTCATTATGCGTACATATACTTTTCATGGGTAATATTCAATGCTGTAACAAGGTGAGTCATATTCCAATAATAGCGGCAAGTGCACTACTTTTTAACCAATTTATACCCGAACGGGTTGTGAGCGTTCACCGTATCAAACGTTCGACACGCGTAGTCATGCGTACCGACAACTTTTTGTAAAACAAATATTAAAAGACCACATATTACGTAATAAATAAAAGGCCTGGGGCATATTCACAAGATCATTAGTAAGACATTGACAGTATTCAACATATAAAAAAGCGATAATTTTGTAGTTCGACGTCCTAATATCGAAATAATATGGTAATCATGAGATATGTAAGTCTATCGACTCCTTTGGAAGTGGTAGCAACTTCATATATTGCATAATTACTTACTTATGAATAGATAAGCAACGCTTTGAAAAATAACCTATACGTAAAATGCGAATACTTTTGTGATGTAAATAAGGAACAAATTAAAACCAAATAAATCACTATATAGCCAACAACGCTGCATATAAAACCTAATAAAAAATACTTCCGATAAAGCAACTGATGTAATCAATGACTGCATCAGGAAGCACTACCTCGATATTAATAAAGAATTCTATTAACAGATCATCTAAAACGGTTTAATTGAAAAAAAATGTCACAAGTAGGTTTCAACTCAGTGAAGCAGGAATTAACGTTTCGCGGTCAGCCACAAGGCCAGTAGTTCTTGCATTTTTTTATTCCGTGGTGAGTTTGGATTGGCAATAAAAACAACATTTTCTGATTGTCTTCTGTTTTATTTACTCCATCATGATCTACTGATTTACTTCCTAAGTTCAGAGCCCTTTGTTATTTCTTTGTTATTTGTCACTACCAATCAAGTTCAATCAAATCGGACCGTTAGATCTTTTGAAATTTTACTACTCTCACTACGACTGAGCTTGGTACAAGAAGAAGAAATAGTGGATGAAAAGTCTTAGCATCTTAAATTATAAATAGAGTAAAATCAAGCTGGAAAGACCATATTAATGACTGCCGTAAACATGCATGGATTTGGAAATTAATCATTAAATGCATAAAACTCATAGCAAACAATATCTAAAGGAACATAAAACACAACTTTACATGCATGCAACTTTACATATCATGGTGATAGTACCATTTTGTTACAAACGGAAGTACAGATACATACTTTTTAAAGGAAAAACACGGAAAAATATACAACTTAAAATATTAGCAACGAGATTGAAGGAACTGCCAATCACCATCATTATATCGCCAATAAGATTCGTATAAGAACCAATTCAGATCGTTGCCAAAATCTGTCAGAATGAATCGTAACAAATCTATTTAGTTTATCTTTGATAAATACAACTGCAAGTCGTAATGTTACGTCAAAGCAACATTGTTAATTTAATAGCTAGGATAACTGTAGCGAATTTAAGAATAATTTGTGAAATACAACATGGCCGTATAAAATGAGACATCTCAATGTATTCCTTGCAGGACCCCTTGTAACGTTGGCACCTCAACAAGTGGATTGCTTACTTCCTCATTGGGGCACGTGAGACCGTGTAATAACTAAATCACTGCGAATATTGTTTTTTTTAAGCTTGTTGAGGCGTTTCAGTGGTGGTAACTTCGTGTTTATCATAACAATAATTGACAAAACAGAGAGAACGATTAGTAACGTCTACAAACACAATACAACAGAGATTTCGCTCTGCTGTGCCCGCATATTTCAATACATTTATTATGTTAGGCCGAAGTCTCATTTGAATAATGGCTGCTATTAGTACACGGTAACCGCGAAAAGCAATCGTTTACACTCTCCGCATAAATATTCAAGACATGTTTTTACGATAGTCTAATTTTGTTTACAATAGATACAGACAGGTAGACTGTCAAATTTAAGTCCTAACATTGAGCGAAAATATCTACGTACTAAAGCAGTTTAAGAACTTTATAAACAGCTATTTCATCGAAAAAAGGGGAAAAATATCTTCAGTCAGCACTGAGCTACATTAAACACAGCTAGATGTCAATTGCTTTTATTTTTGGAGGGGCATAATAAAATCTGGTGAATAGAAACAACGGTTGCTTCTGCCTTGTAATTTTCCAACAACATTGTTGTGCACGAAGTAGGAAATCAACAGGATAATGACAAAAGGGTCGACACGCTGTGAAGGCTAGGAGACATACAGAGTTGCCGTCCGATACGTGTTCGCGTTGAGGTCAACTATCCGACATATGAGTTTCCGGACTCGATTATCTGGTTTCCGATTACCTGACCTCCAACAACAACAGCGGAAATGTCGCAATTCGAAATGGATACTGAAGTAGATGTGACGATAATAAGCTTTAGTTATAATTCCACTGCAATGGCCACAATAGAAGAACCATAATATTTAAAACGAATTGACGTTGTCATGCTACTTTACGCTGCATTGATACAATGAATGTAAAAAACATCTCAATGGCGAATGAGATCATGACGTAAATATTGTGGATGAGTTATCTGCCGTTTAGTGTTCAGTACGAGGTTCTCAATTTGGGCGATGAAACACTTGCTTAGTTCTAATGCCGTAAGTAGCACAAGTAAATTGAAGGAATTCTGATTATCGATTTCAACACGGCGTTCATCCTGCAGTTTACGATCATTCAACTGATACATCAAATATAACTGAAGTGCACTTCGCTCTTATGCAGAAGATAACCATACGTCAATGTTGTAATTAGAGCCATAAATTAAGGAGCGTTCACGTAGGAAATCATTATTTTAGCGAAACGTGCAGGTGCACAGTGTCTAGATCAAAGTAAGACAAACGACGTATAAAGCCAGACCATCGTGTGTAAACAAAAACAATAAATGAGATAAACCACCTAAATTTAGCGTGTAAAGTGAAACAGACCACTGCCCGACCGCCACTGGCAGGATATCCGAATAGGTACGACACACATAAAACAGCGAATTAATATGTTTACGAGTATTAAACCAAAATTAACTAAGAAATTTTAATTATGTGTGTAAAGGGCGATTGTGACGTAAGTATTGGTAACTGACTGCCTCGTGGTCTCGCGGCACAAGTATGTGCCGTGCGATCTGGAGGTCCTGGGTTCGATTCCCGGGTCGGGCAAAGTGTTATTGGGTTTTTCCATTAGGAAATTCTCAGAGTAGCAGCACGGAGTCTGGAATTGTGCCCGAAAAACGGCAATAGGCTCGCCCCCTATTACGTGGGACTGATACATACCTGGCGAAATGTGGGTGCAGAAATGCACCTCTGCCTACCCCTTCGGGAAATACAGGCGTGAGGTTATGTATGTATGTATATACCGACATATATTTATTATCAACAAAACGAAGTTAGAAAATGATAGAAAAATAAAATAGGTTATAAACATATGTCTTGGCGAACCTGCAAGTGTTAAACGCGATTAAAGAGAGCTCGACACTTATCACTAAAGCAAATTAAGGTAGAAACCACACACTGAAAACAGTAAAGCAAACCGAAATAGTCATGTTTGACTTTAAAACTTTAGTCATTAAGGGTAAACTTTGCACAAATATTCCCATTACTTGCAAATCTCAAAATACAGTTTACTATTAGCTCAGCAAAACAGTTTAATGAATTTACAACAGCCATAAACTTTAAGATGGGCATGTAAAAACATATATTACTAGCGCAAATTGGCAACTTGAAATATCAATATTTCATGTCGGCAGCCATTATTTAATGGTTTTCCGTCACTGACTTGAAAAGGCACATAAATTGTATGAGAGACTATTCATTTTGGATACATTCGGTAGAAGTCAAAGTAATGTTGTACCAGCAAGGTCACTCATTAAACAAAAGGATGTTAAACGATACATATGATAAACAAGAAAAATCATTAATTAACAATCCAAAATCAGTCTTTCTGAAGTTCTTACTAAACCAAGTTGTTACCGAGGAATTTCATATTATAAACTTAGAGTAAAACATTAATTTTAGGATGATAAAATGATAAAGTAAATACTAAAGTATGTCGGACATTTTTAACACAAATATTAATTATGTATATTAATTCATTAGTATTAGCGCATTTCGTAACCTTCATGGCGAAATTCGTTAGAAACTATATCAAAAGGAGCTCATGAGTTTAGTTTAGACCCCATATCAAGAGGAATGATTGTGTGACCTACAAGTATTTATTTCGTGTCTCGGTGGTAATGAATCCAAAATGTTTCTTTAAATTTGGCAGCCACGGCAATGGAATTATATAAGTCAGAACTATGCACGTAAATGTTAGATCTATTTATTAACGTACTCTTAACAAGCAGAATATTATTAGAACCAAAAAATGTAATAGCTACAGCGCTCCCCAGATAACTTTATTTAACCTAAATAATATAAGCCGCTGTGTCGGTGCGTCATTCAAGAATGCCATCTTGAGATTACAAATAATTGCTGTAAAGTGTAATTTAATAACATCTGTCGTTACACATTCATTCATCGAAGGACAAAGCGTATTATTGATAAACTAGCTGCTTGATTAATGTTTAGAAAGTGAAATGTTTGTACAGCTTGAATTGTTTTATATGTCCTGTAAAGGAGAAGTAATATCATAATTAGAGAGATGATAAAAATATCGCAGATTTATAGCAAAATAGAATGTGATCAATTCTTCAGAGATGGTTATCATAGGACTCTTTTAAATGATCGTTCTGAAAATATTCAAGGAAAAGCCATGTTGTATTGGAGATTTTCTACGGATGACTTACATTAAATAGTAACATCAATTACTTTACACTTTTTATTAAAAAGAAAACTACAAACCGTTTGGGTTGGGTTATAAGAGAATTGAAGAACAAAAAGAACAAGAAAGGAGAGGGTCAGCGGAAAGTGCTGCTTGAGTCCCCTGAGCTCCAAGAGTTAGTGCTTAAGTGGGATAAAGGTAGGGTGTATGAAAACATACATAATGAACACGAGTGAATACAGATTCAAGATGGAATTTAAATGTAAATAAAAACGCATAGGAAATCGTAGACCAGTTGCTGACTTTTAAAGTCATGAACCTATTTTTCAAAGGTCAGCCCCGAGAGTAATTTTAACATATTTCCTGTTTTAATAATTCGGCAACTGAACTAATTAAAATTTTACGAATGGTTACGAAAGGTAAGAACGAAAAGATGCATTTCCGTCCTAGAAGCCTTATTAAAAAGCAGATGTCCAATAAGAGAACCGAAAGTCGAAAAAAATGCGATAATGTTTATTGGTCGACACAGTTACGCCGTTCGTGAATGTAAATACATATATTCAACAAACACTTAGAACATACCACACACTGAGATGCAAATCTTGTGACATATGTATATATTAAACACTACGAGAATATTTCCATCTCAGACATCCAGACTTAAATCAAATATTTGATGATGAGACATTTGCCCCTGTGCGGGGAACAAACTCGCAACCGTTTCGCAACCTGGTGCCTAACAAATTGCGTCAAGGAGGCTGTCAAACTGATTAATCTATGGAAAATTAGGCGTTTTTAAAAAACAGGGAACAAACTCGCAACTGTTTCGCAGTCTGGTGCCTAACAAATTGCCTCAAGGAAGCTATTAAGTCTATTAATCTATGGAAAATTAGGCGTTTTTAAAAACAGGGAACAAACTCGCAACTGTTTCGCAGTATGGTGCCTAACAAATTGCGTTAAGGAGGCTGTTAAACTGATTAATCTACGGAAAATTAAGCGTTTTTAAAAAACAGGGAACAAACTCGCAATCGTTTCGCAGTCTGGTGCCTAACTAATTGCGTCAAAGAGGCAGTCAAACTGATTAATCTACGGAAAATTAAGTTTTAAAAAAAGTGACGTAATAGTTCTAAGAAAACAGTTTGTAGGTGATAAATATACTGAGTACATTACACGTACATTAACACATTGAAGTAAAACGAGATCTTTGAATACGCTACATATTATCTTAGTGTTGAAATAGCCTCTTTATCTCTCTAGCACGTGACTCCATTACTCGCTTTTCAATTGTCTGACTTAACATGAAAAAATTGCATTTATTATTCGATGTAAAACAAATGCCTGTCAGTTTTATCCTCACATTACATACAGAGATGATATGACGAGAATAACATCGCATACCATCACGACTGAATCGCCAAGTGGTAGGCTAACGCTAAAGCAAAACATACAGAATATAAATTGAGCCGAAAAAAATGCTTTTAAAATCTACAATCATCCCAAAATACAATGCTTACATGGGAACCAAACCCAGTATTTACGATCACGATATACCACATAAATAAGTCAAACTAATATAAAAGAGCAAAGTTACTAGGCACGAGGATCTATATTAAGACCAAGGGATTAAAAGCGTGATAAAAAGCCTGACTACTTGATGACGCGCAAAGTTGTAGTCACAACTAAGCAATAGTACAGATAAGAATTGCTGTTTGTTCACTTTCGATACAACATACTTGTCGGGCTCACATAAGCCGTTAGCATTAGTATTATGGGTTACATAACCACGGTTTTATATTATGCTAAGTCATGAGTTTGTCATATTAAACACCAAACTCGAACTCATTTTAATATAAACTTGTAAGTAACTTAAAAGAGTTTTTGGAAATATTGGATTATTTTTTTTATAAATATGTTTTGTCTTGCTCTTCTGAGTGGTCTGTGACGTCAGAACAAGCGAGACGAATACGGAACACTACTGAGAAATACCGTGATGTCCTTATCTATGACACAGGAAAATAAGTATACGGACAAAAATTAAAGAAAATAGAAAAGCGTTAGTTTCGACCAACGAAGAAAGAAATTAAAAGGTAAGTGCTCGTTTATTCTCAGTTAAATAAACGTTAAACAGCATTGAAAATTCTTAGAACTAATCAGCTAAGTAATGAATCGTCGATTAAAACCGGCCAGTAATAAAATCTCGCGAACACAATAAAGACTGATTGTTCAAGCATACATGACAGATAAAAATTATCTGCGAAAATGTCATCTTCTTGAAGTAGGTACATTGCCAAAGATAAGCTCAAAGATATATCATATTTATTTTCTTAACTAGTCATTTATTTATCTTAAACAGGCGATCAACAGTATTGAATTGTACAAATACTTTTATTGTCAATGTATTAATATTGCTTTTAGTTATGAATTAAACTTATTTGCGACCAGAACGTGTGTAAATGGTTCAGTGTTTCAAGGTTACTGTATCTTAATAACAAGTTATTTTGCAATAAATATTCCTCGTGGGCATGAACCTGCTCGTTTTTAACCAACATCAGACATTTACACAACAATTAATTTTTCAAATACATATTTATGAATATACACACGTTTTTATTACTATGAGAATACTAATTTGCATAACCGCACGTATAAATCTAAAAATACGTTGAAGTAATAAATATCTAAGTTGAACACTACATTCACATTTGTTGTTCACACAAAACCTGCGCAAGCGCAGAATACTAAGATGCTAAGATATTTTGGACAAAACAAATGCAGAATAGATATTAGATGGTAATATTAAATGCACACAATTCAATTCACATAAAATAACAAAATGCACTAAGCGTGCGTACGATTCGACTCATCAAGCATTTAACTCGCGTAAGGCATGTTAGTCGTGTTGTGCCTAATGAAAATACCGGGGAAAGCCAACGCGGAAAAGTACCTTATTTACAAAGCGATTAGGTTTAATTAAGCTTGATTTAAAAAAGGCTTTTGACGCACCAATGATCGCGGTCGCTGTGTGATGTGGTGATCGGTAACACGTCCGGCGCGAAGAACGCGCAAGAATCAACTGGCGTCGGCTAGTTTTGCGATGTTGGTGCCGCCAACATGTGATCGCGCCAACTTCGTGATGTGAGCGTTAAATTGTTTCATAAGTTAATTAACTCAACCGCTAATATGATATACATTCGTCTTATTGAAATGAAAAATTAACCCATGTTTTATAATAAAAAGCCTTAGCTTGGGCACATTTTTTTAACTATGAAAATATATTTTTTAAAACGCCAAAGTAAAAATTTAGAAAAGAAACTCAAAAACTGCTATTTTGGTAGACTAAACTAGTATAATATAACTTAAAAGAAAATACAAATGTTTTAACAGTATATTGAATCTTTAGTCTCATGGTAAAACTTATTTTAAATTAATTTGAAGCATTTTCCCAGTACAAGAAAAAAACAAATATACTCAATTGAAAGCGAATTAATTTACAACACATCCTCAATTTTCAAAAAAAACAGTTGTTCAAACAACTGCAATATGCAGGTGACGTATCTAAAGAATATTCTTTAAATGTAACGTAAAGCCTTTAGTTACAAAAGTAATTTACATATAAATATTTAAATTATATATACTCACTTATATTGGTGATGCGCAAGGTCCCCCAAAATAAAATTCACACCGACTGTCCGTGGTCGTGCGGTCGTTATTTCCACCTGACATCAGCTGATGATAAGGGAGATGTATCTCGTGATCGCGCCGTGCGGTTGGCAGCACTGACGCTCCTGCAGCCTCCGTGACCTCGGTGCGTATCATCATTGCGTGTGTTGCATGCCGTTTGCCATGTTGGTAATTTTCCAATGTGAACTCATGCTTAAAACGGACTTAACTTTTGATAGAATTAAAATGTTTTTTTTTAATGGGGCTTAACTGTAGAATGTAATACATTATGTTGATTCTGTTGGTTGTGAATGTGTAGAGAATACATAATATAAAAACAAAAGATTATAATTAGAAACAATACTAATGACATAAAATATACAATTTCATTCATGTATTTACTGAAAATATTCTCATGCTTTGAGGAAATTAAACCGGTTTAAAATAACATGGTAATTAAGTATATATGTTAATTTGTTTTGTAACATAAATAAACAGAGTATGTTGTGAATATTATAAATTCGTTGTAAAACAATTTATACCGAATAGTAAACAGGTTGTGTCAACCTTAGATATTACACCCACATCTTTAAAGAAATGGACATGAAATAACTCAACTAAAAGAATAACAACGCCCATACCGTATCGCTGTATAGATGACTGGACGTACTCAATAAAATAAAAAATAAAAATGTTTATACGAAATTCAATTTTTCTTCCTTTTTAAGCAATCTGGACATTTCTGGACAGTGGGTGTTTAATATAGTTATCGGAAGTATTATTTACAGGTTAGAATTGTTATCTTTCAAGATATTTGAATACAACATATTAATGAATAAAAAAATGTATAAAAGGCAGCAGGATAGGTTTTTCTACTTAATAGGTCTAATCCTTTGATTGGTATCTAGACTATTACAAAATTACATAATACGCAACAGCAACACTACACATTAGTGATGAAAGAGACTCGAGTCCTTTAGTTGTTTATAATAAGACTAGCCTTTTTTTACACGACATGGCAATTGAGACTCTAGCTGTTAGTCTTATATAATATGACTCAGTCGGTTAACATACAAGACTAGTAGACTAAAACGACTTAAACGACTAAACGGTTTAAACGACTAAAAGGCTTAAACGACTGCAGTCCTTTACAAAAGAACTGGCGTTTGTGTAAGACAATAGTGCCTGGAGAGGACCTTTCCTTTAGTTAAAAAACCGTTGTTGCCGGTAGAATATTTTTTCCCTAGGCGGTACATAAGCACAAGTTACATCCACACCACGTCCAACACACACGCCTTACGACTAACGACTCCCCAGACGATGAGTTGCCAGTCTTTTAAGTTATTTAAGCTGTGTAAGTCGTTTAAGCTGTTTAAGTAACTGCTCAGTCTTTTACGTTAAAAGACTTCGACTAAAAAGGCTAGTCTTATGACTAAAGGTTGGGGACTAAAAGACTGAGTCTGTCGTGAGTCGTCAAAAACAAGGCAAGTCTTTATTAAACGCCTTAAAAGCCTGAGTCTCTTTCATTACTACTACACATACATTGGTTTTATCAAAACAGACTTTTTAATTCCTCACTAAACTGCACATTTACGTAACATAGTTTTAAGTAAAAAAAAATTTCTCTATGCTTTTGAATATCTAAACAAATTGTTCGGTAATTAGGTTAAGTCCACGTAATAATTCTAGAGTACTAATCACAAGAATTCAAAAACTTAAAAGCACCATTAAGATTTACATTAAAAATATTTCACGGACTAATTATGATTATTTACGGTAACTTAATTAGCATCCTTACTTACATACATTAGTTAATTTAACTACCTACTACTAACATATTCTTTCTCCAGCTCTATTGATTGATTTTAAGAGAAAAAGTGACAAAGTATTTAAGTAGTAATTAAATTAACTAATGTTTATAAGTACCTAAAGCTGTAAGTTATCAGATTACAAAAAGAATTTATATATTGTTCTCAGAACCAAATTCGAGATAAGTGTGATCCTATTTCTAGGTTACGGAATTCATTGTTATTGGATTACTTGCAAGGATTTGCACGCTATTCAACAATTTCTTTATGTTACTACGTTTTATCTATACCCAGACAACTCTACTTAAACCAAAATGGTTACAAGCCAAATATGAAACGGGTGGACGATTCTATATCCACACCATGACCAAGACCGAAGTTAGACTCTCAACCACACTGGCTAAGTGTGTTCGTACCCTTAAGATATTCTACTAGGAGAACTATTTGATACGCAGGTTTACATAAGACATTTCATCCACATTGAATATTCAGGCACATATTTGTGTGAACATAGGCGTAATTTTATTGACTGGGGAGAGATGATCGTAATATTTTTGTATGAGTCGAAAATCAATTTTGACTGCTCTGCAGTTACCACTAGAGGTTCGCGCCAGTAACAAAAAGATCATTAAGCTCGGTAATACTTAGATCATAGCCAACGTTGTCTTCATTATGGAGGAAGATAAGGAACAGATGGAACATGAAAGGCATTTTAAATACCTAGAAACAGCTGAATAAAAAGCGGGTGGACGAAGAGACGAGAGAGCTATGTGATGTTTGGTGGGAAAATGTCTTGTAAATGATCGTTCTTTTAGAATAGGTGTTTAAAAACCAATATAGCAAATATTGACTTTCAAGAAAAAGAAATAGCACCAGTATAGCACGATATCATCCATAGTAAGGCCAAAACCCTTTCAGTTGTAGAGGAGGCCCATGCCTATCAGTGGGATAGGTATGGGCTGATGATTTAAAATAACCGTATTTTACTATAATCTCAGTTGTTGCCATAGGTATTTTTATCACATAACGACCACACGAAAGGTTAATACTGCGCGTCATTGTGGGTTATTTTTATTCAGTCATACTTGTAGCAAATCATACCTAGTAAAACTAACCCTTATATCCCTTTATAACTAAAAAAAAACAGGAAAATAAATGAAATAAACATGATCACAACATAGTGTATATTATCATAACAAAAAAGTAGGCATACAGTGTCTTGCCAACTTATTTCGTAACATACGGAACAAAAAAAACATGAGGAACATGTGAGGTAGTGAAAAATGAGGATTCATTAAGACAGCTTTAAGTCCTTTTTGGCTACTTACTGTAATTTTTATATATATATTTTTTATTTATTTAAAAATTAAACGTCAACTTTTAAGTAGTTACGGCACATAAATAAGAAAATAAATATATTATTTTTGTTCGATTTTAAAAGGATTTGCACTGCAAGATAGATAATGTTATAACGAGTAATTTAGACGTCCGTTTTTAAGAAAAGATTTAGGGTTCCACAAGAAAAAATCGCGCGTCGATGTCGCGAACAACAGCTGATATGAATAAAAGGGTAGGCCTGAAGTATGACTAGTACTAGTAAATATAGGCTTCGGAGATAGAGCAACAATATATTTAAAAAATTTGAGGCATTAACGTCCTAAGTGAATAATACAAAGCTATTTTGTCTCACTACATAAACATTGCTTCAACCAAAAACTCAAGCACGAACATCCCTCGAAACAGTTACGTATAGACTTTTTCAATTGGCGCGAGTAGATTTGGCGACCCTTGGATGCCATTAAATATAGATGGCATCTGTCAAAAGGTTTTATTTTTATTTACTTATGCCAAATAATCATGGCAAGTTACATGAGCCGCACATTGAAATGACAATTCTTTGTTATCAAAATAGTTCTCGTTACCGCAAACCTAGCGCGCATTGCACTCATTTTACGGTAGTGGTGGCTCTTCACAGTCCAATCTTTAACATTAGGTACGAAATGTTAAAGATTGGCTGATGCCAACACCAGTACTTTCAAAGAACGCAAGATCGGCCACCATACGATTTGACTCCGCTAGATTTGAGATGTTTCTAGAAGTCGCAGACACAAATAGACCACAATCGACCGGTGTCCCAAAGCGGAATATACCATCAGTTATCGCTTTAATTTCCGAACCCATGCGGAAGAGTCATTAAAAATTGGATCACAGGGCCCCCACTGTAAGGAGGGTATTTGAATGACATTATATTCTACACTTATTGACACATCCATATGTGGCCATATTAAAAAGCCCATACCCTTTAACACAGCTTGTTTTATTTAATTTCCCCATCTTCCCACCCTTATTGAAAAATCCTATAATAGCGTAATTATTTTAAATTATGTTTTAATTGTATTAACATCTAGTGGGAATAATGCGATAAACAGAAAAAAATAAAAATATTTTCGTGCTTGATTTTTGTTGTAACTTGTAACACATTTCAACATAAAAAATTCTAAAAAAATATAAGCTATCAGTCTACAAAAAAACTGTTTGTATGAAAATTTTCTACAGAATTATATTAACACAAATATAAACTAAACTTGTAACAAAGACACAATATCAAACATCTAGTAATAACAAAATATTGAACAAGCTTTGTTCAAAAACCTGTCTCTAAAAATCAAATAAAAGAAAAATACTTTATAAAGTACAATAATATATACATATGCACGTATATCGGTAGTTGTTGTTGTTGTATTCATCACGCAATTGACCAAACTTTGCCGTTTCTTTTGATACCAAAAGTAAAAGTTGTAATCCCAAAAGTTAAATAAAAAATATTTTGCAGTACAACAAAACTGCCGAGAAAATGTTTTTTAACGAATAACCTAAAATAACAACAGACAAATACTTTAATTAACAAATTTCATTAATCATGAAATAAAAAACTGGTCAAATATTTAATATTACGTCTTCTGAAATATAAAAATAAAAAATAAATATTTTATAACGAATATGCCATTTTTTTTCCAAAAATTACAAACATCGATGTGATCGTCAATTAAGTGGAGTGTCCCAGGAATGTCAATTGATATGATTTCTCGCCGGCCCAGACCAAATACTGAGGCACTTGCCTTAAAAATATTATAAATAAATGTTATGAATATATTAAATTAATGGGTACGCAACTAAGAAGGGGAAAAATCAGGATATTGCTATTGCTAAACGTATGTAAAAAACATATTCTGTATATAGGAACATTTTCTACCCATATTTTCATATACAATGTTCTAAAAGTGTATTTTTCATGTACACTTTATTTGTAAAATATTGTCATGCCTTGAAGGTGGTTAGTTAATTCTACAACAATTTAAAAAATCCTACATTTTTACAGATTTTAGTATTGAACAAAATATGAACTGTTCCGATTTCTACAATTTGTTTGATATTAAGTACTGCTTTACTGTTAAGTATCCATAGGACCAATCTGAGCTATTACCACACTTTAGTAACTTGACAAAACTTACTTGTCATATTGCCTTTTTAAGTACCAACTCAATTTTTTTTTTCATTCGGCGAACTCCAATTAAATATACTATTTATAACTATATCGAATGTACACAAACACCAAGACGACTCTACTTAGTAGATACGCGCATTTTTTCTTCAGATTTTCTACCAGTGATATCTCCTATGTTTCTGAAAAATAAATGTAATATTTAATATAACATATTTAAATAAGGATTATATTTGGTTATATCCTGGATATAACCTTATTTTAACAAAACTGTCGATTATCTCAGAATTGCTCTTGATGAAATCACTAGAAGAATGTCGTGATGGTAACCTAAGGCACTTTTACGGGGCAAATGCGCCACTTCTAAGGTTCTCACAATTTGGTCAATTGCCATGAAATAAGGTAAATATTAAGTAGTGATGGCCTCGAGGTTAAGGTGCGTCGTCGAGAATTTCGGCGGTCGCAGGTTCAAACCCCAGGCACACACCTCTGACTTTTCGAAGTTATGTGTGTATTCACAATGAATTATCACTTGCTTTAACGGTGAAGGAAAACATCGTGATAAAACCTGCACACCTAAAAGTTCTTAGGAATTTCTTAGGTGTGTAGTCCGCCAACCCGCACTAGGCCTCAGGCTCTCAGTTGTAGAGAAGGCCCGTGCCCAGCAGTGGGACGTATATGGGCTGATGATGATGATGAAGGTAAATATTATTACAAGTACTTAAAGAAGTGAGAAAATTTTGTTCAAAATTCTTTACTCTAATGTGTACCAAATTTGTGTGAAATATACCAAAAGCATATGCTAATGTATTGTTACTAATTGCGTATGCGTAGGTAGCAAAGCGTCAAATAAAACGTGACCAGGTTACAAAATAGTGTTACAAAACTTCGCGAAACACAAAAGGCTAATCCTCATTAAAATGTCGTTTTCTGATTTAGAAATAAAATGCTACTCGACGAAGGATTTTCCTCTTATAGACTGTGACCTATTTCAACACTTCTAAGAAACAAATCAATTTTTGTAAGGTGAGAGAAATATTTTTTTGCCGGCGTTAGCAAAAATATTGACTGGGAATAAATACATTCCTGATTAAATAACAAAAAAGCTGGTTTTTTTTAGTTTTCTTGACCCTTATACGATATCTACGCCATACCAAATAAGTACAGACATACATAATTTAATAAAACTTACCAAACAAGCTAGGAACTCTCATTGACCAAAGCACTGGGTGGCTGCATTTGATCGTCACATTTTCTGATCCATCGAATGTGTTTGAAGTACTTACAATCTCACCATACTTCAATGGTTGGTCCTCTGAAAATAATAAATTATATTTATTATTTTTTCCTATTTCATACGTCCCACTGTGGGGTAAGGGCCTCCTCTATAAATGAGAGGAGTAAGGCCTTAGTCCATCACGCTGGCCTAGTGCAGGTTGGCATTTTTAGGTGTGAAGGTTTCCTTGCAATGTTTACCTTATCATTACACTTATTCTTTTTAAAGGTTATCAGAGATTTTAAGCCGCGACCGCCAAAATTTTGTCTCGACCGTGAGCATAATCCTCGAGGCCGTCATGATATTATCACCTCTGTAAGAAGTACTGATGAATAACTGATGGAATTGACTTAAGAATTACATTTTGATCATTGGTGGTATATAGTTTAAAACTTCTTGCGTTGACTATTTTTTTGATTAATTTATGTATGGCCGCTATCCAACAACATAGCTGGATATCGAAGGACAACTATGGCGTAGGCGCACATTGTTAAATAAAACTATTTTCCTTGTATGAATATGAGGGATAGGTATCATTAATAGACGTAAAACCCGCTATGGTAACATATTTTCTGTAGTAGGTAGGTTAGGTAATAAAAATAGAAATATTAATATTGACATAACTACCACATAAGAGCAAGTGCAAGAGACATAAATGACAAATTTCTTCCAAATATTAAATATAACTTTTTTCTACCAAACTATTATACAGTGTTGCTTTTGAATCCAGATAAGTGTCACAGGAGTGTGGCCACAATCTAACAACTAGCGTTTTAGTGGGAATTAAAATTGGTCACAGTTTAGAATAGTTAGTAGAATAGTTTACCAGACTATGAGAACCTTACTTCCTATTATCCTGGGTCCTTTAAAAGGAAGCTCTAATGAGCATGTTAGCAGTTTGGTGGAATATTACCATCATTGCTTCTTTGCTGTCTTTATATATAAAAAAAACTATGTCTTACTTAAATTCCATTTCAGTCCGGTAGAGGTGACACTTTGGCATGCTTCTCCAATAGGAACCAGCGAACACCACACCCTTTTATGTTTTCTGGTTTCTTCTGGCACTATTACCACATGATCGCCAGCTGGTAAAAGCCACGATATGGAATCATCTGACATTAGAAACAGCTTTGTGTTTGGGTCCAGAAGATTTTTCTGTTTAGCCAAAAATAATGTTTGGATGTTTCCCAAAATTTGGTCCAATCTGCCAGAAGCTTGTCCAATTGCTATTACATTGTCCATCTGTAAGAGAAATTGTTTTCTTATTGTTAAATTTACATGAAAACCTTTGTTAATATACATACTTGGACATGGCAATTAAAAAAAAAGTCTACTGTGAGTGAAAAGTGGTGCTTTTTTTTTGGCATAATTACTACTCATTTGTGAGTCATTTGAACTATTGCCAATTATAGTTTTTAGTATTTATCAGTTTTATTAATAGCGTAAGTAAGAGAAAATGAAATAGCAATGCTCACCTGCACTTTATTTTGCTGACAATATGTATGCAACTCCATCAATGCTTTGGTGAAGTCTGTATAGTTTTGATCTGGTGTGTGGATAATCTGTAAATACAATTTACTTTAATGAAATACAAGAAAACTTAAAGTAATTTTGAATGTATGTTTTAGTAAGCAATAAATGTCACAATATCTTTTGGTAGTGGTAGAAAAGAGTAAGTTAAACAAAAAATTTTTACATTGCATCAAAATTGATAAGAAGCATCAAAGATATATGAAATAAGATATTATGCTTTTTCAATAACATTAATATGATTGGACAGAATTTGTTATGAAATCTAAAAAGGTTCAAATTTCTTTAAACATGTATTTTAAAAGTTAACACTGTATCACCTTACAACCTTTCTGTTTGTATTTCTGCATGACTTCATCAGTAATGGAATCAAAGTCTCCAGTTACAAGATCTGGTATCTTCATAATTTTCCGGTATCCTTCTGAATTGAGATTCAGGAACCTATCCCATTGTTTTGTACCACCATCTATAGTTATTCTTACTGTGGCTAAAAACAAAAAACCATGGATTCACAGGCACAATTTTAAAAAAATGAGGAGGTTGTTACCTATTTCAATCATTCTGCAATTTAAATGTCCGCAGTGCAATTGATTCTGTGTTTAATTCTAATGCAATCAAGTACTGGATTTCTCCATAAAGAAATTGTGCAACTGCAATTCAAATTTGAAACATAACAGTTCTCAAAAGAGAAGTACAATAAAGTCAAAGTCTATATAGTATAACTCATAAACCTGAAGATTGATTTAAAATTCATATACCAACTGTGTTTGAATCTTTACCCAAGAAAATATTTTATATAATTTGAATTGAATATTTATTGTTAAACTTTACAATCAACACAAATAATAATACAAATAATTTTGTAATAATTTGCAGCTGAAAATACAATAAAGAGTTTTTCTGTGCTTTCTCTTACATTCACTGATTATCTCTAAATACATTACACAATATTGCAGAAACCAAAATGTTTCTTCTGCCTTTTTTATCAGTTAGTCCTAAAGCAATACAAACTTATTTATTTTACATTGATAAAGGATAAATGATGGAAGTAGAGCCTTCATAATTCAAAACCTTTTTTGTGCATTTTTTATCTAGTTTACCTAATAATAAAGATGTACTTAAAATTAACTTACCATTATTCCAAAGATCTTTTATAAACTCACTGCCTTGTGTTATGGGCCTATTTAACACAAGTACTGCATATTTCACATGTTGTCTTGTTTGTGGCGATGTTATTTGTGTTACATCCCATTTCCAGCACCTTATTATGTTGCATGAGGTTCCACAATGATTCTGCTGGATACAGAATTTAGCGTTTAGTGTTTTTACCTAGAATGAGTTGAATGAAATGTTTTATGACATGTATGGATATTACCTACAGAACTAATGAAATAGTTTTTTTAGTAAACCCCAATCAATACCAGGTGAATGAATTTTAGATATAGATAAGTAAATCGAATAATTTGACTATTAGCTGAAATGTTTGGTGATAACACAAAAAAATAATAAAAAAATATTTTTACCAGATTGTCATTTTAGATTAGAATCTAAGATTATGTTTATTACATTGTAATCATCAGGCTATGTGCAAATATGAACCTTATGGTTAAATAAATTAAACCTAAATATGTGAAGATAAATTAAGAATTGATAAGCAGAATGAGTTCAAGGTCCAATGATGATGTCCAAAATGAGTTATACAAATTGAATAAGAAAAAAATAATTAAATGACTATTTAGGATAAAGCAAAACATTTTTGTTTTGTCGATTTGTAAGTCAACCGTCAAAATTATGATTCAAAATATATTTACCAAAATACTATAATTTTTACGGATATGTAGGTACTTGAAATAAGACCAACATACTTACTATATTATTAAGAACTCCATTCGTTGTCATTTCTGCTACAGTGAAAATTTTAATACTAATTGCGGAAATCTATGACTATAACAATAACTTACAAATCGTAGATCGGACCTAAGCTACGTTACTGAGCATGTAAAATGTACTCTGTGCTAGGATACTTTAGATCTCGTCTCTCGATACCACAAAATGTCCCAAAAGCTTTGCTACAAATCCTGACCTGAAACTGAAACTAAATTTGACAGCTGTCATCTTGTAGTAAATCCGGTAAAGGTAAGGAGTGTCATCTCATATGGTAGAAAATCGAAAAAAGTGTCCAGCTGTCAGCTGTAAATAACAGTTCAAAAACCTTCCAGAATGCCGCTAGTGTAGACAAAGGACATGGTATGAATTTAATATTATTGTCGACTAAAGTAGTTACTTATTGAAATGACAACTACTTGCGTAGTAAAAAATAATGTAGTAAATAGAACCTTAAAGAGTTATTATGAGAAAACGCGTGTAGGTAGAGTGATTTTATATCCTGTACTGTGAATAGTACGTTTATTGATTTCCGCTTCTTTTAAGATTTACGCTGATACTAATGTGGCGTCCCTCTAATTTAATACATTTTGACCGATACTTTTGCATGTACAAGATGACACTCCTTACCTTTACCCTCCATAGTTTACTTTGTCTTCGTAATGACAGCCAGCCATTTGACAATTCAAGGTTCGCCGTAATTTTAACCGCTAGTTGGCGCTGTTATCGCGCACCCAGCCAATAGGTAGGTTATAGAAGTTTAACGGTAATCTATACTTAATATATAAAGCTGAAGAGTTTGTTTGTTTGGTTGAACGCGCTAATCTCAGGAACTACTGGTCCGTTTTGATTAATTATTTCAGCGTTAGAAAGCCCATTTGTCGAGGAAGGCTATAGGCGTATAACATTACGCTACGACCAATAAGAGCGGAGTACCAATAAATAATGTTTCAAAATCAGGGGTACTTTTTTCTTTTTGAGGACTTCCGCTGCGTGCGCTGGGGAAACGGTTAAAGTTTTGCTAAAATAATCTATGACAGAATTGTTTCCCTTTAAAAGTTCTAAAAAAAAGTCTGCGACAGCATATGTCTATCTTTTAAGGTTGGCTCACTTTAACCTTTTTTATGGTAACCAAATTTGTTCTAAAATAAAGCATTATTTGTGAAGGTGTTTTTATAAAGATGATATTAATCCATATCCAAATAAATACGTTATTAATTACAAGTATTTATTTTAAAAGAAATTTGCCATTTACATCATTTGATTTCAATGAGTATCTTAGAAGATATCTGGCCGGCCGGTGCGCGGCGGCACAGAATAAGTAACTAAGTAACTTTATATGTCTGTTACGGTTTCACGTCTAAACCATTTGACCGAATTGAATGATTTTTGATATGGACATAAATGGGACTCTATGGAGTAAAATAGACTATAACTTAATTTTTTTCTGAACCCAGCCCTGTAGTCTACGCGGACGGAGTCGCGAGCAAAAGCTAGTTGTCTCATATACCCTTTATAATTAGGTAGGGACACTAATCTTAGTAAATAAAATCTCTCAAAATATGCCATTTCCAAAGCTGTTTAAAATGGGAAGAATAACCGAATATATATATTCGAGTGGGGTGTCAAATGAAAGCGCACTGGAAGAGAATATTGATGACTTAATCGTAAGTGAAAAATTTAGATTATAATTGGAGCAAAATAGGATTTGGGCCTAGGTTCATTTAAATTTCTAAATAAATACTCGTAACATTGGTTTATTACACAAAAGAACACAAAACACAAAAAAAAACATAAGAGTAATGATGAAGATGCCATTTGCCTATATTGGAATTACGTAAACCGCAATTTTTGACATCGTCAGAATCTTAGGCAGGCTGGTAGCTCTGTGGACATTGGGCTCACAATGCTTGCTGGACGTGGACAATGAGGATGTGGAGGAAATACACATTTGTGTGTTTTGTGAGAATAATTAGCTTCGTGATCATGCTAAAAATGTATAACCTCATCTTACCGCATAGTATGGGGCAAGATGGTTTTTTACAATGTTCCAATTAATGGTTAATTATTGACAAATATGATAAGTTAATTTTCCAAATACTGTACCTAATCATAGTTAGATAAATAACATAACGTACCATAAATTAATAGAAGTAATAAACACAGTAATTATGCTGTATTTTTGTGATTTCCCTTAAGTATCCCATCATCCCCCCTTCCCCTAATTAGTTTGTTTTTGTCCTTTGTTCCGCAAGGAACCGGCTAAGGTCGAGGACCATGCTGCCAAGTCTTCAGTAATTTTTGTATGTTGGTATGTTTAATTTTCACAATTCACACTTTAAATAAGGCAGGGTGACCTATACCTAGGTATCATATAGCCTCGTCATCGTTAACGTTATTTTTTCAATTATAAAAGGCATATGTTTTGAAACTCACTTTTAAATAACTAAAAAAAAGTACATCGATAAATCAAAAATGTCATTAGAATGATGTTATTTCTTTGGGAAAAAGGAATATATATCGTAATCTTAGAGCTGTAAATTGGAGTTAAAAAAAAGTAAATGTCAAATTTGTTGTGAATAATTTTGTTGTATTAGTATTACAGTTACTCGCTTACACTTCGTTTCTACTATTTTTCGTGTCATTTTGAGGTTTGGTACCCATAATCTGAAAAAATGAACAGAATTTTTGGCCGAGGTAAGCCCAAAGAGCCTGGTCCCAGTATCTCGGATTGTATTACCAATGTAAGTAAATTACTAGTTGTTTTTTCAATACCCTGCGTAATGAATACTGTACAATAGATGATGATTCATTGGACAGAATTTTTTGATGTTTTTCTAACATTTTTAGGTGGACACTAGAGCGGAAAATATTGAACAAAAAGTTCAAAAATTGGAAACAGAACTACGGAAATACAAAGATCAGATGGCTAAAATGCGCGAGGGACCCGCAAAGAACTCTGTGAAACAGAAAGCCATGAGGGTTCTTAAGCAGAAAAAAATGTATGTTTCACTTTTTTATTATTACTTACTTTTATTATGTGAATTATTTTACTTATAAGAATCTAATTTGACCTTCACCTATGGGCTAAATAATTATCAAAGTAACTAAAATATATATTGGCGAATCTTATTAACCCACCATAAAAAAAGTATATGGAGCTTAATGCTCAGTGCTCTGTAGTCCAAATATTGTCCTAAAAAGGTGGACATAACATATTCTTGTGTTAGGATTGTGATAATGAGAAAAATTGTGGCTGCTGGTGATAGATCATCATATTTGTTTCTTGTTAGTTAACACTATACTTAGACTACACTGCACTTACTATTATTTGCTAGATCTGTTGATGTGCCAGTAAAAAAAGTTGTTTCTCATCATAATGTATTGAAGGCGAGCAAATTAATGGTATAACACAAATAACAATCTAGATATAAAATAACATGAAATAAAGACATTCTTGTAATTTTGGAATATGTAAGTTGTAGATAATGCAACCACTGCATTTGAATTGTAATCCTACTTTCATAGCCTGTAAATTAATGAAGCTGAGCAGTGTTGTCTATAATACTTTATTGCATCCTTTTAATTTAATATATGACTTAAGTTACATTATTCTTATGGGTGAGAGGTTGTCAAAGCAATTTAACCTATTAATTATTTAATGTCAAGAAACTATTGCTTGCTACTAATATCATTCCACTATGGTCTATCAAACATATTACATTTCAAAAAAAATAAACATTATTATTACATAACACATTATTATTACATAACACATTATTATTACAATGATTTCAGGTATGAACAGCAACTTGATAGCCTTAGAGCACAGTCCTTTAACATGGAACAAGCCAACTATGCCACACAAACTCTGAAGGACACACATGCCACAATATCTGCAATGAAAGATGGTGTTACACAAATGAAGAAAGAATTTAAGAAAATTAATATTGATTCCATTGAGGTCAGTTTTTTTTGGATTTGTTAAATATTTTATTATTTAATTACATTCACAGACATTGAAGGTGGCCTGGCTGAATGTCATTGCCACAAAGCACATGTAGAAACAATATGCAAGATTTTAAGGCATTTAGTTATTGTGCTTATTTGTAATACTGTTTTTTTCCAAATCTTTATGATGGTAGTATTAATGGTAGAAGAACACTCCTCAAGTAAATTATAGTTAACAGTCCATGGCATAATTAGCTAATTACCAGCTTGCAAAATGAGATGCCGCAAGTTTGCGCCCCACACTGAGACAAATGTTTGTGTCATTCACAAATATTTGTTTCAGGTCTGGGTGTTTGAGAGACCGAAAAGTCTCGTAGTTTCTATTACCCACAACACAAGGCTCAAATCCTTATCTGGGGTCAGAACTATATATGTGACTGTTGGGTGTATTTATTTGTTTATTTGTCTTGTTCCCAATTTTAGTTGGGGTTGGAGTTGTATGTTTTATCCTTCCAAACATCCCTATCAGCAGTAATGACTTCATTCACCCCTTTTTCTTTCATATCTTCTCTCATGCACTCTTTAATCTTTTCACTCTCATCAATCTTTTCTCTTGCCTTCCTCTGCTTGTCCATTATTTCTTATATAATATATTTATTTTAATATGCTTTATTCTATACAACATATACAAAAAAAAAACTTATAAACTAAGTGTGCCACAAAGTCTTTTCGCTATTAGCGATCTCTTCCAGACAACCCAGAAAATCGCGAACCCAGAAAGTGAATATAAAAGGGGTGGTCATGGTATTTTTTTTAATAATTAAAGGAAGATAAAGTATAACAATTCTTAAATGAGGTTGTCCTTTGTAAGTAAGTAGGGTTAGGGTTTAATTAGTTTATTACATAGATATAATAATTCTCACTAAAATACACAATTGTTTTACAGGATGTCAATGATGATTTGGCAGACATGTTGGAACAGGCTGATGAGGTGCAGGAGGCACTTGGTCGCCAATACGGCATGCCAGAAATTGATGATGATGAACTGGCTGCAGAATTAGATGCTTTGGGTAAGAGTCTCATTTTTATTTTTATATTTAGTATATATTTATTCTGGTATATTTTTATGGTGTTATATGTCCCATGTTATGAACAGACATGCGCATTGAGAGGCCCAGTGGTCAATACCTATCCAGGGCAATGACACTAGGTCCTCTGAAAGAAACTTCTTAGTAGCAGTACTGGGACCAGAAATCTGCCCAGTAATTGGAAAATACTTGCTCCTGTGACATGGGTCTTAACAACTGGTGAAATATGGATGGTTCTTTTCATCTCTTCAAGTCATAGTCAGTTTGTATTGCGGCACGAATAACTCAATTTCGTCCGGTTGCCTCCACTGTGCATAGTACTTAAAAATGCAAAACCCCCTATAATGTCACACAAAAGTGTGTTGCATTTTAGAAAAAGACTACCTATATATGCAGTTACCGTAAATTCCGAGATAAAAATATAGCGTACTATTTCGAAACAATATTATGTGTAATCCGCATTTCATTTACCATCAAGCGCTAGAGAAGACACATGGCAATCCTAGAATAAAAAAAAAACATACATAACCTCATCCCCATATTTCCCGAAAGGGTAGGTAGAGGTGCATTTCTGCACATATGTATCTTTCCCACGTAATAGGGGGCGAGCCTATTGTAGTTTTCGGGCACATTTGTAGACCCGTGCTGCTACTGAGAATTTCCTAATGGAAACACTGCCCGACCCGAGAATCGAATACGGGACCTCTAGATCGCATGGCACAAAGTTGTGCCACGTGACCACGACTTAGTAATAAAATAATAATAATCATCAGCGCATATACGTCGCACTGCTAGGCACGGGCCTCCTCTACAACTGAGAGAGTTTAGGCCTTAGTCCACCACGCTGGCATAGTGCGGGTTGGCGGACAAAAAAAAATGAAGGAGCTTTATCACTTCAAATCACGTTTGAATATTTGCAGGTGATGAAATTGCGCTGGATGATGACACGTCGTACTTGGACGACGTGGTGAAGGCGCCGGCCGCCCCCGACAAGGAGCCCGGAGCAGACAGCGTGCGGAACAAGGACGGCGTCCCCGTCGACGAGTTCGGCTTGCCACAGGTTCCCAACGCAGCACAAACTTCACGCTGATATTGACTCACTAATTGCTATTTATCTGCAGGTAATGGTTATAAATTGACATTAATAATTCAATTGTTTTATAACCACATGATTAAGTTATATTTTTTTATGTATATTCAATTGAATAGCTGTGCTTCTGGATTTGGTTTCATCCTATGTGACTCATTTGTAATTGGAAGAAATTTCTGAAACAGAATTCTTTTATAACAATTTACATTTCATATTTTTCTTTTTAATGTTTAATAGAGATTGAAATCAGATTCTGAACTATTTTTGTTGATATAACCATTACCTCATCATAATTTAAGGGCTTTAAGCTACATAAATGTGATTTCATTTTAAAGCAGAATTTATCAAATATTTGATTAATTGAATTGTAATAATATTATTAGAAATTCAAATATTTGATCAAAATAAATATTGGGTTTAGCTTTTTGAAAATTACTTGCAATATAAAGTAATAGTGTTAGTTTTCATGGCAATTGTCATGGAACTATTATTATAGAAACCAAATAGCCCCCCACCTTGATATAAATTTAACTCAAAAATATATTCTTTTATAATGTGAACATTTAAGTATTTGTAGCAGGCAAAAAACATTGCTTGCTTAATTTTTTTATGTTTAATTTGAAATTTACTTTTTAAACACATAAGGTTTTAATTTACATGGTTTAAAAACCTGCACAACAGCATTTTTATGCACACACTGTTGTATCTTTTTATGAACCTAATAAATTCATTACTAAAAATGTCTTATTTGTCAAAAGAATGTTTTGGATGAATTTCTACATTTATGTATTGCATTATGCCACAATAATTGTCAATATAACATAAATCATATTATATTAATTGTTAATTAATTAAATTTTGATTGTAATAGAAATAAATAAATATTAATTATTGCCGTTGTTATAAACTTGTGTATGTAAAATAATTTAGCTTGTATTAAGTTTTAATATATGAAATAATTTGTATGTTTGTTTTTTATTTATCGTTTCCGCAGATAAATAAAGTATAACAAAAGCATATTAAATGACTCGAAAATGGTATAATATTTTTGGGAAATGTGGTTGTTAATGCTAGAAGAATGTTTTTGAAACATTTTCAATAATATGATAATTTTTGTTCAGTATTGACATTTATTTTATTTTAGAGCAGGATTAAATTTGTTACCATAATATGAATAACATTTAAAAAATAAATGTAGTTTGATCGCAGTATATCAATTTGTATAACATTGATTTCTATAAACCTTTCATTGCTTTCTATAAAGGTTTTGCTTATATTAAAAATAAAACAGAGATGTAAGTATTTGGAAGGCAAATTAAACCTTTAATAATAATTTAATAGCATCATTATATTACACAGTCAACACTAAAATACTGTTATGTTCATTTCATACATTCGATGACATGTTGTGTATACTGAATCACAGTAAAATGGTAACAGGTGAGTGATATAGGTACCTAATCGCGACAAAATAAATATTATAATACTTGTCCTCAATATTTACATCCTAAATGATATGTACAACCACTGTAAACGTTGTTACTACGCATCACATATTATCTAATTTCACTAAATAAGTAATCAATTTAATCTAGGGCTTCTTGTCCTGTCTTTGGCAAGAAGAAGCAGAGTATAGCAGCAACTGGAAGGAGCATAAATATATAAGTAAAATCAATAGAAAAGTAGGTCTGATAAATTTGTTTGTTGGAAACACATAAAAAAACACAAAACATACATGATAGAGTAGTAGAATCTTTGATAATACCGAGCACTGAAGCTTGGCGAGTCTTTGATAAACGCTATCTTGATTTCAATAATAACCAAGACTTGTAGTTAATTAAATAGTACCTGTAATAGAGATTTAAAGTCAAATATACTTACTGAAAAGGAATGCTGAGAACACAACAATAGGCACCACGCATGCCAAATCGATGAGATAACCGAACGACAGGTTACCAATCAGACCACCACCTCGACCCGCCGTGAGGGAGAGCGCTGCTGCCATCACCCTGTGCAACATATATTGAGTTATACAGGCTGTATTCAGACCGGGATCGGTAACTAAGGCAGATAATAGCTGCGGTGATTACAAACACCGTGACATTAAAAAAAAACGACAAAATAAAAGTTTTTTTTACAACCACATCCATTTAATATCTGTGATTGTTAAGAAAACGTCAAAATTTTTATTTTTTGTCGGGATTTTTTTAACGCCAATGGGTTTGTAATCACCGTAGCTATTACCTGCCTTAGTTTCCGATCACGGTCTGAATCTGTATATGTGATACAACTAGGGAAATATTTGTTAGTGGTAGAAATTCGCTTCTGCCCCGATAGCGATCTCTACACACGGTGTGTATAACTTGCTTTAGTGCCAACTCGAGTGTATACGTTTCCGGAATAAAACACTATACCTACTGGTGTTCAATTAGACGACATTATTGTTGCCACTGGTAAGAGTGATAATAGCAATCGTTTGTCGTCTTCAGATAATCATTTGGATATTTCGATCTTTTAGACAGCACTTTCATTTAACGTCAGATGCCAATTTAATTGCTTAGCTTGACTGTTGACTCTTCATTTCGGTTGCAAATGATCGTTTCTATTGTAATCTAACATGAAGTTAAAAAATATTATGTGTTTACCTAAGGTTTGTAGGGAACAAGTCGACGAGCACACAGAACACAAGACTGATGGCGAGCGAGGTGAGAGCTTCAAAGATGCATGACAGGACCAGATTCTGAGTGGAGTTTTGCACGTAGTACAGACCGACGGTCACCACGCCGGCGAAGCCTAAACTGAAAACTGTGGGCAGATAAATGTTAGGATTGTGCTAATTGATAATACATAAAATTCTTAAAAAAATCGGAGTTCAGTGGCTAGATTCTCGTTAGGATCCTCCAACGTTTTGTCAAATGTTTTCTAGTTAACCTAAAAATCCTAGTTAAGACCTCTTAGGTATGCATGTTTTCCATGCTGTTTGACACTGTGTTTATATATTATGTTTACGGCTAGGAGATGAAATATACTTCATCATCATCATCATCATTAGCCCATATACGTCCCACTGCTGGGCACGGGCCTCCTCTACAATTGAGAGGGTTTAGACCTTGTCCACCACGCTGGCCAAATACTTACTAAGGAAGAATTTGGCTCCAAGTTTGTGGACGCAGAGAGGCAGCCACAGCGAGGTGGGGATGCAGGCGAGACCGACGATCAGTGTGTGCATGTACACGCTCTGGTCAATGGTCTTCTCGCAGTCGAAAGGATCGGTGGAGGCCTCGTCAGCTACCACAATGCCGGACACGTCGCACACAGACGCCGAGGTGTTGGGGAATCTATGCTCGAACTCTTCGTAACGGTTGAACAATTCGGGGAACCAGATCATCAGAGTGTAGTAACTGTAAGAGTACATAGGTAATTAATTATAAAGTAAACTCTTTATTTGAGCGAAAGAAAAAAATGATAATAAGGTGTTATAAGTCGCAGTATAGATATACCTATAAGAATTAATAAATTTTTCGCAGTATGTTTTATGTATGTCATAGTAGTAAGTCGTTTACTCTTTAAACAAAAAAGAGGTATAGGTACCTGGTGGTCAGTCCAAACTGAATGAGACAAGTAAGGATGGTGTATTTGAGGTATGGAGGCCTGCACAGAGCCTTAGTTTGAGTCCAGATTTCGGTAAACAGGCGTTTCAAGTCTTTGCGTTTGCGCATGCTAAGACTACGGACGGATTTTTGAGAGTTCTGTGACGCCACTGAGATTGTTCGCACTTTCTCCTTCAAGCTTTTGATCTGTATGACAACAATAAGATTTTAATTAACATCGCTAAAATACTGATTTAAATGGTAAATAAACACTGTGTTAGATTGAGATTAAATTAATAGAAAATTAAAATCTGCTTATATATGTCATGTCGGTCTGCTGGTTGAGTGGGGTTAGGTCTTGGACCAGCACCTCGGCTTGGTACGTTTTGGTAGAACTTCCATATTTGGACATAACATAAATCCTTGGCTGGTTTCCTCATATTTTTCCATGAGCCATCATTTTTAATTACATATAGAAATATCTTCCTTATACCTACTTGTATTAAAAGTATAACTCCTTACCGGATAGTTGTCGGGATCATCGCCGGTATTTTGCTTGTAGATGCTCTTGAGGCACTTGAGGGCGTCATCGTAATCACCACACTCCATCATGAATTTAGGGCTCTCAGGGAAGGAGAAGAGCCAGAAGCCGAGCAGAAGTGAGGGCACGCCGCAGGCGGCCACGAACCAGTTCCAGGAGTCGTAGGAGAATGCCCCGCTCTCCAAGCGAATGCCTTCGATGGGAATGATACCCCACGCGATCACTGCATATCAAAATAACATAGATTGTAAATAGATGAAAGAAATATAAATTTGTAAAAGGATTTAGTTACACAGAACGCATGGACTCAAAAATATATTTTTTATTGTATTTTTTTTCTAAGTTCTTAATTTAGTGAATGGATCTTTTGCTTAAAGACTGCAAATATTAGGTAAGTTATTTGGGAAAGTATTTTACAATATTGAATGATGTAGGTAAGTGGTTTAGCTAGATTAATTAATAGCTAGATTAATGCTTTTGATAGGGCTTACGTCCAGCGTTGTATTAAAAAAACTTATGATGATACAGTTCTCTTGTCGTTTCTTGTGTAATCTAGAACCTCCAAAAACTTCTTTCAATTTATCGTCAAAATAATAAATCTTACGTGGAAGTAGAATGACACCGAGAGTCCAGAACATTTCCATCCAGCAGAGGATCTTTTCTCTGTATTTGGTCTGTTGGAACTCGCCCAAGTATGGAAAGCAGATACCCATAGCGCCAGCAACACTGAAATGTTAATAATAAGAACTGTAAAACCTAAACTGCAACGATTCCCTATTATGGTAATATAATATGCCTTTGATGTATTTTATGTAAGTAGTGATGGCCTCGAGGTTTAGGCGCGCGGTCGAGAATCTCGGCGGTCGCGGGATCAAACCCCAGGCACACCCCTCAGACTTTTCGAAGTTATGTGTGTATTCACAATGAATTATCACGTACCCACTTTAACGGTGAAGGAAAACATCGTGATGAAACCTGCACACCTAAAAGTTCTTAAGAATTTCTTAGGTGTGTAGCCCGCCAACCCGCACTAGGTCAGCGTGGTGGACTAAGGCCTAAACCTCTCTCAGTTGTAGAGGAGGCCCGTGGCTAGCAGTGGGACCAATATGGGCTGATGATAATAATATTTTATGTACTTTTTTTACTATTGCATAATTAAATAATTCTTTATTATTATGAAGCAGGATTGTCTAAAGAAAAAAGTACCAATTCTCTGGGTAATTCGGGTTGATACTATTTAACGCCTTTTAAAGTAAATTGGAAAAAAACCCTACTGATGCAAGAATTTAAAGCACTAGAGCTAATAAAATATAATATAATATATTTTATTAGGTATAAACATACGCAAAACCGTTGACGAATCTGCAAGCCATGAAGATGGGCAGGATCTGGACGAAAGACGAGATGATACCGACGAAACCATCGAGCAGTAAGGTCGAGACGAGTACAACTTTACGTCCTTTAGTGTCAGCCAAACAACCCCAGAAGTATGAACCGATAACCATACCTGATGACAAATAAGTCTTCATTGTTGCAATAAATAATTACTGAGTACATTAGCACACACTTTTTTTTTCATTATTGAGTCACACATCGCAATTTACATTTTCTTGTCTCGCTTGTTATTTTCAAAGCTGATGTCGCAAATATTACATTGTTTTTTAAGCATTGTTCTTCGAACACAAAATTAATATTTATATAATTATGATCGGTCATCGAACCCGCAACGTTACTAAACAGAAGAGTTGAGGATTCGGTCCTTATTGCCGAGCTTACTTGGTTTTTTATTTGTGGAAGTTTGAACCAAATTCCATGCATTGTAAATAATGACCAATTTATGTATGTTTCTATCACGGTTGGTATCAATTTTATCGTCCTGACCAAGGGCAACTGAATAAAGAAAATTGCTTACCCAACATAGGGGCAGCTGTAAGCCAGCCCTTGTCGGCGGATGTCATACGGAAGTCGCATGTTGCTGATGGCAGCACAAACGATACTATCGTTATTCCGATAGCGGTGTTGGAGTAGATCAACCCCGTGACGGCCAGCAGGCAGAAGTGGAATCGGCCGAAACCTACAAATTGGAAATTAACAATAATTTAGCAAAATTGACAATAATGCAGCAACTCCCTGATTGGTGTTGTAACTGAAAATAATTTCTGTATTATGGGAATTAAAAGAAAGCTTAGTATTAGTGAAATAAAATAGAAAAACTGGTAGATGGCAAGAGTTATGGGAACATTCATATTTCAGGCTGAAAAGTTTCATAATAATAAATAAAGTGATGTACCTATTCTTTGCATCTCATAAAATGTTATATACAATGCTTTATGCTGTACCTGTACGTCAATCGTTTTGTTTACTATTATGAAATCATTGTTACCATGAAGTAAATAAGTATGGCTGTTATTTTTTTAATGATTTGGTACGTAGTTTATTAACCGTTTACCTAGTACATACATATTTGGTGCCATATTGTAAAATAAACCTCCGCACAAGGTGAATTTCCATGGAAATATATTACATCCGTTTCCTTTGGAAAAAAAATCCTTAACCTTTAATTTGACAGGCTATTTTTTACATTTTATTTGTATGTTGATCACAATTTTTTTACTTAGACTGAGAGGGGTTCCAGAAGAAATACTCGAAAAATCTACCTATTTCAGTAACCTGAAAAATCTACATCAATTATAATGGACATTTTAAAGGCAACTTTCTGTTATTCTGACGAGAAGTATAGGTACTGCACGGTGTCTAATTCAGGGTTAAAGTATGATTTTATCATAAATTGATAGGTAGCATAAATTTCTTGGAGTGTTATTGCTACTTATAAAGGAAACTTTATATTTTCAACCCAGAAACATGAGTCGAAGCTAGTTGTGACATACATGGGTGTAAGAAATATTAAAATTTAAAAAGCATTTATTTAATATCGCAATTCTTCATAAGATTGTACCTACTAAAACACTTCATAGAACGGAAAATGTAAATTTTTCCTTATAAAACAACACAGACTGTGAAGTTAAAAATTTAAACAAAGTTTTGTGGTTAAAAAATGATTTCATGAGCCACATATTTTTTGAATGAACTGTCTGAATTTGAGGTTTTTGTACAACAAAACATAAACAAATAAGGAAAAATTACGTGATTGTCAATACGAACTGGTAGATGCGTCTATAGAAAATATTAACAAGTACTTACCTAACTTATTATTGGTGGTCATTGATGGTCTATTGTTAAACCTCTGTTGTTTTATTTTAAATAGTTACATATCGAGTAATTTCAAGATTAAGCTTATGCGTCAGAAACTGAAGAATTAAATACATGTGTGTATTTTAACAATTCGCACTATGTGTAAATCTTACAATTGTGTAAAACTATTAATGGTTTACTAAGAAATAGATATTGCTTTACAATCTTGGTTAAAAAATGGAAACACGTTAATTACGGTTCTAAACTGGAAATTGTAATAGCACGTGTAGACAGTCGAGGTGCCTTTGTAATTAAAATTGAATCAATTGCGCTTGTTGATGCAAAAAATGGAATAAATAAATTGTTATAAACTTACCCGTTGCGGAGATTGCGGCTTCGAAGTCCGCACCATGTTCCAAGAAGTCTAATCCTGTAAAATAAAAGAATAATAACGTTAATCTTATGTGCAGTATGTGTAACGCCTTAAAACTTAAGATATGACAATGAATATTGATATTAGTTTTACAGTAAATAACTTTCCTATTAAATAACAAATAATAAATAGTGTGACAACATCACGTTATAGTTTGGACGCGATTATCAGTTGTATTATACTTATCAAATACTTAACTGCTAGTACGGGTTTTTTCACATTTCTTATTATCTCAATATGCAACTCAACGACGCTCATCTTATCGTATTCAGATACATCTAAATATCGTACTTGTTGCCAATTTAACTGGCCAATTCACTCACTGAAGCTGACTGTATGCCGTATTATTGATTTCTAATGATAAATTGAAACAAACTACCATGCAATGCTACGTTTTGATAACAGAACTCAAATTTTCACACTTTTTACATGCATCTGTTATTATGCTCAATAAAAACGTGTTCTTAATTGACACTTAATATATTTTGTACATTGCAGACAAAACAAAAGTGTTTATGCGTATATTTATGTCTGAGGGTAGTTCATAAAGTGTTGTTTATAAGGTGCGTAATAATTATAGCATCATTAAACGAAAAGCTTTATCAATTTACCATAATTAATAAAGAGTACGTGTTAAGTTATTTGTATTTATTTTTATGAATAAAAAAATATATTATTTCTCTATTATTTTATTGTCCATATTGCATTTATTCTAGATCGTTAGATATTTACTTGACTATACTATGGGTATACTGATTTACATGACGCAAACGGTTATTTCTAGACTAGTTTCTACAACACTAGGTTTAACCCGCGACTCGATTTCTAATATTATAATGGAGAATATACTTAATCATATTTTATTAGAATTTTTATTATTTATCGAAAATATATTTTCATTTTTTTTCTGTATTATGTCCCTTTTATTGTCTATATGGACTAGTATTCTGTCGGAATGTGTGCAAAAATGGAGCAGGACTTCGTAGAGGCTGCGTAAAAGTGAGCTCATTAAAAAAATCAATGTGGTGCTTTTAATTTTAGTAATCAATAAGGTGTTAGTTTATTTCTGCTATTTTATCTAGCCCACACAGTCTTTTGCCCTACCGTTGAATGAACGATTTGTCAAGCTTATGTAGCCTTAAATTATGCTATTCCATAACGGTCAGCCTAAATATATAAAACTAAACTAGCAGCTGGTAACGGTAGTAACTTTGGAACAGCCCAATTCACGGTAGATAGCCTTCTTCTACTAGGGGAACGACCATACCCCTCGTATGTCCATGTTTCTGGACTTCTAGCCCGGCTCGGAACTAAGGATACGAAAAAAGAAAAATTTCTGATTAAATATAATTCTCTCGTGGCTGCATCCATAAGCATCAAACATCGGAAGACGTACGTCCGTATCTCATCGTGAGAACTTTATATACAGATGTATAAAAGCAACTAGAATCATTGACTAGCATTGTTTATATTAATACATCCGGATATGTGCATATAGGGAAAATATATTGCATTCCAATCTGTGTGCAGTTGTGCTAATCTGTTCACACCACACCTGGTATCGTGAATGATTGATTATATACAGAGAACCTATTTTAGATTCAGCTTTGTACGAATTTCATATGGATCTGACAATTCTACCCACCGAACGAATTACACAAAAATCTTCGTTTTTATTAAAAATGTCTTCTTTTTATGTTAAGACTAATATTATAAAAAAGGATTATGTTTATATTTTTGTAACAAACACAAAAGCTTCTGAACAGGTTTGAATGATTTTTGGTTTGGACATAGATGGGGCCTCAGGATTACATAGGCTACTATTTATTTTCGTTTTTATGACCATTGGATTGGAAGTCTTTGGGGGAGGCCTATGTCCAGCAGTTAATGTCTTTCGGCTGATGATGATGACGCTGATGATAATGAGCACGGGGTACAAAATTGCGCTCGGGCGGAGTTGGGTTCCACTGCTAGTATTTTATATAAGTATTCCTTTTCCTGCACTTAAAAATCAATAGAGTATTAAAAAGTTGTCATTCCATTAGTTATTGTCTATGTTCGGCGGTCATTCACTCCACTTGTTAAGATATTTTGTTTGTAGTTTCATGTCAATATGTAAAGTATGCAGTCATAGTTAAAAGTAAACGTTGTTTTTGCGATTTCATTTGACATTTCAATGCACTTCATATTGAAAAGTGTTCACTAAAATCCGCTGAAAAAATATTTTTGCATACTCTATGAAAAGATAATGTCAATCATTTAGTTCAGTTGTATACCGCTATGTATTATTATGAGATAAAACATTTGACTTCTTACAAAACATTGTCGAAGTATTGATAAAACTTTACTGACTGACTTGTTATTTTGATAATGTCATGTCTCAAGTGGTAGATGCATTGTACAGTCATCAGGAATACGTACCTATTTGAAATAGCGTTTTGAAACAATTTGCTTCGTATTTTATGCAAAGTAATGTAATAACTATTATTACGCTAATAAGTGATAATAGGTATAATCTACATCATCCATGTATTAATTTAGTGTCTTCTAGTCTCGATTCAGTAAACTACTTGCTTCCTTTGATGGAAGTCTATAACTTCCATTGATGCTTCAAAAATCTTATAAATCTCTAAGTGTAAAGAATTTTGACTATTATTTATTTGCTTATTCTTTTATTTATTTATCCGCACGTCCACTGCGGAGCCATTTTTGAAGGAATTCAAGCACTAGCTAGTATGATGTCTAGTCAACCTCATATAGTTCAATCAATTTTCAAGAAAGCGATTTTGACTGCCGCAACTGCGAGAAGTCACGCATGTGGCTTTTTAGACCTCATGACGCAGTAAACGTGTTAAACGATGATTGTAAAGGTGGACTTAATGCGTAAGGCATTCTCTGCCAGTCGAACCTAAGGTGATGCAGAGATGATACACGGCAGGTGTGCAAATAAGAATATTTATAAATATACATAGTACATATACACATACATATAGTACATATACATAGTACATTGATCAATCTAAAGCAGGGGTCACCAAATGGCGGACCGCGAGAACACAGCAACTTGCACTATAGACTACTTCCGATATAAATAACTTCCGTTTTTTTAAATAAAAAACATTTGTTTAATAATTTTTTTTATAAATAAAATGTCCGGACCACAATGGTCATTTCATTTTTTAAAACGGACCCCGAACGAAATTAATTGGTGACCCCTGATCTATAGTATTAATCTTTTAAGCAATTATAATATTTAGATACCAGTGGTTGTTCATAAGCGGCGATGATGACTAATTGTCATTGATGCTGTTCATTTACTGATCTTATAAAAGCACCTAAAAGAATTCTCCTTGTGCAAAAGTTTTAAAAGATTTATATTAAGACATTGATTAACTGAATAATACTTCATCAAGATGCACTAATAGCGACAATTATCTTTGCAAGTAACAGAATTCTCAATTCAGATAGACATTATTTCAAGGGAGTAGCTTCACGTGTATATATGTTGTTTTTTAAGGAACGAAGAAATAATCATCTATCACCTATTATTTCCGTAAATATTGTATCGGTGGACTACTTGGTGAGGGTGACCTATCAATGTCGTAAAATAGACCTCCTCTTACTGGATACGTTGAAAATTCTGCGGTGATGATGAATTCACAACTAGATCTTGGCGTGCAGCAACAAGTTTATATTCACACTTTATTGTACAAAAAAAATTGATCATTAAAGCAGCATTGTGAAAATGTTTAAAAACTATTAAGGTCTCCTCTTTTCATACATATATAACCACACGCCTGTATGCCTTATGGTTTGGCAGAGATATGGATAGCATTTACGGGCACATTTCCAGACACCGTCCTGGTACTGAGAATTTCCTAATGGAAAAACTCCATAGCACTAGATCGCATTCCACACACATGAGCCACGAGAAAATCTACTCTTTAGTCAATAGTAACGTTAAAGTTAGTTTTACGAGGGGTGGGAACTTCAGATGGTTTCAGAACGTTCGCCTAGTCACCACTATCCTGTGAAAGTTGTTGAAAGTTTTCAGACATTCATTAGTGAACCAAGGATAAAATGGTTTGCGTATATCGACTTGAACACTTGCGCAGTTGCATGCCATTCTTTTGCCGATCGACGGAGTTCATTTATTTACATAAAAATTTCTCAAATGGAATTATTTCTGGAGAGAAAAATATTTTTGAAAAAGAAACAGCCTATTATTATAGAAGCAATCCTCTTATTTTCAATAGCGTTTCCAATCCTAACTCATACTGTATTAGTCATTCGCGAAATCAATTGAGCAGGGTAGGTAATCTTCATTTCATGTGTAGTACTATTATATGAATGTCATGATATAGAAGTCCCAAGATATGCATATTGCAGCACTTCATTAATTAAAACATTTTTTATTATATCAATATCAAATCTAAATAATTAGAGACTCCCATAAAATGACTGATCATCATCATCAGTCCTACTGCTGGGCACGGGCCTCGTCTACAACTGAGAGGGTTAAGGCCTTAGTTCACCACGCTGGCCTAGTGCGGGTGGACTACACACCTAAGGAATTTCTAAGAACTTTAGGCGTGCAGAGTTCCTCACGATGTTTTCTTTCATTGTTAAAGTACATGATAATTCATTATGAATACACACATTGCTCCGAAAAGTCAGAGGTGTGTGCCTAGTGTTTGAACTCGCGACCGCCGAGATTCTCGACCGCGTGCCTAAGTCTCGATGCAATAAAATACAACATTAATTTATTCAACTTTAATATTAGTTATAAATTTATCGTGTACAAATTTCATGCATTAGTTGCGTTCAATTAGATCTATTTGTATCATGTCAACTCGAGGCGTCGGGCGTTATCTTATCATTAAAAGTACAGGTAGCTGTATTTACCAGAACTCATGTATGATTAATCAATTTAAAGGAATGAGATGAAACGCATCGTCGTAAATAAATCATCCAGTGACAAGTCTAAACATAAGGTTTTATCGTATGTTTGCTCGTCGCTTTGAAGAAACAAATAGATGTGACAATGACACGGTCAATTTAATTGTTGTGGCATTGTGACTCCATCAAGGGTACGATTTCGAAATGTGATGACATTAATTAAAATTATTCACGTTTGTCAAGAATGATTTTAAATGCATATTTCAGTTCAAATGAAAACCTTTGGCTGTAAAATTTTTGTAGCTCAGATGTATTATTTATTACTTAATGGGAAAATTAAGTAAATTCATAAATATAGTTAAGATATACGAGTAGAAATAATTTTGGCTCAGAAGCTTCGAAATTATATTTAATATATTAGATCCGATTATAATATAAGTACATGATCACACAATTTATTTAAGTGCTCCCATATCTTTTAGCTTTTCTTTGCTATTAACTAATTTCCTTTCAAAAGTATCCTAGCTTACCTTTTTCTAATTCTTTGAGAGTCGCTTTAATTTTCTTCATATAATTATCTCAACACATATTTATACATTTTTTACTCAATTTTCTAATTCTTTTCCGAAAGTTTGTCTTTGAATTATCAATCAAAATAAAATCATGAATACGGCCTACGGCCGGATAGAAGCTTAAAAATTCAGAAATATCTTTCACTTTTTTAGCGGAGCTATATTTTCTGTGTATACTGCTTCTTTAAACTTGTATCTTAGTTTTAACATAACTGCTGAGTAGCCCGCGTAAATTCTCTCCCGAAAACATCTGCTAAAAGTAGGTAGCCTGTTCATCCTATGTTTACTCAACAGAAATGCGTGACAGTATGTAAATGATATGTGACACGCTTTAAAGCGTGCGTGCGACAGGATAATGAGTGAAAAAATTGTGCGTATGCAAATTATGGCATTGTATGGTGAAGGTTGGCAGGCCCGTATGTGGATCCAGATATAGCATATTAATAACGAATTGTGCTGAATATTTTGCTCACTGACCTTTATATATCTCTGAGCTATGTACGCATGAGGCTAAATGTTCGGACTATTACTATATATTATATACTGCAGAGACATATTATTCAAATGTGGTAGCATTATTTTACATTATTGAGACTATATTATATTCCGGTAGCAAAAACATGAGAAAATCGACGGTAAACGAAAATACTGGCTTCTTTGCAAATGTCTCCATTGTATTCACTTTAAAAACATTATACCATTACTTCTCTAGAAGAATTTTTAACCCTTCGGTTAAATTATTCATTTTTATCTAACGTAGGTATTATATCCGATATCAGAGATACTAATGTGTCTTGACGTTATAATGTAAAGGGCCAAATTACTGATAAGGTATTATTTTTTGAAAATTCGAGTTAAAAATCTATTGCATTCGTAACAATAATTAAATTCGTAACTCCGCACGAAGTCGGCGGATCATCTTTTATTGTGTTGTTGAAGATTAATTTATTGTTGCCTTGAAAATAATTAAGTGGTCTTATGAAAGGAGTCCTTGAGTGCGGACACTTTATTTCGTATAATTCAGTTGAGCCTACCAGAAATAATCTATTTGCACTTACATTACAAATATTATTCCGTAATTAGTGGTAAACTTGCAGTTATTGTTGTATTTGTTTCTTTCGTTAGTCAAAGTCAAATCGAAATCATCTTTATTCAAACAGACTTTTACAAGTTCTTTTGAATCGTCAATATTAAACTATTTCTTAAAACTATTGCCATTTAGAAACTTTGGGTGCTTTGGTTTGCAGTGAGCTTCGTAATAAGTCGTGATGGCCTTGAAGTATAGGTACGCGGTCGAGAATTTCGACGGTCGCGGGTTTAAACCCCAGGCACACACCTCTGACTTTTCGAAGTTATGTGTGTATTCACAATGAATTATCACGTACTTTAATGGTGAAGGAAAACATCGTGATGAAACCTGCACACCTAAAAAGTTCTTAGGAATTTCTTAGGTGTCTAGTCCGCCAACCTGCACTAGGCCAGCGTGGTGGACTAAGGCCTAAACCCTCTCAATGGTAGAGGAGGCCCGTGCCCAGCAGTGGGACGTATATGGGCTGATGACGAGCTTTGTAATGACTGCATTTTTTTGCAGTAATGGTATAGAATATTGCCTTTAAATTTAGTTGCAACTGGCAATATTTTAATTTAATTTAAAATAAATATGTAATAGCATAAATAGGATTAAAACACAAAATTTTGTACCGCTATAAAATTTAATTTCCCGTCTTTTTAATTCCAGTATATTTTAGCTTCGGCTAATGATGTCGTATTAAACTCATATTAGTGGAATAGGGTGGCATTGGAAAAATATATTACGGATAAAAAATAAAAAAAAAACTATGAGAATTTGATTAACTAGCTTACAAATACGCATCAACTATTTACGATCTAGATAATAAAATATCATGTTTCTTGTGTGAAACATTAGCCACGTCGCGAGCGGGAAAATGAATAAATATTTAGAGATCAATAATTATACTGTTCAACAAAGTCAAAGGAATATTACAGACCTTGGGGGCGTAGATTTACGTTTTTCTGTCAAATCTGCTATAAACCGTAGTCACGATTATTGCTATACAAATCCTATAATTTTAAATCTACTACTTTTTTAATTACTCTGTTTATAACCAGCTAGGAAAAAAATCTCGAGCTTCGGCGCTCGCTACCTTTGAAGAAGCTAGAGCGTACGAATTTAAGTTGGTAATGAAATTAAATGTAATAATATTTATAGAATTTACAAAATGTCCAATACGTCACTTAGATTCATTTAAAAAAAATGTGAACCACCCGGTTCGGATGGCAGTCATTATTTGAAAAGAACGAGCAAAAACTCTAGTGTTGCTTTATTCCAGTCAAGAAAAAGTTTATTTATACTTTCTGTACATATCAAGTTAAAGCTATCAGAGTGTAATTTAACAATTTTTTTTCTTAAAATTTTCAAAAAATGGGACGTCATAAAGCAAATAGGATTCTTTCGTTGCCAAAACAAGCCAACCAAAGCGAAATATAGGATGATTTAAAAAAAATACGTCAAAGCTTAAATTAGGAATTTACATATATGTATATCATCCAAATATTTCTCAAGAAAGTGATGTAAATATGAGAATTGGGGTGATCAAGCGTCACACGTCACACATCTATTAGCAACAATTGTGCAATGAATGAAAGTGGTAGAGATCAAAAAATCCTCATCGTATTTCCCATCTCTCACATTCTTCTTTCATATTCTGAAAAACCGCCAAGAAACCTGTTAGCATTGAGATCCCCGGACAACTGTAGCGCCCTGATGAGCTTTTATAAGGCGCCTAATATTATCTCCGTTTAAAAATAATTTGTAGAGACGCAGTAGGACAGCGTTGATGATGTATCAAAGTTTCTTTCTATATTTTTCACAATTAAATCTACGCTTACATTATGTTCCCAGAAGTTGATTTGTGAATGTCTTTAATGGCTGTCGCTAACTTTGCTTACTAAAAATGTTTGAGGAACCATATGCTAGCTTATTTTCCTGTTATAAAACTCATAACAACATAGCTTCAAATCCACTGCCTAAGATTAACAATTCTGCGTTTACGAAGTCATTTAAAATGATTTAATGCGCTCATTAGCTAATGAAATTACCATTGTTGTACGTGCTAATTCTTGCAGTTTATTTTGCATATGAATGGCTAAATCAATTATTTATCTCTTTAGTGTTTCCGGACGTGTTTACGAATGCTGTACTTTAATAATCTGTGAAATGGTAATTTTGTTTTGAATGTAGCATGATAGTATTGATATTAGATACGTTTCTTAAATTATGCAAGGAGAAATAAAACAGAATAACGACTTAATTTTCAACATTATGACTTCCAAGGTGAATATGATGTTATGCGATAGTAATAGCACAAGCACAAATAACTAACTAGGATTTTTTTGGCTGTGCAAGTAAAGGCCTGTGCAGAGGTAAAACTTTTTAGTGTGTTAGATTTTCCTAAGTGTTACTATCATTTGTGTTATCTTGTTCGTATTTTAAAGGTTTTTTGAAACTTAAACAACTTACATTTTACAATATACGTTATAGTGATCCTCATACAGCCCACATTTTCCTTTTTAAAGGTGTCAATATTAAAACGTGATTAACAAGGTGATTAAAAGACAAGATCTAGTTTCTCTTCATATTTTTTTTTAAATAACCCCAAAATGGGATGCAAATAAGGGCTAGATTTAAATTAAGAATATAAAGAATTAACGATTTTTTTTAAATTTAAAAGAAGAAATATATTAATAAGGAATGAAATTCCTGAATTATTTTTAAATCCCAATAATATCGTGTAGTTTGTGAGCAATATTTTTTTATATTACATTTAAAAATGAAGAAGTTGCATTAATAAATCTTATAATCGTATGTTATATAAATCAATGCCATAAAAAATACATTATCGAACGCACAGTTTGTTTTAAGCAAATAATTTATATCTTGAATAATATTGGTGTTTGTAACAGAGGAAGTTGTTATGACAGTCAACAGAAGTGGGTTTTGCCTACATATTCTCTAAGTGCTAAATGTGATTACTTTGTATTAACAAAATGATAGCGATTCATATTTCATCACAGTTTACGAGGGCAGTCCGATAAGTACTTAGCCTCACCGCCCGATGGCACCACTATCGTAAGATAAATTTACCATCATGTAGCACATCTTCGTAGACGGCTATTGTCAAAATTTCAGCCGAATTGGATTTGTAGTTTTGTTTTGACCGCGTGTGTAAGCGGACGTGTCCGCGGATTTTCGAAAAATGGAAAAAGAGCAATATCGGCCGGTGATTTGATTCTTGTTTTTGGAAGGGAAATCGCGCAGCGATATCAAAAAGCGCTTGGATGCTGTTTACGGTGACTCTTCTCCTTCAATGGCGACCGTCAAAAATTGGTTTAACGAGTTTCAACGTGGTCGCACGTCAGTTTTTGATGAGCCACGCCCAGGTGCCCCAAAAACGGCTACCACGGAGGATAACGTGAGAAAAGTCCCGATCTTGTATTGGCAGACCGCCGATTGAAGGTGCGCGAGATAGCTGAGACAGTAGGCATCTTAAAAGACCGCGTGGGTCATATCCTGCATGAAATATTGGGCATGAGAAAGCTGTCGGCTCGATGGCTGCCGCGTTTGCTCACTTCGGACGACAAGCGCATCAGTGACACAACTTCAGAGCAGGGTTTGACACTGTTTAGGTGCAATCCGAAGGGGTTTCTGCGTCGTTTCGTGACCGTCGACGAAACATGGATTCACTGGTACACACCAGAGACCAATAAACAGTCGAAACAGTGGACTTTACCCGGCGAATGTGCTCCGAAGAAGGCGAACACTGTCCCATCGGCCGAAAAGGTGATGGCCACCGTTTTCTAGGTTTCACAAGGTGTGATTTACATCGACTACCTGGAGAAGGGCAAAACGGTCACAGGGCTCTACTATGCCGAACTATTGGGCCGATTCAACGCTGAATTGTAGAAAAAACGGCTCCATTTGGCGAAGAAAAAAGTGCTCTTCCACCATGACAACGCACCGGCTCACACCTCCGCCGTCGCAACGGCCAAATTGGTCACATTAGGCTACGAACAGCTGCTCCATCTACCGTATTCTCCAGATTAGGCCCCGTGTGACTTCTTTTTGTTTCCAAACTTGAAAAAGTCCGTCGCCGGACAGAAATTTGAGTCGAATGAGGAGGTTATCGCCGCCACGGAGGCCTACTTTGTAGACCTCCAGAAAACGTTCTTTTCAGACAGCTTAAAGAAGTTGGAGCATCGCTGGGTCAAGTGAATCGAGTTGAAAGAAGACTGTGATGAGAAATAAATCGCCACTTTTCCAAAATTTTCGTTTTTCTTTTGTAGGCTAAGTACTTATCGGACTGCCCTCGTATGTGAATCTGTTACTAAAATATGGTGACATATTTAAGTGATGTTCTACTGTCTCATTGTTCCGCGACATAAGTGTATGCCGTATCCCGGGCTTAGTTCCCGGGTCGGGTAAAGTGTTGCTGAGTTTTTCCATTAGTGTTGAGTAGTTTAATGCTGAGATTGCTTATTGATTACTGCTGAGTCCGAAAACATCCCCGAAAAATCGCAAAAGGATCGTCCCTATTAAGAGGGACTTTTAAGCACAATTGACAATTGGGTGCAGAAATGTGCGATGATGTGTTTGTAATTTATTTATAGTAACCTAACCAATAAGGTTTGTTCCAGGTATACAAGTGTCAAATTTAGAAGTAGCTTTCTTTTTCGAAAATAACATATTTATAGCCGATCTATAAAAATATTTTATTTTAGAAGTTCAAGAGAACATCCGGATTTTCATTTTTGATTTTTCTTAAAATATTTTTATGTAGAAAAATATAATTAAATATCAAAGGAAGCACGGGCCGTATCCAGTAGCTCGTATGTGCCAATAAAAATTCTGTATAAATTTTATTTTATAATTGACTACCAATTGGGTTTCGTTTCATCTGGGCTCAATTTTAAATAAAGTAGCCTATGTTAGGAGAGGTCCCAAGGTCCCATCGATGTATGTATGCTCATGCTTAAAACCGTCTAAAACGATCCCGTAGTTTATGATTTTATTAATTATTAACAAAAATACAAATCTTTTTTCTCTTTAATTTTAGTATACATTTATTACAACAGTCCAAGGGATAAAATAAGAATTAATGTTTATAGAATAATTACAACAATAAATACTTTAAATATTCGAATACTTTCTAAGCCTACGTTATTTTTGGCATTGGAAGACAATATTTAGTGTATTTGTCGTTATTCTTTGAAACATTGTAAAAATGACGTCGAAAACGAAACAATTGTTATCCAAAGTGAGCGACAGGCGTGATGCCTCCGATTTACAGATCGTATGAATGTTCAGTGGACACCGTCAATTCCTATTGTGCTAGTGCAAAAACTTGACGCGAGTCATTTTTGAGCGACGTTCATCTACACACGAAACTTTGACGAGGTAAAGTACTATCCTAAATAATATTCGTATATTATTTTTGAGCAACTTGACATTTGATGTACAACTTTAATAAACCTTTTGTGGATTATTTACGCGCTGATCCTTAATAGTAGAGACATATAAGCGTTCGAATTATAGTCATTAGCGTCAACAATTACAATAATTGTTTTGGCGTAACATGAAATGCGCGAAATTTTCCTCAACACAAACGAACACTAATTAATTATTAATAAATGTTTTTGAAATAATCAACTCACCCATTTTGGTTTATTTCACAGTAACACTTTTAATAAATAGTCCTATATGAGATCACGGTAAGATATCGCGGTCACCTATGGCGGTGTATCATCGTCACTCTGCGTGCTCGTTGTAGATGCGCGTGGGCAAGCCGCTGGTCGCCCCTGATACCGCGTGCTGCCTGCTAAGGCTTCTGTGCGAATGCGCCGCCGCTACCGGCACTCGCTGAAGATTCCTAGCACCGAGATAAGGATAAGGTCGCGATCGCTCATCTCCGTTATCTCGAGTGACGGTGACCAGCCATCGATCTCGCTTGCGCTGTCGCCAACATCTTGCTTCTTACGTAAGACATTTTCTTATACATATACATATTTAATACTTATTAAATCAATAATTTTCTTTTATTTATTCCTAGAGCTGTATTTTGTCCTACTCTTATATTCTTAAAGTCGGTTTATTTATGTCATTGGTTATAATACTATATGAAGCTATTTAGTGATTCGCATTTAATACAATATCTTTTTAAAAATTGTGTTTTTTGTATGAAGAACAATTTTAATAAATTCACACAGACTGACTGGACAGTAAATGACTTACATTCCCTAATAATAATTGTGTCATTTAACAAAGTGAAGTAATACAAATAAACCATAAGAATTAAAATGCTGTTGGTATTATTAAAATTGAAGCTATTTTTCAGTTTAACAATCTGAGTAGAAATTGTTATTTGTGAGGAAGCGAGGTCTCCCTCAGGACCGGGGAGACGGGACGTCGCGTAATGAGCTAGCTGCTAAGGCGATTTGTCTTATTGAATATTACTCCTCATTTACCAAATAACTTTGAGCTTTTGTATATATGTTTTTAATTAAATATCGATGAAGCCAACTTGAAGGACTTGTAAAAACTGCCGAGATTGAGAAAATGAGTTGTATTTTAACCCATTCCTCCCCACTGTCCTATTTTGAAGACAAGATATTCAACATTTGTTTTTAGTTGTTAGGGTTCTTATTATTATTGTTTCTTATGAAATTCGTAATTTAACACTATTTTTATAATATTTTTTTTGCTGTAAAAAATGTTAAGGTGAATTTAATGTATTTTTTTCAAATTGATATTTTTTGTCGACTAAGGAAGAGCATTATGATCCGATTTCATATATCGCTACAAAAAATGCATTTTTTTTTAAATTTAAACATTCCATCAAAAAATTCCAATATTTTCGATGGTTGGGAAGTAATGGGTTAAAGCTTAGAGTTATGGGTTTTCGAACGTGCCTACATTTTAATTATCGCTAGCCGTAACACTAAAGATGAGGATGCGTGACAATTATTTGCAAGAGTTTCGTTTATATGAAGCTTAATATAATGCAGAATAAATCCTAAATTAGAAATTTAGAAGGACGTCCATAAATCGTAAGGTTTTGTTGTTGTAAAATTAATTTAGGCGAAATAATTACTGTATTGTATTATTGTATGGTCCGCCTTTTATACAAAATGTATAAAAAGCATAAAGAATTTTTTTTAGAAGGTATTTTGCCTTCATCGTAAAAAGAACATTCATTAACTTTAACGTGGTATTGGAGTACCTAACGTTCCCAGTGAGATTCCCAGAATTATTATCCAAGTATAAACGATTACAACAATATATATATATAGGTATATTATCCACAAAATTCATGGCTATTTAAAATATTAGCTAGTATTTTAAAAGAATTCATTTGTTTCTGTAAAGCGCAATAATTTAAAATTGAGCTAAATAAAAACATAAACAACTTTTTAATTATGAACAATTAACAATTGGTAGCTCAGTGTCTACGACACAGCACAGGGTCGCGACTCGGGGCACACTTCGCTTCGTCGGTCAAGTGCGACTGCATGCCATGTTAGCCGCAGCAGGGCTGCGCGTGCGCATGTTACCAACATACTTTCACACACATTGCAACTACTATCGACAATTAAAAGTACTTGTATTACCTTTGATCAAATACTGACATAACTTGAAATGTACCGTTCTAAATCGTAAAGAACTGTAGATGCATAATCCATAGCTGTTAAAAGTATAATGACAGCCCCGTGGCACATTTGGCTAGATACCAGCTTGCGAAACGAGAGGCCGCGGGTTCGATTCCCGCCCCGAGACAAATGTTTGTTTGATCCACAAATATTTTTTCGGGTCTGGGTCTGGTCTGGAGACCAAAAAGTCTCTCGTAGTTTCTGATACCCACGACACAGGACTTGTATCCTAGTGTGGGGTCAGAACTATGTATGTGACTGTTGGTTGTATTTATTTATAAATTTTTTAACCCTTGTACACTATTTTATAAGCCATTTTGGAATGCCTTTGTCCAGTGTTGATATGAGATTAGTCGATGGAACATGTTTCTTCGAAAAATTGAAGGTATTATTTTGGGACCAATCAATTAGACTACCGAACCACGTCGTGATATCAGCTACGTTTAACAGTTTTATCAGTTTAACTTTTACTTTAAATTGTCTTCATGACGTAGATGGTTAGAGAGAAACCAGACGGTGAATTGGGAGGCGGTTCCTGCACCAAAATTTTTATTTGTGTACTAATTTGTGTAAAAAAATATTAAAAGTTAAGAAAAGTACAAGATTTGTTTATTTCTGGGGTAAGAAAGTATCTATGTAGTGACTGTTACTATTTATTTCTTCTTAAACTATAGTATAAACATTTGTCAATTCCCAACTGGCAACCATGAAACCAAATTAAAAGAATCTTTATCCTTTTGTCGATTAAATAAATTTAATGAATGACCTCACTGAAGTCACGATATTTTTCGAATTAACCTGATTTATTGAAATTACGCTTCAGTTAAACTTAAATGCGATGGCGGTATTAACTCGATATCAGATTGAAACAACACATTTCTAAAGCCATAGTGCCGTGTCCACATAAATGAAAATCATGAATGAAGATGGAATTATTTAGATTAATGTTTTTGATAGAATACTTTTAGAATACTTCTGTTATATATAAAATATACATTTTATGTTTTAGATTAATTTATAGTAATTGGTAGATTTAGTGTTCTGATTTTATATTAATGTAATGCCAGGTTTACCGTTAGTCCTATAAATGAGGTAATGAATCAAGTGTTGCAACATTGGGAAACGATTTCTTGTCCATTTTCACGTCGACTGATTTGGCAGTCGAGCCGCGTAACCCACGACCCCTAAGGTCGGACATTTGGGGAATTTACCAATCGTCGTCCGTCATTTTTACCAAAGATAAATCTTCGGACCGATTTAAAAGGACGCCGGCCGTAAAAACAATACGTGACGGAATGAAACGCTCGGGTTTCCTTATTTTGTGCGAAATGTTGTGTAATTTGCGAGATTTCCTTTTAAATTGCCACAAAAAAGTTCATTTAATGGGCACATAATATTTGTAATTTCTTAGACTATAATATGTGTATAATTATATATACAGCTTAATAATCTTTCTATTTATTTACATACATACATAACTTCACGCCTGTATTCTCTAAGGGGTAGACAGAGGTGCATTTCTGCACCCTCATTTCGCCAGGTATGTATCAGTCCCACGTAATAGGAGTCGAGCCTATTGCCGTCAGGCACATTTCCAGGCTTCGTGGGGCTACTGAGCATTTCCTAATGGAAAAACCCAATAACACTTTGCCTGACGCGGGAATCGAATCCACGACCTCTAGATCGCACGGCACATACTTGTGTGATCCATTTATTTAATACGTTACATTCATTGATACAAGATGCATAAAAAGCATAAAAAGCAGCATAACCCGGGTATGCATATAATGTAAACATTAGGAAAAATACTATTTTCTGTACACTACATGATTCAACGACCATTATCGAAATCTAAAACACATTTATGAACTGTAAAATCATTTTTATATAAAAAATTTGTTTTGTGTTCATTAAAAAAATAATAAGGCTTTTGACTTGAAAATTAAATTGGGATAAGCTCAATGAAAGTTGTACGTAAGGTAACGTCAACAAAAACAGCAAAGGACTCATTCCTAAAGGTGTAAATTATCATTAGGTAATAAACAGGCCACGTAATAAAGCGGTAGGGTCGTCGCAGCCGTCGCTGGAATACAGAGTTGTTTTGAGGAAACAAATAACATGCACAAAACCTCGACCTCTTTGCATGTTACGAAACCTGTACATTATTTACAACTTACATTTCGATCGGCATTGGCCAGTTTCGTGCGATTCACTCGTATTCATTTAAAATAAAATCTTATTAAAAAAGGATTGGAATATTGTATTGTTCATAAATAGAAGAAGATTTATTGTCGGGTGTGGATAGACTTAGCGGCATTACGTTTCAAAGTCCGTTGCCAAAATGTGCCACCAAAGCTTTCATTTTTTTTTAATAAATATACCCAACAGTCACATACATACTCCTAATCCCACATTAAGATACATGTAGTCTTCACATTAAGTCTTGTGTCGTGGGTATCAGAAACTACGAGAGACTTTTCAGTCTCACAAACGCCCAGACCTGAAACAATAATTTCTGGATCACACAAACATTTGTCTCGGGGTGGGGATCGTACCCGCGGCCTCTCGTTTCACAAGCTGGTATCTAGTCAACTGCGCCACGGGGCTGTCATTGGTTTTTATGTTTTCTGCACTTGCAACCGGTAGATAGCGCTGCAACAGGGTTGTAATTATTTTTTCCCATAAAAACGCACTGACCATAAAGTAGACTATTACCCAGCTGTGGAATTTACATTGTTGGGCTTCCAATGGTACCCAGTAATGGTAATGTTGTGACGGATTCAACATTTTTGAAATCTGTCTCTTTAAAATCTTTTTTGAAATCCTTTGAAAGACTGTCAAACAAAACCTGACAATGTTTATAATTACTTTGCTCTTACTATAATTACTTTGATTGCTCGTGTCTTACTGTTTATTGTTCACCGTCTACTTAAACATACTACAAATTTTTCTGCTAGAAATCCCATAAAACGATAAGATTAGTCATAAATATATCATCCGTGTTTTGTTTACACGGCCACATAAATGCATTTATAGTTCATACTGCGGTCACGAAGCATATATGTACCTATTATTGACTCTCATTTGGAGACACATCTTAAAACAAAACTATTGGGGTGGTGGTATATATGACAGGTTCAACAAAGTAAAGTATAAATATTCTACTATTAGTAAATGCATGGTTATAAGAATGCTGCAGTTAATATTCAACTTTGGTAGTGTGACAAAAAGGTTCGTGCCATCGAGATGACCTGGATATATATAAATTGTAATTCGTTTTTTTCATTAGCGTTTAATTTTTTAACAATTTAAATTGTCAGTAGCGGTACGAAGTAGATGAATCTACCCAATTTCTTGTAATTGGCATGCACTCAGCGACTACAAAAATACAAATAAATTCATTTTTACATACACACGAGTAGGTACCTACATACGCACTCACGCGTTTATCGTAGGTTGCCACAGATATATGTCTTCTCCCATATTTCACCAATTGTGTTTAAAGTTCCCTATAGTCAGACCTATTGCCGTTTTTCGGTCACATTATCAGACTGTGCTGCTACAAATAATGCCACAACTGTACCTAAAACCCAATAACACCTTAACCAACCCGGGGTTCAAACCCGGGACTTATAAATCGCGCCGCTCACACTAGTAGTACCGCGACATCACAAGAAAATAAATTTTAATATTAAATATATTTTCTTGTTGACAAAAACATATTTCGTGTACTTATTTATTTATACACTTTACAAGATAGGTATAAAAGAAAATTCATTTAATTTTACTGCGTGTTATATATTCTCCACATATCATTTGTAAATATTGATGGCTGCCACGTTATCAAAAATCACCTCTCGTATGTGACGGATACCAATGATAACAAAAACTGTATGACTCTTTCACAACTTTTCTTTTAAAATTGCGAATTGTTTAAAAATCTTTTATAGGGCTCAGTTCGTTCTTGAAGTTCCGGCGAAGAGAATAATTTAGAATGTTACAGGCCTTGCCTCTATTCGAGAAATCCAAAATAATGCTGTGTGAGGGTTATTCCTTTGCCTTTAGCAAATATAAGTTAAACTATGAATGATGTCTGTTGCTTGTAGCGTAGTGAAACACCCTAAAATTTTAGTCCAGGAATTTGTAATATGGCCATGCCTCCTGTCTACCCATTGGTCGAGGACGGGACGCACTGCCTCGTCGGTCCTAGCACTAGCACTGGGATTCTCCAGCCTGGTTCGCCATTCCTCCACGGCGATCGTTCAGAGGGAGGTTTTAATCAACTCGGCCTCTCTCGGAGCCAGTCTGTCTCCACGTCTTGACGCCTCCTCCCGCTGGTAGTAAAAGCGCGACATGGGTTTGGCGTCAAGGTACCACGGTAGAGACCCGGCTAGAACGCAGGCCATGTGCCTAATAGTACTGATCATGTATCTACCTATTCTACGATTGCTATAACTTGACTAAAAACCATAGCATTATAAGCTGTTTAATTATTGGATAAAAATGAAATTCGGTTGCTATACCGTTACACCCAGCGACAGCCTTGTAACACGCTATCTAACTGTATTAAGGAAGCTAATTTTGGATCGTGCATATCAATGTGCCACACAATCTGTCATTGTCTGTGACAGATTTGCTTTAGCCGTCGTAACACCTCGTGTACACCGTTTATGTACTGAAATTTATATAACATATTCAGGTAACACGCCCTTTACAAGTTCATGGGCGTTAGTTTTCTCAATCTGGTTATATTGTACTTTAGGGGGCGAGCAATTATTGCGTGTAAGTCGAGGTACTTAATACCAGAGACGAAATCCTGGCACACACTTCTAATTTCTCGCAGTTTTATGAGTAGTTTTAATGAATTATGGCGCTCTTTAATGGTGAAAGAAAATATCGTAAGTAAAAAATAGTTTTAAAGTTATGAGAAGTCAACTGACCCGCAGTAAGTCAGTACGGTGGAATATGGCTTTACCCTTTCTTAACTGTAGAGCACCCCTGTATATTGGCTGATGATGATAAGTTTTCTAGATGGTTATTTTCTTAGTTACCCAAACGGAATATTGATATGGAGTCTACCATAAATAATAAGTTTATTTGGAGGGACCCAGGTATCTTCGTTTTATTTATTCTTGGACGTCTAAGAGTACTGGCCTTAGAGTCACATAGCCACACGAAAACGAGTATTTCCTAATGGAAAAACCGAATAACACTTTCGAATCGGGCTAGAGACCTTTAGACCGCAACGAACACACATGGCGGGACCGACAAGACAGCATAGAAAAGAAGAAAGAAGTCTCGATTTAGATGAATACTGCACTTAAGCATAGTATTAGTTACAATAGTATGTGATAAACAAAGCAAGTCCGATATCGCTCACGATGATCAATTGTTGTCACACAGCGCACGGAATGTTGCGTGTGGTCTGCTTGTCCTCAACCGAAGTCGTCAATGGACGAGACCGTCCGCGCTTCGACGTGTGCCCTTCAATTCCAATGTACTTTAATTGCACTCGGTTGAAGCGGAAAAGGAGAATTTAAATTTTTATATCCTTATTTTTTGCAATATGTTGTGAGGTTTTTTGAATGAAAATGTTGATGTATCTAATTAATCAGAACATAAAGTGGATAGCTTTTTTTAAACATCAATAAATTGTACATACATAAACTCACGCCCGTATTCCCCGAAGGGGTAGGCAGAGGTGCATTTTGGCACCCACATTCCACCACGTACGTATCAGTCCCACATAATAGGGGGCGAGCCTATTGCCGTTTTTAGGGTAAATTCTCAGTAGCAGCACGGACTCTAGAATATTGCCCGAAAAACGGCAATAGGCTTCCCCCCGCCTCCTCCTATTACGTGGGTCAAAAACACAATTGTCGAACTTTGGGTGCAGAAATGTACCTCTACCTACCTCTTCCGGGAATACAGGCGTGTGGTTATGTTATTATAATTGTTCATTGTTGTTACCTGCTATGACGGCAGCTATAAAATAAACCGTATTTTCCGTATTTAATAAGAAAAAAAGTAAACAAAAAATTCAACAATGAATCTTTTACTTAAAAATTAAATATTATTAAAAATATTCTAGACAAATTATATTTGTAGTCTGTAATGACGTCACAGCAAATGACACTTCGAGCTCCTAGTTCCAATGTCTTCTTCAAAGCCTCAATTTACATACAAATTGAAGCAATTTAAAAATGCCCAGATGTTCATTATGCACGTCGCACGAGGTATTTTTGTTTAAGCCTCTCCGATTATTTTTGCTAATATATTTTTCGGATAGCTTCTGTTTTATGCAAATTAGTATCGACATAATAACTATGGGGCTTAGTGCATGTAATATTACACAAAAGGAACATAAATCATTATCAATATTGGGAATAGTTAAACTGTACATATATAATGATAATTTGAATTTACATTAATTGTGACCACCCTATGCTTCCGATCTCTCTAACGGTTGCCTGGAAGAAATCGCTAGCAGCGAGCTTATTTAGAGTTACTTATACCTATGTTGTTTTTATTATATGATGTACAATATATAATAAATAAAAAATTTAAATGATAAAGCTACAGCCGATGAATGACAAAGAGAAAACGGATAATTACTAAATGAAAATACGACAATATGTTAGCCTTGTATATGCGGGATCGATCCCCGCACTCAAACAAATGTTTGCATGACCCACAATTATTTGTTTCGATTCTGAGTGTTATAGGACATCGAATACTCTTGTACTTTCTAATCTACATAATTTATGTTGTACTTTGGGTCAAAAAATACATACTCATGCCCTTATCTTAATAGGAGACTAATTTAGAAAAGATTATAATAGAAGAGGAGAATGATACCTCACGCAAATATCCTGACATATCTCTGAGGGTCCTTTATATTGTCATTATTAAAAAAAATATGGTAGTTTTTGAATCTCCATGATGATAGCTAAAGCATAGCAGTATGATCACGTCGAACACGGTGGCACGTGACTCACAAAGCCGAGTTTAGCCACGTCTGATGAAGCCCCAACAACGATCAATCCTATTAACACGCCTTCGCTTACCTAACTTTTCAACAGTGTATTTTGCATTTTAATAATGTATAGAGTTTCAATGAATCTATAAATAAATAACAAAAGTTTATGATAGCTTAAGTAGTCAAGGCGCAGGCTTCCTTAGTTCCTCGTGCATTCACAATGAAATTCCATGGCTTAACAACCCTTACACCTTAGAATTATTCATTACGAATTGCTTAGATCTATATATTTCTGCAGTAGTGATGGCCTCGAGGTTTAGACGCACGGTCGAGAATCTCAGCGGTTGCGGATTCAAACCCCAGGCACACACCTCTGACTTTTCGAAGTTATGTGTGTATTCGCAATGAATTATCACTTACTTTAACGGTGAAGGAAAACATCGTGATAAAACCTGTACACCTAAGAGTTCTTAGGAATTTCTTAGGTGTGTAGTTCGCCAACCCGCATTAGGCCAGCGTGGTGGACAAAGGCCAAAACCCTCTCAATGGAAGAGGAGGCCCATGCCCAGCAGTGGGACCTACCTATATGGGCTGATGATGATGATATATTTCTGCACGAGAAGACTAGTTAAAGCAACGCACTATTCTGGTTTCCACTCGAGATTCTTTTATTGTGATGATACTGTGGGATGACTAGCCGGTTCAACTCCGACTTACCCGGTTTGCCCGCTGTTAGGCAGATTGAGATTCGTGAGTATTATTTCTATGAGAATAAGGTTTTCATGTCTCACAGGAATCTAATATGAAGCTATAGATTGCAGTGGCGGTACTTCCATAGAAGCCCAAAAGCGTTACACGTTAATTATGTAATGTCTAGTTTATAATTATTTATTGGGGGGGTCACAATATTTTCATTTAAACGTCAAATTCATCATCATCATTCATTATCAGCCTAAGGAAGTCCACTGCTGAACATAGGCCTCCCCCAATGACTTCCATAGTGACCATAGATGGAGGCAGCCTGCATCCAGCGACGACCCGCGACCTTCACCAGGTCGTCGGACCATCTTGTGGGTGGATGTCCTAAATTAAATTAAATTACGTCACATTACTTTTTTTAAATAAAGATTTAAAGCTTAAATATTATTATTCGGAATTTTATAAGGCTAGCTGGACTATTGGGCTTGTATGGAAGTACCGCCACTGATAGATTTGCATTTGCGTATGTTGGATAAGTGAGACTGCCGATGGTCAAATATTTCGTAATTCTTCATCCATTCTAAACAAGTTAAAGACAACTTAGATCAGCAACGCAAGTTTTGTGCAGTGAGAGTTACACGATTGTTATAAGGGATTGTACTATTGCCTCATAGAAGTGCAGTAATATTAATAAGATATCACTGGCCTTTATTGGTGTGAAATCTAGTCATACGTAGAAGCCTAATGATAACACTCGAACAATTTCCGATTACTATTAATAAATACTTGAGACTGGTTAAAACAAGGATAAATGACTAATATAAGGTAATTTATTACACTACTTGGTAATAACAAAAGCAGATATCGAAGATATTAGTTGATGTAATTCTATTTGTACGGGTATTTCCTTAGTTTGCTTTTTGGGATAGTTATTTAAATAAGTACCTATTATATAATTCTTAATTTGAAATTATAAGTTTCATCATCAGCCCCAGTCCCACTGCTGGGCACGGGCCACCTCTACAACTGAGAGGGTTTAGGCCTTAGTCCACCACGCTGGCCTAGTGCGGGTTGGCGGACCATAAAAGTTTATTATCGTAATATATTTAACGCAATAATATTTTCTTCTCTTAACTATCGCTTACACTGACCATAAATTAAGTATTATACTGACAGAGTTATCGTAGTTCTCTACTTTTTTAGTTAATATATTTACAGCGATCACGCAATATCGCCTTTTTGATTGAAAATATGTATAGGTAATTAAAAAAAAACAATCGTTAATCATTTCCATCAGCCAATCGAAGTCCACTGCTGGACATAGACCTCTCCCAATGACTTCCACAGGGACCTGTTGGAAGCAGCCTGCATCCAGCGACGTCCCGCGACCTTTACCAGGTCGTCCGACCATCTTGATTAGCAAGTTGAAGTGGCAATGGGCCGGGCACATAGCGCGGAGAACTGATGGGGCCAAAAAGTTCTCGAGTGGAGGCCACGTACCGGAAAGCGCAGCGTGGGACGTTAATCATTTATTGGGGTGTAAATGTTGCTTTTTTAGTAGGTACGCAATAAATAGCTATATCTACATGGTATAGTATGGTAATATGTGGAGTTAATTCACTATGTTAAATATTTCGCATTACCTTTAAGACCACCGACAGGATTTAGTCGTTATTCTATCAAGGTGTATTCGGTAAGGTCCCAGCCTGTATGTTTAATCCACATGCGGTCCAATATAGAAGACCGAAGATTACAAAAAACAATTGCAAGTCGCGCCAGTAATGTTTCAAAGACAGCTTAACATCTTTCAACTCATATCATCATCATCATTACCAGCCTCTCACACGTCCACTGCTGGACATAGGCCTCTTCTATGGCATGTCATTGGGCTCGATCTTCGGCCCAACTAATATGTTAGGAGGAAATGAAAGTTATCAAAAAATAAAGTTATCTAAAAAAAGTTTTTTTTCACAATACTTTTGTCCGACGACAGAGATTTAAGGATTTGCTCTGTGAATCTAATGATAAGATTAAATGTCAAAAACAAGGAATATATTACTAAATTTATCTATGAAGTTATATCTGTGATTGATTATTATTTATTTAGAGCGGAGGAAGTTATCAAATGTAGGTAGATCAGCGAGTAAATATTGTTGAGTATTGTTCTAAAGGATTTTGTGCTGTTTACTGAGCACACGCGGAGGATAGGGTAACTGTTGTGGTAGCGCAAATTGCATCCATAAATTGTTTATTGTTGAAAACAATTCTCTGGGCGTTAAAGCTATAAAAAAAGGAACAGACAAATAAACTGTAGGTGTGTTTAAAACCATTATAAAAATTTGTGGATATATTAAATGTTGTGTAATATATTCAAGGTTTCAATTATGTTTCCTACTAAGTAATCAAGAATTAGCTTATAAGTTGTATGACAATAGTAATCTAATGTTAAAGGTATTAAACAGAAACTCATAATTAATAGGTTTGGATAAGAACCCTGTTATTAAATACAAAATAGTAACTGTAACGATTTAAAAATAATGAAATAATTTAAAGGGCAAAATAGAATTTGTTGAAAAAACTTTCATATAACAAAAAATATTTATATTAATATCACCGGGTATTTTATTGTTAAATTCTACGGCCAATCACAAGCCCACTATTTATTACTAGACCAGGTCGATATTTACTTTGTTATAATGAACACAATTTGTAAAAAAATGTGTGTATATAATTATTCGAAATGTGCTGTACTTTTGATATTTCCCTTTTGTAAAAGTTTTTTAAATGTGTTATCTGCGTTGCTATAAGAGCTAGATAGATATGCAGAGGTGTCGCTTGTCGTCAGATGATTGATACGCGAGGTTGATTTGTGGAAACAGCCGGTAATGGTAGCAGCCAAGGTTACCTCGACCATGAGACTTTTACATACACCAACATCCACATTATTCAACGCAAGCCCATAGACATGAAAATTATGAGCAGATTCTCGCAAAATCGTTTCGAATAAATCATGACCGTTGATTTGATGCGCTTGTACTGCGCCGTCGTAGTTCATTGTTTTCATTTCCTGCTCGAGTATTATCACATTATCACACGTTGGAAAACAGATACTAGTCTTCAAATAGTGTCTTGTAATGTACATAGTTTGTTCCAGTCACGAGGGTTGGGACTGTGTCAGCAACGCAACGTGCCGTTACCAGCCTTGCGAAACATTATGCTCCTTTCAACAATGCCGTGTTTATCTTCTTCAAATACATGTCTGCATAATTAATTCCATTATTTATGGTACATATAAATAATGTTACTGTTTACTATTGGGTGCACCCGCATAATATTCAAGTTCAAACTGGATTGACGTGTAATACGTGGGCTAGGAGAGGCACTCGAATTTGGAGATGTCCATTGGTTTATCGTTTTTTGAACATGGTATGCTGTAGGCACGTCAACACGATAAGATCTGTCATGAACTTGAAATGTCAGATTATGTTAAAGCCTAAGTTGTTGTGAAAAACTGAGCTAAGATAAACAATCGTCAAGTCTGCGTGGAATATGCAATGAATGGCTGTCCCGTATTGTTGCGGCTATTTACGCCTCTTGTATTATCATTCTAATTGAATTTATGTAACATTTGTTTTGACAGCCCCGTGGCGCAGTTGGCTAGATACCAGCTTGCGAAACGAGAGGCCGCGGGTTCGATCCCCGCACCGAGACAAATGTTTGTGTGATCCACAAATATTTGTTTCGGGTCTGGGTGTATGCGAGACCGAAAAGTCTCTCGTAGTTTCTGATACCCACGACACAAGACTTGTATCTTAGTGTGGGATCAGAACTATGTATGTGACTGTTGGGTGTATTTATTAATTGTAAATTGATTTTGTTTATATGAAGTTTTTTCAGTTGAAGTTTTTTTGGGTTAAATTCGTTTTTTTATTATTTTATATTAGTCAAAATGGTAGTAAAAAGGGGCTATTAAACGTTTTAATATGAATAAACAAAAAAATTAATTTATGTCTGTGTTATTGTTGTAGACTGTCCAAAATTTATTAATTTATTTGAGAAACAAACAGAACATATACAGTTGAAAATATAAAGTAAAAAATAGTTCCTAATCCAAAATAGCTTCCACTAATAGTTGACACATTCAGAGGAGAAGTGAACGACCAAACGAAACAAAAAAGCTATGATATAATAATTAAAACCAGCACTTTGTGGAATACAATAAATAGTATTAGCCAGTCCAGTATTGACCGCAGAGAATCGAACAACACTTTTTTTTATTAAACAACAAAGCGGCGGAACTCTTGCAGATAACACAAATTTTAGAACACTTCAGATGAAAGGCATTTCAGAGGACGTCGCACTTCAACTCGGCAGGGCCCTTGATTCAATGTTTACTTACTTTACCGTATACAATGTCTCATAACAAGAGTTAATCGTCAGACAATGCCTCTTATCATTTGTACGAAAATTATCACCATTTTTGCGTTCAGCACGTGAAAAGTCTTTCTGACACATGGTTATTGGGTCATGATCACTTCAAGTGTGTCGGCTTTCGCAGTACCGACAATACCATAATCTATGTTGACGACGTGATAAATTTAAGTACTTACAAATTATAGTATAGATTGTACACGCGTAAATGTTTTGAAAGGATTGGAATTCGCTGAATGATGACTTGTGGCCGTATGCTCTCAGTTGGAATTTTAAGCAGATATTTTTAATGAAAAATAGTGGTAGGCAATTTTATGTAAAATTTGAAACATAATTTTTTTTTCTCGCCCCCTATTACGTGGGACTGATAAATACCTGGCGAAATGTGGGTGCAGAAATGCACCTCTGCCTACCCCTTCGAGGAATGCAGGTGTGAGTTTATGTATGTATGTATATTTTTTTTTAATACGAGCTTTTAGAGTTCTTATACTGAAGAGGTAACTTTATGTGAAAAATTTTGGAACACTATTCACGATTATTAGTTTCATCATCTATCCTATACCAATCACCAATCAATTATTTTAGGGAGTCAGATACCACAGGTACCGAGTCACGATCTCGACTTGAGGATACGAGTGGTCGATTATTTATTAATAAAATCATCAATTTGAATGCGACTTAAAGTGTGTCTTATGTAAACATAAAATAGGTACGTCAACATAAAATAGTTTCTATTTGAATGAAATAAATTCGAATCAAACATGTAGTGAATTGAGTTAGATAAACAGCAGTTACCAGTTCGTTGTGAGGAAGTAAAGAAAGCAATAAGACGGCAGACAATCAGTTTGTTTATATACGATCGTATTGGATACAATCGCGCTGGGACGCAATAAGCGTAATCCCCGGGGCGGCTGTCCGGGAAATATAATATCAGAAGCGTCTACTTAATCGTTTTTTTATTTTTAACTCTTAAGTAATTGCATTCCACTGCTTTAAGAGTAATAGATATTCTGATTTTACAACGTGGGAGGCAGTCATAGAAATGATACGGAAAGACGTTCTACTTTTAAATAGGCGTTACGATGCTCTTATTGTGTAACTACTTATGATAAACACGTTGTGAAATCTACCAATCCCTTTTAGAATAGTGAGCTTACCAGTTAGGATGGACTTAAGTCCATAATCTTAAGACTTTTCTAAACGAAAAGCAAGCTTGTGTTTGGTAGTGGGACTTATGAATAGAAAATTTATTAGAAAATACATTGTGTGTATATCTTTTTTGATTGTGTAAAAGTTGAATTTTATTATTTTTTACTACGGCTTGATTGCCAATAGTATACGTGACCTGTATTAAAGAATAAAATGTAAAGAAGTATACTGGCTAATTTATATTTTGTAGACATTTTTTTAAAGTCATAAACTTGTAACATTTGCAAATTTTTTTATGTCAAAAATGAACTTAAAGTTATCATTTATTGTCTGTGAATTTGTTTCAACCTTTATTAATGAAACTATAACATTCTTAATGTACCCTCATGGTAAAAGAGTTTATAAAACCGTTAAAACAGTCTCTTCCAGTGTTTGCAAGGCGCTTGTTGGTCAGTGGTTGGGCGGGCGGGCGAGCGAGGGCGGCGCGCGCGCTCCAGTCCTCTTCCGCCGTCCGGCGCCGCGCGACCAACTTCTCAACGCTGTACTTCCAAAACCATCTCGTTATAAACTTCAACACCGATAACTCAGCGGCGAGTCCAACAGTGATTTAGCAAATTACTTCGTTTAAACTGTTCCACAACTTTATCATCGCGAAAACATCGTCAAGGAGCGTTAAGTGGTGTTTTTGTTATTAAATTTCAAGCAAAAGTTTTAGTGGTTTTGTTTTGCTATTGATTGATATCCTCAGTGCCATAACTTATTTAAAACTGTCACGTAAAATACTATTTAAAATTTCAAGAGAGTTTCAAGTATCAACAAAATGAAATTACAATGAAATAAAGTGGTTTTAGAGGGCAGCACAAGCAACCAAAGTATAAACTATGGCAGATAAACTTAACGAGTATCAAGGCTTGACAGGACGTCTCCATGGTGCCAGGGATCGGTATAAGGAAAAATGGTCCCAATGGAAGGAGGAACATCCTCGGGGGATAAGAGAGGTTGTTTCTGAAACATTTTTTGGTATTCCTAATTCTGATGAGCCTCCGGAACGAGTGTGGCGGGATAGCGAATATAATGATATTTACAGGTAAGGTGACGCATATTTTTCGTTCGATTTTCAATTGAATTTATTTTCAGAAATAAATTAATTGTGAGTTGTCGAGATAGCCCGTGCCCAATAATAGTATTATTTGGCCTGATTATGATAATGATGATAGTGTAATTATAATTTAATAATATACATATAATACATTTTCAAAACATAATTTTACATTGTCAAAACTGCAAGGCGCTTTTCAACACCTCTCATCATCAGCCAATATACGTCCCACTGCTGGGCACGGGCCTCCTTTACAACTGCGAGGGTTTAGTCCTTAGTCCACCAGGCTGGCCTAATGTGGATTGGCGGACTATACACCTAAGAAATTCCTAAGAACTTTTTAGGTGTGCAGGTTTCCTTACGATGGTTTCCTTCACCGTTAAAGTACATGTTAATTAATGGAGAATACTCAACAAAAAATGCTTGCTTACATTAATCTAGAACTGAATTGTGATTATGTAGTTTATTTTTCAGTAGGTAGGTATATCTTAATACCTAGGTCATAAAGATGAATAAATGGTTAACGTTATACATTGACAAATTAAATTGAAATAATATATAAAAAATATATTTTTGAACACACAATGTTATTAATTAAATCCTATTCTCGATTAATATTTGTCAGACTTTTTAAGGTTATATATATTCACATAAATAATATACAGAGTACTTAAATTGATACACATACATACATAACCTCACACCTATATTCCCCGAAGGGGTAGGCAAAGGTGCATTTCTGCACCCACATATCGCACATACGTATCTATCAGTCCCACGTAATAGGGAGTTGCTGTTGCTATTGATTGTTTCCTAATGGAAAAAATCCAATAATATTTTACCCGACCCGACAATCGAACCCGGGACCTGTAGATCGCACGGCACATACTTGTGCCGCGAAACTGCGACGCATTTGATCTTAAGAACAAAATTTCATATTTATGTTGTGGTACAGTGTTCAAATTGGTGTAAGAGTAGTCAAAATGATTTTGGCAAAGTATAAAATTCAATATTGCCACCATGGACTTAAAGTTTTTTCTAGACACGCGGTAGCGTGTCAAGCCAAGTCAAGTAAAAGAATATTAATTAATAATAAATATTAATAAATAATTAAAAAAAAAATAATATTTTCTGCTACTATGTAGGTACATATGTATGTATGTGACGCGTGTTAGGAATTAATCCAACACAGTTATCAAGACTGGTTTCGTGGACTACATTTAAAAAAAAAAAACCCTTGTTGAAAACTTTCAGTTGCGCAAAGTTACTAACAACGTTTAGCTTCACATTTAAACAGTGCAAATTTGCAATGAGCGTCAATAATAAAAGCTCTCCTCTCCACCAAACTACATGCTGAAATATGCCAACTATACATAAGTAAAATGTGTGGTTGGGATTAAACCCAAGATGGTGCCTATAAGCCTCCACGCACTTTAAAATATATTTTCGTTCCCTTTAATTCCTGCCACTATTCTGGTTATATGCTTATCGATAAAGAAACCCTTCATATGTTATATCGTATTTCCTACACAAAGTTTAAAACAAACGTTTATTACTTACTACGAGGAAGCCCCAGTAATAAGTGATATTTTTAATCCCCTATTGATTGGTACTACGGCTTGAGTGGGCGGTGTGCGAACGAGAGGTCCCGTATTCGGTTTTCAAGTCGTAAAAAATGTGCCTGTATGGCGGTACTAGCCTATTTGTATTTCTACATGATTATTACGTAAACTAGAGATATACTTATGTCTGAGGGCATCCAGCCGTGTGTACGTGTGTATGTTTTTATTTACTACGCATTAAGAACAATTTTTAGTTTATACCAATTAGGTATTTAACCTAAACTAAACCTACCCTCCCAAATGTAGAGGAGGCCCGTGCCCAGCAGTGGGACGTATATTGATGATGATGAGGTATTTAAAAAAAAAGATTAATATCATTATTTTTGTCTTGTAAACTAAAACATCAATAATTATCAGAATTTCACGTAATTTTTGATATTAAAAATTGAATATTATTCATCAATTGGATCTTAGTCTACGACGCTGGACTAATGTAGTTTTGCAGATTACTCCACCATTTTTGACCGTTTAACGGTGTAACAAATTATTTATGGTCTTTCTTATGTAAAACAATGAGGTTGGTAATAAAAAAAACACCCAACAGTCACATACATACATAGTGAAGGGTAACACTCGTTGAGAAACAAGTACGTCTTCAACTTTTATATTTTAAAATATGAATCCGTCTTGCAACTGACAATTCCAACGACTGATCTCGACCTGCTCAGCGACACCATTTTTATACACATCAATTGACGGTCTTATTTTTAAATATTTTTACAAAGTCCAATAATCAATTTATATTAATCAAGATTATATTCTCATTAAAGTTATTGACAATTTTAATTATACTTATAAGTAATAAAATAATCATTATGCAATTTTACTATTACTACATTATTAGTAAAAGGTCTGTACGCATAAGCTTTTAATAATTTAAAAATATAATATTGTAAGGTATTATAATGAAATACATTTATAATTACTAAATATTACTATTTAGGCTAACAATAGTTCTGACCTCACACTAAGATATATGTCATTTGTCGTGTGTATCAGAACTACGAATTTCGCAAGCTGGTGCCTAGCCGACTGCGCCTTGGGCTTGTGATATCCTTACTTCCTTACTATATATATATATATATATATATATATATATATAATATTATAAATGCGATTGTAACTCTGTCTGTCTGTCTGTCTCGCTTTCCTACAAAAACTACTGAACCGATTTCAATGGAATTTGGTACACAGATAGTTTAGACCCTGAGAACGGACATAGGCTACTTTTTATCCCGGAAAAGGGGTTTTAAGGGGTTGAAAGGGGGGATGAAAATAAATGAAAAAATGAAGGTTGTATGGAAGTATTGTCATTTTTAAAGCTAGAAGCTTGAAACTTATTTTTTAGACTGTTGATTAGATATAAATAAATATGACATTAAAAGTTTGTAAAAAAATGTACCCTTAAAATAGAAATAGGGGTGAAAGTTTGTATGGAAATTTGTGATTTTTGAAGCTAGAATAATGAAACGACGTGTAGATGACTGTAACTATGTATATGTAACTATATGTCTGTTATGCTTTCACACCTAAATCATTTGACCAATGTAAACTATTTTTGATATGGACGTAAATGGGACTCTGTGGAGTAAAATAGACTACAACTTATTTTCTTTCTGAACCCAACCATGTAGTCTACGCGGACGGAGTCGCGGGCAAAAGCTAGTATTAAATAAGACCTTATTATAGTGTAAATATATTGAACATCAATTCTCTTTCAGGCGAAAAAGCACAATTGAATTGATGCGAATCTCAGCAGCGGTCATGGGTATAGAGTTCTCGTACGCAGGAGAGACGGCTTTCGTATCACCAACCTTACTGCAGATAGGAGTTCCGCACCATCAGATGACCTTGGTTTGGGCACTATCCCCACTGGTCGGATTCTTCATGACGCCACTCCTAGGATCGTTGAGCGACAGGTGCCGCCTCAAGTATGGTAGACGAAGACCGTTTATCGTCCTCATGTCTGTTGGAGTGTTGTTGGGTAAGAATTTTTAAATAAAGAACATTCATCATATTCATCATTTTCATCATCATGAAGAAATTTTTAAATAAAGAACATTATTGTTTTGTTTTGTAGCAGCAAAGAATGTCTTTGCATCGAGACTAAAAATAATTGCTGTCGTTAAATACCTCTTTTGAAAAGGTGTGTGAGACCAAAAACGTATTTTGTTACTGATGCTAATATAATTCTCGTACGTTAACGATGCCTCAGTGTAACTATTTGGTATATAAATTAATTGATTTTTATGATATTGTCTTTGTATATTTTCCCTTTAATTCGCTTGGTCTGCATTTAAGGTTAGGCTTTAGCCTACCAAGGTGGCAAAGTCCGATTTAGTGGACTGAAATTATACAAGAAATTTATAATTCCCACTTACGTAACATATGATGTTTTTTGGTTTTGAATCTTATGTTCTCGGACCAGAACGTACATATGTATATAAACGTTTTTTACAATAATATCATTAATTTTAAGACATGGTGTGAACGAAAAGTTACGCTGGTAACCGACTGACTCTTTTGACGATACTAGTACGTAGTCAGGATGGCCGAGCGGTCTAAGGCGCTGCGTTCAGGTCGCAGTCCACTTCTGTGGGCGTGGGTTCGAATCCCACTTCTGACATATCACTTTTTTTTAATGAAACATATATTTATTAACACAGGGATATTAGTCAATTTTGTACAATACTTTTATTTTTCCATCACTAAAATGATAGCTCGTATATTGCTTTCTCGATTATTTTAATATGCCTAAAATAGTAGATGTAGCTTATAGACGCACCTATACAGTGTGTAATTTGTATACATATAAAATACTCTAGTCTAAATTTTGCTTTACTGTAGCTTCCTACTTTATCTACAAATATTTCTACATGTTGGATGAAAATGCGGTATTGTTTATGAAAGTGATGGAAGCGCTTCGTTTGTCGGGTAGTCCATGTATTTTTTGTCGGGATTTTTTTTAATGTCAATGTGTTTGCGTAATCACCGTAGCTATTGGCTGTATTAGTTTTTGATCACGGTCTTTTTAACGGACTTCAAAAAAAGGAGGAGATTATCAATTCGTCTGTATTTTTTTTTACACTCTATAAGTTTCTATGTGCCATTTATCTTTGATGATTAATTGAAACGACACAAAAGGCAAGAAATATTATTATTACCTCCCATCAGCAGACACAATGTCGGCTTATTGTTACCCATAATCTGATCCATATAACACTACTACATTTGTCAGACATCTTCTAAATGATGATATTCGGGAGAAATAGAATATTCCACCACCAGCAATAGGGCTTCCGGCAACCTTACTTCCAGGAAGGCAAAAGAGATGTTTCACGTAATTTTTTCGTCAGGCAATGGTACCTGCCCTGTTACGCTAGACCATACCATTTGGTACCACAAGTACTATAAAATCGTCTGTTTATAGAGTAGTTTTATCACTTATCATATCTACCCAATCAACATCCATAAACATTAAAGTCATCAATAGCAATTTTGCGTTCGCATACAAGGTGTAACTGTCGATATTACCGCGCCTTTCGCGAATAATTTATGTAAATAAATTGATATTCGCACCAGCTATTACGTTTTCGAATACGATTTACACAGTATTAAGGACAATTTACAAAAAGACGCAGATAATATTTTAGTTGTTCAGGACATTGTTATACAACTATTAATTAGTTTTGAAACCCTCTCAGTTGTAGAGGAGGCCCGTGCCCAGCTATGGAACGTATATGGGCTGGTGATGATGATAAATTAACTTTGAATATTTTAATGAACGGAATATATTTCACTGTAATATATAGATAATTTTTGACGCTGTCAAAAAGTTAGGCAGTGGTACCTATATTAACATTTTTTTCCAGCTTACCCTCACAAAATGAGAGCGTGTTTGTAGCCGTTCATTGAGAATAACTTACTTAACTACAATATTAGCTCCATTCCTACTTTCCTACTTCAAGTTATACAACTAGTATTTCAAACCCAACGAGGATTGGTATTAGACTAAGTTCCACCACAACAAGATACGGCGCTTAATTGGCGTTTGCTTTGCACTTCGGTTCAGAGCTTATCTGAACTTTATGTGCAAAAATTATAATAGGCATTTACTGACTGCCTCGTGGTCTCGCGGTACAAGTATGTGCCGTGCGATCTAGAGGTCCTGGGTTCGATTCCCGGGTCGGGCAAAGTGTTATTGGGTTTTTCCATTAGGAAATTCTCAGTAACAGCACGGATTCTGGAAATGTGCCCGAAAAACGGCAATAGGCTCGCCCCCTATTATGTGGGACTGATACATACCTGGCGAAATGTGGGTGCAGAAATGCACCTCTGCCTACCCCTTCGGGGAATACAGGCATGAGTTTATGCATGTATTGTATGTGTATGCATTTACTTAGTAGTGACTTTTCATATTTATCTGTTACTATATTAAACGGAGTAATAAACATGCAAATTTTATGACAAAGGTTTTTAATTGTTTAGACATATTTTCTATAATGTCTACCTCAAACATTATCGCATTATCTTCTTTTATCCATGGCGTATTTTCAGTGATCATGGTTAACCCGATAATTTGTAAGGCTTCGCCATCACTCAGTATCAGTATCCCTGCGCGTAATTTCAACATAATAACACTTCGTAGGCGATTTTAATGTGCAATTGTATCCATAATGAAATATCACATTGCAGGAACAAGGATAACATCGTTAGGAAACTTGCACACCTAAAAGTTCTTAGCAATTTCTTAGGTGTGTAGTCTGCCCACCCGCATTAGGGCAGCGTGGTAGACTAAGGCTTAAACGCTGTCAGTTAACGAGGCCCGTGCCCAGCAGTGGGACGTGTATGGGCTGACGATGAAAATTATAAATAATATAATCTCGACGGGCAATTGATATTTGAAAACATTTAAACAATTGTAAAATATGGTCTAATTTGAATAAAAGTTACAAAATTAAATAAAAAATACATAATTTCATTTATTAATTCTATTGGCTTCACTTTTAACTTTTATCAAGAAATTTAACACTTGATAATATTTCAGGTCTGATATTGGTACCAAATGGAGAATCAATAGGGTACGCTTTAGGAGACGATAGTCCTGTAAATAGAACAGAGGTCCCAGCAGTGTTGGGTCCAAGGAGCTCAGCATTAGACAATGCTGGAGGCAACCACCATCCCTGGGGTGTTCTGTTCACAATCTTGGGGACAGTTCTCTTAGATTTCGACGCCGATGCCTGTCAAAGTCCAGCGAGGGCTTATCTACTTGACGTTACAGTTCCAGGTAAGAACTATTAAGTTTTCTTGCGATGTTAAATCTGTTTCTTGAGCGGTTTACGTCGCAAAGTAGTAGTGAGAATAATATACCTATTAGCTTATATATATTAGAAATATATTACCTTTTTTCTATATTTATACCTTCATTGGTTTTTTTTTAATATTAAAAAAATGTTACATATTTTATAAATCGAGTATTTTTTTAAATTGTGGCATGACGAAAAATAATTACCAAAAATTTTATTGGACTATTGAAAAATAGGATATGTAATAATAATAGGATATTCGTATTATTTGTACACAAATTGAATACGAATATGATAGTATAGGTATGTACCTACATGTAGTGATTATTGTATGGACACAACAATCACACGAATCTTTTAATTATTGTATTAGTCTATGTCGTCTTCCTTTCAAGTGACTCGCTAACATAAGTAGACAATGATAGAGAAGTAATTGTACTGTGAAGAGGTGAACAACACGAAGCACTCGACGACAGACGACTCCAAGTGGAGCTAGCGTTAGTTATCTCGTTGGCCGGGCACGTATGTAAGGCAGGCGGAAGTAGAATGTGGGCGTCATACCCCCCAAACGGCCGTGATTTGGTTTTTAATTATTTTAGCTAAGTCTTTGCTGTATGTCTATTTGTAATTTAATCTGTTGAAAACAGTTAATTTATGACGACCAGTGGGCTATTATTTGCCCGAGCACAGTTTTATAAACAAAAGTTATTTATGTTTTTTCCCAAAGTCCCGCCTAGCCCCTTAAAAAATGTTCCAGTTCCCATCCCACACTAAGATACTAGTCGTGTATCAACACATAAATGAAAAAAACACTTAAAATGACGTCATTATATTATGTTTCAACAGTATGATGATTAACTGTGGAGTTTTCCGAAATAAGCCATAAAATATTTCAGAAGGCGAAACACAAATATGAGTGAAGTGCAAAAAGTCGCGAGACATTTTTTAAGTGCATATATATAATCGGCTACTGTACTCTATCATCAACATACAACAACTCAACAAGATAACGCTAATACAGGTTGAATTAAACGAAACAAATATAATTATATGTATCGTGATCGTGAAAGTAGTGATGGCCACGAAGTTTAGGCGCGCGGTCGATAATCTCGGCGGTCGCAAGTTCAAACCCCAGTCATTGTGCCCAGGCACACACCTTTGAATTTTAGAAGTTATGTATGTATTCACAATAAATCATCACATACTTAACGGTGAAGCAAAACATCGTGAGAAAACCTACACACCTTAAAGTTCTTAGGAATTTCTTATATGTGTAGTCTGCTAACCCGCACTAAGCCAGCGTGGTGGACTAAGGCCTAAACCCTCTTAGTTGTAGAGGAGGTCCGTGCCCAGTAGTGGAACGTATAAGGGCTGAGATGATGATGATGATAATTATCGTGGGATAAAAGGTTTAACATGATTTTGATACAATTAAATATTGCCCCGTTAGATATATCCGATTACGCGTCTGTCCTTACATGACTACGTTTAGGTATGGTTCTGAATTACGTGCTTCGCTGAATTAATCTCAAAATAGAACACTCAAACGCTATACAGTCGCGATATTTAGTTCAGCAAACTCGTAAATATTGTAAGTAAACTTATTATCTTACATTATTTATTTAATTTACTGAATCACACGCGGTGTTACGCATTTATTTTTTACCACGAGGTAAGCTTCATTGTCAACATTGATGTTTGCTGTGGTATGATCCAGAATGATTTTCCTCACACGAAATCCTTAACCTAGTTTAATTGATACACTGAATTTAACTCAATATTTGTACGTGGCTACGTCACAACATGTGACTGTGTGTTTTTGTCATTTTTCCGTCGGCAAAGACTGATGAACCACAAAACAAGCCTCTTTTATCAGCAATGCGTCTGGCTGTGATTGATTTATCTCGGCTACAACATATTTCGGATTTTCCACGCCGTGAAAAGTAATTACTTTACTTTTGTTGCCGACTTCTGATTCTTTTGTACAAATAGCGTCATGTCTATCAGTAGCTGTTTAATCTGGATGAATGACGTCAAAGTGAAAAAAAAATAACTGATACATTTGACACCTACAATTTGTATCACTTTTTGTATATTAAATTAGTTAACTCCAGGCTCTGTCTGTATCACTTGAAGATTAATAGTAAATATGTAATGTATGTCAAAGGACAGCGATAACTCTATATTGTTATAGCGAACTGTAAAATAATCATAATGACACCTTCTCGTGTCGGATCTAACATTAAAATCTTTGATGAATTAAATATATGTACCACAAATTGAGTCCAACGTAACGTTTTATCAATGCGGTTTCATTTAACCGATTGACAAGACTAGACAAGGAAAACGAATTTTTAAACTGTAGATATTATTTTTAATTGCAGTTATTATTATTTTACACTAATCTTTAAACTTGGCTCAGAGGTAACTCAAGTAACTTCAACGTTATTAACTTTTTATGTAGTATAAAATACTATACTAGTTTTGGATGGTACTTTACAGTTTTGATATCACGATTGAATTCTTGGTTTTGGGAAAACAGGATAAACAGTTTAATTAGAAATGACTTTATGATCTTTCTTAAGAAATATAAAAGCAATCTTGGAGAATATAATAACTAGGCATAAAATTTTATTTTTGCTAAATATTTTAATAAGATGGTACAATTAAGAGGTTGTTGGAAGGCGCCTGGTATTATACGGTATTAGGCCAGGCATAATTAGTATTCGCCGTCCCTACCTTGGCGGCCCCCCAGGTGTTATTAATAAGTTTATGGTGTGCCTCTTGGCACCGCGCAGAGGCGGTCCCGGTCTAATCCAGGCTCTGGCTTCAGGGTATACCGGGGCCGTCTCGTTGAATGCGCTGATGGTGGCCGTCGCGGGGTTTTTAGTCGGTATTACGGCGCATCGATATTTGGTAGGGACACGGCCCAGCGGCCGCCCGACACATCCACGGGCGGTAACATCCATGCTGGGTACGTAGGCGCCGGTGAGTCCGACACACCGTCCGTAAATAGGATTTTCCCCGCGGAAAAAAAGGCATAATTAGTATTGAAACAAAACATTTAGTAACTCTATTAGAGGGACTGTAGGAGGAATGATATTTTTTATAGTACGATACTACTCGTAGGCTACTGCCTACTCTAAAAATATTCATTAAAAAACTAACCCTAATAGGGCATGCCAACCTTCTCCAAATAATTGGCAAAGACAAAAGAGTATGTATATTTATCAAAGAGATAAATAGACAAGCGGCTGAAACACAAAATTATTAAGTATACAACACCAATATTTACTGTGTTTGAGTTCTTTATAATACTTGAGCACACACGTTGTATGTTAATCAAACAGATGCGACACCGCGCGTCGCTTAAGATCGGAAGTTTGCTTGTTTAAGCTACTTCATATGTCCCACATGAATTCGCTTGAAAACTAACATTTAATATGAACAAATATTTAATGTATTCGAAGAAAAGAGAAAGTGCTGCTTTTTAATTTGTAACTTCTGATGTACAGAAACGATGGTAATGGAAATAATTGGAAATAAATGGCTGGTATCCATTATTTAAAATAGGGCTTTTCTTACAATTGATATGTACAGCAGGAAATAGAGATAGAAACTGAAAGTATGATTTGCTTTATAAACTTATCTAACTTTTCATTTCTACAAAAAAATTAAGTTTAACAAACCTGAGTTAGTGTGCCGAATGATTGAGAATTGCGAATTCTTTGTCTGTTGATCTTCCATTCTCATTTAGCCTTAAAATCCCACATGGCGATAAAAAAAGTTTTCTATTTCCAGAGGACCACGCTAGAGGCCTAAGTACATTTACTGTGATGGCCGGTCTGGGAGGATTCATGGGTTACGCCCTCGGCGGAATCAACTGGGACGAAACAAAATTAGGTAAATTCAATTTCTGCTGGCGCTGCATAATTTTGCACTTCTATTTGTGTAAATTGCTTTTCCTTGATTGCTCCTGGACTTCTTAATTTATGGATGAAATTGCGAGCTAAATTTTTTTAGGGTTTTTATTAGGAAATTTACAATGGATTAAATATTTATATTGCATTTTTCGCAAATTACCTTCATCCCTAGTAATAGCCACTTTTTAAATCGTATTGATTGATTATAATTGGCTTAAGCATAACTCCTCCCAGTTATAGAGGACTACTGTGTTCAGCAGTGAGAAGTATATAGACTAATAATATATATAGATTGAAAAGGACGCACTCGTTAAAGATTTTTGTTTTTAGGCTTTGTGGTATGGTTGACGAAAAGACTTGACGAAGTTTTTTAAACGCTGCCTAGCCCAGCATCCATCAGGTTATAATCCAAAAATCCACAATAACTTTTAGCTACTTTACCAAGTAGCTTTCAGTGGCGGCAATTAAAAAATGTACACAAATCTAGCCACATTTTTTAAATATATAAACATGAAAATAAAATAAATTCAAACTTTCAATCGTATTTAACTGTTGATTGGCAAACATTTGGAAACGAAAATAAATATTTTGTTGAAAAAGATTCAATTTACCTCTGTCCGTAAATATTTGTTATTTGCGCGCCCCTTACTTCACAATCGTTGTTAGATTAAATTTGATTAAAAATGTTTCTATATACTGTATTCGTTCATTGGAGTTTTCGAGGAGAGATGTAAAAATCTTATAAGTTTTGGCCCATATACATCCTATTGCTGGCCAACGGCCTTGGTTTTCTACGCAGGCTAGGTGCGGGCTGGTACATTGGCGCCAAAGAAATTCCTTTGGAAGTACTAATAATTCGTTGTTAATAAACACATGATTATAAAAATGGTCGTGTGTGCCTGCGTTGTCAACCCATCGCCGAGTTTTTTGTTTCGCTATTCCGCGTGCCTAATCGAGCATTAGGTTATCCCGCCTAACAATCATTAATCATTATTAACTTCTTTTTGTAGGTGAAATATTTGGCGGTCACGTCAGGGCAGTTTTCTCTTTAATTACAATAATATTTGTGGCATGTGTCACCGCCACTGTGACCAGCTTTAAAGAGATACCGTTGGATGAATTGAACGAGCAAGAAGAGTTCAAGAAAGCGACCCAAAACGAGCCAATTCAGGAAACAGTCGACGAAGATACAAGCTTAGAAAAGAATGGTATGAAGGAAAACCCTAGTTATGGAGCACTAGATCAAAATGAGGTAAGAATAAATGATATAAAATAGCGATATAAAAGAGCATTCTACAAGAGGCGAAAAAGTAAGCGATGTATTAGACGGTTTCTGTAGGCTTGTGTAGGTGTTATAGCTACGCTGTAGTAGTAGCTCTAGCTATTAATGATCTACCGCTGATCACTTACCATCAGATGAATTTATCATCATCATCAGCAGACTTTCTTACGTCCACTGCTGGACATAGGCTTCTTCTATGGCACGCCATTGGGCTATATGGGCATGCTATGATATAGCAGATGAGTTGCTAGTTTTTATATTTATATGTAAAAAAATAACAAACACAGGCTAATAATTTTAAGTAAACACATTTTTAAATGAAGTGATGTTATCAGCTTTCATGTAGTATTATAATGTTTAAATTGTCGTCGTTATGTAAAATAGACTTACTTCTATTATATACATATTTTAATGAAGCGTGAGTGTCATTGAACCGTAAAATATGACTTTCTTTGTCTTCTGTGCAACAAAAAAACAATTTATCAATAATTAATCATTACTTCTAAATGTATTGTCTTATGAGAACGGATTTCCTCTGCGACAATAAGAGGAAAAAAACATAGCCTGCCAAGCATAGAGTAGTGAAGAAATTCTTGGCGACTTTCTACTCCAAATAATAAAGGATTGTGTCGACGTATTTAAAGAAAAAGCAATGTAAGACTTTCCAGAAGGAGCAATCCCTATTGGGAAGCTCACTGATTCCAAAGTATTCAGTAAGATATTTTAAACTAAAGTTAATACAGTACACCCAACACCCAACAGTCACATACATAGGCCCCACATTAGGATAAAAGTTCTGTGTCGTAGGTGTCAGAAACTACGAGAGACTTTTCAGTCTCACAAACACCCAGACCCGAAACAAATATTATTGGATCACACAAACATTTGTCTCGGTGCGGGGATCGAACCCGCGGCCTTTAGTTTCGCAAGCTGGTATCTAGCCAACTGCGCCACGGGGCTGTCAAAAATCATAGTATTGTAAACCTGAATACAAAAAAATGCTTTTCTAAAAAGTTACTGCCATAAATGTTATAGACAAAAACTAAAGGAAAAATTGGATAATTTTTAAAAATTTTGGCTGTTAGAAAAAGATTTTGCGGCGATGATGTAGAGTTGAATTAAAATATGAATATTTGGAGCAAAACTTCAAGTTCAATCTTACTTCAGAGAACGTTAATCCGTCTGGTTACGGCTATTTTTTTTAACTGGCGCGACAAAGTGGCCACGCTGCACCTGACGATGACAATGGTACCTACTGTTCAGACATAATCCGGTATTTGTTAAAGTGCTTCTAGAAATACCATCATTCATAATTGTGACTTGGCATAGAGATTCCAGTGCAGATTAGAGTGTTGTGGACTTAAACTTAACAACCCTCTAAAATTGTAGGACAAGGCACATGACCAGACATGACATGAACAGACTAAGATAGACATAGCATAGCAGATATTAGATAAATTAAATAACTGATAACTACACAAGTAAAAAATTGAGATGGTCTTGGTCAAGATTTTGTAGAAATTGCTATTTTATTATTATATTATTTTCAAGTGTCTAAAGTTTCAAAGTTATTAACTGCTATTTTAAATTGTTTTGACAAGTGACGGAGTAAATGGTTTAAAAAAAATGAAACGAAAATTTTTCAGCCTTTTATTTTTTAGCCATAATAGCTTCGCCGGCAAACGGTTTTGTTAATTTCAATTCCATTATTTTTTCTCTCTTCTTTAAACTAACGTCAACTATTTTTCGGACTCGGTAATAGTTTTATAATCACGAAGAAACGTGCTAGCTTAGCCATTTATTTACCAGACATTTAATTAATTTAATAACATAGGTACTATTGGAAAATAGCGAGATGCCAACGAACGGTAATACATCGAAAATAATTACCCTTATATATTTACTAGTGCGTTTGCATTATCGTAGGTAGTCCTTTGTTGTTGGATGTCCTTCAAGAGTTAGGAATTAAAAAATGAGTAAAACAGAGGGTTAAAAATCATTAAATTTTGTATATTTTCAAAATATCTACACTAAGTATTGAAAACACCTAACAACCCCAAGCTTTTATGAATTAATAAAGCAGTTGAAATTTCATTTGCAGAGCATCCCTTCTATAAACATACCAGAAGAAGGCGGTCATGGAGGGGGTCATCTCTCCCTCCGCCATTACCTTCGATCTATCGTGGTGATGCCAAAGAGTCTGCGCATAGTCTGTCTCACTAACCTGTTCTGCTGGATGGCCCACGTGTGCTACTCCTTATACTTCACTGATTTCGTCGGAGAGTCTGTCTACGGGGGCGATCCTGCAGTAAGTAATTTTAAATGCTAGCAATGCTTTTAGTTAATTCTTAAATCAAGAAAAGACCATCACTGATTTCTAGGGCGCTCTGTTAAAAGTGGCCTGAATCCAACAGTTGCTTACGGCCTGGCCCCTGACCATAATATACCTGGGAAAATTAACTACCATTAGGGTAACAAAAATTCGAGAAAGACCGCTGATACGTAACGTCGAATATCTATTCCCAAGGAGGACTTACGGCAGAACAATAAGATCACTTGTGCTAACCTGGATGTAAACCTAGACATAGTTGTCAAATCACTGTTCTTAAGTTTAAAGGTTTGATGGTATGCTGGCATCAGTAGAAACACAGCTCTGTTCTGTCCAGATCGTGTTTGTATAGTCGGTCGGCGTTCTTGTCAACTCCGTAATAATGGAAGGGCAGCTTTTTGTGGTGGGTGGTGATCGTTGAGTGTATTTATTTATTATTATTACATACATACATAAACTCACGCCTGTATTCCCGGATGGGGTAGGCAGAGGTGCATTTCTACACCCACATTTTGCCAGGTATGTATCAGTCCCACGTAATAGGTGGCGAGCCTATTGCCGTTTTTCGGGCACTTTTCCAGACTCCGTGCTGCTACTGAGAATTTCCTAATGGAAAAACACATTAACACTTTGCCCGACCCGGGAATCGAACCCAGGACCTCTTGATCGCACGGCACATACTTGTACCGCGAGACCACGAAGCAGTCATCACCTTATTTATTATCTGCCTTAGTTTCCGATCACGGTCTGAATACATCCTGTATATTTGGAAACAACACTATGAATCAAAATACCAAAACCAACAAGGTTGACAACGATGAATCCTGAATTTAAAAAGTAGGTATCATTTATTTTTTACCTTAAGGACTGGCAGTAATAGTGTCTGATTTCCCATTAAAATTAATTAGACAATAACTATTGTAATAGAGTTGTTAAACTTCTAAGTCTCCACTAACTAGAGACATAAGTTTCGAAATTTAGGCGAAACTGAAACCCTTAAATGTGTAATAAGTTACCTAAATTAGTGCTTCTTTTTGGAAACATCAAAGCGTAACATGTTCGGTGTTTGATAGTTAAATTTCTGTTACCTGACATTATGTGACACTCAAAACTTGTTGATTTATTAGCATATTTTATCACGCCGTACACGTTTTGCTCGTCCTAAAATTAATGTGGAGACATGGCGAAAAGAAAATCTTAGGAATGCAATTGTTAAATTTCCAAAATTTAATTTTTATCCAAGCTTGACTGGGTTACAATAGATATTTCGAATCCAAACTTTTTAATTAATCGTTACTAACAAGTTGTCCACTGCTGAACTGAATTTTTACCTCGCTTATTAAGTAATATAAGACCATAAGCTAAGACAGTATTCAAATCACAACTCCAAACATTAATATTAGGTATGTCTATTGTCTATCAATTTATTGAATAAAACCCCCTTTATTCATAACTTATAAGTATTACGTCCATAAAAATGACATTCTTTTATCGCTTTTTGATAAAAGAAAATGAATAGAATTCGTTTTCGTAAATCAGTTCATAAAAAAATATTTACGCCTCACACACCCATTTAATTGTTCGTATGTAACATTGCTCATACAAATGTTTCAGGCGCCAGTGGGCAGTGAAAGCCGTACGAATTACGAGGCTGGCGTTCGTTTTGGATGTTGGGGCATGGCTATGTACTCTCTGTCGTGTGCGTGCTACTCTACTATCATCGAGAAACTTATCAAGAGGCTTGGGTGAGTCAGTTTTAGTCTTACAGCTCCGCTAATAGCGTAAATAGGTATCACATCAGCACTTATGCTTAAGTTATGTGGCATCAATAGCCAGGGAGCATCAATGAGACTAGGAGGCTTTAGTCTTAAGTACATCAAGCTATCCTTATAGACAAACATAAGAAGATTCTTGTGGAGAACTTTGAGTGTGCAGGTTTTTCAATGATATTCCTCGTTTTTAAGTGTAGATATATTAAGAACTAGAAATCTTTATCATCATCATCAGCCCATATACGTCTCACTCCTGGGTACGGGCCTCCTCTACAGCTGAGAGCATTTAGGCCTCCACCACGCTGGCCTTAAAAAATTCGTAAGAACTTTTAGGTGAGCAGGTTTTATCACGATGTTTTTCCTTCACCGTTAAAGTACGTGATAAATCTTTGTGAATACACACATAACTTCAAAAAGTCGGAGGTGTGGGCCTGGGGTTTGAACCCGCGACCGTCGAGATACTCGACCGCGTGCCTAAACCTCGAGGCCATCACGACTCTAGAAATCTTAATTATTAAATAAATATATCATTTTATTACTTGAGTTTTTGACCCAAAGGTTTTCCGTTAGGAAATTCTCAGTAGCAATATTGAGTCTAGAAAAGTGCCCTGTAAAAGGCAATAAGCGCTCATCTACTACATAGGACTGAAACATAAGTGTCAAAATACTTGCGACTACCCTTCGCGAGTACAAACGTGGGTGTATTTATGTTTCTTTGCATATGGATATTTGAAATAGTAAATACTTGGAAATGATGTTATTGGTTAGGTTTACAGTAGCTGTTATCATAAAATACGCCCTGATAAATGATGATATGACGTTTATTCGAAACTGAATCACATTTCTGTTTGCAAAACTGATATTACCAAATTGCTTTATTACCGTGAGTCATGTACCTCAGATGTGGGTCTTGCTTCATACTGAGAACTCTATCTATTTTACACGTCATTGGAAAAATATAATGTTGTTAAGTTAATCAATGCGTCACTATTAGATCTTAAGAGATTAGGTTTCTTACGCATATTAAATTATAACTAACGTTAAAATTAATATCGAAAATTATATAGCAATACCAATAAGGATCTAAATATCTGTAAAATATCTATGATAAGTTAATTTACAATTTATATTTACAATTATTTTAAATTTTACTATAATATTACTATAAGTATTGTAAAATATATAATAGGAATTATTAAGATCGACTTCAATGTTCATATATCTTTTCGACTGAATCAATTACGTACTTATTTAAAAAAAGACCTAAGTTTGCGTTGGACTTGGATTAAATTTATTTCGGAAGATTTCGCATTCTTCGGATAAACGATAAATAAGGTAATCTATTTGATTTTCTTTATAAGGAAATGCATATCCAAACGCCCTTAAACTTGCCGCTAGTATTTCCTTCAAGTAATAAGATCATAACGAGCCTTGACTTTCAACTGCGTTTCCCGGTTGACATTCTACAGGCTTCTTGAAGATTTAAAAATCAATACGCCTCTCATTGGAGGCTTTGTGGAATAACTGATAGGATTCAGCGTAAATATTTAACCTGCGAGGAGATCAAAAGGGAAGATTTTCAACGAATAAATATCCAGCTACAAAAAATGTTGAGAAAATTGTTGAAAAAATGTTCAACTGATTTTATTGATTAAAACCGGGAAAAAACGTATCACGTTAAATTTATAATAACTAGCATGTAAGTTAATGCTCCTTATTAACATTCACATAATGTACATATACATAACATCACGCTAATATTCGCCGAAAGGTAGCCAGAGGTGCATTCCTACATCCACATTTCGCTAGCCATGACTCAGTCCCACCTTATAGGGAGCAAAGTATTTTTTTTTTCATTACGAAATTGCCAGTAGCAGCCTGGAGTCTGTATTTGTGCCCGAAAACGGCATTACCGCATTAGGTTTACACATTGAACGAAAACCCAAATGTCGAAATGTGGGTGCAAAAATTCACCACCACCTACTCCTTTGGGGAATACAGTGAGTGCGTATAAATATGTATCATCCGATAAACAACAAATTATCAAATTTTACTTGTTTTCTTACGTATCAAATTTTATTCAACAAAGTACGAGACCAGAAAGGATCATTCTACATCTGGTGTTGATCTTTTCCAGGGCAAAGAAGGTGTACGTCGGCGGTCTATGTACGTACAGTTGCGGCATGTTCATGCTGTGTGCGTTGCGCGCGCCCGCCGCCGTGATCCTCTTCAGCTGGACCGCTGGCGTCATGTACTCCACACTCTTCACCATGCCTTACCTGCTGGTCGCGCACTATCACGCCACTGGAATGGTAAGTATTTAATTATGAAATGAAATGCTGCTAGTCATCAACATGAGGATTATGAGTAGTTTCAAATAATTATTATTAGACCATATACGTCACACTGCTAGCCACGGATCTCCTCTACAACTGAGACAAAGCTCAACCACGCTGGTCTACTGCGGGTTGGCGAACTACACACCTGAGATATTTTTTAGATTTTTAGGTGTGCAGGTTTTCTCACGATGTTTTCCTTCACCGTTAAAGTACGTGATAGTAACTCCGAGAAGTAAAAAGGTGCAAGCCTGGAGTTTGAACCCGCGAACCCCGAGGTTTTGTCTCGACCGCACGCCTAAACCTCGCGGCCCTTTAGTTTCGAATAACTGCAAAAATAATCCTTAGTCCTTTAGTGGTTTAAATACTGTTGTAATTTTATTGAAAACTAGCTTTTGCCCTCGACTCCGTCCGCGTAGACTATAGGGTTGGGCTCAGAAAGAAAATAAGTTGTAGTCTATTTTACTCCACAGAGTCCCATTTATGTCCGATATCAAAAATCGTTTATATCGGTCAAATGATTTAGGCGTGAAAGCATAACAGACATTTAGTTACATATACATAGTTTTAGTCGTCTACACAACATACAACCTTTCATCCCCCCTTTCAATCCCTTAAAACCCCTTTTCCTTAGCCTATGTCCTTTCTCAGGGTCTAAACTATCTGTGTACCAAATTTCATTTAAATCGGTTCAGTAGTTTTAGCAGGAAAGCGAGACAGACAGACAGACAGACAGACGGACAGACAGACAGACAGACAGAGTTACTTTCGCATTTATAATATTATAGTGAGGATTGCATTACTATTAAGCTGCTTACTCAATATGAAACAAAAAAAGTGATGGAATCCATTGTACCTCCACAAGACATAGCATAGATTTAGCATACAAAATTCATTTTTTATGGAATATGTCAAATATGCTTTAAAAAACTCTTGGATATAAATTATTTATTAAGTGTTAATAATTCCCTTCCTGTTTCTTTTTTAAATGAAACGAAAATGTACGGTATACATCTAAGCGACGAGTGTCAGATCATGTTATTCAGTAATAACTCAATATAGTGGATGATGCTCACGACCTTATGACTTTATCTGGCTGCTAATATATTATGTTATGTGCACGATCTCTTAGAGATTCCATAGGGGTCACTAGTTTGAATTCCGGCTACATGTCAAGTTATATCGCACACTTTACTGATAAAAATAAATATCGTAAGCAACATGTATAAAGAAGTATGGGGATACCGACGTGAGTTTAAAAAGGTTTTCCAAGACCTTATGTTACTTACTCTAATTCCAAAATTAATAACGGTGTATTCCTTAATCTATTGTCTACGTCTATAAACGTATAAAAGGGTCGCAGGTTCAAGCCCAGGCACGCACCTCTGACTTTTCGAAGTTATGTGTGTATTCACAACGAATTATCACTTACAAAAAAAGTTCTTAGGAATTTCTTAGGTGTGTAGTCCGCCAACTCGCACTAGACCAGCGTGGTGGACAGTGGACTAAGGCTTAAGCCCTCTTAATGGTAGAGGAGGCACGTGTCCAGCAGTGGGACGTATATGGGCTAATGATGATGATGATGATAAACATATATTATTCTCATTGATTTATTAACTCGAATAAATTTGACTCTATAATAAACTCGAAATAAAAATTTAGTGAACACAAAATTAATTGACACATACATACATAAACTCACGCCTGTATTCCCCGAAGAGGTAGGCAGAGGTGCATTTCTGCACCCACATTTCGCCAAGTATGCATCAGTCCCACGTAATAGGGGGCGAACCTATTGCCGTTTTTCGGGCACATTTCCAGACTCCGTGCTGTTACCGCGAATTTCCTAATGGAAAAACCCCGACCCGGGAATCGAACCCAGGACCTCTAGATCGCACGGCATATACTTGTACCGCGAGACCACGAGGCAGTCAAATCAAAATTAATTGAATGCATGTAAAAAAGTTATCTATACTAATAGTTAATGAAGAGTTTGTTTGTTTGTTTGTTTGATTGAACACGCTAATCTCAGGAATTTTCTATAAATATAAGGCATATTCTAGACATTACACGAAAGTTATCGCATGCCAAGTAACATGAACCATTAGCGAAACCGATACTTAATTACACACTGAGCTCAGCTGCGATTATAAAATTAAATATTCACTCCGAGGGCTTTTGATGTGTGAGCCGCGTTATACACGATACCACTTAGCTGTTCGACGTAAATGCGACTCGCTTCTGTTGTAGCTTTGTAATTAAACACAGGTTTAACTTAATGACAAATTGACAAAGATTAATCGATGGAACTGTATCCATTTATCGTTTATTATGTGACATAAATAATAGTCATTTGAAAACGCATAAAGTGGGAATTAAATGTCTGATTCTATGTTATATGTGCAAAACCGTATGAATTGTTTTCTCAATCATAATGGAAAATGGCAAGGTTAAAAGTTTTAAAAGCATTTTTCCGCGCTTTTCCAACATATAGATTTGTGTATATTTTTTAAAATATAACCTAAAACTTAATGCAGCATGGCAGTCCTGGGTTTGATTCATGATAAAGTGTTATTAGGATTTTTCATTACGAGATTTTCAACTCACTCAAAGTATGGAAGTATGCCCGAAAACTGCAAAATAGGCTAGCCCCCATTACATGGGAATTAATTTTTTTTAGTCATACGCGGTCGAGAATCTCGCCGGTTGCGGGTTCAAACCCCAGGCACAGTTGGCCCAGTTGTAGAGGTGGCCCATGCCCAGCATTGGTACGTATCATGGGCTGATGATAACATTTAATATAATGTAGGTTTAGAAAAAGTACTCGTATACCAATTCATTCAGTTGGTCAATTTATCTATTTTATTCAACACTTTTAACAAATGATTCTATCTTAGTGGGACAGCGAAGGAGGTGGTTGCGGTCAGGAGAGGGGCATCGGTACTGACGTGGCAGTAGTCAGCAGCTGCGTCTTCGTAGCACAACTCCTCGTCTCCTTCATCATGGGTTTTGCTGTCAAAGTCACGGGTTCCACTGCAGCAGTGGTGGCCGTCGCAGCCGCGCTAGCCGCTACAGCCGCCTTCACTGCTACAAAGATTACCTATTTGGATTTGTAAAGTATCATATAAATATTATCTGTGTAAATGAAGATATTTATTGCAGTTCCAATTTTCATAATATAATAAATAGTAATAAAAGATATTACAAATCAGGGGAACTATACAAAGTAACATCTGACAAACTAAATCGCTACTAAAGATAATAAAAATATGAATTCGATTTTAGAATGTTACTTTGTGCACGCCCTTTGATTTGTTTGGAGCGATTAAAACCAATAATATTTGACTCCCAACGGTAAGGTACCTGTAAAAGTTATACAAGTCGATGTTTATGCAAACTTTCTTAATCAAATTGTACTACGGAATATGATATTATGCATGTGCCCATATACTATAATGTTTTTCTTTGGCTTCATGTGTATAATGTCAAAATACCACACATGTTATTGCTAATAGACATGAGTGTATGAATGCTAAAATATTCATAATTATAAAATTTAATATCGTGTTTCCTGACTGCTTTAATATTTTATGTGTATCGTACATTCGTACAAATTCTTAACAAATAATATTTTATTGGTATTTTTAAGCTAAAAAATATGCGAGTACCTAATGTTATAATATACGAGTAATTCTACATAATATCTGTATAAAATTTACGTGATATATATATTTTTTTCGAGGTTTAGGCGCGCGGTCGAGAATTTCGGCGGTCGCAGGTTCAAACCCCAGGCACACACCTCTGACTTATCGAAGTTATGTGTGTATTCACAATGAATTATCACTTGCTTTAGCGGTGCAGGAAAACATCGTGATAAAACCTGCACACCTAAAAGTTCTTAGGAATTTCTTAGGTGTGTAGTCCGCCAACCCGCAATAGGCCAGCGTGGTGGACTAAGGGATAAACCCTCTCAGTTGTAGAGGAGGCCCGTGCCCAGCAGTGGGACGTATTTGGGCTGATGATGATATATATTTTTAATATATATAGGTATTCTGTGTTCTATGCCTATATTATTATCCTACAACGTGGCAACTGGCAATGAATATGATGGATAATTAAATTATTTACCAAATTTGTTTATAAAATTATCGTATTAATTAAAGGTAATGAAGACAATAAAAAAATCATATTCCACAAAAAGCTTCATTCTTCAAGAAAATGAAATTAAACTGCATCGACATACATATGTATGTTTAATCCCAGTAATATTAAAAGAGATCTTTTATTATATTAACATATCTAGGTGTGTAATAATATTATAGATAATAAAAAAAAAACATGACAAATTAATTAAGATCTTAATATTGTTTAATTAGATTAATTATTGTATTATAATATTATTTATGTTTGTGTAGAGAAGATAATAATTTATTTTTATGTGTATAATGACAATTATTTAAAAACTTTAAGATCGTTACAGCTCAGAGAGTGCTTGTGTAGATTTTTTGTATGAATTCAGTGCATAATATGAATGAAATAACATCGTAATATTAAAAATACATTGATTTCATTAAAGTCTATAATTACTTTATTAAATGTATTGTTAAATGTGACAAATGGATTTCGATGTTGGTGATATTATATCTGTTTAAATATGAAATGAAAGTTTATGTCGCATAAGTTGTTTTATTTATACTTCAAAATATTTTTTGTACCTTAATATACTTACGTTAATTAATGAGTTATCTCGTACTTTAACGGCGAAGAAAAAAATCGTGAGGAAACCTGCACACCTTTTCTTGGAATTGCTTAGATGTGTAATTCGCCATAACGCAAAAAAAGCCTAAATTTAAAATAAAAAAGTGATCATTGCTCTTATGCGTGGTGCCCATGGACTACCTGACAATGGAGTTACTGTCTCACTCACACATCGTAAAACACTTCTCTCCATCTCACTTATCAGTTCATCATCATCTCATCTTTAGTTAATAAGAAAATTTGATCAAATGGGTTTCTTCGCCAAAAAAATAATATTGTGCCACATTTAAAAAATAATGTAGCAAGTGTTACCTATACCATTTTGGATTTTCTGATAACTATTACGACTTGGGCTATTCCCCGTTTCCGGGTTATCGTCGACTTCTGGGACACCCTGTATAACAAATTTCTACATTTTCTACTTTATTTTTCTTTTGCTGGTAAAGTAAGTAGGTACTCGTCGTAGAGTGTCGATTGTCTTGAAACGATGGTCATCCCTCATCAATCGACGCAATTATGTCGTATTTTTGATATAACAGCGATATTTGATTAGATGTGCTATAGCGTAATTTATTCCAAATTACATTTTTTTTATTCCTAGGTTGCTGTTTACTTCATAACAGATGGCGTTGTCAACAACCTGTTATGCTGCTAAAAAATATATTTTCTCGTAAAGACACTCACTAATTATAATTATATAATTGCAAATTTATGAGGAATAATATGTCCAGCATGGGCGACCACTGGGAGGAGGCTCTAAAGGCTTCGAAGGATCTAAGGTCTAAAGGATCTAAGCTGAAAAAGGTAAGAACTTATTTCACCGCGCTGATCAAAGACGAGATGATGGGTTTGTTTAAAATTAATTTATGTACAAAATACTCTACTTTGATAACTGCCGCCTGACACTAATCGACGAAAAGCGCTCTGGTTAATCTAAATATAATGAATAGGTCGCTAATTCCATCCAGTTATCGTATTCAATCAATTTCCATTGTAGGTACTTTTGTTTCCAATGAACTAATGTATTTGTATTTAATATTTTAATCAAATTTATATTTACTTATTTAGTGGCATATTTACTTATTTATTGCCCGAAAAACGGCAATAGGCTCGCCCCCTATTACGTGGGACTGATACATATCTGGCGAAATGTGGGTGCAGAAATGCACCTCTGCCTACCCCTTCGGGGAATACAGGCGTGAGTTTATGTATGCATGTATGTATTTAGTGGCATATATTGAATATACCGAAGTTCCACGTATAAATTCATATATCATTAGGATTTAAAAATGGTGGCCACAATGATTTCTGACAGATTATTTCAAGGGTCTCATAAACTTGATCGTACATGACGTGTTACTCGATGTTTTTGACTTTTCAAAGCGATTTTACTTTGTTTTAATTTGCTTTGGTAAATTAATAACATAATATGAATGAATTTAATTCTGAGTCAACCTCATTCATTTTGAGATTCCCCTCTAAAGTGAAAAGGGAAACTACTATAATAGTTTTTAGCCGGTAGAAGTCTGGTATATCCCGTTTACTTTCTGTAACCGTGAATCCAATGACAAAAGAAGGACAGTATGATAAACTATTAACTATACTATCTCAGTATTAAGTATATGGGCTGATGATGATGACTGAAAAGAAAAACAATTAGTGGTATGTATCGTTAGAAAAATAGAGTATGTGATGCCAAAAAAAGAACAGTTTACAAAAATTGCCACATAAAATACAATTTGATAATTAATACCCCTGTAAATTTTCGATTCGAAATACGGTTTAAAACTATCGGCTTAGAGTGAATTTATGAGACGTCTGCAATCTGCATTTAATGGCTGCGGCTTAAGTAGGACAAAAATATACGGAGTTATGAAACTTTGTGTAATTCCGACTTTGTGCTGGATGGTTAGTAAGAAAAGAACATAAAACTGTCCTCATTTTTGGTTGTTTCGAAATTCAGTAACATTTTATAAGAAGATATTTCTGCAGGTGTGATATCCTTAAAACCTCTTATTTAAATCGATTTTTGAACTTTTTCTTATACTCGTATTGAACAATTCACGTACTTATTGTGTTCTAATACTGAAATTATAAAAATAAAGGTATTATCATTTTTCAAACATCTAAAAACTAAAATATATTACTACTCGTTTTTAAAAAACGGAAAGATGTACAATATATGTATTTTCAATGTGATGTAATGTTATATTTCATAGTCATGCTAAAGTTTTTTGACTTTGACTCTGCTTTTAAATTTGATTTTCCACCTGTCACACAAATTGTTCAGCTTTCCATTTTTTAAATAGTAAATAATATTTTGGAAAATTGGTGTTAAGCCATAAGCCTTTTTTTTAAAGTGATTCTACTAAAAAAAATTTACATTGTGGTCGGTTTGTTAACTGTGCAACATTAACTAACACAACCTAGTAGAAAATCGTATGAAACTAATGAATGGGAACGCGCCTTTCTTTGATTTTACTGTTAATTACTCCCTAAGCCTTTAATTATAGCCTAAGTACATATATATGCATTTAAAATTACTTAGGCCGTCTCTGTAGGAAAGGAAACTTCATCTGGTAAAGACTACACGAATAACTCGTTGAAGATGGGTGTTATCAAAACTACTTGGAAAATCTTGACTCATACAAAAGCCCTAAAACAGTCGAGTGGAAATTTGGAAACTACATTTTTTCAATCCGTTTATCGTGTTGCATATTTGACAGGTAATAAACAGAGAAACAACAAATAAGAAATTCGGCCTACTAAATTGGTGTTAACTTTAAGAAGTTAGTTTTTGAGGCTATTTACTGGTTCGATTCCCCATGAAACAATATGAACCAGGAAACCACAGTGACCTGGAAAAAATATTCTGGCTATAATTTGTATTTTTAACGCATTTACGAAAGTAACTTACAAAAAAATCAAGTCTTGACAAATTAAAGCGCAGGACAAAGGTTTAAAAGGAAAAATAATATATCATGAAATGTAATGACTACTAATTATAAAATATAATAGTATCTATTAGAAGCTTTTCCGAACATACAGTAGTGTTGCTAAAGTATAGCTTAATACAATATTATAATATATGTGCTAAAAGATCTCAACCATCTTGAAACTAACAATTATAAAGGCAAAAAGTTCTATATCATGTATGTAAGGAATCATTGTATTTAAAAATAGAACTAATGCAACTTAGCATTCTCTTAGTCAAATACGTTACGTCTTTTTTATGTGTTTAAAACTTAACCGCATAAGAAATTCCACGTTAATGTAAATAAAATGTCTCACAATCCAAATACCGGTGCAAACTTTCCTCTACTCAAATTTATCTTTTCTTGCTCCGAACCTGTGAAGTTATCATAAGTTGCAGGAACTTAAGCTGTTAGACTGCAACACAGCGGGCCATTTGTTTAAGCCCAGTTCAAAACTTGTTGTCAGGACTGTCCACTTCAGACAACGGCGTGCTTTACTCATTGTACAGTAACACTGTGAAGTTAATGATATTTTTGCTCGTTTGCGGCGAGGTGTGGTACAGTTTTAGCGAGGCCTCGAGTTTGGACGAAATTGCCGCGAGCATCAACGCGACCGTCATCCAATTCATCACCATATATAGATACAAGAATATGGTATGTGGAACCCATTGTTTCTTATTTGGTTGTATGCGTAACTAGGTCACGTGGTACAATTAGTATGACGTAATTGTGATTGAGATTAAATCTTAGAATAGAATCGTGACGGATTGTTTCAAAGATTTCATAGCTAAGCCTTTATTACATATACTCGTAGTATCACAGCTTACATTCGTTCCTTTTTAGTAAGGTATAGTATAATAATACCCATTTTACGTAATTCTTATTTTCAGATGGACAACAAAGACATATACAAAAAACTGGCGACCTCCATGGAGTCCCCGCACTTTGATACGACGACTGAAAAAAGGAAAGCGCTGGTCGTATTTTGGGCTAAAAGGAATGAGAAATATTTAAAACTGCTACTTGCACTCGGGAATTGCACTCTTGCGGCTTGGTAATTAATTGCGAAAAGCTTTTAACAAACACTACAAATGTACACAGATTTTAAAGCATTTAAAATAATCATGTTTTTTTATTTTATTAAATTCTTTATATCATAAATGTGTACATTTTAGAGAAAGAAATAAAAAAGACATAAGGTTTTATTGCTGGCCAATCCACGAAAAAAATGCAAAAAAACAATTAGGTGCAACAATTTACGCAGACAATAATGATCCCTTCATTCAGCATGCATGGTATTGCAGCGCTGATTTTCAATATAGGAATGAATTTCATTGTGTAATTGTAAATCAAGTCGCAATACAAATTGCAGCATACCGTTTCAAAGCCTGACCCTTCATTTTCAATATACTTTTCTACTATCGGAAAATGCGGTGGAAGTCTCCAAGAAAGATTTCCTTTAACGTAATCCAAGCAATCTGTTGTAGAAAAATATGAAAGGAGCTATTTTGAGTCACGTTATCCCCGAGGAGCCTTACATATTCCTAACTAAACTTTAGAAATTTTCCCTCCGTCACGCAAACTATTTTTATTAGAAGTTCAGATTTCAGTCTCTAAAGTAATTTAGTACTTTATTTTATATTATTTGTGTTTTATATCAAGAACTCTCTATCATATAAAACGTCTATAAAAAAATCCTAAGGCTTATTTTTATTTGACCGCCTATGATATACATTTCATCAATAAAATTTATTGGCTTCGTCCATGACCACAATTTAACAAACCATAGTTTTTTCCCTTAATGAAGGTTGTTAAATTCTTCTACTATTAACAAACTGACTGAAAATATGTTGATTGGTTTCTCACCTGGTGCCTACAACCAAGTTACGGTTGCAATAAATGTACTAACATAATATATGAAAGAAATGCGATGACAGCTCATAGGGCCCTTATTTCATAAGAACGGCACCGTTGTATTTGGCTTATTGATGCCATCTCTCTAAATACCACCTAATAATTCTTGTATGTTTATAAAACCGCTATTAGAATGAGTATCTTCCTACGTTATAACGGCCTCTTACCGACCACTGCTAAATAAGGGCTTCCCGAAGCAACAGTCAACCACCCCGGTTTTGAGAAGCCGGTTTATCCACAAACACTATTTTCTTAACGGTCTTCTTGAAACCCTTTTTACTCCGTCAGATCATCCGTTCGCCCGTTCGGTTCGTCGGTAAATATGCCCTTTCCAAGACTCTGGTCCTCAGCCTATGTATAGTCTTACGTATTTAGATTAAAAAACAAAAACACTTCACCAATAATGTGTGATCCACAAATATTTGTTTCGGGTCTGGGTGTATGTGAGACCGAAAAGTCTCTCGTAGTTTCTGATACCCACGACACAAGACTTGTATCGTAGTGTGGGATCAGAACTATGTATGTGACTGTTGGGTGTATTTATTTATTTATTTATTTAATAATTCCAACACGGTCTATCACTTGCTCCTTTCCTAATCCTATTATTGAAATTATTGGATACTACCATAAGGTAACAATATTTTTTTTCGTATTAAAAATATTTGCAGGTACTTGTACCCGTTAGTGGATGATATTGACTACAACTTGATTATCGGAATTCGCTTGCCATTTAGCTACAACACTCCGGTACGCTACCCCATGGCGTATTTGATTGTAGTAGTAGCTTTCACCTACATATCTCATTTCGTGATGGTGACCGACCTGATAATGCAAGCACATCTTATACATTTGCTGTGCCAGTTCACGGTGCTCAGTGACTGCTTCAATAATCTATTGGATGATTGTCAGCAGGGATTTGAAGGTAAATATGATAAATAACACTTAGTATAACTTAGTTATGGCCTCGAGGTTTAGGCGCGTGGTCGAGAATTTCTACGGTCGCAGGTTCAAACCCCAGGCACACACATCTGACTTTTCGAAGTTATGTGTCTATTCACAAAGAATTATCACTTGCTTTAACGGTGAAGGAAAACATCGTGATGAAAACTGCACACCTAAAAGTTCGTAGGAATTTCTTAGGTGTGTAGTCCGCCAACCCGCACTAGGCTAGCGTGGTGGACTAAGGCCTAAACCCTCTCAGTTGTAGAGGAGGCCCGTGCCCAGCAGTGGGACGTATATGGGCTGATGATGATGATGATAACTTAGTTATAACTATACTTTTAGAAATTTTGTAATAGCTTTCAAGTTATGTGTGAATTCATGAATTAAAAACGTGTCTAACAAATTAAGGTAAGGCTTAACTTGATAGTTTGTCGTATTCTTAAAATTAAACAAACAATGGTGAAGGAAAAGAAAACGAGAAAATTATACACAAAAATGACTGCCTCGTGGTCTCGCGGTACAAGTATGTGCCGTGCGATCTAGAGGTCCTGGGTTCGATTCCCGGGTCGGGCAAAGTATTATTGGATTTTTCCATTAGGAAATTCTCAGTAACGGCACGGAGTCTGGAAATGTGCACGAAAAACGGCAATAGGCTCGCCCCCTATTACGTGGGACTGATACACACCTGGCGAAATGTGGGTGCAGAAATGCACCGCTGCCTACTCCTTCGGGGAATACAGGCGTGAGTTTACGTATGTATACATATGTATACACAAAAATTGCTCATTTCTATGTTATATTTTATCCTACTGATCACAAATATCGGAATGAGATTAGCTATTATTTCTACGAAAGCCAATAATTGTTACAAAAGCGGAAATGATTGGCAATGTTGGAAATAGTTCGAACATTCAACACAGTTCGGTAATTTCCTCAAACATTCGACTGATTTGAAACCAAAACTAATTTCCGGGCTCGTTATTATCTGAAGCCGCCCAACCGCATTGATAGAATTTATTCAAAATTATCAGTTTTCATAAAGTAGCTTGGAAAGCAGTTTTGAAGAAACTGAAAACATATCATCTGGTTTTATTTCACGTTATTATCACAACATTGTAATTTAAAAAAAAGTGTAATAAGAGAAATTGATGAATACTATACAGGGTGTATTCAGACCGTGATCGGAAACCAAGGCAGGTAATAGCTAAGGTGATTACAAACCCCCTGGCGTTAAAGAAAATTCTGACAATAAATAAAAATTTTGACGTTTTCCATACAAACCGCGTACATTTAATACCGATGGTTGTATGGAAAACGTCAAAATTTTTATTTATTGTCAGAATTTTCTTTAACGCCAGGGGGTTTGTAATCACCGTCGCTATTACCTGCCTTGGTTTCCAATCACGGTCTGAATACACCCTGTATAAGCAAAAGAAATTAAATGGCAACTATAACCAATTGTAGATATACATATAGGTAATTTTGTTTAGTTTCATAGCTCGGATAGTCTGACATTTTATTTGTAAGAGGTAAACCATCTGTCATACGTGGGCACTCTAACGAAGTCTAAAGCTCTTTGAAGGCGAAAGAAAACATTGCGAAAGATTCTGCATGCTGGAAAGTTTACTCAAAGAATTTATTACGTACAGATGTGTATTCCACATTTACTTTTGTAAAATTTTCTTAAGCTAATAGTGTTCTCAGCATTGTCTTAGAATCTTAAAATGGAAAGATTTTTGTCGGTTATAAAGTTGAAAATAAAATATACCACTATAGCGAAAACTTGGACGCTATTTAAGTTTGTGTGGAAATAATAGACATGTTTAATTAAATAAATGAGCGAGTAAAACAGGTTGCAACGGAGCACATAAATAAATAAAAAATACGATAGGAAGTACTGAAACCCAGATCATGATAACTTTTTTACTTTTTATTGATCTACAAAACTGATTGCAGGTGTAATAGTACATGATTAAAAATTTAGTCTGTATCCTACGCGATGTAGGTACAGCGTACTAAAATTACTTATTAAATTATTAAATGATCCTTGCCTCGCAGTCTTGCGGCAAGGACGTTGAGGTTGTGGGTTCGATCCTGGGTCGAGCAAAATGTGGTTGAGTTTTTCTCTAAGGAAATTCGCCGTAGCAGCAGCACCAGATTTGTACCCGAAAAACGGCAATAGGCTTGCCCCCTATTTCGTGGGATGAATACACAATTGGCGAAATGCACCTCTACTTACCTCTTCACGGAACACAAGTGTGAAAGTATGCATGTATATAAATGATAGAGGGTATCACAAACAAACTATAGACCAACAAATCCTTTTCAGGTATACCGAGAAGTAGATTAGTCTTAAATGCAAAATTCGCTAGTAAATACATACGAAGATTGGGAAACTTGGTAGAACAACACAAACAAATTTTGAAGTAAGTTTTGTTTTTTGCTTATTCATATAAATGTGATTTTTCTTCTCGTGTTTGATTTGGCTTCGGTTCCCAGGTTTGGGGGTGTTTTTTCATAAGAAAAATGAAATTCGAGTAGGAAAGTGATATAGTAGGTATGTTTATAAAAATCGTTCTATGATTATATCCAAATGTTTTTTTAGAAACATTAGCAAATTCTATGACCATTTTGATATAAACGTAAACATATTCGATATATTCGTCCAAATTAAATCCACATGCGCGGGTACCTACATGATCCGCTCCATGCGTTTACGTATTCGGCACGTTACAGTGAATGCAAACGGAAATGGGGCGCGATTTCAATAGCCCATCCTCGACGCAATTTGTAGTTCCTCCGCATAACAGGTGGCACTACCAGTCGCTGTCGCTTACATAAATTGCCGATATGGGAATCATTCATGTGCGATTATTCATCATTTATTTGACATAGTGCGTATTGAATAATTCCGAGTTCGTTCGCAGTTATTTATTGCCTATTTGTTAAATATGTTACGTGCATTTACCGATATTTATCTGTACATAAATATCGGCATGAGGCAGCTGGGAACGAGTATGTATTGACTGGATATATTTATGTGGCATCTGGTAGACTAGAGTGTGTATAGGCCGGGTACATACAATTGTAATGCCTGTGCAACAGTCAGTGTGGTCGTGGCTTACATAATAAATAAAAAATGAAAAAAATCACCCAACAGTCACGTAGGTACATAGTTCTAATCTCACACTGAGATACAAGTCTTGTGTTGTGGGTATCAGAAACTACGAGAGACTTTTCGGGCTCACAAACAGCCAGACCCGTCAACAATACGTCGCCTCTCGCGTGACAGACTGGGTCTTATGAAAGTCTGATTCATGTATTTTATACGGTGGGAATATCGACGTTATATAAGTCACCTTTGTGTAATGTTCAACATTTTTTCCATTATACTAGCCAATTGTATAATGTTCACCATCTATTCCGGTTCAAACCCAATGTGCGAAAACTAAAAGGGAAACAGTAACTGCTAGAAGCTATCACGGAATTATTTTGTTCAAAAATACATCTTTTTATTTACTTTTTTATATTTCACGCCATAGTAAAACATTATTTAAATTTAAATTTTATAATATTTGTACCCATAAACCTACGTACTATACTTTATTATATAATTATAATACATTAATATCTTTGAATTGCATGTCTTAGGGAGGAAACAAATTGATGCCGTCACGTAGCATATAGGACTGCGGAATGAAGCCCGGAAACCTCAATGTTCCCTTTAAAATGTTTCGGACGTGCTCTACCGTTATTCTGGAGGATTATACGATTTACTTTACATTTGGAAAGAAATATTATTTCACTTTAACCTTTTAATGTATTGGACCCCGCGTTGTTTATAATCATCAATGTGATATTCATAAAAATGAATTAATAAAATATAAAAAGTATTTATTAAAGCATCCATAATCTTATATTTAACATGTAATGGAAAGGTTCATCATATAATTTTAACTATAATAGCTATAATTTAGTTTTACATGATCCTAAATTTGGCTATTTTTATTATCACATTTCACTATGCTATGCATGTCAAGGGCAAAACAACTGACTTTGGTCTGCTTGATGGATTTTATACATTTGATATGTAAATATTTTTCATTTCTGACAATGTCATGTAAATTTCAGAAACACTATGTATCTGAGAGAAACATTGAGTTATCCGATGCTGGGACAGTTAGCCGCCAGTGGAACGCTCATATGCTTCGTTGGATACCAAGTTACCACGGTAAGGGACATCTTGCTACTACTAAAAAGTTAAAACTAGTAATACATTTAAAAAACACTCAAACAGGAACTGCTTTAATAATGATGACGTATCAAATATTTAGTTATAATTGACCTAAACGAAATTGGAAAATGATGCTAAAAGTCATTCATCATCAACATCAGCCCAAATACGTCCCACTGCTGGGCACAGGCCTCCTCTACAACTGAGAGGGTTTAGGCTTTAGTCCACCACGCTGGCCTCGTGCGGGTTGGCGGACTACACACCTAAGAAATTCCTAAGAACTTTTTTAGGTGTGCAGGTTTTATCACGATGTTTTCCTTCACCGTAGCAAGTGATAATTCATTGTGAATACAGACATAACTTCGAAAAGTCAGAGGTGTGAGCCTGGGGTTTGAACCTGCGACCGCCGTAATTCTCGACCGCGCGCCTAAACCTCGAGGCCATCACTGAAAAAGAAAAAGTCATTGTAAAATTAATATTATTCAACTCATTATAGGATAGACATCCTGGTTTTTCTGTTTTTGATCTATCGCTTGTGTTCATGTTATTGCCAAAATCATCTTCTTTATTGATGTTCGTTTCTCTCTAACAGGTGATATTTCAACACTACGTCTCTTAATAAGGTATCTAATCTCAGGTTTGTACTAAATCTAAACACATTAAAACCTTTTTAGACATTGGCCGTCAGCGTCGTGAAGTGCCTCATGAGTCTTCTTTTCTTGGGGTACAATGTATTCGAGCTATACATCATCTGCTTGTGGTGTGAAGAAATCACAATACAGGTAAGTTTTATTAACTATTATAATTATGAATCAAAACTGTTAACTATTTGAACCGTTACCTGACGAAGAGATACATCGAAAACATTTATTCAGCGGTTTAATGAAACGAAATAATAGTCTTCAAATATTTACATTTCAAACAACCGCGTACCTAATTATACCCGTCAGATTTTACAAAAAAAAATTTTTTATATTTTTGCTGCTCAAAAGACTTTTTACGAGGTAAATGCTTAAAATGTCTGAATCTTTTTGAATTTCGAAGAGCGTTTATATTTTTAGAGCCGAAATATTGGCGACGCGATGTATTCCTCTGGTTGGGAATGCGGAGTAACAACCCTGCCTGGCGTTCGTTCTACAATCATGCTCGTGCTTGCTCGTGCCAATAAACCCCTGGTCTTCACCGCCGGAGGAATGTACAACCTGTCTCTCACTGCTTACACCACGGTAAGATCTTTTTTGTGATATTTTTATATAGTTCTATCGTTCATTGCTATCATGGTAACAGTTTTCGATATAAAGAGGAGTTTCAACTATTGTAAATAAAACTGGTTCGTTATATTTACATACAATCATAAACTCACGCCTGTATTCCTCGAATGGGTAGGCAGATTTGCATTTTTGCACCCACATTTCGCCAGGTATGTATCAGCCCTATTACGTAATAGGGGGCGAGCTTATTTCCGTTTTTCGGGCACATTTCCAGACTCCGTGCTGCTACTGAGAATTTCCTAATGGAAAAACCCAATAAAAATGCCCGACCCGGGAATCGAACCCAGGACCTCTAGATCGCACGGCACATACTTGTACCGCGAGACCACGAGGCAGTCGATATACAGGATGTTATATGCACAAAATCATGTTCATTCTTGTTTACTTAGCTAAAAACTACACGCTCATAACGTTAATTAATATCCGAGTGTGTGTTGATGTCCCATATAAGTAAACAACATAGAGTAAATGAAAATGAACACGAATGATGTTATGTTTGCAGTTCTCTGTACACGGTCTCATATTAGTTTATATTTCAATACGATAGCGCTTGCTTTGCGTGGATTAATTAACTGAAATCCCTCTTGAATGTACGATGTTTAATAGAAAAAACTTTCTAAACGGTGGATCTTTTTATCATTAAATTAAAGTTGGGCTGCAAATATTATGACAGCCCCGTGGCGCAGTTAGCTAGATGCCAGCTTGCGAAACGAGAGGCCGCGGGTTCGATCCCCGCACCGACCGAGACAAATGTTTGTGTGATCCACAAGTATTTGTTTCGGGTCTGGGTGTTGTGAGACCGAAAAGTCTCTCGTAGTCACTTATACCCACGACACAAGACTTGCATCTTCATGTGGGGTCAGAACTATGTATGTGACTGTTGGCTGTATTTATGTATTATTTATAAATAAGTATTGCATATACGAGTATGTACTAGTGTACATATCGCATATATGTATTTTAGTAAATATACACTTAAACTGCATTTCCAATGTGTTCAACCCGATAATACCTTAAAATATTAGTACCTATCTTGTTGAAATACAACGCGTAATTCATACATACGATCTTAACAATATTATGCATAGAAGGTTCTTTAAAATATGGGTATAACTTAAAAAAATACTAAAATGTTACTTCATTCGAAAATTGTCCCCTACAGAGGGCGCTGATATAAAAAAGAGATCAAGTAAATCTGGAACAGTTTCTTGGCACGCCTTGTTCAAGCAAAGTCCTATGAAGCACTTGGATAATACGGCATAATATTATGAATTAGTAAGATATACCTCTCCTTTATTGGCGCTTAATCTGAACCTCATTATGCTTAAAATAGGCATTCGCTTTGTCGTTCCAGATTAACAGCAGCTAATGATTTATATTTATAAGTAGTGGTGGCCTCGAGGTTTGGGCGCGCGGTCGAGAATCTCGGCGGTCGCGGGTTCGAACCTTAGGCTCACACCTCTGATTTTTAGAAGTTATGCGTGTATTCTCAATGTATTATCACTTTAACGGCGAAGGAAAACATCGCGAGGAAACCTTCACACCTAAAAATTCTTAGGATTTTTTTAGGTGTGTAGTCCGCCAACCCGCACTAGGCCAGCGTGGTGGACTAAGGCCTAAACCATCTCAGTAGAAAAGGAGGCCCGTGTCTAGCAGTGGGACGTGTATGGGCTGATGATGATGGTGATGATGATGAATGATTTATAACAATTATACCGTATACTACAGTTTTTATGTAATTGTACATGGAATATCATATATCCTATGTCGACAAACGACAAGTCGATAGCCATGGCAGTTTCCCAGAATAGCATCTGTGACACATATAAGAATCTTAAATGTGTAGGTACTAAGAGCCGTTATGGAAGTTCAATTAAAGATAGAAAAGTTACTTTAAAACTGCCTAAACCGGTAAACAGTTTGAAGTATTTTTAACTATAGACGGATTCTGCCAATGCGGCGATAAGCCACTTATTGTCTCGATAAAACAATTAGGTTCTTTGGGATTTTTTATCATTCATTCAAAAATTCAAAAATATAATATATACAAACATATATTAAAGGGAGGAAACTTACGGATAAAAGTTAGTACTTGCAATATATTTCTTGGTTTGTGGTAGTTGATTTAGGTTGTTTGCGATATTTGCTAAAATGATGTACCTAGATGGAGAGTGACCGCATTTCAAGGTAGGAATATACAACCGCTTCGTATTTTGGTTACCCGGGTTAACCACAACAGTTGCTGTTGCGTCAGCAGCTGCAGACAGTTTCATAATTAGTGGCACAATGTCACTATACTGGGAACTATCTATCTACAATCATTACGAAAATATTTTTTTGTGTTTATTACGCCTTCGCGTCGAAAACGCTGAATCGGTTTTGTTATAGCTAGTTACGAAGTTAGGGACATTGGATACAGTTATATACTTTTACTGCGGGAGAATGTTACCTAGGTATTTTCTTACAAAGACAAAATATTTATTAAAGCGGCAAAAACTAGCAAACAAATGGTTTATTAATAGGTGCACAGATGCTCCTCACGCTACGCATCAATGTAAAGAAACGACCGGCTTAATACATTCATAACGTAGTCGCAAAGAATTGTAGACAGAAAGAATAAGGAGCCAAGAAAAAGAAACAACAACGGCGTACAGATATAAAATTCCAACAAAGGTAGCATTGAAAAATGTAATAAATAAAATTAAGCACATTAGTACAACGCTCATTCACAGACAACATTACAAATAGGTATTCTTCCGTTACAGTTACCTGATAGTAGGAAAGTAGAATTACGTTTTGCAGGAACACGCACCATCGCCCGAGGACAGAGTCCTTTGCGGTTGTTTACCTTAATTAATGAGCAACATTTGCTTACAAAATTTGTTAGAATATTTATTCAGGCTACTTTGCTTTGCTTCTTAAGAAAAATGTGATAAATTATATATGTGTTAAAAATTTTGCAATGCTCGTCTTTTTAATATACTGTTGATAAAAATAATTATGTTTTCCCAGGATCGGATTCTTAAATCAAATATTTAAAAAAGGTCATTTTTGGTTTATACCTGGAATTCCCTCCATTCTGTATTTATTTAATCACTATTTGCCAGGCACTTTGCTGGGTTCATAAAAGAGACATAGATGTTTTTATTATTTAGCAAATTCTGTAGCTGACGAGATCTCGGCTATGCATATGCGTCCTAGCCTATATATGTCCACTAATGAGTAACAATGAGTAACAACCAGTGATGGCCTCGAGGTTTAGGCGCGCGGTCGAGAATTTCGGCGGTCGCAGGTTCAAACCCCAGGCACACACCTCTGACTTTTCGAAGTTATGTGTGTATTCACAATCACTTGCTTTAACGGTAAAGAAAAACCTCGTGATAAAACCTGCACACCTAAAAAAAAAGTTCTTAGGAATTTCTTAGGTGTGTAGTTCATCAACCCGCACTAGGCCAGCGTGGTGGACTAAGGCCTAAACCCTCTCAGTTGTAGAGGAGGCCCATGCCCAGCAGTGGGACGTATTTGGGCTGATGATGATGATGATGAATGAGTAACTCCTCCACTACTATTGAAAAGAGTCAGGCCTTAGTCTACAATGCTGCCGTAGAAGCGCGGGTTAGCTGACCACATAAATGAACTTAACTTCTTGAAAATTTTAGGAGCGGAGTTTTCCTCGCTTTATTTTTATTTAACTTTTAAGTGTTCTACAACCTTGTAAATTTCTGGGAGTGGTTATGGAGTCTAGGGTTAGGTTCGCAGTCGAAAATCTCTTAGTTTTCTACGCCTAAACCCTCTTAATGCCTAGCAGTCAGACGTATATTGGCTGATGATGAATGAATGATTATTTATATTATTTCAGTTGGTGAAGACATCGTATAGTGCTCTGACGGTGTTGCTCCGATTCCAGCACGAGTAGCATCCAGTCCGTCACAACTAGATAAAAGCGTGACATCACCGATATTACTCACACAGCTGTTTGCTTAGAACAAAAACCATTGTTTGAATAAAACTATGTAAACGTTTTAAAATAAATATGCGGCACACCGGTAGTGAATAAAAACATCACTCTTGTTTTGATTTATTTGGTTCCTGATTTTTACAAATTATAATAATCGGACACAAAACAAATTTTTGTAGGTCAAACAAATGTTGGCGCGGGGCCCGAATTCAGAGCCCCTATTTTAATTAGCAACGGCGGCGCCACGGATGGTTTGAAATATAACTGTAATTTAACATTAGTGAAACAAGAGGACGAGATTCGATCGAGATTCAATTAATAGAATTTAAAAGTTTGGGTGTATTTATTTATTACATGCTAGTATTTATAGAGTTTAGACATTTAATATCTTAAAAATATTAGTACCTACATAGATGTCTTAAAAGGTTCACAATATCGTTTCTTTGCCGTAACATGCAGCTTTAGAATTCGAGTCAACATATTGTCCTTTAAGAGTAGTGTGAAGAAGTATCTCAAAGATGGGAGTCTATTCTTACTTGATGCTCTATTTTGAAAGCATCGTCCTTACCATTAGATCCAGCGTTGTCACTTTATTGTGCCAAAAAAAAAACCGTTGGCATTCCGGCAGTGCCGGCTGAAGTGAAAACTTCAACATTAACGTTGTGCATTTTCGAATATTTTATAAAAATTTACCAGTATAAAAGTACTATCATTAACGTGCAAAATACAATATTTATTGCGCTATCGTACACAAACATGACAGTTTATACGTATTACATAATGCGTCTTAAGCATTTTCAATCAGGGTCACGTGATCTGACGCGAGTTCAACATTTTCGCCGCTAAAGAAGTTTTCACTTCAAGAACATCAATCGTGATGTTTTTTATCGACAAAAATTCCCACCAACTATAAAGATAAAGAACAAACAGAATATCCACTTCATCGTTTAGTTAATTACAAGTCAATAGTAAATGAGTGACAGATGTGTCAGATCAAGAGATGTCAAATGTACCTTACTATTAGAACTTGCTGTATGCATACAAAGAATTACTAAATAGGAGTGCGTTTCCATACTCATTTTTAATTAATATGCAATTTAAATTTTGCTGGAATTGAGACGTTCAAAAAAGGAAAATGAAACAGGTGCGTGTTAGGCCACGCATAGAATACGGTTTCGTAGTTACCCTACCCTCTAAGTTGTAGAGGAGGCCCGTGCCCAGCAGTGGGGCGTATGTAACGGCACGTGGATTTAGTAGGCGGCGTTGAGACCTCTGTAACTCCTGAACACTGAACTAACAAAGTTATGTAAGCTATTATATTTATCCTTCAATTCATTATATTAATCCTTCCCCTGGACTTCACCATGATTTTTTTTCAAATTTTTCAAGCCAGTCGCTTAGCTTTTAAAGGAAGGGGTGGGAGGAAGGCCCTAATATCTAATATTGGGTATTAAATTACTGGACCGGTTATTTCATACTATTTCACCCGAATAAAAGGAGATTCAACTAGAAGAAAGGATCTGGAAACGGTACGCCGTGACTTTATGTCTCATTAAGGTTTATTCAATTAAAAAAACCCACTTAATCCCAATAATATTGTGTCAAAACTTAAATAGTCGGTGTTTGGGTGCATCTCTTGGACGACATTGTTTGTTTAGTTTTAAACAAATAATTTTCATACAAGACATTATAAGTAAAGCTTTGAATAATAAATAAATAAATACACCCAACAGTCACATACATAGTTCTGATCCCACACTAAGATACAAGTCTTGTGTCGTGGGTATCAGAAACTACGAGAGACTTTTCGGTCTCACATACACCCAGACCCGAAACAAATATTTGTGGGTCACACAAACATTTGTCTCGGTGCGGGGATCGAACCCGCGGCCTCTCGTTTCGCAAGCTGGTGTCTAGCCAACTGCGCCACGGGGTTGTCAATTCATTATGATTGGCGTTAAAACTAACACTATTATTATTTGATTTACTTATTTATTGCTATTGAATTAATGAATCACCGCACACGCATTCAGTATTCAAACAAGAACAAAGAAAAAATAATAACCCGGAACTCGATGAAAAACTACTCGATTAATTAAAAACGCTCCGTTCCATTTTTTGGCCTCGCAACATTCCCGGTGATTTATCCCTGTTTTTTATTCCGCCCCCGTATATGTGCGCTTGTGAAATGGAGACAGTCATATTATAAATTAATTACTGCGCTGTCAAATCTAATTGCACGAAAGACGCTGTGACGGCCATTAGATGCTATAAAAGCATCGGAGCTCATTTTACGAATACATTGGAACCATGGGTCGGCTCAGTTATTTTTGGAAGAAATTGACTCCCACCGAAGCTCTGGAGCAATCCAGTGGGGCTTTGGAGACAGCGTTTTATGAGTCAGTCTACCGTATTGCTTATATAGCAGGTATTGATGTATTTTTAATACGACTGGGCACAGATCTCCTCTACAACCGAGAGGGTTTAGGACTTAGTCCACCACGCTGGCCTAGTGCGAGTTGGCGGACTACAAACCTAAGAGATTCCTAAAAACTTTTAGGTGTGCAGGATTTTTTGCGATGTTTTCTTTCACCGTTAAAGTACGCGATAATTCATTGTGAATAACACAGGTAACTTTGAAAAGTCAGAGGTGTGTGCCTGGGGTTTGAACCTGCGACCGTCGAGAGATTCTGAAGGCCATTTCGACTTTCATAATTCAATAAAATTCATTCACTGTCGATAATCCCATGAAATTTTAGAAACAAGCAAACCGACTCCATTTACACTCGCGTAAATTGTCAGACTATTGTGCCAAATTGGAACTTTGTAGTGCGCATTTTTGTGAGTGCGAGCCATAATTACTGTAAATCCTTTTAAAGCTTTTTATAGCCCACTTTGGGTTCCAGGCTCCAGCTACAATTTTAGGCAACTATAATAAAGTACGCCCTTAGCCCTTTTTATCTTTCTATTTATCCGCGTTTTAGGTCCTACTGTTTTCAGCTCGAGTGAGTTTCAATTGAATTTAGTCGGGTATAATGCCACAAAGGTTAGATATTACATAAGGGTCAACAAAGGTATAATAAAATCGGTGGAGCGAAATTTTAATGCCTCAATATTGATTAAATGAAAATATAAGGTAAAAGCCATGTTTATCCGTTAATGAATGATGCTTGTGTTTAAATTCGTGTTGAAATTATATACATTTAATGTTTTTCAACATTCATCATCGTTCATCATCAGCCCAAATACGTCCCACTGCTGGGCACGGGCCTCCTCTACAACTGAGAGGGTTTAGGCCTTAGTCCACCACGCTGGCCTAGTGCGGGTTGGCGGACTACACACCTAAGAAATCCCTAAGGACTTTTTAGGTGTGCAGGTTTTATCACGATGTTTTCCTTCACCGTTAATGCAAGTGATAATTCATTGTGAATACACACATAACTCCGAATAGTCAGAGGTGTGTGCCTGGGGTTTGATCGAGGCCATCACTACTATCAACATAATAAATCTTAAAGAAGTGGTAGCTGAAAACGTAGCGGATAAAGTTACTGGTAATTATTATTAAAAACCCAATAACACTCATTAACCTGTTATAATTAGATTTCTTTTACGTGTTGAAATAGTAACGATCAAAAGATCAAAGATATTTTAAAGAGTTTATCGCTTTATCTGTCGAGTATTTTTCTTCCAGCGATTTTCAACCGTTATAGTACTACCTCTGTAGTTAAGCTATTGACAATATTTTTTCTTGCACTATTCTATTTAGTAGTTATTGACTTCATTCAATATTCTGTTAGCAAAAGTTTATGGTTTTGGTTCAAGAGATTCTCTTTTTTAATCGGTCATGATTTATAATAATTAAGATTATTTTAACCTTTAACTACTTTAACCATGTTCTTTTCTTCATAGCTCTATTCATTTGGATTATAGACGACGCGATCCCTAAAAGTCGTTCAAGTCACACCTTCCTTACAATTATTTGTTCCGACTCTAACACACAAAGGTTAAGATGAGTCATGATTAAAAATGCGCAATAAAAGTAATGAATCGTTCCGCAGGGCTGTCATCTTCAGACCACGGCATGTTCTACTTAATCTACAGCAGTTTGATTAAACTAATGACGGCATTGTTCGTGCTCGGCGAGCTGTGGTACGCGTGCAGTGAATCCTTGAGCCTGGATGAAATTGCCGCCTGCATCAACGTCATTGTCATTCAACTTATTACCTTGTGCAAACTTAAAAATTTAGTAAGTAGATTTTCAAAAATAATTTCCCCTCAAAAAATATTTATATTATATATTCAACAGTTCCCTGTGGAAGTCATTGGGAGATGTCTATGTCCAGCAGTGGACATATTTAATTGCCTCATCTAGAAAAAAAGTCACGCCATTCTGGATGCCCAATTATTTCGAAAACAAGCATGAATTTTGCAACCTGCTTGCACATAGCTGCAATATAAGCAGAAATTTTCTCTTGTTTTATTATGTTTAAGTGATCAAGAATTTGATATAAATAATAGTACTGGTCTAGATGATGACGGATGTGAAGATTATATTCGTGGATACATGTCATAGAAAAACACAGTAGCATAAAGTAGTAAAAAAGTCGATGTAGGTACATATTTACTTTATCACACTAAAACTGTTTTAAAGCACATGCAAATGATATAATTCTTGCGAAAAAATATGGTAACCATGTTTAACCTTAAATCACAAAACACATTCATATATTCCTCCCCTGTAAGGTTACCCACTGATTGTGATTTAAAAATATTCTAATAATTTTCTTACATTCATAGATGGACCACAAAGATGTTTACAAAAGGCTTGCCACGTCTATGGAGTCTCCTTACTTCGATATTTCTACCAAGGAAAGGAAAGAAATAGTTGATTTTTGGGTGAAAAGACATGAGAGGTACTTGAAGTTGCTCCTTGCTTTGGGAAACAGTGCTCTGGCGGCCTGGTAATATGGTTTTTATCAATATTTCGTAAACTGTAATGCAGCGCACTTAATTTTGTAAAGAGTCTTTTTAGTTAAGCCTGTTTTTACAATATTAAAAATATTAAATTACTTTACAAAAACACATACATAAAAAATGTGAATTTTAAAGATCCCACACCTTATCATCATATACACATCATTCAACTACTACTTCATTCTACGCATTTTAATTTTCGCGGATCTCTCCATCATCAGCAATAGATATATTTTATAACAAAACTAGCGATCATAACACTGTCCAAAAATACGTTTTCTAGTTAAACGTGTTGTTTTACAAAAAACAGACCAAGCACCGAAGTTTCCATTATTCAGTACAGCAATTGCACCGAATTCGACGAACTGAAAACTACACATAGCCAATGTAAATACTTTTGTTATTGTAAAATGTTTTATAAATTTCATAGCACGTGCCGTTTGTACTTTGATTTACATACTCATAACTACTATATACTAGTCTAATATACGCAATAGAAACCATAATAATCATTATAGTCCATACGGTAATTTTAATTAATTTGGTAGACAAATTAGATCATATCCAAAAAAAAAAAACATGTGATTATCAAGTCCTCAAATACGTTTACGCAATCACATGTTTATTTTACTAAATAATATTGTATTTAGACGTCGAGTGTATTGTATGTTTATTACCAGTCATTTGCAAAGTTAGAATGATTACAAGAAAGATTATAGTTATAGCTAATTCTTCAAGTGTGTGAATTATTTATATAAATTCTAGACATTCATGCTAATGCTTAAACGCTCCGAACATCCGCTTTTACTGGCTATTTACGAATATTTTGCGTATTAACAACAATCTGTCCGACGGACGCTTAAATACAAACTAGTTGTTTACTAAACGTAAATTATCCACGAGTAGTTTTGGCTTGCTTCCAAATTTCGCTTACACTCGTGTCCTTACTAACACACAAAACAATGAAATGTCGCTTAAGTCCATGCAGTGAAGGTCAAATAAAAACACGTGTTGAATTATAAATGTCCTTACAACATTTTAGGAAAAAATAACATTATAATTTATTAGACAGCTATATAAGAAACCAGAACATGAATTGTCTCTGACTAATAAACAAGTAAATGTATTCAAGAGGTGATCGTTTGACATGGCTAGAAAATAAGATAAAATTTAAATAGCAATTGGAATGGTCGCCCAAACTTTAAAATGATCCGTTATACCATCAGTCTTTTGTTCAGTTAATACTGTAAAATAAGCTGAATGTCAAGAATGTTGCGTATAACAAGTCGTTGCGATGTACCAGAGAAACAAAGTAACCCAGAAGAGAGAGGAAAAAAGATACATACATAAACTCACGCCTGTATTCCCCAAAGGGGTAGGCAGAGGTGCATTTCTGCACCCACATTTCGCCGAGTATGTATCAGTCCCACGTAATAGGGGGCGAGCCTATTGCCGTTTTCCGGGCACATTTCCAGACTCCGTGCTGTTAACGAGAATTTCGTAATGGAAAAACCCAATAACACTTTGCCCGACCCGGGAATCGAACCCAGGACCTCAAGATCGCACGGCACATACTTGTACCGCGGGACCACGAGGCAGTCAGCAGTCGAGCAGAGGAAAAAAGATGTAATGAGCAATATAAAGGGAATATAATAATTTGCACAAACATCTTATATACGTAATCTAGAAATACAAGTCTGCTTAGTTTATCCAAGTACGGAAGTCACATTCCATAAGAAGCCATAAAGCAATAAAGGATTTTCAACTTCATTAATTGGATTTTTTACCTGGTTCGTTTCACAAAAACATCGTGGAGAATGAGTGGATTTCAATATCCATTATTATTTAAAGGAACATTCCCGTAATAAATCAGAAATAAAGGTTGAAATAAGCATCACACGTGCCAATTCTCGATACAATAATTGGAAGGAATGATCAGAAAGTGAGCCAATAACGAACCGTGTTGCTTGGTAACTGTGCCGGCTCGTTAGAGCAATGTGAAGTCTTACAACTATTGTCAGAATATGTATTAAGTTGCTCGTAATCACGTGTGAATCTATTTTGGTGTCTGTATTGCTTTTTGCAAACAGTAACTTCGTAAAATACCATAACTGGATTTTGCACTTCGCTGACTCTTAAACAGCTGAAAATAAAATGCACAAATTAAGTATATTAATTATAGCCTTGAAGTAGAACATTACGAGTATCAGATATTACATTTTGAAAATTTCTTTTGTTAATTTAAGGTGTAATATTTTTGTTAAATTATTCAAATATACCAACTTAGTTGCTAATTTCTCCTTGGTATTGAACATAAAATCTCCTTAGCAATCTGAATTTCTAAGTTGAGCAATAACATAGTAAAATTACTCGTTTAAATTTAATCATGTAAATTATACGGGTTTCAAAGAGAAGCCACCGCAATTTCATCGCCTCTCGAGTAGCAAATGCCTATTGTTAACGATAATTATTTACTTTCAAGTGGATCGTGTTCTTAGCTCCTGTACCTTCATTAACCCTTTTCTCAGGTACATGTATCCTTTATTGGATGAGTTGGAGTACAACCTCATGGTGGGAGTCCGCTTGCCGTTCAAGTACAACACTCCATTCCGCTACGCTATCACATATATCTTTATCTGCATCGCTTTCAACTATACTGCTCACTTCGTCATGGTAACAGACCTCATCATGCAATCACATTTGATACCCCTTATCTGTCAGTATAGCGTCTTGGCGGATTGTTTCAAGAATTTGTTAAATGACTGCGATGTTGGTTTTGAAGGTAAGAAACACAATCTTTATTAAATTTAGTACTAAAAATTTTCATATTACCTTCAGCTTGGAATCTATGTTTTAGGATTAGACCGAGAACAGATGATCAATGACAAACGATTCGCTAAAATTTATTTACGCAGACTAGGCGATTTGGTGGAACAACACAAAACCATTTTGAAGTAAGTTCATAAAAAAATCTACAAAAGCATTCTGTGTTAAACTTAGAGACATGGAACCGAATAATGGTGAACAAAACCGTTCAATTACGTCGCTGGAATTTAGTCCGGCTCACGTCGACTCCATAAAAGGCCCGTCGACAATAGTAAAGGGTGTTCAGCGCAATACTGACAACCTCCAATTTGACACTGTGCTAGAGCTCGATATGAGAATAAAGCTTAGCTAAGAACTAGGGTCGTACATATTCGCCGGTATTGAACAACAGAATTTACAACAATAATATGCAATATAGATTTTGTTTCCTTGATTTCTGAAGATCGTATTCACCCCCTCCCCCCAATGTTATATTTTATTTAAATTATAAGTAAATGAATATTTAATGAAGGGAAAAGTAACCATCATCAGTGTGTACTAATCCACTGTGCCTCGTCCGTACTATATTGTTCAAAATTTTTCTTACGCGATATTTTTAGGCAACTGTCAATCCTTAATCTTTAGAAGTGTTATTTAAACAACTTCTATGTTATTAGATTTGCATGTGAATTTCCGTGTTATAAAATTAAAATATTACTCAGATTCAATAGAGCATAAATTACGAATACATGTATGTATATTAGAGGTTACGTAATTGCTACGTTCTGACTGAACTCGAATACCAAGTGATTACAGTTGCATAAATCTCGTGTTTCATCGTACGATGTTAAGTTGTTTATGGATTTCATATTCCCTGTTAGAGCATGACTTTAATAACTTGCAGTTCGAAGTTGTTTAGAGTCTAATCTGTTATTCACCTAACTTAGCTTCAACCTGGATTCGACTTAACTAGTCCTAGTAACTTCCTTTTCTTAGTTTCTTTGGCCTATAATACAATATAACAAGCTCGCGTACGTATTGCAAAAGCTGCTAACAAAACCATTATTAAATATAAAATTACCAATTACTCGAAATAATTACGAAGCTACAGCAAAACAAACAAGTTTCTCCATTTTATATAATGATAGCCATTACAGGCTTTAGCAGTCAACAGGATAATCAAAGGCCAGCAGAAAAGTACCAAAGAAAATGTTTGCCAGTAAGTAGCTATTACGAAGATAACAATCTATGATTTCTTTTGTAGAAATAGTATAGAGCTGAGGACCATACTAAGTATTCCGATGTTGGGTCAACTGGCGGCGAGCGGGATCCTTATTTGTTTCGTTGGCTACCAAGCTACTACGGTAATTGCGTTCGCGTTATTTGATTTTTATCTTGTCTTTATTACTTTTGCAATTAATCTTAGTGATGGCGTTTATATGCCTTTTTAACTAAACATGCCTTCTAAAAAGTAAAGAATAGTATAGTAATGGAAGCATAGCAGAAATGTTAATAATATCTATAAGACGAAAGATTATCGAATTACATTATTCGATATAATTTATTAATCATTCGACTCAATGATAGCAGTTGATTCGCATTTTCTATTGATGCCACAGATTTAAAAAGAAGAAGTTAGTGAAATAAAATATTTGTTAAAATTTATTATTAAATGTAAGCAGTAATGGCCTCGAGGCTTAGACACGCGGTCGACAGTCCCGGCGGTCGCGGGTTCTAACCCCAGGCACACACCTCTTTTCGTAGTCATGTGTGTATTCATAATGAATGATCACGTAGTTTGACGGTGAATTTTTGAATTTATGATTTTTTTAGGTGTGTAGGCCTACAACCCGCACTAGGCCAGCGTAATGGACTAAGGCATAAACTCTCTCAGTTGTAGAGGAGACCCATGCCCAGCAGCGGGACGTATATGGGCTGATAATGATGAATATGAAATATGGATGTTTATTAAATTAGTTTTTTTCCAGTCAATCGCAGAGAATATAACAAAATGTTTGATGAGCCTCTTCTATTTGGGTTACAATATGTTCGGACTCTACATAATATGCCGTTGGTGTGAAGAAATAACTATTCAGGTAATGATGACAGAACTCAATCACCGTCTTTAAATTATAGCTAAAAAGTTGTTGGAAACCAAAAAATTTAATATGTAGGTAATCTATATATTTTGGGTCATAGTCTCTTCAATTTTTAACAAAGTCGATTGGTATACATAATTACAATTAGATTTTAGAAAAAAATAGATTTTACTTTAAAATCCAATTTAATCTTGCTATATTAGTAGGTAGGCAACTATAAGTGTTTATCAATTGTAAATATTAACGCTTTTTCAGCAATTGCACAATCTTTTCAATTCACTCGCTCTTAGACGCACCTTTCCGTAGTAGCTTTAAGCTTTATCAACTCGGCACATCTTTTATCTGGAAAAGCGATGCAGCTGAACGCGTCTGACACTTCGACAATAACGAGTCCCGTGCCATTTAATGGAATAGAAAAACGGGGAGACGCTGCAAAATCACCAACAATTTTATTCGCAAACGGAACGGTACAAAGCGGAAATCTTTTTCACTGCAGTACAAATTCTAATCACTATATAAAAAATATAAAAATATTGTTTTTACTAAATATTTTCGTCGAAATTTCGATTGCCTTCTTTTTAACTGGTTCCAGAGTCAAAACATCGGAGAAGCGGTTTACTGCTCCGGATGGGAAGAAGGCATGTCGAGAATCCGTGGCGTTCGCACCACCATCGTGCTAGTCATGCTTCGAGCCAACAAACCTTTAATATTCAGCGCCGGGGGAATGTACAACCTATCCCTAACTTCGTACACAACTGTAAGATTAATTATAAAGGACTGCGCCTCGGGGAGTTGCCAGCAAATAAGTACAAAATAAATATTTGCCTCTCTTTTTGTTTGCAGTTGGTGAAGGCATCGTATAGCGCCCTAACCTTTTTGCTCCGTATCCAGCGGGAGTAGAATCGTCACGTTTAAAAAAATAAACAGATGTAGTTAATTAACTTAGTTTTAATACGCATGATCCTTTTACTCCTTGTTTTTAATTTTATGTTTAATCAGTCGAATACATAAATAACATGTTGTACTAACTATTGAATTAATCCAAAAAAAAAAAAAATGAACGAAATGGCCGTGATCACTTTTGAGACTATAACTTTTTATAATTTAGGAACCGTTAGATTTTTTAAGGAATTAACGCAAACATAAACAAGTAGTTTTTCGGTTTTTAGACACCACTTTATATACGAGAGAAGAAGAGAAGATAGCAAAAGGAAGTAACACCACTTTAAAAGTACAACACATTTTCCACCCTTTTTCCCAGTTCCCCAAACAAATATTTCATACAACAATAGCCATGTCCTGCATTTATACGATAAAATATTCAGGCGCCCCCGTTACGCCATGAGCGACAACACACGTACAACGCATACTTCAAAGATTTATACCTATCTATGAACATTAAATGTGTGTTTACATTCACCGAGTGACATCAAAGTGCTGTCGAGCCTTCGATATTTCGAGCGGAGCTAAAAATAAACACAGGTATCGGATGTACTAGATTCCCCAGAATGATGTTTTAGACTGCCTCGTGGTCTCACGGCACAAGTATGTGCCGTGTGATCTAGAGGTCCTGGGTTCGATTCCCGGGTCGGGCAAAGTGTTATTGGGTTTTTCCATTAGGAAATTCTCAGTAGCAGCACGGAGTCTAGAAATGTGCCCGAAAAAACGGCAATAGGCTCGCCCCCTATTACGTGGGACTGATACACACCTGGCGAAATGTGGGTGCAGAAATGCACCTCTGCCTACCCCTTCGGGGATTATAGGCGTGAGGTTATGTATGTATCTTTTAGAGTGTACTCATTGGCTGAGTTGGGCAAAATTTACATACATGTACTTCGTAGCGAAGAAAGAGCAATCAAGTCTATTTTTCCATCCAGGATTTACCGGTTACTTTTCACGTATTGGAAGACTTCAAACCCCAGGCACACACTATTGACTTTTCCAAGTTGTGTATTCACTGTTTGAATTATCAAATAATTTAACGGCAATAGAAAAAATATTGTCTGGAAACCTGCACTTCTAAAAGTTCTTAGAATTTTTTTAGGCGTGTTGTCCGCTAACCTGAACTAGTCCAGCGTGGTGTCCTGACGCCTGTAGAGGAAGCCTGTGCCCATCAGTGGGACGTATATGAGCTGATAATGATAAGAAGGCTTACCTTTACCGACCCCGTTTCTGGATACTGTAAATAGAGGCGTTCAGGCTTCCCCTAAGCGGATAAAGTCTTGAGTGATGATTTTATTTTAACTAAGTCTGTGGTCAGCGTTTTCTCATTTAACATTGATTTTTTTTCTAGCATGAATATAATTAGGCATATTATTCTTTGAGGTATAGGCACGCAGTCAAGAATCTCGACTCAAATCCCACTCTGACCTCTGACTTTTCGATGTTATGTGTGTATTCACAATGAATTATCACGTACTTTAACGGTGAAGGAAAACATCATGATGAACCTTCACACCTAAAAGTTCTTAGGAATTTTTTAAGTGTGTAGTCCGCCTAAACCCTCTCAGTTGAAGAGGCCCGTGCCCAGCAGTGGGACGTATATGGGCTGATGATGATTATTATAATTCTTTTGTTCTATATTCTAAGGATCTTTAAGTGAAGTGTAAAAGATTTTGGAAAGATTGACGTAATTGTATATCAATTGAAGATGGTTTATCACTTTTGTCTACATTACACTTAATAATAATAAAGATATTGCCGTTCTAAGTTCGTCAGAACTAAGATTTAGGTCAAATAGTGCTCATAATTTTCTATGATGTGGAAAAATCATATAATACAAATTCAATTTTTGATATCATCATACAAAAATTTCTCGAATATTAATTTTCTGTGTAAATCTCTTAACAAAAAATGGTATGTCAGAAGTGGGATTCGAACCCACGCCCACAGAAGTGGACTGCGACCTGAACGCAGCGCCTTAGACCGCTCGGCCATCCTGACTTCTTGATAAATTGGCGAAAGACACTATCAATAAGCGACGTGGCCTTGTGCCTACTATAAAAATAGCATCATATCTCTGGCCACCACGCGTATGATTTGCAAATATAGAAGAGACTTCAAGTCAGTATATTTTATATTATTTCTAATAAATAAACAGTTTCTAATAAATAAATGTTATTGTAATCGATAAAAATGTTAATATAACTATTACTATGTATGCAAAATTGTACTCGTACGATAAAACATACATAGTTTTAGGGTTTTTTGATTAAAAAATGGGACATGGCTTTATATTCAATCAATTATTCGTTTATTGTAACCTATCCCCGCGTACAATATCTTCCATATCATCTACGGAGAAAATCTTATACCGACTCATTCCATTGCAAAACGAGTATATTGGCAAGCTGGTCGATATGCATTTATAATTAGTGGGATTTTAACGTGTTCGAAATCGTATTTTATAAAATATTAGTGTTAAAAAAAACTATTTTCCCTTCTTGTGTTAAAAATCAAGTCATAATATTTGAAAAGTCTCTCAGACACTTTATTTAAACTAAATAATGTGGCCAGCGCATTTCTATTGTAATTCATTCATTCTTTTCGTCTTCATTTATTTTTGGAAGGTGACTTTGAAACAAATTTAAGACTAACAATTTATTTAATTACGTCACTGTGCATTCAATTTGTTTTTGCATTCATTGTGGGTATTTTAATCCGAACGAGTTGTATTGTAAAAGTATTTTTTACGGGTTCCGCGATCTGTTGCAGTTTCACTTTATGGTAAGTGCAAAAATACATACTTTTGCATGAAATATCCGACTCTTGCAACCCTAAAGGTAGATTCTTAAGGCAACATTTCATGTAATTCTAGATACTTTTGACAGCTAGAAAATGTTGTTACATTTTATAACTATTAGAAACCCTAAATAAATGACGTCAAACTCTCAGATCCGAAACAAATGTTTCTGAAGCACAATCATTAGTCCCGCTGACAGGGGTATACATACCTACTCCTTAAACATGTTTAGATGTCTAGAAAATATTAGTGATACATTGTCTAACTACTAGAAACTTTTATTATTCTAACTCTTATTAACAAATAATTATGTATGTATGTATAATCATTAGGCCGGGACTAATCGCAACCACGGCTTTTGTTTTGCAGCTTAGTGTTTAATAACACCATGAAAGCTGTCACAGACTAGTTAATAAAATCACAAAACTGAACGTAGAACGCATTGGACCATATCAAACCGAGGCTAAAATATATAACCTAGGAAACTCATAGAAAATTCAACAACTATAAATTACTTTTCATTAAGCACTCGTTGGAGCAAACAGTAAAATATAATTCGAAAAACTGCAATCGCTAACAAAAACGGCACTGAATATCGTAGCAGGTATTAAATCAATAGAGGGACAAAAGCACTCGTCCATTTTCATTGAACAGGTCTGCCTATTGTGTGAAACAATGGCGCTCCTCGATTCAGCGCCAGGAATTAAAGGCTTGAACAATCTGTTGGGAGATAGTCACCGGATGGGATGTCGATTTCCACGATGTGTCTTTTGTTTCGTCGCGTTTGTAAACAATCGTATATTGCTTATTGAAATTGTCTCTGTGATCAATGGCATTGGCATGGAATAATGTAATTCAATAATATAAGTAATTGGATATATATTCTCAGCCACTGCTAAACGAAGTAATTGAATTAGTAATTATTGTCATCATCATCATCACCATTACAACAGTATTTCCATTTCTTTTAATTGACCTGTTTGAAACATTCTATTTGAATGTATATCCAAGGTTAGATAGCTCGGTTATTATATTTAAATAGATAAGATGCAATAAAGTAGCAGAAATAATATTTTTTATATTAGTTAATACTAAAGTGACATTTAAAAAAGAAGAAACAAGAAAATCGAAGAATAGTCAATAGACACTAACATAGTCTAACAGGTCATACAAATAACGATGTTATTAAGCCTAAAAGAACAACCATATGTAAACGTAAAGCAAAGTTGAGAAGCCTTAATATCCGATGATGTTTCACAAAATACAGTCTTAAAAATGTTTATAGAGTGCTTAATGCTTAGTTATCGCAATGCTTCCACATCGACGACTTTCCTTAATGGATTAATTCTTACCATTTTTATCGACATTAAAGGTTATTTCATTAAAATTTAGGTATACATATCTTTTCCGATGAACAGATTGATGACTTACTTAGTCGCGTTACCAATATTAGATATTAACTTGGATTTGCCATTACCACATAAAACAAAAATATATTTAGCAATGGATTTGTAGTCAACCTCATCACTGTTGTTCTTATTTTATTCTGTTCAACATTTGGGACCGACAAAAATCAAATAGCGATTTCTAATTGTTATGGCTGTTCATTTTACTTATAATAGGCTTTCTTGCCTAGGCTAGGATAAAAAATAAAGGCTTATTCTTTTAATAAAATCGCATTTATCCCTATTAAGCTGAAAGATATTGTTTTTTCAAGTGGAAGAAGCATCCACTGGACCCTAAGGCTGATAAGTGCTTTGGAATGAGAATTCTTTTAACAATTTATCGATTTTATTAGAAACTTGTGGCGTGATTAATAGAGTAAGACTAACTAGACGGATCTAATGGTTTTAATGAGATTATATCTAAAAATAAAATTGTTTTAAATCTTAATTAAAACTCTCAATGTAAATCATTCCAAATAGAAACAGTAATTACGAAAATATTTGGACCTATAGTAGGACACCTTTACAGTGTATTCCGTTTTTCATATAACAAGGTTTGTATTACATACATACATACATAAACTCACGCCTGTATTCCCCGAAGGGGTAGGCAGAGGCGCATTTCTGCACCCACATTTCGCCAAGTATGTATCAGTCCCACGTAATAGGGGGCGAGCCTATTGCCGTTTTTCGGGCACATTTCCAGACTCCGTGCTGTTACCGAGAATTTCCTAATGGAAAAACCCAGTAACACTTTGCCCGACCCGGGAATCGAACCCAGGACCTCTAGATCGCTCGGCACATACTTGTACCGCAAGACCACCAAGTGTTTGTATTACGTTTTTCATATTACCTGGGACTGATGCATACCTGGCGAAATGTGAATGGGTTTCGTTTTTGCCTGGACTATATCCATCCCCATCACTGCTTTGATGGCCTCGAGGTTTAGGCGCGCGGTCGAGAATTTCGGCGGTCGCAGGTTCAAACCCCAGGCACACACCTCTGACTTTTCGAAGTTATGTGTGTATTCACAATGATTCACTTGCTTTAACGGTGAAGGAAAACATCGTGATAAAACCTGCACACCTAAAAAGTTCTTAGGAATTTCTTAGGTGTGTAGTCCGCCAACCCGCACTAGGCCAGCGTGGTGGACTATGGCCTAAACCCTCTCAGTTGTAGAGGAGGCCCGTGCCCAGCAGTGGGACGTATTTGGGCTGATGATGATGATATCCATCCCCTGCTGAACGTAAGATTTCTCAAGCAGGTACAAACACCCTATCTAGGAGAAGACCACATCTATCCATCCGCAATACAAAACACTGCAGACCATAGTATAAATATCGATGCAAAATCATCAAAAAGTTTACACAGCTGCGTCATAATACAACACCAATTTGAATATGCATTTGGTAATAGCGTAAAGTTATTCGCTGGTACAAGTTTCAACAACTAAGCGCTCTTGAGAACGGCTGAGTTAACATGCTATTTTCCTCGAGACAAACTTTGCGGTGACTAGCTCGCAGTGTGCGTTCAAAGTGTACCTTGGCTTAGGTACGGCCAACTAGAGACAGTTTAATTAGACTGAAGAGCTACGTTAATTCTGCGAACAAGACTTATTTGTTCTTATAACTTTTAATGATTGATGCAGGTGGATGCGTCATTTGTCGATATTATTTTTAACATACATAACCTCACGCCTGTATTCCACGAAGGGGTAGGCAGAGGTGCATTTCTGCTCCCACATTTCATTACTATCACATTTGTAATAGGGGGCGAGTATATTGGTTTTTTTCGGGCACATTTCCAGACTCCGTTTTGGGGCTGAGAATTTTCTAATGGAAAAACCCAATAACACTTTGCCGGACCCCAAAATCGAACCCAGGACCTCTAGATCGCTCGGCACATACTTAAGCCGCGAGACCAATAGGTTCTCTTCACGGGATCACTTTTAAATGGTTTAGAATAGCATTTAACAGCTTATTATCCTAATATCACCTGCAATCATATTTCTACTTTCAGACGAAGCGATCTTTTAGACTCTCATATACGATGAAGATGTTCTGTGACCTGGTGAAATCGTTCATGGTTTGATTTAATATTATTTGTTCTTTAAACATATTTTGTAAAAGTTTCCAGTCCGTGATGTGTGTTTCTAAATTTTATCAACACAAACACACACACACACATGAGTAATTTTAAACAAAGAATAATATACTTAGCATTTTCATTGAATCTTGTAAAGAAAACAATTAACATATACCTAAACCTGCACACCTAAAAGTTCTTAGGAATTTCTTAGGTGTGTAGTCCGCCAACCCGCACTAGGCCAGCGTGGTGGACTAAGGCCTAAACCCTCTCAGTTGTAGAGGAGGCCCGTGCCCAGCAGTGGGACGTATTTGGGCTGATAATGATGAATGAATACCTACTCATCCTTTTCAATTAATAGGATATTTAAAACCCAGAGGCCCGTAATTAGCATGATAATAGTTGTGTTAAAATATTCCCACAAAGTCAGTTGCTTTGTTAACTGACTCAGTGTTGCTTCGTTTGAATACAAATCATTACGGGGAACTCGACGGCTTCGCAAAATATCGGCGCTGTGAAATGATTGCACTTCTAAACATTTAGCTAAAATTAATTCGTGCTGACCGTACGCAGTAGATCTACAACGGAAATAGTTGTACCGATTTTATTTAGGTACCACATAGTAAAACCACTTGCTGCATGCCGTGCATCAATTGAAATGCAGAAAAACGTGGAGTAGGTATCTTTTACCTCAAAACATCGTCGATAGATTCAATCTGTAATTTAGTGCAGGCTTTTTTAGTGTAGGTCATCTGTAAGATTTGTTATTGGTTAAGATTGTGTAAGCGCAGGATATAGCGTAATGAAGCCGCTGTCCTTAAATAGTTCTTGGGCTGGCTGTTAAACAATATCAGACGTACTAACAAGCGCAGTTTTGTCGAAACAACAAGATAAACGGACGGAACAGCACACTTTTAACAGGTCTCTCTCGCCTTTAGGGCCATGAGATGACATTTAGCGGTACGGTTTATACATTATTTTGTTTATTTCGAGGTTATGTGTGTATTCACTATAAATTATCACCTTCTTTAACCAACCAGAAACCAGCACACCTAAAGATTATCAGGAATTTCTTACGTGTGTAGTCCGTCAACCGGCACTAGGCCAGCGTGGTGGACTAAGGCCTAAACCCTCTCAGTTGTAGAGGAGGCCCGTGCCCAGCAGTGGGACGCATATGGGCTAATTACCATGATGATGTTTATATATAAAAGTATGAGAAAAATCGTGTATACTATCCGTATCGTGTATATTAGATACTATAAATTATAATGCTTCCGCAAGGAATGGTTTGTGAACCCATTGTTACATTGTTTAAATTAACAATGATGCATGACATCCAATTTAAGAAGCTACGTAATGGTATTTGCATATTTTGTTTTTTTTTTCCTACTACTGTAGAACCTTTTTAAGTCGGTCTCGATAACTTGAAAACCTCCAAATCTCGAAAAATATTAATCTTCCCTTTCCTTCAAACACCAAAACCTCCATTATTCGGAATATCAACACTCCATTAGTCGAAATAATCAGTGAGTCCCTCCAAGTCATTTTAGTACATATTTTCCCTCCGTAACTCGAAAAATTAAACTGGACCTCTGTGTCTCGAACATAGCTATACAATATGGTAACAACATATAAACATAGGAGCATAGCTTTACATCTAACTCAAATTGTATAAGAATTAAACTCAACTTCTTTATGTCGAATAAAAATCCTCCATAAGTTGAAAACTATAACTCAACTTTTTTGGCGTCTCACTTGATGTTCGACTTATAGAGGTCCTACTGTATTCAGGGATCATTAGATGGTGCTAGGCTATTGCAGGCTTTGACGTTAACAATATTATTATAGAAATATGTATATTAAGGTTTTTGGAGAATCTATTAATAATAAGAATCTTCCCTCAAAATTCTATGCAACGTTATGAATGCACTCGTTACTTAATTAAAGCATACTTGTCTATGTTTGACGTGCTTCCGATTTGAACTCTAATTGCTGTCTTGGCAGCTCCGGCCATGCCACTGATGTATTGTAATTTTACTGAACAGACACAAACTCATTTGCAAAATGATTATTGATAATTTATTTTTGATTGATTGAATTAAAAAATAGAGCCTTTATAAAAATGGTTTACTCCAACCTCTAAAAATTATATCTATATTTTTTTAAACGTAACACTTTCGCAGTAAAATTTAAAACAACCCATCAATTTTTAGCTCCAGAAAAATGGGTGTATTTTTAATGTTAAATATTACTGTTTTTAAAACGTAAACAAACGCACATTCCTATGTTTGTTTGTCAGTTAGAAGCGAGCATAGGAAGTTTTCTTTTTTTTTAGAGAAGTTATAAATGGAAATTATCGCTGCGAATCAACGTTATAACGTTATAACAATATAATATATGTATATATTGTGATAGTTTCGTTGTGTATAAAGCGCTGAAGAATATACATTCTGTTGCGAAAATGCATGCATAATTCTGTCGACAGCAGTGAGATAATGATATTAAATTCTCGCCCGTCTTTCCGGATAATTCCGGATAATTAGTGTGTAAAGTCAAGAATAGGGCGACATAACGTAAGCTTTGTGTCGACTGCTGAAAACAATAACCGTTTTACGCCAGTTAACACTAATTTTAAAAGAGATTTATAGCTCTTTTTGTCCAAAATATACTAAAAATTGTATTAGCACCGAACAAGTGTTCAATGTTTATTTATACATTCATAGAATTTAAGAAAAACATTTACTCATAAAGAAAGGTCATTGCGCATTTTATAGGTGTTAATACAGCTACAACATTAAAATAAGAATAAGTAATTTTTCTTCAAAGTTGAATAATTTATTACCAGACTCGTCGACTCAATGCACGGCATATAAAAACAAAAATAATCTTAAAACGCAAATTACGTCAGTAAAACACAAGGTAATAGAGCAAATTTATGAGGTTCACAAAACCAAATACTAAATAGCGTTCTATTTTAGGTAGCTCGTTTTTATTATACATTACAAAGTACAAACGGCTAATGTTGGAAATATTGCGGTGCGGGGAGCCGGAGATCAAACATTATTCTGTTTGGAAGAGTTCAAGTGAAGCAACTCGACTCGGATCGGAGTCTGTAAACACTCGAGCAACAACTTGCGCAACTGTGAGCATACCCACCACAACGGAACGCATTCTACTTACGAGTTCAGAGCTAAGAGGAAGCTGAGAAGTTTTATACACAGATTGTTAATGTAATTACTTGTTAATACTTGATCTGCTAGATCATCTAATATTGCTGTTATTGTGACTACACCCTTTTTTATTGAGGGGAAAGCTGATTATGTCTCTACTTCCCGCCAACCCTGGGGGAGGAGGGCGGGAAACGAATGTCAGAGTCACCGGCCTTACAGCCCGGCGCGCGGCGATGTCTCATCCGCGCAGATGTTAATGCCGGGCTGGGCCCCTAACGAAATCCCTGTACCAGCATACCGACCTATACCCCCCAGTGTCCACCTTCGCCGAAAATGGGACCACGTTGAGTGGGCGAGAAACACCCACCATTATTCCGCAGCCGCCCGGTGCGCCTCCGAGACGAAAATGTCTCGACCGTCTCGGAGTTGTAGGGGGCGCAGTTGCACCCCCACTAGCCTCGTTCGGGCGCCGCGGTTGTGGGTGGGCGCCCACGATGGACACAGGCCACAGCTCCGCCGCCCCTCTCGGGGTCACGGCATTGCACGCGCGGCCTCTAGTTTCACATGCATAGTCTAATCAATCTATTATGACGTCATAACTACATGTTTTGTGACGTTGGTCGTGTCTGAACTGTTCACAGATTGTTGCCATGGTAACAACGAGGATTACACTGTCGAATAATGATGAAATTAGGCTAATGAGCAGTTAGCATTTCAAATTGCTTTATTCCCTAGTGACCACACGGTAACTATCTACATCCCAATTTCCTATACAAATAATTTTCTAGAAACTGTTAGCTGTTTCAATATAATAACAAATACATACCATAAAATAGCCGAAATTAGTTGAAAAATAGCATTTATATAAAGATAAAACGTTGAAGCAAGTTTGCTATTCACAGTAGCATTCATTCCTTGCTACCCGACTAACATCGGAGTACAAACGCCCTTTGTGTCAAAGGCAAACGGTAGCTTAAGCTCGTGATGCGCATACTGCACAAACTAAATGAATGAGTCGAATACTTTTTACTGTCATATTACGTTAGAATTAACTTTGTCAGAGTTTGTCAGCTTGCAATTTAGAGTTATTTTTGGATCTTTGTTGGATTAAAAACATTTGAAGAAGGGAAAGATGTTTATTCCTATCTACAGGTAGTATATCATATAACGTGATCAATACATTTTTATATATTTTTGTAATTTTGCATCATTGTTTTTCTTCTACAGTATTTTCTTACTCAAACTCCTTAGTTTAGGCACCATTGTGATTGTATGTAACTAGCTCTGTGTATAATAATGTTGTTGATTTTGCGGCTTTTCGTCGCATCGCACGTCGCATCCGCGTGGTTAAGAATTTCCTGCTATCGAGATATTATTTTCTGACACTACCATGAGATTACATATACGATGTTTTATTCAATTCCGTTAAAATATTTTTATTATTCTTGCACAAAATAAACAATATCCAAATATCCGCAATTCCGTCGCAAAACAGGAAATCGTAACATCATTATTGAAACAAATCTGTTTCCTTATTTAAATTATATTCGGAACAACTTGTGTATCCTGATAATGAAGTTACATTGTTATGATTGACATATTGTACAATGTACATACATATAATATATGTTTCGAGGTATTTGTCCTTGTATTGGAGCAGTGCCATCATTCATAAAATTATTATTAAATTTGTATTATATCAAAACTTGAAGTCTTTGAACTAAGGAAAATCCAACCATCAGCTAGGAACGTATGTGGGCTGATAATAATTTTCACATCAAAATAATAATATTAAAATAAGTAAAAGCAACGGTTAGTACAATAATAAACACCAAAAAACAATGTAAAATATACGTAAAGATGTTCTACGGGTATTGCTTGTTCATGTTATAAATTTGTACCAGTTTTTCAAAGTTAAATATTTACCAGTCTATTGATAAACTTCCTAAATAAAAACAATTGTTACACCCACAACTCTACTCTTAATGTTCAAAGTAATTCGCATAAATTATCATTAGTACGACTAAACAATATTTCCGTTTCTTTATGCTCGCGATATTGGATAAACAAATCTACAACACTAAAACATTGAAAATCTGGAATATAAACTTTCTGACGAATATTTTGTACATACAATCACGCCTATAACCCGAAAAGGTACGTAGAGGTACATTTCTGCGCCAAGGTTTTCAAACCAGTGTTTTTTTTAAGTTCCAATAAGGGGTGAATCGTAGATCTCACAGGTACTTAATACTCTAGGGGATTCTTCATTAGCCGAAAGACGTCCACTGCTGGACATAGGCCTCCCCCAAAGACTTCCAAAGCGCCGACTTCAAAAGTCGGAAGCGGCCTGCATCCAGCGACTACCCGCGATCTTCGTGAGATCATTAGTCCACCTTTTGGGTGGACGTCCACGCTGCGCTTGCCAGTAGGTACGCGGCCTCTCTTAGGAGATTTCAGTATCTTAAATTTTAGTTCAAGTAAGAAATATAATGTTATCCGAATTTCAATTTATGTGCTTTCACACGTGGCTACATAAACACAAAGTTCTAACGCTTACGAAAAACGATATCTCCCACATATTCAGTGTGTCACAAAAAATATGAACACACAGACAGCCCCGTGGCTGGAAACGAGAGGCCGCGGGTTCGATCCCCGCACCGTGACAAATGTTTGTGTGATCCACAAAAATTTGATTCGGGTCTGGGTGTTTGTGAGACCGAAAAGTCTCTCGTAGTTTCTGATACCCACGACACAAGACTCGTATCTTAATGTGGGGTCAGAACTATGTATGTGAATGTTGGGTGTATAAATATTTATTATTTATTTATTACTTTACAATATATGTAAATATATCAAGTACACATCCCAGTAAGGGGAAACAAGAACTAAAGTAACTTAGTACTAGCTTATTAACTACATGAGTAGGTACTGCTTAGTATCTTGGGTCTAGTGATGTGAATACATTTCGAATATTTTTTTAAATGCATATACGATTGTCGTATTTAGTCTGATTTAAGAGGTTGTATATGACCGATGGTGGGAATTTCCTGTTGGCAGATTAGTACCTCTTATCCAAAAATTAGTTTTATTTTTCAAGACTGTAATTTAATTTATACGATCGTCTTATTTAAGTCGAACTTTAAGGTTAAGAAGAAGATGGGCCTAACTATTTTTCAGAAGGCGATGAAAAAGAAATAAGATAAAACCGTGACTGATATTCATTACAAAAAAACCTCTATTGAATATTCGGAAACAGTTAAATATTTTATCCGCTTCGCCGTGACGAAGACATAATATTATGCAAAATTAATTATTGGTTATTTATTGTAAGAAATATTTTTATCTGGCTCACGGTCTCCCGGCACAAGTATGTGTGCAAAGTGTAATTGGATTTTTCCATTACGAAATTTTCAGTAGCAGCAGGAGTCTGAAAATGCGCCCGAAAAAACGGCAACAGGCTCGCCCCCTATTACGTGGGACTGATAAATGTCGAAATGTGGGTGTAGAAATGCACCTCTGCCTACACCTTCAGATAATACAGGCTTGAGGTTATGTAGGGTATGTATGTAGATTTTTTTTTCGCGGATACACGAAAGTATTTATGTGAAAATATCTGCCAACATGATCATCACTGTTTGCCTCACGGGGACCGCCGCGATGCATTACTGATAGGAGAAATGAACCGTCCGCGTCGCAACGAAATGAGTTAATGCATCTTGCATCATGCATGTGTAATGATTTCTCAAGCTTAACGATATTCATTAATGTTTTTATATATGGCGTGCGAAACCTTATAATGAGATTCAATTACACACTGACCCCAACCATTTGCCGAGTTACTTTATCTCATAACGTGCAATGCATTTTATAACTGTAGTTGCATTTTAGCGGAAATTATGATTGCTCTGCAGCTTAATTATTATCAGTGTAGTTTTACGTAAATATATTATTTTAAGCAGTGATGGCCTCGAGGGTTAGGCGCGCGGTCGAGAAATTCGGCGGTCGCAGGTTCAAACCCCAGGCACACACCTCTGACTTTTCGAAGTTATGTGCATATTCACAATGAATTATCACTTGCTTTAACGGTGAAGGAAAAAACATCGTGATAAAACCTGCACACCTAAAAGTTCTTAGGATTTTCTTAGATGTGTAGTCCGCCAACCCGCACTAGGCCAGCGTGGTGGACTAAGGCCTAAACCCTCCCAACTGTAGAGGAGGCCCGTGCCCAGCAGTGGGACGTATATGGGTTGATGATGATATTATTTTATCCGGCCATATTTTTAACAATTTGTGGATTTTAGTATATGTATATAAGTTTGTGTAAATAAACTAAAAGAGGTTCGTAATACTTCTTTTAATGGGTAAACTTATAAACAAGACTGCAAATAAGCCTGCTAATTAAAAAAAAGCATGTATAACATGTAAACAAAACTTAATGAGAAAATATAGTTTAAAGTATTATTTTTTATGATTTTTGCAAGTATCATTCATGACCATTGTTTTTTTTTTTAATTGTAAGTATTCGATTAATCTCATAACGAAAAAATATGTAACACATTTTTAGGAGCTTTACATGCAAAAAATGTATTAAACGATATTGGAAGATAATTATTTACTTTTAAAATCAGTGATATATAATATCCACTTTGAAATATCATCGCCTCTTGTGTCTGTGTGTTTTTATGGCGGCGCTAATAGTAACAAACAAATGTTGCGTTTCGTAAAACTAATTTGTAAATGTCTTCAGTATGTTCGTCATAATTTCATTTCATCTCAAAAATATATAATGTTGCTCAACGTTAGATAGTTATTTTTGTTAACAGGATGTCATCGTTGGTGTTTGCGATTAGTGTTTCTCTATGTAAGTGTGTCATCTCGAAATAGCTGTTCCCCGAGAACATAGCTTTAATGAAACTATGAAGTTATACCTAGCATCGAAGCGCTTTTCCCGGTTTGCAAACGAGTCCAACGTTATCCTGCAGAGGGCACGCTATCAACTCAATTTATGCTACAAAGTTCATGCACTTGACATTTATCGCGTATTTATTATCAGTAGGTACAAACCAATTGTTTACAATTTGCTTTTTCGTAGCTTGAACCGTAAAATATTATAATTGTCATAGGTATATTATAATATTATTTAAATTAAGAATTAATGTGCATCAGCACGTGCTTAACTTTTTCCATGTGTATAAATGTGTAACACGCTAGACGATAATAAAACAAAAACAGCCGCCGACCCTTTGTTTACAAATGACGCATGTGACGCGGACGGAGAGCACATGCAATCCATAAGTCGCGGAGTCGTTTACCTTCCGAGCGACGAGACGGCCGCTATGTGCGTACATGCGTGAGCGCACCGCATGGCGAGCGGCGTCGGCCAGAGAGGCGTAGCTCGCGGCGGCGCGCGGACGATGCCGCGCTGGCTCTGGGCGGCGATGTTGCTCGCGTCGGCCGGCGCCGGCGCTGCCGCGTGGAGACCGCCGGCTCAGCCGCTGGTGTTCACGCCGCGCTCGCGCCGACACGCCACCGACTCCACAATGCGCCACCTCCACTTGATGGGCTGGCATCTCGAACTGCACGAGAACAGGGCGATCCGCTCGCCCTTCTACAACGAGTGCCTCTTCTACAAGGGTCGAGTGCTCCACGAGAAGGGCTCCTCGGCGACGGTGACGGAATGCGGAGACCAACTGTACGGGCTGCTGCAGGTCGGCGGTGAGGAGTTTGTTCTGCAGCCGACGAAAGCGGAAAGCGCCCATGTGTTGCGGCGGCGGGATGTGATGTTGACCGAGCATCCGTTCGCGTACAATCTCACTGACGACACGGTCACCGACCTTGATCTTGACTTCGAGGGAGATGATGACCCGTCGCCAATACCGCACGTGCGGCCGCGGAACAGTGAGCGTCCGGAGACAGAGTATTTTAAAAATATGCCAGTGGTCACTAGACCGGCGTCAGGTGCGTGCAATGTACGGCGGGTGTCAGAGTGTTCGCGGTGCACTGTAGCGCGTAATGTAGACCGAGCGGAAATGCAATGTCGCAATTGATGTTCCAGGTGTGAAGGGACTGTGGCTCGAAATGGCAATCGTAGCCGACCACACGATGCTGAAGTTTCACAGGCGAGAACGAGTGAAGCATTATATTTTAGCTTTAATGAATATTGTGAGTATGACTAACACGATGCAATGTTTAAGTGGTTTCGTTTATTTTCGAATGATACTTCTGCCGCCGTGCATGCTTCGGCTCATTCAATATTTATGTAATACGTTATAGGTCAGTGCCATATTCAACGACCCATCGTTGAATTCGAACATGACGCTCGTAATCAACAAGTTGTTCCTGTTTGAGGAGAAAGATTCCATAATAAAATACGGGAACGTTAAGAAATCGTTGGAAGGTGTGAACAAATGGAATTACCGGCATCTAATGAAGCTCCCCGCAGGTACGTTGTTAATTTATGTCCAACTAATTTAGTGATTTGGAATTCACCGTATAAACCGTTTCAATTAATTCAAGGATTTAAAACGCAAGTATTCACATTCTGTTGGAACATCGGTCTCTTTCGCGTTGCGAGATTTGCTTTTATTACTAGTTTTATTACTTGTTCCGGTACAAGCCACCAGACGTGCTCTGACATCAGTCTTACGCCAACACATTTTTAACTGTTATTTTTACAGTATACACAGTACAAATTTGTTACGATTTTTCAAAGTGATTGATTACTTTAAAAAGTGAAAAATGATTTTGTCCTATTTTATGATAAAATTTGTAGTCTTGAAAATAAGTGAACATAACGTAAATGCGTACGTTACACGTCTTTTTGTCGCTTCACCGAAATAAGACGATTAATTATTTTAAAATCGGAAAATGCATTAAATATTTTCGCTACTTGCCATAAACGTATTGGCAATTTCGATTTTGACATTCACAACGGATTGCATACTGGTGTAGAGGGGACGATGATGAATGAATGATATGTCGAGTCATTGAACGTTACTTCGTATTAACGATAAATCATCGCACGATGCCTCTTGAGAGGTGTGAACAGCAGAATCAACAAAAACATGATGCCGGCTATTGAGCCCCTATCATCATTAGTTTATTGTATTATGAAGGTTTTTGTACGTTTTTTCCTCTTCAATACGCGTTTTTTACTCTTGTTATTAATTTTCTGCACTTACACATTATGATGTCAGTTATTACAATATGTAGTTATTGGGTATAACAAAAAAATATTGGTATCCTATTTTTAAAGTAAAGAATATTACCTACAATTTATTGCCCACGGCTTCGCGATAACATAGAAGTCTATCTCTACTCCGAAATTTATCAAACTTCTTAAGCAGTTTAATCCCTAAAGCGCAATATACAAATTCACGTTCATATTTATAGTTCTAGTAAAAAAATATTATTGGTTTCCTTCTATCAATATTACATTATATTACAGTATTATTGAGGAAGTTGTCTCTGTACATTTGTTATCAGACAGCACAGGATGGGACGTCACGGTGTGGTTGACTCGTGCTCAGCTCGGCGGGCCCTCAGGCTTCGCCCCAGTAGGTGGCGTCTGCTCCAAGACCAGGTCTGCAGCCATAGACAGAGATGAAGGCCTCACCAGCGCATTCGTCATTGCTCATGAGCTCGCACATTTGTAAGTCTTTTATTATTTTTAAATTTTCAATCTTTTTCCTTGCTTGTTGGTATTTTTTTTGTTTTAACATTATTGTGTACAAAATTTTAGCATCATAAAAAATATTTTATGGATTTATTAATTTTAAATGAAAGTTGTGATAGTTGTATATGAACTCATAGAAGGTATGTAACTTTGTTATTAGGAGGGTACTGTCCCTATCAAATCTAACATAGTACTGATGCTAAACCTAAAAAAAAATACTTTGTTCTAATCATCGCGGTATTTAATTCAATAATATAAATCTACTTTACTTTACCACAATATAAAATATAATAAAATGAAAACCCTTACAAAATAATAACAAAAAGAGCATTTTTTATATTTTTTAAATCATATCAAAACGTGCTGCGTCAAAGCGGTAATTAAGATGAAAATACGCGGAAGTTTAATTGCATTTAACGACAAACGCTTTGTACCGCAGCTTGTAGCGCAAACGATGAGTCGGTGGGTGATACGAAATTTTGCAAGTCTCTCTTTGTTCCGCTGTCCTTTGACGCAAATTATTTACAAGATACTGAACAAATTTTGGCATCAATCTTCTCATGAAAATTTATACAGGTCGGTTATAATTACCAAAACTTTGCATTAGTATATTGTTTTAATAATATACTAGCTCAGACCCGAGACTACCGTCGAGAAGAGAATGCAACACATCAGTCTGTTTTATAAATTCAACACAATTATAAGTATACGAATTTTTCAATTGGTTTTAAACTTATAATTGCTAATATCGGTTATACGTCGTACTGTTTAAAGCGTTATGTTAAATAAATACTACTGCTTATCCTGTACAAGGTATTTACTAAAAATAAATAGCTCCGTGGCGCAGTTGGCTGGATACCAGCTTGCGAAACGAGAGGCCGCGGGATCGATCCCCGCATCGAGACAAATGTTCGTGTGATCCACAAATATTTGTGTCGGGTCTGGGTGTTTGTGAGACCGTAAAGTCTCTCGTAGTTACCACGATACCCACGACACAAGACTCGTATCTTAATTTGGGGTCAGAACAATGTATATGTCTGTTGAAAGAATAACAATTTAATGTAATAATGTCTTAAACTCAATCAGAATATAATTATTAAACTTCTAATTTCTCATTTAACATTTTAAACGGCATTTATCCAATGCATCACATCAGAACGCACGTAACTGAATGATTTTGCTTGAATCTGTTTACATTCGGAGTCTTGATTTACATGAAGGTTATTCCTTAAATACAACTTCCGATGAATTTAAATAAACAGTGAAAACTGTGTCAGAATCTGTAATCAAATAACATAACACCAACAAACATAGATTTATCTTGGATTCGACATTGTGGCCAAAAATAAGTTATAACAGTATCAGGAATTTCTTAGGTGTGTAGTCCACCAACCCGCACAAGGAAAGCGTGGTAGACTAAGGCCTAAACGTTCTCAGTTGTAGAGGAGGCCCGTAGCCAGCAGTGGGACGTATATGGGCTGATGATGATGATGAAGAGTGATAACATAAAATATGGAACACATTATAGACGTGAGAGTCTCCACAGTATACAGACACACATCGCAATTTTACAGACTTCCACGATTTTTAATGAATATAGACAATTTAGTGGCCTCACCAAAATTCAAATGATTGTTAGCGAATTATAAGTCGTAGAGTATTACATTTGTAAGCTTGGACTCAGTATATTTTTCTTAATTTATGTAGTACCTACACTGAACTATTAATTTACATTTAGCTTACAATATAATATACACGTAGTTTTGATGACAGAATTTCTAAAGTAGGATATACATACTTTAAAGGTCAGCTGACTGTACAAATTACTGTGAGTTATTGATCTCCAAGGATCTAGAGCTCTTTGACTACAGCTCGTCCGCTTTTTGCTAGGCAATCGAATAATAAAATAAAGAAAAAATCGGGACATAAATTAATTATTTGGTATTGTCAAATAGTTTTTGTTGTAAATGGATCAAGAAAATATCCTAAATGGGTGGTCTCCATCAACTCACGAACCTAATAAGAAACACGCAGGCGTATAAAAATGTTTTTAAATATTGGACGGCTGCCGACCGCCTGAACAACGCCACCAAACGACTTCGACATCGTAAAATATCTCGTAAGGCATCCTAAGCCGGTAGTGCTCGTCGATAAAGAAGTGAATCAGAGCAGGCCCGGGTTCAAAGTGGACTGAACTCAACAAAGAACCCTTTCACGCTCTTTTAATTAGCACTCGATATGTTCATTTGCTAAGCGATTACAGTCCAAACAAAACGTTTGTTATTTGTTAAATTTTATTTCACTCCTCTTATTTCTTACAAAAGCTGTTGTAATTTGCTTCTTTTTATACGCTTTATATTAGCTTCATATTATTTAAACCAATCATATTGAGTCTAGTTTATTCCCGTTTACACAATATTTAAAGCTAGTATTGAACACGTAAAATCAATAGGGATTACAAAGAATTATTGCCGAAGCAAATCGAATATTAATGATGTGAACTTATGTCGCTGTCTGACTCCGTCTGTTTATTATCCAGATTTTTAAGCGTAGTGTTAAGAAGCACGACAGCAAATCTCCATCATTATGTGAAACTACGAAAGATTACCTTCGTGACATTATTTAAACTGATATGTGCTTACAATTAGTTATCATATTATCACTTTGACATAACAGTACAAAAAGAAATTGAATTAACGGTTAGAATTCAAAAGTGAATTTGCGGAACCATTCTATAGGTTATTATATTTCGCTCTCCTATGTACGTATCCGTCCGTACAACTATGCACGTTATTTGTATTCAACACAACTAAAGCTTTGAATGCACAGGACATATTTTAGTCTGGACACGTATTTCGTAACCACTTTATGTAATTGAACATGCACTATGTTAATTAATTTAGGGAGATATAATATAACGTTATACACAGACCAGCTGTTGCTGATGTATTTCTTTGTTTATTGTTGTTAGTCAATATTATTCGCTGAATACACGAAATAATTTCATGAAACCAATAAGAATTGTTACATGTTTTTACCCAAATCACAAAATTGTACTGATTACGGTTCGTCTTATAGTGCGAAGATTCAAATTTTGTAAACCTAGTAAATATATAATTTCTAACAATCTGGCACGTAATTCTCCCTCACTATAACGCTAGGTATATCCACAATTAACTATCAACATCCATCAGGAATAGACATGTATGAGTAAGTCGTAAACTCTTTACGCACATATTTGAATGAATCAGAATTAAAGACCAACCTTAAAGCCTTGACATTACCAACTTCTGCCAGTCAGGAAATGTTAATTAAACACGTAATAAGGGACTGCAATTAAGATTTGAATAAGTATTCACAATACAAAATCAATCAAGCATAATTGAAGTAGCATTCCATGGATCACGCCTTAGTAGGTCATAGTTGACGCACCGGTAAAATTGTACACAAAGCACACATAAAAACTAGCAACGAATAATAAATAAATCATGAGAATCTTGTGGCATGACGTTTGCTAAACATTTTTTTACGCAATGAATATTATACAAATCTGTCAAAAGGATTTTTAAAGTTATCATTATTAACAATTACCTATACGTAGATGTGCTAATGAATGACAACTACCGACATAAATCTCTCATCATCCTGCAAACAATCCCCGCTGCATCCAAGGTAGAATATTCACATCGCCCAAATCCACAATGACATAAATCCACGATTGCCAACTGAGGAACTAGCCCCTTTAACAACAAATATTTCGATCGATTCGAATGTAGCCCAGTAAGTGACCCGGTACATCTCAGTACACGGATCTGGAGCTCCATCTATTTTGGTTTCGATTGATTTATGGTGATTGATGGGATGCGCAAGGTTAAGGTCGGTTCCTACCTTACATCATTTATAAACGTCACTGCACTATATATTTCGCAATATGTCTTGTAAATGTTATTATTTAATGTTCTCGAATTGTTATGAAGTGCTTTGACATGATTCAGTTATGCAAACTAACACCGCAGCAGATTATCGTAATATGCTGACTTGGATTAAGTGTCATATTAATATAGGTGTCATTATACGAGTAGTAACCGATCTCAAATATTTTGTTTCACAAAAAGGCAACTCCAGACACTCCATCGCGTTATGATTAAATTCATTAATTAATAAATTGCTCGTAAGCCTTTGTGAATCAGGCGAAATTATAATTTCGGTCGGTTAATTTTGCGAAAACACGGGAGTCGTGTGTGGCGAGCGCGAAGTCATTAAATACATTTTAAAAAGTCCATTAAGTGACGTAATTGATAAATGATTGCACATTTGTGGAAAAATGATTAATAATGACGAAAATATACTCAACTTGACCTTATATTCGATTGTGTTTTGTTTCGCTTAATGTTTAATCTTCTCAATTTTGGTATATTTTTTTGTCTTTCACTCGGACGTAGTGCAGATACAAGTCGATATTTTTTGGGCAACCATAGTCCTACAAAGCCGTAGCAGTTTCTTACCCTCGTTACGGCTGTTACCTTTTAAAATCAGATGACGCATCTCCTCATATACCTCATAAAAATGATGAATTAAATTCGAATGAATTATTTACAAGTATATGCGTATATTATACTTTATTCAAAATATATGTTATACATACATTATAAAATACATTTTAATGGCGATTCGTATTACCAATTCATAACTGCTTCATACATTTACACTTTCCACGAAGCATTACGTAAACAAATAGTAAAATTTGAAATTACTATCCCAAGAATTACCACACTTGCACACGTCAGTTACAAAGCTGATTTATCGACAGCAATACTGAGGTTGTAAATATAAAATGCTTGAAAGACAGAATACGGTCAGCGTTGTCAACCGTCGCGCTATAAGAAACTAGGTAAAACATAAATTTACTCTTCGTGGTGGTATTTTAATTAAATTTTGCTTGTCTTCTCGAGTGTACCGTCAAACTTAAGAATAGTTAGGACGTGCCTGGCATGTCTGATGTTTGGAACTTTCGTTAACATGTTGATCCACATCTTTTGATCTATATTGTCTACTATATACTCACAGTAATACTCTAAAGTAACATGTAGCGGTAGCATACATATTAAAATCGTTAAAGCAATTTGTATATGTATTCTTTAGGTTTAATGGATTTTGAAATTATATACAGGAAAAATAAACTATGTCTTTTTTTGAATTTAAATAAACAATCATTCCAGGTTTCTTTCAGATGTAATGGTTATGCTCAAAAGTTTCTCTTGTTTCATTGTTTTTACAACTTTTTTATGTGTTCTGTGTCATTTAATATGTTTACACAAAGGGATAACAAAGAACCTATTAAAAGAACTTTTTCAATTTAACAAAGAAGGCGGTTGTTATTGCGATTCACAATAAATTTCCAAAAGAAAATAAAACCTGGAACAGCTTAAAGAAAAACAGCTGTTGATGTGACTTTTTTTAAACAAAACAATATTTAACTATGATGTTTATGTTTATGCCTTGCCATGTATATTTTTACTGTAAACTTAAATTCTTTATGAATCCATTGAAACTATTGTAACTATTGTAAACTATTATAACTACCACTTTTAGGTATGCTTCCAGAGCATAGCTAAAATATTTGTTCATAGACATCCACATTTTATTTTTATATTTCGTCATACCAATAATTAATATTATTATGAACTCATAATTTTAGTTACGTAGTCGTTTTTTGTTTTAGTACTAACCGCAATATTTATTTTCAATTATCCATTCCTTGAATTTAATTTAAACCGAAGATATTTTCTTTATCTCAACCAAGTTTTTATGATAAAATTTCCTTCCTGAGCTATGTGGTGTACCTACTATATGTGTGTTTTATCTCGTGTTATCTTTACGCTCTCCATGCATAAAGTAGCAGAACACGCTTTTAATCATCTGGTCGATGACACTCTCATTAATGTTCCAACGTGTGCCTTTGTTCCTTTTTTGTGTCATTAGTGGAATCGCTCATTACGGGCTCCGATATAACTACTTTTAATTACACTACTTACGCGCTTGCAATGTTTATATTTCAAGTTGTATTCAGACCGTGATCGGAAACTAAGGCAGGTAATAGCTAAGGTGATTAAAAAATCCCAACAAAAAATAAATATTTTGAAGTTTTTCTAACAATATCACATATTTTATTAGGTAAACTCTGAATACATCCTGCATAGTCCTTTTAAAAAAAATATATTTTGGAGCAGTAAAAGTATAATTTTTGCCCCAATTTTTTTATCACGTGCCATTTGAACTTGAAAATTGTAACAGATTTCCTCTGATTTTACCTCTAAAAGCTTAAATTCTGACGCCAAATGGACCCATTAGATTAACGTCAGCTTACTTAGTATCCGTCTACCTAATAAAGATGACTACATATCATCCGCGTTGACAGCATGAGTGATATTGGGCAGCTTAATACTCGTGTCTGCGTTTAATTTAGATGTCTGAACATTCGTACGACTTGCATTATGCAGTGGATAACGAATTATTCCGAGCGGATTCAATGCTCAGCGTTCTAAATATACCAAATGTTTTCTCATGTGCCCTGACCTTTTGATGTACAACGCATGTTAAACAAATGTATTTCCGTTGTGGTCATCTGTCGCTGTTTTAAACAAGGGTTCCCGAGGGCAACCGCCACTAAGTAAGCTTTACGAGAATTTCTCCTGCAATATTATTTTTAGTCAGCTGCCAAGGTCCCGCAGAGAAAGTAATGACGTTTTATTCTGATTTTATTGTTTTATTCTTAACCTTGCCCCAGATTCGTTTGCGAACCGATATCTGCTATTTATCTTTATTTTCATGTATGCAGATCGAGTGCAAGTTGAATGTTTACACTGTCATGATAGCTTATTTTATTTTCAATAAATATTATTTTTAGCATATTGTGTAATGATTAAGGTCATTTTCATGATTTAAAATCATGCTTTACACTATATGATAGTGAATAAATAATAAATTTAAATCATAAAAGCAGTATTTCGCCTCTTTCTAGATTTAAATAAAATAGCATAAGCATGTTATGAATAATAATCAATGCAGAATTATTATTTTTTTATTAAGGACGGATGGACGATGAAACCCAAATATTCAAGCCTGTATCTTCGATGAGGCAGGCAGAGGAGTATATTTGCATCCACGTCAGTTTTATTTCAATTTTCACATTATCCTTTATAAGGATCTTTAGCCATTCTTCGAACACATATACAGAGTCCGTGCTGCTAGGACAACCCAGGAACACTTTTAGGAATTGAACTCGAGAACTCTGGATCACAGTGCCCATACTTGCACCGACAAACCGCGAGGCAGTATATATGTAGTTTCCTTATATAGCTAAACGCTAATTTCTGACAATGATGGTTGGAACTTTACAAAGATGTGCAATTTTTCGCACATAAGTTTCGTGTCTATATTAAAGTAATTTGACACTTTACACGTGACGGTAGCTGACATGAATATGACAATAATGCTGCATAGGAATTATTTTTTGTTCTGCACGAAAAGTGGCAAGCAATTCCGCCAAAATCTTTATTGTTTTTATACATCTGTGGAAATTTTCAGTCAGATAAATTATTTATGAACAAGGCAGATTTATGACGATATTTATTTATGATATTATGTCGTCAATAATTTGTTAGGTAGAAATTGTGTACTTCTGCATAAACTTTTTACCAGCTGTGCTCTAAGTTCGACGAGCCCATTACCGTTTACAGGCACATTTCCGAATTTCGCGGTGGGATTTTCCTAAAGGAAATATATTAGATTTATTTTCATGCAAAATTATAGAAAATAAGACTAGACTACTGAAATAATAATTACTTTTTCAACAGTAATGTCGAAAACTAAATATTCTGCGCGAGATAAAATGACAAACATAAACAAAATCCATTCTTTATATGTACCTACATATTTTACACCCATTTATACATATGTTAGCAAATAGAAATACGAAATTATATAGTTGACTCGTTCTTTGATAAAACATCGCTCGTGTTATTAAATATTTTATTGACCAGCTATATAAAAAAAATGCCTTTTTTAGATAACGTAACCTATAAATTTAGTGACAGATGGAAATCTAACTAAAATTCAACAATGTCATAAATATTAGAAATTCCTTCTGTATTCCCTTGTATTTTGTCGCACTCCAAGTAAAGGCAATTCAAAAGAGTATCACAATATACCAATCAGTACATACAGCCGAATTTGACATTTATAATTAAGGTCTCTTAGATCAGCAATATTTTTAGATTAAAAACATCTAAAATAGAAACACAATCGCGACACAGTCACTCGCTCGACACTAAGCCGTTGGCTCTCAAACTTAATTTAAACAGTCACTTTTATATTAAACTAGCTGACCCGGCAAACGTTGTTTTGCCATATATATAAAATTCTTGTGTCGCGGTGTTTTTTGGCAAACTCCTCCGAAACGGCTCGACTGATTTTTATGAAATATTGTGTATATATTGTAGGTAGGTCTGAGAATCGGTCAACATTTAAGGGCTTAACATTTAGGGGTATGTTTTTTTTTCTATTGACTTTATTTTCTTTATTTTTTATGATTCAGCATTGATAAATTATTATAATCATAAATTTTCACCCTTCTACGATCAACCTCTATCTTATACTGACCATTTTAATTTGATTTTTTTTTATTAAAATGTAAATAAATGATAATAGCACTGAAAAATTATAATGATACGTATAACAGTAATTGCTTTGATCGATATACAAATTAAACAAAAAAATATGGTCAAAATTGTATAGAGTGAGATATACATATACATCTATATATTGTATATATAAAATTCTTGTATCACAGTTCGAAACAGCCTCCGAAACGGCTCGACCGATTTTGATGAAATTTTATATGTATATTCAGTAAGTCTGAGAATAGGTTATCTATTTTTTTATACCCCTAGGGTGGTCCAACCCGAAAGGTTTTTTTTTATTTTGTGGACATTTTTTGTTTTTATTTTTTTGTGATTCAGCATTGAAAATACATATAACTCCAAATTTTCACCCTTCTACGAACAACACCTGTTTTGTAATCGCAATTTTTATATTTTTATAGCTTTTGCCCGCGACTCCGTCCGCGTAGCCTTCAGGGTTGGGCGCAGAAAGATAATAAGTGAATCTATAAATCGTCCCTCAAGTGCCCAAAATGCCACTTACTGAATTTAAAAAAGGTCAAATCAATTCAAATGGTTGAGGCGTAAAAGTAAAACTCTGACAGTTATTTTCGTATTTTTATTAATATGTTTATCCCAATGGGAACATTAAATTTTCCCGGGATAAAACATAGCCTATGTTACTTCACAGGGTCTCATTTATGGTCATACCAAAATTTTTGTTTTTGCGTGAAAGCGTAACAAACATCCATACATTCACATTTATATAATAGTAAGGATAACCATTCCCACCTATGTTACTTCGGTGGGTCCCACCTATCTGCATACCAAAAGTCATTCAAATCTTTTTTCAATTCTTTTATCCTCCGTATTTTTTTTTATAAGAAGAATCCTATGTCCTTTTTTATATCTCGAAGACTATGTGTACAAATTTTCATGATAATCGGTTAAGTAGTTTTGGCGTGAAAGCGTAACAAACAAAACATTAACATTTATAATAGCTGACCCGGAAAACTTCGTATCCCCTAACAGTCATTGAATGTTACATATTTACATATTACCTGAATTTTATTTTTGATTGTATGGAAATAAATATTAAGTTCAGCACTTTATTGAGATAAAAATACAGAAATAAATAAGTACGAAAATTAAATGCATCAATCGTGTCTCCGCAAGTCATGATTTAATTAAACATGTACATATGGGATGGGATGTAGTCGGTTTTAATTCTCTTCATTGAAGCATCAGTGTGGTGGAATGAAGCCTAAACCCTCTCAGTTGCAGAGAAGGCCTATGCCAAGCAGTGGGACGTACATATATGGGCTGATGATGATGATGATGCACCTTGTGATATACATTTTTAATATATTTTTTAATTTTCTAAAAGATCACAAACATCTTTTGTTAATCGTCATTGCGAAGGCATGACGAATCGGGAACTGAATTCGTTTGAACTCAATGGTCATACCCGTTAGGATCAATGAAATCTTAGATCAATCTAATTGATGAATTCTCAAGCACCAATTCATCTCTAAGTTGTCTTTTCAGTATCGTCACGTGAATAACATTACTCAACAATTTTCTTAACACCAAGCGCATTCCATTGCATAGTTGTGGGTGTTTTAGATTTCAAAGCGTGATGACTACCGAACCTGCCTTCTTTTGTAAATCAGGTACAACCAAGGAGTTTAAAAACACATTTCTGAACGCACGCATAAATATTTGACAACCAATAAATATGTCAATCCCTTTTTATTACTGACATTATTCTACATTTTTAAAATCGAAAATACGCAATTATTCGAATATTCTGGATATATGTTGTCGATTCAAAACCTTTATTTAAATACGTGCTTTAATTTGAGGGGACCCTTAACCATATTGACGGGATAAACATAAAATGTTTGACAGAATATTAGGTAGAACAGTTTATATGAGAAAATTAAATTGTTGTTTTTACCATATTCCTCGCAATTTTCTTAACTTTTTCTTTCATAAGATCCTTCTCCTAACGATAGCGAACACAACAAAAAAAGAATTAGCGAAATCGGTCCAGGCGTTGTTGAGTTATGCGCTTACCAACACATTTTGCGATTCATTTTTATATATAAGATAATATTTAAGCGCCACTCTTTCACCTTCCTAGAGTGTAGGTAAATATCGTTCTTCGTCGAGCTTAGTATATATTTTTTTTTTCGTTAAAACCTATCTGCCTTCATCATCACCATCGTCAGCCATGGGCTGTGATGACGTATATGGATACATCCCACTGCTGGGCACGGGCCTTCTCTACAACTGAGAGGGGTTAGGCCTTAGTTCACCATGCTGGTCTAATGTGGGTTGGTGGACTACACACCTAAGAAATTTCTAAGAACTTTTAGGTGTGCAGGTTTCATCACGATGTTTTCCTTCACCGTTAAAGAAAGTTATTATTCATTATGAATACACACATAACTTCGCAAAGTCACAGGTGTGTGCCTGGGGTTCGAACCCGCGACCGCCGACATTCTCGACACGCGCCTAAAACTCGAGGCCATCACTACTTATTACTATCTGCCTTCAAACCTATTATATAATTCGACATTTATAAATAAATAAATAAATAAATAAATACACCCAACAGTCACATACATAGTTCTGACCCCACACTAGGATACAAGTCCTGTGTCGTGGGTATCAGAAACTACGAGAGACTTTTCGGTCTCACAAACACCCAGACCCGAAACAAATATTTGTGGATCACACAAACATTTGTCTCGGTGCGGGGATCGAACCCGCAGCCTCTCGTTTCGCAAGCTGGTGTCTAGCCAACTGCGCCACGGGGCTGTCAAATTTCCATCACCACATTAAAAAAAGACCACAAAAAAAGCAGTGATGGCCTCGAGGTTTAGGCGCGCGGTTGAGAATTTCGGCGGTCGCAGGTTCAAACCCCAGGCACACACCTCTGACTTTTCGAAGTTATGTGTGTATTCACAATGAATTATCACTTGCTTTAACGGTGAAGGAAAACGTCGTGATAAAACCTGCACACCTAAAAAGTTCTTAGGAATTGTGTGTAGTCCGCCAACCCGCACTAGGCCAGCGTGGTGGACTAAGGCCTAAACCCTCTCAGTTGTAGAGGAGGCCCGTGCCCAGCAGTGGGACGTATATGGGCTGATGATGAAGATGATGATGCGGTGATAAGGAAAACTTCATATTTTTTTTATTTTTTGTCGCGATTTTTTTTATCGTAATGTGTTTGGAATCACCGTACCTATTACCTGTCTTAGTTTGTGATCACGGTCTTTTTTACACCCTGTAGAGTATAGTTGACACGTATGAAATGATTTATGGTTTATATGGAAGCCTTATCTCGTCAACCTAATTATTTAGGCTCTGTGGTAGTCATAATGCATGTTTGTTATTGCTTGTTTAAAACATGGGGTAATAGATACGTTGAAAAGGTGAATAAGCCAGTTTTAAGTTGTGATGGCCTCGAGGTAGGTAAGCGCGGTTGAGAATCTCTGCGATCACAGGTTCAAACAACAAGCACACGTATTGTGTGTGTATTATGTGTGTATTCGTAATGAATTATGTATAATGTACTTTAAATGCGCCAATCTGCATTAGTCCAGCGTGGTGGGCTAAGATGGACGTATATGGGCTGATGATAAACCCAGTTTGCAATGAGAGTATGCTCATTTAAAGATTTTATTTAATATCGTGTCGTAATATAAATATTAACATTTTGAATTATATTGTTTAACTTTAAATAACTAATTTTAATGGAAATATTTCCTTGAAATCTTCAAATTTTACAAGCTAAATAAGATAAAATTTGTTACACAATAAATTATATTACTAAAGCTAACATAATTCTGCCTGATTAATTGGACGTCATGTAGCTGCCGAGGAATATCCATGATTCGGAATAATAGGACAAGAATGCTCTTTAATCAGGCACTTAGTAGTCAAAAGAAAAGCAAAACTTAAAGGAAACTGAAAATGCAAATAAAAATAGTCTTTTTTCTCTTAATAGTTGTCAACTCGATCGCATCGCTTTAAACCTGTTTAAGTTTTAATTTTTAAATAGGACTTACATTATTATTAATGGCTTTTTTACACCAAAAAAAACTTTTGTTCAGTCTGCCATGATTAAATTTAGCATTTATTTCCATCTAAATTAATCTTAATATGCTAAAGTTAATTATGAAAATAACGTGTTCAACTCTATTAAAGTAATTAAAAATTCAACTTACGTCGCAAAATTTAGTCAACAACGTTTTAAACCTTTCAGACTGTTTAAAAACAGACCTTTTTGTTTCCAAACACAATATGAGTAGACAGACTCCAGTAATTAACGCTGGCAGATTTCTCCGAAATATACTCAACAGATTAAACAATTTTAGGATTTTATCCGATGTTGTTGAGACAAAGAACCTTGAGCGCAACTTAAACGTTGAAGTAAAGTACACAAGATAAGACTCTGAAATTGTTTTCTAAAGGGCAACCTTCTGTGTACTTAGTGGAGGTGATGCGGTCATCGCTTCGTAAAATTCAAACATTAACCAAAATATAGAACAGCTTTTTATCATAAAATTGAAGCATTGTTCAATAATTGGAATGAACAGTTGAATTTTTTTTTTTTTTTTAATAAATACACCCAACAGTCACATACATAGTTCTAACCCCACACTAGGATACAAGTCCTGTGTCGTGGGTATCAGAAACTACGAGAGACTTTTCGGTCTCACAAACACCCAGACCCGAAACAAATATTTGTGGATCACACAAACATTTGTCTCGGTGCGGGGATCGAACCCGTAGCCTCTCGTTTCGCAAGCTGGTGTCTAGCCAACTGCGCCACGGGGCTGTCATTAGAAAAACAATACATAAAAAGCGCTATAAATTAATTAAAGTTGAGCAAAACACTAGCGATTTTACAAAAGCGGTTAATATTGTTGTTACTTCGTCAACAGTTAACATTTCGATCGCAACTAACGCGGTTAGTGTTGGAAAGTAAATACAGACCAATTTATCATGTCAGGCGAATGATTAATCTATCAAGTCGCGTCCCCGACTACAAGCCGCACTCCGCAGCGCCAGTTCCGTTCTCACGCGCAATTAGCTTCGTTTACTAGGATTAATTAATTCGCCTGAGGGGTACACTTGGGTAAACATGCAAACAAAATAATAAACATTATTTATCCGTAATCCCTGTATAGATTAAATTTTAGAGACGTACTTGATATGCTAATGAATTTCATAGTGTTATTATTCAGTCACATGCTTTATTATTCAATCACAAGAGCACTATAGGAAATTTTAACATACGGTATAAAAAAACATTTATTATAAAATAATTGTCGCAGCCCACTCCCACGTAGGTAGTCGGTTGCAATGAAATTGTAATGATCACGATGACAGCTGCACCGATCTAATAATAAACGTAAAAAAACATATACACATTGAGCTCATTAGTTAATATAAAGAACTGTGCGATACATTTGGGGATTCTTAACGCGTGACGCGACAGAAGCGGACTAATTGCCCTCATGCCGGGTGTCACGTTGGAAGGAGACTTCAAAGCCACCGGCCTAGTAAGCGGAGTGCTCTTGAGCGAACACGAGACACTATACATCATCCGTAATCACGCTAGTAAGTGCGGGGCCGCGCGCCATCCACTCGACTCTTGCAACGGGAGTTTATTGGACAAATTACGTTCACAAACGAGCCTGTGAAAGCGCAAGTCATTTGCCACAATTGAAATGCAAAAATAAAATGCTCCCTCGCAAAATATCGCCGCTTTTATGATTATTAGGCGCCGCTGGCTCCATAAAGACGAAAGAAAATTCAATAAAGCCAACAGCGATGTTTTGTCCAAAATCAAAGGCTGAGAGCCAGTTTAAACGATTGTCAAGGGTCTTTTGTTTCGCATTTTATAATACCTAAAGCACCTACCGTGGAATTAATTTGTTTTGTTCGGAATTTAGATCGAGACGCCGCCGTTTCGTATTCAATGTCTGTCTCAATTCCTCCAACCGTCTGCGAATGTTTTGATATCAATTAATCTTAATAATAGTTTTGGGAATTGTATTGTGTTGTAAGATTTTGTAATTAATTAAATTTAAATTAGTGGATTGAAATGAAATATTGGAAATGTTTTACTTATCTGTCTTTGCTTGCCCCGAGCCTCGTCTAAAATTGAATTCGTGGCCTTAGTCCACCACGTTGACCTTTTGCGGCTTAACTTTTTTCGTCACATTGTTTTTTAATTCACAACGAGGTGTGTATCTACGAATCCGCATTTGCCGAGATTTAATCTCGATCACTAGCTTAATTTCGTGGCGATCACGTCTTTCATCAAAATTTGAGTTCCATTATATTTATAAAACGTTAAATTTTATTATTCTCCTACAGGCTAGGTTTGACACACGATGGCGAAGATCAATGCCAGACAGCAGCTCTTCGTGGCTCGGTGATGGCTCCAACAGTCCTCGCCACGCTTCACAACTTCGTTTGGTCGAGCTGTTCGAAACAACAATTCCATGAAAAGTCCAAGTGAGTCAAAAATTATCTAAAGATATTCTTTATAAAAAAACACTTTCACACATTTGAATTTTTATCATATAATCTATTTTTTATATCCTGGCAATACCACATCTGATGGTAAGTACGGTTTTGTTCCAAGTGAAAAGAGATTGAGTCACCCGACACAATCGTATCGGTCTGGTAGGATGCTTTTTCACGTAACGCTTAAAGGACGCAAGAACCTGGGAATACTTTATCATCGTTTTGACCTTTAAACCACAAATCATCATTTCCAACATGTAATTCTTTGATGATCTAAAATACTATGTTTTGCCTTTTATTTTCAAATCTTTATATTACTGTCCCAATAATTCAGTATTTAAATCATTAACATTTTGTATAGATGTTTATGCTTTATTCAGTATTCACATGACATCAACTCTCCTCGTAATCGCCATACAGAGAGTACGTACTGGTCAATTAGAGACACGTTTTAGGAATAATTAACAGATGCGGGCATTTAAGATAAGGTCGCTTTTAGCTCAAGCAATTTGTCTGATTTGTAGGAAGAAACATTTAATTTATACTTACATCGGCAATAAAGTACATTGTAAAATAGACATTATTGATACCATATTAGAACGAATGGGTAATTGCTATGTAATATATGACTTGCAGACACACTTACTTATAAGGCGAAGTAGGAAACGAAGATTCAGTTAGTACCTACATTATATAGTATTTATGTTCCATATTATATTTTCTTATAAGTAGTTCTATCTTTATTTTTTTCCCACCAAAATGTGTCAGTGCTGCGTAGTTTCCTTTTAGGTTTATCCAAGCTTCCCATGTAACTTCTACAGCGTAGATCTACTTTACTTTTGCTATTTGTGTATACAAATAGAGTCCTCTAAGCGTGACTAACCGAGGCTCGAACCCAATATCATACATACTTGCCATTGTGCCAGCTATTTCATTAAAGCATAAAATGTGAAGTGGTATTCAGTAAGAATGGAACGCATATCGTTTACGCTAAGTGGAATTGCAAGAGCACAATATCGCTAAATTTGCCAATGTTTCGTGTTGCACATTTTTCTACTTCATTTTGTCTAAGAGATTTAAGCTGGAAATTTATTTTATTATACTTTCTTATTCTAAAACTTTTTCAGTACCGTAGACGTGATTACTTCCAGGCATTTTAAAATTACAGTCTTACCACTATTAAGTCATGCTCTGATCTCTAGAATCTAGAGTATATAAATGTATTGACATTTGAAGAAGTATAAATGTTCAAACTGTAGAAATATGCAATGATTCAATTGTTTTTGCGTGATGACAGATAATATTAGATTCAATAACACTTTTGTATAAACGGTTGATCGTAAATAATTTTATGATAATTTGATCTGGACTCAATACTCTCATCATTTATTTTTTTATAGTTGCTGTTATTCTTATATGTTAATGCTTACATTTATAACCTTAATGCAGCAATAACGACAACATATTTATGTATCGAATTTGCTAAGATATTACTCATATCGGTATACGATCATCTGCCTAACGCCAGTTTTCAGTTCTGGAAACAGCTATGTCTTAATTTTTTTTTTAATAAGGGGCACATCTTCAAATCAGAAACCTTATGCAGAATAGATTTTTGTGACAGGGAATAGAACTCCATTTCTTGGCATGGTATTAAATTAATAGTGCACTTTCCACTTCCGACGTTGTTATAATTAAATATTTCCAAAACCAACAAAAGCCAACGCAACTCACTTCCCACCAGCGAAATGTGTAATAAATCAACAGCGGTGTGCGTGTACGTGCGCCGCCGGCGAATCCAAACAAAAGCGCCCCCATGAAGTAAATGAAACCGCTGGCGGTTGCTAGTTGACTCACGCAATTATCGCCCTTTGTGCGCACGCGGGCTGACACTCGGCCGCCGACGAAAGGTCATCAAATACCGGCTATTTGGCAGCTCATTAGTAATAATCGCTAAGTACTGTAATTGATTAACGTTCTCTCGTGATTTCGGGAGGACGTTTTTACTTTCGGATTTTTTGTTATTGCTTATCTGTCTTTGTAACTCTAAGACCTTTGTTTTTTTATTCTGGTCAATTATATTGGGTGGTATGACGCCTCTCGTGGCCTACTACTCGTACGTACTACCTCTCTTACACAATTGTATTACAAGCTATTGCTCACTTTAACGGTGGTCTGGAAGTTCTCCTAAATTTCTTGTGTAGTGTGAAAGGATAAATTGTATGATAGACAGAAAAATATGATTCTTCTTCTCAATGCATCACTTTTCTTATTAGTTCGGTCTAGAAGTAGCAGTAACCGACTGGTTACTGTTGGTCCATTCTACACCATGTGTTGCATTATTCGTGTCTGTAGGCTGTAGCCGAGTGACAAAAAATCATAGATCTATCAAAAACTGCTATCAATGATTAATTTAATATTGATATATTTTTTTTAATGTATTATATTTAATATTTACCATAATGCATCGGCAACGAAGTGATATGCAATAATAGATCAGGATGAAACTATCGTAATAACAGAAAAGAATCACAAAATGACACTACAATCACGAATCAAAGTTGTTTAAAAGCAACGGGGGATTAAAATAAATATTTGGATTAAGTAGTTGCTAAAAGTATGCTTGGATTATGGTAAGTCAAATATTTATTTAAGGCAAGCCGTTACAATCGCGAAGTACTATCAATCACTTGAAACAAGTAATTAGTACTCGTGGGTAGTTGGCTTCATGGTAAAATGTTGTTTTAACCATTTAATCAGAAATTCAAACCCGCAAACATATTAAACGTTATGCGCCGTAAGTAGGTACATTGTAGGCGTAGGTACATCATTCATCCGTTCTTCATTTCAACAGCCATTACTATTTAACTTTTAATAGAATAACTCTTAGTGTATTAGAGAAATAGTGATAGTCTCGGGGTTTCTAACCCCAGGCACACACCTCTGACTTTTCGAAGTTATGTGTGTAGGTGTAAGGACAACATCATGAGGAAACCTGTACACCTAAAAGTTATTAGGAATTTCTTAAATGTGTAGTTCGCCAACCCGCACTAGGCCAGCGTCGTGGACTAATGCCTAACTCCTCTAAGTTGTAGGAGAAGTCGTGAGCAGCAGCGGGGCGCATATGGGCTGATGATGATGAACATTTAGTGAATAAAAATACCATTTGAATTGGATAATAAGTACTATGAGCTCCACATTGAGTGGCGAGTGACTAGATTGTAATAGCTCTCATGATTGGCTTCTATTACTTCGACTTATTCCTTATCGGATATACACAATTGACATAGATAATAAGCTCGCTTCCTATTACGTGGGACTGATGCACCTCTGCCTACTCCGGGGAAAACAGACGCGAGTTTGTATATGTAGGTATGTGTGCACATACATACATACATAAACTCACGCCTGTATTCCCTTAAGGGGTAGGCAGAGGTGCATTTCTGCACCCACATTTCGCCAAGTATGTATCAGTCCCACGTAATAGGTGGCGAGCCTATTGCCGTTTTTCGGGCACATTTCCAGACTCCGTGCTGTTACCGAGGATTTCCTAATGGAAAAACCCAATAACACTTTGCCCGACCCGGGAATCGAACCCGGGACCTCTAGATCGCACGGCACATACTTGTACCGCGAGACCACGAGGCAGTATGTGTGTATAATTGGCATAATATATTATTAATATTATGTTTTTAGACAGGCGATTTTAAGAACCTACTTACACGTTCTAATTAAACAAGATTGCCTTTTAAGAATGAAATATTGACTGATACAATTGTTTCTAAATCAACACGTCATGCGTTCTGCTTCCGTCATTGGTAAATATTTGTTAAAAGGGAAGCTCGTTTGTTCTCGTGTCTATTTATGTCAATGCATTGGCTTTTGTTTATCTAATAATTTAAGACCATGAAACAAACGTTTGTTCTAGTGTAAGTCAATGTTATTATTGGGAATATGCGTAAGAATACTAACTATAAAGTTAGATATTTTTTTAGGATCATGTAGTTTTGTCTCTAAAGTTGCAATAATATTTGAAGCATAATTTAAAAGCCTGGCTAAACCAGCTCCAAGGTGGTCATTTATTTGTGATTAATTCTCTACTAAAATACACCATAAAGATGAGATGAAGAGAAACTTGTATGGGATATAATAAATCTTAGCGCGTATTCTGTTTAATCAGCTAAAATAACCACGATTACGTACACCAGTTATATACGTACAAATTGAACCAAAAACCAATATTACTTAGCGTCTTACGAGGATCTAATAAGCCGGATTTGGGATCAGCCGAGCGAATCAGTTCAATAGGACATATCTATATGGTACTTACAGTAAACACTTTCAGAAAATGGTGGTGCCTTCACGAGCGCAGTCGAGACGAGGGGGTGGTGTTGGGAGGGGCCAAGGAGATCTCTCATTACGTCTTCACCATGGACGAACAGTGTCGCACCGAGTTTGGAGAAGGGTGAGTCAATTACTTAATAACTAGTCGGTATACCTGAAAATGATTTGATCTATAGTTTGTGATATTCTCTATCATTTATACACATACACACATAGCCTCACGCCTGTATTCCCCGAAGGGGTAGACAGAGGTGCATTTCTGCACCCACATTTCGCCACGTGTGAATCAGTCACACGTAATAGGGGTCGAGCCTATTACTAACTATTTACTATTATAATTTACATATTTGACCCGCGCTATTTATTTGATATTTGATATTACCATTCGAGTACAATATACTAACTGCTTCATTTACGTTTGGTGATCAATCAAATATAAATGCTATAATTATAGAGTGATTTCATTCTCTGTTTTATGACGTAACCTATGCCTCTTAAGAAATCAAGACTCGTATCATCATCATCAGCCCATATACGTCCCACTGCTGGGCACGAGCCTCCTCTACAACTGAGAGGGTTTAGGCCTTAGTCCACCACGCTGGCCTAGTGCGGGTTGGCGGACTACACACCTAAGAAATTCCTAAGAACTTTTAGGTGTGCAGGTTTCATCACGATGTTTTCCTTCACCGTTAAAGTAGTGATAATTCTTTGTGAATACACACATAACTTCGAAAAGTCAGAGGTGTGTGCCTGGGGTTTGAACCCGCGACCGTCGAGATTCTCGACCGCGCGCCTAAACCTCGAGGCCATCACGACTTAAGACTCGTATAATATGACAAATTTATTTATTTATGCTTTTATACGAAGTATAAAGGCGGACTTAATGTCTAGGCATTATCTACCAGTCAACTTTAGGGTGAGACAGAAATAAATGAATATGTGCATACATATATGTGGTAATAAACAAATTTTAAAACTTTTGTGATTAAGATACTCTAATGCTATTATAAACATGCTTATGTTTAACACAATAAAACAAAAATTTTAAAATTAAGTCACGCGATATTTATAAACCGATTACGTGTAAGCGTTATTGTAATTACTATAGTGTCCTAGAAAAATATGGCACAAGCGAAGCCAATGCCATTTCTATTTAAAAAGAGTAATAAATCAATTATATTAAAAGAGATTTGTCTGAGGATTTTATTAAGCTTAAATAGGTTCGTTTACCATTATGCTATTACTGTTTAGAATTTAACATTTTCAGTTATTAATCATTTTCAAGTTACTTATTTGCAACGTCAACTACACTTTAGATCTCTAAAGCCATCAATAAAATTAGCGCAATGAATAAGTGAAGAAAATTAAAATCCCTTGATTTTATAACTCCCTTAAACCGTATCAATAATTCAAAGAAGCTAATGAAATTGTTCATGCAAGCGCAAATTAATTAAACTAAACAAATGAGTTACGCTGCCACGTAAGGCCAGTGTTTATTTTCTAAATCAGGATGAATAAATTTACACAACTTGCAATTCTTTGACTTAGATTTGACTTATATCCTTTTACTCTGTAGAGAATGTTTTGTTAGCAATAACTTATATTTTTTTCTGGTTTTTGTTTTATGTCTTCATCTGCTAAAGAAAATTTCAATTCTACAGATCCCCTTTAATACGTAATACTTTAGTTTGCTATGAAATATACAGTTGTGGTTACAGTTTTATACACGAAATTAGATGTTTCGTGTTTAATCTTTTCGACACAAATAACGATTATCTGTATTACTTATTTATAGGCAATGCTCCTATGAAATAATGAGTGGTAGAATTATTAATTACAAAATTGAAATATGTTTTTAAACACGCCCCACTGTATACTTGTTGCTTTGATAGTCCCCAATAGCTCTTATAAAGGGATTGAAAATTTCAGTCCGAAAATATTCAAATTCTGAGAGCTCATCGTTGAAGGATTGAAAGCAGATAAGCAATCATTGATCTGATTTATCAGTTATATACACGCTAGTCTTTTGCACCTATTGAAACTAAGCGGCAGAGATAGAGAAAAAAATTAAATTTTAACTCTAAATAAGGTCATAAGGCAACGTTAGCCCAATCTATTTATATTCGGGATTGCGTCGGATTCCATCGAAAACAATTCAATGAACCTTTTTATCAGAACTTCGACCTACATTCGAAGATTCTAAATGGAACGCTGAAAGTATTTGCCATTCTTACTCATATAAAATTTACAGACGCTTGAGCGATCACATCTTTCTATTTCCATGTTCTTATTGCGAGTCGAAGCCGGCGGCTTTGCCAGCGTTTCCTTTGAACTTTGTCACAGCAAATTCCAATTGCAAAGCGCTGCTCTTTCCAAGAAAAACTATATTTAGAATTCCGTAACAAAATATGAAATCCTTATGAAGGCACTCTGTACTTAGGTATAGAGAACACATCAGGTTGTAGAATCTTTTCTTAGATGCTAAAAGAAATAATGCGAAAAAAAAAAAAAAAACTCTAAGGCAGTATATGTAGGTAATAGTAATCAGTGAGTTATTTTAGATGTAGTTCTTAATCAGTCGTAATATCTCGTTGAAACATATTATAAGATTCTCAAAAATGCAGTAGTTACATAGTTTTTATTGAATCTTTATTGTTCTTCAATATCGCTTTCCAAATTGTTTAAAGTTGTTTGATGTGAACGTCGTACGCTCATAGCACTGCTTTGCATAACACTTTTCTGTTAGTTCGAACAAGAGCCGAATTTGACAAAGGCGCCAGCCAGCGAGCTGGAAACAAATCACGTGTAGCAAAAGCAACTCTGTAGAAGCTATCAGAAATAAATATAGCAGAAGTTTTTTAATGTGTATTATATGATAAACAAGATTATTATGATGTTAGGTAATCCTGACTAATCATATTGATTCAACAGCCACGTGGCGTTTGTACACAAAACGAGAGATCGCGGGTTCGATACCCGCAACGAGACAAATGTTTGTGTGATCTACAAATATTTGCTTCGGGTCTGGGTGCTCGTCAGACTGAAAAGTCTCTCGTGGTTTCTGATACTCACGACACAGGACTTGTATTCTAGTGTGGTGTTGGAACTATGTATGAGACTTTTAGGTGTATTTATTATTTATTATATACTTGAAACAAATATCCAAAAGTATGTTATGTATTTTGTGTTTTTATTTAAATACATGGATGATAGAGCTGAAATTACACAGTTTTTTTTTTTTTTTTTTTTTTTTTTTTTTTATTCTGGCACGGCAAAGTGACCCCATTGCACCTGATGGTAAGTGTAATGGAGTCCAGAAAAAGTGCCGACCAGCGAGAGATGATGGTCTCCCGTTGGTCGACACAATCATGCCGGCCGAATACCTCTTCACCTTATTGTGAAGAAGTTTGGGGGACTATCAATCATGGCGATCAAAGGACCGACCGCGACAAACCGGCCAAAAAAATTGCCGGTACGGTCATCCTTTCACCATGATTGAAGCCCCCCCGAAAACCGGATATACACTGGCTGATCCCGGAACGCGGCACACTTGCATGTGCCACTATGGCGGGTTTTACGCCCTGTGTACGGTGGTCGCCATCCGGGCGGATACGAATATCCTACCACCAGCAATATACAGTATAAGGCTATATAACTCTCACGTTATGTTGAATATTTAAATTGAACTAAACAACATAATACATGTTCATTTACGGAAAAGCTTATATTATTAATATTTCACATCAAATTCATATCCAAAAGTGATAAATTATTCGTAACTAATTTTGTGTAGCAAGATTGCTCACGAAATTAGATAAACTTTGTTGTGAAAAATAAATCCATCGGAAAGGAAACATTTTTCGGGATTAAGTGTTCTTTTAGGCATAAAGGCGTTCTTAAAGAAAAACTTAAGTCAGTTTTGTATTTATACTAATGATAAGAAGTTTCGTAGCCGTCGAGATAGCAACCACGCAAAGAAAGCAATCAGGCAGTTTATATTCATGTATTCTGGACCATATTCACTATTGAAATAGGTACTTTCGGTCCAGATATACGACGTAACATTTGTACAAATATTTTTTAAGCATTTTTAAGCCTATTCAATACAAACTATAATGTACAAAACAATTCTAAAAAGGGTATTTTTGGCATTAGGTGTCATGCACAAATAGTATCTATTTACAAAAAATGTCAAATATGCTAAATGGTAATAATAACAGCTGACACTAGCGGTCAACGACACACATACATCAGCAATCTAAACCGCAGGATTACGAAACATTAAATTTAACTAGTGTACCAGGCAAAAAACCCACAAGGTGGTCTGACGACCTGGTGAAGGTCGCAGGTCGTCGCTGGATGCAGGCTGCCTCCAACAGGTCACTATGGAAGTCATTGGGGGAGGCCTTTGTTCAGCAGTGGACTTCCTTAAGCTGATGATTATGATGATGACCAGGCAAAAAAAAAAATATTCTCTAAATCGCGTCTCAGTAAATAATTGTTTAATGAAAAACGATTTCTACTGTCTCACACAATATGTTGCCAGCTTATTCGCTAAAATACGTTTGAAATTTTGAATGACTAATTTCAACTATTATTAAAAATGTACCAGTGCCCATATCCAGTTATAAGAAATAGTTTTTGCCCGAGTCTCCGTATGCGAAACTTTAAATTTGGAAAAGGAAGATTTTCCATGATTTTGCTACATTTTTAAATGCTGCTCCGCACCTATTGGTCGTATCGTGATAATAGCCTAGACTTCCTTAATAAATGGACTATACGACACAGATGTTTTTTCAATTCAAACCGCTAGATCCTGATATTAGAGCAATCAACTAAACAACCAAACAAACTCTTCAGCTTTAGTAAGTATTAGTAGAGACATGTGACAGCCCCGTGGCGCAGTTGGCTAGATACCAGCTTGTGAAACAAGAGGCCGCGGGTTCGATCCCCACACCGAGACAAATGTTTGTGTGATCCGAAAAATATTTGTTTTGGATCTGGGTGTTTGTGAAACTGAAAAGTCTGTCGTGGTTTCTGATAGCCACGACACAGGACTTTTATCCTAGTGTGGGGTCAGAACTATGGTTGTGTCTGTTGGGTGTATTTATTTATTGATTAAATAAAAAGATTTTATATCTTATATTAGTATTCATGTACCAACATTTAAGGAAAAAATATTCTTACTTATTATACCATATCTGGTGCTAAATGGCGCAATGTAACAACGAGCTCGGAAAACAGAGCAGGTGTATACAATGTTCATTACCTGAATCCATTTAAGCAGCACTTGCGGACTTTCATATTTATAGGGCTATCACGCTGGAAAATATGCACATTCGGTACAAACTTTTCATCCTTGCACAGTTATATTAGGATGACTTAATATTTTCTATTAATTAGAAATACATAAACATTTTATTGAGTAATATTGTAGTCGATGTAATAAACTAGCTTTTAGCTCTTAGTTGAGTGCAACTTGTTTGCGTTAATGACATAATTATAATAATATCAACTCATATATGTTTCAAGACTGGGCGCGGGCCTCGTCCAAAGATTTTCAGTGTAACTTGTTAAAAGCGGCCATCCAGCTCTATCCTGCTATTTTTAAATCCTACATAAAAATATACGAAGAAATAGTTTATTGTAGTAGGTATGCATTTTTTAAAACTCTTTCTTATCTTCATTGATACTAAACACTTAATTATTTTTTTAGTCGCTTTCTTTGTTATTTAACAAAATGCAAAAATTATGTAATAGTGATGCCAACATTCACTTCATTACGAACCCTCTCAACGCAAGTCTATTAACACACAACAGCATTGTTATAAAAAATAAAATAAAAAAATATTCAGTTACCTCGCGCACGTGCTCTAACTTGTCTAGGTAAGTAGCTGCTAATCTCCTTTATAATCATACTGTTTGTTTCTCTCGTTACACTTACCATAGATAAGAGTTGCGTAAATCGTTTAGCAAGATTGCTCCTGCTACACTAATTAACACCTAAAACAGTGGTTATACCACGAAATTTGAATGTCTCTAGTAGCCCTAATAGTTTTTATTTGTATCAATAAGTACAATACGTAATTTGTAGACTTTTGGCAGCCCCAATAGGTTGCTTTTGCAATTATTAAATTCCAGTTCTTTTTTTTTTATTCACAACGGGAACACCTTAAAAACTATTAGGACAAAGTATTTTTCAAGCAAACTCTAAAGGCCTTAGAATGTACATCCAAGATTAATACAATAGAAATCATATACCGTCTTAAACCATCAACTGCACCTACTATGGTTGCCATGCAAGTATTTTGTCAAAGTACTCTGACTTGTATTTTGACTCAATGTCGCTGCAGACGAGATGCGGCCGTCTGCGGAACAATAGGATACAACTTCACCGCACCATGACAAAAATTTGCTTAGTCGGCAAAATTGTACTAAATCTTGGTATTGTAGAATTGAAAAATGTCCGCTAGTTTTAGAATGACTGACACGAAATAAAATACATATTATATTTCAAATAGCTTGTTTGTATATTTTAGGATACTATGTTAAAGTGGCCATACTGATATAATAAAATAAATTAAATATATACATAACCTCACGCCTGAATGCCCCGAAAGGGTAGGCATTTCTGAACCCACATTTCGCCAGGTACATACCTCGGATTGAAGTCCCACGTAACAGGAGCCTATTGCTGTTTTTCGGGAACATTTCCAGACTTCGTGCTGCTACTGAGAATTTCCTAATGGAGAAACCCAAAAACTCTGCCCGACCCGGGAATCGAACCCGGGACCTTTAGAGCGCACGTCACATACTTGTGCCGCGAAACCACGAGGCAGTTAAATAATAATAAATTACGAACGACTACGACCATCTCTTACGAGTCGATACAAATACACCCGCTTGATGTTAATCGGATAAAGATGATCAAGGAACCTGACGCGCTTATGAGTGTCAGTATGGCACGTTTTACATCTACCTTTTGTACGTAAGCATATAATTTTTAGTAATTTCCTACCAATAGTAAGTTGGACTCGGAAAATATCTCTCGCCGATAAAGTTATGCCCCACTTCGATATTCTACAAAGGAAAGATAATCGTACACCCGAGATGTCGACAGCGTGGCTCTGCAATGCACATATTAATTATAATAAAAGGAAACCAATTTTTTTTTTTGGAAATCCGTAACTGATATCATTAGTGTTATATTAAGTCAAAATAAAACAAAACGCCGAGAATTCCTCGCGGCCGTAAATTAAGAAGTTTACACGACTGATATACGCAACCGAGGTAGACATCCCGGGATCGTGTAACGTGAACCGAAATACGAAACACGAGCGACAAAATAAAGATAAAACCGCCGCGGTGCAATCTCAAATCTGATAAATACAAGGGCATCATGTCAAAACAACTACGTAAGCATTATTTAAGTAACGCATGCAATGTGCACTGCACATATATTATTAGTATTTAAATTTATAATAATAAGTTTATATTTTATTTCGTCATGCCCGAAATGGAAGTCAAAATTATATTTCTACACTCCTATCTCGACTTTCGACAGGTGCGTTTTAAGTCCAACGTAATAAGCAGCGAAAAAAATATTATTGTCCAGCTACATTTCTAGACTCCGTGCTGCTAACGAGATTTTCCTAATAGGCAATTTTAATAATACTTTCCTCGACCTGGTAATCGAATGTCGGGCAAACGACATAAGCGCTGTGTCAAAAGACCAGCAAAAGTATGCTATTATAATATACAGGGTGTATTCAGACCGTGATCGAAAACTAAGGCAGATAATAGCTGCGATGATTACAAACACCGCAACATTAAAAATAATCCCGACAAAAAACTAAAAAAAATACGTTTTCCTTACAACCAAATCCATTCCATTTAATATCCATAATATTGTTAGGAAATCATCAAACTTTTTTATTTCTTATCGGGATTACCTGCCTTAATTTCCGATCACGGTCTGAATACACCCTGTATAAAGTAATAGTTAAATAAATTAACGTTTACAACAAAGGCCTTTATCGCTTAAGCAACAACACATGATACCCAATACAAGTCAAATCAAGTACAAAAGTTATTAGTGATCAAAGTTCGTGCTTAGTAAAATATAATTTCACATACAAGTCAAGAACAAAAGTTAATGGTGAACGAATGCATAGCTTAGTTTGGATTACATTGGACACCACACCGCAGAGATGTTGCGGTCACATACATGACGCGTGTTGAGACACCAGCTTAAAATACTAATCATAAGTCTACAAGTTTGTAACAAGAGAATTGTTTTGTCGGAATAACGAAACAAATTGCAGTCTTTATGCCATCCGTACTTTGTATTTATGATTTGTCTTCGCAGGAATACAACTATAAAATTTGCTATGCATTATTCAACGACATTCCATGTAGTTTTTATGAATGAAATAATTTCTAGAACTGATCATATGCTGACATGACTGCCTCGTGGTCTCGCGGCAAAATTATGTGCCGTGCGATCTAGTGGTCCCGGGTTCGATTCCCGGGTCGAACATAGTGTTATTGGGCTTTTCCATTAGGAAATTCTCAGTAACAGCGCCGAGTCTTGAAATGTGCCCCAAAAACGGCAATAGGCCCGCTCCCTATTACGTGGGACTTGTGGGTTTAATTTATATGGTTGAATCCCATAAATAATAATGATTCAATAAATGTTGCAGAATGTATATACGTTTTGACTTAAAAGTTTTTAATTCTTGACGAAATTATGAAATTCTATATAGATGCATTATACTGACAATCGTTACCACGATGATATAATTTGTCGCTTTCACACGCTACCACAAGACTAATTAGGTTATTTGTTCTTTATAATAACGATAACACAAAACACATAACAATACACTGATAAAAGAGACCCAATTAGTTGTCAGAAATTGGTTTATCGCGTTGAGCGGTTTCTTCAAACATCCATTTTTTGTATGTATTCGTTTAATTCTGGATTTACTCATCGGTGATTTTTTTCGTTTTTTTAAGTTTACAATTATCTTTTATTTCAGTAATTTATTTAAACATGTAGATGTCCATGTGATCGGTGTATTGAATCATGGATGCAAATTTCGGACGAAGCATGCATAAAAATCAACATTATTTGATTGAACGTTTGCGACTGGCTGGCTGACAGGACTGGCTCTATTTATGCATGGGATATTGTATAATTTCGCTCGCACGTTTTAGCCAGATATATTTTAAATGCGTATTTCGTAATGTGATTAAAGGAATGTTTCTATTGCTGTTTATAATAACACGGAGTATGTACTTATTTATCGGTAAGAAAACCTGCATAACACTAAGATTAATTTCGAGCTAAATTTTTTTGTGGAACAAAGGAGGTAGTCTAGTTTTGTGTATATTATGTTCCACTACTATTTTTTCTTTGACGTATACAAAGGCATGTATCGGACGCTCTTACACCCAGATGTAACATAATAAATGAATACACCCAACAGTCACATACATAGTTCTGACCCACACTAGGATATAAGTCCTGTGTTGTGGGTATCAGAAACTACGAGAGACTTTTCGGTCTCACAAACACCCAGACCCGAAACAAATACTTGTGGATCACACAAACATTTGTCTCAGTGCGGGGATCGAACCCGCGGCCTCTCGGCTATAATCTAGCCAACTGCGCCACGGGGCTGTCAAAAATACCTGTAGATACAATACTGAGATAAACTATTTGGTCTCGAAACCCTCCAGGCTCGAAAAATATAAATTTGTGTATGACATAACCATTAGTCTCAGGCTGGTATCTAACAAAGTCATCGTTTATTTTGTTATTACGCTTATAAAATCTGAGCACTGAATTTCAAATAGAAGCATGCGTCAAATAGGAGGATTAAAACCACGATTAATGCCATTAAAATTATGTTGACATACAATTATAAAATGTCATCAGTCACTACTCGTACAACATGTCGCGGTTTTTGTCTTTATTTATCATCCGCGTTTTACCAAACACATGTTCTGTGACATTGACTACGGTAAAAAATACTGCGATACCAAAAATAACTATGTTCTAATAGCCTAATTTTTGTACTCGTCAAGAGTACGGAAGCGAATAATTGGGGCACTACAGTTGAGATTTTTCCAATAATCTGTTTATATGTGATCTGAAGGGTAGCGAGACGCTAGAGAGGGTCTGTCATGTAACGTCAGTAACTGCACGATACTTTCAGCTTCCGAATAATTGATCGCTTATTACGCCAAATTATGTTAAAGGCATTTTGCAAATATTATTGAACATTATTCACAGAAGTAGCACAAAAATGCATAGAAATACTGGTACTGTTGCTAGAATTAGAACATAAAGATTATGTTTTTTCCTTAATTTTTTCACTGTTGTTGTTGTTGGTGTAGATTGTTATAACGTAACCTTTATTTGGTTGTAGTAAATATAAAACTATTCAAACTGAACTCCGTGCTGAATATATGATTTTCTAATGTTGAATACATTGTCCTCAGTACCAGTTAAAGTATTATAATATTGATTATAATCATTACTATCACCAGCCATAAAAGTCCCACGCATGGTTCGACTTCACTGATTTTAGTGTGCAGTTACTTCACACATTAAGCAAAGTTTTAACAAGAACTATAAGGTAAACAGATTTCCTGACGTAGTTTTCCATTTACCACATAAATGGATCATTATTAGCTAAGAGATGTCTAACTGGGATAACTCTTGACCCTGAAATATCGTTTACTAGGCCTCTTGCAAAATTAAACATGTGTTTTTTTTATTTAAAACTCTAATAAAAATACTATACGTCATAAAAAACTACATTTATGTGAATACTATTCGTTCGAAATGTTGCCAGTCCTTTGTAATAGAGAAACTCTGGGATAGACTGCCCGCGGCGACGGCTAATATTTGTACGGTACATGGAATGAAACATAGAATTTTCCTTGTACCGAAGTAGGCACCTCAATTTACCGAAAGTAAAACAATGTGTTTGTATTTCAAATTCATTCGAATGAGGAATAGTTGTTTCTAAGGGCCTGCCAACCAAAAAAGCAACAATTACAACCGTAAAGCCGCTGGCAATTAATTTAATTGACAAGATACTTTTTTTGTAGACAAAGCAAACAAGTCAATTGATTAGCTTCTTGTTTGATTGGTTCATCATTAATTAGTACGTGCTTTCTAAGGTATGAAATTTCGATGCATGAGAGTGATACAGTAATCACACTATAAAAAAAATACAGGTTTTCTTACGAAAAGGTTAATTATTAATTCAGTGCAATTCAAATTGTCCAAATAGAAAGCTGATTCAAATGCTGCGAGTTTAGTCTTAATGAGCATTCTAGTAAAAGTTACGTGTCTTTTGGTTAATTGTCACTCTCTTGTGCTGAATAACACAACACATAGCCGGCACCTGATTGTCCCTCAAACAAAAACTTTCAAACGATTCACATTAGTGCAGCGTGGTGGATTATGATCTAACTTCACTATAACTTACTCGAGTCAAATTTTGGCATGAACTTATTGTTTACCCTAGAACCGAACTTCATTAAGATATCAACATTTTATTTTTAGCGCCTCGTGATCATTATGATGATGATGTGGTCTCGCGGCATAAGTATGTGCCTTGCGATATAGAGGTCTCGGATTCGATTCCCGGGTCGGACAAAGTATTATTGGGTTTTTCCATTAGGAAATTCTCAGTAGCAGCACAGAGTCTGTGCCCCAAAACGGCAACAGGCTCGCCGTCTATCACGTGGTACTTACCACTATTAGGTGCATTTTTGCCTACCCCTTCGGGGAATACCAGCGTCAGGTTATGTATAAAACATCTTTATAATTAAATTACGTTTTATTAGTAATTCACATGTGATAAATAAATCAATGATCGAAATAGTGTACATCGCCCCGCCTAATAATATTAAGGAAGCTATTCCAAACCTTTTATCAAAATTATCCGTTGAGAAAAATGTTTTCTTTTGTTACCCAAGAGTCGCTCGATGTGGCCCGCCCTCGACTAATATCATCAATATATATTTTCAATTTCACGTGTATCCCGATTGGCTTGATTGCTTTATGAGATGACTCATTGGAATTTAGGTCGGCTTTCATTTGCTAGTGACTTGACCCCTAATTATTAGGAACAAAGGACGGTTAGTTTATTATATCAGTTAACATTGAGTTCAACGTTTCCTTCGGTTGAGCATGAAATCATTGTTTACAAATAGTGGTGATACCATAACTTCTGATTTGATTACAATATGTGTGACCCATTAACGTTTCCCGTTGATTTATCGCAATATGATAAGTGCTAGTAGTTTGGACGTGTCATTTGTGTTACGAGTATAGACCTGATTGGAAACTCAAGGTCTATCAGTAACGGCTATATTATTTATTTTTTATTTATGAACACTTTATTGTTCACACGGAGAAAATTAACAAAACAAAAACACAGAAGGAAAATAGTACAATTGGCGGTCTTATCGCTCAAGGCGATCTTTTAGAGACAACCATAACTATTAGAGGCCGAAATAAGACTGAGGTGTTTATAAAATATGAATATAACTGAGAGGGTTTGGGCCTTAGTCCACCACGCTGGCCTTGTGCGGTTTGGCGGACTACACCTCAGAAATTACTAAGAACTTTTAGGTGTGCAGGTTTTATCACAATGTTTTTTTTCACCTTAACGGTGATAATTCATTATGAATACACACATAACTTCGAAAAGTCAGAGATGTGTGACTGGGGTTTTAACCCGCGGCCGCCGAGATTCTCGATCGCGCCTAAACCTCGAGGTTATCACTAAATGTGTAACGCCCATGGTAAACTATAAATAAAGACTTCGTATGATATAAACATATAAGAGAGTTACGAGATAAACAAAGAACCTGAAAAGGCATAAATAACGTAAATCCAAATTTTATGTTTGATTCTAAATAAAATTTTGCTACGAGTAATATTATATTAAATTTAAAGCCTCGCGATTAATCCTTACTATCAATTACTTTGTTATGAACGGGCAATAAATCTCTAAATAGTTTTCACAAAATCTCTTAACCTAGAACTGCGGGTAATCCCGATTATCCTATTAATCTCCGTTAAAATTTACTGAAGCGGAATAAATATGGTTGCCTGAGTTCTCAAAACATGTTTTACGATAGGATTATACATTTAAGCATGCGCTCATGATTAAAAAGGGTGCCCTGAGTGAAACAGACTTATGGAAAAAATATAGTGTAATATCTTTAATCCTTAAATTGTAAATCTTTTTTTTTCTATAAAATAGAAAATAATGTAATAAATGCAATTACGTCATCCCGTCAAATACTTCTTACCGCTTTATTAGCATAATGGTTCAGCGTAAGTCAAGTCCAAGGCTGCAGTTGCAGACGAGTGCACCGACATGTCTAGTATTTTAATAATATGACTATGAATATGGTATTCGGTCATATTAATATCTGACACTGGCTTAGTACTAAAAAAAATACATACATAACCTCACGCCTGTATTCCCGGAAGAGGTAGGCATACATATATATGTACCCACATTTCGCTAGGTATGTATGTATCTGTCCCACGTAATAGGGGGCGAGCCTATTTCCGTTTTTCGGGCACATTTTCGGCCTCTGTGCTGCTACTGAGAATTCCCTAATGAAAAAACCCAATAACATTGCCAGACCATAGGATCAAACCCAAGACCTCTAGATAATACGGCACATACTTATGCCGCGAGACCACGAGGCAGTACTAAAAATATATTTTAATCTAAGCTCATATACGTCACACTGCAAATACCCACCGCACTTACTTCGTCTATGGTTAAAAGATGTCACACTTTAACCCACCTCTTGCCAAAGTTCCTTATAGAGAACTCTCAGACTTGCAGATTTCTTCACTTCACCGTGTCAAATGGATGGTATTTCATTAAGAATACACCTTTAAAAATCAGAGGTATATGTATGTTTAAGGTTTGAGTCCACAACTGCTGAGATCGTATCTCAACCAACGTGCGCATACTCCTCAGGCAATACTTAACAAATAATGCACTAATGAAACCCGTGGCATGGCTAATGAAGTGTTCCTTTGGGCAGGTTCTCAGTGTGCAAGACTGTGAAGGTGCGGTCGGCGTGTTCGCAGCTGTGGTGCGCGCACAAAGCGATGCCTGACGTGTGTCGCTCCAAGCCAGCACCTCCTTTAGAAGGCACGCCCTGTGGACATAATCAGGTATGTTTATACAGTATAATGTATATATTATATCATCATCATCATCACCAGCCTCTCTCACGTCCACTGCTGGACATAGGCCTCTCCTATGGCACGCCACTGGGCTCGATCTTCGGCCCTCCTCATCCAACTGCTGCCAGCCACCTTGCGAATATCGTCACCCCACCTAGCCAGAGTTATAGTTATATATAATATAGTTAGCTCAATTTTCCATTAGTCTGTCAAAGCCACTGCTTCCGTACCACCTTACCAACTTATCTGTTCGAAATTTCGTACGTAATTTGTTTTTTATACGCTTTATATTAGCTTCATACGTATGTTAGTATGTTTGTATGTTAGTATGTAACGTAATCTTTGAACATGATTTTGACCCCCTTCAAGACATCGGATTAACTCGAAATTTGGCATCCTTACTAAGGACCGATGACAATTCAATATTTCAAATAGTTTGACCCGTTATCTTTACTAGGATAACCAGGATTAGCGATTTTTTGTTAACCTGCGACCCGGAGTGACTGCGTCAAGCAGGGTTACCAACTCCCAAAAAAAAATATCCCTAAATGTAAAGTCAAAAACCCCTAAAATCGCCACAATTATTTGAAAAACCCCTAAAAAAAAACTACACATTCATGTTAGGCATTCCAATTCTAATTTATTAGCTATTAGCATTACGAATTAGAAAAAATTGGATGTGAGCGTGGCGCGTAAAGCCGAGGTCGTAGGTTCGAATCTCACTCGTATCATAATTTTTCGACTGTTTGCATTTTTTCTGATAATTATCTAAATAACATTTTGTAAAAAAAAAAACAATAATATTCTGCTATATTGTTTAATAGTCTTTAAAAATTATTTCATACGTCCAATATTATTTTATTTTATTCTGGTTCTGACTATTTCAATTCATACATGTTGACATTAAAGAAACTTAGCATTTAGGGGATGGATTACTCCCTAAAACTACCCCTAAAAAAATCCCAGTCCACATTTTTTCCCCCAAATTTAGGGGGAAAACCCCCAAGTTGGGAACACTGGCGTCAAGGAGCGACTACTAGGGGTGTGCGAATAAATCGAACTTACGAATTATTCGTTCCGAATCGAATGTTAATATTCGATTTTCGAATTATTCGAAAATTTTCGAATTACTCGTCATTTTTCGAATAATTAGAAAATTTACAAATAATTCGCGAATTGACAAATAATTTTGGAATTTTCGAACTATTTGTCAATTTTTCAGATATTAACATAAGTAGAGAAAAAGTATTAACATAAAGTCTTACAACAAAAAAATATTAGTGATATTTTGAGTATCAGATATTTTTTATACAATAGAGTACACAAATCACTTAAAGCCTCGATTATTTTTTTTTAATTTACGATTTATTGAGAATATTATATAATTATAAAAAGAAAAGAATTTTTCGAATAATTCGTAAATTCGATTCGAATTTAGAATCGAATAGTAATATTCGATTAGATTCGATTCGAACGATATTTGCACACCCCTAGTGACTGCGTCAAGACCAATTTCTTCCATACGTCGATAAAGAAGTTTCACTTTAAAAAGTTCTATTATTTGAGATAAGCATAGGACTACTCGCAAGTGACAGCACGTATTGTCAACGGTCACTCCATGTCATGCGCTCGAAGAATTACATATTTGCGCAATGATTCATGTACAATTGTGGGCAGTAGCGTGCACTCTTTCAGGTCCATAGATTCAACTTGAGTTCTTAACGGCAGTGAACAATACGTTCCCGCTTAAGCTATTGTATTCTATTACCTCTAAGCATTCATGTTCGGGCGTTGCTCCTATTTATATAGAAACAACAATGGTAAATGAAACGAAAACACAGAGCAGAAGGAGATTGGACAACAAGAGACGGAAGTTAAGAGACAAATATTTAAAGTTCTCTAGTGAAGAAATAGAACATGACTCTTCAAGAAGAACAGGAGAGAGTATATGAAAAATTATAGAGCCTCACAATCTGGAGAAAAAAGACCAGCTCGCTTACATCAAATGCGTCAGCATAATGCCGAATACCGAGCTTCACAACCTGAAGAAGAAAGAACTCTTCGCTTACATCAAGCACGCGAGCCTTATGCAATAGCTAATAGAGATGTAAATATCATAAAGCTATTGCTAAATAATCACTAAAAAATGAAAAATAAATAATAGTTTAAAAAAACTAAAAAATACGCTTTCAAAAAAAGTTGAACTAAAAAATTAAAAATAAATAATACAATACAATAGTTTAAAAAAACCCGCCTTTATAGAAAATCCAATAAATAAATAGAAAATAAATTTTAATTTAAAATATTGTCAAAAAATGTATTTTATTGTACAAAAAGCGTGGGGTGCATGATGACAGATATGAATAGAAGGATTATCATTTTGATAATATCTTAAAAAGATATTTTTAATTTTTTAGTTCAACTTTTTTTGAAAGCGTATTTTTTAGTTTTTTTAAACTATTATTTATTTGTTTCATTTTTATTTATTTAAATAAATACAACATAAGCTTACAATACATATCAAAACACTTATATCGCTAATAATAATTACAATTTAGACATAAAATACACATTGACAGAATTTTAAAACACTCAATAATCTGTAGACTGCCTCGTGGTCTCGCGGTACAAGTATGTGCCGTGCGATCTAGAGGTCCTGGGTTCGATTCCCGGGTCGTGCAGAGTGTTATTGGGTTTTTCTATAAGAAAATTCTCGGTAACAGCACGGAGTCTGGAATTGTGCCCAAAAAACGGCAATAGGCTCGCCCCCTATTACGTGGGACTGATAAATACTTGGCGAAGTGTGGGTGCAGAAATGCACCTCTGCCTACCCCTTCGGGGATTATAGGCGTGAGGTTATGTATGTATGTATGTCAATAATCTGTATGACAACATCATAAAACAGGTCAACATCGTGGACATCAGCGCTAAACCGATTTCTGGAGGTATTTCATTGTCGTACTAGACATACACGTTCATATTTCCGTGAGAAGTGCATATCATATAATTCTACCTAGTAATTAAGTAGTATACTAATTTGTTGTTAACTATAGTAACATTGAATAAAATCTCAGTAAAATTATGAAAAATCGGGTGAAAATTTATTCAAATTACGTCCCTCATGAAAAACGCAACTTTTGATTTACCAACCATCCAACACAGGTAATCAAACGATACAGCAAATATTGATAGTGGTTCAACGAATTCTCATGTCAAATGTAAATATTTGTAAATACATTAAAATTGTTATTGATTTCCTTTCAAGGCTTGGCAATTGCATGTCAATATTGACGATAAGAGCTACGATTTCCTATAATGAAAGCACGTGAGCACTATTAGTGTACCAGAACATTCCCTAATGAACATATAGTGCAGCTACCAAAGAAACTTTACACAAAGGACTTGCTCGCAGTTCGAAATTATGTTTTATGTACTTGTGTTGTAGACACATCTCAAACAATTTCGAATTAAGTTCGTTGTTCCAAATGTTCCTTTGCTAAATTCCTTTGCTTTTCATTAAGTTATTTGCTTTTCATTTCCGCCTTAATTAAAAACGAAATGAAGGAACAGCATTATCAATATTGCCACTTGTTCTACGAATGCATAATGTGTCATCATTTCATCTTCAATTAATTTACGAACGGCACAAGTGAATTTAAGTACCGTAGGGAAATTGAGTGGAGCACGTATGAATATGCAGTGATGTTAAATGAAAGGCAAGTTTCTAAACGAAGCTGTGGCTCCACTGCATTGGTAATGATTCCATTGGGTCGCAACCAACAGCTCAACGCTACAACAATGTGCGAAGGAAAATCGATGATTGCATTTACGCTCGCGTGACGCCGTCGCATACCTTGCTTCGGATTCCATCAGCATTCACAAACGCGGGGCACGTGTGCGCGCATAAATTCGATAAAATCCTTTGTGAATATGTTTCCCAAGCTATGCGAATGCCGCGAGCTGGGCCCAGCAGATAAATATTGACGTAGAACACCGTACTCTGCACAAAGGAGTAAAAAAACACAGTAGGCGTCCTCAGAAAGCTTTTATAGCGGCTTAAATTTAATAGTAATACCAATTTCAAACCGGGTGCGTTCCAATTGTGAAGTCTACTGATTACGAATGAATACGAGCCGGTTCCGTCTCAGTTGGAGACAGATCGTCTCTGAATTACTGACAAAGTAATTAGCTTCACACTCCGACCCCATTTGTTTTTCTCGGAACTCACCCTTAATTTCACGCCTTGATGTTTCTACCTAAACGTTCTCATTTCAAGCATTGGCACTTTTGCCGCGTTATAAGTATATTAGGTACAAGCTTAATGAATTTCTCGTGAGCTATTTTCCGCAGCGTAAACGAATCTCAAGAAATGTGTTCTAATTGGAAACTGTGACGTAAACACTTGACGTGGACACGTTTGCTAGTAGTTTAATATTTGTTATAAGAACATAAATACTCGTATTAGAGCATACAACTACATATGATAATACATATTGTATCCCAATTTACATATTTACCTAAACAATTTTTTTCCTGCGACAGTAACTTGGTCAGATTATACATAAATTACATCTATACAGTTATTATTATTCACCTCATATAAAATCCCTGAAGCGTTGCTAAAACCAATAATTACATTACAAAAATAAATTCAAAGGACTTAAACTGAAGCTCTTATAAATATTTGATGATAGCAGAATAAATTACAAAATGGAAAAGAAGAGTTAGTGAAATTGCGTAAATAAGTTAAGTCTAATCTACTTACGGGTGCTTTAGAGGAAAACGGAACGCAATTTCGATATTTTTCTGCGAAGCTTACCGACCGATGTCGACACAAAGAAATGCGAATAATAAAATTAATGTAAAGTATTTTCTTAGATTTTTTCAATGAAAGCTTACGTCAAAATTATGCAGGGTTGGTAGACTTATATATACGATACATGGAATTTATATGTACCCAATAACTTTGAAAGTATTAGTTAAGAAGTCTCACTTGAGGATGTCTGATTTTTAAAAAAATAAATGAATGTACTTCGGAAAGGCCGACCGAATCAACTACCAACTTATTCCATTCCATTTTTATCTAATCGTAAATTGTTTACCTATCATTTTTTATTATTTCATCCGCAATTTTTTTCGTGTCTAGGAACATGCTACTTACTTGTGCATTTTGTGTAGGTATGTAATTTCACTAAAACAAAAAAGTACCCAACGGTCGCACTTATTAATTTATTAATGGCAGCCATATCAATCTTATGATGCCGTTATCAGAATCTACGAAACAACTTTTAATGCTCAGAAATGGTAATATGGTACCATTCCATGTACGAGTAACTAAAAAGATCTAGACAGAAGTGAGAAATGTGATCTATTGTAATCACTCTTAATGCCGTTGAAAACAAATATGTTTGCAAAAACATTTTCCCGTTATGTACTTCAAAAAACGTTGTCAAAAATTATTAGTCTAGTGCTATAATGTAAAAGAGTTATGGTTAACTGTCGCCTTTATAACATTCATATTCTAGATGCATACATATTAATTGTAAATTACATTCATATAAAACACGTCTTTTATGACCCTAAAAACAACAAAATCATTGTAGATTATGAGAATACTAATCTCTTATATTATTTTCAGTGGTGTGTCGACGGTATTTGCGAGCCAATGCCTGGACATCGCGCGAGGAGTAGAATTGATGTGGGTGACAGTGATAAGCCAGAGTGGGGGGAATGGGGGGCGTGGAGTGATTGCAGCGCTGATTGCGGTTACGGGCTTCGCACGCGCATCCGACGATGCCGATACAGAGGGTGAGTGACCTCGCGTTTAGCGCAGGGCTGACACTCGATATGATTTCCTTATTGAATAATATTTCATTCATAATGCGATATCTATCAGTATTGGCGCCAGTTTAATGGGTATTTCTAAGCTTAGAGCATTTCACAGTTAATTTATTTAGATTTATCTTGGTTGTAAGACTTCATGTCAGCCCTACGTTTAAGGGAATACGTTGATACAAAACAAGCGGTCTTCTTAGAAACGACCTTTGAGAGCAATAAACTGATTTTTATAAAGTGCTTCAATTAATGCTTAATGAGTCATTTAGAGTTTAATGGGCATTGATTTACATTTCGTTCGGTACGTTAATGTTGTTTTATTCAAACCACCCTTTGTTTCATGTGTAAACATGGTAATAAAACCCGCACTAAAGTATTTGAAATATATAATTTAATTAGTTGCCAAAAATATGAATTACGTTTTAATTATGCACTTTGTCCCTCTTTATTTAACCCTTAGGTAGCTCAGTACTTGTTGATGATATTGATCTCAGAATTTTTTTTTAGATTTTATAACACTTTGGCTTTATGAATTATGACACTGTAAAATGTATTTTTGTAGTTTGATGTAAAAAAATATATGCAGTTTTTGCAGTATCCGTTTACACTAGAGATTTGTATTATCTTGCCAAACTCCCATAATGATGGAGTCGAAACTAGCGATGTGGTCAGTGGAAATAAACAAGTTTAAAACTCTCAACTCCGAAGTTGTAAAGGATTATTCCTTCGCGCACCTTTCGCAATATGCGGGAGCCTATTTGCACGTCTCTAGTGTCAGTGCTGTTGTTGGTGTCACAAAAAATATTTTAGCCGACTCTAACATCAAACTTTTGAAAATGTTTGACCTACGAAGGGACGTAGGAAGTATAATTATATATTTTGTTACTAAAGCAGGACAATATCAGAGAGCGCGTGTGAGGGCGCAGGGTCCCAAGTGTCGACATGCTGGGCGGGTTCCGCGTGCGCAGCCAACCGGGACATACGCTCCGACTACTGCCACCGGGAGCAGCACCGGCTCATACCACACTTACATCCTAATGGTAAAGTTTTTACTAAAACAATATTTATATATTTCTAGTCTGTTAATAGGTATTATTACTTCCTTTTTGTGTCCCAGGGGTATTTTTATCTTATTAGTCAGTATCATTATGCATATTGACCTCTATAAAGATTTCCCGATCGTGCTGTTAAAGCCGTTAAAAGCTGCCTGCATAGTTTCCCACAGTTTTGTAGAAGATTGACGTTGCTGATGGACTTCCAACGCCATGCTTGCTTGATTGTATCTCATTGTTGAATAGACAATCGTAGATACTTATATAAGTCGGCCTCGAGGTTTAGGCACGCGGTCGAGAATCTCGACGGTTGTGGGTTCAAACCCCAGGCACCTCTGACTTTTAAATTTTTTTTGTGTATTCAAAAAGAATTGTCACGTACTTTAACGGTGAAGGAAAACATCGTGATGAAACCTGCATACCTAAAAGTTCTTAGGAATTTCTTAGGTGTGTAGTCCGCCAACCCACACTAGGCCAGCGTGGTGGACCAACACCTAAACCCTCTCAGTAGTAGAGGAGGCCCGTGCCCAGCAGTGGGACGTATATGGGCTGATTATGATGAAGATATAATATTTTCGCATGCTTAATATTATATCCAGACACAAAACACTGCGAGATCTGGTGCGTGGATTACGAAGGGGGAGAGGCTTCAAGTTTCGGCGCACTTCCAGACGGCACGTCGTGCAGCTATGAGAGGCCATTCGATGTGTGCTTTCAGGTAATATTATTTTTAATGAATCTTATTTTGATAAAATAGATTTTTATATAAATATTTGTTATTCCTTGTCGTCAAAATAAACTTGGTTCACTTAATAGACAAATGTCACTTCTTTCAGTTGTATAGGAGACCTATGCCCATGAGTGAGACATAATATAAAGGATGTTGATGATACTGATGTTGATAACATCATCAAAATGTTGATAACATCAATACAACCTTTCATCAAAACTCCACATCAATTTTGTTTTCAAATTTCACAAAAGCTTTATTCAATTCCTAGCTAGTTCTTCATAATTTACCGAAAATTTAGGTGAAAAATCTTTACAAAAAGAAATACTAACCATTTATGAGTTGTCGATGTAAATGAAGAGGTTTTCAATAATATTACTAGGCTTATAAATCCATAGAATAACTTTCCGTGTTTAACTTATAAAGTGGCATGCAGGTCAATAATATCAATAAATACAATTACTGAGTTCACAGGAAGCGAGACGGACGTATGAAACTAAATTAATAACTGAGTAGAGTAGCGTAATGTACTCGTACCTATATAAGCTGTTAGGCGGAGTACATTGTTAAGTGTGTTGGCGTCTTTGTGAAAAAAAAGAGATTGAAAGGGTAATGATGCTGAAATTTCCGTACTTGGTCGCGTTATTATTTTTTTACATCATTATGCAGGAATATTTATTATAGCCTTACCATTAATATTATTCACATACACATAATCTCACTCTTGTATCCAAAAGCGATAGGCAGGGGTGCATTTCTGCACCCTAATTTAGCCAGTTATGTATCAGTCCCACGTAATAGAAGGCGAGACTATCGCCGTTTTTCGAGCACAATTCCAGACTCCGTGCTGCTACGGAGAATTTCCTAATGAACAAATCAATGAAACTGCCCGCCTGGGAATCGTATTGCCTGAATCATTTAACTCTTAAATTATTATCTACCAAGAAGTGTTTACTAGCCTGTTATATGTAAAATAAAAAAATACTAATTTTATGCGCAATCAAACAAAACCCAAATCCCCGACCATAACTTAAAATACTTTGATGAATCTGTAATGTTTGAAAGACCACAGACTAATGTCCAAAAGGTCCCGTCAAAAATGTATTTAAAGGATTTTACAATGGTTATACCATTAAAACCAATCCTGCTTTTCGTAAACGCCTTTAAAGTAAGCTAATAAAATGTTTACGTGTCTTTTTTTACAACTTCATCATAAATTCGGCCAACTCGTGTCTGTTTGCTTGCTTTACGCCTTTTTCACTCGCCATAAAACGGCCTGTTCTTTGATACCGCCGCCTCCGTTTGTTTCGGATTAGATAAAAATGCCCTTATATGTTAAAATTCTGGCCATGTTTAGCACTCAAACGACGTATAAAAGTGTTTAATGTGAAATCTTCAGAAGTCATGTCGGTGGTCTTTGAACTGAAAACTGTTCTTGGTTTCTCTGCATCAAAAGAATAAAGAGGTTAGTTCTCTGACGAAGCTAACACACGGTAACTTCTCGTAAGACATTTCTCTGCTACAAAGAATAATTGTGTTAACAGACGGTTTTAAGCTGTTTATTAAGATAAGTTTTAGAACGAATACGCAGAATAAGATGATTTTTCCTAATATTAATGCGATCCCTGCTGTACCCAATCTTTCAATTATGTAACAGTTATAACTTTATGATTGATTCGCATGAATAATTTATTTATTTTATTTTATTTTGGTTATACACAGAACAATCACAATCAAAAATATTAAACACAATCCAAAACAATTTCCACTTATAGGATAATATTAATTATTTAGCATTGATACATGTATGTTGCGCAATACTACGTACTGAAGGGGATTTGCCATTATTATTAAATGCGCGGCAAAATTATAGGAAAGACGGTAGGAAAGGAGAAATATTGTACGTTCGGATATCTTACACTTTATTTTTATTTGATATTAAAATACATAAGCCGTGAATCAAATCATACGTAACACTAATATTTTTTCCAATAAAATAATGTCCAACTATATTACCCGTATAAAATTTTCTGTTCTCCCTTATTGCCAGTATTTCTGCCAATAAAATCGTAATTAAATTATTGAATAGTTCTACGCCACTGTTGACACATTATATTTTAATTAATAATACGTAAAATTAATTAAATCTTAATTAATGGTTTCAAAATTGCGGGCTCTGAAAGCTCAATATTTGAATCATTAAGGGCGTTGAGGTATAAGCAGTCTTGGCTTTAGCAAACATTTCTTAGTATCGACTCACTAAGTAACAACGTTTAAATGTTACTGCTAATCTGAGAATTTTAAATGGCCCATAAATTATTACAACAGCTACGTGAATAAGGGTTAAAAGGCAAAAGTGCTCTCACATGGAATTAAAATTCATTTTATAACTGATTTACTTTTACATACATATACTAACATAAACTCACGCCTGTATTTTCCGAGGGGGTAGACAGAGGTGCATTTCTACCTCATTTTGCCAGTTCTGTATTAGTCTCACGTTACTGCCGTTTTCGGGCATGCGCCCTGGGAATCGAAGCCGAAGTCACTGGTTTATTTTTGTCGCAAATATTTTTCGGTTCTATTTCATTTGACAACAAAAGACAGTTAAGGCAACAGAACTACAACAAAAATAGGTGAATAATTAATTAACCACTTTTACATAAACTTATATATAACTACAAAAACCTAAAGTCTCGATGTAATATTTCCCTTCACCAAATAACATAAATCATTTATATAAAAACTATTATCTGACATAATATTATTTAATTATTAACAATATTATATATTTTTTCACAATAGTAGACCTTCATTGAAGTGGATTGAAGACGGGTAATTTTTGTTGCGGCTGGCACGAGGCAAGTTTAGTTATAATTATATGTCATAATAAAGAGAAAGATAAATATTATCCAGCATAACTTTGATGATAATAGCAAATCTACATTCTACTTGGACCGTAAATGTCATGACAATAAAAAGAACCAAAAACCATGTGCCGCATAAAACTTTTTATAAAATGACATTGTAACTCATGTGCCAGACTCATAATGCAGAAAAAAACGTATTAAAGTTTATTCTAGACACGTGGGGTTGAATAAACTAAGCCCAAACCTTTTTATACTGTTTGTTCACAGGGCACATGTGTAAAAGGGCAGTGTAATGCGACCGATCCGGCCTGTAACTGGTGCCCAGATGGGTACTGCAATAACAACACACACATATACAACAGGCAACTCGGGAAAGGTGAGTGGAATATTTTAAAAATGTACACCTTGTTGGCATAAAGCTTTTATCCAGTATAACTTAGTCAAGGAATTTGTTTGACCATTAGGCTGTAGCGTTAAAAAACATTAATAACCTGTATATGAACACAGTTGCTAATTGTATTCTCGATGAATATTCTGACAAATTCTAACGATAGTAGGCAAAAGAATAGTTATAATAAATAAATACAGTAAAAATAATAAATAAATAAATACAATATCAAAGCAATATACAAATAGGAAAAATAAATATCTTTAAATAAAAACTGTGAAAACAAAACCAACGCAATTGAACACAACGCAATAAAAATGTGTTTTTGATTCAATTTCCGAAAGGTCAATTAGTATTCGCGAAACGATAAACATTTAAATTCGTATAACACAGACAGATCGGGAAAATGTTCAGAAAGGCTTCCGCTTTCATAAATTGTAATTTACTTTGATTTTAAATTCATCGTCGAAAAGTTTCCAGAAGTATCCAGAAGTTTTATGTAATTTCATTAAATTTAAATACTATGAGAACTTAACAGAAATAAAATAAACCGAAATGAAAGTTGTTAAACAAGTCAGAGTAGTTAAGCAGGAGTTGAAACTGAAGCGAAATTTGAATATTAAAAGTAAAGTGTTTTAAAAGTTTTTATTGTTAAGTCAAATTACACCTGTGACGTTAAAATAATTTAAAATAGAACTACGGATTTAAATAAGTCGTTTTATTTCGCATAATAAATATTAAATTTGCTATTAATGCTGAAATTCATAATCATCATCAACTATCATCACCAGGGGGGGTCGCTCGATGATTAACATACATTTTTTTCAGTGAAGATAAAGTTTCCATTCCGCGGTATGCAAGATAGGCTATTGTCTAGAAGTAACAGTGTATCGTCAAACTTCAAATCTAGTTAGTCTTATGAGTTTTCAAATTAAACATATTTGATTATACTTTTTATTGGTATACAGAAAAGTATATCGACTAGAGTAACTTAAAAGTACACGGTGCTATTAAATCTAGAAGCAATACTACAAAAGTATACAATGAAATGCGACAGTTAATAACATGTTTGTCATCATTTAGGTTGGACTCGCATGACTATGGTGCCTCATGAAGCGAATCAACTTTCCGTCCACATAAGCACGCCGGTCGCCCTACAAATAGCCATCAGGGAACGCAAAAGGGACAAGCCAATCCTCGAACTAAGCAAGCACTCCAAACGTATTGAAATAGACAACAAACAGGACAACTATCTCAAGTACGATCCTAATGTGCCGCAGAACCTCCAAATAATAGAAGTGGACAGCAACGTTATAGATATTAAGGAGGGGGGGTACCAGTGGGAGGGGGAGGCGGTCGCCGCGGGAACGCTGCTCAAGTGGAAACAAACCGATACAGATGTGTTCATATCATCCAACTCCCGACTGCAGAGCGACTTGATGATAATGGTAAGTTTCAAAGTTATACAATACCTTGGATGTGGAGGGATATTTTACACCTGCGTATTTCTTTCTCTTTATATAGGTTAAGATAATTTATGTATCATTCGTTCTTTCGAACAGCCTCGTGGCGCAGTGGTTTCGCATGCCAGCGTGCGAAACGAGAGGCCGCGAGTTCGATCCCCGCACCGAGACAAATGATTGTGTGATCCACAAGTATTTGTTTCGGTTGTGGGTGTTTGTGAGACCGAAAAGTCTCTCATAGTTTCTGATACCCACGGCACAAGACTTGTATCTTAATGTGGGGTCAGAACTATGTATGTGACTGTTGGGTGTATTTATTTATTAATATTATTCGTCATTTTTTACTTGTAAGTTTTTCTAACAAGCTCATTGTACAATGTATTGAACAACCAATTATCGTTACAAAATAAATATACTCGTACATTCAACATACCTACGACACATTGACCGTATCTACGCATAAGAAGGAAAAACGAAAGAGAACAAAACACTTTCAAAATTCAAGAGATTTTATGAGTATATAATAATATAATACGCAGGGGTATATATGCAGTGATGGCCTCGAGGTTTAGGCGCGCGGTCGAGAATTTCGGCGGTCGCAGGTTCAAACCCCAGGCACACACCTCTACCTCTCGCTGCCGACTGTGGTCGCCGCCATGGTCGGCAGCCGGAGGTCGTGGAAAGCTATGCTCTCCTTCTGCGAACGTGTCATTTCGCAGAAGGAGAGCGCGGAGCGGGATCGGGAGCAGACCGATCCCGCTCGTCGCAACAGGCGACGTAGGAGGCGCCGGGACAACATCTAGCCCGGCGCCCAGAGGCCACACGGGGCCGCCGTCCCTACCTTGGCGGTCCCCGAGGAGCAACTATAATTTTGGTGTGCCTTTTGGCACCGCGCAGAGGCGGTCCCGGATCAATCCATAGCTCTGGCTTCAGGGTATTCCGGGGCCGTCTCGCTGAATGCGCTGATGGTGGCCGTCGCGGGGTTTTTAGTCGGTATTACGGCGCATTGTTTTTGGTAGGGACCCGACCCAGCGGCCGCCCGAAAACGGGCGGTAACATCCATGCTGGGTCGGAAGGCGCCGGTGAGCCCGACACACCCTCGCCCCTCCGGGGTGGGATGGTCCGTAAATGGATTTTCCCCGCGTGAAAAAAAAAAAAAAAAAAAAAAAAAAAAAAAAAAAAAGGCACACACCTCTGACTTTTCGAAGTTATGTGTGTATTTCCAATGAATCATCACTTGCTTTAACGGTGAAGGAAAACATCGTGATAAAACCTGCACACCTAAAAGTTCTTAGGAATTTCTTAGACGTGTAGTCCGCCAACCCGCACTAGGCCAGCGTGGTGGACTAAGGCCTAAACCCTCTCAGTTGTAGAGGAGGCCCGTGCCCAGCAGTGGGACGTATATGGGCTGATGATGATGATGAAGACGCAGGGGTATTTTAACATCAATTTTAAAATCGAGATGTTGCTGAATAAAATGATACTAACTTTCATTGCTACATTTTCTACCGCACAGCGCATCGTATAAAAAGTTTCTTACACAAAATTCATACCGTACGCTCAAAAGGTGTGTGAATGAAAATTCCTTAGAACTGTGTCAGTTTCTATATAAATGTGTACTAAATTCATCTTTATAAAACCCCGCACGACGTGAACGCCGTCGATGTAACGAGCAATTGTCTTCAACTTCGTTATCTCGATAACTGGCGTGCTTGTTTTGAAAAATCCTGTATAAGAAACACAGAATAAAGTTTTTATAGCATATTCAATTATATCATTGGAAATTTATAACATCATTTTCGTTTCTTTATTACTTTAAAGTACTCGAATACATTATATCTCTATTAAAATTCAGTTAGAAATTACTACTGCTTTCTACCTAAATCATTTTACCAAATCTTATAAATACAACTGTTTCTATCTTCACATGTAAGTAATAACAGTAAAGATTTCCGCTAAGTATTAGAAAAGTTACTGGTATTTCATTATCTCAGCAGAAAATGGAAACATATTGCTGACAGTCTAATTAAATCTTACAATAAAAACCTGTCAGATGCCGACCTTATTACACGGAACTATTCATTTATACTGAAAAGGATACTGAAAAAGCGAACAGGCTATAAAAACAACGGAACACAGTTTTTCCGAGCGAGTAGCTTTGCGTCAACGAACAAAAAAGAACTCATTTTATTTTTCTTGTTCCAGTAAGTTCCTTTTTTAAGCTCGGCTTCTTTGTTATTTGTCTCCAATGTTTACGTGAACATTAGCCATTTTGTGATATATTATTAAGTTAGTTACATTTGTAACACACACAAATTCATTTAACGGCGTCGCCCCATTTCCTGATATTGAATTAAACACTTTGAAACTCGTTTGGGATTCCCGTTTTTCACTTACGTGTACGAAGTAAGGAAGTAACATAATTAGAATTTACTGGTACAGACAGTTGGTACCTGAATTATAGAATTTTAAGGTACTGGATTTTTAAGCACAAAACTAAAGTCAAAATGAAATGTTGATGTTATAATTATAAATTAAAAACTAGACATTATCACATTAATTTTCTACTTAAACATTTCTTTCTGCATTAAACAAAGTACAGAACATTACACAGTAAAAAACGCAACTCAAACATAATCAAAATTCGCTTTTAACGTAAAAGATTTGAATCCAGCTCTTGTTTATTCCACGTGGAATGTACGAAAGCCACAACATGCTTTACAAAAGGGACGAAACTATGAAAAGTGTAACGAGCTGAAACACCCGATGATAAGGGTTGGGCTCGGCCGCGACTTTAATTATTCACAAACGCTTTCAGCTCTACTGCTGGAGTTAATTGGGAACTGTACTTTATATCTCATTTCCCTTTACCGTTTTTTTTTATTTAAAACTTTACCGTTTTTCGTAATACGCAACAATAATGTTTAAGTGCGGTTACTGGGAGCCCATGTTATTTGAACATTACAGGCTTTAGGAACTATTATTTTCTGAATCTACTAGATTCATTTCTCAAAAAAATAAATTCTATAAAAATGTTAAAACATTACTAATTACTCCTGTATCCGCAAAGGGATAAGCAGAAATTTATTTCAGCACCAACATTTCTCTATTGTGCTTTAAGTTTCTCATAATAAGGCGTGAGCATATGACCATTTTGAGGGAACATTTTCACGCTCTATGCTGCTATTACAAAGTTCCTGTTGGAAACACTTTTGATCATGCGGCATACAATCTTGCACTCTTATTTTATTCTTTATAAGTTTACTAGCTTTTGCCCGCGACTCCGTCCGCGTAGACTACAGGGTTGCGTTCAGAAAGAAAATAAGTTATAGTCTATTTTACTCAACAGTCCCGGTGTGCGGCAGCGCACCACTCATTTCTTACTTGCATTATCTTTTGTCGTATACATATAAAACATTTAATCCCCTATTCCCTATCGTTATTTTACCCCCTTAAAAGCCAAATAAAAATATTCATCATTGTAGCTTCAAAAATAACGAATTTCCACACAAACTTTCATCCCCTATTTATATTTTCACCCTTAAAGGTATTTTTTTAACAAACTTTGAATGTCATATTTATTTATACATACATACATACATAAACTCACGCCTGTATTCCCCGAAGGGGTAGGCAGAGGTGCATTGCTGCACCCACATTTCGCCAGGTATGTATCAGTCCCACGTAATAGGGGGCGAGCCTATTGCCGTTTTTCGGGCACATTTCCAGACTCCGTGCTGTTACTGAGAATTTCCTAATGGAAAAACCCAATAACACTTTGCCCGACCCGGGAATCGAACCCAGGACCTCTAGATCGCACGGCACATACTTGTACCGCGAGACCACGAGGCAGTCATCATATCATATTTATTTATATCTAATCATAAGCCTAAAAAATAAGTTTCAAGCTTCTAGCTTTAAAAATGACAATACAACCTTCCACCCCCCGTTTCAACCCCTTAAAACCCCCTTTCCGCAATAAAAAATAGCCTATGTCCTTTCTCAGGCTCTAAACTATCTGTGTACCAAATGTCTTTTAAATCGCTTCAGTAGTTTTAGCAAGAAAACGAGACACACAGACAGAGCTACTCTGGCATTTATAATATTAAGTAAGGATTAAGTAAGGATTGTCTTGATGTAGATATTTATTTTTGTAGGCAATTCCTGCTCATCCAATCCTCTCTGAAGATCCAATATCAGTGGAAGTTGCCGTGAACTACAGCACACCTGCAGGAAGAGCGAGGCCCCTGGAATACAGGTAATTTTGAACCATAACGGTCCACTGTTGGGCATATGCCTCTTCTCCAATTAAATGATAGTGCTTACCCTAATCTAGTTCGAATTTAGGTGTAGGTCCCCACACAATATGTGCCATCGTCTTTAAAGTGCGTGATAATTCTTTATGAATACATATAAAACTTATAAAAGTTAGAAGTGTGATACTAAGATTCCACATTTCTTCCTGGTACTGAGAATTTCCTAACAAAAATACAATGTTTTTGCCCAACCCGGGAATCGTACTACGTACGTACGTATATCCCATTCTTATGGCACGAGGCCAGCGTTACTCATTAATTATGATCATATCAATTAAGTAATGATGTCCTCGCGGTTTAGAATCACGGCGGTCGCGGGTTCGAACCCCAGGCAAACCTCTTATTCTTCGAAGTTATGTGTGTATTTACAATGAATTATCGCTTACTTTAATGGTGTAACATCGTGAGGGAACCTGCACACCTATAAGTTTTTAGAAATTTCTTAGGTGTATAGTCCGCCAACCCTCACGCTGGTGGACTAAGGCCTACACCCTGTCAGATGTAGAGGAGGCTCGTGTCCAGAAATAGGACGTATATGGGCTGATAATGATGATTATACATTTAGCCAACAACGGTTCATGGGTAAATTATAACTGTTAAGTATTTCTTATTATTAGCTGCAATTTTCATCTTTATTTTGACCTATTTTACTGTGAAGGTACATAAGTAAAGATGGAGCATCCAAATTGCTCAGCAATCCATATCAGGCGCGGAAGGACATAAATCTGTCACGGCGTCGGACATAAATTGAGGCATTAGAGAGCATAACTCAAGTTTATTTTGAAGCTCCAATGTAATTTTGACATAAAAATTACTATTTTGTATAGCAATATGATTTATTCAATATAAGGTTTTTATTTCATCAATTAAAGAACATTTACACTTACGAAATATGCCAAAACGCTTGGGAAAAGTGGGAAACAAAGGGGCCTTTTTCAAAATAAATCATAAATACACCCAGCAGACTTTACAAATAGCTTTTGTGTCAGAAACTATGAGAGACTTTTTAGTTTCACAAATACCTAGACCCGGAGCAAATATTTTTGGATCACACAAACATTTGTCTCGGTGTGAGGATCGAACCCGCAGCCTCCTATAAAATATGACTTCTTAGCTACTGCCGGAAAAAACGCATAATCATCGCGCATTGTTAGAATAAGGCACTAATTTCAGTGCTTCATCGTTCTTCATACATTCTCAATGCCGTTGACCTCCGTCTGACGAGCTGATTATTCCTCATTTGTTCCAGTAATTTACTGTTCATTTGGTATTTAAGAGCTCATAATGATTTTACGCTTTTTCTCAGTTTTAATATTGTTAACAAGTTTTGTGGATCAGTAAAATACTTTTCTTTGGAAATTTGAACAACTTCGAAAAATTGTGATTTATTAATAATGTATCAACTTCCATAAAATATGGTAATAAAGTTTCAATAATTTTTTTCATTCATTAATTTTTACCATAAAATAATCTCAAAGAGGGTTTTAAACACAAGATGGATATGGCCTCTTAATATTATTTATCACTTTTATAACAGTAGAGTACTAAACTTACAGTTGCCCATGCTATGATGAAAAGAATGGCTATAAACAAATGAACTTTCGTTAGTAAATTTTTTTTACTTTACTTTCGCATGTATGCCACAACATTTAAGCTGCGCGATTTCCAAAAAAAATTTTTTTTTATTTAAGCTAAATTATTCTGCCTAAACTCACTTTACCAAAATTCATATTAGTTAGCACATTGTATTTTTTTTAACAGCGCTTTAAAAAAATATTCTCGATAACATAAACAAGTATCATTTACAATTCCAAAATTCACGTTGCTTTTAATAAAAATATTACCATAATTCTTTTTCCAATTCAAGACAGAGTCAAAGAACATAGAGTAAATACAAAGTATTGAATAAAAACTCAACTTGAGGCAAACATTAAAAAATTCAACGTCTAGAAACTAGGAAGCCGTTTAATTAATATTTATGAAGTTATAAACTACACAACTTGTCCATCAAAACTCAGCTAAATTAAACAGTGGACAATTTTGTGACCGATAATACCGTCCGGGGCTTTACGCGGCCTTTAGTAGATGTACGTTTAAGCCCCTGATAGTGATCCTGTTTCAATTTGGAATTAAATCATTTTAGCAGCGTACAAGTAATTGAAAACTAGTACTGTCCGTGGTAATTCAAAAGCCTGTTTTATACGAATTATTGTTATTACCAAACAAATATACGACTGTACCGGTATATGTCTCACGGCACAAGTGCGTGCTGTGTGAGTCTCGGATTCGATTCAGTCGGGCTAAGTGTAAAGATTCCGGTATCGACTCCCGGGTCAAGTAGTGTTTTTGGGTTTTCCATCAGGAAATTCTCAGTCTGAGTCTGGAAGGAGTCTGGAACCGTACTTAAAATAGCAAAAGGCTCGCCCCCTATTACATAGGACCATAAACACAACTGCCTACGATTTCATACATATAAATGCAACATTTTTAAACCCTGTCAACTGCAAAATCGGCAAACAGTTTCCAACAGTCCGCACAAAGAAAAGAACCGCACAATAGTTCTCTAGACATGTACTTACGAGCAGTTGGGTATATAAATACCTCTTGTACTTCACAACGCTTGTCTGCACTGTTCTACCCTTATTCTTTCCTTCCATAATGCAATCCCCTCATTTTGTATCAACAAAAATCATTTGGCCCATAAAATGTTAAAGAGACTTAAACTTCGAAACAGCAGACGTCATCACTATAACAGTTGAACTTCGAACATCAAAAGCTCTTAAGATTTTCGTCCTATAAGGCGGTTCTACAGGCGCTCAGACGTTTTGCTTACGAATCACAGTTAAATCCCTTGAAATGCTCGTGTCTCTTTGATCGAAATACAAACTGAAGCCTATGTTAGTCTTTAATATCTTACCCAGCATAGATTCGCTTATGTTGTAACATTTAACATTGACTATAAAGTGTTAAACTTTACAAATGTCTAAATACTTGAACGAATAATTACGAAATGCAACTTTTCATAGACATTTTTTAATGTAACATGACAGCGATTATTCGATTTTTATAGTGACGGCTCCCATCTCCCCTCACTGGATACCCTTATGACGTCCTGCTGGATTCTTCTCCAGACTACTATAATACTGGGTCCTTTGTAACAGAACAGAAGACTTTGTAATTTAAAATTTAGAAATAAGAACATTGGAAATTTTCCACTAGAGAATGAGCTTCTTCAAACAATGTCGACGTAACATGTATAACAAATACAATTCTGTCGTATTGAATCCACACAACCTACTGTAATCTTAGATGGAACTTTCTAGCGCAGCGCACAAAGAGCCTTTTTCAACGGAATTGCTTTTATAGAAGTATTATTCGTGATTGCTCCAGAATCCATCGTCGATCCGCTGTTGTGATTTTCATGACTGCTGAATTTTTAGAAAGCACATCGTTGTCTTCTATAAAAAATCAACTGTTTTCGAAAAATAACATAAAAAATACACACAACATACCTTTGCTTAACCTGCCATGCTCTTCGTAGAGAGTGAGAGCAAAAAGCTTATATTATACTCTATACTTCAAATCTATACTCGTATTACATTTAAAAACAAACGACTGTTGTAACAAAATCTGTACTTATCCTTTTTTTGCTTTATGATGATTTTGTTGAATATTGATATGGGGACTAAACACATCAATGCCGGCTGTGAAATATTTTCCTGTTAGATATTTTTAAAAACTCAGTCCGCGAAAAAAAACGTGCCGGTAAAAGCTAAATTCTTATATGGTGTATATTGTCGACAGATGGTCTACGGAGCGAGGGCCATGTTCAGCATCGTGCGGCGGCGGAGTGCGGATTGTACGGGCGCGGTGTCCCAGAGACCAGAAGTGCCCCCCAGCTCGATACGAACCTTGTAACACGCACAGGTAACAATAAACGCTACGTATATTAACGCCTGCATTCTTGAAAGAACAGTCAGAGCTGTGTTTTTACAGCTGTTTTTCGATAACTGTATTCATGTTTTTCGGACACATTTCAAAAATCCGTACCTACTGCTAGTAAAGACTTACTCATCGAAAACCCCAATTTGCACGAACTCGTTTTCAAATCCACATAAAACTCAAATAATTTTCTCGAACCAACAAGGCATACAATAAAATCAACAGTTGATTATGATGAAATATTATTTACCTGGCTATTCATGTCCAATGCTGTTTATCGTTCACGAAAACAATTACGATTACTACACAACATAATTGGAGTTGTAAATAAATTATAGTTAGCCTGTATTTTTTGTATTGAACATCCTTTTTTCTTCATAGCTGACCTTTAATGATTTTACTTTGTTAGTATTGTTTACTTTATTATTCTATGTGCTTGTATAAGAAATTGAACAACCTTCTCACATAATGCAAATTTCCTCAATTAACATTACTAGAATACAAATACTAACTTAATTAAAGAAACTTAATCCCTCTAGATTTTACAGAACGTATGACAAATAAGTTTAGCCAGTATATTGATCCATGTTTGTACTTTCTACATCATCCGTATATTTAATTTTGTGTTATAATTTATAACGGTTTCGTAAAAAAACATGGAAGGTTAAAAGAAAATGTTCCACTGTCAGTAATTTTGCATGATTTGCTTTCACTTTGGCTGCTTTAAGGACAAGTTAATAATGCACGAACATTGTATCGACGTCTATCGATTAGATTCGCATCAATATTTGATTGTTTATACCAACCGCGCCCGAAATTAAAACAAACGTTTCGTCGCTTCCAATGAAGAGGCTTTCCGATTAAAAATTCATCAAGTGAAGTGCTTATTATTTACTCTCGATAGGGCTCTCTCTCTCATAAAGGACAACTTCAATTTGTTATTTAAATTATAAACGGAATCTTGCCGTCACGGTGCCTGCCCTTTGGTATTAAAATTTGTTTTTGGGTATTTCTTCTTTGATTTTGCGTACTTAATGAATTTGCGTAATTAACTTTTGTTGGAATGTTAAAACTTATTTTATGTTTTGGTAAAAAGGTTATTTTTTACTGATTATTACCTAATATATTTGTCCAAGAACATATTCTGAGATACGGGCCTTTTGTATGATTAAAAAAATCACTTTAAGATCTTATGAGAGTTGACATATGTAACCTTGAAAAATGTTGTGACCGTTCATTGTGAATTTTCATGTTTTATGAAATGAATAATCAGATTAAACTAATTCTTTTTCACTTACTAGGTATATTCAATCACGATTGTTAGTACTCGAAGTATCATACATAGTACCCATACAATTCTCCTATAGGATTGAAATAGTTTTTAATTTCATTGTTTATCTAATTTCTAGCAATTTTTTTCGATGATTACTTGGAATAAATATACTGAAAGTTCATAAAAGAAATGATTAAAGCAATGACCTTATCACTTATATAAAACTTTCTATTTTCTTTACGTAAATACACCTGAATGTCGTGTGCAAACAATACGCTCTCATATAGCAATTTATTTCCATTACTTCGAAATCTGCGATCATAATTCCTATGAAATGCCATCTCCATTAGTGAGATACCGGCGTTTTCGCACGCGTCGCGCGTCCCTACTGTGAAATTGAGATTGAAGGCTGAATGAAAATTGCTCAACATGCGCGTTGATTTATTTTTATTTAACGAATTCCTTTCAACATTTCCCCTCGCAACATTTTTACCAGATACTTTTTTACTTAAGGTGAATGGCCTGGAAATTACGAGAAACATTAGGAAGTGTCAGAAAGTTTACTCTGAATATAAACGTTAAAAGAAGCGTGCTGTAATAATAAACAGTGTAGAATTTATAGGAGTAGGTAAATTTAAAGTCTGGGAACTTGTTAATAATTTAAAAACAAACTGTGAATGTTATAATAAAAGTAATTTTCATCAGTTTTGGAAAAAAAACTTTACAAAAAATACTTTGGTATTCCAAAAGCAGTCATTTTTTCATAAATAAGTAACTAGCATCTATTTTAATACTTTACGTTATAATTTTTTTGTGGTGTACGTATGTGTTTTTTATACTAGTATATAAATAATTTAAGCATTTAGATTATTTTGTTTCGCAAGTTATAAGATAAATACTTTTTCTCTAGCTGCGAATTCGTGTGGTCGCCTGGAGAGTGGGAAGAATGTAGCTCTACTTGCGGAAATGACGGCATCCAAGAGAGACAGCTATTCTGCGTACCAACAAATTTCAGGTATAAATAAATATCAAAATATCATGAACATACTATAACAGAAAAAGAAAACATGCAACATAATATAAAGATCCAATTTAAATTACTTTTAACTAAAGTCATTTACTTCTAATTACATCAGTCATAAAACACATATTACATTTTTGTGTTATTTTAAAGCACGTCAGCAAGAAGGGAGCTGATAAGGAACAGTGTCTCACCTGCAATGTGTCCCTCCACAAAACCTGACAGACAGCGGCCATGTAATCGTGTACACTGCCCGGTCTACTGGAAGGAAATGGCTTGGACCCAGGTAAGCAAGAATTAAGTTCATTCATCCAAACTTAATGTCTTGTCAAAAACCCTTCTCCAAATTAGCACTTCCCATTGATTTCTCAATACGTTTGCTTTAATATTATTTTTTAATTTTATGTGTTTTATATCTTTGAAGTTATTAAAGGTGAAATCCACAATATTTTTTAAATTTATGTTTAGACATGAAACAACATCTAATTTTCACGATCAAAAAGATAAAAGGTCTACTTCTTTCCAATAGTAACATTTTCTTTCCAGTGTTCAACAACCTGCGGCCGTGGTATATCTCGAAGACCTCTCATCTGTCCAGCATCAGACGAGTCTCTCTGTGGGCCAAAGCCTCGCGAGCGCCGGCGTCGGTGCCGAATCAGGAGGTGTCCCCCCGCGCCTCGACCCCTCATCGCTTGCCCCGCTACTGACGCCACTCAGTACTGCGAGCTGTTCTCCACTGACCAACTGATTAGAAATTGCGTGGTGCCGCCATTTAGGAAATATTGTTGTAATGCATGTCGTGACACAGACCGCTATCGTAGATTTGGATAATAATTGACATTAGTCCACAAGTGTTCGACCACGCATCAGCGATGCAGTTTAAGCCGTCGCTTAAATGGAATTTGAAAACAAACTTCAGAAATTACCGGTAAGCAAGCCGGGTCGTGATCCAGATAAGCATGTTTGATTTGAAAAATATGATGATTTTAGTGAAGAATAGATAGAGGTGATTGCCAAAGATACGTAGAAACCGAACTGCAAATTGTTATTTTAATGAGATTACCATAAAGCAAGTGTACTATTAAGAGAATATGAAAAACGCTTTCTAGTTGTAAAAGTCAAGATTATTTGTTCCATACTCATGAAATAATTTTTTTTTTCTTACATAAAGCTGGTATATCCTCAACGGTAAGGAGACGTGATTTTGATGAGTTTTTCTGCATTTATACAGCATTTTTTCTAATCTTCCACTCTTTTTTTATATAAACCTCTTTTTTCTACGACTAATAACTACGAAATAATAGATATATTTTTTTATTTACCTTCACGGTCATCTCTATTTAGGCTTTACTTCGCACCATTATCTGAGAACCTGTAAAACGTGTTCATAAGGTCATCATAAGATTTTTGCAAAAAGTACAAACATTTTATAAGATTCATGGCCTTTAAAATAAAAGTAATATAGTCTAAGATGACTTTATGGAATGGTATTCGTAAAATCCTTTTACTTAAGACGCTGATCGGTTTTTTGTTGTAGTTGTGCGTAGGAGATTCCATGTCAATGTAATCAGTATTTTAGACGTCTGTTGTTTTTTCATATTTATAAGTAGGTTTAAGTTTATACAGAATTACCCCTTATACGGTAGAGAATACGGAACTAAGTGCCATAACGTGTTGTACTACTTCCAACATAATAAATGTGCTATTCTTTTAAACATGTATTTCATTGTTGCTGTTACTTTATTGTCCATGAAAACTTTGACTAATTTAGTGAGTAACGTAACAAGTTCACAAAAGTGGATGAAGTTGAAAAAAGAGTAGGTGAATGCCACTTGAAAACAATCCCATAACATGTTTCAGTAAAGTTAGCCAAATACAATGAGTCCGATTAATTTGTAATTAAATTTTAATTCTAAAACGCAAAAGCTAAACTTTTTAAATTAGGAAAGACACTACAGGGAATGGATTGTCATTTGAAATCATAAAATGCAACAAATAACAAATGGAAGATGTTCCCAACGAAGATAAATAGCTTTATGGTACTGCGTACTAGTGTGCAAGCAATTTCGATGCATCTGTTTACAGTGGAGAAAATGAATGTGGAAGTTAAACAACAAGCTGATGGAAGCCAGTGTAAGCTCTCAGTACATCGAGCTGTTTCGAATTCTATGGTTTACTGAAACCTGATGAAATTTTATACCGTCTGTGGAAAATTCGGATCAAATTGTTAAAAACAAGTTCCAAGTAATTTGGTTAATGTTGGTTATATTACGAATTTTAGCCAAATGCTATTGTTGGGATAAAGATTCTATTCTTTTTATGAGTTTTTATATTTTATTTATTACAAATTGAATATGATTAATACACAACTTTCAATCCATGCATTCTTCATGCGCTTTTGTCTATGCCATCTTTGGAAATTAAAGATCCAACAACATCTGAAAAGTCATTGATTACTTTTTAGTCTTTAGTCTAGTTTCTTTTCGTTTTACAAAAAAATGTCCTGAGGCACATTTCGAATCAATGTCTATTTTAGTCACGTAATGTTACAAAAATAAAAGAAAAACAAAACCTTAAACATTTATTGGATCCTTCCTTAACGGGTCACCAATATAAGCTTACTCATTTTGTATTCCGCCAAGAGGCCCAATAACAATCTCTTGAAAGTTATGTATTTTACTTATTTCTGGGTACTATTGTTTACTTCACTTAAGTCTTAATATTCGAACGCAGAAATACATAAAATTCACTTAAACTTGAAGTTCGACGTATCGATTTTATTTTTAAATCCCGAAAAAATCATATTTAATGATGACAAAAATATTCTCGAAACAAAAATCAACATATAAGACAGTTTTTATTGTGCTGCTACTGAGAATTTCCTTATTAAAAAACCCAATATGCCCGACCATGGAAAGGAACCCGGGACCTCTAGATCACATACTTGTGCCGCGAGACCACGAAGCAGTGAAAATATTTTATTAAATCTATAAAATGGCAATTAATATATAACATATTTTTATTAATATTTATATTTACTGTGACTAGATTTAGTACGTCGGACTAAAACAATTAATCTACCACCAGCGAAGAATCCCACACACCATTTGTAGAGGATGTTTGTGCCGAATACCGGGACGTATGGACTGATGTAGATAGAAAGGCAACAACAACAGTAACAGTTTTACTACACATCGGTTTCCTATAAGACATCTCATTCTCATCATCCAAGCTGACTTCGATTCCATCATAAAACTACAGAGTATTCCGTTGCGAATAATCTCAAAACCCATTAGACAAACAAACCTGACGCGTATGAAACATAATCGACGAACTCACAATCTGTGATAAAATTAAGTTCGAGCAAAGTTTATTACGCGGAAACTGAATGCGAGTGGGCAAAAGGTCCGTGTACAAATGGCTGCGCACGGCAATGAGGTTCGCTATTTTACGTACGCGTCGCTTGGTATTCATATGAGGCACTTCATTCGGTTTATGCAGACGCCACTACAATGTACTTTTGTTATGTCTGTGGTATTCACGAGTGCGTTCACTTCAATGTAGCTAAGCAGTAATAATAGTAAGTTTTACGAACAATTTGAAGTGGAGAAGTTAGCTTCACCATCATCAGCAGCCTTTCTTACGTCCACTGCTAGACATAGGCCTCTCCTATGGCTCGCCACGTGACTCGATCTCCGGCCCTCCTCACTCAACCGCTGCCAGCCACCTTGCGAATATCGTCACGCCACCCAGCCAGAGGGCGTCCTACACTATGCTTGCCGAGTCGTGGTCTCCGCTCCAGTTGGCTTACTGCCTTAAAACTTTTAAATTTGATTTTACAATGACTGCTGTATGAGCGGCTTATAGATATTTATTTATACTTTGAACAAAAGTGACCACTACTGCCTACCTATATGACGTATGGTAGTGACTGCCTTTTAAAAACATCGGAAACAGAGAAAGGAAGTCACTGTAAAGGCATCATTAAGTTTTCTACGATCATGCAACAATGCTAAATCCCATGTTTTAATGGTAATACCAGTATCCACGATATTGTAAGTCAAATTATAATTTTAATAATTGTATCCTTTTCACATTCACTGGTGGTGAATGCAGAATGAGTGATGAATTTACCGTGTTATAAACGATTTGTTTTTGTGTACTTTGTGGAAGATTCAAATGTGGACGAACGCTACCTCCGAAATTCCAAACAAGAACTAAGAGCCGAGATTAGCGCATACAGCACTTTAGTTAGCAGCTCTCCCTGGTAAGTCGTATGATATAACAGTAGCCATATATATACATCCATTAGATCCATTAGCAATTTTAGTTTACTCTTCAAACTCTTACCAACTGTAGTGTGTTTTTAGGATTTATTCACCAATTGCTTTATAAACCTCTTCCGATATTCCTAATCCAAATCAAGCATTACTATAACATTTTACAAGCTTAAAATTACATCAAAATATAGCTTTAATATCTCCAAGCAATAATCCCTAAGACAAGTAATATCGTACATCGAAAAGTGTATTACGCACTGAAAAGGAAGATAGATTACTCAACATCATACAATAACGAGGCTTGAATAAATACATTTCTGAGATTCGCCGCTGGAAAATGGATCCCATCGCGTTCGCGAAACTCCGTAATTCTTTTCAATGACAATTTGCCAAATATACACATACCTATATGATATAAAGAGAAATCTTTCATCCCTCGACTAACGTTATAAAGTAAATGTTCGTCCGTTGGATAGATTGATTATGACACAAAATGGGAAATATGTATTTGTTTATGCGCGGTTTGGTACGATGAAACGACCTGAGGGAAATATATCTTGTTTACAATATGTCAAAAGTAAGGAATATTCACTGACAAACCGTAGCATTGAAGCAGTATTTCACATGTAAGAAGCTATACAAATATACCAAATGAACAAAAAACGAAAGGTCGTGATTGGTTTTAGTAAAACAATAGCCATTTATCACGTCGTAGTCATAACGAGACATGAAGGGACTCCAAAATTTCATTTTTATCAGTACTTTCTACTTTTATATTTTTTTGTCCCTATCCCACCACACACCCGCCACTGTAACTCCTGTGCTCCAGGATCAACAGCGCCACGCACAGTCTTGACGCTGAGCAATGAAGTTCAGCGAATCTAAGGGGACCTCAATTTGTCAATCCCGCAACGAAATTAAATTTCGAAGTTAAAGTTCTATTGTTATATAAAAAATTCAATAGCGGTAAATGAACTTAAGAATGACACCATGCTATTGGGAATTCACTAATGGAACGACTCGTTTACATTTTGCCCGACCCGTGAATCGAACTAAGGAGATTTAGATAGCACAGCACACTCTTGTGTTACGAGATCACAAGATAATAAAAATGTGTTCCTCAAGATCTTAAAGGCAATTGTGTGCTATTCTTGTGTAGCATAGCACTTCAGACCTATAATGTATATATATGTATTTGTGTATATATTTATACGTATATATATATATATGTATATATAAATATATGTATTTTTATTTTTTGGTTTTTTTTTTTTTTTATTATTTGCATTTATGCATTTATATCTTTCTGTACACACTGCCCTCCCAATAAATCCTTTTTTAAAATATCCATCTTATGGTTGTCTTGAAAAGATCGCCATGTGCGATAAGGCCGCCTTTTGTACCTTTCTTACCTTATGTATATATTTTTTTTGTATGATTTTGAACGTGTACAATAAAGAGTTAAATAAATAAATAAATAAATGTACTATAGCGAGGTATAAGTAGGTAGACGAAGTTCATGTTAAAATAAACAAGACACTCACATACCAATTAAAAGAAGAATCAATTTTATTAAGACACATTATTTCAAAAAGGAAATAAAATATAACACAAAAATAATTTTTTTTCGAAATACAATTAAATTCATACAGCATATTTCAAATACAAAATAGATCAAAAAGAAAAGAATTGTGTGCGGTCACGTTTTATGAAATTAATAGTACGAAATTTATTTTTCAATTCATTTATTGCGCTGTGTATAATGATTGAAAACAGACGTGTTACTGTTTACATCAATCAGCAACGCTCCAAATGTTACCTTTTGTTTTAGTCATGAGCTCTTGTCAATAAACTTATATGTTACATCAATCTACAGCTTTTGTACAAGTCCATACAAACAAAAGTGACGACGAAAAACAGTCTTTTACAGTCGTGTCTAACTAGTCGGCACTTTTTTTCACACTTACCATCACATGTGAAGTTGTCAGTTTAATATGCCAGTACAACATATTAAAATATACATATGTATGCTGTGGGACATGTAAAAATCAGCCCCGTGGCGCAGTTGGCTAGACACCAGCTTGCGAAACGAGAGGCCGCGGGTTCGATCCCCGCACCGAGACAAATGTTTGTGTGATCCACAAAGACTTGTATCTTATGTATGTGACTGTTGGGTGTATTTATTTATTTATTTATGTCGTAGAAATCGTATGCATTGACCGGAATGGTAACTAACAATGTCGTATTTTGCTGAATCTGTGAAATTGACGGAAGTCCAATGATCATTGTTATGTCCCCTGGTATTTAAAGGTTTATTACATTGCTATGCCAAACATTGTACAATTCTATTGCTACAAGTCGTAATCACCTCGAGGTTAAGGCGCGCTTCGAATCAAAATCTCGGCGGTCGCAGGTTCAAACCCCAGCTCACACTTCTAATTTTTTAAAGTTATGTGTGTATTCAAAATGAATAACGAAGTACTTTAACAGTGAAAGAAAACCTGCACACCTAGGAGTTCTTAGGAATTTCTTAGGTGTGTAGTCCACTTATACGCACTAGGCCTGCGTGGTGGAGTAACCTAACCCCTGTTTCAGTTGTAGAAGAGACCCGTGCCAAGCAAAGGGACGTTTATGGGCTTATATAGATATAGATGGATAGTGTAAAAAAAATCTTTTTGATGAGCATGAGTCATATAAGAATGCACAAGAAACTCATTAATCTGATTTTAAAGCACTACCTGAGACTTATATAAGTAAAAGTCATCTTATATGTTATTTTATTAACCTGAACAAGGGACAGGTCCAGAATGAACAAACGTGAATATATGAAGCATAAGTTGCGTTTTAAGATCGGGCGAAGTGAAGTTCCATAGTCTCTACCTACCTGTTTGGGACACAGATCTGAATATGCATGTATATATGTCAGAACATTCGAGATGCTTTGATAATGTTACAATTTTGTAATGGCCACCCTGGTTATTTTAAACAATCATCATCAATCATCATCATCAGCCCAAATACGTCCCACTGCTGGGCACGGGCATCCTCAACAATTGAGAGGGTTTAGGCCTTAGTCCACCACGCTGGCCTAGTCCGGGTTGGCGGACTACACACCTAAGAAATTCCTAAGAACTTCTTTTTTTAGGTGTGCAGGTTTTATCACGATGTTTTCCTTCACCGTTAAAGCAAGTGATATATAATTCATTGTGAATACACACATAACTTCGAAAAGTCAGAGGTGTGTGCCTGGGGTTTGAACCTGCGACCGTCGAGATTCTCGACCGCGCGCCTAAACCTCGAGGCCATCACTGCTTAAACAATAACAGTCAATATTCAAGACACTCAAAACCGTTGCTAGACGTAGAGTTATACAATAACCGCATAGGAAATGAGTGCTGCTCCGCAATACGTGAGGTTCGCTCCAGTATGGAGAGTCTTAATGAACGGTCAGCCACGGCATTGGACACGACGAGCACTAAGAAATATTAGCTAAATCCTCCAGTGCTGGCACGTACCAACAACAATATAAATCACGAGTTTATTTGAAGAACGCCTGCAGTAAATGCCATGGTGGGCGGCTCTACTTTGTAGAATAGGATTTAAAAAAATTCAACAACAATTTCAATGTTTAGAAAAGTTTTCATATTCAATCTCATCTCTCATCTCATCAAAATATTTGATGAAGGTAACGATGTACCGTGCACTCATTTCTTTTATAAATACGTTAAATATTTTGCTCTTATCTGTTTAAAATGAGTTTGTTACAAATGATTTTAATTAGCCGTTTAATTGCAAAATATAAAGAATGTGTATTTATTCCGAATCCATCAGCCCATATACGTTCCACTGCAGGGCACGGGCCTCCTCTATACTTGAAAGGGGTTTAAGCCTTAGTCCACTACGCTGGCCTGATGCAAGTTGGCGGACATCTACTGATTACTGACATTAAACAATAGGGTATTAAAACACAGGCAGGGGTAGGAAGAGAATATTAAGTGCCACTAACTACGATCCTGATCTCTGTTGCTCCTTCAACATACATACATATATATATATCTCATACACATACCTTGGTTATAGGTACTCCTAACTTTGTCTGAAATCGACAATAATCCTGGCGAAAATTGGCCCTACCAGGTTATCCAATATTTGATGATTTAACAACTAAAAACTGTAATAGATATGAGATTTTACTCTACCATTTTAAGAAAATTAAAGCAAAACAACGCCAAGAGCCAATATTAAAAGAAAACAATGCATCATATAAACGCGCCTTTTATTTAGCCCGAGCAATCACGGCCGTCGGGTCAATTCTGCGCGAAATTGCTTTGTAGGAACGTCAAAGTTGCCCTATATAAAATGTGCTGTAACTTAGACCGGCTTGTGGCTCTCTGTGCTAGATACGAGCAAAAAGGATGAAAAGGTTAGTTTTTTGCGCGTAAAATGCTAAAGCGTGGTATTGGGCGGTGTGTTAAACGATATTGGCAACTTTTAAGCTAACTAGTATCTGAAAATTGCTAGAATGGGAAATAGGGAGGTGTTTATAAAATTGCTTTTATAGTTACGTCTTCTAAAACTGACTCCAATGTTTAATTTATATGTTTTAGATAATATCAATATTTTTTTTAAGGCTTACGACAAATATGGTTCACTGACAGATTTGTTCACTTTGTTTATAGAACACATCAAAATTTAGCGAACCGCGTAAATTGAGCCTTGTGATAAAAATAAATATTGTATATCTTGGACGCCTTGTTGATCCCAGGTTTGATTCTCAAACTATTTTTATGTATTTTAATTAGGACACTCTCAGTAACAGCATACTCAATCCCTATTAGGTAAATATAACATAGCTGGCAACACATCTCTGTCTACGCCAACGGGAATACAGACGTAGGTACACTATGTTTCTATATAATTTACGTAAAATATTAATGAAAAACTATAGAAATACTCGACACCAGTGTATAAATTCGCATTCCTTTTTGCAATACCGCTCGCTTGTTTCAATATAAATTCCTTCAACATAAACCCGATATCGGCGGTCCTATCGTCGCTCTAATAATATCTTATTAAAAACGACACAATAATAGTAGCTATTACTCGACTATAAATGAAATAACATAATTCATTTCATTTCATTTCAATAGAAGCCCTAAAACCCAGTTTGCCCTACAAAATTCCGAATAATACCCTTTAAGCTTTAAATCTTTATTTAACAAAAGCAATTTGCGTTACACAATTAACGTGTAACGCTTTAAGGCTTCTATGGAAGTACCGCCACTGAGTTATAGTAACAGACTATTAATAATTCAATAGTCTTACTTGTTACGCGATGAGAAGGCTGCATGGATTAAAATATCTCCTCCGATTTTTTAAAGTAATGTTCATATGTACATACATAGTATATGTTCCTACATTCACATTTGATCTTCGAAGCGGTAGGCAGAAGTTAATTTTTACACTTAAGGTTTCACCAATGATATTCCACGTTTCACAATTAGGGGTGCGATATTTCCACTCAACAAAATTCGCAATTCTGTCTATATATATTAAAACATGAGTAGTTTTCATTTTGTCCCGGCTTTCATTCACAAGCAGAAGTATCTTCGAAGGAAAAGGTAGGGTTTTCGCTGTATGATAGCATGCACTGGTCACATTTGAGACTGTGACCAAACTCTGTGCTGATTCTGGGCATTTTCACACACACAAAAAAACCTAATAACAATTTTCCGGCCTATATATCTTGGATCTATAGATCACATGCCGCTCACATCCGCGAGACAGGGCACGCGAATTCGAATCGAATCGAATCGAATCGAATCGAATTGCGACGGAATAAAATTATAAATTTATATTATTTGCTGTACAGCAGGGGCGTAGCTACTGCCGTATCAGCCATATCAATGATACGGGGCCCCCGGGCTGCAGAGGCCCTGTAACGTATGCAAGCATTTTTTATTTTTGTGAAATCTTTACCCTTCGTTTGGGCCCCCAGCTAATTTTTATACAGGGCCCTGCTAAGGCCCGCTACGCCACAGCTGTACAGCTTCCAGTATAATTTAATTTCCCTCTGGAAAAGGTAAAAAATACTTCGAACAAACAATATTGCTGGAAAACTAAATAAAATAACGCAAATGTAGCCACAATGGAATTTACATATCATTAAAATATATTGTGTCTATTGTAAACTAATTCTCGCACAATGGTAAAGCGACATGTGATTGGTAGAACACAAAGGCAGCGGAACAGCTGTCACTCCATAGTACATTTCAACGTAAAAAATGTGTATTTTGAAAATTTGTCCATTCGCTTTGTTCAATTGTAACATCTTTTCTTTACCCTTTATTTTTTCATCACACTGCAGTCATGTACTCGTATTTACTGAAATTTAACGTTCGAAGAAAAATAAGCTGTTTATCGATTCTTAGGAATCGTGTATGCGTTTCTGATTTCAGAGACTTAGCTGTTTCGGGATAAAAGACAAACCTTTTTTTAAACCAATTTGTACAGAAATTGCAGAAATTTTGGTCTAATAAATAATATTATTTGAACAAACGACTGCCTCGTGGTCTCGCGGCACAAGTATGTGCCGTGCGATCTTGAGGTCCTGGGTTCGATTCCCGGGTCGGGCAAAGTGCTATTGGGTTTTTCCAATACGAAATTCTCAGTAGCAGCAAATGGAAATGTGCCCGAAAAGCGGCAATAGCCTCGCCCTCTATTACGTGGAACTGATACATACCTGGCGAAATGTACGTGCAGTAATGTACCTCTGCCTACCCCTTCGGAAATTACAGGCGTGAGGTTAGGTATGTAAATAATATTACATTTGTTCCACTAAACAATATATTATTTAGCACAGAAAAATGAGCTTACTCGCAATAAGGATTCAAAAATAATTACTTCCGCCGAGGGAGTGTGCTCACGAGATAAACCTAATCAGTACAAAACGTTCGTCGGATATTGTTCGGATAATTCCACGCCGTATTATTTCTGTTCCGCTGAGATAATCTCGCCTGCTTAATTTACAAAAAGATTATATGGGTTTATTTAAATTCAGTAGCAGATTTTGTTTTAGTGCTTCAACAATTACTTAATTCTCAAATGTTTTGGAAAACTGTAAAATGTTTTACTCGATATGGTAACTGCTTACAATGTTTGGGTACTATCATAGGATCACTGCTATGGCAATTATGCTGAATAAAGAGAGTGGATAAAATAAAGTCAAAGTCAAAAGTCAAAGCCAAAATCATCTTTATTCAAATAGACTTTTACAAGTTCTTTTGAATCGTCAATATTAAACTATTGGGCATTTAAATCTCTTAGTATTAAACTGTATCTAGATCGCACTATTTAGAATTAATTATTTTTTATTGTTCACTCATTAAAAATGTAATTTTACAGTACAAGTGTTTTCATCACTGCCTTCAGCTGGATATGAATGTCCGTAATTTTGTTATAAAAGAGCCCTTTAGAGGCCCAGTATACATACCTGGTGGCCCTTAAAACGAATCGCATTTTATATATTCGTATATGCTCATATTTTTTACAAAAGCTGCATGATTACAAAACTTTTTATGAATAAATTTATAAATCCGAACATGACAACTATTGCCCCCGATCTATTTAATATTGGGCATTTGAAATCTATCTGGTAACAATAATCCTGTAAAACATGTCGGATTTACGGATCAAACTGTACATTCGGATTGGACAAAGTAAATGGTGCTTTGCAGGCGATAGTGAATAGCCAGGCGACATTACAAAAGACACGAACCGCTGTTCCAAATGTCATGACAACACTTAGCTATCGAAGTAAATGCTGAATGTAGGTAAAAGAACCTAAAGTTGAACACATGCGGTTCTACATAGTAATATAATATTATGTGAAATTTATTGTATTATATAAGTAGTGATGGCCTTGAGTTTTAGGCGCACGGCCGAGAATCTCTTAGATGTGTAGTCCGCCAACCCGCATTAGATCAGCGTCGAACGAATCGAACCCAGCGAATCGAACCCAGGACCTCTAGATCGCACGGCACATACATGTATCGCAAGACCACGAGGCAGATATTGACACCTACTAGTTTAAATAGTATGCTATGAAGATTTGCTCAGATATTTTGCGGCGGGTCTGCGACATCAACTACTATTTTCATCAATAGAATAGTATTTTTGATGAATTATTCATGCCTTTTCATGTTTTCAAAAAATAGATTCATTTTATGCGTTGCAAACCTTTCAATGAAAATTGATGAATGTGACACAAAAGTACGATTGCGTCAGAAAAGTGAATAAAATTTATAAATTGTACTGATTCCGCGAGCTAGGCTCCATTCGGCACAGGCGTTGATATGCCCGAGCCGAGTATGTATGTACTTCTTATACACGCAACTCACTGACTTCTCTCGTTTTTATATATCTAACTGTTATATACATTTAGCTGCAATTTTTTTGACAAAAAATACGTGAAAAATTTCGTTTCCTTAAATGGTAAATAATTATGACAGCCCCGTGGCGCAGTTGGCTAGATACCAGCTTGCGAAACGAGAGGCCGCGGCTTCGATCCTCGCACCGAGACAAATGTTTGTGTGATCAACAAGTATTTGTTTCGGGTCTGGATGTTTGTGAGATCGAAAAGTCTCTTGTAGTTTCTGATACCCACGACACAAGACTTGTACCTTAATGTGGGGTCAGAACTATGTATGTGACTATTAGGTGTATTTACTTATTTATCATCGCTTTAATACCCATATCACCTGAAGATTATTCAAAAGCAAGTCATCAAATAGAATGATTTCTTTGAAATACTCTGTGATTAGGGTTTGCAATCCCGCAGTAATTTTTTCCCGCAGTAAAATTTAAAAATGCAAAAATATGCATATAATAATATTTTATTGCCTGTAGTTTAGTTACACTATATTAAAAAATAATAATAATAGAAAAATTCATACAATATCTAATAGAAAAAGTACTTTTTCATAGTTCTTATGAGGTTAGGTAGGGGGTTTGCAATCTATAGGGTTTCCTGCGTGTTAATATGGACTTATCTTACCTAAACAAACAAATAAACCAATTTTAATCCTTTACTTCGGTCGATCGGTTGATCAATCTGACTGACGCGCCCGCGCTTTTGTGGTGGAGCTAATAGGCCTTCAGTAAAAGCTGAATTACCTTGCCGAGTCAAAAAAAATGCGGGAATGCGGGAACGCGGAATTGCAAACTCTATCTGTGATCAAACTACATTCAATTCAAAGAAGGTGTAATAAACAAAAGAGAAATGGCGACTACGAATTCCAAGAAATAAGTTGGTATTCGAACGAAGGCTAATAAAGATGATATTGGAATAAACTGAGAGTTACCCAGACGGAACCGGCTGTCAGACGCGACCTGAATCACATAGACTCTACAAATAGCGAGAATCAATAACGGAGTAGCTTTTCCATTCCTTGCTCAGCAAAAAACCAGTGGCGCTCTAAATTAAGGACGGTGCTAAGTGGTTCTTGACATGTACAGTGTACTAATTAGTTTTAACAATTGAGATATGGATCTTCTTTTTGCGTAAAATGGCTAAAAGCACAGAAAATTTTCAGAGCTGGAACATATCTCTTAATATTTTTCAGTCTTTATGTCTCCAAAAGCATTTTATCTTCATAAATAGGAAAACAGTAACTTTTTTTTTCATGAAAGGACTGATGAGAGAACAAGTCAATATCATCAGGTCACTTCGATGAAGTAGTATAATGAAATTATGAAAATAAGCTGTAAAAAATTTGCAACGATCGATATCGTGTAGCATTATAATAAGCAATTGGATCCCCAGTAAATAAAACTAATAATCGAGGGAATTGAAAGTAAAAAGGGCTGTAATGGCTCTAGCCAGTTACGCTAGAAGTAAAGAAAAATTTAATTACCTCTATTTATCGTGTTAGACTTAATAAATCGTTGAGTAATAGCATGAATTAATGTTGTTGATCTGAATTTATAGTGTTGACATTTTTTTCCCAAACATATTCATAATTTTCTGGAAAACAAGGATATAAAATATTTTTGCCTCGTTTTTCCTGTTGCGTAGGGAGCTGGTATGTCATTAAGAGGATTTTTTTTTTTGTAAGAGCTCAGAGCCTAGAAATGTAAAAATTGGCAATACGCTTCCCCTTATATTCTCAGCCTATAGACATCATTTGACATGTAAGTACCAATTACACGTTAGTTACAACGCCTTTTCATATAGACTTTAATTACAAATTTCAAATTCCAAATATTCTTCGTTAAACTAGATGAAGTCTCGCTTACCTTTGATGCAGCACTTGAAAACGCCCTCAGCTCAATGCTCGTTGAAAAGACTCCTTAAACAAAATAAAGTGTCCTTAAAATACTTCACTCGTTAAACAAGAGCTTTAATCTTTTTCTGTAATGTTCTCTAAAGAAATAAGTAACGTAGAACTTTGCTGCGCTCTTTGAAAAGAACTTTGACGAATCTATCAATTTATACACTCTTTAAAACAATTGTTTTAAAGAAAAAAAACAACTAAACAACAAAACTTTTATACAATAAAAGAAAAAAAAACAATACAGTGGTATGAAAATATAACTGCCTTGTGGTCTCGCTTAATACTTAACACTACACACGTTTTACTCAACTAATACCCGAAAGTCTCTAGTTCCATCAAACATATGAATAGTCTTTTTTTAGAAAAAAAAACATACTTTATCCCAAATAATATGTACTAGGATAACAGCAAACAAAATAGTCATAAAACCCAATAAATCAATAAATCCTCAGCCCTCACAATACAAGAAGCCTGCCGCGATAAATCTGGGAAGAGTTTGCAATTCAATCCAGACGTGACTGAGTATTACGAATTGTCATATCTGCGCCAGATGTCGGCTAAAACCGGTTACGTTTGACCTAGTGTACATACAGAATAGTATATTTTTTATTATGATATGTCCAGATAAATCTTCGTAATATAGCAGTATTGATATCTTTATTACACGTCCCATTTCTGGGCACGAACCTCCTCTACAAGGGATAGGATTTAGGCCGTAGTCCACCACGCTGATCAAATTTATTATAAATATTCAGAAGGTTAAAGCAAGCAAGCAGTGATGGCCTCGAGGTTTAGGCGCGTGGTCGAGAATTTTGGCGGTCGCAGGTTCAAACCCCAGGCACACACCTCTGACTTTTCGAAGTTATGTGTGTATTCACCATAAATTATAACTTGCTTTAACGGTGAAGGAAAACATCGTGATAAAACCTGCACACCTAAAAGTTCTTAGGAATTTCTTAGGTGTGTAGTCCGCCAACCCGCACTAGGCCAGCGTGGTGGACTAAGGCCTAAACCCTCTCAGTTGTAGAGGAGGCTAGTGCCCAGCAGTGGGACGTATATGGGCTGATGATGATTCAGAAGGTTGGAACTCAGCCTAAGGATTCGCTAATCATAAATTAGTAAATACACCCAACAGTACCACAGAGTGTTGAAATAAAATACAAGTTTGGTATCGTAAGTATCACAAACTACGAGAAACTTTTCGGTCTCAGAAGCACTCAGACCCTTAACAAGTATTTGTGGATCAAATAAATATTTCTCTCGGTGCGCGCCCGTCGATGTTATATGATCTATATTCTATGGTATTGCTTACTTTACGGAACTCTTTGCTTTTAAGTAGACTTCAATGTAAGGATGTTAATCAATTTCTTGTATATTGTAGAAAATTCCTGGTTAGGAAGGTTCGGACGGAGTGGGACGACCGAAAACTATACAATTATTTAGCTGCCGCGGTTTTTCCATTGCCTCTTTTCTTCACCTTTCTTTCTTTTTAAGCTAGGAATACAATTTATATCGTTTTTTACTTTAATATGTTTTATTTCATGACTCAGTCGCTTTAATTTATTTCTAGCTTATCTTTTTGTACATCCACTATTATTTTATACATACATTTTTAAAAACTTAATCACTACGATATAGATTTTTAACAATCATAATCTTATATGCAAACGTCCTTCCAAAGTCATCCCACGTTTATTAGCATAAATATTTTGAGAGCCAGCTTAATCCCCTTTTCAAAGTCTATTTATATTCAAGAAGCGAAAATATCATTTTCGATATATTGCTTTTTAACCACTCTAAGCAATCCTTTATGTAAAGTACTAGGGTACTTTGGCAAGGTAAGTCTCAAATATGAAAATATTTTAGGCGTTATGAAAGTAGGAAGTTAGTTAGTTATTTTAACTACGAGTATTACATACTACTTCTTACAAAATATATAGAATTGACATCATAAATCGGAAAATCGGGTGTTAATTTTTTTTCATATATTTTAATCACTTTTAGCGATTTCGGATGCACAATATTACTTTGTATAGCCTCCAATATCATCTCCAATCACAGTAGTATAAAGATTACAAGTCGAGCCATCGATCTCAACAGCTCACAGTCAACACCAGACCTCTTCAGAGCACTCCGTACTCCGCGATTTTTCTCGTAAAATACCATTCAATTTTCTACTTAACGTAAAGCGGGAATCCAGTGGATTGACACGGAATAACCTCTATTATTTCAGTCAGTAACGTAATAAGACAGAAAGGGCACTGATCAAGCGGACGGCGGAGTCGACGGGTAAATCGTGACGAGGGTCCTAACATTGTAAGACGATGGCCGGAGTATAGTCAATAAAATAACATTTGACACAAGTTTGCGACCTACTTTTACATAGTAGTGAGTAGTGACCGGGGTCGAGGACATTCGCAATATAAATAAAATACTTTGTCATGCATATCTTTTAGTAAAAAACCGTACTGGCAGGTATAATTTAAATTTAGAACGACTGCACTGTCAAAAATAAATTTTAAACAATTATTGTAAAAAAGGAATTGTTAAAAAATCGATTGGAAAATAATCAAAAATTTTGTTACTGAAATTGGTCGTTATCTTCATACAATAATCATCGTCCGGACCAGATCTAGTGGCTGTTATAGCCTTTCAATGGTTTTACTGTATCATTTTAAAGTCGTGGATTTATTTGAACGTGGCAAATTTAAAATTATTTTTAAATAATAGAGTACATATAACCGTGCTGAATCAGCGTTAATTATTACTTATTTACCAAAAAAATATACTTTTAATCATTAAACATTTTATCTTTACTAAAATAAAAACCAAAAAAAAAACAAGATTTTATAAAATTGTTGGTAAGGAATAAACTCAAAAATTACTTAATCGATTCGCATTACATTTGGTGTAGACTACTTTTTTTAAATAAAATTGTGCCTGGGTGAAACAACAAGGAAATACTACAATGTGCATACCTAGCATCACAGTTGTAGTGGAGGCCCGTGCTCAGCAGTGGGACGTATATGGGCTGATGATGATGAATAATAATACGAGAATCCTACCTTGGCTGACACCGCCTCCAAGAATAACAATAATTAAAACTACATTATATTATCGTAATAATTTGATTGACTTTTAAGTAGTCTAATATTTTTCATTTAATTTTACATAGGAGAACATTAAAAAATATTTTAATCATTGTTTGTTATTCATAGGTATGTGTTGAGTTAGATTTGAAGTGGATAGATATAGAAGAACCTACCTAGCTTCTTGCGTCGTAAACACATAGATCGTACCTATATATTGATGTAGAGAAATAGTAAGCTGATTATAATTAAGTAATAGAAGAAACGCAATTATTTTTTTACTTTTTAGTGCATTTTAATTTGTTTTGGAATAGGTTTTTTTGAAGGCGGTTTTACGAAATTCAGCTTAATAGAGACGAGTTAAAGATAGAAGGATAGAGGGAAGATATTTGGACTTATTGAATAACAATTCCCATATTTTTTAATCTATGGTGTGTCTAAGGTTGCATTCATAAACGAGTATATTTACTAGACCAAATAAAAAAAAGAATTACTCTTATACATACATTTGCAGAGAAAGTCGTGATAACCTCGAGGTTAAATGTTCGAATTGAATGTTCGAATGAGGTCGAGTTGAATGTTTTCGGTTGTGGATTCAAACCCCAAACATACACCTCCGACTTATCAAAATGTGTATTCACAATGAATTATTTTACGTTTTTTTTTAAAGATAAATCTGTTCTATAGATATTTTAGTATTATTGAGTTCACAGACAACGTTTTTACTTTCCCTTCGTTCTCTGTATCAATATTTATTAAAATCTAACTAACATTCACGTTAAAAAGTTGGGTTCTTTTTTTCAATAGCATTATAGGAATGTAAAATCGCATATGAAAGCCCTTTGAGTTTGAAAGGAAAATTAATAATCACGGAGCTCTTTGCGCCGGGAATGGTTGCGGTCGTCTGCTCTCTGGATAAACCCATTATGGAGAAAAGGCTCCCTCTAATTACACGTCGCCTGGAAATGTACACTTTTTAGATTTTATGCATTCATATCTTCAATTTCAGTCCGCTTGTTTGGTAAAACTTTTCATTTTATAATCCTGAATACGAGCAAACTCGGGATATATTATTTCGGAAATATGGATCTTTTAATGTCATGGAATCCTTTTTGAAGCCAAGATTTTTGTAGATGCTGACGGTAAAGCTTCTTGATTGCCATTTTTGCGTAACCTAAAACAACCAGACTTAGCAGTACGCTCAATGACTGAAAGGAACATAACAATCCGCTCTATACCTTGGCACCTTGGCCTTGTGGTTAGTCAGTAGATACCCCTGTGTGCGGGCTTAAATCTTCCAATCCGAGAAATCTTCAGAATTACTTCTCTCATTAACCTTTTTACGTTGTAATTAATATTATTAATGCTAATTCTAACTTCAATCGAAATTTAACTCTAAGTTCTTAGGAATTTCTTAGGTGCGTAATCCGCCAACCCGCACTAGGCCAGCGTGGTAGTCTGAGGCTTAAACCCTCTCAGTTGTAAAGGAGGCCCGTGTCCAGCAGTGGGACGTATATGAACTGATGATGATGATAACTCTAACTAACTCGGTTGTTATGCTTAAATATCCAAGACCGCTGACACCGTCACAGCGAATCAATATCGTATTTTATCCCCCACTATCGAGGACAGTGTACACGTACTTAGTTGGCCACAACATCGAATTTGCATTACCGTCCGTCAGGGCTGTGACAGTGGCGTTAAGGCGATGGTAATTACCCAGAACATTCGTGGGATATCATGGATTTCCAGTTCATTGAGTAATTGGATTTCAGCTCGCGTAACAGCCGCCCATTTCGCCAGCATTGTAATAATGTGGTCGCGAATATAATCGTGTTTACACGCTGGCTTACAGAATAGACGCCTAGATGGCGCAGCCTTTGGACTACTATTATTCCAAGCTAACCATGAAAAACTATATTTTATGATTAACTTATCATCACCATCTTAAACCAAAAATAATAAAATAGTATATTTAAATCATTAAAGTAAATCTGTAATAATTATTTAAACTATGAAGCTAAGCTATGAAAATCAATATCTATTCACAAAATTGTTATTTAGCAAGGCACTCAATTCTTTTCATCTATAAAAAAAATTCTTTTAGAGCGAAGTCAATATGCTTTCTGTTTGGCGATACTTGAATATCCAATTCCTATATGCATTATTGTAATAAATTTTCTTTGTCCCTACGCGGCAAAGTGACTTCCATGCTCTTCGATTCGCTAGAGATATCATCTCGCCACTTGACACAATTATGGCGGCCTATACTATCGCCTCTTGATGTAATCACTTGATCCAACAAATTTAACGAATTATTTTTCACCAATTTTGTATCTATAGTCATAATTATCATCATCATCATCACCCCATAAACGTCTTACAACTAGGCCTCCTCTTCTACCAAGGAGGGAGGGCCGAGGAGGGGGTGTAACTCGCATTTAAAAATTTATTGATCATTGATAATTTACTTAACTGCCTCGTGGTCTCGCGGTACAAGTATGTGCCGTGGGATCTAGAGGTCCTGAGTTCGATTCCCGGGTCAGGCAAAGTGTTATTGGGTTTTTCCATTAGGAAATTTTCAGTAACAGCCCGGAGTCTGGAAATGTGCCCGAAAAACGGCAATAGGCTCGCCCCCTATTACGTGGGACTGATACATACCTGGCGAAATGTGGGTGCAGAAATGCACCTCTGCCTACCCCTTCGGGGAATACAGGCGTGAGTTTATGTATGTATGTAATTTACTTTAATATGTTATTTTACAGTTGTGTCTTGTTGCAGACATATTAATAAAGGTTTAAGGCATTATCATGAGACTCAAAAATATAAAAAATTATCAAAAAACAAAAATGTATTACACCAAATCTTCGGCTACTACAACTACTGCGTTTTGAATGTTAAAACATCTATAATTGTTTAGTTTTTGCCATCCGTAATTATTATATATTTTATAACGTGCGTATATGAATCTGGTGGTGGCTTATTTTGACTACAGTAAAACCAGGCGACTTGACCAGGGCGACCTACCATCTCACTGAATGTAGGTGAAAACTACAATTCTTGTATCGTATTTCAGCTTTTGCAGTATCAATTATATTATTCATTGAATAACCAGAGAAGGATCAATCCTTACCTTTCCTTCGAAATAACTCTCTCCCATTATTTACTACCTTATCACATTTCAACTCTAGGAATATTGAAACAAGCCAGAATTCAGAATTATTTCAACCGCATTACTTGAAATTCTATCTTCGAAACACGGTATTCAAAGTGTACAGCACCAATTTACACAGAATTTTACATTGTTCCATCAATTCTTGGTACAACGAAATGGATTCTTACAGCGAATGTAGCTTTGATTTGAAGGTTGTTCAATAAAAATCGACACAATAAGTGTAGACAAAATGGGAGAACGCAAAGACGTTCTGTTTACCTCTAAACCTACATTTATTCAAATTTAAAATAATCTTTATTCAAGTAGACTTTTACAAGTACTTTTCAATTTGTCAGTTTAATAAGCTACCGCCGCTTTGTAACATATTACTGCTGTTGAGAAGAAGCGGCGCAAGAAACTTCCTCAGCAACATAAAATGTCAATAGTGTCCTGCAAAAGTCTACCATCATGTCAAATAAATATTGGAAATATGTTTTGTCTCGCTTCCTCTAACCTCACAGGTTTCTTAACAGAGCAAGACAATAGTACCTATATCCCAACTTACTATCAATATGACGATAATGGTATATTACTATATACATACACTTACGCCTGTACTTCCAAAGGGGTAGTATATTTCCACAAAACATTAGTCAAATATCAAGCCTTCATACTGCTACTTGACTTGGTAATCGACCTTGAGAGGCCGCACATTTATGCCACCGATTTACCTACCCTGTGCTCTTTTTTTATTTTATTTTATATTATCTTGACCAACGCTTTTTAATCGCGTGAGGTTCAATAAATTAATTGTTTGGCCTTCGGTATTATGCGGCTGTTGAAACGAATGTAGCGATTTTGATACATAGTTTGTTGGGAACCTGGTTGTAGTATTTTATATTGTTGATAAAAAAAAATATAATATATTGCAAAGCCGCGGCCAAAAGCTAAGAAATAATGGAAAATACTTTTTATATTATCATTCCGGAAAATAACAATACAATAAAGAGTTAAAATTTAAACAATGTACATTCTATTCTTTAGGGTAATTTTTTCAATTCTACCAAAAATATTTCCAATGGTTTCATACAAAAATATTCAAGCTGAGTACATATTTTCGTACGGTACAGCTGAGTGGGTAAATGTTTCGCTACTATTCCAATGCGAAAAAATAACAATGTTTCAGCAAACACACGTCGGTTATTCTTTTTGATTTTTGTCGTAAGCAAACGTAATCATGTTTGGAACACGTACGAACATTTTCGATATGTTCTATATTGTTTTTTTTTTCCACTTCACTTGTTTAGAATGTCCTTCCAGAATATGCTATCCTGGTGTTTTATCAAAGGTAAAAGACATAATAATTAAGTATATATTTTTTTTAATTTTGGTGTTGCTAGAGCACAAAAGTCCATTCATATCTTTTTTATACAGACATGGCAAGCGACTAAATGTTTATTTAATAGAATAGCAAGACCTGTTTATTTATCTGATGTAAATTTATAGCTCAGCTCTAAATTGTCATCTATCAGTCATATTAGTACTTGGTCAATAATATTTATAATTATTAGATAGTAACAGAAATTGCGTTCTTCTAAATAATTCCTAAGAATCAATAAAGGTTTGTCCCGCTTGAATATACATAGCAAAAAATCCCTATTATATTACTAATCTCAAAATAAAGAGTAGCTTAGCACGAAACTGACCCATTCTATTTCCGTCAAAATCGATGGCTGGGACTACACGTCCGCTACCACGGGCACACACTCGAAAACCTTCAATGAAGTCATTATTTGTAAAGAACTCACGTAATCTCGCTTTTATGAAGAAAATTCTAGTAGTAAGGTCTTGATCAATGAGTACGTAAGCCGTAAGCGGATTAATACGGGTCATCTGACCAAGACATTTAAGATCCGTGGTACAAGGGCGTATTTATGTCGGCTTTTTCATGAAACGTTAGATTACGTATAAGAAGAATTTATTCCGATCTAAATGAAAATGATTTTTTCCCTTCTTCTTTGCTGTTAGACACCTTCCACATCGGTTTGTTATGAAGCCTCGTTGATCACAAGGGATGTACGATCAAAAGTTTAGTATTCAATTGTCCATCTAAAGAAATTTATCTACGAAAAAAATGCTCGATTGTTTTTCGCATTGCTTATGGGAATAACCTCGCCTCTTATAACATAGGACATACTAAGTCACATGCACACAGTCCAACTCACATACAAATGCAAATCTAGTTGATGTCAGAATCAACGATATTTGTGGATCACACAAAAATACCCCAGAGTAGTGCTCGAACTTGCAGTTTGTCGTTTCAGTCTTTTCGATTAAATTTTCTACCGCCAACTAAAATTAATAGTGAAACTCCAATAAAGCACTCCAATAAATTTATTCAAATCTTCGCGAGAGCGATGAGATATAAACACAGACTGCACCGAACGACGGAACTTCTAAATTACTTACAATATAACTTGGATTTTATTTCAGAAGTGAATTTATATAATTTGTAATATTAATTCAAAGTGGTCCCGTAATATTATTCCTTTTTTAAACTTTTCGGAGCAAAAACAATACAAGTGGATGGGTTTTGTGATATTCAAGTAACTATGTTAGAGAGAGATCAATATATGTGACCATTGGGTATATTAATTGTTTCAAACGTGACAAATATTAAATTTATTTTATTAACAAATTAGTCAACATTTATTAAGAACCGTTCAACTGTTCTTGCTTAATTGAGTAACGAATAACTATAGATAAAAACTTTCGCATTTTTAATGTTAGTGGTTGGTAAGATTTTATTTTCGTTACTTATATTTCTCCAAAATTACTTATTAGTTACCTACGTAGTGTTCATTAAAAGCACAAAAAGCGCTTTCGCATGAATACATGCATGTAAAATTCAGCGTCAGTTGTTCGCAATGTCATTGACAACTGCAGCTCTAAAAGGGGAATAGAAAAACAATGAACGCAGCAGTCGAATAACTGAAACTCGACATTTCATGCAACGTTCGCATTTTAATAAAAAGTTGTACTATGCCAAAGAGATTCCATTTTATTTTGCAAACGGGAAAACAAACAGCAGCATATTGTAAACAAAATATTTGAGAGATTTTTGCGTCCAAACATACATAAACACACCACCAACCCGCCCATTGGTGAAGTAAGGCCTAAGCCCTCAGTTGGAGAGGAGGCCTGTGCCCAGCAGTGAGACGTATATGGGCCGATGATAAAACATAAGCAATTAAACAAAAGGTAAAATGCGATGACCTCTTTTGTAATTTTGTAAAGTCAAAGAATAAAATGAGAAATCCGTTCGAAAATCAATTACCAGCCGTCGTACCCGCTGTCCGGCGCAGTCGCGGTCCCGTGTCCAACATATTGATGGCGGGGAAAAGTTTCTATCTCTCATTGCAGATACTTTAAGCGTACATGTACGGTTTCATAACTTATTAGCAGATAGGATTATTCCGTATGTCTCTTCGAAATTAATGTAACATTAATACATACGAGTACACTCACGCCTGCATTTTTGCACCCACATTTCGCCAATTGTGTTTCTGACCCGCGTAAAAAGAGGCGAGTGTATTAGCATTCCTGCGGCACAACTCTATATTGTACACTATTCTCTGACACTAATCAGTTTAATTCGAGGTCGATAATTGTGTAACAACGGCTCTTTAACTACATCAGTGTCGGTACTTCCATAGAAGCCCAAAAGCCTAACTTGCCTTTGAAAAATTTCGAATAATAATCTTCAAATCTTTATTTGACAAAAGCAATTCGACATATAAATGAGAATATACTGATCCCACAATAAGCAATTATAAACTAGATATTAAACAATTAACTTTTAATGCTTTTGGGCTTATATACCGGGAGCTGCGACTCATTGTACAAGCACTTTACGGTCTATTCACCCTTGTGTCCACGTGATTGAACTTTAATTATTCCCCCAATTTGGTTTAAAGTATCGAGCGGGTAGGAATTCGGCTACGTTGATAACTTTTATGTAGTTTTCGTCGTACAAAAAAATGCGTTTGGTTTTTTTCTGTGTTCCTTCTCAGAGCGTTATTTTATTTTTTGCTTATATATAAATGTTACCTACATAATCTTTGGAATAGGTGAAGCACAACTCCGCTAAACTTAACTCATACAAATAAAGATGTTCTTCTTATTGCAAATAAAAATATAATAAATTCACCTTCTAGTGAAAAATCATAATTGACTATGGACCTATCCTATGGTTGGTTACTGACTGTATTAGAGTCTTACTCAGTTAAACGATCGCGGACCCTAAACTTTCGGTACGAATCGGTTTTCATTAAATCAACGCTGAAACGTGGCTATAACACTTTCATATTAATTTATTGTTACGCTAATAAAAGAAACTTTCAATTTCAAGGCCCCATATAAGATATGGCGTGACAAACAGTGGAATGTAATCGGAGTCAACAACGTCGCGAGTTCGCGACACTGCCGCGGAGTGATACATGTTCGTGTTTTTGTCCTAAATATCCTCTACCGTGTAATTTAGTATTGCAAAATATGTATGCGTAGTTTAATTGTGAGCAAAAAACATCACCCGTACGAATGTGACGTAACATGAAACACTATCTGACTGATAAATAACTTTTAGTTGCGTTTCTTTCGGTTTCTCACTTGCTGGTCTAATTTTCCGACAGAGTTTTAGTTTCAGTCTGGATAACAACTGCTGTAACACCCGTCAGAGTGACGTACTAGTTTAAAAAAAAACAACTACGATTCTCCATTCCTAAAGACAACAAACAGACTAACTATTCCTGAGACACCATAATATCATAGACTCAAACTTAAACAGGTTGCTAAATCCCCATTCGCGTACATTGTTAACGTACATTCATCCATATATAGATACTAATAATAACATCAATACCTGCGCACAATACACAATACTTCAACGAATCCATTCCCTTATTACGAAGCAATAAACTCGTGTAGCAGACAAAATCCCTAATTAAGGCAAAGATTACGCGACTTATAAAAGGGTCAAGAATCTTAATAACCATCTTCCACTGAACTAATAATACGGCTTCAAGAACGAGGGCACTTAAGAGTTGGGTTAGGCTTGTTGTACCACTTAGCGCGATCAAACGGCTGCCCTCAGATTCGAGTATTAACCCGTACTTAATATGGAAACGGGGAAAGTGGGAAAACTTTATCGACAAACCCTCAGTCAGGGTCTAGTCGGAGATGCCGGTCGGCGCGACCCTGCTGCGCAAACAATGAACTTCGGGCCTAAGCCGAAGGAAATGAGCCTGCTAAATGGTTAATGTACCAGAAACTTGTTACGTACGCTCAAGATTTATAGAGAATTTGGCCTGGAATATTTTATAAGTTATTGAATATATGTAACTTGTACTGTCGATGGTACTAATGGTAGATGTAAAAAATAATAATTTTAAATATGTCATGATTATAAAATTATGAAAAAAAGTAACTTTTGTATGTTTCCACGTCAAAATATCAGCGCAATTGGGCCAGTTACGGCGAAAAAGCGTAAGAGACAAAAAAAGTTACTTTCGCATTTATAATTTAAGTACCTACATGGTTCATACGCTTTATACACGCACACACATCTATGTCACTAGAATATACGAAACCCTAATAAACAAAAGTTCATGAAAAAATAAAGCACAAACCAAACAAAAGCAGGATAAAAATATTTGGGGGACGGTTCCTGGCATGTCAACCTTTGTATTCATATCGTAACGCCATCTCAATAATAAAATCTATCCTGACAGCCAAGATATTGAACCGAAAGGACTAAGTATTTCTTTTATGCTTCGGATATTACTTTAGGCTTAGTTAAATATAAATACATATATTGAGATTAAAAAATGGTTTATATGATGTACTAGCTGACCCGGCGAACTTCGTTCCGCCTAACAGCCGTTTTTTTTTGCCTTACTTATTCCTTATTACATTAGCTATCTGCCAGCGAAAGTCCTGTTAATATTGGTCCACCCGTTTCAGAGATTAGCCGGAACAAATAGACAGACAAAAATTGTAAAAAACGTTATTTTGGTATATGTACCGTGTATGCATTTATTAAAAAGCGGTTATTTCAATGTTACAAACAGACTCTCCAATTTTATTTATTTGTATGTATGTATAGATGAATACTATGTTTATGTATTTCTAACATAGTCAAGATACATATGATTCTAAAAACATTTACATAATAGCATAAATATAATGGTGAAATATAGAAGTAGGCAATCATGATTAAGATACACCTTTAATTGAAATATAATATTCAGTGCCTTATAATTTAATATATTCTCTTTCATTCAAATTTGCTTAGTGAATTAGTTATGTTTCATCGAAAACTTATATTAAATCCTCTTGACTACATAAATTGCTCTTAACAATAGATAAATGAGGATCGTACATATTTTATTAACATAGCTTTTTCGCCGTACCCTTTGCAATTCTCAATGAGAATTTTTCTTTTTTTGATGTATAAATATAACGAAATCACAATTGCTATACCTGTTCCATAAATTTCAAAATCAAATAAAACATTATTGAGTTTTTTTCTGTACAGAACTTAACAGTAGTAGCATAGCTTCTGAATATACACTGCAATCGAAAAAAAACGTTGAATAAGTCACCCCAACACATTTTCTTCAATATCACCCGGATAGCAGGAATCATGACATAAGCACACAAAAGGTAAGGAATAAATAAAGCGTTGTGAGAGGTAAATGAGCGTTCCGTGACTTGGTAGAACCGAGGCCGATGCAACAGGTCCCGGTGTTTGCTGACGTGCTCAGCCTGGCAATCTTTCGCTTTATCCGCTAACTTCCTCGGCTATCACACACGTAGCTCAGCCGAATACGGTTTTCGCTTAACGCTCGTATGAGTTTTGTTTACTGATTACTTGTGAGACTGTTTCGCTGCTTTTCGTCTGTAATAATATAAGTAGCAAATACGGTGGACGTATTTACGCTTTGCAAAGTGAGCGGCATAGGATGGATAAGAGAATACGAGGATCGGGGAAGGCCCTTATCCAGCAATGGACCGCTATAGGTGATCGTGATGTCCCACTAATGACCAACCGTGTTTCATCTCGTACATTCTTTGTTTAACTAAGTTAAATTTTCAAAAGCCCAATAATCTTCCCCGGATACCTTTGTGATAAAAAAAATGTGTTGATATTGAGAACTTCCTAATGGAAATCCCCAATAACATTTTGCTCGGAAATCGAATCGATCGCTAGACCAACTGGTCAGGCAACAAAATCCAACATTACCTTATTGGTTACCCTATATATTTAATAATGACATTCCCATTAAATAATGAAGTAAGAAAAAATACCTACCATAGACCACTATGGAAATAATATTGTAACCGAAACTCTCGTATTTTTCAAGCGGTCGTATTTCACCTTGCCCCAGATACATCGCCCTAAATCTCCGCCAGCTACAAGTTCCGAGCCGCAAGTATACCTATGCCTTGTAAGGCATAAACTACGGTGAACTTTCTAGAGGAAAATGTTAGGTGTTCTAGTAATTTCGCATCGTGAAGTTTATGTGAAGGATCTTTTTGACCCAATTTACTATTTTTTTTACTCTTTGTGATTTTGTTGCACTGTTTATTTTACAGAATTAGAATTGGTGGAGTGTAAGGGCAGGGTTTGTTAGTTATTTTGCTGAAAAAATAAAATGATACTGTGGTCAAGCCTTCTAGAGATGACCCTATTTTTATAAGATCACTGCAAACTGAGCGTAAGTGTAGCAAAGTATCGACTATTTTTTTAGGAAAAAACAATGTCGGTTATCTCTTACGTATACTTATTAAGTATGTTCTCTAATCCTAGATCTAAAAATACTCATGTGAATGAATATCAAAATCAAATTTTGCTCTATTTTAAAAACGGCAATAGGCTCGCTGTTACATTACGTGGGACGAAAACATAATTGGCGAAATGTTGCCTACTCCTTCGGGGAGTAAAGACCTGAGTGTATGTATGATTTTTTTCTGATACTGGTCTTAAAACTGCATAATATATGGATCACTTAAAGTTGTCACCTTAAAAATGTCAAATCCGCAGTCGTTCATTACATAAACAGCATGTAACCCGCTACGCGATTTAGCTAGAAAATATACGAGCTGAAATGTATTTTCGAATGTGTCGTGAATTTCCAGAAACTTCTCGACACGGCGTGTTATTAGAGCTACAAAATTAGATGTGAAATGGTTCTCCGAATGGAAAATCGATTGCTGCGGAAATGAAATAGGCAACACCGTCAACGTTTAAATTCTCAAAAATATTTACATATATGTACATATATAAATAAATAGAATTGCGATGGTTTCTGATTAATACCGTGGCAATATTTTCAATTCTCGGAATCTTTACTAATTAACTCATAACTACTCATACTACTATAATACTCATACTCATATAATTCTAGACATGTAGGAAGTTTATATGTAAGCTAGCCTTCGCATTGCTGTAATTTAGAGGCCAAGTTATGAAAACAGACTGAACCCGCTGCATTTCAATCGATTTTTCCGAGGCTGTTATTTGTTTCGGACTCCTCAAAGGCTCTGAAGTTGAATGTATTTATATAATCAACATGGCCAGTTTCGCGTGTCTATGCCAATTGGAATACGTATAAGTAACAATACTGTAGTGAAAAACAAGTTTATCAGTATTGTACTGAATTCATTTATTCTCTCATAATTATAAGTGCGATCTCGAGTCGAAAAGATCGAATAAGAATCGAAAAGATCGAAAAGATGTTATATATTAGGTCTTCTGGTTAGTTTTGAGGGATTTATTAAAAACGAAATACTCTTGTATTATAAAAAGATAATTTAATTTTAATCAAAAATGCTCCATTACTAGCTACAACCTTTTGCCATTTTTCGGGCAACCAATGGATTCCATCGTAAAAAAAAACTGATCATCTTTTGAAGCGATCCATTTTTTAATACATACGATTTTTTTATAAGTGCTGATCTGCGAGTCTGTGTTGCATAGATCGAAATTGAATGTAGAAGGGCGCAATCTGGTGAATTTGCGGCTTGCGGTAACACTTCCCTCTAAAGATCTCTTTCTGAAGACCTCTGAAGAAACAGTAGTAAATGACGAAAATGGGATTTATCGCGTTCCATATTTAATCACACTAAAAACTTGCATGCGTTTACTGTAAATGAGTTACTTCGAATAATTAAATTGCAGGTTAAAACACGCAACATCGAATATCTAAATAATTTGTACCGACGTGACGCGACAACATCTTGACACGTTCCCTCAAAACTAACCGGAAGACCTAATATTATTGTGTAATATACGTAGTGCATTTCAACATAAGTTCGTCATTTGACGAGATAAAGAGAGACTCTTTCATGCCTTGATAGCCTTTTTTGAAAGCCGTATTTTCCATCAGACGCATTTTCATAATTTTGCCGAGTCAATATAAGAAAAATATATCATGATGTATTTAATTTGTTAATACTATATTCTTGTGTGAGTATTGGAATCAAGCTTTAATATTTAAGCGTGCGCTTCATACAAGAAGGCTATAAATACGGTCCGCTAAGCTTTCCATTTCACAGTCACTTCTCTCTAATAAAATTTCATTCATACATACTATATCGCGATTCATAGAAAGGTTGTAAAATTATTTTAGTACTTAAATTTGAAGTAGACCATAGTCCAGTTGGTGTACCAACACGTACCAAAAACATGATTAATATTAGCTTGGCAATAGTTTATTTATTTTATGCTTTCTATATAATTATGTATAGGGCCGGACTCAATGCCTAAGGCATTCTTTTACAATCAACCTTAGGGTGATACAGAGATGCAAGTAGGTGCATTAATAACGATATACTGAAATATATAAACAAATACAATATTAATTAGACCACTAAAAACTATACATGTATATACTGGCATATATAGCAGGCCAATAAAATACATAAATAAATAGGTGGAAGACAATGTTGTCTTATAGATGCTTTTTATATTTTTTTAAATATGTTCATTCTTATTTACCTGAATGGTTCAATTCACGGGTCGAGCCGTGTTTCAAGCTTTTTGTGCTGCTAGAGAAATATTCCTAATTAAAAATGGCAATAACAATTTTTTCCAGACAGATTTCACTCCACGTAACACATTAAGAGTTTTCCAGCTCCTCCTTATATTTTTTCTGATTCTTTTCGTTGCGGGATCATGAAAAATTAAGTTCCCTTAGATTCGCTGAGCTTCAATGATCGGCGTCAATACTGTGCGTGCCGCGGTTGATCCTCAAGCACAGGAGTTACAGTGGCGGGTGTGTGGTGGGATAGGGCCAACATAACATTAGTGAATTAAAGATATACCCAGTAGAACTGGTATCTTTTCAGCGCAGTCTTCTCGATCTAGCGACTTCTCAGCGCAATCTACACTACCGCGTGGCTTATTTTAAATATATTTTCATCATGCATAATACTCCACATTTTCCTAAAGAATAGCTAAGTTAGCATACTCCACTTGCTCTCAGGTGAATTTATTAAGCTGATATATGAGGCGCTGCCTACCGCATGTGCCACTTTATGACGCTAGGGCGACTTGTTAGAGTGTCTCAGGAATAGTAAATTATTATTATGAAAATCAATCTTTTATTATATATTCTTTCTATAGACATTTCTCGTTTGTATTATTATGAATGCTTTGTCGCTAAAGGGATTGGCGGAGTGTTTTAAATTTCGTGCTAAGAATTTTCCAAAAGCAAATCCGATAACACTTTTGGGAACCGACTCCCAAACCTGACAATTAAAGAACGAGGCAGTCCCCAATCGATTCCGCGCTTGCCTTAATTACCTTCTTAACCTAAATTTAGCCCAAAACCCCAGCTTGCCTTACGAAATTCCGAATAATAACAAAAAAATCTTAAAATGCGAATATCCTGAGCCCACAATAAACAATTATGAACTAGACATTACACACTACCGCCAATGAAATTTATAACCTATATTTATTTATAATATACATACTCAAGCATTAAGCTAGGACTCATAACACCCACAATGGAAAAACGGAACGTATAGAAGCCGCAATAGACACATCAGCGGCTTAACTTTACTATCAAAGTACACGTTCATAAAGAGGAGTCGTATTCCATTATGACGTGGGAAATGTTAAGGTGCGGCGGCGTAATCCCGCGCCAGTACAATGCCAGAAGCCCGCTTCAAACGAAACTTGCGGGATTACTTGCTCTATTGTAGTATTGGACGTGTGTGACGTCACTGCGAGAACTATACAAATAAGTACATACATGCTTATATCGCCGAAGAGGTAGAGACGTATTTCTAATATATACACTTTTGCATACAGATTCGCTCGCTTTAATATATGAAAATCTTATGAACATCTCTTTAAAAAAAATAGACCCTCCTTTAATCCCCTTTGTGATCGGAAAATCCTTTCTTAGACAACACTTACGTTATAACTGACTATAAAAAACTACGCTTAGATAGTTATGACATATTACGCTTGTACTTATATTTGTCTCTAGAGCAAAATCATAATAATGTAGTTTATTTTACAGCAGAAATATTTTAAAATAAACTCTATGAATTATGCAATTGGAAGCTTTATCGCGTGAAGCGACTTCTAAACAGACAGCTTTAAGAATGACCTTTTTCTTCCGTTCACTCCTCATTTTCTGCTTTCGAAAAATTACAATATAATCTCATTCGACGTTTTCAAGTCACACGCAATAAACAAAAATAATTAAATACGTTTTTTATATATTTGACGTTTATACTGCCTCATCAAATTAGCGGTATATTTTGCGGTGTGCGGTCGCGAGGTCCTGGGTTTGACCTCCATTCAAGCAGTGTTATCGGGTTTTACCATTAAGAAATTCTCAGTAGCAGAAGTCTTGAAGTGTGTCTGAAAAATTGCTGTAGGCTCACTATCGCCTTACAAAACGTAGTTGTAGTAATATACCACCTTCCGGGATGTATGCGACAGTATATTTTAATATACATTTATATTTTGACGTCCGCTAGGCTCCGTTCGTATTTTCACATACATAGATGATTCTTCATAAAAAAACATTCAAATAAGAGCAGTGTGAACGTGACTCAACCCAGCGGAGCCTGGACAATAGAATATAATAATGCTGCGATAAAAATGAGGTTGGCGCCCATTGCCGCGACGCCTGTCCATAAATTTCAGCGAGAACTACGCCTGCGTGTAATGATACGTTTTCATATCACGTATCGCCGGAGGTCGGACGATATGACACCGAAACTGTGCTTTTAGCTCCTTTAAATATGTCAAATATGAACCACTTAGAGTCATGTTTTCCTTCATCGTTAATGTGCCTGATAATTGCTTATGGAAAAAAACAGATCAAACATCGTGAGGAAACCTTCACATCAAAAAATTCTTAGGAATTTGTTTATTGGAATTGATATATTTTCCATAAAAAAATGTTTTTTTTTACATTTATAATTAATTTCACATTATTCCGCTTTAAGTCTGTCATCGCTGTTTATATTATTATGCTTACTTCAATAACTTTGCGAAATATTATTTTAGCATTAATCAAGCGTAACAATAATTTCTACATACATACATAACCTCACGCCTGTATTCTCCGAAGGGGTAGGCAGAGGTGCATTTCTGCACCCACATTTCGCCAAGTATGTATCAGTCCCACGTAATAGGGGGCGAGCCTATTGCCGTTTTTCGGCCACAACTCCAGACTCCGTGCTGCTACTGAGTATTTCCTAATGAAAAAACCCAATAACACTGCCCGACCCGGGAATCGAACCCAGGACCTCTAGATCGCACGGCACATACTTGTGCCACGAGACCACGAGGCAGTCAATAATTTCTAACTAGCGCAATCTTTCATTTACGCTGCAAAAGCCATCATCTAAGATGAAAATAAAAGAGTAAGTCTCAAAAGTTCATACGCGGTACCTAAATCCCGAAATAACCCACCAATAAACCCACAAAAGGTATAAAATCATAAACGCCGATTTCCATTTAAAGAGATACAACGATCTGACGGATAAGTAACTCAATTTATGACAACCGTTACAAGCGAAGTGCGGTGAAATCGTATGCAAATGTATTTGATTACGTGCGAAATTCCTTTGCAATTCAATATACCGCCAAATATGAACGGAGACTACCTTATTCAATATAACACTGCTACATGGTGTTACAAATTGTCGCTTACTTTTCATATGTGTATAATTTTATATACATACATACATATATACATACTGCCTCGTGGTCTCGCGGTACAAGTATGTGCCCTGTGATCTAGAGGTCCTGGGTTCGATTCCCGGGTCGGGCAAAGTGTTATTGGGTTTTTCCATTAGGAAATTCTCAGTAGCAGCACGGAGTCTGGAAATGTGCCCGAAAAACGGCAATAGGCTCGCCCCCTATTACGTGGGACTGATACATACCTGGCGATATGTGGGTGCAGAAATGCACCTCTGCCTACCCCTTCGGGGAATACAGGCATGAGTTTATGTATGTATGTACATACATAACCTCACGCTTGTTTTCCGCGAAGGAGTATGCAGAGGTGCATTTCTGCCCTCACATTTCGCTAAACCTGTATTCCGCGAAGGGGTAGGCATAAATGCATTTTTGCACCCACATTTCGCCAGGTATGTACCTATATCAGTACCATGTAAATGTCTTCATAAAAGTGATCCTGTTCTAAGCACGGTTCGTTATTTAAGACATCTAAGAAACAAAGCTGATTGCTATAAATCATAGAGCTATTATATCCTAAATACATTACTAATGTTAATATATAAACCTTTCCCTTAACCCTAAACACAAATAATGTAGGTACATATGTAGTATATTATTATTATGTATTTATTAGTAAAATATGTTTTCATATTGTCCACTGGTAAAATTACTAGTATTTCTTGCCAAGGTGTTACTTTTGCTGTACCACTAAAATCGATATTCTGGTAGTAGTATAGTAACTTTACCGTACCAGCATAAAAAAAATTCAATCGTTATATCAACAATGTAAAAATATAACATAGTTTCACTGTAAAACGAGAGGCGCAGCAAGGATTTTTTTGGATAAAATAATACTAAACCGACGGAAACGGAAATTCAAAAATTGTAGTCATTGCACCCATATTAAAATGAATTGGCGATATCACCGCTAATAGGCAATTATAGAGTATATTTCTGTATGATTTTTTAAATGGGATAGTATAAAGTGTTTATCTATCTTTATCTCTCCATTTACTTATTTCTGCATCATTATATCGTTATATTTAACTGCATATTAATTTATTGACGGCTATTAATTCCCAAAACAATGCTATAACATGATAAGCGTGACAAGAGGTATCATAGCGTCTCCTTCGACATCGTTCAAGAGAATGCATCAGAAAGTTTGTCCGTGGAGATTGTCGCTGGGCGGGCGGCGTCCCGCGGACGGCCGGGAGAGGCTGCGTCGCGCCGACCCGCCCAGTGCTCGCCCGACCGCTGCTCCGAGCGCACGCCGCGCCGCGCACGCACACGCACCCGCCGGTACGCGACACTACTACACGCATGCAACCCAGTACAACCCCCCTCCAACCCTCCCCTTGCGCCCCGCAACCACATACCCCGCGCCCCCTCCCGCTCTAACCTGCGCCCTACCTGGTGGGTATTTATTGCGCAAAAGTCAATCAGAATTTTTCGCGCAATATGTACTCATCATAGTCTGCATGGTTGTGTTTGTATTTAGATCCCCGATAGTAGACCTATTTGTTTTTTTACTGGCAACACTTGTGTTTAGTTTACTTTGTTGATGAAGTTAATGACGGTTGAAAAAGCATTGATTAAGATGTATTTCTAGGGATTTAAGTGAGCGTAAAGTAAACTCTTTCTAGTTTTATTTTAAAACATGTAAATTTCGCCAGAATCGTATCTGTAATATGAGTCACAAACTTCTAAAAGCTCCTACAGATGCTATTTGGTTTGTTATGAGTCTATTTTTGGGATCCGATTGCAATAATTTTGCGTATATGATGTCCTTTTTATTAATATTGCGAATTTTTGTGGAGTTGGTTATTATTTTCTTTACCCTTTTGTCTGTATGATTTTGTATGTTCTAAATATAAATAATAAATTATAGAGCTTGTCACCGTTAAACCATACAATACATCATATAATTTATACCTCATAGAACATCAAGTAAGTTTTTGACGAGTTTCATTAAACTATTTAAATTTCTTGATTAATTTACAGATAATAAACAATGAACCAGTCCTTAATATATGTTTATTTAAATACATATTTTTAGTTTTTACGTAGCATTTGTCTTCTTTAATTGATAATTAATAGTAATTCCATACAAAATTATCAGTTTTAAACTTGCAATTTAAACCAATTTCTGAAATTACATACCTTACTGCTTACTGATTAATTAATTCAGCGATTCAAATATCTAGTATATTTTTTATTATTATTACTTAATATAATAATTGACGCCTAATTAAAAATAACTAATTAGAAATACTACTTCACCTACCTTCTTTATTCTAGTCATAACTTCATCCCAACGATAACTTCCATCTCCTTAATAATTTCGCGTAAATGTACAGCATCTGTGAAGCGAGCATCCTTTCTAGAAAACATTACATTAGCCTTATCAAACTTCCCTCGTTATACTTCCCAACTGTCTTCGGCGAAACTTAAGTTCTTAGGAAATGTTACTGCTCACATTATCTAATGTATTTTTGCACTCATTTTTACTAACGACGTCATGTTTTATCTTATCCAACATTACTGATTTTTGTATTTTAAAATAGTTTAAATTCCTCGTGAAAAGCAATACTGGATTTAAATAGAATAAAAAAATGGTGAATTACGACGGAAAAAGTGCAACTTAAAAACGCTAAATAAATAAATTCAAATTGACGTAAAATAATAATAAAGTGCATTTTGTCATTAAAAAACAAACAGTTCGGTCATAGAAATATTATTATAAAATTATTGCTTAATTTATTTAAAGTAATAAGTAGCAAATTAATAATACAATTATCTCGCACATAACCGAATTAATTAGATAACAAACCATAATTTATAAAGTGTTAATTACAGCTATTTAATTGAGTAAATATTTAGCAAAGCAAACTTACGTTTAAAGATACACCTCGAAAGTTTTTTAATCAAATGGGCGAAGTTAATTCTCTTTAAATTCCTAACAAAATTGATCGAGCAGAATCTATCGCACAATATTATCGGAATTGTTCGTCGGAATTCATTAGCCGGTTGTTTAAACCTTTCTTTCAATGATAAAATGTTTCGTTTTAAGTTTATTACAAGCGCACTGGGAATTCTCTGTTCTCATTCCTTTATATTTCTCTTTCATGAATTTACTTAAAAGCTTAGAAATAAATACTACTTCTTAACTCATTATATTTTATAACACGTTGGAGTCATATTAATTAATTAATGAACTAGATTTATATAAAAAATCATTTAACTATTCTGCAAGTGTTCTTCAATTCAATTTCATTCAATGATATTTTTAATTTATAAGTTTGCGTTTCGCGCGAATTGGTTCCGACGGAAAACGGATTGCCGCTAGATGTAACAACCGAAGAGAAGGCCCACGACCAACATTGGTACGTTGCATGAACTAATGACCTAAATTATCGTGATTAGTGTTTAGATCTATGCGACAATAATGTAAGAAAATTCGTTATCCGTTTTTTAAAACGCAGCATAATTTTAAAAACGAACGTGTATATTCTTTAAGTTTTGGGTAAAGACTTGGGAGAACAGTAATGATGTTATAGAGTGCGCTTTATTTGGACTACATACATGTGCCATATTGTCACTCAGGTGGGCCAGTTTATATTAAGTTTATTTTAAAAAAGAATAGTAAATTCTTACTCGGCATTCAAATTTTAACTTATCATAATGCTTGTCGTAATCAATAAGACACGTCCCCTAAAACATATACAATTATACATACGATTTGATCAATATGATCTTTCCCCATGATTTATTACTATAGTGGGTCTATAGTCTAACATCACAATAAACAGTAAATATATTTTGGTGCGCTAGAATTTTATGTGCTTTGTTATAGACAGAAATAAACTGTGAATACTTGCCATCAATATACTTTTTCAATTCACCCACTCGGGCGTAAACCGAAATAATATTAAACCTCCTTTATGAAGTTCCAGTTTAAAATTCTCAAAGCTTTGACGTAAAAGTAAATTTCCCAGAATAAACATTCACACGTCGGATCGTAAAAGCAATTTCAGCTTTAGTTACTTGTACGGATACCGTCATGGACACTCGAGCTAACGTTGTTTTACTCTCGTGTGACTAGCTGTTTAGACATTGGAGGATAGTCTTTAAATTTGATGCAAACGAGAGGTGTTACAACGCTGTTATAACGTATAAACCTAAAATTCTACATAATTATTGTGAATGATATAATTAATTTTTAAATATATAGTTTTGGTACAACTTATATTGCTTTTTCAATTGTTTCTATCCATATTTCATATTAAGGAATGTAGTATGATTCTATTATAGCTCAAACGGCATTCAGTTAGGCACTTTGGTGTTATTTTTTATAGATTTCAATGTGACAGTAAAAAAGCAGTGATGGCCTCGAGGTTTAGGCGCGCGGTCGAGAATTTCGGCGGTCGCAGGTTCAAACCCCAGGCACACACCTCTGACTTTTCGAAGTTATGTGTGTATTCACAATGAATTATCACTTGCTTTAACGGTGAAGGAAAACATCGTGATAAAACCTGCACACCTAAAAGTTCTTAGGAATTTCTTAGGTTTGTAGTCCGCCAACCCGCACTAGGCCAGCGCGGTGGACTAAGGCCTAAACCCTCTCAGTTGTAGAGGAGGCCCGTGCCCAGCAGTGGGACGTATTTGGGCTGATGATGTATGATGTGACAGGGGTAGGTACTGAATTTTCGGATTAATATGTGTATGTATATTATGCATGTCATTAGGGAAGATTAGGCCTTAGTCCACCATATCGTCCTGATACGGATAGATTAGTGTAGTCTAAAAGTAACATTTTTAAATTCTTATTCGAAGTTCTAACGCGTCTTGGTCGCTACTATTAACATACCAATGTTCATAATATTAATTTTGAACAATAATGGAAAATCATTCATATAATTTTCTTTTATATGGCGATTGACTACATATTGCGGATATTCATGTAAATGAGTTGACTGATTAACATATTCAACAGTTAATGGATAGCGAAATAGTATTTCAAATCGAATGACGACGAATGCGCATAATGATTTATGATGATAAAGCCATTGTCGATTTACAAAGACATGTTTGCATGTTAATGACGATCGCGACATTTAATTAAGCATTGTTACGCTGTGAATAGTTAATAGTAATATATTTTGTTGTTTGTTTGATAATGAAAAGCGGGCTTCAATTTGTGTTTATTTTTGTTTTATGTCTATGTGAACAGATTTTTCAATTTTGCTGTTTGCAAAAAACGAACGTCTTCGACTTTTCTTTCATACTAGTTTTTTTTTCATTTCGCTGTGGTCTCAATTCACTAATAGGTATTTTTGGGTTTTTCTTTTGGAAATTGTAAAGTCTAGAAATGTGCCCGGAAAACAGCAGTAGATTTTCTCTTACTTGGTACTTAAAACTAATATAGCTTTCGGTAAGGTTCGGTACTTTTAGAAATAAACTAAAACATGCATACTTCATGGTCACCGCACGTTCGCCTCTAATCGTAGATAACTACAAACACTTCTATCGCGTATTTGTGTGTAAGATCATCATGTACTTCAATATGTAACTATCGGAAACTTGTGCCAAGATCGCCGTACATTATTGTGTTTATAATATTCATGTCTTAGTTGGTAAACATAGAATTATAAATTACATAACATTTTCAATGCCACGGATCGTTAAATACAATAATATTTAACAGACAAGTTATCTATTTGTACAATCTCGAGAACAGTATTAGTCATAATGTGTTATACCTTAAGAATATCCTTAAGAGGTAAGCTACAATGATCAACAGTTACATAAATTCATCATCAGCCCATATACGGCCTACTGCTGGGCACGGGCCTCCTCTACAACTGAGACGGTTCCACCACGTTGGCCTAGTGCGGGTTGGCGGACTACACACCTAAGAAATTCCAAAGAACTTTTACGTTTTCCTTCACCGTTAAAGCAAGTGATAATTCATTGTGATTCACACATAACTTCGAAAAGTCAGAGGTGTGTGCCTGGGGTTTGAACCCGCGACCGCCGAGATTCTCGACCGTGCGCCTAAACCTCGAGGCCATCACTGCTGTACTGTTACATAAATTAACTTCGCATATTCTGAAGGAGCCGGTATAATTTAATGAGAAATAATCGCAATCTCTATTTAAAGTGTCTTGTGCTTACCATCAATATCAATTGTGATTTCAATCCATTAACAAAAAAAACAAGGTTTTTGCATCGTTTATTGTTTCCATTGGAAAATTTTATTTTTATTTAAAAATATATAGGTAATTAGCAGTAACAATATTATTTTAACATTTTGTTTTTTTTACAGAGTATTTTAGGCGGCCTAATTTTCAAATTAGAAGTTGTTGTAAATTAAAACAAACAATGCACTGAAACTTGCAAATTAGCAATTTAGAACATACAGTTATGAAATTCATAATTTAGTTTTGAATTAGGTTTCTATTGTTTTAGTTATCAGAATGCGAGGCAAAATATTTCACGTTTATTTAAATTTTATTAAGTTAAAAAGCGAACTTTTAGTGCAGCAGCTTTTTACCACGGCCCCAATAAATTTCAAAGGTGTTAAATGTAGGCACTTGCTTGACAATTCTAAACAATTTTTTTGAAACTTAAAAAGAAATACTCCTTTTGATAAATATGATTCTACCATTTTCTTACAATATTTAAGGCTTAAGGAAAAGTAAAGTGGCCTACCTTTTTCACTAAAATACTTAAAATTTTGTAACTTCTATTTTTTAACCATTGTATGCTTCCTAACATACAATCTGTGTTGGTTAATTTTTGCTTCATTTTTAAAGAAAACTTGACAATATCAACTTTGTTTCTGAATTTATGCAATTGAGAATGATAAATGTACCGGTATCTACCATAGCGTAGCAGTGATATTTACGTAAAGTCAATCATTTTTATCAAGTTTCTTTTTGAGCAAGGTTTCAATTCAATCATTTTACGACTGTTACTTATTAATTTACCTGTACAAATTATAAATCATTAATTACCGTACAATTGAAATGTATGAAGTGCCCGAAAACTTTCAATTTGAGCCACAATGAGAACAATGAGAGAGCGGCGGACAAAGGTAAAATTTGTAACAAACGAGTGTATTGAAAAGTGGTTTGGGCGGAAGCTCGTTCGACGCCTGCACAAAGGAAAATCAACATTGTTGTTGAAAATTGCCCAACAATATGTAACGAGTTTGGGAACTTTCTTTTTTTAACTTCGCGAGTTAGCACGGACATTGCGAGTGTTCTTAAATGAGCTATTTTATTGTTTTTTTATAGTACCGGGAGTAAAATTTTATTTCAGCCAGCATTAATATAGAATTTGCTATGTTATGTTTATTAGAAGTAATATACAGTTAATAAAATATATTTATTTATGGATTAATATAAATTTACCTTAATTTTATAAAAGTAAGTTATTGATTGATTAATATAAAAGTAAGTTATTTATAAAGTGCTCATTATTATTCCATCAAGTGGCTCCTTTATTGATTTGCCAAACCTATGCTATAAAAAATACTTTGTTGTGCTGTTGTTACATTATTATTATATATAATTTTAGAATATATACCTATTTGTAGTTAAGTAACAATTTAGTATGTATTAACTTGATGGAGTCTTAATTTTCGTCGGCACAGGTTAATAAATAAATTTTGCCAAAGTGAACTTAAGGGGACTCATAGACAGGAAATACATTATTTCTAGGCGCCTAAAAAGCATTTATTTATTTATATTTTATTTAATATGCTTTATTGTGCACAACATACATAAGTAAAAATTAAATTAAAGCTACCTTATAAACTATTGTGCCACAAAGGGCGGTCTTATCGCTATTTGCGATCTCTTACAGACTACCCAGAGAGAAAAAAAAGTATATAAAAGGGGTTTAACAAAAAGCATTGATAAAAAAAAACTAAATACACAAATATATAGATTTTTACTACATTTAAATAGATTTTTACTGTAAATGTGTGATAATAAATTAATCATACACGAGTATTTCGAATAATTAAAAATTTGTGGCTTTATCTTGTAAGCGTGACTTCCCGGTTATTAGGTAGGTTGAGTGAAATTCAATATTTTTTTCATCGTTAAAGCTCTTTATGGTTCAGTATGATTCTCTCAAGGGTCGAATATCATGGTCATAAATCGCATAATTTATGCGTCCAATAAACTTGTATTATCCGCCTTTTGCCAAAGCTAATTCATAATTTTATTACTTCATTAATCGCTTTACTTTTTACAAAAATTTTATAACGCCATATAAAACATGATTATGTTTGAATGCTCAAAAGTACAGAAGTGAAGTAAATTAAGGTAGAACGGCAGCTAAGAGGATTATTTTCAAATAGCTTTAGGCCCGAGTTTTTTAACAATATTGAGCGTTAAAATATAAAACAGACTGGTCTACGAACTGATTTAAATCATCCAAATAAATCTATATATTTCTGCTCAAGTATTAAGCTACCAAAATATTCCAAAGTACCAACTAGAATATTGTCAGTCACTTAAATCTTATTCAATACGATATATTAATATTTGGTAATAATTAAATTCAAATAAACGCTTATTTTATATAGAACTATCTTTTTAATTGTATAGTTTTATAACATTATATTTTGTATTACTCTTATAAAGCCAAAGAGCTTGTTTATCTGAAAGGTAGAATCACAAGATCTACAAGTTGGATTAAAAAAATATATTTACTACAGGCTTTTTAACACCACATTCTGACCATTGAAAAGCAAGTGGTAGTTTTATTATACGGGAAATTTCATTAATTATATAATGAATGTGGAATAGAGGTACACACTGTTTGAGTTAATTCAATTAAATCATTTAAATTTTCAATAAAAAAATGAGAGACATATTTTATATAATAAATACATATGTATACCTATATATAATCTTACGCCTGTATCCCCGGAGGGGTAGGCAGAAGTGCATTTCTACACCCACATTTCGCCAGTATGTATTAGTCCCACGTAATAGGGAGCGAGCCTATTGCCGCTTTTCGGGCACATTTTCAGATTTCGAGCTGTTACTGAGAATTTCCTAATGGAAAAACTTAATAACACTTTGCCCGACCGGGAATTAAGCTCGGAACGTCTATAATAAATTAGTGTACACATACTTGTGCCGCGAGGCCACGAGGCAGTTAATAAAATTAATATCATGTCAAATTAAATAATAAGATCAATAAAACAAAGATATATAATATAAATTAAAAACTTCCATTGTTTCCTAGTAAAAACGTATAAATAAACGGTCCTTACCAGAGATTGCGGGTGAAACCCCTGGGAAATTGGCTGATGATGCAACATTTCTAGACTAAGCACGTAGGTACGAACGGGCTCTATTCCCTGTTAATTAAACAGACCGCATGCACATTATAACTTCGGACGTAATTTGGGAATTTCCGATACGGTAACAGTATACAGTAGTGGTTTGGTGGTTTCCATCCGCCGCGCCGTGGGGTTTAACATTGCTATTATTTAAGTAATTGAGGAAACTTCGCCAATATATGTATGTATTAATTTACAAGCAGTGATGGCCTCGAGGTTTAGGAGCGCGGTCGAGAATTTCGGCGGTCGCAGGTTCAAACCCCAGGCACACACCTCTGACTTTTCGAAGTTATGTGTGTATTCACAATGAATTATCACGTACTTTAACGGTGAAGGAAAACATCGTGATGAAACCTGCACACCTAAAAGTTCTTAGGAATTTCTTAGGTGTGTAGTCCGCCAACCCGCACTAGGCCAGCGTGGTGGACTAAGGCCTAAAACCCTCTCAATGGTAGAGGAGGCCCGTGCCCAGCAGTGGGACGTATATGGGCTGATGATGATGATGATGATTAATTTTTATACATATCATCATCGTCAGCCCTTGACACAAAAACGGTTTAGGCCTTAGTCCATCACGCTGGCCTAGTGCGGGTTGGCGGGCCTTATATAATGCCAATAGGCCTTAGTCCATACTAAAAGATATTTGTTCATAGTGTATCATTTGTTTTTCTTCTGTTATGTCAAAGTCAAGTCTTCTTTTGTCAGAACACAGTAACAACGTACGTATATGATTATTTCTCAGCTTTCGCTAGATTTATACGTTCTTTTTCGTTTTATACGTTTGTTTAAAAACCTCGGGGTTTTTGAAATAACAAGATTACACACCGTTTCCACTGGGAATCGGTAGCAACAGACTGCTGTTGCTACAATAATAAAATATATAAAATCTCAATGTTTTTACCGTTAACAGTATTTCCTACGTACCTACCTACTGTCCTTAAAAACTTACCACTCAAAGCGTTATCTACCATAGCAAAACATTTCAGTTCTATTTAATAGAGTACCCTATGTTCCTCTTCAATTTCTTACATTTTTACATACCCAAATTAATAATAGTTGACAGGATTTGGTATAAAATTAAAAGTACAGAGTTCTGTTAACATTCATAACATAAATATAGATAACGTAAACATATACACAGACATAAACTCGAATAACAAACCATTTGAACGTATGAGAGCAATTAATGCCACGCTTAATTCCTTAATCTTAATGCCGTAACATTAACGACTCCAATTTATCCAACCCTAAAGGCGCAAATATGGAAATTCGTGCGAAACTTCCAAGGCCTATCAAAAATTATTCCCCGCTATTTAATTCGCAAGGGATTGCGGGCTACGTCATAGATATCAACAAACCCTGAAGAGGTATCTTATTGAACTAATAAGAAAGGTTTTGGTAAACTAACGCGAACTGAATTCCATAGCATGTTTTTTATGAAGCCATTATTTGATCATTACTTGAATTGAGAAGGGTATGTTCTCTTGAATATTAGATATGAATTGGTTAGATGAAAATCGTGAAATGCCATAGTTCACATAATAAATATATGCTTCTTATCATTCATCAATTACCTCTTCATGCAAGCTCGTGGATTAAAATATCTCTTTCTTTCTTTGAGAAATCACCATTATTTATAGGTGCTTCTAGGATTTCCCACTCACGTTCGCACAATCATTTTCTTTCGTAATCCTGCATACTCGTATATTTAAAAAATGGCAAAACCTTTGATCTTTATTTAAACATTATATACAGACGTAGGTATAAAGGTGGACTTAATGCCACAGGCATTATCCGCCAGTCAACTTTTCGGTGATGCAGAGTAGAGACAAAGTAGGTGTTAAAGAATATATAATATACAGGGTGTATTCAGACCGTGATCAGAAACTAAGGCAGGTTATACGGTCATTACAAACCCATTGGCGTTCAAATAAATCCCGATAAAAAAAAAAATGCCTTTTCGTAACAATCATAGATATTAAATGGATGTGGTTGTAAGGAAAACATTTTTTATGTCGGGTTTTTTTAATGTCACGGTGTTTGTAATCACCGCAGCTATAATCTGCCTTAGTTTCCAATCACGGTCTGAATACACCTTGTATACATACACGTACATTCATACGAGTATATGTACTTAGTTCTACTTCTTAGTGGCTACGTCATTTTTTTACAAATTCTCTGAAAGAGGAACTATATATTAAGCGTAGAAATAAGTATCTATAGTGAATGAACCTCCACATCCCATATATTTCGGAGTTAAGTACGTAACTGTCACTCAATTTAAAGGTAGAGCGAAATTATCGAGATAATTCTCGTCTACAATTTTTTGTAGTCGGTTGGTCACAAAACAAAATCTTATTTTTTAATAGACTGAGCTATAGCCAAATTAACGAAACTGTTCGATACAGGGTTTATTTCTGGACAAGAGCCTTAAAAATCTGTGCCTATACTGTTGCGAACGTTAAAAAAAAACCCCTCAATTAACCCCAAAACCTCTGCCAAAAGTCGCTTTAGAATTTTAAACAAAGGTGGTATTATTGGAGAGTCTCCTATTTCTCACATTCGGGTCGATACTAATGCATGTTGCGAGGTATTTTTTCATTCTTTTCGATCATGCTGCGATAGAAAACAAGGTTTAGCCTGACCTGTGTGTATCAGTTGTTTGTGAATACTTATGGTATCCAAACAACATTCTGAAGTAGTTTAACTATTCTCTTTTCAGTTTGAAAGGCAAAATTATTTATTAGCGACCCAAAAACAACATAGCTCTTCTGGGATTTAAGAAAAATTTGTAATTCTATTACATATTTCTGAATGTATTTTTCTGTAATCTAACTCACTTTATTTAGCGTGTGCTTAAAATGAAGACCGTCATGACATGTGTTTTTTTGTTGTTGTTAATACCCTTTACAAAATAAATAAAGATCAACGTATATAACAAATGTGTTTGTGGGTATTTATACCCATCCCGTAAAATCGCCTTGTTCCTTAAGCTACCTTTTTACTCGAACCACTTAATTTTATGTCACCGACTTTTAACTTGACGTTTTATGTTGCCTTCTCTCCTAAATTAAATCGTTGGCATTGTTCACGCAATTTGGGGAACTTCGTGTAACACGCTTTTTATTACAATAAATTTGTTTATTTTAGTATAACATTACATAGTATAACATAAAATTAATAAAACAACAAAAACGGTGGAAATTTTCAAATTGCCAGTTTAAGGTAAATAAAAAAGAAACTTAGTGTTCGGTAGTAAAATTTGTAATACATTTTGATATTATCAAAGTAAATAACAGACACATGTCTTACTCCTATAATTTATCATGGAAAGAGATAATAATGGCGAATAAATTTTGATCATATCATATTATTTAAATTAATATTTTTTTTGCAAAGGAAATATTTTTCACAACTTTTTTATTTATGTGACGTTTCACAGAACAATGTGCATAAATTTAATTTAACTCTTTTCGTGTGCCCTGCGCCCCATTCTCCAGAGTGACGCGTATTCTTTGTTCGCCGAGAATAATAGAGGCTAGCGGAACATATTTTTGTCTGATGTTTCTTTTATACGGATTTATGCTCAGAATACTTTACGAGCAGCCGCCAACATTTCTCAACGAGCAATGATTAAATTTCATATCGTAAATATGAAAACGTAACCACACTTCGCACCTTCGAGAGCACGTGATTATGTACACGAAACATGAGAAAACAATTTGTCTCCATAATACAACATTCTGGAACTTTTAAAACACACTTTGAACAATTAAACGTGTTTAGAGTCGCAAAAGGCGCCGTTCGGTTATTCGGGTTGCCTTAATAGCGTAATTAAAGTGGTGTCTCTCGCGAAGACTCACCGCAACTCCAAAGTGATATTTAACGCTGCCTCACAAAGTAATTCTTTTATTACGCAACGCCTTTCATACTTTTATTATCCACCTCTTCATCATTTGAATTTCTTCCAGCTATTGGCATGAAAAATTATTTCTTTACAAATCCTACCAACGTTTAATCATAAGATTTTACAACGGCTAACGTTGCAAATAAAGTTTAATAAAGCGATGTCTAGGTAAATCTGGCTCACGGAGTTATTACAACGTTACCAAAGAGCAATATATTCTAATGAAATGTTGGAGTTATCACAATTTGTGATCTTGTTGCTGTTGGCTCAATGAATATTTTGGTTATCGAATTAGCTACAGGAGAATTACTCGAAAGCTAAAATGTAATACAGAGAGCTTTTTTTTTTTAATTGTAATATTTAATAGCCTATTGGTGGTTTAGTGTTGTGAGCTGAAGTGTTTCGACGTGCTCGCGAGAGGAAAGCAAATTCGCTATTTGATACGGTTTTACCTTCCCTCGAGAGCATTTAGTGTACGATCTAATTTGTAAATGTTGTGTGTATGGTCTGCGTGTGAGTGAGTGCTGGTGTTACATATTTATTAAAATTAGCAATTATACTAAATAAGCAAATAAAACTTACACAATAAATATTAATATTTGTATCATCCTCATCCATCATCATTACGTAAAAAGATAAGCAGCCAATATTTCTGTACCCATGATCACCAGCTATATTTTTAAGTGTCAAGTAATTAGAAAAGATATATTTGCCGCTTAACGAGGTCAATTACAGCATCCGTGACGCAAATTAAAATTTTGCAAAAATCTCATATCAGCCTCTGGTCCCCTACGCCGCGATTAATCCGCGAGACCAAGAATCTAGTTATAAAAATCAAACAAAAGACTAACCACTAAGCAAATTTAAAAGTCCTGTTTATATTCTTTAACAATATACAATAAATAGTTATTAATAATTTATTTACATTTTGTTGATAAACAAAGCCCTTCTATTGTTAGTTTATTTCCTGTATCAACGGTTTAGACCACTTTTATACTTACCATCGGACATAAAGTTTACGACGCCCTCCATTCCCTTGAGTAAATTTTCGTGTACGAATTATTCATTTTCAATAGGCTTTCACGACTTGTATGGAAAAGGATTCCGAGATACGTACATAAGCAGTAATAAGGAGGCTATAAAATGTTTTAGCCTCAGAAGTCAGTCTCAAGTATCAATAAATGTAGAATATTTTTGTTTTATAAGGAGCAAAGGAGTCGTTAGAAAGGCACAGTGATTACCATAGCAATTAACGTGTACTTCTAGGGAGTTCTTTTCATGTCGTCGAGGATATAAAAGGATCGCTCGAACTACGATGGTCTCACTTACAGGACGCGCAAACAGAACTGCCGTCTAGAGTCAGTTCTACAATTTTGTTACTATTGATTCTAACACCAAAAAAACATATAACTCAGACATCTAAAAAAACATATATGTACTGTAGTGTATGTAGTGAAGATGTAATATTATATTATAAATTGTAAGGTGGATGTGAAAATAAATTATAATATAAGCGCTGTTCCCCACTCGAATCGAGTCACTACTACGCCTGATATCGGACCGAGTGGGTGCGCCAGACGCTATTGAAACTCAGTGTTATTAGTATTATTTATACAAACCACCTCAGACACCAGGACATTACATGTACATATCATAGTAATATACCTAATCGACATTAGCCTTTGGATAGATATACATAGCCCAATATGGACTCTTCCTAAAGTAATAGCCGCCTTAGAGAAAGGGGCTTCGCAGTCGTGCTGATGATGATGTCGGATATTCTGATTATCCCTAAAGTGTGAAAAATGTACTTATCTTTCTTATAATTCTAAAATAAATTACAATAAGGGTAATCGGAGTGCATTAATCACCAGCCACGACAAATTTAACGATTAAAACGGTTTACATGTCTTTATTATGAGCCTTTATTAAAGCCTGTAAATACACATAATAATTAGAGTATTTACAGGTCCCAACTTAGGCAAGCCATTTTGGGTACCTTTAAAAATATATTATATGTAATATTTGTAAATGTGACTGTACTTTTGATGAGCTCTATGTAAAGATATATTGTATAAAGGCTGTATTTGACGTTTCAACCACATACTCTGTTTGTATGGAATTTTTTTCTCATTTTTTGGGTATTTTTTTATAACGCTAATGGATTTGTAATCACCGAGCTATTACCTGCCTTAGTTTCCGATCACGGTCTGAATACACCCTGTATATCAAAAGCATTAAACACACTTTAGGCTGGCAAACACGATCTATTTCCTAGGCAAGCTGTGGTCCTCCCGGGACAGGCGCGGGGTGAGGGCGGGTAGGAGCGAGGGAGGTCACACAACCAGGTCAGTGCCAGAGCAGCCTTGGCCTGGCCCCCGCGTACCTGTTGATACTCCCGTACTTACGAGCCAAATTCCCGTTTAATATTTGTTGATAAGTTAACTCGGGTTTCAATCACAGCTGTTGCCACGTAATGCAGGTAATTGTCGTGCGTGTAATGTGAACTTGTTTGTTATTTTATGTTTAGTGGTATTAATTAGGTAAAATACTTAGCAGTTCGTGACTGAGTTAGAAAGGTTTCGATAAAAATGATTTATTTCTGTAGATTTAGTATTGCATGCATTAATAAGTTCAGTGATTTAATTTTAAAAGCGTTTTCTAAAGGGTGATTTTTGACATAATTGAAGAAATCGTTTCATTCCCAAATTATTATTATATGAAGTAATTTATCGTCAAGGGGCAAGGTAATTTTTGTGTTTTAAAATTTAGTCGTCCGCATTTTGTAATATTTATAGACGGGTCGAGATTCCGTGACATTTCCATTATATCCCTCGGGAACAACGTTTTCCTCTTTCCCTGAACAATCTCGTCCCATCTCTTTAAGTAGACATGAAATACGAATGTAAGTTTGAGGTTATAAAGTATTCATTTTCGGATTTTAGCTTTGACGACATATTTACGATGTGAATATTTAATTAAGGATATTTTTTTGTAATATGTCAGAAACAACGCAAGGAAATTAGAACATTTAATTGAATACTTAGTTTTACTATTTATCTATTCTGATAATAATAATTGTAACCTAACAGCTTTGCTCTTGGAGGTGTAATTTCTTTTTTAATTGTCTTCACTGAATTTAAGAAGTAAAATACAGGAAAAAAATAGATAGACAGGGCTTAGTCCTGCCTATCCACCATAACAGCCAACGACACAGACGCAAACGCGCATACACACACTGACATCTCTATGAGAATGCCTACCAACTCGTTTTTATATTTTCTTCTGTATATTTTCTTTTTCTATCTTGGTCTAGCATAATGTTCGTACTAACCCAACTGACCGTGACTGACAAGAAATAACAATTATTTATTTATTTATTTATTAATGCTTTTTATACAGTTTGTATAAAGGCGGACATAATGCCTTAGGCATTCTCTTACAGTTGACCTTTGGGTGATGCAGAGATAAAAGAAGTAGGCGCATAAATAACGAACTGGTGAAGATACACACATACATATATACTAACATATTAAGAACAACAAGAAAATAGGAGTACACATATAAAATATGAAATATAATCCAGTATACATACACACAAATATAAATATATTCACATATAGAATCATACTCATATACATACGTACATATTACATATATAAACATAAATACATAGAAGATATTATATATTATCAACTCAATTACACACGATCTTACACATCAAATCATCATAATCATAAAACTTGGATGGGATTGGGATTGGGTCATATCCTGGATTTCATATATTACACCAGCTCTATCTTTAGCCCACTGAGAAATCTATCACAAAGGAAATAAAGAGAAATAGATGAAAACATTAGTGTCTAAAATTGTTAGTGTTTGTTCATCTGTATGGCTACACGTGTCTGTGGCGGGAACAGAACACCACACCACTGGGTCAATTAGCCATATTAACTCCCATAAAATACATTGTAAACACTTTTTCATGTCTATAGGGGTTAACGACCGATATACAAGGCTATTATTAGAAGACCGATAGCATAGCTTTTGAACCATGTGGATTTGTTTAAAAAATCGGTTTAAGAATAATTTCAAAGTGTAAACAATGGCTATAAAACCAAAATAAAGAAACATCAAAGATTCTTTAAGTCCTTGGGTTGGAGATTCGGAATACTGGTCAAGTACTGAGTACGTTTAAGTTAATTGGAATATACTGTTTGACTGGGAAATTTTGTATACCTCCTGTCTAACAGAATCTTTTTTGGGTTTTCTTCAAGTCAATTCTGTCAACCAATGATACAAATAAACACTTTTTCGAGATAAAAATTACCTTAAAATCTTTCTCAAAAATATCAATAGCTTTTTTAGCGGTTTGAGCTTGAAGGTAAACGAACAAATTGATTATGGTATTTCGAATATTAGTAATTGGTTACACATTCATGATAATCCAAAATATTTAGAGGTGTAAGTAAAGTAGAAATTAGTTATTTTAAAAATTGTCTTTAACAGTGAAAAGAATAGAAAGAAAAAAATGAATGAAGTCGTAGGAGATTTGCGATACCTTATTGAAACCGCATTGCACACAAAGGTTACGCGTACCTATGTAATTATTATTTTTTTGTAACTGACATATTTCCGTGTTAGTAATTTTTGTTATAAATAAAGGAAGCTATTCCAGTACAAAGTCAAAGCCACGCGGAGTAAAGTTCACACAAAAGTATTTGAAATATGTGGGCGGAACTTTTGTACGTGATTCCGTCTCGGAAATACGATCGTTTGATTTAATTATTATTTATAAAATATAATGAAAATACTCGTAGGTACAGCCACTACTTTTAGTATCAGACTGCTAATTTTAGAAAAAGAGCAAGAAAAAATCGCCTGGTAATGTCTGATATTAAGTCTGCGTAAATAATGCCTTTTACTAAATAATAAAGTGTTAATCCTGCTGTTGTGTTGTTCAGTACATAAACTACGTTTGCATATCGCATTTTAGATTCTGATCAGATCTACATACATAACTAAATAAATTTATGAAAGACGAATTTCTCGTAGCGCAGAAAGCTGTTTCGACCAACCCTACACTGTATATGTTACTACCTTTATTCCTAAAATCGATAGAAAAGAAATCAATACATAAATTGAGCGAACAAATTCAATTTAGTTTCCAATAGCAATTATCACGCTTTGTAGGAGCTCGGTAGGTTAACAAAATAAATAGATTCACGTCTACCATTAACTCGTCTTAAATAAAACGAGAGCAAATTTATATACAGTCTGACTTTTAATTACTTCTAAAATAAATCACTGGACTGTAATCCTTTACTTGAAAGATGAATATTCATTAACCTTCATTTAAGTTTAATTTGAATCTAGAGATCCTCTTAATATTGTTACATTCGAGAGGTATAGAGCGCTTGCAAACAATTTTATGGATTTACAACTGAAATTTTGAGAATGTCGCGTAGGATTTGGTGCCAAATGGAATTAGTCTACGCCGTCCAACGTCAATTCCACTAAGGGTAATAAACCACGACCCAGTTTAATGTTCGGCTTGTTTAGAAACAACAACTCTTAGCGGACTGTTACATAAACTAGCGAAATTGAGTACCCTTAATGCCTTTTACTTCACCTTTAATGTTACTGCACAGTACTGTGTAACACATTGACAAGTTTTTTTTTATTTTTTTATTTTTATTTTTTTATAATATTTAAAATAACAATAAGAAAACTACTAACTACTACTTACGGACATATACATACCGGTGTAGACAGATATGTATTTATTATAAATATGAATTTATTATTTTAAATAGCACGTGAAGAGGCGAATCTGTGGCTGCTTTTCAGGCACATTTGCAGACTCTGGAATGCTGCTGCAAATTTTCTGAAAGAAAAATTTAACTCTAGATGGCCCATCATTCACTTTAAAACAAGAAAAAATCTTTCTCAGAATACTACTCATTGCTTTAAAAAAATTCATGCTACGTTTTATTTTTTCCTATTTCTCGTTACTATTATCGTACCCTATGCTTTATGTATGTTAATTACAATTTATAATATGTGAGCATGCTAGAAAATATTAATAAACAAAACCTTTTACCAAACAGCCATGATGCGGCGTGGTTCGATGGCCCTGGCCGGTGGCGGCGAACCGCTGATCGTTGTGGAAGAGAGCGGCGCAGAAGACGCAGAGTCCTCGCCAAGATCTTCAGCTCCGACTCGTGGTCTCTCTATAGACCAGGAGTCTCCGCCTGACCCGTACCATCTGTCGCCGTGGCGGGACAACCGCAAGCATTCCCTGCCCACGCCATCCTGCACTTCTGGGCCTACTGCTAGCCAGGTACGAATATTTTAATGCATTATGACAATCAGACATTGTTATACCCGCATAGCAGATATATTATTTTTATTAAATTTCCTATGAATTGGATACCTTTACACTGAACCGGCATAGGATTTTTTAAATCGATTTCCTTTATGTTTTATAATAGGAGCCATAACAAAGACGCCATGTAAATATTTTCGTCTATAGGTACGGCGGCTGTCAGAGCGAGGTGAAGGCGCTGCACGAGAGGCGCGCGAAGCAGCTTTCTTGGCAACACTGAGCCAGGCGCCCCCGCAGCCTGGTGGAAGAAGGTTATATTTTACCCTCCGTTCATTATATTAAGAACCTAATTGTCTTTATTCTAACGTAAGTTCTCTCTTTCAGACATTCAGTAGTTACAATATCCCGCGTACCACAATCTCTGTTTGGCCGGGGACGCCGCGAGTCCATCGCAGCTTTTCCAGCGCTGGGACGCCGTAGAGACTCAGGTTCTATAAAATGTTAGTTATTCGTAGAGTTAAGTAGTGATGGTTAGTGTTTGATTTGAATAATAATCTGTTGATACATGTTAACATTACACAATTTATCACAGGTCCACCAGCAACGGACACTCTTGGCAGCACCCACAACTTGCAGCTCGATATAATGGACGACATAGTCCAAGCGCGAAAAGTGCGCATGCGTCTTTGGAATACATCCAACGAGCGGGTGTGCGAAGTGCAACCATTAGACGAGCGCTCGCCGATGAGTGGCTCCGTGAGATACACTAACCGTGGACGGCGACACTCGGATTTCGTCGGGCCTCCGCTCCCCCCAATACCAGCTCGACGACGCGCTTCTGAAATGCCGCCGCCCCCGCCAATTCCCCCACGCAGCGGCGCCGGGGTGGTCTGCACTGACACTGATTTGCAACACATGCTCAATGCTCTCACTTCTTCAGCCACAGAAATAGACCGTTGCGGCAAACCCGAGCGCACACCTCGCCGCCTCGCAGACATGCGGTCTAGCAGCTTCGACGCTTCCACACTCCGAGACAAGCCGACAGATTCGGGAACCACATGGTTCACTCGCAGACACCAGACTCTGGCCACGAAGAAGAAGGAGAGCGAGCCAAAAAAAGGAAAAGTGACATTCGCTGCAGACTCCAAGCAGGCGCCAGGAGACGTTGCCAAAGTGGTTTGGGATAAACCAACCGGATCTGTCGTAGACGCAAGCGCTCTTGGTAGTGCCATTGAAGTATTTCTTAGGAAGAGCAGCGCTATAGACCCGGTCCCTTCCACATCTGCGACCGTTGCTAAAGAAACGCCATCAAAAACCACTGAAGCTTCTAAGCCACGAGACATTCCAGGTCCAAGTCGCGCACCGGCTAGGAAAGAGGGTGAGCGTTGGTACACGAACAGGCCTGAAGAAGAAGAGCCGGCGGAGGGATGCGACGCCAACCTCTGCTCGTCTCTCAAAGATCTCTTCGTGTAGAATTAAACAGCGCATTTAAAATCTTGTAAAATAATACCTTTAGTTGTCGCGTGAAGATTAGTTTTTGAATGGGAGAGTGAGAGGTTCGCGGTGTTCGGCACCCGTTGTATTTTATGAATCTTTCAATGTGATAGATAGCGCGCCGGCGCCGGTCGTCCCGAGTCGACTCACGACCGACGCCCGCACCGCCAAGTATTTTTAGAATAAATTCTATTTTCATTGTAAATTTTTTGATATTAGCGATCAGAATATTGACTTATTGTTAGATAGATAGTGAATTATATTCGTGATGAATGGGTGCGTGCTTTTCCACGCCTAGAGCGGTCCCCCCCCCCTCCCGCGCGCACCCTTACCCCCGCCCGTCTCGTTCAATATATAATTTGTGTCTTGTAATCCAGTGTTACCATTAAACAATTAAATCTTTATCATATAGCAGATGATAATGGAGGAGAGGTCGGGAGAAACGTACGCTTAATAAACGAAGGCGACACTCTGTCGTCTTTAATCAATAAAGTTTTTATCGATGTTACGACGCGTTTTATTTTGCACGACCCTTTATAATTATCAGATCAAATATCTCCTTTGATAATTTATTTCGGGATCAACCTATAATGAGGTTCGTTAAATATCGCACTGATATTTAACTTGGCGATGTTTCATTATTTATAAAGTACCCTTAGTTGGTACCAGTTGGAATATTAATAAATCATTTATAAAAAGTAATCATCAACAAATAATATAACAGCAAAAGGCAATAAAAGAAAAGGAGGAAATAATTTTCGGATGCCGTTGTAGCGGGGCGACGCATGGCTCTTAACAAAGAAGCCGGATAAAGTTATAAGTGACATCAAAATCAATTTCGTTGAACTTTCACCGGACAACTTTTCCAATTACCCGGACGCCTGCAGGTGAGTTTCTATTTCCAACATTTTAACTTAGATAAGTTTGATACACAATAACATAGCGTCCGTCGTTATTGCTATATCATTAACTTTTAAACTAGCGAAATATAATGAGTTTTCAACGATGCAGCAGCTATCTGTAAAATTATTTTGAACTTCATACTTTTCTTTATAAAATTAGAGCTTCAGAAATATATTGTCTTACTTTTAATATAGATATTATAACCAAACCAATGGTGTTATCGACAGATAATAAAATTAAACGAAAGGTATAGAAGTCATACTTCAAAAAGTATAATTACATACACTGGCTCTTCAAGTGATGAAATGACTCTTCATATTTACAATACATACATATGTATCTGTACACCTGTATCCCCTGTAGAAGCTGATGGCAGAGGTACATTTCTGCACCCACATTTCACCAGGTATAATTAAAATAACATTTTCTTAATATATTAAATTGCCAACAAACAAAAAAGGAACAAAATAAATTGAAAAATAAGATGGTAGTAAATCAACAGAAATTGTTATTTATACTGGCCTACGGAAAATTACCATCGTATTAAAAATACCTGAGCTCTTTGAAGACCCTACCCTCTCACTTGGTTGACTCGGGAGCCAATAATAGGTCTCCTACTCCGGTTGAATGAAAGGTACAGCGAAGTTCAATATAATATAATAGCTGTTCAATCGTACGACATCTTAATGGGAATACTTAATATGCATTGTAAAAATATGATAATTTTATAAATAAATGCAAGCAAATGCAATAATTATTTATATCAACCTACATACGTATTCTACGGCTGGGCGCAGGTCTGCTGTACTATTTAGCGGGTAGAAGGCCTTAGTCTAACACGCTAGTGCGGGTTGGTGAATTGATAGACGATTGAGATTGTCACAAAACCAAAAGTACACGAGCACACAAACAGTTACTATTAAACATTGAAGTACTAGTTATTTCAAGTACAATAGATAAAAAACTATGAGATACTTTTTAACGTGCACGAAATCAATTTCTGTTGGCTTAACTGATAAAGTTTATTATTAAATAAATTAATAAGTTATTTCATTATCTGCTACGCTTTTATGATGATGGACGTAGCCTTGAGAAAGGAAAAACGCTTTATTTGTTAACCAAGGCCGGGTGAAGCAGGGCCAAGCCGGTTCATTGATGCTTCGCTAGTGGTCGTAGCGTGATTATATATAGCCATAATCTTTCTCGATAAATGGGCTATTTAACACTAAAATAATTTGTATGTGGTGGTGTATTAATTAATTAATTTATAAGCTTAAAATCACAAACTACCTCTTCATAATATAAAATATATTTAGATTGAAAACAAAGACTACTTCAGTAATACTTTACTAACTTTTTCCATTATGCCATGTTTATGGAATACCGTTATTCTTTCATATAAGAATTCAGTGTCAAAAAACAAAATAACAGAATGAGTGGTCATAAATCCTTTTTAGCAAATCCGTAGCTTACGTAGATAACTGGAGTGCGACTGAATACGGCCTGTCGCATTCAAAACAGATCTAAATCCGTATCGGAACATAGCCTTACGATGTTACTGAAACCGTATCAACATGGCAGAATTTCACTGCACGCAAATATCTCAAATGTATTCGTGAACATCGGAATCCGAGAAGATTTATGTTCTGTCCGACACGTACATATATTGTGTTGACACATTTTGTTCGAGAAATTTCGACTGTATGTATCCAAATTGTTTCAGCTTTGATTGTTTTTAATTATCGTTCAAAAAGTGTCTCTTAATTGAAATACAGCCGAGATACAGATGGTTATGTGTATGTGTGGGTACGACTCTCGACCGGAAACAAAATTTCGATATAGTACGACTGAAAAGCTTACGGTATTATTTTATTTATTGCCTAAGTTACTTCTTTAAAAGATTAGACTGACTTAAAGCCTGAAGAGAGGATTGTGTAGTTCCCCAACCCGCAATCAGAAAGCGTAGTAAACTAAAGCCTGGTTAGCGCCTTCTAAATGTGATTCCTCTCAGTTGTAGAAGAAGCCGGTGCCCATCAGTAGGATTAATAAGGACTGATACGAATCACGACGTTGTAGCTCTTTAAAGGATTATAAAAAAGATACACTCATTAAGCTTTCAAATATCAACGTTGAAAGCCTTAATTCCCTTTGTTTAGCGTGCCCAGTTCTCATTACATTAAATTTAGTCCAACGAATAACTGTTTACTTTTATGAATACTTAATAGTATAGGTCGTTCAAATATAATCCTTTGTTAAAGTGAAAACATTCCGGGGAATTCTAAAGTTGAACACGCTATTCTACTACACAATACGTTAGCAAATTGTTCTCTAAATTCCTTACAATAACTCTGCCTGGAGCGTAGCGGAGATGTTATGAAAGTAATTAATGGAACAGGTACATAGCTTATTAGCTTCGACTAATTTATTGACAGTAAGAAGTGATGGCCTCGTGGTTTAGGGGCGAGGTCAAGAATCTCGGCGATCACCGGTTCAAATCCAAAGCACACACCTCTGACTTTTCGAAGTTAAGTGTGAATTCACAATGAATTATCACTTACTTTAACGGTGAAGTAAAACATCGTGATGAAACCTGCACACATAAAAGTTCTTAAGAATTTCTTAGTCCGCCAACCCGTACAAGAATACTAAATGGTAGAGGAGGCTCGTGCCCAGCAGTGGGACGTATATGAGCTGATGATGATGATTGACTAAATCGTGATGTTCTCCGCAAAGGCTAAAATAGGAGTATCAATATCCGACGTAAGTGTATGAGGAGATGTATGGATGTTGAAGAAACAAAAGAGATGTGTTAGGATTGCAGCTTACGGCACTCAATAGTCTCTGCCTACCCCTGTGGGATCCAGAGTGAAAGTGTATGCATGTATGTATTTCATCATCATCAGCTCATATACGTCCCACTGCTGGGCACGGGCCTCCTCTACCATTGAGAGGGTTTAGGCCTTAGTCCACCACGCTGGCCTAGTGCGGGTTGGCAGACTACACACCTAATAAATTTCTATGTATTTATGTACTAATTTATTTGTAATATAGAATTGTGCTAAATACTCATAGAAATTGGAAAGTCCACCCTTTAATTTAATTTATTTAATTAACAGAAATTAGGACAGTATTATTTAAAGACTAATCACACTGAAAATAAACAAATAAGTTGAAAGAACGCTTAAGTTTTTGGGGTAGTATAACGCTTTCTGTAACATAATAATATTAGTTGTGTTAATAAAGAGTGTAAAACATGAATACAGCACAATGTCAATCAATCCCTACCAAGCAGCAGAGGCTGTACAAGAAGATAAAATTGACATAAACATACATGAACCAAAACGCCATTTCAGGTTAAACTAATTTTACTCAGGCCAACCGGGTTATGCCAAACGAGTTAGGTTCGACAAGGTAAGTCACTAATATTGGGTTATTTTGGCACTAAACTTCACACTTCGGACTTCGTCCGGTAAGTGTGTTAAAGTTAGGAGCTTATATAATTTAGTCATAGATCACAGCAAGGACATTGGATAGAAGCTAGAATATAATTAATATGTAGGCGAATCGCTTCAACTTTAAAGGAAAGTGAAAGAAAAAGAAATTATTAAACTCATCACTCACTCCCACTGCTGGGCACGGGCCTCCTCTACAGCTGTGAGGGTTTAGGCCTTAGTCCACCACGCTGGCCTAGTGCGGGTTGGCGGACTCCATACCTAAGAAATTCCTAAGAACTTTTAGGTGTGCAGGTTTTATCACGATGTTTTTCTAAAAACGCTTTTAACCAATATTATTGATCTTTTTAGCGATGTAGTGTAGCACTATAAAATCACTAATTTTTGCTCATCTTTACATTTTTTTAGTAAATTAAACATTTAAATGCAGGCATAGATGTAAAATTAATTAAGAAAATAATCTTACCAAAATCAATCATAGCATGAAGGACGAAGTATCTGTCTTTAAGAACATTGACGCTATCAAATCCCGTTTACACAAAAAATCCTGGGTATGAAAGTAAACAAAATCGCACCAAAACATGGTAGACTAAGTACTAAGCTTTATGTTGTCCACCTAATTTGCATTGTTTTATTTTTTTTCTATTAAAATATTGTATTAATTGACGAAAAATGACTTTTTTCTAACTTAAGAATTACTTCTACTCGTAATATTTTCTACGAAATACGTTCTGCAAAAATATTACTTTAAAAGAAAAATATTGCATTTTACAAATTAAGCTTGAACAGACCGCGTTCGCACCTTCCGCCAAAGTTTTGGGTCTAATGTATATTCCCTTGCTCGGAGGGACGCGTAAATTTCTCCCGAATCAAACTCCAAGCCAAATGCCAGACGATCCCGCCAAATATCACAAATGCCATTGAAAATTATAACTCCTTTGTTACAATATTGTGGATGCCAATTACTACGTTCCAACAATTAAAATTAAGAACTGACAAATAGTTATTTAAATATGATTTTAGAAATAACACACAGCCTTGTGTAGTGTTTATGTCGAACACTAGCTTTTACCCGCAGCTTCACTCGCGTTAATATATAAATCTTGTCAAACTTCCTTACGGAGAAAATTTGGAAAATATTTTAGCGAATACGTCTTATAAATATCCATTTGCCTAATTTTGGCGCAATCCGTTAAGTTATTTGAGCTGTGTGTTAATCAATCAGCCAGTTAGCCAGTTTTTCTGAACTTAAGTACAGAGCGGGTAGTTGTGAATCATTCAAATAAAATATTATAACGAGCACTCGTGCCTATATGTAACACTGACTATTCAACGAACCTCGGGCGAATCAGTCTGTGTAACTATGGCTTATCGAGTGAGTAAATTCATTTATTTGTGCATTATTACGCCCTTATTTAGACACTACAAAGTACATGGACAAATTGTAATTACTTTATATTATTCATAATTCTTAATAGATAAATAAATACATCTAACAGTCACATACATAATTCCGACCTGTAGGTCAAGACTTGTGATCATCTTCATTCTTGTGTCGTATCAGAAATTACGAGAGACTTTTCGGTCTCACAAATACCCAGAAACAAATATATATAACTCTTAACATACTGATAAACGAAAGAACCAGTTGATGTTGTGATTAATTTAATAAATTTTGATTCAACTGGAAAAAAAATGAGCTGGAATCGTCAAAATTCTTAAATGGAAGTCTTATAGCGGGACATAAAATGTTCATGTACTTATAGTTAATATAAATCGAAAATATTTAAAGAGAAGCATGTCCACCAAAAATGAAATCACAAAATTTGCTTGGTATAAAAATATTAAAACAAATAAGCAGAGCTCGGCTTTGATTGCAATTGTCAGCTTATTTTAATAAAATTTTATAATTTCATGGAAGCTAATATATTTCGGCATTTAATGTTGGAAATAACATTCATTCTTTCTTTCCATAAACAGCAAGAATGTATTTATTATATTTATCACAATTACAAATCGTAGACGACTTGGCTTACCTTAATACTGCTTGACAGCCTCGTGATCTGGCAGCATAAGCATGTGCCATCAGATCTAAATTCTAGAGATCTCACGTTACATTCCCGCGTCAGGCAAAGTATTTTTAGGTTTTTCCAACTCTCAGTAGCAGCACGAAGTTTGCAAATATGCCCGAAAAACGGTACCTACCTCCTATTACGTGGGACTAATACATACGGATAATACTCTACGGAAATACAAACTTGATGTTATGAACGTATGTAAAACTGGAAATATTCCCCATAGCTAAGATTAATGAGACGTGCTTTACCTCTTGTTAACAAAACTCTTCTGAAAAGATGACCCCAAAAAAATGTAAGACTTAGAAATGCTTAGAAGTAAAGAAGACCCGTGTACAGTATAGGGACGTATGTATGTCTGTAGAAATATACCTAGAAGAATTAAATTTGATTGAAACATTTGAAGCACGTACTTTAGTTCTTCTAGTCGAGGTAAATTCCCTGCCTTTTTGGATTTCAATTATAAAGTTCTTTATTTGCAGAAATTCAACTGGACTATAAAACGTAACGATGGAGTAAAATGTGGACTAATTTACTTCAACAGGTTATATTTTTTTCTAGAGAATCGATTTCAAACGTAATGAACGCCAGTTTATCTCCCAGTGCCGGCTTTTACGACATTTTTATGACCTACCCTCAAAAATTTTGTTTTGAGCGCGAAAAACATAAAATGTTTCAACATTTTAGATATACATCTATTGATATAATGGAAAAAGACCTGTTGTAATAGAAATAAAAACTTTACGATCATATTTTATAGCTATGAGCTGGTGAAAGTTGTACAGTTGATGGACACGCAAAATGTCAGCGAAAATAAAGCATACGTCAAAACTCCAAATAACACGAGGTTAATGTCCTAATGGTGTTCGGACACGCAACGTTCAACATCTTAGGATCGGATAAACCGGCTGATAAATCCAAGCCAAATGATACCCCAAGGAGTCACAAATTCACGGCGATGTCAAAAGCTACTAACACAAATATTTCGCTATAAAATAGATCTTCTTAATCTTAGTTAAATATGGCTTGATTGAAATTAAAATTTCTCTTAATGGATGTGTCCGTAACACCGCTGGACAGACACTGGCATAAGAAACGTCGGCTTACGAGGTAGATCCGAGGACCAATACATATTGTGTATTCAACATTTGTTTTGGTATTAGTGGGACCAATAAGTTCAGTAGTTTGTGATATCTACGACACAATACACTTGTATCATAGTTTATTTATAACACTTTATTGTACACCACAAAAATTTACAAAACATGATTAAAAATAATAAATTAAAAATAAAGAGTGCAACAAATGGCGGTCTTATCACTGAATGCGATTTCTTCCAGACAACCGAAGGATGGACTGGAATGTAACAGAAAATAAAGCGGGTGGGTGCGTAATAAAAATACATAAAATAATATATGTGACGTACAATTTTAATTTGAATAAACTACACACGAACTACATACTAATAACATAAAAATACAAATACATATATACATCCATACATAAAGTGTCTATCATAAAATAAATAACCATATTATAATGTCAGTGACAAGTAATGTTCCTTGACAAGTTTTTTAAATATGGGAAGTGATTTTGCTTCTCTTACTGGCACCGGCAGTTCATTTAGTTTAGTACCAGGACTACATATAGTTACTATAACGTGTATACATTTGAGTGAAAACCCTTAATTATAAGACACGACCATTAGTATGTGACCTGTTTGCTTGTTTCCTGATGATTAATTTCAAAAGTTACCAAATGAAAATTTACTGTCGTGAGACTCGAACTATCTCCAATAAAGAACAGTAATAAGATAAACTTAACTTGAACTTGGGTCTATCTATTATTGGATCGGTAAACTCATCACGATTCGTGACTATTTGTAACTTAGATAATGCGATTAGAGTGAGCTGTAATTTGCTTTACATTCGATGGAAAAACAATGAAGATTAATTACATTTTATGTATTAGTAAAAATGGTAAGAACAGTAAGTAATTAAGTCAAAACCCGGCAATTTATTGAAGAAAACTGGCATGTGTACTTTGTAGGCATATTAAAGGTAAAAGACAAAATAATACTTAATATTAATTCCGTTGAAGAAGAACGTCAAAAATATACTCGTATTACACCTTATTTAAAATCTGTTCTAGTTTATCTCGTCCGAAACTACCCTAATGTTCTTAGAGACTAATAAAAAATTATAGTATGACAGAAAATGTATTTATCCTTCATCGCATCTTTGAACCTCAAAACTTTAACAACATAAATCCTAAACTAAATCCTAAATCTAAGCTGAATCTTCTAAAATCTAAAAATAAAACAGCAAAGTATTTCAAATTCAGCTCCATTTGGAATTATGTTATCCAGTGACGTAGGCAAGCACGTAGCGGCGTAGCGTATCGCCGTAGCAGCCGTAGCCGAAGGGCTTGTAACTAGATTACAGACCAGCCCGTCCGTGACTGACTCAATTAATAATATGTCGTCAGCTTGCCGACATGACCTATATGTCCATTTATTTTCGGCTTTACTCCACAATCTCATGTCATCGATTGATTAAATTATATTAGTTTATGACCTCTGACATAAATGCAAAATTTCCGAATTCGATACAAGCTATATTATCGGACGGTATTAACTATATTATTAGTTAGTGACCCGTTTCATAATTTTTACATGCAAATAATATGATAATGATATGATGACTGCCTCGTGGTCTCGCGGTACAAGAATGTGCCGTGGGATCTAGAGGTCCTGGGTTCGATTCCCGGGTCGGGCAAAGTGTTATTGGGTTTTTCCATTAGGAAATTCTCAGTAAAAGCACGGAGTCTGGAAAAGTGCCCGAAAAACGGCAATAGGCTCGCCCCCTATTACGTGGGACTGATACATACCTGGCGAAATGTGGGTGCAGAAATGCACCTCTGCCTACCCATTCGGGGAATACAGGCGTGAGTTTATGTATGTATGTATGTGTAAATAATATGAATTAATTGAAACGCTGTGCTTATGTTTCTTAGTGTTATGGATTTTTTATATTAGGTTAGTTTATCGCTTGTTCATTTTTTTCAAATATTTCGCTATATATAAAAAGCCGATACTGCTAAGTATGGATCCATTTCACAGTTAATTAGGTATGAGTTTTAATCTGCCTAGCTTTCACCTATTTAATTTTGGTAAAGTTCGCAAACACTTAAATACATATATTAAGAAAACTCTGGGACATGAATTAACTAATGACTCATGTCTCAGAATTAATAATAAAAACGTAATCACGTGAAATTTTTATCTGTAGAAGGTAGTAGTAGACTTGATAGACATTAGGAAAGTTCTAGACATTAGTAATACTTGCAATAATAGTGGCGTACCACTTTTAGAATACCATTTACGACTGATAGGGCGATTTGCTAGTCCAGCCTATCTAATAGAAATATATCAAGCACAAACAATTATATATCTAACGCAAAATTATTCAACATTGTAATCTCTTACATCTGGTGTGCGTAGATAAAACTTAGCAATATTGCTTTAGGTCCAATAATCTCTCATCCAGCCTACACCTGTTACTACGATAATGTGCGCCTGTCCGGCTTAAGGCCGCCTCTTAAAACTGTATAAATAAATAAAAAATGGTTTTAGAGTTCTACATGAGTCTACCTTTACCAAACTTATAACTTTGCTTGTTAGGACAAATATTCTTTGAATTTGAAATCATCCTCATCATCATCATTAGCCCATTTACGTCCCTCTGCTGGGCAGTGGGGTTTGAACCCGCGACTGCTGAGATTCTCGATCGCGCCTTAGCCTCCAGGCCATCACAATTTGAATTTGAAATAGTTCAAATAAAAAAAATGCAAATAAATTTCAGTTAAATCTCACAAAGTATTTGTCGAACACTCAGCCCGCTCCACGCAAACATGTGTAACAATATAAAAAGGTCGCAGCTTGCTGCCAACATTCGAAATTGCAATAAACTTCACGATAGGTACTCACAAGTATAGCTTAAGTGGCCATTCTTGCCTCGCGCTACAAACAAAGGTTTAAATGTTATATTAGTAAAATAAAGCATGTTAATATATTTTAAATTAATATTATTCTGCTTAACCCGGTAATTGAGTCCAATAATTCGACGCAACAAATTAAGGAAACGGGATCAAGACAGTCAAGGTTCTAAGTGAAAGCTAAACGTAGTTGCGTAAAAAAATTATTTCAAATAGTTTGTATACCTCAATAGCGATTAGACACAACAACAAAATAAACTGAACGATTTGTTATTTTGGTTAAATGTTTATGTTTGTGCCCAGACAATCATGTTTTTCAGTTCAAACACGCACACAGTTGCTTACCTAATTTACTAATTGCGTTATTATTATACTCACGCATTAAACAAACAAATAGAGCTATTTTGCACAAATGCTTTATAAATTATAGAAACGAAACGAATCACTCCAATTTTGCGTTATTGCTACAATATTTTCACGACTCAATTGGCCGTTCGTAAATCGAGTTAGCCTAGTTTTTCTAGCACGTCCCAGGCTGCATAGCTCCACGGGGCCTTCGCTTTCATCAACTGTGAAGTGTTGTACAAACGTCATGAATAAAATGTAAGCACCGATTGAAACTGCGGGGCTACTTCACGTTCTCACTTGCAGTAACAGTTTTACACCTTATACGTTGAATAAACCGGTTTTATAAAATGATTTTGAATTAAATTAAGTAAAATATAATCGAATACATCCTAAAACCCATATACATAGGCGTTTATGGAAATTATTTTAAGTAATTTCATAAACACATGTGATATTCTTACCTATTCATGCAGGAGTGAAATCATTCGATTGAAGATTTAAATTTTTCTTCGTACAAGTGTAGAATCAGACTTTCGTTTAATAAATTTACATCTAACTATCTACACGTCATTATATTCCACATAATAATACTTAAATCTGCGGGGTTAACCAAATGTTCTTTTAAAAGAACTTAACGATAGAAGCCAAACTCTTACAAGAAATAAATAAATAAATTCTACAATTTAAATAAATTCCCGAAGGACACGAGTAAGCCACAATCAGCCACTTGGAACTAAATATGATTGTTATTCAAACTATATCCGAAAGTTAACACTTAGAGAGAAAAACAGACAAGTTTCCGAATGAAAAAAGAAGCGATCTTAGAAAACGTTTCGTATCGTTTGTCTGTGAATTTTGCTTAAAGCTTACAAAAAGACTCGCAACTATTTCAATAACAAAGGAGCGCTCATTCCGCCTTGTACTCTGTTTTTCAACTTACTTAACTCTTTTTCTTGGAAACTGTAAGATAAAGTATATTCTTGAAGATTTTTTTAATAATAAATTGATGTATAATGGATATTTAAATATATGGATCCGAATATTCTAACCATTATTTAAAACAGTCACAGTGAGCCCACAATAGCTAGGTCCATGGTATCCAATGGATGATTGGATCGAGATCAGCCGCACCGTAATGTTTTTCTAGTATGAAAAGTTGTAATCAGCCTGCAATGAGCGATTATATACGAGTTAATATACTACTATCATCAGCCCATATAGGTACGCTGCTCTGCTGGGCACGGGCCACCTCTACAACTGAGAGGGTTATAACAGTGGCGGTACTTCCATAGAAGCCCAAAAGCCCAGTTTACCTTACAAAATTCCGAATAATAATTTTTAAGCTTCAAATCTTTATTTAACAAAAGCAATTTGACATAAAATTGAGAATATCCTGACCCCATAATAAACAATTGTAAACTAGACAATACAAATTAACGTGTAACGCTTTTGGGCTTCTATGGAAGTACCATCACTAAATATATTAAGCTTTCATAATAACAACTTTGGGAAAACGTAAGAAAGCAAATATCATTTAAAAATTATAACACCATAGTTTTATATCAATAAGTATATCCTATAATATTAAATTACTTAACACAATGCTGTCATAAATAACTCCTTCATTGTAATAACAAACTATTATTGCAATATACATTACAGTACATAGTTTCCTTGTTAATAACGGTGCGGGCCTCGTCATTGTCATGTCGGATGAGTTATTAATTTCCTGACCTCGTGTAATGTATACTGTCAAACAAAGTAACTAGTAGCAGGCGGTATAAAATTTTAAAGACGCCATTTTGATAATAAAGGGTAATTAAACATGGAGTACCTACCTAAAGGTAATAAATTGTTTTTGTGATTTTTTACTGTTTCTCTTAAGGCATAGATTTGGCGTTACGGCTTGGCAAATTTAGCCTATTTTCCGTACAAATAACAGGTATATCTTTTAACAACTAAATGATTTTTAACAGCCATAACTTAGTTTCAGAGCTTTCTCTTTACAAATAACTTCTTTAATATACCTATGTATTAGTAAAGAGATATAACGGATATAATGTAATCGCAACTCTTAACATGCTAAAACAGCCTTTTTTAACGAGAGGAAAGCGCCTTTGATTCCCCTTTCGGTACTTTGGGGGAGGCCAAAAGGGGTATATCGGGGTCTCTGGCCTTCCAACTCAGCGCGCAAAATGCATAAACAACCTGCCTTCCGGTTTCTAAATGGCCGCTAAGTGTTATATGTAATAATTATCTATAATTTTGTAAAAACAATATTCTTAATTATGTTTATTTTTGATTTATTATGTTTATTACGTAATTACTAACAGTATTACAAGTTATTAATGACTAATTTTATTATTTTATCTGTGCAATAATTGATCCCTTAATTGCTAGTAGACTTATACGGATTCAGTAATATAACGGCGATTAAGTAAATAGAGACAATAATATATGCATAAGTTACAATTTATTTGTTAATTGTTAGTAATACTAAATTAGTGTTATATATGAGTCCTGAATTCTGACTGATTTATGTTAATTAATAGTTACATTTATGTTAATAAACACAGTTTCTACGTATATTCTACTTACCTGTTTCATTTTTTAATACCTTGAACAGTTTAGAATTAGTTTAAACAAAAACACATAAACATTCCCTAGTAATAGCATTATTATACTCACATATTTGCATTTTTAAATATTTGCGGGAATTCCCGCGGGATCCCGCGGGAGAGGCAAATTTCTCGCAAATTTCCCGCGGAAAAAAAATGCTGCGGGATTGCAAACCCTAATTAGGACTAAGGCCTAAACCCTCTCAGTTGTAGAGAAGGCCCGTACCCAGCAGTGGGACGTATGTATATGGGCTGATGATGATGATGTATAGATATATATTCAAAAGTCTAGAAAGTAACAATTCTATCGATTTTACTCGTTTCTTGAATCGGTCTACCACGTAGCAGTCGTTTAGAAATCGGACACCATCAATACAAAATGATGGGTTCAATCAAGCGGGATAAATGACGCGAGCTCATTGGCGCGCCAGCCAGCGCGACGCTCCCCGGGTCGGCAGCGCTCAGAACCGCTGAGTTAGCCAATTTGACGCGTCTGCGGCTTCCACCCAACAATAACCCCTAATGAAATTTGTTCGCCGAGATTTCATTTATTGCCCATTAAGTTCTCATCAAAGTTATATTGTAACGGGTGAAAGCGGTGAAGGCTTCTACCGACTTCCTCGCGATGTTTGGATTTAATTATCAGTCATAGCTATCCTAAGATGCCAGCAAGAAGTACTCACTTTACTTGTAATAATCGAAAAGTCAATGAGATGGTTGTTCCGCACTTAGTGGCGAATATAAATCGAATTATTATTATTATTTAATTTTTTTCATTGTTGAATGATTTTGTTAATGTAATGTAATTTATTACTTTTACTATACTTTATTGTACATTTATACTATTGTTTTTAAGTTTTTATTTTATTTTTTTATTGCCTGTACGTCAACCTAGCGTCCGTTTTGTCACTTGGTCTCCTCATTGAAAATCAGCGCTGCAACTCCGTGCAAGCGGAATTGCAGCATGTAGCTGAATGAGGGGACCATTGTTGGCTGTGTGAATTATAGTTACTAATTTGTTTTATTTTATTTTATTTTTTGTATTCTCGTGCACTGGCCAACAATAAAATCTTTTTCTTTCTTTCTTCTTTCTTTCTTTCAAATAAATTTAACGGCTATAAACATTTTAATTTTTAACTTTGAATCGAGGGTTATATCTATAAAATTTAAATAAACTTTAATACACCAACCTGCACAAAATAGTACCTATACTAAGTAGTTATCACTACCACTGAATCACTATGAAAGTGTAAAATATCCACATTTCCACATAGACGTGGAAATATCTATGCTTTTTTATAGAAACCTAACAGACATTTGACTTCTTAACCTACATTAGAATAAGAGAGCATATAAACTACACAATTCATACAGAAACATCTTCATATTGTCACATAAACAATCGATACAAACAGCCTTCAAACCGAAATAAATACGAAACCGCATATAAGCGAAATATATTGTCTCCAACATGGATTGACTGCCGATAAATATATAGCTGTATAACAGACTAGAACAGTCCGATTGCAAAGTAAATCAGCAAGAAAGAAACAGCTCAGACAATACAGTGAATTGGATTCCCCGGAGCGTGGGTAATGGCACGATTGTGCCGACCAAATCTTGTTACTTGATAGTTGGTGTAGCCACCCGCGACGCCGTCTCCGAATTGCCACTGACAATGAAATTACTGTGTGGATAAGCTGAAGCGTCGGAACTCAATAAGCCCTTATGCAGGTTTAACGTGCTTTATTTAGATAAAATAAATATGTAGTGATGTTATGGAAAAACGTAAAGCTTCTAATTTATAGAAGATAAATTGATAAACAAATTAGTTTGGTTACAAATTTGGCTTAGTTGTTCTTTTTGTGTTAATGGGTAACTTTAAAATGTCTTCTGTATCAAATAACAATCTTTTCTTTTTTTTTCTCTCCGTGTCGATTAAAATAACCTCCAAAACGGCTGCGACAATTTTGTCGTGGCTTACTAATGCAAATGTTATGAGTTTCCATGGTAGCCGATGAACTAAAGTCATAACTGTCGACATCATCTTACTAATATTATTCAAAACGCGAATGTTTGTGTGCATTGATGTTTGTTAATAAAATGTTTGTTATTTATAAAGATAAATATACATATATTAGACGAAGTCGCAAGCACCATCTATATAAATCAAAATTGTATAGCAGTATAAAAAAGGAAATTTAGACATAAATAATGTTATTTATGTATGTTCAAATCAGTAAATAAGTAATAAGTAATTTTTTTTTTCTGCGGTCGGTGTATCTAGTAGACGTGTTTTTCTGTTACAATTTAAAATTACTGTTTTAAAATTGGAAATTTGCTAGTTAATGTAGTGTATTTAATAGTACAGACAGTTCATCCGATGTACTTACAATAGTGCCACTATATGTGATCCTGCTCTGCACCATCTGCCAGCACTTACACATATCACTCATCACTTGTTTGAGGAAAAATCCCTGAGGCATACGAAATTCGCAATGTCAACACTCGCGGACATCCAAAGTGCACAGAAAAATCTGGAGGACAGTTTTTCGAAACGAATGGCTCAACTAGAAGCACTACTTCACACTGAGGGCACTGCCAAGGACACCGTTGCTCGAGTTGCAGAGGAGTTCCGGAGTTTTAGAGAGCTCATGCTTAATATGCTTCGGCTGCTACGGCAACAAATTACGGAGTGCGTTAATATGGTAGACGCACTGGAGACCAGGCATCGTCGAAAAGCGCTGTTATTCCTCGGAGTGCCTGAGGCTGACAAAGAAAATTGTACTGAGGCCGTATTGTCGTAGGTGAACGGTGCCTTGTCGCTTAAGGATATCTCAGTGGCTTCCATCACAGTTTTCCATCGCATTGGAACGCCGAACAAAGAGCACCATCGGCCTATACTCGTTAGGTTCACTAATGTAAGTCACAGGTCAGCTGTTTGGCGGGCTAAGTCCAAGTTAGAAGGCTCGTCCGCGTCCATTAAAGAGTTTCTGACAAAACCACGACAAATTGTGTTTAGCAAAAGTCGGCAGCACTTCGGTATGCGATCTTGCTGGACACAGGACGGCATTATTGTCATCAAAGTTCCGGATGGAAGCCGAATTAAAGTCACTACCGTTGAGGAACTAAACTCTTTAATGGTTAAGTTTCCGAAGACAGCGGAATTATCTTCGGCGGCCGTAAGTAACCATGGGGCGGCGGAATCATCGCGTTCGGATTTAAAAACGCGCAAGCCGTGATGTTGTAAGAAGGCAACTAACATACTCGTATTATGTCCGTTTATAATTGTTATTGTTTGCCTATGTTTTTCTATTCTACCCACATTTTCATTGTATTTTTGTTATTTTGTTATTTCCCTCTCTCTCTTGCTTTTATGTCACTTTTGACATTTGAGTGATATAAATGTTACGTTCCTTTTTACAATAATTTATTGTTGTCTTTTTTTTCTCATCTTATTAGGTAAAATTAAATTTCGTTTTCTTTTTATGTAAAATTTGCTTTTTATATTTAATAGTGTTAGCTGGCGGGTGGCGCAGTGTATGATTGATCGCGGTATAGTGGTGTACTTATATTTTTTGCTTCTCCCACCTTGTGTTCCGATTCCGCTGAATACCTTTTCCTTGAGGTTTGGGTCAAGGGAGCCAAAACCTTACTCGGTGTGGTATATTGTCCTCCCTCTATAGATTACTTCTCCAGTCTTGACTCAATTCTGGAATCTTTAGGGTCAGATTATGCACACCACATCATCATGGGAGACTTCAACACCGACCTCCTTTCCTCTTCTTCCTCACGTTCACGTAAATTCCTCGACCTTGTTGAGTCTGCCAGTCTGCACATCCTCCCTTTGCAAGCTACTCATCACAACATCGAGGGAGAGGATACCTGGCTTGACCTAATCCTTACCTCCGCCCCTGATCGTGTTTATTCTCACGTTCAATTACCTGCTCCTGGTTTCTCCCATCATGATCTCATTTATTTATCCTACGTCCTTAAACCTCCCAAATCCAAGCCTAAAGTATTGCGCGTGCGTTGTTTTGGTCGTATGGATAGACGCAGGTTGTGTGAAGATGCTGCCAAGATTAGTTGGAATGAACTGATGGCAGCTTCATCAACTGACGACAAGGTTAGTATATTTAACGCTCAAGTCCAGACACTTTATGACACTCATGCTCCCGTTAAAAAAGTGATGCTGAAACGTTCTCCAGCACCTTGGATGACAAGTGAAGTCCGAATGGCGATGAGGCGATTAGGGCAGGCATGGAGGACACAAAGGTTACGGTATTGATTCTGATAGACTTCTCAAATGCCTTCAATAACGTCAATCACGACATCCTCTTATCCATTCTCTCCCATCTTGGGATGTCATCTGGAGCATTGGATTGGTTCTCGTCCTATCTTCGAGGTCGTCAGCAGTCTGTACACATCAATGAGACTTCGTCTAATTGGTGTGATTTGCACTCTGGTGTTCCTCAAGGCGGCATTCTTTCTCCTCTACTATTTTCAATTTTTATTAATCTCATAACCGATAATCTTTAATGTGCGTACCATCTATATGCCGATGATTTGCAGCTTTATGCTCAGGCTGGAGTCGATAGTGTGTCTTCGGCAGTTGAAAAAATTAATAACGACCTGACCTATATTAAATCCTGGTCTGACAGTTTCGGCATAAGCGTCAATCCCGCCAAATGTCAGGCTATTATTGTTGGCAGTCAACGCTTATTATATCGGTTGGATATGGCATCTGTCCCATCGATTATATATATAATGATGGCTCAACCATGTTGAATATGTACTTATTATAAGTGCAGAGATGAAATCTGGTGGGTGTATACCATAAAGATTTTCATGTTTTACATAAATAAATGCAACATAGGTACATAATATTTATACATAAAAATACATAAATATAAATACAATATATATATGTATTGTATATGACTGACTCGTGGTCTCGTGGTACAAGTATGTGCCGTGCGATCTAGAGGTCCTGGGTTCGATTCCCGGGTCGGGCAAAGTGTTATTGGGTTTTTCCATTAGGAAATTCTCAGTAACAGCACGGAGTCTGGAAGTGTGCCCGAAAAGCGGCAACAGGCTCGCCCCCTATTACGTGGGACTGATACATACCTGGCGAAATGTGGGTTCAGAAATGCACCTCTGCCTACCCCTTCGGGGAATACAGGCGTGAGTTTATGTATGTATGTATGTGTATAAGTATATATTGTATTGTAATGTATGTAAATATATATTGTATATAATTATGTAAAACATGAAAATCTTTATGGTATACACCCACCAGATTTCATCTCTGCACTTATAATAAGTACATATTCAACAATGTTTATCATGTTTCAAAATGACTTCTAACATAACGATAGAACATTGCATTAGAAAACTTTCACTGCTCCATAACAGGAAAGTATCCTACTAAAAGTCAGTAAATACCTCAAGCCTTAATAGATCTTTACAGTCATTTAATTTTTAATAAAACTTTTATAGCGTGGGTCAGTAAGAGCTCGTTTCAGCTCGAACAAGCTCTTGTGGTATTCTCGAACTAGTTTATAACTGTTTCTTTATGACCTGTCCGCTTATTTAACTAGCAACTGCTCATGACTTTGTTCAGATCGATTAATGTATAGAATACAGAATAATAAATCCGAATGTGAGAGAATGCCTTAGGCATTAAGTCCACCTTTACAAATTGTAAATGAATAAATACACACATTGATTTGCAAAATGTGTTACTAACCATAAAATTTAAGAATGGCTACTCCAATTTAAGAAGTTTTCTCAACAACATGGTTTGTGAAAATTTTGGTCTTATAATAAGTGGGGTTGAGATATATTATGGTACAAAGGGAAGAATCGGTTGGTTGTAGCGTAAATCCGTCATAAACTCTTACCTTTGCCGCACCATCAAGTTGTGGAATAGTTTGCCGGCTCACGTGTTCCCTCCTTCCTATGATCCTGGATCCTTTAAGCGAAGCGTGAAGAAGCATTTGTGCAGGCCGGCATGATTGTGTCGACCAGCGGGTGACCATATCGTTTCTCGCTGGTCGGTATTATTTTTTTGGACTCCACTGTGTTTACCATCAGGTACAGTGGAGTCACTTTGCCGTGCCAGTACAAAAAAAAAACAAAAAAAAGGTTGAGGTTAGTGTTAAACTAACATGACAATCGTTTTTAGAGTTAATTCCACACTTTTTACGAAAATGGTACCTAAAAGTACATATAGTTAAATCTAGTGCATAAAAAACAGCATTCAGGCGTGCTAGTTAAAATAATATGCGTCAACTAAGAAGCAGTTTACCAAAATGAAATTTTCCTCAAAATATTGCTTTAAAAAATGTCTCAAAACTGCGTTGAGAACGCTTCCGTCGGCAAAATGCTGGCTTAGTGGTTTCCAGAATTAATTATAATCAAGCCCGTTCAAAGTTGAAGCAACAAGTTCCGCAGTTTGTTTGATGAATTCTTCCGCAAACAGGAAAGCTAGCGCAGTAGGACATTAATTAAGTATATTTAAAAGCAGGCGTGTTGACATTGCTCTTGTACACATCGAATCCGTGGTTTTAATTATAAATTTAATTCCTCGTGTGTTTGAACGTAGATGGATTGCTGTTGAATATTTTCATTTTTTTTTTATATAAAATGTATCATATTGCAGTGATGTGATACGTGTCTTATATAATATTCCTAGTTATACCCGGTATATATGAATCGTACAATCAATTGCAAACTTTGCCCGCGAATGATTGTGGTAGATTTACCTAAAGTTAATAACAGTTATGAAACAATTCCCATTACCGGAATTTGACTCCTGTTTCTACACCCACGTTGCGTCAGTTGTGTTAAAGTGCTGAAATAGAGGGTTAGACTAGACTATTGCTGTTTTCCAGGCATGACCAGACTTCGTGCTGCAATTGAGAATGACCTGAATGAAAAATTTATTATGGCATTGCCTTACCAGGGAATCAAACCCAGGACCCCGCGATCGCACGGCGCATATTTATACCGAAAGTTATTAGAGATTTAATATCCAAGTAGTTTGTTACTTTGTTCAGGTTTTGAAAGGACCCCTAAGAGAACAATAAATCTTTGGTATAGAAAAAATAATGTCTACAAGTCGCAAGAAATTTCAAATTTCTTGCCACGCCCTATTCAGCATGGTTTACCATTAGGTGTGATGTTGTCATTTTGCCGTAACAGTATAAAAAATCTTACCCAGGTATCATAGACGTTTAATTTCCTGAGTCTAGTTAGATAAGCACGTCCTTGACAATTCTCTAAGTCGTTTAATTTAGGCAAACTGCTAAACGCCAGAGCACTTACAAAGACGAAATACGAAGACCTTACGTAATACCCTTAGCAAACCTATTTTCTGAGACCTAAATTTAAATAAATCTGCCAACTTAGGCAAAATCTAGGGTAAGGGTGCTAAAACACGATAGGTACTGCTATAACTTTTTATATCTAGTAGGTACAGGGAGCACCAGTCTATATAGAATAGAATAGAATAAACTTTATTGTACACACACAGGAAGATAAAACAAAATATATATATTACATTTTAATGCCATTGCATTAAGAATTAAATTCAGAATTCACATACACAACTAATACATTATTTTTACTTAGTGAATTTACATGATCTTATGCCATGTACCTATAAGTAGAACAATATCGGCCGAGTAGTGTTGGAATATATTCGTAGAAGAGAATACCGCTCGGCGGTTGAAATAATTATACAGGTCTGCTCCAAAACCGATAGAAGGTGCCCGGAATATAAAACGCTTGCTTACCTACTCAAAAATAAAAAAGTTTTACCCAATCTGTCTGTGGCTTCTATCCACGACTTCGCGTTGGCTTCATAATTATTTCCAAAAACAATTTAATACTACTGGCCTGGGTCGGTTCCACTCCATGAAAAATCCTTTTGATTTTTTAAATAATATTAAAACAAAAAACAGGACAAAATGCTTTTTGCAATAAAAAAATCGCGTGTATTAGGATGCAACAATAAAAGTGAAATAATGGTGCGGAGATCTAACCCGCAGCCTCACATTTCTTAAGTAACCCTTTAAACAACAGCAACACGAAGGTTGAAGAACTATAAAATTTCCTGTAATTATGTGAAAACATTGTTATTTTACGTTTAATTTTCTGATTACAGTTTATCGCATTAAGTATCGCACAATGAAATATCGAGCTATACAATCAGTCAGACATGACCATTAATGTGCATGCGGTTAATTAATTATGCGCTTTGAATCAAAACTCACCACAAAATGTCCACATGAGCCAGATTATTCACAAATTTACCTAACACATACATTTTCATGCCGATATATTAATTTATCAAACCAAAAAATTTCGTACGCCTTTATCCCATTGGGGTTTGTACCTATACACAAAAATTATTAAATTGCCATAAGCTTTACACTTACTCTCAAGTTATCACACTATTTCGCCTCTTTCACATTTATACATCTCAGAAATATCCATTGATTACAGTTGTCTTATACTGTCCAGTCAATTTTAATATAGATTTCTTATTGCTAGGTTGGACCTTCAACAGATAAAAAAGTAAATTACTCTCACAACATTTCCTTACAACTCTGCGTCTTACGAAATCATTATAGCTTTTCCTTACACAATCAAAGTCCAATAGAATATTATTTGTTTCAAAACCTATTCTAATAAAATATTTTTTGTTTTTTTTCCATAGAAAAGCGTATTAACAAAGCAGCTTATATGTAAAACAGCTTATTTTCGAAAGCACAAGTTGGCAAACATGCATACAGCAGCTCATAGAATGATTGATACTTACTTCTTAGACATCATAGTTTACTTTTAATAATAAAATCTAAAACATAAACATAATAAAATATAATGTCCATTATTGATTACGTATATTGTATTCCCTTAAAGCTAAGACTGGCTCGCGGGCATAGCCCAAGAGATACAGGACAAAGGAATTCTATCAACGCATTAGGTTGCATTGCGGAAAAAAATATTCTGGTTAGAGCCTCAAACTTGACTCAAATTATAATCAGTCAGCTGTATCATCACGCCCATTAATCACTCGCTTCACGTATTGTTGTAACACGGCAAAATGTAGTGGGATTCGACTAACACTAGCAGGTAATGAAATAAAGGGAAGACGCCACTTTATAAGATTAGTTCTCGGTCACTATGTAATAAAGACTACCCAACAACATTATTCGGGACAGACGTGGTTTCGTGAAATGGTTAAAATGAATAAATGTTTAAAATGAATTGGTCTCAACATACTCGAAGTTTCTATTTTAAATTACCAAATTTATTTGTTAGAATAAAAAAAACTTTTTTTTTGTTGGCATTTTTCGATTGAAAATTCTCAGCATAAGCACGAAATCTGAATATATGTCTCATGCACGACAAAAGGCTCGCCTCCAGTAACGTGGGACATAATAACTGTTGAAACGTAAGTTTGTTACACCTTGCCGTGCCCTAAATCATAAATAAAAATTGTAAGTGATGTTAATGTGAGTAACACCATATTTGCCAGTCTTCAAACGTCCACTGCTGGGCCATTCTTTGAGATTTCCCAAACGGCCTGTGAGAATCAGCCTACACCAGCAAATTACTGGAATCTGTGCCAGATTTTTCTTTCATCTTTTCAAACAAATACACCTCACGCCTGTTTTCCCCGAAGGGGTAGGCAGAGGTGCATTACTGGAACAACATTTCACCAGGTATGTATCAGTCCCACGTATTAGGGGGCGAGCCTACTACCGTTTTTCGGGCAAAATTTCAGACTCCGTGCTGCTACACAGAATTTCCTAATGGAAAAACCCAATGGCAATAACACTTTGCCCGACCCGGGAATCGAATAAAGGACCTCTAGATCGCACGGCACATACTTCTGCCGCGAGATCGAGGCAGTATTAAAAGTAAGTAACCCTGTTTAAAAAAATCTACAGAATATTAATATAACATAAATGTATAGTAGAGTCATGCCGTGGTCAGATGTAAACCGACGTTGCAATGATGTTGCACGTCGTTTGGTTTATAAAAATTCCGGAAGCCTAATTCGCTGTTAGTAGAATACTCGCATCCCTACAGATGGCAACCATGGCACATATGGTAAAAAAAAACCTCATCATAATTTCCGATGCACGTTTGTAAATGCGGTTACGAAAAGGTGGCTGTAATTATGTCGACAGGCTATGAACATCGTGTCTTGCCAGTACACACTGCTGCAGTTACCACAAGGTGAAACTGCAAAAAACTTATCTTTTTATTAGGTGTTCAATCTTTTAGAACTTTAAGCTATTATAAATATTATTTAGTTTTAAAGCCTGAGAACCATTACATCAAAAATATTGCGACTAGTAAAAAAACACCTCTTTGAAAACCTTGAATAAAATAAAGACACCAAAATCCTGAACAAGAATCTTAGAGGTTTAACACTGCACTGACCATTAAATGGAAAATATATAAATCTGATTAATTCCAGTTCAAATCACAGCTTATCATCTAAATCCATATCGATATACTTAAAATAAAAAGCACTCTGTGGTCCAAATCATTTAATTTTTTATTTTCATCCGGTGCAACCTACACAGTGAGTAAAGTAACGGCATCTAGCGGGCAAGGTTTCGTAAAATTGTGCCATGTTAATTTATAAAAACAGATACAAACATGATACTAAGTTTATTAATGTATTCAAAAGTAATAGAGTTTCTAAAAATAAATCAACAAAAAATCGTAAAGATACCATTTTAATAAGGTTGAATTGTGTTCAGTTAGGTACTCGTTATTACTACAACAAACGATCAATAAAATGTTTGAACTAAAAATAATAGGGGCTTAATTCAAGAGCACATAATTATATCCTAATTCATCCTTTTAACATCGTCTACTAGTCGCGATAACGGAGCGAAAGTTTTAATTTCAGAAGAACTCGGGAAAGTTGAGATTGTTTCCCTCGATCAAAGTGTTCCAGTTGCGCCTAGAAGAGGGGAGACAACGTGGGCGGAGCTTCCCTGGAGCAGCAACAGGTCGGCTGTGGTCCAGACGAGATCGATAAATTGGAGGCTGGCACATGCGCAATACAAACGTTAGACATCATGGCACTTCTGGTATTACTGTTGTTGCCGTTTTTCGTTCCTGGTGAGTGATAATAATATTATCTACCCATATTTGCTTTACTATATCTTCAAATATGTGCTAGTGTACATAGGTGTGTATGTACTATTCCAAGAAACCCTTCCGTTCGTTGCCGTCCTAACGTTTAATATTCGTTTTAAATACGTCATAGTAATTCCAGTCAAACCGTCATTTCTTGTCAATGTAACGAATATCATGCATGCATACCTTATCTTTCAAACTGTTTAGTTTATAGAAACCAACACCAACAAAGTTTTACATATGGTTCATTGCTTAAATAAACCTATCCAAAACTTCTATGTGTGACTCTAAAGAAGGAATTGACCACTTGCGCTGTTTATTTTATTTTTATAAATATGAATTCCATAATGATACTTTTGCCATTTAACCTACTATTAAACGTAGCACTGAAAAATATATGGACGTTGTTACAATATGTACTTATCATGGTATACCGTTAATCATTGTGATAAAAATATTTCCAGATAGCTATGGTGATCTTCTGCGAGATAGTGTCCACGTCACATCAGCGGCAGCAAGGCCCAACAATGAACTCTGGTGTTACAAGTGTCTGGCCGAGGTTCCCGAAGATAAGTGTGCCGATTTACGTCACAACAACTCCACACTTATACATAAATGCCACAACGATCGAAGAATGTGCATGGTTAGAGACTCATAATCGATCCTAAAACATTATCTCATTTTATCGAGTGTACCTACCAGTTTCAAAAATAAACTTCACTTAGTTTATAAACCGCGATAATCTTGAACATAACTGTAAACAAATCTGCGATAAGCTGAGCATATATCGACCTAGGTACCGCGCGTTACTTACGTAAATGTAGCCCAACAGTGATCGTTTTTTTATAATTCAGTAAGGGAAATAGTTTTATAAAAATAATGAAATCAAACACTTCAATTATTTTTAGAAATATTGTATGTTTCAGGTGAAAAGATTTTCCTATACGACATCAACGGAAAACTCGACTACTGCTTTGAAGATGTGGGCGCTTGAACGGAACTGTACTAAACATTGCGAACCAGGTTGCATAGTAATTGGGGAACGCACGAAATTATATGCCTGCACTTCATGTTGTTCCACCTCTCTGTGCAATTTCGGATCAGGTGCTGAACAATTATTGATTAACTTTGTCGTTCTTATGTCATGTCTCGTAATTATAATGTTATGATTCGTATAAACAAACTGAGCAACTAATTTATAAATAATTAATAAGCTCTTATATAATTATTGAAATAGATCTCATTGGTATACTTACTCAAAACTTATTTAGTTAAATATTATGTATTTATAAATACCTAGATAAATAAAAATAAATGTTCTCATTAGTGTTGGTAAAAATTGTAGAAACATTAACCCACTGAGTTTCGATTTATTTGTAATAATTTGTAAATAGAAATGTAAGCAACGACAACGCTTCATCACATTTTTTTTTTGGTTTCATATTTTTAGAAATATTCAGTAGATAGTTTAAGAAATTAAAGGACGGAACCAACTTGGACTATTAGGGTTTTAGGATACCTAGCTAGTTTAATAAATTTTAAAGCTTTAATTAAATTCTTAAAGCACATTTATGACGCGGTTTCTTCACATTATACAAGCTGTATTTTTTTTGAGGCTTTCGAATAAATAGGGCATTGAATTGTATAGCACAACACTTGATAAGGACTTAAGTACCTTTTTACTCTGGCTTATCTCTCGGCGAACTCTTCGTTAATGGACAGTATGTGGTAGGTACTTTGATTTGAATAGACTAATTTGCCACATTTTTGCCAATATAATAAAAAAACTTCAACAATACAAAACGACTTTTTGTTCTGCTTCATATTGATTTATGTCGTAACTACCTACAACGTACATATATGGTACTAGACGATAGTTGCGGCAAGGTCATCAAACACGACCTTTGATTGACCGCAACTTCATCAGCAATTAGCAGCTGTTTCAGGAATCTATACTAACTGGGTAAATGATAATTACATTAGAATCATTTACAAGTTGGTTGTACAACTTGGTGTCATTGGTGACCAAAAAACTGTTTTTTTTTTTTTAGTATTGAATTACTGTGAATACAATGTCTAACTATTTCAGATTCAGGAAAACTGGGATTGTAATAAAATACATTTGCCATAAACATAATTTATGTACCAAATTGAAGCAATAGTACATCAAATTGTTTATATAAATATTCAAGTCTACATTTAGTACTGGCTGTAGGGTCTAGTATGAATTCTAGCAAACTAGTCATTTATTTTACTTGAAGTAAAATAACAAGCAGACAAAAATACAAAATCTTTTATATAAATTATTTATTATGAATAGCAATGCACAGAAATAAATGCAATTCCTAGTTTGCGATCTAAAAATAGCAATAAAATTAACATAATTGGAATGACCCACAGTTAAGTTTAAATGTATTTCTCTTTACTGGGAAGGTATTACTTGGGAGGACTTAGTGTTAAAACTTAAAATATTGCATTATACTTTTAAGATATTAAAGATATAAATTAGGAAAGCTGTCCACAGTCAGAGATAACAATTTTCTTTGATGTCTTGCCAGCTTGACTACCTAGAGCTTCCACTTGCTTCACAACATCCATTCCTTCAACAACATTTCCGAAAACAACATGCCTGCCATCCAGCCAGGAAGTTTTCACAGTGGTGATGAAGAATTGCGAGCCGTTGGTGTTGGGACCAGCATTGGCCATAGAGAGCACACCAGGGCCAGTGTGCTTCAGGATGAAGTTCTCATCGGCGAACTTCTCGCCGTAGATGGACTTGCCACCAGTACCATTGTGGTTTGTGAAGTCACCGCCCTGGAGCATGAAGTTGGGGATAACGCGGTGGAAAGTGGAGCCCTTGTAGCCGAAGCCTTTTTCGCCGGTGCAGAGCGCGCGGAAGTTTTCGCACGTCTTAGGAGTGACGTCACTCCTCAGCTGCCATGAAATAAGAAAATACATAAGAAATTAAAATTACATTTTATTTATCCGCTCATTTTTATTATAGGCTTGTCGTAAATGAATACATCATAAATCCATATTAGGCTGGACACTATAATCCAGTTGCAATCTATTTATAAAGTTGACATAAAGTTAAAATCTTCATGTGATTGTGTGGGTGTGTCGAACTAAAACACATTGTCTTACTAGAATTGGAAACTTACAAATAATCTCATAACTATATAGTGGAAACGCCAGCGCATAGAAACAGATTTTCATCATAATAAACGTCAGCGAAGACATAAACATCGTCGATGACGGCAAATTCCACTCGCAGTTACATATCTACAGCCTTCCCCGACGGGTGACCTTCACTTAACAAGTAATCTTAGGCGAGAATTAATTATAAACTACATATGACTATATAGGACTATAACCACATGTTAAAAAAGGACAATTATAATTATGTGATCAATTAAGTATGACAAACGCAAATTATTTTAAGACTAATCGGACAAGATGTTACAAATTAATAAGGGCGTCGAGCGTAGCGTGGTCACCGCCTATCAAGCCGGCCGGAACGACCGGGTCGACATTGATCCCAAGCCGAAAATTAACGAAAAAAATACCTCCACAACAATTCTTCCAAGTGCCGAACCATCGGCAGTCACGTCGAAGAAAACTCGTGGTAGAGACATTATGTTCCGTCTTCAAGGGCCGCGAAAATAAATCACTTTAAAACCACCACAATGACGATGCGTCTCTCGTCGATGCCGGGCGGAAATGGAAAAACCTATAGACAACGGTTCTCTACGTTATTTCCTATGGTACGTTCCAATACAGGTATGGATTCCACATATACATTTTATAGTTTAATAAAATAAAATTAACTCTAAACTAAGAATTTTAATACGAGAAAATTAATATTAGAACCTCTGTTCAATTTATTTTTTTTGTTAACTATGATCAATGTTTTATTTTCATTAGGTAGGTACCTACCTATAGACAACGAGTCTTCTTTTTATTATCAATAATGTATACCATACCTTAGTATCTCAAGAATAATCTGGAGGTGAAAAAAGGGCGGGAAGTGTTCGGATTGGGGGGCGCGTTTTTTGTTTTTCTCACATTTAATTTTTATTTTTTTCTTGAAAGTGGTGAACAGGAGATTGAGTGTTGCTTGTCGATGTTGTGTGTGGTGTGTTTGATTTAGTTTTCCCTTTTTTCTTCCCTCCCTCTTGTTTCTTTCCCTCGCTGTATCTGGTGAGTCTTTTCTGGTGATTGTAGGCGAGAGGATGGAGGAGCCTCCTGATCCAGGTGGGACGGTCCCACCGATGCGGTGGGACGGGGAGGGGGGAGGCGAGGGGTGAATTGGATGCGCTGTGTGCAATATCAACGAGTGGAGCTTGAATCTCTGTCCACTATTGTAATGAAGGGATTAAGGGTTGTATGTGGGAAGGACGGGAGGCGCGCCTTTCAGTTAGGGAATTTCCCGCCCTTTTTCTTTCATCATTCATCATCATCATCATTCATAATTTACACTAATGAAATTAAATTACTGAAGACTTGGCAGCATGGTCTTCGACCTAAGCCGGTTCCTTGCGGAACAAAGAAAGAAAAAAAAGAATAATCTGGGTGTACACTTTATTATTAATGTGATTTACAAAAAAGATATGCATTTATTTATTTTTATTTTATTGAAAAATTTGACTTTATATATTATTAATCTATTTATTTAAAAATATATATTACTTGTAAGCCAACTCAAAAGATGTTATTAATAGTTTTTCCTAAGAACATCTTTAATCTCTATTTTTTAATGCGAAGTGCCGACTGTCAGTCTAACGTACAATGTAAAATGTCATTCTGGTTTGATTTTTGTTTTGGTTTGTTTATGTAAGCTCTGCGGGTAAGTAGTGCTTTTTAAAAAATCGGTAAAATTATTTTCTCAAATCTATATGTTTCTTTACGGTTGTATTTAACATTTTATTTCAGGATTTCGCTGTTAAGCTTTTATAACCTCCTTAATTTACTAAAAATGAGTTTAGAATCTATAAAGTACAAGCGAGGAAATTTAGAAATTTTAGATCAACTTTTACTGCCACTGCAAACAAGATATGTTAAAGTCCAAGGTGTAGAAGATGGTTGGAAAGTTATTAATAAAATGCAGGTTAGTAGTATATATATTTAATTGATATCTGTGTTAAGATAGCTAAATAAAACCTGCTAATCACTTGATTCCTTAATAATTATTTAAATCTCTATATTTGAACAAAATGAACTTAAGGTCTTTCACGTTCTTTTTTCTAGTTCATCCTGTTTTTGATACCTGTGTTGTATTTTATCACGATGTTTGATGTCGCAAACATCGTGATGAAACCTGCACACCTAAAAGTTCTTAGGAATTTCTTAGGTGTGTAGTCCGCCAACCCGCACTAGGCCAGCGTGGTGGACTAAGGCCTAAACCCTCTCAGTTGTAGAGGAGTGCCCAGCAGTGGGACGCATTTGGGCTGATGATGATGATGATTGTATTTTATAACACTTGATTCTGTCAGAACTGCGCCTGACATATTCTTGTTAACATCAAACCACATATTTCATTAAATATATTAAATTAGAATTAAATAGATAAATCTATATGCCAAAGAACCTATAGAAATAAATTCAAACATCTGTAGGTTTCATTATGCTCTCTTATTTTGTTTAAATAAGGAAAACATATCTTTTACTTTCTGTTATATAACTTATCAATTGCAAAATCTACATTGTTGATAATTTTGTCACAGAATATTTTTCTTAAAAATTAGTAAGTTTCATACAATAATGGATTTTTTGCATTTGAACATTAAATGTAATTTTTTTATATTGGCTTTTACATAATAAAAACATCATCATCATCATCATCAGCAGCCTTTTCTACGTCCACTGCTGGACATAGGCCTCTCCTATGGCACAATAATAAAAACATATTATTTATTAATTTTTTAACTTGTCACCATTAAACATTTATGCATCTTAAATACAATACTCCAGTAATTCTGTAAAAAAAATTAGTTTTTGCATAGTTTATAATAGAAATATTTTTAAGAAATTTAATATAATTTTTATATTTATATTTTTAACATATTTTGAAATATTCCAAATTGCAGAAAAATAATATTCTTAATAAGTAAGTTTCGATTAGGGTATAGAGCAGTTCTGTGTTTTGTTATCTGACCAATAATGTTATGTTATCACTGAACAATAATTATTGTTATTTAACAAATTATTTTAAGGTCCGGGGAGCACCTGCTATAGCTATAGTGGGGTGTTTATCACTAGCTGTGGAATTGTTGAAGGACAATACATCAGACAAAAAGCAATTGAGGCAAGAGGTCAGATAACACAACTGACGCACTGATAAAATGTCACTAACACTAAACACACAACTACATAATTCATATTTACAAACTGATATCTAAATGCCTCAGAGGATCTTACATATTAGTTATCATGTAACACGCTGCATTTAAGAAATATTGTTTTTTGTACAAAAAATAATTTCAACTTGCCTATTAATCAGTGCTTCCATAGAAGCCCAAAAGCATTACATGTTAATTGTGTAATGTCTAGTTTATAATTGTTTATTGTGGGATCGAATATTCTCTTTTAAATGACAAATTGCTTTTGTTAAATGAAGATTTAACATTATTATTCAGGATTTTTGAAAGGCAAATTGGGCTTTTGGGCTTCTATGGACATACCGCTACTGCTATTAATCTATTTAAATTAGACACTGAATCATCACTAATGCTGAATGCTTTATGTTTGATACCAGTATACCATACATTTCTTACTTACTAATCAATGTGTGATATTAGTATTAAGACTTCATTCGAAAAAAAATGGTTATAATATAACATAAATAATTTAAAATTCATTGTTAATTGAAATATTGCTTAATGCCATTGGTTTCTGAATTTCTAGCAGTTTGACAATTATTGTGGTATTGTTTGTACACTTTCTGTGATTGTCTTTTAATTTAGATAAGTCCCATTGCAAGTTAGCTATACTTATATTATAAAGAGGAAAGGTGTGATTGTTTGTTTGTTTGGTTGCATTGAATAGGCTCCAAAACTACTGAACCTGTTTAAATAAATTTTGTATGGGGATAGATGGGACCCACCAAAGTAACATATGATGGATTTTATCCTAGAAAAATTTAGTGTTCCCGTGGGAATGGGTATTATGTTATAAATGCGGGAATAATTTATATGCCTGCTACACTCTCACACCTAAACAATTTGACCGATGTGAATGATTTTTGGTATGGACATAAAGGTCTCTGTGGAGTAAAATAGACTACAACTTAATTTTCTTTCTGAATACAACCCTGAAGTCTATGCAGACGGAGTAGCAGGCAAAAGCTAGTATTAAAGATCTTGACAAAGTAAAAAAGTATGAACTAATCACTATTTGGTTTTAAATGTGCAGTATTAAATAATGTAATAGTTTCGTATTTAACATTAAAAAATATATTCATAAGTATTAACATAATAAATTATAAATATCATGAACTATGGAACACACTCAATATATAATCTTTCTTACTTTCAAAATTACAGTCCATGGACATGTATCTATAATTGGCACTGTGTGTAATTACAGATTGAAGGTAAACTTAACTATTTGGTGTCTGCCAGGCCAACAGCTGTAAATATAAAATTGGCAGCAGAGGAACTGATAAATTTAGCAAATACACTGTGCTCTGATGAGACTGTATCCTCTGATGATTTTAAGGAAAGGTATGGCCTATTATTAAACTTTTTAATAATGTCCATCTTAATCATGCATTAAATTAAAATTATTTTTTTACCAATGTTGTTTGTTTCTGCTTCTCTTAAATTACTGATGACAAATGTAAGTAATAGTGGATAACTTTTACTTTCCAGGTTTATTTGTAGTATAGAGAGTATGTTAATGAAGGATATAGAAGATAATAAAGCCATAGGAAGATATGGTTGTGAAGCTATATTAAGTAATTTAGGTGGAGATGGCTCTGTTCGTATACTCACACATTGCAACACTGGCTCACTGGCTACTGCTGCATATGGTACTGCCTTGGGAGTCATCAGATCATTGCATGCAGCAAAGAGATTAGGTAAGAAAACAGCACAAATTAAATAAAAAAAATATTTAAAAAAAAAACCTGTATATTAAAGCCGGTTATGTGGTTGTTTAAGGAACCAAGGATAAGTTCTATGTAAATTCAATTAATCTATGTCAAATATATAGGTATAATTAAGTTAAATTTGTATTAGGCAGGAACATGGTAACAAATTTAAATGAATATGTAAAGGAATATATTGTGATGTAGTTGTGAATGTCTTTTAAATGAAAATCAATGAATGTGAATGTGAATCTTATGTTATGTGTATGAAGTAATATTTTTACCGCAATATTTATAACATACTAGCTTTTGCCCGCGACTCCGTCCGCGTAGACTACAGGGTTGGGTTCAGAAAGAAAATAAGTTGTAGTCTATTTTATTCCACAGAGTCTCATTTATGTCCATACCAAAAATCATTCACCTCGGTCAAATGATTAAGGCGTGAAAGCGTAACAGTCATATAGTTATTTTCTCATTTCTAACATATTAAGGGTTTTTTTTTTAAACTTTTAATATAATTCTTATATTGTGTATATATATATCATATATATGATGTAATAAAAGCCATCCAAAAAGTTTCATCATTCTAGCTTCAAAAATGACGAATTTCCATACAAACTTTCATCCCCTATTTTTATTTAATCCCTTAAAGGTAATTTTTTTACATACTTTGAATGTTATATTTATTTATATCTAATCAACAGCCTAAAAAATAAGTTTCAAGTTTCTAGCTTTAAAAATGACAATACTTCCATACAACCTTTCATCCCCCCTTTCAACCCCTTAAAACCCCTAAAACCCCTTTTCCGCAATAAAATATAGCCTATGTTCTTTCTCAGGCTCCAAACTATCTGTGTACCAAATTTCATTTAAATCGGTTCAGTAGTTTTAGCAGGAAAGCGAGACAGACAGACAGACAGAGTTACAATCGCATTTATAATATTAAGTATGTAAGGACTGTTTTAAATATAGTTTATCTTGGTATGTTTTATGACTTATGATGTAAAAGAAAACTAGACATAACATCTTATACAGGTGCAATTCTGCACCTACATATGTTTCTCCAGGTGTGTTTTTAGTCTTGTAGCACAATCATTTTGCCATTGAGCACACATCTAGACTCCGAGTTATTACGAAGAATTTTTAAATGAAAACATGCTAACACTTTGCCTGACACACGACTTCTAGATCGCAAGACACTAACTTGTGTCGCGGCACCACCGACGCAGGAGTATGAATAAGGCTCTCAATTTTAATGTGTCCATAATTAAACGGAGCGGGAATTAATGCAGGGCGCTTCTTGCCCGTGTATGTAAATCGAGATGCCGTAGTTCGGCTCTAAATGCGCGTAACGGCTACCGAGAGGTTTTAGTCAGTATGCTGGCGTAGGATTTTGATTAGGGACTATAGAAACTTAGGGAAGCGGATAATTGTTCCGTGCGCCGAGTTGTAAGGCCAGAGTCCACGACATATCCCTATCGGCGTCTCCCGAGGTACCCAAAGGGTAGCTTAAGGCGCTTTCCTCGTTAAAACAGGAGTATAAATAAGGCATAAAGATTTTATAGTCATATATTATCTTGCAGGGACAGAATTCACATCTTAGCACAGCTAGCTTCTCGACCACTGCCTCATTATGCAATCATTAACTTTTTTTTCAGAACATGTTTATTGCACAGAAACAAGGCCGTACAATCAGGGAGCAAGGTTAACAGCATATGAATTGGTGCATGAAAAAATACCTGCTACTTTGATTGTTGATAGTATGGTGTCAGCACTCATGCACGCAAGGAAAATAGACGCTGTTGTAGTGGGCGCAGACAGGGTAAGAATAATTGAATTAGAGTAAGGATTGCAGGGGCCTTGGCTCATCTGCATTATGTTATTTCTATGGAAATCTATAAATATTGTTAAACTTAGAATCTGTTTGAAAAAAGTAACTTATTATTATAGATTATTTTAAAAATCTATAATACATGCCAATCGTTTTTATTTGTAAACTGTAGTCCGCAATATTATATTATATGTCTACTATAATATTTAAAGGTTTATCATTAATCAAATGTTTAAATTCCAGGTGGCCGCCAATGGAGATACGGCCAACAAAATAGGAACATATCAAATAGCAATAGTAGCTAAATACCACGAAGTGCCTTTTTATGTAGCCGCCCCCCTCACGTCTATAGATATGTCGTTGACGTCCGGAGAGAGAATAAAGATTGAAGAGAGACCTGACAGAGAAATGACGCATATTGGCGAACACAGGATTGCCGCACCAGGTAATAAACATCTTATAATACACAAAGAGGTAAACAGAAGCGTACACCCACATTTCTCTTACATATAAGTCCATTTTTTTAAATCTATGCTCCAACTATGAAAAGTAATAGTGATTTTTCCGACACTGGAACCTAGTTCATATGTAGATATCTATCATACACCGGACATGGTATAGAATCAATCTTCAGCAGCATTATTATAAGAGTGGTCATTAATTTGAGTTATGTTTCAATATATCAATTTTTATTGCACTCCTAATAACAACTTAAAATTTTAGATGCACGACATGGATATAAAGAAATTCTGAAACATGCGTTGTTTTTACGCTGCTGTTATTTTTTAATTTCTGTATAAATAGGTACTATATTTATTATAACGCCATAGAGTCGACTATAATTTATCAAGACTCCTCGACCCACTTCTAGTAAAGCCAATGCGCTTCCTAGCAAGTAACCAGGTTTCAGTTCTTAGTTGTAAGCAAACTGCCTATCAGTTCGGACGTAGCATATCAGATAATTTTACGGGTCCTCTCGTAAGACATCTAGATCACGTGGCATCTTTGTTGTCACTCATATCCATCAGCCTAAAGAAGTCCACTGCTGAACATAGGCCTCCCCCAATGACTTCGACAGTGACCTGTGACTCATAGCTTTCTCCATAATATAGGCGGTAAAAAGACTGAACTAGGAAATGTCCTTACGCAACTGCAACAGCTCAAAGCAGTTGCTAACGTCATAGCGATAAAGTAAAACTATTATTCAAGCGTAAAGATAATTAAAGTCGTATGACTTGAACGTGAGCGTTATAAGGATTTTTTATTAAAATCTTTTTTTGATTTATTTTCAGGTATAAATTGCTGGAATCCGTCTTTTGACGTTACTCCTGGGGCCTTAATCACAGGAATCATAACTGAAAAAGGAGTTTTTGCTCCACATAAGCTTAAAGATGTTATTTCTACATAATAAATCTCGCCAATTTAGTAGTAAAATAATGTTAATATCCGCAGTGCCTTTGCCTAACCTTATGATTGTTTTTGCTCAAGTTGTAATGTTAAAAGATATGTATGATGATGTATAGATAAAGAGTATGTTATGGCAAATTTATTGTTTTAGTAATTTTTACATGCTTGAATGTCGTAATGTAAAGGTTATGGAGTCAAGAATACCTACATAAGTTAATTTATTCGAACAGTTACTTGTACCGCATTTTTAAACTCCAAAATATATAGCTACAGTTTTATAGGGTAAATAAATTAAAAAATAAATGGTAATGCTGTCCGTTAAATGGCTTTGGGAAATTTTAAGCTATGGTACTTTTTAATCAACCCACATTTTTTACACATCCCACTGCCTGAAAGAAACCCTCGTGCCGCAGGCGGCAGGACCAACGAGTCAGTCAAATTGTATATTCATTTAATGTTTTGTATTGCAAGCCAGCCATAGTAGATAGTATCAGTTAACACCACATAAGTTATAAAGGTATAGTGATAAGTGATACTGATACCTAACTGATAACATAAGGATAACCGAATGATCGTAGTAGCACGGTAATGTAGTAAGTAGCTATCCGGACCAGGGTTGCCATAAAATAAAAATTGATGGCCGTGTTTTGGATGTCGAATTGCCGTGTTTCATTTTTTTTTTTTTCAAAATGCATTAAATTCTTATCATCTGATTGCCGTGTTTTATGACACGGCAATGAATATTCTGCCGTGTACTGTGTTTTTTTTTTCTAACTGACCCCAATTGCTGTATAACACCGCAATTGCCGTGTCAATGGCATCCCTGATCCGGACAAATACGAAGTTAGTCTTGTTGAAAAAATATCGATGTATCGATACTTTGAGCGATATTTAATATATCGATATATCTATATAAAATTCCAAGTATCGAAAGGGTATAAAAATCGATATTTTTTATGATAAAAAAAACATAAAAAGGACTACTTTTTTATACTAACATTTTTTGTAACAATTTACACTATCCTTTTTCTTCGGTCGACTCGTTTTGCTGATTTTTAATTTGGTATTTAAGTTGGCAACTCTGTCTGTCAACGAGCTCGCGCACGTATTTCTGCACTTGAGTAGGTACTACCTACTGGCCAAAAAAATATTGATATTTTCAAAAAAAAATATCAATACAATATATATCGTTACTTTATTGCATTTCCGACGAATTTATTTGTTGCTTCCGGCTTCCCTAGATAATCTCTGACAAGTATCTTGCAACCATCTCCCATCAGCTCCCTCCAATCATACCTATATTTGATATTAATCGAACGAAACCCAATAGGATTGCACATATACATGTTATAATGTTAATATTGTGGTAAGTATCCTTGATGTCTTTCAGGTAGTGAAAGTGGAATCACCTCAGTCGAGCCGGCCATTTGTTACGGCAATCTAAGATCTAAAAGGTTTAATACGTCTTCTTCATTAGGTACTATTTAAAACTTTCGGACACGTATTCGAATACAGAAAAAGCTTATTAAAATTCGAACTGCGAACTACTGGTAAATAACATAATATGTAGGTATTTGGCAAAATATAACTTATAATAATAATATTTGAAGAAATACTTTATACCCTTATTACCCAAATAAAGTTCGTTTTGGATTTGCAAAAAAAAGTTGTGTGAGGTCACAAGTTTTGAGTTAATTTTAGCTGTATCCGAATGACATCGTATTGAAAAGTGTAGTATTGCGTGAATACTACTATATTTCTAGCAAGCATTCATCTCTTTCTATTTACATTAGAGAAAGAGATAGCGTCATGGATGATGCCTAGTATTTGGAAATGCTAACATGTAAGTCGCTGAAATGTTTTATTCAATTCCAATATGTCAGGTAGCAGGGAAGTGGAGAATTTACTTTTAATTTTTTTAGGATAAGAATAGGACGTTTTGATTAGAAAATATAATGGAACAATAACTTAAATTGGTGGAATTGTTATTTGTTAGTTAATTTAGTAATCTCATACTATCGGTTTTGATTTGGTGATTCATAAAACGGGTACAGTTTCGTGTTGTTATTTATTGTTTCGAGTCGGGTTGTGTCTCAACAATCGCGTTAAAGATATCGTCGGTAACAGTGCATGAGCGTTTGTGTTAAGTGTATTAGTATTTTATTGTAATGTAAATAAAAAGTATTGTTTGCACGCGCATGCGTTCGGCTCGAAAACAGACAAAGGTTTTGTGTGGTTTGAAAATCAGCTGTATTTTATGTGAGATGACTTAGTGATACAAAAAGTGTTCGGAAGTTACAATGTTCAGTGAAATTGGATACATAGCATTTCTACTTCTCGCTCTGCCGTATATCGAGAGTGGTAAGTACAATGGTTCTATTACAATACAACCCACTTACAATAATAGAATTACATTGCCAACTCAGTTGTCCTCTCGGTACATGTCCGGACGTGATACCAATTATTTACCCGTGTGTATCTTAGTTCCGATTTGTCTCTGTTACTATACCTTCAAACTTCGAAATATACAATGGTCCCAACAATGTAGGTATACAAATAATATGACAACAATAGACATTAATTGTGATTTATATGGTAACTCTGTTATTCAACAAGGACTCGCGTTTAGACTGCACAATTTGTCGTTACGAAATAAAACAGAAATACAAAATTGAAATTCAATCAGGGGTTATTTTTTGGATACCCTTGATGAGTCATGAGATTTACTCTGGTTTAGAAGTTATATATGTGGAATTTTTTACATTTATAATAGCATCCAAGAAGTCATACATTATTGCTTTAGAGTATGGCATTGTGTTTTTTTTTAATATAGCATACCATAAGTAAGTCTATTCTTGTGTATTTGATAAAAAATTATATCATAATAAAATACCTACAATTTCAGCATAATGAAAACATTAACACTTCTTGACAAAGATTTATCAAATAAAAATATTTGTCTTTGATATAATATACAAACATATACTTATTTTGATTAGTGAACAGTCAAGGTAAAAGAAAAACAAATTCATGGTCATCAAATATAATTTAAATGACTTTATTTTAGATTACAATGATTTGTAAGATACATGAAGGTATATAGTTATCTTATGACCCCAATTTTACAATTCATTCCTCCACATCATTAACAAAAGAGTTCTAAAGTGGTGTGAATGTGTCACCTTCCAAATTAAAGTTGAATGAACAGGAAGTAATATGTATGAGTAATGTAATAACACCAAGTATAGGTCTTATAAAATTGGTGTTTCAAACTAACTGTTTTGTGTGCTGTGTATCCTGTTATTTGAAATAACTTGTCATAGGTACATCCGAAAAAAACACTAAAACAATATTTTTCATATAATATTGTTTTCTTTTAATTTTGAGAGGCATTATTGTGGTTACTTGTGATTTAAAACCAAATTATTTTTCATTGTGCCATACAAACTTTATTATATGCCCTACCCTCAATTGATTATTATATTTTATTATGGATATTAACTAATTTTTCCTCTAATCTGCTATTACTCATGTTATAGTGTCAAAATTACTGTAATGTTGATGGATCTTCCAGTGTACAGAAAAAAATTATATGGTTTATGTTCATACTAAGTTTCAATCAAAAAAATGTTAGAATAAATAAATAAACAAAAATTATGTTTATAATAAATCAAAATATCTACAGTTGCATGTTTCAATTAAATATTCAGCTTATCTTATTTTTATCACCAATTTGTGGTTAGGCACAGCCTCACCCCAGTGCAATTCTATGAACAAAAACCTATGTTCTTCCGATGGTCCCATATTCTATAGCAAAAGTCATTAAAATTTGTTTATTTGAGTCACCATCCCTCTTAAAAATCTTCCCTCTATATTATCATGATTATAGATAAAATGGTGAGAAAACTTGTACACTTAAAAGTTCATAGGAATTTCTTAGGTGTTTAGTCCGCCAACTTTCACTAGGCGATTGTGGTGGACTAAGGCATAAGCCCTCGTAGTTGTAGAGGAAGCCCATACACAGCAGTGAAAAATACAAGTATATGGGCTGTTGATGATGATAGTTAAAATATAATGTTTTTGTTTTAACCTTATAAAGTCATTAGCAAAGTTTTGACTTCTCACTTTTTTGTCTTGATACAAGAAGAGACTAGCCACTAGTTACACATTGTTCATGATATATATTTAAGATATATGTTTTTGATTTGCATGTGTACAATTCTTATTAAAAGTTTATTACTTTTTAAAACAGTTATATTAACTCGTCATTTCTTTTTTGGCTGATCAAAAAAAAAAAAACTGAAAAAGAACATTAATTTATCCTATAAATATGTGTAAAAACAATTTAATTATTTGACATTAAAATAGTGTGTTAATAAATGGAAACTATTTTTAGAAGAAAAGACACACAGTACCAAGCAATATGGTCATACATATTCTTTATAGGTAAACTATCACTACTTATGGTAAAGTACTAGTGGACACAAATCATATTTTGATGAAGTCCATAGAAAAACTTAAGTAAGTAGAGTTTGGTAGTTAAAAGTAAGTAAGTAAGTTATTATCATATAATAGAATGACTGATTCTCTATCTCACTAAATTTTCTCTCTTATATAAGGTTAAATCTGCAATTAAAGATTGCAAACAATTTATGTATACGTAGTAATAACAACATATACTTTCTGTAAATAAGGATTTGTGTAGCATATATTTACTTAAATATATAGAAAAATAGTGTAATCTTTTGTTCAATCACTAAGTAACAATATGTGTATTTTTAAGGATATAAAAGATATAACTGCTTTATGGATTTCTATTTGGAAATTCCCATTTGCATCTGAATCTGAAAACTACCCTTTTTCGGGCAACTTTGCCCTTATTATGTGGCAATAAAAAAAAAACTAATTGTGGATGCAGATATGCACCTCTGCCTACCCCTAGGGTATAGCCAAAATGTGATTGTAGGTATATGTATGTATATTATGAGTGATTAATAATAACATTATCTATAATATTTACTATTTTAAATATGTCCAGTACCATAACCGCAAATGTATTTTTAATTCGTCTCCAAAAGTACTATCATACGTACCTACTCTATGACATTAAATGCGACATTTAAACTCGTAAAGATTTAGTATGAAGGTTCAATTTTTGACCTTTCAATTCGATATAGGGCCATAAAAACGGAAATACGCGTTACCCGAGATTTTTATTACAGTCCGAACCTAATACGGCAACATCTTTCACCAAACGCTGGAACGATATATCGATACTTATTTTTGGGAATGGTGAGAGTATTTTATTTCGTCACGGATCAGTAATTTTTGGAATTTCGAAAACCATTAGACACTTTATTTACCTTCATTTAATGAGTGAAAGTCTATTAAGTAGTAATCGCGGGAACAATACCTGAAATAAACACAATTGACTCTTTAATATTACTTTCTCACCAGTGTTATTTGAAACCTAAAAGAATCTGAATGTTTAAAGGACTTATTAATTATTCAAGTAACACTGGTATCTGTGGCGCGGACTTCTGAAAGATAAGTAAAAAATTGCTTTAAGAAATGTGATTCAATATCTATTTTTATGGAATGGTTTCACTGTTACCAATATAAGGTAATGGCACTAGTAGTTGACCATGTACCTGTAGTTGACCACCAATGCACATAAACAGATAAAATAAGAATTCGCGGCATATTTTTAAACTAATTCCATATTGAGTAGTCAGTGCTGTCATGTGGTCTACGAAGCGCGCAAACTACGACTCCATTATTTTCAAATATTAAAAATAGCCTCCAGTTGTTTGTTGATTGACGCACCGTAAATCTATTATTCGTTTTTTTGTCATAATTTTCTTAAGGATTGAAAAAGTTTGAAGTTAAATATTAACAACTTTGTCACCTTGTTGATGATAAGTGTTTTGCTTTTCTTATTCGTTAGGGATTAATTGAGGTAACAGGGTATTTAAAATACGAAAATTTGTTTACAAGATTGAGATGTGGGGGTGGTCCACTACTGATTCCGTTTTAGCATGATTTTCTAGTAATTGACCAGGATGGTCAACTTCTGATGAATTTCTGTATCATGTAAATGTACTGTACGGAATAATATATGAAGGGCATCATCAATTAGAATTAACTATTTTATTTACTTTTACACTAACTTAATTTTATTTAGTAGTTGACCACCTTTATTGTAAGGTACGATTAGTTACTAAAACCAAATTTTCACCTTGTAGATGTCTGGGAAAAGGGGTACATTCCTAAATTATACTGAAGCTGCAATGCTCTCAGCAGTAAATGTCGTTCGTCTTCATAAAACACCCATAAGAACGGCTGAAAAAAAAATCCTCTCACAATAATGATGGTGTTTTGGAAACCACAATGGAACCATCAGCAATTGCGGTACATATTACTGTTGGTGACGAACTAGTGCTAGTGACGATCCCAGGATCACCAGCACTTAGCATTGCTGATGACATATTTGAAACCACTCTAGATCAATTTGACATCATAGGTCCTAACGATATGCTTGAAAATATGCGTAAACTTTCAACTACTGTTGTCTGATTAAGAATCTGACAAAAGCCTCGGCAAAAAGTAAATGGTGAATTTGTCATATTTAAGTACGTGCTTGAGGCTTAGGCACGCGGTCGAGAATCTCGACGGTCGCAGGTTCAAACCCCAGGCACACATGACTGACTTTTCGAAGTTGCATATGTGTGTATTGATAAAGAATTATCACGCACTTTAACGGTGAAGGAAAACATCGCGATGAAACCTGTACACCTAAAAGTTCTTAGGAATTTCTTAGGTATGTAGTCCGCCAACCCGCACTAGGCCAGCAGCGTGGTGGACTAAGGCCTAAAACCCTCTCAGTTGTAGAGGAAGCTCGTGCCCGTCAGTGGGACGTATATGGGCTGATGATGATGAAGTAGATGTGTAGTCCGCCAACCCGCACTAAGCCAGCGTGATGGACTAAGGCCTAAACCCTCTCAATTGTAGAGTAGGCCCGTGCCCAACAGTGGGACGTATATGGGCTGATGATGATGATGATGATGAAGTACGATAATAACTTTTATCCCGGAAAAGTACTTAAAGCTATAAAAAAAAAACAGCTACAATATCATCGATGAAAGCAAATGGTCGATTGTGGAAATGGCCAGAACATTTATTAACGAGCGGGGGATGTTATTGTTATTATATTTCAAATAAAACGCAAAGTTGTCTTAATTTGCCTTCTTATTTAACAAATAATTAAAAAATCTGAATGGTCAACTACTGATGCAAAACATGGTCAACTACTAGTTTTTAGGTGGTCAACTACTAAATCTCTTATATTAAGTTTTATTTTCATTTTTTTACTTGAATGCCACCATTGTACAAGAAAAAATACTAGCTCGTTTCGTTAAAAGACTTGCACAGAGTTAACAAAACAAAACACTCATTGAATTCGAATGATGATTAAAGTTAGGCATTAAAAAAGAAATTTCTGTGTCCTTAAGTGGTCAACTACTGGTGATATTACCTTAAGTGTATAATTGGCGCATTACTACGCTAAGTTGAGATACATTACAACTGTAGGTACTCATTTATGTATATGTTAATGTGAAAAACGTATTTCGATACCGAACCCGTAAACAATATGTGTAGAAATTCTGGGAATATAATTCAATCATTTTATAACAATTATTTTATTTTTTTCCTCTATAAATTTTAAAATGTATTCTTGTACTTGCGCAACATACTACTCCATTCCAATTGCATCAACTGTAGTCCCTATCATGGAAGGATTATTTGGTACATCTGTCCAATTAATACAAATTAACCAGCTGATTTAAAATCGGATGTACATTTATTGATTTCCGAACGGGACACACGCTGGCCTGTAACGCCACATTTTCATGTTGTGTATGCGTAACAGTATACTTTCCAGTAAAGTTACCGTAAGTATTGTTCATAAATTACTTTATTATTACTGGAGTATTTTGCTAGCAATAAATCAGCTGCTAAATTATTTTTAAAATGTTTACATTACCTTACTTGAAAACTAATTCCCGTCGCCCATTTTTGCGTGTTTGTTACATTCAGATCAATCAAATTTGTCCTACTTTCGCAAAACGCCTCTACCGCATGGCTAGCGTTCGACATTACATCGCCAAAAACCTGTTCCGAAATACTGAGTCATCATAAATCAGATTCCTACCTACTTCTCAGTACTGCCTACAGAATCGATGTTCTATGGCGTCAATACCTATTGCTAAACAAGCGACTTGTACATATGTTTATTGAAAATATTGCTTACGTCGTGAAATATCCGTACGTGTTTTGTATAAACTAACTTAGATATTTTGATGACCCAACGTACTTAGTTCCTGTTTTAGACACGGCGAAAAAATGATAAAGATGATTTATAAAATGTTAATAACATTTTGAATGGAACAAATTAAAAAAATATCCTTGCTTTGTTGCATGTTATGGACTTGTTGATATATAGGTCAATGTCATGGGCAGAGCCATGCAGCTGTTAAAATTACATTGTGCAAGGTTAAGAATATATCGAGCGGGTTGGTTCTTGAGTTTCCCAAAGAATCGACTTGAAGAACTGTTTTGCTATCGAGCGGTGAATAAATTACAAACAAACTTTTCTATTGCCTCTCCTACTCTTTACCAATGGACGCCCAATTTCCTATAATTTATATATTTTTGGTTTTTCCTTAGTGTCATAATCAATTTCAATGTCGCACCCGTTTACTGATATAAAATATATAAATATTGTGACAGATAATGTTGCCTTTCAAATTAACTTCCATTATAAAATGATTTAATAGAACTCGTTGTTCATGAGTAACTGACAAGTTGAAAGTCACATAATACATTCACATTTTATTGAAGAAAATCACAACGTATCGATAAAATTCACACTCATTAGAAACCATTATGCTGCCAATGACAAGCGGATTTCCTACTCATTTCATCCTTCACAGTTGTCGTAGTGTGTAAGTAAAAGTTGCAAATGTGCTATCTCTAATCATTATCATAATTCCGTAGAAGGCGTAAGGAATAGGTTAATACGAGTATGTCGTAACCATATAAATATAACATACATAGTACGTTACTAAATTACAGTAGGTAAAGAAAACTATATTAAACAAGTATTAAGATTTATCTGGGAGTGACCCTATCAATTATCCTAATCAAAGCCAAAAAATAGGACTGAATCCAAGTTTGATGATTATGTAAAAGACAAAAAAGGAGGAAATTCTAAAAGTAACGATTGTATGTTTTGATACTAGTCGCAACGAAATTTGTTTTTTTTTTTTTTTGTGTGGACGCAAAGGGTGCTGTGAGGTAAATGTTTTCATAATTTTTCATTCACCTTCCCAGACACGTATAGATAAGTAAATTCATTGTGAATGTATTTTCATTTTATTTCTGACTTTGACTACGTGGTACTAGACGCCCCGCTTATCAAGAGATCTAAATGCCCATGGTGGAATAGTGACTCGTTACTTGCCCCACCATTTACCATGAAATAAATAGAAATTAGTCCATATTCAGTAAACCATTTACGTATTTTAGTTGTAATCACGTAAGCCACATACAATCTACCTAATAAGTCTTCGTTTACATTTATCGCGATAGGAAACGGCAAATAGGAAATATCCAATTTGAAAATCTATTTGCATCCTCTGAGTTGCGGTGCCAACCGATCTATCAAACTCGCACTGGGGTCATAGCATACTATATTAATAGTTTCTTTTGTAGACAGGATGGTCATTGATTAGTATTCACTTATTCATAGGTCAATGGTCTTTAGGTGAATGACGACGGAACTTGATTCAACTTAGCTTGAATATAATAACTTTATTTTCACTTTTGTACGTTCCATGAAGCTATTTAATATAATTCTCCCTATTGAATGTTGTCAGGGATTCGCAGAATTCTGTGTAATGACCTCCTTTCTTATTAATTGGCTGTGCTTGAATGGAACATGGCTGGTATTATTATCAAATTATCTGGTATTATATTGATATTTTTATATATATTTCTAATCTTTATTCGATGCTCAATTTTTTCAGCCTATAAAAGAGATAAGGTCCTCACGCTGACCTTGTGTGTAGATGAGAGCTAATGATAGATTTATAATACTCTAGAAAGTCTATTGGATATATTTAATGAGTAACTACATATTAAAATAACCTGCTTCCTATTTTCAATATTTAAATAGATTATAATCAAGAATAAGGAATTAGCTAGACCAACAAATGTGTATTGGTCTGATTGTTCGGCACTTTTATGTTGTTATTATTATCGGGTACGATATAGTTTGTTCTTCAAGTTAAGAATTAATAACCGGGTCAACATAAAATCCAAGCTTGGATAGCTTCTAAGAAGCATTTAGAGTGATAAAAAACATGACAAATCGTTATAGTTTGCGTGTTTATTAATCTTGTTTATTCCCATTAATGAAGTATACAAGAGCAGAAGTGGCTGAAATAATCGTCGTTAATGATCCAGGGGCTCTTCGCAGTCTATTTTGGTCTTAATGGAACCTATCATCGAAACCACTCATAAATCATACGTTTAGGAAGCCACTTTCTGAGAGCGTTTCGCTCGCCCGATACACATTCACGTAATGGTACGATAAATTGTTTAGTTAAATGAAATTTTAGAACTTTAAGAAAATTTATACTCTTAGTTAAAACTTTGTGTAACGTTTTATCATTTACCATTTTTGTTTGTGTAATATCTTATAAAAGTTAATTTTGCAGGATATATTAAGACCATAACAATGTTTGTCGGTTTTTACTGCGATTCAGCGTATTGTAACGAAGTGGGGCTAATCTATCCCTGTCCCAGTTACCTAGACTAGGCGCGTGCAGAGGTGTGGGACGCGGTAATGGTGCGAAAAAAGTAATGGCGTCAGTCATAGCCGGAGGAAGTAGCGCCCATTCATACGCCGCTATCTGTGTTGTCTTAAGAACAGTGATTGCTCTCTGTCTTCTGATACGACAATGAGTCGTCGCTATAATAATATAATGTTCAAAGAACGTGGCTATTCTCAGAATTAATGTCGATATCTAGGTATTGTTACTTGCTAATACTTCACGGAAGTTATCTTTTCTGGTACTTTGAAAGAGTATAGCGCAGTAGCGCAGTATTTCTCTTTAAAGATACTAACAGTCTCTTGTGTTGCATTTCAGTCTGCTTGAACAATAGCTAATTCCACAAATAACTGCATTAAGATAATTTATTTTTCAAAGCTATCTGATTTCATCAGCGATGGTCCCCGGTACGGAACGAGTTAATTATGTGGTTTTGATGTCCATTGTTTGTTGGCATTGCGTAAATCCGTCGTTTGTTCGTCTCCGTAAGCAACGTGAGGAGCGGGGCCCGTCTGTCCGCTCTCCTTACCCGTTATACTTGAATAACTTGTATGTATAGGTACAACAACCGCCTTAATCGACAGTTAGGTAGGCGTTTTATTATACGCATGCTGATGTTGGCGACGATCGTGTGCACGGTCAAGTGTATTTTTTTATTTTGGTATTACAGCCCTCAATTGAACTTCATTATAGTACGTAATAACGCCATCAGCCCTATATGACCATATCATTTGGAAGCGAGTAACTTTAGATCCTGTACTTTTTGTTCAGATTTTAGATATTATAAAGACGATGTGTTGGTAAGACTTTACCTAGGTATGTATTTACGTTAATGTATGAATGAGCGAGCACTGCTTTATCTATTTCTATAGAATCTACATTTTTTTTACACGAAGCTGGCGAGAAGTGTCCTAAATTCATTAAAATTACTACTCTATCTTTTCTTTTTCCAATCGTCTTCAAGACCTGGCCAAACTAGTCTTTTAATACTATGGGTTTTTGAGCTGAGTCGAACTTGCTGATGATATTATTTTTTGATTTAGGAGGCTTTAAATCGTAATATGACGAAATGCATGTTATCGCGGGCAAAATTTGAAAAGATCGGAATCATGCAAATATAATATTATTAATTCATAGCTGTTATACGTTAAAATATATTGTAACTACATATTTAAAAAATGAGACAATTCAATTTATATTGTGTTTCAACCGTGTCATTTGCTTAGTGTATTTAAGTCTAAGCTTTATCGATTTATTCTATTTTAGGTACTATACCTACTACGTGTTCTATATCATTGTAACGAAGGTTATTTTTTATTTTGTAAGGTATAGCTTAAATATATTAAGTAAATCATGCATACCGTTAGAGTAGGACTAAGAAAAACTTGTTCATGTATCTCTTTTATACGTGAACATAATAAATAACGTATTATAAAAAAAATTGGAGCTCCGATAATGTATTTCATCGGGAGGAATGCTTTGAAAAAAATCTTTGTCATCGATGCTATCTTGAGATTAATGTTTGTTTCCCATAAATTTATCCCAGCACCCCAAAATAGCGTATAGATGCAATATATGTACAATATATTCAATATATCGTATATGTTCAATAACGGTACAATATATTTCGCAGTTACGATGAACTTATAAAAACTCTTGGCGAGGTCACTCAGGTCTTATCTAGGAGAAGTGATAATGAATTCCTAAAGCTGTTGGGGTGGCATTGTACGAAAAAAATATTGTTTGTTGAAACATTTGTTTGGCACATCGCTTCCCATACACGCACGGGATATTTTTGGCAGTTACATTGAACTCATTGAAAAGCGTTCGTGTGTGATTTAGCTCGTGAGACTCAGTGAGACAGTGGTGAGCTGACGCATAGGAGCGAGTCGACTGTGACGAGTTCGTTCGTTGAACCTGCGAGGTCACGATCGTGATGTGTGACGTGTGCCGACTGCCGCTTGCCGCTTGCTTACACACTTTCCGCACTCGCCAACAACTCTGACCGTGTCCGTATCGCGTATCGCCACCGTCGGACCAGTTAAGGATGTCGATCCTTCCTGTACGACTCTGTCTCGCCACCACTCGTAGAATATGTACACAGGATCGATATTGAACCGAATTGATTCAACGTTTGTTTTTTAGAGACATTCACTCTCTGAATGTGCGCAAAAATTTCTACTAAAGATAAGTTTTTTGTTAGCGCTATGATACGAAAATCGATCACGAAAGGTAATCAGCTATGAATGGGTCATTAACATTTATTATCATAGGTATATAGTTATCTATACCTATTATAGCGTATAAATGATTTCGCTTTCAATGCCAAAGCTGCATTCTTCGCGCGCCTCCTTAGTTTTTCTTGAGCCCTATTTTGCGGGTTTCTTTGTAAAGTATTGCTAAGTTCAACGATGATTAATCTAAAAAACATAATTTTGAAACTGACTCCATGTCTGTCTAAAGATCGATCCAAAACCGTCCCGGCAAGAATGCTGAACTGAACAGAAGTTCTGTTATCGCCCCTTCAACAAAAAATAACCCCAAACAAACTATTTTATGATGACACATAACATAGAGGTCGACCCGTCGTTTTTGTCCCATGTTTATTTCTTATCTAATCATTGTATTGGGTACTATTACACGTATACTCGTTGCATGACTCATTCTTTGCACTTTTGTGATAAAATTGGCTGCGGTCCATGAGCTTGGTGTATTCGATGGACGTCGTCAGACTTGTGAATTACTGCAGAGCTGCATTATGAGTCTTTTATAAGACTTCTGGGTTCATTTAGTTGTCGTTTTCTCGATTATAATATAATTTTAGGAAACCTTATAACACCGTGGTTTTAATTTTGTCGGTGGCTGGCACGTCTAGGAGACTCTATCCAACAGTTATTTTCTAAAATCTAAGTACCCATTCTAATAGTGATAAGTTTGAGGATTTGCGACTAAATATAGAATTAAAATTACGCATTCGAATCAAACAGCTACCAGTAATTTTTAATTGTCACTAAATAACTTTGGAATGTGATGCAATAGCGCTTCTTATTCCGTGGCCGTGCCTCCCAACTTCTTTGTATTCTAATAATGTTTGATTCTACTGTGTAAGTGTTTTCGTGATTAGCGACCCAAACTGACCAGAAAATAAAAGTGTGTGAATGTTTTAGGCTTTAACAATGTTCTACATTCAACTGAGCTCATTTATTAGATGTTAAATAAACATAAATAATAAAACCGCTGACTGTTTATTGTTAAAAAAAAATAGAACGTGTGAACTGTTCTAGAATTTATTATTACAATACTAATATTTTTATTTATTTCTCGGTATAACAATTCACGCGTATCAGTGTTTGCGTGCGGCTAAAACACTAAAACTGAGTAACAAAACAACCGTTTATAATTAAAATATTTGAACCGAGCAACGTTAAATCTTAACAAATGTGTGCCCGATGTGTAAAAGTTCAAACGATCATTAATAGTCGAATCGCGTTTTTGGCTCGTAAAACTTTTATAGCAGGAGCCTAATACGGTCGCGGCAAACGTACAGCGCTCTTCTGTACTAAGGATTAAGAACGCTGAAAACTTCTCTGTCCGTACATTAGTTGCGAAGTAGTAAAACTGTGTTTGTACACACATGCACCCGCGCGGCGCTTCGTGGGCGATGTTTACTTATTTATAAACGCTGCATCGATAACAAACGAAACATACAACGAATTTCGGGATGGCGATAATTTTGAAAAGAGGATAAATAAAGATATACTTATAAATCATAATACACATGATGACATAACACCTTGATTCGAAACAAGTATAAGTGGGTCACACACACGTTTTGTTTCCATGCAAAAATCGCTTTTTTGGCTATTGCGTTATAATCAGTTCAAACTAAACTGCATATAAAGCTTAGATCAAATTTGTTGGGTTAATGAGAGGGGATGATATTAGTTAACCCAGCAACGTGGCGATGAAATCATTCCTCAAAAATTACCTTTACTGTATTGAATATGTAGCTAACCTAGTGTAGCATATTCTCGTATTCCGTTGGCATTACCTTTCCTATTTAGATTCAACGTAATCCTCAGTCAACTTCCCGCTAAATTCACAAGAAAGCTAGATTAGTTAATCTGTCACCTGTCTATACCTCTATGCAACTGACCTGTGTTTCCACGTATCTTGTTGGGCCCGCGGAATAAGTCTCAGACATGTGATCAAGAATACCCTCGTTCGATACCGAATTGACAGACTACATTCTACCTATCGCTTCATGAAGACTATGGTATACCACATAGTCTTCCCACTTCTATTAGGTACTTTTTGGATTGTTCGGATATATCTATGTTGTGCATTTTTCATTTAAATGTTTTTGATAAAACCATTTGCAAACAGAGCTTGGAAATTCAGTAAGCACGAGTGCACATAATATTTTATGATATTTCAACAGACAAGTCTTTTGTTTTAAAACTTCTTGTTTTACGTAAAATACAATGATTCTGCTTTCGTAAGCGTGTTGTTCGTTGGGAAATTAAAAATAAAAACATTGTTTCTTTGAATTACTACTAAAAATATGTTGAAATTACAAAGACAATCATAAAAATATTATTGTTCACTGAAATTTGATATGATTACTACACTCATCTTTACCTTGACCTTTATAAAAATACTGATGTTTTGATTTATTTTTGCACTTTATTAGTATTGTTTACAAAGGCGTACACGTAGACGGTAAGAAATGGTGCTCCATTTAAATCAAATAGTCGAGCAGTCGTCGGCACAGATATAAAACCTTTTTACTGTGGCACAATTGTAACGGCTTCCATAACACAACAGCAATTATGAGTGCATTATAAACGTTGTGTGTAAAAACAGGTAGCAATGTCATTGTCTCAGTGTTATATCACCGTGGCATAAACTCGGATCATTCATAATGCGCCGGATACGTCAGTGTGTACTCAAAAATACTGTACCGGGTCAAGCGCTGTTCCGAACCACTTCACAGTCACTTAGTAAGGATGTGTGAACGTTATGGATATTTGATACTCCTATTAATCTATTAAGATCCTCAGGAGTTACGTGTATCGAAACTGTAAGCAGTTTGCATATTGGATGCCGAGTTAAAACTTTAGCTATTAACATTTATATTGGACACGGATAACTTCGACCCCGAAAGTGTTAGGATGGGACCGAGGCATCTATATCACGTTAACGTAATGATTTGAAAAGTGACGATATTGTCACAGTATTTTTATGACATTTAAATAAATTTGAAAAGTATCCAAAGCCTTTGGTTTATGGTGTATACAGTCAAACCTTGTAGCGTTTAAATCATTGAGGATTCATGCAGGCCTAATATGTATACTAGTTGTTTTATTGCCTAAGTTGACAGACGATTCCGAAGTCCGCTTGATTCTAATTGATTGTCGAAGCTCATGAATTGGGTTAGGCTAAAATATTAATTATGATTGCGTAGTCCAAATCTTTCGAAACCGCTAAAAGCACTTAATATAATTTTAATATTATTAGAACATAAATATTTTTATTATAAGAGTGGCTGGTATTAACTACACCCATGAAACTAAGAAATTCGTAATCAAATATTCAAACATCATACAACCAATTGTTTCTACGTGGGGATAAAATCCACTTATTTATTTAACCCATTACTTCCCAAGCATCGAAAACATTGTTTTTTTTTTGGGAAAATGTATAAATTAAGTTAGTCCAATAAGAAAAAATAATATGAAAAAGACATAATTTTTTTTTTTACCATATATAAAGTCGGGTCATAATGCTCTTTCTTAGTCGACAAAAATTATTATCAATTTGAAAAAAAATACATTAAAATCACCTTAACATATTTTATAGCGAAAAAATATTATTTTATTAGAAAAATAGTGTGAAATTACGAAGTTCATCAGAAACAATAAAAATAAGAGCCCTAACAACTAAAAAAATATATTTGAATATAGTGTCCTAAAAATAGGATAGTGGGGAGGAATGGGTTAATAAAGAAAGGCTTTTTCTCCTCAGTGTACATCACAATGCAAAGTTCCGCTGGGATACTTGTGTGTCCTTGAACTAAAATATATTTTCCACAACGAAAATAAAGCTACACAATTGGTCAAAGTTTGTAGAGCTGCGTTTACGTGAGCTGCTTACATAATATCCTCACGTGTACGTACATAATTTGCGCCGCGTGTGATCTTCGAGGGGCTGTAACATCATAACATAATTCAATCGATATCCAAGTTTATAAATACCTATGGGAATCTTGTTAGCGGTGTTCCGCAGGTATGATTTATGCCAATTTGTAAAATATAAAATTCTAAGTACCTATCTACGTTTGTATGATGAAATTATTAAGGCTCTTGTTAACACGATCTATGTCGATGTGGGTAGAACCAGTATGTGAGTCACCTAAAGAACTCCACACAAAGACAGTTTAGCTGTTGTGCACTTTAATTGCGTAACGGACTGAAAGAATGAAAAATGTTAAGTTATGGGGTATTTAGATAATATAAATATGATCGTGCGTGTTTAATAATTGGAATCACTTAAAAGCCCTTGCTTGATGTTCGCAAAAATATTTAGCCATTTTTTCCCTCAAATACATAAGACTGCCGATTATAAAAAATCAGAAATATTTAAATTTATTTGTTAAAACCGCAGTTTTAGCGATAATACAATATCAAAGCGTGACGGGAAAATGTATGACCACTTCCTTTATTTTTAGAGGTTTTCGGTTCTGTGTTTATCGTGGTGTACAATCCATTTGCGTCGCAGATTGGACATGATAAAATATTATTACATTTAAAATAATCCGTATATGAGAGGGTCGTACGTAAAAACTACTAGATTTTACGTTTTACCTGAGTTCGGCTCATTATCATATTTCTTTACGCAATTGCTACAGGCCTAAGGATATGGAAAATGTTGTTTAATACAAGTTCTTATAATTTTACAAAACTACGAATTCTATATATGCACGGCGCGTAATTATTTATTCATTGACTTATATATAAAAACAATAATATTTGGGGCTCTAACTGTGTTATGGCATTTCGATAAATAGTCCACTAGCCAAGTCTAAGTTGTATTTGGTTATATAAATATACGGTTTAAATGATTCAAAAATAAGTTGAAACACTACGAAAAATTATTGCGAGTTGGTACCATACTATACCTAAGAAATTCATTGTAGATAATTGAGAACTATCAGATCCATACGAGTCTTCGCGATATTTTTCTTCACTTAGAACTTTTGTCTTGTTATGTTGTGTCATAAACCAACTAACGCTCAATAAACTTGTACGATGAAGGTCTAAATTTGCATGCACAGCTTAATTTTACAAGATGTGAGCCACCTGATGTTAAGTGGTCAACACCGCCCACGAACAGCCACAATACCAGAGGAATTATCTAGGATTATAGAGTATTCTATTAAAACAATGCTTGCACGTAGTACTACTAACCGTAAATTATGAAAATGATCTAATCAAAATTTATTAAAGTAACGCATCCTTTTTCGACATAATTATGCAATTTGATTTCTCCTAGCTGCCTCTCCTAGCCGCCGTAGTTCGTTGGCAATTCAGCGAGCCTTGTGTATTATTTAGTCGTACACCCTCTACGTACGTGCTTTAAAGTCGATTTAGTTAAATCTCTATTCACTGAGAGCTAGCATTTTCTAATACATCGGATATTCCCGCTAGGTAGGTAGATAATGCATCCGAGCGGAGCATCCGTTTTATCATACCGCAGCCGGTAATCCCCGAATGGGCTATGTACGACGTACAATGACATTCACGCTCTCCGCAACTTACTAACGATCCGAATTTGAATCGGGTAATGTTTTCTGCGACATTTTACGGTTCGTGTGAGTTACATTGCTCTTCGTTCATAATGTTTGGCGTTGCTTTGTTGATGCTTGTTGAATTGAGGACATCCATATCACTTATTTGTGTTATTATCTCGAATTAAGCGTTCATGATTTCCCGTTGCTTTTGTTTTAATACAACCAATTTAAAGTTACTGCTCTGGCACATGACGCCAGTCGCAGTGCAGTCAAAGTAATAGATAACTATAATATCTCGCTGATTGTCAAGTTTGCCAGTCTCAAACTAGATATATTACAAGCTGACTTTAGGACATGACACACTTGCGTGATTCACCATGGCAGATTTTAATTTAGGTATGTGCGGGGGCCGCTAACCTGGTGGATCTGAATATCCTGTCATTAGCAATACTACCATACATTAATGTCTTGTATGGATTAATGAGTGAGAGACTTAATGGTATTACAGTTCACATCTCGTTTGTTTGTTTGATTTATTTATTTAAATCTTCATACACAGAACTGTATATAGGCAGACTTAATGCCTGCAGCATTCTCTAACAGTCTACTTTAAAACGGCCGAAAAACCCGAAAAACGGCAATAGACTCGCCCCCTGTTACGTGGGAATGATACATACCTGGCGAAATGTGGGTGCAGATATGCACCTCTACCTACCCCTTCGGGAAATACAGACGAGAGGTTATGTATGTATGTATAAATATATAGAAAAGTCTACACACTAGATTTAAGTACTGGTATAGAAGTTACACAACTCAAGTTTGTGCGATTGTTAAAGTCACTCGCATTAATCAAGTAACTTAACATTTGGTTTTGGCTAGCTATTATAATAGTTACAGATAAGGTAGTGTTATCTGCAAGAAGTTATTCAAATGACATATACTCCACATGGCACCTATTTGGTTGATTTTTGTCAGAGTAGATTAGAAATGGCTGTGGCCTGTTAGATGAATTTAAGAAATAAACGTTTCAGTGGTAAAATAAAATATGTGGGTATTGTGGAACCGAAAAGTGTGTTATAGTTTTTTTATGGATGTAAAAATTTCATCAGTGTATCAACTTTAACTGTGTTGTTGACGTTTATTATATTATATTATATTATATATTGGGAATTCTTAATAATAACATCCATTGTTTTGTTTTCTTGGGAAATTCTCAATATGCATAAACAAATACTGTATGTAAGTATGGAGATAATAAATAAATAATAATAAAAACACCCAACAGTCACATTCATAGTTCTGACCCCACACTAGGATACACGTCCTATGTCGTGGGTATCAGAAACTACGAGAGACTTTTCGGTCTCACAAACACCCAGACCCGAAACAAATACTTGTGGATCACACAAACATTTATCTCGGTGCGGGGAAGGAACCCGCGGTCTCTCGTTTCGCCAGTATCTAGTCAACTACGCCACGGGGCGGAATATAAGAGTGAGTATTAAACGTATTTATGAAACATCATTACAAGTCAATGTTATGAAAAATTATTCAATCAGCTTACACTCAGCGGGTATGAAAGCTTCCATTATATAGACAACCGATTGCTTGGTAATAGTTTCTAAATGACCGGCCTATTAATCCAATGAGACTCGTCTGGCACTAACGGGTGCGTTCAATTGTTAACAGTTAAACGTAAAGACGATAACACAATTGGATTCGTATTAAATGCTAATGGAGGGTGTTGTGATATTAGCTAAGTGGTTAATTTGTTAATTTCATGAAAGCCTATTAGTTTGATAAGGTTTTTGTGTACTGTACGAATAAACACTTCACCTGGCAAGAGCATTTGATTACCTCCATCTAAAGACACCCATGTGCCTTGGAAAATCGTTGGTTCTTTGCAATTCAATAAAAAAAAAGTGTTCTCATTGTTGATTAGTAAATTGTGACATATTATCCTTTTATATTAGGAAAGCAATGGATTTATTTAGTTCATATTTTTGGCTATTATTTTTTTCCTTTATTCCTAATTGTCTCGTCAATGGGATAATGCGTCTTCTTACGCATAAAGTCTTGTGTCCTAAATAGTCTAGATTATATGAAGTGCAAACTACTAACGTGTGTTGACCGGCCCCAATGAGTCGAAATAGCTCGCACCTTGTAACGCATTTGTGGAGGTCACTGTGTTATTAACTCTATTTAGTTTGAAATCATACATAATATGTACCGCTTTGAATGTAAATCAAACAATGAATTTAAATTCTTTGTGTTTTGCATCAGTTTTTGCCCTCGACATTGTCCGAACGGAAGTTTTGAAGCGGTGATAGACTTTTATAATGGTTTTCTGAAGTTCAATAAGTGGGATACTTGTAAATTTTTATTGGGGTGTACGCTATTCTGTTACGAAAATTATGCAATAGATTTATGTAATTTAGTAGCAATTAGAAATTTAAGAAAACGCTTCCTGTTTTGTTGTTTTTCTTTAAAATTTATCATAATTATAAATAAATAATATAATTCCTGTTATATTTAAACTTTTGGACTACATTTTTATATTGTAGTTATTTGTCACATTTTTATATGTGACAAAGTACGATTTATTCTGTGTAGCCTCGAGAAATTGGTTAAAAAAACACTGCATTATTTAAATGTGTCTGCAAGACAATAAGACAATCGTGACATAAAAGTTTTATATTATGTTAAGGTGGGGTACCTTAAATTCAACAGGAGATTGGATATTATTCATTCTTAAGATGACAACCGGTAAGATCCTATAAAAAGTATATATCACGAACTCGATTTACGTTGAAAATTATACCTCACGAATACTATAATAACAGCGGAACGATATTCACCAACGTTGAATGATCGCCAGTTTGAAGTCAAACAAAAGATTGTTTTCAAAACGGAACTCTCGACGCTGTGAGTCATCTCGGGTCGAGGCGACCGCGACCACGTAGCGACAGTTAAGTAAAAAAATCAGTTAAACAGGGTTAGTTTGCGAGGCGAGATTCTAATTCGTGTTGCAGCCTTGGAGGTCGGCCACGCTCCGCCAAGCATGACGCCAGGCTCGCTCACAGCCGATATCTTTGATCTATTGTACCTGCCACACGGCACTGACTTCCATCATCCATGTGACTTATTTAAATTATTTTTTACATTGTATTTCACGTTAAAGTGACAAGCCAATAGTCTTGCATACCGTTTCGCGGCATATGATTAAATGCATGTTATCGATATTTGACAGTCAATGTTCTACTAAACATCTAGATGGAATATATATTGTTAGAATACATAAGGGTAGTGGAGGAGTAACTCTATATAGGCCGGTGTCGAATGTTGGCGGACCTCCTTTGGTTGCGCTCCTTCCGTCGCGTCAGTCTGACACAATTGTCGTTGGTTAGGATAATGGTCGTTCTGTTGGTTTTTGCTCTATTATTGTAAATTGTAACCTGGATTATTTAGCGTCGGTATTGTGTTTTTTTTTTTTTTTTTTTTTTTTTTTTTTTTTATTCTGGCACGGCAAAGTGACCCCATTGCACCTGATGGTAAGCGCAATGGAGTCCAGAAAAAGTGCCGACCAGCGAGAGATGATGGTCTCCCGTTGGTCGACACAATCATGCCGGCCGAATACCTCTTCACCTTATTGTGAAGAAGTTTGGGGGACTATCAATCATGGCGATCAAAGGACCGACCGCGACAAACCGGCCAAAAAAATTGCCGGCACGGTCATCCTTTCACCATGATTGAAGCCCCCCCGAAAACCGGATATACACTGGCTGATCCCGGAACGCGGCACACTTGCATGTGCCACTATGGCGGGTTTTACGCCCTGTGTACGGTGGTCGCCATCCGGGCGGATACGAATATCCTACCACCAGCGGTTTTACGCCCTGTGTACGGTGGTCGCCATCCGGGCGGATACGAATATCCTACCACCAGCAGTGTCGGAATTGTTGAATGTTAAGTTGCTTAGATTTTGAAATAATTGAATGTAATTAATGAAATTGTAAATACATGTATAATATTTTCCTTATATAAGTCACTTCTGATCGAATTTCCTTAGAATATGTATTCACAGTGGATTAATTTTTTTTTCCGTAATTTCGACAGCAATTATTTTTTGCTCTTGATGATTATGATTATGTTGTACACATTACCTGTCATCATTATCAGGTGTCATTTCCCATGCCAATGGTTGTCTCTAACACTGCCTTTGTAATTCTGTGAATTTTACTACAACTTTGTCGTATTGTAGAAACTTTAAACAATATTAGGTTTAAACTTTTTTTGCATTCTAATAAGGACATTGAAGGTAATAGACAAAGTACATTTTGGTGTAACAATTTGATAAAATAATAAAACTACAAACGCCTTTTTGACCATGACGAGTAATTAAAAATAATAAATAATTACTATTACGTTCTTGATGTATGACGTACGTTAAATATTTCTCTGTGTTATCGAAGCAAGATTCTTTCACTGTCGATGGTTTTAACGTTAAAATTCGTATAGGAGCGCCTTTCTAATATTTTTGGTATTTTATTTTGTAAAACTTTTCCCGTTCACTACCATTTTACGTAAGTAATAAAAGTAGTCTCAAATTAAATTAAATATAGCTACTGCTTTTCTTTGTTAAATAAACAAAAAATACACCCAACAGTCACAGACATAGTTCTTAGTTTACACAACATATAACATTTCTGAACGCACTCATAAATATTTGACAACTAATAAATATGTATGTTAATCCCTTTTTATTAGTGTCACTATTCTACATTTTAAGAATCTAAAACATATAAACTTTTTAGAAAAAAATTCGATCCGAAACATATTAAAACCTTTCTGATCCATTTGACACTTACATTTAACATTATACCCTACATTAAGGTACAAGTCTTGTGTCGTGGGTATCAGAAACTACGAGAAACTTTTCGGTCTCACAAACACCCAGACCCGAAACAAATACTTGTGGATCACATAAACATTTGTCTGTATTGGAGCACATAGGCAGCTTCAACGTCTTACTTTTGTGTTACAGTGATGCGCCTAAAGAAGTATAATAATAATAATAAAAATGAATTATATGCCTTTTATTTGACCTTACGGACATGATCTCAATAGATAGTGAGTGCTAAACACAGAATTATTTGTTTTTGGAAAGAAAAAACACTAACCAACATTCTTCTTAACCGTAGAGGGAATAAATCTATGAACATGTCAACAAAGTAAACGAATATCCACTTATTTCCCAACAACGTGCTCAATCTTTTTACAAGTTAATGCATAAACAAATCTATGAGAACTGTTTATTATCTGTTCCATTAAATCAACTCAAAGCAGTGCACTGACTTGTCTCAATATGTTGCACTCGTAAAAGTCATGCTACATAAATAAACAGCACTACATTTCTACACACGATACAATGAGCACCATTCAGTGGAGGCATAAGAGTTATATAAACATTCGTATATTGTCATCCTGTTGCGATAAAATCATTACATTTTGACAAAATAATGTCTTTACTAATCAAAGAGTGAGCTTGAGTAGGTACTCGTTAATATATTGAGGTTTGCTTATGTTGGAATACGAATTCCCGCGAAAACAAATTGTTTTGCTAACTTCTCAAACAGTCAGCTTGTAATAATTGCTCTCAATAATGATAGTAAATACCTCAGGTGTGGTAGATGTTATTTTGGCCTTCTAAAATTATCGATATCGAGTAATATGTAAGTTTAGTTGCCATCCGTTAAGGTTTATACATTAAGCAGACTACATAGATTTAGCGTGGTTTTATCATAATATATGTATGAAGGAACGTATTATCCTAGTATAAAAATGTGCATGTGTTATTCTTTCTTTTTTGTAGTCTTTATAGCACTCACTTCATACGCAACGTAACCGACAAGATTTATTTTATTATTACTTTAGTATATTCTTCCAACTTTTGGCAGTAAACATAGTCTGGCCGCCCATTCGAGTAACTGTCTGCACCCGAGGTTCCTTAATAGCCGCTATGAAAACTTTGAAACCGGTTGGTGAATGCTATTGTAAATTTTGACACGATCTAACATCTCGCTCAAAGAACGGCCTGTAGTCAGTGTGAGTCAAAGTAGGTTAAAATAATTGCCGCGACCGCTTTCCCATTTGTCCATCAATCGTACATCATATTAATGATAGTCTCGGTGTGTAAATTATTGAAAATAACACATGATTTATCGTTTCAATTTGTTCTATCAAACTGTATTTTAAACGTGGACATTGAGTACATGGTAATCTGTGCCCATTAACGGTGCACAAATGGCGATTAATTACGAAGTTGGGACTAGTGGGCCAGTTGGTAACATGGCACATAATAGGCAGTCAGTCGCAGAAAGGTTGGTAAGGCGGGCCGTGACGGAGGATAACGTGAGCGAGATTAAACGCTCGCTGAATGGGTGCGATGCGCCAGACGTCTCGGCCGCTGGCTTGCGCACCAGACATGTTTATATTTTTTGTACTACCACTTATTAGGCTGCTTGTTGGCAACGCGTCAAGATTTCCATTACAGGCGCCATTAAACCGTGTGTATATGTTTGATATCGCATCTAAAATCAGACGTTGACTACGATATTGAGAATTCTTATGCGCAGTACGGCTTATGTCATATATCATGTATTGTAGTCTAAGATTATGACTCCGAGACGAACTATTTTATCATCCTTACAATGTCAACAGAAAAACATACCTCGACTGTTTTTACGTAATTTTACTATTCATGTCGTCAGTACTACAAAATTCATGTTTTTTTTACTAAAGAGAATAATTTACAGTCAATGTGGTGCTATATGTTTTCCACATCAAAAATGGTACGACTACGCCTCTTGCATAGCAAAAAAGAATTCCTTAATTGGAGGCAGACAATACGGTGCGCGAATAAAAATATATTGTACATGCTCGTCTTTTATGAAGCTACTACCCGCAATACGGGGTAAATAAAAACATTCTCATGCGAACCTTTTATCTAAAGGCACTCGCAAACCGCAGACATTTTGGGTTGTTTCCGAGGTTATTTAATAACAAAGGTCAGTCAAAATTAATACTTTAAGTTGAAGTCTTGTAGCTATCCAGTAACGGAATGGACGCCGCTTAAAGTCCAATAGACATTTTAACTGTTATTGTATATATTTGTTCTTAATGTTTGGCCTTTTGCTGCCCACATAAAGCTAATTTTTAATTCTGCTGTGGTCACAAACAGGAAATTACCATACCGTCATCGCTATTATGCACTATTTGAAAGTAACCAGTAAGTAAACAGTAATAATATGTATAAAGAAAGTAATTACTTTTAAAGAAAAATTCAAATAATTTCCTTATTACAAGTAGAGGGATGGTATCGGAATATTGCTACGAAGTTGTTGTACACGGAGTTTGAGCGCGCGTCAGTGCAGCAACTTTGTCACCAAGTGCTTTGTTATTGTTAGGAAGAGCTGCCAACACGTTGTCTAAAGTGTTACATTATATATTAGCTTATGCCGTGAAATATGGAGGAATGAATAATTCATTGAATACCTGCGATGTGCAAGCACCCTAATGTCTTATTCGCCTCGAGCTCAGATAAGCTTTGTTCTCGTTTCTTTATTTAACATGGTTTCTGACAAGCCCTTTCTTAACTAAATTACTGTTTGCTGCATTGTACACCAGAGTGTTACGTTGTTTTATGAAATTATTCGGGTCTTGCTTGTCAAGCGTTAAAACCACAAAGCAATTTTTTCGCCTCCTCATGTATTCATACTGCGATGCTATAAAGGATGTTATGAACAAAGCATAATGGAGCAATAGAATTTATAATAAGTTTTATTTGAGTCGGAGACAATATCGTGCTCATCACGACTACGCCCAAAATAGATCGCACGTAGAATATTATTGTTGAGTATTGTTATATATACATACACGCGCTACATGCGGAAATATTAATGTAGACAAGGGTTTTAGATAGAATCCATGATAGGTCAACATTCAAAGCTGTGGTCAATTGAACACGTTTGCAAAATTTTGATTGTTATGTACTCCATATTGAAATGACGTAAAAAAATTACTTTGAATGACTCAATATCAAGACTGAAGAATTTGAACATTGATTTAAATACAAATTAAACACAATTAGAATCATCTCGATTATTGAATTTTATTGAGTAAAATAAAAAGTCAGATTTCAGGGCTTTGTGTAATGAGAACGACATTATAGAAAAACGGTTGCCTTTTGTTTTCCTATAGCTGATGTGCTTAATTACAGTATTAATTCGATAGACTGATCACTTGGCCGTAGAACATTGGGAATGTCTATAGGTTTAGGTATATGGAATGTTGAATGTAGAGTCGGAATGCTCGGTCGTCGACCTCCCTGCCGTCCGCTTGGGCGGCGTGAGGCGGGCGTCGGGCGACGCAGCCGGTAGTCACCCGCCCTGTGAACATAAACAAACAGCCAGGATGATAGTCCGCAACGGACAATGAATAATTAACAGTTTTTCCACAAAATTATTGCACGTATTACTTTTATAACAACTTCAGTTCGGTCGCATTACCTCGGGTTATAAATCCTTATATATTATGTGCATTTTCGTATGTTATGGATTTAAATAAATCTACACGGAAAATTCTTTATATTCTTACTGTTACGACAATGACAATTTTTTAACAATGATAAATGGCCCCTTTATTTAATATGTGCCACGGAATCGGAGATCATTTATGCCATTGGATTTTTCAGATTTAGGTTTTTGTTGGATTTTTTTACGATTTTATATCAACTTCCTCATGACGCCCCTGAATAACTCAAGAACCCCTGTACAACTCATAGCTATAGTCTATTTAACTTTTGTCAAACGCGCGGCGGTAAGACCGTTTTAAAATCAGATGTCGGTCAACATCATCGCAACTTGCACATCCAAGTTCCAGTAGTCATGATGATGAGTGATAGTTGGTATATATCCTACACGAGAAGAACCACAGGAAAATGGAGGTTTATTCAGCAAAGTGTTACTAAGTATTTTTAGTCATGAGGCTTCATAGTTTAAACAGAAGTGGCGTAAACCTATTTACAATTATTGGCGATGATTCGTTTTAAGCACAAAACACAGTGAAACTCAACCACGATGAAAATTGCACTTGGTGCATCCACAGCTCATCAATGAGACTTGCGATACTTAATTAACACTTAGTTTTGAAACTTTCTACGTCATTAAAAAAATGGCATACATTTTTTGCTCATTAACAGTTTTAATAGAGTTGTTATATTGAAAAAAAAAAACAGGTACTATTAACTAGTCGATTCAATGGAACCTGTAAAAAAAAAGATAGCGCTCCACTTAACCACTTGTTTTAAAAAGTTATGACTGATATTTTTATGTCACTGAGAGGAGGTTGTGAGAGTAATTGGGTCAGTGGAACACTAGAGAATGGAGTTCACTTCGCACACTAGGTATTATATATCAGGGCGATATCCTGCCGCCGTTTGTTGAAGCATTAAAGAGATTTCCACTCCATTGTACGCGAAATTTATCGGAAAATGCGTTTTATAATATTCATTTTGTATTTGTGATATCTTGAAGTTTAATATATTTTATCCTATTTATTTTAAATTATTTTATAACTCTTTCTCGGATGGATGCATTCAAGTGCATAGCCTCAAGGCTTGTCCTCTATAGCAGAATAACTTTGTAGAGACCGGGCAACTAACCGCCACGTAAACACATTCAATCAATTTATCCTTCACACACAGAAACACATCGATAAAAGACAGTTTAGTGCTACAGATACAATGTCTCAGAATGTAAGTCAGTGTGGAGCGTCGCACGGCGTACTCGGTGCCCAACGAAGGCAATTAGCGACACATGCCGACGACAACGGACTCCTTGCGAGAGTGCTCTCTATCTATTGTGCCTCTACTGACACTAAACTTCACGTGCGCTCTTCAAAAGCGGCTCATTTTTCGAACCGTGTAATGATATACAAATTGTATTACCTATAAACGCTTAAATGACATGGGTTTCGCCGTGCCGATATTCGAAACCATTAAAAAAGAAACTTAATGAGTTTGCCAGTCAGCATGTTTAACAGGCACTTAAAACATGTGTTTTAAAACATTGAATGAAAAAATAAAGTAGAACACGCCTGGGGGGTTGTCGGTCGTGTCGGTTTAATTGAACGAGGAACATTTCCAATTGTCTCCGCTCTGGACGCAGTTTATCAATTAGAACGGTTTGTGGTATACATTGTATCATTTGCCTTTATGTTGTATAATACCTTGATTGATCGCTTTTTATATCGCTTTTAATTTAACCATATTTAAATTGTACCTATTTTAAAATTAACGCAAATGAATTCTGGAAGTCGTATAAAATAGTTAACGTTTCTTACTGTTACCGGTATTAACGATTTACATTCACAGCTAAACCGTTTCAATAGGCCAGTAGTGTATAAATACTAAGTGTATTGAAGTGAGTTCGTGAAGGGAAAGCTTGAATCGACGTAACTGGTCGCTAAGTAATTGGTCCCTTCCCCTGGGTATTCTTTCGCTCCGTATAGTTTTGTGCCCTCAACGAAAGAACTTTCCGTTTGTTGCTAACTAATTAGATTTCTCTATCTGCTTAATGTTTGATTAACATCTTTATGTATCAGCCGATGTGCAGTGCGTGTTGTGTGGCCCGACAAATCTGTCGTGTTGCGTGACAATGAAAATTTGTAATACCATTCGGAGGAAATAAATTTACCAAAGTGGCAATTCACTCCGAGTATTAACGTTGATAATTACAGGACTTTAGTTTACTCCCCGTTGTTGGACATTTAATTACTGTTAATAAAGAATCCCTTATATTTATGCACAAGTGGGGGCGCCAAGTAATTATATATAAACGTTTTAAGTATTTTATTTTTAGTCAGTAATTAAATGCCATTCGAAATTTTATACCAATCAACTCCTTGTAACTAATAGAAATCCCCGCATTTGAAAAATAAATATTAATTAGTCTTTTTTGTAGTAAAATATAAAATGAAAAATATTCAAATGATGATTTCTTTATTGTATATTTATATACACTTTATTGTCCACCAATAAATAACAAAATCTTTGTGTAAGACAATAGGATGTCTTATCGTTGACCACGATCGGTCCAGACAACCTGCGGAATGAATGCGATCTGCATATCTAGAACTTAATTTGTCTATATATTTTATTAATTACATAACATCATCGTAATTTAACGAATTATTTCAGGACAACAAGAAAGTTAATGCTTGACGAATAGCAAAGTTCCGCGTCCCTAAGGACAGTGGAGTAATCCATAAATCCTTTGAGGAGTCCGTGGCAGGTACTCGCCTTTCTAATGTATCGTTGTCACGTACAGTTTTAGCTAAATAGACCTTTGCGTACCGGAGGTTCGTACTGTAGCAATTTAGTGAAATTACTAACGTTAATTATCTCTTACTTTCAATTTTACGAGACAAAACTATGCAATTTAGTCGAGAGCAGTTGTTTCCATTCAAAATGCGCCTCTTATAGTTTAGACGACGCAGCGTATATTGGACAGAAAAGCATTTAGGTTGCTATAACATAAATGCTTTGAATAACGCTCGGAACGATCTAGAAAATATAGTGTATTCTCCGGCGTTATTTTGAATAGAGCGCTGATCCAAATCTATCTGCATGTAAAGTGACGCGTAAAATGCGAATATAATGTTATATTTTCAAACAGAAAATATGCTGTGAAAAGGAATACATCTTATTGATTTAAATTCATATTGAAGCGAAATTTTCAGCAAGAAGTAAAATAAATGGTAGGTACTAGCGTTAAGATACAGGCACAAAGTTAGTTTATGTTAATTAATGTCATGTTGAGGAAAGTTCCACTAACTGCTTGTTACATCTTCACAAGTTATATCCGTGCGTTCCATGTCATAATAATCGCCAACAACGTCGACTAGTTTGTTATGATATTATCGAGGGGTAGTGTGAACAAAGTTGCTCATGACATCGCCGCCGTCCGTACAGGTAGGTATGTGCTCGCGACTTGGTTAAACTTGCGACCAAGATTTATTGATGGTTGTTTATGGAAGTTTTTTTTCGAACGCGCTCCTTTTATAGAAACGAAAGCTACTTGTACTCCAGGCACGATTTTGATTAATGTTTACCACCATAGTGGTGTTAATTTTCTAATAATTATGCTTCTGGGAAGATTCAACTATAGCTTCAATCAGCACTGATTTTTGCACAAGAAATGGTGACACCGTGGATTCACTCGGCATACTTACGTCGTAGTAATTTTTGCAGTTCAATACTTGCGTTAATAAAGCGTAACGATTGCACACTTTTCATATTAAGAACACGTTTACTTTCCTGACGTAAGTTGTTAAATTAACATCCAATATACGACGATTTATAACCTAATATCATCTTTTCCGCGTTTAAAAATAATGGTAAAATGGCTTTAGATGATAAATGACAGTCATTAGAATTAGAGCACTATGGTGGCGCAGCTCGGCGGGGTTGGACGTCGATTTATAATCCAAAAATCGTACTCCTGCCCCACTGACCCACTGACACACTGCCAATTGCTTAAAGCAAAACCCGCCATTTTGTTCCACCGAACAAATATACGTGAATGTGTGAGCCGCAGCGTCCACGCCACATTTCCGTACGTGTGCCGATGAATGATTAATGTCCTGTTTTATGATACGATCCGCGTCAGATTTTCGCCTACACAGCTTTTTGGCACTCCAGAGAGTCCTTTTGTGGAATTTATTGTTTTGACCTGAAACTGTGCCATTTTTGCGTATTAAAAGTTAATGAGTTTTGGACATGGTAAGTTTGTGTCTGGAGACACAAAGTTTTTGGGAAAAGAGTAAAATAGTTGTCGGTTGAATAATGCATATCAGCTTTTCAATTCAGACTTCTGCATTCATAATATTATTTGCAACCATACAGCTAACACGAGCTTGCAGAACTTTATCAAGTCATAATGAATGTACACAGTTGTGTAATAGTACAAACACAGTTGTGCGCGCTCATATAACACCTAAGTTATGAAAAGATGGTATCAAATAAAGCAGTATTCTTAATGAAGGATTTAATGGCCGAGTAAATGAAAAACAAAAAATGTGTCTGTATTTATTATTCCACACTGAGTGTTGAACAGGTTCTCACTGGGTATTATTTATGTCCAGTCATATTTCCAGCGTGATGGACTACGGCCTAAGCTACTTCTACTGCTAATGATGCCCAGCAATGGCGTTTACATTGGTGGATGGATATTTATTTGTATATCATTCAATGGGAGAAAGAAGTGGTGTAGGTATTTTGAGCAGTTAGTTTGACAGTAATTGTGAGTCAGGAGGCGTGAAATTGTGAGCTCAATTCTGAAAGCAAGTGTTTGTCATTCCCGTACATTTCGCTGTTTTAACATTCTCTAGGTCTGCCGATACTAGACTGTATCTATGTTATGGAAGAACTATTAAATCTGATTGCTATTCATTTCAAATGCGACGGGTCATAGACGATTAAACAGAAAATTAAACTATAATTAACATGACGAAATTATGCTTAGCATGACAGTTTTTAGAGTTGTGTTCAAATAAAGCAAATACTTACACCCAACGATCAGAGTAATGTCTTGGCGTAACCACTACTGGCCTTTGACATAAACAAGGCCCACGGGCAAACGTGCCCCCGGAGTCACGCAGAAGATTTATGCCGCTACGCCTAGTCACCCCTCATCCTGGATACGAAACCGTAACTTACCAACGTGTTGGCAACGTATATTACGTGAAACTGAGATACCGCCTCTGTAAATTCACATTATACAAACACACTCTCATAATACAACTACTAGCACGAAAGTAATTTAAAAAGTTACACGAGCGCAAAGAGAGTTAAGCGTTACTTCTGAATTGCCCACAAAGTTTGGTTATCTCGCGTTAACCGTACGCTCGTTTGTTGCATTTTATCGAAATGACCTAACTGGAATCTATGGGCCATTTGTTTGGCGAGCTTTCTACGTGCCTCGTGTGCTCGTTACGTAACAACTTCCATATCCGCCAGACATCTTACACATAATAATTTATTGGTACAATAGATCACACATAACGCGGCTGGTGATGTAGGTGTTTGTATTTTTTTTGCCCGAGTTTGGAGGATCGGTTTGAATTGTCTGAAAGACTTAAATTTACGTGTAATACCAAATTGATTTGGGAACACCAAAATATGTTGAATTTTTTATTATTCATCCAAAAATAAAATTCCTTAGAAACAATCACAAAACTACGAAGGCAACTGCCTTATTAATTTTTATGAACGTGATGGCAAGTGCAACTTTGCCAAATTAGAATAGCTTTGTAGTCAAACCAATTCTACATCTGTCACTTAGATATTCATGTCGGATAGCACTGGCTGAAACCAGGACACGTCGGACTTGCGTGGACCACCATGGCAAATTTTAAACTTTGTGTACCTACAGTACTTGCTGTCTAGGTGGATATAAATATCGCAACTTTGCAACATGGTTACGTTTTTCGGTAAATATAGACTTTTTATAGGGTCTTGAAACAGAATATGTAGAAGAACAATATTATGCCGCTGTAGGCTGGTAGTAATGACGAATTACATACATACATACATACATTCCCTCTACAACCTCTCTAACCCTCTCAGCTGTAAAGGAGGCCCGTGCCCAGCAGTGGGACGTATATGGGCTGATGATGATGATGATGATGATACATTCCCTTCTATCGTTATTAAATTACTAACCGTTTCTTCTTCGTGTGGCTCGAAGTAAGTTACCCGACTATAACAATTAACGATACCAAAATCGGTACGTACTGAAATTCAACGTTCCGTTCAAGTGTTGTTTAATCAAATTCAACAAGTTTGGCGAGCAAACGGAATTTAACAAGGCCGATCTGTGGTTTGTGATCTGGGACCGGCCATTGCGAACACGACAACATTAGCATTGCGCACCATTGCCTTATATACATTAACACATTTATTGAATTTCAATTGTATCTCGCTTATAACTTTGCGAAATATATTCTACTATCATTCATAAAAACTGCATGTCTCGTATATAGTAAAATATATTTTCATTACAGGTTATCTCGTTATAGAAATTTTCGTTCTATAATTTAAATCAAATTGAAATAATTTATATACATTCATTTTACCAACTGGCAGTTACTGCTATACCCGCTTTGTAATGTGTTATGGTTGAGGTGAAGGAACTGAACAAGAAATTCCATTAGCAACACATGTCAACACATAACAGTATAACATATAAATATAATTAGTCCATTGCAATAAACATATACGACTTTTATGAATTAAGTCTCAAGACTTTGCCAAGTAAAATTAAATGAAAATTAAAAAAGCTTATTAATTTACAATCGCTTACATTTGAACAACTTCTCAGAAACTTTTCAATAAGACTTTGGTTCTCAATTATGTATATAAATCTTTCATCATTATATTATTTTCTTTTTTTTTCTTTTGTGCAAATTTTTAAGTGTATAAAATTATTATAGCTTTTAAATATGTCTGTACGAAAGGAAATTACGGAGAGATAATATCCTAATGGCCGGTTTGAGACAATACATATTCCAGATTCTATCTGTGTACGTTTAAACAGTACCTATTTAATAAAATAATTGAAAAAGCAGAGACACTAATAACGCGTAGGAATGTTTTACCCAAGTATGTATATAATCGCGACATTTTCATTAAACGTTGTTTTTATTTACATACATACATTAGCTTTGATTTGCAAATCGTGCACTGTTAATTACTGTCACTATTATCATTTCCTGAATACAAATTTCTTTACATTATTCAACTCGTTCTCTGCAGTTCACATCAGCACTCAGCGGATTTACATATTTTTTTCTTAATCTACGCCGTTTCTCGCTATTCAGCACCCCTTTTGTCCCTACTCCTTAGCTCGGAACCTATTTTATCTTCGTCTACTCTTTAGTCAAAGTGAAAAGCTTTCTCGTCCTTTTTTACAGACTTTTAGAAATGTCGACGTTCTCGATTCGACATGAATATATCTTTTACAGGCACGTAAAATTTCATAAGTATTGTGCTTTGTGAATAATGCACTGACCATATTATGAGTAGTATATTAATTTTACTTTAAAACTGTTTAACGTACACGTTACATGAAAACTATGAACAATAATAATAATAAACTATATGTTACGTGAAAACTTAAGTGTATGGCCATCGAAGACATCATATTAAATATCTTTTGGGTAAACCGGAACACTTTGTTTACTTAGTATTGTAATAAACATGTCAAAATTTATCAAGGTCAAGGAAGTTCAAACTTAAATCTATCAATAAATACAAATAAAGCTATTTGTGAGTTCGTTATTGACTCCTGAAGCTCCTGAAATGGTTCTGATGATGTTTTCAGGCAATCTAACTATTAGCCCTAAAAGTGTTCTTGTGAAGTCTGGTAGGGATTAAATAAAGAATTGTTTTCTTTTCGCTATCAAATTAACCTTTAAACTAATTAGTAAATACAACTAACAGTTACAATTCACATGCATAGCTCTGATTCCACACTAAATTATAACTCTGTTATCGTATCTAAAACTACGGTAGGCATTTCGTTGTCACAAACAGCTAAACACGAAAAAATATTTGAGCGTCATACAAACATTTATCTCGGCGATGCCTCACTCACGGGCATAATTTCAGGCTCTATTAAACTACGCCACGGAGAGTGTTAATATTTAATAAAGAAAATTAATTCTATGTGTGTATTGTTCCAGCATCACGCCGCCGCCTTAGCGAATACGTTGACCACTACGAATCTTTAGACTACGACTCGGATGAATTACACTCACAGCACCAACGGGTGCGCCGCTCCACGGGCGCCGCACGCGACCTGCGGCTGTCCTTCAGAGCGCATGGCAAACATTTCAAATTGCGCTTGCGCAGGGACCTCTCCGCTTTTAGTGATAATTTTAAGGTCAGTTGAATGTTTGATGTTCAATGTTGTAATGTTTTTTTTTCAAGATTTTGATGATGCCAAAAAAGTTTATGAAATGTAGACGTATTTTGTTACAAAATAGTCAAAGGAAAGGAAAGGAAAATATCACTATTTCTATGTTTATGGTAAAAAAAATCAACAATAATTCGTGCAGCATGACGACAAATATACATCACGTTAAGTTAAAATAATGTGTAATTTTTTTTGTCTACTTAGGCTGTACAAACGAACTTTTCGCTATTTTATACATAATATTTTATTGTTATGGAAACTTTACTTTTGTTTGTGCAGGTTGAGGGATCAAATGGAGAGCCACATGATGTTGACACATCACACATATACCACGGCGAATTGGCTGGTGAGTTCTGGTTATCACTTATAACTTAATAGTCAAATTATCTATGGGTTTTGATCGATATTCTAAGTAATAAAACTCAAAAAAATTACCCTGAAATTTCCTAAGTGATCCATTTTGTTTGCTTGCCGACAACAGCGAATTTTAATAAAAATATTTGTAAAGCTGTCATTTAGCGGTTAACATCACCAATATGTCACGCGAAAAGTTTTAGGACTGGTAAAAAAAGATCTATGTTGGATATAAAATGTGGAAATGGCAAAAATATATTAGGAATTTTCTTAGGAATCTCTAAACATAGGGGTGTTGTTTATTCTTCTCATATTGGCATGCTATTGGCATTACATAATTATGGAGGATTTAAAATAACCTAGAAAAGTAATTGAAAATCACAATGAAATGTTTGTTGCAACAGAATATAGACGCGAAGAGGTGGTAAACTGTTCGAAAATGAAGTTAGGTGAAATAAGGAGGACTTTTAGGAGTTTACCGCGGAGTGGAACACTCATGTACTGACAAGACAGCCGCAAAGTTTGTAGGTGGCGCGGCGTGCGGGCAACTGACAGCCCCAACTCGGGACCAGCTTCCGTCCATTGTAACAGGGAGCCGAGTACACCGACGTTATCTGCGCCCAAGATAGACGCTATTGTTTGCTCTCACCCCGAGGGGAAATTTAATAAGTCCCCGCTCGCAGTGTGTCGGCCGCGATTGTGTTTCTCTTTAATCAAACAAAAGCTGAACGGTAACTGACGGCTTGCGTCTACCCTCGCGGCCAGGCTGGCGGCTGGCGTACCGGCACGCTCCGCGCCGCTGGCTTGCTTAGCTCGTCCGTACCCGCAGAGGCCGGTGCCTTCCCGTTTCCTGCATTAATAAATCCTCAAGAGCACTAAAACATATTTCTTTTTGCAATTACTTGCGGGACGGCGTCAAAGTCCCGGCTAATTGGGAGCTTTCGGCGGCCACTCGACTTTTAATGTTGGCAGGCGAGAGAGGCGGAGAGGGCGCCGACGGGCGGGCCTTACCTACGCTTTGGACGAAATGTAAATAATTACTCTGTTGGAAATTTTCCTCGCATTCCTGTTTCGAAAAATAGGCAAAACAGATTTTCAAAAGAAATTCATAACAGCTTTATTTACAAAAATAAACGTCCTGAATTCCTTTGTTTCGAAACCAACGGCGTTGCGTGTGTCAAGTGGGAGGAGAGTAAACAACATTACCGACTGCCGTGATTGAATTCGTGTACGAGCAGTATAATTTGGGAATTCAGAGCCAATAAATAGGTTTCGCAATTGTCAATTGTGACGGGAGCGATGTTAAAGGATGCGTGGGTTCGGTGTGGATTGCGGGACTGCAAGGCCATGTTGCGAACGGGCCCGCGGGTGCCGCCGGTGTTGCGGGTGTGGGCGCGGGGCATTATGATGGTGAAAGTTTGGAACAGTGTAAATGGATAAAGTTGTGCGCGGAGGGCGGAGGGCGGCGCGGCATCGATCGCAGTTCGTCGCCCTACTTACCGCGCTCTCCGATGCACTTAACCGCCGAGTTGCAACCTATGTTTTACATGACAGACCCGGCACACCTAGATCAACTAATGAATAACAATAATATAAAATAATGTTTTTATTAAAATAAATGTAAATTTAAATGATTGGCAACTTTTTGCCGATTATTATTAATTGTATGGTGAAAACCATACATATAATAAAAATTACATGTGTTGTAATAATAAACATGTAAATACAGGAATATTTTCATAGATAAACTGTATACTTTTACGCGCTTTATAGTTAAACGGATATAAAAGCTATTGACGAGCTATTGACTTGCGACAACAGTAACTAACAACAATCCTTATTTCGCAGAATTTTTATTTGAATGTTCATATCTTATTAATGTTATACATTCTGATGGCTTTTGTAATGTTTTGCACATGAATATGCTTTTAAATTACAAGTAATTTGAAATTTAAGCAAATATCATAAAATTAAGGCATCCAATTTACATATAAAGATTAATTCAAATGCCTTGAAACTTATTTTAATTTTATCCGTATAATAAGTTTTTTTTTATTACAGGCATCATTAAGGGTCATAAAATCTTGTTAAAACTTATTATCAAAACCTATAAAAGCGAGTTGAAGTGAGAGATTCATAAGTGGTAACTAGAAAATCATACCAACTTACGAGTTTAATTCAATTTTATAAGTAGGTACCTTCATTTAAATTTGTATAAATAATTTGACTTATTCTAGGTGACACTGCAACTCGTATCGATAGCCGAGATGAAAGTTGTGCAAATGTCGCACATGCACTTTCTGTGTAGTCTATTGTTATGGTTGCGGTGTCGAATAAAGTTTTTCATAAACCAATATGTTAATAATGTACCTACGGATAAAATATTGTTAAAATTGTGAAAATGTTTTTCGTAAAATAATAACAAGTTCAGATATTCAGAAATAACAATTTACAACATAAACGTGCAAACAAAAGTTTATCAGAATGTAAACACAATCGAAGTTTATTATTTACTTTCGTTTAACTCGTGCCGTTGCTGTTGTTATTAAAGCTTACTGGGGAAACATAAATCATTGTGCAGTGTAAATAAAATTAATTTACTCACTGATAAAATAAAACAGGTACTGCGCCCCTCTTGATTCTAGGAAAAAAATTGTGCGCGAGTATTTCTGCAAAGCGCTCTTAAATTTTACTAAAAACATTTTCGGGTCCGTGCGGTTTGTGGGGGAACATTTCACATCTCTCTTCTATTTACCGGCTGTGGAACCATCGCAGCTTTGTGTTTGTGTGTAACTGTGTGCGTGGAGTTTTGCTTTAACACTAATTAATGCAATCACGTAATCCCTGCATGCGTAATGCGACTATTCACACATTATGAACGCCACTCGCCTGCGCCTGTGCCTGTAAAAATGACTCACACTAACTAACTTAATGAAACACATTAACATTTAAATAAAATATTTTGCTTTATTTAAAAATACACGTCTCATAAGTGACGTTTTGAAAAATTAAATAATTGCTTGTTCTTAAATGTTTGTAATGCTTAACTTTTGATAAATTGAATATGTTTAATGCATACCTATAGTATGTATTTGGACGCAAACAGCCCGAAAAAATAAATTAACATTTCGTTCTCGTATTCACGCTGCGTCATGCTTCATACAGAAGTACATGAATATTACGAATATAACATTCATTTTTTTATATCTTGATGTAATTCTAACAAAAACGTTAGTGGCCAATGACACGCTCCACCATTCATGATAGCGTAACTGCAGTTATAAACGGCTTGCATCGTGGGTTTAGTATACCTCATGCAAATTAATATTACTCTCAGTTTATATCATTGTACCTTTTTAATCACCATTTGGTCGAAGGATGACGCTAGAGAGATTATGCGAACAAATTATTCAACATAGAAATGACTTTGTGCAGAATTTGAGTTAGGAACAAACAAGCAGATAATATTTGTGTCGGTGTAAAGCAGGCATTACCGAACTGATAGCGCGCTTGAATACACAATAATTACCCCAATGGTAGTCATCGATATTAGTCACAAAAGTTTGCCAATTATTGTTGCTCACTGCGTTTTCATTATAATTCGATTAAATACTTCACTGCCACACATTGGTGTCATCGCCACCACGGGATACGAACGGTTAAGTATTAGATTTGATTACAAGTCCAATGTGATGCTGCCGATATTGGATATAGAGCGGGGATAACCTCAAGGACATGTGGTTATGGTCCAGACGTCAAAACAACATTAAAAAGCTTCAGCCGAGCAGTAATATTTAATTTTTCTATATTTTGTCACGGCGAGTGCTCTGATAATATTCTTATATTTTCGTCCGAGAACTACGCGCGCGTGCAGAGCCATTATTATTAGCCTTATTTGCCACTGCAATTAAGAATCAAAAGAATCGCAAGTTCGTATTTTGTGCAACAAATTTCCTGCAGATTCAATGCCTTGAGGCAAAAAATTAATACGTAGACGGAGGACTATAATGTCAACACTAGCGCCTACTATAGAGCGTAGTTTTGTTGCATAGCCGCGTTGTTAAAAAAATAAATAAGAAAAAACACAATTCCCGATTAATTTAACGAGTTGCTTTAATAAACTAATTGATTAGTCAAAGCATTCGGTACATTTAGGGCGTATAATTTTTCTTGGAATGGCAAGTTATTATCGGCTTTACGTAATTGCGTATAGCATATTGTTTTTCAACGCCGCCATGTTTACAACCAGTGTTGGGCAAAATTTAATTGAAGTAACAATTAAAAATTAACAATTAATTAATTGTTAATTGACATTTTCACAATTAACAATTGTTATAAGTAGGAATCCAAGAGGATTTTCCCCATGCCAAAAAAAAAAAAAAAAAAAAAAAAAAAAAAAAAAAAAAAAAAAAAAAAAAAAAAAAAGGTGTGTAGTCTGCCAACCCGCACCAGGCCAGCATGGTGGACTAAGGCCTAAAACCCTCAGTTGTAGAGGAGACCCGTGCCCAGCAGTGGGACGTATATGGGCTGATGATGATGATGAAGTTTAGTGTTCCTACCTAGTTATAAAGGGTATATGAGACAACTAGTGGACCCGACAGACGTTGTCCTATACATAATAAATCCATTCAAAAATTCCATATATTTTTTTCATTATAAATCATTCTCCAATCCACCTGAAGATACACAGAAAATATAATTACAATTGGTCCAGCCATTAAAATTAAAATCCCAGAACTCGATCACAGCGCCACCTACCGGGTCCAATTTCAAATCTAAACCATTCTCCAATCTATCTGAAGATACACAAAATATATCATTAAAATCGGCCCAGCCGTTAAAAATTAATAATCCCAGAACTCGATCACAGTGCCACCTTGAACACACACAAAAAAAAAATTCAAAACGGTCCAGCCGTTTAGGAGGAGTATGGGAACAACACACGTATACAGAAGAATTATGTATATAAAGATAAAGATTAACGTTAAAATTCGACAACGTTTTCGGACCACCCGGCCCTTATGAACAAAACTTTCCAAATAATTAATTGTTAGTTTTAATTGTTTCATAAAACAATTAAAAAAATTAATTGCAATTATTTTAATTGCGAGTTACAATTGATGTGCATTAATTTAAATAATTTAATTGTAACACGCGATTAAATGGTTAATTGCAATTAATTCAATTGCAATTAATTTAATTGCAATTAATTTTTTAGTCAATTGATTAGTTCAATTAAAAGTTAATTGATTAATGCCCAACTCTGTTTACAACAATAGATCTGATTCAATACGTTAGTCTTCTAATCATGTCTGATTAGTTACATTGTTCGCTATTTGGACTTGACTTAAAATGAGTGCTAATTGTCTACAGTACAATGCTATTTATTGTAGCGCCCTTGAATCGTTGTTAATGTATTCATTACTTAGGGTATAATGTTCGTATGTACGAGTAGAAGAATATCATGATCACCAAATATTTTATACAAAGTCCCAAAATATGAAAAGACACGTGATTGATGTCATGAGTATCACACATAGAGATGGGATTTTACCCGGAAAAAACCCTAATGTGGGAAAAAATAGGGAAAAAACCCAGGGAAAATTACCGAATGGGATAATATTCGGGTTTTTTCATATTTAGCATATGTAACATCTAGGTAATGTGTAGATACATGTATATATCAAATAGTACGTACTATTACTACTAGTTAGAGTAGTAATAGTACGTACTATTACTCTAACTTTGTATATTTTCATAATTCGATAAATACGTTATTTATGTACTCCATGCTATCTAATTAAATAAAATGAAATTCAATAAAACTGTCTGTTTGTGTGTTTTCATCCGCTCTTAGCGACAAGTAACCCGAAACTACGTACGCGAGTAGGGGGGGGGGGGGGGGAAGCAGGGAGTAGCAGTGGCGTACGCGTTGGTGATCTATTTATCTCACACGTTGTTTCGTATTGTGCGCACTTGTGTTAATTTGTTGGTTTAATTGACGACTTGGATTTTGTTTTGTGGACGTTCTTTCTGCAACTAAGTAACATTCCATCACAATTCGCAGAAAAAATCTTATGATTAAACAAGAAGACGTCTTTTTGTTCTTATAATAAACTGCTGGTTTTATTTTAGTTCCTGAATCAGGCTACACATTTTGACGTTTCGAACAACAGGCAACAGCTAGGGCCCTATATACGCTGGCGCAAAGTATGTGTGCATCGCAGTCTATTTTTTGTTGCATTTGTTCTAAAAATAAAAAATAAGTGTGATTTTTTTTAAGATCGTGATAATTCCGTTAAATAATGAAAATACCCGTCTTTTGGGTTTTTTCCCACATAAATACCCGGTTTTTTCCCAAACGGGAAAAAACCTGGATATATTCCCGTTGGGTTTTTTCCCACTGCCCATCTCTAATCACACAGCAAAAAAGTTCTTGATTTCACAGACATCGAAATACCTAAAAAAATATTTGCTTAATACACCTTCATTTATCTCGGTACGGAAATTCCAAGAAGCAATTACATATATATGTTTTTATCAAATTATTTTCACTGAACTTGATAATATTTTTTTTTAATAATAAGTCCAGTAGTTAATTAACGGCCGCTTGTTGTTCTGATTTTTTTATCAATAATGGTATTGTAATAATTATTTTTAGTTCATTGACACCAGTAAAGCGAAATACGAGGAAATATTGGACATTCGGTTTTGGTGTTGTTTTCTGTGTAAGGGGGCTTGTGGTTGCCTACTCTCCGTGATAGTTGTGGTCGAGATACTTTTCCTATGGTTGTTATTGCAATGGTTGACAAAACACTTTGATATTCATAGGATAGATATCACTTTCGGATTTTAATAGTATAACTTGCTTATGAAGTTATGTGGTCATTCATAATGAAATATTTTATGAATTTTGACAACAAAGGAAAGTGTCGTAGGAAATTTTTCACACCTCTTAAGAATTTTGAATTTCATTGGTACCTGCTGTGTGTAGGTATATCATCTTACAATATTAGGCTAACGTTATGGACTAAATTCTGATCTCTCTTTACCGTAAAAAAGGCCCGCGGCCAGGTGGGGAATTTAAGCTTCAATTAATAAATTCCATTCATTTGTCTCATAATGGCCCATTTCTTGAACATAATGAGATGCCATTAGAAAAGTTGTGTACGATAGCTTCTAATTACTTTTAAAATGAGGGGGCGCGGCGTCTGTTGCCATGCAATGGAAGTATGCAATCGGCTTCTGTGCAACATGGCTATCTACATTTAGGGTGTACACTGTACATACCTATTGTATTTCTTACGACGGCCTTTTTTTTTTTTTTTTTTTTCGAGGGGTAAGCTTTCTTACGACGGCCTAGTAAAAGTAGAAGTTATTAGAAGTCTTGAATTAATTTTTCAATTAAGTAAATTAGATTACAAAACAATGCTATAAATTATATTTACGACTCTTTGTAACCAATTGTAGCCTTTGTTGTGTTCATCGTTCATACACTAATATCCAATTACTAAATATGTTTCTGAGTACAATCGCTATTGTTCAAGCAGATGACAAGCACATATCACAGATCAAATACATATAACCTTCATCGTCTCATGTAATCTGCGGTTGTTCAGAACTTCCCCGTCCGATAACAAAATAAATGAATACATGATACAGTCAGTCCTGAACTCACAATAATATGCAAGTCTTGCAACATTAGTATTACATATTATGACATTGTACTTGGCCTACTTATAGCGGAATCCAGTACGAATATTTCATTTTATTTATCGAATAGTAGATTGGGAATTCGGAGGTAATTTGTAAAATGGACGCCGGTTGACGTTGTGTTGGAATGTAAAAGTTATAATTACAAATGGTATAATGCCAAAATTGTGTCGAATACGCCAAATCGATATTTTTATACGTGTGGGCTTAGGCTACGGATGCCTATCGCTGTACCATCCAATGAAACTTGCGCTCGTAATATAGGAAGTCGCGGTTTGAGGTCGGCGTTGCGTAGTGGTCCAGACTGGGCGCGTGCAGAATAAATCAATGCTGTTACTATGTACTTCACTTCTCGACCTTAACGAAGACATATGACGTACGTACGCCAACTAGGATTTATGCGCGTTATGTATAAAAGGCTTCCCTGACTGACTGACCCGTCGACGGAGAGACCAAGTGAATGAACGCATTGAATTTAAATTTGGAACACACATTCAGTTAGTTTTGGATTTTCTTAATTTTATTTTAATAGTTATGTTTTGCGGAAGCAAAGTTTAAAAAAAATATAATAATTGTATGAACTGTTAGAATATTTACTAAGTAATTTAATTCTCAGCAAAATAATCAGTTTGTAGATTAGCGCAAAATATATATCTAAGTAATGAATAATAATGTCATCGTGATGAAGCTGGGGCTCTACGGCTATACGAAGGATTTTCTTTTGAGATAAATGTTTTATAAAAAGAATAAAATAAATTAAGTTCCATCTAAATAAGGATAACATGAAATTAATCTAATAGCTTTCGTCGCGGGCAATCAAGTGGGTTGCCAAAAATAGCTTTTTGCGTCGTTTTAATAGAGATTTAATATTGTCACCCAAGTTAGACAAGCGGGCACATGTTAATCTAATATAAACAAGATGAGGAACTCGTACAAGTTGCGCGTGTACTTTTGCTTTATTTCTATAAATAAACATCGCTGACGCTGGGGAGAAGTGCTTCGTCAGCGCTCCCTGTGTAATTTGTTTAAATCTAGACATTTTATATCTCCTTCGGCGAAGTTTGCACGGTGGAGAACGGAAGTAACACATGATTAAATTTTAACCTTTGAAGGTCCGCTATGAAATACAGAACGTCCGCCGAGTATGAGGTCAAGATGACGAGAATGTTTAAAATGAAATGGATGTAATTAATTTATTAAAATTTGAAAACTGTTGTATTTCACATTTGCATTATATTATAATCGCGAATCCAACTCGGTTGGGCAGCGTTCGGGAAACTACGCGACGTCTTCTCGTCCAAAATACCTCAGTGCCTGAAGACAAAAGTCTTCGATAGTTGTGTGTTACCAGTGATGACATACGGCACTGAGACGTGGCCTCTCACTATGGGCCTCATTAGACGGCTCAGAGTCACTCAACGAGCTATGGAGAGGGCTATGCTCGGGGTTTCCCTACGAGATCGAATCAGAAATGAGGAGATCCGTAGGAGAACTAAAGTAACCGACATAGCCCAGCGGATTAGCAAGTTGAAGTGGCAATGGGCCGGGCACATAGCGCGGAGAACCGATGGTCGATGGGGCCAAAAGGTTCTCGAGTGGAGGCCGCGTACCGGAAAGCGCAGCGTAGGACGTCCACCCACAAGATGGTCCGACGACCTGGTAAAGGTCGCGGGTCGTCGCTGGATGCAGGCTGCCTCCAACAGGTCACTATGGAAGTCTTTGGGGGAGGCCTATGTTCAGCAGTGGACTTCTTTAGGCTGATAATGATGATGATGATGATTATATTATAAAGCAATTAATTAGGCTGTGGACTATACCATGTTTGCGACATAATGGGTGATAGATTTTATATACCTAGGATATCTTATACGTCCTAGAAATCCAATTCATATCTTTTTTCTTTATTGAGAGATATTCGTTTCTTGAAGTACGTGTTTTTCCTGCTAACAGAAAATGTAGCAAAAATTATTTACAAAATGTCTTTCACGGCAATGACATACATTTAGATTAAAGAGGGAATCTTACGTGAAAGTATATCATCGTCTCTCTTTTTTACATCACTGTAGGAAGTTATCGCAACGTGTCAAGGTTAAAATGTCTTAATTGTGTGACCTTTTTAGCACAATGCATATAAGTATATTGGCAAGTACATGAAACGTCCGCATATTGCAATACGCAGCAACAAGCGCAGGTTATTGATGTCAGTGGGCGAGTACGCTTGAGTACGGTTCAACGTGCATAGGCAGTAGTTGGCGCGTCGACTCATCGGGGGACCATTTAGTGCCGTTGTACCCGTATGTCAGTTGAGCGTGCAATCAAATTGATCGACACACGGCGCGGCGCACCTGCACTGCCGCGATACTGCTGGTTATGAGCAATCGTCCTGTCGTGCCGGCATTTGTCTGTTGCAATAGTTTTTAGGAAACTTTTTTTTAATTTTGGTTTAGATAAATTAAATCATCTATCTTTCAAAGGTATAATACCTTAGTAGGCCACGCTCGCCTAACGCTAGAAATAATTACCTTTAATATAACCTACCTTTAAAAAAATATACATATGTATGTAGAAAGAAGGTTGTGAACATTTAAATCAATAAATTTTTGTGTGATTCCATTATGATTTACTACAATAGAGGTACACAAAACATAGTTCAAATTTTACAATCATTAATAATGATGTAGGTGCATCGTACGTTTTACAGGACACACACTCAGCATTTTGCCCTAGCTAAACAATAATTAAAATAATTCTGAAGGTTGCGGACAACACGTGGACAAGTTGTATAACAACTTTCACATAACCAACACTGCATCTCCTATGCAACAGGAAGAACAAATAATCGTTCCTATCCATTGCATAGTGGGAGCCTATGATATACTATCCTCAGACAAAACATACAGCTGGAGAAGCCTGGATCCCAAAACTAATATTGATACAATTTCATTTAGCTGATCCCTTGGTAACTATGTTTTCAGTTCCTCCTATTTATTTTCTCCTGATTAATTTTCCTGTGCCAATAAGATAGGTCCCCATAGAAACTCGCTAAACTTCAACGAACTGAGTCATATCTGAGCCTGTCACTATCGATATCGATTTTTTAAATTCATAAGTTAACATTAAGCGATTTCCATTTTCGAGATTTTAAATGTAATATCGAAATACATGGTTCCCCAATTTTTTTTCAAACAGTAACATCAACTAGCCTTCAGTTATAAACTTATTAGTTATTACTCATATTTGTGGAGTACGTCATGCATAATGAAATGCAGTTTGCTAAATGTATTAGACTTAGGTATATTGTGTTTATGCTATAGAAGAAAATAGTCGGTGCAACCGGAAGAGATAACTGTTTAACAAATTGGCCATAACATGTTATTGTCATGTTCTTTAAATCTCGATTTCATTTCCTTGCGACTGATGTGGTATTGTTATGTTTGTTTCTGTTATGCTGTTAATGTTTATGTCTAGGTGGTTACCGACTCAGAACTAGGACATAAAATCGATTATATTTTTGAAATAACCCATACCATCGTCACGAGAGGTACCTTAAAGCAAGTGGATATTCAAGACTAAAAGGACTGAATAAATACCTATATGGCACTTCTAATGATGACATGATAGAGAGATAAACATTAATTGCTAATTAGCGCTCTTCCACGAATAGAGAATGCTCACCTTTCAGATCGAATCAGAGGACGCTGACACCAGGTGCTCTGTGCCGAAACTTTCGCTGTGTTGCTCAAGTTGCACGTTTTAAGAAATTATACTTTGATGCCATGCAGGTTTACCGCATAATGCATGTCTTTAGCTTAAACTCCGGCTGCAAGTTTGAAACTGCTCGTTTGACGCGACCTCGCTTCACTCGAGAGGCAATTGTTTATCCATTAGATATCACGGAGCCGCCTTGGAATTCGAAGGTGTCGAATAGAAATCAATGACATTGACGATAGAAAAAGTTTTCCTAGTACAAAAAGAGCTGTTAATTACAATGTTATTATATTTCCTTCAGTTTTTACATTTTCTTTATTGATTTATTATTGAGTGGTGATTATTGAAATTAAAATACATACAATAAATTCACGCCTGTCTACCGTTGGGATAGGCAAAGATTATAGAGCGCCTAATGCCACGGTCCAAACACACTTCTTTTGCTTCCTAAACTGACTTTATCCTCTTCATGCATACACGTCGGTTTCGAGGACTCTTTATGTTACCCTTTTTAAATAAATCAAATGAGATGTTAATAGGTGCGCCCAGGACGTCCTCGATCATCTTCACCAAAATAAATAAAATTTCCCCAATATTTACCTTCTTCATTTGCTTGCAATATTAGACAGACCTCTAGAAGTCCTCTTTTTTTTTTTTTTTTTTTTTTTTTTTTTTTTACGAGAGGAAAGCGCTTTAAGCTCCCCTGTTCGGTACCTCGGGGGAGGCCGAAAAGGGGTATGTCGGGGTCTCTGGCCTTCCAACTCGGCGCGCAGAACAATAATTGTCCGCTTAGCTGAGTTGGGTCCCTAACCAAAATCCTACGCCAGCATACCGACTAAAACCTCTCGGTGACCATCTCGCGCATTTAGGGCGGTTTTGCGGCATCTCAGGGCGAGAAGCGCCCCAAATGGTCCGCCTCCGCCTAGCGCACCGTCCAATTATGGACTCCTCCAAATTGGGAGGGCTTGAGATGCCCTCCACTTACGCTTTTTGGACGTTCACCTCTTGTGAACGTCCGCGACAGTCAAGCGGTCACGCCCTCTGCCGCAAATCTCAGGGTTGCTGCCACCGTTGTGTACCGCCCCCGCAGTACGCCCAGCCTCCCCAGTGGCCCCTGTTAGTCGCCTCTTACGACAGGTAGGGGGTACCGTGGCGGAATTCTTACGCCCCCGATCCACAGGGCGGCTCTAGAAGTCCTCTGCTCTAGCATTAGTCTGTACTGCGCTGTATTAGGCCCGTTCACTGCCTATTCAGCATAGTGATTCTAACGCTATGTTGAAAACTCAGTGAAGCAATGAGGTGGAACTATCGTCTTTATTGCTTTTATGAGATTGTATGGGAAAGCCAATGATCGTGGACAGCAGTCAGTTATACACTGAATCTAATTATAGAATTCTGACGATTTCTCAACGCAATTTAACGGCTTTCGCATAAACGTCTTGCTAAGCCTGGTTTGAATTAATCGAACGTAACAATAGTCCAGTTACCACCGGCTGACCAACGAACAAATATTTTATTTATTTATTTAAGGTCGCTTTTTAACAACTAAGTTCATAAATGATAAAAAAAAACATAATTTACAAAATAGAAAATGATGTAACTACTTTTACGTTATAATTGGTGTATATATTTCTTACAAGCATACTTAATTAGTAGTGAAATGGAACAGGAGTTTCACGATCGCGTAAATAGTTAAGTGACTAAAGTGGACCGTTTCGCAAGCGGCGGTCACGTATGGAGTCGGTCGCAGAATTGCCTGTAATTGTCGAGCTCACTTCACTTGCTTTCAATTATACAGTGCGTTGTGTTGCTGACTATTATCTGTCCGGCTGCCACCTGGCATTGTGACATGACTCACCCATTGTGTTATACTTCTTTACTGTACAGTGACGTCATCTTCGTGGTTTTAAATATGAGAGAGACCCCATTAGTTTAGTTCGTAATGTTATCTGTTTTTTTGGCTGTATTATTTTGTGTTTTTAGGTATTTTAGGCCGTAGACATTTTTAAATACGTGCAAAAATTTCATTTAACTTTTTCGGATATATAATAAAAAAAAGGGAATGTATATTATTTTTCACCGTAAGCATTAATGGATTCGTTTTTCAAGTACATTAAGTTGGGTACAATAAATTGTAATTACTCGCGTGCGTCATACTTCGTTCTGCCAAAATGGTAAGTGCTTCCGGATTGTACCATTCGGAACGTAATTACGAACCTGTGTTTATATCAACCCTTTCCTAGATACCATAGGGTGAATTTAAAATAATTATTTCGTTTTAAAGGGCGCTACTATAACATTATGTCATTTAATTTTTTCCATTATAATTATTCATGATATTATGGAGTGGTCCGTGTTCACCTCACATATTAATGCGTACTTGTGACTCAGGCTTTTTTCACCCCTTAACAATATGCACATCGCACGTAGTTTGCTTGTGAACCTTTCAGCGGAAATTTCAATTTCCTATCCTGTTATATGAAATAAAAATTGGCTAGAAATTGGTGTAAAATGAAAATCTTGGTAACCCAGGATGAAAAAATAAATATAAGAAGACAGCTATTCTCTTTTATACTATTAAGATGTTCAAAAAACGAGTAGGTAAATAATGGGCTAAAAATCTTTTAATTCTAGATTTTAGCAAAGCGTACAGATAATATTTACCTAAGTATAAATATAGTATTCCTTTTAAATACAGAAATCCCTTTAGATTTTTATTATAAAGAAATGTTTCTTTTTTTTAATTGTATATGTATGTATTTCAGAGAGTTAAAATGTGCTCAGATTAAGCAAGATGTACAAATCTCAAGCTAGCGCCCGCCCAAGTGTGTCTAGGCGTACCTAGACAATGCGGGTTTTAAAACTTCGCAAACCTAACAAATAGTTATTTGTTGTGTGTGTTTGTTGTAGCGCGGCGCCGTCGCTAACCACTCGTTCACTGTTCTGTTTTGTTGTCGTGTGGAAAAAAGTTTCAACTTGAAATGTCCGCATTTTAGACAGTGAAATTCGGGCTCTACGGATTTCACGTTTTACTATTTTAATTTGTTAGAACGCTAGATAGAAAAATTGGTCTCGCGGTACGAGTATGTGCCGTGCGATCTAGAGGTCCTGGGTTTGATTCCCGGGTCGGGCAAAGTGTTATTGAGTTTTCCATTAGGAAATTCTCAGTAGCAGCACGGAGTCTGGAAATGTGCCCGAAAAACGGCAATAGGCTCGCACTCTATTACGTGGGACTGATACATACCTGGCGAAATGTGGGTGCCGAAATGCATCTCTGCCTACCCCTTCAGGGAATACAGGCGTGAGTTTATGTATGTATGTATAATAAAATATATATGGTAGAGTCCTGCGGTACTATTTAAAATAACTCATATCCTTTTTCCTTCCCTTTACTGGTCTTATGTTAAATGTCGACATAGTCCCTTCCGTGAACCGTATGCTTATATATATAAATGAATAAGAAAAATAAGCTGGGTTGATAAGAAGAATTAAGTAAGCTGGGTTGATAGCTACATAAATATCTCTATTCTAATGGTTAAGAAAAAAACATACCGAGGATGCATGTATGCCCAAGAATCTACAAGAATTTCGGCGTTATGTGATGTCCATCAAGCCGCACTATGCAAAGAAGTAGGCATTACTCTCATTAAGGCATAAATATTCTCAGCCGTAAAAGATGGCTGTATCTAGCAGTGGCTGTGGATAGGCCGATCTTGTTACATTAATTATGTACCAACATAAATATCGTTATTAGCAAACAAGTTCCATGCGACATCGTCAATTAATCCAATATAAAATACATAAATTCCCCCACAGTAATTATTTTATATGAATTAATAAGAACGATCCTGCTTCATATCTATTAAAACATGAGCATGAAGCTGTCAGTACCTTGGGCTGTGTCATGAACATATCGTGTAGAAAGGAAACGTTCCGAAATACTCGTCGGTAACGCAAAGGTCTAGGCTAGATAGGCGTAGTTTTTATTAACACAGCGAATTCATTACATTGTACTTATTGGTTTGGTAACATGTAGAGCATCGGCCGTCAAAATGAGATTATATCTCGCCGATTGACACAATTGTGCGGGTTCCTAAAAAAACCTTGCAAACATAGGCCGATCTATCACACGTTTACGTGTAAAGTACTTATGGTGTAAACTAAGAAACTATTTGTCATACGCCTATAATTGACTCGACCTGTATAACGGTGTTAACCTTTAGAAACATTTAAAAAATAAATTTAGAAAGTAACAAGCGCGCCTCGCATATTATTTTTTGCTAAACAAAGGTTCTTGTAATAGAAAAAATACTGATATTATAATTTGTTAGAAAACTTTTGTAATATATGAACGAACAAAGCGTGTGGGATACCTTTTGAAATATCCACTTTCGGCAGATAAATTTTGTGCCTGTAGTTGAAGGATAAATAAAAGGGTAGGTTTAATTTTGGCTTATTTCATCGTGAGACAAAGGAAGATTGCCTAAATTGTGTGATATACTACTCGTATAGTTTAATTATTGTAATGGGAAAATAGTCATAAGGTTTAGGTAAGTATTCGATTAATTGAATAATTCATATTTTACAGTTTTATCAAAGACTCGGATCGATTCCCCAACTGATGTAAATATTAAGCGATCTTTTTGATGCTGAATCAGTAATATATGGATTAAAAATAACGCCCTACACTCTCTCATACTCTCACTCGACATTCAATTGGTTAGTGGTGTCAATGTGTGAAGTACATTATCATGTGTAACTAGGAGATACAATGAAAAGAGGGCATAGCTACCAGCTGTCAATTAATAAATAATGATTATAATATGTACAAACAAAAGTCAAATACATAGATCTGACCCCACACTAAGCTGATACGCATGGTTATCAGAAACTGGTAGTCGATTTTTCAGTCTCACAAATACCCAGATCCGGAACAAATATTTGTGGATTACACAAAAATTTCTCTCGGTCCAAGAATCCAACCCGCGGCCTCTCGTTTCGCAAGCTGGTTTTTAACCAAGTACGCTACAGACGCTGTCAATATTGTACTTACAATTAGGTGTTAGTGCAGTAATTTTAGGCGCCTGTATAAAAAATATACTGTATCTATCTAAATAATGGGTGGTCATATAAAAAATGTGTCAATGTTAGTCATGTTTATTATTACAATAGCTCCATAATAGCCAATCAAAAAATGTTAACGCAAAAATAACTTGATTAGTCGCGATGTTTTACCATAAAACGGTTACAGCCGACGCACAGACGAGCGTGTTCAATCAAAACTCCAATGACGGCCGCGGCTCGTAACGGGCCCGCAAGGCGTCAAACACCCGCGACCAATAACGTTGCGTAGAAAATAATTGATGTGTTTTATAACCGTGACACGCTGTCAATTCCACATACATCTCTTAAAAAACAACATTTCTACCTACTTACATTACGACGTTTGTATATCACTGATACACTTGTGACTTTGTATATTGATGTACTATATTTTTCCCTACGATTAATTGGATCACCTTTTATTCCATTATAGCGAATAGGGTATGGTTTTTTTTCTACTGTCACGGTTTTTTTATTTATTTAAATAACAATACCGCACTCGGTGGTAGGCAGGGTGCTGTCCAATCAGAGCGTCAAGTGGAGAGCCTCCCATCCCTCATCACTCGATACATTCATTCGTTGTTAGTTGATATAATTATGCCTGCTCTAATCGCCTGCTCGAAAGTGGAACTCGACACGGGTGCGATATGCATGGGACCACATGCATGGCCGGTTATTGCGTTACTGTGGTCAGTTTTACACACTGTGTACGGTGCTCGCCTTTCGGACGGATACGAATATTTAAACCTATATAATTTTGCTTTAAAGTTTTCAAATTTACTTCCTGAATATGACGTCATAGATCACATACTATTTACTCTTCTACTTTATCTGTACCATCAGATGGTAACGCGCGTTCTTCGATGATTCAAGTTGCACGGAGACCGCTTTCGAGTAAACCCACTGTGAACACATAAGGGGACGGAAAAAAAATGTTAGGATTACAAAAAAGGGTGGCTCGACATGTGTACAGAGTTATATTTAGCATTAACACCACACAAGTTGGCGCGAAGGGCGGAATGAATATTTAACGCTGGGTAAACATCAATTCGATGTGACGCATCTTTTGTGGCGGCACATGTGAGATTACGTCGCGAACCGCACCACTGTAAATTTTTACCTCTGAGTTATAGGACATTTTATAGTCTAGACGCTGTGGAACAGGTTTTATCATTTCGAAAATATTAAAGAAACAGCATCTTATTATAATTTTAATACAGCTGAAATTTTAATTCATTATTGATAACGTGGTTTCGGTATGTTCGTCTGGACATTTAATGCTGTACGATTTGGGGCATATTTGAAAGTTTGATTAGAAAATTTTAGCTAATTATTGAATAAATAATACGAACTTCGGGGGTCTCGAATCTCGATGCTAAGTTGTTAGAATTTCATTAATTATTTTGCTATTTTAATTGTGAAAATGGTTTCTTGTACTGCGTAATATAATTAATATTTTTTACACAAAATATTAATTATATTGAGTAAAATATTAGGAGTCTAATAGAGGTTTGCTTGCTGTTTGCTATTTTATTAGCATTAGACTAATATATTTTTTTAAACGTATTTGTCTACATTAAGGTTTTTAAGCTTTTCTTAATTACTTAGTCTGGTTCGGACATACATAAACTCATACCTGTATCCCCAAAGGGTTAGGCAGAGATGTATTTTTTCACTCACGTTCCGCCCGCTGTGCTTTTTAAGTCCCCCGGAATACGGAGCGAGCCTATTCCGCTTTTCGTGCACATTTCCTAACTCCGTGTTGCTATCGAGAGTTTTCTAACTGATAAAATCGGGACCTCTCGATAGCACGGCAATTACACACAGGCGTGAGTTTATGTATGTATGTATGTGTCTTATTTTTTTTTGTAATCTCTACTATAGAAAAAAATTGCAAAGGTTTACCGATCTAATTTCCACATTCCAAAGGTGGGTTAAATGTGGCAAAAATATATATCGCGGAGAACTGATGGCAGATGGGGTCAAAAAGTTCTCGAGTCGAGGCCACGTACCGGAAAGCGCAGCGTGGGACGTCCTCCGACAAGATGGTCAGACGACCTGGTGAAGGTCGCGGGACGTCGCTGGATGCAGGCTGCTTCCAACAGGTTCCTGTGGAAGTCATTGGGAGAGGCCTATGTCCAGCAGTGGACCTCGATTGGCTGATGGATTGGATTGGATTGTGAGGATGATGAAGATAATCATACCATAACGTAACTGCCGTTCCAAATAGAATAAAAACTCTTTGTTAGCTATAAAGTGTATGTTCTATTATTTTAAAATTGAGCAAAACAAAAGATGCTCTCGCATCTTAGAAGATTTATCTTAGAAAATTTTGAACATAATTATGTACATACTTTCTATGATATTTAATTTCTATTAGATAGCAATTATATGATAATAAAATAACTTGTAACTACGTTGGATGTAATTACATTATAATTCTGTGTTGCTATCGCATGTTGTAAGCGGCATGGATGTAAGAAAACGAGACATACACAGACTATTAAATTCGCTTGGTTAGATATTATTAAAACTCGTTGAATATTCGCAACAGACCGTTTTATTTCAAAAATAAGATCAGATATGATACCATACTCAAACTTTTGAGAAAAATCTACATTAAACGAATGGACAGGCGCTATACGACCATTATTTAAGTTTCTATGTGCAACTGTCCTTATTTAGTCTTAATTTGTACAGATATGATTTTTAACCTAAATATAATACCCTTCAATACTAATTATTGATTTTATAAATTATATTTTATTATTAATTTAATGCGTGATCCAAAATTTTGAAAGAAATTCCGCATACACGTCGATTACTCGTATAACATGAATCATAATCTAAGAAACTTTAGATTCCTGAAAATGTCATGGCTTAAAGACTACATATGAAGAAGTTAATGATAAAAACATTCTCCAAACAATCACACTAATACGCATTGACTTTAACGTAAAGCGTAGATTTTCAATATGTGATAAACTACGAAGGAGTTAGTGAACTCGCAGCTGACAAGCTTAACATCATGTTAGGGAGTCACATGAGTCATTAAGGTGCTGAGAGATAGATTCTGTGATTTCTTCCAGCCGTGTTATTACTAATAATTTGTTTCGAATAAATCCTCACTAATCTTAGTCTATGTTACGGATTTGTAAAAATGTATAATTGACTTGTTAATGTTGTCCACAGATGACCCGCAGTCGACAGTGTTCGGCTCGGTGACGGAGGGCGTGTTCGAAGGGAAGATAATAGCGCACGATGGCTCGTTCTACGTGGAACACGCGCGGCGCTACTTTCCGCCCAACAGCACGCGGACTAAAGTGCATTCGGTGATATATCGCGAGGGTGACGTCAGCGACCCCTATGCACATCGGAGGCACGGTTAGTACCTTCACTCCTTTTATTTTTTTATATAAAATCTCCTTTTTTAATGGCAGAAAGAATGAGCAAGAAATGTAGATTCTTTCATGTTCTAAACTTAGCTAAACTTAACTTCTAAACATCTAGTTATTGATTATTACTCACAGTAGGCTAATACGCTAGATCAGACTACTTGATTATGATAAATTAATACAAAAGTGATGCATTTATTATATGTTGACCTCTTAGGTATACATAGCATGAAATAATAACAACGACCAATAACGTTAAGTTCCTAAGTAATCCCTCACGGCACAAATAAACATATATTTATTTAGCACGCAAATCCGACTTCTCGTATTGCAGAAGGCATATAGCTATAGAAACATCAATAACATAATGCATATCAAATTCACATCTGTGTACTCCCATGTTGGTCTCATGTGCATTGGTAGAAAAAACATGTCTGAGTGCAGGAAGCACATGATATTTTAATGAAGTTTACAATGTTTTTCTTCACCGCAAGGGGTTTTGCGTGGCAAAGTTTGGCAACGATGTTGCACTCACAGGGGAAACGCCCGTTCAACAAAGTTAGCGAAGCTCCAAAACTCACTTTATACTTTTGTGTTGGTGTTTGAACTTAAGGACTTAACTAAAATTCACCTCTAAAGATGCTATGTAATGAAAACATTTTACCACAATAACAATTCTTCCTGTTTTAAGTTGTTAAGAACAGTTACATAGAAGAGAACACTTAATGGCGTTGGTTCAAACCGAAATTAGTTCATATAAACATTCGCATTATGTACCTAAATTACTTTGTGACTCGTGTCGAATAGAGTAGGTAGTCACGTTCCACGGTTTTAATCCCATTATGGGACCCCCCATTAAGTTTCCTTAGCAAACGTGCAATAACAAAATTAACTGTAGAAATTTGTAACTACACGCGCAGTTTGCAGACGCGAATTTAGCCGTAGGTGTATGTGGAAGTAGAAGGGAGATGCGCCCCGCGAGCAAGTTTCGCCACAGCGTGTCGCACACCAAATGGATTGCAACGCAAGGTCGTTTAACAAAGTTTAATCCCATTTGCTCGTTGCACTGTCACCGGCTGATTGCAGGCTCGTGCTTGCATCGGGAAATTTTACTAATTTATTACTGAACATTCGACCTATTTCATTGGCCGTCGCGACCGTCGTAAATTCATTCGGAGGTTGTCGGTTTCAACACGCTCAGACAGGCCGTATATTTTTTGAATTATGTTCCTTCCTTTTGCATTATCACTCGATTCGTTCGCTTTCAGCCTGTTCCGGGGTCAATGTAAGCTATCGTTATTTTGTTTTTCGAGTTTAATAACCGCAGTTAACCGAGACAAATCAATCAGATTTTTTTTGTATGATTTGACAGTCAGATGTTAACGTTGAACAGAAATTGGCAGAAAATGTGTCATATCGATTTATAATTAAGTCCTATTAATCGATCCTAGGTGGAATGTTGCCTGATTCCTGACGCCATTATAATCAATCGATCCTATGTTACATATTCATTCGTCTGTAGGCTGCGGTGAAATGGTAATTTGGCGTCAACAGCATCGACCCGGGCGCCGAGTTTGCATTTTTGCCGTTTCAACTGTTTTGTAGATGCAATTTCGCCTTGCATAGTGGCTGTACGACTAACCTGAATATGCGCTCCTAGTTACTACCGAATCGCATAAACATAATCTCTTTCTCATAATGTGGGTCGCATTGTAGTAGGGTGCATTAGGTATTGATTTACTGAAGAAAACACAATATTTGTCTTTTGATGCCATGCGACAACGTTATGTACTATGAACTAAAAATTCTGATTTTGGACTTGGCCACTTGTATAATTAGCTCTAAACAAATAATAGTTATGATATTTTCATGAAAACTTGATTGGAATTTTAATCTTATGGGCGGGTAAAGTAAAATTTGTTATTCCTGTTACGAAATTCTCAGTAGCGGCATGGAGTCTGGACATGTGCTCGGTAAGCTTCAATAAGCACTCGCACTATTATATGAGATTAAAAGACGAGCTGGCAAAACATAAATTTCTAAAACATAAAGTTCTGTGTTGAAAATAGACAGATCTAGATTCCTAATAAAATAAATCGTCGACGAGCGTGTTATTAGACACTATTTTGTCGGAATTCTTGCTCGATGTACGGTCAAATGTACAGGAGTAAATAGCATTTCGCCGTTGACCTTATTGTATCAAGTATTTGTTCGTTTCTTTTGCTTCTGAAAATTACATTTGATCGGAAAATAAGTGCGTAGGTATCGAGTAAACAGGAAGGGTCGCGTTTGTAGCTACATTTGTTTTCATTACAAGTTATTGAACGTTCGCGAGGAAGGGTGCTCTCCCTGCGCTCCCTATGGCGCTTTTATTTGAATATAAAAGACACAATCGACCAAATACAAAGCCTTTCCAAAGTAAATGATAGAAAACATTGATGGAACATTTCAAGAATGGCTTTTAATAAGGCTACATGTTTTGTTCCCCTTTTATTACATGTTTTGTTTACGTGTACTCGTATGTACAAAATGAGTTAAATGACAAGGCTGTATTCACGGGTTCCGTCTTCAAAGCTTCTAAAAGAAATTCTTATAATTTTCCAGCAGCGTCCTTCTGTGTGTGTGTGTATGTCTGCATGTCACAAACTTCTGACTGAAATGAATGAACACACGAAAATATTAAAGGGTAGACAAATTTTGGAGGAAATTTTCATACGTTCCATAGGAACGTGTTTTTTTTTCAGTTTTACGAATTGTTTTCTGGCTTATGCCTCTACATATTATATTTGAATTGATAATTACAGGAGCGTCATACATTTTTATGGTAAAAACGAACTGACGTGTCAATTTTGTGCCGTTTCCGATAGATTGTTTGATGGTAGCCCGTGTCAGGTAGAGGAAGTCTTATGGCTAGTAAGGAAAAAAATAGAAGTAGATTTTTTTACATAATTTTATGTTTCTTAGAAAATTCTTATGTTTTTAAGTTCACAAAGGAGACTATCTTGTTTAATATACACTTAGATTAGAGACGCCTTACTTACACGATAAGTACACGCGTCTCGCGTCGAGTAAGGCATGACTAATTTAATCTGGCAAAATTCTCGAGCACCCCGTTCCGTTACATAAACAACCAAACTTGTGTACAATTTCATTGGAACGCTTCATACGCTAGTTGGCGTACGGGCTCACGTTTGCACACACATCTAGCTTTTATGTGACAATATGTACGTACATTGTACCCGTACATCGGAAATTGTCAAGCGCAGTATTGGCTTTTTGGGATAAAATAAAATTACGTTGTTAGCTTTTGTTTGCGCGGCAAGAAGTGGTGCGCGCCTGGAATTCGGGCGACAGCTGCCTCGATAACACCAGTACGTTCTTTACAAAGCAAATAGTCTGCAGTTAAGTGTACCTGCGTCGTTTGCTCTCGATTCGCCTGTACGCCCTAATGGTCGCTTTTGCTATAATATTTATCTTATCTTCTTATGTTTCGAATTTACGCAACAACGCTAATTGCGTGCGATTATGTTAATACTTTTTCCTAAGAATTCTCGTATTTAATCTTACTGGAGTCAAAGCTATAAAGAGTACATATATTTTTAACGCCAATTGTGGTATATCGATGTTAAGCCGCGATCATTAAGTCATTGATCTGTTCGATTTTCACAGGCCGTTCCTCAAAATGGCAGATGACAAATGGTAGTGTCATGGGTGTAAAATTTTGCATCCTGTTTCTACGACGTCAGAACTATAAAGATGTTATCAATTCTTAAAGTACCTATTAATGTATGTCGCAGTGCAGGTTTGCTTGTTCAAAGTTGTTTTTGGGTTGTCTACCGAGAATTTAAGTAAATTATAGTATATATTAATACCGTTTCTTATAAAAAAAAGTATATATAAGTATTTTTCCAATGTTTTTATAGCAGTTTTTTTAATTAAAACTAATTAAAACTTATATCCCAGCAATTTTACTGTAACTCTTTATTATTTAGATCCAACGATATCGCAGTTCTTTTCTCAACCTACTACTATATAATAACTTTTTTTTAGCTTTTACCGGTTACATTTTATTATTGTTTAACGATAAAACAGAAAATGTTAGTAAACAAAAGCAGTTACTTCGACTAATTGTAAGTATTTTATTATGTCTAGAAGCTGTTGATAAAAATAATATTGGTTTTTTAATTATACGGACACGAAACGTTACACTGACATTACTCAAATGGCTGCTTCCCAAACAGTAAATTAAGTGGTGATAGTTCGATCTGTCGTCACTGGACACACTTATATTGATTTGCTTAGATGCTTCTTCACGCTACGAGGAAGGCAACATAATATGTATGAGTAGCCAACTAATTTTTTCACAACTTTATTAATAATTCTAATACAGTATTTCAATTATATTTCTTTTGTTTTAAGAAGAGGGATAATGTGGTTAATTAGAAAGCAATAGTTGACAGTAACGCAAACTTAAACTACGTCGAAGAGTGACAGTTTTTCCCATCAGGGAGATACAGTCTTTTCCTTGTATCTACTCGTAAAATATAAATACATGGAAAAGACTAAGCAAATTGATAATGTTTCTAACCTTTTTTTATTTATTATTTTATTGTTGCCCTGTTTGTTATACACGAAGTAATGGCCAGTCCATTGTAATTAAATAAGGTTTAATGATAACCAAGTGTCTGTAGAGGGTGTTGTTAGAGATATGAAACCGGTGGTCGTAATTAAACTGATGGGTTGTGAGCCTCGTTAAAACTTGTTGCTCACCCGTCGCCCCCTTTCGCGCAAAGTTTTACGTGGTTAAGATTAACACCTGAGGGTGTTTTCAGAACAAATAGACGAAATTAAATTGTGCTATCGCAACGAAACACATTTAGCTACATCCAATGCCGATGCTATAGCGTTATGTCGTCGCAAAATAATTGCTATTTATATAAAAATAGTTGAAAATAAAGACATCGACAGTTTTCATTATTTCGCTTTCGCACACAATTATTAAGTCATCGCTGATATTAAAAATATTTAATGAATGCAAAAAATACTTTTCTTTCTTTACTCAATACCCCACATAGAGTAGCAGTATTGTAATGCGGTCACTTTGCCGCACCAACTTAAAAATAATAAACATAAAACTTTAAGTTTATTGACTTTAAAACTCTGAATTTCCATTAAATCATGTACGACCGTATAAAAATCAGAAAGTGTATAAAAGTGCAGAGTTTAGAACAAAACTTCCGTCGACGTGAGGTTTGAGGCTGGTATCTGACGAAGGAGTAAATAAATACGAGATTTATGTGGCCGGTAGGCATTAGTGGTGGCAACGAGATGTGTAAGCCAGGAGCTGGTAATTTCCGTTATCTGCCGGTCGCGCGCTCGTACGCGGGCCTTCGTTAAAATGCAGCGCGCCGGATGCGAAACGCCAATGTGCGCTTACATGACACACACGAGGAAAAAAAAATATTACGACCATTCAGCAGTTTTTAATTTTAAAACCGCATACCCTTTTTTCATTTGCGTTCGTGCCCTTTTTCTCATTCGTCATTATGAATTCGTTTTAGACGCAGCTGATGAAATGTTGGCGGAGCGTTTTTTGTATTTACTGTTAGTGCTATTTGTGTTCCTAATTATAATTATTCTACTCGTACAGCATATTTTTAATTTTTATATTAATAAATGTGCAGGCTGGTGTATCTCGTCTTTGTTTTCATCAGCCCTACAAAATGTTACAAATCTATCAATATAAAGAAGTAATAATTATGTCAACATTCCAAACGAAATAACAAAAACAAAGAGCGGTAGATTAATGTATATTACACCAATAAATCTAACAGGAACTACTTGGATAAATCACAGAACAGCGGTATAGAAAAGAGTTTCGTGTCAGCGTTTCTGTATTTATTTCGCTGCGGCTCGACCCGTTGTGTATTTTTCCTCCCAACTTCCCTAACTCGTACCGCCAACTTGGAGTTTATCATGAATAATTTAAAGTATGGGCCTTATTATTCATAATATTTAACAAACTTGAGCATCATATAATTTAGACGTAAAGAATATCTTTGTATTGATTCCGATCTCCACCGGGAATGTACAAAACGACACGTAGAATTAATTTCTTTGCTCAAGTGCTGCGCTGATCCGGATTATAAATCTCGCTAAATCGTCTCGCTGTATTCGGGACACGTACGGAATTGCGTCTATTTGCCATTGTAATATGACGCTGTCGTACAGTAATTCCTGGTCCGGAGAGCTTTCCCCATCGAGCTAGACAGCCATCAAAATTGGAAGTCATTCCTCTAACGCCGGAGAATGGTTTCCACTCGGAATGCTGTTCATGTTTTATGGGAGTGCAGTTTTATTGAGTTCTTAACAGCTTTATTCACACGCTTGCGACCACCTCAAATATTTTTCAAAATAATGACCATATCAACATTTGCTGTACGCGCATGAATAGATAAAAATACAACACCAATAATTCGCATAATTTTTAGCGTGTACAGCGCGACAACTATTTTTATTACCATTTATTGGCTTAAATGCGATTTCGTGACCGTTTTATTAAATTCACAGCGCGGTTCTAAAGCGTTGAACTCGGGGCGATGTGAATGCCTCACAGTCCTCACAATATTTATACATTTTATTAACGTAATGGTCTATGAAGTGCTGTTCTCTTCATTATGGAGTCTCGTCAGCTTTAATGTGGCAGGCTTTAAACAGGGGTGATAACTGTAATACTGTGAATATTGTTCGAAATAACCATGAATATAGAGTGGACGGACTTGAGACAACATTCAAGAGTACGGAGTACTCGACCAAAACCCTCGTGTCCACAAGAGCTCTATACTCGAACGATGGAATGATTTGGTATATTTTGGAAATCGTTATTTTTATGAAATGATACAAGAGGGTCAATAGGTACTCTATCCCCGCTGAATGTCTAGGATTCTTATGTACATATGAATGCAAAATTTGAATACTGGCCAAGTTGAATACAATACTGATAACTTTTACAGATAAGGCGATGGTCTGCATTATAACTCTACAATGTTTTATCGTTACATGAAATGTGTCAAAAACAAAATAGCATCCACAATGTTATTCCAGTAGACGTTATCAAAAGTTAATTACATAAAATAATAAACCTGATACTTAATGCTTTGTTCTTGGTACGCCAGGTCACGTGGGCGGATGCGGCATCACCGACGAAGTAGTACAATGGATGGAGCGCATCCAGAACTCTGGTGTGGACGATGATCCGCCAACGTCGCCGGCGCCAACACACTCCACGCCTTCACACACCCACCACTCGTCGGGGTCACCTCCACCGCATCCCAACAGCCTTAGGGACGACCCGCCAAGGTAAGGCTCGCACTATTTACTTCCACATGATTTGACACTGTTCAAGGTCCATGAACAGGCATTTGTAGTTTGGAGTTACTGACATGGTTTACACAATTAATTCTTTAGAGCATATTGTTTCGTGCAATGATGTTATGTTATAAAGATGATATGAATACTGCTAGATTAAAAATCATATATTTCCAACCCCGAAATTTGGACGACATAATATGCATAAAAAGTAACTAGTTTTTATTACAGCATGATAAGTCTCTTTTAATCAAATTAAGTCTAACTATACAAGTTTTAAATCAATAAATCACCCTCTTCGTTTTGAAAAAACCGTTCTTTTACTAATTGCTACGAGATGTAACATTTGTTATTAATACTTAATATAAAATATATTACGCAGAACAAATTACCAACGTTGTATCACGTACAATTTCGGCTACATTTAATTACGCGCACAATACAACAAGAAATACCCGGAATATATTAAAAAACTTATGAGAAAAATGGGAACAATACACCGTTATATTCTCTTTTCAACGCACGTTATACGTAATATGATTTTCAGAAAATCTTGTCATATTTTTGTTGTTTCCAATTTATTATAATGAAATACCTATTTATATATATGATATAATTTATTATAATGAAATACCTATATATATATATTTGCGTCGAAGATAGACTTTCTTCTTGGAATAACACATCTGCTGGCGTACCCCAGGGCGGCGTGCTGTCTCCTTTATTTTTTCGCAATATTTATTAACTCAATTAGCCTTCATCTTCGTTCATCCTACCACCTTTATGCTGATGATCTCCAGATATACGCACAGGCCACTATTGAAAGAATTAAAGATGCAGTTTCTACGGTTAACGGTGATATTTCACGCATTTGTGAATGGAGTGGGTCCCATGGCTTAAAGATTAACCCATCCAAAACGCAAGCTATTATAATAGGTAGCCCTAGAATGGTAGCCAAATTAAACTGGTCCGAATTGCCCGCTGTGTCCTGTGACGGTATCAATATCGCATACAGCGACACCGTAAAAACCTTGGGTTGCACCTCGACAGATCTCTCTCTTGGGGTCCACAGCTTCGTGAGGTTAGCCGTAAGCTTTTTGCTTCTGCTAGGTCCTTGCAGAGATTGCGTAACTTTCTGCCCTTCAACACTAAAATTACGCTCGCTCAAACACTTCTTCTTCCCATCCTTGATTATGCTGATGTCAGCTATCTAGATCTCACTAAAGAACAATTAAACAAACTTGAGCGTCTCCAAAACTTCTGCATCAGATTCATATTTGGCTTGCGCAAATATGATCACGTTTCGGAATTTCGTACTCAGCTCAAGTGGTTATCTATTCGACTTCGCCGGAATACCCACATTCTTTCTCTTCTTTATAACGTACTTTTTAACCCTGTCACTCCTTTCTATCTCAAATCTCGTTTCCAGTTTCTACACGACTCTCATTCCAGATTCTTGAGGTCGTCAGATAACTTAAAACTCCAGTGCACTCTAAAAATTTTATGGACAGCTCTTTTACTGTCAAAGCTGCTAGATTGTGGAACTCACTTCCAGTGTCAATAAGAAAAGCAAAGTCATTGTCATCTTTCAAAAAACTACTTAGACTATTATTTGTCCTGCTAATTAAAGACATATATGTAATTATTTGTATGTTAGTGTGTACATATGTATGTATAAATGTATGTGTATGTAGGCATGTATGTATGTATGTTTGTTTATATGTTTATATATATATATTTATAAGTATTTATATATATAATATATATATTTATATTATTTTTCTTTATTTTATTTTATTTCTTTTTTAACGATATGTTTTAGCTTTGTTGATGTTTTTTAGTTTAGACTGTACACTTCGACTACCTTTCATTTCTCTTGCTACTTCTCCATCCTTGGTTGCCTGTAAGAGATCGCCTTGTGCGATAAGGCCGCCTATTGTACTTTTCTTCTCTACTGTATTCCTTAGTTTTAGTGTTATGTGTACAATGAAGTTTTAAATAAATAAATAAATACCTATGTGATGTATGTTATAAACTACAATAAATTGTTCCTTTGCTAGGTGAAATACTAAATTCGAATTTTAACGAGCTTATAAATGTAATTATTATAAAATTAGCTTTGTGTTTAATTAATGCCCGGAAAATATATGCATTGAGCCCTAAACCTGACTATTTTACTCCAGAATAATCTTCCACGAACTACCCAATTTTATTTTAATTTTAGTTATTGTATTTTTATAGTATTGTGTTTTTATAGATGAAACCTATGAATATGTCATTACGGAATTTTAAAAATGTGTTACTTTCGTCATCAAAAAATACTTATTTTGTAAACGTCCATAATAACGCGAGAGAAATGTTTGAACGATGCAATGGTACTATAATAAATATTTATTGTATTTGGTATTCCGAATTGCTGATTCAGTCAGAGTAAATTGACTTCAATTGGATGAAGAAATTGTGTTCGATATTAGCATTTAGTTGATGCAAAAATTAACATTTAAGTTTTGAAATTATAAAGAGATTATAAGACATTTTAATAATAAAAGAAATCTATAGACTTCCTAATATCTATTATATAAACAGCATTTTTTCATTGTAATACATTTATTTAATATGAGAAACATACGCCATATTTGTGAAAGTTGCATACATCTATCATACTGGTAACTATAATATGACGCGTTGTCTCTTGCTTCATAAGTCATAAAACTTAGAAAGAGAAAACTTTGCACAGTTATCGCAGTCATAATACCTAGTAAGTTTATGAGTAACGAGATTAGAATTTTACGTCACTGGAGTTGAGCGTCTATCGCCGCCATTATGTTCTTTATATACACAAGTATGAACAATTACCCGTTGGCACAATATCACCAATTTAATTTGAAATTGTTTCAGGCACTGGGATCTTCATCATCACAACAAATACTCGAGGTCGGCGAACACAGGCGAGCACACACGCTCGCGCCGCGCCGCCCCCGACAACCGCAACACGTGCTCGCTGTACATACAGACAGATCCGCTGATATGGCGACACGTAAGGGAGGGCTTTCCCGACGTACGTACTCCCACTACCTTATATTATATAGCATTAAACAAATTACTTTTGTACGTATTTCGTGTATGAATTTATAATGTTTTTCGTACTTTAATGCATAAATATACGTGCGATTTTGAGCTTTTGTTAGGCGATGTCAAAGTTTCTTAAAGAAACATTGAACCATTGAATAGAGTATGAATAAATCGAGCTTTAAAATAACTTTCATTGATTTTATACTTTTAACTCAAATATGAAGTATGACAATTTTATATTATCATTGAATCATATACTGGGGGCTTTTGTTTTATTCTTTTGACATATGGCTCAGTGGGCTAAATGCGTACTGTGAAAACTTATTTTGAATATTTGCTCCATATGTAACGAAAATCGCGGGAAGCCATTGGTTGCGGGCCCCTTCTAACATAGCGCTTTGAAAGTATTTGGCAGAGGCCTATGTCCAGCAGTGGACGTCTTTCAGCTAATGATGATGATGATGGTGAATTTGTCATTTTTTTTATTATTATAAAGGTTATACAACCGGATACCCTAGGATACCCTAGTGTATAGTCAATTCTTCATGTAATAATTCATTTACTTGCTCAATTTCCACAGCACCAAGACCCGAGTAAAAAGAGCGAGGTGGACATGAAGACTCGCGAAGAGATCCTGTCTCTAATCTCACATCACGTCACAGCCGTCAACTACATCTACAGGGGGACGAAGTTCGACGGCAAATTAGAACACAGGAACATTAAGTTTGAAGTGCAGCGAATCAAGGTTAACGACTTTTTGTAATAGCGCGTATATAAAATTTGCTTTTGCCTTAGAAATAACAAAGCTCCTCTTAAATTAGTCTGTTCTGTTTCACCTACGATAATAGAGACAGAAGATTAATAATTTCTTTAAGAAAGTATAAACCCTTTCTTTTAAAGAAATATTTACATTTGTTAGCTTTCATGTTGCTATACCTAACTCGTACATGAACCATACATAAATAAAAAATAGTCAAAACACATTATACCCTGATGCTGATTCAAAATGAAATAACTATGTTTAAAACCCCATAGTTCCCTCTGTATGTTTTTAAAGTGCATTATTTTTAAATGTATAACAATATTTCTATATCATGTATACAGAAATAATTACTTATCTGTCAAACAATAGGGTGTCAAATAGTTCGTATTCACAACTTATTAAACCAAATTTATAAAACCCATTAAATGAAATAAATATGTTTCAAACCCAAGCTTATACATGGAACAATATATTGATATTTTTGGACAGATCGACGACGACTCGTTGTGCCACCACCATCACTATCCGAGCGAAACGAACCACTTCTGCATGGGCAACATTGACGTGTCCAACTTCTTGAACCTCCACTCGCTAGGCGACCACGAAGCGTTCTGTCTCGCCTACGTGTTCACTTACAGAGACTTCACTGGAGGGACCCTGGGTAAGAGTTTTGCTAAAATTTACCAAAATCTCAATAACCAAGATTTTACAGGATTCGTGATGAATGACTGCCTTGTAGTCTCGCGGCATGAGTATGTGACGTACGATCTAGAGGTCCTGGTTTCGATTCTCGGGTCGGGCATAGTGTTATTAGGTTTTTCCATTAGGAAATTCGCAGTAGCAGCACGAAGTCTGGAAATTGGCCCGAAAAACGCCAATAGGTTCGTCTCCTACTACGTAGGACTGATACATACCTGGCAAAATAATATCTAAATATGGCTGCCTACCCTTTCAGCAAATATAGGCGTGAATTTATGTATGTTTGTGATGAATGTGATGAAAAAGCAGTCTTGAAAGTAATGCTTGATTTAATGCATTTTTTGTCTATACTGAGATCGATCAAGTAGCCTCTCGCTACTCCCATCTCTCGTCAGTCGTTACTCGATATATTATTGCCGGCCTACTGAGATTACTATTCAGTTCGTAGATTGCATTATTAGTATTATTATGTACATATATATTATCTTGGTGCATATGGCTTATCAATTTACATTTTTGATCTTAATAATTAAAGAGAAATAACAGTAAAAGTAGTCGATAAAGAAGTACCAATATAATATAATATAATATAAGTATAATAATTATATATTTATGCTTCATTCGAGAATAATGTGTTTTTGTGTCAAGCAGTACGCATCTCCTTTCTAGGTGTTAATACTATTTAAGGAAAATAGAATAAAACATGCCTTGCCAAAATATCTTTTGACCACATTAACTTCGAAAACCAGAATACCAGGAAAACAGGCGGACAAAAATAATTAATTAATTAGCGGTAAATACAACCGTCACTCCATTGGAATGCTATAATGAAGACATTGTGTTTATGGTCGTGGTTGTCCTTAATTGTAGCGTTGTTTTTAACCCTCTTAATAGTAATAACAATATTTATTTAACGGTAAATTAACATTCGCACAAATGATGTGATGATAATATGTAGCAGAATGTAGAGTGAATCCTGTCGCACAATTTTTTTTCGATCGTCCAAACATTTGTCGTGATGCGTCAATTAATGGTTGTTTCAGGATTCATATTAAAAGTGGCTCTAATTTAACTTCATGTTATACATAATTGAGCAAAATAAAATACCGTAAAAACAAAATTTTTGGGAATCGCACGATAGTTGTCTTGGTACGGGGGATCGGCTACTTCTCGTTTTACAGGATAATCAACTGCGCCGCAGAGGCTCCTAATAAAATATTCAAAAATTACCAACAACTTAATTAAAATTTATAGCAAAAGCGTAGGTTTTGCTTGAAATTAACCATCCCCATTCACAGTGGCGGTACTTCCATAGAAGCCCAAAAGCCCAGTTTGCCTTACAAAATTCCTAGTAATAATCTTTAGCTTTAAATCTTAAGTTAACAAAAGCAATTTGACATATAAATAAGAATGTATACTGACCCCACAATAAATAATAATTATAAACTAGACATTAAACAAATTACATGTAAGGCTTTTGGGCTTCTATGGAACCGCCACTGCCCATTCATTTACAAGCGTTACGTTAACAAAGAGATTTGAACCCAGGTCTGGCGTGGGTGGCGAGCGCGAGCGGCGCGTCGGGCGGGATATGCGAGAAGTACAAGACGTACACCGAGACTATAGGCGGCATGTACCAGAGCACCAAGAGGTCTCTCAACACCGGCATCATCACCTTCGTCAATTACAACAGCAGGGTGCCGCCCAAGGTCAGCCAGTTGACGCTGGCCCACGAGATCGGACACAATTTCGGATCACCGGTGAGTCAATAGAGATTATTAAATTTTACTGTCTCAAACCATTGTCAGTAAAACTCGCGTCTATATGCCCAAATAGAGTTGTAAATCGTCTCCCACTCACGTTTTCCTTACTGATAGAATAATGAATGATATCCATGAACATATATAAAAAAATATCATTTCAATGACAAAAGAGTTTAGGCTTTAATCTTTGAGTCTTCCAACTTAAAAAACTATTTCTGATTCGGTCAACAATATTATCCCCTTATTACAAATATACTTTCCGTGATTATCCCACTTTGATACCTCATATGCCGCTTTTAGATACCAATACCATACACTTTTGGTAATACGTGCATTGTTGGTGTATTGCGACATCGTGCGGGTAGTCAATGTTGCATTCAGTGCAGTTTTATATTTCTCAATACCAAATAGCTTTATTGATTTCCATGATGTTGTACGGATGTAGAGTACAATAGGATAATGTTCGTCATGGAATCAATCGGGCACACCTAAATGTTGTTTTCTACGTTCAATCTCCATTCAGTAGTTCCATAAAGATTGCCGCTTTTGTTTACTAATTATCCAGTTAAATTTGACAGCCCCGTGGCGCAGTTGGCTAGACACCAGCTTGCGAAACGAGAGGCCGCGGGTTCGATCCCCGCACCGAGACAAATGTTTGTGTGATCCACAAATCTTTGTTTCGGGTCTGGGTGTATGAGACCAAAAAGTCTCTCGTAGTTTCTGATACCTACGACACAAGACTTGTATGTTAGTGTGGGATCAGAACTATGTATGTGACTGTAGGGTGTATTTATTTATTTAAATTACAATGAAATAAATACACAAAACTTGCATTAATTATAATCATTATTTTTATACGTGTGTACGAATCCCATACCAATAGAGACTTCTGAATATCAAATAAATACATACAAACATACACCTCAGACCTGTATTCCCTAAAGGTGCATGCAGAGGTGCATTTCTACGCCCACATTTCGCCATTTATATCATAAAAATAGTCACGATTATTATGCATGATGGTCGAAATCTGAGCAAGTACGAACATCTCACCATCTCACTTATGGGTGAAGTGTGGTATCAACCCACGTTCATGCCCACCTATTAGATAAATGTTGAGGTATGTGTGGTGTGAGCAGCACGACTACCCGTCGGAGTGTCGGCCGGGCGGGCAGGACGGCAACTTCATAATGTTCGCGTCGGCCACGTCGGGCGACCGGCCCAACAACAGCCGCTTCAGCGCGTGCAGCGTCGGCAACATCAGCGCCGTGCTCGACGCCGTGCGCGACGGACGCAAGCGGAACTGCCTCACCGCCAGCGCCGGCGCCTTCTGCGGGAACAAGATCGTCGAGGACGGCGAGGAGTGCGACTGCGGTACACCTTACCTTACTTCTAACGCTATACATATACACACGGGAATTACATAGTTTGTGCAGTGCTCTTCAAATAGAACAGTGTATTATCAACAGCCTTTCTCTCGTTAACTGCTGGACATAGGCCTCTTCTAAGGTATGCCACTGGGCTCGATCTTCGGCCCTCCTCATGGATGCCAGTGATTGGATGAGGAGGACCTAAGAACAGTGTATCTCTAAGTGAAAATTAAATAACTTTTGTGGGCTCTGGAGAGTACCAAGGCGCTTCCTGTGATAGAATATATAGGGTTGGCAAAGTTAGGAAAATGTATGTAGATTTTCAAAATTCAAGATAATTATATGAATTGTGAATTGAAATGTCGCAGGTTACGATGGCGATGAGTGCAAGGACAGCTGTTGTTACCCGCGACAAGTGAGCACGTTCGATAGAGAACAAAACAGCACTGCCAAAGGATGCACAAGAAAGGCCAACACGCAATGCAGGTACTGTTAATATCGGTATTTATTTTATCGATTGTTAAAATATTTGTTATATTGTCAAAAAAACAAGAATTTCCGCGTAATCTTGAATCGTGGTTGATAAAATTGTTTTTAAAACTTTGTATTCATTTATACAATTGCGCCTGTATCTTTCCGAAAGTACCATACAGTAGGGACCGAACCTACTCCTAATGTAAAAACCTAATGACACAGTCCGAACAGGTCTCTATCTCGGATACAATTTTTTGCTTCCTCAATATTCTTGCATGTTCCCATACACATACGTCGGTTACGAGTGTTCGTTTTAGGACATATTATTGTTTGTTTAAAATTATAAAAATTTGGTTACTTCCTGATCTTAAATTATATTAACAAAATTACTTATTGTATTTTTTAAAAGTACAAATTATTTGTATGAATCTTTTATTTTTAAATTTACGCTTAGTCAATCACCGTCTACTCTATCCAGTGCTTCTTAATCTATTTCCATTTGTCTAGGTTTTTTTTATTGTACACACGGAGGCAATGAACAAAACAACACAGAGGGAAAGCAGTACAATTGGCGGTCTTATCGGAAATAAAGGAAGGATAGGATGTACAACATAAGTACATACATACATACAAACATACCTGCAACATTGTAAAAAATTATAAATTACATGACATTTCGTATTGCTGAGGGAGTTTCTTGCCGTTTCTTCTCCACGGCGATAACACCTCCCGAAGCGACAATAGTTTAAAATTGACCATTCAAAAGAGCTTGTGATAGTCTTTAGTTTTTGACTTTGACTTTGATGTTGACTTTGACTTTAGTATGTGTTTGAATGATGTGGTGTGTGTGTGGCAGTCCGTCGCAGGGCCCGTGCTGCCAGGCGCAGTCGTGCCAGTTCGTGTCGGCGGCGCGCAACCAGACGTGTCGCGAGGCCACCGAGTGCAGCCACGCCGCCTTCTGCTCCGGCCGCTCCGCCGACTGCCCCAGCCCCGCCGCCATGCCCAACCACACCAAGTGCAACAACGGTACGCACACTACCCACCGGCATACCGCGTCATCGTCATACACGACACACTGCAGCCACGGGCCTACTCGACAACTGAGGCCACCATCATCACCGTCATCATTATATACGTCCCACTGCAGGCCCTCTTCTACAACTGAGAGGGTTTAGGCTTTCGTCCACCACGTTGACACCTAGTGCGGGTTGGCGGACTACACACCTAAGAAATTCCTAAGAACTTTTAGGTGTGCAGGTTTTCTCACGATGTTTTCCTTCACTTAAAGTACGTGATGATTAATTGTGAATACACATATTTAAAACATTGAAAACCTACCGCCGAGATTCTCAACCGCGTGCCTAAACCTCGACGCCATCGCTTCTTAGATGATGGTCTAACGTTCTCACATAATATGGTGCGTTAATCATCTTATAAGACAAGCAGGATGAAAATTTTTCACAGAGATCTTCATCTGGCAGTGGAATAATCTTGACTAGTATTGACGATACAATTTGCAAAGTATATTGTATTTGGTGTAGGCTACACTTATACTGAGGAATAGTTTTACAAAGAAAAAAAAGTACCTTTCCAAAGAATGATCGACGGTATCGTTGCGACATTATGTATCATCATACCCGGCAGTCGTGTAGCTATACGTAAGCTGATGATGATAATGAAGAAGACAATATTAAAGCGTGACGTGTGTGTGAGTGCAGGCACGCAGCTGTGCAAGGAGGGCGAGTGCAGCGAGTCGATCTGCCGCGCGTGGAACATGTCGGAGTGCTTCCTGTCGTCCGCGCCCAACCCTATGGGCGACGGCGTCACGGCCGTGGTGGACCGGCGCACGCTGTGCCAGCTCGCGTGCCAGGTGGGCCCCGGCCCCGACTCCTGCCAGAGCACCGCCGACTTCGCCGCCAAGGTGGGCCTGCCCCCCGGCGGCATCAGCCTCCGGCCCGGCTCGCCCTGCGACAACTTCCAGGTATGCCGTTCGCGATCTTTATTATGTCTCATCGTTCGACTTGAGTTATAGTATTCGCAATTTGTATGTATGAGCGGGAATGGATCTGTGATAAATTAAGATTTCCAATAAAAAAAATTGTCTAGTGATTTCTTTCACTTTACGGATAAATTCCAACAAAACATACAATTGTGTGCAGGGGTACTGCGACGTGTTCCTGAAGTGCCGCGCGGTGGACGCGGAGGGTCCGCTGGCGCGGCTGAAGAACCTGCTGCTGAACCGCGCCACGCTGCAGACGGTGCAGGCGTGGGTCACCGAGCAGTGGTGGGTCGTGCTGCTGGCCGGCGTCGCGCTCATCGTCTGCATGGGCGCCTTCGTCAAGTGCTGCGCCGTGCACACGCCCTCGTCCAACCCCAAGCGGCCGCCTGCCAGGTAATTTAATTAAGTACAATTTAAATCAATCGATCTTCATATCAAAACAGATAATAGTGGTTAAATTAATACCTAAAATATTTGCAATATACCTTATTGTAACTATTAGTTTTCGCGGTGACAATGCAATTAGTAATATGTTGACTTAATACATAATATGAACGTTTTCCAGGCGGTTGTCGGAGACGTTGCGGCGGCCGATGAACACGTTGCGTCGCATGCGTCACGGCGGCGCGGCGCGCTCCCCCGCCCGCGCCCCTCCCCGCGCGGGGCACCGGCGCGCGCGCGGACACAAGGGCTACGCGCCGCCGCTCACCTACAGCGCCCGGGAACTCGCCGCCACCGCGCCCGCGCCCCCCGCGCACGCCCCGCACGCCGCGCACGCCGGGCCCTCCGCGCGACGCGCAGAGCCCTACGCCAACGCATACCCGCAGTCGTACGAGATGCGGCCCGCGCAGAAGGTCTGACAGTACGAGTACTGCGCGGGCGGGGGCGCGGGCGGGGGCGCGGGCGGCGAGGCGGCGCGCCTGGAGCTGGTGGCGCTGGCGCCGGGCGTGCCGCTGCTGCTGGGCTACGTGTACCGCGCGGACGGCGACGCGGCCACGGTCACGGTGGCGTCGCAGACCACCATCACGCTGCACTCGCCCGAGGCGCTCGCGGTGACGCAGCCGGCGCGCGCCGACATGTGAGGGGGGGAGCTTGCTCAAGCCAACGACTGTTCACGGGCGCTCGGCGCTGTTATTATTTTTGTACGCGGCAGTGGAGGGAGTGCGGACTCGGGGACTGTGGGCGCGGCGCGCGCTCCTACCGTTTGTGAAAGTGATACCGAGTCGCTGCGTTGTTTTACTCAAAACTCCAATAATTGTAATTTTTATATAAAGTTATTTTTAAAGTATTTAATGTTATCGTAAGCGGAATGTCGAGGTGCCATTATACCGATTTGTATTCCTGTTCCTTTGTGAATTAGTCTTCATTTTTCCGATCCATCGTAGTGTAGCGGTCGTTTCGTCTCAAAAATAATGTCGTTATGATGATTCAGTTGTGGGCTCAAAATGTTAAAAACTTGTCAAAATTCTCGTTTAGTCTTCCTGTGGCGATGTACATTGGATTCATTTCGTTCGTGTATTTTAAGTAGATTATAATTATATGAAAATTAACAGTATTGCCAAATTATCAAATACTATTAGACTGAAAGCGTTTCAGCACGGAAACGGTAAAATTTTCTAAGGCGCGTTATAATTTTGTATTCGAATGATTTACGCGTGAAATGAAAGCTCAAAAAGAAAAACAGTTGTTGTAATATTTGCCGACGAATACAAACTTGCATATCACACGTGACACTTTCTCCGTAGCAGTTATTATCATTTGTCGAACAGTTGAATTGATCTCGTTGATAGTTAATGAGATTTTGTTTATTCTCAATTTTACGTAAGAATTACTTTTCGTCGTGCAAGCCAAAGAGCATGATGTATTTTTTATTATTTCTATACAATTTTAACTTTAAGGATCGGTCTTTAAGCGTACCACTTTAATGCCATTTTATTAGTGAATGTCGAAACAATATGCAAGTTCTCGTAACTGTACTATAATACTGTATATTTGTATGTAAGCGATGAGGTGATGTTTCCGTTGTAGAGTGACTTGACCAATCATGTAATTGGTGGATTAATACTTTCCATCGATATAAGTAGTACTCAATGGCATTATTTCTCCTAAGTGTAAGCTAGATTACCATAATAGATTATTTAAATGACAATGTGAATATTTTTAATTAACAAGATAAATGTTACAACATGTGATTTCAAAATAATAAAAAAAAAACAATAAATTTTACAAGAACCCTGTTATTTTATTTTACCCTTATTTTCTTCACACCATAATCCATATACGACTACAAGTGCGTTAAATAAATATCATTTTAAAGATAGGGCGAATAGGGGTCATCACAATCTCATTTGAAAATTACCGACTTTTTTAGGGTAATGCAGTATTTTAATCAAAGTAATTAATTAATATGTCAATTTTAGTATAGATTGCCTCGTGATCTTAGGGCGTGTTTATCTTGCGATCTAATGGTCCCGGGTTCAAATTAGGGATGTTAAAAATTATACGACTTTTTAATTAAAATCGATTATTATTTTATTGATCGATTTTTATAGTAAAGTTAATCGATTATATAAATTACGTGTTTAAATCAATCTTCAAAAACAGCGCTGTCTATGCGACGGATGAAAAAAACTCGAAGTAAGTTCATTATTATTAAGAGTGAGATAATCAGGGCCGCCGCAAGCCGGCGTGCAAAGTATAAGAAATGTCATGACATTTTGGATACAAGAATGTTTTAGGTAACCTGATTTTTTTAGTTGTAAGATTAAGTAAAAGCATGCAGATTATTAAATAATAGAAAAAACTTTGTTAAATCTCTTTTCCATTAATCTCACATCCCGAGTTCAAAATCACAAGTTGGGCAGTGTTCTTATTCCGTATGTAATTTATTTTAATAAGCTCGTTCAAAACACGTTGGTCAAAATATACTCCACGTGTTTTAACATTATGTTGTGTAAGGTAAATAAAATAATTTTTATTTATAATAATTTATTAATAAAGGGATAATGACATATCCTTATATACAAGGTACAAAAGTATTGACGTAGGTACTAGCTAACTATATAAAAACATGAATTATAACTACAGTGTACGTATAAAATATTTTAAATGCAGTGCAAAGGCTGTTACATAAATAAATAACTTTAGAATCAAATACAGTTTAACCGGAAAAATCAGAGTGCATTTTTGTTTGGTGGAAATTGTCATGTTAGTAAGCCTATCTCTAATCTAGCGCAATTTTGTCTAGTATACACTAAAATGGCATTAGTTGCGACTTAAATATGCATATTTCGTTAAACAATATCGAAATCATCGTAAAGGTATGCGTATAGCAAAATTCTCAACTCTTTTAACACGTACAGAAGTGCATTACATTCATAACTTAAACATATTCAAAACTAATAAAAATTTAAAGATTCAAAGAAAGGAATACTCGCCAGTCTTATTAACATTAAATAATTTTCTGTGGAATATAAACATTAAGATAATATAATTTGTGAAGTTTAATAAACACAAGAATAATAATTAAAGTGCATTAAAGGCTTTACTAATTATAATATTGGAATTCATACTTAACATTTGATTGCATGTGTATTACATAATACCTCGATGGCAAATGTCTCGCAAATATCGTGTCAATCATCAATCCAACATCTAATGTAAAAAAGGCATTCAGGATACAACCCAAACCATTCATTTAACAAAACATTTACTTACTAAATTACTTTGTCTTTCTTTAACATATTCTACAATGGAATTACATATGCAGTAATATCTGCTCTTGTTTGTAAACCTCGTGATAGGCATTGCGTATGAGGACATATGGGAAGCACGACTCCAACAAATCCATTGTCAAGAAAGGAGATTCTTGGACGATCAAATCTAGTAGTAGGTACACAGATTCTCTGTTTTTGGTCGCTTCTTTGTCTGTCTCTTGTCCCAGGCGAAGTAAGGATGATGAAGCTAACGCTAAGAATTCCTTCATACGATCTTCAATATCGCCCTGTCCGCAAATCGTGAATAATGCTCCAAATATGTGATTTATAGCTGGGGCCATGCAGTGAATGTTGTTTGCATGTCCTTCCAAGGACGGCCTGTAAAAGGAAGCCTCACTGCGAGCCAGTCTTGGCAAAGAAACCGCTACAAATACCATCAACAAGCAAACTATTAGATGTTCTTCCTCCTCTATTTCTGCTTTGTGCTGACGTAAAGCCGAGGCCAACGTAGGGTCTACTTTACAAGCCAAGCCTGCAGCAGAACACATTTCTGATATGACACGCATTGGATCACCACTCGGCAATTGCTGTTGGAAGTCTTTGATTGAACTAATCAAAAATGGAATTCGTCTTTCCAATACATCCAAAAGCGATTCTTGAGCAATTTGCCGGAAGCACAAAATCACTCCGATTATTGTCATCCGTTGTAATACATTGTCTACGTTTTGTAATCTTTTGAACTGTTCTCTCATTATTTCTGGTTTATCAAAGTTCGTCCTGAGCATTTGAAGGACTTCTTTGTTTTGCACAACCAATTTTTTAAGTTCCTGCACTTGACTCGCGATGTGCCACATTAGGGTTTCACTCAATAATTTCATGCCGTACGGCCCGATTAATTCTGCAAGTGATCTTAACTCATTGATATCCGAGTATTCCTCGGCATTGAAAGGAATTGCGCCTTCAGCGGTCAAACTTACAAATGCCTTTTGGTTCATTGAAAAACATATATTTCCCGCGCTTACTCTTCTAAGTAGTATTTCGGAGTACCACTGCGTGTAAAGGGATGCAATTGTTTTTTCTCCATGGCTGTCCGTGTTCTGTGTCTGCTGCAATAGGCAGTTATTGAAGACTCTCGTTATGTCAATGTGCACGTAATTTTCGACAGTTTGCAACACATTCATGTATGCTCTCACACTGACGAGAAGTTCGGATGGCTTAGCTATTTCGCTAGTGTCCTGATTGAACATGACCATACCGACTAACGCTTTAGAAAACCTAGTTTCTAGATGCTGGTGCAAATATTCACGAGGTGCAAATGTATATTCCCACACATTAACAGTGGAACAGTAATTAATAGCATAGCACAATTCTGTCAGTGCCATATGCAACTTATCCATAGTTGTCAACTCCTCTCGTGTTTTTCTATAACTCTCAGCTCCAGGTTTCACAATTTCAATGGCATTCTTCTTGCTTTTGTCTTTTTTCTTTCTATTTGCCAACTGCGCAATGGTCTGAGCGCAGTGCTTGGGCAGTAATTTATCACTCATTGTACATTGTTCATCACAAATTGTGGTAATGATATTTTTCGCTTCTTTTGCCATTTCGTCAAGGAATATATTCACTACAGAGAGACTTCTCTCTCTAATATGGTGTCTCTCTTCTGGACACAACTCATGTGTACAATTTTGGAAATGGCTACAAATAAGAGGAAATGCAATAATATAACGATTTTGTGCAGGAAATTCTAGGCACATATGGAATTGACTTTCGAAAATTTTACTGTAGAAACAAAATATGGACAAATCAGATGTCTCTACCATTATTTCATCCAAGTTATCAACCATTTTTGTATGGAACACCATTTTATCAATGAATTGTGCAAGTTCTTTCTGATCTATTAAATTCAGGGGAGTTTTTGATACTGAGGTATAGGCTTGCAATCGGAACCAATCTAGACGGAATGCACGGAAATCAAAGAGTTCATTATCTTCAACTTGTTTTACACTCAAACTTGCTGCAGTATTACATAATGATGAAAGTATAACACTTTCATCCTCTGGACAAACTTGTAAATTTTGGATCATCAAATTCAGTGCTACTGCATCAAACCCTGACAAATATTGCACATAATACCTTTGCATTACTTGACTATACTTTCGCACAAGAGCTCTCAATTCCTCCATGTGAAATAGCAATTCAGGAAGTTGTCTGTCAACCAAATCCTCAGCAGCTTTTCCCTTTACTTTTTGTGGAGGATTATCATTATGGCGAAGGAGCCAAAATACTTCATCCCTGGCATAGCAAAGTCCAATAAAGATTAACAAAGCTTTTGGCCCCAGAAGACCAGGTTGGTCAGTTAATATCAAACCAAGCTCTTTTAAAGCTGTCCTCAAAAACTTCCTCCTTTCTCTATGTTTATAGCCAGCTTTTTGAACGGAATGATGGTAACAGTCCTTGACTTCTGATATTCTTTTTCCATACCCTTTGATTCCATCAAAAAATCCTTGTATATAGCTGTGAATGTAAATGACTTCATCTCGGAATAATGCAACAACCCAGCCAGACTCCAAAGCACTCACCCACATTTTGTTTGCATGGTCCTGCTGCAGCATATGATGGCAGAGAGCAAACCCAAATATGACCCATCTTTCAAGACATTCCAATGACACATATTCACATGACATTGTGTTGGTCTCAGAAGGTTTTAGGAGTTGAGCTGGATTGCTAACTAAGCTTAATTTTTGCTCTGATCTCCAATGTTCAGCAGTTAAGTTTCTTGCTGGATAAACATGCCATAGTGAATTAAGTGCACTAATGAGCACTTTGTGGTGTGGCTGAAACTCCTCTGATAGCCTCTTTAAAGGTGCATCATAATCAACAATGAGTTGGCCCAAGCGTGGGAAACTTGGATCAATTTGACTGTGTACCATCTCATGTGCAGCATTGAACAATCCTAACACTGCTTTTCTATCCTCGACTCGGGATAGTAAAATCATTAAAGACACATAAGTCACAACTAAATCTAAGTAATTCTTAGTCAGTTCAAAATTTAGAGTCAAGTCTAGGGTTACTTGGCAAGCATCCATGATATTAAGGAGCTCACAGACATTGTCTTTAAAATCCAGAAGGTCTACAAATGTATAATAATATAAGGAAAGGGATTTGATTATTTCATTCCTTATTGCTGTTATGGCTTGTAGGCTTTTCACATCAATGTTGGGAAATCTTCTGACAATATGTTTGATTGAAGACTCCAAAGATTTGTCAGAAAGAAAGGCTGGTTTGGATTTAGCATCTCCACAGGCTTTTTTGATGTTATAAATTCGGGTTAAAATCCCGACTCCACGGTCATTTAGTATGATAAGTTTTTCAGCCAGCTTCTGCTGGCCGATATGGACCGTCCTTGACATGGTAGACATGTTTCTGAAACAATAAAGAAGGCTAATTGTAGCTATGAGGCAATCGCGGATTGTTTGTACTAGGCCCCGATTATCGTATTTGTAACTTCCGCTTGTACTAACTACATCCTATGGGAATATATACATATGAAAGTTATAAAATAATAATACCATAAAATAAGTAAATATCGCTTTATAAGATAATAAAAGGAATAAATACAAGCAATAAATAGAAATTGGATACTTGATCATACCTTGGGAATTAGTGGTGCGTCACAATATCAATACCTCAGCGTCTCATTATTATTCCCACTCACAACTGTTAATAAGAATCCATATTATCTAAGTTTATTGTTATCAGAAAATGCCGTTTTCATTACAAAATACGATTAGGGAGTGCCACTGCCAGAGGCAGAAATGCTATCGCTCATTGATAAATTATTTGACTTGACGTATAGTTGACTTGACATTACATTTTAATTTGCTCCAAATCCTCGGTGTACCCTGGTTAGAAATATAACAGATCCCATAAAAACTAAATATTTTAGAATTACTTTTTATGGATACCTACTTTGTTAGGTAGGATTATTTATCGGTGGTTTTCCTTAATACCTATAGGTATAATTTTATGACAATAGATTTTAATCGATACTCGAACTCTATGGTCAAATTAGGTATCGTATCGAATCACGAATGTTTCGAGTTTGACTTTGATTTTGATGGCGGAACTCCTGTCACAAACGCGGCCAAACGTCACTGTTAATTGTGGGGTTATAGTATTATTGAAAACAATGTAACTTTATGGATTTTTAATACTAAATGTATATTGTGTTTTAACGAAACATCATTTATATAAAGTATTTGTATACAGTAGTGAAAAGAATCATCAGCCATGCCGCGGATTATGATAAAAGGCGGCGTTTGGCGCAACACCGAGGTTTGTTTTTTGATGGTTGAAAATTACTATACTAATATAGCCAAGCGATAACGAATTAAATTTATTTCTAGGATGAAATCCTTAAAGCGGCTGTAATGAAATATGGCAAAAACCAATGGTCTCGTATAGCATCGTTGCTTCATAGAAAATCGGCCAAACAGTGTAAGGCTCGTTGGTATGAGTGGCTTGACCCTAGCATCAAGAAGACAGAATGGTCGCGAGAGGAGGACGAGAAGCTGCTGCACTTGGCGAAATTGATGCCCACACAATGGAGGACCATAGCTCCTATAATAGGTCGTACGGCAGCCCAATGTTTGGAGAGATACGAATATTTACTGTAAGTTCCATGTTTATGGTCTTTAATTTACCAGTTACTTGAAAAATATTTTTGTTCATACGAAAATGTTATTTATACATAATAAACATCATTGTTTAATCTCCATTTTATGTTTGAAGGGATCAAGCCCAAAAAAAAGAAGAAGGGGAAGATGCAGGGGATGATCCTCGAAAGTTGAAACCGGGTGAAATTGATCCCAATCCTGAAACTAAGCCAGCCAGGCCTGATCCTAAGGACATGGATGAAGATGGTAATTAAAATTCTTACTTGTGACATACAAAGTTGATCTGGTTTTTCAGCAATTAAAATTAAAAGTCTCATTTGAAATAATATTAGTATTTGAGCATTAACTAAATCTTATAACAAACAATACTATAAAATTCCCAATTTTGATCTATTACATAGCTGACTTATTTTTCTTCATGTTTTCATCAAAGTTTTACATTGCTCAATTTGTACTGCACAAAGTATTTCCGAAATTTATTCCAAAATGTATAACATAGAAATTTTAAAATTGCTTGGCGCAGGTAGTTCCAATATACAAAAATAATCAGAAAAAATATACATATTCATGTGATGACCTAATATGTCTGCCTTATATGGCAAAATATATTTTCAAATATAAACCACTTGCTGCATAACCAGCTCTCACCCAGACGCAATGTCAATATATCTTACAAAAAAGATGTACAGAAACAAACATAGGCAACTATTGAAATATGTATATATATTTTGAATTTATTTGGCATAAAATTCCTTCATCTGTAATTATAAAGGAATATTAATAAAATAAATATGAATACTCATGTGTTTGTTTGTCCATATTTCAGAGCTTGAAATGCTTTCGGAAGCTCGTGCTCGTCTTGCCAATACCCAGGGTAAAAAGGCAAAGAGGAAGGCTCGCGAAAAGCAGCTCGAAGAAGCTCGCCGCCTCGCAGCTTTGCAGAAGCGGAGGGAATTAAGCGCTGCTGGAATATCAGTTCCAATGAGGTATGTCTCACTTCTGATGATGCTTTGCTATTTTGCCTTGATTTTATCTGTTTGGAAATAATAAAATTAAAAAGTTTAGCACACTTATGTGTGATGGCTGGTATCTCTCGCTAGAAAGGTTAAAGAAATGATACTAAAGCATTTTTATTTTTTTTTATGTTCACTAAATTCATTTTTAAAAACGCGCCACGAAATGACAGAGTTTTCATTTAATTAGAATAAACTTTGTCTATTGTAAGAGACGTGGCCTCTCACGGGCCTCATTAGACGGCTCAGAGTCACTCAACGAGCTATGGTTAGGGCTATGTTCGGGGTTTCCCTACGAGATCGAATCAGAAATGAGGAGATCCGTAGGAGAACTAAAGTAATCGACATAGCCCAGCGGATTAGCAAGTTGAAGTGGCAATGGGCCGGGCACATAGCGCGGAGAACCGATGGCCGATGGGGCCAAAAGGTTCTCGAGTGGAGGCCACGTACCGGAAAGCGCAGCGTAGGACGTCCACCCACAAGATGGTCCGACGACCTGGTGAAGCTCGCGGGTCGTCGCTGGATGCAGGCTGCCTCCAACAGGTCACTATGGAAGTCATTGGGGGAGGCCTATGTTCAGCAGTGGACTTCCTTAGGCTGATAATGATGATGATGATGATGATTGTAAGATTTACTATAATTTTCAGGAGAAAGAAGAAGCGTGGTGTGGATTATAATTCTGAAATTCCATTTGAGAAAAAGCCAGCAGCAGGTTTCTTTGATACATCTACTGAAGTAGTGGACCCGATGGCGCCTGATTTTTCGAGGCTCAGGCAGCAACATCTTGATGGAGAGTTACATTCAGAAAAGGAAGAGGTACTGTATACATATATAAAGCCTTCCTTTGGACATAACAATGTTTCTTTAATTATTCATAGTATAGTTTTTTGGTTCACTTTTGTGTATTGACTGTATGTTGAGTACTCTTTTCGAATGTCATTAAACATGTTACAGGTACTAATATACTCATTTTTATTTATTTTTAGAGAGAAAGACGCAAGGACAAGCAAAAATTAAAGCAGCGAAAAGAAAATGATGTCCCACAAGCTATGCTCCAAGGGGACCAGCCGGCGCGTAAGCGAAGCAAGCTCGTTCTGCCAGAGCCTCAAGTGACTGACCAGGTAATTATAATTCGCCAAAAGTATTTAACCACCATCAGGTAGATCTCTATTTTTGAGAGCTGAGTCTGGGGTTGAAGGTTCACATGGCTTCTCAGGTAAATTTCACAAATTCTAATTAAAAACAGTAATTCGGCTTTCCTCACTATGTATTGAATTATGATATTTTTGTATTATTGAGGAGAGATGGGAGTTATAGGTAGGTGATCAGCTGTAACTTTGGAACGATTTTCTCAGACGTGGAGTCTGTCGGTCAGCATAGTGTCAGCATGGTGGACTTAAAGCCTCTCAGTAAATAAGGCCTGTGCCCGACGTGATGTATAATACATTGTTGCGTTCCAGGAGCTGCAGCAGGTGGTGAAGCTGGGCCGCGCGTCGGAGGCGGCGCGCGAGTCGGCGGGTGGCGCGGCGGCGGGGGGTGCGGGGGGCGCGACGGACGCGCTGGTGGCCGAGTACGCGGTGTCGGCACTCCCGGGCACGGCGCTGCGCACGCCCGTCGCGCAGCACGACCGCGTGCTCACGGAGGCGCAGAACGTGATGGCGCTCACGCACGTCGACACGCCGCTCAAGGGCGGACTCAACACGCCGCTGCACGACACCGACTTCTCCGGGGCGCTGCCGCAGGCGCACGCCGTCGCCACGCCCAACACCGTGCTTGCCACGCCCTTCAGGTATGCCGCAGCGAGAGCAGCTACGTCTTATACGACGTACTAGACATACGCAAGACGCGAGGACCTTAAAAATGTAGATATTTAATGTAGTAGATTTTATTATTTATTATATTGTACCTAATTATTATATTGTACATATTAACTACCCTCCCTTCTATCACTTGTTTATGTCCATCTTATGGTTGTCTCTAAAAGATCGCCTTGAGCGATAAGACCAATTGTACTTTATTCTACTTATATATTGTTTTGTTCATTATTTAATATTTTTTAGTGTACAATAAAGAGTTTATAAATAAATAGATCATGTAGACTAACATTTTGAACCACGACTGCCGAAATATAAAAAAAACACATAAAAACTAGAAAGGATCATACATACACTTATAACTTTTATTGAGAACACCATTATGAATTGTTTCAACAGATCGGCGCGTACTGAAGTATCGACGCCAGGTAGTTTCAACACCCCTGGTCACGGAGGCACCGGCCAGCCGGGGCTGACTCCTGGACTGCGTGATAAACTGAGCATCAATCCAGAAGATAGACTGAATGGAGGAGACACGCCACAAATGGCCAATCAGATGCAAAAACAAATGAAAGCTTCAGTACGCAACGCGCTGCAGGCTTTGCCGGCGCCCAGGAACGATTATGAGATCGTCGTTCCGGATCAAGAGGGTGATGATGACAAAGAGAGCACAACAATGTCAGTGGTAGTGGAAGATCAGGCCGACGCCGATGCTAGATTTGCCCAAGAGCAAGAGGAAAAACGTAAGTGATATTATGATTAATTGTGTTGTAATTATGTGTACAGATACAACTTGATAAAAATAAATGAAAATATTTTTTATAAATACTGGAATAATACTTGTTTGCTTGGCCTGCAGAACAAGTAACCCGGTTCTAATATTCAATACAAGCAATTGTTGGTGCAATACGATTCTTTTCTGGGCCTTTTATTAATTTATTATTTAATTTTGGTGATCCGTGTTACTGCGAGCTTTTTATTGGATTCTGTTTATGTTAGGATACCAGATGTTAGTGTCGTTGAACCGAGAGCGCCATTAAAGTGTGTAATGTGGCATGTGCGGCAGGCGTGGCGGCGCTGGCGCGGCGCTCCATGGCGGTGCAGCGCGGCTGCGCGCGGCCCAGCGACGTGAACGCGGGCGTGGTGCGCGGCGGCTCGCACCTCACGCCGCTGCAGCAGGCTGAGGAGCTGCTCAAGATGGAGATGGTCACCATGCTGCACTACGACGCGCTGCGGGACCCGCCCACAGGTCTCGCACACTTCACACTATTCACTCATCATCATATCCGTCACATTGTTGGGCATGGGGCCTCTACAACTGAGAGGGTTTAGGCTTTAGTCCACCACGCTGGCCTAGTGCGGGTTAGCGGACAACACACACCTAAGAAATTGCAAGTGCAGGTTTTCTCACGATATTTTCCTTCAACCTTAAAGTACGTGATAATTCATTGTGAATACACACATAACTTCGAATAGTCAGAGGTGTGTGCCTGAAGTTTGAACCCGTGACCGCCGGGATTCTCGACCGCGTGCCTAAACCTCGAGGCCATCACGACTCTCTTCACTACGTTACTCGTAACATTAACCCTCTATACTGCTGCACATGCACCTTTTCTATTGTTCGACGGTTAGGCCTTTGTCAACCATACTGACTAAACTTCGCATACCATGTGAATCCCTTGAGGAGAAATCTAAGATTTCCTCATAATTTATTACTTCTCCTTTACAAGAAAAAATAAATTCTAAGTATCTCAAAGAAATTGCACAAAATAAACATTGAAGTCTCGCTTTTAAAAATTAATCAATTTACATATTTAGCTAAGTTGTATAGCTCTAATTCTAGGTGTGGACAAAAAGCGAGCAGTTCAACTGCAGGCGTCACATTTGGCGTACTTAGAACAACACCCATACGAAGAATTCTCCCCAGAAGAATTGGCCCTTGCTAAACAAGAGATGAAGAAGGAAATGGAAGTGGTCCGAAATGGAATGGGTCATGGAGAACTCAGCTTAGATGCTTACACACAAGTGTGGGAGGAGTGTTTGGCGCAGGTGAGATATGTATATTGTATATAATGTATGAAAATTCTGGATAAGAGATTTTTTGTTCTCATAGTAAACAGTATTAGCTTGGCTATGTATATTGGAGTAGGTTTTGAAAGGCCTACACGCAGGCACTACAGGCAGCGCAGAAGATCTAAAAGCTTGGCTTTTTCACCTTCGACCCCTCAAGAAAGGTTTCGCGACCTCATGCGGTCAGTGACACATTGGTTAAAAAACACTGATGATGCATCATCATCATTATCAGCCCAAGGAAGTCCACTGCTGAACATAGGCCTCCCCCAATGACTTCCATAGTACCCTGTGATCTGAAGACTAAAGTCTTCGATAGTTGTGTGTTACCAGTGATACGGCACTGAGACGTGGCCTCTCACTATGGGCCTCATTAGAAGGCTCGGAGTCACTCAACGAGCTATGGAGAGGGCTTTTGCTCGGGGTTTCCCTATGAGATCGAATCAGAAATGAGGAGATCCGTAGGAGACTAAAAGTAACCGACATAACCCAGCGGATTAGCAAGTTGTAGTGGCAATGGGCCGGGCACATAGCGCAGAGAGCCGATGATTAATTATGCATGTAATATATTATAATAAGTATTATTTTGTAATAAATATGTTTTCATTTTGTTTGTTCTCAGGTACTCTTCTTACCTGGTCAAAATAGATACACTCGTGCAAATTTAGCTAGTAAAAAGGATAGATTGGAATCAGCAGAGAAAAGACTGGAACAAAACAGGAACCACATGGCCAAAGAAGCCAAAAAATGTTCAAAGATGGAGAAAAAGCTAAGAGTGCTTACTGGCGGCTATCAGAGTCGCGCAGCCTCGCTCATAAAACAATTCCAGGAGTTACAGGACCAAATAGAACAGGCCAACTTAGAATTGTCCACGTTCAAATTCCTTGCGGAACAAGAGAAAGCCGCTATTCCACGCAGAATAGAATCGCTTACAGAGGATGTCAATCGACAAACTGATCGCGAAAAGCAACTACAAAAGAGGTATGCTGAACTTCAAACAGAACTTGAAGACCTCCACAAAGGAAGAAGTACACAGGAATTGGATACTGGAAAAAAATCTATTGAGGAGTAAACTGACGTAATTTGCATTGCAAAATTAATTTGTATAATTTGTATTCGTTTGAATAGCTGATATCGTTGACAACGTAGAGAACATTATTAAACCTATCCCAAATCAGTGCAGACTATATTTCGTTTCATCTTACAAATACATAATAAATTAAACAATATTAATTATTTCCCACTTTTATTTCACATGATTGATTAATTATCTTGCGTGAATTTAAATAAATTATAGTAAATTACAAAACATATCCAGAAATGGGTAAAATTATACTTAAGTCCAGCTTGAGAATTTTATATCAGTCATATATCACAGTTAACAAGCTTTTCAATCATTTTGGTATGTGAGAGCTTTTGGGACATCAATGTCTGGCATCAAGTATCGTCTTTAGGTTTACTAGAGGCTTATTTAGAAATATTTATACAAGTGCCTCGGTAGTTCTCCTTAAACAGCAATGCCTTAATTACTTTTTGTTATTACTCAGATGCATTCATATTTCATTTCGTACTAATTGAGATAACGCTGTACGAAAATATATCCTTGCTTACGATATACATTATAGATATTATGTATTATCTTTTGTAGCACCAATTCCATCGGTCTTCACATCAACTACTGTCGTCTGAATCGCTGTGTATCTGCCTTTTGGCATTTTTGTTTCTCCGTTTAATAACAGGACTGTCGTCACCATTTTGCTGTGGCATTGGTCGAGATTTGCCTAGCTTTTTTGATTTTTTCTTCTGCTCCAAAATAATCTCAGCTAATTCCAGTTCAGAAACTTCATTCACTTGCGTTAATCCTATGTGAGAATCGACACAGAAACTGTCCTAAAATTAAAAAATATATATGTGAGTTTGCATCTATACCTATATGTATCTATATCAGCCCATTCAAACTGGGAGGGGTTAGAGTTTAGACTTTATTGCGTATCGACATTTAGTATACCGTATATTATCCTAAAAAAACATGAAAAAAGCAGTGATGGCCTCGAGGTTAAGGCGCGCGGTCGAGAATTTCGACGGTCGCAGTTTCAAACCCCAGGCACACACCTATGACTTCGAAGTTATGTGTGTATTCACAATGAATTATCACTTGCTTTCACGGTGAACGAAAACATCGTGATAAAACTTGCACACCTAAAAAGTTCTTAGGAATTTCTTAGGTGTGTAGTCCGTCAACCCGCACTAGGCCAGCGTGGTGGACTAAGGCCTAAACCCTCTCAGTTGTAGAGGAGCCCGTGCCCAGCAGTGGGACGTATTTGGGCTGATGATGATGATGTTATTCTCACTGTGAAGTTGACTATGTAAATCATCGAATACCGTAAAAATATACATTACTTGTGGAGAAGTCATATTTTTCATGTGTAATTAATTTGCAAATATGTATTTGTTAATTTAGTTAATTGTTTTTATGCCAAAGGTATTTGGCAAGTATTCATAGGGTTCATTCATCATCATCATCATCAGCCCAAATACGTCCCACTGCTGGGCACGGGCCTCCTCTACAACTGAGAGGGTTTAGGCCTTAGTCCACCACGCTGGCCTAGTGCGGGTTGGCGCCTTGGCGGACTACACACCTAAGAAATTCCTAAGAACTTTTAGGTGTGCAGGTTTTATCCCGATGTTTTCCTTCACCGTTAAAGCAAGTGATAATTCATTGTGAATACACACATAACTTCGAAAAGTCAGAGGTGTGTGCCTTTTTTTTTTTTTTTTTTTTTTATTTTTTTTTTTATCGAGTGGAAAGCTGCTTATGGCTCTACCTCCCACCACCCCTGGGGGGAAGGGGGGCGGGAAGCGTATGTCGGGGTCACCGGCCTTCCAGCCCGGCGCGTGGCGACGTCACGTCCACGCAGATGTTAGTGCCGGGCTGGGTCCCTAACCTACCCTAACCTACACCGGCATACCGACCAAAACCCCCCGGTGGCCATCTCCGCGCCGAGTTGGGCGACCACGGTGCGTGGGCGAGAGGCGCCCACAATGATTCCGCAGCCGCCCAGTGCGCTTCCGAGACGAGAGCGTCTCGGCCCTCTCAGATTTTTAAGAGGTGTAAACCCCCACTTACTCGATTTGGGCACCTCTTTTGGGCGCCCGCGACGGTCACAGGCCACCGTACCGCCGCTCTCTCGGGGTCACCTATGTGGACGCACTGCCCCCGCAACGCGTCCAGCGACCCCAAGGACCCCTTTGAGTCGCCTTCTACGGCAGGCAGGGGATACCGTGGTGGGATTCTAACGCCCCCTTACCATAGGGCATAGAGGTGTGTGCCTGGGGTTTGAACCTGCGACCGCCGAAATTCTCGACCGCGCGCCTAAACCTCGAGGCCATCACTGCTTCCTCGAGGCCATCACTGCTTCATAGGGTTTGCTTTCATTCATAGGGTTGAAATACATTTACTCAGGTTTATACAAGATTAATTATCTCACTAATATTACATACCATTTCATACTCGTCTTCTTCGACGTATTGCGATAAAATATCAGCTTTGTTGAATCTTTTTGGTAATTCCGGAATTTTGAATCCTCCTTTTAAGGGACTCCTAAAATAAAATAAACTTATCAGTCTTTGAATTCAAGTCAAGTCTTGTTTTATCATAAGTAAGAATTACTTTTCGGATGTTTAACTTACCTGACTGACTTAACATAATGCGCATGCATATCTTCATGGTGAGTGAAGTCCTCGTCACATATAAACTCTGCGATGCTGCCAACGCTATCATCTGACATTTCATCTCCACTTTCTTCATTACTATCGTCAGATTGTTCCGCTTCGAGATCAAGAAACGAATTGCCTTGTTTTCGTTTCTGCGTATAAAAAAAGAAATGTTAATAGTTTGTGATGCAATATTACTAGATATCATCATCATCAGCCCATATACGCCCTACTGCTGGGCACGGACCTCCTCTACCATTGAGAGGGTTTAGGCCTTAGTCCACCACGCTGGCCTAGTGCGGTTACTAGATATGAATGATATAAATTGTAACTTACTTTTCGCACTTTGTGATTTGTTGTACTGGATTTGCTTTCATTAGGATCAACAGCCATTTTACTTCTATAGACACTTTTGTCTTCAATTATGAAATCGTCGTCGCTGTCATCAAATTCTATTCTTCGTTTATGTGGAATCTTTTGTTGTTGTTTATTAATTGTATTTCTACCATTTACTTGGGTCTTGTTGTCTCTTCTATACATTTGTAACATTTTAATTTTGTCCTTAGCGTCATTACCTTTGTTTATATGGTTGCTTATTTGTTGTGGATTATAGTTTTCTTTTTGTGGAGAGTTTGAATGTGGAACAGTTAAACAAAGAGCCGATTGGTCGTTATTAAACATGTTTGAACTATCTGATTTTAAAGCAATTAAAATCTTTTCTTGCATCGATAGTTGCCTATTTTCGCGACTTTCTATTTTTGGTCTCTTATTAAAATATGGAGAATTAGTTAAAACATTGTTGTCGTCTATTTCAAATTTTCTTTTGTTTCCTTGTGGCGAAATTTTGTTTTCGTTTGAAATTTTATTATTAAAAGCACAGATTGAGTCCTCTTCCTTAAGATTTATTGTAGGTGGTAATGTAGATTTTATTGTGATACTGGATTTCTTTACTTCTGATTCATATATAACGGAATCATTTGAATCACTGTCACTTTCTAAAATAATTAGGCTATCATTTATCTTTGAGGATACTCGTGAAGTGCTAGCTTTCGAACTCAGTGTAACTGAACTTTTCTTTTTGTCGGCTTGCGTTAATAGGATTGGTGAAGTACTTCTTTCGTCAATATTATGTTTTCGATTAGACTGTTTTTCTTCTTTGACCGTTGCAAAGTTGTCTTCTGATTTATTAATCATTTCAACAAGTTGCGTTATTGTAAGCATACTTTTATTTGTTATGTCTAATTGAGCAGTTTTATCTAAAGAGGTTTTCATTTTCTTACTTTGTTCAACTATACTATGAATATCGTCTATATGTTCTAATGGTAATCGTTTTTTAGCTTTATGAGTTGGCGTAGAATTGTGTGGTTGATCGTTCTTTGTACTCAACTGCAATCTACGGGGCTGACTGCATAGTATTGGTGATGTAGTAGAATTTACAGGAAGAGTATTGCCAGACAATATTGACGGGCTTAGATTTTGTGATGAAGGGCTTCGTTTGGGTGTATTAGATTCATATTGAAATTTCGGACTATTCTGACTTTTATTTTTTTCTATAGCATTGATATTATTTTCAGGTAATTCTGCCTTATCGTCTGATATTATCTCAGAACTGTCGTCATAATCTGCGAATATGTCTTCTATACTGTCTAAGCCAAAGAATTTCAAAGTGTCCTGTGCTGCTTCTTCTTTATTTAAATTATTTTTTATTTCACCGACGGGTTTTAATATATTACTTTCTGCAAATACCTTATCAATATTTACTTTATCTGGTGCTTCAAGTTTATCCAATTTCCCGTCGTGTAGATTTTCAGAAGATTTCGATTCATTTGTTAAATCAAAATCTAATTCTAAATCAAAGTTTCCTGTGTAGGTTTCGCTGAGAACGTTATTTGACTGGTTCTTTTCTATTTTACACACACCGTTTAATACCTCTGTCTTTGATCCACATTTTAAAATGAGATTGGCGTCAAAATCTTGTATTAAAGTTACATCTGGCAATACGGGATTTTTTAAAAATTGTGCGTGTAACAGAGGTTCAGTTTTATTTTTCTTATTTTTAATCATAGTACAATTAAAAAGATTTTCACATATGTAACATTTTTGGGACGAATTATTATTGTCCAAATTTAAATCTACTAAAAGATTGATTATGCTCGTAGGTACCCTACCATCGTTTGGTATACCCAAATCTGATAATAGTTTGGTATAATTTTTGGTAGATTTAGTTGCTGTACTGAAGAGGGCTCTAATATCGCCATTGTTCTTAGCTGGTGACTTTGTTTGAACTTTCTGTTTCTTTTTTGATACTTTTGATTTTGTTGGAGAAAGGCATTCGTTCTGAATAGTTTTACGAGGTGAGGCGAACAGTGTGTTTATTGGTTTCTTAGGCGACGAAGAGACTTCGTTTTGAGATAGTAAAATCTGGGTGTTGAGATCTGTTAAGAAAAGATTTTTGTAAATATTTTGTTATTGTTTTTGAATTTATAAATAGCCACTGTACTACATAATGTTGATGATACTTAAGTTAGTTTCATTCACGAGTGTTTAAAATGTTGTATACTTACTTTGTTTTTGTGTCGCTGATTGTATTTCAAACCTTTTAGCGTCACTGTACTGCAATAGTTCAGTAAGCATATCCGTATCTTTTGAATGTCCTACTGTTACAGTCTTCTGAGAAGTCCTTTGCCAGTCTATCCACGTGTGAAGTTTTAGACGTCCTGCGTCCTCCTTGACATTTTTCAAATATTCTTGAAACAAAATAAATTACTTATTGATATTGGATTTTTTTTTCTACTTCAAAATATAATAATTTATAATTAAATAGTTATTTATGAATCAAAAAGGTAAAGTGTTTGTCTCTACCGTGAGCTAAATAATGAATTTTGTGCTTTATTCTTAAATTAATGCTGTTGAAATGTGTAAACATACTAGATGCATATTAAAACCTCTCTCTCACCTTTTGTCATACTAAAATACTCCTTGGGTGTTCCTAGATAATTCGTTTCTACATAACCAAGTGGAAATAATTCATCAAACTCTGTTTTATTCAGATGAGTTGATTCAGTTGCTTCGTTTGTAGCATTAGAACCTGATTGCAAGCCTCGATCTAATAGCATAGTGCGCAAATCTTTTTGACCCTGTAACACATACATACAAAAAATATATAAATAATCTGTATATAGCTAAACCGTAAAACTCCGCCAACACGCACTAGGCCAGCTTGGTGGTCTAAGGCCAATGTTTGCGTGATCCACAAATATTTGTTTCGGATCTGGGTGTTTATGAGACTGAAAGGCCTTTCGTAGTTTCTGATATCCATGGCACAAGACTTGTATCTTAGTGTGCGGTCAGAACTATTTATGTGACTGTTGGGTGTGTATTTATTTTTTTACAACTGGATAAATGTAGATACTATGGCATGAATGTACGTGTAAATTTTCTTTATATTGTCGATTAGTCCGTCTGATAATTTCTAATGATTTTATATTTCAAGAGCTGATGCTATATAAATTGAAAACAAAAAACCATACCTTCTTATCATGGTTGACTGTATTCCCTTTAACTTTGAGGTCATTTTTCTTCGCGACGGTGATATGCATCTTTTCACATTCGGGCATGAAGTCGTGCGGTATCATGCGCGGATTGCACTTGTACAGGCTCTTCTCAACCTCCTTCGACTGCAGTATCTTCTTGTTGAGCCCGTCTCTTTGCCGCATGCACTCCATTAAAGTCTGAAATTAAATACTTAATTGGTACGCAAAATTATTTTATATAAATACTTTTTATTATACGATTGTTGTTGATAACCAAATATTAGATAGATTAGATCAAGTCAGAACGTTTTACTATAATTATAGTTAACAAACTAGAATAATTATAGCATAGATTTGATAACAGTACTTTTATTTGGATGTAGCAAATATGAAATACCTGATGTTCTCTTCCTTCGGTGACCAATATGTGTACTTGTCCGCTGCGCTCACGACCAGTCCGACCGCATCTGAAGCATAACGAAATATAAATAATATTATATATTTTTATGTTTTTAATTACAAATGGACGGGAATTTCGAGAATAAAATTGCGAATTAGAACACTTTACTATGCTTTCGAAAGTAAAGTAAATGTATTAATAAACGCTAAGTAACTATAGTTTTTTTTTACATTATAGAACACTCATGTTATCATTCATAAAATTTTATATATTATTATGTAAGACAGCGTTGGTTATTCAAGGTGGAAATTTATAGATAAATAAATACACCCAACAGTCACATATATGGTAGTAGTTTTGACCCCACAATAGGATACAAGTACTGTGTCGTGGGCATCAGAAACTAAAAGACTTTTTGGTCTCACGAACATCCAGACCCGAGCATCGAATCCCCCGCCTCTAGTTTCGCCAGCTGGTGTCAACTGTCATGCCAAAAATTGATCACTTAACACAAGTGGCTCATTTGATCGTTTGCCTCCTTTCAGGTAAAAAATGGTTGAGTAAAATCTATTTAACTATATTAATGTATTATATGTTTATGTTACGGTTTGTAGGTTACATATGTATATATTTATTTTGTTATTTCTTTCATCGTGGCATCATATATTTATGCAAATAATCATTTTTCTCTACATCACCCTAAGGTTGACTGTTAGATGATACCTTAGACATTAAGTCCGCCTTTATACATTGTATACAAAGCATAAATAAATGCATTGTATGTTTTTGCAACATCCCTATAGCTACAAGGTAGTGGAGGTCTGACCTCTGCACGAGTCGCACGGGCGACTTGTTGGAGATGTCGAAGCAGAGTATGAGGTCGACGGAGCCCACGTCGAGTCCCTCCTCGGCGACGCACGTGGCCACCAGCGCGTTGGTGGCGCCGCCGCGGAACGCGCGCATCACGCGCAGCTGCTGCTTCTGCGACACCACCGGCTTGCCGTCCCTACCTGCCAATATTATGTATATATATGTATATTATTTATATGTATTTCTGAAGACAGCTGCCACAACTACAACTTTTCATTCCAGTGGGTTGTCTGGAAGAAATCGCAGCTAGCGATAAGACCGCCTGTTGTAACTAGGTATATATCTTTTAAGTTGTATGTTATTTATGTTATTTTTCCTTGTATAGTCTACAATAAAGTATATTAAATAAATAAAATAAATAAATAAATATTGGTAGCGCGGACTTCATAACACACGTTACACGTACCAGTGGCGGTACTTCCATAGAACCACAAAAGCGTTACACGTTAATTGTGTAATGTCTTGTTTATTGTTAATTGTGGGGTCAGAATATTCCCATTTATATCAAATTCCTTTTGTTAAATAAAGATTTAAAGCTTAAAAATTATTATTCGGAATTTTGTAAGGCAAGCTGGGCTTTTGGGCTTCTATGGATGTACCGCCACTGATACGTACATCATCATCATCAACAGCCTTTCTCACGTCCACTGCTGGACATAGGCCTCTCCTATGACACACTTTAAAATTCTTAGGAATTTCTTAGGTGTGTAGTCCGCCAACCCACACTCGACCAGCGTGGTGGACTAAGGCCTATATGACGTATACTCAAGCCTGTGTCGTTAATAGCGTAGGAAGACCCATGTTATAGAGGTCGACATCATTATAACTATAATTAAAATCAACGAAAAGACGTTTACAGGAGTAAATATTATGAAACTCACCTGAAGCCCCTTGACCGACGAATGTCTGCGGTATGATGAGGGGTCTGCATTGCAACAATAAACAATGCACTAAATTCACGCTTTCACGATATTCACAGAAAACTGGAAACAAACAAAATATTTTTTTAATACATACACAGGTAGGCGAGGGGTATTTCTACACCCATGTTTTGATATTTGAGTCTTAAGAGTTACTTGATACATCATCATCAGCCCATATACATCTGCGCTACGCTGGCTTAGTGCGGGTTGGCGGACTACACACCTTCTTTTTTTTTTTGTTCTCGAGGGGAAAGCTGTTTGGCTCTACTTCCCGCTAGCCCCGGGAGAGGGGGGCGCAGTTGCACCCCCACTAGCTTGGTTCGGGCGCCCCGGTTGTGGATGGGCGCCCGCGACGTTCACAGGTCACAGTGCCCCACTCGGGGTCACTTTCAGTGAGGACGCGCCGCCCCCGCAGCGCGCCCAGCGACCCCAACTAGCGACTACACACCTAAGGCAGTGGTCGGCAACGCGCGGCCCGTGAATATTGTTAGCATTAGTTAGCATTTTCATTTTTTTATGAGATATAACTAATTATACATAGGTATTACGTAGAATCTAAGGTAAATATCACAAGTGAGGGCCCGCCTTTCGTTTATTTTGCCACATTACGGCCCTTGCCTGCCAAAAGGTTGCCGACCACTGACCTAAGAATTCCTAAGAACATTTTAGGTGTACAGGTTTCCTCACGATGCATTCTTTCACCGTTAAAGTACGTGATAATTCATTGTGAATACACACATAACTTCGAAAAGTCAGAGATGTATGCCCGGGGTTTGAACCCGCGACTGCCAATATTCTCGACCGTGCGCCTAACCCTCGAGGTCATCACTACTCATTTGATGCGTGGTGGGTCTAATACAGTTTTCAGGCACTTTTCCAGAGTTCCTGCTACTACTGGGCAACTTCCCAATAGGAAAACATATAATATTGCCCGATCCAGAAACCGAATCCGACACATTTCGTTCGTACTCCGCAAACTTATAATTCGGGACTAATGAGGCAATCATCTTATTTATAAAATAACAAATACTAGTACTAAATCAAAGAACGCAGTCTCACCTATAGCTCGTGTGTCTTGTCCTTTCTTTTTCGCAGATGTGAAGTGTTCCATCATTATTTCCTTCAATTTATCAAATTTCGGATGTCCGAAGCGTATATCTTTTGGTATCTAAAAATACACATACGGTCTGAATACATGCCTGAATATATCGCATCACTTATACAAGGTGTAAACAGACCGTAATCGAAAAGAAAGGCAGATAATAGATACGGTGCTAACAAACACATTGAAGTTAAAAAAATCCCGAATAAAAAAATTACGTTTTCCAAACTACCATAAGTATTACCTGTCATGCTTTTCGATGACGGTTTGTTTACGCTCTGAAAAGCGTAAGGAATTTTGTTAATATTTTGTAACATTATACAGGTAGTAAACAGACCGTGATCCACATAGAATATATTGAATTGTTACGGCAAAACGCAATAAACGAAAAAGCTGCAGGAACCGAAAGGAAGAAGGGTAAAAAGGACGCATATATCATAACATCTTAATAGTTTTCAAATTTCCCTTTCTGCATAAACTACTTTTGTGTAATACTTAAAACCTCAAACAATTTTTTTATTTGCATTTACATTTTTCCATAAGTAAGTAGTAAAATAACAGTGGTTGGCAGAGGTGCATTTCTACACCCACATTTCATCAGGTATGTATCAGTCCCACGTAATAGGGGGCGAGCCTATTGCCGTTTTTCGGACTCAATTCCATACTCCATGCTACTGAGAATTTCTTAATGGAAAAATCCAAAAATCCTTTGCCTGACCGGGGAATTGAATCCGGGACCTCTAGATTGTATGACACATCCTTATGCCACGAGACCATGAGGCATTAAAATAACAGTATTCACATATTCTTCTAGTATTAAACTGTAACTTTTTTTACCTCAGGTACAGTTCCATCAGGCAACACACTGGTGTTTAGCGACAAAGGATTGATTCCCAAGTCTTCTCGTAGTCTTTCCAACAGTAGCGACAGCTTGTAGTCCGCTTGTATCCAGGTCTTCTCTGGATGTTCGTCGAAGAAGTTGAGGAACACTCTGGCGCCGTGCTTCAGCAGCAGTTCCAGGCCGTGAAACAACGAGATCAAGTTGGTGAAGTCCTTCATTATGTAGTTGTGTTGTGGATGTCTGTGTGAAAAATAATCATGATTTTTTTATAAGTAGAAAAAAATACAGAATCCAGATAGAAATGGGTTTAGGTATGCAACATTTTTCTTTTTAATTCTGATAGTGCCTTATACATGAAGTTTTATATTTGTGTAAAATAAAAAGAAAAAAACTATGAAAGAAACTAATTTTTTACTCCAACAAAAGCACTATATTTTTAAGTATTTTTTTTAATGGAGTACACCTATACAGGTACCTCTATAGTAGCACTTGATTGTAAAAGCCAGATGATATTTTCAAAAGGCCAATAGATAGATTGCTCTCTAGAAATAATATTTTTTAATTACCTGGAAGATCTATCTTTGGTCTGGAACTCCTTGTAGAGCATCACAATTCTCCCTTTAGATAAGTTGCCTAAATTTTGCGGCAGTATATTCAGTTGTTTAAGTCTTCTTGCGTAACCATCCATAATCTAAAATAATATATACCTATTATGAAGCATTCAAATAGTTATATATGGAAAAAATATTTACTATTATTCAGTATACATCATACTTTGTATTTCAGCTCTGGATTACAATTACACAGAGTAACAAGTAAACATATTTTGTACCAGACAACATCAACAAATACTTTGTGGTCACCCTGTTGCATTGGAGGGGAGCTTAATAAATTTGCTATTTTAAGCAGTAATTTTAGAGACTAGATCTCCATCTGGACCACATTTGATAGAAAGCTAGCGTGTTAATACCATACTGAACACAATTATGTAATGAGTTATACTCAGTGTAAGTGAAGCACATATACCAGCGCTAACTTCATGGTGGTTGTTGCTTATAACCACACTCACTGTACTGCTACTTGATAATATCAAAAACAAGTGTTACCTCAACAAATTCGTTTCTTAGTTGTGTCAATTCTGGTCCCAATTGGACTATGACAGTGTTTATATTCCTGGAATGACTGTATGGAGCCACATCTATACATTCCTCTGTCCTCAGCTCTAAGTGGGCTATGTGGAGGCTGTTTATTACCTGAAAATATTATTAAATAAAGAGTTAGCCTCGCATTACATCAAATAGATGTAATAATTTAAAAATGAAAATCTTAGTAGATAAAAATGAACATATGGTTAATATCACAACTGTATTTCAGGTTTGGTTTCTGAGGCGATTTTATAAGGTATCTATTTTATCTTATAGGTAGTCAATAAACATACAATACACAGCCTTTTACTATAATGGCCTCTATATTCAATACCTATTGGTTTAATAAAATAATTTTGGTTCAATCTTCTTTGCCTGCTGCCTCTTTGATATTGAAATTCTCATAAAACTGTGAGTGTATTGAAATACTTACACTAATAACATCTTCAACTCTACTGCCTGGTGTAGCCGATAGAGCCAGTAGTCTATAAATTTTATGTCCTATATCATCTAAGCATGATACTATTTGGCAATATGCATAATTTTTCCTTGCTCTATGAGCTTCATCTATGACTAAACATCGAATCATGTCACCAGGACATATTCCCGATTTAATATCATTGTATATAACTTGTGGTGTCGCAAAAAACACCCGTTTATTTATCCAGTGAGTTTTCCTTGTGCTAGCTTGCATGTGTCCTAAAACAAATGCAAGTTGTACATTTTTGTGCAATATACAATGAAAATCGTGATCGTGACACGAAGCCGTGATGGCCTCGAGGTTTGGGCACGCGGTCGAGAATCTCGACGGTCGCGAGTTCAAGCCCCAGGTACACACCTCTGACTTTCTGAAGTTATGTGTGTATTCACAATGAATTGAAATGAAATGAAATGAAATGAAATTGCTTTATTTGGTCACGTAGGCAATCAAATAGCACTTATGACAAGTCAATACAGAAAAGAAAAATCTTTTATTATTACATTATAATTTAACTATGGTTCATTTTATATAATTTGTACAAAAATATTTACGGTTTTTTTATAATTTATTTTTAGTTTTCATCAGGAAATACATAATATCTTATTATTATTATTTTAAAGTAAATAACGAGATGGACCTTGTGTATTTCCGAAACGTCACGTATTATTTTAATGGTACTACCGGATCCAAACGCGACCCTTATTCATTATCACATACTTTAACGTTAAAGTAAAACATTGTGATGAAACCTGAAAGTTCTTAGGAAATTTTATAGGTGTGTAGCCCACAAACCCGGACTAGGCCAGCATGGTTTAAATTCATATGATACAACTGTTAATTCATATAGCAATACAAATAACTTACTTAAGTTCTACAGTCTACTACTTACTACTACTATGTTATGGAATTGTAGTGCGAATTCCTAGACTACCAAATGAGTACTATGAGTATAGTGTCTCTTACACTACAAACGGTAGTAGTAATCCCATTGAACTCTAGTTTCCCAATAATTATCTATGGCTTGAAGCAGCTGTGGAAGGCCAAGAAAAATGTGGCAAGATAAATCCAGCTTAGATTAATTTAATGTCAAGTCAAGAAGGAGTTAAGAATCAGGTAAAGAATGCAAATTGTGGAGAAAGAGAAGAGTGAACTTTAGCACTGGTATAATAAAAGGTTAAAAAATGTTATATACTATGATGGGAGTCCTGTTAAGGATACCTAGTCTAACTGGTTTTAACAAATCATCATGTGATTTTTTAATTATATTATTTTAATGATGCATAAAAGAGATAAGATGTTTATTTTTACACATACCTGTCATTTCTATAGTGTCATTTGGAGGAATAGCGATGATGTTATAGCATGCCTCTATCTGTTGTGCTATCAGTGGTCTGGTTGGTGCTGTGAACACTATCTTACCCAGTGGATACCATCGGTAAAAGTTGTACATTATGACTGCTGCTATAAATGTTTTTCCCAATCCTGTTGGTAAACTCACCTGAAAAATGAATAAGTTCCAATCAAATTTATGCTTCAATTACATACTTTAAGTTTAGGCTGTAATGCCTTTTTCCTGCTGTGAATAATCATGATGCCAAAAGTATCCAAATTAAAAATAAAGCACTGTTCATTGAAGTTGACTTAGTTAGATAGTAGGTATATACTACCAGATTGGAATATTTTCTCTTAGAACATTGTCCCCCTCTCTCAACAAATACAAAGAGAATCTAGCTCCAAATAAAAATAAGTACATACCACAAACAAACATGAAAATTTTACTGTGAAAGTTAAAAGCGGTGCAGGCACGATCAATCTACAATTTGTTAAGAAAAAAAAAATCAAGAACAGAGATACTTACTAGGGTGTTTTTTAAAATTGCAGCTTTTATAATATTGAACTGGTAGTCCCTTACTGGGTAGTTTGTTGGATAGATCCATGTTTTTCCTGTTAATTTATCATAGCCACTGATTTCTTCGTCACAGCAAAGGGCACTTAAAACAAAAACGACACAATAACTTCCCTAATCTTCGGAGTTATGGGATGTTGTATTGCAAGGTTTTTTATGTTGTTTTTTTTACGATGACTAGATATTCTACTCACCTCACATTGAGTGCACTCTTATTCGCAGAATTATTATTATGGGTGTCAGACTGTTTCTTAAAAGATGTATTTTCGAAATTAGCCAAAAATGTAGAATCGTCAAATATATCTTCATCTTCAAAATCATTATTTTGTATAGGTTTACTGTTTGTAGGAAGAGTATTCATAATTTGGTTTTACTTTAAGCTACCCCGTCTGTTTGTACACCACACACACACACATTATGGTTGTAATCAAAGGCTATAATGTAAAGTTATTCTAATGTAAGATCCGATTTCAGAAATTGTTTTGAATTAGAGATCACGGCAAGGCAACATATGAGTCGTATTTGGATTACCAATACGTTCAGAAATGCTATACACATTTCGACATAGAAATTTAAATATATTCTTTCTGTAATTCTGCATAAAGGTCCTTAATTCATTTAGAAATTAAGAGAAAATAATATTCCTTAAATTTATTTTATTTACTAACATTAACCAATAACCATCAATAGAAAAACTTTGTGACTTTTGTGATGTTTTGACAGTTGAAAAGAAACATTAAATCAGGATTTTTAGCATATGTTTTTCTTAACTCTCTAATCTCTCTGTCATACTCTAGGACAATGATATCTTGTTCCTTGTCTATCGCTTGGCGCCTTCATCTGCGTTCAGCTTCAGTTCAAAAATATTTTATCGCTGTATTTTGAACATTTTTTTTAAATGTTTCAAGATGCACTGAGTGTAAATTCTATTGAAATTTATATTGTAGTTTTGCGATAATTAAAATCAACAGGCATATTAGACATGGAAATGGATGATGGTTTCGACGAATTACTAGCTGAGATATGTGAACCTGTGTCGCCGAAGAAACCTAGAATTGAACCTGAAAAAGAGCAACTGCAAGAACCTGGTAATTTTAGTTACTACTGCTTAACCTTTAAGCATATGCTAGCAATTGGGGCCCGCTCCGCTTGGCAACAAGTTTATAAAAAAAGTAGCCTATATTACTTCCAAGGCCCTATGTCCATAACAAAAAATATTCTAGTTTTTGAGTTTATTCACTACAAACATATAAAAGTACAAACCTTTCCTCTTTATAATATTAGTAAAGATTTCTAAAATGGTTTAGACTATTTTAGTACATTTTTTATGTGCTGTGCCAGTATGTTTGAATAACATAATTTTTATTTTATTAATCTTATATTTTTTGTTGTTAAAGGCACTTCCAAAGATACCACAAATAAGCCTTCATCATCAAAGACACATTGTGTTTTAGTCAATCAGCGGCAGGTAAAATTTATAATAAAATGATTTTTAATTTACAAAGAAAGGAATTTATTTTGTATATTATATTTTAACAGCCCTATGGCGCAGTTGGCTAGATACCAGCTTGCAAAACGAGAAGCTGCGTTTCAATCCCCGCACAGAGACACAAGTTTGAGTGATCCACAAATATTTGTTATGGATCTGCGTGTTTGGGAGCCTCTTGTAGTTTCTGATACCCACAACACAGGAATTGTATCCTTGTGTGGGATCAGAACTATGTATGTGACTGTTGGGTGTATTTATTTTATTTAATTAATAAAAATCGGCCTTGGGCTCAGTCAATCTTACATCTTGGTTGGTAGCCCATATACCTATGTACGTCCCACTGCTGGGCACGGGCTTCCTCTACAACTGACAGGGTTTAGGCCTTAGTCCACCACGCTGGCGTATTGCGGGTTGGCAGACTACACACCCAAGAAACTTCTAGGAACTTTTAGGTGTACAGGTTTTATCACTATGTTTTTCTTCACCGTTCAAGTACCTGATAATTCAATGTGAATACACACATAACATCGAAAAAGTGAGAGGAGTTGCCTGGGGTTTGAACCCGCGACCATCGAGATTCTCGACCGCGTGCCTAAACCTCGAGGCCATCACAACTTGGTACATGCCTGTTTTATTTTCATTTTTGATGGACCTAATGCTATTAATATTATAGAAAAACAAAGTAAAATATTTAATTTTAAACACCCCAATATTAACTACAAAGTTATAAACTGTTGTTACAGAGAGGCAACCCCCTACTGAAGTTCATAAAAAGTGTGGCATGGGAATATGATGACATTGTACCAGATTATGAAGTTGGCAAAACAATATGTATACTTTTCCTTTCCCTTCGGTACCATAATCTCAACCCAGACTACATTAATAACAGATTGAAGGAATTGGGAAAGAAATATGACCTAAGAGTTTTGTTAGTTCAGGTATTTTTTTTAATACTATCATATCTATATGTTTTCAAAATATACCACTTATTTTCTACATTAAAGTGTTTTAAGGATAGCATAGTCTTTTTTAGGATAGCTATAGCAATAATTAATAGGTTCCATAGGTTTTTAAAAATATGAGTTTTTATGTGGATATAAACAAAATACATAATCTAATACAAATTCTAAAAAATCAACAACTATTTTTAGCAGATTTACTAATCACAACATAAAAAGATCAATCTTGTTTATTTTTATTTAATTTGTTTTATATCAAGTTATCATGATCCTATTGGAATTGATTCAGAAATTCGAACTCTTGATAAGAATCGCCATCTTTACGCGGTTTCGCGGCATAAATACATAATAAGTGCCGTACGATCTAGATGGCCCGGGTCGGACAGTGTTTGCGGGTTATTACATTAGAAAATTCTCAGTAGCATCACGGAGACTGGATGTTTTCGAAAAACGGCATTACACTGGCCCCCTATTACGTGGGACTGATACCTGGCAAAATGTGGGTGCAGAAATGCACCTCTGCCTACCCCTTCGGGAAATATAGGCGTGAGGTTATGTACATATGTATGTTTTTATCGTGTTTAATATTATTTTAGGTTGATTTGAAAGATCCTCATACACCATTGAAGAATTTAACAAGAATATGCCTATTAACAGATTTGACTTTAATGCTTGCTTGGAGTCCTGAGGAGGCTGCGAGGATAGTGGAAAACTACAAAATATATGAAAACAAACCACCTGACAGGATCATGGAGAAGATTGAAAACGATCCTCATCAAAAGGTACTCCGTGTTGAAACAATTTATTTCAATGTTCCGTTGATAGAAATCAATTAACGTCTTTTTCACACATTTTATCAAAAGCTTTTAAAAAAGTTTTGCCAGTTAACACATATAATATCCGTGCGTGGAAAATTGTTAACTATCTAATACCACTTTTTAAATGCATTTTTTTAAATATGATAATCAAGTGGTGCATTTTGGTAAAATCGAACGTCCATAAAGATAAATATAACACAGGCATCGTGTTATTTTTTAAGGAATAAATTAGAACTGAAGCCAGTTGTTTTTTTTTATATGTAGTTCAAACCCTAATGTTCCAAGATGCTTTATACTTTTGAATGTTATTGAATTGCTAGATGAGTATAATAAATAACTGGGATATTTTTGTGCATAAAAACTCACATGCACTCACGCCGGTATGCCCGTAGAGTTGCGTTGTTTAACTGCAGTCTGATACGGAGCAAACTTATTAACGTTTTTTATTACCTGACGCAGTGTTGCTAGTTAGATTTCTTTAATGGAATAATCCAACATTACCCGAACTGGGTATCCGATCTGGGATCTGAAAACCGCAAGCCGCAACACCTGTGCCGCGGAGCTAGCAAAGTTGTCTTATAAAAACTCCTTGTTATCTTGACCTCTTGAGGCAAATAAAAATGTAAGCTACATTTTTTCTTCTTGCATACAAACATACATCATTATCATTATAATAATCATCATCATCATCATCATCATCATCAGCCCATATACTTCCTACTGCTGTGCATGGCCTCCTTTACAACTGAGAGGGTTTAGGTCTTAGTCCATCACACTGGCCTAGTGCGGGTTGACGGACCGCGGACTACACACATAAGAAATTCCTAAGAATTTCAGGGTGTGTAGGTTTCCTCACTATGTTTTCCATCACCGTTAAAGTGAGTAATAACTCATTGTGAATACACACATAACTTCGAAAAGTCAGAGGTGCCCGGGGTTTGAACCCGCAACCGCCGAGATTCTCGACATACACGATCTCCAAACCTGTGTCCCCGAAGGGGCCCACCCCTTCGAAAACTAAACTGTATTTCTACACCCACTTTTCGTCATTTATTATGTCCAACTTAATAAGGGTTAGTATTTCTCAAGGACATTCATAAATTTTCTGTTGCTCCAAATTCTATTAAAGCAAAAAGCAATAACGTTACCCCCTATAGGAATCGAAAGAAGGGCTTATAGATCTATTCAACGCCTAAATTCTAACCGTATAGCCTAATATCTGTCCAGTAATTATTAAGTATCAAAATAAATTTCCATTTTAGATCATAAACGCCTTGTCATCGATAAAGCCTGTGAACAAGACGGACGCAATGACTCTCATAACAACATTCGGGACGTTGGAGAATATAATAAGAGCATCCGAAGCAAGGTTGGCCGAATGCCCGGGCTTTGGTGCTACGAAAGCGAAAAAGTTATACAAGGCACTGCATGAACCTTTCTTAAAACGGAACAATGCAAGTAAAGACAATCAAAAGGAAATATTCGATGAAGATTTAAATATTGATGAAGTAGAGAAAATGGAAAATGAAATTCAGAATCAATGATTTCTTACTGTTATTATTTTTATAATTTTTTTAAACATAAGAAACAGCTTTAATATTTATTTAAGTTGGTGTAAAATACGCTAATAAATTAACGTTCAAGTAGAAATGTGATAGTTTTATTTTATAGTCTATTTGAAAGAGGTAAAGTACGTATCCTATTACCAAAATGATGGTCGGGAACTCTAGAGGTCCCTTATTTTGAAGTGGTTGTGCCTTTTTTGTACACATCTTATCGCATTGCGTCTCGCGTCTACGGCGCGCCAAGCAACGTCGATGCCGAGTTCAAAATAAAACAACAGCACTCAACCGGCTTCGTTCGTGGTTGGACGTGCGCGCTTACCGCCGGTCTTACGTGCCGGTCGCTCGGTGATGAAAAAAAAAATTGTTTGGCGGGAAAAAAATCTTTAATTTTTTTTATATAATTCTAAACCTTTGTTCTCCGATTAAATACACATTGATAAGATAATAAATAAAAAGTGTTTTTGATAAGGACTATAATTATATTCAGTAGTATTTTATATGATTTTTAAATATAAAGTGAATAGACTTAGTGTTTGAACTATGTAATGTGGATTTATTCGTGCTATAAAAATCGTGAAAAGGATTACCTTGGACTTGGAGCAGAAGTGTCGATAGAAATAAAGGAGTGCTAAACAATAACAAAAGGGAATCCTGTGCTACAGTGTCCATTTATGTCTTACAAGGTTTGAAAAATAAATACGTTTTAATTCGAAGTATGCCCGTTACAGGTTTTAAATTGAAACTTGTTGCACAAATCAAACATGGCGCCATCTATTCTAAACTATATTACATCCCTATCCATTACTTACCTTGATAGTACTAAAAGGTACTTGCTAAATATTATTTTCAATTAATTTTTGAAATCTATATCTACTTTACTGGATAACTATTATTCACAAATAAACATTTACGAAACAATAAAACTTTCACTATTTACGCAATTATGAAAAAGATAATTGACGATATTATAATATCTGATGACTTTGTTATTAGCAATTTCATGCTTTCGCTAATAAATCTGTAAATCTCCTTTATTATGTGCATGTGTTTATACCTATAATATCTTTGTATTAAAACTTTTTATTAGTGACAAGACATCACCTAATAATTGCACAGCAGTCCAGATATTTTAAGACATGCCGGCGCGCTTTAAAGTTCGTTTTATGGAACCGCAACTTATAATTAACAAAGTGTTATTAAGTCTGTTAACCTACATTATCTGACTAAGCAAAACTGCTACACACTGGCCATTTATTCTTCAGGTTTCACTTCATCATCATCAGCCCAAATACGTCCCACTGCTGGGCACGGGCCTCCTCTACAACTGAGAGGGTTTAGGCCTTAGTCCACCACGCTTGGCTAGTGCGGGTTGGTGGACTACACACCTAAGAAATTCCTAAGAACTTTTAGGTGTGCAGGTTTTATCACGATGTTTTCCTTCACCGTTAAAGCAAGTGATAATTCATTGTGAATACACACATAACTTCGAAAAGTCAGAGGTGTGTGTCTGGGGTTTGAACCTGCGACCGCCGAAATTCTTGACCGCGCGCCTAAACCTCGAGGCCATCACTGCTTATGATGTCTCAAATGTAAAAATTATAGAGCATACATACTTATATATTACATATGTATATATACGCTTGTTTCAACAAAGAGTGAATTTCTCAAGTCACATTTTTTCAATTGTGTTTAAGTTTCACGCGTCAAATTGCAAAATGTAAAACAAAAATATTCAGGTACATTTTTACAGTCACAATCAGTGCTGGTAAAGAGAATTTACTAATGAAAAAAATCAATACGTAGTAGAATCGAACCCAGGACTTCTATATAAATACATTGCGCGGAAGATACTTAAGCTGCCTGGCTACGAGGCAGGTAATAATAGTAAAAATAAATAAAAGAAACTGAGTAATTGTGCTCGTATACGGCGGAATACTACGGCAATAATTTCATACGCAACATGCACAAAAAAATAATAGCAGTTTTAACAGGCGTGGATGCCGGTTTCCAGACCCAAGCTATTTAAACAGCTAACAGGTGAACGTGGCACGTGCCAGACAGGTGCCGATGTATTTTTATTTACATGAATCAACTACATCGATACAATATATATATGACTTATTTTGAGATACATATAACAAACTGATGCGTTGACATGAGTTTAATGCTAAACAAATAGGTTAGTATTAACTTAATTAGAAGAAAACTGTATTGAAGGATTAACGCTGTTAGTCAAACAGGTTATTATTACTAATTTTACCCTACAGTGAGTCATAATTACATTGCTAGATTATCTTCTGTGTTTAAAGACTGTTTAAAATTATATATAATTTACTAAGCACCAATGTTTTGTTAGTTTAGACTGTTTCATAAAGTAACATTTGCCTAGCAGTAGTCTATACTCTATAGTACTCGTATGTTGGTATCTTTTCCAGCTTCTGGTAGTATATATATAACATGATATATGTATATTTTAGTTGCTTATTTGTGACAAAAGACAAAAGGATCAAGCAAAAGGTTGCATGGTTTATCCAAAATCCTTTTTTTCGAAAACCCATTAAGAAACCGAATTCATTAAAAATTTCATTTCAAAAGAGGCGTATACTCTCTGCGTTATCTTAATACAACCGTTTTCTAAACGAGGCTTTCACAAAAATTATTCATGGGCATCTTAAAAGCCTATTCCACATCCAACAACAGGTTTTCGTCGATTAATATTTAAATTGTATTAGCATTGTATGTCGGTTCGAAAGCCCAAGAGGCGTCCCAACGGGTTGCGGACTGCCGTTACTTAAACTAATATACGGATAATTGACACTGTCACTGCTCTGGTACCATAATTTATTGATAGTTACTGTTCATAGTATTCAATTACTTCACGCAGTTAAACATGACGTATTGCGGACCATCATGGCCAATTTAACCCAGTTGAACACCCATCTGTGTCATAAACGATATTTTTCATTTATGAATAAAATACTTTGTTTATACTATACTGCTCCTAATTTAAGAAATGGTAGAGCTTGGTAGAGAGTGGTGGAGCAACGCTGTAGTCTGTTTCAATTTCGATTCGAACAGGCCGGTTCCACCGCAGTGGTATGATTTCTCACAGGAAAACTGTACCAGCATTTTATTTTTTATTTATTTATTTATTCTTTATTGTACACCATATAATAAGAAAACAACATAGGTATAAGCAACTCTAAATAAGGTAGTGTTACAAATGGCGGCATTTTGCATTTCGTTTGGTGAATGTTACTGGTGGTTTACGTATCTACCCCACTATAGCACAAACAAGTGTGTAGCGTCCCGAGACCACCTTAAATTAATCTGGTAAAAATTACGGCGCCAGTATTGTGTCCATTAGTTAGTTAGGCATGATGGACGTTTCTTGTCTGTCGACATTTTATTTAGATTCCATCAGGTACTTACCATCAGATGCAGTGTTTGTTAGTGTTTTGGATAGGCAGAGGTGTATTTACACACTAAATTTTAAATCTTAATGGAAATTCAACCCAAGAATCTAACTCGACACCTCTTGATCGCATATCACACATTTACGACGAGGAACTTTTTCATTTTGATTAGTTTTGTTATGTTTATTGCCTTTCTCTTTATTTTGTTACTTTAGGGTTCCGTACCAGATAGACTGTTTATGATTTTTGACCCGCAAAAAGTAGTTGTTAAAACTTGGTAACTTATGTACCTAAGGGTACCTACGAGGAAATATATGTATATTTAAAAAATAAGTACATAACTTGAAGTTAGTCCGTACTTTGTATTATTATGTTTTGTTATGGAACTATGTATTAGTGCACGAATCAGTCTCGCACTTGACAGGTTACCTTCACTCTTCGATATTACATATAATAGTTGGAGTTGTTTTCGTAAATATTGTTTGTAGGATGAACGAGTATTGGTTCTGGTCGTGATTGTGCCAGTCGCGGGGAATCATCGTGATCATCATAGGTAATCTGTGACAACGTTTTGTGTGATCGTGATTGTTTCCATCGCGATATGGACCACATCACGACCCGGCTGAACCGTTGTTGAACAGAGACAATAGAACGCGGGAAGTGTGGCGTTGGCGAAACTGCGACTTGCCCGATGCGAATGCTCCATTGTGTTTCGTGTCGTTTTCTTGTTGTCTCTATGCTTTACGTTTGCCTTGGCTTTGTTAAACTTGTTCTCTTACAGAATATTGATGAACAAATAATGCGTTGGATAAAGCACTGTACAGTCCATAAAAATGCCTATTATAACTATCGAATATTCCAGTTAATGAATATAGTTGCAAAAGAGTAAAAAATATTTTACTGCCTTAAAAGTGTGGACTGGTCACTCTTTGTCGTGACCGACGTTGACAGATGAACATCATTAATGGGCGGTGGGCATGTTATTTGTCAGCATTGCTTAAGCTGTATTCAGTCTGCCGTCAATTTAATGATTTGAATACAAGGTTATGCATAAGACTGAACTGTCTGCATTTTCTAAGGAATTAATGTGACTTTTGTCGTACTGAAAATATAGGTACATACTTCAAAATATAATGAACTATAAAATAGGATTTTTTAAAATGTTGAAACGGTATTGGATTGATCGACAGTTAACAGAAAAAAGGGATTAGTTATTGAATCATCTGCATTTTACCATCTTATCAGTTTATTGTTCTACTATATTATCTATTTCATATTAAATTACAATTTTCAGTGCATTAAAATGATATGATATTACGTTTCGTATTATTCGACTTATTTTAGATGCCTTTTTTAGATGGCTTAGGTCCTTGATATTTTCCTCTATGCCATATAAAAAAAGTTTTCTTGTAAACAATCAGGGCTTTTTTTAACCAAAAGGTAACTTCCGTACACTTCCGAGCTAGTTAAATTAACATTTTAAGTGTTGGTTGCTTGATTTACTTCCCCATAACTCAAAATTTCTGTTTTAAGTGCCATTCCGTAGAAAGTGGGTAATATTTTACGTGTACCATTATAATGTCTCCATCATTACACAACTTGGACACGCGTTGTACGGTCCCGTGAACATTTTTCACTTTTAGATAAAAATGTCGACGTGACGTGTTCGTCGGTGGTCTCATTAAATAACTCATGGTTCATACTTTTTGATAGAAGAAATGCTAAGTGATTCATACAATTGAGAACGACTCGTATGGTTCGAAAATATTTATATTTACATATATACCTTGACTTCGTTTTATAAACGTGGTTTCGGTTGTTTATTTATATTTTTGTTGAATATGGTTCTTTTGTGTAGGCCGCGTATCGGTTAGCAGGATGTCGGACATCCATCCACAAGATGGACCGACGTGACAAAGCACGCAGGACGTCGTTGAATGCAGGGTACTTTTACAATTTGCTCTTAAAGTCTTAGGGGGAGGCTTACGTCCAGCACTAGACTTTTCTATTTCTTTTATGTCTTGATTATAATGATGGTGATTATATATGCTTACTTCGTACTTATATTAATTCTTATTTGTGATTACACGTCTAGACAGCTTGTTAACTATTTTAACCTAAAATACGCGAGGGTTTACCGATTATCAAAATAAATTTTGATAACATACATACATATATAATCATTATAAAATTGGAATAAGACCTGCATTCGTAAGAAAGCGTAAGAATAAAAATAAAAAGAAATATAATTACAAATTGTTTTTAGCCATTACAAATGTGTCGAGCAGCAATGAAAGTGGCGAGCAATTTGACTCGTGCCATCCAGTAGGTCGGTGACTCCAATACAGTAAAAGTCTAGCATGAAAACGAAAACAACAAAGCTATGTTATATTATACGCGCAATATTGTAAAGGTGCTCAGTATTGTAATGGGATAGTGTCCTTTACAATAGACAATATGTAAGACATTTAATATTCGTAGTGAAAATTGTAATATATGTGTAAACTGTAATTCGACTGTGTTAAACTATTTGGAGAGGAAGCTAAAAAGTAGGCGTGGGATTAAGGATAATTAGACCTCCCAAAAACTCACTCAAGAAACAGAACAACGATAATACCACCCTAGTTGTGCCAACCCACTCAAGCTTCAGACAGACTGGCTACAGCATATCTCTATACTTTCAAAAGACTGGTTAATTTTTTTACTTGTGAATAAATTGTATACTTTGTATAATTTTGAAATAGCTCCTACATTTAACGTGGTAATGTTTACAGTATTTTTTAGTCTGTACAATATTTTCTTAATAATCTCGCGATGCTGGCGCGTGCCACTAGCTTTATTTACCTGCAACATATTGCCTTACTACATCTCCGTATACTAAACTCTCGCACGAGCAGCCTCCGCCTTTTGCTCCTTTTGTGTAACGTGTAATCAACTTTGCTTTGATGTGTGAGTTCTTTAACGTGCACCAAGCGCACGTGTTTTACCCATAAGAAATCTGAACTGCGTACTTTTACAGCGTCCACGGATAAACTTCCAACATATTTTGTTTGTATACCTATACAGATCTGTATCAAGTAGATCGAAATTGATTTAAAAATAGCGCAATCCAAGAGATACGGTTACGAGACTTAAGTTTGAATTCTCTTTTGTGTAGATCTATTTCGTCATTATAAAAACCTATAATTTGGAATCCGTTTTGTTTTGTATACCCTTCTTGCCTCGGGCTTTTTGGTGACCGCATTACTTCGATAATGATCGTGAAGAATGTAGGTTGCTTATTATACACATCTTTTTATCATTTAGTATTTTTTACTAGTGACTTTGTAGAGTGTTCTTCAATTATTGTACTGATTTATTCTCTACAGCAACGAAAGGAAAAGGCAGAATTTGGACTTTCGTTTTATTGACATGTAACGTTATTCTTCATAAATCATTTCCACACATCCAACATTTATTATGACTGTAGCGTTAAACACTTTCAAAATAAACAAATAAACTAATTTATTAAGTAATGAGATATATTGAAATATTTATGAGTTTGTAGCTAGCAACAAGTATCACATTAAACTTTATAGGTACTTGAGTGTTGAGTTCCAAAGGGAATGCTTTTAAGGTTATCGCTCAACATTTATTATTAATGGTGCACTTGAAACGAGGATGTTTTTTTCTGCTTACGCTGAAACTTAACTTTTTCTTCTCATGATTGTAGAAAATTGCTTGAGACCTACTTGAGATGTATATTTTTTCTGCAATGCGATATCACACGCTTGCACATCAAAAGAGCCGTTGCGATGAAGATAAAAATCATTTTAATGTTTATTCCCAGAAATTGTTTTGTATAAACTATTGTAGGTTTTACTTGCTTACATTTAATGTTTTTTCCGGACATACGTTTTTTTCTAATAAGTTAAAAAAACTACTCTTTGTAATATATTCCAGCAAAAACTTACTAACTCTATAGTGTGGCATACATTTATTGGGCCATCGTAGTACCAGTCCTCCGTTCGGTTCGACCTATTATACGAAAATTAGTTTAAATGTCGGATGAAAGGAGCGTGACTTAGCATTAAACAACCATCAATTGATCACTTAGCGATCGAAAAGACGTCGGCTATTAGGGTTTGACCTATAACAACAAAAACATTGAGGTTAAATCGTAAAAGATTTTTATATTGTCATTAAAGATGTTGAAAATATTGCAGACATTTGTCAAAAAAAGCTAAAGACGGTCAAAAGTACAATAAAACGAAGTTTGATTTAAATTTTTGATACCGAAGATGAGTTGACGAATGAACTCCAGGTTGTGAATATTAAACACTTTTTCTATACAAAATTATTAATGACTTCATTACTACAACTGGTTGTGTAGTAAAAACGAGCCCATCACTGCAGCAACACGAGAGTACCAAACTGGTTTGTACGCACCACTCGAAATTAGTTTTGGGTGTATGGATTATGCATGGTACCACGAGTATAAAGAAAGGCAGTATAGTCGTTATGATGGGGGTTTTAACCCTTTTAATGCTTCAAGCTCTTAAACTAAATTAGTATGGTTGTACGGTGCGCTGTAAGCGATTTTATGTCGGGAATACAACACTATTTAAAGCAGGTTTATAAAGTACATACATATATTATGTCTCTTCTAATATACTACTATTTTATATAGTTGATTACATTTATTTATTAAGGCACAACATAAATAACTTACATTATAATTTTGCTGCCAACGCCACAAGTGTCTTTAGATAAAGTTGCCGAGCGATACGTAAACTAAATTATTCTAAATAATCTTTATCATTTGGTTGATTATATAGTTAAAAAAATCATTATCATTTAGTATAAATATATAATAACAACAATGTTAGCTCATTCTTTTGTACCAGCTGTTTATGGTTTTGGCAAGAACATCGTGACACAAGTGCCATGTTTTGTTACAGCGAGAGATTTAGCGACGTTTCTTCTTAACAGCTATAACACATCTCGCAGATGTTGCAGCATTCATTGGCAACTCGTAAAAGGTTTTAGAAGCTTAAGGAAAATTGAGAATTTTTTTTATTTGACTACTTTCCCTATAATGATCCAACTTAAAAAAGATGCCCTCACACTTATATTCCTAAAGGACATATTACGTAGGTAAGGATCACGTAAAAGGGGGTGAGCTTGTTACAATTTTTAGTCACTCGAAGATGCTTTTAACCTAAAAATCTAATAACTTTTTACCCCAATCGAGATCTCTCTATTGCGTACCTACAGCAAGCTTATACTGCGGAACCAACATTGCATTAATTAAATGTTATGTTTTATTCAACAGTTCAGTCCAAACTATCAAATGCTAAATCGTAGTTTTTAAAATACGGTTCTTTTCTCTACATCATCAGGACAGATTTGCAAAACGATATTACAATTTCCTGTCAAAAAAGGAAATAGCTTCCTCACTAATTATACAGTTTTATAACGTGTTTATGCTTTGAATAAGAAAAATTGAAGCGAATGAACACGAATGTAAATAAATAGGTATAGGCATTCCCATTCACGGTTTTCATTTCTCGTAACTGCATCCGTAACTAAAAGTAGGAATGTGTCGAGTTGCGCAAGTGATATGTAGGAATTAACCTCGATTTTTGTTAAATATCGACGGATCGTGATGAATCGGAAGTTGGGTTCAAGCAACCGACTGAAATAACTCGCTTGCTTACACAGCATTTAGAAACAACGTGTAAACTGGCGCGTACGTGGTGCATTTGCATTACAAAATAAAAGTTTATATGACGGGAGCGTTTTGCGTACTGCAGTTCGCTGTTACGAGACAGGCGTATGAACCGTTGAAAATCGGCCGTGTTTCAATAACTCTTCGCAATCTTGTAAATTCTTACTACAGTAAAGAAATCTAAATACGTTTGGTTTATGTTGATGCTTACAGTGTACATATAAAATATTTAAACCAAAATTTATTTATTAAACCAATTTTTTTAAAGATAAAACGAATGAAAATTATTTTTAAAACTCTATTCCTTGATACCAATCTTAATACCCGTGGCGTAGTTGGCTAGACAGCAGCTTGCGAAACGAGAGGCCACGGGTTCGATCCCCGCACCGAGACAAATGTTTGTGTAATCCACACATAAATTTGTTTCGGGTCTGGGTGTTTGTGAGACCGAAAAGTCTCTCGTAGTTTCTGATACCCCGACACAAGACTCGTATCTTAATGTGGTGTTAGAACTATGTATGTGACTGTTGGGTGTATTTATTTATTTATTTAATCAAACCTTGTATTGATAGTCTCAGTTATGTGCATTGACGGGAAATTCTAACGTGAATATGACATACATATAACAATTTATTAAATAATATCTGCGCATTGTTGAGCGTGCCACCATGTGTTCCTGGAAGAGGCCACACATGCGCGGTCGAGGGTTCTGTCGTACACACCGCTCAACAGGACATCAGCTCGCGACTCCTAACACTTCAACAAGTTACAGTTATGTGCCGACAGATATTTCGTCGAGACATAATGAAATAATGATTATGGCTTTATTATATTTATCACAATAAGTGAAGTAATTTATAATTATTCCTTTTTCAAATATTCCTCAAGTTTAGAAACTTTCTTCTTTAAAAATATTATAGTTTTCTTTATTGATTCAGCTTTATTGCAAATTATGTGTCAATGAACAAATCAATTTCTGCTGTTTCTGCATTAAAGGTCTTAACAGCAAACTGTAGGTACTGTAGACATCAATATCATTGATAAGTTTTACTAAAATCTTCACCTTTGCGTGTTGGCCTTGGTATTTATGTACAGACACCTTTATGTCCATTTATTTCTTGTCGTCTAATGAGACTAAGCCCCGTCAAGAATGTCGTTGTGATTGCCTCTGATCATTAGCGACCGCAGTGGGTGCTCGCCGCTGGGGTCGTTTGGACATATTTACCTCAAACTCGTCTTCCGTGTGCATTCTCCAACCAATTGTGATTAATAGCTACTAATTACGCTAAAGTGATATGTCACTATGTGAGGTTAAACATTGGCGAAACCTTCGACAAAAATCTAGTGTTTTGTTAGTGTCGTCTTTAATGACCTTAAATATATCTTCCCCATTAAAGTATTGGGTATATAAATGTATAAAACTATTAATGATCTCATAACATATAAAAAAAATCGATACTTACATCTACATACTAAAGGTAAATAACATAAGTTTATTTATCTTACTGAGTTGTATAGTGTATACCATGAGTATGTTTTATGAAGTTTTTATATTTGTTTTATTGAATTTACTATTTTTCGGTTTTACCTAATGCTGAATGTCTTTTTAATACTTAATGATGTATGCAGATATCTGTAAAAATAAAGTTTTACAAGCGACCCAAGTCATTGTTGTCGGTCAAAGCACAGACAATAGCCGAGACGTGTGCAGTGAAAGGAATCACTTCATCACTCATTGTGCAATTAAATATGAAAACTCACCTTATTAACCCCGATGTAACAATTATATGGATGAGAAATCAGAGCATGCTCTCCGCCTCTGATTGTCTTCTGTGTGAACGGATAATCAATTCACCAGTTTCTGTAAGTTAGATATTAATTCGCAACGCTCTATGCACACCAAGGGTTTATTGTAAACATAGCTGATTATTGGAAATTAGTAGTTGCTAATTGATACACTGCGTAGGAACTCGTGCTCGTAATGACAGTCTTATTGTAATTAAATTGTCCTCAGTTTTCTCAGAGTTTTAGAGAACCATTTGATGGATATTAAAATGTATATAGATAAAATATACCTATAAAATTAAATGTTTGTTATGCGTTATTTTTTTTAATTTTATTAATTTTATTAAAACCAAAGTACCCTATTATAGAATGATTACGAGGCCGTACTAATAGTTAGAAAACTATTACCGAAGAAAATTAATTTACATGCATGACTAGCGCAAATATACTACCTACAATAATGATTTTATCTTGTGTTAAGATCGGGTCGATTTACCGTTATTGCTACACTAATGACCTCAGAATGAAGATCGTCTGCTTCATGGAAATGGTCACAGAATATCTATCACTCCATATAATGTTACTTATAATTTGTATTTATTAAAGGCTGGTCATGTGAATGCTAATGCGAGATGTATGCGATCATGATAGAAGTAGGCCTACCTATATCATACGACTCGCTAGTTAAGACTATCGTAATAGCTTAATAGATGCAGTAGCAATAGGTGTAGTATGGGCAAAAAAGTAATAAGTTTGTTTCGCTCTTTCAGAACTCTAATGCCATTGGATAACAAAATGGGGGGCACATGAATAAAAATGGCGGCGACAATGGCATCCCCGGCGCACGACCACTACTTGCGCGATGGCGAACTTCGGCCTCAGCACTCCCGGGATGGATCCAGAGATTCCGGGATCTTCCACACCACTAAGGGCCTTTGGAATGCACCGGGACAGAATAATTGCTTCTTGAATAGTGCTGTTCAGGTGAGTTGATATTTAAAAGTCCTTTAAAATACATCCCATTTGATTGCGTTTGTGTTGTTCACATGTCAAAAAAAATTAGGCATGCATATTTCTCCATAAGTAGCATATGTTATAATTTTGAATTAACATGACTTGAAAAATCAAGATGGTATACGAATCAAAAACGTGATAGAATTTTTAAACACTACGCCACTTAACAACCAAACCTTCTAGCACCTGTAATTACACAGTTGTTTTTTTTAAAATTGCTAATACACTTTGAATAAAACAGTCTTATTTTAGTTACTGTAAATATTTAAAGCAAGCAAATCGTCAAAGCTAACTTTTAAGGTAAACATAGTTGTAAAAGTCGTAAACACGACATTAACTTAAGTATTTGTTCTTATGTTGGCTTCGGTGAGCGGAGAATTGTTTTGTGAATCCGTAAGTATCGATGAGATAATCGTGAAATTTTTAATATATGGCATCATAGTCGTGCTATAATTCATCATGGTCATATTGTATGTCTTTTAATATGTAATAGTATATTTTTCCATTTTGTTTCTGAAATGTTACACCAGTATAACGTTCAATATTCATTACCCTTATGTAAGTAGTTGCAGTCTCAGAATTAGAAGCATATCAGAATTGAGCATAACACTAATTTTGTTTATTTACTGTATAATTGCCGTGGCATAAAAGATATGAATTATAATAATTAGTATGAGATTCACATAACCACGCTGGAAGATCTTATCTAAAATGAATTCTTGAAAGGGTCCAAAAGTTGCAGCTTAAAGCAATTTTATTTATTTTTTAAAGTGTCCTTGGATAAAAACGGAAAAACACTAGTAATTTTGTTAAGTACCCCATAAAAGAGGCTCTTGTTTATTTGTTTCCATCTTCGGTCAGTAAACTCTGAAACAGTTTTTCGAGATTGCGTCTCGCCTTTTAGGCTTAAAAGATTTTCGTAATATATTTAACGTTGACGTAAGGCGCATGAACAGATAAATTTGACGACAAACGAGAAGCATTAGTGGCCAGTCGGGGTATTATTCAAATTTCAACTGGTAAGGCCGGCGTCATAATCCTCTAACGTACATGCACTTGAAGCTTAAAAAAGCTACAAAAAGGGACAGACTAAAATATGTGCAGTATAATTTTGTGTCGAAATTTTATGTTTGTTTCTTGGTGATTATTAGCAAGGTGACGGCCTCGAGGTTTAGGCGCGCGGTCGAGAATTTCGGCGGTCGCAGGTTCAAACCCCAGGCACACACCTCTGACTTTTCGAAGTTATTTGTGTATTCACAATGAATTATCACTTGCTTTAACAGTTAAGGAAAACATCGTGATAAAACCTGCACACCTAAAAGTTCTTAGGAATTTCTTAGGTGTGTAGTCCGCCAACCCGCACTAGGCCAGCGTGGTGGACTAAGGCCTAAACCCTCTCAGTTGTAGAGGAGGCCCGTGCCCAGCAGTGGGACTTATTTGGCTGATGATGATGATGATTATTATTAGCTGTGCACTAAGTTAAGGGTGGAAATAAATGTAAAGAAGTTGTTATAAAAACAATACTATTTAACTTCATAGCTTTTTAGAAATTTAATTGCCAGGCCCAGTTAACATGACTCCCTCTTGTTCGCTCCCCATGCATGCTAAACATCAAATGACCTCCGTGATTTGATGCCATAGATGCCTGTTTGCATGTATAGCGATGAGTAATTACGAACAGACTGGACTTTTGTTTTCTGGAATGTAGGCTTAAAAAGTTTTTTTTTTACATATTGTCCCTCTCTATTCCATTATCATACATGCGTATTGCTTATATTATTCGCAAATATAGTATACCGTTTAGTAACTTTTACTAACTTTCTCTAAATACAATTTGTCACCTCTAAATTGCGTAAACGACTTCGACAACGGATACGCGTCCTCTATATTGCGCATTTCTCTCGGAAATTGGTCGTGTGAATATGTATTAATATAATATGTTGACATAAAACAAGATTAATAAGATATTCATGTGAAGAATCGTTGAGATCATCAAAATTTTATCACAAATCGGTCATTTTGGTATTTTAAAACTGTCCACGTGAATTCAAAATTCTTGAAGATTGCCTCTATTTAGTGTTTTCGCGCGAACAAGAGACTCCGCGTTAAATTTCCGAGTCAGACAAAGTTTATTAGATTTACATTAGGATAATTATTCACACAACAGTGTCTGAAAATGAGCTTGAAAAACGGTAATAGGCTAGCCCTTTATTAAATATACGTTGCGACACGTGGATGTAGAAAAATATGAATGTGCCTGCTCTGAATGCCTTGAAAGCCCAACACTAGTGAGTTATTGAACTAAAAAATTAGCGATCCAATTATCGCGAAATATATTTACATGGTTAAAGGTAAACAAATGGTCAATTCTATTGCACTGTTTGCTTAGGCGACATGTGTAACGGCGTGTACTCATTTGCACCGGTTCTTACGTTAGGTAAACGTCTTAATCTGGACTTTAATAACGTGATATTAGAGTTCAAAATGGCATTATTGACCCTAATGATGACACTGGCTTCTATTAGGGGTCGCATGACGTGACTTCTGTACCGATAATGTTAGAACCTGTTTTTTATGGTAATATTCATATGACCCGTAGTCCGAAGTAGCCAAGTGTATAGGATTTTGTCTGCGAGTAGAATTTTAACAAGTTAACAAATTTTTAGTTTCTAAGGTGAAAGGTTGTCAGCGTCTGACATTAGATTTTTGAAGATTACTGTTGGAAGTCGGTGTATGCGTCTTACAATGCCAAATTACGTTTGCATGTAAAGTGAAAGGATCATGATTTTACTTGTTGTTTTTTACTGCTTAGTTGATAAGAAAAAAAATTAAAACTAGTCTACTAGTTTTTTCTAGTCTTTGTAGTAGTTATATGTATATGATGGAAATGACTATGAAACAACGGGTCGCAGGTTCGAACCCCACGTCAAGATACGTTGTTTCGAATATCGTACAGTACCGAAGAGTCTAACTTTATTTCTGATTTTCAATGGGATTTGTAATGGATGGACGGTAAAAATATTTATTTCTACCATTCTGTACACGCAGAATCGTCGAAAAAAAAAACATATAATTAAATAATGTGTTTGAAACGTACTGAATAATGTCAATTATAGCTTTTCTCACCTGTAGATTAAAACAGCAACCGTGAGAATAGGGACGCCCTAAGACTCCACTGTAATTATCTTGTATGTTTTTGGTGATAGGTATCACGACACTGATAAAAATAATTTCTTAGTGAAATTAAAATCAGGTCTACGCGTGGGAAATTAATTTTAATAAGTACTTATGTCTTAACGCTCAGTGACAACAGCTTTTAAGTGATTCGTGTTACAACTGATCTGTAGCCTAAGTAATCTTCTTGAAGCGACTGTTGTATTATCGCGTTTTGTTCTGTTAGTAAGAATCTAGGACCTAACATTTCTTATCCATGGGTTGGACTATTTTTTTCTATCTCATTAAAGATTAGTAGTTTGCTTACATTTCTTGTGGTGTCGTGAGTTCTAAGCGTCATCACTAAGCCATAGTTAAGACATTCTATGATCGGCTAAGCTAATTCCCAAGAACCACCTTTTTTCACAGTGTTCAAATATTGTATCGAAATATATGGTATAAGCTGATTAAGCCAACAAATAGGCAATCAATTCCACACTACCAACATCGAGTAAAAACCTAAATACACGGAAACGGTTTGTACAATAAGAAATTTATGTGAGTGTCTACAATAAATAAAAATGCTTTACATTTCATCTCTCTGTATGTGTGCCGTTGATAAATCTGATCCAATTTACATAGACGTAATTACGACACGGAAAATACTCGCCTTCACTCACAAAAAATGAACATCCATTGCTTCTCGCTCGGTAACGATGTGTAGCGTGGATGCCACGTCAGGCTCCCATTAAAATGCTTGCCTATAATATGTTGCGTGAAGATGTGAAAAAAAAGACGAAATATGACGTCATACCTTATTCTAATGTTACACGGACGAAGTCCTTCAATAGAGATTATTAAGCACGCTTCTGATGGCACTACAATTGAAACGCACTAAGAATGATTGTAGATTGAAGTTAGCAAGCTTTTTGCTGCAAATTGTCACGCACGTGTCCCTAATCACGCAGATTGAATCCAATTTTTCAAAGGGCTTGACATTTAAAATTCCAGGAGCCATAACACGTAACTAAAGAAATAAAGCGTGAACACACGGCACGAGCCAGGAATGCGATAAAAACTAAAATGTAGGGGATAAGGGATTCGCAGCCCGCAAAGTTGCATGAATCTGTGGAAAGATTGCTTCGCCGGACACTTGATGGATTACTTGTGATGCGATTCAGGTAAATATAAAATGATAGCTGCGTAGAATAGGTTGTAAGCCAATTCGATGTCGGTTGTTACGAGGAAAATGTATTATGTTTTATATTTATATCGTACTAGCTGACCCGGCGAACTTCGTTCCGCCTAACAGTCGATTCTTTAATTTTTAGTTTTTTTATATTATGATACCTACTTAATTTCATTTTCAAAATCGGTCCAGCCGTTTCAGAGGTTAGATGGAACAAACAGACAGACAGACAAAAAATGTAAAAAACGTAATTTTTGTATATGTACCGTGTATACATCCATATGCATAATTAAAAAGCGGTTATTTCAATATTACAAACAGACACTCCAATTTTATTTATTTGTATAGAGTATAGATGTTCAATGCATGCCTATCGAACGAGAAAGTAAAATTAAATAAAGCAAACACAGGGTAAACAAGCTGCCGATATTTTCGACTATTTTTGGACATAATATATTAATTCAAAATGCTACAAACTTATAAATTGCATTATTATGTAGGAATATACTTGTTCATGGCAAACACCAGGTTACAAGACATATTAGGATGTTATACGATTAGTGTAAAAGTATAATAATCTGAATTCGAACAAATATTATCAAGATCCAAACAAACGATTTCTAAAAGTAATTTCGACAAAACAGATTGATATTTATGTATGCAAAATAAATAATAGTAAACAACGGCCGTGTGAAACCTTATGTACCAAACCATCTTCTCTTTGTTTCAATAGCACTCACGTTCCCATAAAATCTATTACTTGCTTAATTGGAGCTCGCGATTGTACTATTATTCTAAGTTTATTAAACCAAAAATTACCCAATGCAATCAATCAATACCAACCTCTTTGAAATAAGTAATAAAATGAGATTAACTGGTCGTTGCACTTCCGGTTGTAATTAAAAAATGGGAGATGCTCAAGTACTTTAATCCGTAGTTCCTCGCAAGAAGCCCTTTAACCTGGTTTAAGGCTCGTAAGTCAGATAAGACGGGTACGTTTCGTTCCTACACCTGTGTACATTGAAGTGTCAACTAGATAAGGCCAATGTTGGCTTAACGTCCTTAAGCCATTGTTTACAACGCTTTTTATCTCTTCCTTAATGTTCTGCTATCGCTCCTTCATGCTAATAGCTCCAGTGTATTGAACCTGTGGTCCTAGTCCCATTTTATTATCGCAATCGATTATGGCCATTTGTACGATATCTGTTCGCTATTTACGTGCAAAGGAAATATCCAGAGTGAATTCGAATAAGTTGCAATTTTTTTTTAAATTGACATTTACTGCATTTTTAACAAAGGCTTGTTATTGAGAATTCTAAATCAGAAATTTGTTACGGAATGAAGTCATTGCATTGTTTTATTCTAACATGTGACGAAATAGTTTCCTAAGCTAGTGTGACTTGGGCTCATAATGCAGTAAAAGCTAAAGGTCCAATTTCGCGTTCTACTTTAAAGTTTACTTTTTGCAAAACGTGCAGTTGTTTCGGTTTCGCGTTTATAAGGAAAAAGTTATGATTAAACAATGTTATATTGTAACTCGAGATTTGACTAATTTGTTTATATAAAGTGAATGCCGTTGTTCTTTTTCTGAGAATCTTACATACATCGTGTAACAACCATTGCCACTGCCCCGATAAATTTATAGGGGGCTAACAATAGTAATTTATTGTCGAATAGTGATAGAGTGTACAATGTACATACATTATATTAAGAGCGCATTTTCATCTCATTATTAATTTAAATACGTACGCAGAATACTCTATTCAAGTACCAAATTCCAACGCTATAATATGGCATATTTGATATAATTCTCTCATTGTGTATTTTAACTGGTAGAATATAGAAAGGATAATCCCATAGTGCGGGTCTAACATAGTGTTCGGAATTTGTGGCGCTATACAATTTCAATCTAAAAATGCATTCAGCTACTTAAAAACAGTCAAAGATTCAGCGTCATGTAATTGCAGATGGTATCTTTTATTTGTCACCAAACAAATACCATTTTAATGTTTGATTGAATTAATGTCCTTTATCCTGTGCCATCTGAATTTTTTCCTTTTTTAATAATCCCTCTCTTAGTTACGGCTTCCGATGTCTACTATAGAGTTCGTGCTGCCGCCTATTTCTAAACAATTCTCTTTGAACAGGTGCACGTGTGCTTACACAAGTTATTTTACTAACTATCGAGCATTCTACTCACGCTCGTCCAAGTCCCTCGTTTACTCAGCGCCATTACGTTGCACCGGTGGCTTGTTTTATTAAACTTTACATAATGACTTCAAATTGCGTTATTCCATTGTTGTTGTTGTTTTTTATTATTTAAATTTTAAACAAAATAAACTTGCATTATAGGAGAAAATTTACAACGTCGTCGTAAAGAAAAGATTTCTGCTTTTAAAACATGCCACAACGTAATAAAGTTATTCGCAAAGCAACTATTATCGCTTATTAGTCTAGGTAACCTAGAATAAATAGAACAATAAATGTACATACATACATATATACTTACGCCTGTATTTACCGCATTTCGCCAGGTATGTAGGTATGTATCGTACGGAACATTCCGGCAGTCAAGTAAAAAATAATATTTACAATTAAGTCACGCAGAATGATATACTTACTACATATTGGTAATGGCGATATTCTTTTTTTTTTTGATAAAATAGTAATTTGGTACTCGTATGTAGGTAGTCGGTTTGATTTTTGGTCCAAATCAAATATTGAATAAAATCCTTAACACTAAATCCGGAAAGTTTCTTTTAATTAAGTGATAGTTGTGTTTATATAATAATATAAAATCATTAATGCTACGTGTTACCTGCGCATTGCTTTTTACTTTTGATTGAGCATGCCGTGATTGCTAATTTGTCTTGAATGAATCCTTAGAATCAATGAACGTACTTTTATTTACTGTGGAATGTAATAGTTTTGTGATGTCAGGGGAATTAGCAAAATATATAAAAATATACTTGCTTGTTACTTTTAATTCTCGTTTGATGCTCGAGTCTATGAGGCTAAGGAGAACATAGCCAGAAAAACTAATTTATAACTTAATGGCCAAGATCAGAGGTCTCCCCTTAAAACAAGTATACTATACGATCAGGAAATTATGAGTTACTTTCGCAGGAACATCAAAGAGTTATTGTTTTCTGTTTTCATAAATTTTGATGGTACATTCGTCCAATAGCACCGCAGAGTCTAGAAATGTAGGATTTAAAAAAGTTGGAGGAACGTGGATACAATTGGATTGTATACATGTAGGTTGTAGGTACATACTTTTTGGATCGAGCCAAGAAAAGTTCTGTAATCTAAGGCCCTCATGGTTTTATTTTATAAAGGAGAGATGAAGATAGAATTCAATATCAGAGCATTCGCCGTACATACGACAGACTACGATATTGGTAATTTTAATTTGAGACACGTCAAACTTAGGCGCGCTTATGGTATATCGTGACGTGAAACCACTGACGTTGAATATGGAATGACCAAGTACGGACATGTGTAACATAATAAGATTGGCGTGATTTATTTATACACGTCTTGCTTGTGGGAACCTACGTCGTTTATAGATCACTTACTATTTAAATTTGCACTATACGCCTAATATTACCGTGCGTGAAATATTTTTGCAATTTTCAAAAGCCATTGAATCGCCTGTGTAAGTGTTTAACATTCCATTATGTGTTCGTTGGCAATATTAAATATATTAACCAACGATAAATGTGAAGGATAAATATAGATACATACTGTGATGTCCGCAGGAGATCTTTGAGTGCAGGTTGTTTTCAATTGAACATACTGTAAATCTTTCACGATCAGCATAAGATTTATTCCGACTGACAGGTATGATAATGAATAGACGTTTTTTTTATGGGAAAACGTATTTCATGCCATGGAAATATAATCTGGACTGCCTCGTTGTCTCGTGGCATAAGTATTTGCCGTGCGATCTGCAAAGTGTTATTGGGTTTTTCCATTATGAAATCCTTAGTAGCAGCACGGAGTCTGGATATGTGTTCGAAAAACGGCAATAGGCTCGCCCCCTATTACGTGGGACTGAGACATATAGGTACCTGGCGAAATGTGGGTGCAGTAATGCACCTCTGCCTACCCCTTCGAGGAATACAGGCGTGAGGTTATGTATGTATGTGGAAATATAATTTACAAGTGCTTTTTGCCTACATTCCTCATTTTTATAGAAATCATGTTTCTAGGGAGTGACAATTTTGTTTGAAATCTCAAGCATTTGCTTAATCGATAAAATCCGTCTATAGTTTAATATAATTGACGGTTTGGGAAACAAAACAGTTGCATGTAAGAATAACGTAATTTTTTTAAAAGTGTTGTTATAGTGATATTCATTTTATGTTCCTATTGCACACAAGAATAATAGCGATATCACTTATATTCAATATGACAAGACTTATTAAGCCGGCGTTCAAATATGACTATTGCAACATATTATTCAAAATTTATTGTAGGATATCGAAATTATACGTACTATAATCGTTTAACCTAAAATTATGCGGCGGAATTTATATTCCGCATGTTATAACAATTTATAATGTTCTTTTAGCGATTCGTATAACTTCTAAATTTATCAATCCTCATAAACACATCCAATATGACAGTTAAGGATAAAGTTATTATAAACATTCCATCACTTTGATTTCACAGCAACTTTTAGTTTGTCTATTCTTCATAATTGTTTACAAAACTCGAGCAGGCGATTGCTGAATTTAATAACTAACACGCGTTGAGTAGTTCTATAAATATTTAACTTGACGGCTTACACACCTGTTTCAGCGTTTATTCCACACCTGTCCATTTCCATACAATATTTCACGAAATTTGCCTATTATAACCATTGCGTTAACTCGTGTGCGAAACTATTAAATTGCTATTAAATGTCAGTGATGCAATTAGTTTTTTGTAATGCTTAAGAATTTTTTATTTTTTTCAAAAAACCTAGGGCAGTAGTTTATGGTACCTGCTATAATTCATTTGGACATACTGTTGAGTAGGTACGTTAATATACAATGTTAGGCATGGGTAGGCATGGTATGGGTAGACATTATGCTAGGCATGGGTCTCCCCAATGTGAATAAGAAAAGTTAGGCTTGGTAGAGCCACTGGCTGTAATTAAATCTTGTTTTTTTTAGGCATGTGTGATACAAAAGATTTGAATGATCGCTAATGAATAAATTAATAGTGTAATTCTTTGATAATAGACCGTTCATTCCAAGCGAAATTCTATGCTGTTTCAATTTATGTACACATTTATTGATTTTTTTTTGGAAATACGTCTACGATACGTATATTGTATTCGTATAGTTGTGTAATTGTAACTGTACCTCAACGTCAGTATCTCACTAGCACTACAGAAGATTTAATTATCGTTAGTTATCAATTGTTAATGCTCCGGTTGTTTAACACCGAGGGAAGTGCACTATTTCTTAATGCGCACACCTGCTTCACCGTCTTTGACCACATTCGGTTCCCTATGCATAGATGGTTTCCGCCACTCAGTGTTTTTTCATCCATCTTTACTATTCACGATAAATACAAGGGCCTTATGTCGTAATCAACAGATGTTTGGTGTCTATTATGTCCATTTACGGTTAAACTCTTTCAACGTTTGCGTGCTCATTAGCGGTTTAAAGCTTTGTATCGAGTCTATTACATTATTGCAATTATTTTCAAATGTTTACTCCATAAGTCGTGATGGCCTCGAGGTTTGGGCACGCGGTCGAGAATCTCTACGGTCGCGGGTTCAAACCCCAGGCACACACCTCTGACTTTTCCAAGTTATGTGTGTATTCACAATGAATTATCACGTACTTTAACGGTGAAAGAAAACATCGTGATGAAACCTGCACACCTAAAAAAAGTCTTAGGAATTTCTTAGGTGTGTAGTCCGCCAACCCGCACTAGGCCAGCGTGGTGGACTAAGGCATAAACCCTCTCAATGGTAGAGGAGGCCCGTGCCCAGCAGTGGGACGTATATGGGCTGATGATGATGATGATGATGACTCCATAAAGTCTATCACAGCGCCGACTTTTGTCCATCCATTGTTTTATATAGAACTTTATTGAGCTTTTTATTTCTATAATTGACAATTTTGTTAGTGTAATATTAAAATTGAAATATCATAATTATGTGCGATTTTTTTATATTTTTATACCCATTAAAAGTTAATAAGTAATAGAAAAGTCAAAGATGTGTGCCCAAGGCTCGAAGCCATGACCTTAACCTCGCATTCTTCACCCGAATTGGGAATACTGTATTTTGCCATAATAATTTTATTTATGAAAACACATTATTACTAATTTTGAAGATTCCCGTTTGATAGTAATTGCAATTAGTGGGTGATGAGAGTGAACACATAAACTTGATAATAAGTCAGAGAATAGTAGACGAACAATGAGAGGCGCTAGGTGGGCGAAGACGGTAGCGTCACGGGTCGGCGGCTCCGGAAGGAACCCGCCGTGGGAACTAGCCTCACGCGAGACCCCCTTATTCGTCTGCATAATGTGTTGTAATTAGTGCACATGTACTAGTGCAGGAGGGTAGCGTCAGCCGTGAACAATTAAACTTGTGTCAAAATCGCTGATAGCTAACTTTTATGCCAGAGACAAACGAATCATTGGTAAGCATAGCACTCATAAACCACTTCAAAAAAATCATAGGTCTTATATTTATCAATTACTTTGCTAGTAATGCGTAAGGAATGGTATGAACTTTTCCTAAAAGCACTCAGTCATATTGATGTGAATATCCGCAAAATAAATGAAATACTTCGTGAAATAAACTTCTGTCAGTGTAAGTTCAACAACATCTTAAAGTGGGAGACCTAAGTAGTAGAGCAGTTATTTATAGAATTTATTCTACAGAGAACCGAAATCAGATAATAACATTGCTTTATTAACTACTAGTGGACCCGACAGATGTTGTCGTGTGCACAATTTAAATTAAAAATTTCATTTTTTTTTCAATCTAAACCATTCTTAAATCCACCTGAAGACACAAAAAATTCATCTGCCTTCTTTTGAACAAAAAAATGAATTGTTTAAGATTTTAAACCATTCTCGAATCCACCTGGATACACAGAAAATTTCATTAAAATCGGTCTATCCGTTAAAAATTAAAATCCCAGGCATATATACTATATCTGTTTGGATAATCGTCCTAAGCATAAAATGAGAAACTTGAAACCTTAGAATAAGAACCTTTCCTTTGATTATATATGGTTGCGTGAATCACATTACTTAAAAGTTTTCTTAACATAAGCCGCATTTCATTGCATAGTTTAGGGTGTTTTAGATTTCGAACAATGACTACCGAGCCCGCCCTCAGTTGTAAATTGTAAACCAGGCACAACCAAGAAATTTAAAAATTCAGTTGGATAATGATATAGTTTCCTTAGTTACACAAAATAAATTTCTGAACGCACGCATAAATATTTGAAAACCAATAAATATGTCAATCCCTTTTCATTACTGACACTATTCTACATTTAAAAAAATATAAAATATGCAATTATTCGAATATTGTGGATATATGTTGTCGATTCGAAACCTTTATTTTAATAAGTTTTTTGATTTGAGGGGACCTATAACCATATCGACGGGATAAACTTTAAATGTTTTACAGGAAATTAGGTAGAAAAGTTTATATGGTAAAATAAAATTGTTATATTTACTATCTTCTCGCAATTTTTGCATATTTTCTCACCGTTTAAACCTTCCCTGAACTACGACAAACATTTCAAAACCAAAATCAGCTAAATTGGCCCAGCCGTTCTCGAGTTTTAGCGAGCCTAACGAACAGCAATTCATTTTTATATATATATAGAAGATTATGCAGTCTTCGTGTGCTTGGTATAAGTGCAAGAAATCTGACAATAGAAATCCTAATACCTACAATAGATATGTATGCGAATCTGGATCCGAGTGGGGACAACAATAGTATTTTATAAGTTTCCTGTTTTTTATGTCTCTTTCAATTCCATTGAATTAAAAGAACATCTGTAAATCAAATATAAAAAATTACCTTTGAAGTGATTACGTGTACTTTGCAATTTATTTATGGAAAAACGCAATCGGAATACGTAAATGCTTTATGTTTAAACAACTATTAAGCTGTGCAGTAAATAGGTACTGAATTATAGCTGAGTTTACTTTATTTGTCAAAATTGACAGTCCGAGTTCGTTTTACGTTTTTGTAGCCCTATGAATCAATATAAATTGAAACAATCATAAATATCTTCCTTTTTTTGTATTTCACAATATTTTTTTACTTGAAAAGAATCCAAAGCACAGCCAAATAAGTCGTGAACCGACCAATTGTTTTTAAATTGCTTAGAGCTGCAATACTATTTCTTCACTGGGAAGGTGTAATTTGACCACCATTTGCTCATCCAACGATTTTTATTCTTACTGTACGTAATTTATCACTTTGTTACTATTAAAATTTAGTAATATAACTAAAGATCAATAGTAGATTTTTGGATTCTGAACAGTTTTTTTGTTTTAAGACAATCAAGTTTATATTTCAATAAATGTTTCTACTTGACTTATTCATTTAGCAGCACTTGCAATATTTTTTCAAAATAATGAAATAAATGACTATATTATACTTAATCACAAATTTAGACTGCATAAATTTCCTACTGCGATAAAAAGATGTCATTTTTAAGAAGCTGATATAAGTACTTCAAATACGTTTTATTGTCTTCATGTTTTTTTAATGATGAGTCTTTAAATTGAGATTCTTGGTTCAATAGAGCATAATGGACTTTTAATTTTAGGTATCTCTTGACATATCATGATGCAAAGTATAAATTGATATGAAATGGCTTCATCAGCTATGCTATGTTTGTTTTCCCACAACGTGTGTGGCCGGAAGTATATCATCTTTTTAACTATAATATTTGACTTCCTATAATTTAAGGTCACTTTTTTCCTTTTATTGAAGCGGAAATAATGCAATCTCGAAATAATTAGACAATAACGCAATAATACACGTTTTATTCATGTCATTCGTGTAATAAATTGTGAGAGTTTCCCTCTCTCGTGCTGATTACTTATCTTTGTTTTATGAGAACCGTGTATGGACTGTTTTATACTTGTACTCTGTCAGTTAAAAGCCTAGATTTTTGACTCGATTGTACGTCATACCTCAATCTACTATTTTTATAGTAAGATGTAATGTAAAAACGCTCTAAGTAAATAGAATAGAAACGATAAATGAAAATTGAAACTAATCTGTCGACCTCACGTTTGACCCCTCTTTACAGAAGATTAATCGGTCTGTTGGGTTTTGGACACACTTGTATTCAATAGATTTAGTCGCATGACTTGATGCTTCATTGCATTGCTCTTAACGGCGTTTCCCTTTATAGATACAAAAAAGTGAAATACTCGGTTTAATTGATACCTCTTAAAGGGGTGCTGTTGGTCTAGTCAGTAATAATGTGTTGGAGTGCCTTTGTCTGTGCTTTTAGGCCAAATGTATGTTAATTTTAAAGTAAATTTGCCGAATAATCTATCTCTCCACCTTCTTACGTTCTATTTTTTCAATATCAATTTACTGTATTCGTTTTTTGACCACCAGATCTTCTAATTTCCTGAAAGCACGCACAAGTTTACTCCAACACGAAAGCTAAAACGATGGTCCGATAGATAGCCCGTTGCTATATTATGTTGCTAATGCTATGCCCGTTGTAACTGTTCGTGCAGAGGACAGAATACGTTGAAAGGGTGTAGAAGGCAGAGGGGTTCTACTATCAATTTCACTCAATTTGTCCGTGTACGCTGAACCGCAACTCCGCGGGCAATTTTGATGACTCATCCATCCTGGCTGTCTTCAAGGATGCCTTAAGTGACGAACTAAAAAACCGTCATTGTCTGCAACAAACAATTGTGGAGCCGAGTCGTAACCGTCGTCCGGCCATAGACCGCAACTGACGTTTAGTATCCAATTTTACGGGAGCTTTTAAATATTCAACCAGATTACTCGTGATATTTACAGCGGTCATAAAATATGCTTAGAAGGGACTAGTAGTAAACTTGTAGACCAATAAATAATGTTACAGATGTGAATTTTAAAATGGATTTTATAAGGTTTATCATGGTAAAACAAATTAAAGTTACACGTTACAGCATCTACATTGTTTCAATGGAACAATGACCTAAACTGAACGTAATTTATTTTATACTCTACATTTTTATTATCATTAATTACATAATTCAAAGTGCGCAATTACTCTCGTGAGTCACGCTCTAACATTATTAAATGATGAAAGTGAACACATTAGCGTTATGTAGGTTTTGCAACATAACACAAAAAGCCGTTGCTTCTAAATATATGTATGTAAAGGCATATTCTAATCTGGTCATCAGGGCCCGCCTTAGCCACAACGCAAGACGTGTGAGAAAATCAGCGATGCACAACCGACGGACCACGGCTCGACTAACGATCTAATTACGCCGGATAGGTGAACGGTCAAAGGTTGATCACACATCAGGATACAAGGGGGTTACAATGAGGAAGCTATGTACGATACGATTAGGAAGTCTATAAAAGGAACCTGCGTATAAGGCACTATGCAATTTTATTGTTACACGTTTGTTTCTTCCTACATTGTGAATGCTCTTCTCGTGGTATTGAGATACAATTGAGCAGGGACATTAATTGTGGTACGCACCGACCCGTAGCGCGTATCCTGGGAAACAAATACAATAATGGCTAAATTATTCTATGTATGTTAATAGCGAACGCTAAAAGAGTTGTGGCAAAAAAGTACTTGATTTAGGTGAAGTGGCTTTAATAAAAATATTAATGTTATAGAGGTATGTGAAGGCCGTCACACTAAACTAGAAAACAGGATTGTTGAGCCACGAATAACAATTGTTTTGGTTTATGGTAAATGATTTATGGTGGGATCGCGGTTATACCATATTTCTCTTTGAATTACTATTTTTTTTTATGATGTGTAAGGAGAATACAAAAATAATCCATATTTGTTTATACTGAGAAATGTATATGTATACGTTATATACGTATTATACAACGACAATGTAAAATAACGTTATTAAAAATATGGGTATAGTTATTGTAGGCATATTTGTGTTTAAGATCCGTTTAGAATGAAGGTGCACATCATTAACCTTTCACGTTTAATATTTTATATAACTTTATGACACTTCATTTTCCTAGGGAAGATTATACTCGAGTTGTATATTTATGGCTGAACTTAGAGAACATAAAACTAAATTAATTTCTGTTTTCTGTCTACTTTGATGTGATAAATTAGTTTTACTGTGCTTAATAAATTAAGTGTGAATTTAGAATAGTATGCACTAATTGACATAAAATTATTAGGTACAGAGTTTAAAAAAGCTACTGAGTATAAAACTGGATATTTATTATGTATACTCTGTCGGAAATCCAACTTATTTCAATTTTAAATGTCACAATGACATCTTGCATCATATAAAATCACATATCATATTTTTAATGCAAGTCACTCATGACAAAATCAATTTTAGTTATAATGTAAGTGTTTTGGAGAAATATGTAAACTTGCATTAATTAATTAATAATAAATAAATAAATAAATGATCAATGAAACATGAAAAGGAATTTAGAACACCACTTTACGGCCGTTGTGAAAAACCTTTAATAAAAATATTAATTTTATTCCCAAAAGAACCCATTTTCACAAACGGACGATATGATCTTTGGTTGATTCAGATACCATTTTTAAAATTGTTTTATAATAGTGTTTTCCAATCCCATGTCTCCCACGGGTCGGCGCTTGCGCACCCAGCCACGCGCTGAACGAGGCTCGATCGCCGTGAGAAATTATATTCCGGTCGCGCTTCGTGGATTTCTTATTACAATAATATGTTTGAGTTCATGCTAACAAATAGCTTTTATTTCTTGAGTAACAAATATAGACGACTGGAATATTTAACATTATTTTGGCTCAATTGAAATTCATGAGTATTTCCCTTGTAAACTCTTGACGGCTGATGACTGTCATCGATTGTGAATGATCGCAATATATTATTAATTATAAAAAACTAGTAAACACAACTTTTTTATAGGAATAATCAAATATTATGTTATCTTTGCGAAATTATGTGCCTCTGAAAAGTAGATTGTAATTCAGCTTTTATAGGTCGTTAAGTTAAGATCAATTCTAATTAATCATTTACGGGATGTGTAGTTACATATCCACTTTGAACTTTTGAATTGTGTAATGTAAACAAATTGGATTCGAAGTATAGGCTTCGAATGAGAGTCATTTTTGTTCTCAATTCACCTGTCTGAATTTCAGATAATGTGATTTCTCTTATTCAAGCTGGCTCTATTGAATATAGAGGAGCAATAGGAAAATCAACATCTCACGGTGTTCAAATCAAAAGATCATTTAGAGGCAACCTGATAATAAAATACAAATAAACTGCGTAAACGACTATTGGAGAGTCGTTAACCTGTACTCTCTTGACTATAAACTTAACATCGGGAACTGTAAATGTTGCCAGCGCTAAAAGAAAACATTTATCTTTTTAAGTTGTTACACAATTCGAACTTCCTACTAGGGATGAAAAGGAAGTACTGAGAGGCTGAGCAAAATCAAAATTCGACCGAGATACATATTTCCACGGCTCGAGCCAAACCGGTCCTAATGTGTTCGTGCGATACTGTTCTCGATCCAGTTTCTATAAAATGTGTTCTAGTATGTAAATTAATAGAAGATGAACGATGAAATTTATTAATGTTTTGTTGGATAGTGATACTATGATGCTGACCCGCGGAGATGCTTGTGACGTTAACACGATATAAATTAATAAACCTAACATTATACCTGACCTAATAAATATTATATTATTTATTTATTTATTTATACAATATAAATTAATGTGCGTGCAAAATACTGTTTACTGAACAAAACAGTTACAAGCCATTAGTGCTTTGAGTAAAATTTATCAAAATATTGTATACAAATTTGCAACCTCAACAAAGTCCACATCCGCTGTGTAGCAGAGTTTTGTATATAGCCGTGAGAATCGCGTGTTGTTTACGTCGTTACGGCACCCGCATCGACCTGCGGCGGTGTAGTGTTTGATACTTCTTGAAACTTCACTAATCTGGGAATCATCCGTTACAATGGATGGCATGTGAAGATTATTGGAAATCGATTGTTATAGTTATTTTCATTGAGGCTTTCCATTTTGCAATAACGTTTACTGCCGTAACTTTCTTTACAATACTATTTTCGTGATACAAATGCCATTGACTTACGTATTTCGTCATTGTATACATTACTCATCTAATAGGCATGGGTCCATTACTGGACGCAGACGCTTAGTCCTAGTTTTGTGAAGAACTTTATGGTATCTTTCTTTATAATGTTTTCCTTCGCTGTTAAAATTTGTGATAATTCATTCGGTACATACATATACATAACTTCAGTAAGTCAAAGGTGCATGATTGGTATTCTATCTAATCCGCGAGTTCAACCAGTATTTTAATTTAGCCCAATGTGTTTGATCATTTAAACCATTATGTAATTAAATTTTTACTTTATTTATTTATTATTGTAATCATATTATTAAGAAATTGGTGTGAATACTTTTTATTAAGTATATTCATGCGCCTGTCCGTATATAAGAGCAATCAAAACGTAAAATTTGCTGACACGTTTTCTTGAGGCGCTATAGTGTTGTCTAAAGTAGCATACGATGTTTCACTTTGTTCACACAACGTTGGCATTGTAGTTTTAAAATTAACATTGATTACTGCGTTTAAACATTCTAATTGCTTGGGGAACTGGCATATACGCTCAGAAATAAAACGGAAAATTTGAAAACATTTATGAATTATTTTGAATGCAATTTATTTTAAAGACATAATTTAAAAAAAAAGATTAGGCCATTTTAATGTTGTGGCAATTGGCAATTAAGTTTGAATAAAATATTGTGAATAATCATCTTTAAATGTCAAGTTAGTTCACCTATGAACATACCTTTTTGTATGGCAGTATTCCATCACTCAGTAATGTAAGTGGCACTGAAAAAAAGCGGTTGCGTTTGCTCTTAGGTATGTATAAAATATACAATTTTGCCTATCATTCTTGCATATTAAGTAAAATATGATGCTGATAGATCAGTAGCATTGTGGCCATTTATACTAGTATATTGGGAAACGTATTTAACCGAAGTTCAACTATATTTGGAAAGCCTACTCTAACGGTAAAAGCCTTTTTGAGTGATGTTGGCGGGCACAAAACACGTTTTGGGTTTACTACGACCTACTACAAAATCAACAACGTACACAAAACGAGGCATGAATAAATTTGTATTTTAAGCAGTGTGTATTAAAGATGACTTTTGTCTGTTTATATTAGGAACAAGATAATAAAGGAAAGAGATAGTACGATAGTAGTAAAAAACTGGTTTATGGTGTAGTATAAGTACGTACTCTATATTATAATTATACCTGTATGGACATACATATTAATATTGTATGCCATGGTATGTGACAAACTATGAAGTACGATGGTTATCATTTTTAAATTGATATAGAACAAATGATTCATTAGCCATCTTTTGCTGTGGAAGTATTAATGCATAGAAAATGGATGTTTAACAATGAATGGTTAAATATCAGTTGTTTTAATATTTCGTTTTGTTTTCTATCATTGTGTACTGCAAAAAGAATGTAGAATGTATCTTTTTAGAAGTATAGAACATAATTTAGATAGATTAGAACAAAAGTGATACGTACTATATGTTTACATGTTATGAAAATGGAGTCTGTAGATTGGCTTATGTTAAGTCACTGTTGCTGGCGATTGCCCAAAATTCTCATGGATTGGGCGAGGGAGGAGTAAAGCAAGGTCAGCTTTGAGCTTTCAGCTATCTCGACAAAAGGAAAGGCGGTAGTAAAATTGTTCTTTCACTTTGGCTTTATCTGAGTCAGAACTATTGTACCAATCAGGCCACATATCTAATTTGGATTACTGCATAGATCTTTTGTATACTGTTTGGCAATCGAGCAACTGTGAGTGGTTGTTCAACGCTCTTCATGACGGAGAGACTCAAGAAAAATAACGTATAAAGACACTACAGTGTGGTTTTTCCACATTAAATAGGTTTTTTATGCATTCCGTATAACTATCTTTACTAACGTAAATAAAAAGTTATTTAATCACTTATAATAGCTTTCATTCATTTTATTTCTAAACAAAGATCTTCTATTAATATAATTCTATTTTAAGGTCATGTAAATAACTTTTTTTATTAAACGGAAGGGTAGGAACGCGTGAACCACGCCTGATTCGTGATCGTGTCGATACAACGAGACTTAACAAGTTAGTTGTTGGAAACCCAAATTGTTTGATTTGTAAAATATATTCAATTTTATAACAAGAGCATAACAACTTCAAATAAAATTTTACAACTCCAATTTTGTTTAATTAAGGATTCTTTTTATGTATAGCGAACGGAATAACTGTTATTAAAAAGCGTGTAAAAGTTAGTTGATCGCTGTAATGGTAGTCGCATTTTTAGGTAAGAAACTGTAGTTTTTAAATTACAAATTTGATTTTTACTATATTTTTTTATTTAAATTATTCAGTATATATGAAACACGTACAAAGATAATTATAGACTGAGGCTTGAATATGAATGTAGGAAAACTTATAAATTTTAAATATGTACAGTAAAATATCTGGTAAATACGACAGGTAATAGTCACAAGGGCTCAAACTGTGATTTTTAGAAACTATGTAAGCAAGGAATATAATTGCGCTCTAACAAGGTGGAAAATAGCCAAGAAAATTAACATAACATTAACACTGTGAAGGAGTATTGTTTATTAATAACAAGCAAAACTATTTTTTATTTATGCAGCTTATATTTCGTGTCACCAATGTAAAGTATATATTAAAACTGGTTGGAATTATTGCAACATTACAGGATGTTACTGGTTTGGAGTATAATTAAATTTGCACCATTCCATAAGCGTGTAGGTTATGTCTAGTTGCTTATTATTCTGCACAGCATGCTGTTGAGTATAGCATGTTGTAACTTCCACTTTTTTAGCACATATTGCAACTTTTTTCAGCTACCTTATAACAGAACCTACTTTAGTTATATTTCTTTCTTTTGCTTTGGAAAATTTAGTTTTGTAAATTTTTGGATGAATTGAAATGTGTTATAAATAATCGTGTTGGAATAATATTGAATATGTAATTTAGAAAAAATACCAAAATTACGAATTATAAATATGCCATTTAATACTAAAAATAGGTTACAATTAGGTTAATTATATATTTTTTTGTAATCATGGTGCAGAACTGCTGGTGTTTAAATATAGATAAGACTACATATTATGTACCTGTACGTTTAAGAATCTTTCAAAATATACAAAATTGTCAAGGCATTCATTTGAATTTAGTGAAACATGAATATGATCTTAATTTATAATAGCTGTATTTCCTTTTTTCATAATTGCTAGTTACCAGAACTGGCAGTGATAAATGAGGAGACATCATTAACACATGTGTTTAATTACACGTAGATACCAGTTAAGTGCGTTTCTGTCAGCATGTTTTCTTATTAACGCAATCCCTTCTGCGTTCCTTCGTACAAGGAATGCTTGGTGCGCCGTTCTTATGTTTTAAAAATATATGGCTTCATGACGTGCTCCTTTTGTGTAGGCTTGAAACTTCCAAGGCTCCTCAGATGCGAGTAATTTGTATCAAACTTGTTTTCATGTCGAAATTTTTGTTATTGATTTATTCCTCCAGTCACACGAGCAGGAGCGTATTATGTTTAAAAATATAAGGATACTGTAATTATATCAAAAAAATATTCCAAGTAGTTTTTAAGTGAATCCCCTTTGATCATTTTGAAAGAGGGAGTGGTGTTTTTCTTCATCCACGTTTAATACATTAGCGGTACTCATTTTTCGGTATGTTTCCTAATTCTGTACTAGACCGAGGATTTTCGAAATGAAAAAACCAATGAGTATTTGTGCGACCTGTATCCAAATCTGGCCTGCGACCTTTACGCGCCAATTCTAAACAAGGAAAACTATACGGGCAAAGTTTTGTCCAGACATTTTTTATTAATAATGATGAATGTAAACTTTTTTTTTTATAAAAATAGATTGTTGCTGTAGATCTTACATTAATAAAAAAAATTCAGACACACATTGCGTCACGATTATTTTTATCGACCGCAAAACGTTTGTTTATTTATATGAACTTAACACCTTCAGACTGCTGTTAATAGTCACATAAACCCTATTATTTACAACAGATACGAACTACTTTCGAAACCGTCTATTTCCACCTATGATTCGGCTGTAAAAATAATAATAGGTATCTCTTTCATCGTCTCGGCAACATTTTATTTCTCACTCAGCTACACAGAAACATATAATTGGAGCAAACTACTGTGCAATTACATAGGTATGAACTGTGGTGCAAACACTCGGGTTTGATCATAGCTTATACACGAGTTTATATGTTAGAATGTTATTCAATACTCTAAGCTAAAACTTAAAAATATACTTTCATCATAGCTATTTTTCTGATAACTTTCATACGACCACAAACGGACAGGCTGTACTTCACCATACAAAAGTGTAGATAAAATTGTATCTTCAAGAAGCGATCAGAAGAATATTAATTAAAGAGTTATTAAGCATTGGTTTACGCTCCTGATTCCTCATGAAACTCCGCTACTTGCTTAAAACTTTATAGTATAAGGAATCCCCTAATGTAAGAGTACACAAGAAAAAATAGAGACTTTAAAAACTACTTCATGATGGTTCCTTATTTTTGTTTTGGTATACTGATTTTGTCTTATGAGCGCGGCAGAATGATTTACAAATCTGTGTTTCTTATAGAACCACATGAAGGGGATACCTTGGTGTTGAGTAATATTATCAAAAGAAAAATAGCTACTACGTTAAAAAACATATGAGCAACGAGTTAACTCTTTTTTTGTTATCATTATAGAAAAATATCAAAACATTTAAAAAATATCACGATTTATACTATGAATTGGTTGTTGATTTATCATAATAGAGTTCAAGAGCACGATGGCTTTGTTCTGTTGGACACGTGCGCGAGAGACAAAGGGAATATGATAGCTGTATGTTTCGGGAAGCGAGCACTGTTACTACTTTGTGGTAACTGCCAGCACGATATTGCTACACTGAGCTTTCGTAACTTGTATTACGCACATGTACCTTTAAGGAGCACGCGAGATAACATAATGTTTCATTTAAAAATAATGTGGTACATTTATTTGTGTATTTTGTTTATGCGTGCTGATTCAAATACTAAAATCATACATAAATAATAGTAGCTTGTTGTTGATATGGACATTATTAATCGGTTATGTGATGTTATATTATATTACTTACTATTTTATTTTATTATTTATGGCTATAAAGCTTTTATGTAATAAAAAAATGAGATTTCGAGTAGTGATGACGGCGAGGTTTGGGCATGCGGTTGAGAATTTCGGCGGTCACAGGTTCAAACCCCAGGCATACACCTCTGACTTTTCGAAGTTATGTTTGTATTCACAATTAATTACCATGTACTTGAACAGTGAAGGAAAAAATCGTGAGGAAACCTGCACATCAAAAAAAAATTCTTAGAAATTTTTCAGGTGTGTAGTCTGCCGACCAATCTAGGCGCCTATAAGACGATATAAAAAATATCTTTTACGAAGTTAATTATCTTCTTGGGTACTTGTAGCAGGTGACATAATATATAGCCACAGAACATGTCATCGCTTAACAACGGAAGGTGAATTATAGTGCTAAACTTTTTATATTTTGATCCCGAGCGCGGACCCCTCTGGTGCCGATATGTGTTCTCTCGCACGTTCAGCCCATTTTTTCAAGCCCACCTGCCCGGCCTTACAAAAACTATAAGCGGGGCAGGTAGTACGGATTATTATTATTTTTTATTGAGCCTTAATCTCAAAAGGGAAGACTTATAGGCATCCACTGCATTGCAGGCTCACTGAGATTAATTTTATTACTGCATTGTTCAATTCATGAGTAAAATAATATATAATAATAAGATTTATTTAGGTAGTAAAAATCAGCCGTTTTTGTACGACTTGTATTTTTTTGTTTGTATACGTTTTTTTTAAATATACCAATAAATGTGTGTCTAGTAGTCACATTTCTCACTTTTTTTGCTCATTTTAATAACATTTCGTTTTATGTATTAATTATAATACATTACATTTACATCTCAAACGTATAATAGGAACATATTAACACATTATGTGTTGGCACACGTACCACAAAATGAATTTGTATTTCACCTTTAGTTCTAATGTTGAGTCCCGTCCATGGCCCCTGATTTTATATAAAACAAAATGGCCGCTTGGAAAGAAAGCCTCGGTGCCAAGGTCTCATTTTCGTAGGCCAACGTTTGTCGTAGCTCGCGGTAGAGTAGTTAGTTCCTTACTATGCCGTCGTGGTCGGCGTCGCTAGTGTCGTCGGCGGCGCGCCCGCAGCGTAACACTCCCACGTACGGTGTCTCATTGTAAACACAAAGTCGCACCAGTCCGCATGCGAGCCTTATGTTTTCCCATACAAATGGTTTGTTGTGCGAAATGAAAGTTATTGCAGCCGTGATGTTATGAGAACTGTGTTTTGTGTGACTTTCGACTGGATTGCTATCGAATATGACGAAGGCTAAGTTGACCAAAAGCAGTGCCCTGTACCACAGCGCGAAGGTGAGCCCTTTACTGTTTATTTGTTGATGTTTTTGGTGTTTCATGAATTAAACCTGTTTTATTTAGGATAACTCTAGATAAATGTGTCGAAATTATGTTCAATTACCTTTTGCGATTGTGATAACACATAGTTTTGATCCTTTAGTGCATTATTAATGTTAATTACTAGAATGAAGTCCGTGTTATGTTAAACTTAGCCACTTTCGAAGCAAATCTTGAAGAAATTATTTAAATTAAAGTTCCCTCCAATCCTCTATCCAATGAGATAATTCCATTCAGGCCGGTTCTGTTCAACGTTCGTCGTGAATCTTGATCCCTCCTCTCCCGCCTTCCCTGTAAAGGTTCGAGGTTCCAATTTAAAATAAACGATTGTATCTCGCATAGTATAGGTCAAATTTGCAGATGACTTGCATACATCCCTGTAATTTTTTACCTCTACAATTGTAAATATTTAATATTAATAAATCTTTGAAAAGAAAAGGTTATCACCGACATAACATAATATTTAATATAAGTAATGCAGCATCGGAATTTCACGTGTACTATACTTTGAAGCCATGAAGAAAAGACTTCAACGCACACATTGGAAAGAGAGGGAAGCATTTAAATGGAGAATCGTCCTTGCAAGAGCGAGCTAGATGCCGCGTGTTGCTGTTTTGTTTATACTTATTTGTATATAATTACGTACAGGGATTTTGTGTACCGGTATGTTTGTAGGCAGGTAGTGGGCATTGCACGGATGGACGATCTCCCCATTTTTAAACGAAAAGGGATGCTCCGGTACAATAGGGCGACTTCGTACCAAAAGTGCACAAAGCTTTTATACTTTAGGGTATGGTTCGAATCGGACGGTGAAGTTAATGATGCGTGAATGAAACGATTCATTTGTTACATCGTTTAAGGCATCAATGAATTAATTATAAAAAAAACATGATTTTTTATTAATCAAAAGAGTTTCGTAGGATTGGTAGATCTATACCACTTGTGATAATGAGATGTGGGTATCTAATTTCAGTTTAATGATAGACACTGTTTTGGGGTATGGTAAAAAAGTAAATTGGCTAAAAGGTAGAACGTTCTTGGAAATCGGACACACGCTCGACTCAATTCGCTGACCGGTTCTCCAGCGCGGTCGTTCGCTTGATGTGCGAGGCTTTTATTATTTCTTATTTCAACCTCTCAATAATTTCACCTCCCATTAAAATCGACGCTTTGGAGTCTGCACTAGTTTTTAGAGATGGAAAAAAATTATTAATATTCTATCTACCGCAAAAGCTGTTGAGCTATCGTCTTAGCATATTTTACTTTTTAATTATAACGTTTCATTTGGTAAGATTAAATTTGCTTTTTATGAGACAAATGAAATATACAAATACATGTTTTTATTTCAATTGTTTGGTTTAAGTTATTCGACTGATTTATACCAATTGGCAAACATGATAAAGTCCATTTGAATTTATAATATGAATCAGAAAGCTGCCATACTAAATAGCATAAATATTATTAACTGTCAAACTGAGATAGGTATTCTTAGAAGACAACCGTTACATCGGAACTGCGAGTCGCTATAATATAAATTTACATAGATATTTGTTTCGCGTTCGTTGGAACACCTACGGGATATTTCATTTCTATCTACTAGATTTTCACAGAAATAGGCTTTCAAAACTGTTGTTTATGTATATAAAAGGTGCCAATTAGTGATCCCAGAGCGTATCTGTTTATGTTTATAGGTCATCTTGCCTAATCCTATAGATGACTCAAAATTAACACTCTAAAACAAAACGTTTTGATGTGGAAGAATCACCTTAAATTAAGATTAAGAACAAGTGAATAATGTATATTTTGTGTGTGTTTCAAATTATTTCATTCTAATTTTGTGCTGTAGTTTTCAATACGTGTACAAGCATCCATAAATGTACGTGTATAGCACAAGCTTGAAGAAGATTGATGAAGTAAGCAAATGTTTTAAGGCAATGGACAAATTGAAGGCCAAATCACGTTTCAAGTAGAAAAAGGCTAGTACACAACGTCACCTGCACTGTTTTGATTTGTTAGGTATAATCAAACGGTAACAAACCGTGACCGTCGTGTTACGCTACGCTTCCATCCAGTTGTTTGAACGTCTAACGTCGCACAGGCTACGTTTGTGTGTAACTGATCTAATTAGGATACGTACTTGTGGCGGCAGTCGGTACATTAGCCAAGAATTACTTAAGACTGTGAGATATATTCATGGAAACATAAAATGTGACAGTTTTAGTAACTATGCTTACCTTTTGGAGCTAAATTCAAAATTATTAACAAATATTATTATGTGCATACACGTACGCGCCCGCTAGGCCAGCGTGGTGGAGTAAGGCCTAAACCCTCTCAGTTTTAAGGGCTGATGATTATGTTAAATAAAAGTTAAAATATTAAGTAAAATTACTAATATATTTATTCGAATTCATTATTTAACAATTATTTATATCCACTAATTAATAACTTCGTAATTGGCATTTCCTAAAGATTGGTAATGATGCAATATATGTAATGAGTTTTATAAGACCGCTTTTACAATAGAAAGTTGTTCATGGTTTATTTAATTGGTACGCATATTTATGACATAACCGGATCTTATCTACATGTCAATTATTGTGAGAAATCTATTGCACGGTAATTGGCTACTTACTAATGAACTCAAATTTGCCATGAATCAACTCGCATTACCCACCGTGATAGAGTAAGCCCAGTTTATTATGTGTATGATTGGAAATAGAACTAGTTAAACAATGTTGAACCATCAATCATAATAACTGATACTAATCATTTGCATCAGATGATGTATATAGTCACGTAGTAGGTATATTGCAACATTGACAATTTACAAAGAGATACGATTAGATGATCCACAAATACTTGTTTTATGCGCAAAATTTGTGTGATCGAAGACTTTCCTAATTTCCGATACTAATTATTGTATTTATTTTGACGATTATTAAGAGTATTCATTTGTTTTTATTTTAAACCACGCTTGTGTACTTATAGACGAACTATTACTATTCCACTTTTTTCTTTTAACTAGCAAAATATTTTACATATATCCCAGAATTTATTCGAATATAAGGTAATGTTATAAGTAAATAAGTGTACCTGAATATTCTTGATAAACTTCTTTATCACATAAGGCCTACTTTCAATTTTAATGTTTTTCAAGACCCACGAGCGTATTTCATTTATCTATAATTTTTATACAATAATAAACAAAAAGGACCATCGCTTTATATTGTGTACAATTTATTAATACATCACAGTTTAGGCGACTCGTTTCCGTAGGGGAAGTGCACCGGCTATATTTCGATTCAAATTCATTTCCGCTCGTCGTCATTAGTTCAAAAGCATCGCACTGTATTTATCTTGATAGCGTTCGATTTGACTAATTGTTTGAAATAAATAACGATAAAAGGTGCAATTTAAGAACCCTGTTGTTCTTCTTGTTAAAAAAAGCCATTTATTTAGAGGGTATGCCACTTCCTATTTCTATCGCAAAATCAATCAAAAGGTACTTTTTGTAATTTAGGGTCACTTAATTTACTTTTACTGGTCATCGGATTTGTATAATTGTGCCCAATCACCGTAGATTGATGAGTTTCGCTAGTCGGAACTCTCGGTGTAGGATTGTCTATACATTAAGTTCGGTGTAGTCACAGCCATGGCCTATGCAACTATTAGAAGAAGAATGCGAACATTGATGACCTTCAAAACAAAATGACATACTAATAACCTTTATAATTTAATGACATAATAAACTTGTAAATATACATACATACGTAGAAGAAGTGTAAATATTGTCTAATACTTTATGCAGTTCAGTCATAATGGACATAGATAATAAATACACCCAACAGTTACATACATAGTTCTGATCCCACACTAAGACACACGTCTTGTGTCGTGGGTATCAGAAACTACGAAAGACTTTACGGTCTCACAAACACCCATACCCCGAAACAAATATTTGTGGATCACACAAACATTTGTCACAGTGCGGGGATCGAATCCGTGGCCTCTCGTTTCGCAAGCTAGTGTCTAGCCAACTGCACCACGGGGCTGACATGTTACTTTATTTCATTAATGTTTACATTCTTCGTGGATAAATACATCAGTTAAGAGGCAAGTGCAGTAAATCCGTGCGAGCTGACGTGTTCCCACGAGTAACGATGCGTCAAGCGCAAGTTTTTCTTCTAGATTATAAATTCAATGTGTTAGACGCATCACTGCCTCCCCTCTGTTACTCTAATAAAAACGTGTGTAAACTTACCCTTTATTTAGATGTATTACATTTGTTCAAAGAAACCATTTAGCACAATTACACAGAGTTATTGTGCAAGTAAATTACTATGAGTAGTCTGTTTCTTGTCCATATGAACACTCAGCGGTGTTATTTGTAAGTTTTTTTAGTAGTGAAAATATATATCTAAGAGTTCTTTTGTTATTTACATTAAGAAACACAATTTAACTTGAACAAAGTACTTTGTTATTTTTATTGGGCTAGATAATTTTCATTAATATTGCATGTGGATCTATTATATATCCTATGGAGAACTGATATTGATAATGAATATTAGTTTTACTAAATAATGTTTTCCGTTATGGTTAATAATGAAAGTTTTTAGTTCCTAACACCCTGTAAGGATAGAAAAAAAAAAAGATCTGACACCAGCGTCTTGACCCTCTTGTCAACTTGTAATACCTAATATTATAAAGCTATACGGTACTATTTGCGGAGTAATTACTACACCACACACATGCCCAATTATAAATTACAACTTATTTAATATAATTACTAACCTTTGCGTTATCTAACCATGATGGAATTATGTGTAATTAATAAGTTAATTTTAAAAGGACATATACATACAAATGTAGAACCACGCGCACTAGTCAGTCTACGTCCCGTGATGTTCGCGCTCGTAACTCGTTGCCCAGCCCGACTACGGGGAAATAAGCCGATGATTGCCTCGAAGGTACGAAGTTCTTGTACCTTAAGCACGTGCCGCGAACCCAGCACAGTCGTTGTGGTCACAGGACCGTACCACACTTACGCATTCTCTGTTCTAAATTCTATGCGTGTACCTTTGTATGTGCTTGTGCGTTTTTTTGTGTCCTTATTCGGTAACTAACACCAATTGACAAGATAGTGCAAATACTAGAACAGAATATTTTCATGGGGAATAGATTTAGACAGTGCCAACCCGCACTAGAGCAGCGTGATGGACTAAGGCTTAAACCGTATCAGTTGTAGAGGAGGCCCGTGCTCAGGAGTGGGACCAATATGGGCTGGTGATGAGACAGTAGAGATTTGATTGAGGATTAAAACGAGAACTCAAATAAATCAATGAATTAGGAACAGCAGGAGCTATAAAATTGTGGTAATCGTGGTCGGAGCTTTATGTTCGAGACATGAATCGGTAAACGCTGTCTTAGCAACCTGTTCTACTTTCAACTCCACTATCACTAACTAATCTTTGTCAAAACAATCTTTTGTTTCCAATATGATACGTATGTGGCTTATTCACTTTAATTTTGAGTTATCTGCTCCCATTTTGTTTTGCACAACGGTATATATATTAGGATTTATGGATATAAAGGCACAGGTTTATAAAATCAATTACAAATGTAAATTCAATAAAACTCAAATTTGCTGGAGATCTGATAATATTGATTAAAGAAAAACAGTGCCCAACAATGTTTTATTGTTGTATGATTCATTTACTTATTTTGTATAAATATTAAATTTAATAAATATGTAACACCAGCACTCACTCACGAACACAAATACTCACACCGCACCTTATACACTAAAAGCTCGCGAAGGAAGGTGAAACCGTATCAAATAGCGAATTTACCTTCCTCTCGCGGGCACGTCTTAACACTTTAGCATCTAAACAACACCACATATGATTTCAGTATAATAATAAAAAAAAAATAAAAAAAAAAATGTTTTAATTGAATATTGCTTTAATAAAGAAATAATTTTGTGTGAGTGATACCTACCACTCACCGAAACGCAATCACTAAATTAAATACGATAAGAGCTGCTTTCTACATATGTACGCGTAAATGTAGAATACCTTATCATAGTAAATATGAACACCAAAATTGTTTTAAAAATAAACACTTTTTAAAATCATTATCAACAATTCGTCCCTTCCATGAGCGGAAAATTTTATCTGGATGTCACAAGCGTCAAAGGCAAGCGCTGTGGCTCTACACACATCAGTGTCGATCACTTAACATGCATTTTGTAAGAAAAAACCTATTATGTGCTCACAATTTGTCTGAGCCGAGCCACAGTTCCTCTGTTTGCTCAAGGACAGACGCTTTGTTGCGTATGTTTGAGATGCTTTTATAGAAGCACAACGACATCTTCACATTCGTTTGGAAAAGATGAAAATTATAAACGCAAACATGTGTTTTTGTTGCCTCTTGGAAATTTAAAATGGTATCTGTATGGTTGGGTTGAAAGTAGATTAAATTCTTGCTAATTATTCAATTCTATAATCTGATAAGAGCTTTACAAATTTCGTAATACTACTAAAACAATTAGGTAGAGCAATTCAGGTAGGTAATTTGGAATGGCATTACCCCTTTTTCCTGCACCGTTATTTTTCTAGCGTGATTCCACTTAGCATTAACAAATTGCGATAGATGTCGTGTGTCGCGGCACTAACTGTATCCTAGTTACGTGACTGAGAAAAATCACCATTTATCTGCCGCTACAAAGTAAGTTTTGTGCACGTGAAGCTAATCGCTACCGGGACTGTTTGCACGGCGCGCATCTGTCATCCTTCCGCCTAGCACTGTATTTTATTGTTCTATAGAAAATTACAATATCACAAACGAGCACTTTTATGCTTCTTTAAGCTAATCATTGTTTGCCTATTTGCCCTGTATTTTTGTCAAATGAGAAAATAAAGAATTACCTAAGTAAGATTACTGCGAACTGTATTCAATATATATTTTTCTGTTTGTTAAAAGACATTTTTATGTTTGTTATTTATATTGATAATCGTTTTATATTTTATTCATTCATGCTGAAATATCGATATTCACCTCGAAATTTCGAACGATTATCATAATTCATTATTATTATAGATAAGCGTATTTTAAATATGTCTTTTTCTCAACAAAAAAATATATGAACAAAGAATAGAACTGATTATATTAAATGCAGAATCAAAAATAGCTAATAGTCACACCAGCCTTGACATTTTAAATCAGGCGAATGCTGATACGAGTTTCTGAAGGGTATTCAAAGGACGCGCACCATGCATGTGCCAAAGATACAAAATAAAAGATTATTTAAGAGGTGCATTGTGAGCGGAGCATCTGCTCTGACGGGTTCGCGCCCACCTGCCTGCCAGACGCCGAAAACAATCGCGAAAAACTACCCGATAGCTTGTGTTTATGATAACAGGTGATGTAGGCTCAAGACCCTTTTTATTCCCCATGAAAAAGGTTAACAGGCATTTATTCACATTACTGATGATTGTGCGAATGTGCTGTTCATATTATTCCAATATAAGATGTGACTTTAACGACATACTATTATTAATGAGCTTAACTTATTGCTCTGATAAATATTCATAGAGTTATGTATTTTAAAACCAGTCAGGGTCTAAATTTAGCATTAAAATATAATTTAATTTAATTCTTTTGACTAGCAATAGGTACAAAACATATTTTAGACAGAATTCAATATACAAAAAATGACATACAAGTTTTTATTTGAAGCTATAGTATATAGTAATATATTTATTCTTTACTGATTAATAACTTTAGTGATTATTATTCAACAATAGAGATGTTGATTCCTTGTTCTTGGACAATTAATTTCTTCGGCGAAATTTTAATTATTATGGGTAATTCTAGAGATAAACATTTGTTTCTATAAAACTGTTCACGAAACAATGCTTCATAAGATAATAAAATCTTTAAGTAAAGCTTCTATAACAGAAGAAAGGTCACCATTGTATTTTTGACACTGAAAATAAGAAAAATATTAGTAATATATTATTTACCATCTACTGCTATTTACTAAATTATACGCATTTTTGAATTACTTCAACCCAACATAGTGTTTAGTTTCAAATTTACTCAATGTGCGTAATCATAGTTGAAATGATCGTGTGCTAATCATTGTTATTAGATATTTATCCCCCTCTCTATCACATCGAGTAGCGTATCACGAAGTGGACGTAAAATGGTCCGTGGGCGACAACTTAACAGGAAATGCGTTGGTGTATGAGGACATTTTTATAATCGATTCATCTGCATACGATTAAAATTAATGGTTTGTATTATTATACATTTAAATTCAGAAAAAATGAGAGGTATATAACGACTTTGAAATGTGTACTCATTTGGACTTAAAGCATTCGCTTTAGCACTGAAAAGACTTTTATTTGTTTTGGCAGTGTATGTCTTATCGGATAATATCTTTTTAATTTATTGGTTCGCATTTTTATTCCCACCTGTAATTACTTCATTTAAATAAAAAACAAATAATTTCAATGACATAACGATATAAAACCACCTAAAATTTGAATTAAAAAAAAGCGCGTGAGTATTTTTTTTCGTAATGTGCGTTAAAGTGATTCTAAAGATATTTATTGTCCAAAGATGCGTGTAGTGTAATTCGGCGTAAGGTGTTTGTTTCGTATTTTATGTGGTTGCCACCTGACGTGCCACGTGCTGCCTCCCATAAACATGTGGTGCTCGATAACCGTTGTCATCACTGACTCAAATAAGAACTTTTTGCATCAACACCCAAATTTGAAACATTTCTGAGTTTAAATTATTATGACAAATAATAATTTAAACTCAGATGGCTGTGTGGCGCAGATGGCTAGACACCAGCTTGCGAAACGAGAGGCCGCGGGTTCGATCCCCGCACCGGGACAAATGTTTGTATGATCCACAAATATTTGTTTCGGGTCTGGGTGTTTGTGAGACCGAAAAGTCTCTCGTAGTCTCTGATACCCACGACACAGGACTTGTATCCTAGTGTGGGGTCAGAACTATGTATGTGACTGATGGATTTAAAAAAAAAAAAAAAAAAAAAAAAAAAATACATGCGTATAAATATAAGCAGTGATGGCCTCGAGGTTTAGGCGCGTGGTCGAGAATTTCGACGGTCGCAGGTTCAAACCCCAGGCACACACCTCTGACTTTTCGAGGTTATGTGTGTATTCACAAAGAATTATCACTTGCTTTAACGGTGAAGGAAAAACATCGTGATGAAACCTGCACACCTAAAAGTTCGTAGGAATTTCTTAGGTGTGTAGTCCGCTAATCCGCACTAGGCCAGCGTGGTGGACTAAGGCCTAAACCCTCTCAGTTGTAGAGGAGGCCCGTGCCCAGCAGTGGGACGTATATGGGCTGATGATGATGATGATGATGATAAATATACAGCTCTATTCTGCAATCTTTATCGATGCTAATGCTATGAAACATAGATGTTCACTATGACTCCATATTCACTACAGAACATTATAGAACTTCAATTTGGTTTATAGGGAGCTCAACTGCTTATTTTCTTTGTCGTGAAATTCTATATGACCCTCGCAGGAACCATAAAGTCGATTAGTCTTATGTTTGCCACTCTATGGTGATCTTTGGAGTGACAATCCTCTTATCATCAGGTGCAGATATTCATTGTAACAGGCCGATCTTGCTTCTGTTTATTCTTTTGTTTAATAAGAAGATTCTAAATGCAATCTCATATTTATGATGTTTCTTCTTTTAAATTTATCTAATAAAACCAAATGTGCTAACTAATGTTTTAAGACTGTGCAAACTTTAAGTAATACTTACTGACACGTTTGTATTATGCTAATTTATGAGAGCCTAGACTTAATTAGTGATTATAAGCTACGCGCGCAGGTATATGTTGCTAGCATCGCACCTGCTTTCAAGTTGCAGCATATGTTCAATTAACTATTTTGTTTCATTAAATTTAAATAAACTCTTATTGACGTAAGTCTGCAATGCGTACGGTCGTGTATTTTTTACACGAATCTGCAACTAGTTTTAATATTCATGTGAACACACGCATTTAAGTGTTTTTCAGGCTGATAGGTATGATACGAGTTCAAAATCAAAACTGTCAAATGTCATCAATTCCTAGACTCAATGACGTAATTTTGTTTGCATTGAAAAATAAATATCACATTCGGCGTTTTACATATCACAGACTTTAGCAAATTTTACGTATGTTTAATTATCCTCACAAATTTCGTTTTCGTAACCAAAATCGTCTACCAAAGGGTGTCGATCGCTGGTTTTTAAACCGGCCCGCTTCTAATGAATCTATTATATGTGTCTTTATCTATAGTTGATTGCATATAATTAGTACTTAATGTATGTTTTGTTTATTGGCCAGGTGCTGTGGCATCTGGACATATTCCGGCGCAGCTTCCGCGAGCTCACCGGTCACGCCTGCCTTGGACCGTCCTGCATTTTTTGCGCCTTAAAGGTAAGTGTAATTACTTGCATACTGTTCTATAAACCTTTTTTCCAGCCCATCGTGTGTTTATATTTTTGCTTTATTTTGGTGACGTCAATTGATGGCTAAAGTGGTGGTTTTAGGCTATAAAATGATTAATTTATTTCCAAACATACTTTATAGACCCCGAAGCTAATAGTTGATGCAGTGACCACTTGTCATCAGATTTGATTGATGCACTTTATTTGGGTCTAAGTAATAAAATATGATCTATCAAAATAATGGAAAGCTTTTTACTACTTTTAAAAAAAGTCCAAATAAGAACCTCTTTTGAACAACAGGCACAAACGAGATAACAACTTTCTCTTACTTTACTTACTCTTAAAACGGTCATTGCATAACCGGACTAAGTTTGTTTAAAAGTTATACAATTTTCTGCACGCAAAGCACGACTTTATCGTTAACAAAAAGCATTCTTTTGTTAAAGTTCTTTATCATTAATTTGATTGCGCAAAACAGGGGCTATTTTGATATAAACGGATCAATTTCGTAACCATAATTAGTTATTGATTAACATTTTACTCATGAAATTTACAAAACTCGCCGTTGTGTAAAATTATAATAAAATTGTGGATTTTCTTCCCGAAGAATAAGAGATTTCTTGCATAAAACGGTAAAGTTGTGATTATTGAAACGACACTCATAGACTATAGTCATCTATGTGGCTGCATCTATGTGAAATTTGTCCAATATAAGCCCATGAAATGCGTTCTACCAACAAAGAGAAAGATTGTAACAACAGCGTGACCCCGACCGCCGGCCGTAGACTAGCATGACCTTTAGCGAACAATGGACCCTGTTTGCGCTTTATTCAAATCAAATCTCTAACTTACGACTTGCCCTCAATCGAAATAAATACAGGGTTTTGTTAAAATCACGCTGTCGAGGCAGATGACTGAGAAGAAAACATTAAAAATAAAGATGTTTATCCAAATTTTTCTGTCTTAATGTTCGCAAAGTATTTGTTGGCATTACGTTAGGAATAGTAAATACAAAAGAGATTATAGTGATATGTTTGTTACGTAATTTGTGTTCCAATAATCATCTGTTGTTATGTAAATGAGACGCTCTTCCATGAGTTAATTTGGATGTTAAAATAGCTACTTTATTACAAGACGTATGGCTACATTCAAGATCATTGGGGTTTAAAGTCTTAGACCGGACCGAGCTAAACTGGTTCCCGTAGAATAGAACGCCTTGTAGCTGTGATTTAGCTATCCTTCGTGTGGTTATATTGTGACGGCCCTCTCGCCCATGTTTATGACTCTTTGTCCTCAGGTTATCGCCACATAAAAACAAACAAACAAACCCTTGAGGCAGCACTCTCAGACCCATATTGTAAAAAATATTCCCGCTTATTATGGTATAAGTGACGTATATAAAACAAAAGAAAAAGAAAAGGACTTAAATCTAGATCAAAACTTTAATCCGCAAAGAAAAATAAACACGAAATATCTTCATCTTTATTAAAATTCTGTTTGTTAAAGTTTAAAATTCATTGCGTTAGAAATAAGATAGTAATATTAGTATGTTATAAAAATATGTAGATAGTATCATTTTACAAACATTAATTAATTAGCACTATTAATCCGAAGCTTATGGAGTTAATTTCTTTCGTAATGCCTACGGAATACTTATTTATGTATAGGTATAGAGATCCGACGTTGCGCGTGTGGGTTGGAATTATTGGTTTCATTTGATTATAATCGCTTCTGTATTAGAATTATAAATGTGTTATATGAATTAAAATGTTAATTCATAATGCATCCATTATTTCGTAACGTGCTGTAATTTGATGATGTACTCATTTCTGTTAATAATTATTAAACTAGTAAATGCATACTATTGAAAATGTATAACTTCAAATTCAGTTTTTTATGCTTTGGTAACAGCAACAAAATATAACATAGAATAATAAAAAAAGGTCAAATCTCTTGCCGGGATCAAACAACATCAATATAAAATAAAAAAATATATTCATCTGTTACAATTGAATACTGACTCATTTTAATACGTTTTGTAAAAAAATCTATTCAAATAGGTGCAACGCGTCTGCGGGCAGCGTTAAATTCGAATTTGTTTTGCTTTATCACCAAGCGAACTGAAACTGAACTCTTTGTTGGTTTGTAACGTCTGTTACAAAACTAAACTTTGTCTAGAAAATACACGCTAAATGTGTACTTTATTAAATTATAAACTGTTGTTTACAATATTTAGCGTCTGGTTACTTAGGTACAGCAGAAAAAAATATAATCTTAGGATACACGCTATAGTGAGTTTTGTATCAAAACTTTAGAGACTTTTCTCCATCTTCTTGACTAAATATTTATAGATCACACAAATAAGTTTAAGTATCGTCTCAGCTTTGTTTTCTAACCAATTGGCCATAGACGCCATTAAATTATTCATACACCAGTTTTAAGCAGTTTATCTTTTATACAAATTTTTTGGGCACAACGTATTTTTTCCCGTGACGAATTGTAAATGTTTTCCACGTCTTGAGAGATTACTTAAAATGCGCATGCATAAGATTTGTTCTTGCCAAAGGCATTCCGCGTGTAGCCGGCCACTATTTATATCTTTAGCAGGGAATTACTTTACATATTAGCGGTATGAGCCAACAATAACTGGTCCATGATCTAGGCACGTACGATCGGTAGCGTGTCGAGGCGCTACGTGCCTCCAACAGTACGCTAAGTCTGAAAAACAATTACTGTGGCGACATCATAGTCTCCACAGCTCATGCGTGGGATACATTTTATTTCTACTATTTTCGAAAGAAACGGTCCAGCCGGGGAACATGAATTATTAAAAACTAACTTAATTCGCTTCTATCATCATCATCATCATCATCAGCCCAAATACGTCCCACTGCTGGGCATGGGCCTCCTCTACAACTGAGAGGGTTAAGGCCTTAGTCCACCACGCTGGCCTAGTGCGGGTTGGCGGACTACACACCTAAGAAATTCCTAAGAACTTTTTAGGTGTGCAGGTTTTATCACGATGTTTTTCCTTCACCGTTAAAGCAAGTGATAATTCATTGTGAATACACACATAACTTCGAAAAGTCAGAGGTGTGTGCCTGGGGTTTGAACCTGCGACCGCCGAAATTCTCGACCGCGCATGAAATTCGCTTCTACTGAAGATGAATCAAATAGTTCGCTATCTTAATATTCAGTTTGTAGGCGTAAATGTCAATCAAAAAGTATATAATTTCTTGAGATCATATTTTTAATGCTCGGTATAGAGGAGGCCCGTGCCCAGCAGTAGGACGTATTTGGGCTGATGATGATGATAAACAATATCTCGTCTCATCCCAGCTTATTACAGAAATGGTTGGATTGGTTTTGGCGAAATTTTCAGAATTGCGTGGTGTGCTTAGTTAATCACATTAGATGTATGATATATTTATTAAATGTAATTAATAAATATAAAAGGTTGATTTTAAAGTTATTGACATAAATATGAAGTCGTGAGTAAATTATAGATTTTTCTGCAATATTAAAATTTGTTTTTATTACTACATACGGAAATTAACATACGCCCTAATTGTTTCTTTATATCAGGAATTGTAGTTTTTTAACACGATGAACATCCCTTGGAACCTTCGGATCGTTTTTTTTTAATATCAGGAATTGTAGTTTTTTTTAACACGAGGAACATCCGTTGAAACCTTCGGATCGTTTAATTCGTTACCGCAGGCATCAGCAAATCGTGAAAACCTTTGATTGGCCATACATTATAGCTTCATGGGCTTAGATCACGCGAGAGCGTGCCACGGCCATAATGCCAAGAGGCCTTGCTTCGGATACATTTACTTTATGTCATAAATTATATCAAACGTTCATAACTAATTGTAGTATGATTAATAAATGATTTTCTTGGTGTATTATAATATTAATTTTGTTCGGTCTATTGCAAATACTAGAAGTGTAAATGGATTTTAATCAGCACTACATCAATGTAATTTATTTAGATTGCTCCTTATTCTGATTAAAAGACGGTCAAGAATAATTGAATGAAGAGAATTTATGAAATGAAAACGAAATTAATGTATGCAGAAAAAAGAATTGTATAAAATTTAATTAGATCGAAAGAGATTCAGAGGTACTGAAATAAAAAACACGCAAGTGATATTGTCACTACGGCAGTACCCAAGAACTCGTACAAGCTGAGACAGATCTACAGGGTACACCATAACACCATACGTCTATAGAGCGGCGCACGCGCAGCTGCAGGACCGGTTTTGGCTTCTCGTTTACACCAACTTCTGCCATGTCATACTCGTAGCTATAGTTTTTTTTATCGGGGTACCGCTCTATAAGCGGACGATCACGATGCTACGTGACTTCGCTTACAAGCATAAGTCCTTACCGAAATATACGAAATGTTCGCACATGACAAATCAAAAGTTTGATGTGTGTTGGTTCAAACAAGACAAGGCTTCGAATCGTGTTAGACTTGAAGAAGAAAAGTGAAAGAATCAAATTCAGCTCTACCTAAGCCTAATGATAGGAATTTGGTACCTACTAAATTATTCACAAGAAGTCGGTTTTATGCATAAATAAATGTCTGAAAATCTTTTCCCCTAGGACTTATTAATATAATATTTCATAAAAGTATTATTATAATACTGATAATATTATTATTCAAAATAATAAAAATACACAGCAAACAATCTTTTATTGAATTTTTTTCGCGCATTTGCTATATTTAGAACTCTATTATATATACAATTGGCCAAAACATGTTTTATCATAAAAGCTGATTATTAACTGTTACAATATATAAAAACTAAACTCATTGTTGAAGCAAAGTAAACTGAAGTGCGACTAACACACCATAAAATCGTGGTCTAGCCCGCGTGGATTTTTTCTATTATTCGCATTTGATCGAGACCCAGACGTGCTACCGGCATGATTGGCTTCTATAGTAAAAAATATACGTCACATTAAACATTTAAAGATGTTCCATTAAATTTTATTTTAAACTAGATAGAGGCAATTAAACGGCACGATGCTCCTATAAATCTGCTTTGTTCACAAGACAACGTTAGATTTATGAACTAGTAGAAGTTCGCTGTTACCGTAAATAAGATAATCTGGTCTGTACAAATTGGTTGATATATGTATGTTAATGTTTACGAAACAAGGTACAGAGAATTTAGTCATGACATGAAGTATTGAATTCTTGATTTAGTTATTCGTAATACACATGTCTGTTTAAAATGTCGCTGTAAACTTATTCCTCGCTTACCAGATTTCGAAATTAACCCACCTGTGATTGCGCTTTTTGCTGCACATCAATACCGAGCCATAATTTTCTATACGTCTATTGTATGGTGTGTTGCAAAAAATTGTGTGTATAAACCCAACATTACCTGCACTATGAGCACAGCATCCTGTGCATTGTAAATCAGTATCGGCACAACAATAGCGGATTCTACGCTAAGGCTCTTTTTACTTGCTCAATTAATAGTTCAATAACCTTGATTAACAGTTTGGTGAACATTAGCGTCTTGCCTTTACACCTTTTTTGATTTTCATAATCATCCTATGAAATTTGTAAGAAATTATCTCCTTATATTTTCTTATGCGTATAATTCCCCCAAAAAAACATTTAACAATTTGGTAACATTTAAACTCACGATTTACTATGATTTGCATGTCATAAATTTTATTTGCATATCAAAATATGATTTGTTGAATCTTGAATGATCGACAGCCCGTGATTTAACTTAAAAGTTAAAGGATTGCGTAGGTGGGTTACAATAGTTTGCGTTGGTTAAAATTACAGGACCAGACAGCTTTGTAATCCAGTTGACACCTACTATGTCGTTGGTGCCCAAGGTTTTTCGCCCACCAATCCAATGACATCATGAAAATATATTCTTGTTTTAATAGAAAAAAATATTATATTTCGACTTTTAAAGTTGTGACTAGGGCAGCACTAAATCAAGTTAATTCCTATGGCTTGTAAAGTTATTGCTCGATTAAAATGTTATGTCTTTGCCCGATCGTTCATTAATCGCAGATAATTAAACTAATGAACTTAGATTATTAATGGTGTATAACAATAACGTTGGACCCCGTTGTAGAATTGGAAAGCTGTGAAAAGACCTCGTTTAAAGGACAGGCTCGAACGCACGTGCGCTGGCCACAATGTTTGGAACGGACTTCGTGGCGCCTGCAGTCGTGCTTTAAATATTCCAATACTTTGTAAATGCCAACAAATCACTTGGCATTATACATAATGCTACAGCAACACATTTCCCGTATATATTAATGTGATATATGTCGTTATTACCAGTTTCTTGTTCGCTGCAGTCGGCTGTTTGTTGAAGTTCATGGCGACAGCGTGGGTGGATAAATAGTTGTTTTAATTGCCTGTAAGGTTGTAAAGTATTCTCGGGGCATATTTTAGGCAGTGGTATATTAATTTGCGGCAAAGGTTACAGATAATTTGCGGTAAAGTTGTAGTTAAACAAGCCTTGATTTCCTTTTTTTGTTCCATCATCAGCCCATATACGTCCCACTGCTGGGCACGGGCCTCCTCCACCATTGAGAGGGTTTAGGCCTTAGTCCACCACGCTGGCCTAGTGCGGGTTGGCGGACTACACACCTAAGAAATTCCTAAGAACTTTTTTTTTTAGGTGTGCAGGTTTTATATTTTTATTTTCCTTCACCGTTGAAGTACGTGATAATTCATTGTGAATACACACATAACTTCGAAATGTCAGAGGTGTGTGCCTGGGGTTTGAACCCGCGACCGTCGAGATTCTCGACCGCGTGCCCAATCTCGTCTATAAAATAATAAAATTCTATTCTTATGGTTAATAAATATAATAAAAATCTTGTGGTTCAATGACAATCCATTGTATACAGTAGGTACAGTTGTTGCGTGTAGCATATTAAATACTGATTATTAAATATTAAATAAGACTGCCTCGTGGTCTCGCGGTACAAGTATGTGCCGAGCGATCTGGAGGTCCTGGGTTCGATTCCCGGGTCGGGCAAAGTGTTATTGGGTTTTTCCATTAGGAAATTCTCGGTAACAGCACGGAGTCTGGAAGTGTGCCCGAAAAACGGCAATAGGCTCGCCCCCTATTACGTGGGACTGATACATACTTGGCGAAATGTGGGTGCGGAGATGCGCCTCTGCCTACCCCTTCGGGGAATACAGGCGTGAGTTTATGTATGTATGTATGTATGTATGTATATTAAATAACTTGCACGTGTTTCTTGCTGGTCTGCTTGGTAATGTTTTATAAAGATTTATATCAACCAAAAATCAACTTATAAATGAATGAATGAGCGGCTGATTTACGTCACTGATTTTTAATATAAGACATCACCATGTCTTGCCATATTGTTGCAATTATTAATCTTATGCTTGTTTAATATACACATCCTTATAAATCTTCATGTTATGGCATTTTATATGAAGGCCATCAAGTCTGTTGTTATTTAAGTTGTATATGCCGTCAACACTTCTAGTATTTATGTATGTTTTATTGCAACAGTCAGTAGTCACATGTGCATATTGTATTAACAAGTTTAAAAAGTCTTAACTGAAGAAAATGCACTTTGTGTTTTCTTGTTTATTTTTCATCATTGTATAAGTTTCTTAATTATATTAAATATCTTAATTTATTTTTGACAAAACACTGCACTGCTACTGAGAATAAGCCTTGCAGAGGCCGTAATTTCAAAACGAAACTTTCAACAATGGCCAATATTTAGCAAAAAATTAATAATGAAAGCCTGAGAGACAATATAGTAATAAGGATTGCGACAGAAGTTTTGCGTTTAACCTTCGATCGAAGCGACTGGGCAAGTTCCAACAGCTCATGGAATGCGAACCATTATCTCCGCAGGGTGTTATCTACTGTAATTACTGATGCTGATTGTTATAAAACTATTTGCCTAGAACTTTTGCACCACGGAGGAATTTAATCTTTTATATCAATAAAATGCCATGCTATGATTACATCTACATACTTATAACTTTTAATTTACAAAAGTAAGCTAAACAGTTTTTAATAATATTTATTTAATTACGTTCTTTACTGCTAATGTAAAAAGCACATTTCCTTCATCATCATTCTTAGTGACAAGCTTGTCGTTTTTATAATGTGACTTCTAGACAGCAGGGTGTGACTAAAGTCATGGTTTTAGAAAAAAAAAGTGAGCAAATATTTGCACAACAGCGTTGACTGACGGAGCCAAAACGGAAACGGTATAATTAATGAGAAGTTTGTCGTAGATGTTGATTATTTGTATAAACACTACACATTGGGGCCAATATTGGGCGTTAACACGCTGCAAGTGAAATGAACAAGTGTGTACGAAGTGGGACATTGACATACATAAGATGATACCAGTGTGGGTAGATTTTACCGGCAAAACTTCATATTGGCCGGTTGTACGTGACGTCGCGTTACCAATCTGTACGTGACCAACTAGCCATCTGCTATTATCCGCACACGAAGTATATGAGTGTTGTTACTAATTGTATGGAATGTTATTAAAAAACTAATAACATTGGAAAATAATAACTTTGTATGTTTCCAATACAATATTAATATAGAATTCTTTTGCATTACAAAAAAAAAAAAAACAACAATTTTATAACATATAGATAGTCTTTATGTACAATGGGCAAAAGTGTGTTCTGAGTGACACGTAATATTGCCTAAAATGCATCGTATTTTTAAAGTCAGTATATGTAGTGTCTCACTGAGTTAGTAATGCTCTGCAATATGTATTTTATTAGTCTGGGAACGTTGAAATTTCTATTGTTGGAGGCAATTGTCCTTAGTAAAGATCTCTATGTTTGCTTTTAACAAAAGTGTTTAATTTATTTTTGAACTAAACGCTTACTTTTGTGACGACCACGTAGGTACTTCACAGCAGTGGATCTCATTTACTAGTATTTTTTTAATTTCGAAGTACCTATTCTGGTAGGGGTGACTAAAAAAGCTTTTTTTTTTCAATTTAATAAGAAAAATACGTTCTTTTTCTTCATTTATTTTAGACTAAAAATTCATTTAATTCAATAAAACACAATCAAAAAATGTGTAAAACTCTTCTAAGAGTCAAATAGTTGTTCATCCGTATTAAATGCATTCTTCTAATAAGCATTAAAACTGTATGGAATTTAAACCATGGGCCATCTATTGTTGTGTAACCTTCACACATTCGTTGCGTTCGGTGTAGGAGAAACCTTTTGACATTTACGCGTCACCGATTGCGCATAATCACGCCGATAAAACGAATCTCTTGTCTATAGCTTTAGAGTGTGACGCTCGAATAGATTGTATTATAAGTAGTAGAAAGTTATTCTAAGTATTGTGTTTTTCCTTGATAAAAGCGATTGGATACAGTTGTCTGATAATGTTATTTGGGTGGACTACATAAATGGATTCTATATTCATTTGACGTAGTAGACAAAAAGTCCACCCTGCAGCAAGAGATCGTGGATTCGATTCTAGTAGCGAAATAATTATTTATTTTAGATTTGTTTGTTGATTGAAATTTTGAAATGAATTCTTTTTTGTATATACAATATGCTACTTACTTATTTATATGTTAATCTAATGTTTGGGTGATCAAGTATAAAATAAAATAGAGAAGTAAAAGATCCATTTTAATTAAACAAAGACTGGCCGCTCGCCAAAGGTAGTTTTACTGTTTTACGTAAGCTTTGTTCTAACGTCCCGTTGTTAGGCTTGTGAGATTATCAATAGAACAGTTGTCCCTCTTGACCTCAGCTCCTTACGATATAAGTCAGCAATTATTTTCTTTTCTGTTAAAGAATTTGTAATAATGCCCATAGTTATTCTGATTGCCCATAATTAATGTATTATACTGAACCCACTTCATAAATCAATTATATTTCGTACAACTCACAAAAGCGCACAGTTTACTTGTTTAAATAGAAAACATTAAATTTAATAATAGCTGTACCTGTGAATTGCTCGCCTTCTTGAGTAGTTAGAGTCTGACTTAAAATGTGTAATGAGTAAGGTATATACTAATTTAAGCCTAGGCTTTGTCAGATGTATAAATGTCAAAAAAGCGAATAAAAAGCAATTAAAACGGGTAATCAGTTTGTGATTAACCGATTACAGGCCCTGAGTAAGACTTTACGCAAGTAGTCGCCATAATGCAACAATAACATGTTGTGATAAACAGGCGATCGTGTTACATTGTTATCGTGTTGGTGCTACGGTCACGTTGACACTAAACAAAGTGTGGATGTCGATTATAAATAGATGAATGTATAGATTTTTTAAAACAATATGGTCACGTTGACCGTAATTTGTTTATAAACTTGTGTGTCTGTACTAGTGTGTTTGTGTCTCTTGAAATGGTGAGTTTAAATATGTACTAGTTGTCACTTCTTGTTCGCTAGATGTCGCCAAATCGTATTCACAATTCTAAACAAAACATTTCCTAAACAATACGTGACCTACAGTTATTCAAGGGATACATGAGGCAATACATATTTTTACTGGAATATTATGGAGAAGGTTACTGTTTCAGTGTGCAAAGTATACATCACATAGTCCTTTTAAACCGGTATTGTAACCGCAACTTACCCTTAAGACTTTGTTTTGCATGCACAGCGTCATTTTAAAGTGACATCATTTTATGTTTGTTCTTTTATGGATGTGAATATAGTGGTTTCATTTGAGTCATAATACCTGTTAAACCAAGTTTTCTTGGTGGGTAAACACTACATTTTCAGCGATTTTTGCTTGACGTACATAGCAAGTAAGTAGGTGTGAATGACTGTGTACGTGACACGACTGTAATATTTATGTCTAAGCTTGGCCAAAACTGCTCTCAGCTGTACAGTGAAGGGTTAGAAACAGACACCGCGGTCGATGATCTAGACAAGATATGTATATATGGCTGGTCATGTAATTGTAGACTCGCCGCACTGGTTTAATTACAGTTCACTGGCCAAATACTCAATTACACGTAGTCATGGATGGGCACCGATGGTGGATGATATTTATTAACTCAGTTGAATTGAACAAATGGCGCTTCATAATATAGCCCGCACATACTTTAGAAAGAAAAAATTAAGTGATAAATACGATAGTTTATGCCACACATTACTCTTTATTACCTGTCACCTACATATTAAAGTAATGACGAGTTTTAAACAATCCGAATTGTGGTGTCTCTTCATACAAAGAGTTCAATCTTCACCATAACGAGATACGTAACCGGACTCCTGCGCAAGCCTCTCGTGCTTCTCCCTCGCACCTCACGCATTACGTGTTTGGCGCCAAAGCCTTTATGTTCTGTCTTTGTCACACGCGTGCGCCTGCGCATACTGTCACTGTTACTACACTCACAGTCGTAAACGCGCAGCCTCTGTATCGTGGCGCGTAGCTGTTTTATTAATTTTAATTAATAATATTCTGTTACTTTTTACGTGTTAATATAAAATTTACGCGCGAGTGCAGTAGTTCATATAACTGTGATAAAGTGTTTTACGAATTGATAAAAAAAAGTGAAAAGTGCAAGTGTCAAAGGTCATTATCATTTGAATCTGTGTACTAATCAAGTGAGCGGTATTGTACGTGTGTGTTGATTTCATAGTAAATCGGTTAGTTGTTAGCCTTGTATGAGACAAGCGATGGCTGAGCACTGAATATTACTGTTAATATATTTAAATGTGTCCGCGACACGGTACCGCAATAAGTAAACGTGAGACGAAAACTTCAGGGTCGCGTTGGTGTAACAACAAATCACACATGTTCAGTGGGACATTTCGATACATTGCCTTTCCACTTGCGACATAGCCTAGCCTGCAATGCCGTAACGTGTCTAATCTATTTCATATAAGTTCACGATGTTATCATAGAAACAGTTCTAGTTACCTATGTTCCAATACACATTACGATTTCCCGATGACGTATGTTTTCTCTTTTCCCTCCTATATTCTGAAGCAACGGAATTCAACATCGATTAACATACGTTCTACTTGTTAAACCCAATCTGGTAAACATCTCATCTTGTAGGTCATACGCCTTGTATTTGCATTTTAATAATATGCGAATCTCCTCCGAGGTGGTCCCTTTTACTGTATTACATTAACATAAAAAAACTCTTGTAGGCTTTTATTTTTAAATTCATGCCTTTCAATTATCATAAAGTTGACTAAATTTCCCCAAGACTTCATAGACTGTTCTTCACTTTTAAGTAGTATTATAGCCTTTGGCATATACGTTAATATTTATATTAAGTTATTGATAGTTTCTCGAATTCATACCTAATCCATAGAATTCGTAATTCTGCGAAGGTTCAATAAAACTTTTACAACAACCTGTGCCATGTTTTAACCGTCATGTTCGCTCCTACGTATCTTCGAAACAAAAGTTTTATACTTCGACACAAATTAAGAGCAATACTTTTAGCCATTAAGCTATCTTAATTACAACACAACACTAATTACCGATACAACCTCCTAGACGTGTCATTGAACTAGCTGCTCCCACTTCCATTTAGCTTAATCGCTTTAAGCGTTCGCCCACTTTGTGCGCTTACTTTATCAAAACTGGTCACGTGTAGACGCAGCGTAAAAACATGTTTAATTCTGACTGATGTCCCAGGCTATTTACAATAGGTATATATTATGAGTTTACTAATCTAACTCCTATAAGGTTTCTATTTTTAAATGTAGCTAATGTTGATGAACTTTAAGAGCTATGTGGTAAGCCAATTTCTAATAGTGGTCCTCTTTCAGCCAACGATTATGAATAACATCAACCAAAAATTTAATGAAGTTGTGTCTTAAACACATTCCGATTTGCACATGTCGGTTACACTTACACACCACATATTAATTGTGCGCAACCCACACATGTTATTTTTATCATTATTGTACATTGTACTTGTTTACAATTAAGAATCCTCCCACTATTTGAGTTTAATCTGTACCATAAACACAGCTACCCCGGCAGCGATTTCCGCATGACTAAACATATGCAATATGACTCAGATAATCTGAGATAACATTATATGTAGCCAACTAGTCTTGGTCCGAAGTACTAAAGTAAGTGAGCCAAACATTTACATATCTAACTTATTATGTTTCCTTCACCAACACGTCAGCGTTTATCTCAAGTTACATAGGTTCTATCAAAGTAAATTTTGCATATCATTTATTTTGATAAATTTCGATTCTGATTTGCTGTAGTATATATGTACATTTGAATTCCACGTGTCAGCTTTACACTTCCTGCGCAAAAAAATCATGCTCCATTTTAAAACAAGTTGTGTTTTTTAAATCTACGAAATATGCAAATAATCTGGCAGAGATCTTAATCTGAACAACAGTTGATCCTAAAATAAAATGCTAAGTATATCTGCAATGACCATACATAAATACAAGTCGATAAAAAAGAAGATTAAAATAATCTCATACGGTCGAATATAAAGACTTATTTATACACCAAGTTACTCGTTTACAAACAAACCCTATCTTGTTTGCTTAATGGAATTTCTATTCATCAATTCCAAGTGGTACAACAGGCGTTGATTCCTAGTACGTAGACTTAAACATTTCTGAAAAGTGTATCGATGAACGACACAATGCGCAAGTTAACTGAGAACTCGTACAATGCTTTATACTGCGTTGTAATTGAATTAGATGTTGCGCGTAGAACTAATCGATTGTGTGTGCCGATTATTTCATCGTCGCGCACCAATCGAAATGTTACGGGAGAGTTCATCACTCTTGGTAACCACAACTACAACTTACAAGCCATGATGTAGTATACAAGGTCACATAATAGGGCCCTTGTTCAGGCCTTTCACTAGAATACGCCCTTCGAATGCAAGTTTTTATCCTTCGAAATTGCGATACAAATTCTATTGCTATATGTAGGCGATAGTTTTTTGCGAAGTGAGATGATTAACGCGAACAGGTTCGAGGATATGCGTGCATAATAAGAATAAGGAAAGAAAGAAAAGAAGTTATGAAAAAGTTACTATTATTGATTATTAGCTCTCTGACGGCTCCTGATAATGATAATTATTATTGATACGATACAATCAACAAAAACTCAAAATGCGGTATACGTCGACAAATGAAGCGCCCTGCAGATTTATTAGACGAAACGACAGGTGTGCTACATAGATTTATATCTCACTTGTACTGATTTTAGATTAGTTTATTTACATACACAAGATGTTTCATACACTCATTTACGAAAGATTATAAAATAGTTTATATAAGGTATAGTGACAACGTATGTAGCATAATTTATTAGTATGTTATTACTATATTTTTTTACATTTGCAATGCGGCCGTTACAAAAATTCTCGTCCTTAAAAGGTCAGCATTAATAGTTCATATAAATTAACGAATCTTTATGATAGCAGTGATATTTAAAAATCAAGGCGAACTGCATGCTTGCTTGCGTCTTCTGCAAAAAAGAAAACATTCTATAAATATTTTTATTCAAAATTTTAATCCGAATGCGAATAATCTTATGAAATAGCATATTAAAGAGCACATAATCTGCTTAAAAAAATAAGGTTTTTTTCAAGAAACCAAATTGTCTTTATCCGAGATCTATTGTTCTAAAATCTAATCGATTAACAGTAATCTATCTTCAAGCATGAGTCATTATATCATTACACGTATCACCTTGAAAACTCGCGAACAAAGCAATAGGTAATGCAATAGTTAATTCTACCGAATTAAGTCCTGTATCGTGCCATCGACTGTTTGCGGACTCACGCCTTGGTAACACCCTGTTTATGTATTGTTGGCCATCTGTTTCAAAACGGTCAGTCCCTATAATTACTTGGGCAAATTTAGTAGCTATTATCAAATAAATTGTACGTGGGCTCGTCCAAACTATATTGAAAACAATAACACTTACGTTTGTAACCCCGTAGTGGACCAAAAATAATGTATTTCCTTAAAGTGATTTAATAAATGTCAATTCCAAAATAAATGTATTCGACTTTTTTGAATTATTTCAAAAAGGACATTAAAATTATTTTTTGAATCATTTTCTTAGGCTGATGAAAATAGCTGTATTGAAAATTATAATATACATAAAAGTGCGTATGTCGACCGAGGCCTCTGTCGTAACAACGTGAGTAAAGTTTTTGGGTACTCCATCGGACCCGCCTTTTGAATGGCTAAATTCAGCGGAACGGTGACGAAACCCATACCGGACTATGAGAAATACCCATTCTTTTAACTTACTGACTAGCATGACGTCGGTGGTACTACAAAGTCGGAAAGCAATTTGTAATCAGTAAAGTTCATTTACATTATACCGACAAAATTGACCATAACATGTGTAGCGTAGTCACTAACATGCTCATAAAATACATTCTCGAGGGTGTAAGTCTGCAAAAGGAAATTACGAATGATCAAGCCCTCGCGATCGATTATTATACGAGTAAATGTATCTTATAAATATCTTGATAAAGGGACTTTTCTACTTTCTTGTTTGCCAAGCGTGGATTTCGCGCAACATATTTTCTATGACTGTTGTACATAGATTTAATTTTACGATTCGCCGTCTGTCTGGCATCTAACCTTTTGTGATATTACACCTACAATCCTGAAGGTATTATAGTCTTTGTCATTCATCTCAAGACTCTTATACATAAACCTATAGAAGAAAAACACCCTTTTATCATAATACCACGTCTAATATATTAACCGGCCCACTATTCTCTGCTGGTTCTAATCTTGGGCCTTTTGAAAGTATCGTAAATGTTAAATTCAGCAGAAAGTAATGATAGTGGCTTGGTCTTTGGTAGTCAATGATGTTTCATTTATAAGCAAGTTATTGAAAAGCAAAAAAGACTTTAGGGCAGTCAAAAAGTTTACTTTTAAAATTATACCTCTTAGCAATCAAAGCCTATACAGGCTGTTATACGTTGTTACACAAACATATGTATGGACGTATTACGTATACGTTGCCACAAGACCATCAAATAAATTATAAAATTATGTATACTTAAGGGGAATTACACATACAGTAACTTATCGTAACATATTACTATCAAAATCATAGAAGATTACATAAAACGACCTCAACTAACGCAGCATATTGCCGACAACTTATTCTATTGATTGAATCACGTCTAATGCAACATTTGCTAGAAATGATTTCAAGTGATCAACTTTACTCACAATCCGTTAGATCCAGTACATACAGCGTAACCGGATCGCGAACTCGCATGGGAAATGCAATGTTTGTACATCATTCACTACCTGTACCTACATTATATAACACTTCTTGTTCTGATGATGTTTTCAATTCCTGATGTAAACTTCACGGCGATTATGAACTTAAGGCGTAAGTAACTGTTTGTTAGTTACATTTTCTGTTTACGGTTGCATGTACTAAATAAGTCTTGTCCCATGGATTTGTTAACAAAATTATTGGGATGAGAAATGAAAATATAGAAAGAGATTTATTGCATTATTCCTAAATTTGCAAAGGTGCAATGGGGTCACTTTACCGTGCCAGTTTAAAAGAAAAAAAAAAAGATTTTTTTTTTTTTGAAAATGTAAATTTTATTTATAAATACCAATCTAAACAATATTTTGCGCACGACTCTCAAAGCGGCCCATTCATATTTACATGTGACATGTTGGGAGGACAACAAAAGGCGATCAGTGTAGGCGGAGCTTTTGTTCAGTTTTCCTTAAGAGGTGATCTTAACGAACCGATTCGGAGAAGTGAACGCCGGACCGCAACATTCACAACCTCCAAGGCGATTATGCTAAACGGCAAATACGTAATAGGACTGAATCATATCCTTGAAAAAACTTTAGAATAGTTTAATGCAATAAAATATAATATATCCGTTCTCTCTCTGCTTTTACAAAAAAAAGTATCTTGGGCGGGTAAATAATTTTTATTTTCAACAACAAAAAAGAACTAGTCTCAAACATAAAGAACTATTAATCCCAAAGATTTTTTCCACGACCATTAGTTAAAAAGTTATTTTTAGCTAAAGTCTTTTAACATTTTGTAATAAACAAAATAAAGTAATTAATCCATTCTATTTATAGGGTCATTTCGAATTGTAACCGAATGTTTTAAGTATTGCTGTTACGGGAATAAGATTGCTACATTCAGACCGGCTCTGAGGAAACTGACTACGTATTTTACAACTTCGACATACTTACAAACTGACTCATGTTGCGTGAAAGTTCATTCATATGATGAATATAAGGTTACAGTGTAACCGGCCATAAAAATCATTTCTTTGACCACCTCATTTCGAGATCCAAGGGTCCGTCGACATACTCTTAAAAAATGGACGTATTTGTTTTTTTGGCGTACCCGTAGTATGCGTCATACAAATAGTTTAGGAATGAGAACGTGTGTGAACAATGTTAACTAAAAAATGTTCGTCTACGGCGATAAAGATTAGTCTTATGTTACAATTCGTCACAGCTAATTTGAGTAACAAGCCGTCAAAATCGCGTGTTAATTTTAGTTTTAAGAAAATTTACAATACCTAGATTCTCTGAAAACTAAGCACATTGTATGCACGTGTTGCTTAATAACATGGAATTGTTTAAACATTTTATTACTTTACGAGGTTTTAGCTTATCTCTATAGAAGTTTAAACAAAAGCTCGTCGTTGTTGTAAAACTTAGAAATAGGGCTCCGTTAATAAACGCGAAAGAAAGAGACAGAGAATAGCCCACGTGAGTTACGTTAACAATAGATTATAAAAAATCGTAGGTACCTGGAAGGTAGAGGCGCTCGGTGTGCCGCCTCCGCGCTTCTACCTCTAGTCTCAAGTCAGTCTGTTCGAAAGCCTTCGAGTAGAGCGCTTGTGTCTCGGTTCATTAAATATAAAACAACCTGTTCTTTAATTGTAAAACGTGATTTGTGTGTACATGTTGCGACTAAATTAGTGGTACAATGTGCATCGGCAGTTGGATTTAATAAAACTTTTGTGACCACCTGCTACGGTGCACCTTCTACGCAACTGGCGTTCCCGCGCCGAAACTTGGTGCATTAATATTCAAAGTATTGGATGTTATAAAAATACATATACCTATGCGAATAAAATAGTTAAGAGCTAGTGCGCATAGGCATATCTTAACGTGCGCGTATCGTGTGGAATTCAAATGTGAAGTTTCTCAATACTACGTGTTTGGTTTACTTATTGCCGTTTAGAGTTGTTTGCGGACACGAACGCTGATATGTATATTCAGTGCGAAGCCATTGTGTTCGGTCACGACCGGAATGAAGATTGAATAATCTTTAAACTGAATTTAGTTGATTGCGGTATTGGATCGAGCGATGCGGACCAGGCGGTGAAATGATTAAGTTTCGGTACAAACGTAAGGAGTCGAGCGATGGCGGGAAGAGCGGCACAGCCATTCAGAAGCAGAAGATTGAAGGTCTACGGGACCGGGAGCTGCTGCCTCCCAAGGACATGCTCACGGGCTCGCTGGCGGGCGTGAGGCACAACACGCTCCCGCGCTCGCGCCCGCCTTCCGCATGTCGCTATGACCCGCCGGAGTCGCAACTCGTTAGCCATACAACATTGACCTTATTTAGAGTAAGTTTCCTATAATTCACCAGCATAAGCCGTTCATCATTTCAATATTTATTTAGTATTATTAAACGACCACATATTTTAAATTTTAACCGCAATGTATCTTATGTTGAAATCTAACCTGGCGCCTACTGACTCACGCCAATTTGTACTTATTGTTGCAAGCTGCTGTCGGAACAAAGTTGAGAAACATGGAAAGTTAGAAGCCTTTTCATAGATCACTAATGAAGATAAATGTGCTCGTAGCTTTTAAATACTGAAAAAAATGACTCATTTGCATACATTTATTGTAGAATGGGTATGGGGAATTTTTAAATGCGTTACTCGTTGTTGACCTCCGAAAGCCTATTGTTGGTGGCCAACGAAGGCAATTTGTCGCGGGAATACATAATGCAATAGCTAAGGACGTTTGCGCAGTGTATGCTGTAAGCTGTAAGCTAACGCTATATTTTGCGACTTGTAATCTATAGTCATGTGCTTAGATAGTAATATGTACTATAATTATTTTATCTATTCAAGAAAATCTGCACATCACTCGTTTACAACTTATTAAATCCAAGTCAAGATAGTGTATAAAGCTGCGCAATTTGATACCTTCAGAATAAATAAGTAATTATTTAATGTCAAACGATTAGCAAATGTCACCGACTTAACGGGAAACGTTAGAATTCTTAATGCTTCTCGTATTTCCTTTTTATTCCGTTCATATTGCAACGTGATTTATCCCTTTTATTGCTTATACCTATATATTCTTTACCTCATAATACTATGTAAATAAAATAATCCATCCATCTCTACTATATTGGTAACAAAATTTGTCTACATTTTAATTTTAGTGATAAATTAACTTACATAATTATTAACTCTAAAGATGAAAGATCTTGTGTTGCATGCATCAAAAATACGAAAAACAGGTCCACAAACATACGAAACAAATATTTATTTTTGACAAAAACACTTGTCTTGATGCGAAGATCGAATACTTGTTTTTAAATCTGATGGGGTAACTTTAACCCATTGCATCGCCATGGCTGTCAATCAATATAAGTTTTTTTAGTTGACATCATTCACTGCGACCCTTCCCTAATTTATTTGTAAAGAAAATGCGGTGTTCGGTTTGCTCGCCTCCTGAATTGACTATTGTCTTTAACCGCGCACAGACAACATTGGAACTCGCGTGAAAATTATTAATTTCAAGCACGTGTCATATAAATCCTTTATTTTATTTGCTGTTCATATTAATCATATATTTGTATGTATTATTATTGGATTTGTATTTATTGAAATGTGGTTAGAATGAAAAATTTTATAACACAAAAGATATTACCGCTAAATAAATCTTTGGTGGTTCTTCTTAAATGAAAAAAAACAACTATGGGAGGACCCCCCCTTCTATAACCTTAAACCAAATTATTAATACAGCGTATTCATTTATGTAAATTAAACAAGAATTTGCTTTTACGTATGTTGATTATAAAAAAAGTAGTTAAAATATATAAAATAAAATTGTCATGTCAACACGAAAAAATATGACTTGTACCAGATGGTACAAGTCTCAATTTATATTAACTGTAAAATGTAGGGAGAAAATGTTTCGTGTTAGGTAACAAAAATTATGTACATACTACTAAAAATGAATTTGAGGATTTCCAACGCCGACTTGCTCTTGTCGAACTGACATTCTTAAAACTGTAACAATAAATTTAATAAGATAAGCTGTACGAACCTACAGTATCTTGTTTCTTAATGGGTCTCGATTACCACGGCGCCATTTTATTATTGACTCTAAATGATAGATTACGTGGTAGGTATAATTAAGAAAATAATTAGTTAAATTTAAACCATGATACTGAATCTGCTTATTATATTTTAAAATCTCGTTTGACTAAAAATTTATTCATGATTTATGATTAAAACTATTTCTGACATTTTTGTGTTGGATCGGGAATTATCTTTCGTCTTTAGGATAGAATAATAAAATGTACGAGTTAAATTGAAATACTACTGTTTTTCTGAAGGGTTTTTATTGAAAGCAAATTATGTAGGCTGTAAATTATGTGCAATTTACAGCCTACATCATTTGCTTTCAATAAAAACCCTTATGTCGATTATGTTTATGATGCGATAATATAACAGAAAATGTATAATATTTAAACAATGCCGGTTTTCTAATGATTAAATTATCCTGTCAAGGCTTCAGGGCTGCTGTTAGAAGTAAACCGGACTGTCAAAATATCATCCAAGCAGACACCTTAGAGTCCTTAGACTATTCGTAGTCATATTTAATTATAATGGCAGTTATTTGTCGCACAGTTAAAATTTAGTAAATTATCGTGAGTGAATCAGCATGTTTTAGAGTTAATTGACGTCTGAAGTTGCATTAGGTCTAAATTCTAAAATCCTTTCTACTAAGGCTGTGTCCGGCTCTCGGACGAATGTATACAGGCTAAAATAGAATAATTTTATCGTTAATGTAGCAAATGAATTGGTGCATGTAGGAAGCAGGGTCACGGGCGCCGACGCCTCTGGGAGTCCCCACGTTATTCTCACGCTACAATAACTGGCTATATTGTAACCGCGTTCCCACCTCCGCACCTCGTCGTTCCACTAATGTCATACATGATGCCTCGGTTCCGCGTTCGTTCATATCTTTACTAAGTAATGTTGTTAATTAAAAATAAATAAATAATTTATTCTATATGTTGAACTAGCGACCCGTCCCGTCGTGGCTTGTGTGTAATATTTTAATAATCGTTATAAATGACTCAGTGATGTCACCAAAAAAATATGAGAAGCTATAGTCATCTTAATTTTTGGTTATTGTGATTATATTATGTTTAGGATCAGGTATTATCAAAGTCATGTATGTACCTATACCTATCCCTTTTTGCTATAAATTTTGTCACAAATGAATCTTGTATCAACTTTCGCTAACAATTTGTACTATCAAGAAAATAATCCCATATTTTTCCTCTCATAAAAGTTGACATTTCTCACCGTGTATAACAATAGCTGTTTTTACCTAAGTTACTGCTTAGTAGGTTTCTTGTTTCTTTGCAATCACATTACACGGCTGAATGAGAACCCGTGCGCTTGATTCGAAGTGAACTGCAATATCTATGGGTGGTCTCTGATTAATCTTAATAAACCTCGTTTCGCAATAATCCAGTTCCTCGTCGAGGTTAACCAAAACAATTTTAAGTATGTCAGCGAATCAGTGAATACTGACAAAAATACCGACGGGGTCCGACGCAAAAAACATGTTCAAGAAGCGTAACCGAGGGGGTCTGGATGATAAAAATGTTAATTACTGTAATAAGTAATTTATTATTATTCCATCGAATAGGACAACATATTTAAATGCTTATATGTTTATACTTTAGCATGAAAAATGAACTTCGTACCTATTCGTGACTGCCTCGTGGTCTCGCGGTACAAGTAGGTATGTGCCGTGCGATCTAGAGGTCCTGGGTTCGATTCCCGGGTCGGGCAAAGTGTTATTGGGTTTTTCCATTAGGAAATCCTTAGTAACAGCACGGAGTCTGGAAATGTGCCCGAAAAACGACAATAGGCTCGCCCCCTATTACGTGGGACTGATACATACCTGGCGAAATGTGGGTGCAGAAATGCACCTCTGCCTACCCCTTCGGGGAATACAGGCGTGAGTTTATGTATGTATGTATATAATTCGAGTAGTATATTGTAGGTAATTTTTATAAGATCAATTGGCCATAAAACAAATAGATGTCGGATAGAATAATTCTAGAAGCCTTTATTACATTAAGGCCAAAGCTAAAAAAAGCTTGTTGTTAAAAAAGATTTTAAATCTACACACAAAGCCAATGAAAAGATTCCTCAGTTTATTAGTTATTATTGTCTTAGTGAATCCTTTTTTCATTATCAAGTAATACTACATATATTCGCCTGTATTCCCCAAAGGGGTAGGCAGAGGTGCATTTCTGCACACACATTTCGCCAGGTATGTATCATTCCCACGTAATAGGGGGCGCGCCTATTGCCGTTTTTCGGGCACATTTCCAGACTCCGAGCTGCTACAGAGAATTTCCTAATTGAAAAACTCAATAACACTTTACCCGACCCGGGAATCGGACCCAGGACCTCTAGATCGCACGGCACATACTTGTGCCGCGAGACTACGAGGCAGTCTAAATTAATACAATGCTAATAATTGTATACCTACTGCTTTAAAAAGAGCAATCTAGGACACTTCTTCCGTGAAATGTGCTTTTCAATTATATTCTTTACGTTAATACACGAGTCACAACTAAAGAAAATTAAAATACGTGTGTGACAATAGTTTGTTTGGGTTTTGATAATTCATAATCAAAAACCATAAGCCGCTTACAAAGTGCAGTGTTGCCGGAAGGCACGATGCAAGCTGCGTCCGCCGCTGCGCCGGAAGACGCTGTACTTAATTACTAAGCCATCTTTTTTATCGTCCGTAAATACAATATATCTACATAATATGTATAGTTTTAAAATCTTTATCAAACCTAATCGCCGAATATCTAAAACAAGTTATCATCGTAGAAAATTGTTTGAAAGTTGTTACGTTTCCCAACGACTTTTTGTCGTTGCTATTGCGACAATTTATTATCACGTCTAGAAGTTAACAACAGAGGAAGTAAATAACGTTCTAAAAACACCCGTCCACTGCGATAACGGTTATGGGTTACGAAATACACAAAAACGACGCCAATACTTATGTACACGTCGAGTGATCACCTCGGCGGGTCATGGCGTGTTTGTGACCTATACCTCCACTCTCATTCGTGCCATACTGGTTTTGTTCCGGTTTTGTCTCGTGACGTAAAACCATTTTTGTCCTTATCAATAATGATCAATTTTAAATGAACAAATTGACCAAACTTTTTATTAGCTACTTATTACTAAAAACACCGTTCATTTGTCGTTCACACTATTTTTAAAAGTCAAGATAAAACGTCCTTAAAGGATAAGAATTTTTATTATAGTAATTTCTCTGTTTATTTTTTTTTATAAAGAGAATAACACAAAATTTGTATTGTTCGCAGGAATTATTCACTCAGCTGCAATGGTCAGCAGAACGCGCACCCGCAGCGGACGGACTGCGTCGAGCGTTAGGCGGGAATGGAGCGCGATTTCAGCTCGGCTGCATGGCGGACGCCAGCGAGTGCTTCGAGCACATACTGCTGAGGGTCCACGCGCACGTGGCCGCGGGCACTGGCGAGAGGAGGGACGACGACGCCTGCAGAGCCCCGCATTGTGTGCCACACCGCAAGTTCGCCATGATGCTGGTGGAGCAATCCGTCTGCGGAGATTGTAAAGCCACATCAGAACCTTTGCCGTTCACTCAGGTAACTATTTATTGACAAACAAAAATTATTATCTTAATACAATAGTTATGTCATCATCATCATCATCATCATCATCATCAGCCCATATACGTCCCACTGCTGGGCACGGGCCTCCTCTACCATTGAGAGGGTTTAGGCCTTAGTCCACCACGCTGGCCTAGTGCGGGTTGGCGGACTACACACCTAAGAAATTCCTAAGACTTTTTTAGGTGTGCAGGTTTCATCACGATGTTTTCCTTCGCCGTTAAAGTACGTGATAATTCATTGTGAATACACACATAGCTTGGAAAAGTCAGAGGTGTGTGCCTGGGGTTTGAACCCGCGACCGTAGAGATTCTCGACCGCGTGCCCAAACCTCGAGGCCATCACGACTTATGGTTACGCAATAGTTATGTAATTAACATTAATTTCATAATGTGTGTCTATTCCGGAATTTTAATGTAAAATGCGTATATATTTTTCCCAGATGGTGCACTATGTCTCCGCGACTGCGTTGACAGCTCAAGCGGCTCTCGGCGAGCATGGCGATAGTTTTGGTCTCTTGTTGAGAAAAGCTGGCGGAATGGGGGATATTAGAGATTGCCCTGTAAGTAAAATATTTTATTGACATGACACTGTTTCATTTTCGCCTTTTCATTATTTTGACTACTAAAACAAAAAAATCCTCTTAATTAAATTTAGCTTGATTGACATGCATTTTAAAGCACTCTTTTTTATTTTCAGAATGCTTGCGGTGCGAAAATCCAAATTTGCCGGACGTTAATGAATCGTCCTGAAGTCGTATCTATTGGCATGGTGTGGGATTCAGAACGTCCATCAGCGGATCATGTGTCAGCAGTTTATGCTGCCATCGGCACCGAGCTTCGACCCACTGACGCTTTCCATGCATGTGTAGACCAAGCTTGGGCCGCTCGAGCTACTCATCATCTAGTCGGCATAGTCACATACTATGGAAAACACTACTCCACGTTCTTTTTCCATAGCAAGCTTCGAGTATGGATATACTTTGACGATGCTAACGTTAAAGAAATTGGTACCGAATGGTCGCAAGTTGTTGAAAAATGTAGGAAAGGTCGATTCCAACCTCTGCTGCTTCTATACGCCGCTGTTGACGGCACCCCATGTGATACACGACATGCTCCCAAAGACGTCGTTCCATTTCCTGCACCGGAACCCCGAAGAGCTGTTACACCAGCTCCCGAAAGGCCAGCGGCTGGTTTTGCTCGCAGAGCAGTAACTCCTGGTCCTGATAACGAAAACGATTATGTGAGCCGAAAAGCAGTAGAAAATATGCTAGAAGTCCAAGCCAATCGACGAGCGCAACTGGCCCGCAGTCTCAGTACTGGTTCCGCATCAGATTCGCAAGAGAGACCAAGAACGCGCCGTGACTCAGGAAACTGGAGTGGTGACCGCAATAGCGCATCGTCAGCTTCCTCTTCAACAGCAGAAAGCCCCTACATGTATACTAGGGGACGAGGAGTCGGCAGCGTGCCAGGCAGCCCAACTCGCAAGGGTGATATGTCTAGTGGGGGATCTTGCGACGCCGGATATGACTCGTACTCATTATCGTCGACGGACAGCTTGCCACTACAACAGGGTCTTCGACACAATCTACAACATGCACCTATTCCAAAAATTACGACCCGTGGCAGCGATTCCGAAGCACTTTGTGCCGAGGCGGATATGATGTTAGAAAAATCTCGTCACGCAGAAGATGCCGCCGATTTTGAAACTGCAATCGTTTTGTGCGACGCTGCAGCAACGAAAGCTCGTGCAGCAATGAATGCTTCCGGTAATTACCAGCACACAGTCACTCGTGCTCGAATGATGCACAACACGTGTGTGATGCGCATTCGTTGTCTCCAAAAACGAATGGCCGGTATGAATAAGCTTACAGAAGTCGCACAATCTGCCGCTGTTAGAAACACAAAATGTGGTCTCGAAAATTCTCCGGCAACAATCGAAATTTATGCTACTTTGCCGAAAAAGAAAGGCTCGTCGAAAAAATCCCCTAAGGCTGTTGACGACGACATCGATAATATGACAAGAGAACGGCCACCTAGACAAAAGTCCCGGGAGGATGAAAAGGTAAGGGATAAACGGTCGAGAAGCGAAGACCGCGGCCGAGCCCGAAAAGATGTGCCAGCGCCCGTCGAAAACAAAGAAGAACCCCCAGACGATAAAAAAGCGAATAAAAAACAACACAAAATAAGAAGAAAACTAATGATGGCCGGATTAATAAGACGTAAAAATAGATCTATGCCCGATTTGACGGAGGGCGCTGATGGTAATTCAGAAACTGTCAATGAGGAAAAGCGGGTATCTTCGGTAGATGACACTGAAGTTGGGCGCAAAACAAATGAAGAAAAGTCAAATTTAAGTGGTTATCTTTCTGAAGGGCATTTAGAATACTCAGTAGCGAGTGGTACTAATCCAAATCTTGAAAGAAGTAAATTGATGAGGAAAAGCTTTCATGGCAGCGCTGGCAAGATGTTGATTGTCGCAAAAGTACCACCGCCTCCACCATTGCGTACCACTTCGCAGCTTAGCGGGCCTAAGTACGGATACGTGGAACACGGCAAGGAGGTCTATACGCCAGAAATCGAGGAGGACGGCGGCTTTTCGGAACAATATGGTGATGAGCCGCAGTCATTACCTTATCTGCGTTCATACGATGATAAACAAGCTAATCATTACGACAGATTAGACAATTCCCCTTCCCAAAACTTTCATACTGTCGTAACAAAAGCCATGATTCACCAAGAGCAGAGTCCTGTGAAAAGAGATGTTATGCCAATCATTTCACCATCGCATAACAACGTTCAGAACTTATCTGCAGCATTTGATAATGGAGTAGACGAAGTAGATTGTCCCCTACCTCTAAGAAGATCTCCACAATTGTTTGAATTGCCGCCATATCCCAGTCCCATGAATTCTGTCAACCATTCAAGACAACCCAGTGAGGAGTTTCCGCCGCCTCCTCCACCTATAGACTTCAGTTCTATACATGAAGAGCTAAATAAAATACATAGCATGGACGAAGCATCTGAAATCAGTCAACAAGAAGCCACTCAGGGGACGTTACTGGCACAACTATTAGAAAAACGCAACGAGATACTTAGGAACGAAAGGCGGATGGAGATAATGAGCACTTGCGCAGATTTCCTAAAAGAACTTCAAAATAAAAGAATGAATTTGAATCCAAAAAGATCAGCCTCAATAGAAGGGCAACTTTCCGGCCTACCAGATAGTACAAAACTAATCGAGACTAATAATAATGTTAAAAATATTGCATCAAGGTTTGAAAACAATGCGCATTTGGCTTTTGAGGGCGAAAGACCACATATAGGTTTTGTAGGTATGAGTGGCAATCGAGATGTCATTAACTGTTCAGAGCAATCCAGCACTGGACTGTATAATCGACGCTCCTCATCATCGTCTATTGATCCTAAGCAAATATACGATGAACATACCGAACAAAAAATGCCTAATACCGATTTTAGCGATCGGTCTAAACCCAAAAAGAAGTCAGTATCTTTTTGCGACCAGGTTATCTTAGTATCGACCGCGGAAGATCAAGAAGATGACAGCTACATTCCTAATCCAATTTTGGAACGAGTCTTAAAGTCGGCGATGAACAAGCCAGAACTTACAACGTTGCCGCTACAGTCGGAGAAGCCTTCACTTCAGCGACAAGACTCGTTTGATAGCCAATCATCGCGGTCAACAGTATCATCTTTATCGCAAAATTCATTTGTTGCGAAAGATAACGCGCATGCAGAGTACGTGAGATTACAAAACCCATACACGACATACCAAGCTGCGCAGCCTCGTATCCAGACGCCACAGTATAACGCTCAGAAGAACAATGCGATATACGGAACCAATTCCCCTGTACAAGCAACAATGAATCAAGACGAAATAACGAACAATCTGCATTATTACAGATCACATCAAAATTCCATATCACCAGTGGCGCAAAATCAGCCGCAGTCAGTCTATCCGAGCCAGAGCAATACGAACCCACCGAACTTTAGTTTAAATCCTTCGAATAGACTGCCAACGGCTGCCACAAACAGCACTTATTCAACAAAGCACCCAACGAATATACAAAGGCCGGTTCCTAACACGTACTCGCACCCACCGACGCAACAGCATCACGTGAACCAAGCGCCGAACAACGCCTTCTTCCATAGGCTTCCACAAAACCCCGTCAGCCCTCCAACACAGAGCACCTACAGTACGAACAGGCATTACAACAACAACGCACAGAACAACTCTCCATACCAGAGCGTTCCTAGCAACTCACCAGCGTATCAGAACTACCACAACCCACCGACCAACTACGTAACAGCCGAGTATTCTAGTCGCCACCCACAAGTGAACGCGAGCCATTACACCCAGTCCCCGTACCAGCGAGTGCCGCCGCCGCACAGCGACGCTCCCGTCGACGGTTACAGCGGCAGCGCCGGCCAGAAGCCCTACTACTACTCGGAGGCGCAGGCGCGCGCCGACTCGCGGCACTTCGGCAGCGCGCCGCCCGCCTACCTCGCGGACTCCGGCGAGCTGGCGCAGTACCCGTACGCGCCGAGCTACAACGCGTACCAGCACGTGCCGGCCATCAAGCAGCTGCAGAAGAAGTCGGTGTCGTTCGAGCCGGGCACGAAGGGCGGCACGGACTCGCCGGTGCCGCAGAGCTTCCCCAGTGGCGACGCCCAGGGAGGCGCCGACAAGTCGCTCTGCAACCTGTGTCGCAAGAAGTACGTCACTTCCCCCGCTATGTATTGCCCAGACTGTGACTTCTATATGTCCAGGTTTAAGCCGCGTTCATAGCATACGTTTATTTAATACTCAATGTAATTTTATTGTTTTGTTTAGGGCCCCATTGTAAATAATGTTAAGTCCGTAATTTATAAGCAACCCATTAAGTACTTCGAATTGACTGATCTCATTTGAGAATTTGAATCATTATTTAGGAATACTTTAATGAATTTGTGTTTATCACAGATACAAATGTACTTATTGTAAGAGATTTAAACGTCTGAATTTTATAACATAAAAAAGACTATTATATGAATTTAAATATACCTAGCGTTTTATTTCAATAAAATAATTTCATACATAAATACACACTTACGCCCGAATTCCTATAGGGCTAGCCTTTTGCCTAGCCTAGCCTTAGCTTAGTTCCTGAATCCACGTTTTGCCAATTGTGTTTTTTTTACGTGATAGGGGACGAGTCTATTGCAATTTTTTTGGCACATATCCAGACTACGTGCTGCTACTGAAAATTTCCCAATGAAAGAAACAGACTAACACTACTCGTTTCGGGAATCGAACCCAAGACCTCTAGATCAAACAGCCCATATTTGTGCCTCGAGACCACAAGACAGGAATAAGATAATTTAGTGCAAAATTTAATCGTTTGTACGTTTAATCTGGATGGACAATTACTAGACTTCGGTAAATTGCTTTTAAAAAGGGATAATGACGATGATGATGGATGTTGAAATAACCGCAGTCAATGTGCGTGTAAAATTCTTTTTTCAAAATCCTGCGTGTCATAGCTAACCCTTGCTGAGCAAAAAGGCCCAAGAGAGCTATTAGTTCCGAAATTGAAATTGAAATTTATTTCGTAAAAACATATACATTTTTGAGTATCAACAGGTCCCAATATAGGCAAGCCCGTAGCTTGGTAAATGGACATATATTTTTATATTTTACTATAGGTACTATAGTTTACTATTGGTAACGATTGGGTTACGTTTAGCCTGGGCGCAATTATATATTAAAAAGTATTTTACTTATTTCCCAAGTTATCATTCATGTTCAAACTAAAAATCATTGAAATGAGTTCAGTAGATATAGGGTTTATACGTGCATAAACCTTTCTTCTATAAAAACAGGATACTCGTAGACTCGAAATCAATAATAAACCTAATTATTACTAACAATTTTTATAGCGACCTCTACTGTAAAACATTAGTACTATACAAGTCAATGTCCCAAAGATCAATTGCGTAAAACACTAAATTATTAGTTTAAACATTTTCCGTGAGGTGGCGCTTTTATCAAATTCTTAACCAACTAAGTGTTCCAAGTTTATGTATTGCAATTTTTATAAAATCTTGGCAATTTTTCATAACAAGGATTATTATACTCAAAATTATAAATAAGGAATCGCTAATGTACTAAAAAATCCATCACTTATTTTATTTTTTCGTCTGGTATCCTCTGACGTTGACAGCGTCTTATCGCAAGTTGGTAGTTCTTTAATGGCGACCGCCGATCACGGCTGACAGGTCGTTTGTCCGGTGATTGTCATTATTTATATTTAAAATACTAGGTGTAGGATTTGTGTTTACCTAAACATGACGGGGATCTTACCTACCTATCAACGTTTTGTAAATGGCGTACCAGTCCCGTCCATATCACGACGCTCGTTCCGTCTTAGAGAAAAATATTTGATTGTTTCTGTACTTTTGACATTCGGAATCGTATGGTTAGGGGCATTATTTTATTTGCCCGAGTTCAGAAGTTCTAACAGTGTGAACGATAGTGTTTACAATGTGTACAAGCGTATTCAAAAAGCGGGACCAGAGCTGCTTATGCCACCACCCCTCGCTCAAAACGAAGTGGGAGATTTCCCCGTGGTGGGTATCGTCCGTCATGGTGAGAATGGTGACGACCCCCACATAGTAGAAGACAGAAACCGTCTGAGAGCCAAAATCGATGAGGAAATGGGCATAAAAGTTCTCGAGCGGCCTCAATTTGAGCTGGCACCATCGGTGTCATCTTCGCGGGGGCCGAGCAAGGCACCAGTAAATGCTCTAGAAGAGCCCGCAGTAGGGAATAACGCAGCAAACAAAGACGCTTCTCCCTCCGGCCCTAAAGAAGAAAGCTCTGACAAATATGTGGTGGTTGCGATGGCGCCCGGAGCTGATGCCGACCAGAAACACAAGCTGGAGACTGTCAAAGAGGTGAGTCCTTTACATATTTATTGATTAAAAACACATACCTTAATATCTGTATCACTTTTCTGTCAAGAATCATGACATTTAATGACCTCGCCTTTTATAGTATGTACATAGTACATATAATTATTTACAACCCATATATGTACTAATAAACATAAATAATAGTGAACAAACCATATTTGTAAACATAATTATGACTTAAAAGTGTAAGTTTTCATTGATTTTTACTAAGGACTAGAAGAAGCTTCAGAGATAAGTATACTACGTTTTTTTCGTATTTTTTAAATTGAGTACAGAATTAGTGTGCTACATTTTTGATGTAAATTTTTTCTTACTGATAACTTGTATTAGTCATAATAATATAAAAAGTAAATAATATTTGCTAGCTTAATAAATATGTATTTATTAAATTATTTCTAGTAATAAACTTGATGCATCAAAACATTGTTTTAAACAAAGAAACAATTACATGTTGAGATGAATGGTACACTGTATCAATGGATGGCATTATTGTGCACAACCAACTTTGGTACCAGAAAGCACAAAGTATAAAACATTTAGTTTAATCACCACATAAATTATATTAATTGGTCGACATATTTTTTTAATCCATTTATAGCTGTTAATTAATTGATGTGAGCTACTATATGAATTGCAATCATTGGGTTTGTAGGAAAAATCTATAACTATGCCTAAAATAGACTTTCAATGGAAAGTAATTTTGCTTGGTATTTATTAATAATTTATTCAAAGTTTATGTTACTTAAACCTATACTTTTGAAACCTATCAAAAGAATAATGTAAAAAATTATAAAGAATTGCAATAAAAGGTAAGCAATGTAGGAGCATTTATACAATCTAATACATAATAGAATATTTCTTGAATATTATTAGGCTATTATGATTCCAACAGATACGACACTCTATAAATGCTAAGTACAGTCGAAATCAGGTATAACAACATTGAAGGCACTGAATATTTTGGATGTTATGTCTGATAGTTGTTATCAGCAATATACACTAGTAGTTATTAGTTTATATAGAGATTCAGCTGGGACTTTGCCATTCGGTTGTTATAACCGATATGTTGTTATAAATGATGTTGTTACATTCTGGTTTGACTGTATGTTGTTAGTTTCTAAGAAAAAATGTGTGGGTCTGGCTGTTTTTGTTTGTGGAGGTGCTTTTTTTTCTACTTCCAGCAATCTTACTAATACAACATAGGTAATTGAATTGTAACACTTAATTTAGAATCAATAGAGCTATCCCATTCATATTAAAATCAAAAATTCAATATAGTTCTATGAACTTTTTATATAATTTTGATACTATGTGACCTCTTAATTTTTTTTTTTTTTTTTAATGAAATGAAATTGCTTTATTTAGTCACGTAGGCAATCAAATAGCACTTATGACAAGTCAATACAGAAAAGAAAAATCTTTTATTATTACATTATAATTTAACTATGGTTCATTTTATATAATTTGTACAAAAATATTTACGGTTTTTTTTTATAATTTATTTTTAGTTTTCATCAGGAAATACATAATATCTTATTATTATTATTTTAAAGTAAATAACGAGATGGACTTTGTGTATTTCCGAATACTTTGAATATTTAGCTACATTATTAATTAATAATCATGATATTGATAAAAATTAAAACTTTTTGTACTCAACCCTTAATTGGACAGATTGTTTTTTTACTTTTGTTTTTATCATCATCACATATTTTATTAAGGGGTAAAAATTCTCGAAAAATCTACCTATTTCAGTATCCTGAAAAATCAATGTTTATTATAGTGGACATTATCAAGTAAGATTTGTTACTCTAACAAGAACTGACTGCATGGTGTGGAATTATGGGTCTAATAACTAGGTTTTCCGGAATGTCATATTCACATACATACATATGAATAATATTAATACTAGAAATATATGTATTAGGTCCGCAACCAACACTCAAAGTATCTGTAATATTTTCTAATAAAATGAAAAAAAAATTTGTAATGTAAGCTGTTGTTTCGTATGATTTAATTTCTTGAAGTAACACTTGGCTCAAGGTCTATTTCGAGTAGTCAATTGTCATAGCATCTTTGTCGAGCATCATTCATACAGTGATTATAAAAGCGAACATGATTGGGTGAAATAGTATTTTGTATCACGACGCGCCTTTCGCATATTATCAACACACTAAAGATATAAAATATTGAAGGTCGTCAAGTTTTTGCGAATGTATATTTAATTAGGTAAATGTAGTTTCCCTATACGCGTGTTTTAGTCAATACGTGGCTTTGGTATTCTTCTATGAAAATATTTGTGTGTGTACATAAAAAAATGTCCTCTTTGCGCAATGTATTAAAAATATAATTCTTAGTAAATAAATATCATCATTATCATCAGCCCATATACGTCCCACTGCTGGGCACGGGCCTCCTCAACAAATGACAGGGTTTAGGCCTTAGTCTACCACGCTGGGCTAGTGCGAACACGCACACCTAAGAAATTCCTAAGAACTTCTAGATGTGCAGATTTCATAACGATGTTTTCCCTCACCGGTAAAGTACGTGATAATTCTTTGTAAATACACACATATCTTCGAAACGTCAGATGTGTGTGCCTGAGGATTGAACCCGCGACTGTCGAGATTCTCGACCACGTGCCTAAACCTCGAGGCCATTACGACGAAATATGATTCGTTTATCTTAGTGTATCTATATAAACCTACAAAGAAATATTAGGTATTTGTGTTGGCAGATAGGTGATGTAACGAGTAAATTAGGCGCTTTTTATTTCCACTCTACGTTTGAAAGTATTCGCAAACACTTCTTAGATATCGTCACTACGTTCTTTTTCACTTTTTGTGTATGATTCTATGGATACACATATAAATTCGGAAAAACTGCGACGTATTTATACCTTATGTGACTACTCTTGATGTCTCGGTAGACTGCTCGCCTATAAAACTTAGAAACACCATGAAAATATACAATAATTTTTAATACGCCATCAATAGTTTTTGCAATCTTGGATTTCATTGTTGATTTTATGGCAGAGAACTCATTTTATTTTGTCTTATAGCAATTTTAAAAGTGTTAAAGCAGTTTATGTGTTAATCCATTAAAACTAAAAATACGTAACGACAAACATTTTAACAAAATATTAATTTTTAAAATATTGGCGAGATATTCCCAACAAATGAATAACAAACCTTTAAAGAAAATTCATCAAACAATCAAAACGCAAGGTCGTTTGATAATGAGGAGCAGATTACCTAGTATGATAGTAAACGCATGTATTAATCTCCCGCAACAGACCGTGACGTGTAGGTACCCAGCGTTCATACAGCACAGTTTGACATTAATGTTTTGTGTTGCAACCTGTCGATGCGTTGACATACCTGTTATTAGAATCATTGTGTGGAACAGTAATGTAAGCCATTCAGCTGGCTATTTTCTCATTTTTCAATGCTATAGGATATGCAAGCGGTCATGCGTTGAATTGTCGCTCATTTTTTCGGGCTGGGCAAAGCGTCCACAGCGGTAACTGATTGAAATTTTTATTATTGGCCGAGTGTAATCGTAGTAGAATGTATAGGCGACAGACAAGCGACGACACACATCCCCTACAAAATACTGTTTATTTTCCTTATGTTATTCGGCTGTCCTATGGTCCTTTGGTAGTTCATCTATAACATTGACAGGCCACGTCCTTCGATACGTCACTAAAAATTGGTTTATATTTTTAATAAGGCGTCTTGTACTGAAATATCATGAGATCTGTTATCATACTCAAGCTGTAAACCGCTATACTAACAGAAATTGTTGGATCAAACCATCTTATTGACTTAAATTTTTTGTAATCTGTCTCGTACGTAGGTCTTCGAACAAGGATTAACGTCTAATGCTATTCGATAACAACTCACTTGCGCCAGTATGTTTTTTTTATGATGCGTATTTTTATACAAGAATAAGGGCAGATTACCACGAAACACCATTATTTTCCAGAGTACACATGTACACGTAGACGAAGTTGCGAAGTGAATCTTGTATTAAATGAATGAGTTTATTAATTGTTGAAAAAACGTGTATAATGCTATAAAAGTCACTTTGGTTTAAATTATAGTCCATATTGTAATGACACAGTTGGTAATTTGTTTCATAGTGGAGAAAATAAATATGTTTGCATAAATTGTATTTTTTGCTCGTAAATATGGGTCACCTTCATTGCATATTTATTGGTATTATTCGTGTTTCAATTAACAATTGCTTCAATATTAAATGTGTTCACTTAATTTATTTTCGTTTAACTTGCCTGGGGAAATTATTGGGGTTTTCTCTTACTGTAGGTACATAATTGATTTAGATCAATGAATTAATGAAAATATAATAAAAATTAGTTTCAAACATGTTTTGTTATCTATGTATATCATACAATCATATAACATATTCAATATTTTTTTGTAAACACAATCTGCAAGTTATTTAAAAATAATAATAACGATTAAGCATATGTAGAGATAATATCTGTATTATAATACAATATTTTTTACATCCAAAATATATGAATTAGGCTATGCCAACAATAGATTACACTATTACATAATTGGTTCTTTACAATAATGACCGAAAAAAATTGATGTCCTCATCGCCAGTGCAAGGTTAAAGTGATTGAAATTTTAAAGTAAATAGGTATGACGTGTTGTTCGAAAACTGCAAACTGGTATGTTTTCTCGGATTGTTTTTACAAATGCAAATGTAAATGTTTTTGTACGTAACAACTTCGACATCGCGTTATCGCGCATTTGCACACGCGTCGATTTTTGTTTGCTTCATTTTAAATATTTAAAGCGAGGAGTAAATTCTAGTTTAATCATTGGATTTAACTGCCACTCATATACGTATGTTTTATTTCTTACATCGTAAATATTGAGAATTAGGTAAATTGAGATTTACATAAAATTCACCACCATTTAAAATCACAATAGCTCGTAATTTATAAATAGGAATGTGTGTTTTCCGCGCTCTACATTACATCATTTTATCAGTTTCGTCATGTTCTGGTTTAAATTTGATTTTATATCTGCAATCAAGAAGTATTTTAAATGTTTTAGGTCTATTACCCTAAATAATATTATAAGTTAAGTGGTCATTTTGCCTTGGTAGTGTTAAAAAAATGGGATTGGGTTTCATACGATTTTACGATTTTATGGAACAGAGATAGATGAGTCTCTGGAGAGGTCCTTAAGTATCCTTTTTTTTTATAACATATGATTGTCAGTTTTTTTAAAAGCTAGCATGCTACGAGTAAATGGTTGTATGGATTTTTTATACTGAGGCTATTTAGATTTTAGAAGCTTCGTTCAACGTTAGCAGGCAAATGGAAAATTTTATATGTTAACCATCAACGACCATGACACGTCATAACTACTGGTAGAATTGAAAGATAGGAATAATCAATATTCACAGTTGAATGTGACCTTCCAAGCACGTTTTGCCATTAAATTTCGAATCATACCATGCATTTGACATAGGCTCGGGAATTTTCCATAATCACTTTTGCGTTTACAAGCTATAAAGATTCCATAAAAGCCCAGCTAGCCTTCAAATTTTCGAATAATAATCTTTTAGCTTTAAATCTTATTCAACAAAAGCAATTTGATATATAAATGGGAACATCCTGACACCTCAATAAACAATTATAAACTAGACATTACACAATTAACGTGTAACGTTTTTGGGCTTGGATGTACCGCCACTAGATTGAAGCAAGGTTACTTATTAATTATATATTACTGATTTTAATAGTAGGAAACACGGATGTCCAGATAAGTGAACTATATAAATTATACCTAGTCAACACACGGCGCTCTGTTAACAATGGCTTAATTTGTTACATTTTTTTTTTTTTTTTTTTTTTTTTTTTTTTTTTTTAAACTGGCACGGCAAAGTGACTCCACTGTACCTGATGGTAAGCACAGTGGAGTCCAAAAAATTAATACCGACCAGCGAGAAACGAAGGTCACCCGCTGGTCGACACAATCATGCCGGCCTGCACAAATGCTTCTTCACGCTTCGCTTAAAGGATCCAGGATCATAGGATTAATTATAACATTATTGTGGTGGCTGGATTAAAATGTTATGGAAGATTCATCAATATTAATGACTATGGCAATGCTACATCTAATTTGTATACACTTTTAAGTTGGTTTCAAGTTAATTATTACTATGGCTTGGGAATATACGAAAATATTCTAGAGGTTATTTCCAGTCGAAAATATTTGGAAATATTCAAGTGTGTCCTGGCAGCCGTTATATTTTCGGAAATTAAAATAATTTAATCATAATTGACTCGTTTCGTTGATACTCAAGATAAATAACAAACAAATGGCAGTTAATAAAGACAAAAGTACAACTGTCAATCTCGCTATACGAGAAGAGACGTTTTCGCATCAATAACGCAACAAAGCGACCTCTCTCAATTTGTGTCATCCCATCAACGGGCCAAATCGAAATTCGCACCTTCCAAAGCCATTGGTATTTGCATCGAACTTTATTACTGTCGAAGCGCTTCAGGCGTTTTCCCAAACCGTCAATATTTCGGCATAGTCGATTATGGTTCAGTTCTATTCACGCCGAGAATAAGCGTGTTTGGTTTGTGCTGAAGTGTTGAGATATATCTTTTTATAACATGAATGCTGCGAACCGAAAATAAAGATTGACGTGAGATACTTATATTATCGCTGGTTGGGCGGTTCATATATTTCGTTTAGGTATTGCCTTCCATTACAGTCGCTGGAAATTTAAAATTTACCTTACTCAACTTACTTGTATTATTCTCATCACCTTATACATTTCTCACTGATAGGTACTGATTCCGGCTAAGATATCTGGGAATATCATTTAATTCTTAACTAACCATTGTTCATATGTATCGGATGAAAATGGGCAATGTTGGACAGACTTCAAGTCTGATTTCCTTTCAAGAATGTCATATATCACGTGTTTAATAGGATGATCTTCCCGCCTTTTGTTTCTATCACCGAAACAGTCACGCCCGTGCTAAATATTTTGCAAGAGCAGATCATAAAATCGAAAGTGTTCCAGTTATGAAGGCGTAATGTATACGGCCACACGCTCGTATTGCTCAATGTTACAAGTAGTTCTTATATCGGAGCATTCTAAATTCACTGAGAGCCGGGTGCCGTATATAGTAAAGTGATTGAATATTTTTGTATGTTTATGTTTGTGGAAAAACCGGCTTTCGGACGCATTGAAGCGTAATTCACAGAGCCATTTAATTACCTTAAATGTTTAGCGTTGCAGGAAGCAGTATGTAATGTTAAAAAAATAAATTTACGTGAAACTTCCTACTTACCTACTTTTATATAGCATTAACTTTGAAATGAGAATCAGAAATTTGTAGAAACTACCATATATGACAATCTTGGACAAATATTTAGTGCATCACATAAACATTTGTAAAGACGAGAAATTATTTGACAACAATCAGGCCCGCAAGTTACCTTACATGTTTTTTTACCTTTTAATATATACGCGAACAGTAAAAGATAACTGCTTTGAAAAGAGCAACACAAGTGTTTCTTGCTCATTCTTGTCTGGTGAAATCGGCTTTCTGAACCAACTGGCGAAACAATAACTGAATGTAAATTTAATTTAATTTAATTTAATTTAATATGCTTTATTGTACACCATTACAATAGAAACAACATTGTTAACTGGTCACAACTCAATAAGGTAGTGTCACAAATGGCGGCCTTATCGCTCTCGGCGATTTCTTCCAGGCAACCGTTAGATGGACTGGAGAGATCAGAAACACAGAGTGGGTGGTCATAATTTTAGTAAATTTAGAATTGTAAAAAATTGATGTACGCAAAAATTTCAAAATAATAACAATAAATAAATGTAATTAGAACTAATAATTAACTCAACAAATATAAGAAAAATATAATAAAAATATAAGTACGAGTAAATGAAAAATAAATATATACAATATATATGTATATATATATACTACGTGAGTGACAAAAAATGTTCCTTGACAAGTCTTTTAAAGATATAAATTGATTTGGCTTCTCTTATTGTCACTGGCAGTTCATTCCATAAGCGAGCAGCGTGAATAGTAAAAGACCTGCTAAGGAATGAAGTGCCGTGCTTGGGGATTTCTAGTACCAAGTTCTCTGATGACCTAAGAGATCGTTCATGTGTGCTACATAGAAAATTAAATCGCTTTTTAAGATAATGGGGGGCAGAGGGATGGAACAAGATACAATAGAGTTAAATAATGTTAAACATCAATGATTCAATAAAATATTTTCATTATCATATTGGTCCTATATCCAAACACTTAACTCTGTGAGTCCGTTCGGTTTCGAAACATCGCTTCCTTTTATGTCTAGTTTAGTTTCTTATCTAGTTACATACTTGCGTCACCGGATGACTTTACATTGTAGAGATGCGGAAATCAAATTCGTGACTTTTCCATTCTCACCAAACTGTTCACTCGTTGCGACACACAGGTCATTGGACATTTATGTTAATAGCTAACATTCCTCACTTCAATACCTAGAGTAAAATAGCCCCTTTACAGCCCTTTGACGATCGCCTTTGAATGTCATAAAGATTTTACGCTAGGACTTAACCTACTAGTGTAAATTAAGAATTTTAAAGGTCGCTAACTAGTTAACTATTTTACATTCGTTCGGCATGTATGCATGAGGTACATAATAAATTAATGCTTATTTATGTTTTGCTTCGTTGGTAATTAAAATCGCTCTATAAGTATCTAATTAAGAAAAATACAGGGAGTTAGACATTTATCCAAAATAATTGTATTTTATTTTAATTAGCACTTTTTCGTAAAGACGTGTTTTATTTTATATCGACTATTCTATGCTTTCTTAAACATAGTTTAAAGACCGTAATGTTTTAGCGCCGAACAACTGGCTGTCCGCTGTGCTTATGAGGAATTTATCCCGCGTATCAATTTTCCGCATAAATAGAGTGCATGCCAAATGAGACGGTTCCTCCTTTAGTTCCTAAGTCAATAGCAGAATAGTCAATAAACAAAGCAAATATTGGAGCTAATTTATTAGCAGTGATTCAAAACAAATTCGTGGTTTATGTCCGTAGTACGTAAAGCGGCAGTCTAGACTTTCTCCGCTTCCCCGGTGGGCGGTTTGGCACTAAATTCGTAGCGGTCGGCGACCCCGGCCGGCGCCGCATCGCGCTCGCCTTGGGCCGCGATTCGCGCGTGCATACTAAGTGAATTCACTTAGCCCACTGAGCAACTGATTAGATACCCGATGACCGAACGGTAAAAAAACGATCACTAAAATGCTCCACATTTAATGCCGATAAAAAGAATATTTCAACAAAAACATTAGTTAGCAAATCACGTTTACAATGTGCTAATTTTAAAGTGGGTAGCCGATAGAGTAAGCGGTCGCGACCTAAAAATTTAATAGGAAGTTTCCATAATGAAAGAGCTGAGATTTATCGTAACTACTTTATCAAACAGCTTCATACTTAATCGTAGTATTTACAAACATTTATTTACAGCCTTGATGTAAAAAAATCGAAAATATTTCCTATACCTAATTGCAACACAATTATATATTTTATTAATCAATAACCATTATACATTTCTTATTAAATATGATAACGGTAACCACACTGTATGTTTGGTATATTCGCCGTCACAACAACAGACTTATCCGTTGTATTATCGCAGTTGTTACGGAGGAAAATAAATAATCTGCCATGTGAATTGAAATCGGATTTATTACTGTACGATACATGCAACATGTTTGTATGTTTATACTTATGGATGGGCGAGCAGAGGAAGGCCAAAGAAAAGATGGATGGAGTGCGTGACTGAAGATATGAAAGAAAAAGGGGTGAATGAAGACATGACGGCTGATAGGGATGTGTGGAAGGATAAAACATACATCCCAAATGAAATTGGGAACAGGGCAAGGAGATGATGATGACTTGTGGTGTTATGCTCGTCGGTGCCGGAATAGCGACGCCAATTAATATGGGATTACACAACTATCCCGCCTCGGAATGGATTAATGCTAACGAGAATTGTAGACCATTCAACTGATTCTATAGGAGTGTTACAGTCCTCTTATAATTTGTCATGTTTTAAAGTGTAAGGATTTCGATTGTTCATTCAATTTATGAGATAGGCGGCAAAAGTATGTGTATTGTAATACTATCTGATAATGAGATTTATTGGCTAGGGAGTTCTCTTTCTTTCTAGGGGAGGGGATTCTAGGGGATATAAGGGAAAGACAAGTTTGGATGTTAGAAGTTGAATATAATATTGCTCGTTTGAGGTGCGATTTGAAAAGATCACTTTTAGCAGATGGCTACCGGAGAATGATAATTATGAAATCGTTTCGTACGTTAATTTTTAATTATTACCTTCTTGTCTAATTTCATAATAAAACTTATCTAAATATGATTTAGGATAAATCATTTTGGATTTTATATAGGATAATATTTGAACCAAATATTGATTTAAGTAACGTAGTCAGTACATCTGATACCCCTAACACTGAAAGTATAATAAATAAATAAATTATTAATTCCAATGAATTTAAACCAACCATCCAATCTTGAGACAATTCTACCCCGCTCTGTCTACCCAATTAAAGGTACCAAGCAATTATATAATTGTGACGAGCAAAATAAAATCACGCGCATTGCCTCGTGATAAAATCTAGCCTGCTAAAAAAGCGCTAGGTCGTTACAGAGATCCATTGTTATACGCCAGACGTCGGACCGGTGCCAAGCCCGTGTTTTATCTACATGGGAATTCCAAATGAGCTTAATTACTGTAAACATTAAGTTCTTTGGTGCAATGTAAACTGTCTTCGCGGGCCAGTGTGAACGAGGCTCAATGTGTCTTCTTGCTTTTACACTGATGCGCTTTGGTTTTGTGTGGGAACGTTTGTACACACAAAGTGAGGGTTATTAATTGTGTGTCTTATTGTTTTGTGAAATGCCGAGGTCGTACGTGGTCCTAAATGGCTATATTTCATACTTATAAAATTGTCATGTTTTGTATTTACTAAGCTGAGTGATTTAACATAATTTATTTCCTTAAATGAGTTATGTTAGTTAATTATGTAGTTAACATTTCAGAATTAATATTTCCGTTGCAACAGACTTAATCTCCTTTAACTTATAATTGAGGTTAACCGTTTATAAATAATTCATTATTATTTCGTTCGGTATAAATAGTAACTATTTTATGTGTAACTTTTTTAAGCAGTGATGGCCTCGAGGTTTAGGCGCGCGGTCGAGAATTTCGGCGGTCGCAGGTTCAAACCCCAGGCACACACCTCTGACTTTTCGAAGTTATGTGTGTATTCACAATGAATCATCACTTGCTTTAACGGTGAAGGAAAACATCGTGATAAAACCTGCACACCTAAAAGTTCTTAGGAATTTCTTAGGTGTGTAGTCCGCCAACCCGCACTAGGCCAGCGTGGTGGACTAAGGCCTAAACCCTCTCAGTTGTAGAGGAGGCTCGTGCCCAGCAGTGGGACGTATATGGGCTGATGATGATGATGATTTTATGTGCAACCTGAATGAGAAGAGGAAATTGATATATTTATATATTATCTATCGGTGTACAAATTGGCTTGATTCTGTCCGAGTACTGGACACGGGCATACTCTACGACTAAGAACATTAATGTGCCTTAGACTATCACACCTGTGTATGGCTTAGGTAGAGTCCACCGATCCTAAAAAAATCATTTCTTCCTGATATTCACGTGATAATTCATGATGAATACCTACACACAACTCCAAATGGTTAGACTTTCATGTATCGCCACTGTCGCGGTGTTTTCCTAACAAACCACTCGACTAACCAACGTCAACGGTCATCACGAATTTTATGATACCTACACGAAATGTAAACATCATTATTCTATATATATAGTTTGCTCAAGTAATAATCACCCTTTCACAGCATTTATGTATCTCTTTCAGTAGGATTTAACTCGGTTAGCGTGCGTTTATTGAAACACGTGGGAAACATCCAATCAGGCGTGTATTATCCCGAGCTCGATTACGTGGCGTCAATATTTGAGCTTACAAAGGTTGCCGACAAACGTACGCCACGTAACTTTGGATGTTCGACGCTGCCAAATATTATGCCGTGTCATTAGCACTATGGCGAAATTATAAACTGCTTTGGCTTAAACACTGAAATAGTTCTTGTGTTTTGTCTAGTGGTATTACTTTGGTGTAAAACTGAAGATTTATATTATATATACTTTCCACTTTGTATTCCCGAAATTTTGAGGTTTTTGCCCTCTACCTTTGCGTTATTCTTTATTAGGTATGGTAACGCTATAGCTATGTTTTAATTCGTAACACGGCTTTTCTTTGAACAAAAATGCAAGCACTTTGCAAAAACGAGAATTAAACCCAAGATCTGTCGATCGCACAGTTTTTATCATAGATTTAACAAGGCAGTTTAATTGCATATGATATACTTTTTATACGAGTACGAGTATAATCAAAGTATCGACTTACAAGAAACAATTACTATTGTCACTCACCATGCGATACAATTAAGTGTAATGGTGTAAACAAGCTTATCTCGGAACACTAGCACGGTAATACTATCATACAGTAGTTTAACTCGGCCGCATTATTGAAATAAATACCTACAGCCGCGCGGTACGCAAACATGCGATAGGGCTGCGAACCTGCAGAATTTTAATTCAATCAGCCAACTTTGACTTTCTATATATTTTTGTGATTGTAAATATTTTTTATTTTTATTTAAACAAATAAAATATTTTGTGAATGGAATAGGAAGTGTTCAATAAAAATGCATGTTATTTTTGATTGGAAGATTTCATGCAACCAAAAACAGCACAATATATATTTGTCATATTAAATAGGCACTTGCACTTATTTTGTATAAAAATCACGCGATTACTGCTTAAAAAACAACACCGCCCGTATAACTCGCGTTTCGCCCGTTTGTATGAAGTTAAACTACTGTATGATAGTATTACCGTGACACTAGGCACTTGCGTGGGTCGGTGTAGCAGTTTATAGAGCCTCAATGTCATTCACCGTATGAACGCGGCAACATTGCTTTAAGTCCGTATTTGTATCAGCCTATTCGTAACGTCGTCTCACCTCACTATAGCCTGACTGACACGAACAAAATTGAGGGCAATGATATAAAATAAATAATTTGTTTTACCATATAATATATTTTGTCGTGAACTCGCGGCACAAGTATATAATATTAACATATTAATATATTTTTTTCCCCGGGATGAAAAGTTCGCTTTTAGTCCCTGGCACGCGCACGCGTCTATATCACTTTACCTCCCGGTTACCTAGCAACCGTATGTTTATTAAAGCGTTTATTTACTTACGTCACGTTTCTCCCTCGTATCAGGAACTAAAAGCGAGCTATTTCATCCAGCTGGGGAAAAAAAGTATACGCACCACGTGAGATAAGGACATCTCCGCCCGCGATTGTCACCCTCGCCTACTTTTCTCCCTCGGTGTGTATTATACTATTATAGATAGATATACTCATAGAATGAAATAATCACATCTCAGTTACAATTAGTTGTGTAATTGTATTGAAAGGAATCGCATTATTAAACCCGTACATAAAGATCGTCATGGACATTAACATATTGCTTTTATAATATTGTACGACGAATGTGATTTCCACGCTCTGTATAAGTATGTGTAATTAGATTTACGGCCTCAGGGGCTGTGTATTGTATTACTCCGATAATATGCACGAGCATGGTTATGGTTTGAGCGTTTGGTATCGCGCTCTTTACACTTAACCTGCTCAAGGCTGTTATAAAAATATGCCGGTAATGCAGCCTTTGGTAACACAAGACGCGCTTTATTTACGTAACGCTTATATATATGTATGTATAGAGCAAAAATCAAGTAATTATAGTTAAAAGAATAGTGTGTTTCGTGTGCAAGACGTAGCTTTATTTACTTTTGAAGGCGGAGGTATCTGCTCCAATGACATTAGAATTCGTGTGCAAAGATATTCTAATATATGGTGGTTGTAGAATGTCCTAGATTGAGACAAATCAATACGCCAGTCGGTTCATGGAACGCACAGCTGCTGGCGACACAAAAAGTGCAGGTCTGCGCGAATTCCGCGTAGCAAGACCCAGTTTACACGGCACCTAACGGCACTCCGAATCGGTCGCAGTGAGATGTCGTCGTTGACCCGACGTCGGCACACATTCCATATAAAAACATTGTGATCGCTGTGATCCTTTTCTTTGCAGGTTCTAAGGCAAAGGAGATGTGGCTATTTCTAACCAAATAACACCTAATACGCGGGGATAACGCCTTAGTTTCACATAATGCAACTTTCTCTCCCAATGTAGTAAAGTTTCATAAAAAAAAATGCATAGAATGACGTTTTCGATGGTGAAAATGGCTGATGATAAACGCAGTACGGTCAGATTAGAGTATCAATTGCCGAGATATAATGACGATTATGTTTAATAATTTTAAAATATTAACGCAGAGTATTTTAGCCCGGATATAAATACGTAAACTCGATAAAACACCAGAGTTTAGCTGGTTTTACCCACAACGTAGTTTAATCAGTAAACGCTTCAATGCGTATATCATGCTACATGATGAATTTGTTATTTTTGTTATTTTAGTAGGTTCTTGATATGAGTGCCGTGTGTATACGGCTTAATGTCACACCGCTCACGACACGTACACATAGCGGACGATGCTACATAGATATCGTTCGGAATGAGTCCTCACACAACGTGCTAAATATCTGTGTCGCCGGCTTCCACGGCTTTCGTCTGACAACTGTTCCAACTGACAATCCATATATTTATGTGGAAATATCTTTAAGCAAATATGTAGTGATAAAATCCATCTTGTCAGGGGCGAAATTGATTATTATTTTGAACTTAATTTGTGTTTCGTCAGCGGATGTGTACCGTTAGGTGTTCTGCTTACGAATCAATATGGATTATGCGATATGCTTTTGTAATTTCGACAAAAACTCGGACAACCTTTTTGGTTTCAGTCATAAAAGTATATTGATTAAAATATTGGCAGCAATTTAAAAAAAAGGATTCTTTGGCTGGTCGCTTTGTTTTTTATTTTTATTTATTTGATAAAGGGGAACCGTGTAGTGTTTAGAAAGCGAGATGAGCCGTCAGTGTAACAGGAAACCCTTCAAGTAACACTTACAGTTTGTTTAGGTACTAAGTTAAAACGCGAGGCACGTAATTGTGTAGAAAGTAGTAAATTCTTTTACTCGGCGACAGTACCTTTCGTTTGTAGTAATGTACTTCTTAATAGTTGACAGCATTTCGTACTGTATGCCTATTTTGATGTTGTTCTTTGTCAACATATTTAGCAACTAATTTCAAGATGTTCCAAATATAATTATTACCCTGACTGCCTTTAATCATGTGATTAGTTAAGTAATTAAATTATTTTTTCTAGTAGTCTGCAGTTAGTCTTTTTGTAGAAGGGCTCTAATGCAAAAGGTGAGTAATTTACATATTTATATGATTGCAATCCGTCTGGTCGTTTACCTTTTGTAGATAGACTGTATTTGTACGGATTATTCAATGTTATTTCTGGTAATTATATTTAGTGCTTCTCTTTTGTCATTCACGTTCTTTAGTACGAACATTACTTGGATGCATAAGGAAGACAATTGTAGTTTTACATCACATGTTTTTACATTGTCTTTATCCTTAATTTACAATCAACTTATAAATATATTATGAATAGATGTTCTTTCTCTGCTTTTGTCAATATTTTATAATCAAACATGCTAGCATAATTAAAATCCAATTTTAACTTTACTAAAATTACGCCAAGGAATTTTCGATCATCTTTCGTTCCGTTCGTATTTATCACTTTTTGTTAAAGAAGAAAATAATATACTACGTCTTAAAAGATAGATTGTATCAGGGTGCCGTATCATTAAGTAAAGTATCTCAACTTCCGCCTAAGGAAAGAATAATGATTTTACGGAACCGAAGTGACTTTATTCGCGAGCCAGTTTGCGTTTAATCACAGATCCCTCTTATCGGTTCATCCGCCTTTTTTCTTTTGAAGCGTTCATTAATTTGATTGCACTCGAAAATATCTCGTTAGACATCATTCTACTTGTTGGCAATATTATTCCTTTTTTTTATTTTATATTTCAACGTCTAGCGAAGTGCTAGCTCGTTCGTATTTATAAAATAAATATAGGAGAGCCTTTTGTCGTTAATCAGCAATAAGCAATTAATAGAATTTTTGATCGTACGTGTATTTATATTCTACGGGGTGAATGCGGCATAGATTTTTTGTAGTTATTAAAACGATAATCGATAACATAAATTGTGGCTCAACGGTGACATCGGCAAAAGAAATATGATTTCTTCATCTGGAATGTTTTTTTATGTCGTCAGACTATGTTTTCGAACGTGAGGACGTATAATGGTATTTACGGTTAGGTTTGCGTACTTGTATTTTCTAACGTGAGATCGTCGAGTTATGCGTTTGTTATTTAATTTTTTATTCTACAGGTTTATATACCTGTTTCGTTGACATCGATATTCTGAACAATTAGTTTGTAGACTTTACGTACCTAAAACAATCTCTCTCATTAAAAATTTCTTGTGCAGATATCTGCCTGTTATGTGCTTGATAATTGTTTACGATTATGAATACATACTAACAAGAAAACAAGGAACTTCTTTCCAAATGTATGACCCAGTAGCGGTACTTCCATAGAAGCCCAAATGCCCAGCTTTCCTTACAAAATTCCGGATTATAATCTTTAAGCTTTAAATCTTTATTTAACTTTAATTTAATCCTGACCCCACAATAAACAATTATAAACTAACCATTACACCATTGCGTGTAACGCTTTTGGGCTTCTATGGCATTACCGCCACTGGTATGACCGTGTATTAGTATACAATTATACTTTTTTCGAGACCCATTTTACCATATACAAATCGAAAGTGTTCATGGTTTTATTTGTTCATAGTGACGTGTTGTTAAATTACGAGTAAAACAAATAAAAATAGAATGTAGTCAAATAAAAACTTAACAGTAAAGTAACTAAATAGGGACGACAGCAATAGTTTAATAAAGCAGTTGTGTACGAAATATTTAAGGAATTGACATCTTATGTATTATAGAACACATTTACAACTAAAACTAAAAAAAAAAACAAGTAAAGACGAGTTACGGATAATGAAGATCGTATTCCGGATGTATAATACCATTCCCCGATAGTGCAATCTGATTAGATGATATTATTCATTGATTAGAAAATGTTTCATTAAGTAAAAAGAAACAAAAAAAAACAATAAAGAAGCCAATAGCACAGATTTGATTACTCATACAAAAATTATATAAGAAATGTTATTTTTCGTAGCCGAAAATACGGCCCGCGATTTGTTGAAAAACATTTCAGCGTTGTATTCTTTAAAAAACTTATAATACGCAATGAATAAATAATTTTAGAATAAAGAGCCAAGAATTTTGCGAATTCATAGTTTCGGAATCTATCACTGTAAACTACCACCAGGCTACGTAACAAGTTTAATGAAAATTGTTTCAGTATAGGACGGATAAAGCAAGCATTCGCAGTATTCAGGGGAAATGCAAGCGCATTGAGGCTATTGAATATAGCGATTGACGGGCAGAGGGAACTGTGTTACGTCATCCGTGATCTAAATCTAAGTCACTGAGTAAAGTGATACAGTATAGCTATTAATTAAGATTGTTCTGTTACGACTATTGCTCAAATCAATTCATGTTATTAAATGTAATCACAACATCAGCCCATATACGTCCCACTGCTGGGCACGGGCCTCCTCTACAACTGAGAGGGTTTAGGACTTAGTCCACGCTGGCCTAGTCCGGGTTGGCGAGTTGGGGCCTTATTTAAATTTTCGTTAGTCTATCCCGGTAATAGGTACATAATTTTAGTTTTTTAAGTCTGTTGCAACTGGCGATTATAATTGGAATTCCTTAGGTAACCATGTTTACATGTGTGTGAGGAAAAACCCATAATGACTCTTAAAATATAGAATCTATTTCAAACTCCATTCTTGGAATAAAGTGAAGATAACGCAACTACTTTCAATAATAGTTTTATTCAAATGATGAATTTTGCAACTCAAATACAAGTGTTCGTAATTGACCAATACGAGTTGGCGACAAGAGCATTAAGTAAAACAAAAAGATCTCGACAAAGTCACGGTTTGTCGAGAGAAAACAATGGCAATTAACTAGGTCTAAGCAATGCCTCTCGGGATTGGACGGCGAACTCACTCACCGTCTGTGCACTGTGCAGTTCTTGGAAAGTTGAAATCTTGTGAACCATGAATCAGACACGTTTTAGTATCTACGGTACTTGCTTATTAGCCTATTATAATATGCTAGAAGCAGTCTATGTTCTGTCCAAAAGTCTCATCTAAATCCATACCAAAAATCATTAAAATCGGTAAGGTAGGTTTTGAATTTACTCGTTACAAACATAAAAATACAAATCTTTCCTCTTTTATAATATCAGTATAAACGAACAGGTATTCATTCACAATTGTTAATTACCTTTCTGACTTCAGACTTTTACTTAAGTACATACATGGTTATGCAAGATACTTGTTTTATAATCAGTATTCCTCATAAAAAGTAACCAGCAGTCAAGCCGTGAAAATGTAACAGACAGTCCACTTTCGCATTTATTATTTTAGTATGAATTGGTCAATACGACTGCTAGGTTTCTCTAGTTCTAATAAAGAAAATCACAACTAACAGTAATTACTTAAAAAGTGTTTCAAATTATGCCTGTTCCTACAGCAACATTGTAAGTAGGTGTCATTGCGTGTTGTGGTACTTTAACATTGTTTCGTCATCGCAAGCACATTACTCTCGTGCCATTGACACATGTGTCATACAGTTAATGGCGGCTAAGTAATGCAAGTAGGCGCCACATCTGCTCGTCGTCAATTAATTGTAGTTAAATCACAATAGTCCGCCAACCCGCACTAGGCCAGCGTGGTGGACTAAGGCCTAAACCCTCTCAATGGTAGAGGAGGCCCGTGCCCAGCAGAGGGACGTAAATGGGCTGATGATGATGATGAAATCACAATAAAAATTATCACGTTTCGTATTACGCACAATGGAAATATCCTTGCGATAACAGCTCATTCTTGCATCATTTTTGACCGTAAAAATATTGTTTCGTTTTTTCTTAAATTAATATTGAAGACGCTGATTGTTTATGGTGGGCAACACTACGCTAAGTTATATTTTTTAAAGTAGAATTACTTACAATAGGTATTTTAGGGTACTAGCATAAATAATTATAATTTATACCTACTGATAAAAAAATCCTGATAAGGCATAGCATAATTTGAAATATTTTTATTGTTAAAAATACGCACGACCAAATATGGTTTAAGGAAAACCTGTACTGTCAATGGAACTGTATCCATAATAACATACAAAGTTTACATTTTAATGTGTATTTTATGAGGCAGTTATAATTTTTAATGGTGCAAATAAAATTAATTACAAGCTATTACTTTTTAATTCTGTGCTATGGCTTCGAGAAATAGGCTCTCGGCCTGTAGACAATGTCTTGGCGGTCCTAGGTTCTGCTCCTAGACACACATCTCTGACTTTTCTAAGTTACATATGTAGGGATAGAAAATAAAATATTACGACCTTTAAAGTCAAAAGAAAAAACAGTGAGAAAACTCGGCATATGTTAAGTCCACTCTCCCACGCTGGGCCGGCGTTGAAGCTATGTAACTATCTTTTTATTTCCCCAGATAGTTGAATGTCATTTAAGATATACTTTCTTGTATAGTGTACATAAAAGTATACTAAATAAATAAATAGTATTCGAGCTGGCTTTTGCTTATTTATTATACAGCAGCTGTTAAAGATAATACTAATTAGAATGAATACATGTTTATACCTTATTTAACGAGTGTGGCATGTCAAACGGAAGTTAAATAAAAATGTCTGGTACAATTAGTAAGATAACAAGAATGTCGTGACAATAACAATACATTGGGTATTTATAGGTGCCACTCATCTTCTTAGGGATGCCACAAGCCCACAAGGATACATTTTAATTAAACGCAATATAGTATTATATGTTCTTGTTTGGCTTGTAAATTATATGCAAGACACAAAATGTAAAAAAAATATTCATTACTTTAATTAATTTTATTTCTATATTAAAAACTTTGTTGCATTTTAAATTCGTATACTACCAACAAAGTCGAAGTCAGTCTATGATTTAAGTCATTATCAGTCAAGTATTTAAGTCGAATCATTCATAAACATCTTTTGTCTACTGCTATAAATCTAAAATATAAATACAGACCATTTAAATAAAAATAATTAGAGAGTGAATAAAATCTAAGGGATTTTTCTTAATAGCGGTCGAAATAGTTTTATGACTAATGAGATCACATCAAAATGAATATTCCATTAGACTTATATCATATCTTAGACTTAATAATATTATATAATTTAGTTTAGGCGCGTGGTCGAGAATTTCGACGGTCGCAGGTTCAAACCCCAGGCACACACCTCTGACTTTTCGAGGTTATGTGTGTATTCACAAAGAATTATCACTTGCTTTAACGGTGAAGGAAAACATCGTGATGAAACCTGCACACCTAAAGTTCGTAGGAATTTCTTAGGTGTGTAGTCCGCCAGGCGCCGGGTCAACAGAGATAATTAGACCCGGCGCCCTGCCCTGTGGCAAGGGGGCGTTAGAATCCCACCACGGTATCCCCTGCCTGTCGTAAAAGACGACTCAAAGGGGCCCTTGGGGTCGCTGGGCGCGCTGCGGGGGCGGCGCGCCCTCACTGAAAGTGACCCCGAGAGGGGCGGCGGCACTGTGGCCTGTGTACGTCGCGGGCGCCCATCCACAACTGGGGCGCCCGAACCAAGCTAGTGGGGGTGCAACTGCGCCCCCTACACACTCCGAGACGGCCGAGACAAATACGTCTCGGAGGCGCACCGGGCGGCTGCGGCATTACGGTTGGCGCTTCTCGCTAACGTACCGTGGTCGCCCCACTCGGCGCGGAGATGGCCACCGGGGGGTTTTGGGTTTTGGAGGAGGCCCGTGCCCAGCAGTGGGACGTATATGGGCTGATGATGATGAATAATATTTAAAGTTTTTAATGAACACTGACTTCACTGACAAAATATAAATTCATTAATATATTATTTTTTATGTACCTATGTCAGCCCTATTCACGCCACGTGCTGCGGAAGTCCGAATTCACGTTAAAATTGTAGCATGTTATTGGTAGGATGATCGCGAGCGTGACCGATTTAGTAACATTACAAAATGCGTTATGTGTTGTGAAATATGTGGCCTAGTTGTTATATTACAGCTTGATTGCTATTATTTAGTTTGACGGAACATATGAAAGCTATTTCTTGCGGCTACTATGATGTGGTTAAAAGAAATTATTTGCTGAAGAACTCGGGTAATGGGTTAAGATGTTGTTAAAGTAGATTGCAGATGCCTTTTTTAATAATCTTAGGGAAAGTACCATTTAATGGTATAAATAACTTGCGATTGAGTAACGCTTCGCCCGGCCGCTATTTTATGAATTTTCTGTTCTTTCCAAAAATCCTATTTATGACAATACAAAAAAAACTAAATTGGTAAGTTTTTAAATCTATCCGCCACAGACAATTTTAAAAGCAAACAAATCTTTCCTTATTGTAACATTACTAAAGATAACTATCAATTGTGTGATTATTTCCTTTGCGTGCACACTGATCCTGGTAAATACCTGTAAGAAACCTCAACCTTTCAAGCGCAGTACGCCAACGGTACCAATTGATCTCGAGAGATTAAAATGTAACATTACAAGCATCAGCAGTAATAAATTAATTCCGTAGAATGAATCCGATAATAAACGACGCATATTAAAATAATAATGTAATGCGAAACGGTGTCCCAGGGGGCTATTGCCTTATATTAAGATCACAAGGGCTAATTTAATATTCGTGCTAAGTTCGATTGTGCCACGCCCCGCGTAGCGCCCGCAGGTGCAGTACCGGGAATACAAATTGGTGCACCGGATTATTTATACCATTATTGCATGCTGCAACGTATGAATGAACTTTTATGTACGCGCAGCCTGCCCTTTGATTTATTCATAAAAACTCTTTTCAAATATTATAATAGAATTGTCATTTTATCAAAAATATTATTGATGCTGAAAGTAATAATTGGTAGAAATAAAATGGAAGTGGAATAAACACCGAATGCATATATGTTTTTAAATTACTACTGACTAAAATACTATAGTGAAGATGATGTTAAGATAAAATGCACCGTACTAACCAATATAGTGAGAGATTTTGATATTCTGACCAAATTGAAATCGTGTTTCATAACGAGACACGTCTGCAGATGCTGCCGTATATAGGATTAATTAAATACATGAATGATAAAAATCAATTTACAATGAACTTTGGAGTGGTGCGAGTAAGCATTTTCTACTCCGACCTGTCTTAAGGACTCGATCATCGGTAGTTAGTTCCTACCCATTACATTTTAATAAGTTATTTTTAGGTTAATTATAGCATATTGTATTTTGAGACCTCTGCAAAATTTAGAAAACAAAATTTACTTTGTTTATTGATCTCGAAATCCATTATTCTATTCTATAGTGCATATTTCATGGTGAATGTAGTGGCATGGACTTGAATTTAGCATGCAATACCGCCGCACATCTGTCGTGGTTTGGCGTTAGCAGGAATTAGGTTGAACTAATAGCTTTCGACTATGCGCGGTGATTGTTTTTTTTGAATACTAGACATATTTTTAAATTTAATACATGTGACAGAAATATTCACAGCTGACGCCAGCTTCATGAAAATTGCAGCATAAACGGAACATTGTGCAGAGTAAATTTTATTTCTAGCTGTCGTCGCTATGCGGCTGATTCATGCATTAAATTTTACTCAATGGAAAGAAATCCTTACATCTTTTTCTAATAATGTAGTACGTACATCTTTCAATATTCATAAATACGAAGTTACATTTTATTTATTTAAAATGTTATTGGTAATGTGAGCTAAAAATACGAGCTCTTAGGATCGATTGCTAAATATTTCTATTTGTGTTTGAGTGATTTTATAGTAGTTTTAATTATGTATTTAGTTTAGATAAGGACAAAGAAAGATGAAAACAACTTTGTGTGCATTATTCAACTCTGCGAAATATAAGCAAGATAAATAACTATAAGATAAATAGTATACTTCCTGCATACGTTATGTCATCGTATGATCAAAGGGGCCATAATTAATGGTGACTTATTCAGGACATCCTGTTGATTCAGGTAATTAGATGCGACGTACAAAAGGTGACTTGCCTCCCATAATGCAAAATTTTACTCTTTGTCTAAAATATTTATAATTCCGAATATTTTCTTAAAAATACAGTTGGAACTTACTCAGACATCTTAAATAAGCAGTGTATTTTATAAATAGATTTAAATATTAATTGGATATATAATCTTAAATAAGCCAGTATGATCGAGTTGACTACAGGCTAGGGCCTAGGCTGTAAAATAATAGGTAAATATATTAAATATAATACGCTAGTAATACAAGACTATCTAAGGGTTGATTTAGAACTATTCGTGTGATACTTTGCTTAGATTAGATACATCGTTGATTTAAGCTTGCAAAGACAACTAACGTATATGTTTAGTCACCGCAGGATCAAAGGTGCAATAATTAATTAATGGTGGCTTATCCGTGTGTCCACGCGACCGTTGAAATTAGCTGCATCGCATGAAAGGCGCCGTCCCGTCGTTAATGCGTGCCGCAATTAGCAAACAGGACGCCGCTCCGGAACTCTTTTATTGCGCTTAATGTCGGACGAAATTGTGCGACGAGCGCCGTCATCATCTGTGGTGCCCAATGAAACGCTAATTATATGCGGTCTTGGCTATTTTCTCACGTGCTAATCGACGGCTTGCGGTCGGTTGAATATCTCATTGATTGTGTATTCGATATGTGTCATACGTTTTCTATAATAAATAATATTGATGACATTTATGATAGAACAAAATTTTAGTATGATTAAAATGAACACTTTGTTGTATTTTATCATCAATTACGGACTGGTTATGCTTCGTCCAGATTCGCCAAAAGTATTCACTGTAGTGGGTTAGTATAAATGAATTTATCTCATTACTATCGTGTGTGTAGATATACAAAATAATAGAATCTGATCAGTCTATCGAAGTGCAACTCTTTGCTGAGGTTGGCTGTGGTTATTTGTTTGTATTTTATTGCTGGATCTGCCATTACAACAGCTTATTTTTCATCATGGTATAGATACAAATCATATCATGTTTATACTACTTATAGCACATAGTTGGTATAACCTATAAATAGTCTTCATGTCGTCATGCAGTCTAGAGAGTTCCCCTGAGTAATTTCCTAGATATGTGCCGTCCACAGTCGCACTAATTCAATGACTTGGGAATGTTATGAAATTTGGCACTGGATTTTTTCGAATTAATAACATGCTAATATTTATACTATGAATTTAACGCTAAGGTATTTTTGTCATTACTTAGGATTATTTATTAATTATTTATTATAGGAGTAATTAGGACTAATTTTACATATTAAAAAAAATAACGTGTTTTTTTAATACTTAGTTGAAATTTTATTAAGTGGCGTTATTGTCATGATATACAACGAAACACAAAGAGAAGTGTTTAAAGAAATTACATTGAAAGATTTCAGATGTTACACGGAAAATGGCAAAGCATGAAAAGAATAATTTATTCATCTGAAAATCAACAAAAGCTAACGAACTATTCACTCGTTTGTAAATAACATTAATTGAGGCGCTGTTGAAATTAAGCTTGTATATTTATGCGCGTTTGTTTCGCTCGAAGCGACAATTAATTAGGCAACCATGTCGTAAATGACGCATTTCTTTAATATGTATGTAACTGAAATTCGCAAATCTGTTGAATGTATGACTAACATCAGCTCGCAATCTATAAAATTATTAATGCATGTTTTTTTTTTGGAAATAAAGAGGCATTTTGTCAGCCGATGGTGTCGAAGTATAGTATATAATGCGTCGGTTCGATCGGAAAAGACCAGTTTGTCATATAAAAACGTGAAATTACTATTTAGCTATCCAATTACTTAACTGTTGATTCGGTGAAACGTTTAAAAATTCGAATAATTCTTCTCCATCATTCCACGTGAAAAATGCCTTTTAAATTAGGTGTCTATCGGTTCATTAAAAATACTATTGTTCATTACCTACTCTAAAACAAAAATCGTACTATTTAATGAGCTTGTTAACGAACTAGAGTCCGATTGAATCAGCAAGACTTGTTCTGAACAATAAATTGCTTACACCAAAAGAAAAAAAGCTATGGTTTCGATGGAAATGTTGGACATTTTATCAAGCTGAAGTTATTTTGAAAGTTATTTTGATTCCAAGAATTTTGTCAATACTATTTTTTTCTTTAATGTTAAAATGTACATTCTACTCACCCGTGTACATTCTTTATCCCTTTAATTGCTCATTCATTTGTATTAGACTGATATAGAGCCCATATAATTTAATTGACCATTTTCGTACCGACGCATTTCGGGTTTATAGCATTTCTATTTGGCACTAATTGAAGTGATTAAAGGATGTGAAATAATATAAATTTACATTCAGGCAGAACATTCTTCTATGCATATAATTTATCCATTGATAAAATACACAGGCCTATATTAGTAAGACAGCAGTCACATTCAAAATTATTATTTTAAATTTCATTTCTTGTAGCATTCGTTATTCAATTATTTAAGCGAAATAAACTCCAATATCTATGTAACCTAAAGACTTAAGAAGACAACATTTTTATTATATAACTAACGAGTATATCGACCGGGAATACCAACTGCAAGTAAACTCAAATAGAGCTCTGCGCTCAATAAGAAAATGACGCAATGAACAAACAGACGTCTCGCCGAGCCCCAGTTAATTATTTGAGCATTTTAATGATCGCTCATGATTCCTGAAACGTCTTAACTGGTTCATTATTCGTTCCTTTCTTAACTCGTCGTATAATTACACAAGTGCTCGCATTGACGTCTTCCTTTTTATTTTAATTATTACATTAATTTATTGTAAAGTGAAAATTCATTATAGCAGGCTAATCACTTAGGGGATATAGATTTATTCACCGAACTAATACTAGAAATTAAAGTGTTGCAATATGTAAATATGATTATAAAATTATGAGTACTCTTCGTACAAGTGTATACAGTTATCTAAATAAATATTGGTGAAACGTTGCCCAGGAATATTTTTTTCTAGTTTATGTATGGATGTGTAAATTGTTAAAGTCTACCTGATATATATATATAGTACCTGGATGACCGAGCTTTGCTCGGAATTTTTTTAATTTTTTTTATTTGTGTTTTTTGGAAATTATATTTAAGTACGAATTACTAATAAAATGATGAAATATGAATAATGTTACTTAACAACGCCATCTGCTAGTTTGTCGTTAAAGCAATTAGTTGCTCACAAAAAATAGTATTATTATTCGCCAATTCGCCAATAGATGTCAGGAAGAGTCTACTCAAACGCCTCCTTTTTGTTATTTTTCTTCCAAATGACATTTTCTAAAAATGATTCCTAGCTAGATCGATTTATCGCCCCCGAAACCCCCTATATACTAAATTTTATGAAAATCGTTGGAGCCGATTCCGAGATTCCAATTATATATATACAAGAATTGCTCATTTAAAGATATAAGATATATATTTAAGATATTCTCTAAGCTCGAATTAAACCATCGGGCAATAAATGTTATCGGAGTTTTGCACTCAAATTATTGTGATAAAAATACGCACGTACTAGACGCTTTTGCCATTAAAATTGGGTATCAATTACTCGCTTTCAATGTTTTTTGTCTTCTACTTAAATGGCAAATCATTTCATCATTAAACCATTTTCAAAAGACACATTTGCGTAGTTTGATCAGCACTACATATTAGTTTACCATTTAACGCTTCTTTTCATGTACCAGCTCCACTGGAGTTACTAGTTCTCCGTTGGCCATTTACTCTACATCCAAAATATCCCGCTATTTGTCTACAGGTGCTTCGCAAAATGTTGTCAGTACTGTTCAGAAGGTACTATATAAGAATTGATGATAAATTAGTATTCTTGGCTCTTAAGGGCGGACGGTCGAAGGACTATGAAAGGCCGTTTGTACAATGTAGGTACATATTAGAGAGGATCTGTAGTTTGAGTTCAATGGCCTAATATTACAACTAAAGCCCAAAATAATTTGGTATGACATAAAGAATTGCATATATGCACCTCAGTAAAATAAGTAAAAATAACTCGTTCAAAAAACTTGTCTTATTACTTAGGTTTGATAAGTATTTCTAGAAAAGACTAGCGTTTCATAGCAACTTTAATACGACTTTATTGAAAACCAGCGCTGCAATACCGTGTAAGCGGAATTGCAGCATACAGCTGAATGAAGGGATCATTGTTGGCTATGTAAATTGTATCTACTAATTGTTTGGTTGTTTGTTTTTTGTATCTGTTTTTCGTATAGCCAACAATAGAACTTTTTTCTTTCTTTCTTTCGTTTCTTTTGACTTAGGGACCTTCAAGAAAAAAAGACTATATTTTCATCAAAGGCCGGCAACACACCGATGATTCCTCTGGTATTATGGGTGTTCATGGGCGGTGTTGACTCACTTGCTCGTTAGTCTCCTTTTTCCATAAAAAAAGACTTCAAATCGCTTTGGTTTTTACAATGCGTATTTAACACAATTACGTAAAAACACAATTCAAAGTTGCTATTCTATTAGACAGGAGACAGCTAAAGATGATAAAGCCATATTACGAGATAAAGGAAAAGAGTACTTTTATCAAGTGATCACTATTTCCTATAGACTAATAATAAGCATTCAGACCTGAAAATGAACAGAATACAGAAAATTATTTTAGTCTTTTTCGTTCGATGTGTGAATTGAATTGAATTGGTGGCCTATTATTCCTTTTTTCTTTTTTTTATACGTTTGCTACCCATTTCTATAGACTGTCTGTAAATGTTTGAGCTTGATATCTATTCATGATATCTTTCGAATAATTAAGACGCTTACTCGTCGGCGGGACCCTATGCTATATAAAACCTTCGTTATATTTAAGGGAAAGTTTCGAGTGGACGTAACTGCCCTAATCAATTAATAAATCAATACAAATCCGATGTCATGTGCACACGTGGCACTTGATTGTAGTAGCCACATATATCATTTGGTATCTCACGCGATAGCCGCATATTCCTAATCTACAATATCACGCGCAGTCACGGCCAAATGTAATTATATTGTTGAACAGTGTATTACATTAATAACAACTTACTCGTGTATTACATGTCCCTAACAGCACATTATCGCTTTTGGAATTGATATCCAAAATAGCCTGTCGTATAAATAGATGGAAATTGACACTGACTCATTTATTAGGGAAACTTTTGCAGACCGGTATTGTCTCGATGAGCTTGTTCATCGTCGCATATTATGACAACTTGTTCAACATATATCTGGACGAGACTACGGAATATTATTGTTAAATATTTATAAAATTAATAATAATAAGTACAGATAGCTGAGCCGATGATTTCGATACGTGACGTCACCCCATTCCGGGATTTGCACCGAAATATCCAAACGATTGTTGGCGCATTACTGTCTGTCTTTTATTAGGTCGCAAGTTTAATGCATACAAGAATCTTTGTGCGTAATAATGTTAAGAGTCAGACGATCAAATTTTACCGTTCATTCGGATATCTCGTAATGGATATCTTCCGTTGCTGACCGCACCGTCGGACCCTCTTTGTGTGTCTCGGTAGGTGTCGATCGGTGTCATTGAACCTCCAGTAACAGAAATCGCTAGCTCCAGTCTACATTTCTAGGGATGTTTTACCCGGCTTCAAGGGGTGAATCACCCGCATCTAATGGATGCCGATCTGACGCCATTTTAAATATTCACATCAATTTTGACGTAACACAAACCTTTCGCTGTAAGTGATTGCTATGAATCCTAATAAATATGTAATAAAGATATAAATCTTCAATCCGTGACGTTTGATGCGATGCTATGAAATTTAAATGGCAGAGGGTTGTGTTTGTGAATGACTTGAAATATATTTTTGAGTAATGCTGTGTATATTTGTCTTCAAGAGTTACGATACTCCTTACTTATGGTTTTATTGGAGCTTGTCGATGAGATTCAAATAAAAAAAGAACCCACCACGTACGCCTATACTTTACGCTCTACAAATAAAGTCTTCATTTGTGTGTAAGCAATCGCTTAACCATTAATATAAATAAATTGTTATATGCGAATAACAACATGCTCAATTACTACAATGTCACAGAACGACATTACCAAAACAGTAGCGGCATCTCGATTTGCCTCACAAGATTTGTTGATTTATTTACCACATGTCCTTAAAACGATGAGTCATGAGGCTCGCGAATCGAGTGGACGCGGAATACTCGTACATAAGACGTTCGCTAAAGTATGTTTTTGTTTACTACCCACACGCGTGGATATCACCGGGAATAACTCACATTTCCAACAGCATCGAATAAACACATTTTGTTTTTATTGCGTACATGACAGAAATGTGTTAATAAACGAATGGACACGAGCAAAACGACGTTTAGAAACTAGCGAATAAACAGTGTTCTCCTGAGTTATAATAACAGGAATAATTTTATCTCATAATAGGCGTATAGTTTTAATGTCGAAATAAATCGTCGCTATATATTCTACAGCCCGCATCTAGTTCTTGTCAGTTAAAAAGAGAGTAAGCGGGTTGGAAATGCGCTAAAAGACATTTAAAAAAAAATAGTTTAGTGATTTTGGCATCCAAAAGTCGTATCTTAATACGAGGTTTATGTATGTGTCTGTAAAAGTTGTTCTAAATAAGAGCCTGGAGTATTCCTAAGAAATTCGAGACTATATAAAAATAGTTTTTTTTTTAAATTGTGCAATCCTAATCCATTATTATCCAAATCATATTACATATTTTATATTACAGACAAGCTGACCCGGCGAACTTCGTTCCGCCTAACAACCGTTTTTTTAGCCTAAGTTATTCCTTATTAAATTAGCTATCTGCCAGTGAAAGTCCCGATAAATTGGTCCACCCGTTTCAGAGATTAGCCAGAACAAACAGACAGACAGACAAAAATTGTAAAAAACGTTATTTTGGTATATGTACTGTGTATACTACATCCATATGCATTTATTAAAAACCGGTTATTTCAAAATTACAAACAGACACTCCAATTTTATTTATTTTTAATTATGGAAAGATGTTTTAGTTGATATAATATGCATACATTACTAGAGGCATAGTGTACGATTTGAGGGGCGTGTGGGTGAAGTGTCACCTATCCACAATGCGCGATATTGTCGTAGCATGTAAGTTTAGCATGTTTGTCACATCACGAATGAGTCACAAGTCACCAAGCGAGAGACTAGAAACTCATCTATCAAACGTGTATTCTCGAATGTATGCTCATGTGATAGTAATGGTGATTTGAACATGGCCGGATGAGAGTAATACATTGTGCTTGTGGATGTCCGCCATTTGGGAGATGATTTTTTGTTTCTATTTTTAATCATAGCTCTACGATGGAGTATTGTATTGTTATGTGGAAATGCGAGTTTGAAGTGAACGACCAACTAAAAATGAAACATTTTTTTAGTATGCCATACAAATGTGTTTTCGAAATTTATAGATGGAATTATTTGAATTTACTATGTTCGTAGTTTCAGGTTATTTTGAATTATTAATGGATATTTATAACTTGATGTAATTGTTCGTGCTCTTCAGGATTTCGTAATTTTGATGGTGATTGCTTTTAAAGATAATCTGACACATAAAGATATATTATAAAGAAAGATGAGGGCTCAAAAAAAGAATAGCATAGAATTTGGGACATCAAAAAGTTTGACTAAGTATGTTATTCATAGTAGAAATCTGATCCGGGTCCCGTTGATCGCAAAAAAAATTTTCTAAATGAAATTGCAGTATCAAATTTAATTCCAATACCAATAAAGGCTCACCGTTTAAAATAACTGTAAGTTTAATTCCCGATCATAACAATATCATAATCATTAAGAGTTTCGGTGGCCTAATGGAAGTGCCGTTGTCTACGAGCGTGTGGGCGTCAATTTGAATGCAATGTTTATTAAACTCAATGTATGATATCACAATGGTCGATGTAATGTAATGTTTTTGAACTTGTAAAGCTTGTTTGCATCATGAAACACGAACTGCCTTATTTGAGCTTCTGCATTTTCGGATATTTTTATGTCGAGTAAATCAACAATGAATTATCACGGACTTTAACGGTGAAAGAAAACATTGTGATGAAATCTGCACATCTAAAAGTTCTTAGGAATTTCTTAGGTGTGTATTCCGCCAACCCACACTAGGCCAGCGTGGTGGACTAAGGCCTAAACCCTCTCACTTGTAGAGGAGGACCGTGTCCAGCAGTGGGAGGTATGTATATGGGCTGATGATATACTATGAATCAGCAAGTACTCTAATCAGCGACTTACTTCAGAATAAGTGATCAGCACTTCTAATTGCTCGATTGTCGGCAATTCAATTTACATACATACATAAACTCACGCCTGTATTCCCCGAAGGGGTAGGCAGAGGTGCATTTCTGCACCCACATTTCGCCAGGTATGTATCAGTCCCACGCAATAGAGGGCGAGCCTATTGCCGTTTTTCGGGCACAATTCCAAACTCCGTGCTGCTACTGAGAATTTCCTAAAGGAAAAACCCAATAACACTTTGCCCGACCCGGGAATCGAACCCAGGACCTCTAGATCGCTCGGCACATACTTGTACCGCGAGACCACGAGGCAGTCAATTCAATTTATATACTACAAACATATTATAAAAGAAATTACCTTTGGAGCAGGAAATTCTTATTTGTTTCTGGAGATAAAACAATATGCTTTTTAAATTATTCTCATATCATTAACAATTGTTTCGTAAATTTAACATAATGCGACACACATATTTAAGGTCAAATAATCAATTAGCAAACAAGTTCTGTGACACAGTGAGTAGGAATTTCAGAAGCAAAAGGTCGCATGTTCGCGGTATTGATATATTTAATTCTAAAAAAGTTGGAATTGTAGTAAAGGTACCTCGCAAAACTGAAAGTTCCCTAAAATCCTAATCACTTCAAGCGTAACTTTGAAAAAGCAACTTGACAAATCGGCCTGATCTTCCCTAGGACTGACCGATTTAGGTATACACAGTTCTTAAACAGATGGCCTAAAAATCTTCATATGCCTTGAACCTTCCTTGTGGATGATTCTCAACCATGCAGACTTATAATATGTTCGCGATACATACAACAGTCAGCGATGTCTTGCTTGGGTTCCAATCTACGACTACCGCATACCGCGTCACAAATACAACTCATCTATCATGCACTTAAAGTCCGTATACAGGTTTCATTAAAACTCTTCAGAACCTGTCACCAAGTAAAACACGTATCACGATTTATCAACAAGTATTTGAACACGTTTAGTGGTGAATCTCGGTGGGTCGCTTAGTGGCCGGGGTGCTGTGATCCCGGCTTATCTCGCTCGTTTGTCCTGCGGGAAGCTCTTTAGCCAGATACCGGCTTCCTCTAGCTCATGCCTTCAGCGTTGTATGCCTTCGCAACGACCGTTTTATGATGTTGCCATCCTACTGATACGGCTGAGGGTAATGTAAAGTTTAACCTTATACTGCGGTGATGTATTCTGATTTTGAATGAAAACTCATTCATTATGAGAACCTAAGGTAGCCTCACACCTAGCTAAGGTGTGTAATTATAGCGTTACTAAAGACTGTGTATTGTTTCTTTAAAGACTAGGATATCATATTTTTTTTAAATAAATAACATGTATTAGTCTTTTATTCTGTAAAATGATAATAATAATAAAAAACTATATAATTCAAGCTTTATTCTCTCTCTTAGCAAATAAATTAGGTTAATAGAAAAATGCTAATATTAAACTTCTGTTTAATTTATCTAGTATTATAAAAAATACTGTTAAAATTGTTTAGTTCCTTTTGTTTGTATGTCGGTAACAAAGTAATTTACATGTGAAGTCAACCTCGGCACTTTATAAAATGAAGCGCACTCTTTATTAATATGATACAGCGTGCGTGCAAAATATCGGACATGATGTTATTGTAACGATTTCCCTGCAAAGTTCATAAAAACTAATTAGCTTAATTTATAACTATTAGGCGTAATATTAGTTGAGGTATAAATAACAATGTTATAATGCAAATTTTCGACAACTATTATGGACACTGAATGTGTCCATAATGGGGTATATTTACACCTCATCGCAAGCTATTAATATCGGATGGTAACTTTAAAATTACTTGTGTATTGAGTTTAATTATCGTGTGTCATTGTCAAATGTTATATTCATGAATAAATGTCGTAATGTTGGATTTTTATGTCATAGAATAAGTCTATACAAATAAATAAAATTGAAGTGTCTGTTTGTAATATTGAAATAAATGCTTTTTAATAAATGCATATGGATGTGTACACGGTACATATACCAAAATAATATTTTTTACAATTTTTGTCTGTATGTTTGTTCCGGAGGTTATTACTATTGTTACAATTATATTAAAAAATAACACTGCGATTCGAATCAAGGTTTCCACACAAGCGTGTATACTATCTGGTGGAATAATAATCAAGTGCAATGAAAGTGCAAATACGATGTTAAAATATGAGGATTAATGATATAAAAAAAATATTCTTTCAAGCAAACGAGTTTCCCCTTTTTCGAACAAAAATTTGTATATTTTCACACACACGTAAATTTGTCTAAAGATAACAATTGATTGTTTATTTGAGAACTTTCTCAAGTATCAGCATTCTAATGGGTCTTTAAACTTGGTATAAATATTGAATCAAATGTAATTTTGTATGTATGCACGTACGGCGAGGGATCGTTACCGCGCCGGGCCGTCGCACAAATGTTCTCCCTCGATTTATCATCGCCCTCCTTGTCGCGATGTGTGTGCTCAATGAGGTTTTTCAGCAGATTTGTGACGTCAACTTAACACTTATCTATCTACGCATATTATAGTAGCCATTATGGTCATGTGCGAAAGTTTTGATGTTTGTTATCCATAATAAAAAGTGTTGGGGTTGTCTTACGAGTTTGGTAGACAGTATACTTCATCATCAGCCAATAAACGTTCCACTGCTGGGCAAGGGCCTACAACTGAGAGGGTTTAGGCCTTAGTCCACAACGCTAGCATAGTGTGGGTTGGCTGGCTACACGCCTTAGAAATACTTAAGAACTTTTAGGCGTGCAGGTGTCTCGATGTTTTCCTTCACATGGGATACTTAGCCGATAAATAATTTAGTTTTAGGAAATTTACTAATTTATGTCAAAGTTTTTAGTTTGAGGATTAATGTTAATTATTTACGTTACGTGGACAAAGCTACGGCCAAATTTATTCAATTGCGGCGTGATTGGATAACAGCCGGCTAAAGTGCTGCAATTATTCTATTACTTGATGGATTATTTATAGGTAATTTCTATTGAATTACAACAACCAGTAAGCCATTTCAATTACTAATAACTGATTTGTAAGAATATAATTGTTCTGGCCTCGTTGATCCCGCGGCGAAAGTGTGCAGCGCGCGTTTTAGTGGGCTTGGTTTCGTTTCCTAGGGCCGGTTAGTGTTATTTAGTATATCTATTAAGAAAGTCTTGTTACTCAGCACGGAATCTGGAAGTGTCCCCGAAAAACGACAATAGGCTGGGGTCCCCATTACTAAAAACACAACTAGCGAAACGTGAATGTATGATTTATAATAGTTTAGAAATCTGCGGTTAAACTATTCGATATATCTATAAAAATTATGTTATCGAAATAGCTCATAAATATATACTTCAGTTATTGATCACAAAAACTTGATACTTTGGAGCTGTTGCAAATTACTGTCTGTCCAAATATTTCATTATAAAACATGTAGATAATGAATACCTACTTTACGTTTTACGATTCAATGTTGAATCCGCAACCATTATTACAGCCATGGGGAATTAATAACAATGAAAAGCACGAAATACCGTTATAATATAAATTATTCCATGATTTATGCCATAAGTTGAAATTACCGACTACTTATTTTTAGAAATGTGTATTTGCGAAAACTATTGGAAATGAACGCGTCAAATAAATCTGATTGTCAATTATTTTTAATGGTTACAGCGCACATCCAGTTACAGCAATCACTTTTAATTATTACCGCCATTGAAATATGGACGATGTCAACGACGGATAGAGATTAAACGCGGTTTTGCTAAACTCGATACGCTTAGGAAATAATGGCGTATTTATGTGTGCAAAAGCATTTGTCGTTTAGTGCTCATGTGATTTTCATAGAGTTGTCATTGCTATCGCTTTCATGAAATATGTCCTATTTTAGTTTAACATTAAGTTTGGTTATACGCTTTAGCATTGAATAGCACGTTAATAATACAGGTACGGTTGTAATTGAGTTGACGGTGTCTAAGTATATTTTTTATAGCGAAATAAATCAGTGAAAAATATCATTCAAATACGAGTCCGCATAAAATGTCATAATCAAAATAGAAAAGCTTTCATGGACGTTACAAAAAATACCCTTATTGCGGCAATGGCCATTACTCGTAGCAAGTGCACTGCAGTCCAAGAAAAAGTCAAACAAGTGGAGATGCGAGCATCACTTGTCGTTTGTCATAATTACATTGGACTATTTTTTTCTTTTTTAATTCAACTTGTCTGGTTGATAAATATTGTTTTTGCATTATAAGACTAGAATATTATTAACTGCCTCGCAGCACAAGTATATGCTGGTCGATCTAGCGGCCCGAGTTCGATTCCCGGGTCGGACAGTGTTATTCCATTGGGAAATTCTCAGTAGAGCGGCATGGAATTTAGAAATTTGACCAAAAAACGGCAATATTCTCGCCCCCTATTACGTAGGACTGATACATGCTTGGCGAAATGTGGATGCAGAAATGTACCTTCACCTACCTCTTCGAGGAATATAGGCGTGAGTTATGTATGTGTAATATATTTTAACAATTTTCATCTACTTAACAATATAAAAAATGAAGATGACTTGTCTAATGAAGATACGAGAGAAGCTAGAGCCAATTATCCTATAACGAGAGCGGTGAAATGAACTGCTGCCTAAACGGAAATTGTGACAAATTGCGCTTGTAAAATACTTCCCAACGTATTGTGTTTTATGTTAAGCAATACGGGAAAATTATTGAGCGTTGTTATGAAATGTTTCGCAATCAAGTATAAGAAATCCTAACCGCAATGGCGGTCGGTGTAGTAACTGTTATGCAGGTGATGTGGTGAAGATATTTATTACATTATGTCGGTTTATAAATGTCTTTAGCAGCTACCACGCGCAAGGCGAAATATTAATTACCGTCCAATTTTTTCAGAGATTAAGAAGTCGCTCATTTATTTCCACTTCTTTTCTCATTTCTATTTACGTAGAAATCTTTGTAAGGCTGTGGTGTTCCAATGGCAAATGATTAATTGTTACTTTGTTGTCATTAGTCGCTAAATTGCAAATTCAAAAGAGACTCAGACAAAAAATATATTTAAATTAAAACAACAAACAAATTATACGCTGATGCTCACAAATATTTATTGGCATATTAAGTATAGATCAGTGTCGTTGCATGTGGAGTATTTGCTTTTACGTCAGACGTCGTTAAATTTAATGCAGAAACAATGGCCACAACCCAATGTATGAATAAGTCCGCGTGTAGCATTATTCCTGCATTTGTTAGGAAACAAGCTACGTGCAATACGCCGATGGCACGGACACAACCGCCTTCTCTGAGCCTAATTGCTTGTTTATACAATTATACAAGATTGTGTATAAATAAAGTATTCAGCCTATTTACATGGCATGGCACAAACGCGATGTTCCTGCTCTTATCGGCGTTTGACACTATTGCATAATGTCCTTCCCCTATTGTCTCCTACATAACACTTTAACTCACTGCTATTTTTGTTGTCTTGTACTGTAAGCATGTTAAAGTTATTGTGTCATCTACTGTATTATCTAAATTGTCTAAAAATATATTTTGTTTGTTCCAGGTAAGACGACGGATCGATCAACAATTCAAATTGCGCAACAAACATCTCTAACTTGTTTACACTGTGGGGCACAAAAAGCGCGAAGTTAATGCGTAACAATCTCATTTTATTATTCCGTGTTATTGTGGCAATTCACGATTTTCTGTGTTCCGGCAATATTTTCGCGTATTATATTTTCCGCCCTTTTTTACGAGGCTCATAAAGCATGGCTGTAGGAATGATTGTAGCCGAGCAATCCCACCGCATGCAGATACAACGCGGCTGCGGCGTTCGCCCGATTGTTTTCGACTTGAAATATGGAAGTTTGCGGCGCCTCATTCTTTCGGCTATTTTCCCGATGGAAAAATTCACTCAGCCAGGAGCCGCAGGCGATTACTCCTCTTTACGTAGTGACACGCCGAGGGGTGGGCGGGCCACATAAATAATCGAGAGCTTACGAATTCACCCGCGCGGCCCCGGCGCGGAATACTAAGGAAACTGTGAGGCAAATTGATCGCAAAACGTAACGCTTTAATGGCGCGTCGGGCCGACTATAATGGACACTTTTAATGCTTATTTCACAAATCCGCGTTGTTCGTCGGAAACAGGTTTTATCTTGACATTTACGTTATGACCAATTTGACGGTAAATTCATCAAACCTCATGCAGAACATTATGGTATATTCCACTTTGGGTCGATTCACAATGTCGCTATTCATTTTACTTACAATAGCCATCTATTTCTTACTGATACGTAAATTGTTATTCACGATGTAGCAGAACATTTTTTCAAATACAATATAATAATTCGTTACAATCCATTGCGCCATTAATCCGCGGAACCGGTCGGTGACCGGTGGCTGTGGATCGTAAATTCGGCTGTGCGGATGTGCGGCGCATAAATCGCCAATTGTGCTGTCAACGTGTGGGCGCTTCTGCCGCCGCGGCCGCTGTTCAGTGTTGCCACAGACACCCCAGGTGATATTCCACTAGCATCACACATCTCACGGGCATATAGATGATGCCTACATTTGTTGTGCAGAATGTGTAGGTTGCTTTTGAATTACGGTTCAGAAAAGTCGGTTCACAATATACGGTGAATCATTGTGTCACGTACAAGCGTAGCGTTGGAAATATAGGTGTATTTCCTAGGTGGGCTGATGGTTGAATTAAGGTCTCAGATTGTTGGGTAAATGCCGTTGCCAAAGGGTTAAGATTACCACGATGCCTTTGGGTGAGTCCTTTACTGGGCAGTGGAGAAATCCCGTCATGATTCTGTATTTAATTAACTTATGGTAATGCAATAATATCGTTTCTGTTCCCCTAAAATCTGTGAACTATCTCAATTATTTTGATATAACAATTCAAATTATCGCATACATATCACAATTCAGTCTTCGGATTTTTAATATATTCGTAACAGAAACATTTACTGCTGACTTCGCGCACCAATAATTTCGTTCAGTGAGCACTCGCCTGGGTTGTTTGCTTCGTTTGCCTTCCATAAAGTAAATAGGAATATGTGGGCGTAAACAACCCCGGAGCCCGCTTCCTTCTGCAAACAGTCAACTACTTTCCCGGCTGGACGGTCTCGATGTTTGCTAATCTACTCAACGATGTATTATAACATATTAATAACATTAAGGACTAATATTGCGCATTGAGGCAATGCCTTACAATATTTTGTAAAGGGCTTACATAATATCATCTTGAGGGAATTTGGAAATTTGCTTGATGGAATTACTATTACTCGTAATGATGGCTAATAAATAAATACGACCGTCAGTCACATAAGTTATAGAAATATTATTTATTTTTAAGTGACAATCGGTGGAACATATTGCTTTTTCATTTAATAAAGCCTTTTTGTTATCTGCCGTAACAAAAGTTAATCCATCCATTCATCAAGCCGTCATTAATAAAATCGAGCGTAAAATTTCGACACTTCCCTCCGCCATTTTGTGTTAAATATTGACATTTTGTGTTAACGGACGGGACAAATTCGCTTTATGCCCCGCCTCGTCATGTTCCACTTGTCGCCTAGGCGCGACGCCTTCCAAACTTAATTTAGTCGCTAAGTTCGTTGTAAGTCGCGTGACTTTCGGCGCCTTGTATCTTAACGTACATAGATCCGAGATCAGCGTTTTCTTATGTTTTTAGAGTAGCTCGTTATGATGTGAATTTAGTTATCTAAAAAGCTCCTACCTTACCTTTTAGAATAAGGACTCAATAAATATTGAAGTATATCAGGAGGGTACTATATTGAAAGCCGTCTTTTGAATAAACATCCAAATAAGTAATAAGCTTCCGTTGTAACAAGAGATTTGACTGTTTAGTCTTAATTGCAGTCCTTTTGTTTAATGTTTTAATGGACCTTTCACGATTTTTTTTTTATATTTATTAAGAGGCTCCTCGAAATTTCTGAGAAAAAAATCAACTCATAAACGATGCCGCGGAAATCACGATAACATACACGTTAAGCAACGAGAACGTCCGCGGCGACCGCACAACCGTTCGGAATGACGTTCTGAGAAATCTCGATCTTATTAAAGATAGTTTTCGTGTTCGACACCCGGCGTCCCGGTCCGGCGGGAACTTATCGTCGACGATGCTGAAGCCGTGAGATGAATTAATTTGCCTGCCGACATTATACAAACTACCATAGATGGTAATAAAGATAAACTCCTCGCATGCTTTTCCCTGTAATGTGATGAAATTACGGCAAATTTTCGCCGGGTAAAATAATTATTTATCGTTAATTTTGACATCGCAGTGCTAAAAGTTAAGAAACAGTTGAGAATGCTTATCGAATGTTGTATTTTAAACATTGTAAAGTTTTTTAGCTGGACACGAATATCCTACTTTCATCAACTTCATAAGAAAATTGGTCGTTTCTATACGGTTGCAAACACATGTATATAATCTCCGTATTTCTATATATACCTTTGTTTTTCTATTTGAATTAATAGTTGATAAAATATAGTCTCAAACAATTGTGTTACGTCTACGATATTAGATACTCCTTATGTCTTGAGACTGTTAGCCACATGTAGTTTCCTTCCCAGAGTACAACAATAAGTTAAATGTGTTGGCAACAATATAAATGGTCGTAAGGGTTCATTTGTCTGTTATATTGACGCCATTTAGCACATGAGCAAAGCAATAAATTTCACTATAGCTGATGAGTGTGATAGAAGCGTGATGTATGAAACAGACAGCGTCCGGCATGAAATGTAATATTGCCTCGTGGATTTACGATGACGTCGCGTTGATAAATTCTATCAATAAGGAGGAGGCGTGGACAGACCGCACTGAGCCCACCGACTGAGTCTCATGTTATTTGCAAAATACTCCTTAGAAACTGCGATTAAAAGACGTTATATTAATACAAGTCAAAAATGAATGATAAATTATTGATAGAAAAATATACTTATGAGTATGATACATACATAATCTACTACTATTTCCGCTAATTGAATAAAGATAAAGATTTTGTGATAATAGGCATATGTGGTAAATAATTTCTTCATATATTCACCAAATAAAGATACATTAAAGATATATTTTTTACTAAAACCCGGAAAATGTCTAAAATAACGAAGTCGGGAAATTGCAAAACACGAAAAATAACAAGCATAATTGAAACAGCGGTAGGTCGGCGAAAGTGGGCGCACCTTTAATTATACTCGACCAATATAACCAACTAATGTACACAACCTTTTGTTCTCGACTCGGGCACTTTAGTTTCACTTGAGTTATTACACGTTTTCCATGATTTACGACAAACTGTACAACTCTATTATTGTTTTATTTGTTACTGCACTATGCATGCGGGTTTGCTAGGATCATTTTAATCATCAATTTGTTTATACTATTATTATATGCATTGATATTACACATTAATATAAGTTTCTTCAATCATCATTTTATTTGTCGACAATTTCAGCGGCTACATACTGGTTTTATATGAAGAGGTTCTATAATCAATCAGGACTACAGGGTGGCTCTACCATAGGCTTATATTTGCTACATGATTAACCAATAGAATATTCTCTAAGCAACCCTTATATCCTGGGCTCTGTCGTTAAATAAACTTTATAAAGTCAATATCTTATTTCTCTTGCGGAACGATACAAGCGAGTAGCGAAGATTGTACGCGTTTTTTCCGTTACCGATATTGATGTATTATTGGATGCGTTCAAATTCACGTGGCTGTTAATCATTGATAAGAAAATTGTAATGAAATGCGCTCCCGGCCGCTATCTTACATAAAACATTACCCCCCGACGCGATGTGTCGTGTTTCGTTTATCGTATTATCTTTATCGAATAAGTCTGCAATTTTGCATTTCTAATTCGGCCCATTATCCATTTCTTTGGGGTTTGTTTTGCTCCCGCTTGCGCTTCTGTCCTGCACTGCGGAGATTAAAATTTTGTATCCGCTTTTTGCTGTGAGTTTTTAAGCGACAGGCGTTGTCGTATAAATGAATGGAGTTTCATGGAGCATTGATCATGTTGCATGTTGGTTGTCGGTGCGTTCGGGCACGGCGTTTGATAATGGTGGCGGTGCCGGTGCCGCCGAGCGAGGTAGAGCGCGTGTTTGTGCGGCCCGCTGCTGTTTTTGCCGTGTTTGGCCATCGCATCAGCTCATTGTCTCGGCAGGCGGTACGTGCCGCTTGTTATTCCGCACGCAATATCTTGCCAATATTAACGCTCAATTTGGACATATAAAATTATTATGTGAGGTTAAAATGAAATAATTAAATCTGACAAGGTTTTGTTTGTTGCGTGCAAATAGCCGCTTGGAAATAAGTGAAAGATCTTGGATTTTGCGACTTCAGTGTGTGAGTGAGTAGGTATATTTAATCACTTTTTTTTATGCCAAGTAAATTCAAAGTGATATAGCATTTTCTTTTATGCAATGTAACGAGATCCTTTTTAAGTTTGTGAGTACTAGGATTTATCCCGTGATTTATGCCTAAAAAGGTTTTAGGTACTCAGTACCTACTGCCTTAAAAATAAATATTAGTAAACATTCTAAAGTCAACAAAAATAATAACATGTAAATAGTTACAAAAGGCGTGGTAACAAATTTTTCAATTCTCGCAACGTGGCACGTACGTTTATTGCAATGAATCTCCGGCCAAGTGGAGCTCAGCAACAACTGTGAGCTATGGTGTCATTATGTAAACTAATCTTCTGCGGACTAGCCGGCTGGCGGACTGGCCGACTATCTGCTTCATACTTGTGAACCGGGGCACGATCCTGCTCCAAGAAATACCAGCTGTCGCATCTAAATGTCACCTTATTTATATTGCGCGCCGTCCGACGTCCTCACAACTCAGCTTTAACACGAAACGCGGCATCTTCAATGATATTCATATTTTTGCACTTTATAGTTACTCAGAAATCTTGACTCATCTTCAAATAATAGCCTTGAATAAAAACCTCGGAAAAATATAGCTTCGAATTTAAAAAACTTCGTATCATAAATGCTTCAATTTAAATAGTCTGCTCTTAATGATCAACACTAAAATACAAGAGAACTGAAAGTAATATGTTCGAAAAACTACGTAAAAGCATGGCCATACACATGCAAGTACAGTCAATCGGTTTAATGGAGTAAAAAGAACCTCGGCGATAAGTGGACCATTTCACGCTAGACTCCATTTACACTGATTCAATATAACCCTGCGATTTCTTTTATAATAAAAAGAAAAATTGCCAGATAACATTTTACGGCACAATGGGTAGATTCACTCGTAGAAATTTTGAATTACGATTAACGAATGTAACGTAACCGAATTGTTATTACTTAAGTAAATCAGGAAGACTCACAGTGAGCCCATGTTTCTTGCGTAACTTATGTAAGCAACACCATTCATCTCTAGAACAATGGATGCAGTAAATCAATAATAAACTACATGACATAATAGTCGGAGAACGTGGTAGTTGACGAGTTCAAAACACTGATCGATTACGTAAAGGCAAGCCGCGCTCGCGACGTGTCGGTTATAAAGCGGCCGATCGTTACCGCCGCTGAGCTCCAGGGAGCCTACAATATTGGATTATACATTGTTCCTGTCACGCAGAACATTTTTGCGCCCGTGTTCGTCACCAAAATTTATTTCACCGACGCAACCAACTTTTACGAATCGCCATAAAACTGATGTTCAGAAACACTGAAAGTGGAGATGAACCGATTTTATAGGATTCCTTATTTTACGCTCTCGTTATTTGGTCGCTTTTTTGTATTAAAAAGATTAAATTTACATTAGTGTTCGTAAATGCACGGCTGAAATGATTTTTCATTCGTTGAACAAGGGAAACATTTTGCGTTTGTTTAACGCTATTCAAAACCCAGCAGTTTCTCGAATTTATATGTTGATAGCTCATTTCATGAGCGTGTGCACTCGTCGGGTTGTTAGGTGGGCGTATATTGCTTGCACCGAGCCCCGGGCCTCCAATGAATTCTTGATGAAACTCACGCTACGCTCTTCCGAATTCTACATTCAATATGAACCAAAGTCGCGTCGATGTGTGAATTTTTTCGCTCATAAAGAAACAAACGAAGTTTAAAAATTAATATTAAAAGTTGGCGTAAAATTTTTCACGTGATAAAGTGTTCCGTAAGTTCCGCTTTATTGTTGTAAGACTCATCGCGACAGTGGCGCGGAGGCTCGAAGGCGCGGCACCAACTAAGTTTATTGACCATCGCTAAGTTAGTTTCCACCAAAGTACGCCACTTTGAGTAACTTTAACTCGGTAAAAGCTACGTCCCGGAAAGCCTCTTTTTCTCGTTTTATTGGCAAAGTTCTTTCATACGTGTCTGGGAAATTCTTTTCACAGTTTTTAATGTAAGTAAATTTGAGGTCGTCGGACTCGCTTCAACGTTCTCTTCTTGTTTCAAGAGTGTACATTAACGTACTTAAATGTTGAACAGTGCGGCGTGCATCTGTTGGCAGCATGCCTGCTCTGGCAAATTGTTATTGTGGGCGCGCTAGGCGACCCCGCGCCGGCAGCACTACGTGTCTGTATCTCGGCATTGCACTGCACCTGTCCTCCCCAACAACCCAGCGTTATTAATATTTTAGAACAGTTAGTGTCGCCCGCAGTTTACGTGAAATACAATGCATTGCGCTCGCGGTTTTATTCTCATTTGATAGAAATATTGCGTGGCCCAGTTTTGCATATCGGTCACAACTGTATTTTTTATCTGAGTATATATTTATGTACCTATATTGCAAATACCTTTATATAGTGTTTACAGTGTACACCTGTGTAAAGAATGTATTTTATTTTATTCTTCAGTTGTTTGACAGAGTTTGAATTTTTTGAACGCTAATAATATTAGTTCGTGTGCAGGTAGTCAGATCCACCATCAGATAGAACCCCATACGGGTGTAAACAGTTGCGGATTGACCATTTTCAATAGTTCAATCATTGACGAAGTCTAAATATTGTTCCTCTCTATAAGAAGTCCGATCAACAATCATCAATAAAAGAACTCAATTTCATATAAGTTGATGGTTAATGTAGTTTATAGAGAATATAGGCTTCGGAAATTAATAAAATTTGTAAATACAGGTTTCTCAAATTGCACCATTTTAAACAACTCTTTTAAACAAACCTTATTCCTTTTTACCGATCACATCCGCTTAGAGCCTACTGCTGCGGACACCAGAAGGTTTGGCATTAGATTGTGTGTAGGTAATTTAAAAAGTTTTAAATTAAATAACTTTATTAACATCGTTGCCGAATCAGAATTTGAATATATTTAAATAAATATCGTTTCTAGAGAATTAATTTGGAAGTTTTCCCTGGGTATGTTGAAGCAAAGTTGAAGACTGTCTTTAAACTCGGGACTGCGGGTTCAATTATTATTTACATATCTAGTATTTGTTCAATCATAATGTATTTATGAAAACCAATAAAATATCACTGAAAAAAAAATCAAAAACAAATAAATTTATTTGACACTTTTAAATTAAATTACAGATTTAAAACTTTCACTAAAACTGGTTTAATTATACGCATTAAAAAGTTTAGACTACGTGCAATTTCTAGCGTTTGTAATCCAGTCTGTGGTCGATAGCTCCGTAACCTTTTTGGTCTGGTATCGATTGAAGTGGTAATGTCTTTGACCGGTACGGGTGAGTCAAATTTAGATTCCGCTAATACTTTAGAAAATAGTACGACGGGTAATTTGCCCTTTTTAGGTGGATATCTACCAATCTGATAGCAATTGTCTATATGACGGGTTCTATCGTTGAAAATAAAACCGGAGTATGAGGGTTTATGTCCCAAAATTACACATCTGCCTTTTTAAGTAGGTAATGCGTCGCGAATTCAGCGTCGAAGTGTTTTTAAAATCCAAATTATATTATAATTATATCATCAAATATATACAGGTGTATTCAGACCGTGATCGGAAACTAAGGCAGTTAATAGCTAAGATGCTTACAAACCCCATGGCGTTAAAGAAAATCTTGACAAAAAATAAAATTTTTGAAGTTTTCCTAAAAACCATAGACATAAAATGTATGTGGTTGTTAGGAAAACATTTTTTTTTTGTCTGAAGTTTCTTTAACGCCATGGGGTTTGTAAGCATCCTAGCTAATACCTGCCTTAGTTTCGGATCACGGTGTAAATACACCCTGTATAATATATATATTATAATCCAAATAATACCTCGTGATACCTCGTTATAAAAAAATATGTATCAAAGTGTGTGGTAAAATTCACGTGTGTGACTGTTGGACGTATTTGACATTATTATTTCTCTACTTTCATCTTTTCTAATAAAGCATCAGGGGACACCTTTTCAAATTGATTTATGACTCAATTAGTCGCATACGATTGTTTTAGTAGCATTCCAAAACAAGTCTAAATAATTGTATAATATTTCATTGAATGCAAGTTGGAGCCGTGTGTTGCGGGCAGTGGCATTATGCCGTCCGGCGTGCCAACTGCGTCCACGATCCACATTCTGCTCGCATTCGCCAACTTTAAGGATGAGGCTTCGAGCCGGCGACTTCTTCGCATCCGTTTCAAACATTTTTAATCGGATTTATTGGTGGCAGTTGCTCGTCGCGGAAATTATTTGCATTTATAAGTATTTGTGCATATTCTTCAGTTGTTTAATAAATAAATCAACATAATAATGTTCAAATAGAAAATATAAAAATGCCGCAAATTTTGAGAGCTTTTCACAATTTTCCGCATATACCTAAGAGTATTGTGTAAATTTTGTTTCCTATGCCGACCTGTGTAGCTCATCTTTCCGCACTGTAATGTCCCTGGCTAATGTAATATTTTATTAGTAATGGAATTCCATCACTATATTTTATTGCCTTTGCATAATATGACCAGTAAATTTACAATATTAATATCTTCCCCGGATAATGAGTAATTGTTATAACAGTACCGGTAATTGCGACATGTTTCACGGCTGAGTAACCACTAAACCAAGTTTATAGTAATTGTTTCGTCCTGTAATTAAAATTTGTATTGCATTTTACCGTCGTGAGATACTTTAACAGCTATCGCTCTTTAAATTTATTAATGAAGATTATTTCGATGTCCACGTAAGTGCTACAGGGCAGTACCTATAATCATTCTATAAATATCGATTGTTGATTCATTTAGAATCGAACGCACTGCAATCAATTTTCACGTAAATCGGGCCATAGGAAAATGCTTCTATCTTATATTGTGAATATGTTTTCCATAGTTTATTTACTTATTTGCATAATTGAATGCGTGTTGTGATTTCGACTGTGTACCATTTTGTATAATGTGTTCGTATGTTTATTTGAATACGCCAATGTCTTAAATTAAAAAAATATACTAATATTAATATATAATCATTAGAAGAAGATTTTAGTTTTTATTCTTTAATATAATATGGTAAGATATTATCCTTTAATATGATCACAATCAATCTTGGTTGTGTAAAGGTTCAAAAATACTTCATATTTTAATTTTTTTATCAATGAACGCTAAATAAATAAATAATGTTTGAACTCAAATCGTGCTTGAAACGAGAGATTCGTGATACTTTCACGCTTTTGTCATCTAAAATTTTACGGAATAAATCAATTTCGTATTGAAAACCGGAGCTGTACAAAAGATGTCTCTTATTTAGCTTTATAATATCTCAGACAACTTTATAATGAAGCGAGTATTTCCCAATAAATTCCACGTACATCGGCGAGGCGACTTTCACAAATATAAGTGTGCACATTACGCTAACAAGGCGGTAATAAAGCTGCAGTTTGGTACTGAGGCGTTCGTCGCGAGCCGAGAAGATATTCCGGGAACGTCTGGGAAGCCGGGCACCTTGGGGAGCAGTTACGTGCCCGCTCCAGGCGGCGCGCACTTTACCCACTTTATAGGCATGACCAAATTTGATAGACTTGTATTGGCATTAAAAGAGACGTACCTATGTATATATGTTGACCAGATTTGAAGTGCGACCAGATGACTAAAAAATAAGTCTGATTTACAGATGACTGTCAAATAATGACGAACTTCTACACTACTACGCTTTTCATAGAAGAAAATTAATTTGCTACGTGAATTACATACGAGTATTATGGCCTATCTCAGCTCCGCATGGACGCGATGATTTTTCTGTCCATACTAGTTTTTCGTCTCCTACACCCTCCATTCATTAATCAAACATGATTTATCCACTTGGTCTTCATTGTATGGTAGCTACTCCGTCCGTGGGTCTTCGTTCTATGTTAGGTACATTATATAAATATTTATATCCAAAATAATTTCAAGTTCAAACAATTAAACTCTTTAAGTTTATTACATTGGTATAGATATGATATAACTGCACCTGGCTCAAGCTGGGTTGGGCTTCTAGTAACAAATATTTCTATAATTATTAATAGCAATGAATTTTTAACATCGATTTCACTAGCAGGGCAGTAGTGCTAATCGAATTGCAAATCAGTTTTACAAGTGTACTTGCACTAATAAGGATTTTGATAAACTTTCAGGTCGACTGCCAAGTTTGTACAAGTCACTCGGTTTGTGGAGAGTTACTTGATTCAGGGAAGTACGTAGTGAAAGTTGAACTGACGGAGCTCATCACGGATAACCTTAGACACGACGTGGCATTAAACTATAAGGGATTTAAACGTATAGCTAAGTTCGTCGATACTTCTCATGTAATCGTCAGCCCATATACGTCCCACTGCTGGGCACGGGCCTCCTCTACAATTGAGAGGGTTTAGGCCTTAGTCCACCACGCTGACCTAGTGCGGGTTGTCTCATGTAATATTCAATTGATAAATATGAGCTTTATTTCACAGTCTTTTGAACAGTAAACCTATATCGGGAGAATATTTTCTTTCTAAGCAATCGAGAGTAATATCCTGTTAATAGATTTTGTAATCGATTTACTCGTAGGTTGTCTCTAATAGTTACTGTACTTATTAGCTCTGAGACTAGTGAGCCCCGTGCAAGCGTGTCGTGTTTCACGGGACGTTGCGTTGTACACGTAATTGGTACATTTTTGCTTCTTTAAACTCCTACATGAATATTCCCTGTTAATTTCGTACGGCTTCTGGCTAGACGGATTTCTTGACGGAAATTAACACTGCTCGTGGTGTATTTCGATACGGCCCTCGTATCTTTTACATAGTCATACATTTCGCGCTGGTTGTGTAATTGAAAAATTTTAATTAACGCGATTTCAGGCTTGCGAATTATTCTAGGCAATGTTCAAGCCGGTGTGCGGGATTTAAATCGTATACTGGAATGAAAAGAATAATTTCAGGATTGCTCGCCGACCTAGATTCTTTATTGATTGTACCAGTTATTCTAAGCAGGGAAGTACGTCGGGACATCCTCATAGTGACTAATTTAATTTGCATGCTCGGCCGCAAAACGCTGAGAGGCGAGAAATCAATGTTGGAGGAGGCATCGTTCGCTGTACGTCAGGGAGAGCTGACAACGACACGTTCTAATAGAAAATTTTCATATTCATAAGGACGTGGCAAATTTGCATATAAAACGAGCAACTTCGCGCCCCGCAGAGTCGCGCCTTCAGCTCAAGCACCCTGCTCCCAATTCTCTTTCTTATTAAGTATCTGAGCACTTCGATTTACGTTTATAATAAGTACAAATTCTGATTAGCACACGTGTACGCTAACTCAACACTGGATGGTATTGACGTCAATTCTTTGTGCCATATTGTTAGATAGGATATGAAGCTCCGACATTCTGTCGGTTGTGTAGCGGGGGGAGGGGTAATTTGTCTCACAACTCTCACTCCCTACGTTATAAGCTGATAACGAATGATTATTTACTAAAGAGGTTAGTAGGTACATTTATTTGAAAAAGTTCTCCTTTAATGTTCTTTTTCCAACAGTTTTTGTAACATCATGGCTTTCATTTAGACCGTCCCAGTGACATGGCGAAAAACGTGATGGAAGTGAATAGTGTTTTCAGTACTAAAAACTTGTACTAAGGAGGTTTTAGTATACCTTTTTATAGACTGTTTTAATTACAGTTATTAAAGCTGCATTATTTTATTAAATGTAAACAAAGCTCATCTGCATGCCTTACAGTTTCCTACGAGAGTAAATTTAATAAAGCGACGACGAGTTCTACGTATATTATAAAATACAGGTTTATGAACGTCAGACGGGTCTCGTTATAATTTTATCCATCATTTTCCTTAGAAAGATTTTCAAGTTTCATTACTACAATTCCTTTGATTTTTAACGTAGGCCGTCGTAAACTTTGATTACTTAATTTGAACTTGAAATCTGATTCAAAGGACGCGATTAAGGACTCTTTGATTCCTTACCTACGTCTGGCACAAAGGGAAGATTTGCAAATATTTAGGGAGAAAAATGTAGATTTTGAATGGCCTGATTAAATTTCAAAGCTTAATAACTTGAATTCCTAAATAATATACATGATATGTCTGAGTGTTACTTGTTTACGTATGAACAATACAACAATTGAATCCAACCCCTAACCCCCTTAAGATAAGATAGAAGATAAGATCTCATTAATTAATCTACTATACGTTAAAAATCGAAGATGTAAGAAAGAAAGTGAAATAGTTGTAATAAATAAATAGTAGAACACTTTTTTTAATGAATAAATAAATGCTGACGAATTTTCCGCTTAAAGACCGATTTATTATTTCTACTCGGCTACTCGGCTCATTTGTTCATCTTCAGAACGTACTCGGTGAAACAAGAGTCCGTTTGAAATGTAAATCACTGTTCGGAACGGCACTCGAAAATTCTTTGTGATATCTCAACAGACACAGAAACACAGTGAGTGTTAAGTTTTAATGATAATATAACGAAGCGGGAATACTGCGGGTCACTGCACTGGGGTCAGAGACGTTTTTATAATAAATGTTGTGTTTAATGATACTTTGTGCTAAAATTATTGCGTTCCACTTTGAATTCTTAACGAGTAATGGCGGGATACGGTTATGTTTGCCATTCCGTCTGTTAAGAGTAACTGGAGGTTTAAAGACATTTTTTTCCTTTATTATTTCATAAAAGGCTAGATATGGCACTTCCTATACATGATATTCAAGCCTAAGTGGCAGTAGCGGTACATTACAATGTCTATGATGAAGCACTAACAATGTTAGCCGTTAATTTTGGTAGCAATTTTTTACTATTTTAGATTTTTGCTACTCGGGTAACAAAAATTCGGGAAAAAATCGACACTAAAACAAATCCCTTTACCTAATAGAATATAGAGGTGTTGGAAGAAAAAGTTCGCTTGGAAATTAGGTAAAAGAAATCTAAACGTGCATGAATGTGTCCCCAAGTTTTTATTAAAGTAACAAAGAATTCTTTCAAAGTAACGTTATTACCTTTTACGTAAGCCGAATTTGGGACAGGTGGCCTTCTGATCAATAAAGGGTTATGAACCACCACTACGAACGTGTGTTTCATCACATTCAAATATAATTTTTTTTTCGTTGAATATATTCGAGCAGACGTACATGATTTTCTAATTCCCTGTGCTATTCCTTTATTTTTTAGTTTTTTTCAATAAAATAAACATTCGAACTCAGAAGGTTGCAATATATAAAATCAGACTAGATGATAAAGCTCCTGTCTTTATAGACTAGTAGTGATATAAAACTGTTTGATAAGCATGGTAAAGATGTTTGAAAGACACCGTAATATAATGCATCATCGATGCAAACATCACAAGAGTAAAGCAATGACAGCTCTCGAAAAATATCCGTCTAAAATCGATGCCACAGGATTTATGCAAATGCGATCCTTTTTTATGGTCGTAGTGGATCTGGTTGGTTAACCATTTTGTTTCCGTGTACATTTCCAGGATGGGAAATAGCGCAAATAGCTGACACAGGCCTGAGCGAATGAATTGTGACCGCTCGCAGTGGAACTGGCACACACTTAGATTGAAATTGAAATGAATTGTTTGCGGAGTCAACGCCGCAACTGGATTATATGCGGTTTGCTCCCGCTCCCACGTAAATTGGATCTAGAGTGAGATGTCTTTTTCAAATCGGCTGCAATCCTCGTTCACTTTTAACCGAACGTCTACAATGAATCGAATTTAAATTTCCTCTACCTTTTGTACCAACTCTTATGCAATTGGAACGATTCGATTTGTCGCTTATTTAACTTTCGAGTTGGAGTCTTGTAAATTTAATGGGTCGTCGAATGCCTGTTTTTCTTGTTTTGTGGTGAAATTTTACTAATTGCATATCATAATAAAGCTTTTACTGAATCTTATACATTTACTTATACATAATCTAACACATATCTAGTCATCGTAGTACACCATTATTATATTGATACATTCGGTAGACGGTACTATGTATACAGATTAAATAATGAAATGGTTTATTTTTCCCCAACTATAGAGTGGTCTCATTCCCTTTATAAGAAAAAAACGCGAACTTGACTGGTCTTAATAATATACATGTCATGACGCCCACTAAGCAAGCATCCACTAACGATGATGTCGCAGAGAACCATGTTTCTCCGACATACATATCTATTTAAAATGTCTACTGTCCGACTGCGCAGGAGCAATTGAAATGATACTACAATTAATAATTATTTATTAAAAGTCATTGAAAATTCGCAACAGACTATTTAATTTCAAAATTAAGCATAGACGAACATAGAATAATAGACAATCATAGAATAGATGATTGTACAATTTTTTGTTTTGATACATCATTATAACATTATTGTTTTAAATAATAATATGATTTACTTAAAAAATGGCTACAAAGATATCACTTTGCGGTTTAATGTCACGGTAAATAATAAACCAACGCGTTTTGGTCAAAAAATAACCTACATGTTTATATAAACAAGCTGTTTAAAACATGGACAAAAAAAAGACGCTTGCAAGTTCGGTACAAAATGAAGTTTACGGGAATTTTTATAAAGTGTGTCATACTGCTTTTGAAACTCCGTTTAGTCTATTTAGTTTTATTGGCTCTCAAACTAAAATATCTCATCCGTCGCGCAAACGCAATTTCCAGATTACATTTATTACACTTCTAGTTATGCCGCAGTGTCATCGGACAAAATAGCATTCAATGTTTAAATTGAGATTAGAAATATTTTTAAATATCCGAAGACATTAAATTTTATCTGTTTCGTAGATTAGTCTACAGAAATTTGTTAATCTATGCTAAGTTTATAAAGGGATAAGTATTGTATTTTTGTGCATTTGTACCAAATAAACTCTATACATAACGGTTATACCGTTTTCAATTATTTTTGGTATGGACATAGTAACTTTTTCATTTATAAAATTGCGCCCAGGCGGAGCGGAGCTCAACCGCTACGCAAAAATAACATCTATGTGTTATATTTTTATGAATTTTTTACCTAGTAGGCAAAAAATGCATCTAGGCGATTTTTTAACGGGTTGCTGTTAAAAGATATTCATGAATTTTCTGTGAAATAACTTGTAAGGTTTGTTTCTGTAGTTCTTATACTACATGTTTCTATTGATAGACATTTCTGCACGAAGCCAAGATCGATACGTACTTGTCGAAGTATACAATCTGTCTTAAGATAGGGCTCATTGAAATATGTATTTGCGATATCGGTAGCGGCGGACGGGCGTAGCAAGCGCGCGCGTCTCGTGTGAAATCCTTATTGCCCAACAACAATGCGCATCGTGACTGCCAATGCGATTCCATGCACAGATTAATAGCTGACATAAATTCTCTCGTATTTATTATATCGATTCAACCTATCCGCTGGCCTTAACCATAATTTATAGAACTTCAAAACACATTATTTGATTATCTCGCCAGTTAGATGTAAGGGGATGTTTCTCGATGCGATCTTTACTATTACTGAGAAGATTCTGAAAGCTACTAATGCAATTAGCGACTTTGTGCACAGATGAAAAGTTTTCATTGTGTCAGTGCTCTGTGTGTTCAGTGGGGTCGAGTGTTCCGAGGCTTCCTCGTCGCGACTGAGTGGATAATGTACGTGACGATCGCTAACTTGGCCAATCGGCGCAGACACGACGCCTGTGGCTCGGCCACCAGAACGCCATTAGCGAGCCCTCATCAATATAAATAAATCAATCTAATATTGCATCAGGTCTGAGAGCGATAATATAAACAGATGCCATAATGGACTGCGTGTATATTTAGCTATAACTTTCAATTTAACTGTTGCAAGAACGGCACATTTTCGTATATCAGACGTATAATTAAGTTGAACTAAATTATCACATTGTCGATTAAATCTAAATCACCTGCTTGCTTCGGAAAAATGCATTTAAAAGTTAATTCGTCTCATTCCTTATGTCAAATATTTCGTGGAGTAAAAAATGTTACATTGTATTGCGAGAAGCACATGGATTTTACACAGAAATATGTGTGTTAAAAAGGCAAATCCTGCACGCTCGCGCTCTGTGATGCGTCCTGTAACAGCAATTAATTTCTTATAAACAGCCTCGAACGTCCCTCAAGTAGCATTCTATGCGTCCTAATTTCCAACGCTTGCATCTCGACCCTCGAAACGGACTCTACATTCTACAGGGTAAGATTCTTTGTCGTCGTAACAAGTGAACTGTAAGCATATTACCGAGTCAATTGTCGTACGATCGCGGCAAAAAATACTCCCCTCACATGTCTTTCATCATCAATTTCTTTGAGTATTACTGTCTCATATCGCTTTATCGACTTTGAAGTGTCGCTTACATCAATACGACACATCTTTTCTGTTGCATATTGCTATTCTTACTCTCAAAGGCTTTTTCTCTCGTCTGTGTGTATTTTAAAAGCTTCGCTAAATAACAAGATTTTGCAGGCTGTACTTAATTGTACAGCGAGTTCCTTGCATTCTGTAAAATGGACGTGATTTAATTTAGCACTCATAACAAAGCTTTGTTTGTGGTTTTTGTGAAAACAGTGGCTAGGACATTCGACCCTTATGTCGAAATTAAACAAGTCCTCGCGAGTTTCATCCGAGCCCGCATGTTGTGCGTTTGTTTACTTTGGCGCATATTGTTCTCTCTACAATGTACATATAAGTATGCCTCAAATGAATGTATTGTTTGATTTTTTTCATCATTTACGCGTGACCAATTGTTTAAACAAAAACTGTGATTAATATTGAAATATGCACGGAACGTGTATGTGCAGCCTAATGTATGATCTAACACCTACAATACTGTGACCATAGTGAATGTCGTGGTTATGCTTAATGATACAACCAATGTTGGACGTTCACTAACGACCAGGGACGAGGGACCTTGAAAAGGTTGCTGGACGCAGACTGCTTTTTACATATATACTATATATATATATATACTCAGCCTATCGCCGTCCACTGCTGAACGTAGGCCTCCCCAAGAAAGCGCCAACCATCCCGGTCTTGAGCAGCCCTCATCGAAGCTTTTTACATGTCAGTCTAGAATTTTTTAGTTTTGTGTCTAACAGTCTATTATTATAATTAAATATATATCCCGTTTTATACTGCACAACAAATTAAAGGGAATATATTGTTTACAATGTATGAGGTATTTTTATAGAAGAAGTCAGCTTTGTATGTGATCACAATTCATCATCATCATCATTATCAGCCTAAAGAAGTCCACTGCTGAACATAGGCCTCCCCCAAAGACTTCCATAGTGACCTGTTGGAGGCAGCCTGCATCCAGCGACGACCCGCGACCTTCACCAGGTCGTCGGACCATCTTGTGGGTGGACGTCCTACGCTGCGCTTTCCGGTACGCGGCCTCCACTCGAGAACCTTTTGGCCCCATCGACCATCGGTTCTCCGCGCTATGTGCCCGGCCCATTGCCACTTCAACTTGCTAATCCGCTGGGCTATGTCGGTTACTTTAGTTCTCCTACGGATCTCCTCATTTCTGATTCGATCTCGTAGGGAAACCCCGAGCATAGCCCTCTCCATAGCTCGTTGAGTGACTCTGAGCCGTCTAATGAGGCCCATAGTGAGAGGCCACGTCTCAGTGCCGTATGTCATCACTGGTAACACACAACTATCGAAGACTTTTGTCTTCAGGCACTGAGGTATTTTGGACGAGAAGACGTCGCGTAGTTTCCCGAACGCTGCCCAACCGAGTTGGATTCGCCGATTGACCTCTCTCTCGAAGTTGGACCTGCCTAACCGGACCACTTGTCCTAAATAGACGTATTCGTCTACAACTTCGAGAGTCGAGCCCCCAACTGCGATCGGGGTGGGCACAACATGGACATTCGACATGATTTTCGTCTTGTCCATGTTCATTTTAAGACCCACCTGTTGAGAGACTCGATTGAGGTCTTCGAGCATAGTGCTAAGGTCTTCCAGCGATTCTGCCAAGACTACAATATCGTCGGCAAACCGAAGGTGTGTGATATACTCGCCGTTGATGTTGATGCCGAATCCTTTCCACTGCAAGAGCTTGAAGGCATTTTCCAGCGCGGCAGTGAACAGTTTCGGAGATATAACATCTCCCTGTCTCACGCCTCTCCGTAGTGGAATAGCCTCACAATCAATCACAATTAATCCTTACAAATTGCACGAACATTGTCCTTTAGATAGACAAGGTTTTCGACTATGAGAGAGATCGAAAAGTATATTGTTATATACGTAAAAATTCATCTATAACTATTGGGTCCCTTTTTTATAGCATTTATGAAACCGACGGTTCACGGATTTAATCGATTTATAAGATTTAATGATGCGGAAATGGTCGTGCACAATAAGTGCCGCTTCAATATAACGTTTATTGACGTCATTTGCATAATCGGGTTTATAACGCACACCACGTCTCCATTCCCACGGATGACATTGCTAACGAATCATGCACGTACTGATTTATTACATATATATTAAAAATAGACGATTGTGCAATAAAAAATATTTTTATTTTGCATTTTTGTTACATGCATTTTCATTATTTTGAATAAGAATGCCGGTAAATTTTTATTATGAAAGAAAAAAATTGAGCATCTTTATTAATATTATAATTGGGAAAGCTAGTATGCTTGTTAAACCATAAAGCATGGACTGCTGAGAAAGTTTATCTATACTCGTATATCAATTTTTTTTATTTTTTTTTGTTTCTGAAGTTCATGAATCTGTATTAACGCGAATAAAATACATACATATGAATTCAGTCTCATATATGTACATACAGCGTGCAGTTCCTTCAAGTTGCCCGATTTTTTATACGGATGCATGAGCGCGCACCGCCGCGGGCCGTGCGGGGCAGGACAGGGACACCGGGACCCATCGACGACATCACCCGGAATATTAAACCGGGTGCCGGTGCAAAATCACTATTCATCCTCCAACTTCCGACATTCATATAGGAAAACCGCCCGCGGTGCATGCAAACGCTCGATTTAACCGATTGATATGTATGTGCGGGTTTTAGATGATTTATTTTGTACTATAAACGGTCTTTAAAATAAATTCACAGCAATAGATTTTTATACTATTTGGGCTAGTACCTACATAACTAGGTTAGCTGTAGTAACCTCTTTAGAAACAGTACATAACTCAATGGTTGTATAGCTGGTGTTTAACTAAGCCTTGTAATACTTTGTGAACAATTACAAAGAATTGTCTATTTATCTATCAGTTAAGGGAAAAGATAGTCAAGTTATTTGTTACTAATAACTAATAATATATTTTTCGATTGTAAGTACACTGTACAGCTTTCGTGACACTGTTAAATAAAGACCCGTCTGTGAAACCTGAAACCGCGGGCTCCTTCCTTCACCGCGACAAACGTTTGTGTGATCCACGCATATTAGTTTCCAATTTGGATAATTGTGAATCCGAAATATTCTCGTGATTCCCACGTTACTTGATCATAGTACAGGATACATATAATGTTACTGAACTTATTTATAATCTCTTTGATAAAAGAAACTGGTAATGCGTAGTGCATAGGGCAGTAACTCAATTATTATTCACTATTCGCTACCCTAAATAGTCAGTGTTGAGATGAAAAACAAAAATAGGCCAGACCATAATTGAACTGAATGAACAACGGACGTGAGTATTTGACATAAATAGAATGCTATTTTTAGGATATTCATCACCTATATTACTGGACATTGTGCCTATGTCCAACAGTGGACTTTATTCGCAAACTAACAGAATTAACTGTTGAAAGCGGCCTGTATTCAGCAACCATTTTAAGATCGCCTCGACACCCTAGACCCCAGATGGCCGATTAAGGGGCAATTGTACGGTTTCCATTTGAGAATTTTCCTCCCCAATCGACTACGTAATTTTGCACGCACCTGTGCTAGTGCTACAATTACAGATTGGTAAATTGCGTAACTAAAACGGTACCTAACATTCATTCTGATTAGATCTCCTTACTTTACTCTTACACTATTTATCGTCTTTACAAGAATTTGTAAGATTTGACATGAGTTTCAAGCTCGATCAATGCATCAAGACAAATTTGTATGATATTAAATATTTATTTTAAATTTTTGTAGTGTGAGACTAATTTTAGTTTGTGATCATGACGGCGAGAAATATTAATTTAATATAGTGTCAGAAGTATGCGTCTCAATTTGTGGTGTATGTATTTATCATTTAATTTAATTCAGTGAGTCACTTTTGTGTTTTGTTTTTTATTATAATAATACTAGCTTTTGCCCTTAAAACCCCTTTTCCGCAATAAAAAGTAGCCTATGTCCTTTCTCAGGCTCTAAACTATCTGTGTACCAAATTTCATGTAAATCGGTTCAGTAGTTTTAGTAGGAAAGCGAGATAGACAGACAGAGTTACTTTCGCATTTATAATATTATATAGTATATTATATAGTATGGATTATGTATGTACGTGTGTTGTTTAATTAAACGAAGAAAATATATGTGTGTACTTAAACTGAAAGTATATATTTAAATAAGTGTTTATAATTCTTTTATTTACTCAGATGGCTCATTGTTAATATAATAATGTAGGTTTTTATAACAATGCGTTTATTTATACAATGACGATATTATTTTTATCCTTAGGGACATATTGTTTTTTCCAGTCCTGAACCTCAAGAGGCATATAAGCATAGAACCTACTGTTACATTTATAAAAACAGTCCTTTGTGTCTAGCAAATGATCATAGTTACATCATCTTAGGCCCTACGCTGTCAAGTCCTGTGATGATTCCCGGGTCAGGAAAAGAGTTAATACTTGTTATGTCCTACGAAATTGATAATGGAACGTGTTATACTTTATCTGCAGGACTTAAAAATAACGCCGCTAAGAGATATTCGCTTTTTTAAGGATACAAAGTAAATTTAGTATCTACAATATATAACCTGGAATACAAATTCAATGACATTTTCATGACATTAATTCATTTCAAAATAAAGAACTGCAAGAATAAAGAAAATCAGACTTAAGGAGACTAAGGGCCGAATACTGAAACGCTACTTAATCTGAGGGCGACTTATATTTATGTGGCTGTTATAATTTAAGCGGTATATATTTAAAAAAATGTCATGTAAAAGAACTTTTTGTGGTAATGTTGCCATTTATGGAAATTTAAGTGGGCATTAGTTAATCACAGTCTTAAAACCGATAAATGATGTTTCAGTATACCGCTTAAATTATAACAGCCACTTAAATATAAGTCGCCCTCAGATTAAGTAGCGTTTCAGTATTCGGCCATAAGTGTGTTATTTATTAATCAAACTATCATCAACAGGCATTAGTGAATGGGTGCGTCCATTGATACCGTGCGAAGTACATAAATAACCAGTTGTAGGAAGCGTTGAGAACGTTTCGAGTGATTGATGGCAGTCTGGGAAGCGGAGAGCCCTCCAACTATACAGATGTGGTGATTTATACTCGTTTATCTAGCCCATAAGCCACGCGGTGTGAACTGAGCATGCCACTTCACTCGAGATATCTCCAGATATGTGGCTATTTACTGAACGTCTAATATGGTTGGTGGATATTTTGTACATTTTTTCATCTTCGTTTTCTGACTATATGTGTTTTGGATATTGACATGTAGGTCCATATTTAGCTTCTGAGATTATATAGGTACTATAACAAGCGAAACAGATTAACAATCTTTGATATTAATCCATCCACGAATTAAAAATACTTAGAAAGTATAATAGTTAGCTTATCTTCACTTCTATCAAACTTTGTGTCCTATTTCTATAAATAACACTGATATACCATATTACTGTAAAAAGCCGCAAAAATTATTTTCTCTCGGTTTTTGTAACAAAAATGCGTACAGTCAGCACATTCAAACGTCGCATGACTTTCTGATAACAAAAGTGGAGTGATTCCCGCCCTTTCCGTGTTCCGCGGCGGCGTCGCGGGCTGTCCCTCGTTACTCGGACCCACGTCCTCCGGGATGAATCGAGTTTCCTCCCCCGCCAACCCTTATTGTCGTTCGGTTTGGGTGAGCCGCGTCGTGGAGCATTTGTACGACTGGCCGAGCGTGTTTCCTCTGTGTGTGCACAACTGTCTGTCGGCTATTTTTTCCCCTAATCTTGTTACATGACACAGCGAACACGACTGTAGGTTTGTTGAAAAGATATTCTCCTAATTTCATTTATATAACAAATATATTCAACAAAAATACATTACAATTGCATCGCTGCATTAATGTTATTTAGTAAGGAACCAATACAATAATTATTATTTTAGCTCTGCATAACTCACATAAGTAGTGATGGTTTCGAAGCTTAGGCGCGCGGTCGAGAATCTCGGCGGTCGCGGGTTGAAACCCCAGGCACCCACCTCTGACTTTTCGAAGTTATGTGTGTATTCATAATGAACTATCACTTACTTTAACGGTGAAGGAAAACATCGTGTGCACACCTAAAAGTTCTTAGGAATTACTTGGGTGTGTAGTACACCAACCCGCATTTGCCCAGTGTGGTGGACTAAGGCCTTAACCCATCTCAGTTGTAAAGGCGGCCTGTGCCCAGCAGTAGGACATATATGGGTTGATGATGATGATAACTTACAGCGTGCTCTTAAACATCGTAGCGTTAATAAACGAATATTTTTTACTTGATTACTTCATACACTAGAACGCTTCAAGTATTTGCTCACCTGCACGTCGGTGTGATTTCAATAAACAATCATATTTCTAACATTTTTATTTTCACATAGGTAAATAGAGAAGTTGACAAAGGAACAATTAAAACAAAAGACAATCATTATACAACAAACATGTATATGTTGTTGTCATCCATTCAATCAACGTACAATAGCAATAAACGATTGACGATAAAGTTTCGATTAATTGTTTTAGTGAAACTCACGGGCACGCCACAAGAGTAGTGAAAGCCAAACGGAGTTGTGGAAGGTCCTCCAAACTTTACTAATATACTTGTATTCGGGGCGTAACCGCGGTCCTAACCTCAATAGTGGTTTAGCCGTAAACCGTTTCAGACTAATCAACGGTTAACAGCAAAAGGCTACTTCTTGGAATTATGTTTTAATCTCAGCAATGGCCGAATGTAAAAGGAACGGAAAGTTGTTTTATTGTTACGTGACATATTTACCTGAATTCGATGCTGTCTCAGAAATTACCAGTTGGATTCATCATCATCATCAGCCCATATACGTCCCACTGCTGGGCACGGGCCTCCTCTACAACTGAGATGGTTTAGGCCTTAGTCCACCACGCTGGCCTAGTGCGGGTTGGCGGACGCCAGTTGGATTAGCTAGATTCTTTTAGCGTGAAATCCGCTAGTCAACATTGTAGGCTTAATTCTGATTTATAGAGGAAATGAAGTAATTTGATGGGCCCGATCGTTAAGTGGAAGCTAGATAATTAAATATAAACTAAATAATTTGCTTGGCATTGCCCGCAACCGTGGTAAAACCCAGCTGAGAGCTGGAGAAAAAGGAAACAGAACTAAATCCACTGTGCCAAGCAAAAATGGCTTTATGAGATTTTAAGATACCTTTTATCTATTCCTTTGAATAATTTTTTTAGACAGCACTTTACTACCATAATATTCGGTAAGCTCACTTTGCGCATCTAGTTTAAAATAATTCAAATTCAATAATTTGAGATATAGCCATGTTTCAAATGCGTTTAAAATAAACGTTCTCGTTATAGTACCACTCTTATTAAACATTACCATTGCGCCAATCCCCAATAAAATAATAATTTGTTGTTCTAAGTCATGCGATGTATTTATTGTTTATTAATCCAATGCTCTGATGCAGGCTTACCGTTCGTCTGCGCGTTTTACGTGCGTCGTGTTTTGCTGTTTTATTTTAAACCGGTGTTATTGAAAAGTCGTTCGGATTTTATACTGTACGAGTACCATACTTTCGGTTTTATGTCCCATCTAGCGCGAGTTCGACTGTAATCCGTGTTAAAATTGTACTTTCACGTTTATGCAAGATACTAGCCACTCACGCAGCTTCAAAATTAAGATTTTAACCATCCCATCTAACTGTACCAAGATTTATCAAAACCAGCTCAAAAATTCAGACATGAGAGCGTAATGTAATAAACCAAGAAAATTACTCTCGCACATATGTAGGTATAAAATACATGTTTGAGAAAGGACTGAACTGTGTCTCATCCTGAAGACATCCCTGCATACCATCTCGTGTAATTATAGCTTTGTAGTCAATACAATCTCGAATTAAGAACAAAGAGTAAAAAAATCATAAGCGATATGTCATAATTGTGTGGAATGACAAAAAATAGTTATCTCTGCATATTAAATATTATGTTTTATATTTGGTTTCACATTTTGTCTGCTATAGGTACTTGGTTGGTAAAATTGCTCTTCACATTTAGGTATTAGTTAACACTATTTCACACGTTTGCGGTCAAATATTTTTTACATCTTATTATATTTCGTTTAATTACTGATACATTATTACACTGCTATCCCTTTGATCTATGCATATTCTGCTAATGTTCTTTAAATTAAACCTAATCGTGTCTGTTCTAGGAAATGTCAATCATTTACCAATAAAAGCGCATGCGTAGTAACAATAAAACTTGCGGTGTAAAACTAGGCCACAAGGGACGTAAGACAATGCATGAGGCTAATCACCAATATCATTACAAATTCTAAGACATGGACTGAACATTTTTTTTTAAATAATACCTACAAGATAGCGAAGCTATATCAAAAGCTGGTCGTGTTTTAACCCGTAAGCTTGCGCCTGAAATCCTTACATTTTCTCCGGTGCAATCTTACGGCACGCTCGTATCTCAATGAACGTTAGTGGCAGAGCTGGCTTCAGACATCCAGATTGCGATTGCACCGACCCGTTAACCCGTATGCAAATATTTGTCTGAGTGCACAGACGCGACCGCTCAGCCTTCATAAATACGGAGATTACTCCCCGCTCTCCACCGAACATATTTTAATCCACGTGCCACTGAAAATGACTTCACTCGGCGGACATTAATTAAATACCACCGCAGCGAATGTACCTATATTTTAAATTTTCACATGACAAGCGTGTTTTCATTTTATGCCGTCTTTTATGACTCTTACGGTGGAGTGTCTCCTTTTTGTTCCCTTGCATTGTGACAACAATATTTATTGTTCGATGTGCACTCTACTATTGAAAAAATAAACACATCATGCTGCGAGAGAAAAACGGGAACATTGAGTCGTGAAGTTGAAATTGCTCTTTTTGCGTATGAAATACTCTTATTTTTGTTTCGGATCAAGTGTAACGAAAAAGTATAAACTATCGGAGCGAGAAAATTCTCGAAAGTTGAATGTGAGGTAACGCCAATGCTGCGACATTTTCAACGTAGTTATTTGGAGGGTGGTGTGGCCGCGTGCAAGGCGATTTCCTCAGAATTTCACGATTGCACTCCCACGAGTTAAGCTGTAAACTAGGCAGCTAAGCGGCTTCCAATGAAAGTTTACACAAAAGATAGTTGCAACTAGCTTGCTAAGGTTCGGCCGACGTTCGGGCTTTGAAATCGCACAACTGCAGCGTGAATTGACTTTAGTGGCGAATGGGGAATTTGAAGGTTTAAAGTATTTTCTTTTAAAGCGTACATTTCGCCTCGCGAGCACTTTTAGATTGCGGCCAGTGTAATTGGTACTTCAAAGGATACGTTGAAAAAGGTTTTTATATAGTGAAATAAAATTGAGTCAGTATTTTACGTCCGGTAATTTCATGCCTCGGTGATACGAAATGTAAAATTCTTACGTAAACGCACATTGAGAGGGGATAATCGATATCGGTTCAAGTTGACATGTTTATGCGACTTGGTTAGTACCAGTGTGTAACAGCTCAACCGTCTTAATCTAATAATTTTCTTACCGCACCGACTGTTCGATGAAGTCTAACATAGCCATAATTATTACCTCAATACTAACTACTTTAGAGAAACTATAGTAACTAAACTTTAATACGTATTGATGGCCTCGAGGTTTAGACGCGCGGTCGAGAATCTCGGCGGTCGCTGGTTCAAGGTTTTAACTTCAAACCCCAGGCACACACCTCTGAATTTTCGAAGTTGTGTGTGTGTATTCATAATAAATTATTATTTACTTTAACGATGAAAGAAAACATTGTTAGGAAATCTGCACACCTAAAAGTTCTGAGGAATTTTTTACGTGTGTAGTCCGCAACGGGCACGGCCTGTGCCCAGCAGTGAGCCGTGTAATGGGCTGATGATGATGATATTAATTTTAACAAAAATTGCAAGAACTGTATGAATGCTGAAATGTCATGATTACGAAATATTACAATTTAATAATAGATTTCTCTAAAGTCTTGGATTGATTTATCTCACTGTTGACAAGCTAATTAATGAACTATTTTTTTCGAGTAAAGTTTGTCGTCTCATGGGGTCCTAGAGATGTAAAGCAGGAAATTAATTACTGAAACTTGCTTAGTTCACGCCACTACTCCCAAAGTAATGACATGGCACTACCACGATTGAAATTATTTACTATGTATACGATATAGTTGTTTGTTTCATTAAGATGATCAACATTTAATCAAACACAAATATAAATATTAAAATCGCTTTTGAAATGGCTATACGTAGTATGTTCTTGTATGTAAATTCGATATATTTAATTGATTGAATACAGAAATGAAAAAAAAAAATGTATCTAAAGATTTCTCGTAACCGACGAGCTTGCATGAAGAGATTAATGTCAGAAATAGCAAATGACTATAAAGTATCTGCCCACTCTGAAATGATTGACTTGGACTATATAAGTAGTAATTTATTGGTGGTAAAGAAAAATTGCATTCCTTAGAATTCTGGTAGAAAACAATTGTGAAGAGCTATTCCTACAACGCCAGGAAAACCAGCTAACTTAGAAGCGTCCTCATCTCTAAGAAGCCCACGTGCTTGTCATGCCATATGTGGTCTCATGTTAAAACCATAAGTAGTAAGTGGATCTACAATCAAAAAACATCGTACGCGTAGTGTAAGTTGATTTATGTAAATAAGTACCTACACGAAATATCTCTCGTATACAAATGTTGTATATTCACAAATCGGATTAACATTTCAGAGCACAGCAGACAATAACAAGTGCACACTCTAGGAATGCAAACATTTTCAATTTGAATACGAGTCTCGGAATTAAAGTTTACACAAAGAAGTTGAGAACTGCTTGAGACGCGTTCGCGAACTGTTGTATCGATTTCGGAACGCTGCACGCCGTAGCACAGTACGGTGCACCCGGCTGTCTAGCACTTTAAGGAATTGAAACTTGTCTCCGAGAAACTCGTTGGGAAGACTCTCGAACCCGCCTGCCTTGTGTAAACACTCCTCAGTGACTGCGAGACGAAACGATGTTCATTTTAATCACGTGTATTGATAGACAACAAATAATAATGTTCAAACGACTTAGATGAAAAATAATACATATAAAATATGTAATTACAATATTTTTATCGCTTAGACTAGATTACAATTGAATATTATAGTTAACAGTGCCTGAGATAATATTGTGGTGAGTTATAAATAGAATTATCAGAATTGACAAAATAAATTTTGGACTACTTCAAAGAGTTGTAAAAACCATAATGGCATTAGTTATTGCGATACTGAAACAAATATAATGAACCCAAAAGAATACAAATGACCTATCGACTAATCAACTTTATTTTAAAATGTAGGTGCTGAATAAACTGATATATATAGCGTTTGTATAAATAAATCAGCTAGTTATACCTAGCAGTAAGACACGCCATAACCTGTTTAGAATACGGTATGAATGGGACCTCTCAACTGAGGTGGTACCACTTTCCAACAGAAAGCCGTTGTGAATAAACAGTTTTGCCATGACTATTCATTTCGTAGTAAAATCTAAACAAGCCGTTTTCCCCTCCGTCCTTTTCAAGGAAAATCACTTTAGAATGTGTATCACATTTTATTAAGATGAACCGCTATGTTTGTGGAATATATTAATTGAAAACTCTTTAACAAAGTAAAAAACATCCTAACTAAGGGTAATTGCGGAAAGATTGCAGTGCTGGTTGTGAGTGCATGCTCTGGTTTTCGTAAGTCCCGCTTAAATCTGTGGAGATCTTTGTCCAATACAGTACGTCTACTGGCCGTTGGTAATGATGATAAAAGTTTTTTTTTCTTCTACTAAATACTTCAAGTACTTCTGTTTCCACTGATGACTCGCATTTTCTTTCAGCCCGAACTAGATTCTTACGGTTCCAAAAGTAAATTTACTCAGAATACACACTGCTTTACGTAGAAATCGGTACAAAGCGTCAATGCGACAGTAGTTAGCGACATTACGCTGTTACTTTTTATTAGTTCGTGTGATGGTGCAACATGACAAGTCAAAATTTCCCACCTGCCTACACAGAGCCACGTGTTTACCGTACGCATGTGTCAAAGTAAACTTTTCGAGTCCCATACTTATGAATTGGTAGTCACACTTCGTGTTTACGTCCTAAATTGACTGTTTGGACGATAAAAATTTACTTTTCCCATGGATGTGTACTTCCTTTCGATAGAAGTTGGTATATCTCACTTTTTAATTTTATGCATATTTATTTTTAATTTTGTTAACTTGTAGATTAATTTATTGAATGCGTAAAAATCCTGATAGTATCCAGAAAAATACATACATATAAGCTACTCGAGGGAAAGATATGAGTGATAAAGGCAGAACAACATTCCTAAAGTTAAACAGAATATAAATTCTTACATTCATTCATTAATTCGGATGAGTAGTTAAGTCATCGTGGAACATACGTCATTATATACAGAAACACATAGATTAAAACATTGTCATACATTTTATCTATTTCCACATCCGCCAATTAAAGCTTTTGTCCGTGAATGCGCATATAATTAAAAATAAAGATCTCAAAACTTTCAAGCAATCTTAATGACCCACTGACATCATTTTTAAATTACAATAAATTATTATGACGTCGTTATTTATAATTACATATTTAAATAGTTTGCGGAATATGAAATTACTTCTAAGAGTTGATTATGTACACGTATATATGAATACCTTTATTTCCTTAGGTTGTAGCATCATTGAAGGCGTAGAGGAATACATTTAATCAGAGTAATCAAAAGAATAAAGTATGAAAATGTAAATTCCTCCCTTTTTGTTTATTGGTATAACACCGCAGTTTGGAGGGATGCGATGCCAACGTCCTTTGTCATGAGTTCAAATTGCGTACAGCGCGGGTTTAAAACGTCCGAACTTGTTAGCCTCTGCCACAGGGCTCGCTGTCGTAAACATTTTTTCGTGACGTTTTTCCTTGTAAATATTTGTGAGGCGCTTTTATTGTCCCCATTTCTTGGACCGTATCCTCTAGCGAACGGTCTCTGGCTGTCGTTTTTTGCGTAATTTACGAACTCCGCAGGTGTTGCAGTAAAAATAACAGCCCCGGGGTACATACGGCGCGTCCGACCCGGAGGTAATAGCACAATCGTAACTTGCTTTACAACATTGCAATGTAATGCGGAATGGAAGCTTTATTGAATTGACCATGTTGGATACGGGCATCGTTTCGTTGCGCGAAATTGTTGCGCACAACTGACACCTCCACATTTGGTACCATTGATAACCCTTAAATGCAAGTTTTTTTTTATTAAAAAAAATATTATAGGTAGTATATGTAGTAAATAATATACCGAAAAGGTTATAATATAAAATATTTTTTTATGGATTGTAGACATTTGGCAACAATATGCATTCAAGGGTTAAACGCGGTCTATATAAACCCCTAAAATATATAATTACATCGATCAACTCATATTTTATTTATTGTATGTCATAAATACTCGGTAAGTACAAAAATAACAAATAAGATTCGAACATTTTCTCGCAATGTTAACTGAGAAAAGTCACTCTGAACAAATGTAATTCTCTGTAGACACAAATGTTTATCTAACGTACCAGTGTTTGTTCCATTCTTTTCCATTTAATGTAATAAAATCGTAGTATTGTTTTACGTGGGCGAAGAAAATACGTTTACTTTTCGTGCACTAACATTCAATGTAACGATATTTACTGTGTAAATACTAACTGAACTTTTCCCGTGTAAACACGTTTGCAATCAAATCGTCTTGTTTATTAAAATTAGCTACAAGTCGTTTTCTGATTTTTTTTTGGAACAAATTGAAATCTTTAATAAAAAAAAGGATGGGTTCCGAAAAAACATAGCGTTGCAAGTTTTCCCACATCGCCACAAAAATTCAATACAGCGTTAATTACTGAGAAAGTAGTACTACACCAGACATTCATTCATATACCTAATTCAAGCTGCAGTCACAACGAAATACGGTGTAGTTGTAAAACTCGATAGTCACACCAATTAATATGCAAATACGTGCTAGGAAAATATACGGGAAAGAACTAGGTAATGACTACCTAGGTGAAAGTGTTTTACATTTCAAAGCAGATTTGTTAGTGAAATGAAGCTTCGTTTAGTAAAAAAAATGTAAAAATGTATACAATTGCCTGTTTCCCTTCGTTTCTAATTCATCGTTAGTCAGGGAAAAAAATATTGGCATTCATTTCTCTATTAAAAAAACATACGGAATATTTAGATGTATAAAGTACTCCACAGTTGTCAATCCTCACTTAATATTATAAATGCGATTGTAACTCTGTCTGTCTGTCTGTCTCGCTTTCCTGCTAAAACTACTGAACCGATTTAAATGAAATTTGGTACACAAATAGTTTGGAGCCTGAGAAAGAACATAGGCTACTTTTTATTGCGGAAAAGGGGTTTTAAGGGGTTGAAAGGTTGTATGGAAGTATTGTCATTTTTAAAGCTAGAAACTTGAAACTTATTTTTTAGGCTGTTGATTAGATATAAATAAATATGACATTCAAAGTATGTAAAAAAATTATCTTTAAGGGAGTAAAATAAAAATAGGGGATGAAAGTTTGTATGGAAATTCGTCATTTTTGAAGCTAGAATGATGAAACTTTTTTATATGGCTTTTATTACATCATATATATGATATATATATACACACAATATAAGAATTATATTAAAAGTTTTTTTTTTTAATCACTTAATATGTTATTAATGAGAAAATAACTATATGACTGTTACGCTTTCACGCCTTAATCATTTGACCGATGTGAACGATTTTTGGTATGGACATAAATGGGACTCTGTGGAATAAAATAGACTACAACTTATTTTCTTTCTGAACCCAACCCTGTAGTCTACGCGGACGGAGTCGCAGGCAAAAGCTAGTAAAAAAATAAATTTAAAAGTGTACTCTTGATCAAGATTTTATCTTTACATAAAACACGGGTAATATATTTAACGGTAGTGTTCACATGTAAATATATTTTAGAAGCGATCTATTGAGCTAGTCAATAGAACGTGATAGCTCAAAAAAACATACAAAATTTTTGTATCAGGTTCATATTTGGAATTCGCAAATATGACCATATTTCTGAATACCGCACTATGCTCAAGTGGTTACCAATGCGACTTCGCCGGAATTCTCATGTCCTCTTTCTTTTATTTAATATCTTATTTAACCCTCTTACTCCTACTTATCTCAAAACCCGCTTTGAATTTCTTCATGAATCACATTCAAAAACCTTGAGGTCGTCAGAAAATCTAAAGCTGAAAATGCCCGTGCATACCACTACGTTCCTGGATAGCTCTTTCACTATCAAGGCTGTCCGTTTGTGGAATGCTCTTCCTGTTACGGTACGCCGGGCTAAAACACTCTCGCAATTTAAAAAACTTGTCAAAGATCACTATCTCCATAATAATTAGTAATAATATCATATTTATAAATTTATTTATGTAGGTATTTGTGTATGTATTTATGTGTGTATATTATGTTTTTCGTGTATGTATGATTTTTATCGTAACGAATATTCTATATCTATCTACTATATAAAAATAAGTCGGGTTTTCCTCCCTGACGCTATAACTCCAGAACGCGCGAACCGATTTCCACGGTTTTGCATTCGTTGGAAAGGTCTCGGGCTCCGTGAGGTTTATAGCAAAGAAAATTTGGGGAAAATTTCAACAGAAAAGCGGGAAAATCTTTTTTCACATACAGCGCCATTTTTCTCATATAAACTGTTCTACCTAATATCCTGTCAGACATTTTATGTTTATCCCATCAATACGGTTAATGGTCCCCTCAAATTAAAGAACGTATTTAAATAAAGGTTTGGAATCGACAACATATATCCACAATATTCGAATAATTGCGTATTTTGGATTTTAAACATGTAGAATAGTGTCAGTAATAAAAAGGGATTGACATATTTATTGGTTGTCAAATATTTATACGTGCGTTCAGAAATTTATTTTTAAACTCCTTGGTTTATAATTTACAAACGAAGGCGGGCTCGGTAGTCATCACGCTTTGAAATCTAAAACACTCAACTATGCAATGGAATGCACTTGGTGTTAAGAAAATTGTTGAGTAATGTTATTCACGTGACGATACTCAAAAGGCAAGTTAGAGATGAATAATTGGTGCTTGAGAATTCATCAATTAGATTGATCTAAAGATTTCATTGATCCCAACGGGTATGACCATTGAGTTTAATTTTTGTACTTTTTTATTTCTGTATTTTTATCTCAATAAAGAGCTGAACTTAATATTTATTTCCATTCAATCAAAAATAAAATTCAGGTAATATGTAACATGACATTCAATGACTGTTAGGCGGTACGAAGTTTGCCGGGTCAGCTATTTATATTATAGATGTGAATGTAAATTTGTTTGTTACGCTTTCACGCCAAAACTACTTAACCGATTAATCATTAAAATTTGTACACATAGTCTTCGAGGTATTAAAAAGGAGATAGGATAGGTACTTCTTATTAAAAAAACGGAGGGTAAATAATTGGACAATGATTGAAAAAAGATTTAAATGACTTTTGGTATGCAGATAGGTGGGACCCACCGATACATCGGTACATCGGTACATAGGATACTTTTATCCCGGAAAATTTAGTGTTCCCGTGGGAATGGTTATCCTTACTATTATATAAATGTGAATGTAATGTAATGTTTGTTACGCTCTCACGCAATAACAATTTTTTTTGTATGAACATAAATAAGACCCTGTGAAGTAACATAGGCTATGTTTCATCCCGGGAAAATGTAATGTTCCAATGGGATAAACATATTATAAATACGAAAATAACTTTCAGAGTTTTACTTTTACGCCTTAACCATTTGATCGATTTGGGTGATTTGATGTGATGGATAAAAACGGGACCTTAAAAAAGGACATAGGCACTGTTTTTTTAATTCAGTAAGTGCCATTTTGGGCACTTGAGGAACGATTTATAGATTCACTTATTAATTATCTTTCTGCACCCAACCCTGTAGTCTACGCGGACGGGGTCGCGGGCAAAAGCTATAAAAATATAAAAATTGCGATTACAAAACAGGTGTTGTTCGTAGAAGGGTGAAAATTTGGGGTTGTATGTATTTTTCAATGCTGAATCATAAAAAAATAAAAACTTAAAAATGTCCACAAAATAAAAAAAATACTTTTGGGTTGGACCCCCCTTAACACCTAAGGGTATAAAAAATAGATAACAACCTATTCTCAGACTTACTGAATATACATATAAAATTTTACTCTATACAGATTTTGGCCATATTTTTTTGTTTCAAAATTAGAATGGCCATTAAAAAAATAGAGGTTCACCATAGAAGGGTGAAAATTTAAGATTATAATAATTTATCAATGCTGAATCATAAAACATAAAAACGTTAGGTCAATAGAAAAAAAAAGCATACCCCTAAATGTTAAACCCTTAAATGTTGGCCGATTCTCCGACCTACCTACAATATACACATAATATTTCATAAAAATCAGTCGGGCTGTTTCGGAGGAGTTTGCAAAAAACACCGCGACACGAGAATTTTATATGTATGGCAAAACAACGTTTGCCGGGTCCGCTAGTATTCTATATTTTTGTACACTCTGCCCTCCAAATTAAATCCCTTCAGTTTGTCCATCCTATGGTTGCCTTGAAAAGATCGCCATGTGCGATAAGGCCGCCATTTGTACCTTCCAATGTATGTTATTTTATGTTTTTGTTTTATGTTTAGTGTACAATAAAGTGTTAAATAAATAAATAAAGACACCACGCTGTTAACAAAACGGAGTTTTGCCTCGGCCCTGCATGAATGCAAAACACACAGGCACAACTAAATCCATTTATAAATCAAATAGCAATACATTAAGTGCGAAACGTAATAAGTATAAGTTTATTGAACGGTGCATTGAAGAGTCGGCGAGGAGCGGATGCGCGCCGGTGTTTGCGATCCGCGCCCACGCCAACTTCCGACTAGGCCGGCCGCGGCAAATAGAGCGGCGCCGTGCAAGCCCTGCGCTACAGCTCACCAAGCTTTAACAGGTTTATAGCAAAAATAATTACTGCATACTTCGCTTAAACATTCACAATCTGGCAAGCTCTGTATACGTCGATTTAACTTGAAAAAAACCTTGGTAATGAATTGTCTGACGATAACTTATAGCCATGACTATTAAATATGAACATACAGATGGTGTTCAGAAGAATATTTTTAGAATTGCAGAATCTCTAAAATGTGATAAGATTAGACACTCTTTAATATTGCATACAAAAATAAAATAATATGCATTATCTAAAACGCAGAAACTACGACTTATTATCCATGTGATAATGCTCAAATTTTAGTTATATTAGTGCGATAGTGGGTGCATTCAAGTATATATCGTCTGGTTTCCGTGTCGATGGCCATAAGTTGGTTGCCACAAGCCATCAAATTGGTAACAGTAAACATTGTCAGAAAAGTGACCACTAAGAGGATACTTGTGATGAATGATTGATTGTTCACAAATCATCGTAAGACTATCAGCTAGGTTTTAATGAGAAATGTCCTGAAATATTTTTTCGAATTTGGCAAGCGTAGTGTTACCGCGCTTGGACTTTACATTGGCCGTGCAGACATGCAAACATTTATACATTCAAATGGGCTGACCAAACACAATACACCTCAAGTGTTGATCGCTAACGGATTCCGTTGCCGGATGGATCACTACAAAGAGTTGCGAGTTGCAACTTCAGTAGACACTGGCGTTTTGCTTTCCAATTACGATACATGTACATACGTATATGATGGAACTTGCACACACACACACTTCATTAGTTAAGTAAGATAGTTATGTAACCTTATATAATGTTTTTTAATTTTGTTTTTTATTGTTATGTAACGGAAGAGCGGGATCTTCTAACACAAGTATGCTTAATGCTTAAAAGAAGATCCTTGCGCTTGAATTTATTGTGTAAACATTGTTTTGGTCACTGAATAAAGTATATTATATATAATTTGTGAATTGTAGTTGTTGATGAATTAGGTGTCATTCGATGAAAATAATAAGGAACTTAGATGCTAACAAAAGAAAAAAAAATTGTCCGCTTTTAATAAGGCGCTTTGTAAATCCTTGTGCATCATTGTATACAACTTTACAAGGTGTCTGATAATAATGATGATGTTAACTAAAAGAGTTTCAATTATAATATTTTTTTGTACAGTGGCCAAAACATTATCCTATTCATTCAATACCTCCATGTACCTACTAAGTGTAAAAATATGTGTTGTACATGTCTGAGACCTGTTTTTTAAAACGTACGACTAAAAGTAGCTTATAAGCTTTTCTAGATTAACAATTTATTTTACAAAATTGAAATGAATAAGAAACTTTGTAGCTGTTGATATCTCTCTAACGGAAAACTGAAAAGAAGCTATAACTTATATCAGTTAAATAAATTCGGAAGTCGAACAAAATCACTTGGCCAGCAAAAGGGCTTTAGTTCACAAGTGATCTATTTGTCCGTTCGAGCGTGAAAAGCACACCTGGTGCTTGTTAGCTCCTCGTTTCCAATAAGAGCCTTGAGAGCCTTGTAAAGCATCCTTTTCACATGTGTTATAAGTTTACTTATATGAACAATATTTTCAACACCGTAACAACTCTTCAAAGTAATTCATTGATATTTATGACAGCTTAGGTGCACCTATTAAGATCACAAAGGTAATTTATTTAAAAGGGTAAGACCTGTATGCATGAAGAGGATAATGTCAGTTGAGGAAGGGAAAGAAGTGTGTCTGGACCGTCGCATTTGGCGCTCTATAGTCTCTGCCTACCCTAACAGAAAACAGGCGTGAGTTTATATGTACTTATGTGATGTTATGAGAGTTTTGAGCCAGGCTATGTTATGTTTATGTAGTTGTGTATGTACTATATAAGTATAATTCATCCTAAAACCTAATTTTCCTAGTGCCAAAACTTCGCTTCATTAGTTACGAACATGAAAACAATTTTTTTATGTAGTCCTATGTGAAATGACATTTACTATAAGGAAAGTATTAGAGTGTTCTCAGTGATAATTATTTGAAAAAAGAGGACTATACTCAGAAATGAATTAGAAAGGGCAACAATTGATGATGATGATAATGACGAATAAAAAAAATGTGCACGTTTTGAGAGAAACATCAATCCAACATCAATCAATAAATACTTGTAATATTTTTAACAGCAAATGCTCGTGTATAGTAAATCAACTCGATGCCTACGGCGAGTACGAAATGTGGAAAAGTGTGAAAATATTTGGAGTCGCAGGTGTCGGCTCGCACGCTAACTATTCACCTATACGGGTATAAATGCCCTCCAGTTACATTTGCTACGTCGGAACGTTTCCTCCGCGCCATTTTTATTGTTCCTTCACGTAAGTAGTAGACGCTTCGTTGGGTTGCTTAAATGAACACACATATATCTTGCTCTTCCTTTTTTTCTGTAAGTGGATATGGCGGGGTATTTGTAGTATCTACGTTTCTGAGTTAATACTGTCCACTGAAGTTCATAAACCTTCGTTTTTGTTCAAGATTTGTTCTCTATCGGATTCTACTCACTTGTACATGATAAATAAAATATATCTAATTTAATACTGCCTCGTGGTCTCGCGGTACAAGTATGTGCCGTGCGATCTAGAGGTCCTGGGTTCGATTCCCGGGTCGGGCAAAGTGTTATTGGGTTTTCCATTAGGAAATTCTCGGTAACAGCACGGAGTCTGGAAATGTGCCCGAAAAACGGCAATAGGCTCGCCCCCTATTACGTGGGACTGATACATACTTGGCGAAATGTGGGTGCAGAAATGCACCTCTGCCTACACCTTCGGGGAATACAGGCGTGAGTATGTATGTATGTAGGTATGTGTCTAATTTAATATATTTTAATGTATTATAATCGTCTACAATTTGCGTCACAACTTGCAACTTTTATGATTTAGTAGGCAACGCGGAGGTGCGCCCGGTTGGCACCATGTCTACGTGATAATGATAAATGTGTCTCTCGCTAACCGCTATCAAAATATTTTCCGATGCCGCCCGCGGGGTCCCACCGGCTCGCCTTGCTCAATGAAAAAATCCCACTCGCATTGTTTTCACACACAACAAAACCGAGCCTTTTTTCGAAAAATCTTGCATCCCCACGTAATTAATTGCTTTCGTGCCGTCAGTCTTTTTAATATGCCTACGTCGGTAATGATTTATTTCGACGCGTGCTGCGAACGCTCTCTGTCCTTACTCGAGTTTAGCAGCCTGCGAATCTAAGGATCATAACACAAGAGAGCGCCCGAAGGCTCCGCGTTATTGGATATCGCTTACAAGGGGTTGTATGTTTGACAGTGAGACAGGCGCCGTCGATCTTTTTATCTTCGTGAAAGGAAGTCAAGTCACAAAAGCGAGCCACTTGCGAGCTCGCTTTGCAAAAGGAGATCGACAAAAACTGTCTTCCGACGCGCGGCGAGTAAATAGAGGCAGTCCATTAGAGGCCGAGCGGATGGCGGCGCGGGCGCGGGAGCGGCAGCGGGCGCGGGCCGAGGATAACGTGTTCTCAGCAAATCGAATCACGGGGGACCAGCCCATTATGCAGATTTTCCATTAGTGGAAAATTCACAGCCCCCATTCTTAGCATCCCTTTGCGTAATCTCACAGCGAAGACTTTTGCCGTTATCTTCTATGAATGACATTCAACTTTTATTTGATACAGTTAAGAAACGTTTCCGGATAATTCTGGATGAAAACTTGCTTCCTCCAATGTGTAATAGCGCAGTTAATTAATTGTAATCTTTCCAATCTATTTCTACAACTCGGGTACTTACTACATAATGCTTTAACTTTCACGGTCCCTTTATAACGTCTCGCTTCTCTTCACTTCACCATCGTCGATGTTATGTATTACTTTCCTGCATAGCTATTTAGCATTCCATCTACTCGGAATGTTAATGCCGTTTTAATCAAGATAAACGCACGGAGACGCGTGCTGTAGATTGTGTCAAGGACTGAAGCTAAATTGGCGATGCTCATTCCGGACGGCGAACAATCGATCAAAGCCGGGCCATCAGGTTGACAACGGCACCATAAAATAATCGAAGGCGCGCGACTCCAGACAGTTTGTCAGCTTTATTTCATTTTTGATAAAATTGATTGACGCCAAATTTGATCGGCTCGGTAATTTGGGAGGCGCTGTGTGATTATATTGTAATTATTTGAAAATAATAATGCAGATCAGGTTTTATGCCGGCTCAAAGGGTACCGATAAGTTATTAGCAAAGTCATAACATTGAGAAAAAACAAGATATTGGATATCTATCTACCGCTCCGTAAATTTCCAACTTGCAGATCAGTCTTGTTAATTATTCTTTTTACCCAAAACGAGCTCTAATTTCTTAACTATATACTCGCAACTAAGTGAAGCCACTAAACTAGTAAACCTTGGGCAGAACCCAATGCCAAAACATACAAAAAGTGCCGTTTCTAGCCAAGCTATTTGTAGGAACGTGATCTTTATTTTAATCTTTAATGCAATTAAAACCAAATATGACCACACGAAAAATATTTGCTTCTACAATTTCATTTATACGCCATCCACCACCGAAACGATTCAATTTGGGCGAATAGTTTTAGTGTCGGAGCAGACGGCAGTTAAAGTGATAGTTGCAAGGACCGCACGGCCATAAGTCACAGCGCAGACGTGCCACTGTGCGAGCGAGCCTGTTATGGTGTGTGCGCCGGCCATAACAGTAAATCTGAGAAGGATTTGCTCCGAGCGGAGTAAATCGCGAGAGACACCGCCTTGCCCGCGGTCGCAGTTAATTACCGCCCGCCGAGATTACCTCCGAGCCGATTTCGACACGTGTTGCCCTCGGGATCCGACCACTTCTCACCACCCGACATTCGTGTACGTGTCTAAGTGTCGGGAATTAACGGAGGCTTCGAGCACCTAAGAGGGCTTAAATGTCAATGGATCTGTACAGGTTTGATTATAAATTACGTTTTATAAGTAAATTTTCCATTTATTTACTTTCATTATTCTTACGAGAGTTTTGTACATAAATATTTTCGGTTGAAATACAATAAGAAATTTCGAGATGTGGTGCTGGAAGATGCTTCAGATTCAATGAACTGCATTCCGCACCAACGTGTCCATTCTACGCGATCTCCAAGTCAAATTCAGGCTTTCTACCATCTATTTGCGCCGAGTACTGGAGTTTTTTGGTCATATTGCCAGAAAGGGCGGAGATAACCTGAAAAAACTGAGGGTTACTGGCAAAGTCGAGGGAAATCGTCCGATAGGCGGATGTCCCATCAGATGGTCGGATCAAATCTGGTCGACCCTTAACTTGAAACTTTATGTTGCGCTTCACGATGACAAAGACAGGAACAGGTGGCGCGGCATAGTGAGAAGAACGACTACTCTTGGTTCAGGGGATAACGACCCCCAGTAACGAGGAAAACGATGCGAGGAGGAGGACAATTAGAAAAACATCTATGACATTCACACATTCAATATCAAATTTTAGTGTCGCAAAATTAAAAACGTGTCTCGTAGTATCAGATGCCTACAATATACGACACATTAAGTACGTGATTTTAGTAAATAAATAATTCTATATTATCATCATTATCAGCACATATACATATATAGCTGACAGGGTTTAGGCCTTAGTCCACTACGCTGGCCTAGTGCGGGTATTCTACATTATACTGTTTAAATATTTATATTTGTATAAATTACAATTTGTTTTTGTTTGAAACAATAATACATATGATAATAATTTAAAAATGTTACTTTATACAGGTGCTAGCACGTTAACATAGTATGTACGTTATGGTTTTTTAAATATTTATTGTGGTACAAATAAAACCGCGCGTAGTGCAAATATTCACATGTCGCAGATGTAATATCGGCACGGAAATTCAAAATGGCTGTCGCAGGTTAACGTTTTATTTCGTCTTTAAATTTAGAAGCTGAACGTTGATCATTATTTTAAAATATATTAATCGTTATTTATAATGACTTCTAAGAACAAAGAAAACTGCCTCTTTATTCGTGGAAAATATATGGGTGACACAAATTTATTAAGAAAGAACTTTTTGTCCCAAATAGTCTAACACAACGTGTAAGGAGCTGCAATATAAAGAAGAGCTGTTAGTTGATAACCTCCATAATATTGAACGGAAGTTTGATTGGCGAATCGTTAAACAAAAACTATCGTCTCCTTTCCGCATCAGTTCCCCTAACCTTAAAACAAGAGGCTCACTAATTTTAATAATAAATGATCAATCTCATTTTGGGATACGTTACCATTTTCACTGTGAAAAATATTTACACTCCTGCCTCATGTTATCTCTGCATCACCTCAGGTTCGACTGTAAGAGAATGTCTTAGGCATTTAGTCCACATTTACAAATTGTTAAAAGTGTAAATAAATAAAATAAAGGGTTACAAGTTTTCTTATTCTTTAGACCTTTCAAAGGAAAATCATTTTCGCAGACTCTTGCAAGTTACATCGCTTAGCATGTGCATTGAAGCTACGTTGTCATTTAAAGTTGAAAAAAATAAGACTTCTTTTGTTAAAAGTTTAGTTACACATATTAGTCTAGTCAACAAGTTCAAAAACGTGTTAAATAGAAATAAAGCTCCTAAAAATATGTGCCATACCTCATTCGATTCGGAATGACGTCTAGAAAAATGTTTTTTAAGGGCATATTAGCACATAAAAAATTGCAATAGTTATTAACAAAATAAGAAAAAAAAAAGAAGGTATTTAGTTTTTCATTAATAACTTTTAAAATAATGATATTTAAGGAATTATGGAAAAAGATCCTGAAAGAGGAGGAAATTTCCAATAAAAAAGTCCTTACTCCCGGAACTCTATCTATATTATTTATAATTTTTATTTAACGCTGGAAATACGGCTCCGCGAGGGCGTTACGGCATAGGCGCGTTGTCTAAAAAGCCGGTATATCACCTAAAATATTTTTTTTCTAATATTAAATAACAATTTAAAAATTTGAATAAATTATGGTGTAATCTAGACACTTGAACGAAAATAACCACGGCGAAAAATATTTTTTTTGACAACTTTTCAAAAAGTTACACCATTGTTAATTAACTAATGCTTTTCCAATCTCTGTTTTTATAAATTACGGCATAAAAGTTTAAAAAATTAGTCTAAAAATATTTCGCTTCGTGGAGCTCTTCTTACTTAGGTACCTAATAAAGTTATGCAAAAAAAATATATTAAAGTTTATTATTTTGTTAATTATATTTTTTTTAAATAGACTAAAAATGAATTTTCTAAAAAATGTTATCAAAAAAATTTTTTTTTGGTAATATCTTATTATTGCTGTTTTTGCATCTAATATAGGTAGTAATTAACATTGGAAAAAAAATTGTTACGTCATTTGTTAAGAAATTGTTTATAAACAAATAGACTACTTTGCGATTTAAAAAAAATTTTTTTTTACTATCTTATTGCAAAGGTAAAATGATGATTTAAAAAAAAAAAAACTTAAAATTTTTTTTTTATTGTTTATAATCGTTTTTTTTATATTTCAATGGTTTAAATAATTAGTTAAGAAATTATTTTATTCTTAATAATCATCATTGACCATTTTCAATGGAATAACAGAGAAATATTTTTTTTATATAAATAATTTAATTGTTTATTAACTTAACAATTTGTTATAAACAAATAATATTAACCTTATATTTTTTTTTCGAAAACTTCAAAAAATTACAAACAACCATGTATAACAAAGTTAAGAAAATTTTATTTTTTAAAAAGTTAAGAAAAAATTTTTTTTTTTTAATTTTCTTAACTTTTTTATAATTGGTTGTTTTTGTAATTTTTTGAAGTTTTCGAAAAAAAAATATAAGGTTAATATTATTTGTTTATAACAAATTGTTAAGTTAATAAACAATTAAATTATTTATAAAAAAAAAATATTTCTCTGTTATTCCATTGAAAAGGGTCAATGATGATTATTAAGAATAAAATAATTTCTTAACTAATTATTTAAACCATTGAAATATAAAAAAAACGATTATAAACAATAAAAAAAATTATTTAAGTTTTTTTTTTTTAAATCATCATTTTACCTTTGCAATAAGATAGTAAAAAAAAAATTTTTTAAATCGCAAAGTAGTCTATTTGTTTATAAACAATTTCTTAACAAATGACGTAACAATTTTTTTTCCAATGTTAATTACTACCTATATTAGATGCAAAAACAGCAATAATAAGATATTACCAAAAAAAAATTTTTTTGATAACATTTTTTAGAAAATTCATTTTTAGTCTATTTAAAAAAAATATAATTAACAAAATAATAAACTTTAATATATTTTTTTTGCATAACTTTATTAGGTACCTAAGTAAGAAGAGCTCCACGAAGCGAAATATTTTTAGACTAATTTTTTAAACTTTTATGCCGTAATTTATAAAAACAGAGATTGGAAAACCATTAGTTAATTAACAATGGTGTAACTTTTTGAAAAGTTGTAAAAAAAAATATTTTTCGCCGTGGTTATTTTCGTTCAAGTGTCTAGATTACACCATAATTTATTCAAATTTTTAAATTGTTATTTAATATTAGAAAAAAATTATTTTAGGTGATATACCGGCTTTTTAGACGACGCGCCTATGCCGTAACGCCCTCGCGGAGCCGTATTTCCAGCGTTAAATAAAAATTATAAATAATATAGATAGAGTTCCGGGAGTAAGGACTTTTTTATTGGAAATTTCCTCCTCTTTCAGGATCTTTTTCCATAATTCCTTAAATATCATTATTTTAAAAGTTATTAATGAAAAACTAAATACCTTCTTTTTTTTTCTTATTTTGTTAATAACTATTGCAATTTTTTATGTGCTAATATGCCCTTAAAAAACATTTTTCTAGACGTCATTCCGAATCGAATGAGGTATGGCACATATTTTTAGGAGCTTTGTTTCTATTTAACACGTTTTTGAACTTGTTGACTAGACTATATAGCTTATATTCCGAATGTCTGTTACCAAATTTTATCCGCGACATGTACTGACGCTATCCAATCAAAGCATAGTATGTAAATGACTGTACTATAGTATATAGGTCAAACGTACAAATATGTTTAACTCGGTTTAATTACGAAATGTATGTCACAGCCGTCGGTCGAACGGACACACAGATTTACAAAAAAATACCTTCAATTTTATCAACTGCATATTGACGCTTTCAACGTTATTCGAAATAAAAAATAATGAAACATAACAAAAAAGACGCATTTATAATTGGGTTAATTAAATTAGTGGCTAGTGTACAAAAAAATATTTACGACAATTCAGTTCATATTCAGCTTATCAAATGTTATATGAATCGATAAAAAAACTTCATATTACGACCTAAATTGGGTTTTTTTTAAATAACAGTGTAAAATATAAAGAATACCAACGTAGACTCATTATATTTATTACTTACATTCTCACAATATAAGTGGCGGGTTAGAAGTCACAAGTTATCTCGAGACGTAACAATAGTGATGTTTATATGGAATATCCAATTCGATTATCACTGTATGTGATTTCTGCGAATAGTCTCCAGGATTTCAACAACAAAATATAAATAACACTTTCCTCATTATAACCACTTATCATGTAAGTGATAGAGCTAAAAGGCTCCACAAGAGCGGTAGCACTGCTAGAGAGATTAAAGCGAATGCGAATTTTATCTGCTGTGTATCATCTCTGCATCACTCTAGGTTCGACTGGCAGAGAATGCCTTAAGCATTAAGTCCACCTTGACGACCACAGAGATTGTATCTGTGTAAAGTGTAAATAAATAAATTATCGATTAAAATACTCGATTCGGATATTCCATACATCATCATCATCAGCCAATACGTAAACCTTGTTAATACTCTTTTTATCGGGGTATTATCCTCATTATTTTAATAAAGCTATATGTTTAATACATGCTGTTATACTTATGTTATTAGATCATTTTAATGTTTTATGGCGGACCTCACGAGAATAGGCTGATTTACTGGTGTTAACCCATTACTTCCCAAGCATCGAAAACATTCAAATTTTTTGATGAAATGTATAAATTAATGTGTTAGTACATTAAGAAAAAATAATATGAGAAAAAAAAAATTTATAATTGTATATTGCTCTTCCTTAGACGATAAAAATTATCAATTTGAATATAGTGTCCTAAAAATAGGACAGTGGGAAGAAATGGATTAATATAGCAACTGACTGCAATTTTGAATGATTTTTTCTTATGCCGTCTTGAAAGTATAAATTACAAGTTTTTTTTTTATTTAAGCATACGAATTAAGATTGATAAGCGTCAGTACCTGGCAGCAGCTATACTAATTTGAGTCTAAGTCAATCAGTAAAAAAACCTCTCAACGAATTATGTTCCATATCTTGGATGAATACTACGCTGTACATTGAACATAAGATCTTCATCATCATCATCATCAGCCCTTATACGTCCCACTGCCGGGCACGGGCCTCCTCTACAACTAAGAGGGTTTATGCCTTAGTCCACCACGCTGGCCTAGTGCGGATTGGCGAACATATGTAAATGCGACAGTTATTTTTTTTTAAATGTCACTTGTGATTACTTGTATAAGTCAACCAATCATTGAAAGTGAAACTCTTGACACATTGTGATCGGAATATTTGATTGACTAATCAGTAATTGTTTTTTTCATGACGAAACATGGCAATGCGGCGTGGTCGCGTGTTGGTAAACTCGTCGGGAATTTGTAACGATAACACGACGCTCTGATGAACTATCACATCAGTGGCGCACCAGCACAGTGGTGTTCGCAGAGCACATCACCGCGGACCGCACTGCGCACGCACTCGACAAGTGCCTCATATATTATTAAATAATGTATTAAAAATATCATCAGTGAAATTTTATCGCGGGTTTATAGCAGCGTTGTGTTACTATAGATATTTGTTCGGGTGCTGATCACCATTCGGGATAGTAACAATAATAATCGATTATAATCAAACATCGCTGTGACAATGCGAATGTGCGTGCGTTTCGTGGCCGCCGGTGTAACATTCACCTTGGCAACGTTTTTGCTAATGCGTGCCGCCAACATGGACGGTCCGGCAGGACTCCTCGCCCACCCTGCCGCTCGGTTTTCCCGATCTGTAGAATTTACAAATACTGAGACGTCTGAATCCAATAGCGTAAACACCAACGAACTAATCCTAGAACAAGTGGAATCAACGCGAGACCAACGCTTATACATCATTCAGGTCTGAACGATTCAAATGTGCCTATTCTATTATTATTCTTGCCAATAAGGACCATTTTAATTCCGTTTTCTCGGGTTTAAAACTGTAATTGGCGAAGTCGCCAGTTTTTCCAAGTCACTGAGCGAGTTTCTCTCGAAGTTGCCGAGACCTAATAATAATTAATAGCCCCGACGAAAGTCCGATATCCTTTCATTAGTGTCCCGTCTCTGCAGCGAGCGGCCGAGATTAAAACTTGTTCACGAGCGAGGGCCGTTTTTTAAAAGACCTCCGTTCACGTCACTGCCTTTGAGTTGTGAAATGTGGTTTCTTTGTGGGAAAATATTTGCTACAGCTTTATTTGTTTTTGCAGATGATGCGGCACGCGTGGAACAACTACAAGTTGTACGCGTGGGGTAAGAACGAGTTGAAGCCGATTTCGAAGCGCGCGCACCTGTCGAGCGTGTTCGGCGCCGGGGACCTCGGAGCCACCATCGTGGACGGCCTGGACACGCTCTACCTCATGGGGCTCAACGACGAGTTCCGCGAGGGCCGGGACTGGGTGGCTGAACACCTGCACATTACTGAAATTGTAAGGATTTTACGTTACAAACCAGATACATTATGAAATATTATAAATCTTTATTGATGCTCCAACCCCTATTAGTAATGAGAGCAAAGCAAAAGAAATACAACTTTTTTGGACAATGATGTTAAGACGATCTGCATTATTATACATAAGATAACTCAACTTGGCGATTTTAATTCTAACTTACGTTTTATCGACAAATAAGCAGTATAGTTGTGACAAGCTTTCGTGAAGAGATTGATGACATCGAACGATTTGAGAGGAATAGCTAAGTAATCTTTAACGGGTGTGCGGTGTCCATTCAATTATTAGGTTTTAGATAATTTTAATAGAGCATCTACTTACACAGTAATATAAATTATTCTTTGAAAAGTTAGAGGTGGTTCTAGTAGTAACCTACATACACTACACATTGAAGAAAAGTTAGTAATTAGAGTTGCCAATCTTCCATTGTGGCGAACTGTTTGACCCGGTCCGAGTATCGAGCATTTTGTAACGACTGATAACAAAGGCCAAGGCAGCCTCGCTACAGCATTGTTATCTTTTCTAACTGCTTAGCTGATTAGTGCTTGTTAGTGAATCCATACAATTATTTCGTAACAGAGTAAGATTAGATACAACTTGTAACGGTTGAAAGATAAAAATACAATAATTGCAATATAAATATATAAAAAACAATATAATGGGAACGCGACACGTTTGCATAGACTTCAGAAATTGGATTTGTTGAGATGAACCGCAACGTATCAGTAACAAAAGAAAACAATACATATTTTCAAATCAAATTATCTTTATTCAAATAGACTTTTACAAGTATTTTTGAATCGTCAATTTTACACTTCTTAGTTTTTTTAAACTATTTGATTGCCTTATTGGTTCCGCAGCATAATGCAGCGCACGCGATCAAAAGTTCCCTGATTTTTCCATTTGGAATTTTCAGTCAGTATGCTATTCGGAGTTAGATAGCCTAGCCATGTATTTCTACATTAAAATATTGTCCCCAGGACTCTGAACTGTCGGTGTTCGAGACGACGATCCGCTTCGTGGGCGGTCTGCTGGCGTGCTACGCGCTCACCGGAGACACGATGTTCAGGGACAAGGCGGCGGAAGTGGCGGACGCACTGCTGCCCGCCTTCGAGACTCCCACAGGACTGCCGTATGCACTCATAAACCCCGCTACTAAGGTAAGCTTAAATCATAAATTATAAGATTGGTAACTGAATGATTCAATCTTCTTTATTAGGATTTGGGCAAATTTAAGAGATTTTATGGAATTTTGATTCATATACAATGTACATCTTGCAAACTTTAATTTTTAATGTCGTATTAATGTGCTGTTTTTAAAAATGATTTTATTTGCGAAACTCGTGATATTAGTATACAAATAACTACATCGTTCAATTTACTTTCGGGGAATTAGAAAAAATATGAAACAAAATAAAGTGGTATTATAAAATTCCTTGGTTTTGGAACTTCATCATCAGCCGATATACGTCCCACTTCTACGCGCGGGCCTCCTCTACAACGAACAGGGTTGTAGGAGTTAGTCTGCCAAGCTGGCCTATTGCGGGTTGGCTTATACCTAATTAAATCAATGAAATCATACATCTATGCCAAATCCACAAATCCTAGGAAACTTATGTATTAACATGACGACGTGCATTTAAAAACTTAATAAGTAACAAGTAAGTAATATTTTCTATACCGAATTACGAAGTAGGTCAAACAAATTTACTGCCTGGAATTGAAAAACCCTCTATTACACCAGAGCAAGGATAAACAATTTTATGGACACGCAATTATCGTACAGATTAAATCGTTAAACGTAAACTACGTTCAGATTTTATGGTGGACGTTTAAGTAAATATTTTTTGTTACGTTGGCAAGCTTGATTAAACTATTTTATTAAGGAAAATTTCATGGGGTTCTCAACGTAATTAATATCCTAGGAATGTATATTGGAAACAAAACATACAATTCTGCGTGGGAATGGGATATAAGTTACTTTTTATAATATTTAGTGGAATCAAATGCAAATGACAACGGCCAAATCCGAAATCCGCAACATCGAATTGTGTAATTGTATCAAGAAAAATTACAATTTCTTTTTAATGACTTTTTCTTCTATTGCTGAGGAACGATTATGCAATCCCTAATCGGTCTACACGACTATATCTGATCTCTTGCACTATGGATTTTAGATCTTATGTATGGTGGTCGCTATCTTTGCGTACAACTACATACCACCAGAAAATTAGCTACCTCTTGAAGGATTAAATAGTATTTCTATGTACATTGTTTCGACATAAAGTGTGTTGTATGTTCCAGGCGAGCCGGCAGTACCACTGGGCGGGTCCGAACAGCATCCTCTCCGAGTTGGGCACGCTGCATCTGGAGTTTACGTATCTCAGTGACGTCACTGGACGTGATGGTAATATTTGTTGTTCAATTATGTGTACTACATATTAAATAATATAACTAGATATTTTCTCAGGAATATTGAATTTTTCGTATAAAAATATTCTAACTGTCGCGTCGCCTAGTTTATACCAAAATGCAACAAAAAATGTTTTGTATTCTTAATATTAGGAAATATAAGAAAATTGATAGAATATCTAAAAACTTTTTTGACATAATAATTCGTTACTTTAGAATCTTACTTTCCGTTAGAAACTTGTGAGAACATTGCATGTATACAGGGTGTATACAGACCGTGATCGAAAACTAAGACGGCCACCGTGTTTATAAATACCGTGGCAATAAAAAAAAACCCGGCAAAAAATAAAAAGGTTTTCCTAACGACTACATACATTTAATACTAGTGGTTGTAAGGAAAATGATTTTATTTTTTATTTTTGTCGGGACTTTTTTTAATGCCACGGTATTTATAATCACGATCTGTATACAGCCTGCATAAAAATAAGTATGTCTTCGACTACAAAACTGTATGTTGTCAATTTACAGTGTACAGAAAAAAGGTGGAGAAGATCCGTGAAGTGTTGTACAACATCGAGAAGCCGGGCGACCTGTATCCCAACTTCATCAACCCTCGCACTGGACAGTGGGGACAGAGTAAGTATACCGTAATACATCCTTTCTATCTTATCCCACATACAATATGAGCTAGTATAAAAATAAATATAGTTACTCAAATATCCGAATCTACGATATAATCTAATGGATATGACTTAGGGACCTTCAAGAAAAGAGCCTATATTTTCCTCAAAGGCCGGCAACGCACCGATGATTCCTCTGGTATTGTGGGTGTCCATGGGCGGTGTTGACCACTTAACATCAGGTGGCTCACCAGCTCGTTTGCCTCCTTTCCCATAAAAAAAAAAAAAAAACGACAGATGACGGTGACCTTGATGTTTTCAAATCATTTACTCACAAAAAGCTGGCATAAATGGTGATAGTTATCGCTATCTCATTCGATTTCTTGTCAGTTCCTCCTCTATTTGAACCTCACTGCATCTGGAACAAATGCATCTTATATAGTATAAGCTGTGTCCCACGTTAAATTTAATTGCTTCATTTCATCCACTTGGAAGGGTAAATTTTCAAAAGTCTCTTAGTCATCTCACGTCACATATTAAACCTTTGTGTCAACTTTGATGGTCATAGACCCAGCTGTCTCGTGATTTGATCCCTAAGTTATTCATTTATATTTATAGAGTTAGAAGGGTTGATATTTGCATTTGTAAGTAGTGATGGCTTCGAGGTTTAGGCGCTCGGTCGAGAATCTCGGCGAGGCCCACACCTCCGAATTTTCGAAGTGATGTGTTAATAAATTATCACTTACTGTAACGGCGAAGGAAAACATCGTGCAGGAAATCTGCATACCTGAAACTTCCTAGGAATGTCTTAGGTGTGTAGTCTGCCAACCCGCTCTAGGCCAGCGTGGTGGACTAAGGCCTAAACCCTCTTAGTTTTAGAGGAGGCCCGTTCATACGAGTAGGACGTGTATGGGCTGACGATGATGATGATGATGTTCAGGGCACATCTCGCTGGGCGCGCTGGGCGACTCGTTCTACGAGTACCTGCTGAAGGCGTGGGTGATGTCCGGCGGCGCGGACGAGCAGGCGCGTGCCATGTTCGACGGCGCCATGCAGGCGGCGCTGGACAAGATGCTGCGCGTGTCGCCCGCCGGGCTCGCCTACCTGGCCGAGCTCAAGTACGGGCGCGTCATCGAGGAAAAGATGGACCACCTGTCGTGCTTCGCGGGCGGCATGTTCGCGCTCGCCGCCACCACGCTCGACAACTCGCTGGCCGACCGCTACATGGACGTGGCGCACAAGCTCACCAACACCTGCCACGAGAGCTACGCCCGCTCCGACACCAAGCTCGGGCCCGAGGCCTTCAGGTACCACACCGCTCGTATACAACATTTACTTGTATTCCATCTATGTTGTATTGTCACTTTCCAAAAAAAAAATAACGTCCTGTCATACATAAACAAATAATAACTCAAACGTACATATGCAATTCTTACGCTACACCAATAAGATCACCAATCTTATGTTCTGAATATCATCATCGGTGATTTAAATAAATAATAATTGTTGCTTTTATTTAGTAATAAATAAATACTTGATCAGATATTTTTTTATCAACTAGTATAGGTCGAATATCAAATTCATAGGAAAATATGGTATAACAACGATTGATTGTGTGTCTGCAGATTCTCTGGCGCAGTGGAAGCTCGCGCACAGAAGAGCAACGAGAAAGTGTACCTGCTGCGGCCGGAGACGTTCGAGAGCTACTTCATCATGTGGCGCCTCACCAAGCAGCAGCGCTACCGAGACTGGGGATGGGAGGCCGTGCAGGTAACATACATCTCTCTATTTAAACAAAAAAAATGAAAACGTAGATCAAAACCGAAGGTCAATCGATCACAATCCTTTATTGAGTAATTTGAGGGTAGTCCGAAAAAAGCAATTGCATAGCCCTTTATAATTATATCCTGTTTTAAGTTCTTTGAGGATAGTCTAAAAAAACATTTTATCATACTTATCTCGATATAGATATTTTCGAAGTCAATCAAAACGCTTTTTAGTGACGCATTATTCAATAAATAGTTTTAACCGTCATATATCCTTTAATTTTGTTGTATATAATGTATGTGTGGCTGCAGGCGCTGGAGAAGCACTGTCGCGTGGACGGCGGGTACACGGGGCTCGTGAACGTGTACCATCAGAACCCGCAGGGAGACGACGTGCAGCAGAGCTTCTTCCTCGCTGAGACGCTTAAGGTAACATACTTTGGTTACGATATTCTTTTTCTACATACCTACATACCATACATACATATATAAACTCACGCCTGTCTTCCTTCTTTCGCTTCTTCGACTGACATCATCCTCTTCATGCATGCACGTTAGTTTCGAGGACTCTTTACATTGACCTTTTTAAATAAATCACCTATGGAGATAGGTGCGCCTAGGACGTCCTCGACCGACTTCACCACACTCTTTCGTAATTCTGCAATCACTCATCCCTTTCAATGTTGCCAAACCATTTTTTATTTTTTACATATATAGATAGCCTTAACGTTTGTAAAATTTGGAAAATGTACCTCTTATGAAATAAATGATCTTTTTACTGGGAACGGATCCTCACGATGTTTTCCTTCACCGTTTAAGTACGTGACAATTCATTGTGAATCCACACATTTATGAGAATAAGTAGATGTTTCGAGTGTATGTTGGTTGCGCAGTACCTGTACCTGCTGTTCGCGGACGACTCCGTGCTGCCGCTGGACGAGTGGGTGTTCAACACGGAGGCGCACCCGCTGCCCGTGCGCGGCCGCAACCCGCTGTACCGCGCCGCCGCGCCCGCGCGCGACAACGCCATCTAGGCACCACCCGCACTACTACCTATCACCAACTAAAACCTCTTTCTTACAAACTACAAATCTAAATCTGCTTTCTATCAATTCCAGTTTTGAAATTCGAACGAACTCTGATTCGATATTTGACCTCGTCATGTTGATCGTTCAGACAACGCGTAATAGAGGGCGCTTTTTAACAATATCTGATACAGTTATGGCGGTAAAGGATGACAATGTAGTTTTCACGAAATACCCTCGAAATCCGTAAATACAGCATCAATGTATAGAATTCGAATGTGGTACTAACTACCTATGTTCCGATACTTTGAGTAGGTAATTATATTCATCAAATCTGTAATGAGCAGTTTTTAAACATGCGTTTAAAATAACATCATACCTAGCAAAAATATCGTTGTTTTAATCAACACAAATATATCTATTACGAAACTCTTTTCTATAAGCTTTTGTGTACAACTGCACAGTTTATGCGTCAAGTTTTAAAAATATAACTTGTTTTGTAATTTATTGATTTTTAGTGAGAAATATGAATGTATATTTTGTTTCGTCTTCTCCAATATCATCAAAATTAACCATCATGTTTTTAGCTCATACCTAACACATTATCTTAATACACGTTAACTATATTAATATTATTATTATCATCATCATCAGCCCATATACGTCCCACTGCTGGGCACGGGCCTCGTCTACAACCGAGAGGGTTTAGGCCTTAGTAAGGCCTTTGGACCTTATTAATATTATTATATTTCTTCAAATGACATGTATTGGCAAACGTAACTTGTAGTTTGTTAAAATTAATGTAAGGTTATTTATATCTAAATAATAATATATATAAACGCTTTTAGCGTGTAATTATTGTACCGTCATAAATATCATCCTATTCATTCTGTTTTAACGATGTTTTTAGAACACACTTCACATATTTTTGTATACTTTTTAATAACTTAATCATAAAATCTTGGATCATATCAATGTCCCTTTGACAACAAATAACACATTTCTTAAATATTTCCTTTACTAATACTTAGCTTTGCTTTTAAATCCCAATAAGACATTTTATTGAACATCGAGAAAGGCAAAGATAGATTGTGTAACAATCTTAGTAAAAATAGGAACATTTCGGAGGAACGGATGAGACGAAATGTTCTTTAAATTAAATTTCCAGTAAGTCTAATTCGTAGGACGATAGAAATTTATATACGTCCATAGTAAATATTGATATGCTTTGCGAACCCTCCAGGGTATCTGTAAACCAATAGGGAGGTAGTAAAAAAACATTACAATTAGCAAGTTGACAATTTAGTCCAAAATATTTTTGATTTTAAAACTACCCTCACTAATTAATTATTATTAAAGACCGGTTGAAAATCTAGTGATATAAAATCGAATTGTTGGGATATAGATAAATAATGACTAAATATCCCAAACTACAATTATTTTAAATTTGAGTGTTTGAGGCTGAATTTTCTCATAGATTCTTGATGTTACTCGACTGACTCTGTGACCAATACTGTGGTTTTTAATTTGATTGCTAAAAATGCAGTAACCAGAGATTATTGCTTTAGTAAAATCGTGACATAGAGTGTGTAAACGGCGATACACGTAGTAAAATTATATACATTCAACACTGCTATAGTTAATATGCTACGGGCTCAAGTCAATTAGCCGAAATGAGGATTAGGCGTAGCAAAATTTTACTACTTGTGGTTTTTTGGTAACTTATTGACACTTTTGCCCTCATTAGTACGATATATAAATAATTTAAATTCTACATATAGACAAAACACCCGTTTGTTTTATACAAAAAAAAAATGTTATTATAATTATATATAGCATTCATATGTTGCTGATATTAGCTAAAATAATAAAGTATTCATATTGTCCGTTTTTAGTATAAATTAAATTAAATTTTCACATTAATGTAAAGATGTAATCGTTATACATGTTTATTCAACGCGAAATTATTGGTATTGTATTCGCTAGATACTAAATGTTAGGTAAAACTGATGTGAAGTGCTCACGAAAACACTTCATAAATAATTTGATTAATATCGTTACTAATATGCACAACCTGGAAAAACTCATAAATTCGGTAATATAATGAAACCCCATGAATCGCTTTATGGTATTCATAATTTTAGAAGTTTCGACGCAGATTTATTTTTTAATTATTGATTTTAATATTTTTTATCCAAGTGATTAGACACTACTGGCTTTACAATTCGCAATATAAAATTAAATTGCGAGAGTAAAATAGCGAGCGATAAAGGCAGTAGTGAATAATATTATTTAATGTTGTGGTTATTGGCGGATATAAACAATATAAATATATTTTCCGTACATTACTCTTCAGCTATTCTTCATATCCTTCTCCTCTTGGATAATGTCCGCCAATGGCCACCGCGAATATTTTTGTAAATCTAATTTTCCGGGCCACCGCGGGAAATAGTAAAATACATGTAATATAATTACTTTTACTTCCGATCTCGTAGTTGTGTATGAAATGTTGAAGTATGTTACAATACTTTAGGGCTTTATCATAATAATTTGATTATCAGACATATCTATGGATGTTTGTATGTAAAAATGAACGTTGTAGCGCATAGATGAGCAACGAGACGCGAAGGAGTTTTGATCATCGTTGAACCCCGCTGGCCTATATACAGTTTGTTCAGTTCAAATATAGCAATTTAGTTTATTTAAGACAATTTGTGTGCTGTGTAACACTTAAATTCGGAGATTAAATTACTCCTTTAAAATCAATTTATAACACAATCGTTGACCGTTATTGGTCATTTTGTAAAATTACTGGTCCTAAATAATAAGGCGACGTAATAATACAATGAGCACATTTTCCTCCGTTTAAGTGTTACAAAAGGAAGCCGTAAAGCTTTGTTGATTTTGTGATTTAATATACAAAGTTACATAATATATTTTTTTAATATAATTTTCTGCACCTGTTAATGAAGCATTACAAACCATATCTAACCATTTTAATTTGGAGTACTGACAAAAAATGATACCTTCAAATTCCATACACTAAATTATTGAATTCATAACTCAACGTAATAAGGAAGGGAACAGATGACGGCGCACGGCGACAAGCGTTTCATAATATTAACTACATTCTGTAAGGAAGCAAAGCCGTGTGCAGCCATATGTCGTCGGGCTTTAGAGAAATCATAGTTAAAATATGTGTAATATATGTATATAATAGTCATAGACTTTAAATATTTTTAGCCTTAGGTTTTCAGTGTGTAGTTCATATTGTTATTTTTAAATTAAACAATGTGGGTGTGCGTATGTTGATGAATTTGTTTTTTTAAATAAATATATATATTATGTAACAGTAACATGGATACTGCCACGTTAAAAGAGTTGTGTTCGAATGATTATTGGATTTATTTGCATCCTGATTGACTTGTTCGTTGTGGGGAACTAACGCGAATCGGTTCCTCGTGTGTAGCTTAAGAGAATTATTAATAACCACGATTTTGTCTGTGTCTAATAGTGACGTTGAATGTGTGTTTGTATGTAACATATTTCTGAATACAAGTTACTCAGACGCTATAAATAAATATCGAAGGCATTTCATGTGAACGCATGCATCGGTTTAAAACCCACACAGTTTTATGTATGTCTAGCTAGTCATACACATGACAAACCTTTACGTTATAACAAAATTATCATTTATAAAGTCAAAATCAAAATCATTTTTATCCAAATAGACTTACAATTTATTTTGAATCGTCAATATTAAACTATTTTTTAAAAGCATTATGAAAAAGTAATCGTCGATTTTAGTGAAAAAACGTATATTCGAACGGATACACTTTCGCATTTATAATATTAGTTAGAATTTGTGACAATCTTCAGGTGAAATAAATTTAAGGATACTTTTGTGTAACTCTGTGTCTGTGTTGACTTTTTCTTTCATTATGTTAGGTTTTGGATTTACAAATTAATCTTTATTTAAATAAATATCTCAGGACATTTGACGGGTGTTTGATATAATTATGATCAATACAAGCAAGTATTAATTTTGAAATCCTCATTTTTGAAACACGTTTCCGAACGTACAAGTTGGTGAATAGGAATTTAATAAAAGTGTATACCTCATTCCCAAGGTTTAATGTCGATGCATGTGTTAACTAAAACTAAAGTAAATTTGTTACTGATTGTACCTACTGCCTGTTATAACAATATAAAGTATGTATGGAGTTGTAGTATTTAATGAAATAATGTACATTTTTTGTTTATTAATAAAAAAAATGTTTACAAACTGTGATATTATTTTGAACCTTCCATTCATCAAATATGGATTTGCAACGGAAAAAGTATCCATTATACTTAGACCGACATTTGGTCCCCCGCCATAAATGTGCGGCGTGCGATCGAGAGCTTCAGGATTCCCGTGTTGAGCACGTTTGAAGTTTTAAAGTTAGATAATTCCCAGTAACCTTAGTCTAGAAATAAGATTTCATCATCAGCCCATATACATCCCACTGCTGGGCACGGGCCTCCTCTACAACTGAGAGGGTTTAGGCCTTAGTCCACCCTCTAAAAATAAGATTTAAAAAACGGCAATAGCCTAATCCCTTTTACGAGATATTTAAAATATAGCTAGTGAAACATGCTTGTGGAAATTCACGTCTACCCACCAGTTCGGGTGCACAGCATATGTATGTCAAACTGCACCAGTAGAAGGTACATAAAACGTCTTTTGATAGCTACATTCATAAGCTGACGCCTGTATTCCCTGACGGCGTTGGCAAAGGTGCATTTCTGCACCCACGGGGGGCGAGGCTATTTCCCGTTTTTTCGGTCATATTTCCAGACCCCGTGCTTTTACTGAGAATTTTCTAATGGAAAAATTCAATAATATTTTGCCCGACTCGGGAATTGAACCCGGGACCTCTAGATTGCACGGCTCATACTTGTACCACGAGGCAGTCTTATATAAACAACCATTAAAAAATCAGCAAATTGTTTCAACTAAAATCCAATTATATCGGTTTACAGTATTAAAAGCTTTGGCATTTATTCGACCTTTTAATATACTTCATTATCGCTAGGCACGACTTGCTTGTCAGTGCATGTTTATTTCATAACTCAAATAATAATTATGTAATGATTGATATAGAATTCTGTATTTTATAATTTGTCTCCCCAGTTGTCAACGATAGAGATGGGTTAGGTCTTACAATTAGTTCTCTTAGTGGGTTGGCTTAACTTATATTGATTAAGACAATATTTCCTCATGAAGTTTTATTCCAAGGTTAAAGTATATAATGTTTAAAACAATATTTCGAAAAACTGTGACTAAAAGATTGGATTTTTATCAAAAGACCCAATCTCAACAGGTCATGGACTAAATTACCACGCTTTAATCAATTACTGTCTCTTTATTTAAAATGCAACACCAAAGTAACCACAAAAACACATTCCTAATACGAAATTATCCGAAAATTGGTTCATTAACCTTAGCCTATTTGATTCTATGGGCTATAAAAAGGGTGGCAAGGTAACACAGCTATACCGGCCGGCAAATGTCGCGGCTTGATTGTCTCCAAGCTAACATTTGCAACGAACCCGCCTGCTATCCAATTAGGGTTGTTGAATAGGTTTGTTTGTCTGATGTGTTACTGGCTCTTTTAACCTTGGCGAGGAATTCTCCTAAAATGTTATTAGCTTGTATGCCAATTTTGTAGCGAACGTGTGTGATATGTATGCAAAGGCATTAGTAACGTAAGATGTATGTATTTGCAAACAATTCTTACTAAACGAAATTACTGTCATTTCTATAATATACTGTTTTTAATATGTATAATCAAAGTTTCTTGCAGAACACCAATAAAATGGTTTGCTTTTTAGATAAATAAGTATATTTCCGTTCCGTGGGTAAGGCAAATCAATTATAGAAATCATAAAAAAATAGATTGTTTAAATAACTTATTAAAAAAATACATGTCTATTTTTTCAATTGTTAATTTATAAAACATCAGCAATATTTATTTGCTATACTTTAAACTTAAAATTAATTAATATTACTGTGGGTATATAGAATCTTATTTATCACTGGGACATGTAGTGACGTAACCAACATAAAAGAATAAACAAATGTTTCCAAAGACCACGTTAAACGTCCCGGAAAAACAAATATTGTTTCAATTAGCGAGTCAAGACAGTTTTCTTTATAGGCCCGGGACGCTCCCTGTCCCCATTCTGTATCGCACCACGAGGGGTGGTGGGGTTATGGGGCTGTTGGGTTGCAGCCATCGGGCTTTCAGAAATGCTGAAATAGTTCAGCGGCTGACAAAGTGACGAGCGGGTCTGGCTGGTCGCACCGACCCACCACTGTTCACTATATTATTTCATTGTACTTTTCGGTCACATTACAATCATTTGCTGATTTTTGCAAATTACTGATTTGCCTTTTCTATTTTAAATTTTATTTTGATATTCAAGACTTTATTTTCGCTTTAATAATAACTTATTTATGCTTTAATTGAGTTTTGCAATGTGGGTTTTAGTGTAGGTATCGAGACCGTGAATGATTATTCTCCTGAGCAGAACGGCAGCTATGAAACTCCTCCAGAAACTCTACTTTCTTGTGATAACTACTTCTTTGACAGGTAAGCGAGTAATTTGAATTTAAAATAAATTTACTACTCTAACTTTTTTCTCATATGCATAACCTTATTAAAAGAAGCTGGGCCGGTTCTTTCGTCCACCTTTACGTAAACTATGATTAACTTAATGTGAAATAAAAAAAATAACATCTTTTTGGCACGGGTAAAAATCATAAGAATACAATATCAAGACAACATATTTTTGTATAATTTATATTTGATACCTTATCTTGTAGGTGAACATTGAATTGACCTTTACTAAAGCGTGGATGTTTATCTTTTACTATCATACTATACACACTCTACAGTATTTCTACTCAGAAAAAAAATGACTAAATACCAAAACTATATAATTTACTTACTAATCGTTTATTAGAAATAACCGATCAACGGTACAGATAGGTTAATGAAACAAAATTTTATTGTTTCTTTAGTGTGTTTTAAAATGTGTACCTCGTTCTGACTAATGATTTTAGATTCATAAAACCGGAATTATTTATAATTACAAAAAATATAACGGTGGCAGGCTTAAAGTCACTAGTAAATTTCTAGTGCCTCTCTTATAGGTATACTAACTCATAAAATTTCATTAGTAATCTGATAGTTACTTTACAATATTTGCTAATTTAGCACTCAATAATAATACGATAAAATAAAATATTTATTAAAATAGAATACAGTATTGCCACTGAAATCTCGGAAATACAAATGATTTGTATCCATTATGTAAAGCTATAGGCTTTTACTGGAAGCGGTTAGGATTTAATCTACTAGGATGTTCTAATATATATTTTTTAACAATTTATCATCTATCGCTATTAAAATTTATGAAAAAAGACTATTAATACAATCAAATTTAAAAAGTATACGAGTGTAACGAGTGTGTCTTTTGGTAGGATTCCCATGAAGGGCAGTGTCGCAGAGGTTTTATATGGGGAAATTTTAGAACCTCGCATAACTTATGTAAAATTAGAACTATAGAGCATGTCCGGAATGTGTATTACCCCTGTGACTAAAGTGCTAAAAGTAAGAATATTATTTTGAACTAGGCAGACTAAACAATTTTGCCAAATGGCCAACATCTTTGTCGCTTTTGATATCGGCATAAACATTCAATGAATCTTTGTTTATTTGTTTAATGTAATTTCCAATCTCCATGCTGACATTAAGATTTTCTATACATAAAAAAAATGTCCCATCGCTTGAAGCAGGAACTTCCGATCGCAATCTTCATTATATGAGGCGGTGCCAAAAGACAATCTTTCAGTCGAAGCAGTTGAAATTAAACTTTATTCAGATTTTCATAAGTTAAATTATTAAAAATCTGGTCTCAATATCACTCTTCTTGCATTGTATAAGTATGTTAACTTTTGCAAATGCAGATACATTTTTCGTGTTGTCGTTTGTCTTAACTTCATAGACACATACCCAACTTTTAGTATTGAAGCGAAATCTAACCGCGACCCTAAAATTTATTATTTAAAATTAATGAAAAATAAAAATAGCTGGCATGAATGTTAACTTATACATAATATGTCTCACATCTCTTCCTCGCAATGTCGGATGTCCCTGCCACGGTATCCATTGATACGTTTAATTTATCATCCCGCAACTAAACTTTACAATTATTTATACTCTGAATCGTCTCTCCTTAATCTATCACACTCATTATCCAATTGATATAATAAGGACTGGTTAGATAAACAGATATTTTTATGATAAGGAGAGTTCTCTCTACGCGAAAAGATTAAAGAATTCCTCGGAATATTCATCGTAATGCAAACAGCTTATAGACGAAGCAAAAAATATATTAATTAATTATTATGAATTGACTAAGACTCCTAGACTTCAGACCTAAAATAATTTTCATAATAAAGAAAATACCGAGATCCTAAGCGTTTTTATAAGTCACTCGTTGTACATCGGATTTTCTTAGCCCTTCGTCACAAGTAACCGTGCGCTGCGAAGTCACAGTCAAACCACTAATTAAATTTGACAAAAATGAATATCTGGCTACCTTTACATTTAAGGAACATTAAAACAATATCAGGTAAATGGCGATCTCAACGAGGCCCTCATAGTCTGAATATTCAGTTGTAGAATTCATTGAAAAACTTTTTGCTGTTGACTCAAATCTGAAAGCTACGCCTCCGGTATATTATTTTAAGTGCAGTACGGTTAGAATAGAGAACCAACTAGCGAAAAACGATTTATGTAGGTATACGGGTATGGCCCACAAATCAGCAATCCATCTAGCACATTTCCACAATACTTAATTATTGGAAACGAATTTAAATAAAATCCATCTTTTTACTCTTAATTTCGTTATCGTTCTCTCAATATCTTCAGAACACAAGTAAACATGATGCATAAAAATTTAGACAACAAAAAATATGATCTATACAAATTGGTAAAATTCCTAAGCGGTATCGCTATAAATATGATTTTTTATATTGCAAAGTCGCGCCTGCTTTTGGGTCACTTCCGCTAACGTCCGGTTGGCGTCAGACGCGCTAAATTGACGTGTTACTTGATGCGGTGGTGTAAAATTCTTACATTAATGTCAATTGAATATATGAATCTCCTACACCGTACTGTATGTAATATTGTTTTCATTTCTTTTATTTATCAGACTCAACCAAGTGAGGAAAAAACGCGCGGGCTTTGACATCTGCAAAACAAAAATGGTTTCTTATTTATTTTTCCAAAAAAATGTAATGCTATAAAAAATAATGTAACATTTTAGAGTCAATACTGTCAATAATAATAAGTATCTTTAAAGTTTATCTCTTAAGATACTTAACTATTCATATCTTTTAAGTGTCTTTTTTTCCTATTCTTTCTTAAAACTGAATTAGTATAATATAAAAAGTTACAAAAGTGTCGTAAAGTTAATGAGTTTTAGTGGGTTAGCACTAATCCAGAAAGATTTTACGAACTGTTTTTTTTTCAATATACGAGTACATTATATGAAATAATTTTATCGTGGTCTCGCGGCACAAGTACATATGTGCCGTGCGATCTAGAGGTCCTGGATTCGATTCCCGGGTCGGGCAAAGTGTTATTGGGTTTTTCCATTAGGAAATTCTCAGTATCAGCACGGAGTCTGGAATTGTGCCCAAAAAACGGCAATAGGCTCGCCTCCTATTACGTGGGACTGATACATAACTGGCGAAACGTGGGTGCAGAAATGCAACTCTGCCTACCTCTTCGGGGAATACAGGCTTGAGATTATGTATGTATGTAATTTTATCGTATGACCTTTGTTGCAATTCTTATTCCTGATAACATAAGAATTCCAAAAATATTTTTCGCTTATTCCATTTTATTCCTCGAACCTACAAAAAATAAGTAAAAAATCTCCAGGCTGCCTTGTTGTCGTAGTCCAGATGTTAAACAGGATGGGACTCAAAGGACTTTGCCGCTCGACCGTGAGAAGCATGGGAGCTTCCCGGCAATACCTCATTAGGGTAGCATGAAACGAAGGAGGTTACCGAAGTGAGTTGCGAGAATATTTGGGCACATAGTAAAATTATCGGAGTGCTTTTGAAAATTTGATTTTAAAAATTCGAATTGAAGATTCAATTTCTACAATGCTTGTGATAATAATAGATTATTAGCCCATAAAAGTCTTATTGCTGGGCATAAGTCTGTTTTAACAAATCAGTGGCTTCGTCCACCACATGCTAGAAAATCCTTGTAGAGAACCCACAGGTACGCAGATTTTCTTAAAATATTTTCATTAATCTTATAAGCACGCTATAATTCATTATTTATTCCTGCACACATTATTCTTGAAGTCAGAGGTGTTGAGATCCCAAATACCCACGAACTTAAGAATTTGGAAACCTTAATTTATGTCGTAAATAATGATAAAAAAAAATCAGTTAAAAAAAATATGATAAATTTTATTTCAGCTTATAATTATCTTAAGTGGAAGTAAAATAAATCACGCTAAACGCACGTCATTTATTTTATTTAACATACATAAACTCACGCCTGTATTCCCCGAAGAGGTAGACAGAGGTGCATTTCTGCACCCACATTTCGCCAGGTATGTATCAGTCCCACGTAATAGGGGGCGAGCCTATTGCCGTTTTTCGGGCACATTTCCAGACTCCGTGCTGTTACTGAGAATTTCCTAATGGAAAAACCCAATAACACTTTGCCCGACCCGGGAATCGAACCCAGGACCTCTAGATCGCACGGCACATACTTGTACCGCGAGACCACGAGGCAGTTTATTTAAGGCCCAATTATTTTTTCTCCAAAATTATACCATCTGTTTAAATATATAAAATATAATTGTAACTAATTTAGCGTGCTATGACAGCTTTAACGATTGGGAAAAGTGTCCATTCCGTGGGTTTTTGTAGTCTGCGCGTAAAGGTAACAGTCATGAAGCGGCGTTAGGTGCGGCCGGCACTCCTTGGCATTTACCCGGGGACCATAAAAAGAAATATCCCCCAGGGCACATCGGTAAAGGCCTCGGCGCGCCCTACAGCCCGTACACAGACGCCCCACTAACCCCTTTCAGCAGTTCTGATCTAATTTTACCGACGTCACGACTTGATTAGGGTTAATGTTCCGTTGTACTGAGATTTTTCGACTGCAATTTGTTAAAAATATATATTTTATGTTTTTACACGCTTTTTATTAGCTTCAACTGTACGTTTGTTTGTAACCGAGTCCTTTGGACTTGATTTTGACTCACTTCTAACGGCCAGATTTCATTAAAAGTTAACAGACTTATCGAGGACCGGTGCCAATACAATTAATGCCAATTTGATAATATTATTCCATATTTTTATATATGTTGTAATATAACAAGACTTTATATTAGAAAAAATATATCGAAAAATCTACAGGATGTATTCAGACCGTGATCGGAAACTAAGGCAGATAATAGCTGCGGTGATTACAAACACCGTAACATTAAAAAAAATCCCGACAAAAAATTAAGAAAAATACGTTTTCCTTACACATCCGTTTAATATCTATGATTGTTAGGAAAGCGTCTTTTTTTGTCGAATTTTTTTTTGCGCCAATAGTTTGTAATCACTGTAGCTACCTTACCTGCCTTAGTTTCCGATCACGGTCTGAACACATCATGTATAAATTTATTTATTTAAATAAAAAAAATGTTTAATTAAACACGCTTTTATAAATAAACCAAACTAAAAAGTAGGAAATATTTTTTAATAATTTAAATTAAGAATAGAGTTATAAATAAAATAATTTATTTTTATGTAAAAAAGCGTTCTGAAAATATTTCGATAATGTCGCTACTCCTGCCAGTATCTAGTCATGGAGGCAAATGGCCGCTATGGGTAAGAGCAGTGCCGGTATTTCCATAGAAGCCCAAAAGCCCAGTTTGTCTTTCAAAATTCCGAATAAAATTCTTTAAGTTTTAAATCTTTATTTAACAAATACAGTTTAATATATAAATGGGAATATCCTGACCCCCAATAAACAATTTTAAACTGGACATTACACAATCAACGTGTCACGCTTTTGGGTTTCTATGGAAGTACCGCCACTGGGTAAGAGTACGCAAATCCATGTATTTCAGTACAAAGTGTTTACATTAAAATAATTTATTGTACTGTATACCACCACTGGGACATCAATCACATTCTCAGAAGACATAAAAAACGTCCCAACTAATTAAATCGGCCGTAAGTCAAGTTAAATTAGGTGGGCAGGTATTGGGGTCACTTGGGCCCGTGTCCGCAAAAGTAAGGGTTGGCAGTGTGCGTGCGGTCGCAGGGGCCGCGGTGATAAATGATGCCCATTGTCTTCCTTTATTGCTGAAGGGTTACCCAGTTTTGATAGCCGGCCGGAAACCTCGTTTGCGAATTTAGGCTTTATAGCGCTCAGGTACCATACGTAGATTGATGTAGAAATAATAGATGTAGCATTATATTTACCTACGAGAATTTACTAAATACACCTAAATAAATACATCCTACAGTCGCATAATACATAGTTCTGACCCCACACACTAACATATGAGCCTTTGTCGTGGGTATCAGAAACTACTAGAGACTTTACGGTCTCACAAACACTCAGGCAATTTGTCTCGGTGCGAGGATCGAACCCGCGGCCTCTCTTTTCACAAGCAAGTGTCTTGCCAACTGCGCCACGGGGTTTTCAAATATACTTTTAAGCAATAATAGCTATTTAAAATAATGATGGGAACGTTTCAAGCAGTTACTTGTATTATGATACTTTACGTTTCAGAAATGAATTTTATTTATTATTGATTTCGATGTATTTACACATTTACAAGATTTTCTGTACGTTCACCGTATTATCTACTTATTTATTTTATGCTTTTATGCTGCAAAAGTTACGTATAAAAGTGGACTTATTGCCTAAGGTAAATGCGATATGGTGAAAACAATAGGTATAAAGTTATAAACAAACTCATTTCTTTTTTATCTTGTAGGTAAATCTAACTATTTATGCACCTACCTTTTTTATCGCTGCATCACCCAGAGGTTGACTGTTAGAGAATGCCTTTGGCATTAAGTCCGCCTCTATACTTAATGTATAAAAAGTGTAAATAAATAAATAAATAAGTAAATCTTACGCAATTTTCCAATAATATGTGTTCATCAAAAGTCCTCAAAATTTTATTTTAGATTATTGTGGTACCACTAACCAAAACCCGTAATAACTAAATGATTTTGTTTATCCAACACGTTCATTGCGTGGAACATATTCCAGCTCATAAATTCATTATGTTATGCGTTATGTGACTCGTTTGCCCTTTATGCATGTTTTGGGTTAATGTCTGCAGCCGGCCGCTCCTCTCGGCCGTCATCGTCCGATGTTATCATCACTCAATAATACACGATTACGACAAACCTTGATATTACTGTAACGTTGGAGTAGGTCTTGTATTATGAGGTCATGTTTTTTTTTTAAATAGTCAGTTCTTTGCACTGTGACTATGACTTTAAATGCACAGGTTATATGTAATGAAGTGAATAGAATTGTCTTATTAGCTTAAAAAGATTTGGACATTATTATGAAATGAAAATAATTTTGAATTATTAAATAAGAAGAAATGAGTTACTATTTGTTACTTTTGCAATCCCGTTTGTTGTGATGAGTCTTAAGTATTTTGTAGTGGCACTAACAGGCTGTTTTGTACAATTTTAATCACTTTTAACATATCTATATTTATAAACGAAATTAAGCTGTTGCATTTATTAGAGTGTACAAGCGGCTTTCCAAAAAAAAAATACGAAATCATTATACACACATTGATAGAAATTACACCGAAGTCATACTTCACGAACCATACACAATGTGGCAAGGCTTAGCAAATTTCGGAAAAATACATCCGGACAGCTCCACAGCTGCACGGCAACTATCGACTGCAGCCGAACACACAAGCGCCATGCTTCAGTGTGGTTTGAGTGCAGTGCTCCCAATGCACTCGGTGCAGTACCTACATACCTCTGCGAAGAGCTGTGCGCCTGGTGGCGGGGCCGCGCGCCCGAGCCCGCCACGCTGCCCACTTGGCAACCGCGCGCCTTATTCCAACGGCCCGACACCAAAACAACTTCACAACGAATATTCACATCCCCTTTACTCCTATGTGAGATGAGAGGGACAGCTAATGGTGCTAAGGGCGTCAATAAAGAATCAGACTCCAGACCGCCGCGACCATGGCACACAAACCGCTCGAGCCCTGCGATATAATTAGCGGATAAAATATACAGCATTACATATTTCGTGGGAAATCCACGTTTGTAAGATGTAATAATATTTTAATTATTCAATGGCGCTAATTTTATTGTTAGAAAAATCGTTACAAAAGATTCTTAAAAACCATTAAAAAAAATATTATTATAAAAAATATATCAGAAAAAAATCATTTAGCACATAATAGTGCATTGCGTTGCTATTTTAACGACGATTGTGATAAAAAAAAATATTATTGTAACAACGATAGATGTGCTCTTAATTAGCTATTCTTAATCCACAAATAATGCAGTTACTCTACGAATCAAAATAATAACTTTGAAATACTAGACATAAAATAAAAGATATGTGAAAATTAATTTCCCATCAATTTATAGGTAATTAAGTGAGTATGCTTGCTTTCGGTGATTAATGACCAAACTAGGATGTTTTGATAAGCTTTCTATCTATTTATATGGTAACCTTTAAAAAACCGTCTAAAGTGCATATTCAAATTCAAATAACCACATTCACACGATATAACAAGCAAATAATATTAAAACTGATCCAAAAAATAGGGCAACGACAACGTTTAAATTTATTATAAAATTTAGCTTCGTCCTATATTTATTCCAAAATCCTTAAAATAGATACAGAAAGCAACTTCAATCTGTTTATTGCTAATGGAAAAACTACAGCCGCTCCCTAGCGCTATGCGTGCAAAACTGGAATTATCCGTAGCGTATACCTTCTTTCACTTATAATTCTCGGGTAGATGGGCAAGATCGTTGCCATAACAACACCCACGCGCGCTCTTTCCCTCTCCGCCTACCAAGAGGAGCGATACTACGAACTTTCTATGTCTCCTTTCTTTTCTGAGGTCCTGGTAGCGACGGATAGTAAGCTTTCAGGAAGGGAAAGAATGCGCGTTCTTGGCGTACGCTAGGCGACATCGACCCTTGTGCGTGCGCGGGCGTGCTTACACAGACCTACGCGCCCTTGTCCTTTGTAAATCTTTCATTGTATGCTATCCTTGTACTTCTTCGATCTAATTACGCATATCATTATAATTCATTTTTTATTATTTTCTTGGGACTCGACATATTTTGTGTTGTTGTTAATGCACGCATTAAGGCGCGCAAACGTGATGTTTTTATTACATTACGTCTTTTAAATTACGAGAGGATTATAATTATAATTTATTAACGTATTAACATTTATAAAAATAACCTATTAACATTTATTAAAATATTATACAAGTTTACATCATACAAACTAAAAACTTTGTTTGTCCATCTTGATGAATATTTGAATTCTGAACTGATTCGCGCAGACGCGTTACATGACAATCAAGCCCCGCCCCAACCAACCATCCCCATCTCACCTGACTCGAACCAATATACCGTTTTCTATAGCTTCAATCGTATTATTGGGATATCGATTCCTAGCATGCATAACTCTTTGCTTTTATGCTGCCTTAGTCCTTTCCGAACGGTTCGACATTATCGGTAATAGCCGATACGTTTCCAATACCCGAACAAATATCGATATCGTTTCAAGGAACATTTGACATCCTTAACTTCCAAGTGAATAATTAATTCTAAAGGGCAAATACTATAATTAGTGTTGCGTTTCATATTCTTTACTCTGCACCTCAAAAAATATTATATTTAAAGTCAGTTCCATATTTTTTTATATTAATTTTTATATTCATAGACAATTCATTATAAAAAATTATGAATAATAAAATGTCTTTGTTTTTCCGTTTTCTCACTTTCTACTTTCGCACGCATCGTGCCAAGGTATTGATTTTCAGATGTACAATCCTCTCTTCATTTCTGCTATCCTGGCAGTGACTGAAAGTATTTCCGGTCAAAACCGGCCTTTATCCGGCATATCGGCCGGAAGCGGACACACCGATAAAAGTTTCGCCGAATTCAGATTCATTTCCATCTTTTGTAATATTTTCAACTAAGTGTATAGTAAGTAAAGAACATTCCTATTGCTTGAGATATAATTTAATTAGTTTACTTGTCTAGTTAGTAGGTATTTTTGTTTTAGTCAGTAATTTAAGTGGGTGGGAATCGTGACTGCCCGAAGGCGGATCCGCCACAACACTAAATACGAATGTACCAGGAGAACATATTATTAAAGCAGTCTCTCCTTGTGCTACAAGTTCACAAGCTTTGGTATTTGTTACTGTTTCAAAACCTAGCGCCCACACCTGATCTTTTTATAAAGCTATTTTAAAATACCTTTCTGTTTGTTTATTTCTATTAAACCATTTAAAAAACTTATTCATAGAAAAAAAAATGTTTTTTTGTTATTTTATTCGTTTGGCATAATCATTAAACGAACCTTGTGGAAAATGAATAAAAAAAGAAATACTTTTTTTTCTGAAAATATTCTTTTCTTATCGTAAAATTATTTGTATGTAGACTAGCCCGACGCCATCGTTATATAGAGCGACGTGACAATACCGAATTGTTCACTCCATTATAATATTATAGTAGAATAACTATGTATTCATTTCTAACAAGTTTTTATTTATTCATTTCTAAGAACTACACGACTCGTGTCAAAAATACTAAACATATTTCAGAAATTGACCAAACTGTTTGTACGCAATCCAACAGTTGCTTTTACTCAAATCACTATCTCAAAGCTTTTGCTTTAAGTTTTTTTATTCAATTGCCTATTGTGCTATTTATTTGAAAAATAAAATAATTTGTCTCATAAATTAAATTTAAGCTAAATATAATATTGGAATTCTATAATCACAATAGTAATACGATCGTATATATACCTATACCCCTCATTTTGTATTATTTAAACTCTTATACAATAATATGTACATTGTACATATGTGTAATGCTTTCTTTTTGAATAGTTGAACTTTAAAGTATTCTTAATTTCTTTGTCACTTCTATTTAATATACATAAATAGGTAAATTGAGCGTTGAGAACATTCAACCTATGCGTTGCATTTTTATGCAAATGAAGGGCAGACCGTCTCGTTGACTCACAACAAACTGGATTCGTTAACCGTCAGCTGCAGACATACAGAAAGGGACCGATTATAACACCCTCTCTTTCGTTTTAAAAAAAAACCGTCTTTGCGTATCGCCCGAAGGGTACGAGTCGTTGCGTAGTACTTGCGTAAGGTACTGGCTCGTGATTGGTAGAAGAAACCACGCCCAATGCGTAAACGAACCTTGAAATTCGTCGAACCCTTCAACAGCCCTTTTAAACTTCTTACGATCTCTGCGTTCCTAGTAATCTGTGTTATATTATAAATAATTTAAAGGGCTCAAACAATATTAAAAACAAATTAGCTTGCGATTTATAATATTCAGACAATTTTACTACTAAATTACACTAAACCAGTTTTGATTATTTCATATTGTGTGCCTTGAGACAATACTTTATTTGAGTACAGTACTCATTAAACAAAATCTTGGTGAAAAATATAAGAGTAATTAAATATGTAAATTATAGGGCATTTCGAGAAGGCTCCGGAGTAGGTGTGAATGACAAGAAGGGCTTCGCGTAACAAGAAATAATGGGCATGTCACTCCCAATGACTTTGTATACCAGGAAAACATAATCTCAGAAGAAGTAGATTGTAAAGGGCTTTTTGTGACCTTTCTTACAGAGAGAGAGCAATGGCCGACGACGTCGCTCAGCTGTTTAAACATAATTTATTGAATAAAGTTAGATCTATGTTTGCACATATAACAAACACTAAAATTAATCATGATAAGTATAAAATACCATAACTATAAGAGATAAAAGACAAAATATGCTGTATGTACCTTTCCGGCGTACTTATAAACTTGCGGGTTCGGGATGGGACGGCCCTTTACAAACGGGAAAACAGTGTACCGGATGGCCTCACATGAATCTCATTGACCAAGCGCACAGAACTTGGTTAGAGGTTGTGGAATGTGCGCTACGAAATTTTTCGCGTCTGGCGCCAATACAGCGCTGCTGAATCAATTCACTATTTTTAATTTATATTAACTTTTTAACTGTTTTTTTATTAAAACATGGATCCTTCTATTATATTCAATCACTTTATTTCACGAAAATATTAATATTTTTGTATAACTTAGCTTCGTAATGGACATTGGTCTGGTATTTAATTTTGAGAATGAATTTTTGTAATGAACATGTATCTATTATACTCGTTTTTTTTTTTGTAAAGTTAAAATCTCGTGAAGAATACATAAGTGATATTAGTATTACGATTTGACCCCATTTTTTAATTATGGACGTCTTAACTTAATCAAGATTTGTGTTTATGGAAGGTCTTTTCTTAAATACGTATGTTGAAAAGCTAACAAATATAGCTTTTAAAGATTTTCTTCAATATTTGTGGTCAATCATTGTACGTATTTATCTCTCTTGTTCTTATAATTAATATAAACATTTTGTGAACGATATAAAACAGTAACTGACATAATAATAGTGTATGCAGTGTCAGCTACGAGTATTGCAATGTCTATGTTATGAATGACGTCGAACCATAGTTGTGTGAATAATCTACCACAGCAAAACGTTGCCACAACACGCAGTGTTGGTCTGTGCGTTTGTGTACGAGTATCTTCCCAGCGATAGCACACATCCGCGACGGAATTACTCGTAGTACCGCGTTTATACCACACTGACACATTTCAGTTGCTTCGGTTATGAGTGTAGAGCACGGAAGAACTATGTGTGAACAGGGGTTGTAAGTCAAAGTTTACAACAATAATCATTTTCGTTATGCATAAAATCAATAAGTATTCAATTTTGCCAAACACCGACGTGACTAATTTATCGTCACAAACGTTATCATCATAGATGAACTATTTTTCGTAAACTTATTTATATGTAAAAGAAATTTACAAATCCATTATAAACAGAATATTTGTGTGATTCACAAATTTGTATTTGTTTCGTGTTTGGGTGTTTGTTAGATCTAAAAGTATCTCGCAGGAAACCCGAATCACAACAATCGTTTTTATCGTTTCGTAGAGTCGTGTTTTCTATTGTATTTATGAGTAAACATTTACTACAATATTCCAAAAAGCAAGTGAATATTTTTTTTATTAAAATAACATATATATTATAATACCAAGATATTAAATGTCGAAAAGGTTTAAATTTATTATTTTTATGATCTAAAAACACAACATGACACAAAATGTGTTTTATTTTAAATTTAATCATTGTACTTAGTTTCCAAACTGACAAGTTTTTGAAAGTGTTTGAGCTTCGTTTAGGAACCTCGCGTTAGCATACCCACACACGTTTGGTAAACCACCCCATCTAAGCGCCTGTGTGGGTTCGTACACATTTGCGCACATTGCCATCACGCCTCTGACTGAGGCGTCCCGACACTCGCGTGGCTCCATCACCGAGCATATGTGACATTAGAACTCCTTGCACCTCATGCGTTCCTGGTACATGTAGCCCACATGTGCAACCCTTTTCTAATACGTGGCCTGTACGTGCGCCACACATTGCTAATGTTATTGTATGTATGGGATATACTCGTACTACACGCAAAGATCAGTTGTTTGTGGTGTATGGTTTGTTTCTATGTTTTAGGTCTATGGAGTCATATTTTATTTTAATCATCAAAATTTACTTTAAATATGGATATATGCCTGCCTAGTGAGCACATTTTAGCATTGCGATAAATTTGTTGTACGCTATAAAGTAAATTACAACATATACGCACGGCCTTGTTCGACTACTAACATTAACCACATACGCATATCGCACACGGTACACACAGAGAACTGCGTTGGTGTCGGCACGGGTCGCGTAGAGCTACATTAATAACGACTAACTAACTACATCACAGGCGAGTGTCCGCGTCGTCGCACACGCCCCTTGACGCAATGACATGCGTCAAACACAACCGAATCACCAGGGCAGCATAAAGAGTCAGAAGTGCATTGCCCTACATAAATGCAGCGAGACCGAGCAACGACAATATTACTTGAGCTGCCATTTAACTGTTCCCCGCCTACCTACCGTTTTATCATCGCTTGTGCGAGGAACAAAGCAACAACGCCCGAGTTCAGGTTATACTGGTGTGATAAGGCGCTTTTCCATATAATTCTCTCTCTCTCTCTCTGTCTTTCACTGAAAGCTACTCCGTTGTCGTATTTATAAATGCATCTGTGTGAAAGGGATTGCACACGTCTGTAAAGGTGAACGTATGCTGCGCAGCGGTCATGTCGACGCGAGAAAAATTACACATCAACGTTAGAAAATGTCGCCGAGTTGTACCTAAGAGTTTTGTAATGATGTTTATTTACAGGGGCTGCACGGTGTGCGCATTGTTTATCTTCTAATCACGGCAAGATTAACTATGGTTTACGTTTGGGTTGAAACTTCCATAATATCAAATACAACGTTATCGATAACGTAATAACTAGACACCTAATTACTGTTGTTCTAATTGTAGCATACTGAAATTATGTATCTAAGTTTCATACAGATAATACAAAACGTATGATACAAATATGACTTTAATGAAAATAAGTGTATTTTATAATGTTCATAATAATGTTTTTTTTTCTAAATGTATATAATGCATCTAAATCACTAAAAATTAAATCTAATTGGAATAAAACACTCTTTCTCTTTTAAATAACATTATTTTATAATACGCATAGTAAACATAAAAATAAAACAGCACAATAAAATATAATTTAACTATTAATTTGCACAATCTTTGCTTGTAAGATTAGTAAAAAAAAAGATGATCGCCAAAGTGTAGGAAATCGTAGGAATTCTTCGATCTAATCGGAACGCAGCCGATCCATTCATCGTTCTATTACATATACCTTCTAGCGAGCAATAGGCACCTATTACTTAGTTTGAATATCTTCGACCTCTTCACTGATGTGCCCGCCTGGTACTGCGCTAGTGGAAAAGTCGAACGGGTTACGCGATTATCCACTAAGCATATTTTAATTACACCAATTTAATTTTAATTACACAAAATTTATGGATATTAATGTAATCATTTTTTTCATTTTGTAAAAAGAATATCATGTAATAAAAAATATATGATTTCGTAATTCTTTTTTATTCTATTTTTAATTATTTTATTATTGGTGCTCTAACATTTTTTACTTTAATTATAAGGTACAAGAAGTGAAGCATTCTAACTATCAGTGTATTTATAATTCATATTCACATTCACATTGCCATATCTTGATCTTGATATTTGGACCTAATTATAACATGAAAATAGACAAAATATTCGAAAATACAGAACATTATCTTTTCAGCGAGTTATCATTTTACAATACTACTTAAATTTTCAATGACCGCAGAACAAGTATGTAATATATTATTTCACCGCGATATTGGTATTGTTTTTAAATTCGCCATGCGCATTCGCTAATAGACATACATTAAAAAAGGGTGATCGAAAGACGAATGTAGCTGCTTTCAAAACATTTTAACGCTAGTTCTACATTCGCCGCGCTCTAACATTGAGAAACTCTTAAAATGTTATGGTACCTTAGTGAAAAGCTGACGTCATCGGGCGCGTTAGGGCTCGACTTTATTCCTCTTTTTGGGGATCTGCCGACGCCATAACAATTGCGTTCGTACCGCCCGGCCCCGCCCAACATCACCCGCACACACCGATCCTTTTTGGTAGAGTTTATCTCTCCTGTCCTATTTTACCCTGGTACAAAAAGGGGGCAAACCATTGTTCTTTCTTACGCACACGCACTTTTTTACGCATTCCATTAATTCTCATTCGTGTTCATCGAACTATAACAATTCCGAGTTTTAAATGCAATATTCGATTGAAGAAAATATCCAGTTTTCCTGTTGTCTCAATATTGTTTTCTACTATTGGCAATACTAATAAATTAATTCATCTTTCATATTCATTAGAAATTGGAAGAAGTAACTGATAATAATTAATAATCGGTTAAATAAATCAACCTACTCAATTTAAAATTTCTAGAAGTACATATCCCTTCAAGTACTTTACATTTTTGATGCAATAAATATTTACAATTTTAATTTTGTTCTCATTCTTTAAAGAATATGAAAGACAACAAGTACATATAATACCGATTTTTATTATTATATGTACATATCTAGTTAAATCATCATTACTAACATTGAAAACCACAATGAATAGGTACATATTTGTGGTTAAGTGCGCTCAGTGCATTATTATTGATGCAAGTTGTTTACGGAGTGAGCGGTCGGTGCGCCACAGTCGCGTCGACGAGCGCGCGCCGGTCGTTGCCTTCATTTTATCCTTGAGTATCCTTGAACAGGACAACGCTTCACACACCACCGCTGTCGGTTTATGTCGCCCTGGTAGCTCGCAGGATATTTCGTCCCTTTGGGAATACGTCGGACCCTCCTAAGGGACGTTTACTGGCCATCTTGCCTCTTTGTAAGTCTCTTACAATGTCACGCACACGTACACACATATATAATTGTGTAGTTTTGAGTAAATACGAGCGGCAGATTTGTTTCGGTTCATTTTAATTAACATTATTTGGTTGAAGCTATCCAAAATATCTTTCTTTTCTCTTTCTTATAAAAAATTTAAAAACAATGACGACAATAAACTGCTCAACTCTTTACACCTCTTTTTTAAAATATTCTATTTTTTTTAATTTACAAAAAAACGATCAAGTATCTGTTGCTTTTTAACTTTCCTTTATGAGTATATGCTCTACGGAATGCTATTATTTACTTTGGGTCTTTAACATTACGCCGCTCTACCATGTGCGTACATTCCACCCGCAGTGGCGTAAAGTTCCCGCCTCCTCACCGTGTGGCAAGTTAACAGGAAACCGGGAAAGGACAGCATTACTCCTCGCAGGCTCTGCATTCCTGTTAGTTGTTGACGTCATTCCAATAAATTCTACATCCCTTGGGTACCTCTCGATCATTGACCTTTGTCTGCTGCACATGCGCATTGGATGCTTGGAGATTTTTGCTTGGAAATTTAAATCGATAACATTTTGTCTGATGGCTGCAAATTAGAAGATGATAGCATGTTCTGTATTTTTTTAACTAAACTTTCAACCGAATATGTTATTATTGGTTTAAATAATATATGTATATCACCACTACACGGTAATATTCAAGAATTATGCTTTAATAACATCGCTTATAAAAATACTTTGAAGACAAAAGCGGACTTTTCAATGTCATTGCCCTTGTCTGTGGAACGCCCCTATCACAAAAGGACTGTTAGTAGGTAGACGACGCTAAAAAGGGAAGGGTAGCTCACCCTTGTACATCTCTGTCGCACGCGTGAACTTGGAAAGCTCTGATCTGGAGAGCTCCTCGCATGTTATGCATTCCTAATACATTCCCGCGCCAACATCGCCGCTGTCGCTAGCCGCTTTCTCCTTTTAATGAAGTTAGTTGTAACTTGTACATTAAATTAAAGATCGCACCCTGTGAGAGAGATAAAGTATTGCCTCTCTTTCTATCGCGCGGAGGTTCCTTCGTGCGGCGCACGAATTATATCGTGATGTCGTGTGATGTTTAGTAGACAAACTAGGGAAAATAATAAATATATGTTATGTAAGTCAATTATAATTGATTCCGACTCTCCTATTTCCCATCTATTACATTATATTATTCTAAGAACGTTGCATTGATACAAAAGGCAAAAAATCTGTTCAGGTTGAACTTAAAAACCCTTTTCTTTTGACTTCCTTCTTCATAATTAGCAATTCAACTTGAATAAAAATACCGTCCTAAATCAACTTTTACCAGTAATTACCCAATGGGTTCAATATTATACCCCTTTTTATCTTGATTTACATTAGTAAATTACTAGAAAATGAATTTTGCAATGCAATCAATGCTCTTTCAAAAATATGACCTATATCTGGCAAAGCCAAGTTAACCAATACAAAAATACATAATTATATTCTATACGTAGCTTTGCGACGATATCGAAAGAAAAAATTAATTCTAAATCTAAGCTTATGATCAGAAACCGATTCTTTTAAATGTCTAACCTAAAATACCTACCTACTTGTATTATACTATCATACCATCTAGCAGAAAAAAATTACTCGCGTAGTGCTAACTTCAACTTTATAATTTTTTTTTTTTTAATCATCATAGCATGCTACGGAGCGAGGATGTCGCAACAAACGACGAAAACCACTACAACCACTACACTGCCTCCTTCGTCTGTTACCGTGTTCACACCGGCCACATTGACGTTGGTGGAAGATATTCCGACTGGGACGACTCCTCCATTCTGCGCTGACGCCAACACTCCCACAAACCCTCTTGGAAGACTCCGCGCGGCCATGAGGAATAGCATCTACACGCAAATGAATGCGTTTTTCGATGCCTTCATTGTCTTTTATACTGACGAACATTTGGTATGATAACAAGTTATACATATTACATACACTGCCTTCTTATAAACTCTGTAGAATGGTAGAAATATCATATAATAGTTAAATTTATAAAAGCAACGATTATAATAATTATAATTAAATTAAATTCCAACAGTAGCCAAATGTTACGAAACACGAATGATTTAATAAGAATGAAATGATTTGAAGTTACTCAATATCATTTATCAACAATTCAAATAGATTACGAGTACAATACTACAATAGATGACAAGTGATCAACATAATTGCAGAGTGAAGAGCCATCTCCAGACGAGCGTCGTTTGGAGTACATCAGCGGTTGGGACGGCGCCGGTACGGGCGTGGTGTTAGCGGAGGGAAGTGCGGCGGTATGGGTTTCGAGTGGTGACGTCAAACGCGCCAGAGCCACGCTCTCCTGTGCGTGGATGGTCATTGATGGTGATGATCCAGCACAACACACTATCCCGGAATGGATCGCTGTAGGTTTAAAAAACTCGCCTTTTATTCTCATTTATTTATTGGACGTTACACGTTCCACTAGTATACCTAGAACTTATCTGTCACAGATGGAACTGCTGTCAAAGAGATACGCCTAATAGAGGGACCGGAGGCGTTAAAAGCGCTTTTGAATGAACTTGTTTTCTTACATTCTTACACAATTAAAATTTGAGATTATGTCAATTGACTTATTATAATCGATTAATATAACCTATAATACTTTTTTAATATAATTTTTTTTATCTAACTTCAAATACAATGTACTTGAAATATTCATAATTCCCCCTTCTTTTTTTTTAAGGAACGTCTAGGTCGCAGCGGGCGTGTAGGCGGAGATGCGCGGTTGACCTCAGCAGGAGAGTGGCAGACACTGTCCACGGCTCTGCAGCGCGAGGGATTGCAACTCGTCAGCATCCCAACCATGATAGACCAACTGTGGAACGATGAACTGGAGCCGGCTCGGAGAAGGCCTGAATTTTCTAAAATCGTCGCCGTTTTGCATAACATGGAATATACAGGTAACCAATATGTCTTCAGTGCTTTTAATAACTCCAGTAATAAATAACTGTGTGCAAACTGCGTTCAGTATCTATACATCTTCCGGTGCAATCGTCAAGCTTAGTCAGAAAATATTTATTTCCTTTTACTCCATTGAAATATTTGTACCAACAACCTATTAAGTGAACTTTAAGTACCTATATCTTAAATAATATCTCAAAAAGTTTAACACATATATTATAATTACATATTTACTTTTATTTTCTCATGTTAGAGTCTAGACTATGAAGTTCGCTTAAGACCTTAATCTCAAGACTGATCTGAGTAAAATTCTTTTTGAAGGAGTTAGTTGGAGAGATAAAGTGGCAGCCGTGCGGAGCGAACTGCGGGCAGCCGGCGCTGATGCGATGGTGGTAACAGCGTTGGACGAGGTGGCGTGGCTGTTGAATGTGCGTGGGAAGGACGTACCATACGCGCCACTGTTGAAGGCTTTCGTCATCATCGGCGCTAAGGACATGAGAGTGTTCGCGCCTCCGGGCAAACTGTCGATGCCGGTTCGAGACGCATTAGCCGTTTACAACTGCTTCAGTAATAATTGTACCAGGTTTGTTGATAAAAAGGGATTGTTTTATTAGGTAGACATAAGAATTTAAAGGTAAAAGCAATCTCTACACCTAACAATAAGATCTTATATGGCATTTAACATATTTTATTACCTTACTTACTGTATTTTTACGAAAATGGAAAATAGAGTCTCTGGGAAATATCATACTTTATACAACTTTTAACAATTGCTGACTAATCATTCTGTAATTTCCGAAGAAGCCATAGTATATGTAGGTATATATGTTGCAAGTTGTTATATTACTAAAATTATCAAAAAGCAAATAACACATTTTTCTTCAACTGATTAGCTACACGATTATAATTAGTTAAACTCTGTAAGTAACGTGTTTTGTTTTGTACGGGTAATAATCCATAATATCTTTATTGTAATAGTACCTTTTTGTTTAACATATGTTGTGGTTACCTAGACTGTCAGAAATATACTTATAAAAAAACTCTTTTAGGGTAAGCGACTACACTACAATATACGCGGAGTTACGACGAGCTACCGAATCGAAGATTCTGATACCAACAGCAGGCACCTTCCAAAGAGGAGCTTCAGCGGCCATTGTGCAGAGCATTAACGCGGCCAAGCGCATGTTTCTGCTGTCGCCTATTGTATACCTAAAAGCGCAGAAGAACGAAGCAGAAATTAAAGGGATGAAGAAGGCGCATTTACGTGATGCAGTCGCTATGTGTACTTTATTGAACTATTTGGAGGTACGTAGCTTTACAACAATAAATTTTTTTTGGAAGGATTACTCAACTCTGTGAAACTAAGAACCCGTGGATTTCATTGTCACACCAAAACAAATCATCATCATCAGCAGCCTTCCTTACGGCCACTGCTGGACATAGGCTTCTCCTATGGCACGCCAATGGGCTCGATCTTCGGCCCTCCTCATCCAACCGCTGCCAGCCACCCTGCGAATATCGTCACCCCACCTAGCCAGAGGGCGCCCTACACTACGTTTGCACAACAAATATTAAAGATTTTCGCATTACGCTCCATATGTACGACACAACACTAGTTTAGTTTCCTAGCGTCTTCTAACTAGTCCACGTTTTACAGGGAAAATCAGGGTTGAGCGAAATGTCTGTCACGAACACTGTTGATTTGACACGTGAAACGCAGGCTGGATTTTTAGGCGCCTCTATGAAGACCAGGGTTGCGTATGGACCGAGTGCTTCTGAGCCTGAATATCTGCCAACGAACGGAACCAACCGACGAATACTCAAAAATGCTACGCTCGTTATACAGTCCGGGGGGCAATATGAAGGTATGTTATAGCTAGTTGTAGAGCCACATAGTAGCCAAATTAGACTGCGATATAATTAGGCCAGCTCAACCTCGGTGGTACTAATGGCTGAAATGATTTCGGTGGAATATTCTTTCATATTGTGTCAATTAGGGTAAGGTTGCTTAAGTCGTAACCCCTAAGGAAATTCCACTGTAATATTCACTGCAATTGAAATAAAACAAAATCTTCGACATTTACTGGATCTTTATTTAATTGGCTTTTAAGTAACAATCATAGAAACTTGGATATTTTTAATTAAAATAGGTATTTTATCGTTTTTGAAAAACATATCTTCGGTACGACTAAGGCACCTAGTCGCCTAATTCGTACCACCTATAGCCTTAGTCGTCGTACTTAGAAAACAAATGTTAGTAAACATATTAATTTTTTTAAAGAAAAATACTTAAATATTCAAAGATCACATGCACAACTAAAAACTACAAATAATTTAGTCCGAGATAAAAAAAAATGGTTATTGGGTATAAAGTCGAAGCTAAAAATACTAAATTATACTTAACAGAAAATAAAAATAGGTCAAATTATAAAATCTCTTCAAAAAAAGTAGGTAATGTTTAATTAGAACATTATTGAGATACACAGATATCACAAATATATTTTTTTATTTTGCTTTCAACGCCAGCACATAGGTCATAGCCAAGGTAATCAAGGCCAAAGCTCTGTTGCTTTAAAACCATTTAGCGCTATATCCATACGAACCGACCTATGGTACGCTTTTCTAAGCAGCTCTGCAACATTGGCTTGTTTTATGACACTACCAGGATTTGAGCGGAGCCACGAAGATGGGGCATCATTATAACCGCGTTTCAATGATTTGAAGAACGATCTGTCCAACGGTTGTAGGCGATCGGTCATGTGAGCAGGGAAAGATAGCATTATTATGCCATACTCGCGAGCCGATTGGCTCACTTTTAAATTTCTAGTAAAAGCAAATTTTGTTTTTGATCACTTTTTTCTAATCTTGTACATTTGATGAAATGTTGGATCCATTGAAAAAAAGTTCTGATGTGATCCATCCATTTTTTGAGCAACCAAATGGTGTTCCACCAGAATTACCTGATAAACAATAACGTAAATTGTAAAACAATTTTCTTAATACCTAAGTCGTACCGGTACGAGTAAGGAATTTTGTACAGGTACGTCTTAAGCAGTGGGGACTTGCGAGTTTAAAACTAAAATATAGACATAACCTCATAAAGTTCGACCGTTTGAATACGCCTAAACGATCGCCAAATAAGTGATACAAATTGATGTAAATAAAGAAAAAAGATCGATATCACATTCCTGCCATAAAAAAACTTACAAATGTATCATAAAATGTAATGAAAACTGTATAAAAAACTTACTTTTTCAATATTTTTGCTTCACGGAGGCAGTCGACGGTGTATTTGCTAACGTTTGCTTACTCGACTGGAATGTTCATTTTGACAATACTAGCTGACGCTACTTATAAGTATCAGACGAGATATTGCCGGGGTACGACTTAAGCCGTGGTACGTCTTAAGCAACCTTACCCTACATTTTCTTTCACGATAAGCCTAACCTAACCGATATCACCAGGGGCGTTGTGGTCGCTATAATTTGAATGTTAGGACCTATAAAGTCAAAGTCAAAGTCAAATTGTCTTTATTCAAATAGACTTCTACAAGTTCTTTTGAATCGTCAATTTTACACTTTTTAATATTTTTTAAACTATTGCCGCTTCGAAACGTGTTATCGCTGTGGAGAAGAAACGGCAAGAAACTCCCTCAGCAACACGACATGTCATATTTTTTTAAATAGTAATAAATGTCTTTTTTAATTACATTATTTAAATTTTAGGTACATTGTAAATGTCATAACGATACAAACTATAGCAACAAAACAAAACTCCGATCAATTTAGGTACATTACTCCCAGGGCTTATTATCTTCAATAAAATCTGAAATTTTATAGTATGCTTTTTTGTAAAGCTTATCTTTAATTGATTTCTTAAACTTTGTCAAGGGAAGCTCCCTAACAGCCCTCGGAAGTTTGTTATAGAAGCGTATACATTGCCCCATAAAAGAGTTATTAACTTTCCGGAGACGAGTTACGTGTTGAACGAGATTACATTTGTTCCTAGTATTTTTATTGTGTACATTACAAATTTTATTAAATTTATCAAGATTCTTTTGGACGTACATTAAGTTTTCGTATATAAACTGACAAGTGACGGTAAGAATATTTATTTCCTTAAATTTTTCTCAATATATATTTTTCTCTTTAAGTGAAGCCCTGGGACCTAAATTATAAATAGCCCTAATGGCTCTTTTTTGCAAAACAAAAATAGTGTTAATATCCGCAGCAGCTCCCCACAAAAGAATACCATACGACATAAGGCTATGGAAATAGCTAAAATAAACCATTCTTGCCGCTTCCTCGTCAGTCAGACGTCTGATCTTTTTCACTGCATATGCCGCTGAACTTAATTTGCTTGCCAATTGTTGGATGTGGGGTCCCCACTGGAGTCTTGCGTCCATCGTAATGCCCAGAAATGTAGTAGACGCAACAGGATGCAGTTCTTCACCGTTAATTTGTACAGTGGTTTTTAATTGCTTAACATTGGGCATTGTGAATTTTAAACACCTTTTTTTTTTTCGAATTTAAAAGTAAATAATTAATATCAAACCACTGAACAACTTTACGAAGTGCATTGTTTACTTCGTCAAAATTATCGAGACGTCTTTTTACGTTAAATATAAGAGATGTATATATAATACACTCTCTTCCTTCACTTTATAGAAGGAACTACTGTGGTGACGCGTACGGTACATTTTGGAACACCGAGCCGAGACGAACGTCGAGCCTACACTACAGTGCTTCGGTCGTTGGCCGCGCTGGCGATGCTCACCACTCCCAACGCGCTGCCTGGATCTCACACCGACCCCGTGGCCAGGGCACCGCTGTGGGCCGCCAGACAAGACTACATACATCCCACAGGACATGGCGTGGGGGCTGCGCTTAATCGGAAAGAAGGTCAAGTACCTTCACAAGTATATAGTAAAAATTGAATTTTATATGTAAAATTTCGTATTTTGTGTACCTTTTTTAAAAAATGAATTATTATAGGCAATGATTTTTTTACTATAAATCAAAAATATCTATTTATATGTTAACACATCTATTCACAATAAATTTATTACAAAATATACAAAAACGTGTTTAACAGTTACTCAATTATAACAGAAAGTAAAAAAGATGTTGGGTCTTAGTGAATGTTAATTATTAAAGTGCAGTATTTATTTCCAGATCCTGTCGTAATCGATTATCGGCAAGACACGAACTTGCATACCCTTAGAGAAGGATACTTCATCACAAGCGGTACTGGAATTAATTCTTAATCATAAAACGTGCTTTAAAACAAAAATTATAATCTTTTGAAATATCCTCATTACCTATGAGATACATTATTGGTCAAAATTGTAGTTAATTATAACTGTCATAAGGTTCTGATTTTCGCTTATTTTCATTTCATTTCAGAGCCAGGCTGGTACGAACCGGACAAATATGGGATTCGACTCGGAAACGTTTTGGAAGTGATTTCCAAGCCATTGGGATATCTGGCGTTCAAAGAAACGACGCTGATTCCTTATGAACCCAAGCTCATAGACAAGAACATGCTCACTGAATATGAGGTCAGTTATTTTAATATTTATAACACTTAAAAATGCTTCCATCAAATAGAGCCGTTCTCTATATAGGTACACTAATAATTAATCTATTGATTTGTAGCAGCAGCTTAGTTTTTTTTTTTCGTAAATAGAGCATACAACACAGATTAATTGCTGGTGATAACACCACATTGGTGGTATAAATCTCTATATAAGCCCGTGATTCACAAATTCTTGTTAGTTTTGTTGCACGACCACGGAATTGATTGTAGCACTATTTTCTCCTCAAACGCTCGATTACAATTATTCTATCCAACTCGAAAAAGCAGTGATGGCCTCGAGGTTTAGGCGCGCGGTCGAGAATTTCGGCGGTCGCAGGTTCAAACCCCAGGCACACACCTCTGACTTTTCGAAGTTATGTGTGTATTCACAATGAATTATCACTTGCTTTAACGGTGAAGGAAAACATCGTGATAAAACCTGCACACCTAAAAGCTCTTAGGAATTTGTTAGGTGTGTAGTCCGCCAACCCGCACTAGGCCAGCGTGGTGGACTAAGGCCTAAACCCTCTCAGTTGTAGAGGAGGCCCGTGCCCAGCAGTGGGACGTATTTGGGCTGATGATGATGATCAAACTCGATAAATGTACTTTTATGATTTCAGATTACGTGGTTGAATACCTACAATGATCGTATAAGAAAAATCGTAGGACCAGAGCTAATGGCGCGGGGCCTTACTGATGTGTACTTTTGGATGACAAACAAAACTGTACCTCTAGAACTTCCGTCTAAAGTCAAGAAGCCTCACGGCAACGCGGCCACAAAGCTGTCTTGTATGGGTGGATATATTATGATGGCCTTATTATTTCTCTTCAAAATGTGTTCTTAATGTACTAATATTATTGTAATTAATGCTAGTGTCCTTAGACAATGGCCATTTTGTTTATAAAATAGTTTTATAATAATTATTCCAATATTGGCTTATGTGGTTAGCGTTAGACCATAGACGTTAGATCAATCATATTCCATATATGTGGGAACAGTATTTAACATTTATTATTATTCTACTTTTCTTTAGCACAAATATTTAATTTTGAACTCATTAGGGTCTACAAAAAATATTTTAATATAACTACAAATAAACAATTACATAAAAATTAAATTTGTATCTTGTATGTAGTCGGCGGGTAGGTGTTTATCAAAGTAGCAGGCTTATGAATCTTATAACAATGTGTTAATGTAGTAAAATGTAAAAATATTTAAAGTAGGTATTAAAGGTCGAATGTAAGTGTTTTAAATATCTACATATCACGAAACACCAATGAGCATATGAACCTAATAGGCACACTATAGCAGCATCTAAGCAAATTGTTACTTAAGTTGTAACAAGCAGCCCTAAGTATCATCCCGATCGGGAAGAATTCTATAAGAAATAAAAATTATTGTGACTGCATAGAATAAAATTTAAAAAAAAAGAGATCGATGGTAAATCATGTCATGGACGCACGTTGTACGTGGTAGTCAAGATAAAAAAAATATTCGTGCCTTCAATGTTTATCTGAATAGTGCCTTTGAAATTGCCTCTTAAATATGTAGTAGGCAGGCGTAGATTTTTTAATTACAAATAAAAACTTCTTATCTAAGTAATTTCTCGCTTCCTTTGGAGTAATGGTTCGTTACATTGCATAGGTACAAAAGATAAATGTTGCTTTATTAAATCATTAGTTATATTTTGAAGCCCACAAAAAAATAATGCAGCGCCTTCAAAGTACAAAAAATATGTATTACTTACATTCGTATTTTTGCAGATATTTCATAAATAAAATTAAATAATTGAATCTATTTTAAAAATATAATAATTTGCGTTTGTATTTATTCATTCACATGTATGTATCAAAGCCGTTCCTGAAAACAAACAAGATGGAAGTTGTAGTATCTACGAATGTGTGAATGTTGGCACTCATATTCTTTTCAAATTTGAATTTTATAAAAAGTGCACAATATTTCTAAAAGGCGAAATATATTTATGCTATCCACATGTCATTTATACATATTATGTTACCATGATGTCTCAATATTTAAATTATACTATAAATTTGTATGTATCCGACCCACCATTATTGGGAAATAGGAAAATGCATTACTTCCTTGATCGTATAGAACACATTTATACGTTATCTTTAAAGCTTAATATAAATGTTAAATATAAGTAGAAAGCTTCTTCATTTAGTATAGTTATGTTAACTATGTTAATGAATTAGTAATAATAATACCTATATTTTAAGTGAAAATGCAGCACCGAGTGCCTTATTAAGAGTAGAGCGTAAATTTGCTTTTTGTTGTTTAGTTGGTGTACATATTTACTTGTTTTGAAACTTTTAATAGTATAGGCAAATAGGCAGTCGTTAATAGCTGTTAGATTATATTCTGTTTTAGAATAGGTTGAGCGTTTTTGTTTAAACAATATTCTCCTTATCATCAACAATTGTTTTTTCCCGCTCTCAAGTATTAATGTAAAATTCATCTAATTTTAATTTTTTGAAGACTACCTTTAGTTACTACGTAGTCAACATTTAATGCTTCCTATTGTTGGCTTGGTAATGAATAAATATAAGTAATAAAATTCATGTAATCTAATTCATCGTATTTTAAGATACTTCGTGATTTGAAGCTAAAAACTTTGCAGCTTAGCTTGTAGTCTTTCACATTACACATATCACACTTAATATTGACGTAGATAGGTTTTTTATTGTTAGCTTCACCAATAGGATACCTTTAGTGAGAAAGTGTTAAACTTACCGTAGCGATACCCTGCAATACATCATGTAACGCAATAAAACAACTGTGAATCAATAGAGTTTTATTCCATTGGTCCGTGTTAGTATCACACAACAGCCTTGACATCAATTGTACTTATAAAAAGCTGAAATTACTTGGCGCATATTAAGGAACCTTGGTTGATACGTAACGAAGAAAACATTAATTGACTTGGTTTGCCTCGTACTTTTTTTAGTTTCTTAAATATAAAACTATACTTATATGTTTTTTTTACTAAGACTTATAAAACACGAAACTAAGTTTTTCAAACGATTCTAAATTCTATAAGTGTCTTCATTAATTACCTGCCTTAATTAAAACTAACAAGAATCACTATAGCTTTAAAGCGTTGTAATATCTCACTAGCAAAATTACCGTTTTTCCACTTTCTAAAACTTCGTCAACGCCTATTGATTTTTGACATGGTGCAGAATATTATTCAAGCTTCTTTCGGCTATGGCACCAAATTTTAAATGAACATATTAAATTATAATAATGTTTTACCCTTAATTAGACAGATTTTTTTTTAATTTATTTGTATGATGATCACAAATTTTGTTACTTAACTTGTGAGGGGTTCTAATAAAATACTCGACAAAAATCTACATCCATTATAATGGACATTTTCAAGTGAAATTCTTGTTATTCTGACTAGAAGTATACTGCACGGTGTCTAAGTAAGAGTCAAAAAACAAACTATTCACTAATGTGACGGCACATACCTTTTTACTATGAACTTTTGATAAAAAACATTTAAATTCAAATTATTTTCAAAAAATATGAAGTTTGATACTCAAAACATTGAAGTAACTATTCAAAGCACTATATTTTTACGCGCTAAAGAAATTTCAGCTTTATTACAACAACGTCATACAACTACATAGTACATGGCACACATACTTAAATTTAATTTAACATGTGTGCATTAATACATAAAGCAAGCTTTGCACGTGAATTGTCGACTTAAATATCTTACAAGTTAAATATAAATTAAACATTTTATAACAAAAATAAAATTCAACAAAATCTAGTAACACAATAGGACAAGGATATTAAGATACAGATTTGTATTGACCTCAAACAACATACATTACACTGGATATGGAACTTAGACCACGAGGTTTTAAGAACAATGTCGATGGAACATTTTAAGCATCTTGTTCATTTTATAATCTCTGGAATTTAGGTTATATCATGGTTTTGTCATATAGTTTTGTCTCTTTCATTCCATTTTAATATCCCTGTACAAACGAAATCCTACGAAACCTTCATGAAACAAATAATTATTTGTTTGAGTGATTATAATCGCTCGAATTATACATATGTCAGTAAAATAATAATAATTTCTTGCAATTATAGACATTTACTTAGTAAGATTAAACTTCAGTCTTCAAGCTGTGTCTCTTATATCTCACTACTCTCAAAACTATTCCGATCGCGACAGTTAAATTTAATGTCATTTGGTACTTTTTTCCTTGTCATCGTTTTGACCTTAGAGCTTAGCTAAAATATATAAAAAAAACAATTTCATACTTTTAAAAATACATTTTTTTATATATTTTTTGCTATTTAAAGTAATGAATTAAACCTTAAATTACAAAATCTTTAATCATCGCCATCGGGTGCTAACTGATATACAAATTCTACAAATATTGGTGCCTTAGTCACAAATCCTAAATATATTCGATTAGTATACTGTACAGTGTATTTACGCACTCTGCAGTGCAATATAACATTAAGAACAATGCTTCGCAACCAAATGATAATCAAATTATCAAAATTAAAATCCACTTACATTTGCAAAGTAATTTATACATTCCTAATAATATAATTTTGTCGTTTACGAAGACTGAAAATCAATTTTAAAGAAATCTTAACATGTAGGGTGTACATTAAGGAATGCTTCTAAAATTGAAAATACAGACTACTGTACTTTGATTTACACTTTTGATATTAGCAATTCCATATTTTATAGTAGAGTTTAAACATATTTAAAGAATGTGTTAATGACATTTGTCATTTTTCGTATATATCTATTTAAAAACAAAATATCAGCATTTTATCTGGATTCCAATTAAAACTTGCATCAGTAAACAATGGAATTATCATTCTTAAACCTGTTTCCGTCTATTTTTTATTGCACATACTTAGACATTACAAAATATATACCCATTTCGGAAGTATTTTTACATGAACATATTTTCCTTTGCCAATTTCAAAATGCAAAAGCCAAAAACACTATAGTCGAACAATGAACTGAAAACACATCAATTAAACTATGAAAAAATGATATTATGGAGTACTATTTAGACTGCCTCGTGGTCTCGCGGTACAACTATGTGCCGTGCGATCTAGAGGTCCTGGGTTCGATTCCCGGGTCGGGCAAAGTGTTATTGGGATTTTCCATTAGGAAATTCTCGGTAACAGCACGGAGTCTGGAAATGTGCCCGAAAAACGGCAAAAGGCTCGCCACCTATTACGTGGGACTGATACATACTTGGCGAAATGTGGGTGCAGAAATGCACCTCTGCCTACCCCTTAAGGGAATACAGGCGTGAGTTTATGTATGTATGTATGTATTTAGATATTTTTTTATAAAAGAAAAGCATTCCTTCATTAAAATAACGCGACGCCATTATCCACTCTTACAGATGTATAAATAATAAATGCAAATAAAGCCAGCGGTGATCGTAATACTAGTGATGGGCGGTGATGTGCGTTGTTACCATGTAAGTACACATTTTATACACAAATTCATCTTCTGAGGTCTACCATCTCTACTGCAGCCGTCTCGTCCACGCGAATGTGTGATACGTTCTGGAAAATACACATTTATTATATAGCATGCGTAGTGATGGCCTCGAGGTTTAGGCACACGTTCGAGAATCTCGGCGGTCGTAGGTTCAAACCCCAGGAACACACCTCTGACATTTCGAAGTTAAGTGTGTATTCACAATGAATTATCACTTTACTTTTATTATCACAATTACTTTATCGATGAAGGAAAACATCGTGATGAAACCTGCACACCTAAATGTTCTTAGGAATTTCTTGGGTGTGTAGTCCGCCGACCCGCACTAGGCCAGCGTGGTGGTCTAAAGCCCGTGCCCAGCAGTGGGACGTATATGGGCTGATGATGATGATGATGTGCATATATGTACTATGTATTTATAGATATAGATCATCCTATAATAAGAATCTTACGTGGAATAAAGGAGGGTCATTGGGGTGTGGATGGAATCCTGTCTGCCGGCAGTTGGCGATGTACTGCATGCCGTAGTCGGGCGTCAGGGCGAAGTAACCAGTCCTGAAAATAGCAACAAAAAATAAGTACAAAATAAGTAATAGTTTCATGATGCGCATATTGTACAAGCATCCATAAAACGTCTTCGGAGATTTGTAAATGTACACGAGTAATTTACTAACACTTGAATATACGAGTAAGTAAGTAGTGATGGCCTCGAGGTTTAGGCGCGCGGTCGAGAACCTCGGCGGTCGCGGGTTTAAGCCCCAAGCATAAACCTGTGACTTTCCAAAGTTATGTGTTTATTCAGAATGTTTTATCACATACTTCAACGGTGAAGGAATACGTCGTGAGGAAACTTGCACGCCTTTATATTCTTAGGAATGACTTAGGTGTGTAGTCCGCCAACCTGAACTAGGCCAGCGTGATGGACTAAGGCCTGAACCCTATTAGTTGTAGAGGAAGCCCGTTCCCAGCAATGGGACATACGTATATGGGCTGATGATGATGGCGATGTTATGTGATTAATATTTATGTAACTTACTCGTTGTATTTGGGCGCACACACAATGGCGATCGCTTCGGGCATCATCAGCTGATATGAACACTGGGTGTGAAGATCCACCGACGACAAAAACGCCGTCTGTGTTGGATGTGTCTAAAAAACAGAAGAACTTTAACTTCATTTTTGTAAACACGCTGTGGAACAAAACTAAGAAAACTAAAGACCATAGCAAAAATTTAACTGCATTTTTTTTTGCAAAATACTCACAAAAACCCAAAACTGCAAAAAGAAAAAGAAAAATATAGATACATATATGTCTCTAGATGATCAATGTCTCTAGGTATAGTGACTATTCTGTATACTTAGCAATCAATCACAAAAAGGAAGGAAAAACCATTTAGAGTTGGTGGCGGTACTTTCATAGAAGCCCAAAAGCCCAGATTGCCTTACAAAGTTCCGATTTGGCATATAAATGGGAATATCCCGACCCCACAATAAACAATAATTATAAACTAGCCATGTGGTTCTATTTGAGTCCCGCCATGGGTGGTGGCGCACGTACGTGTATCCAGCCCAGCGTGATGAGGTTGTGGTGGTCCTGGTAGTGGAAGAGTTCCTCCTCGCTGTGCGTGGTGCACGAGTCGGGCGTGCCGCTCTGGCGCGGCAGCACCACGTGCGACACCTTCAGCTGGTCGCGCTCCTGCACCACACACACCACTTACGGCTTTATTACCTTCATCAAACCAGCTGGCGGGTTCGATCCGCGCACCGAGACAAATGTTTGTGTCATCCACAAATATTTGGTTCGGGTATGGGTGTTTGTAAAGGGCCCCATATACGGTACGATTCGTCTGTACGATCGATCTGATGAAAATCGTGACGATTGGTCGCATCAAAAATGTCGCTCATACACGAAACGACGGATTTACTTGTTTGAAGCTGAAGGATAAAGACGTGTTCAAATAATTAAATACGTGCCTCATAAAATTGAAAATGAACTTTTTTCCTTACCTATGTGGAGGTAGCGTTGATTCGGATTCAAAAGACAAAAATAATATCAAAAAGGCTATTAAATCGAAATCAGTATTAGCATATAAATCTTTTTTGTAAGGCAAAATCGAATCGTTGATCCTAAAGAGCCATACACAGCCGATTCATCGTTACGATATTCATGATTGCATGGGTTTTTGTTGCGATTTCCGATATCGTCTTCGATTAAGTAAATCGTTAACGATCTTGACATACACCATCGATTCGTCGTTTCGATCGGTTTGACGCGACGGATCGTACAGATAAATCTTACCGTGTATGGGGCCCTTAAGACCGAAAAGTCTCTCGTAGTTTCTGATACCCACGACACAAGACTTGTATCTTAATGTAGAGTCAGAACTATGTATGTATGTTGGATATATTTATTTATTACTACTTCAATGTCTTCAAACTTAATTTTTTAATGATTCAGTTACATTTATTTTATTGTATCTTTATATATGAGGGACAACTATAATCACAGGTAGGTATATCGCTCAGTAGGTTGAGCATCAATAAGTAACCTTATGGATTGTTGGATTTACAAATTCTACGGGAGACAGTTGGAGTAAATTGGTATGGGAACGCCAGTATTCAACATTAATTAAATTAAAGCTCAAAGTATTTATTTATTTATAACACTTTGTAATACACTTAGAAACAGTTAATCATATAAAAAAAATATCTATAATACTACAAAAGAGTACAAATGCGGCCTTATCGCAAGTGCGAACTTTTCAAGGCAACTTTAGGATGGATATTCAAAAGGGTTTTATTTGGGAGGGCAGTGTGTACAAAAAAAGATAATATATAATAAAGATACATAATATATGTATATAAAAGGTAAAAAGGAGCAGCTCCTACTATAAGTGTATACGTACAAGTATCCCGGCGAGTATCCCGCAGGTCTCTATGTTCCTGGCGGTGTTGTCGGCCGCGAGGCGCAGGAAGCGCTGCAGCAGCGCGGCCGGCACCACCACCGTGCGCAGCCGCGCCGACCCGTACAGCGACGGCATCACGCCGCCCACTCCACCCACCTCGCCCACCTCACCCACCTCACCCACCTCACTCGCACCGCTCTCACTGAACAACACCCACATCATACCATCAGTGCCTGTACTTCCATAGAAGCCCAAAAGCCCTGTTTGCCTTACAAAATTCCGAATAATAATCTTTAAGCTTTAAATCTTTATTTAACAAAAGCAATTTGCCATATAAATGGGAACATCATGACTCCACAATAAACAATTATAAACTAGACATTACACAATAAACGTGTAACACTTTTAGGCTTCTATGGAAGTACCGCCACTGCATATCATAATATATTCACTATAATCGTGGACACTATAGTATTAATATACTAATAATATAATTTTATAATACTAATGACACAAAAGTAATGGTTCCGTTTTTTCCTTTGATGTACAGAAACCAAATAGATGTTATTTTTAATAAAGAATAATCAATGTATTAGTAAAATTATAAATTTTTCTACTGTAACACTTTGTGGCCTAGCTGATCTGCTCAATGATTTCGATAGACTGTCCATGAACCGCCTACACTGAATTGACATTTAAAAATGCATAACATCCAAATTACGTTTCATTAATATATATGAGACATTTAAAATGTTTTCATCGGCTATCTTGGACATATTGAATATATAATGGATTTAGAATATTTAAATATTACTAATGCTTTTCACCTTAGAGAATTTTAAAGTTTGAACTAAAAAATTAAATAATAAATGTAGAGAAATTTACATTAGGTTCAATATACAAATTAATGAAATTATTGCATAGAAACGGACTACTCTGAAAACATATTGTGACTTATCAAAATATGGGACTCTTAAAACAAGTTTCCAACAGACTTACTTGTGTGGTCTTGAAGGTGGTATAAGTGGTGGTGCAGGCTGGTAGTGGTGTGGCGGCGCTCGCGGTGGTTCTGCCGCGAAGTCGTCGGGGTACAGAACTCCATCCACTGGCGGCGCTGACGGTGTCACCGCCCACTGATCCTAGTTACAGTCACAGAAATAAAATTAAACAGTTAAGATAAGGTACATTGACACAGTATAATTTTGTTGTTTGAGAAACTACAAGGCTTTTTAAAACAAACACAAAAATATTTGTTTCAGTGCATAATTGAAACTGCGGTCATTGGATACACATCTCACTTCTAACCGGTTATGCAAATCTTTTATATATGTGGGTAACATTAAACTGCTTACAGCATGTAAGAGGTGAGGGGTTGTTGTGTTTCCATCTTTCTTATTTTCATCTGCCTGAAGGCGTTCTGCCAGTTTTGCATCTTCCCTTTCTTGTTTCCTTCTTTCTTCTTCCGCAATACGTCGTTTTTCCTAAAATTTCAATACAATATAAAAATATGGAAATGTCATGTGCATATTACTAAATATTTGTCTATGAATGACATTTAGCAATCAGCTCACTACAAAAGCTAATAATAGAAAGCTAAAATTAGAAATTGTTTAAATATCCAGTGTAATTATTTTTTTTGGCAGAGAAATGTATAATCATTAATCATGTTACTAAACAAATAGGTATTGAGAAATATTTATGTTAAATTTGAGATATTTATAACAGTTTGAAATCATTTAAAAAAAGATACTTATTAAAGTTATATCTGGATGATAGTAATAAAATAACATAAAACAAATCATCATCAGCCCTAATATGTCCCATTGCTAGGCACACGCCTCCTCTACAACTGAGATTGTTTAGGCCTTAGTCCACCACACTGGCCAAGTGCGGGTTGGCAGATTACACACATAAGAAATTAATAAGAACTTTTATGTGTGCAGGTTTCCTCGTGATGATTTCCTTCACCATTAAAGTAAGTGATGATTCATTGTCAATACACACATAACTACAAAGTCAGAGGTATGTGCTTGGGGTTTGAATCTGCGACCACCGAGATTCTCAACCACACCCCTTAAACCTCGAGGCCATCACTACTTAAAATTACATAAAAAGTCTGTTAAAATAGTTATTACCTCATTTTCCTTATACAATGCATGTTCTTTAGCATACTGATCTAGGAGTTTCTGTTTCAATTTTTCTGCTTTTGGCATCACCTCTTTTAATTTGGCTTGGTTCACTGCTTTCACTTGTGCTGGTACTGTTGCATATTCAGGGTGTTTACGAATTTTTTCCAAAAATAATGTCATAAACTTCATGTACAGTATGTAGGCATTTTCCAAACTTCCTTCAGCTAGGTACACATTAGCCATTCTAACCATTTCTAAGCCTGATCTGTAATACCTGTAAAACAAGTTGTACTTACAAAATAATTTATTAGTGTTATAACTGTTGTTCCTCATTGGAGTGCTAAATATAATCAATTTATTTTCCTTTTTCATACCAAGCATGGCTAAGTGGACATGTTGTGGACATGTTCATAATTGATGGTGAGAGCAGTGATCTAAATAAAGGGTTGACTGGCAAGAAGTGCTTTTGGTTATATCACCGGTTAACACAATTATGACAGACTGATGATGGTTTCCCTGCCTACTTAATTCTAAAAGTGTTCCAAAAATTATCATCAGGCAAAAGTAACAGGAAGATGTTGGGACTCATAACACTCATATTAGATCAAACCACTAGATATGGGCCTCCTTGTGGAAAGATATTATGGTATAATATGCCCAAAACAATTAAAATGTAATATATGGCATATAAGATGGATTGTCTTAGTTTCCTTTAAAGTCCATTATCCTCACTAATAGTACTCTTTTACATTTTAAATTATTCTTCTTTATGTTTGGTTTAAAAGTTTTAAATTTCATATGAGATTGAGAATTTTCAGACACTTTCATACAATCATCATCATCATCATCAGCCCATATTCGTCCCACAGTGGGCACAGGCCTCATCTGCAACTGAGAGGGTTTAGGCCTTAGTCTACCATACGGCCTTTCGAACAATATTGAGGGAATAATGTTTGTAAATTAAAATAATAACATCATATTTTGTATTGTACACATTTACGTTTACATCAAACTCATTTAGACTAATAAGCTTAAATCAAGTAACTATTAATCTAGATATTAACCGAATGAAATAACGTTATTTTTTTTTATTAAAAAACAGATTTGTTAGAAAAACTGTATGAAATAGTGACCAAAAATATGACTCATATAGAGAGTAGGTATGTACCTACACAACTATTCATTTATATATTCACTACACTAATACATTTCATTCTTTATGCCGTACTTAATTTTGTTTTTACCTTCTCGGCGGCACATTCAGGTCTACCTCCACCATGGTGCCATAGTTTGCAAGTTGTTTCACCCGAACTGATGGATCCAAAGAAGCCAAGTCAACATGCTTCGTTCGTTTCTCTTCTGATTGCATAGTGAACAACGTTATAGGAGCGATATACACGAAACTAAATAATTTATTAAATTAAACAGTTTCGATATATTTTTAATCAAATGACGAAATAAAAACTAAAGAAAACAATGCCTAAACAAAACTCAGACAAATGTCATACGCTAACGCTACGTAAACGTCAATGTCAAATCTTACTTTTTAAAAGATTATGGAAAAGGCACTGTAACAGTGTTTGTCCGGCACTACTATAGTTGCATGTACGTTCAAATGCGTAGTACCAGTAATGGTTATTACTTTTCTTTAATAAATTCATTTAGTTACACAAACTGTACTAACAATCGATTTTCAGTACGAAAGTAAGTTTTTTTACGGTATTAATTTATTTATTTATTTTATTTTATTCTGGCACGGCAAAGTGACCCCATTGCACCTGATGGTAAGCGCAATGGAGTCCAGAAAAAGTGCCGACCAGCGAGAGATGATGGTCTCCCGTTGGTCGACACAATCATGCCGGCCGAATACCTCTTCACCTTATTGTGAAGAAGTTTGGTTAATTCTAAGGTTTTACCTAACAGTAAAGATGGGGCAGGTTGTGAACAAAATAAATCCAAGTAGGTTTTTACTAGTACTGTCCATAATATTATTTGTTTTGAATTAACAGGTACCTACCTACCCAGTTTGATTCAAATCAAATCAAATCATTATTATACTATTCATCATCAGCCCATACACGTCCCACTGCTGAGCACGGGCCTCCTCTAACTTTGAGAGGGTTTAAGCCTTAGTCCACCACGCTGGCCTAGTGCGGGTTGGCGGACTACACACCTAAGAAATTCCTAAGAACTTTCAGGTGTGCAGGTTTCATCACGATGTTTTTCTTCACCGTTAAAGCAAGTGATAATTCACTGTGAATACACACATAACTTCGAAAAGTCAGAGGTATGTGCCTGGGGTTTGAACCTGCGACCGTCGAGATTCTCGACCGCGCGCCTAAACCTCGAGGTCATCACTGCTTCTTTATTATACACGATTCTTTATTTATTATTCTTTATTATTCTATATTTTAAACGAGGCGAAGCCGCCTTACCCTTACTTTTCGGTACCTTGGGGCTTTAGCTTTTCAACTCGGCGCGCTCGCTCGGCAGTAGGTACTCTAAACAAATTCCTACGCCAGCCATTAGAGACGCTGCCACAGTATCTCAGGGCGAAAAACGCCCTAAATTGTTTCCTGCTGCCGCACGGCGCACCGTCCAATTGTGGACTCCTCAATGTTGAAGTGCTTGACATGTCTTACAGTTCATCCTATTTTATACGTTCACTCATTGGGAACGTTCGCTACAATCACAAGGCCACGCGCTCTGCCGCACATGACGGAGTCGCTTTCTGTGACGGCGAATCTTCCATCAAATACGCCCAACCACTCCCATGACCACCGTTAGTCGCCTCACGATAAAAGGGAATGCCGTGGAGGATTACATACTCGTACGTCCCAAACCGACAGAGTGGAGTTTACCTACTGTTAGACTCAAGATTTATAAGGCTGCTCAAGACCGGGATATTTGGCGCTTACTTGAGGAGGCCTACGTTCATTAGTTGACAGCGATAGGCTGAGTATGTAGAAGAAGGGAGGTGTTCTTCTTTAAACAGTTACAAAGTCCCAGTTGCGTCAGCTCAGTGAGTAAACTTTATTTTAAACATTGGAAAATTAATTTGGTACACAAATAACAGCAAAAAATTACGGGACACCAAATACAAAAAGACAGTATGTAAGCTATCATATGCCATAAACTTTTGGTACATTTCACCCGTATCTCACAGCAAGGATAAACTGGAGGACAACATCGATTTAAAATAGGAGAACGTGATTTGGGTGGTGTTTGTGATAACATATCAAAATTAACGTCTTGCCAAGCTTCAGCGTCAGTTTGACAAATGATTCTTTCAAGCCTGCGGTATGATCGGTAAAAATAACAAATTAGACGTTTAACTAATGATTTCTTACTTCTCTGAGAAGTGCAACACGCATTTGCTTTACGACAAGGCTTTTTCGTCACTATAGGACAAGGATATTTATTAGCATCTTCGCAATTTATTCTGCGTGGCTTCTGCTCTCGTGAGCAAATATTCGTCTGTGTATGACGTCGGGTAAATCTACATTTACTCTTTCGGCATTCATTAGTTGTATTAAGAGGTAAGGGCGACGACACCGAGTTGCGTAGACAAGGCAGGCATTTATTGATTGGTGTTTTATAACATAACTGAATAGTATCGTTAGGCATAGGGTAAGATTTTGATCTAACAAATTGCGGCTTACAAACTGGAGGTTTTGAAGATTTATCATCCCACTTAACAGTTACAGTGCGTCCACAAAAGTGCTTACAACATTTTGTATTCTGACTTTGATTTTTAAGACTCTTAATTACATAGTTTTTGCCACAAGGAATATTTATTTTACTCTCCACATTGTGGAGTTTGTAAACGCAACTTTTGTGTTTAAATTTTTTTTCTGTTTGACGATACCTTTGGGGTATATTACACTTAGGAACGGTATTAGGTTTATGAAATACTTCAACATCACGGTATATTGCATTATATTTTTGCTCACGGATCGGTTTCATTCTCCAGCCTCTTTGATCGCTAAAAGTTAAAGTGTACTTTTTCCTTGGATCTGGAAATCTAGGTGAACAAGTAGCTGAAATAATCGGTTTTTGCTTTACCTTCAGCTTTTCATTTTTATTTTTATTTTTTAATAAAGATGACAAGGCTTTAACAGCATAACCAACTTTATCAGTAAAGTCATTTATTGATGTCATAATTTGAGACAATAATGATTTCTTTCGAGGGCAGTCATCGTCAATACAAGGTTTTGTTTTAGTTATTTGAGGCCTCATTGGATATGTTAGTACCCAACATAAAGAAACTGCAATAACACAGGGAATCCAAGTAACAATTATAAAGCCGAGTAAAATATATTTTAAAGTGAGTCCGATTTTGCTTTCATGATGCCCACAACTCATGTGCGGCAAATAATTCTTGATTCGTCCAAGATTACACTGTAATACACAACCTCGTTGTTTGGATTTCGCGCTTTTGCTTTTTCTACACGGTGGTTTGGACGTAGCGTTACTGCGAAATGGTTTTAAACATAATGAATGACTCGTAAAAACCGCAGCATCTCCCATGCATTTTTGAATCGTCTGCAAACGCGATGGAGTAACAGAAACCTGCTGGTCTTTACAAACACAATATCGCATATAAGGCCTGGAATAAATTAGGCTATTTCTAGTTAACGTAATATTCTTTCCTTGTTTTGTACTTCCAGGAAAACTTATTAAATTGTAATGTTGAGCTTTAGTACAAACGCAGTGATTCAAATCTGACTTGATCATTTTTAATTTACGTATCTTCTGTAATTTAAACGATTTACGTTCATTGCTACATTTCGACATTTGTCTTGATTGCAGCAATGGATTTATTTTCTCAAGTCCAGACTTCAGATTCATTAATTTAGGGCCAATGCAACGTTTCTTATTGCAAGTACGGTCCAATAAACATTTTCTCTTTTGAAAGCCAAAAACATCATACGAGATATTTGCCTGTTTCGAAAATGAAGGCCCTTTCGCATTTCGTTGCTTTGGCGAACAACAAATATTTCTTTTTCCTTTGGGTAGTTTCATTATTTCACTGGCAAATAAGATCTTTACTTCGTTATTTCTTTCTGTTAACTGTTTTCCTTTTTTTAGTCGTCGTGAATTAAAAGATATAAAAGGATTATTCTTATAAATAAAATTCTTTTTGATTTCATCAAAACTGATGAAACTTTTTCTTCGTACAGATTTTCTCAAAATTTTATCTGCAAACAAGCAAAATATTACAAATGTATTATGCTCCCTCACGCCTGTATCTATGTAGATATGTACATATATTCGAGGGAGGAGTTGTTGTTTCTCTGCCACATTTCACCGCCCAAATAGATTAAAAAATAATCACCATTTCGGTTGTATTTTAATGGTTCACTCTGAGACTTGTGTATGATTAAATTTAGTTTATTTAAACTTTTATTGTTTTGAGGAGACGTTGCGTTTTTTCCAGTATAATCACAATTAATTGTGCTTTTTGCTAAATTAATAACTTCGTTTACATTTGATTGTGTTTTTAGATTTCCATCAAATTTAACAACTTTCAATCTATGTAGATGCATGCTTCTCAATTCATAATATTATTTTATTATTGGCTCAATTAGATCAGATCTTACACAATGCATAAAATTATAATAAATACAAGTGTAAATAAATATAAAAAATTACAATACATAAATCAAATAAAAGTCGTTGTGACAATGTCAATCAATGTAAAATATGTCATATTTTATTGACAAACCTCCGTGTTTCACTTTTTTATGTTATTTCCCAACATTCTGTGCAACATTCCAAAACAGCAAAACAAAGTAAAAACGGCGCCCACAGCAAAAAGCCAGCGACAAATAAAAGGAAATGTCCGAGGTTTTTCCACATTAAACGAGGATCAATAGATTGAGCGCAAAGTGTTGAACATCGATCACGCATCCATAACTGAGGAGCTTGCCTTAATGTCATAAGATAACAATCACCAGCAGCCTCTCTGCATTCGTTAAAAAATTGCCTTCTGATCACAAGTGGGTCGTAACGATAAGAGCCAACATTCCACGGAGATGCAAAATCTCTGGGTGCACATGCGTCATATGCAAGATTTCGACCTCTATAAACATTACTATACACTTTTGATCGGTTCTTAATCCATTTAGAATATGAGTCACACTCATTTCTGGGCGAATATTCCTTTTTGCTCGCAAAACATGGGATGTTGCATTCTCTTTGGTTCACAGTTTGTTGACCTGTTCCTGTGCGGATACGTATCTGCCTAAAAACGCTTAATAAATTTGGAAAAAGATGCTTAAATTTGTAACTTGGCATGTCTTTCAATATCCTAATTTTCTCCACGGAACATTTTATTTTATTTTCTTTATTCGCTTTACTTTTACATTTTTCGCACTTTTTACACTTCGCACCTGAAACAAATAATATTTTTTTGCGTTCTCTTTGTAATTTCGCCGCAGCTTTTGAATCCAATTTTGCTTTTCGATCATTATGTTTTTTGATTTTTTGGATCTCTAACTTTAAAATCTTTTCTTTTTGGCACAATTGCCTTTCTCTGAGTGCTAATTTTATTTCTCTTCGCATCAATTCATTGTATTCATCGGTTGTAGCTTTTTTACTATTTATACTGTTTTTACAATATTTAGAGGTAGGCATAATTGAACATAATTTTTACTGTAAACGTGATGAAAACTTTAATTCATTTTTACACGTTTTATCAAAACATGCTGTCTCCAAACCCTAATGGTACTAAGATCACCAATAAGAATGAAGAATGTTATAGTTATTTTTGACCAGGCTTAGCATATTTTTTTTATTTAATAACTTTTTCCTTGTTTATAACATTTTACTTTATTTGATAAACACATCAATGATTAGTTCAATATTTACGTATTTGGACAGGTGTCCATTAGACATCATGCACTTTGTCATGCACATTCACAGCGTAAAAGCATAAATATATGTCTTGGTACAACTATTTAATTTAAACCTCCTTCGGTATTTGAATCAGCTCTAGTAACTTTTGTACCTGTGACTTCGTCTGCGTTGAATATACCTTAATATAAATCTTTCAAAGAGAATAACTTATTTGAGAACATACGATTTGAAATAAATTAAGCAGGCACAACCTACCTTGATAACCGCATCAAATTGCATCTAGTAATTTTAGAAAAGTGCGCAAGCAAATAGATAAACGAACAACAAGGCTAAGTTGAGTTATTTTAATTTGTCTTACTATATCTGTATCGGGCCTCCTTTATATGTGGTAAAAGTTATACCTTAGTCCATTACGCTGATCAGTGTGGGTTAGCGGACTACACAGCTAAGAAATGCCTAAGAATTCGTAGGTCTACAAGTTCATCGCGATGTTTCCTTCAAAGTATGTGAAGATTTTATTGTGAATACACACATAGCTCAGAAAAATGTGTGATTGACCACCGGGATTTTTGACTCTACCGCGCGCCTATACCTCGAGGCCATCACTACTTATTGCCTTATGTACCTACGTATAAAAATCTCGGCAGTCGCGGGTTGAAACCCCAGGCATCCACCTCTGACTTTTCGAAGTTATGTGTGTATTCACAATAAATTATCACATACTTTAACGGTGAAGGAAAACATCGTGAAGAAATCTGAACACCTCAATGTTCTTAGGAATTTCTTAGGTGTGTAGTGCGCCAACCCGCACTTGGCCAGCGTGGTGGACTAAGGCCTAAACCCTCTCAGTTGTAGAGGAGACCCGTGCCCAGCAGTGGGACGTATTTGGGCTGATATATCTATATCAGCATTCAAGATACTCAATGTACGAAAAACCTTATTTCTTGGAATTTGTTATTTTAATAATAAGTTATAACAATAATAATTTAATGGTCATTATTTATATTTTAAACCATTTCAACTAGTTGCTACAAATGTGTAACCGTGTGGGCAGGGCTGGGCAAAATACATGCTTTGCTTTAATTGAAATACAAATTACAAAATACTGTATCGCAAGTAATTAAAATACGAAATACAAAATACAGTATTTTAGCTATTTTTAATTGAAATACAAATTACAAAATACAAAATAATGCATATTTATTTGTTTTAGAATATTTTTTTTTGAAGGCGGTTTTTGTTTTGTTATTGCAGGTCCTGATGAGCACAAACTTAATACTAAATGAAGGCTAAATGTATTTTAATAAATGTATTTTAAAGCCTCGAGTATTTGAAATACTAATTACAAAATACTTCGGCTTCACGTATTTGAAATACAAATTACAAATTACATTTTAAGAAAGTAATTAAAATACAAATACAAAATACGTATTTGTATTTCAATTACAAGTAATTCAAATACTGCCCAATCCTGCGTGTGGGCGGGAAGCGAATTATTTTTTATCGTTTATTATTACTAGTTCACTATACTATTGTCCTCCTACATAGGCTTAGATGGAACGGCGTCTATTAGTTGATAATAATCGGAGTTGGAAGACGCACGGTTCGCGTGGGACCGAGTTCAGTCCCCAGGTCATAGGTCCACTAACACGGAACGAAGAAGTTCCTACCATACAATACGCCTACGCCCTACTCGTTTTGACACGTACAATATATATTTTGTACGTGTTTGTAAACTGAATACCGCCATAACACTTTCTTCTCATAAAATGCTGCTTAATTTATGTTGCCTTTCGTTATGTAGTGGCTTATTTTGATTATGTATTGTAATATCAATGTTGACAGTTTTGTTTTCTTTTTGTTATAACCATTTAATGACTTTATTCAATTCCTATAAATGAAAAATTTACTTAATTTAATTATTTATATTTTAATAAAAATTAAGTTAGTAGGCTAGTAAATCACCTATTCGTAGACCTTGTTAGTAGATTTAGAAGAACTTATAATCGGTAACAAATCGTAAAATATAGATTTAAAACGGCATACTGAAAGTGCTTTCATAAGAGTAGTCAGACAACTGCGACAAGCAGCGGATCGTCTAAATATAAATACTTAAAAGAATAAAACTTTCAATTTCTATCTTTGCTATTTCAATTTAAAATTTTGTTATGTTGTAAATTATAAAATTTGGCAGAGCCACAACAATATTTTATTATTCTAATTGTGAGACCGTTGAATTATACACCAGCCTGAAAAACGAATAGCCGTAGATTCGATGCTCGTACGAGACAAGTAGTTTTGTGATTTAGGAGTACCAAATTTTTCGAGCCGGGATGTTTTTGAACGTCACAAGCCTCTCCTAGTTTCGTATACCAGGATACAACACTGAGCTCGAAATTAAATTATTCGAGTATCCAATAAACGGTAGAGAAATATATGAAAAGCACTCATTGTATTTCATATCACCATCAAAATTCACGTTACTAATACTCCAATATAATCGGTATTTATTGACAAAAAGCATTCTGAAACGACACGATTTGATAAAGTGCAAATGTGACTGTTCGCTGTGCCGCATCTGATCCAGACGGTTCCGAGTACATGAAAGCGGTCAGTGGCACCGCGCGAACCCCAGTGTTCGACGCGCCGGGTTCCTGCGCCACCGCTGGGAAGGCGCTAGCTAACTCACGAGAATGTCTGCGCATGTCCTTTGTTAGGTACTAATAATCACAATCCTGTACGTCGCAGCTGCGGGAACCATTTTGCTCCTATCTGTTTTAGGTATATTCTCTTATATAGGTACTTGCGCATTTAGATGTAGAAAAACGCTGATAAACTGTTGATAGCATTGAATGTTATTCTTTCTAGATGACGATATACTTGCTGTATTGTAATAATTAGGTACTCTAAATTCGTTAGATAAAATATAAATAAATAACTTATAGGTTCTCATTGTTTCCTTATAAAGAATAAATCACAAATCGTGAATAAGGCTCTTAAATGAAGACATTAACTAAGTTCATATCGATGTAACAGTTTTTAAAACAATTAAATATTTTTCAGTCATGTGAACTGAATTGTCTACCGTTCTAAATACCTAGAACAAAGGCAAACTGGCATGAGCGTGGTACTTTAGACCTTGAGATTAAGCGAACCGCGAGAATTGTGAACAAAAGATGCATTTGAAAAGTAAATTCATTTACACTGCTATAATTCGATTGTGCTACACAATCGCGCTTTTACAGTTGATGTGTATCTGGCGTTGTTTATCTTAATTGGCTTTTGATGCCTTTTAAAACTATTATCTACTTTATATATCTAGTACTATGTTTAGCACTCCCAATGCATGTATAGAACTGGTTTCAGTCTAGGTACTCGAAGAATAAATGTATTGCACATACTGGTCATACTACTGCTAACTCGACTTCTCTATGTTTCAAAGACTTTCTTGAGGTTTCATCAATCCATCGAAACAATTTTAAGAGGAAAAATGTTATATTTCGTACTTATTCTAATTATAAATGTAGACAGACAACATAATTCAGAATAATAATTCAAAATGTTTTAATAGATACAACTAAAAAATTGACGAATTACGTGAACGAAAACTAATTCCATTCAAAATGTAATTCAATCTAGCCTACAGATCAGTAGCGGTACTTCAATGAAAGCCCAAAAGCGTTACACGTTAATTGTGTAATATATAGTTTATAATTGTTTGTGGGGTCAGGATATTCTCATTTATATGTCAAATTGCTTTAGTTAAATAAAGATTCAAAGCTTAAATATTCTATAGAAGTGCCGCCACTGCTATAAACATTATAGCATTTGTATAGAATACGTGACCAAGCCCTTAGCGCACTAACGAGACAGTATGGAAAAATCACCAATACTAAGAAAAACATCCATTAACCTATGCCTTATCCAAGAGATCGATGGATTTCCTGCATCGTTAGGTCAGCCGTTCTGACATCGGGAGCGGCGGAGCAGCCGCCGGCTGTGGAATAACAGCAGAATGTCTCGCGACATCGACCGACGTGCACGCTCCGACACCGGCGCCCGCGCACGCACGCACGTCTCCAAAACACTGGACGAAAATTCTCATTAAATTAGTGCAAAGTGTATCCCATCGGACGAGGCCAAGCCAACTCCTCAGGTATTTAGAGTGACGTGTTACAAAACAGGTTTCTAGAATATCGCGAAAGTGCTACTTCAAAATACCGGTATCAAGAATCAAACCTGAAATCTCTGGAAGCTGTTGTAAAAGTTATTTTTGGTGAATATCCGTTTTGCGTCTAATTTGGTTTACGTTGCGACCGAAATAGAATGGTCATTTAAGGTATTCTAGAATGTTGTGTTGTTATCAGTCGAATATATTATTCTTAAGGGTACTTAAGTATATACTCTTATGCATCACTAACACATTTGCTTCTCTTTCACAGGGCAAAAGTCACAACATGGCGAACATCCAGCTTATCTGCCTGGTCGTCGCAGTTATAGGTAAATGTTTACACAATAAATACTTACACCGCTTTATCGTCTCCACTAATCTGCTCAATATTTATAGTCCTCGATGCTAACCGTTTTTAATCGATAACATACTTAGAGGTGAACTGATAGGCAGTAACACCAATATAAAAGAAGCTAAAAAAACTCTCCCATAGCAATTTCTTATGCAACTCCAAAAAAGGAGTAAATACATAAGTGCACTTGCATCTGTATCCATGAATACCCATTACACCTCTGCCAGCCCAGGCGGAGATGTATTTTTACACGCACATTTCGCCAGCTGCGTTTTTATTTTTTAAGTCTCGTTTGAAAAGGGCTGATCCCATTGCTGCTTACCGAGCACATTTAAAGATTGCATACCGCTACTGGATTTTCTTAATGAAAAAAGCCAATAACACTCTGTACAGCCCGGGAGTCGAACGCAAGGCCTCTCGATCGCACGCGCTTTTTTTTTGCCTGGACAGGCGCCGAGGCAGAACGATATACATATTGTAACACCTTGCTTTTGTAGCTACGATTCTAATTGTCACTAATTAAACTTAGCCGATATAACTAAAACATTAACACAAATAAGCTGAAATCAAAGATGGACGCAAATTATCTCTACAATAAACATACATAAGTTTAAAGTTAATACCCGACCCGCCATAAATAAACTACAAGACTCTACTGGATAAGTGACAATCGATATGAACTAAAATTGAGAACTGTCATCAACGTTATTAACCGAAGAAGTATTATACACGAACTACTGCATTTCTTAGTAGGTAGGTACCTCGAGTAATGCACAATTTTCTATACTAAATTTTGGGCTAAACGAATGTTAATAACATTATTCATGAACAAATCGATTAATGCCTTGTGTGTAATATAAATGAAACATAATAACGGTTTTATTTATATTATTAGGTTCATCTATAAATTAGATAATGATTTAGAGATTAAGAATTATAATAGCATAATGACATACAGTCAACTAGTTAGTAGCTTATAATAAGTTATTTAAGTGTCTTTGCGAAACGAACACTGAGCAACTAACATTTAGGTTGTACCGAATTTCTTATTATTATGATGAAATAATTTGTTTTAAAAAAAGCAAACTGCCACTTTTTAAAAGATCTAGATTAGATAATTTAAACTTCTTATTAAAATTTTATGTGAAATTAATACAGGCTCAAGTCAAAATACGTTGACAGCTATCATCGAAGAAAAAAAACTCAATTATAATTTCCGCGTTAACGATTTTTTTTGGCGTACTTACAACAGATAAAAATATTTCTTACTCTTACTCTTCTCGGCACTTACTTGAGTCCACACTATCATTAGGTACCTCAATTCTTTATAAAACGACAATGATTTACGATTCTCAAAAATAATTACAACAAACCCTGATCTAATGACAATTTAATGATATATAATTTAAAAAATGAACTCAATTCATAGAAATATATCATTGGGGATATGAATCATTTCATTGTTAAGGATACTTTGTGACAGCCGCAAGAAAACCCATACGAATGCTAATTACTATCGTGTGTGATCTCAGATACAAAAAGTACTAGTACAGTGTAACGTAACGTGATTTACATAATGATTCACCGCCATCTCAGGTGTCTGTCAATGAATACGTTCTCGTTTGCTTCGCCGTGACCTTTTCATTTTATTTCAATTTAACGGTTCGCGTCATTTATGTTACATTGTCATAAAATACTGCCCAGATTAAATTCCTGTTAATTTTTCAATTGCTAATCATTGTAGGTTAAAAACATTGATCTTCGTAATTACGAAATAATTAGTATCTATATTAATATCTTTCAACTAATCAGCAGTGGATGCGGTTTCTCCCTCTTTAGATGTCTGTGAAAAATGTCATTGGTAATGAACTTCAACCACTTAGGTGGATTTATATTATGAACGAAGAATTCGTCAAACGAAATTCCGAAGAATTTCATTCGCCTTCCACTTGAAACTCTACTATCTCTAATTTGAGTAAGTATACAGTAAGTATACAGGCTGTTGGGTGTATTTAATTTATAATTCTGACTCAATACTAAAGAAGGTACAAGTTTCATATCCTGGGTATCAGATACTATTATATACCTACTATTAAACTAAAACTGATATATTATGTGGATAACTTATGCAAAATCTTACGTATAACAATAAGTTCTAAAATTGTACAACGAGTAATAGGCAGGTATAATTAAGAAGATCACCATAATGCGTCACCATAAAGGACATGAGTCAGCAAATTAGAATCATGAATGTTAACAGATCCTTTTTATCTTTTCTACTCTAAGCAATATTTTTTACTTTCATTGTACTGACTTATTGGTTGAGAATAAGACGCAATCGTTTATTCATGTGATCAAAATCGATATCAATCGAAATCACAAACACTTTCTATTTGATAATTATATAAGTAATTGTTACATAATAAATTATAATCATTGCTTTCACCCATACTTATTCACAGATCGATGTGCATTCACCAAATTGGTGTCGTACAATTATAATCAATGACTAAACGGTATAGGTACCTACTGCTAGATTTTTGTCTTTTGATTGACTTAAGTTCTTAGGTGTGTAGTCCGCCAACCCGCACTAGGCCAGAGTGGTGGACTAAGGCCTAAACCCTAAGGACTAAGTTGGAGAGGATGCCCGTGCCCAGCAGTGGGACGTATATGGGCTGATGATGATGATGATGATTGCCCTAACCTCCAGTTAATCACACGATAACCATAAAAAGTGATAAAATTTTATACGTCGTAGCTTCCCGTAGCTTTACATTGGTAATAAATAAGTTTATAATATTTTTTTGGGTCTAGTTGAAACTTATATCACACTTTCATCTTACAGCGGCATCAACTAATTTAAAAAGAATTGACACTATCAACACTATTAAATTACTTATTGGCCCTGAATAATGTGGATATTACGTTTCACATTTTTATATTGATACCCAATTTTGATTGTAACAAGTGCATTCTCATAATGAATTATTGCTTAACCCTACCCGAAAACCATATTTAGTATCTACAAATATATGGCTTTATTATTTTCAAAGGAATCGATTGTACAAACGAACTTTAAATAAGGAAGCAACGTAGAAACGAACGCATTTGCCCTTAAATACGTCTTTAAAGACCTCGCCTCATTAAGTATTGGTGACAATGTTTAAATGATTACATTGAGGACTGGCGGATGGCCAACTCCGGAATGTGATAAAAATCTTACCTTTCCTACAAGGTCCACATACATACCTCATATTATAATTTTGCCTTGTCAATTCTAAAGCCGCACTCTTGTTAGTTTACATCGATCAATACTAAGTGACAAGCCGGCAAGAGTTTTCTAATACCATGTAAGTGTTTCTTTGTCGACTTGGTGTCATTGCCGCAGGGGTAAAAATTCTCTTGCCTCATCAAAACCATTGTCTCTATATGCCTTTGGCGTCGGAGCCACACATTTTGTAGTCCAAAAACATTTTTTTACGTAACAGACGAAATAAGGAATAATATTTGATGAATTTATCTATTCAGGTTAAATTCATAACGCTTTCCACGATCTAAAAAAATAAAAATATACATATCTGAAAGTGCAAACAATGATAATGTGTTTCTGGTACGCGTTCAAAAACGATAAAAACGTGACGGAATGAATAAGTGGAGAAGGGATCCGATGTAAATATTTCCTTTCTCGGTGTAGGTCAGCGGTTCAATGCAGATTAATACCTAAGTACATGTATCGAAGCAGAGTTTCCTGCCGTTGCGTTGGTACTTTTGATATAACATTTATTTAAAAAACTATTTTTAAAGGTGAGAATCGAATTGCATGTTAGGCAACCTTTCGTGACTTACATAAAGTTTAAGGCAAACGTGAGTTATTAAAAGCCGTAGAGCTAACATTTTTTTAGTTTAACAAGCGAAGCGTAATTTACACGAATACAATGTTGAAGTCAACCGTTGAATTAAGTAAATTGCTCTGTTCGTATTTCCTCATTTTATATCTGAACCAACTAGAGATAATATCTCGTCTTTAATAGACCAGTCTAATATTTCCCAAAACTGTCCTAAATCAAAACCATGAAAGCGGTTTAAATGTTTTCCTGAACATTGATTCCAAATAAACTCTAAGAAAATATTCTATTTTGTTTTGTATTTGAAAATTTAAAAGCTTTTGTAATTCAATAAGCCTTATCAATAACATTTAAACAAAATGAATGAAGAAACGATAGCGTTTCTCATCAAACCAATGATCTCGTATTATTACATAAATGGTTTCTCAAGTCCAGTTGGAGTAGACAACAATAAAGAAACTTTGAGAGTCCTTCGTGCATCCGGAGTCCGGCGAGTCTTGTTAGAGATAACAAAGCACTTAACCAATTTACGGCCGCTCTAAGCTAAAATTCATGTCTATCCAAATGACTCAATGTTGTAATGACGCTGTTGCTTACAAAATACACTTGGTAAATACTTTTATTACTCATGTACAAAAATATCCAGTTTAATTTTAGTTTCTAAATGAATCATCGAATTTACACCGAAATCGTTTTAAGCGAAATCGATTTGATGATGTACGGTAATGTAAGCCATTAATGGTTTAATTGAACATACTAAAAATATAATATAAAAACGAATACTTGTGTTGAAAGTGCAGGATAAGTTTTAATTATTATCACAAATGAGACGTAACTAGATAAACTAAAGCCTCTGAGGCTCAACTGAATAGAGAACATGCTGTGGAGCTAGAGGCGTTGGACTCAATTTCATATTTGTGACACTGAAATCTCATAGTTTTTACTAGCCATGGCACAAGACTGTGCTATAGTATATTTAAACACTCAGAACCAGTGTTCAAGTGAATTATGTTAATGACGCATATAATAATTTACAATGTAATCGAATGTTTTCGCGGTGCAGAGGCAATCATAAAACCATACCTATTGTGGTAGAGAAGAAACATTGTTCTACTACTAGTGCATTGTCCCAGACGTGATAAATAGCATACTTATCACTATTTAACGTCATAAACAGTAGTTCCACCGTCTGATAAATCATATTTTATTTATGACTCATACTTTACGCGTAAATTAAAAAAAACTTGACTATCAGGAAATTCGCACGTCACAATTTTCCGCGTTGCATGGAGGCATTATATCATTACTTTGTCCAGTATAAATTAGTGACGCAAAGGTCAAAAAACCGGATGGAATTAAACCAGTACGCTGCGCTAAGTCTCCTGCGAAACAATAATTTATCGTGTTTCCTTTGTGCAACTCACGATGATGACACGAATCAGCAATGTTCTCAGTTTTTTTTTTTTTGCAAAAACCTAGGATTTGCTTTTTTCTTTTCAGTTCTATTAAAATAAAATACCAACATTAATCGGAAGATTAACATTGATATTTCTCTCTAAATTTTATAAGATAATTATAAATATTAAATAACCTGCTATACCTACCTCTTCCATAGAAATAGAAAAAGTTTTAAAGTAACTAACAATTTTTTGTGCATAAGATAGTTAAAAATGTATACCTACACGCGTTACCAAGGAGAAATATAGCACACAAATTATTTAGAAAAGATACCTAATTTACATTAAGTGTCAATGAAATTCCGAAACATAACTAGAAGTTCCATTGGATTTCTTGAAAATCTCTTACACAAAACTTTAATTTTACATTTTCGTTTTGGCATTCTAAGTATTTCTTATTGGCATAGAAATTTGAACCTCAAGTTTTTGGGGGTAAACCCGTGTACCTATGGACCGATATGTTTCTAATAATGTAAAGATCTAAATGAAATTTAGAGCTTACAAATCAAGACCAGGCTACGGGAGATGTCAGCATGGGGCAAAGTTCACTAAAATACTATTTAATGTCTGTGTCCTTCGAAGTTTCTACCATATGTATATATTCCTTGTGTATTGATTCATTGCATATAAATTTGCAACCATAAAAGTCAAGATGTCATCCGGTGTAGTGGATCTATGGTATTGAATCCATAATAAGTTGAAGTAGTTTGAATGACATTAATTAAATTTACCTTTACAAAACTACATACATACATACATAAACTCACGCCTGTATTCCCCAAAGAGGTAGGCAGAGGTGCATTTCTGCACCCACATTTCGCCAAGTATGTATCATTCCCACGTAATAGGGGGCGAGCCTATTGCCGTTTTTCGGGCACATTTCCAGACTCCGTGCTATTACCGAGAATTTCCTAATGAAAAAACCCAATAACACTTTGCCCGACCCGGGAATCGAACCCAGGACCTCTAGATCGCACGGCACATACTTGTACCGCGAGACCACGAGGCAGTCTACAACAAAACAAAACTGTATCTATAAAAACTAAAATAAGTATATTGACGTAAAGAAATCGATTGCATGCGGAAGCGTAGCCCTTCCGCGAAGTGCCGTGAGAAACGAACACCAGTTATATTTATTTATGGTCTTTAGAAACAAAGTGGAGTGTCCAGACACACTAAAGTGGTTAACAAACAAGTTGGGCAAACAACTTCTGACGGAATAATGTCGACGGTCATTACCGCTACGGCGCTAACTATGTTTTATCGCCGAACGATCCAGTTACCAATAATAATGCGCTGTATTTGTTAACAATGAATGAGCACGGATATGTTGCATGTAATTACGACAGGACGTTGCAGTTTGAATAATAATTGTATAGGCATTTATTAAACATCTAAACAGTAGCATCGGCGACGGACCGGCCGCGACAATAACATACGACACCGACAATTAGGTACTCGCAGTGACGGATTAAACCATACAGTTTGATATTGTTAATTATAGAACAGAAAACCAGGCCTTGTCCTGTGACCCAATTTGATATTATATTTGCATGTGTATGTATATAATGTTGTAGGTAACAATTAAATAAAATACGACAGAACTGCCCCGTGGCGCAGTTGGCTAGACACCAGCTTGCGAAACGAGAGGCCGCGGGTTCGATCCCCGCACCGAGACAAATGTTTGTGTAATCGACAAATATTTGTTTCGGGTCTGGGTGTTTGTGAGACCGAAAAGTCTCTCGTAGTTTCTGATATCCACGACACAGGACTTGTATCCTAGTGTGGGGTCAGAACTATGTATGTGACTGTTGGGTGTATTTATTTATTTATTTATTAGGACAGAACTAATACTCATACCACATCCACTACTCATTAAAGTGTAATTACAAACATGAAAAAGGGTGAAAAGAGTTCAAGTAAGATGTATGTATCTCGGACGTATCCTCAACACATACCTATGTATGCTAATTCGTAATGTGATGCAGCTGATTTGTCTCTTTTAATACTTTCACTCGTTAATACGAGGCAAGCAAACTATCTCCATACAATCAATGAGCACAGCAATGACTCATTCGATTATATCCAGACATTTAGTAAAATATTACTGTCTTCACTTTACGTTAAGTACCAAAACCGGATTTCAGACCGTTAAGTACACATTTTAAAGCTGCGCCTGACCCACTAATTTAAGAGCACGCCTGACCAACGACGGCGAGAATGTTTGCATTTCGATAACTCCGGAGTGGGCTGCAGTTTGAATTCTATTAGTTAACATCGTAAATATTAACTAATGGCACTTCTGATAACGGTACTACAATTCATAACTTTCACATGAGCCGTGTAAATTGAATTAGAATTGAAGTTGCTTTTATATTTATACTCATCGACATCTTTACAGCCTTTGTACGTATAATCAATTATTCAAATAATCCCGCTAACTTGCTAACAATTTACCTATGTGTTAATATTTTTTATTATACGTGAACAGTTATTGCAAATGTGTAAAAATGCGATTTGGCCTCGTTTTGTAAATTGTTAAAAATAATTAAAGAATGTTTCTTCAACAATAATTACCGTACCTATATACTTGATTTCCTTGGCAAACTCAAGACCTGCGAGAGAGCTAATTACTAATTTACGCGATCCTCACGAATGTGCAAATCTTGAGCCACAGACTGGTGACTACTTGAAACTTATTTTAAAATCATTGCTTCCACAGGCTGTTTAGTAGGTAAGTACACTTTACACTTTTCATGAATTTCTTTCCATTACAGGGGTGAAATTATGCATCGGTCAAAGTACTGACTCAGCAAAATCGGCAGAAAGTTTGCCCACTCTTGCAAAAGAGGTCGAAGATAACAGCCGTTACAAAACCTTGGAAGCCAATGTTACGATGTTGAAACTTCTCGTCGATGATAAAGATGGAGTGAGCAGGTAAAACTTTTAAACACAATCTAACAAGCCGTTACAAAGTTATTTTCACATCAAACTAATGCCCTTCAATTCTAATGTACATTTTATTAGACAGTTACATTCAATCGTATGGTGTTTTAAAGTACTCAGTAATCTCAAAGTCGTGAGCATCGTATCGAGCTCTCAAAGACAAATATAAATAAAAGTTAACGCGAACAATAAAATACGCGTGAAATCTAATGCTTTGAAAACCAGTCACAACTTGACTTCACAACTGTATGTAGTAACTCTCTACTTGTAACAAATTGTTACCGTTCATAATTGATGTCCAGCACCTTTACTAATTACTGTGTTGTTTATTTATTAGACTTTAACGCGAACCGATTTCTATATATTTTTGTAGCACAGGTAGATCCAAAACTGAAATTAGTTGTAAGATTCATAGAAACAAAAAATATGCCTAATCATTTAATATGCCAACACTTTTAGGTCTGAAGTATTTGATATGCTTCATTCTCGTGACGAGAACCCGGATCATATGGATCTACCTATTTTTCCAGAGGATGAAGAAGATGCCAAAACTGATGTACCACTAGTCCCTGATTCACAAGCAGAATTCTTACAAGGTTTGTAAAACAGAATTTTTAGGTTTTTTAAAAGAAGCATTTTATTAAGGAATGGTAATTTTATATCGCCCTGCTAAATACTTTGCAACTCCGCAGTTTTTTACGCGAACATTACATTTTGTATTGGTTCACCTTGTAAATATTTGAATACTTTAAACAACATATAATATTTATCCGCTGTCTGAGCAACACTAAAACAGAAAGCTTCATTTTTAATTCTGTTTTCAGACTAAATTACTGGAATATTCTCTCTGGAGAGGTGATATCACCTCCCACTAGGATAGGACTACGATTCTAATAGGTACGCGGCCGCTGAGATTGCATCTCGACCGCGCGTGTAATCTTCGAGACCAATAAACTCGTTTATTGTTACCATTTGCTAATTTTGATTTTTATGTTTCATCTTTTCAGGTCCAGAGAATATGGTTTCGAAAGATACACAGAGAACGCGGTTTAAAGCATCGCGCACGGAGCCAGTCGGTGCCGCTGCGGTTATTATGGTAATTGTCACTTGCAGCATCGTGTGCCTGGCTTACACTGCCCTCATCGTATGGAGAAGGATATACTTGTAAGTTTAATATCAAGCATATTACAAAAACTATATGCCTAAGTCTTTCATTTACTGCTCAGCTTATACTAGCGACTGTTTCTGGCCTTTCCACACATAATGCGGGTTGGAAAACTCAACAGTTTATTTAGAGATGCTCAGGTATACTCGTACAAGTCTCCTCGACAAAAGTACACGTCTTGTGGCTGATGATAATGATAGTATACTTAATACTCGTAACATTGTGTACCTTTCTTATCCCGACACAAACCCGCAACCGATTTGACAGTCCGATCCAACTCATTTGCCATAAATTACAAAACAATCGATACCTAATCGCCATAATTACTCCTGGTATTTACAAATAAGATCAGATTCAAACTGAAATGTTTACAAAATAAGGGCCTTCCGAGTTTATATTTGGACAAGTGTGAACACTAACGAGGCAATAAACAAGAAGTTCGCATGTTTTCTGTTTATTTACGTACAGTTGAGTAATCGTCTTAAAAGAAATACATAAATAAAATAAGTTTTAAAGAAAAAAACGACAATTGTGAGAAATTACATTTGTCACTTGTGCGCTAGTATAAAACGCTATTGTGTGGGGTAACTCGATACTCTGGTCCGGGGCCCCGCTGCGTAGGAAGCGGTCAACTGCGACGGAAACCACGTTCGCGCGCCGTGAATACACCCTCAGAGGAACTCGGGAGGTCGCGCATACGAGTACAATACTTTATAGCCCGTTTTATTGCATTTCAATACAGACGCTTTCCTTCCACCCACCTTGTTTATAGGCAATATGTGGGAAGAAAAAACAGCCAAACAATTTTTTTATAATCTCAACTGAAATAACGACCGAGTTTTATACCCTATCAAATATAAAACACCTGATCTTGTTCATAACGCAATGCATTTAAACGTGTAGCGGATTCTAGGTTTATGAGTTAAGTAATCGTAAATAAATGTTAATTTATTATTATTTCAGGAAGCGGAACGGATTGAAGCACGAGTTATTAAGAAATGAAGAGACCGTGGCTGAAACGAGAATAGAGGTAGATACAACAAAATAATTTGTTAGAAATTATTGTGAAAGACGAAAGTCTTGTGCTTCAAAAACTTAAAAAATTGTCTTGTCGACTTCAAATTCTATTATTTTGGACGGATTTTTTACAAGTTCTACACTTGCGCTTACCGGGTGCTGGGTACAAATAGGATACATTCACTAGACTTCCTCTGACAATCGGTATCTACAATCTTCCAGACTGTTTGTTTTTTTAATTATTGCGGTATTTTAGAAATCTACAATAACATTATGATTAAAGATAATAAAATTCAAATTTCTAATGTCTATCTCTGTAGCAATAGAAAGTGTTCTAAATTGAGACTCCATTCATTGCGAAGTTATTAATGCGATTACAAAGGCAGATAATGTTACTTTGAAGACATTAGCATTGAGAACATTAAACGATAGTGTTACTGTTTTAAGTGTCTCATTCAGTTCCGATAAAAAAAATGTAATTGTCTGCCTTGTGTGCCGTGCGAACTAGAAGTCCTGGGTTCAATCCCCGCATCAAAGAGTTATTGGAGTTTTCTATTAGCAGATTTCTATGAGTAGAAGTCGGAAAAACTGACCTGAAAACAATTAGTGAAAAGTGGAGTGGAGTTGAGGATACAAGCGTGAGTGTATAATTTGCATGTTACCTAATAGTTATTGTTCCTTCTTATCGTCTTTGTTTTTTTTTCCAATCAGCCCCCAACGCGTCGTGTACCTTTTTTTACCCTCTTACCGATCCATCCATCCCTTTTTATTTACAATGGAAATGATGTGCAACTGTAAGTGTGTAAGTGCTGCGTCGTACAGATAAAGGGCATGTAAGTAGGTCTCAGAAGAGAAGGAACTCTCGGTGTTCTGCACAACTACAATGGCATACCGAATAACGTACCTTATGTATATCTGGCATCATTATGCGTCTAATAAAGAATTTATTATAATTGTTTCTCGCCAGTCGTTGCCCTATATTCTATTGTTTATCTGGACCGCACGGTACTAACTATGGAGTAGGTACTATTGCGGTCACATAATATAATACTCCATCACGTAACGCGTTAAACCACATAGTAGGGTATCAATATAAAAAACTGACGTCTTTTTTGTGTATCCGGTGTCACTGTGTCATTTTTCTAAATTTATTCGTTCATGAAGAAAATAAAAAATTCAAATACAGACAATCTTAAACTTCTGTTTCATTTGGGTTGCACTGCATTTAATTTAGTGTTCTTTATTTTCAGCTGTGAAAGCCGTTGTAATCATCGAATATGCCACGCTTGCGACCGTTTCTTTATAATTGCTTTAGTCCAGATATAATAGTGAGCTAGAAAGCTTGAAGACTGATAAAATGGCTAGCATTATTTAGCTATTAAATACTTTCTTAGTGACTTCTTTTTTAAGTATGAAGTGTTTTTTCTTGCTGATGAAGTAATATTTCGTATTTTGTTAATGCTGTCTGTTGTCTTTCTAATTCGAGGAGCAATTTGTAAAACAGATTTACCTTTTGTGTTATTACGTCCTGCCTCGATTACGACACTTGCAATGGAATCCAACTATACCAGATAAACGCGTAGTAGCTTCAATATATGTCTTGTGAGAGACATGCGTCTTGTTTAAAAAAAAATACAACCGATTTTCTTCATTTGATCCCACATGGCCTCTACTTGCCACATTATTTCTATAATTACATAACTTAGTAAATATAAACGAGTGCCATACTGATATAGAGAACAATCACAATGTAAATCTTAGTCATTTAAAGTAAATAGATGTAATTATGATTGGCATGTTTTTATCGTGTTATTTATTCTTTACGTATTAAATTAAAACATGTCTGTGATGTGATTAATGTAAGATCATTTGGAAATATATTGAAATTATAAATCATTGTTCTTTTATTGTACCTACTATAAAACGTACCATATTTTGAAGTATTCTTTTATTATTAAGTAATTTTTTCTATATGTAATTGATATCTAATTGAAGCTGTTAAATGGACAATATTATTGTAGCTAAGTATAAGTAGTTTAAAGCATTATAATCATATGTCAGTCTAAATGGCATACTGCATAGTAATGTATAATTGCAGGAAATTCCTCATCAATGAGATTTTGTAATGTTGGAATTACTACCTACTTATTATACAGGGTGTAAACAGACCGTGATCGAAAACGATCGAAGAACGAAAGATCGAAGACAGGTAATAGTTACGGTGATAACGAATTACGCTAAAAAACCTTTTTTTTTAATACGTTTTCGTATTGACCATAATTAGTTTTTGTTTAAGATCACGGTCTGTTTACACATGTATAGTAATCCTTAAGTAAGTCCTTTCTATGGTTCTTAAGTCTTCTTGGCACAGTTTGCCACAAACACATGGCATGTTCAATGTGGTAAAACAAATATGTAAAAATGTCAGTGTATGGTTATGGGAGAAGGTATTTTGCATTGTATGGAGACAGCCATGTAAAGCAATAGTCACTCAACCTCTGATAATAATTGTATGATGTAGAGTCAAGGTAACTTCCGCAGTATATTTCATAAAATGTAGCATCTACTACGGGACTAATTAAATGATCCTTATACATACTTATACTTCATAAAGAATGAAAAATAAGAAAGGAATTGTTAAGCCTCTGGCAATTCAGCTAGCCGAATTTAACGTAACAACGGCGCCATTGTTTCACGTCGGTTTTCGGCTAGACACGGCCCGTCAAAACTTGGTTGATTCATTGACTATACAATATATCTACTAATAACAGTTTCCCCAATTTAATACAATTACAAGTCTGAATAATACTATTTTTCCTGTACACACTTGTAGGTATATGTTAATAACAAGTTTATTTTCCTTATATCAAAATATATAAGATTAGTCCCGTAGCGACCTCGATCGCTACTTACCGATATTGGTTTGTGTGCAGCAGAAACCCATTATCATGAGAGGATCCTGAATAAAATCACAGTTTTTGTAAATATCTTAACAATCCATTTTATTGCTAATTTGTTCATAAGACGTAATAAATACACTGATTAGGATTATTCCAAAACATGCAATAAAAACAAGACGAAAATGCAGTTACATAACTTAAAAAATACATAGTTGATCTTAGAAAACTAAATATTGTGTCAATTTAGTAACAATTTTTGCTACAATATAATCACATTATTTATCACTGGTATACTGATCTGTGTCATCTATCCCACAATGCCTAAGGGCCTAGCAATAAAGGCAGTAGGAACAATTAAATTGAGTAGTTTGAACTACTATATACCTATGTATAGTAGAGACATTAAAGAATTACACTAGTTTATTGTAACATTCAACTGCCTTATGCCAAAACCCTTAGTGGTAGTTTTAGATGTATAACCTACATTTTTAGTTGGTTGGCTTGTGCCTGACAACAACTGGGCCAGTGTTATCGCCAGTCTCCTTATTGTGAGCACCATGAGCACCGTCACAGTATGGCCACTAGAACATAACATAAATTATGTTTTTAATTACTCCGTGAGTCAGGTTTGAATATAAACAATTGTATTGTAATTTTAATTGGCATAGCTTCTGCAAGCATGTCCTTAGGTAATCGCATAATAAAGACAATAATTTGATAGAAAAAGTTTTTTATAATTTTTTTAAGGAAGGTTTGTTCATTGGTTGATTTAAAACTAACTGAAACAATAACAAATAGTGAAAGTCTCAACAATAATGCAGTAATCAAAATCGATTTGTAACAATAGAAAGCAAAACAAATTGTATAACTAAACTTTTCTAGGCAAAGTAGATAATTTTTCTTGATACAAGATCAAGATCTTTTGAAATGGCAATGAAAATTATACCTTGGAAACTGTTATTAAAGCCATTTGGTGCACTTGATTATTTATTAAATAGTTGTGGAAATAATTACATATAAATTAAAAAACAGGAAAATAACATATTGTGAATATTTTTGTTAAGTTATTTAAGAATATAATTAATATAATGTAACGTTAGACTTATGACTTAAAAAAAGTCATAAATTTGTATGTTTACATAAACTTGAAAGAATATGGTGTGATAAAATCATGTAGGTCATATAAAACACAAACAACATGTTGATAAGACAACTGATTAGATGTAGATAAAGCAGATGTTCAGTTGAAAAACACACCATTTGCATTTTGTAAAAAATTAATGGAAAATTAACAAATTAAAATAAGCTTTATTATTTATTCCATTAAGAATGTAATAGGAATTAGTAAAATATTTCCTTGGTAATGACCTTAATTTTGTACTTCATGGAAATTATAATGATAATCATCAATTAAGTTACATGAAATAATTTACCAAATTAAATGTCAATTAAGAATAATATAAACTATAACTACTAACAGAGGTAAGATTGGGACAATGTTTCAATTAGTAAGTTGGTTACAACAAATTGAGATACTTACATTTTTGCTTCTCCAACATCTGCAAAGTGAAGCCTTCTCAGTTATGTCCTCAATGTCAATAAAATCGACAACTTTATTAATATCCTTCCTAATTCCAGGATTTACTTGTCCATTCCCAGCTTCCCTTGCCTTTTTAATAGTTTGATATGAGTAATAAGAAATGCCCCCTACCACTACTGTAGGTGGGACTAAAGCCAACCAATCCTTGACTGAAAAAAAAAAATTGGTTGTTTATTAATATTATATTACATTTCAACTTATCTTAGATGTATAGCAACCACATAAACTCATAAACATTTTACATAATAGTGTCATCAGCATTAAAACTATGGATATCTGATAATGAGACATGTAATAAATTTTATTATACATATGTTTAACAGAAGTAAACATTTCATTTACACACATTAGTTTCACTTCACCATCTCCTAGTTCTAAGCCAATCTCCATTTTATAAATATATAAAATGACATGTCCTTCATTAAAAATGTAAAATTATTTATAACAGTGAAAAACATTGAACTAACAACTTAGTACCTACAGCATACAGCAGCTCACTTGAAAGTATGTCATTGAATCAAGGTAAAAAAATGAAAGAGTGGTTACAGTTATTTTATTTACAGTTAGGTATCTGAAAAACTGTTTAGTAACAAGCAACGATGTCTCTTAAATAATTTAAGTTATTAAGACAATCGTCGCAACAACACACAAAAAGTTGAGTAATTTGTAAAAGTTGTATATAAAATATAACCACACACTCTCGTTGGAATTCCCTTACAAAACTTATAACACATGGCAAAAGTTTTTCCTTACCACCAAGACGAAACCAGCCGCCGATGGAATCGGGTATCGGTAAACTAGCCAAGTAATTAGGAATGGTAACTTTCACAAGATTTGATACGATATACATTTTTTAAAGAAGGTATATTATTTCTTCAAAAAGTATTATTAACAGCAAATTTGTGTATGATTGAAATATTACACAACACAACCTTCGCAGCACAGTAGTAATAAAATGACTGTTCACTGTACAATTACATTTCTTTCTCCATTTTTACTACATTTTCTTGGAGCGAGAGGGTTAGATACATTTTTACGTTAAAAATGAATAACACTATTAAAGCAATGCTTAAAATCTACACAATACACATAAGTAACTAAATGTCATTTTGACATTTCGGCTACAACGGTCACCATTCTTGACACTCTTAAATTTTAATATAAATAAACTTTATATCGGGAAACCAAAACATCATATTTTTTATAAATAAGTTCTGTTTTAACTATTTATGTTAATGTTAAATAAAAATAAGTAACTCGATTCACCAAGTCGATTACTTTTGCATTCTGTTATATTTTACCACTAGCAATTCACATAAACTTCAAAATTGTTATTTATTCTGTGCTTGTCTCGCTTTGGTTGGGTGCGCTTTGCTTTTTATCGTGCGTTGTAATTATGAATATTTTCATTTTTATAATTGAGTAATATCCATTCGACGTAGTTCCTCATGTAGTTTTAATAAAGTGGTTTTGTGAAATCCTTCGGAGGATGCCAATCAATGCTGCTGTGTACTGAATATGGCTGACGAAAGACTAGTGGTCCTGAATCGTAGTGACAATTTGGGATTCGGGTTCTCTCTGCTTGGCGAAGCCGGTTTGCCACACGTTATTTACGAAATCGAAGAAAATTCACCGGCGGCTCGAAGCGGGGAAGTAAGTTTTTCGTGTATTTTTTAAATTATTTATTGATGAGCAGTATGTGCGCCTACCTACTTTATGTATTTGTTGAACCCAAAACGGACCCTATAAACAATTAAAAAATAAAGGTATCATAATATTTACTTTAGGGCGTATGTCTTGTTTGATTTTCAATATGGGTTTATTACGTCGGTTTTGTGCGAACAATAGTCATGTATTTTGAGATGAGTAATGTAAGACAAGCTAATCTCGAGTTTATTGACTATCGGCAATAATGCATCGATATAATTTACTCACCGCATTGACTTAAGAATCCATTAGTATGATAAGCACCTTGATGATGCCTTTGCACCTATTATGGTAATTTATACAACCAAAGTATAATTTCTTCTACTAATTCAAGTGTAATATCTTATCTTCCATCTAGAACACTTTCGTAATTTAATTGAGATCGACCATTTTTTACCCTATCTATATACTAGGCAAAACCATAACATATTTAAACATTATTTTATTTAAAATATAAAACATGAAAGTAGTTGTACTTGTAATCTGTTTTTAAAACTATCTAGAGTACCTGTCATAGAAAATTTAAATAAAATTGATTATATACAAACTAATTATTAAGAGTAGTACAACAATTTTCAATCTTTTATAATAATAAATATGCATTGGAATCATGGCCACCAAATTAGTTCTATATTGTATTGTGGATATACAATGATCTAGCTACTTACTACACATTACTACTGTACATTAATCAACATACCTTTAAATAATTTAATTTAAAATCTGCTTTTATTATTTACACAATTTTTCCAACTGCTAGAATCTTATTATTATCCTAAAAAAACTCAATGACAGTGTCAATAGCACCACAATTTTTATTTATTGTTATCTGTTCAGATATGTTAGCAATATTCACAGCATAAGAAATTTCAAATGAAACACTAAATCCACTATGTAATTACACCACCATAAAGCATCTACTTTTAATAGCACTAACCAGTCTGTCATCTATCCATGTCAAGGTGAATTTGTTTGCCTACCCATATAGTGCACTTAATTTGTTTACAAGTAATTAGATGCATCTCAAATTACTCACATTTACTTATAAAGTGTGAAATGTACCATGGCTTGGCCAGCTGTGCAGTGTGTTCCGTTTTATATTTATGCATAACCATTTTGGTCACTTGCTAGTTGATTGCCATGAGAATTGGAAATGTCATGACATAAAGCAAAGTAATTGTTTATTAACATTATTCACAAGATGACTTAATATTGCCATGAAGTTTATTGGAATTGTGTCAGCTACTTCTCAGAATAGTTTGTTTTGGGTCTGGCTGTTAATTGATTTCCTTTTTTTATTGACAAATTTAACATGTTACTTGAATACAGTTACAGACTTTTCTCCACCAATGTAATATTGATGTATAGCTTGTGTGTAAGATAAGAATAATCCGTCAAGCATTCTTTATTCTCTTGAATTATTAAATGTTTGTGTAAATAATGTTATAGATTTTCAAGAGCTATCGCCTAAAAAACTATTGTATGAATACTGTCCAACTATTTACAACACATATGTTGTTTACTCAGTTAGTTAGCCAGATAAATGTTAAAAGCATGTCAAATATCACATTGACATTCAGACAGCAAGAATAGTTTGTTTAATGATATCTGGCTATAATTTCTATTGTTAATCTCCAACATGCCAAGTTTGGCTAATGAATAAGAAATTAGCTGGACAAGTATAAAAATTACTGGATATTTTGATGAGTCTTAATGAGTTTTGTGGTAATAGGTAGTTAATTTACCTAACTTGTTTAAATTTTATTTAGATATTAATTGTTGAGAATAGAAAATTCTATGCTCATATAGATTAGGTTGTGCATAATTTTTTTCTTTGCAATAGCTTTTATGAACATCACACATAGGACCCAATTTTATATAAATAACCATTTCTAACTACATTATCCGAAGTTACTCACATTTATAGGCATAATTTGTAACACTTTTATAATGAAAGAACCACCTCAAGGGAATCATGTATTGTGTATTTGAAAATGTGGGGAAGCCATGTAAAAATATTTTTATACTATATGGCACAAACTTTTGCTCAAAATTTTCATTCACTTCAAATGTGAGAATTGTATAATTATAGTTATGACAGACGGTAGACATACCTGTGTTTCATGATCATTCCTCTGTAACCTATAATTTTTTCCCATATAAAAAATAGCCTATAAGTATATTTACAATCCCATCTATCATTGTACCATAATTCATAAAAATCAGTTACAATATTCATTAAAAATGTATAAACTCATATTTTATAACAATATTAATCAGTGATTTAGTTCTTCTAAGGAAACTGCAGAAACTCTATGATACAAAAAAAAAGTGTTATCAATGAAATTAAATGTATATTCGTGCCTTCGATACAAAATCAAACATTGTGGAGTGTCAGGTGTCAGGAGCTCTTCATAAACGGCTTCTACAACAATTAGCAACATTAAATTGTTGGAAAATATCGTGGCAGATGCTTTCTTGTATACACACATACCATTTTACAAATAAGCGTAGTTCAAATCTTTAAATAAAAATAGTGTTAAACAAGTGTATGTGAAAGGTAATTGAAACCATTTCTCTTAACATTAGCACTTAAATAACAAAGCCACAGACTTAACAGGTCAAGCTAGTTGTAAAGACTAATTTAGAAAATACACCTTTATAGAATGTGTAATTACCGAATTGCCGCAGTATCAACAATTAACTGATAAGAATGTACAAACTCTTTACAAAGAGTATTATTAGCACCCTGACATCATAAACGTTATTCGAGCCTAATGATTGCTATTAGACAAGTAACAACAGTTTGCAGTGGCGACTTGACGCCAAGATGACGCACAAGCCGTCCGTCGGCGATTGAATTAAATTCGCTCGCAAATGATATGAAGGCCGATTGATAGCCATTTCTTTTAAGTGAAACTGTGCATCCACACAGTCCTACAATCCAGCTCCCAATCAACCAATATCGATTCATTTCAATTATACCTAGCCAATGCCAGGAGGCACTACGCAGCAGCCACTATAGTGAAATACGTATAAAGTGAAATGACCGAAGTCAACTCGGGTACTTGGACCACCCTTTGATTCAGTACCATTAACCAACAACTACATACGTCGGTTGAGATGCACACAACCGAGCTAACAGGAACCACCCTTCCAAACATTAACGCTTGGACGAGTAAATGGGAAGTTAGACTTTTATGTGGATACACCGTAAAAATTGTTATAATTTATGCATGTGAAGATCTCACTGATTGTGTACTGACGGTCGGTTGTTAGCGTTTCGCCATTGCGTGTGTAATAACGAGCTTTGATTGCCATTAATTGATTTAATACTTTTCATTTCTTTATTACACTTTAACGATCTGTTTCTTTCAAATGTTGTCCTGATTGTAAGAATGAATCACTGTAATGTAAACTTTATTCCAATACTATATGGCAAATGGTTATTGTTTTACTATGTATCTTGGTAACTTATTAGTTATTACACACAAAAATGAATTATAAATTGATCACATTTGTAACTTTAACTTTAATAAGAGTTGAAATGTATATAAAAACAAATTTCCGCAAGAAAGTTGTTACAAAAACAGTCAAAACAGAATTGAAACATTCTATCATACTAGTACTAACTGACCTAAAAATTAACAGCTCAACTTCAAATAGCGTTTTATTGCGAGTTTTTCAACAGAGTTGTTACATTCGCTCGTGTACGCAAACTACATTCATTGTATTGTGCCGCTTCACGCAGTTTCTTCTATTAAGCAAATGGGCTTTCGTTTTGTCCTCCATTTAATTGAATGCTGAATAAACGCGAACAATCCACCTTCATGAATTCACCCTCGAAGTTCCCACGTCTGTTGGTAAATAATGGCATGGCGAGTTTAAACGGCATCGAGTGTTTAATAGTCAGTCCTGGAGATCTGAGGCTGATAGTCTTGTCCGTACATGGTTACTTCCGCTGCAGTCGCTTCTGAAGGCGAAAGAAAAAAATATTAAGTAACAGCTGAGACATAAGAGCTAGAGTTATTAAAAGTTAAGACACGTTAGTACTAAAATTAAATTTTATTACGCCTAAGAGGTTTTCGGCAGGTCTGCTTTAATCGCCTGTTTGGTAACATTCGTACCAAGTTTCATTTGTCAAGCAGAATTTTTAAATAATATCATATGAATTATGAACAGTTTTGATAGGTTCAACCTGTAAAACATAACGAATTCGATCCTCGTTCCTAGACAAAACATGCATCTGCCACAAAAGGTTCCAAATAGGCTATTCTAAGTACAAACCTGTCGAAATTATGTTCGTAATTACATATTTAGGCGCAAGTATGGACAGATCCAATTACTGAAAACATGTGGCGAGATACTTTGGCATTTGCAGTATGTCTGGTGGTAAAAGGGCACTGCCATTTGCAAACACGCCAATTACTGCGAAATTATAGATACTATGGTAGGATTTCGAAGATGGACGAAAGTAGCAAAAGCAATTTTATTGACTGGACTGTCAGCTTTTACGTCATATTGTCCGAGACAATGGTATTGCGCTGTTTAAGTACGTTCATTAATTCGTCTCTATAATTCCAAGCCTCAAGTAATTTACTAGTATGTCCACTAATTACTCCGTTAAAACTTAAAACACGTTTGAAAATAACTCTAGCAGTATTTAGTCCTTATGTGTAAAATAAGGTAATTTTCCTTATTTTATTCAGGATGCTATTTTAAGTTACGATAAAACTATTTATTCTAAGAACATAGTTATTGGCATTGGCCTCTTAGCTTAAAAACCATTTGAAAAACCTCTCGGGTTAACCTATGACTTCAAAAAGTTAGAGATCTGTGTTTGAGATCTGAACTCGCCCTCGCCGAAATGGTGTCTCATATGTAAACACTACGCTCCTAATCATCCATTAATCCAGGCCGTTTTTTATCAGTATTTTAGGAGTATGATAAATGGTAGCAGGTTAGGGTATGGTAGATGTGTTAGGACTGCGCCAAAATTAAAAAAAGAATTTAGTCAACATAAGAAGCTTAATAGGAAAAGCAACTTAAAAACTAATTTTACGTAAATATTCAATGCATTGTTGCCCAATTCAAATTTCAAATGAATTCGACTTTTACATTCTTCATTCAATTTGTATAAGTATTTGAAATCAATTTATATTCTCCGCTGCTCTAAATGTTGAATCGAGATACCGAATACCTTCACATAGACACAAAAGCATTTGCCCTTACCGTAACATTGTGTGCGGTCTGCATTTTCACTATTAAAACGGTACCCTGCCTACGTCAAGTGATGGTCATGATCGTAATCCCGCGTGGGCGTGGCAACTGCTCCGCGGCGCTCTCAATCATTATCAATTAATCATTTCACAACAACCGCGACCGTGCAACCGGAAGTGCAGCCAATAGCTTTTTTTATATAAAGCGGATTTTACTCATGATGATCGAACAGCCAGATTAAAATACGTATTTACCTGCACGACCTTGGAATTTGAAGGTGATTCGAGATTGTTTAATTAGTTTTAAATATTTTTCAAGCATTTGGTTTTAGGACAAGTTGTTTCTCGACCTTGGTTTTCTAATCAACATATTTGTTGGCTTCGAAGGGATTCTTAATATACCTACGACAAAAGTTATTAGAAAACAATATTGGTGTGCTATTTTCAAACAAACATCTATTGTTTGAGAAAGATTGACCTAAATCTTCAGACTGATGTCAATTAAATCGTACAATTCAATCTTAATGGGTCGCTCCACAGTCTACAGAACGGCACATTCATCTTCAGGCCGGTTTCGTCTTCGCATCTCGTTACTACCGTCTAGAGTAGCAATGAGTATCGGATATCAGGCATTTACGCAAATATTCTTGATAAATTTGTATAATTAGTAGTCACTTGTTCTCGCCGCCTCGACGCCAATGATTTTTCTCTAAACTACATGTTAATTATCTGCGTCAATCACGCATGAAGACGTCTGTTTCTCGCAGCTTATTGTTATCAAGTTGTATATCTTTACATCGTTATGAAATTATAAATTACTGCTCATTAATATGCCGATGTCGCTGTCTTTACGAATTATTTTACATAACTAAATAATGATCAATCACTGCCTAAGCGGTAACTTTCATTGATGAAAATGTTTATAACGTAATCATAAATGATTGTTACAGTACATTGACCTCATATCATCATGTTATTTAATATTTTATTTAATTTTATAAATATGAATATATATGTTAATACTAATCTAATCGACTATATTATTGATCTAATATCCTATAAGGCTAAAAAGAGTTTATATACTATAAAAATGGCGTCAATGGTATAATATTGGTGTAACGCAATTTCACGATGAATTTCTTGATTTTATCAAGGCGGCAATATACATTCTACTGCGTTATTACATTTTACAATGTAAAATTACGGCCATTTACATAGATAGTGTGTGCAGATGATCTTCACTCACATAAACATTGTTACACTTTTACGAATAATTCGTAGTTTTGTGCCTACTGCTTTTATACAACATTTGAATATGACGGAACTGGATTTAAATAAACAAATTTTAAATCAACATTAGGCTTGATTTTAACTAATGCAGGTTGCATTATTATCGTAAATCACAACGAAAGTCGATGATTGTAAATTAAAAAGTGAAGTCATACAGCTGCTTACAGAAAAGGGTGGACGTACACGTGCGGCGCTTGACGAAATAGGTTTTACGAGTACAATCAACCGATACGACCTGCGATGCAACTAAAGTTTAAATGTGCTGAAAATATTCACGCTTCTTTCCCCTTATTCAGCGGTTTCAAACTACGTCGCTTTGGTTAGTTGTGTGCTCCCCATTGCAGGTTGTCACGGGGCAAATGGCTAAACGCTCAAGGCGCTCCATTCAGTCACATAGGTGCTTTGAAAAGATCAACCTAGCAAACATACTTATTATTGTGACGTTAAATGATTCTCAGATCGTCTGCCACGAGCGTATTATAACGTCGTTCCAGTATTCATTTAATGATTCAAATAATGTTACAAAATTGAAATAATTTATTCAAATATTAAAGGAGTTGAAAGCCATGACCGAGAAAGGTACTTATCAAACTTATGTGTATGTATAAGAATATGTTGAGTATTGAAACAGAAATACAAGTCTATACTCTGCTGGTATGCAAGTATATTAGAGTTGCATCCCTTTACTTGCCTACATCGCGTGAAATATTGGAAACCTTTTTCCGTTTTGTACAAACCGAGGAAACTTCATTTACGACGCGATTGATTTCCTTTTATCGTGCAACGTTATATTAGAATTTCTTTTGTAGCAAAAATTTATACCCACTTTGTTATGGAGGAATCAATAATTTGTAAATAATAAAGATAAAGAATCTTAACTTTTCCACCAAAAGAGTTCATCCAAAATTTTATTGCTGCCATGGTGCAATTATATTTCAAATATGTGATGCCTTGTGAGTGTTGTTAAATTTGTTAATGTTTGAATAATAAATTGCGATAATTCCTATATCAGCTTTTACTGATTACGCAACTTACTGCGTTTTGTTTTCTAGACATTTTTTTAATCCGATAGGTACAAGTTAATCTACACTCAACAGGTGTTCTACGTTAACTTGAAACCAGATATCGATTTGTCGACATGAAACCGATACCCTAAAGCATAGAAACCTCATCGTGACCATGTCTTTAAATTATTTTCTAATTTTACATAAGACGAAAAAGAAAACAATTGAATATACATATTAAATTCGATACAAGCACTGCATTAAAGTTGAACATTTATAATTAAGCTACGTCACTATTGGCAGGTGTTACAATCTCGTGAGATGATGTATGTTGCGGATCTTCATAAATTTTGATTGATAAATATGGTAATGCGTACAGCACAGATGGCTAAACACTGGTGTAAACACAGGGAATGGGTTAATTTTAGCGCGCCTACTAGATGTTTACGTTCCCCTATCACGCCGCGTCCTTGGCAGGGAACAGAATAGAACGCGACCTCTCCATTCTTACGGACATTATTGTAACACCATTCATGTTCATCGATTTATCCAGTCTGACTAGATTGTGACATCATACATGATCGCTTACAAACTTTTTAAGCGTAGGCAAAAAATGTTACAACCGCAGTTAATTACAACATTAATACAAATTTTCACTCATTTCAATCAGTAATTATAAATTTCAAAATCCAGTTACATATTATGATCATGAATATGTCGGTCCATGTACGAAACACGATTTGTCATGGGCTAGTTTTGCTTTTAATGGGGGCTTATTAGTTCACTGACCTAATGCGAGTTAGTGTGCTTTTATGTATAATTATAGAATTATACCTGAAAAATAAACTGCCTCGTGGTCTCGCGTTACAAGTATGTGCCGAGCGATCTAGAGGTCCTGGGTTCGATTCCCGGGTCGGGCAAAGTGTTATTGGGTTTTTCCATTAGGAAATTCTCAGTAGCAGCACGGAGTCTGGAATTGTGCCCGAAAAACGGCAATAGGCTCGCCCCCTATTACGTGGGACTGATACATACCTGGCGAAATGTGGGTGCAGAAATGCACCTCTGCCTACCCCTTCGGGGAATACAGGCGTGAGTTCATGTATGTATGTATTTTTTCCAACGTTATTATTTTTGAACAAAAGACATACGCTACTATTTTTGAGTAAGAAACCTCCACACAATGCGAGCAATTACTAATTCATTCGAACGTGATTATATTGTTACGTTAAACATGTCTTAGAAACTTTACTCCAAGATTTACTAACAACGTATAGAATATTATACATGCAATAATAAGCTAAATGTATATAAATGTGGTTATGAATTAAACCAAGGTACGCAATTGATCCGCCCCTGCTTGCAACATAGTGCGTCATTTTGTTCCGCATACTATTAACTGTATTTGCGTTTGATCAAAACAATACGGGAAGATTCATTACACGGATGCAGTGAGGTCTGATTGTATTATCTAAATCTGTATGTTTTATATTTAAAATGTGAAACTTATATGTATAATATACGTGATATATAATATCAGTCCATATACATTGCAACGCTGCGCATTTATTACAGTTGGTTAGGCTTCACCTTAAAAATTCCTTGCAGAAAATTCTCCTCAAAACGCTTTTTCTGTATTGTGTTTTAATTTCATTCGAGTTTTTAAGTTTATTAAACCAAATTATGTTTCTTTCAACTAAATGTACTCTACGTAACATCTAAAATCAGTGATCACAGAATAAACCATCTTATGTAGATGATCCCTAATAAATATTATCGTAGCGTTCATCATTTCCAATAAGTCATAATTTCGCGCGCGTAAAATCAAGTTCGGCGCGAAACGCAATAAACTACTCAAGGTGAAATACGCACTACCGTAGTCTGCGGATTGATGTAGGGTTGCCAGCTTCATCAGACAATCTATTAAGTATCTTAATACAAAAAAGACTATATTTGCACAAATGATTGAATAGTGTACCAGAATTTGCTACTTACAAATTACCCTACAGTTGCTAATTTAAAGAATTTTAAATGAAAATGTCACAGTTGGTTATTCTGTTGTAGTGAAACCTTATCATATGGTAACTCCACTGATAGCGCATAACAGAGCTCATTTAGAAGCCTGACTTATGTCACGTTCCAAATAGTGAATTGGTGTAAACGGCTAATTCATTACTCATTATTCAATAAGAGACGGTAGTCGTCACCCTCAGCGGATAACACTGTTGCCATAGTTCCAGTGTTGTGTAACCTGTGATGTGTTGTGCACGATTTTTGTTGTGATGTTTCTGCTGAGACTAGGATTACAGTAAATTCGCTGGTACGTTTATATTAGTTCTGAAGGCAGCGAGAAACTACGGTTGAGAATTGCAGTGTTATTAAAAGGTCGCAACAGTGCATTGTTGGATGTTAAACGATTCTTACCAAACTATCAAAATTCTAATGATCTTCTTGCCTTCTAGCAAGGCCTAATCGCTTATTAGAATCATTGGCAGTCAATTTATTATCTTACTACTGAAAATTCTGTTTTTTGTGAATAGAATGTGAATACTGAATTGTTACATTGACGTTTCTTTAAAACAAAAAACATCACGTGTATCATGAATGAGGTGAAATGGTGGCCTAATATCATCATAACTGATTATAATATCGTAACAAATGAGTATAATATTTGTACCGCATTTATTCTCTCATACCACTATTACGATCATTTGTACCATTAATAAGCTTAATTAATTATTATAGATCGCTATCTATAGATGATGATGATGACAAAATCATTGTAGCACAGCTTATCTGAATATTTAAATTACAAATTTACGCTTTGCCTGTCTATAACCTGCCCTTGCGCATCCTATGTGACATGTTTTGTATTTATAACACGGCTTCCTGATCGCTCATACAAATAAATTGTAGTTAAGTATTAAAAACACGTCAACGCTAACGTCAAAGTAAAGTACTGTGTTTCATTCTGCAGATATAGGAAACGAAAAATCAGTACAGAATTAAATAAAAAATAATTTGTTTGTTGTTTATATCAAATCAACCATCGCCCCTACAACATGTACTACTAGAATTTTACGTATGATTCTTGTGAAATTCAAGTGCTGCTAGAAAACTTTTTACCATGAAATAGAATTAAGATATTTGCCTAAAAATCGTATTCGGATTATCGGCTATCATGTACCTATATGAATTGATAGTGGCTGTCGTTCGATACGACCCTCTTTACGAGAATGGGTGTGGGATTCCGACCGCTTGATAGGTACACTTAGCACAAGTTTCAACCGCTCCCGTCGTCACACACGCTCACGCACACGCCGACGCGTATAGAAAACCTTTCGCGAACTTACTTTAATTGCGAGTTGATGTACTACATAAACTTGATGTGGAGAAAAGTGCTAAAAGTACGTATTTAAAAGTGGGCGTCGCCAGTGAAGGCCTCTCGATCGCGCCACACCACCATACCGCTCCTGCAACTTATGCCTGCCACTATAGTGAGTATACGGCATACGCAACTCTTATGCAATGCAGTCATTCACATTTCTCAGCGCGCTCTACACTCGCATGTCATAACACAGAGCCTGCTGACAGACAACATTGACGATTCTCCTTACGTCGCCTCCCTTCTGTCGAATTCTTTGTTGAGAAAAATATTCCCCATGTTTATTTATCTTTAAAATCTAATATTTATACAAACATCAACATTTGAAGTTTTGAAAATCATACACAATAGAAATATTGTTATGCTTTGAGAATACATTATTTTCCTCAAAACTATTACTTTTAACTAAAAATAACGGCTATGGTCGTTTGATTCACGCGGTACGTACTGAATTTATTACACATAATTCACGTTTATTTACAGCATTTTAAGAAATAATTTTAAATTCTCTACAATATTAAGTTACACAAAATGTATTGCTGACGTAAAATGATCGATACAATCGATGATGAAATAAAGTAACGCCGGAATTTAAACGTCCATGGAACACGGGTTGTGTTTACAGCTGTGTTGGGTGATTTCATTAAAGTGAAAATATATGATACATGAGCGTATGGTGTGTAGGCTAGTGTCGCGTAATTCATATTTCCGCTCGATCCTCCGTCCTTCTGTAGAAGTTTGATCAAATTTATCTGTAAGCCCGATCCATTAGCGGTCCCTCCTGTGATAACGGCGAGTAGCGACTGTAGCGAGCGAGGCGGCGGGCGCGGCGGACACTCGGCACCGTGCGCCCCGTGCCACACATTGCCCGTTAGATAAACGCATCCGACACCACGCAGAGTGATCCAGCTCTACGCTCAGCGCTCACACCCTTCGGCACCTTCAATTGTCACGTTGACCGATCGCTAGAAGGCCGTGCCGGCGCCCGCCAAAGTGATTGTTGCAATATCGTGTGTCCAGTATCCACGCACAGAATTTGTGTTTTTAAAAACTGGTCGTGATTAATGCGTTACGCCTCAGTGATTCATTGACACCGGCGCGATGATCATGTGTGGTTGTTGTGTCGTGCGTTAATTATCCATAAAGTTGTATCAATAGTGGTCATCGTTGTTTGTGTCAGTGGCGTGTGTGAATTATAAATATTTGACGTGCACGCGGGCACGTGTCGTCCGTGAATATCGAGTGAAATAAAAATTACAAGGGTCCGTGTTACTGGCAAAAGTCCATTTTGGTGTAAAAACACGTCCGGCGTTATCTAACGTATGTATACAATGTAAAGCGCACTTGTGTGCTGTTTTGTTTAATGTAATTTTATTGAACTGAGCCCTGAATGCATCGATTATATACACCAAAACACTATTAACCGTTAACCTCGGGATGTTTTCTGTTGCTTGAGAATGTTTATCTATGGAATTAATGTAACCGCATATAATGATGTGTACATTATGTGGCTAATCGAACTGTGTCTCTCAAAACCTTGTCGGTTCGTGTTTCCTCTACAGAATTATAAGTCACGTAGGTACCACTTAAGTTGTCGTATTTATTCGTTTATACATAAAATTTACTCATAACGCGGATGTTATTTTCAATTTAACCTCACGGTTTCAATGCGATATGTGTGGTATTTTGATCGCATGAACGCGTAGTGGAATCGACCTTTTAATAATGTATTATGTAAAGTAGACATTATCTTTCCAATTGGCAATATACATATAATTTCGGACAGGGAGTCTAAAATTTTAAATAACTGAATGAGCATGTTGAATTACAGGTCGAGGCGGGAGACGTTTTGCTCAAGGTTAATGGGACTGATGTAAACCGGTTTACTACCAGAGAAGGTAAGGAATTTGCCATTTATCACGCACATGCCACTTATCTTGTATATTATCATGTAGATAACTGGACACAGTTTAATTGAATATGTTAAGTACCACATCTCGCAATTAAATAGAGCAGCAGCCGCGCGCCGGTTGCGATGCGTTCTGCGGGCTGTGGCTGCACGCCGTCTCACATCATACCATCTTGTCGATCGCGTTACGTTCACGCACGAACACGAATTTCGATCAGTTATTAAAACTTCAAGTGAGACCGCTATCTGTGAACTTATTAACACTAATTCAATGATCGCGTTATGGGCCGCTCGTACCCGACACGCAACCTCGCCATTCCCATTTCACACGTATTGTCCGTCTGGCCGATGGCGATCCACGGTAGGCGCTAGCAACAGCCTGCCACAATGTAAAAAAAAAAATTCACCTAGCATTGATTATAATCTACACGTTATCGGAACATAAATATACGAATAACTCACCATTGTTCGGTAAACTTATTGGTGATCTTAATGTAAGTCCGCTGTTTCAGTTTAAATACAAACATGCATTCGTTTTGTTTTTGAAAAGTGTTTTCTAATTTGTTGCAGTTTTAAAATGCTTGCGATTGTCATCCGATCCCGTCACATTGAGACTGAGGAAGGGTGAGTGTCCCATTTTAAACTAGGTTTTCGACGTAATGTGTAGTTAACTAACAGTGCGGTCGAGTGAGTTAGTTTAGAGATGGTGTCGTGTGTTGCGGCAGCTGCAAGTAATAAAATTCGTTTATTCCCGAGTGGTTCGGTCGAGTTTGCTAAGTAAGCCACCACAAATAAGAATTGCGATACGCGATGTAATTTTATAGGTGACTCTCGGGATCCGCGCCGGGATACTACAGCTCACAATGTTTTCTTTAACAATGTAATCTCGGCTCTTGTTATACGTCCATATCGATATTTTTACAACTTATACGTCGGATATAAGTGTACGACGTGATATTAAGTAGGCCTGGATTCGGTTCTCTGGTCGGACCAGGTGTTATTATCTTTCTTTGAAAGAAATTCTCAGCATCACTACGTATATAAATTTGCCATTAACACGGCAATAAGTCTCCTACTCATATTACTTCAGCTGGCGAAAACACTTCTGCTTAGTATTCCGGGGATATATTCGTGAATATATATGTATGTCGGCGAGGACAGTGAGATAATTAGCAAGCTAAAGTGTATGTGTGTTGAGTGCGGTGATGTTGCAGACCCGCAGGTCAAAGCGAGCGTGCGCCGGTACCTGTCGGCGGCGGCGGAGCGGCGGACTAGCGGCGCCGGCGTCGCCACGCGCACCAACCACGACAAGTGAGCACTGTTTACATACACGCCGACGGCTCATTACTGCGGTTGCACCTCATTGTGCACCTTCATATGCAACTCCACGAGCACTAATTTATTGTGTGAATTAAATGGCAAACATGGTTACAGAGTTATAGAGCATACTCTACTCTATCTTATGGCTTTAATTAGCCATAGCTAAGGGACAATTTTAGGAATAATTTCTTTTTTCGCTTTTTTGGTGTACCTATTGCTTACTAGAGGGAATATCAAGATTTTGTTCTGATCTGGCAAAATTTAACGATTTATTAATAGCAGTATGTTACTATATACTGAAACTCGTTTCTCCTTGAACCTCTACACTAAAAATGCAGTTCGCCAACTAAAAGTATTAAAAATAGAAAACATCAAAAGAGCTCGTCTTAAACGATCACAATAACAAATGAAATACATCACACTTATCGCAACATAAGTCTGGTACAGTAAAATAATATCAAAACAAACAGAAAATCTCAAAGAAATTGCTACATCAGAATAAAACAATAGGTATTGGATAAACTACAAGTACATCGGGAAAACATTTCGTGTTGACTCAGAAAACGGAAAGAACTTATATATTCTATCATCGTTCGTATTTCTGCCCCGGCGGGCTTGTGTTAACCCCACAACATTTGGTGGTCGGCGGGCGAGCCCCCTAACAGTTTGACAGCTGATTTTGTATCATGATAAGCGATTAGTGGAACCATGTGTCGCGACCGCTCGGGGGGAGTGTCCCCCTCTGTTAATAACATGTTGCTTTCATGGATGAATTTCGTGACAGGTGACGTCATCATTCCATTAGTCACGTGTTGTGTGATGGTCATATGTTTTCCGCCTCAATGTCATTACAGCTGATCGTTGTTGTGATTGGCGACTTGCGGGTTCAACGCTAATGTAAAAACAATAGACATTCTGCTGTAATGCACTCGTTTAATATAAAAATATGGTATGAATCTTCACCGATTCGTATAGGTTTGATTCAATATAACGAGATCTATTAAGAAATATTAGAGTATCACTATTTTTTTATTGTAATTCATGGTCATTGTTGCCTAGACGGCTTCAATTGTTCTGGGTTGATTATATTTCTTGTATTATGTATATCTAAGGTTTTGTTTACAGTATATCGTTTGCTAATGATTGTCCGCGGTCTCATCCGGCCAATGAATTGATCTGCTTTACTACTTTACTCATAATTACGCGCTTATCAATAAACACTCGTAATTAAACAGGATATATAAAGGAAACGTATGTTGATTAGAATGCGTAACTAGTTACTAACCTCGCAATGTTTTTATGTAACATATTTTCTGCGATTCAGTTTTTTTTAATTATCAAAATTTGAGCAAATAGGCATAATATACTCCGCACTATACCACGCTAATTCTCAAACCAAATATAAACAAAAGTTGTACCAGGGCAATCAACTAATAGTAAGGTTGGCGTAGATCAAGTTCCCCACCGTCGAGCACGTCCAACGGCAACTCATCGAGCAACTCGTCGAGCAACGGGTCGGCGGTGCAGTCGGGCGACAGTTGCGAGGCGTTGATCGCTGAGGAGCGGCGGCCACGGGTCTCGCAGCCCAAGTTCGAGGCGTACATGATGACCGGCGACCTCATACTCAACCTCTCCAGGGTCGAACATCCGCACCACAACCACCACGCGCCTACACACCGTACACACTACCATAGGTAACTACATACGTATATGCTAACATTGAAACTAATTTTGACTTACATTGAAACATTGGAAGTCAATGTAATTATATTTTGGCTTTGCGATTATAGTGAGCGACATTATTGAAGGTTCTTGTAAATGACATTATTAATTACCAGCTCCGTTGATTAATTTGTGTTAATTCGTTGAAATAACACAAATTAATACAAGTTTATGTTTTAATAATAAATTTAATGAAACAAATTTCCCATATCTAAATATTTAAGTTGGCTTTAATTGCTGATCCCCACATTGAACCAATTAATTCTTTACACTATAAACAACGTGCATTGGATACTTTTAGCTATTTTCCTCGTTCTTTTTTGTTTAATTTGGTAAAATGAAGACTTAGGACGACTGATTAAAAAGACGAAAAATAAAATAAAATGTATTTATTTCCAGGCAGCTCAAGGTACAAAGAATGTTAGTATACATATTATAACGCACTTTACTAAAAGTAAACATTGCACATTCACTAAAAAGAAACACGAATAAATATTTCTTTAGACAACGATCGAATTGAGTTGTTTGCAACGTTGGCAATTGCATTTGTATTCGATGTCATCTGTTCGCATTGAAGTCTATTATTGTTTTTGGTAAGATAAACGTTCTTTAAATAATCCTTGGCGATGAAAATATCCAATGAGATTTCTAATAATTGATATTATTATCATTAATTTAATAGAATTTCATGTATTAAATATCGCTTCCTAAAAACATTATGTAATCTATTACATATATACATATTTCAATGTTTTCGCTTATCCCATAATACATTAACAGAATAAGTAATATAATAAATTCAAAGCGACGAAATCTAAAATATTCCCTGACAGAAAAACGAGCCTGTGGTTCATCCAAATTCCACCCTGTTATTCCATTACCCACACACAAAGACTTGTGAAATGAATTTAGACACGTCTAAAAATAACTCCGAATTTATCATTTTCGGCATATTTATTTTAGACTCACAGGTAGTTGTTCTGAGAAATTAAGTGTTTATGCACTAAACATGTTTACACGATAAAATTAAATAAACATTGTGTACACGCGTTGTACTGCATTTATCAATTGCGATGTTTTGTACGTGGTAGGTATAACTCGACTCCGGCCTCCCCTAGCGAGAATCGTGCTAGCGGTCGAGTGGAGTTGGCGCAGAGACACAACTCCTCACCTGACACCGGACTGGTTACCGTCGGCGACCATGCTACCAAAATGTACGTCATCATTTCACATATTTATAATCATCATCATCCTCATCATCAGCCCATATATGAACGTCCCACTGCTGGGCACGAGCCTCCTCTACAATTTAGAGGGTTTAGGCCTTAGTCCACCATGCTGGCCTAGTGCAGATTGGCGGACTACACACCTAAGAAATTAAAGCAGTGGGACGTGTAGGGGCTGATGATTATGATGACTTTATCAGAAATTTCCAAAACAAAAGTGAATTATCATTTATTCCAACAGCGACAGAAGAATGTTAGAGTATAGTGTTGTTCGTCCAGGTTCATATCGCAGCCGGCGTCTCCGGCGGGCGGCGGGTGCGGGGGCGGCGGGGGTGGCGCGGGCGGGTCGGGGGGCGAGGCGGCGGCGCGCGCGCACCACGCCGTGCGCACCTCGCGCTCCGAGGACCATCTGCAGGTACCACACACTATACTGTACTGTCAATACTGTGCGTGCGTGAAAACGATTTTAATTAAGGCCTACAATTATTAGTACTGAGTTCATGGACTTCAGAAAAGTTGGCGGCATAATTAATAACAGTCATAATTGATTTTAAGAAAATCAATTAAAAAAAATATTTTTCGTTCAAAGATATTGTCTTCCATTAATCGAACTCTATGAGCATCCCATTTTTATATCTATGGTTAAATATAAAAATATTTTAAATCAAATATTATAATGAGCACAACGCGCTAAAATATTTTTCTTTTAAGAATTTTATTTCATTAGTATTCAGAAATGGAATATTAAAATATTTTAATTTTAATGTTCTTAAAAGTATTTAGACCCACAAAAGCATGTTCATTATATCGTTTTCCAATAGAATAGCCATATAACAATATAGTTGTGTAGCACGTCCGGTTGCAGCAATGCTACGTAAGTTTCAGAAGGAGTCTTCGCTGAGCGCGGTGGCGGTGGACATGGAGGAGGACGTGACGTCATCGCTGAACACGCTGCTCGACGCGCGCCCGGACTCCGCCACGCCCGGCCCGCGCTCCGACTCCGATCCCGAACGAGACAGGTCTCTTGCGCAGTTTATCTGTACTCCGCTAATGAATAACATCATCATCAGCCCATATACGTCCCACTGCTGGGCACGGGCCTCCTCTACAACTGAGAAAGTTCAGGCCTTAGTGCACCACGCTGGCCTACTGCGGGTTGGTTAATGAACTACATGTATAACTTGACTGGACTGCCTCGTGGTCTCGCGGCCAAGTATGTGTCGTGTGATCTAGAGGTCCTGAGTTTGATTCCCTGGTCGGGCAAAGTGTTATTGGGTTTTTCCATTAGGAAATTCTCAGTAGCAGCACGAAGTCTAGAAATGTGCCCGAGAAACGGCATTAGGCTCGCCCCCTATTATGTGGAACTGATACATACCTGGCGAAAAGTGGTGTGCACCTCTGCCTACCCTTTCGGGGAAAACAGGCGTGAGATTATGTATGTATAACTTCTGATAATTTCTTTTAAAGTTTCAATTCATTCACGGGGCGCGACAGCCCCGTGGCGCAGTTGGCTAGACACCAGCTTGCGAAACGAGAGGCCGCGGGTTCGATCCCCGCATTGAGACAAAATATGTTTGTGTGATCCACAAATATTTGTTTCGGGTCTGGGTGTATGTGAGACCGAAAAGTCTCTCATAGTTTCTGATACCCACGACACAAGACTCGTATCTTAGTGTGGGGTCAGAACTATGTATGTGACTGTTGGGTGTATTTATTTATTTATTAGGGTTGTGAAAAATATGGCATTGTTTAGTATGAGGTCTGAATCAAATTCATGAATTTTGAAACACTAGTCATTAGTAGCACTATGTTATAGATTGTAGTAGTAATTCAGTACATTTTTGCAAGTATAACCGCTTGTGGTTGCAGGATCGTGTGGACGTACAACGCGCCGGTGTCGTGTGCGTCGGAGCGCGCGCACTGCAACGGCTCCGGCGCAACCTCCAACTCCACCTCCATCTCCGACGGCATATCGCAGCGGTAATACTTACTCGTATATATGTTACTATGAAGGGAGCAAAGGTTAGCAAACTGCCGGACATTAAGCTGTTCGAAATTATCAATAAATATTTTTCACTTTAATGCACCTGCATACCTAAAGATTCTCTTCTGAGGAATTACTTGCAACTCTAAGCAATCGTAGTGGAATTAAGCTTAAAAAAGAAGGCAAGCAGAAACCAGCATATATGATAATATTTAATGTGGTGTGTCGTTTGCAGGTCGTCGTCGCCCGCGTCGCCGACGTCTGCGTCGTCGTCGGGCATGTCGTCCCGCGGCACGCCGCCGCAGCGCGCGCACCACCACGCCGCGCACGCGCACCACAAGCTCAACGGTACGCACGCACGCACGCACGCACGCACACACACACACACACACACACACACACACACACACACACACACACACACACACACACACACACACACACACACGCACACACACACACACACACGCACACACCCACACGCGCACACGCATACACACACGCGCACACGTACACACAACACTTTTCTCGAAGCGGAACCTTTTGTCTCTGCACCGCCCAAAGGTCGACTCTAAGAAAATGCCTAATGCATTATATCCGCCTTTATACAAACTATATAAAAAGCATAAATATATAGCACAACGCTAATTTGTGCCGCGAATCCGGGAAACGATTCCTTTTTCTAATGTATAAATAAGACGTTATCCATGTTTATAACTAACTACACACTATTGCTTGCCTCATCGAGGTGCATATGCCAACTATTAATTGCGACTAACCTGATAACTGCCTCTGTTTTGGTCGGCCACGCTCATATTAAAAACAAAAATACTTTATCTAATGTTACATTTTTTGGAATCAATACGTGATGTTTGTCCCTAACACCTGTCAATAAAATACCAATAAATTTCCAGGCGACATGAGTCTTTCGGAAGCCGTATCAAACATATCAAGCCCCGACTACCAGGACCAGGACGACATGTTCGAGACGGGCCGCGAGTGTCCGCGCATGGAACTCTCCGACCCCTCGGACTCGGACTCCACCATCCTGGTCTCCGAGCCATGCCACAAGCGGGCCAAGTCCAACTCCACATACTCCAACGAGCACGGCAGTGACGTCACGCTCAACGGAGACAGCAACGAGCACAGAATAGTCATACAGGTGAAGGGACCGGACAAGCAGACTCCCAACGCCACAGAGAATGTTAATAACAACAACAATAACAACAACTACCCGCAGAACACAAACGAGAACGGATTCAACTCGCCGGAGAATCAAGGGTATCAGGTAAGTCGTTTATTATATTTATGGGTTAAAAATGCCTATTTATATTGTTTCAAAGTGACCTCACTGGTATCAAAATACTAGGAAGTATTGTATCGACTGGCTTAAGTCTTATTTACCCTGTTCTGGCCATTAAAATTGCCATTAAAATGGTCCTATACAAACAAAGAATTTATTAACAAATGACTCTATTTTATCGTCCTTCCGGTTACCCTGATTGCCACGCCTCGATGGCGGCCTGTTTTACTGGTCTCGTAGCATTCAAAACTGTAATTTGCAGTAACTGTTTTTCAAAGTGAGTGTATGTCGTAGGAACTGGGAAGCGGTTCAGACGCCGGCTCTGATGAAGGCTCCGACGGCGACTCGTTGCATTCATTCCACTACAGCCCCAAGGCGGTCGACATACCGTCCGCGGAGAGACTCGCTAAACGACTGTACTACCTCGACGGATTTAAGAAATCGGACGTCTCTAGGCATTTAAGCAAAAAGTGAGTAATAATTTAACTAAATTTATTGTTCATGCGATACATATAAATTGAAAATATTAATCTGAGCTCCAACAACAACGTTTTGTTTGAGCTGAACTAAATTATTAATTGCATAACATTTTAAGTATTTGGTTTTGATTGTAAATTTTATTTCGAACGAACAGAACAAATTGGAAAATTTCAAAATTCTGTGGTAGAATTTGAAAGCAAACTTCGTTGTTGTTTCATATCGATCGCTTGATTATCTCAGTAGGCATTCTGATATAACACATGTCCAGTTGCAATGTATAAAGTTGGTGTATGTATTCCAGCAACGAGTTCTCCCGCGCGGTGGCGGAGGAGTACGTGAAGCACTTCTCGTTCTCCGGCGTGACGCTGGACGCGGCGCTGCGCACGTTCCTGGCCCGGTTCGCGCTGTCGGGCGAGACGCAGGAGCGCGAGCGCGTGCTCGTGCACTTCTCGCGCCGGTACCTCGAGTGCAACCCCGGCTCCTTCCGCTCGCAAGGTACCACCGCAACTCGTGCGCTTCGGGTGGCGGAAATGCAATCAAATATCCATATATATTGTAGCGATATTTTTTCAACTATGTACTCATTTCAACCTAAAAATAGACTATTATTTGCTATGTAATCAACAATCAGGCGCAAGCACCATGTTTTATGAACGTTTGACTCAAATCAAAATAAATTTGAATGAACTATTTAATTTTCTCTCTTTTTTAAATGGCACGGCGAAGATAACACAGTTGATAATAAGCGCGTTGTGGTTCAATCAGTATAGTTTTGCGAAAACTTGTACGAATTCCATTAATCAACGATCACCTCCCGAACGTAAAACACTTGCATGGTTCACACTTTGTTTTGTACGCTAGGGTGGGTGTACCAGTAACAAACCGATTAAGCGACATTTTGAAAGTAATTTTGATGTTGTGACTCAATTATTATAACAATCATTGCAAAATAAGAATAACATACTCCTTGTCTACCATAGAATCATGTAGCTTATTCCGATTTTCTTAATAGCTGTTAGGTTTCTTTTTATTTAAAAAATAATGTGGAAAGTCGCAATGTGCCTAAGGTTGACCAGATTGTACCAGCAATAGACCAGACATTGTGCCAATAGTGAACCAGTAAATAAAATAAATGCTTTTAATGAAGATAATTTTTATTTTTAATACTAACAAGTTTTGTACTTAGTAATCATCACAATTTTCATGAGTCTCGAAGTTTCAAGTAGTACTTAAATGCTACAAAGCTAATATGTTGTTTAACTTATTTGACAACTAGATAATTATAAGAGATTCATATCACTTTCTCAAAGCAGTTTCTGTTACCAGACTTCTAGAAATGTTTCAAAATTCCGCATGACATGCAGCTATATCTGAATGTCGTTTTAAAAAATCGGAAAACCATTTTGTGCCTGGGGTATTCTCTTTAAAGGGATTTGGTCGATTCTCTTCAGTTATAATTTTCTTTACCGTGTCAACTACCATTTCTTTATTGACTGGAAATCCTTTTTTGCCATCGCTATTATCCAAGTATTAAACAAGAATTCTTGCTTGGTCTATTGACCAACTATATAACTATATTTAGTGGGAGGTCCCATTATTCGTTGAACAGGATACTTCAAATTTATTTTATTTATGAAGGTAGTATGGGGATATTATATTTTTGGCGCGTTTCCCTAATTTTGGCGCCTTTTGCTTATTTCGTCTATGGCTGTAAATACATCTTCCTACTTATAATTTAAAAAAAAATCTACTCGGCGGTGTATTGTGTCTGTAAAAAAAATGTAGGTGGTCAATTACTGGTACAAAATCGTTGTATAGATATTACCAGTAATAAACCACTGGTCTACAACAGGAACATTGTGGATATTTAAAGAGTTTTTAATATTAATTGATTGCACTATATTAAGTAAATATAAATTTAAAAGAAAAAATAAACAAATTACTAAAAAGCTAAATCACCAGTTGTAGACCAAATGGACTATTACTGGAAAATCATTGAATTCGTGTTCCATTAGTTTACCAATGACAACTATTGAGTTAAATTAGCATTTTTTGATGAAATAAGACTTAATATTATTGCTTTACTCATCATATTACGTAGTTAATTGGAAAATAAGTTAAAACGATTGATAAAAACAAAAGATTAAAAAGTTTGAAAAAACTTACCGTCGATGTGTCGCTTACTAATATGGCCGCCCGGAACGAAGTAAACGATTTTCGTTTCGAATTATGTGTGTTTTACTAATTTAAAGGACATGTTTAGAGCTTTTATTTATGATTAAATTATTGATATAAGTACGGCAGTGCTACCAATCGTAAAAAACGTAGCGGGAAATTCGACAGAAGGTTATTATTTTGATGTGAAGTTAGAAATGGTGTACTACTGGTTCCTGGTGTGGCACTGGTGCACCCACCCTATTTGGAATGCTATAAACCCTCGAGCACTGGCAACGATACCATGAAATGTGATAATGCTAATGTGTTCAGACGCGGTGCACACGCTGACGTGCGCGATAATGTTGCTGAACACGGACCTGCACGGGTGCGGCGGCGGCGGCACGTTCCGGCGCATGTCGTGCGCGGAGTTCATCGAGAACCTGGCCGAGCTCAACGACGGGGACAACTTCCCGAGGGAGACGCTCAAGCACCTCTACCACGCCATACGCACGCAGCCGCTGCAGTGGGCACTGTGAGTCAACACTTATCTTATCTAGATACCAGCTTGCGAAACGAGAGGACGCGGGTTCGATCCCCGCACCGAGACAAATGTTTGTGTGATCCACAAATATTTGTTTCGGGTCTGGGTGTTTGTGAGACCGAAAAGTCTCTCGTAGTTTCTGATATCCACGACACAGGACTTGTATCCTAATGTGGGGTCAGAACTATGTATGTGGCTGTTGGGTGTATTTATTATTATGAATTGATTTAAGTTGTAAGATCTGTAAATATAAGTGTGTTGCAGCGACGCGGAGGCGGCGGCGGCGGCGGCGGAGGCGCGGGGCGGGGGCGCGGGGGGCGCGGGCGCGGCGCCAGTCGGCTCCAACCCCTTCCTCGACGTGCCCGACCAGGCGCGCGCCGTCGAGTACAAAAAGGGCTACGTCATGCGCAAGTGCTGCGTCGACCCCAACGGCAAGAAAAGTACGACTCACTTTGTTTACATACACACACACATACAACTGCATGTTGTTCACCTCTAATCGATCGAATTACTTTCAATTCTCAGCGCCATTCGGCAGGCGAGGTTGGAAGATGTTTTATTGTACACTACGAGATTTAGTTCTCTACCTTCATAAGGATGAGCATGGTTTCCGACGCAGTCAAATGTCAGATAATTTGCATAACGCCATAAGGTAAATTAAAAACCAAATATCAAAATACTTTTTCTCAAAATTCAACACTACTGAATATGTTTCTTTTCATTTTAGAATACATCATGCACTTGCGACAAAAGCGACTGATTATACGAAGAAACAACACGTGTTCAGGCTACAGACAGCTGATCAGGCTGAATATTTGTTTCAGACAAGGTATAACATAGTCCTCAATTTTATTACGATTCAATATCTATAACAGAATTATCGCAACATTTAATTACTCGACGTTCTACAGCGATTCGAAAGAACTGTGTTCGTGGGTGGAAACGATAAACTTCGTGTGCGCCGCATACTCTGCTGCGCCGCTGGCCGGCGCCGTTGGCTCACAACGCAAGTTCCAGCGCCCGCTACTACCCTGCACACACACAAAGCTCTCTATGGTAGCTATGACGCCAACTCCCCGCCGCGCCGCCACTGGCCGCGTTCGTCTTATTAACGACCCGTTCCGTTCCAGCGCGAGCAGCTGGCCGAGCATGAAGAGCGAGCCGCGCGACTCGAAGAAGAGTTGGCGGCGCTGCGCCACGCGCGCGACAACACGCCGCACGCGCGGGACAAGGAGCACTACCTAGTGTACGAGGTGAGTCCGCGCGGCGCTGCGTGCGACCGGGCAACACGCCGACAGGGTAGTGAGGCTCGTTGTGTGTGCAGATGAAGCGGTACCGCACGTACGCGCACGCGATGCGGGCGCGCGGCGGGGGCGCGGGCGGGGAGGAGGCGGCGCCGGCGCTGCCCGAGCGCGGCGACCGGGCCGAGCGCGCGCACGCCGCGCCGCCGCCCTGACGCGCCATGGCGGTGTTCGCCGCCTGCGTGCTGTGACCCCCGCGCTGCCCGTGCCTGCTCCACGCGCCCGACTGACGGACGCGGGGTCCCGCCGGGTGGCGCCGAGTTCTGGCGTCGAGTGTGAACGCTTCCCGCGTGTTGAAATTGGATTTTGCGTATATCGATACATCTAGTCCTGTCTTCCTTGCGATATACCTGTTAAATGTTCGACCGCGTCGCCGTTCTTCGGCGCGACCGTTCGTGCGGTGCGCACTGATTGATTGCGAATATGGCGTGAAGTGCTGTGAAATGAATGTGTATAATATATGCTCCAATAATACTCGAAAATGTTAACTCGAGACTCGCATGCCGTCGGCTCGTGTTTTGGTATTTAAATTTGATATTTATTAGCGTTTTGTGTTACTGATACTGGTAAGAAGTTTTTTCTTCACTGATTTGCCGTTATGATGATCATAACGTCGTCAAAAGGCTGGAGGGGATGTGACCCCTGTTGTTTTATAATGTGTCACATGTTACTGTGAAATAGTTATGTTACTGTACCTAATGTTCGTCGTCGGCCGCGAGGCTGAACGGTTATACGCTTTAATTATTGTCTTATTATGATCACAACATATTGGCTTGGTAAGATATTATAAGAAAAATCATATATCATTCCATATAACTTGGTATCATTGTTCATTATAGTACGGCTGTAAATGAAGCGAGCGAGACGTGGTGAGATTTAGCTGTTGACTCATTATTTTACTTTTTTTACATTATATTTAAATCAGTACATTATTTGACAACAGCTGAATTTATTACAGTTTTGTAAATAGATTTTAAAGTGTTGAGACTGATACGTGATGTTATTTATTTCATTCGTAAATTAACCAGTGTCAAAGTCTTAGGCATCGATAGTGTATCAAAAATACACCATTAGGATCTCACTTATAAATGTGTAGCAACAATTGAAACATAGTGGGTCTTTGTAAGCAACTGTGTTGACCGAAATTTTGTATTGGGATATTGTGTTCATGTTTGTATTAGCTTTCTGTATTAGTCATTTACAAGTTCAAAAAGGCACGCTAAGTCAATCCTAACAAATATTGACAGCTAGCAAAACAATTATTTGCTTATATGATGAATGTGTGATGGGAGATGCTTATTTATCAAAATAATCATAGTAACTGAAGAATGTCAACTAGTAAACTAGTAAAATTCATTCCAAGACATTTCCAACAACAGAGTATTTCGGATGAAAACAATGTTTTTTATATGGCATAGTATGATGTATACAGTATAATAAGAATGATTCAAATATTGGAACAAAAGTCATCAGTGCCTCATAGTATAAAGTATAACTCCAAAGCTACATTACTATTTTTTGTCTATAAAAATGAAATATTTTTAAGGACTGCCTACTCTGCATTGTTAAGTTCAACTAAGGCTTAAAATCCAAGATATTTATATAATACTTTCCTAGATGTACACTTAATTTTTGTAAATAAACTGATATTTTTTTATGAATTATTTACATGTAACTTTATTTTTTATATTATTTAATTGCTGTATAGCTTGGTGAGACTTGTTTTTTTTTTTTATAAAAGAGTTTGCTCTTTGCTTGTGATGATATATGCATTATATTGCTTTTGTGAAGTTTATAATGAATTGGTTTAACTGTGCCCCAATTAAATATAAAAATCAACTTGTATATCATCTAAAGGTGTATATTATTATTGTTAAAAATATTTACTTTGCTCAAAATGTACAATGATTTGTACAAGTGAGCATTAAAGGGAGTGCCCTTGTTAATATTCAAAATTAATAGCACACATTTTCATATGGTACACAATTTTTATTATTACCTCTAAATTGTAATTAGTTGAAACAAAGTATTATAAACATAAATCTCTATTGGTAAGTATGGAATTAAAAAGTTGGCTGTGCCGAAGTGTAGTTGTAACATTTGGTCCAGTAGGTAATTATTGGACTCAAATGACTTGAGGTGTTGGAATTCAGCATAAACATAATGTAAGGTAGGATCTACCAATTTCATAAACATTTTATGCTTACATCCATAGGTGGAGCTAGACAAATTTAAAACCAATTATCCATACTAAGCTGCCCCCAAAATAAAAATAAAATATATGGCACCAAGCAAATAAAAATTACATTAAATTAGAGAGACATGTCTCATCTGTTTCTATGTTTGGCAGAGACCTGATATGAAGAATGAGCCCTAGTTGCGCCTGTGCTTTTTCCCTTATTGTATATACAGTATCTGATAGTAGAGATCCTTGCTGCAAAATTTTCATCCATCATCCAAACAAAAATACATTATAAATGTCTAAGTAATTGAAACTATCATGTAATAATAGCCTTAGTCTTTTTCTTTTATACCAATCATAACCCTTTAAAGAGCTGGAATAAATATTTCAAAACAAGTTTGTGTTTAATTTATATTCAACTTTATTGTAAATTATTATATTCACTATCTTAATATCGAGAACCAAATGAGTAATCAGTATTTTTCTGCAGTGGCCTTTGCAAAGGGTGTGCCAGTAGCTTTGCAATACAGTCATGAATTTTGGTTGCATTTTTAGACACTTCGAAAACATATGAATACCCATTGTCCAAATCTTGCAATGCATCATAAATGTCTTCACACTTATGCAAACTGCATTCCTCTTCATGTGCCAGAAGTATGTCCGTGTAGAAATACAGCTGTTTCTTTAGAAATGCAAAGTTAGGGTCTTCTTGAGGTATCAGTGGAATACATTTTGATCTTCCATACAAAACAAGCATCCTTACAACATATGCAGGGGGTAGAATAGTTTCTCCGTGTTTGGTCTCTGGTATATCTACTTTCTGTCTTAAGATTTGAAATATTTTGGAAAAATCAAAAGTTTCTGATGTACATTCCTCCACATTTGTGTAGTCTATAGCATTGACAATATCTTTAAGGGTGTTTGTGAAATTCTGAACCCAACAAACTTCTGTGTCCTTCAGTATAAGCAATGCAAATTCAGTTTTTTTATTAATTGCATGTTTTGAATGAATAAAAAAATCCAGCACTCTTTTTATCATGTTCATAGGTGTGAACGTTGTACCATCGCCTAAGCGGTATAAGGAATTATGGTTGTTATAGCAAACATCCAAACAAATAATAATTTTCTCTGGAATATTCACGTTTGGAACATTTGGTTTCTGGAAATTTGCAATTACCTGTTCGTGTAATCGCATTATTTCTTCATCAGGCGATTTTTCAAAGTTCTGTATGTTTCTGAAAGTAATAAGAATACTGTTTTAGCACTGATTGAGAATTTTTTCTCAATACCTGAATTAACAAGTAAAGCTTTTCAACGTTATTATAAGTTTTCATCACCAACTTACCCCGGTTCAATAAATTCTGTTGTATCATGGGAACTATCAGATAATATTATATCCGGAGAATCCATTCTGTAATCTGTAGTCACTTAAAAGAAACAAATCGCTATTGGTACAAAAGTACAAAACAACAATTTCTCTCTCAAGTTTCAACTGACGTGAGACGTCTGAGTTCTGACGGTCTGACACTGACGGTGACGATCGTCTCTTTCAATTAGGGATGGGATCTGAGATAGATTAATCGAAGAATCGATTTTTCAGGCCTAAAAGATCGATATACAGTACTGAATCGATTCAGTGGATCGATATTTCACTCTTGAAAATCGCCATTTGTTTCTTTTGATAAAAACAATAAATTTATTTACAATTAGTTGAAGGTACCTTACGGTGTTGCCGGTTAAAGGGATTTTTCTTGGATTTTTCATAGATGATTTTTCAGGAGGATTTGAGGATTTTTCATAAAATGTAATCGATAAGAATCGATGTTTTGGAAATCGATCTTTTAAATCTCGATTTTTAGTAAATCGATTTTTCAGGCTTCGATTCTGATCAATTCAAAAATCGATATGTAAAGAATCGCCATCCCTACTTTCAATCTCATTGAAGTTTGACGGTAAAATACTTAGCCACAGATTATAACGGCTATCCTTATCCGCCAATTTCAATAAACAGAACACTCCTGATCACGTTCTCCGAATTGATCTAAAAATTAACCAATTGAAATAAATTTATGTGATTGCGTCCTGTATTATGTTATATAGCCGGCTGCACGTAAACATTTGGCCGTGATACAGAAACTAATAATTAGCAAATAGATATATCAACGTTAGAGTATTGACTAATCACATCCTCATAATAAAGAATAATAACAAATTATGTATAATGCGATTCGAATTCCTTTACCTATCACTTCCAAGTAATATTATTCTTATTCTCAGCCTATCGCCGTCCACTGCTGAACGAAGGCCTCCTCAAGTCGTCGGACCATCGTGTTGCAGGACGTCCTACACTACGTCTAAATACCCCAATGGCAACTCCCATCAATTCCAAGTAATAACAGGTAAGAAAATCTCTGCATTTAAAAAAATACTTTATTTAAAAAAAATGTTTTTCATTAAGGTAATAGATACTTGGTTTTTAAAATTTAAAACATTGCTCTTTAATCTTTATCGTGGCTTAAAGGGCTTGTATCCAAAACGTAAAATAAAATTAAAATAAATCTTTATCTTTATTCTCTTAGGGGGCGCGCCCTTCAGTTTGGGAATTTCCCTTTTTCTTTCATAATTCATCATCATCATCATTCATTATACTAATGAAATTAAATTACTGAAGACTTGGTCTTTGACCTTAGCCGGTTCCTTGCGGAACAAAGAAAAAAAAAACTATATTCTCTTAAAAAAAAAAGGAGTGTAAAGGTAAGGAGTGTTATTTCCTATAGTAGAAAATCGAAAAAAGTGTCCAGCGGTCAGCGTAAATAACAGTTCAAAAACGTTCCAGAATGGCGCTGGTGTAGACAAAGCAAATGGCATGAATTTAATATTATTGTCGACTAAAGTAGTTATTTATTGAAAATGTCAACTACTTGCGTAGTACAAAATAATGTAGTAAATATAACCTTAAAGAGTTATTATGAAAAATGCGTGTAGCTAGAGTGAGTTTATATCCTAAACTGTGAATAGTACGTTTATTGATTTCCGCTTCCCTTAAATGATGCTAATGTGGCGCCCCCAATTTAATACATTTTGATGGACACTTTTGCATGTACTAGATAACACTCCTTATCTTTACCCTCCATAAAAAATATATACTGTCTTCGTGTCAGGTAGGAAAAAGGGCGGGAAGTGTTCGGATCGGAGGGCGCGTTTTTTGTTTTTCTCACATATAATTTTTATTTTTTTCTTGATAAGTGTGAACGAGGGATTAAGTGTTGCTTGTCGGTGTTGTGTGTGGTGTGTTTGATGTAGTTTTCCCTTTTTTCTTCCCTGTCTCGTTGTATCTGGTGAGTCTTTTCTGGTGATTGTTGGCGAGAGGATGGAGGAGCCTCCTGATCCAGGAGGGACGGTCCCACCGATGCGGTGGGACGGGGAAGGGGTAGGTGAGGGGTGAATTTGATACGCTGTGTGCAATATCTACGAGTGGTGCTTGATTCTCTGTTCGCTATTGTACTGAAGGGATTAAGGGTTGTATGTGGGAGGGACGGGGGGCGCGCCTTTCAGTTTGGAAATTTCCCGCCCTTTTTCTTTCATCATTCATCATCACCATCATTCAGTTTTTCATCATCATCATCATCATTCATTTTTCATCATCATCATCATCATTCATTTTTCATCATCATCATCATCATTCATTTCATACATGAAATTAAATTACTGAAGACTTGGCAGCATGGTCTTCGACCTTAGCCGGTTCCTTGAGGAACAAAGAAAAAAATATATGTCTACTTGTCAGTTGTCAGTTGTCACGATTCCCGAATGGAAATTGAAAACTAAGAATAAAGAAACGTGTGTAATTATTTATGAAAGTAAATATACAAAGTAATAATGGATTATCATTACGAACAAGTAAGCGAAGTAGAAGCATTAGATTCCATTTATTATGGTGATATGCAAAGTAAGTACGATTCTAGCGATTGATATGTTAGCCTCATTTTATTGTTTTATTTATTTACCACTCGAGTTTTAATACAATTGCATTTTAAATACAGTATTTCAAACAGGCAACATAACATCTAATTAAGTTCTGCTAAATAGGGTTACTAAATCAAACTATAACACCATTGTATTTATATCTTTGTCAATTTACTCAATAAATATGAATATTATTTGTAGTTCTAGAAACTGAACCTGTACACAAGTTCAGTATACCAATAAAATCAGAAGGTTTTGACGATGGAGATGGTCTGGCATGCCAACTTGTATTCACATACACACCTAAGTATCCAGATGATATGTTGGAGATAGAAATTGATAATGAAGAAAACTTTGATGATATTGTTGATAAAGAAGAACTCCTTTCGCATCTGATTGCACAGGTATCTTTTTGAAACTTAAAATTTCTGCTTTAATTATATGTATATGCTTATATTTTAATACAGATATTTATATTCAAATAATTGTAGCAAATTTTTCCACTTTATTTAAGATTCAGACATATATCCCGCTCCTTTAATAATATGTTCCGAAAAACTTGTTACATTGAACCTTATATCTGATAAAACATGGTAGCCACTCCTGTTGCTCTCCTAGGGATAACATAATAATATAGTAAGAAACGGTATATAATGTGTGTAAGTAGTCAGTACTAAAACAAGTATAAAATTGTGTTAGTGTATTGATAATGAACTGTGATTTATATCAATGGTTGACCTTTATTTTTATATAAAAATTGCATATACACCATTTAATTGCATAGTTACTAATGATTATTATATTTTTTTCAATATTTTTGCTAAATATATAGGTTATGTTAGTCATAAATATGATACCTGATTTAGAAATTTGTAGGGCAAAGAGAACCTGGGCATGGTGATGGTATTCACACTAGTCTCAGCTGGACAAGAATGGCTCAATGAGAAATGGGATAAACTGAAGAAAGAGAGAGAAGAGCAAATACTTGCTAAACAGAAGGCTGATGAGGAAGCAGAATTGGTATAAATATTAGTATTATTTCTATAATATACTGTAACTATTACAGATTATTTGTTGTTCGCCTAAAGCTTCTTTTATATGTGTGATACTTGGTTTGTAATTAACATTCACTATATACCCCATTTAAGTTTGGATATATTTACTGTCTTAGGAAGGAATAACACTAAACCTCATGGTAAATATATTGTGCAGTTTGAAAGAGCAGCAGTTGATAATGACCAACAATGACAAACATACACCACAGTACTCACACACATGTTTATTTACCAAAAATACTTAAGCTCCCCATTAAGTACTTGGTTCAAGCCAAATGGGATTTGTCATTGTCTAGTTTTAAGGGTGTAGTGAATGTTTCGTTGGCTAGGTTGGGTCCCTTAAATCAGGCACATTCAGTTCATATTTGCATGCAATATTTCTTTGCCAATATGTAAAAAATAATATAATTATAATATAATATATAATTTCTTTCTTACAGAAAAGGTTTGAAGGTACAAGAGTAACAGTGGAATCATTCCTGGCATGGAGGAAGCAATTTGAAATTGATATGGGCATTCCCGCGAAAAGGGAGAAAGAAGCCAAGGATAAGAACAAATTAACTGGCAAAGAGTTGTTCTTATGCGATACTACACTCAATGAGTCTGACCTCAAATTCCTTGATGATGGTAAGCATAAGATTGTAAAACATATTTACATTACTATTTATTTGGATAAGGATTAATATCATCTTTATGAAAACACGTTCACAAAATAATGCTTTATTTTAGAACAAATTTGGTTAGCATAAAAAAGGTTATAGTGAGCCAACCTTAAAAGATAGACATATGCTGTCGCGGACTTTTTTTTTGTACTTTTAAAGGGGAACAATTCTGTCATACATTATTTTATCGAAACTTTAACCGTTTCCGCAGCGCACGCAGCGGAAGTTCTCAATAGGAAAAAAATACCCCCGAATTTGAAACATTATTTATTGGTGCTCCGCTCCTATTGGTCGTAGCGTGATGTTATATAGCCTATAGCCTTCCTCGATAAATGGGCTTTCTAACGCTGAAAGAATTAATCAGATCGGACCAGTAGTTCCTGAGATTAGCGCGTTCAACCAAACAAACAAACAAACTCTTCAGCTTTATATATTAGTATAGATAACGTTTTTTACAATTTTTGCCTGTCTGTTTGTTCCGGCTAATCTCTGAAATGGCTGGACCCATTTTGACGGGACTTTTAATGGCAGGCAGCTGATGTAATAAGAAGTAACTTAGGCAAAAAATATATTAAGAATCGACTGTTAGGCGGAACAAAGTACGCCGGGTCAGCTAGTTTGAAATAAATTCAAAATAACAAAATTAATTTAATATCCCAGCAGAATTTACTTCATATTTACTTAATACAATCCTATCAACAGGTGATGCTGTCAAAGTTGATGAGTCTCTATTCCAAGACTTGGATGATCTAGAGTTGACGGATGAGGAAGATGAAGACTACGTGCCTGGACAGATCGGTAGCGACAGTGATTAGCACATACACTCGACGTTCACCGACAAATTATCCGCAAGAAATAATGCTTGGCCCAGCTGGGTTGTGCTACTATCTAGCCACTCCAAGTTACTGTTTAATAAAAACTCAAAATTAATTGGAGAATATTTTATTTACAACTTTTCACTATACTTATGTACAAGACGAAATGTGTAAAAGCGAGACAACATATTCACTGATCTGAAATCATGTAACATTGATTATATTAAATACGCGAAATTATAAGCGTAAACAGACGCTTAAACGTTAAAAATCCGTATGTAGATATATTTGTTTATGAACGCAAACAAATATTTGCGTTAAACCATTTTACACAGGATTTTGTGTAAACTAATATTATCCTGTCCTGACCACGTACCTACAGACCATGTTTGGCTAATTAAAAAGCAATAGTACCTAGTATCGAAACGGCGCACAGATCTAAAACTATTCATAAAGACACCAAGGGTACTTGATTAAAATTAAAACAGTTCATTTTGAGCAAACAAAAATAATTTGGCTCGTTTAATGTCTACAACTTACATTCACTAAATAGACAATACTATAAACGTAAAATGTTTCATCACAAAATATATTTACAGTGTGCAGTCTTCAAATGAATTTATTAAAAACTTAAGCTCCGTAACTTTTCAGTAATAACTTAACAATAATAATTAATAATTAACCACGGATATGTATAAAAAAGGAAAATCTTTGCAACACCGAGAACCGAGCTCGGTTCTAGGTACATTGAACAATTTACTTTATTTTAATCGCATTGTAAAACATCAATATGACAACAATTTCATTTTAAAGAGTAACACACAGTACAACAAGTATATTTCACAATTTAAATTCCTAATAGTGTGTCGAATGAGCACACTTTCACAATTGATTTATTAATAAATAGGAAATATTTGTTCAATAACGTTAGGTGCTGGAAACGGGCCCTTTACACGAATCAGGTATATGACCTCATTGACAACACCTACAAATATATTCTCAGTTAAATTATCAGGGAACACACAACAATCATGCCATACATTAACCAATTTATTAACAATGTGATAAAAATGCAATTAAATAAAAAACCTAACAAGAATATACCTATATAAAAAGCCCACCGAAAATATTTAGTGTCAATCGCTACTATTAGTAATAATAAAAAAAAAACTCAAAGGCCACTTGATTTCAAATAATGATCAGCAGAGTCGTAAGTACTATGCATACATTTACAGATTTTAAATTTACATTACACACATTACTGTCTATTGTAACATTACTTAATATTTGTACCTAGAATATTGTTTGATTTTCGTTATAGTGGATCACCGAATAATATGCGATTTCACTGGTCACCAGGGTCCCAATGGCATCGATTTATTGTGTACACGGCATTGAGACAACGGAATTATATAATGCTTTACAAAGCTACCTATCTACTTGTAAGCCTGTGTAAAAATATTTATTGATAGGCGTATTCATTTTTATAATGGGTTATCTAAGAGCGTTCATGTAACCATTATTAACAATTATGTACGTCGCTTATAAACGGACTTTCGTCCAGAAGATACCACGTGGCACGGATTGACGAGTCTTTGTGTGGGAAACGAGCAAAAGATTAAAGATTACGTCTATGGACCTATACAAGTGTTCGGCCGGTCAAATGCTACAAGCATTGAATCAATTCCAGAAAATATCGTCACATAACGATATTTTATCAATTCGGTTTTGCCTAGACGTTTAAATATTCATCCACATATAAACGAACGGCAAATACTTAATTCATACCTATAGTGCATGTAAGACTTCGTGGGTCTTTAAACGTGTGCATCTTACATTGCTAGTATGAACAAATGATATATGAAGAGATATCCTGGGCGCCGAGATTGTTCACTTCAGCCGCTGAGTGACATTGGCGAGTGCGACTGCAAAAGCTTGGAGTGCTGAAAACGGGTATTGGAAGTCCAGAGTATACGCGTTCCCGTCGATCCGCCCGAACTGCATCACCTGACCAACAATATTTCACTAAATGTAACTATTCAATATTGTATTTATAATTTTTTTAAATAGATAGGTAATTGGTATATTTCTTTTTTCAATAAATAAATCAATATTTACCGAGACGTGAAAAATGTTTATGATAGGTTTAAATTTGATGACAGAATGAAATTTTCAAAGTATATGGAACTTCGTATTTAAAGCTATGATAATGCTATAATAATCTTGTATTTTTACCTGTTTCCCATGGTACTCTATCTGGAAATTCTTAGCGGATTCTTGCGTGACCCGTCCACCAAAATCCAACTGGTACACTTGGCTGTTCTCGTTCCACATGGGAGCCTTGTTATGCATCACCAGTTGCCGTCTAGAAGCGTTGTTACGAGTCTCGTTATTGTTCGATGAACTAGGGATGCCGCCGGCACGTTTAATCTGTTGATATAAACATAAAAATATTGGTGATACTATCTATAGAGATAAATGAATAATAAAAATATGATTCAAAGGTAACATCACCTTATTTCTCAGTTGTGCTTTCTGGAAACTCTCCAAATCTCTGTAATTCCTGCCGTTCACCTCGCTGTAACCACCGTTCGAGTATTCGTCGTCTGAACTTTCAGATGGCTTCTTGTTTCTTCGCCGATTCAGAAGTGGCGAGTTGAGAAGTTGCCTGAAATAAACATTTGATTCCTTAGTTGATCTTGATTCTTGGAAACTTTGTGTAGGTTATATTATTTACTATGCTATGTAGGTACCTAATTAGAGTTTTTAAAAGGTCTGACCTGAATATGAATCTACTAGCTTTTGCTCGCGACTCCGTCCGCGTAGACTACAGGGTTGGGTTCAGAAAGAAAATAAGTCTATTTTACTCCACAGAGTCCCATTTATGTCCATACCAAAAAATCATTCAAATCGGTCAAATAGACGTGAAACGTGTGCCGCCGCGCACCGGCCGGCCGGCGCGGCGCCTTGTACATCATAATTGCGCGCTTGATAATTTTTTCGCTGCGGTGTTATTTTAAAACTGCGATATCTTCTAAGATACCCATTGAAATCAAATGATGTAAAGGGCAAATTTCTTTTAAATTAAATACTTGTGATGAATAACGTATTTATTTGGATAAGGATTAATATCATCTTTATAAAAACAACTTCATAAATAATGCTTTATTTTAGAACAAATTTGGTTAGCATAAACAAGGTTATAGCGAGGCAATCTTAAAAGATAGACGTATGCTGTCGCGGACATTTTTTTAGAACTTTTAAAGGGGAACAATTCCGTCATACATTATTTTAGCGAAAATTTAACCGTTTCCCCAGCGCACGCAGCGGAAGTTCTGATAAGGAAAAAATACCCCCGATTTTGAAACATTATTTATTGGTGCTCCGCTCCTATTGGTCGTAGCGTGATGTTATATTGCCTATAGCCTTCCTCGATAAATGGGCTTTCTAACACTGAAAGAATTTTTCAAATCGGACCAGTAGTTCCTGAGATTAGCGCGTTCAACCAAACAAACAAACAAACAAACTCTTAAGCTTTATATATTAGTAAAGATAGATAGAAGTATAGATTATGACTATAAAATAAACTTTAAAAAAAAATTCGCGACAATTATTAACTTTATGAACTCAATTCATCAATTTTTTACTTCAGAATTGTTTACAGAAATTTTTGCAACATTTTGTGGGTCTATATACGTCATTTTATGAATCATATTAAGAGAATCTCGATTATATCCAATCAAAGGTTTTTTAATAATGATGATCACATTTCGTAGGAAATCCATAGCGAATATTTCAATTGAAGTTATCATAAGATAAAATAATGAAAAATGTAGGATTTTTTTATGTGCACGTATTCCGCTAACCCGCACTAGACCAGCGTGGTGATCTAATGCCTAATCTATATCTGCTGTATGTAAGAGGCCCGTACCCAACAGTGGAAAATATGTATTGGGCTGATGATAGGCTTGCCAGATGGCCGTGAAATCCGGAATTGTCCCGGAATTTTTTGCGTCTTGAAATTTTGCGTCTTGTCCCGTGTTCAGTAAATAGACCTTAATGTCCCGGATTACTACCAAAGTTTTATGTGTAAGATTCATCTTAAAATTAGAATTGGCGTAAATTACCTACTAAGTAAGTAGGCAAATACCTATGTTATAAAAGTATGTATTTTAAAATAAATGGCATTTTCCTTTTCTAATCTATACTAATATATAAAGCTGAAGAGTTTGTTTGTTTCTTTGGTTGAACGCGCTAATCTCAGGAACTACTGGTCCGATTTGAAAAATTCTTTCAGTGTTAGATAGCCCATTTATTGAGGAAGGCTATAGAACATCTCGCTAAGACCAATACGAGCGGAGCACCAATAATAAATGTTTTAAGATCGGGGTATTTTTTTCCTTTTGAGAGCTTCCGCTGCATGCGCTGCGGAAACGGTTAAAGTTTCGCTAAAATAATGTATTACAGAATTGTTCCCCTTTAAAAGTTCTAAAAAAAAGTCCGCGACAGCATTTATGTCTATCTTTTAAGGTTGGCTCACTATAACCTTTTTTATGCTAACCAATTTGTTCTAAAATAAAGCATTATTTGCGAAGGTGTTTTTATAAAGATGATATTAATCCTTATCCAAATAAATACGTTATTCATCACAAGTATTTAATTTAAAATAAAATTCCCCTTTACATCATTTGATTTCAATGAGTATCTTAGAAGATATCGCAGTTTTAAAATAACACCGCAGCGAAAAAATGATCAAGCGCGCAATTATGATGTACAAGGCGCCGCGCCGGCCGGCCGGTGCGCGGCGGCACACGTTTCACGTCTATTTGACCGATTTGAATGATTTTTTGGTATGGACGTAAATGGGAGTGTGGAGTAAAATAGACTACTATTTTCTTTCTGAACTCAAACCTGTAGTCTACGCGGACGGAGTCGCGAGCAAAAGCTAGTACAAATATAATTTTTTTGAAAATAAAATAAAAACAAGTTTTTTTACTATAGTATAGCCGCGACCCGACACCGTTGTCCTAGAATTGTCCCGGATTTGATAAGTTTCTATCTGGCAACCCTAGCTCATGTTGAATTAAAAGATGATTGATTGATTCTTTGCAGCGTTGATTGAGGAGTGGGCAATAGTCGCATTACCGTATAGGCGAGGTGGAGGAGTATCTGGCGCGTGGCGCTGCGTGCGGCGCGCTGTCCCCGCCGTGCGAGCGCGCGGCTCGCGGCGACGCGGGCGCAGAGCTGGTCTCGCGCGCCGCGCCCCCGGCCCCGCCGCCCCCGCCCCGCACCGCGCGCACCGCTCGCACCGCGCGCGACGCCACCAGCCGCAGCGCCAGTTGCTCCAGCGAACCTGCACCCACACACAGGTATGTTGCGTCGCTTGTCCACCGACACCCATCACTATCGTCCAACCTAGTACAAGCATCTCCCACCTGATTGGTGCCATTGACGGGAGTGATTTTGTAAAGTGCGTGTACTACGCATTAGCAGAGTGCGTTTCCTGGTGTCCATTTTGCGCTCTGGGTTTAATGTGCTAATCGCAGTGTCACTGCAAGAAATCCTAAATTTTTCTAGTCCTCAATCCGAGGTTTTACGACTACTGGCACGAAGCCGTATCAGAGTACAGAGAGAGACGAGCGCAGAAGAGAAGTGAGCGAAAGCATCTACTACTAACTATAATACTTGCTGTAGTCGGAGTCACTGTCCGTGGCGGACACTCGCGGCGCGGGCGAGGGTGAGGGGGGCGCGGGCTCGGCTGGCGCGGGCGGCGCGGCGGGGGGTGGCGCGGCGCGGCTGCGACACGACACGCACACGTACGGCTCGGCGACGCAGTCTCGGCGCTCGGGCCCGGGTGCGCGACACACGGCGCACGCCACGTCGCGCCGCGCCCGCCGCGCGCCCTCCTCCGCGCTCGTGGCGCTCGTGTCTTCGCCGCCCGTGCTGGGCTGGCGCGCGTGCCCCGAACATTCGTCTTTAGAATCGGTGCGAGTGGCTCTTCTGCCTCGGTCGGCCGTCAGCGCCATTTCGCTCGAATCGAGACTTCGCGATTTCCCGCATCGACGTAGGCTCGGCGTTTTGATAGAGTCTATTTGTCTCGGATCGGCGTGGCGCGGGTGGCGACGTGGCCGGCCGCGGCGGCGCGTGTTGACGAGGATGAGTCGGCGGGGCGGCTCCCCGCGCAGCGCCGCGAGGCTGACGTGCGCGTGCAGCGGGTCCACGAGGTCGAGGTAGCCGACGCTGCAGCTGCGCGTCATGGTGTCATACACGGGTACGGTGGCGCACACGGGGCTGATGGGCACGACGGTGGTGGTGCGCGCCACCCGCGGCTCGCGGGCCGGGCCCGGCGCGGACGTCTCGCCGCCGATTTCTTCATCGATGTACCGAAGATCGTCACCTCGCTGCAAGTTGCGTAGCGCGTCAGTACGCCGACCTAACGCGTCCGGATGCACCTCGTGCTCATAATTCCTGTTGCATAGAGATTTCAAAATCCTAGTGTTCATATCGTATGCCACGTCGCTCCTGCCGCATATATTTTTCCGCAATTTTGAAAGACAGTTGTCGGTGACGTGCCCATCGCACTTCTTGATCGTCACTTGTCTACTCGGTTCTATTCCGAGATTCAAGCTGAACGACTGTTGCTCCATGTTGGACAGATTTCCTTTTAAAGCCGTGTTATCGGATCTCACGCCGTAATCCGCTCTGCCGCCACCGCAAAAATCTCCACGACCACCACAAGTGACAGTTTGCGGTGAAGGTCTTTCGAATATTATGTCTGTTGGTGCTACCGCGTTTTTTGGTGATTGTAGCGTTGGAACGGAACTCTCGCACCTCAGTGGGGAAATGGCGTGACGGTTAGACACGCCTGAAGAACTGTTCAATCTTCTCTCCGGGGCTTGTGTGGTGTGCCTTATTGGAGTGGAATACACACTTTCTGATACATTGCTGACACTATCATTGGTATCGATGAATGGAAATTCGTCATAGGACTCAGCACGGGCGAGAGACGGACTGCTCGTATTGTTGTTATTGGCTGCGTTCACATCGCTCTGATTTAATATGTTATTACTATTGTTTATTCTATCACTGAGCACCATCTTTCTTCTGATATTGTTGTTAGTATGTGAGGGAGAATCGTTAGAATCGTTGGAATGAAAAACTTCTTCTTCGTCTTCGGAAAAAATGTTAGGATTGAAACTTGGATCAGGCCCAACAGGGTAGTCATCCCTCAGTTCTGTTATCATGAGAGTCATCTGTCTCGGCTGTAAATGCAGCAATGATGTTTTATAAGTGACTTGTCCAAGATTGGCGGGGACATTTTTAGCGAGGCCGTGCATTTTGAATTTCGTTCCCCAAATATTGGAGGTCACTTCTACTAAACGGACGTCCTGTAATGAAACGTATAACATTTAAAATATTGCAGCTGTGGATATAATTAAATGTTTATGTTGAAGTACACATACTTCTGGCAGGGAATCTATGTAGGCAAGTTCGTCTGGTGTGTCGTCTTTTTCGCTGGTGCTCCTCACTTTCCGCCTCTCACGAGCACGTCTGCGTCTTTGTAATCTTGGGGATCCGGAACATCCTGTATTTACGATATAATATCTATGTACTTACTTACAATAACAGAATCATAAGCAGAAAGTGCATAATTAATAAGAACTCAAATTTGCTATGGTTTAGTATTTACAGCCATAATTTATTATGGTCTATTTCTTTGTATTGATATCAACTTAAGAGCAAGTTAATGTTTTAGTCCTGTCTAAGGAACATTATTATACAAAAGAGAAGTAGTTACCTTCTTCCCGTTCCGTGTCTGAGGAGGAGGTGTGTGGTGCGAGTAGATGCGGGTGTCGCGTGGGCGTGCGCGGGGAGCGGGTGGGTGCGGGGGAGTGCGGGGCTCGGCGGCGGGGCGCGGCGCTGCTGGGCGCGCTGCCGCTCGACGAACTGCCCGTGCCGCTGCTGCTGCTGCTGCTCTCGCGCGTCGCCGCCGCGGTGCAAGCTTGCTCTGCAACTATTCCGAGAAAACATTCACTGAATCCAAATTTCCAGGTCGGTATTTGGATTGTTAGAAACCATGGATATAACAAAGAAGTTCTCACAGCGCCACAGTGTGACAAAGAGGCCCGTGATATTTTGTAATTAGCAACTAGGGGACCTACACTGATTGTAGGTCAAAAGACCTTTTCATGGAGGAGATTGCTGATTATAGATCTACTTTCCATCAGTCTTTGGAGGAGAGGGGGAAAACATTGCCGCCCCGTAGGCGCTGGCCAACTTTCTCGTGTGTAGTGACTAGTCGAGGATAGAGTGCCACGACGGTTCTATCTCCAACAGTGGAACCCTCGAACCTTGCCCAAACTGATCACTTTAAAGATGTATTCTATTTACAAAATTATAATAATACCTTCCGCTTGCGGATCGAATATCACAAATTCCGGCCGAATTTTACTGGTCCTTCGTCCCTTGAGCAGCGGCACCAGTCCGCCGAGGTGCTCCAGATATAGGGTGTAGGCGCCCGCCTCCTCGTCGTCGTGACGCAGCATGGTGCAGTGAAGTCGCCCGCCCGCAGATGGGGGCCGCGATACGAACCGACGCAGCTCGTTTGTTTCAGGCACATTGCACTGTCATCAATAATAATACGAATTTTATGACCCAATTTTTTTCGTCATACATCTATTTCAAAAGGCTTAGGCAAAGATAAATTTCTATGTCCACATATTTTGTTACATCCCATGTATTAGGAATTGACATTATTGCAGTTTATTGGACACATTTTCAAACATCGTATTGTAAATTTCCTAATAAAAAATAAACCAATATCGCTTCAACCGACACCGCGTAAATACTATTGCACATAAATATAGACAATATATTAGATGATATGTTATATGTTGTGTGTACCCTGATGGTGTGCGCGAAGAGGTTGTGCAGCGCGGGCTGCAGGCGCGGCGGCAGCGGCAGGCGCGCGGCGAGGCGCGGGTGTCGCAGCGCCTGCGCCGCCCGCACGCGCGCCAGCAGCTGCAGCGGCGCCACCACGCGCCACACGCGCGCCGTGCACACCGCGCCGCCCACGCCCACGAACAGCCGCCGCGCCGCGTGCCCCCACGTCAGCGCCGTCACGCGCGCCTGCAACCACGCACCACGCACCACCACCGTACTCCGTCAATTATTTCTTATTTCATTTTAAAATACCTGAATAACGTAGAAAGCTGCCAACAATTCCATACACTCCTTCAGGCCTGACTAAAAGATTCTTAAATCCGTATTGTCATCCAGCAGGTTCCCCGATCAATCATAATTATGGGGAAACAATTTATTTATACTTGCACGAAAAGGTAGCAATTCATCATCATCATCAGCCCAAATACGTCCCACTGCTGGGCACGGGCCTCCTCTACAACTGAGAGGGTTTAGGCCTTAGTCCACCACGCTGGCCTAGTGCGGGTTGGCGGACTACACACCTAAGAAATTCCTAAGAACTTTTAGGTGTGCAGGTTTTATCCCGATGTTTTCCTTCACCGTTAAAGCAAGTGATAATTCATTGTGAATACACACATAACTTCGAAAAGTCAGAGGTGTGTGCCTGGGGTTTGAACCTGCGACCGCCGAAATTCTCGACCGCGCGCCTAAACCTCGAGGCCATCACTGGTAGCAATACGACACATAAATGTAAGTATGTGTGTTGCTACCCTAATAGGGTTTTAAGTGATAAGATTAGATGTATTGTATTGCCAGATTGCAGATATACGACTTCACGGTTAACACTCCGCAAAATCATAAAAACTATGGAACGCGGTGAGTGACAAACTTTGGTTTTGCTTTGAGCGCATTTACTATATTGGAATCAACCTTGTCACCCTTTTCTAATCTAATTTATTCCCAGACTCATCAGAAATAAAAAGAAATTCTACCGCGTTACTTACTGTACCTATATAAAAAATACAATACGAATAGAGCGATTGGCTTAGCCACAAACATTCACAGAAGGCAATGTAACTTTGTTAATAATACAACTCACTCAGTTAAATTAATTGTGGGCATAAGAGTAGGTATGTGTGATTTTTAAAAATGTGCTGTAACCAGCTAAGTTACTTACCTGTGTGTACGGTATTGGGACGGTGTAAATAAGTGTTCCGGTATCCGAATAGAATTTAACGACGTTCTTATAAGGAGGAGCATCAAGAGGTTCGTTGGGTTCTGGAAACAGAACAAAATAACCACATAAACATGCTGCCATGACAAAGTTACCGCACAGCCACCTGATAACTTGTCCTCTCTAGATTTCGATCTTGAGGACTTCACTGTTAATGAACAGTCTTAATAGCGTGTTGACTGTCGGAAATCGATTACGGTTATCTCTCACCAGGTTAAAAACCGGATAAGTGGGGGTGAACTCACTTCGTGAGGGTTCCGGGCCTTCGTAGGAAGTTTTCTTAAATCTGGCCTAAATTTGTTCGTGGTTACTATAAATTCTAAACATGAAGTTTACTATCACCAATTAGCTCGCCCCTATACGTGGGACTTACAGACGAACCGTGGTGCTAAAAAGCATCTTTGGCTATCCATTCGGGGATAAAGGCGTAAGTGTTTATGTGTTTGCATGAGTTGGCTACAGTTTACAGTTAAAACTCTTAACCGGTCAAAAGTACTTTGGATATCGACTAATAAATCACTCAGTGACCTCATCTGTACGTACTATCCACACAAGCGCCGCACATTTCTCATCGAGTACAATCATCAAGTTTCGAGATTTCGTATTGAATGAAGGGATCAGATATATTTTATTCGAGTTCTATCCGCATTAGTATTCTTGCGAGTGCCTATTAGAACTGGACGTTGAATAAAAATATAAGTAAACTTAAAGACTTCCGATCATAACCTTTATATTCTTTCATAAATTGCATTGTAAAATGTTATTATCAGTCCTTTTATCCCAATAAACTGAAACTAATAGCTCTAATAAGTGCTGTAAATCTACAAATAAAATGCAATTAAGGAAGTCCTAATCCTAAGACCATTACAATTAATCAGGCGAGCAATCTCGAACTCATCTTTACGAGATTCGTCCCGTTTACGACGAGAGACGAATGTAAAGTGCCCATATAATTTAGAACATTTACTGTAACGTAAAAGAATGGTGTCGTTTGACGATAAAATTAACATTACTCGTAAATTGAGTTACAGATTGAAAGAAAGCGCCTTTCTTGGGTCGTTTATCACGACGCCAAAGTCTATTCATTGTATTCTGCTATATTTTCATGAAAATTATTGAAGTGAATCGCCACGTCACAAGCCTATTGTGGAAAATTCGCGACTTACCACGCTTTATCGCGGCATTGTTAGTTGTTGTTATTCATGTCAATACTTGCGGAAAACTTAATATATATATTTACTCTGGGCTTATATAATTTTAAAATTCTAACGTATTTCATATTATTTATAACACAAAACAAAGTGACCATACTGCACTTTAAGGTAAGACCAGTGCTGTCCTGATTGAGAATCTAGTAACGAAAAATGTGAAATGAGCATTGCCCTAGAATATCAATATCCACTAATAAAAACATCAAATCAAGACAAATTACACTATCAAAAATGTAATAACTCACCAGCTATTAAGGTTCCTGCGACCGCCAGCAGTTCCCTAGAATTGGCCCATTCCATGGCCAACGTGTTGCCCCGCAGGCCAGTGCGCACCCTGACTGGGCTGACGTCATCATGGCCCCGCAGCAACACTATCTCTCCGTTGCCGAGCGCAACAGCTAACACATGGCCTCCATTGTTGTCACTCCCCTCTTCCCCTTCTTCCATTTTGAACTTCTCACACGACCACGCCATTGATGTAATTCCACCTTCAGCGACCAATTGAACCTACGCGCAGTGCAGTGGTATTAGATCTACTACATTTAATTTTGAATAAATTAAAACTAAACTAAAAACAGCAACAAGGTGGCACAAAAAGTGAAAAAGTTCAAATAAAGCGATACTATTTTCATCACTGTCACAATGACCCGAACTTTTAACTAATGTAGTTTTAGTACAAATTTAAACTTTCCTAGCACGTCTCATTTATTGTACTTTTTAATTACTAAACACCACATACGTTGTTTAATGGAAGGTCGGACAAAACTGTCTTTATTAGAGTACTTGCTGCAACATTTCAAGTACCTACTTGAAGTAGAAAAGTATTACATCACCGCACCTCTGAGGGTAAGAATATCGCTGGTTAAATAATGATGGTCATCAATCCAACGCGACGTAATCTTTCCGATCTTATCTGACCCCAGCCTTGATGTTTACCGATTTTATTTCCTCCAGAAACAAAAGCTTTAACATAAACTTACTTGCGAAACCATTGCACCGTGAACGTCCATGACAACGAGTTGTGCTGATGCAGTGCCGAGGTATACTTGGTTGTCGTCAGGAGTCCAACAGCCGCACGTGATTCGAGCGTCCAGAGACAACATTGAAGACCAATATCGCTGCCCCGCCACTGATCCGACCAGGACAAATCCATCCTGAACAAATTTTGCCAAGGGGCGCATTAAATAAGCAATTTTTTACGTTTTTTTCTTTTACGTAAAAAGCTACTGGTTGATAATCTACATCAAATTTTAATTAATATAATACTGTTACATAGAATGTTTTTATGATAAAAAAAACTTTCGTCTTGTCTGCGCTATATACATATATTTTGTAAAGACCCAAAACAAAATTAATATACGGTCCCTAATTAAGTTAGCGAAATATAAAAGCTTCTTTTCATTGTAATCACGTTCTTGGAGCCTTTTAATTATTTAAGTACTTTTTGATTTGAATACGGTATCTTATTAGCTCTAAGTAATTTTAGTTTATTTCTTACTTAACATTTTTTAAACATGACATTAACATTAAACACTGTTATTCCTACAAATATTACGGTTATTATTTTGTAAGAATTTTATCGTAGAAGCCGTTAATCAAAAGAAGTCAATAAAACAGAATATCCAACCACGTACCTAACAACGCAATATAAAGTTATTAATCAATTCTGAGACATTCAACCTCTTCGTGCAAAAGCCGTTCTATTCCGAAAGTGATATAATAATAAATTGAATTGGATCTGGAATCGTAAGTTCGACACTTGAACTTACTTAATATTACATTATGCGGTAAGCCGACTTATGCTATTGGCTTCAAATTTTATCTGTAGAAAAACGGCGTATATATAATTGATGTCAGTGAGCTCGTCAAATTGCCTGACATCCTGACAGATTCTATTAAGCAATTGGAAAATTTATCAAGCATATAAAGATCTAATATCTCTTTTACATCATTTAGGCCTAATAAAAATAAGATTATCTACCTAAATTAGAATTTTAAAATATCGATAATTTTTGAATTATGAAACTTGTACTCGTGGAACTAATAACATCACATGAATATTAGAAGTCAATTAATTTAAGCCGCAGTAAATAGTACCTTGCTACTCCATCAGCTTAAAAGTAACCGTACTTCAAACAATTGCCATCATGTGCCTACTCATACACATATCGCAGTCACCAAACAAGTATTAAGTATACCCTCAAAATCGACACACCTTTCTTAGCACATTTGAGTGTGTTTGCGAAGACGCGTGTCATGTAACATTTTTCGTTCGGCCACCCAGAGAAGCCTTTTAGCAAATTGCGACATTTCGACTAGTTCGGGGCTTTAGCAAACAACACGAGACAATGCGTATGAATACATCACGTGATCGAATCGATTCGACAGATGTGCCCTCAATATAATAACTTTAATCTCCAGAGTAAACCCATTGCGAATATCATTAAATAGAAAGATACGGATCCTTCCCTGAAATCTGTTTTAATTATTTTAACAGTTGTTCTGCGTCAGCTTGCTCCACAATGGCATTTGTGTGAATAGACAGTTGTAATCTAGAAAGCGAGGAACCTTAGTAACTTACTCTATAAAACCCTAAATGTGGTTAGAGAAACTTTAAAGTTACCCGTTTTCTAGATTGGGCTCTTGGGCTCTCTGCCAAATTCTAATCTAATCCGAAATACTCCGGGCGTACCGTCTTCGGAATGTTAAATATTATCTTTATAAAGATTTTCATCGTCTCTCAGACTTCCGAGAATGTTTTAATTTTGAAATAATGGTTTTAGTGGCACAACATTTTTAGTTAGTGGATTTTTAATTTATACTGATCGTTTTATACGGTTTTCGAAAACAATAAAATATATGTAGAACTAACCTGGTAACAAATGAGTGCCATGCGCCCATCATGCGACCACGAGAAGTGCGTAACAGGAGTGCTCCTGTCGTTGATAAGCTCGATGCTCCAGCGGCCCTCGTACTTGATCCACACGAAAATTACGCCTGAACTGTCACATGAAGCCAACTTCTGGTACGGTTCGTTCCATTTCACCAGAATTACCTGTGCGGATGTTCATAAAAAAATATTTCTTTTAGATTCTTGAATAAAACTTAAAATCATACTGACTATACAATTTATCAGAGGTCTACCGAACTATAGATGTTCTACGGGTTCGGGGTTATGATGATGACTACTGGGTAAATTAATGTAAGTTACTTACATGAAAAATGTTAATTTACTTCACAAGAACTTATTTGTTTACTTCGCATTCTAGCGGCACGGTGTATGCAATACATGTGGCTGAACAACTCTTATAAGTTTTATGTTTAGTATAAATATACCCAACACCTAAGGATACGTGAGATAAAAGTTAAATTAGCTATACACACTCTACAAATTGTATAATTTCATAAGTTCGTGTCGTGAAAGCACGTCTGTGTCCTTTGAAAGTAACTCGATATGCTTTATTTTGGGCGAGCAAATGTATCTCACACGCAATGTCTTTAAAACCTACTTATTTAACATTATATTTTGCCAGGAGATACGATTATGGTGTGATGTTGTCTAAACTAAATTCTTCGATGAGTGAGTGGGAAAAGGCCAAAAAGTGATGGCGAGAAGATAATTTTTGAAAAGCCAGGAAGATAGAGAAAGATTATGCATAGTTGGTAGAAAAGCGGTTGACCTACAATCGAATTATTATTATCGGAGGTAATGGTACCTAATAATGAATTGTACATTTCTTAATCAATTTTAAACTATTTACATTATAGACTTTATATAAACTTTGAACTAAAGGACGTTAAAATATCTGAACTGAAATAGAAGTAAGTATATTTGATACCTATAACTTATTAAGCCTTAGGGAGGTAGACTTAATCCTAGCTTTCCTCCCTCTTGACGCGTAGCCAGTGTGAAACATAATATCTAAACAAACAGGAATACTTATTCTTAGACCAGACAAGTATTCATAAAATAGCAGATCCATATTGAAGGTTCTTTACAAAAATTCCACCAAGAGCAACTTAATGGCCTAGTAATGTTACGTAAGTGAAACCCATACAGCCTCAGTAATAAGTATTTCCTCTCCGCCTTTCCGAAATTTCTCATCCATTTTGAAGAAAGCTGAGAAACACAGTATGGCATCCTAACAAAATTCCCCTATCATAAGCGAGGCCACTGATCTCTTGTTAAACTTATGCTGTAACTAAAATTGCATTTTATTCTTTTGATTTTTTTCTTTATATTAGACAAATGTGTCAGACAAATGAAAAAAGTTAAACTCGTCGTATGCAAGACAATTCACGCTTTATGCGACGAAATCATATGATAATACGGAGCGAACGCAGACGAGTGATATTACATTCCACATACACCCGATGTAAGTTACACGTACTTAAACAAAACAGTCGGGCGGTGCGGGAATTCAGCGCCAACGTAGTGCCACCTACGAGAACAAACGGCGGTAATTGCACGTGACAGCCGCTGAGTTATGGCTTTAAGTATTAAACGGAGCGTACATACATAAAGCATCTATAGTGTCTGCTAGAAACTTGATCGTGTTTACTAATGCGTAGTTGCTTTAAATTAGTTTTTTTATTTAGACACTGTACAGAAAAAACAACAAATGCTATGCAACTAACAGTGGCCTTCTGACGGTCATTTTTATTTTATTTTATTAAAGAGCGCTTAATAAGTAGTATACAAAAGTACTTTTATATCTTGTGTTTTATCTTTATTAGCCCGTATATGCATCTGAAAACGGGCAAAATAAATACTTATAGGTATATAAACATGTGAAATGGTTGACTTATATTTCAATCTTAATTTTTACAAATACAGGCATTGTAAGACACCACTTAATTATTTTGCTTATTCGTAATATCAAACTAAACATTAAATTAGACCCCTTAAAATTGATTTCTCCACATAAAGTACAACTTAACAGCCTCACTAAGGTAATTAGTACGCTCGTATATCAGACACCCGGCTAAATAGCCTAATAAAACAAAATTTATATTATCACACCACAACAACATTTACATCGCTACACATTATCATGAACAAAAGTAGCACGGAAGTTTAGTGCATCTTTGCAGAGAACATTTGAAAATTTTCAAATAACAAGACACTTTTAAATACGACACAAAGAGCTGTGTGCAGTATTCGAGCAGCTTTCTTTATGTCTCAAACGAAAACCTCCGCTGGCATGTAGAGTACATTGGCAAAATGGAATTTCTTTTTTCTATATAATAGGTACCTACTCGTGAAATAAAAGGTCTAAAATGAGATACTATTTAGTTGTAGCGCTCGTCTTTATGAATAATAAATACCGTGTAAGTAATTCGATCAGACTCTACAAATGACTTTTAAATGAATAAACCTAGACTAAATTTATTTTAGTAATAATTAAGAGACGAAATTTGTTACAATGTTAAAAACAAAAGAACATTGACAAATAACTTTCGCAATATTTTACATTAAATATGCTCACAACAATTATTTACAAGAAAATTGTGAAAAGAAAACAGCCAGACTACAAAGGCAAATATATCTTAATAAGCCTTTTCAAGAAGGTCAAGTTCACTTTCAAGGCGAGACAATGCAGACATTTTAGTGATGTATGTTTTCTTATTCAAAACAAAAAAGTTTTATACGGTAACCAGATATCTAACATTTCAATCTGGAATTAACCTTTGAAATTGTGTACCTCAATACTTAACTCTCTAAGCCAATTTGCATCCATAATCTCCTTCACAGGTAACATCAGGAGCAATTAAAACTAATGTACTGTAGAACGTTGTTAATGAATTTACCGGTGAGTTAGTCTTACCTCATTACGCTTGCCAATGTTTGACCCGATTTAAATTCAGTAAAGAAGCAATTTAAAATATAATTGGTTTGGTGTTTGCCTTTGCGTTTGCCCAAGGACAAAAGCTTTGAACTTTTTGTAATAGCATATTTGTTCGATCCCCGCATATACATATTCAATGCAGGAACTTCATAGCTAACTATCGCAAGACCTTGGGTCGTGTTACATAAACGGGGAAGCTCTTTATTAGTCCGCCAGTACCGCAGTGAACGATTCAACAACCATTCCGAAATGCGGACTTCACAACTCATATACGTTAGGCTATAAAAATATGAAATTTCCATCAGGAACGAAAATTGAAAATAAACGTAACAAGAAGTCGATACGTTACTTAATAGTCATAACTTATGACTCATAAGTATACCAAGAATAAGAAAGAAAGTTTTGGTGGTTAAGCTAAGTTTCATTTTTCCCTTTTTAAAAATAAACTATGTAGGAATGTGCTGGCCGTAGCCTTTACTTAAAAATTAGGTTAACCCATTAATAACTACCATTCCGTTCGAAATAAAAGCAAATTTTTGGCTGACCCAAGTTGTTATCTCCAATTCGTCCATGACACGATCCGTAATACACATTACCTTTGCTACGTGCATTGCAATAAACGCACGAGTGCACTGGATTTTCCATTCACGGCAGAAAGCCTACTCCAATTGGCGAGCATTGAGTGTCTAGGCGGAACACGCCCAGCACTAAATTCTGCCGAAACACGCTGCCCTCTCAAACCCGTTCTCCCTAAGATTTATCGTTTCCATTACAGATGTGACCAGCCCACTGCCACTTGAGCCTGCTAATTCATTGAGCTATCAGTGAGTTTGCGCTTTAAGCGGATTATCTATGTTAGACCCTTCGCTTTATAGATACTGTAGGTATAAGTATTTTCTAAGCCTATTGTCTGAGTATCAGTTTTGCGAGCGCGATATTGAAAAGTTATGTTACGTTAGTGGTGATGATATGACTTTGAGAAGCGAATACAACTTTGGATCGTCGCAGAGTGTTCTCTCGTTAAATTGGTTGTGTCTAATTGCATAATAGACTAGACTTCGTAGATTCCAACTACCGACATGACTTACTCTCTGTCTGTGGTTTCATTGTCAAGTCGTAATGTAACAAATAGTCGACAGCTATTGTATCATATTAAATGTAAGATATTATTAATTGTTCAGTGAGACTAAAAGTAACTCGTTGAGTATGTAACTGGTAAGACACAATCAACGCTAATTCATGTGCAACTAATGACTGTGACTTACTAATATGTCATCAAGATTAAAATAGCTAAAATAATTGTGTATTTAACGATATCAAGATTTTAAAAAACAACATATATCTTGTGTCTTTCGAGCGACCGTAACTTAGTATTTCACAATATTTTCTATTTCCGCGTATGATTACTACGGATCTCTATCTACGTTGTTTTGTATGCAAGTAGGCATGCTAAAACGATATTTAATTTTATCAAAGAAGCTAAAAATCACAGTAAATCTATAGGAATACTTTCGCTCAAACCATATAAACTGCAAATAATTGACACGTATATTTATAAACAAACATTAATTGAAATAACAATGCAGTTATGTAACACAATGCTTAAAATACAAATGTAATACCTACATGACTTAGAACAAAGTAACCCAGCTTTGATCAATGTGGTTATTCCAAAACTGTCTGTGTTCATTCGTCTCGGTGGGTAATAGCGATCGCTTTATCTTTACGCCGTCATTCTTCTGTCTATCAAATTACTGCCTGCCAGTCGGAAAATAGAAAAGGAACGAAGGATTTTCCTTTAATCAACTTGCCTTTCATGATTTACATTGATTCTTCGAACAAGTGTTAGATTAGACTCATTTTTTCGTTCAATCTCTTTTTTTTATATTAAATATAGCAATCTATCTCAATTTTGAAACACTACAGACATAAAAAATAGTCACGTTTAAAGTTCTAAAAATACAGCCGTAGCCTCCCAACTTATTTTAACCACACGTATTTTGTATACGTTTGTTTGCCCAACATGTTTTTAATTCAATTAAGAGCTACAAGTACATACATATGTGCCCTGCAATATAGAGGTCCCGCGTTCGCTTCCCGGGTTGGCCAAAATATCGGGGTTTTCTATAAGCTATTTAGCCCGGAAAATGGGAACAGGCTAGCCACCTATTTATTACATGGGAAAAAAAAACAATTGGCGAAATAAGGGTGCAGAAATGCACCTCTGCCAACCCCTTCGGGAAATAAAGGCATGTGTGTGTATCACAAAATTCAAGAACAATATGCTGACAACTTTCTATTTTAGACCCTATAATTATTTTTTTAAATCGAAATTCGTTGAACCACGGTTCACTCAATTTAGGCCCTAATTTAATTATAGAATATATTACATAGGTAGGTATATGAAATAACAGCTGTTCCGTCCATTTTGAATCTAAAGTGCAATTGCCGGGAGTATACTATTTTCGCCTTCATATTTTTCGTCCATTATCATCGATCTCTAAAATAAAAAGATAACTGACTCACATCGGATCTGTGTCCGCGAAGGTTGTAGTTGGTGCGGAGTGGTAGCTCATGCGGGCGGCGCGCGTGCGATGACGTAAACGTGACCCCGACCACGCCGCGCACGTTGCCAGTTGCCAGCCAACCCTCCTGGTAGTAGTTGTTGCGGTTCAGCTTCCATCCCTCCTCCTGACAAAGAATTTAATTAACCTCGTACAATAAGTAAAGACGATCAATTGAAATTCCTGAATTTCTACAGCTAATTTAATTCGAATCTCTAATGGATGCTAGGTACAGTAATTAGGAATATCTTATAGGAATGCTCTCCGTTTAATTTCGACCTTGCGATAATGGCCGCGGTAATTAGGCGTGTCGTAAAATGTTATACCTACACGAAGGTGGAATGTACAATAATTAATGTTTTAAGGCACCTGGAATGGGGCATGTAATAAACTTGGAAATTTTGTACGACATGTAACGGCTCCGCTTCCTATTTGTAACAAGATTAACTTTTTTAATCCGCTTTTTAAAACGCTTTTTTAGCCTAATTTATTCCTTATTATATCAGCTATCTGCCAGTGAAAGTCCCGTTAAAATCGGTCCATCCGTTTCAGAGATTAGCCGGAACAAACAGACAGACAGACAAAAATTGTAAAAACATCCATATGGATTTATTAAAAAGCGGTTATTTCAAGATTAGAAACAGACACTCCAATTTTATTTATTTTTATAGATGTATAGATAAAACTGATTGAAAGAAAATATATTTGCGACTGTTGCTATTGAGACATTATATAAGTAAACTATTCTAACCCTCTCAGTTGCAGAGGAAGTCCGTGCCCATGGGACCTATATGGGCTGATGACGATGAAAAACTATTTTTGAAAATGAAATACTTGCTTGTTGCAGTGATTTAGACATTTTAAAAAGAGGATGGATGGAGGATGTCATACGAAAAGTATTTTTTAAATGACTAAGTGAAATAGGATATCCGAGAGGCGAGAGAATACAATTAAACATATATCCTCGTCAAAGCGCGTGTCGAAAGGAAGTGTATGGGAAGATCTATGGATGAAAAAAAAACAAAATGGTGTGTTTCAGAATCAAAGCTTAAGACATTAACAGACAGATAGGTAGACTATCTTAATGGAATAAACGCGTAAAATTGTTTGTACTGCGTATTTAAAATTCTTACTGCCCTTAAGTATACCTATATTATTCATTCTATAATGATTACAATATTATACCTTTGAAGAAACATTTTGAACTCCAAAATTAGAAAAAAATCCGAAGAATTTTTAGAGATGTTTCGACGAAAATAAATCTTAGAATTGTATAAAGTTCTAAACACTGTGTGAAATTTTAATGAATAAAATTTTGGCCGAGAGCGTTTTCGTTTTTCTAAGGAATTATGTATAAGATGAGAGAAAATGTTTTTGGTTTCCCGCCGTTGTAACATATCTAAAGCCTAACCCAATCTTGTGAAAAAGTGCTGCAAGATTTTTTATTCCTGATTTATTTTTCTATGCGAGCAACGGGCATCTTGTGAATAATCCATGAGCCGTCCATTGTGAAGAAATGTTCTTTTATTCGTTCGCTATTGAGAGAAGTGTTTGTTTAAAATTTACGGTGTAAAAGATTAAAGTAAATAAGTCCTATAGTGTTCCCTGACTATATTGCAGCTTGTTTTACACGCACAAACGGAATTAATAGGAAGCTCGAGCAATTAGGCAGGCACGTAATAGTGCATGTCCTATCGCGATGGCGGCAGACCGGAGATCGAAGGCGAAATTGGCAATTAGCCAGATGTAACGCGTTTCGGCACCCCATTAATGCGTCCATCGCCGCCCAATTAGGACAGATTTCTTACTAACGCAACTCAGTACAAGGTAATGTAATCAACAGGTCGCGGCAGTAAGGAAATTACACTCTATGTTGACCATTTAGCAAACGTGTTTGTCGTACTTTTATACCCGGGAGACTTGGCACGTATGTACATAGATGAGTTAAGAAGTTGTGGGGTGTAATTAACTTCATAACACCTTTAGCTTATTTAATTAATAGTGGATACTTATTGAACTTATAAAGGTGGGTAAGGTATGAGAATAAAAAGATTTGAATAAAAGATTTTGTATGTATGTGACTGTTGGGTGTATTTATTTATTTGAATTAATTAGGAAGGAAATATACAAATAAATATATAATCTTAATTAAATAGCAAATGATTAATTTTTCACATTTTTCATAAAAGTAAATCATTCCCTTATTTCATTTATCTATGGTCCAAAAATGTATTACTATTACAATTAAGTACTACTATTTCAATCACCTATCATAAAAATATACATTTAGGGTTTATCTTTCTAGATATTACTGATTCCATAGCCGCCAAGCAGCTATTGCCAGTTATACCTACCTACCTAAAATTTACCTACTGCAAGGTATTAAAATTTTACATTTTGCTAATGGATCAAATTCCATTTCGCATCAAACGGCATTAATTTCAGATTATGAAAATTCCGTAATGATTTTATTACATGCTGCAATATATTGATTTAAGTTTTTACTTTTATGTCTCTACATCGCTTTAACTGTTGTTATTATTTTAACTATTCTTTTTACTTTTATATCGAAAAAATAATGTATTTTTTTTTGCAAAGCCGCTGGTCCAAATAATAGATCTGTATAGTACCTACACCCGCATCGTGTTCGCATCTTAAATAGACACCCCGAAGCTGTCACGTTTAGGTACATATACATACCTTTACATAGGGCTAACATAGGCCTCCCCTTATAGGAACTTAGAACGCTATGGCTTCCCCTAAATAGCCTTAAGAGTGTCACTTACAACTTTATATTGTAGGTATCAACACATAAGTTCTCTGTCACTAGTCAAAAGTCACTCTATCATTGCACAATCGATATTGGAATTTGCGTTTCAATGTCCATTAGAGCTGACATCAAATAGTTCGCTTTAACAGCTGCAACGTCTTTCTCTAAAGGCATCGATCGAGTGTCGCTAAGATGAAGTCATTAAAGAGTTAAATCGGACGGAAAGCTCAGCATGGTGCTACTTCATATTGAGTTGCAGACGATGGAGTTTGTAGTTAGTGCTCGCAGGTGACCGCTTGTACCTGACGAACTGAGAGTATATATAGCTTTTATACGTAAAAATGTACATATGATCATTGGATACAATAAAATTAAGCGATAAATGATGTTCCGTTTTGTTATTATGACTGAGAAAGTTTCTGTAAATATCCTTTTATTTCAGTTAAATCAGTTCTCATCTATGGATTTCCAAATATAAAAAAACAACTATTTAGAATAATACGTATTTGCTTTTTAGTGTTTTAGCTATTTTTAATTAATGTAAATAATTTTTTTTTATGAAAATTTTTATTTGCGATTTATATTATAAAATTTACTATAATATCATTACGTTATTAGCTTATTAAATTATAGTAAAAATAGAATTCTTCCTGATTCGTACCCAATGTTTATTTATGTAGATATTAAAGCTAAAAAAATCCGTGTAGCATTTCCTGCGTAAAAACGACGGATCATTTTCTTTTTATTTGATTAAAAATTATAGATATAGTCACAGGAATACATATAACATACATTTAGTATTGGCACTTCACAGTATAAAAATAATTTAGAAGTAAACAAACAATGATACATTTTATGAAAAAAAAATATAGTTTCAATTTATGAATAATATCTTACAAAAAATCTTTACAATCATTGTTCAGCCCAGCTTGTTAGCCCATACAAGTTGCGACGAAAAAAAACATTATGTAATATCACCCTTTCAAAGTCAAACTTCCAACACAAAATAATATTCTGTAAATTTAGTGTTTTTATAATGAATTTGTGTGCGATTTATAATCCAGTGCTACGCTCAAATTCATGAACCGTCTCCAATACGTTTTTATTCCATATCTCTTTTAATTGGGATAGCCGTGACATTACGGGATCTGCAATGTTGGCCGCTACCGGTTCAGCAATTCAATAAGTTTTTGTATGAATAACGTTATTGAAGAAAAAAACGTGGTTCTAAAAATAATATTTGAATTTCATAACGTCGATAGGTCTACAACGTTCGTCTCGATGAAAAGCCTGAAATAAAAATACCAAAACATACTAACCCTCATCGAACGCTGGTAGAACAAATATTTTCTATGCTAACGGATCATATTTTAATGGTCCAATCGGTTTGAACAACAAAATGTGACGGATAAACCTGAACATTCTTCGAAAATTACCATAGAAACCAATTCTATATCGATTTAAATGAAATACTTGGCTTAAAATAAATACAATCTATTTATTTTTAAGAAATAGGTATGCTATGCTAGTAGGCCTAAAATAATGTGAGCTCTTATACTCGGTACTTAATTTGTCGATGTACCGTACCGTTTCTGTAGATTGCTATTTGGTGGTGCGCGATTCAGCCGACCTCATCTACAGCTGACGGGATAAAACCACTGCTAATGGTTTTCCATCAACACAGAGTAGCTGCGAGTACAATTTTATGGAGGCCTTCTATTAATTGTTACTTGACTTCTAATTTCACATAGGTACTAATGGTTACGAAAATTGTTTATGTAATCATAAGTAAATTAAAACCCTAAAGCAGAAAAACCGATTATGTTAGCATGCAATCTAATAATTACCGTGCAAAAGGAACAAAATGACATATGAGGTAACATACGAGGGTACCTAATATTTTAAATTTACATAAATAAAGATTCACTTAGTACTTTTTAGTTATTAGCGTACGATTGTTTAATAATATCACTACAATAAGACTGCATATTGCGAGTTAACGCCTTTACAATAGATTATGTCTAACAATAACAGTGTCGTACACTACGTATGTTAGAAATTCTAAATATAAATGAAAATGCGGCGGGCGCGATGGTTTTTTTGGCGTGTACGTAACTGGCAATGCAGCGGTGGTGCACTACTCGCCAGTACGCCAGTACGCCAGCACGCCAGTACTCACCTCAGGCAGCTCGTCGGGCACCTTGCCCATCCACGACAGCGACAGGATGGTGCAGTCACACTTGGCGTTTACGTTTCTCTCGAAGTGTAGATGCATGGTGGCTGCTATTTACACGTACATTTAAACAATCATTGCCGAATCACTGAACGAATGTACGCGATAAAAGAAATATACGCGGTGACGAGAGCACGCTACGTACGGTCCACATTTTACAGGAATTAATTTGACGGTGTTAGTTTTGGCAATGGTTGACGGCGGTGGAGGTACGAGGTGGGACGGGAGCGCGTCGGTGGTGCGTCGGTGGCGCACGGCCGACGTGACAGAGGGTGACAGGCGAGCCTTCGGGCTCGGCGGGCGGCGCAGGGTATTGATTGCGCGCGGGGACGACGGTCGGCGGGCGGCGCGCCTGCGGGCGACCTCTGCCGCCCGACCGACGCACTCCACAAACGGGAAAACCCGTGGAAAATTCATTGAGATGGCGCTGAAAATTTAAACTCGGTCCCGGCTCAATGTTATGCCACAAATGTGCGTACAAACGCCCCGACTGTGTTGTGTCAGCCTCCTATTTATACCGAAGTAGTTCGTAAATATTTTATGCCGCTCATTTCAATAGTTCTGAGAAATTGAATTGTTTTGCAGGATTCTGCCTTAATCATAATAAAAAAATATATACGTAGTAGTGTTGTGCGGAAAATTATGAAAACTTTAATATTGCCTAATATTTAAAGTTTCGTAACTTTTAACTGTAAAAGTCTACTGAGACTAACAGTCACTGATATAATTGTATTGCATTCATTTATAAAAGTTTTGATTTTGCTTGTTGGGTATAAATAATAATGCATAATGCATTTCGTTAAATATAAAGAGTAGGTACAAGAATTGTTACGTAGAATCCCTAGTAATAATATTTTCATAAGGCTTAGTGCTCTTAAATATTTAAATATGCGGCAAAAATATTAATGAAAGACTAGTTACCTTGTGAGTGGAGTGGATATGACGCGCTCTATTAGCCCTGCAGTATGCCTACTTCGTAACGCTAGATTAATAATGTATGGACGCGGATCATATTTTATCCTCCATAAATAAGGCTATACCACGTTAGTTCTCTCAAGCTTTCATCCTATATGTTGTCGGCACAGGAAGGGTTTTAATATTTTGCCATGATTTCACTTTAGAATTCCCTTCTGCCGGCCTGTCGCCATATCATCATGTCACTATGAATACTAATAGCCTAACATTAGCATTAGGAAATAGGGTACATCTTTCTCGGGATCCTATCAAACCAACCTGAATCCTTTCATGCAATGTTTTGTAAGACTCGATGCTTCTTACGGATGGGATGCCTAATGTTGTTGGGTTAACGCATTAGTAATAATAAAAAAAAATTGCAAGACATTCCATTTATTTTCAAAACACAATCGAAAATATCACAGACTTTCAGACATTTTAGTAAAACCCTGATTACTTCATTGGCACTTCTTGGAGAGTGCCCCACGTCACTCCCGCCTTCACTTTAACTGGCAACGGCACTCGTAACTTCACTGTCTCTTCCATCACTTGTTTCAGCACTGCTATGAAACACATCTTGTTAGTCTCCACCACTTCGTAAATTAATTCATCGTGCATTTGTAGAATTAGCCGGGGCTTCGGCTCGTAGTTGCTAGTTTTTATTTCTATGGCACACATGGCCGACTTCGCTATGTCAGCGGCAGAACCTTGAATAGTTGTGTTGACTGCTTGACGTTCGGCAGCTCCTGGAAGAAAAATAATAATAATCATCAGCCCAAATACGTCCCACTGCTTGGCACGGGCCTCCTCTACAACTGAGAGGGTTTAGGCCATAGTCCACCACGCTGGCCTAGTGCGGGTTGGCGGACTACACACCTAAGAAATTCCTAAGAACTTTTAGGTGTGCAGGTTTTATCACGATGTTTTCCTTCACCGTTAAAGCAAGTGATAATTCATTGTGAATACACACATAACTTCGAAAAGTCAGAGGTGTGTGCCTGGGGTTTGAACCTGCGACCGCCGAAATCCTCGACCGCGCGCCTAAACCTCGAGGCCATCACTGCTTAAATAATAATAATAATAAATCTCCTAAAAAACACCCAGTCTTCGCCCAACGCTAAGATATGAATTTGTATTGTGGACATAGACGTTAACATCTCAAAAACAGACCTGTATTGTTGCGGTAATCGAATCCAAACTATAAGAAAGGGAGGTAAAACGAAATAAAACGACATTGGGAAAGAAGAAAAAATAAGAATTAAATTGTAAAAAATTCAATTATGCGCATTTTACTTACAATTCTCATAAAATTTTACCAAATGAATATTTCATAGTTAGGTATATCATGTTTACAAACTTGTCGCGCCATTAATAAATTATTTTATAATTTTAACGCATTTAATTGAGATCTACGAAATACACGTTGATATAATCAAACAATTCTATTTATTATGTTTGTTTTGAATCCTGATTCAAAGCTTCATACAACCGAATACAACTCTAAAACAAATAAATTTTGCAATTAAATCGTAACATTATGAACGTATAAATTTTTATGGCACATGGTTTGTGTTATTCTTTAAATACCCACAAAAGTATTGGTATCTTTTGAAGTTAATATCACTCGACTTAAACCCGAATCAAATTTAAACATTTGCCTCGCTACGGAGTTGCTACGCGACAGTTGCACACAACAATTTGAAAATCTCCGAAACGCATTTGGATACAGTTTAGCTGCTGAAATCAAAGGTTGTAAATATACATAGGTATGATATCTTTGAGTGCGTTGATAAGACCTGAGATAAAATCTTTAAAAAATGAACTATACCAAAAACTACGAAATTAAATCAATACGGCAACATTAAGCTACAATTCCGTTGCGCTACAGTAGTGAAAAATATTGCACGAACAAAATATGTACATGGCAATAACCACCCAAACAGGGGTGAAGGTATGTACATGACATTGAATAAAGAATAATAAAGTATAGCTCACCCCTCTTGTAAACCACGCTACTGTTGATATCTGGCAGGTACCTCCTCCTTTTAGTGAGCGTTTCGACATAGCCTTTGTCCCGACACTCGTCGATGACATATTGCGTGAACTTTTTCACAGCCGGGTACGTTTTATAAAAGGAGTCCATAAACGCCGCCGCCTCCATTTCAGACACGTCGAGATACTGCGCTAATGTTTTATTGCCCATTCCGTACAAGATTCCGTAACAAAGTTGCTTCGCCTTTTGACGGAGGTCGTCGTCCACCTACAAACATTTTTATTTTTCAGACGCTGGGTATTATGTCGGTGTGCGTTTAATACCCTCCAGGGAATATTGAAAGAGTTTTGTATTTGCGACATGTGGATCATAATGTTTTCTCCGAATTCTTTTGGTAACACATTTAATTCAGACGATAGTTATGTTTTATAGGAGAGCTTTGAATTTGTTAACAATACAGTTTATTTAAAACAATCACTCTCTTATATCTTACACTCGTATGATTAAATATTACTACTATATAGGTATCTAACCTGTTCCTCGGGCAAGTTGCTCCACGAAGAAGCTATAGACTTGAAAACATCAACATCAGACTTCATGATTGTCGTAAGCACTGGATCTTCACTGAAGTGCGTCAGTACTCTCATTTCCAGCTGACAATAATCAGCGGACACCATGACGTGGCCCGGCGCAGCCTTGAATATATTCCTACAGTTGAACTCCATCACATCTTCGCTTGTGACTTTGTTCAAACTAAGATAGTGTACGGGAATTGAAAATGTCCTCGGCACATTCTGCAGGTTCGGCTCGTGCATACTAATCCTGCCCGTGCAGGTGTGCATCGTGTAACACGGGTTTATCCTGCCAATACACTCAGCATTTACATATTCTTGCATGCGAAATAAGATTTGGCTAAATTTATTATATTTGTATCACGATTTTTACGAAACTTATACATATTCAATGATCCTACGTAATGTGAAGATTGTAGACTGCGCGGATGAATATGGGTTTTTTATTGTAATAATAATTCGAAAATTTTCAGTTTCATAAACACCTGGACGGAAAATAAATATTTTTAGATTATCAAAATTGTGTCTATTCCAGCGAGGACAGAACCCACTTTCTTCCCCTATCTCAACTCTATGTTTGTGTACCTACACCAATTCATTGTAATGAAAGCACAGAAAATATTATATTCCCATTAGAGTTGCTGTCTTTTTACCAGTACTCTCTGGACTGGAATGTTTCAGTCGCGTATTATTTTAATAATAAAGTTCTCTGTGCAACACAATGAAAATTATTTGTAATAGACATTCAAATAGATAAAATCAACCAAAAATAAATTAAATTTTTAAGCAATTGAGGCACAATACAGACCTAATCAGTATTTACTCTCTGGCGATACCTATTTAGGGAACTTCACCGAAATAATTCCCGGCTAAACAAAAGTTATTCAGCAAAAATTATATGCGGGGAACAAAGAAAAGCAAGGTTATGTCAGTTCGTTTAATTAATGAACCTCTCAGTCCCTCGGAGGAGGGTGGACACAATATTCTTTTACGGCTGTGAACACGTGTTACGATTGCAATTTAATGGCCACATTATTTTTGATATCCTTCCGGCAGCGGTATGCAGTCGCTATTATGAAATGCTCAGGTGCTTATTGGAGCACAGTTTATTAAATTTTGTATGGATTCACACGCCCAAACTGCTTATCAGGAATGTTGAGTTTTTACGACCTCAGGTATGTATCAGTCCCACGTAATAGGGGGCGAGCCTATTGCCGTTTTTCGGACACTTTTCCAGACTCCTAGAGAGAATTTCCTAATGGAAAAACCCAATAACGCTTTGCCCGACCCGGGAATCGAACCCAGGACCTCTAGATCGCACGGAAAAAACTTCGGAAGAAATTTTAGGTGTGCAGGTTTCATAAAGAGTCATCTACGACTATTATGTGTTTCAAATTCGCAACTTCGTAGGTACTAGGAGAGACCGAAATAATAATATATGTCGGAGGAAGCTACGAGTGGATTTGATTGTTGTTTGCATGAATAATGTACAAACCTTATTTGATCTCATTTCCTTTTTGTTTCTGAAATTCTCTAGTTTTGTCTTATAAATTTAAGAACCTTCCAAATGTAATAAAAGAATATCGTATTTGATGTAATGACCAATCAGAGCAGAGAACGTATGGAAATACGTTCTAGAGCGGGGTCGAGGCGACGCCATATTTTGACTGGCGGAAAGTTGTGGAGAACATTCTGTTTAGGGATGTTTAAGAATCGAGTCGTATTTTAAAGAGAGTAAACGTGAGAACGGTGCCCTGAACCCTCTGCTCGGTGTAGTAGTTTAATTCCTTTGTAATCATTTCAATAAAATTGTGAATAATTGTGAACATTGTGTTTTGTGCTCGCATAACACCCTCATGACGCCCACTAAGCAAGCATCCACTAAAGATGATTGTGCCACATTTAAAAAATAATGTAGCAAGTGTTATACCATTTTGGATTCCTTATTAAATGCGCCAACCTTTAAAGTTACTTGCCAAACTCGCGTAGTATTTTTTTTTTTCAGGACAGTCAGTTAAATTTGGGCGTATTATTAATTTTAAATATGCGGTTTGGTAAACAATGTCTTTCTTCCGAAGTATAGCAAGGTGGCTCTAAATGTTGGATAACAGTTTACAGAAACATTATTCAGGATTACATAACAAAAAGAATAATTTAAAAATATAGAGATTTGCAGCAACAGTAGTGAGAAATTCTAAAAAAAAAAATCTAGTTTTTTTTTGAAATCTCTATATTTTTCTAAATACACAACTTATATATTTTTTAATATTTTTCTGATAACTATTACAACTTGGGCTATTCCCCGTTTCCGGGTTATCGTCGACTCCTGGGACACCCTGTATATATATTTTATTATAACATCTACTAAAGCAAACGTTAAAAAGATATCCGTTATATATTTCTTCGACGCGATTCGTTTAAAATAAATAGTCACTTATCACTAGTTTAAGCGGGAAAGCAATGCGTATCACTGAACGAAGATTCAATCGATATATAATGTATCGAATTACAGCGACCCTTTAGAGATGAGCATTACAAACAACTCGTGGTCTCGCGGCACAATTATGTGCCGTGCGATCTAGGGGTCCCGGGTTCGATTCCCGGGTCGGGCAAAGTGTTACTGAGTTTTTCCATTAGGAAATTTTCAGTAGCAGCACGGAGTCTGGAATTGTGCCCGAAAAACGGCAATAGGCTCGCCCCCTATTACGTGGGACTTATACATACCTGGCGAAAAGTGGGTGCATTAATGCACCTCTGCCTACCCCTTCGGGGAATACAGGCGTTTATGTATGTATGTATGCATTACAAACAATTCACTTACCTATCCCCTTCGGTGTATATACACGCCTTCTCAGTCAACGGATACAATATTTTGGTTAAAATTGAATTAAGTTTCCTCCAGTATATGACTATACTAGCCATCGGACTGTGGTGCGAAGATAATACACTTTTCTTTGTACTCACTTTACGAATGCCGTTATTTATACCTAAAACCTGCGAAACACACCATTGTCAAACGACCCCTAGGAAATTATGACGGCGCCATCACGACTTCCTCAAAGGCACTGTGTTGCAGTCTAACTCCCGTTCGTTTTTACGCAACTTCAACATAAAAATAATGCATGCAAACTCAAAAATATAGTGCGCTATTGTATATGTTGTTATAATTTATATTAAGTGAATTCTCAACCAATACTTTATTAACTCGTAAAAGCCATGCAAAGTTAGATGAAAAATATAGATTTACCTTAGCAACATCTTTCGATGAGTTAAAGTTAAAATGATACCCGCACAATTTAAACGCCTTCTTTTGCAGAACTTCCTGTGAATTTCGCACATCAATCAAGAGTCTCGAGGCGAGATCTTTATCTACAGAGATACCGTAATGCTCACAGTTGGCGAGAATCTTTGAAACTTGAATTTCGATATCTGGCGATGGGATTAAACGTATTAATGAGAGTTCAAATAACTTCACAAATGATAAAGGATAAAGTACGTACCGATCGTGCTCTGGGAATGATTTCTCAAAAATTGTTCCTGTTGTTCTGCAATCACGCCCACTGCCCATGACTTTATGCACATGTCTTCAATAACATCTAAAGAGCGGATTCTCCGTTGACGATTCTCAATCTTCACTGAAATAGCTGACAAGTCGATCTTGCAATATTTTTTCAACTAAAAACCATAAGCGAAAAACAAACTAAAAAAAACTATTTGTAAATAATCATATTGTTAATGAGAATTAACAGACTTACTAAATATGCTATATTCGGTATTTTTTCATCGCTGTCTATTAACCATTCAGCTAGGGAAATATCTATGCAAGGTGTATGCAAGTCCACACCAAGCCAACGCTTTATATGGAAATACAATGTTTTTAGTGATAAAGTTTTCAAAACCACATTTCGTTCTCGAAACCATGCCCATAATTTTTTCTTAAGCAATGACATGTTTTCCTCGCAAGAATTCAAATCGAAGTAAACGCATGTCATGGGCTCGAAACAAAAAGTCATTCCTTTTATAGCACATGATTTACTGTCTTTTGTAGGTGATTTAATATTCAATATACTGCTTCCAATAATTTCATTAGTAGGTAAAATTGCATTTTTTATATTTAAATAAACCGACGTAGTTTTAAGATTTTCAATTACGTGAATATTGTCATAAATATCATTATTTCTTAATAAATAACAATTCAACTTAAAATTGCTTATTTCAATAGTAAACTTTTTAGACTTTGCAAAGTTGGTAACTATTTGAGGAACAGAAGGTTTTATTGAAGTAACAAACTGTGTTCCAGTCTTCTTCTTTTTTGCAAGTGGTTGTGAAGAATCTTTACTCCTTAGTGTAGTACGTTTAAAAGGACTTTTTATATGACTTTCTTTAATGGTTTCATTGACATGCTGTGTTTCTATTATTTCTATGTCATCTGATATATTTAACGATATCGTAGCTTCAACATTTTCGTCGTCATCTTCGTAAACTAATTTAATATCTTGTTCGTCTTCTACAGGAATTAACGTAGATTTAAAAACTTTAAGCATAGATTCAGAATTCATGTCTTCTGAATCAGATTTAGTTTCTTGTTTTATAATTGAATTTGCTTTGTTATCAAGCAATCTGCTAGGAATTAAGTCCATTGGCAAACTATCATTAAATATACTAGAATTATCGCCTTCGGAAGAAAATAAACTCACGTCCTTTACAGACGTACTTTTAGATGGAGTTACATTATCAGATTCATGACTTTCAGTTTTAGGTAAGTCCATTCTGTCATCCATCTCCCCAAAGCTAATATTCGGTGAAAACATTTTATCTGAAGTACGAAGTTTAGTAATATTTTCAATAGCTGTCTCGGTAAAGTTTAAGGAGTCCCATATGATTTCATCTTTAGTGTCTGAAGGCGGATCAACAATACTAATGTTTTGAGGTTTAGAAGTACATTTTATTTCTATGATTTCGTTACTGTTAATGTCAGGAATAATTTTATCATACGTTAAACTCACTGGTTTATGTCGTGAGGAAGAGTGATTAAATCCATTTATAACATGTTTTGGTTTTTCACAACCGTTTTCCTTACGACCATCACTTACGTTACCTACATTACTATTTTGACTAGATATCACTTGCAAAGTATTGGACGGTGGGTTATTTGTTTTATTTAACTCTTCAATAATAGAATCTTTCTCTTCAGCGATGGATAACATCAGATCATTTTCTTGTGCTGTATTTTTAATACTTTTATTACAACCTTCTGGAATGCTTGATGAGTATTGTGTCTCATTTTTCCATTTTATTTCGCTCACACCAATTTCCTTTTCTAAGTATTTTCTTGCTTCAATGATTAAATTAAAAGCAGCTTCTTTTGCAGTCATACCACAATGTCCAGAAACCCATATATTTTTTATTTTATTTCGTTTTTTTATGTCATTTTCATCATCACCTTCCATTTCTTTCTCACTTTCAAATGGCACGCCTTTCAGAAGCACATTTTCAATCATATTTATTTCCGCCAAGGCGATACTGGCTATTGATTCGTAACCTGCTTCAAACAAAGTACGCGCTCGTTTGCCATTCAATGAAGGCAATCCCATCAATTCGAGTAACTCACAGTGAATACCAAAATGTAGGCGATCTTGAAACTGTGATACCAACATTTCCAAATTTTTCCAACCCAATTGGCGACAAAATGCTGTGACCATACCTAAAACAAAACAATTAGATGCCTCATACAAAATTTTGAATAGTTTAAGTCTACATATAACAAGTTTGAAGTATTAATAACTAGGTTTTATACATTTTTATTGACGTCACGGAAAAAAAAGTGTAGTAATTTTGGCAATTTAGTCATACATAAGTATATAGGACTGCAAATAGGTTTAGTTGAAGTAAGACTCATTCAGGAAACAAAGTAGTAAACTATTGGATAATATTTTGGATTTGGCTTTCATTTTTGTTGATTATACTTAATATACTTTTTATTGACCGCTTCTGACCAAGCAAAAGGCTTTTGGACACATTGCTGGCAATGGACGACTTTCGCTTTATGATACTTTTAAAGCAAAAATGCTATTTAATTTGCAGTCCAAAACAATAAACGCGACATATGTAGTTGAAAATTTAGCACAGTTTTGTTCTCGCACGCCTCGAAGCTGAGACGGGCGTTAGCCATATAAAATACAAACAGAAAAAATGCTCACTCAATTTTTAACGATTAATTCGATCAACGCTTTTGTTGGAGCCTTTTTTTTTAGTATAATAAATAATGTACATCCTAGTGGTTTCGCGGGACAAGTATGTGCGATCTAGACTTCCCGGGTTGGGCAGTGTTATTAGGTTTTTCTACTAGAAAAGTTTCAGTAATAGCACGGAGTCTGGAAATGTGCTCAAACAAAAAAAAATGGGTGCAGAAACGCACATATGACTACCTTTTTGGGAAATGCAGGCGTCCGCGTGAGTTATCTAAACAAGCAAATGGGTCATCTAATAAATGCTAATAAATATGCTAATAAATGCTTGTGTCGACGTATGTATGTAGGTATGCGGTAGTATGCAGAAAAAAACAGGAAAAAGGAGGCATGAGTATAGAATGGTACTGACCATGTCAAACTCCCAGATGATAACCATACCTGCGAAAGTAGCTGCAGCTTGTTGAAGGCTCTGCAAGAAACCTCGAGCACATTGAAATTTTGTTGCTACCTCAGATAGTGGCACTTCATTTACTAAGTCTTGTAAAGCCAAAGCTGTATAAAATCTGAAACAAAATATATTTGGGTACACTTTATTGATATCATTTCTAAGACACAAAAGATGAATAAAAATTACCTTTTATGTATATTCAATTTATTCTGGTCACTTTTTACCTTGCTTCCTCCTCTTACATTACGAATAATAAAGCTCTCTTGTACACCCACCAAATTACCCACCCGTTTCATTGCTTTAGTCAAGGATTCCCAAAGAGTTAACAAATGCAACCAGTCTATATTACTCCACTGGCTACTGACACTGTATGGAGTCACTAAGTAGATAAGATGAAGATCTGTTTCAAGTACCAGACATTGTCGTGCCTTTTGTAACTCACAAAACAAAGACAAGCCATCATTTGGGGCCATAGATGATGAAAGACAAGCTTTACCCAAAGGTGTTGCAATATAATGGTTCTCATTATGACAATCCTGAATCCTCACTAATTCAAAATTTTGTAGCTCATGTAATGTGTTTTCAAGAAGAAAGTTTTGTGATTGTGCTTCTGCTTCCTGATTATACAATAATGTACATTTGGCATATAAATCTAATTCTTCTTTCGTACAAACAACTTGACTTGCTATCATTTCTAAAACAGCCCTCATGAACTTGTCCTCATTTTCAATACAACTTTTGACTGGTTCCAATTCACCAGACATCAAATCAAAGCCAATTTGTTTTTCCACTTCAGTACAAATAAGTATACTTTCACCTTTGGTGTCCCTGCCCATTCTACCAGCTCTCCCAACCATTTGCTTGTAGCTTAAAATATTTATAGTTTGCTTTTGGAAAACTGGTGATCGGATTATAACCTTCCTAGCTGGTAAATTAACACCAGAACTCAATGTGGAAGTGGCAACCAATACTCTTATTGCTCCAGATTTAAAACCACCCTCAATTATATCTCTTTCATCAAAAGTTAGGCCTGCATGATGATATGCTACACCAAATGATATGGTTCTTTTTAAGAAATCATCTAAACCTACAGGACAGTTTTTTAATTGTTCTAAAACCTCTGTAATGCTTTCTACACTTAGTTCCTTTCTTAAGATACCAGCTATTTCACCACTACTACAACCAAGCTTGTTAATAGAGGATGAAATGCATTGAGCTAAGTTTTCACATCTATTCTTTGTCATGCAAAAAATTAAAATGGAACAGCCTTCTTTGATTGTATCCAAACAAATATTTAATACATTATCATTATCAACTAATGGCTGTGTAACAACTTTAGTGCATTTCTTTTGTTTATCATAATATTTATTACCAACTAAACAATACTCATCCAGAGGGATTGGACGGAAATGAGTGACAAATAACTCAGCATTCAACCAATTTGCAAGCATTTCCAAATTTGGAAGTGTGGCAGACATACCAACTATTTGTATGTGTGAATCTTCTGATTTGGAAGAAATGTACTTAATTTTTGTCAGTAGCAATTCCAATATGTAGCCTCTGTGTGGGTCTCCAAGTAGATGTAATTCATCAACAATGACAGCACCCAACTCTGAAATGCTACCTTCATCTAAGAGTTTATTTACTAAGCTGTTTGCTTTCTCAATAGTACAAATAGCAAGGTGGACTGCTTGAAAGCCTCCAGCTGGAGCCTGTGATCCCATAAATCCTTCAACTCTTATTCCACAACTTGACAAAATGTCTTGTAAGTAAAACATTTTTTCTCTCACAATTGACACAAATGGTAAAATTATGATGACCTTTTTTCGTCGCTCGAGGATGGTTTTTATAGTGAGAATTTCAGCCACCAAGGTTTTACCTGCGGATGTTGGTGCTGAATAAACTAAATTACAGCCATCCAAAAGCACTTTTGAATTCCCTAAACAAGATACTTGCCAATCAAACATCTCCAAAATTCCCCTCTCTTCATATTTTTTTGTTATTTCTGGAGGGAGACCCCAGTCTTGCAGCTTTTTACTCATAATCTTAGCATTTTGCGGTGTTCCAATATTAATACAGTTCGAAGAATCCAACATCGTTTTACCTTGAAATGACGTATTATTTTTTTCACAGAATGTACTTTTGTTAATTTTATTGCTAATAAATTCATTTTGTTTCTCAGATACATATTCTTTCACAACACTTAAAGAATTTTGTAAACAGAAAGAAGCATCAAAACAATTGTCTAAAAAGCCAACGTGTTCAGCCAATATTTGCGAATCCATTACTTCATTGTTTTGCTTTGCCATCATTGAATCATAATTTAAATAAAAAACATTTCATATTTGTGAATAGTATTCACTGAATACATGATAAAATAAATAAACAATGGGAATTGGGAATCAAGATCAACGTTTAAAAACAACTGCCAGGCACAGATTAAAAAGACAGCCGCATAGCTGACCTACACAGATAACATAAGGGAACTACGATTCAGCAAAACAAGTAACATGCCAGGTTCGTAGCAATCAGCACAATTACATAAGGTAGGTACACCTCTCAGTGCCAGTAACGGATATTATACCATAATGATTATGGTACGGTTCAGATATTAAATATAGTGTATTTGACCGTATTGTGGATCCTTAGACACTGCAAGCGTCAACCCTATCTTCACTATCGTGAACGTGATCATCACTTGTTAGCACTGGGAGTGGGAAAGGACGCGTTGAGAGTATACCTACATATTACAGAATATTTAGACACTATAGAGACAAATTTGAATAGCACGACGCAGCCGAAAAAAGCGTCTCATACATACTATAACTGATGAAATAATAAGGCGATACGAGTAGGTACCTATAGAAAAAATGCTAAATTAAAGACAATGATAACACTCAATACCTTTATTAATACGTAACTAAGCATTATCACATTTGATGAGTCTGCACAGCCACATGAACATGTTTGTGGTTTAGAGCATAATAATTTTAGTATAGATTTACACTACACTTATTAGCACTCGGACGACATTTTAAAAATGTTTATTCTTGGAAAACACGTGTTGGTAAATACTACGCGATCCAAAAAAGAGTTTCGACTTGTGAAAAACTATTACGAATCACATAAACCGGAATTCTTGCTTATGGATGTCTTTAGCGGGTTAACACTTTTGTAAGAAGAGCTAGCTAACCAGACGGATATGAACATCATAATATCACACATGAATATATTTTTCATAATTTGTAAAAGTAGTAAAAGACATATAAATGAGAGCATATCACAATTTGATTTTCTGGGCAGTATTCTCTTTTCCTTCTGTAAGTGCTCTTGATTCATGAATAAAAGCTGCATATGTCACCCCCTGCAATAAACAAAAAATATTAAAAATATTGCAACATATAAAAAATAACTTATAATAATGATACTGTTCAAATAAATTATAGCTGTAATTTCATAAATCTATATAAAATACTTTTATGACATACTTTATTTTGATTCACTTTGGTTTTAAGAGTTCTAAGATTTCTGTTTATTAGTGTTTGCACATGCACATGCATGAGGGTAAAATGTAGGGTCCCTGAGATTTTTTATTACATTGGCTATAATAGAAAAAGGCTGGAACACATGTATTATTTTAGGCTAATTAATAAAAAAATCAACAAATACTTTACTTGCTGGTGTGAAGACCTAATGAATCCTTCATTAGCAGAAACTGTAACAGCTTTTATTCTGTGACCAAAATTGAAAATTACTTTTGATCTTAAACGAACATGGCCTCTGACTTTGAGATTCTTTCTAGGATAATCATCTTCACCTGAAAATAAAAATAAATTGTTGATCAATATCTTTTTTCTAGGCCCTTATATATTACATAATACAAGATGAAAAAAAATATTTGATACAAAAAAAAACAGCACACTCAAAAGAGCGTGATATTCGTGATATTTAACCCATTCCTCCTAACTGTCCTATTTTTAGTAAACTATCATCATCATCATCAGCCCAAATACGTCCCACTGCTGGGCACGGGCCTCCTCTACAACTGAGAGGGTTTAGGCCTTAGTTCACCATGCTGGCCTAGTGCGAGTTGGCGTACTACACACCTAAGAAATTCCTAAGAACTTTTAGGTGTGCAGGTTTTATCACGATGTTTTCCTTCACCGTTAAGAGCGTTAATACAGTTTTAGCGTAATTTGAGCAAAAACAGTACTTTTCGAACCCCTTAAAATCGATGAAAGACTCATCGTACAAACATATTAACTACCAAGTATTTTAGAGAATATTGTCATCTAAATAGAGAAGAACATTTTAAGATTTTTGTGTTAATTTTGATAAATACCAAGATAACTAAACGAAGGTTTTCATAAATTCACTTTTAGAGTCATTTTCGAGGCTCAAAATTCGGGTTTATTTATAACATATTTGATCAAAATAAAATGTTGTTGAATTGGAAATATCCCCAAGCAAATAGTCAGTGAAAAGCATTTAAAGATTTAGATCGCTTATTCAAATTATAAAAAATCTAAGGCATTCGAAATATTGAGAAATTACTGTCAATACAGTATTTTTTTGACCCATATATGATTCTTAATTTATTAAAACAACAAGTTTTTATAATATAAGAACGTGTACATGAAAACGTACAATTTTTTGTTTTAAAGAAATTTCACTTTTTTTTTTATATAAATATTTTAAAATGTTTAAATCAGTCCGCCGCTTGGACTTTCAGAGAGAGGGCGTATCGCTCTGCGCTCTGTCGATTTTTAGTTTCGTCGATGTTTTCGCGGTTATCTGACTGCATTCCGAACAATGATGATGATCAGTGATGATATATGTGATGTATTTAACATTTTATAAACCCAATCAACATTGTTTCATTCATTTTCATTGCATATCATTAACTATCGACGCTCATATTTACGCGAGTCATATTTACCGAAATTCGTCTAGCCGCGTGGCGCGTAAACGCTCTTAACTGAAATACTCCTCTGCTTACAGGCATTAGTATATGTATGTGTAAATGATTTATTACCCCCATAATCGTCCGGGAAAACTGTGACCATTTTCTTCAATTCCTCTGCCCTCGATTTTTCCATTGGGCCACCTAAAGTATTTACAATCTTTTCAAAATCGTCCCACGCCGTTCTACAGCAAACTAGTGATTTTCCTGGAAATATATGGGTCCAATTAAATATGAGTTTCTAGAAATATACAACTGATTGCTGCCTTGTTGTTGTGTGCGGCGTGTGATCTAGACGATGTAGGCCCTTAGACAAAATTCAATATATGGTTAAATTTAACCTTAACACAAAAATTAAAATTCATTAAAACCTTCACCACCGAGATTTGATGTCGACCGCGCGATAATACCAAATGCACGAGGTCATCACAAAAAAGGCCATATTTTTAAAACTGGTATTTTACATTGCAGTATTGGATATTGTATGCCAGAATACTAAAAATAGCTGCAACACATATTTTTCGAAACTGAAAGTCGAAAAATTGGATAAAAAACAGAACTATTAACTTTTTTCATAGTATTTCATATTAGAATTAGAATATTTAAAAAAAATTGTTACAAATCGGAGGTCTTTCATTTAGAATTGACCTTAAACATACCTTGGAATAACCTCTCTAAAACTGGTTTGACTGGCCTCTCAGCTTCCCAAGCACATTGTTGAGTTAACACTTCTTGTTTAAATATGTAATTGCAATATCCATTTGTCATATTACTAACAAATGCCATCATTGCTGTGACATCCAAATTTAATGTGTTTAACTGGGGATGTTCCTCTACACACTGTGATACTTGGTCTTGACATTGTGTACTGTAAAAATATCAAGTATTAATTTGGAATTAAAAATACATGTTACTAAATATACATCAAAAATAGGATTTACTTTGTTAAAGCTTCATCATCACTGGATTCTGAATCCCATGTATCATCACAGTCTTCCATAAATATTGAACTTGGAAGAATTTCTCCTTTTACTATAATACCTACAGCTTTTAATTTGTTTGCCAAGTTTTCTTCTATTCCACTCATAAATTCAAACACTACCTGAAATATAATAAAGATATTAATATTTTCTTGACTAAATTTATTTAACATATATTATGTGGGCTGCGTTCACTGTCATCCTACCTAAGATTAATTAAGTTATTAATACTATATATTAATCTAAATTTGATATACATTAATATCATAACATTTCAACTTTTGCAAACTGTCTTAATGGGGCAAACCTAGACGAAAGTTGATCACAAATTTAGAAAAGAATAAGATTTAGGTGGTAACATTTCATACTTGAAACTACAATAAATTAAATAAGGATAACATAATCATTATGAAATTGAGACATATGACACATAACCCACATGGGGTATTAAGTTTTGTTTCCTTGAAATTATTGTGGACAACTTTTAAGTATGAAGATATCTTGAAGATGATTTATTTAGCATGGATATTGGATATGTCACCGTAAAATTGTAAACACCGTTGGATTATAATCTATCTAGGAGATTGTAAACTGTCGAAAGATTGTGAACCGTAATGGATATAAACACACGTCGCGCGCTGATTGGTCGAATACTAACCTAACGTAACCTAACTCTACGGATATAGAATGGTCTACTGTAAGGCCTACAATGTGTATGTTTATAATTTTACAGTGACAGATATAACTAACAATATCCATTAAAGAATACACAAAACTTTGAAAATTTAGAGGTGTATGCTCAACTACCTACACTCCGCGACAATAGTATAACCCACCCCCCTAATTTCGTGATATCTGAAAAGGAATTATAGTTATATTAATATATTCCCAACACACAAAATTAGCGTATTAGTAAGTTTATTATATTAACCATAAAATATTTCTTAAATAAAAAATCAACAAAATACAGACAATGGTGAGTTTTGCGGTGCGACAAAAGTATAACCCAGCCAATTAAACGTCCATAAAAACTCAAGAGAAATATATTTAAGAACGATTATTACTTTGATTAATATTTAGTAGATCCACCACTTTTACTTATTAGGTACTTCAATCATTCGATTTGGTAAACTGTCATATAGTTTTTTAATTGTGTCTTGATTTATATTCTGCCACTCGTTAATTATCACCTTCTTCAACTGTACTAAATTGTCTTGAGCCACGATAGACAGCTCGTGATAAATCTCCTCCAACAATTTTCAATGATGTTCAAGTCAGGAGAATAAGCTGGCCATTCAAGAATTTCAATATTTTTTTCAGCAAAATAGTCTTTAACTACCTGTGCTCGGTGATCACTGGCATTATCTTGTTGAAAAATAAAATTATTGCCAGCAATTCGTGTTGCATAGGAAGTAATCTGTTCATTTATTGTTTCTATGTATCGTTTACTATTTATTTTTCCAGTACAGAACTTAATATCCATTTTCCCCGAGTATCCAATACCAGACCATATCATTACACTACCACCTCCAGATTGCCGACGACTCAGTATAGAATTATCTTTTCTTAAATCATAAAAATAGTAATTAAAACCATCGGGTCCATCTAAATAATTTTTTTTTTCGTCAGTAAAAATAACTTTTCTCCACTTTTATTTCCATTGAATATGATCTTTGGCAAATTGTAATCTAACTAATTTATGTTTATCCGACAACGGTGGTTTTCTTTGTAATTTCTTACGTTTTAGATGTTGACAATTATGTATAATACGTTGAACATTTCTTAAGTTAGTATTAACACCGGCCTCCGCTGCGATTTGTCTTGCTGTAAGCGCAAAGTTGTATGCAACTCGTAGAATTGACCTACGTTCTCGTGGTGTAGTTGCTGTTGGTCGACCAGTCCTCTTTTTTTTCCATAGTTTTCGGGATCTTTTAAAAAAATTCGCACAACACGATGACTTCTATTGATGATTTTCGCGATTTTTAACTTGGAATAATTTTCAAAATGCAAATTTTTTATTATATTAATTTGAGTTTCGTTTAAGTGTTTTTTCCTCGTGGCATTATACTTAAAAAATAGACAAAAATGAACCAAAACAATTAATTCATGCGTAGTAACTTACGAGATACACAAGACAAGTATAAACACGAACTGACAAGTCCAGTGCACCGAGCCCCTTGAGCCGATGCAATGTGACGAATGGGTTATACTTCTGTCGCGCTATCAAACTAACGATCTCGCTCTCTGATAACAAAGCAGCGTCGGTACGTAGCTATGTATATACCATAATATTAGAATCAAGTCAACCATGCTGGTGGATTAGTAATATGTTTACTTATATTTAGTTTTATAGTAGATATCACAAAATTAGGGGGGTGGGTTATACTATTGTCGCGGTGTGTATATGATCCTGTAACAAGTTTCCTCACAGGAGTTTCAGATGTAAATATTCAACCATATAATAGGGCTTTTGTTAATTTCACCCATTCAAACACAACAGAATTACTTCTTTAATTCTTATGTCTGTGAGTCAGTGATACCACCCAAATTGTTGTCTGATGAAGAGACTGCTTCATAAACAGTAGTTTTAGATCAAAACTATGATGTCACAGTTTAGAGCATACTCCACAATAAATGATAAAGACAGTAATTCACTGTCATTGCACACAATACACATAATATTGATTAAAATAAAATAGCCAATGTAATGAGCCACATTATGTATTGTACATACTGTTCCAGACACTACTCCAGTATTACACATTTTTTGTGCACAATGCATTGCAAATATACTAATATGTTTGTATAATCAAAATTAATTATAACACATTTTCATAATAAAGGAAAACATTGTAATGAAACCTGCATACCTAAGTATTCACCAAAAGGACATTTGTTAGTTTCTGAATGTCCACTAATCTCTACTAGGCTGGCATGGTGAATTAATGGCTTACTCCTCTCAACTGTAGAGGATTTCCATGCCCAGCAGTATGTTCTGATATAAAAAAATAATTACCAAAACATTTAAAAGAAAAACTTAAATTAAATGGTGTAAATTACATTTTGCCACAAGGATATATTAGTCTTGGTATACAGGATACATTACAAGATGCAATAAATAATTTTAATTCTCAACACACAAAATGTAGTGCTCAGAGATGATAGTAGTTACTTTTTTTTACCTCAAGAAAATAAAATAATCATCATCGTTAGCCCACATACGTTCCACTGCTAGATATGGGCCTCTTCTACCCTCTCAGTTGTAGAACAAAATAATTAATAAGTTAATATTTTATGTCATTAACAAAACAACCATGGCTATTATTATTAAAATTTTGGTGCATTTCATATTGGATTTTTTATAATAAGGCTCCAAATATATTGTGTGAGTATATTTATACAATAAATTCTTCATACCTTTGGGGGTTGGTACATACATGGATAAAGCTTTGCACACTCCAAATAATCCTCAGCCTGATCTAGAATTGACCTGGCACCATATGATGCCTTCCCTGCACTAAGTGCTGATAATGATTTCGGATTTCTGGCAATCACTGAAAGATTATACACATACAATTCCATAATCTGTTTGACATAGTCTAAAATCTGAAAATTCTCTCATTGTTTAATTGATTACTATTGTTGTCTGTAAATTCTCTATTGACTCAAGACTGGCAAGTTCCTAATTAAAAAGTAATATATTTGTGGTAATATATCACTAATTTAAATAATGAAAACAAGTATTAAATGGGAATCAATTTAATTATAAAAACATTAAGGAATTGTGGACTGAGACTTCATCCCACTCTGACCATAAATGCACTTATTGAGGGATATGTGTAAGACTAAGCTATAATAATAGTATTTTTTCACATGGGAAATACAAGGTTATAAAGATAAATGTCACTTTTAAAGTACATAATCTGTATGTGAAATTAAAGTTTAAAAAGTGTGTAGGTTACAAACAAGTCTTTCTGTACCTCACATTCTCTTTTATCAGTATTCAAAATATGCATATGGTGATATTTTAAGTTTAGTTTAAATAAATTTTATTCAATAATAGTGATAGCAGGTTTAAAAATACCATAATATCTCAACAATAGAGGCTCTCGCCCAATATTGAGCATACTATATTATAATAATAAACCGGAAAAAACAAATAAACAACTGAATATGATGTTTATACTTACCTTTGGTCCATGTTTTGCCATGATCACTTACAATATCTATGAGTAATTTATTGGTATCGTTGATGTGAAATATTTTACAGACGGCAAGGACGCCCGGCCGCTTGGAACACTCCACCATCGCGCCCAGATGTCGAAGATTAGAACAAGCTAGTTGTTCAACTTTTACTTTCTTAGATCGCTGCAACTGCGGTTGATACACAAATGAAAATATCAATTTAAATAGTCTTTGTAATATTAAATAAATATTCTCTTACCCGCTTTAAAAATTCGATTTCCTGGCGAATTTTCCTGTTCAATTTCATCACCCCCTCTATATTTTCAATAGGTTGTAATTGTTCCATAAATTCTTCTCCTAATTTAATTTTATCTGCTAACAGGCACATTGTTTCTTCAGAATTATCCATTTTGGAAACTAATTTATGTTACTTTGGTTCGAAATAAAATTTTCTTGGTTCATGTTTATACTGATTATTATTTTGCACATAAATGTCAGTTATAGGGATGTTTTGACATCGATGTTTTGACTTCGATATCATCGATATATCGATGTTATAAAAATAAAACATCGAAACGACGAAACGTCAATGATTCTTTAGGGCGCCATCTAGTCTTCGCAAGACAAGCCGTACGAATAGTTATTTCTTTGCATTTCTCAAAGAAAAGAAAAAAAAAAAGAAACTGACAACTAAAGACATTAACAATAACATAAATATCAATTCAACTGCGAGTGCGAGACAACATTTTACATTATCCTTTTTTTTTTGGTCGACAACTCTGTCAACGCGCGCGTATTCTTAAGTTCTTGAGTACGTACACAATTCATACCGATATATCGATACTTTTTAGTAAAAATATAAATATCGATAGATATTTTCAAATAATATATTATTTACTTTATTGCCTTTTCCGACATCCCTATCAAAACCATCGATGTTTTAAGACATCGATGTTTATCGTACATCGATACTTCTGGTTCGATGTCAATATCGATGTTTTTCTAACATCGATCATCCCTAGTCAGTTTGCTGTTATTGTTCATTCTTAGGAAATGTCAAAAAATGCACTGGCATGACATTCTCGACAGCTCCAACATCATAAACCAATGTTACGAGTAATTATTTAGGAATTCTAAAAATCCCATTTTGCTCCAATGCCCTATCATATCCCGTACGCAATACCCCATCTTGCCCCAAAAGGTGACTTTGAATAAAAAAAGAAACTATAATAAAATGTTTAATGTATTCGTACAAACAATATTATATCATATCCTAATTAACAACACTAGTAATAGTAATAAAATATCAAAAATACATAAATGTGGAGACAATGATTGCCTTAAAATAATGACCTTTGACCTTACACAAAATTAGATCGACGAAACGTTAAAACGGTTTTCCGTTTGTAAACAAAAGACGCCTTGACTACCACTCACGATTTCTCTCGTGCTGATCGTTGGTCGCATGAGGCTTGTTTATTGGCTTATTGCTTTCTATTCATGAACGTCTAGTTTCATGTATTTGTGTGGTACCCCGTCTTACCTCGAGACCCCATCATGCCCCCCCTTCCCATACATAGTTCTGACCCCAAATTAAGATACAAGTCTTGTGCCGTCGGTATCAGAAACTACGAGAGACTTTCGGTCTCACAAACACCTAGAGCCGAAACAAATACTTGTGGATCACACAAACATTAGTCTCGGTGCGGGGATCGAACCCGCAGCCTCACTTTTCGCAAGCTGGTATCTAGCCAACTGTGCCACGGGGCTGTCAAAAAGAAATATGATTATGAACTATGGAGGGTAGAGGTAAGGAGAATCATCTGTATACATGCAAAAGTGTCCGTCAAAATGTATTAAATTAGGGTGGCGCCACATTAGCATCAGGGTAAATTTTACAAAAAGCGGAAATCAATAAACGTACTATTGACAGTTCAGGATATAAAATCACTCTAGCTACACGCATTTTCTCATAATAACTCTTTAAGGTTATATTTTCTACATTATTTTGTACTACGCAAGTAGTTGACATTTTCAATAAGTAACTACTTTAGTCGACAATAATATTAAATAATAATACCATACCTTTTGTCTACATCAGCGCCAATCTGGAAGGTTTTTGAACTGTTATTTACAGCTGACAGCTGGACACTTTTTTCGATTTTCTGCCATATGAGATGACTCTCCTTATCTCTACCCTCCATATTATTTATAATGAACAATAATGCAAGCGTACTCTACTGATACTCTACGCAATGTAAAGAATAAAACAAAACTGCGTTTAAGTTTTTACTGTAACAAAAAATCATAAAACGTGTGATTCTAGCTGATTTTGTCTTTCAGTAGTACCTAATAAGTAGTGTGCTTATTTTATTGTATTCGAGAGTTTAAAGTTAAGTCAAACAGGAACTACAATACTATTGGCGTTATGAATGTAATTTAATTTTATTGACCAATCAAATAGCAATCCCTTTCATTAGTTGTTCTACTAAACAATAAGCATAAAATGCCATGTAACAAATAAAGATTTAGAAATTATAAGGTTTAAATATATTTTAAATGTGATTCTTGAAATATAAAGTTATAAAAATCACATTTAACTAATGGGAAAGATAAATAATTACCAATACATTTGAAAAGCAAATCTAGTATTACCCGCCATTTTCCTGATTCGCTGTTTCGGTCACGTGACTAGTACATTACACAACCAATCAGAAACGAAATACCCTGTGGTCAAAATTCACAACTTTGAGAAATGGCTGACGATAAAGAAGTCGAGAAAACGATTGCCGAAGACTTGGTGGTGACCAAGTACAAGTTAGCCGGACAAATTGTTAATCGTAAGTTTTCGTTTGAGTATCATTTTATGTTACGGGGAAAGTTTTTGGCACGCCCATAAGTTGTTGAGTGCCTAGGTTGTTCAATGGACGCGTGTCATCGCCATGCGGACAATGTGGAAGCCGCCAATAGTGCCGAATTATTATCTCGTCATTCTGATTTCTAGCTTAATACCTACGATATGTTTCAGGTGTCCTAGAACAAGTGATCGCTAAATGCGTTCCTGACGCATCTGCGAGAGAAATATGTGAGTTTGGGGACAAACTATTATTGGAAGAGACCTCTAAGGTTTTCAAAAAGGAGAAAGATTCCAAGAAAGGCATCGCTTTTTCAACATGCGTGTCTGTTAATAACTGCATATGTCACTTTTCGCCAATTCCCAGCGAAACGGACTACATTTTGAAGCAGGGTGACTTGGCTAAGATGTGAGTGCATATTTGTACAGTTTAACGTCATTTCGTTCATGCGCACAGTTCGCAGATTTGTAAGTATAATTTAAGCAAGTGACCTAAATAGCTGCTCTGCAACTGTATCTAACAAAACAAATGAAAGTTTCAATATGATTGTAGTAACATTGTAGGTTATGTATAGAAAAATGTAAATTGAAATATACAGAAGACCATCACCTTTAGGTACATTATAAATTTGTGTATCACATCATAGTTTGACCAATGCATCATTTTTCACTTTCACATATCCATTTTAACTATATTTGTTCCTTTTTTTTAATAATATGTGTGAAATTTTCAGTGACTTAGGAGCTCATATTGATGGCTTCATTGCTGTGGTGGCTCACACTGTTGCTGTGGGAGGAGGAGAGGTGACAGGGCGTGCAGCAGATGTGCTTCTTGCTGCTCACTATGCCAGCGAAGCTGCCTTGAGATTGCTTCGGCCTGGTAATGAGGTAATGTTACTCAATTTCTAACTAAAAATACATGATACAATATATTATCAAAAATTACAGAAAAAAACATATGTTTAAAAATATCCTATCTTATATTTATTGAAATAGGATCTCACATTTCTGTTTGAATTGTTTCAAGTTAAAACATAGCATCAGTTTAGCACGATTGATAAGTATATTTTGTTTCTTGCTAATTAACACTTATATTTTGATTAAACTGCAGTTTAACATTTGTCAGTATAAAAAAAATATTACCTACTCAAATTGTGGATACATTTCTTTTTACTATATTACAATAATTATAACAAACACTTCTCCTCTTTCTAGAACTATGCTATCACAGATGCAGTGCAAAAGATAAGTGCTGAATATGGTTGCAAGCCTATTGAAGGTATGCTGTCACATCAACTCAAGCAGTTCCGCATTGATGGAGAAAAGAGCATTATCCAGAACCCTTCGGAAGCTCAGCGCAAGGAGCACGAGAAGGCCACCATTGAGACATATGAAGTATATGCTATGGATGTGCTGATATCAACTGGAGAAGGTGTGGTAAGTAACATTGTACATTAAGTTTAATATTTTCACTAAACACCAATTATGGAGGTAACTTTTAAGTCTTTTTTTTGTTTTGTTTGTTTTCATTAGTATTTGCAATCAGCCCTAGGGCTATGAGCAAATATGTTCCGTGATGTTGTCATGCGGAGTGGCTTCCCATTGGAAGCATCAACTCATTTGCTACACAGAGCTACTGCCGGTCTTCTAGCTCTAGGATATGATGACGTTTTAGTCGTCTCAAATACTGGTCCATAGTGAGTTGGCGAGCAAGCTCCTTGGGGTGGTGTGATAACCGCTCTTTGTATTTGGCTGCTAGGCTCCGAATTTTCTCTCTGACCATTCTCATTTCAGGGTGTTGGTGTTTGAGTCATAATTATAAAATTTGGTTTGATTGTGTAATACATTATTAATTGATAAAATTATATACTGCTTCGTGGTCTCGCGGTACAAGTATGTGCCGAGCGATCTAGAGGTCCTGGGTTCGATTCCCGGGTCGGGCAAAGTGTTATTGGGTTTTTCCATTAGGAAATTCTCAGTAGCAGCACGAAGTCCGGAATTGTGCCCGAAAAACGACAATAGGCTCGCCCCCTATTACGTGGGACTGATACATACCTGGCGAAATGTGGGTGCAGAAATGCACCTCTGCCTACCCCTTCGGGGAATACAGGCGTGAGTTTATGTGATAAAATTATCACAATGCTTATTTGAGTAATCATAAGAAGAATAGTACTTGTTGATATTTACTAGAGGTATAAATTTGAAGTATTTCAGATTTATTATTCAATCATTTATCATATAGTTTTTATGAGAGTGCTCTAAGAAAATAAAAGATCCCTGAATTCTTTCCAGATCATATTCCATATATTATCTGGCAGTACTCAGGGAAAATCAAACAGTAAAACTCTTTAACTACAATTACAAAATATATAATTGTGGTTTTTTTCTTACACACATTTATGTAATATTTCTTTATTTTGTGTTATGTCTTTAATACACACCTTTAAGCTTAAGTTTTATTGTTGATAGGGGCGTGAAATGGATACAAGGTGTACAATATACAAGAAAACTGATGAAATATATCAATTGAAACTGAAGGCATCAAGAATGTTTTATAGTGAGGTATTAAATTTGATTGATTGCTTGTATTTACCTAGAATTAATATAATGGCCATAGCTTTTAATCCCCTGCAATTTTTACGTGCTAGAATGTTAGAAAACAAACTTGCTGGAATAAAAGAAAATTGTGCTGATCACAATATGACATATCGTTGAGGAATCAGCAACACCACCAAGCTCGTTTTTCACAACTTTTTAGGAGAGAGAATAAAACCGATTTTTTTCGTCCATCAAGGCCTAATCGACTGAAGTTTTTCTCGATATCTATATATATCGATGAATGACATAATCTGTTTGCTCAAAGAAAAATTGTATGTAAAATTTGAATTTATAAAATTGAAAATACGAATCCAACGATGGTATCGTTACTCGATAAAAATCGAGCTCGGTGGTGTTGCTGATTCTTCGACGATATGTTCATGATACAATAAACCATCTCTTGTATTATTTATATTAATAATTCTAAATGTAATTATTTTCTGTAAAAGGTGCGTAATAAGCATGGCTCAATGCCATTCAATCTTCGGAGCTTCGACAAAGAGACTAGTGCAAGGTTAGGAGTGGTGGAATGTGTCAATCACAAACTCATCGAACCATTCCAGGTAAAGGTTTATGTGTATATATTAAATATGCTTATCGCATTTATATTTTCTTATTTGCTACATAAAGACAAAACCAATAAACTGATTGAAGATAAAGGGCACAGCATGTAAGACTGCAATTAATGTTATAAACACAAGACACAGATGGGATAACACTGAGTAATTGACTAATCAATTGCCTAAAGAAATTTTCATGCCTTTAAATATTCAAGTTCTATGTATACATTATTTTTTTATAGGAAGAAAATGAAAGTAGTCTAAATAAATTTTTTTTTTCATTCCCAGGTGCTTTATGAACGACCTGGTGAGTTAGTGGCACAGTTTAAATTCACTGTGCTGTTGTTGCCTAGTGGAACTCACCGTATTACAGGGCTGCCCTTCGACAAGAGCATTTGCAAAAGTGAACGCAGTATCAAAGACCCTGAGCTGAATGTAAGTCCTATTCTTTTTTCTCAATCATACCATATAAAGTCAATCTTCTTAATAATTTTTGTTTAGAATTTATTGAGAAGTCATTACAATACGAACTGTAACTGCAACAAAACAAAACTTCTGGTCAATTTACTTACTCCCAGGGCTTATTACCTTCAATATAATCTGAAATTTTGTAGTATGCTTTTTTAAAAATACATCCAATAGCCACACAAAGCTCTAACCCCATACGAAAATACTTGTGTCATGGGTATCAGGAACTACTATAGACTTTTCGGTCTCACAAACACCCAGATCTGAAACAAATATTTGTTAATGGAACAAGCATATGTCTCTGTGCGGGGATCAAACCTGCAGGCTCTCTTTTTGCAAGTTGGTGTCTAGCCAACTGTGACATAGGCTGTCATTAACCAATAAAGTTTCTTAATTATTTAAGTTTGATTAGTAAAATGACTGTTATAGCACTAGCTTTAGTACTGTAATATTAAAGGACCCCTGGAATCTTTCGAAGCATATCTTAAAACATGTATGCTTTGAACAAGCACAGGGTACATTGACGTAATCTTTTTGAGCCGATGTGTTTATTTTCACACTTCGGTTTGAAACATTACAACATTTATACCAAATTACAAATATTATTATAAGTGCCAAATATACATATAACATACTTATACATTGTTTTTGCTGTTTGCAGTCACTCCTCAACTCATCAGCAAAAGCAAACAAAAAGAAGAAAAAGAAAACTGGTAATGAAGAGCCAATGGAAGTGGAGACTGTTGCTTAGCGACTAGACAACCTGCCCCTAATATTAAACATTAAATCTATACAGCTTTTCCTAACATCACTTGTGAATGCAATTCTCACAAGCATGGTACAATTTTTGACAGAAAATTTTATAATGTTTTTACCTCTTAAAAGATGATGGAAAGCAGTAAGCTCAAGACCAGATGCTATCATTAAAATTGATTGTATCCAAACTGACCTCTGTACAAAATATCTTACTGTTATTGTGACAGTTATTGTCATCTATGCTTTTTGTTTGTGGTCAGTATTAACAATTTTTTCAACATTTCCTTTGGATCACATTTAACACATACATTTAATAAATGATGAAACTTCTCTATATTGAGATTGTTTTTAATTTCACAAACATATTTTAAACCTGACTATACTTTGAAACCATTCCTTAGTGACATAATATTGATAATTATTTAGACCTATTGAAATTGTACAAAAAAATTGTTCACATTCATCATATAATATCAAAAGTGCATTTCCATAGTATTAGCATAGTTTCTTGAATGTGTAATACTGCCCTATGTTTAACTTGCTCTGATATCCATAGAAAGTTTACTTGTGCTAATGATTTTCATGTTCCTTGTTAAATGTAATTTATGTTTATGTATGGCCTGCTTTATAAGCATTGTGATTTTTGTGAAAATACAAAATCTATTTACACACTCAATTAAGCAATAATAATAAATAATTAAGGTTTTCAGTTTTGCTTTGCCATTGTACTTTGGTGATTATGAAGGAGTCCATACAGTGAAAAGTTGTAAAATATGACACAGATATAAAATAATAAATCAAACTGCCACAGATGTGGGCCATTTTTTGTACCAATGGTTTTTTTTTTATCACACATACACCTATCATTTCCTGGAAATTATGAGGTTGTTTAAATATTTTGAAATTATGGATTCATTCAGGAAAAAGAAACAAAAGATATTGTTCTAAACTATTATTAACAATAATTTATTTGACAACTAATTACTATATAACTGGTATTACATGAATCAATTCTACTGCCAAAACCATTTGCAGTTACAGGGATCATTCTATAGTAAAGAATCTTTAAGCAGAAAATAAAATGCTGAATTGGCTATAGTACCAGAAACCATCAAAGTTTATTCATATGCATTAAGTTATCACAATTACTTTCAATAAATAGAACTAATTCATTTTTCCTGGGTAACACTATTATTAGGCTGTGATGCTTCTAACGATGACGAGATAAAATCGTAGGTCTTGCTAGCAGCATTACTTGTATGTGTAGGCAAGTCCACCAAAAACTTAAAAGTAGTTTTCACTCCACAATTCCAGTAATATTTGAATAAGTAAGATATTCTGTCATTAGACGGTAGTGGAGGTAACTGAAAAATAAATTGATAGTCTAAATACTTTCAATTACAAAAAAAAACATAAGTTCTTCCAATTCAGGGTTCTCACCTCATATGGAATTTGCTTTTTTAATTCGCCAACATAAGGCGACATTCCTTTTTCAAGATCTTCATATATCGCAGTTGTTGTAGAGCTATCCTTCCAAACTCCTTTATCAATAGTGTAATATACAGCTGATCCCAGTATAGCAGACTTGACGCCAAACCTTAAAACATTTTTTAAATATTAACTGCATACAAGGCGTATTTACACATCTGTATGAACAAAAAAAACAATAAGTCGCATCATACTTCAACATTCTGGCGATATCTTTAGTTCACATGAAAATCAAAATCAAGAAAATATGTTTATTTATGAAGAAAATTATATAATTTTCTAGATAACCTAAATTTCACATAAAAAAATATGGCGTTTGTTTGTGGGGTTAGCAGACACAAAAATTAGATATCGACACGTCAGACGAGTTAATAGAATGTCATCCTCAAATTTTATGTGACAAACATTTGCAGTTGCTAGTGGTCTGTGATTGGCAATAACTTGGTTATGGAGGGTAAAGGTAAGGAGTGTCATCTAGTACATGCAAAAGTGTCCGTCAAAATGTATTAAATTGGGGGCGCAACATTAGCATCAGCATCATAAATTTTAAAGGAAGCGGAAATCAATAAACGTAATATTCACAGTTCAGGATATAAAATCACTCTAGCTACACGCGTTTTTCATAATAACTCTTTAAGGTAATATTTACTAAATTATTTTGTACTACGCAAGTAGTTGACATTTTCAATAAGTAACTACTTTAGTCGACAATAATATTAAATTCATACCATATCCTTTGTCTACACCAGCGCCATTCTGGAAGGTTTTTGAACTGTTATTTATACCTGACCGCTGCATTTCGATTTTCTACTATATGAGATGACAACTTATCTTTACCCTCCATAAACTTGGTAGCATTTTAGCATATGTAAATTAATCTGTGCATTTGAATCGCTACTCGCCAGGGATGCTATTGACACGGCATTTGCCGTATTATACGGCAATTCGGGTCAGTTGGCAAAAAAAAAACACGGTACACGGCAGAACATTTATTGCCGTGTCATAAAACACGGCAATCAGAGTAAAAGGAAAACACTAATGCAAAATCGAATGCAACAGCTAAAATCATTATAACAAAATAATAACATCTACCATAAATACCACATTACTTGCGAAACATTCAGGCTCACGGAAATTGCACATAATTTAAACCAACAAAACGAATGATAAATCTCATGAAAGATACAGTGCAAAATACAATTTAAGAAAAGAGGAAGAAAAAGAAATAACTAGCGATATTTAAAAAAATATTTTCCGATGAATAAATCAGTTAGATATTATATTTTTCGTTTAATTTTTGTCGTTCTGCAACTTTTAAGTAGATTAAGAAATTTATTTTTTTTGAAAAAATAAGAAACACGGCAATTTCTCAATTTTTTTCTACAAAACACGGCAATTCGACATCCAAAACAACGGCAATCAATTTTTATTTTGTGGCAACCCTTACCCTGCTACTCGCTATTCGCTACTGAAAAAAAACTATAATCAAATATAATAATATTTGGTGGAATAATTTCAATAATTATTCTTTAATATTCCAATCCGCAGTGTCATAGAATTGTTCATAGTTCATAGTGTTCTGTGGTTCTGTCCATGCACTAAAATAAAACAATTCACTAAACAGCATTTACTATGAGGGCCCAAAGAAATTAAGGGATTGCATTGTGGTTTTGAGGAGAATGAAGTACCTATTTCATAGATTAAATCACAAAAGGGATCTTCAGGAATAGTTTGAATACTGCCTATTATTTAAAATCATGGATCAGACAACTAAAGCGATTGATGTTATTAATCGTTTCTTAGTACCAAAACTTGCTCAAGATTTTGATGCAACCAAAAATCATCCTGAATTCGCCATTCGTGAAAAGTATATAAAAGAACACTTTCAGTATATTGTACGTTTAGTAGCCGATTTAAAACTCAGGAGGCATCCCAAAAGTTCAGTTTTAATCGCTTCATTTATGATTCTTTATGAGGAACTTAAAAGCGAAGGTCCCTGGAGTTCCTACCATTGCAAACAGTATGCTCAAAAAATGGACTGCGCTTTTGATGCTATGTACAGCGTTAGTTTGGGACGAATGTTACACACGATTATCTTTAATGCACAAAATATATTTGACCAGTGCATGAAAATATTACATCAGAAGCTAACACCGAATGATTACAGGCGTTATCCAGGTCTTGTAGAAGTCTACTTCGTCCTTCTTCACAATGTGAGATTTATATATTATAATAAAATTAGTTTAAGTATAAAATTATAAAAAACATTCATTGTGCAGGAATTATATTATTTACCAGTACAGTGCCTTTCATCTCATAATCCATTTCTGCTTTACTATAGTAGTAAGTGGAAAAATTTGTAATACATAACAACCAATAATGATAAATTCTGTTATTCAAACATGTCCACATTTTACTACTTAAAGAAAAGAAAGTTTCTCAAGTTTTTCATTTGGTATTTACAATTAAATATTGCTCCCAAGTTAGGCTCTATGATAAGTAAAATACTTGTGTTTTGAAAGGCAGTAGACAGTAGTCATAAAACAATAGAATCAGCATTTCCTTCCTACAACTAATTTAATACTACTATAACTCAAAGTAAAATTGTTGATTTGTATTAAAAAGAGAATAAATAAATATGCAAGGCTTTTTAATTTGTCTTATATATTATTTCATATGCCTTTTTGTTATTTTGACTACATATTCTTTCAGGACTATAAATTGGATATGAATCCAACCACAGTATTACCATTATCATTGCTCCTTATAGATGATTTCCATCCTGGAAATAAACTAAAAGGATTAAATTGTTGTTCATCAGTTCTACTCTGTCTAGTAAGTAAAATGATAGGTTTTGAAGTAAAAAAAATCTCTTGGTTTTCATACAAATGTTCAGGAAAGTAACAAACACTGTATTAATATTTGCAGAAAAATAATAGTTTCAAGGAAGGAAATTTTTATGAAGTCATATTTAACACTTTGTTAAAAGCAATAACTGAAAAAGATATAGAAGTAACAAGCTTAGTTTTGGAAACTCTGGTGCAGTTGCTTACAATCCTTCCGGACCATGCCAAGGTAAGATACAGTAATGGCATACTTTATCTTAGTACCATACAGTATGACAGCCTTTTTGACACAGTTGGCTAGACACAAGATTGGGAAATGAGAGACTTTTGTTCTATGCACCAAAACAAAATATGTTTGTGCATACACCACTGGCTACCCCTTTAGGGAAAAGTGGTGTTAGTGATACAATGATCAGCGCAGAACAGCCAAATAAGGCTGAATTCATGTATGCCTACATATATTGTGGTTATCACTGTAATGAAGTCACATTGGAAGGAAAGAAAAAACGTTATTTTGCTATTGCAATGTCATTGCCTACAAGGAAGTGAATAATCTGGAGGTCGAGCTTTGCTCTCGTAAAAAAGAAAATTTTCGCATTTCACCTAGAAATTTATACAGGGTTACTGGTTAAGTCGACCTATTTCCGTTAAGGGCGTGTAGTTTACATCGTTTCTAATGGATTTGACTATGAGACACCTAAAACTAACCGTTTTCGGGATATTTGAATTTAATTATTTTTAACAAGAACCTCCCGATTTTCGGCTATCAGCTTAGATATTTTGAAATGTGTAAGTCCTATTATTACTATTATTTGGTTTTTCCATGTAAAATAAGATGCTTTATGACCTCAATAACCAATATTAAAAACTTTAACAAAAAAATTAAAAGTTTATTTTTCTCGAAAGGATATCTATAAAAAGATATTACGGTGCCTATTTTGCAGATGTGCTTAAAATATCTGCGTTTCATCAGCTATCCAACGAGGTAACACAATCTAGGGTTTTATCAAAAAATTGTAGAAAAAACTTAGTTTTATGGGCTATAGGGGAGGCAATAATAAACTAAATAAAATAATTGGCGAGTACAAAATACTAAATTTATTAAACTTTTTAGATGTTTTGTTACATCTCAGTATAAATTTTATGTTCATCATATCTGCCTCATAAGCAGTGATGGCCTCGAGGTTAAGACGCTCTGCGGTCGCGGGTTCAAACCCCAGGCACACAAACGCAAACGCTTCACCGTAAACGCAAGTGATAATTCATTGTGAAAACACACATAACTTTGAAGTCAGAGGTGTGTGATTTAGGATAGAGTGTCTCATAGTCAAATAAATGTAAACTACACGCCCTTTACGGGAATAGGTCGACTTAACCAGTAACCCTGTATATCTATCAACATATACCGTCACATTTATCTTCGAAGAGTCTGAGCTATATGTTTAAACTCTGAACTGGAACAAAAACCCGCGAACCAATTATTGTTATTAAAGTGCAATGTGAAGGGGGTGAGACTATCGTTGCATTTTAAGCTCACTTCCAGGCTCTGCCGCTTCAGAAAGTTTCTAAAGGAAAATTTAATAGCACTGCACAACCCAATCCACACTTGCACCGTGGGGCCAACAACGCAAAGTATATGTGACATAATTTGTGATGTTTTTATATTCCAGAAACATAATATAGATAAAGCATTTGCCACAATTCTGGATCAAATCGTCATGGAATCAAATTTGTATCGAAAAGCAGCTTGTCTCAATTTCGTCGCGAGTATAATTGACATGCACGGAATCAACTGCATTAATAAAAAATCATTTAAGGCCATTTTGTGTGACAGCTTTGAGGAGTGTACCAATGAAGCCGTTGCTGAAATCTTGCTACCTTCTGCTATTGAGGTATCGTTTCTTTTATTTTTTGAATCACTGAATTGTGAAAAGGGTTTTGTATGCCTCAATCGACCCTGAACTTTAAGCCCGATATCGTTTTAGGTCGTCTTTGCTTTTCTTTTCAGTTAGGACAAAACATCGTTTTTGTCTTCTAAATATTGTTATCCGAAAAACTGTCTTACATACTTATCACATTTTAATAGTTGTTTAAAGTAGCGTTAAAGAGACTACAAAAAGTTGTGAATATTATTATAGTATTTTATATTTCAGGTTCTAGAAAACTGGATTCAACACTGCTGGTGTATTTGGCGCTTTTCATCAGACCAAAAACTTCTCTCTATATTATTTAAGATTTTATATATTACTAGAGAACAATCTTTTGTTGTGCAAATACATAATTTAATAATTATGTTAATTGGATTATGCACAAAAAAGGAACAAAAGATCATATATGAATCATTACAACAAACTCCTGATATAAAAAATGAGGAATTTCTGGAACGATTAGAAAAAATTAAAGAAGAATTGAGTGTGTAAAATGCATCTTTATTAAATGTACTAGAAATGTTTCATATCCTTATTGTAACAATGAGATATAATGTAATTTTATGTATATTTAATATACTGAATAAAATGTAAGGCACAAATATTCTATTTTTAATTTTTATAACATTATCACAGTATATTTTCAAAAATTTATAAATGTACCTGTTTTTGTTCTGACTAACAAACATTATTTATTTCTTTGTATATTTTAAACACGGGAATAAAATAAATCATATGTTTCCTGATAATTAATCCTGTTTAAAATAGCGCACACTTCGTCCATGGACGGGCGGAGATTTCTATCCAATTCTAAGCAACGTCTTGCTAAACTGTACACTTTCTGAGCTTTTGTCCATTTATCTACAACTGGATCCAAAAGATGATTTATGTCGTTATTTTCACAGTTCTCTTCAATGTAGCTTTTAATGTTAATATTTCCATTGCTGCTTGACACAATAGGCCTTAAGCCAGTAAGTAATTCCAGTAGAACTATGCCAAAACTGAATATATCAGTCTTTCTAGTAATAGTTCCAGTAAATCCTTCAGGTGGCATATACGCTGATGTGCCCATCATAGAACTCGTTATATACGTGGATTCTAGTTGCTTTGCCAATCCAAAATCGCACAGCTGAAAGTACAAACATTAGATGTTAACAAAACAGTTTTGTTTAATTAGGCTAACTTTTCCAAAACTATAAAACATTTATAGTCACGATAAAACTGATAACATTATGCCCAGGTCAAGTTGGGTTTTTCATACAAGTAAGGAATATATTGTACTCAGTTTATTACTCTGTTATTGAGTAGGTAATAGCAAGATAAAACAGAAAATACGTACAAAAAAAACGCCACAATCATGACAAATAGCTATAAAATGTACATTTTGGGGTCATAGTTGAGCAATATGAAAATGTAAAACCGTAAAATACCTTTGGGATACAGTCATTGGTTAATAAGATGTTAGCGCTTTTCACATCCCCGTGAATGAAGTAAGTCTTCATCAGATTCGGCGGATGGGTGTCACCACTATCAACTTGAACAGGTTTAATTGTATTATGGATGTATTTAAGACCTTCTGCGGTGCCGATCATAATATCCATTCTCTGATTTTCACCAAGTACCTTCCCTGCTAACTTTTCCTCAAGCGAGCCACCCTCAATATATTTGCAAATAATACATGGGGTAGGTCCATCAACTGAATATCCCAAAATAGGCACAATATTAACATGACGCAGTTGGGACAGCGATTTTACTTCTGCATTAAATACTTTTATTGCTACTTCGGGTTCACAGTCAAATTGAAGGTAACATCGGACTTTTTTCACTGCGAGCAGACCGTGTATGGGATGTTGACCTACAAATACTTCGCCAAAACCACCTCTACCTATTTTGCCGAAGAGTCCAGATGGCCCTTCACTTTTTAAATCCGAAAAGTTATTAGTGATAACTCTCAATTCGTTGTACTCAAACGGAATTAAATTTGTATCTTCTAGTATTTTACTGTCCACCACACTGTATAAGTCAATCGATGGTGCTGTCACGTGGTCACCACCCGGGGCGAAATCGCTTCGGCGCGACTGTGTTTTTTGTTGAGATATATCTGATACACGAGTGGACTCAGTAGCCTTTTCAGTGTAGGCATCAGAATTTTTTTCATCACTTTTATTAACCATAAAAACGTTAAGATCCGGAAGTTCCTCCGATTTCAAAGTTGAAGAAAATTTGATGAGATCATTTTCATCCGTTACCATCTGAGCAGTTGTTTGGCGGCCAAGTGATTTCACATTTTTAAGAGATTGACAAATGCTAGTAAATTTAAGAAAATCACTAGTAGACTTCATTGGTTTAGTTGTTCCATTATGCAGATCTTGATTATTCATACTAGAATTTTTCAAGTCTGTGTTTATTTCATTTGACTTTAAATCTCCATTAGCATTTTGTTCAGAGCTATCTCCATTTAATAGGGAGGTAATATCAAACTGAATTTGTGCCGCAGGGCCAACACTCGGCCTTTGAGGTAATGGTTCTAAAATAGAATTATGTTACTATAATTAAATTATGCGGAATAAACGCATTTATATTGTAGTTTTAAAAACAATTTAACCGAGAACAATATGAAAATAAATTAATTATGTGACTAATTATAAAGTTAATTTAATAAAAAGGAAATGAATTAATGCCAACTTTAAAATCTGGTAAGTGATGATTCGTAAGAAGCTACTTATTAAATCGGTGCACAACATTCATATTGCAGTAACCAATGATTGAGTGTCTGTTAAAAACAAATGAGTAAAAAATGGCAAAGGAATGCTGAGAGAAGGTTTGACAAACTGTAAAGGGCTGCCATAAAACCAACTGGGCAAAAAATATTCAGTAGTATTTCAAATGGGAAAATTTTGAGGCAAGAGTAAGAAAGTCGAGTGGGAATAGAAATGGGACGCTGATAGATCAAGATGGACTGTGAAAGAATGGGCACAATGGAGTGGGCAAAATGATCCTAGAGGCGGGATGAAACTAGGAACTAGAGTTTAATCAGGGATTGATTCACAGCCACAACCTGAGTGTCAGCAACTTTGGGAAAGAGTCATGTAGAGGAGAAGCTGTTGTGGTGTAAAGCAAATATGGGATATTACGATTTATTTAAATTTTTGTACATAGTTCACGGTTGGGCAAGAAATATGGGGTAATATATGGTATAGTCACCAATAGCATAGTCAGACCAATAGTTAATATGTATGCAGGGCACTTTGAAGGAAGCAGTATATTGATTAATGTTGTTTTATCTCTTTGACTATGGAAACTTAAAAAACATTAAGGTGTCCGAAGAAAAGGCTAATAAAAAAAAAAAAAAAAAAAACTCCATGACAGTCTAACTAAATGAATGATGAAACAAGAATCTCTGAGACGATCTGGGTGTGTCACAACTGACATCCAATATCAATTTTTCCACAGCATCAGACTTGAAAGACTCTGAATTTAAAGTTCATAGGAAGAACTATTATGTGGCATTAGAATTACATTTTAGTATTCCTTGCCTGTCATAAAATGTGCTTTATGTCTAGGGCGTTTTGAGTTGTGATAGCTTTAAGGTTTAGGCGCACGGCCGAGAATTTTCGGCGATCGCGGGTTCAAAACCCAGCACACAACTCAAAAGTTTCAAAGTTGTTGAATTATCACATACTTTAATGTTGAAATAAAAATTCCATATCATTTTTTGGAATTTCTTAGGGGTACAGTTACTAGGCCAGTATATTAGACTAAGGCCTAAGCCCTCTTGGTTAAAGACAAGTTTTTTGCCCAGCAGTGGAACATTTATGGGCTGATAATGACAATTATGGATTAGATCTATCAATCTATTATGACACAACAAGTCAATGAAAGTGATTCAATGAGAAGTGGCCTCACTTGTAAACATTATTTTGTGGTCACTTGAAGAGAACCACTGAGGGATTGTTATGCATTTCAACAAATTTGTAGTAGGAACTCAACACAGCATTAACTCTAGAGTTATCACAATAAATCAAAATAGTATGCACACCCAGATAATAATTTATTAGACCACAGTCATAATTTATTAGAAGCCAAATTAATACTTGAAAAAAAAAGTCAATAAGTGTGGGGGAAATATTAGTGTTAGGAACTACTAACCATATGAATTAGTGTCTATTTCAATTACCTACCTTGCAACATGGTAGCTATCTCATCTGCTGCTCTATATATTTGTGCTTTAATAAGTACTTCTTTTAATGTTTGTATTGTTGGTCTGATCCGGCCAGATGTACCCCATTCATCAAATAACACTTCAGCACATTTGCGATGAGTTTCTTTGGCATGTTCTTGAATCATTCTGCAAGTCAAATAAAGTGAAATACCTAATTTAATATCTGGATGTTTGTAGGTGACTTGTGCTATCGTTTTTTGTCCTCTTTAAGCTGCAATCAGTCACCAGATGTTTATCAGCTGAGTTTAGGAAAGTATGGAAGGGACTTAGGGAAGCATTATGCTATCTTTGAAATATATTTTTTTTTCAATATATCGGCTTAACTCGAGTGACGAAGAGATGTTTGTTAACAAACAGGTTTGTACCAGAAAAATGTTTAAAATATTAAGTTTCTTATGAGGAAAAATGTTTCTATAATCTTACGCTCGATCCACTGATTTGAACGATGAGACGTCTCCTCATGAGCATGATGAAAAAACTAACATTTTTTTCTAAATATTATGTTATTGTCGCAAAAGCCGAGAACAACTTGTCAATGTTAGAAAATCTAAAAGCAATTTTTCTTGTAATACTGACCTCATATGATCTACGTTGTACTTTTGTTCAAACTGTTCACTTTGTGGATTCTTAGGAATAAACGCCATAACTTTTTGCCAACTATTGTCAATTTCCAGCGTGTTTACAATGTTGTAAAGTGAACCTATAGGAAGTTTTCGCAATTCTAAATTTCTATCCATTATTAAATCTGTATTTAATAACAACCACAGGTATGAATAAGATAATGTTACGTTATTCACACTAATTATAATTGCGTCAATATTTTTTTTGATACTAAAATGACACTATTTATCCTCAGTCTATGATTTATTTGCATCAATCTGATTCTGAAATCTGAACTTCAGAATCAATGAGAAATGAGAATGCAAATCAGTTTGACAGTTGATTGACACACAGCTCCGTGAAAAGTATGGAGGGTAGAGGTAAGGAGAGTCATCTCATATGGTAGAAAATCGAAAAAGTGTCCAGCTGTCAGCTGTAAATAACAGTTCAAAAACCTTCCAGAATGGCGCTGGTGTAGACAAAGGGTATGTTATGAATTTAATATTATTGTCGACTAAAGTAGTTACTTATTGAAAATGTCAACTACTTGCGTAGTACAAAATAATGTAGTAATCGATAATCGAATACGTTCATTAAGGATTCTACACCGCCCTCATCCTTAGTGTGATCTGTCAAAATTATCATCCTAAATTTTACAAGGTATAGTAATTGGGCGTATAGGCATGCTCAAAACCTTAATTGAAAACTAATATCACACTTTCACGGTCTATTAAAATCGATATGCTGATAATATCATATACAATGCTGATAATATCATAAATATATCTATATCACAAGCAAGTTCATACACCGACTCGCACTTGGCCGATTTCCTAGTGAATGTCCTAGGGTTGCTGAAAAAATATCGATATATCGATTTTTTTTCAAAATATCGATATATATCGCCGATATATTTTGATCCGATATAAAATATCCAGTATCGAAAATAGTATCAAATTCGATATTTTTTATTGATGTACCTAAAGCTGCTAGCATCCATAGTTCCTAGTTCTGTAATTTGCCAATAGATGGCGCTGTACAAGAAATTGTAAATCGCAATGTCAAGATTCTCCGACCTATATACAAGGTTGATATGACCGAAGGGCATTTTTTTAAACTGCATATACTGGGTACCATTTTCAAGCTCTGTAATAAAAATCAATTAAATAGGAGCAGTAGTTTAGTCATAAATCATATTTTAAGTTATCGCTACATTTGAACACGATGTAGCTTTTCTAACAGCTGATTACGTCTAACGGTAAATCCTACCCAAATCTACGCTTTATTGCCGCTCTGTACAACGACACCACGATAACACATGCCACGCGCGACGTTGCCAATTTGTACAGGTTTGTGAAATTATTTATTATAAAGGGTGCTTGCGTATTACTCTTATTTGTAAGATATTTAGTTTGTTTGTAACAAAAAAATCTCATTTTTGGTATAATTAATTTTTGTGCCGTGTTTAATTAATACTAAGGACGTATATACGTAGTGTAATTTAATGCCCATCTGTCGTATCAACCCTGTATATAAGGGTTTGAAAATTCTGTATCAACCAACCTTACTAATATAGCCCCTAAGAAACATTGTTTTATACTGTTTTATTTTCACCGGAGAATACAGAAAGCTAACATACAAAATAAGTTGAGATTAAAAAAAAACGATATATCGATATTTTTTCGCTCGATATATCGACGCTGATATTGATATTTTTAAAAATATCGATGTATTTTTTCATTTCCGACATCCCTACTATGTCCCTCTTTTTTGAATATGAATTTTTGATATAAATGCAACTAGAAAAATAATGTATTTAATTATATATTTTTTGCTCATGACAAACTAACAATTGATTCTAACCGCAGTTCCATCTACATTGTTTACCACACGACGACCAATGTTTGTCTTGTTTTCTTTTAATACTTCTAAGTTTTGCAGAAGTGGACAAAAATTCTATGTGAGCTAAAATGTTATATTAGAGATTTTATTTAATTAGTTTAAAATGTTTTTTGGGCATCGTGGAATTACGCCTTATGTAATTATTACAGTAACCGTTTTTGTTTTAGGAGAATTTAATTAAAACTAAGGACTGTCAAAGTTTATTACTTAGTCTAAGCTAAGATAACTATCATCATCATCATCAGCAGCCTTTTTCACGTCCACTGGGACATAGGCCTCTCCTATGGCACGCCACTGGGCTCGATCTTCGGCTCTCCTCATCCAACCGCTGCCAGCCACCTTGCGGATATCGTCACCCCACCTAACCAGAGGGCGTCCTACGCTACGCTTGCCGAGCCGTGGTCTCCACTCCAGAACACGTTTCCCCCAACGGTTATCCGTTCTGCGACATATGTGACCTGCCCACTGCCACTTCAGCTCGCAAATCTTTTGGTCTATGTCGATAACTTTGGTTCTCTGTCGGATAACATCATTTCTGATCCTATCCTTCAGAGAAACTCCTAACATAGCCCTCTCCATAGCTCGCTGAGCGACCTTGAATTGGTGGATTAGTCGCACCGTCAGTGTCCACGTCTCGGCTCCGTATGTCATGACAGGAAGGACGCACTCGTTAAAGACATTTGTCTTTAGGCTTTGTGGCTTTTTTTGTCACCCATACCACAAAGATAACTATACTCACAAGATTTAGGCAATTTCCTGATGGGTTACAGAGTTTATTCGTAACTGAGTTAATGCCAATTGATTGATAAATAGTGGTAAAGGTTATCAAAACAATTCTTAATAAAAATAATATATTAAGTTATTAGAGCATATTCTTTTAGTTACATATACATATTTAAAATTGCAATAGGTACATTTTATACAAGTTCATAATTAAGATTTCACGGTAAATGATTCATAAGGTCTCGCATCTGATTCAATTTCTGGTATGCGCTAATTCGTCTCCACAGAACAGGACATTCTGTATTTTCGCACTTCTTTATTTGATTATGACCACAACAAGACTCGCAAATCTGAAATAAAATAATTGTAATCAATTTGGTCTCCTACTTTACATTAAGAAATAAATACTCATGGTTCATTTATTTCTTTTACAGTTTATGTAATTGATAACATAGTTGGTTGGGCAGAGATACCAACGCTTGAAACAAGATGCCGGGAATTTAGTTCAAACGTGTGAGACCGAAAAGCCTTTTGAAGCATTAAATATCCGCGACACCAGTGTTGGTATCTTTATAAAGGGTCAGTGTCTTGTATCAGTATGTGACTGTTGTAATTATTTTGATAGTTTTATAGTATAACTAGCTTTTGCCCGCGACTCCGTCCGCATAGACTTCAGGGTTGGGTGCAGAAAGATAATAAGTAAATCTATTAAACGTCTCCCAAGTGCCCAAATTACACTTAATGAATTAAAAAAAAAAGTAACCTATGTCCCTTTTTATGTTTCCGTTTTTATCCATAACAAAAATCATCCAAATAACTCAAATATTTTAGGCGTGAAAGTATAACACAGTAGTGTTACTTTCGCATTGACAATATATGCTAAAATCAAAGGGTATATCCGTTGGGATCAGTGAAATCATTATTTAGATTACGAAGCGTGATGACTACCGAGCCTGCATTCGTTTGTAAATTTTAAACCAGATACAACCAAGGAGTTTCAAAATAAATTTCTGAACGCTCGCATACATTTTTGACAACTAATAAATATGTCACTCATTTTTCATTACTGATTATTCTGCATTTTTTAAATGAAAAATACGCAATTGTTCGAATATTGTGGATATATGTTGTCGATTCAAAACCTTTATTTAAATACGTTCTTTAATTTGAGGGGACCATTAACCGTATTGACGGGATAAACATAAAATGTTTGACAGGAAATTAGGTAGAACAGTTTATATGAGAAAATGAAATTGTTGTTTTTACCATATTCCTCGTAATTTTAAAGCTGTCGCGGACTTTTTTGTAGGACTTATTAAGATAAACATTTCTCTTATACATTATATACGTGTAAACTCTAGAGTTTTTGCAGCGTCCGCAAGAATAGCTCGCAGATGCAGTTTTTCCCGACTTACTTGACAATTATCGTTATATTTTGGACAATTCACACACTATTTTAAAAATATATAGCCTATGTGTTATTCTGATGTATAAGCTATATTATTGTAAACTTTCATTGAAATCCATTCGGTAGTTTTTGCGTGAAAGAGCAACAAACATCCAGACATCCATACATACAAACTTTCGCGTTTATAATATTAGTAAGATGTTATAATAAGGCAATGGAAATCTTAATGGAAAATTATTAATGGAAAAGTGCAAATATTTGAATTTTAATATGGAACTTAGTACAAATAGTACTAATATTATAAATTTAAAGTAACTCTCCGTCTGTCTGTTGCGCTTTCGCGGCTAAATCACTAGACTGATTTTAATGATTTTTGGTATGGAGACAAATAGAACCCTGGAAAAGGATATAAGGTACCTACCTATTATTTCGCAAAAAGTAGTGTTTCTGGGGGAATGAGCACGGAATTCAAAACTGTGCCCGAGCGGAGCTGGGTAGTCTGTTAGATGGATACAACAGTAAGCGTGTGCGTACTTGGTCGCAGCAGAGGGCGTCGGCGTCGGCGGCTGCTAGCCTGGCGGTGAGCGTGGCGGCCGCTCGCTGCGTGGGCGCACAGAGCGCGCACACGGCGCCGCCCCCCCGCGCGCCGCCCCCCCGCGCGCCGCACGCCGCGCACCGCTCGCGGGACAGGTAGCGCGCGATGCCGCCCGACTGCACCCACTCGCTCTGCTGCGCTGTTCTGCAGTAGCCCAGCTCCTTCCACCTTCATTACATTATACCGTTTTTAAACTGTAATTCCACATACTTTTTTAGGGTTCCATACCCCGAGGTTAAAACGTTACTCTATTACTATGACTTCGCTGTCCGTCTGTCATCGGGCTGTATCTCTTGAACCGTGATAGATAGACATTTGAAATTTTGACAAGTGATGTGATTTCTGTTGCCGCCATAACAAATACTAAACAGAATAAATAGATATTTAAGGGGGGCTCCCCTACAACAGACATGACTTTTTTTTTGCCGTTTTTATAAATAATGGTGCTCTTCGTGCACGAGTCCGACTCGCACCTGGTCGGTTTTTAATTATATTTGTACCACAATCACTTAGCTTGAAAGAGGTCAAAGAAAACATACTCGCAAAAATCTACCCTGAAATAGGTAGAAAATTTGAAAAATCTTTGTTCATTATAATAGACATTATCAAGTTAGATTTTTGTGTCTCTACGAGAAGTATACTGCACAGTATGGAATTTAGGGTTAAAGAATGCAAAATTCTTGACAGCCCCGTTGCAAAGTTGGGTAGAAACCAGCTAGGAAACGAGAGGCCGCAGGTTCGATCTCCGCACTGAGACAAATGTTAGTGTGATCCACAAGTATTCGTTTCGGGTTTGGGTGTTTGTGAGACCTAAAAGTCTCGTTTTTTTATATCCACGACACAAGACTTGACGGTGACGGGTCAAAACTATGTAGGTACATTACGTTGTGTGGAGGGCAAAAGGCTGACAATAACTACCATAGCATTCATTTCTAGCCACAAAGTAGGCGTGCTTATGTTTGTCTCATACTTAATAGAACAAGATGCCCATTGGCGAAAAGTATAGAAATGAGGCAGTCAATAGATTAACAAACAATAAAGAAATGAACGGTTCACCATTTGAAGACGTCGACGCCCAAGAGCGAGAGGCAGCGGTGCAGCGGCGGCAGCAGCACCCTGGTGGCGTAGTAGGCGACGTGCGGGCGCAGCGCGGGGTCTGCGCGCAGCTGGCGCGGCGTGCGAGCCAGCCGCACCAGCGCCGCGCCCGGCGCGCCCGCGCACACCTGCCACGACACGCGCCACCCCGCGCGCGGCGCCGCGCGACCGTCGCGCCGACCGATGCGCCTGCGACATAGTCCGTATCCACCTTCATTCACTATCATATGGGGTTTATGTGCTTGTTTCTGATATCAATCATTACTCCCTTTCGCAATGGGCACGAAAGTATACATGCTACAAAATGTCAACACACTACTGTAGTTTGACGAATTTTTATTGGCAGAGAAACGAAACAACAACTCCAAACAAACTAATATTAATATTATAAATAAGAATAATGATTGTGAAGAAAATAACACAAGCGGTGTTTCCACACAAACAGTTTCCACACTGTCCGACTCTGCAAGTAGGTTAGTTAACCAATCTGTAGATGCAGAGGAGGATATCTTGCACACATCACAAAATCAATTAAACCAGATTACCACACACTGCAATAATCATAATGTTCCAAGTGTAAATAATACCAAGCATAGTTCAATTATTGTTACTGATGAAGTAGGAAAGGGTATTGGTGTTCTTCTAAAGAATACCCTCAGTCACACACTGATCAATTACTGTATACCAGGATCTAGTTTCAATCATATTGTAGATATGTTGTCAGAAAAGATATATGATGAAAATTCATGCCTAACAGTACTTGTAGGAAGTTGCCACAACTTAAGGAAAAATGATGTCACTAAAGCCTTTGAAAAAATGTTAAAACTTAATTTACCTAGGATCATATTGTGTGCCTTCCCATACCTAAATAATGTATCAGATAAATTAAATAATTATATTCATGTGTTAAATAGACATATGCAATTTTTAACTAGTCACTATAGTGACAAATTTTCATTTTTTGACACCAATATATTTATTGGAAAATATTGTAAATTGACAAGAGATACATTGTATCTACCAAATAGATTTTTAAGACTTATTGCTACACCTGTAGCTAACTATATTAACACAGTCATAAGTAGTATGACAAAGTCCCTTTGTACCCCCACAATTAGTAATGTTACTAAAATTAATGTGGTGAATAATTTAAACTTTTAGATATGACAAAAGGAGACGGTTCTGAATATTTAGTTTTATCTCATCAAAATATAAACCGTTTCTCTGGCAAAATATTAGAAATAGAACTTTTTAGTGACACATTTAATATAAGTATACTATGTTTTACTGAGACTTGGTTGAAGGCACACCTTATGAGTTTTAATGTGAATGGTTTCAGGGTCGCTAGTTCGTTTAATAGAACCTCGGCGGAAGGTGGTGGTTCGATAATTCTTATCCGAAATCACATTAACTTCAAAGAAAGGAAGGACATCTCCTGCCTCTCTGTTGAACGAGTGTGTGAGGTTGCATGTGCGGAAACTGATTTATATATAATATTGTGTGTGTATAGGCCTCCTTCGTCGAACATTAATATTTTCCTATCCACAATGGAGGATATTCTTAAAAAAATTAAAAATAATAAGATGGTTTTAGTATGTGGGGATTTTAATATTAACTTAATGGTTAATACAGTTGATAAATGTAAATTTGTGTCATTATTTAGCTCATTTAATTATACTTGTTTGTTTTCTGAACCCACTAGAATAACTACTGAAACAGCAACCTGCATTGATAATATCATAACCAATTTCGAAGTAGTTGAAAAGTATACACAAATAGGAGTTAGATCGGACCATAAATGTTTGTTAGTCAAATTGAAACATAGAATAGAAAACATCCAAAAAATGATTAAGTACAGGCCATTGACAAGACATAACCTAGGTAAATTTAATATTAACTTGAAATCAAAAATTAATATTTTAGAACCTAATTCTGACAGTCCCAACGATATATATTCTTCATTACTTGGTACAATTTGCAAAGAATTCAACAAAGTGTGCAAAATTAAAACTGTGAAAATTAATTCTAACATTAAATTTAGTACTTGGGCGACCAAAGGCATCCGACGTAGTAGAGAAATTTTATATAACTTGTATGACAAAAGGTCCTATACACCTGATGTCAATTTTATGAACTATCTCAGACAATATTCTAAAATATTTAAAAAAGTATGCATGCAAGCTAAAGCAGCTTATATTAGTGAAAAGCTGAGATTATCTAGCAATAAAATAAAAACAACTTGGCAAATTATAAATACAGAAACTGGGAGAAATAAGGTTACTGATAACAAGATAACCTTGGCTATAAACAACAACCTGGTTTCAGACAAAGTTAGTATTGCTAATTACCTAGAAAAGTTTTTCACAAATATACCTTTAGATATAACCAAATGCTTGCAATCATCAGCAGTCTTGGCTGAATCACTTTTAAAAGAAAATGTTGTAGGAAATATGCCCATTTTCAGTTTTGAAAGAGTGTCTTGTTCCGAAATAATAAAAGCTTTTAAAAATCTTAAAATTAAGGCTACTGAAGATATATGGGGACTGTCGGTTAAGGCTATTGAAGCTATTATATTTAATATTGCTCCAATATTGACGGTAATATTCAATTCTTGTATAAGTGACGGTATTTTTCCCGACTTAATGAAAATCAGTAAAATTGTGCCCATATTTAAGTCGGGGTGTCCAAACAATCCATCAAACTTTAGACCCATCTCAATACTACCAGCTCTTAGTAAGGTCTTCGAAAAGATCATGCTCACTCAAATGCAGGAACATTTTGATAGAAATGGGATATTACATAGTAGCCAATTTGGTTTTTCAAAGGGTCGGTCTACGCAAGATGCAGGAACATCATTGATGAAATCTGTACTGGAAGCCTGGGAGACGTCACAAGATGCTCTTGGGGTTTTTTGTGACCTCTCGAAGGCTTTCGACTGCGTTGATCACCAGACCCTTATTACGAAGCTGAGTTACTACGGCATAAGTGGTTCCTCTCTTCAACTTATAATGTCCTATTTATCGGGTCGTGAACAAAAAGTATGTGTGGACGGCGTCACCTCAGTAGGATCAACAGTCAAAATAGGGGTTCCTCAGGGCTCTATTCTGGGCCCCTTTTTGTTTCTAGTTTATATAAATGATCTCCCTTACATGGTACAGAAATTTACAGACATAGTTTTGTTCGCTGACGACACGTCACTAATATTTAAAATAAATCGTAAGGATAAAGATCTAGCTATTCCAAATCATGTACTTAATTTAATTTTGAATTGGTTCTCATGTAATAATCTTCTACTCAATGCAGGAAAGACAAAATGCATTCGATTTACATTACCAAATGTTAGGAATGTAATATCACCTGTTACATTAAACGCAGAAACACTTGACTTGGTGACTTCAACTGTTTTCCTAGGAATAACTCTAGATAGTAAACTCATCCTCACCTCTTCTCCTTTTCTCGTTTCTCGCCATGGCCAATATCTGGCTCCTGGTTTTTCCCACCACGATCTTATATTCCTGTCCTATACCCTCAAACCCAACAAATCCCCTCCTAAGGTATTGCATATGCGTCGTTTTGGTCGCTTGGACGTGGAAAATTTACGTAGGGATGCTTCTAACATCAAGTGGGATGGACTGTGGGCTGCTTCTACAGTGGATGCTAAGATCGACATTTTCAACACAAAACTGCTGGCTCTCTATGACATCCACGCACCAGTTGCGAAAGTGAAGTTAAAGCACCCCCCAGCTCCATGGTTGACTGTTGAAGTTCGGAGAGCGATGAAGGGCAGGGATCGTGCCTTCACCAAATTCAAGAGGGAAAGGACAGAAGTTAACTGGAGTCTTTTCAAAACTGCGCGTAATCGGTGTAACCAGATGGTACGTAACGCAAAACGCCGCCATATTCTTAATAATATCTCAGCTTCTTCTCATGCTAATATCTGGAAGTTCCTTGGGACGCTGGGGATTGGCAGAGAAAAGCATTTGGAATTTCCAACAGGTATTGGTTTGGATGATGTAAATGATCATTTTTCAAGTACCACTTCTCTTGCTCACCAAACCAAGACCTGCACCCTGGATTTTGTCGCTAGACTTAGGCGACCAAATATTAACCCATTTCATTTTTCTCCAGTTGTCCCGGGTGAGATTAAAAAGGTTATCCTAGCTATCAAGTCCAATGCGACGGGCTGTGATAAGATCAGTCGCCGCATGATAGTTCCCCTACTTGACCTTCTCTTACCTGTTATATCCCATATTATCAACACTTCCCTTGAATCTGGCATGTTCCCTTCACTATGGAAAAAAGCCCATGTAATACCCCTTCCCAAAGTCCCTAACCCCTCAACTCCGAATCAATTCCGTCCTATATCCATACTTCCCTTCCTCTCCAAGGTGCTTGAGGCCTGTGTACACAAACAGCTGTCTACGTTTGTACATAACCACAAACTCTTGAGTCCCTTACAGTCTGGATTCAGGCCTGGGCACAGCACTATATCCGCCCTCCTTAAAGTGACTGGCGATATTAGGGCTGGTATGGAGAACACCGAAGTCACAGTCTTGGCTTTGGTTGATTTCTCCAATGCCTTCAATACCGTCAGTCACGACATCCTATTAGCTATCCTTTCCCACCTCATGATCTCTTCTGAGGCACTGGATTGGTTCTCTAGCTATCTTCAGGGACGTCAGCAGTCTGTGCGCCTTGGCGATTTATCGTCTAATTGGCGCAATCTGGGTTCTGGCGTTCCTCAAGGCGGTATACTTTCTCCTATGTTATTCTCTATTTTTATTAATCTCATAACGCAAGAGCTTCAATGTGCGTATCATCTGTATGCCGACGACCTGCAAATTTACGCTCAGTCTAGTGTTGACTCTGTGACTTCTGCGATAGATAAGGTTAACAATGACTTAGCTCGCATAAAAACTTGGTCAGATAGCTTTGGCCTAGCAGTTAATCCTGCCAAGTGTCAGGCCATAGTTATAGGGAGCCCTAGGTTGATAAGTAGACTGAACTTCAAGTCTATTCCACCTGTAGTTTTTGATAGCTCAGATATTCCTTGGTGTGGTAGTGTTAAAAACCTAGGGCTGCACATAGACTCAACCTTTAGTTGGCGAGCTCAAGTTAACTCCGTATCGCAGAAAGTCACGGGTACTCTTCGTGCTCTCTATCGCTTGAAAAACTTCCTTCCCTCCAGGACCAAAGCGATGCTCGTGCAAGCCTTAATATTTCCAGTAATCGACTATGGTGATGTGTGTTATTTCGATCTGAATGCAGAATATCTCAATAAATATGACCGTCTTCTTAATAACTGCATTCGATTCATTTTTAACCTTCGCAAATTTGATCACGTTTCCTTTTTCCGATCTCAATTAAATTGGTTACCTATCCGACAGCGCCGATCTCTTCGCGCACTCACTACTCTTTTCTCAATTATTAAGTCTTCTACTCCGCCCTCTTATCTGACTTCTCACTTTCAATATCTAGGTAGTAACCACGACAGGAATCTTCGCTCGTCTAACAATCTTTTGCTTTCATGTCCTTCTCACAGCTCAGACTTTCTACATACTTCTTTCTTCATTCAGTGTATCCTTCTATGGAACGCACTCCCCCTAGAAATCAGGATGTTGACAAACCGCTTTTCCTTCAAAGTAAGGGTTCGGCAACTATTTTTGAATCGACTGTCAGAATCATCTTAGTTTGTATATGTATGTATATATATTTATGTATTTATGTATAATATATATTTATATAAGTAGGTTTTACAAATATACTATTTATGTTTATTGGTTATATATTTATATATATATAAGAGTATATATTCTGTATCAACAATATTTATGCACCTACCATGTATCTCTGCACCACCTTAAGGTTGACTGGTAGATAATGCCTTAGGCATTAAGTCCGCCTTTATACGCTATTATGTATAAAAAGCATAAATAAATAAATAAACTGCAGTGGGGTCCGCAAATAGAGCGATTATCTAGTAAACTGAGTGCCGCAGCTTTTGCGGTTCGTAAAATAAGAAAACTCACGGATGTTTCAACGGCTAGGTTAGTGTACTTTGCTTACTTTCACAGTATAATGTCTTATGGCATTCTATTGTGGGGATCGGCGGCTGATATTAACAGCATTTTCATACTACAGAAAAGAGCAGTCCGCGCCATCTATGATCTACGTAGCCGTGATTCCTTACGATCCATATTCAAGGACTGTAATATACTGACCGTGCCGTCTGAATACATTTATCAAAATATTATGTATGTACGTAAGAATGTATTTAGCTTTAGTAAAATTGGTGATATACATAATGTAAATACCAGGGGTAGACATAAACTTGTGATACCCTCATTAAGATTAGAAAAAACCAGTAAGTCCTTTGTAGGCAACTGCGTAAAATTTTACAATAAGCTCCCCAAATCTGTAACTGACCTATCAGATAATTCATTTAAGGTGCACATTAAACGTGTTCTGATGACAAGGGGATACTACAATATAAATCAGTATTTAGAGGATAAGGAAATTTGGCAGTAGATCTCTCCCGCACATCGCCATCACCACATCTTGGAACCCAGTACCTTTCACATTCTTCTTTCTTAAACCAAATCATTTGAATAAATACATAAATAAATATAAATTAACCCAAAGGTCCAAGTGTAACTTAAACTATTATAAAAACATCAAATACAAATTGATATCTAATATAAAATGTGCACAAAATAAATAAAATAAAAATAAAATGACGACCGATCGAGTAAATAATTCGAGCAAATTTATAATAAGAAGGCAATTTTTATTTGGCAGGTCATATAATATAATTATGTTATCCTTACTGGACCAAATACATGCCCACTGAGTTGGACTCGCTGGATCTACTCAGGTGTGGGTCGCGCCGCGTAAATTCCAGTAGTAAAGTGAGCCCGCTGAGTTTGTTTCGCCGGGTCTTCTCAGTCAGGGTCGCGTTTGGATCCGGTGGTACCATTAAAATAATACGTGACGTTTCGGAAATACACAAGGTCCATCTCGTTATTTACTTTAAAATAATAATAATAAGATTTTATGTATTTCCTGATGAAAACTAAAAATAAATTATAAAAAAAACCGTAAATATTTTTGTACAAATTATATAAAATGAACCATAGTTAAATTATAATGTAATAATAAAAGATTTTTCTTTTCTGTATTGACTTGTCATAAGTGCTATTTGATTGCCTACGTGACCAAATAAAGCAATTTCATTTCATTTCATTTCATTAATAATGGATGAAACAACGAAGTTTAACAAGAAAACTAGATATGTAGATGTAATTGAAAAGTTTCGTTTAGTCCCGCACTAAGCCAGTGTAATGAATGTAATGAAGTCATCCGCCAGAGAACCAGAGTCATTGACATTGCCCGCAAGATTAGCACGCTAAAGTGGAAGTGGGCCGGCCATGTCTGCCGACGGTCCGACGGCCGATGGAGCAGACAAGTGTTGGAGTGGAGACCGCGCTTAGGCAAACGTAGTGTAGGACGACCTGCAGCACGATGGTCCGACGATTTGAGAAAGGTGGCGGGTAACGGATGGATGAGGGCTGCTCAAGACCGGGATGGTTGGTGCTTTCTTGGGGAGGCCTACGTTCAGCAGTGGACGGCAATAGGCTTAGTATATAAGCCAGTGTGGTGGACTAAGGCCTAACTCATCTCAGTTGTACAAGACACCGATGCCCATTAGTGCGTAAATGCGACTCTATTTGGACTAATATGTTTTGTCTCGGTTGCAAGGTGAGTCCAAGTGTCTCACTTGGCGATTTGGTTGGGCGGCGCGGAGGCTCCGGGACGGTACCCGGCGGCGCCGTGGTACTCGCGCGTGAAGAGCAGGTGGTGCGGCGGCAGCGCGCCGTCGGCCAGCCGGCACAGCGTGGCCTGCACGCGCCGCTTCACCGCGGACATGTCGCCGTGAGAGAACAACTCGCACAGACTCTGCTGCAACAACTGCAAAACAACTATGTTTAATAATAATACTATGAATCAAACGAAAATATGTGGTCCGCCCACCCGCACTCGGCCAGCGTGGTGAACCCCTCTTAGCAGTAGACAAGGCCCGTGCCTAGCAGTGGGAGTATATGGGCCGATGATGATGAAATGCAAATATATGCAATGTATCCGTTCTATTTTACTGTCTCTGCGATACAAGCCATGCTTAGTGCAGAGATGGTAGGATAATTTGATATGCACGTATGTAACTGTATAATAAATAAAAAAATAAAATACATCAAATAAAACGACAATAGTGCATGCTCACTTGTATGAATATTTTGTTAAAAGCTTATATAAATACATTTATCGCATTAAGAAATTTTCTCTCATTAACTTGCTCTTTAATATTTAAAAGAACTCTGTTGAATCTGTTTTCCAATTACAAGAGCATTACCCTTGTCAACTTGCCGAAACTTTTTCTATCATACTCATTCATCTCTGAATACCTTTATGCAATAGGGATGTTTACAAATTTTTGAAACTATTTTCATTTTATAAATAAGAACGTAAATATTACGAAAAATTAAAATTATTTTTTTTATTCATAAATTTTAAATAAAAAAACAACTTTAATTAGTTTATTGTTTAAATTTCGCGCCTAAACGCTCCAAGCTGTCACCTGTTTGGTCTTGATGACGAAACAGTGTATTAAATACAACAAACTGCTGTCAAACTAGGGATGAAACGATACCATTAAGGTATCGATACTTCTACTCAGTACTCAATACCGTATCGGTCGTCAAGTATCGATACTTACTCGGTATCTGTCGGCAAGTATCGATACATACTCTTATCGAATCGTTTTTGGAAAATTTAGAATAAAAATCCAGCCCAGTGAAAGCCCCGTTAAAGTTGGTCCACCCGTTTCAGAGATTAGCCGAAACAAACAGACAGACAGACAAAAATTGTAAAAAACGTTAATTTGGTGTATGTACCGTGTACCTATACATCCATATGCATTTATTAAAAAGCGATTATTTCAATATTACAAACAGACACTCCAATTGTATTTATTTGTATAGATTACATAAAATAAATAATTTTATCGATTTCCTTTGATAAGCCCCAAAACAGCCCAAAAAGATTGCCAACAAACATGAAAGTTTGACAACAACATTGCAAGTTAAATAAAAGCTTGTAAAAATTACTCTATGTTTTTATCCGATACATCGAAAGACTTCGATGTAAAGTTCCGATTTATCGAATCGAAAAAAACATCGATGTTTTTTCAAAGTGGACAGTGGGCACCCCTAGGTTAGACAACTTGTCTGTAATTCTTCATACATTGTGACGTAACGCGTTCCGATTGGCGGTTGCAGTCACGTGATATTTGGAATTATTTTAAACATTTTTAATTAATTTATTACTCATATTTACATTTACGAAATATGATTTTCAGCATTCTAATATTCCCTGCTATGGCAAAAAAATACTTTTCATACATTCGCTATTTATGTCAACATCCCTATTCTTTCAAATTTTTAATTTAATGTTTAAGTAAATATTAAAAAAGAAAAGTTAACGAATCTATTTACAATATCACACGTCTCTGAAAAAAAAAAATATTTACCTTGACACCAGCGGGACAACCGTCCCTCCTCACAGTTTCAATTCCCTTGGCTTCGTACACGGGTGTTTCTTGCTGGGCACTTTCATACATGTAGCCCACATATCGCTTCTTTGTTTGTAGAATGCACGGTTGATACACCTAAACAAGAGCGAAAAAATTATTATAATATTTTTTTGACAAAAATATAAATAAATAAATGTTTACTATCCAAATATGACGAATGGATTCTCAAATGCTAGCTACTAATATCGATTTCAATTATTGGTTAAATGGCTTGGGCGTGGGCCTCATCCACGACTGAGAGAGGGTATACCTTAGTTCACCATGCTGCACAAGAGCGGGTTGACGGACTCTAACTAAATATTAAATTTAGATGATACCTTTTGGGTGGTGCAGGTTATTTCACTACGAGAGCTCGTATGCTCCTTCACTGTTGCAGTATGTGATATTGCTTTTTGAACACACACGTAACTTCGGAAAGTCAAAGGCGTGTGCCTGGGTTTTAAATCCGCGACCGCCGACGTGGCTCAACTGGCACCTAAACCTCGAGGCAAACTCTACTTACAATAATATTATTATTGCAATTTTGAAATCAAAAATAGATGTATCGATGTTGATTTCATACCTTTTCTAATTTAAGCGCAACAGGCGACGGGTTGTCGGCCGTCACGGCGTCTGCAATCTGCTGTCCGATTTCGAAAGCTTGAGCTCTCGTGCCGCCCGGGACCAGCACGAACATCGAATCTGTGTCTCCGTACACCACCTGGTCACGAGAAATTGGTCACGTGACAGTATTTTACAAATGAGAACTTTCCATGGATAAAAAAATGTTAACATTACAGTAAAAACTGTTTAGCAATATATTATCATCTCTACCCTCTCATCTATCCTTTCTATATTTCCATGTTATGGTTGTCAGTAAAAGTTCGCCTTGAGCTACCGTTACTTGTACTATTTTTCCCTCTGTGTTCTTGTTTTGTTCATTTTCTGCGTGTTGCAAGAAAACGTAAATAAATAAATAATAAAATTTTGCTCATCTGGTTAGTAATATGCCTTGCAAATGAAATCAATACTAATATGCATAGTAGTGCTAAAGAGAATTATCTTGACGTCGAAAGAATTAAAAGTATCGATTTTATACCATAATATAAATAGAAACCAATATTTAGTCGGATACATACACATTACACCTACGTCTGTATCCCCGAAGAGTAAGGCATACATGTATTTCTACACTCACGTTTCACCACTTACACTTTTGAGTTCCATCTAACAGCAGACGGTTCCAGATTGCTATTAAGTATTTCTTAATGGAAACATCAAATAATAACCGACTCTGAACTGTTGAACTTGAGACCTCTTGATCGCATGGCCTTATACCGCAAGACCAACGAGTTCAATTCGATTTCGAGGCAAATATCAAGAGTCGTGTAAGAATATCATCATGAGCCCATATACGTCCCACTGCTGGGCACAGGCCTCCTCTACAACAGAGGGTTTAGGCCTTAGTCCACCACGCTGGCCTAGTGCGGGTTAGCGGATTACGCACCCAAGAAATTCGTAAGAACTTTTAGGTGTGTAGGTTTCCTCACGATGTTTTCCTTTACCGTTACATTACACGTTACGAGATAACGTTTCCTTAATACCTTAGCGTTCCATTGCGTGTTATTCTGAACCAATTTGATGGCTCGTTCTAGCGTCTCCTTGCCTTTGGCGACGACACTGTCGCCCACCTCGACGCACGGCATGCGACCGCTGAAATTGGCCGCCGTGTACCCGTATGTCACGTTGGCGATTAACTTTAAACCTGAACAATATCATCACAATCATAATCAGCCCATATATGTCCCACTGCTTGGCACGGGCCTCTACAACTGAGCGGGTTTAGGCCTTAGTCCGCCACGCTGGCCTAGTGCGGGTTAGCGGACTACACACCTAAAAAAATCCTAAGAACTTTTAGGTGTGCAGGTTTTATCGCGATGTTTTCCTTCACCGTTAAAGTACGCGATAGTTCATTGCGAATACACACATAACTTAGAAAAGTCAGAGGTGTGTGCCTGGAGTTTTAACCCGCGACCTTTGAGATTCTAGACCGCGTGCCTTAACCTCGAGGCCATCACGACTTTTGATATAACCATTTGATTAAACGTATTTATGTAACTGGAATTTTGCTAAGAAACACGACATCTATTATTTAGTAGTTGTAGCCCGCAACTCCGTATGTGAAACATCAGACTTCAAAAGGAATATTCTTTCCCCGTTTTTGGCACATTCTCCATTACTGTTCTTCTCTTATGGTCGTAGCGTGGTTATATATAGCCTTCCTCGATAAATAAATAGGCTATCAATTTTTTTTTTCAAATCGGACCAGTTGTTCCTAAGCTCAGCGCGTTTAAGCAAACAAACTCTTCAGCTTTATAATATTAGTTTAGATGTGTTTATGTGCTATGCCATATTTATAAGTAAGAATACAAACTTTAGTAAACCACCCAGTTTAAATGTATATCCATACAAAGTATATAAACTGGGGTACGAATGTTTTTATTCGTCTGGAGTCATTCCTCTCTATAGCTGTAACTGACGTGAAGTCATACTATTGGATTTCGTTTGGCAAATGAGACTACGAGGGACCGCTCATAAATTGTAAAGTCTGTCATATTCACCCATGCTGATTTGTCGCGTTTAGGCATCATATGTATAATTCCTTAAGGAAGCCGAAATTCAATCGTAAAGGTATCCGGTCAGCCGACATACTATCTAAACCAGAATAGACTAACCATGACAAGTGATCACCATATCATACCTCACCAAGTGGATCTAAAGAAGAACATTACAATAAATGCTATATTTAAACTTGCCTAACTGTCGAGAATGCATGGCTTTCTTGACTGCTTCGTCGGTCTGCAACTTCATGTTTTTCTTGACCGCCTGTCTCGCCGCCAGGATCCTCCGCAGAAGTGCCGGTAGCACCCCGCGACGCACCGAAGACTTGACGAAACCCACTCCCACAGGAGACCAGTGAACTAATTCGTTTTTCACGAGAGTCTCCAAAGTTTTTTGAGGAATTCTTAGACGCCACGCTCCGAATTCATATGCGGAATTTCTTAAAATGGAGCAATATAAAATGTAGACAAGTTATTCATCACATTGCAGACTCTATTTATTAATTGAATTTTTAATTTATTAATCGAAATTCTTTGCCATGTTCTAACCAAATTACCACGACCAACTTATTTATATGACTATTCCATCTTTTGTAATCAGTCTTGGAAGGCAATAATTGTTTTACTCCTACTTATGTAATGTATTAGTTAAAAGCTTACCCGTCAATATTTTGCACGCGTCCGATGCAAGTCGAGAAGCAATAGTTGTAAGCTATCATCATAGACGGATACAGACTCTGGAAATCCAACACTATCACTGGATCGGAGTAGAACCGAGATTCTGTAAGAAAATATAATCTTATTATAACACGTACTGCTTTTTGCATACTGTAATCTCGACTAATTTTGCTGTACGGTAAATCTTTGTCTTAGGTATACCTTGTTTGAGGCCTGATGAATCAGACTGAAAACACCGTAAAGAAGAGTAACCGTGAAAAATAATACTGATGCAGTTCCTTCTTTGAAGGCGATAGCTGGAGAGCCCATTGGTTGGATAATAATTATCAAGAATATCAAACAAGGCGCATAAGGTAATATGCGCCAATATCTGTTATTTTCCGCGATTTCCCTATTGTATACCCAGTTTCAACAAATCTGGAATAATTAGGTAAAGTGGTGAAGATGTGATCGTCACCATTTATCGCCAGTTAATTCATTTAAAAAGCGCCTACCACCACTACTCACTAGGTATGGTGCCATTAGAAAACACAACTAAAAAGAACCGTTTATGTTCCAATAGTGTGTACATTACCTGGTTCTAATATAAGCGGCAGACACTCAGGGGCCCGCATCGCAGCTCGTTGTTTGACGGTTGGTGAGAGCGCCACGAGGTTGAGCGGCCTGGCAGCGCGCAGCATCAGAGATTCCACACGAAATTGTGACCCCCGGGAGAGCACCTCCCACCACTGAAGTCCAAACAATCTCGCAAGTTCTGATGTTCTATCTAATAAATAATAAAAATACATCCAAAAGTCACGCCATAGATTTGAACCCATATTAGAAAGATTGGTGTTTTAGGTATCAGAAACTACGAAGAACTCTCCGTTTTCACAAAAACATAAACGCACTCTTTAATAGTTTTTAAAATTTTGTGAAACTACTATCACATAGGATTATGCCATCGTTATCATTTTCGTCAGCCAATAAAAGACTACCGCCGGAGGAACGCAACCTATTTGAAGCAGTACACAATGATGTTATGCAAGCCTTGGGATAATGTTATGTTCATAAAATCTTTATGTTTACGTATGCTAACCTATTAGTATCAGGTTTAACCCACAGCTACAACATTCTTCAATTTAGAAAATGTATGTACTTCATAGATTACAGTACTCACTTATGATATCTAATTTTTCCAAAATTCTAACAGTTCCAGAGAGTTTTGTGAGGTAATATTCCACAGGAATCCATCGAAAAATTCTTGATTCGTCACACCACCACTCAGCTAACTGACCATAGCTATATGTGGGTACTCTCTCTTTTAATATTTCATACATACAATTTTCGAAGCTATAACTGGATAAAGCCAATTCATGACGTAACAGCCGCCACACGTTAAATATTACTCTGCCAATAATTTTCCCCTCAAAATTGTTATCATCGTTTTTCCATCGTTTTTGTCTATTTTTATCTGTTATCCGAGATATACCTTGAATTATTTCTAATCCAAGAACTTGTGCTCTTTCAAAAATGTATCCCCATGAATTCATTTCTATTTCATATCCACACATGATATCTGGATTGTGCTTATTAAGTATCTCGACTATTTTTTCAATTACTTCTATTTCATTTTTTACGTATGTTACAGGGCAATGAAAAGTACACCTGTCTAAATATTTTAATGAATCCATTTCATCGACTACCAAGATTTCTGTTTCAGATCTTTTTAAAAAGTGGTTATCTGGGCAGTCATTAATCACTGTGTAAAATATTGCTCGTATAGAATCCATCGCCGGATCTGGGTTGTATTCGCCTCTGGCTGACGTAAGCACTTCAACTAACATCAATGTAAGGAAATTTACCTGAGAATAAAATAAATATTTTTCTTTCATCTTAAAGTATGGTCAAAATTTAATATACGAATGTATTTGTACTTACTTCTACTGTAGCTGTTTCTACAGAGATAGAAGGTTTATGTTGATTATCTACACTTCCAAAGCAGAGAAATGATCCATCCTGATGCATTGTAACTTGGAATGTATCATCCCCGCTAGGTTTCACCTGTTGGAAAAAATCTCTTTAATATGATGTAAAATTAAATAAATTTGTAAAAACATATAATTACCTTTTCTGTACTTTCGAGACTCAAACTGCTGTTGATTTCATCTTCATTAAGACCCAAAGCCTGAGAGTTATCTAACTCATCGACATTTTTACTAATATTTTTAAGTTCTGGCAAACAAATTTCAGTTTTTAACACGTCTCTTTGCAGCAACCATTTTATAACTTGTTCCTTAGTTGGAGCACTTTTAACAGGTTCTAAAACACACTTTCTTCTTCCTGCTAATAATGTTTTTAAAGTATCTGGTTTTGAAACCTCCTGGGACATTTCGTGTGTTTGTAGAAATAGCAGTTGTCGCCATTCTTCAATACTTGTATAGTTTAAGACTTTTTCAAAAGGTTTTTGGTCCCGAGATAATTTACTTTGTAGCTTTAATAGCATTTGGCCTATTTCTACTTTATCACCTACATCTTTAGGATCAGAATAATACGGTGCAGGGTGCTTAAAAGCAGGAATAGCATATTGTCTTAAAGTAGACATAATATAAGATTTTGTTGGAGGTTTTATTAATGGTGTTAAAACTTTTGTGAATGATATTGATTTACAACTTACATTTAAAAGATTTGCGTTACCTTTCTTAAAATCATTATCTATCTCATCTTCTACATTTTCTCGATCTGGGTCATTTTTATTTTCATTGCAATTATTTTCTAGCGATGCATTGAATATTTTAGATGAATCGTAGAAACTCATTATACCTAATTTGCTGTCATTAAAAGAAAGTTGAGAATCGTTCAGAGTGTTTTGTACAGTGTCATTAATATCATTCCTAGAATGACTCACCGATGGACCAGCAATAGGTTCATAGTTATTTTCAGTATCATAATTGTGAGCTATTTTTGATTTGGTTGTATAACTCCTTTCAGATTCCTTTTTTAATTTCTTATTGACTAAATCTGTAACCGACTCATTGCTAAGATCAGGCGCATGTAAGTTGCTTTCTTTACATATAGAAGTATTTAATATTGAGCGAGGTTCTTCCTTTATACTTTTCCTTAAATACATGCCTGTCACGTCGAGATTTTCTTCTCTGGAATTATCAATTTCTTCTGATCCACTAATATTTGATCTTGCATTTTCACTACTTGAACTATCAACAGGCTTATTGAGATTTTTAATATTTTTCGGCTTCGACAATCCTAGTTTAAATGATCGCATTTTTCTTTTTCTCACTTTTTTCGTATCTGTAAAACTCTATTTGTTTAATATAGCTATAATGTCAACAATCGGAAAGATTTTGAAATTATCAAACTTACGATCGTCATCACACGTTCCGTCAAGCTGCGGTATATTTGCTTCGTCCCAAAATGAATCATTCCAGGACTGCTCAACATTGCTCATTTCTTCAAATTTACTAAAATTAAGAAGAATCATATATATTTTATTTATCTACATGACGTACACCTACAATTTTTTTTTCAAAATCTTGTTAAGTAAATACTGAGGGTACAGTCTTTTTTTTAGCTATGTCTCAATGGATTATATAACTGAGATTTTTATCATTGCCAAAACTTGATGAAATTGTTTTTTTTCTTATAGCTAAAGTAACTTCTGTCATTTTATTCACAAGGCTAAGTTTTTTTTTCCAACCAAAATTAAATTATAAATTATAGCAATAGCCAATAAAATATTAACTTTTAGCTATGATTTTTTGTTTTATTCGTGGAGCGTAGCGTAAATACTGTCGATTTCTGATTAATAAAAATAGTTTTAATATTACCTCTCATTATTATTCAAAAATATTGTTTCATCGTTGAATATCTGTGAATATTCGGCATCATCACTTTCAACATCCGGTTCATCTTCATTCGCTGGCGTTGCCATAACACTGTCTTCTTCAATAGGTTTTTCCATCATGTCATCCAACATTTCCACGAGATCTAAATCCTCACTGTTCACTGTAAAATTGCGATGGTATTTAAAATAATATAATATAAATAGATTAAAAATTATAATGGCAAAAACTTACATAAAACTTGACTGTAATGTAATGATGTATTTAAAGCAACACTTTCGTCAACAAGAGTGTTATCGCAATCTTCAGTAATTGTCTTATTTGAGTTTATTAAAGTTTCATTAAGACTAATGTCTAACACACTATTGGGCAAATGAACACTGACATCAACTGCTTTAAATATTTGTGATCCTTCAAGACTTTCTGCTGGGTAGCATACTGGTTCTGTTTCAGTCTTGATCTTTTCATTAGTTGTTTCAACGGGTTTGTCAATTAAATTAGTAATCTTCACTTTGATTATTTGATCATACTTGTAATGAGAGTCTGTCTCTTCAGATTGTATTCTACCTTGCGACAACGACTTTGAAGCCAAGGATATGTTTAATTGTTTCCGTCTTTGTATTTCTTGATTCCATACCTCCTCTAAGCCTGGGTTTTCAATTCCATCGCCTTTACCTATTCTTTGTCGGTTGATTATACTAGATGCTACACAATCTGCTTCATAAAAACAGGAACTCTCTGGCTTCAAACAAAACTCGACTGGGCTTTCTAATGGTTCATTGCTATTCTGACCTAAGTTCGATTTGCGAAACAATACATGTTGTAAATCTACATTACTCATTCCAAAAAGATTGAAGTCTATGAAAAATTGTAGTGTAAAATTCAGATGTGATTCATGAGGTTGCAATGTCTGACCCAATATAGCCCCATTACTGCACAATTCAACTGCTTGTCTTATTAATACTGGATTGTATAAAAATATTTTCAAATACAAGTGCTCTTTGTCATGGAATCCATAAAATGGTCTGAAAATTAAACCAATTATCTTAACTGAAGAAAATATGACAATGTTTATTTATACTTTCATGTATGAATCTATAAACTAATTTAATAACAGACACCTTTTTTAAATAAATTGCAGTAAATAGTAGCAATTTCGAGTTTTCGAGAAATTTCATTCTTTTATTTTAACTCACTAAAGACAAGCTCTTTCAAATCAAATCTTAAATTTTCTTCATTGCTAAAAAATAAAGTACCAATTTGATTTGCATAGATGGTATGAAATAAGTAAATAATGCAATTCAACTAACTTACAGTCCCTTTACTAAAGTTATTTTATACACATGTTGGTTTGCGGAAGTTGCTTGTTTCAGGGCTATATTCAATGCTTTGTCCAAACTTGCTGCTATCTGAAACATCACAATATTAGGCTATATTAGTTACACATGGTAGGTATAATTAGAACTCAAAATAATGAGGTGTTTTACAGTTTTTTTTTTTGTTACAACAATAACTTACTAATGTAACAGCAGAGTAACTACATAATTTGACTTATTGAAAAAAATTGTAAACAGTGTACAAATTAATTTCTGTTTAATATAAATAATTTATTATACATAATTAAAGAAAACATTAACATGGAAAAAGATTATAAATGAAAAAACCCGCACTAGGCCAGCATGGTGGACTAAGGCCTAAACCCTCTCAGTTGTAGAGGAGGCCCGTGCACAGTGGGCTGATCATGATGATTCATCACCACATACCTGGTAAAGAAATTGGGGCTCTGGGTTTGGTACTGGACATGGTATATAAAAATATGGGAACACTCCATGAACATGAAGACAAGCTTTATGACCATCTGTTGCTGGTCCAAATATTCTCAACACAGGTACCTGTTAACAAATATTATATTTGATAATAAATTCTTGAAATAGACAACAAAGTGTGATACATATAAAGAAAAAAAAACAATATGGGTTCACACGGGAGACCCAATATACACTTGAAAGAAAAAATGATTCATAAAAAAATGTATCAAAATATCCTCCTGGATCCCAATAAGAAAAAAATTATGCTGCTATAATAGCCGATAGTACTTTATAAAGAATTAAGCGTAGAGTCCTGAAACTTCTGTTGCTTGTATTAAGGTCTAAAATGAATACCTCAATTAATGTCAGGACTTGACACAGGCGTCCATTTAGTTCTTTCTACAGGACGCAGGGATCCAGGAGGATATACTTTAGATACAAAATATATTTTCATTCTATTTTCCCCAACAGAATTCTACAGGTCTTTGTGGTTAAAGTTTAAACAGGACTCAAATGTCCCGAGAACATTTATTTGTGTTCAAATTTTGTGATATATAATATCACAATGGAGTGATGGCCTCGAGGTTTAGGCGCACGGTGGAGAATTTCGGCGGTCGCAGGTGCAAACCCCAGGCACACACCTCTGACTTTTCGAAGTTATGTGTGTATTCACAATGAATTATCATTTGCTTGAAGTGAAGCAAAATATTGTGATAAAACCTGCACACCTAAAAGTTCTTAGGAATTTCTTAGGTGTGTAGTTCACCAACCCGCACTAGGCCAGCGTGGTGGACTAAGGCCTAAAAACCCTCTCAGTTGTAGAGGAGGCCCGTGCCCAGCAGTGGGACGTGTTTGGGCTGATGATGATGATGAATGGAACTATGGTTTGAAATAAATATATATTATCATAATTTTCAAAGTTCAAAGAAATTAGTCATTTCGAAATGTAAGAAATAATACCCCAATAACAGCAATAGGTACAGATATTTATTTTATTACTATTTACTAATACAGGACTAGTACTAACCTGTTTTATATCAGAACCTCTAAATTCTGAATAAATTACATCTATTCCTTGGGTTGGCTTCGACAAATAGTGATCGCACACTACAAGGCGTACTGAAAATTGTGATTTTGTACGGGAGGTACCTGGAATTCATGTTACACAAACTTTGAAGATCTTCAAAATTTTTAACACTAATGTAATTTACATTACTTACTATATAATGAAGTCATTTTTAGTATGTTTCAAAGTTGGTGGTGGAGGTGTCCAGTTTATCATATTATATATTTCGAAATTCATTGTATAAAAGCGTATATAAACATGTCTCAAACATTTTGAAAAGTTCATTAAACTTTTTAAACATCTACAGCTGATCAACAGCAAGTAACACAGATAGCATTATAAACTCAAAAGTCATCCAGTTTTAATCTGTGAACCAGTGAAAAACAAAACAGTCTCTATAGTCCGCGCCACCACTTAACACGATTGATAAAATGTTGTGGGACTGGTCACTGGGTAGAATTAAGTGTGTGTCAAGAATCAAGATGAAGAGCCTGTGTTCGGCATTTCACTCAGTGTTCACCCAACACAGGCTCCAATTCCATTCGGTTGCGCCATGGCACACTGAGTTAACGCTTTGAGCTGGCGCAATAGACTCCGCCTGCGTGATGTCTAGTTGTGTGAAAGACAGGAAAAGTGAAATATTAAATCAAATCTTTAATTATGACAACTTTTTTTGGCTACTAATGGACTAAAAAATATATTTAACATGGCCCAGATAACAAACAAGAATTAGTGAAAAAAAGTAAAAAGTGATTTGCTTGTTACTGGCGTTTTTTTTATTTCTTTTTTAAATATATTAAATCTTATAATTATTATCTAGAAAAAATGCCGTTTTTTTTCTATAATGAGAGATAAATGCTGGACGTTTTAAATCTCTGGGAAGAGTCTAAAATCTATATGCAGTAGTGGATATATTTTCGTTGATGACGATGATGGTGAAGTACTGGGAGATAAACGGCTTGTATTTAGTTGCTTGTTCAATGTTTTTTTACCTTTAATATTCGTGACATTATAATAATTGATTACTTAAACGTACCTGTACTTCTATACTAATATTGTAAAGAGGAAAGGTTGCAATGTGTATTTTTTATAGTACTTTGTAACGAATTAATTAAAAAAAAAACTACTTAACCGATATCGTCTGTACTCCTGAATCATTCGGAGTGATAAAATACAGTACAATTTTCACAATAAACTTAAGTTTAAGAGTAAAAATATTATCTTCTAGTAAAATTTAGAATTGGTGTGCTATCGACCGTAGTATTTACTTAGGATAACAAATTACAGATTATTAAGAAACTATATTGGATTAAGAATTAATATTTTATATTCCGTGTTGGTATCAATTAATCCATAATATAAAATAAATATAATGTCATTTTCATATATTAGATCTTCTCTTTAACATTCACGCTTATAGAAAAGTGGCTATGCTTTAGATTTCTAGATACGTCCATTACCGGTACTTAAGGGCCCCATATCCGTATACGATTCGTCTATACGAGCGATCTGATGAAAATCGTGACGATTGATCGCATCAAAAATGTTGCGCATACATGAAACGACTAATCGTAACGATCGATCATTTACTTGTTTGAAGCTGATGGACAAAGACGTGTTCAAATAATGAAATACATGCCCCATAAAATGGAAAATGAACTTCTTTTCCTTACCTATGTGGCGGTAGCGTTGATTCGGATTCAAAAGAAAAAAAGAAAATCAAAAAGGCTATTTAAAGCGAAATCAGGATTTGCATGTAAATCTATTTTGTGAGGCAAAATCGAATCGTTGATCGTAAAGAGCCATACACTCTCGATTCATCATTACGATATTCATGATTGCATGGGTTTTTGTTGCGATTTCCGATCATCTTCGATTAAGTAAATCGTTAACGATCTTGACATACAATGATACACCATCGATTCGATCGGTTTGACGCGACTAATCGTACAGATAAATCTTACCGTGTATGGCGCCCTTTAAACAGTGTTGTATAGATCTAATTTATTATCTATATAGGTAGTAGCAGTGCAAACTATTCATTCCATCAGTCGGTCGTATTATTAAAATTGCCCGTGTTTTTGTAGCGTTCACAGTGCTACTTTTAAAAATATTTTTGGTAACATCAAAACGAACCTTGGCTTGTTCCAGTTTAAAAGTGATGAAGAGAAAATCAATCGTGAAAATGTGATGTAGTGTAACTGTACTGTGAAAATGTAATTAATTCAAAAATGAAGTGCTATTTTAGTGAAAAATATAAAGTAACATCTATTTGTATAAAAAGATAAAAAATCTATCAACGTGATGATGGATGATGAGGAGGCTGATTTGCGGGAACAGATATTCCACAATAATGTCAGGGAACAGATTGTAAGTAGCAAATTTGCATAGATTGAGACAAGACCCACATTTACCAAGTTTTATGTTTGAGAACAGCGTCGTATTTGTTCTCATTGTTTCGTCTTTGTGAGTTTTCGTCCAATTGATTATTCTTTGCTTCTTTTATATAAGGTATGCCTTAAAATCTGTTTTTTTCATCATCAATGTTTAGTAATTAGTGTTGCAAAAGTAACTGTTAAAGAAATCATAGAATATTTATAATTTATATACCCTGTTACCTATTATTAAACAATATAAGAATTATTGCATGTCCTGCATGTCACCGTTCGTTTGAAATACATTTTTAATGCTTGTTTATCATTAAGGAATGTAGTGCAAGAAGTAGTTCGGTAGATTCTTATCTACCGTTTGTGTTTAAAAATATTTTTTTCCCACATTCTGGTAAAGACAGCAAGGTCACATCAATAAAGTAAAAATAGCCAGGCCTGTTGTTTGTTTTGAAATTGTAAACACATCATATTTCACTTATGTTATATGCAGAGTTGTGCAGTTAAGACTATACAATGAGTCTTAACAACTTGTTTTCCTGGTGGTAATAATATAACGAATACTTATTTTATGATTACTAATATTTATAATGTAACCAATATCCAACATAAACTATAATTTTACTTGGGAATAAACTAAACATGATATTATGTCTGTAATAGGAAAAATGAAATAACAGTCTTGGCTAGAATAAGTCGTTGATTATTAGAAAAAACACAATTTATCTATTTTATTTATTTTCTCCATGAATGTATTTCTTTTTCTTGTATCTTTTAAATTTCTATAAACAAATAAAATATGTTTAGCTTGATGGTATTTCAAATCCAAGCATATGACAATCATAATGATGTGAGTGGAAAAAACTGTCATTATTTGATTCCTTTGCTGTATAACTAATCATCATGAAACCCTTTGAATACCTGAAAACTGTGTCTTTAGGCATGAATTCCCATTTTTTTAAATTTCTGTGTTTTTTAATGACAAAAAGACATTTTGCAAACCCAAATGATATGATTATATTGGATAACGTACAAGGGTTAAATGTATTTAATATAGTATATTAAAATTAATATGAAAGAAAAATTGCTGGCTTAATTTGATAATAAATTTAATACATAAACATTAAAATGATAAATTATATCAATTCATTTGTTTTAGCATTGTGCAAAGAGCATTGCATTTTATGTTTATTTACAATTGTATTTTTTTAATATTACAAGGACTTTTCTCAGGGCATTCTTACTTTTATAGCTTTTATATATCTCTTCTTGTTTCATATATTCTCTTATTCATATTGCTCACCATGTGATATCTAATTTATGTTTGTGGGTTTGTGCATGAAGTGCACAGTTTATGGGTTAAGTTTTACTAAATTTGCTTATCAAAGTATTGTCTAGAATGCCTACAGTTTATCTAGAAATCATATTTTGATAACTCAATATATCCACTTAGTCTTTGAAATATCTAAATTTATGTTTTACCATGTTTTTTTTGTACATACAAAGATTGCCCAAGTTTTTTGGTGAATTATTTATCAAAGTTGGTCATGAAGTACTGATAGGTATAGAAATACAGTATTCTATGCCTACAGGCTTAATTACTTTTTTGCAGATATTTCTGCTGCTCTTCATCCTGCTGTACCTCTTCTCATTTATGTTAATTGAGAAGTTTAGACGGCGCGACAGTGAGGATTACTTCACAGCTGATGAGGATGAAGTCAAAGTATACAGAATAAGTGTGTGGCTGTGCACATTTGCACTTGCTGTGTCATTGGGTTCTGCACTCCTGCTGCCCGTCTCAATAGTCAGCAATGAAGTGCTCATATTATACCCAAACAGTTACTATGTGAAGTGGCTTAATAGCTCTCTCATTCAAGGTAAGTGAGGAATAAGATAATTAAATTTTTTTATATGTAGGTGGCAACATAAAGTACAAAATAAATAACAACCTTAAAATTACACACAAAATATTTACCATATTCTCAGTATATTTGGTTTCAAAAAGGATGGTGTATACGTATGATGAAAAAAAATATTACTTTTTATATTTTATTCTGTGTTTTGAGGAAAAGTTAACTTATTACATACATACTGAACTTTCAAAGTTGTTGCAATGTGATGTCATAGTTGGTACACCTGTTTAAACAAACTAAACTTTAGATTTATTGTTATTTAAAATATTCACAATATCATATTTGCAATTCCCACTAGCTCTACCAACTTTTGATACACTTGGTTTTAAACAGATGATGTAAACATCTATAAGATTGCATAAGTTTATTTTGTATATTCATTCATAAATACAATATGTAAACAAACTTGTTAAATGGTGATCTATTTTATGATATATTTTTATTGTTCTAAATTTTAATTTTACCAAAGAGAGAAATTAACTCACATTTGATTTAATTACTTAAGAAAACTAGATATGTTGCAATATACAAATTAACAAAGAAAATATTATTTTATGATAGTCTTAACATAGCTTTACTCTTCTGCCAAATATTGACTATCACTTGCTTTATCTAAATTATTTTTTGAATTAGTAACAAAAAATTACCGCCATAGTTTCCCTGGATTCATTCATGCACAGAATAGCTGAATGTTGATCTGTTCTGTGGTGGCATGAATAGGCAAGCTCAGCCCAGGTCCTACTATTGTCTTACAGAAAATCTATGTGAAGCAAGCAATACTGTTGCTTTTCATTCGGAGAGTGTGATGCCCTCGGCTTATCTTTAATTAATATTTCTTGTTATTAAACACCATACTGAAGTCTTTCCTCCTTTCTTTATTGTAAAAGTAACTCGAAGATATTTATAACTAAGTAACATATTTTTTGTTCCCAGGTCTATGGAATCATGTTTTCCTCTTCTCAAATTTGTCGATGTTCGTGTTCCTGCCATTCGCGTACTTGTTCTCGGAGTCGTCCGGGTTCCCTGGATGTCGGGGATTAAAAGGTCGCGTCTACGAAACATTCATAGTATTGGCGCTGCTGGGAGTGGCGCTGTTGGGTTTGGCGTACGTCATATCAGCGTGGTTGGAAGGCGATCGTTCCAGTATTGATGCTTTACTAAGTAAGTACCAACATCATAATTTAATCATGAAATGTTCTTGATTTTCAAGCTTTATATTTAGGTTGCTTGGACATTGGAAACACACGTTCAAAATATCAATAAATGTAGTTAAACTGGTGGTAGGCACAGTCTTTTACTATATGTAATTATAAGAGCTATTATCTTGTTTACAGTAGTAAAGGTAGCCCCTCATTATCATCAGCCCATATTCGTCCCACTGCTGGGCACGGGCCTCCTCTACCATCGAGAGGGTTTAGGCCTTAGTCCACCACGCTGGCCTAGTCCGGGTTGGCGGACTACACACCTAAGAAATTCCTAAGAACTTTTAGCTGTGCAGGTTTCATCACGATGTTTTTCCTTCACCGTTAAAGCACGTGATAATTCATTGTGAATACACACATAACTTCGAAAAGTTAGAGGTGTGTGCCTGGGGTTTGAACCCGCCATCGCCGAGATTCTCGACCACGCACCTAAACCTCGAGGCTATCACTATGCTATATCGCACAAATTACACACACACAATTTAATAAAAGTTCACTCGTACAACATCCATTCATCAAATGCGTAAAATAACATAAAATTAAGCTATGATTAATGATTAGTGTTTTATGGCGTTAACAAAGTGAAATGGGAAACTCGTCAATATTTTACACACGCAATAAAATCAGGTTGGCTTCTTAAGCGAGCTTGCCAATTTTTCTATGCAAATCAAGTCAAATAAATTTTAATGCAAGGCGTAGCGAATAAGTTGGTCACTGTATCACGGTTAATGAAGTATGATTACACGATACAAGCCCATTATTAGTATAAATTGGCGTGCTCAATTAGAAGCACTCCAATCATTGTAACAGATCGGTTTTGAGCAGAGGTTGTAATTGCTGGAATACCTCAGAGGTAAAGTCGGCAAATAAATGAAAGAGACGCCAGATCAAATAATTTATTTAATGGATTTTGCTAGTAGTATTGCAATCTGAGTTAGTTCATTTAACAACACTATGGTAGCGTAACCGAATGATCATTTGGTAGCTGTTCTCAATTTGAAAACTATTTTCTGTCATTTTTCGTAAGGATTCGTTTTCCACGACAATTCGTAAGGTATTTTAGATCTTTTAACTCTATCGTAGTCGTAGCCAAAGCATTGGAAACCTCTTACTTGTAGAGGAAGCCCCTTGAGGAGGGCGACAGTTTACTGAAGTGATTTATAAAAAAATTAGGCAGTGCAATTTAGATACCATTATGTTCCTCTAATTGAGTTTCTCATCCACGAGAAAAATTTGAAAAATTTATCGATAACTCTCAATCTATTTCAGAAAATTTATTTGAATGCTGTAATGTAATTTGTGTATGGTACAATGTAATGTCTGTGTTTAATTGAGTGTGAAGAAAACTAGCGTGCAATTGTTTGGTCGCAGTCGTCGCTTAATGGGTGCGCCGGAAACAACGGTACAGTTGAGACTAAAAGTTTATTGCACGAGTTTTCTATAGTTTCATTCGTGTATTAAATTTTTTTGTCAAGGTGATGTCGTTAGCAAGTCGGTAACTCGAACGGATACATCACACGACACCATCGAGGACGCACACAATAGATACGCCACGTATAATATTTTAGTACAAGTGTACTCGGTGTAAACAATTTGTACGGCGATATTAAGTTGAACGTGATAATAAATATGGATGAAGCAACAATTATTTATACATTAATTAGTATTTTATTGACCTCTATATACGGTTCCAATAATAGTAGCACCTTAGACATTTGCATTCTTAAGAATATATTAGCTAACAAGTGATAATTATTTTCATTCTTAAGATAATAATCTATGTATATGTATGTTAATAGTGAATCGTATTACAGTTTATTTACGAAGTTAATTCAATGTTGTTATTTTGTCCACAGCTTTATGGACATATCTACCCTTCCTGTACTCGTGTGTTTCATTCGTCGGAGTATTGATGTTACTGGGTAAGTGTCCATTAGCATTATTCAAATAGATTATATCGTTTCATTATATTGTAATGGCTTGGCAGCACAATGTAAAGACACACACAAGACGTGTACTGATAGACGTTCGGAACAGGTTTTAGAAACAAGACATGATCAATTAACTAAGTTTGACTTCGATTCTTCGAAGTGATGTAAATTCTTGACAATTAAAATTTGGGTACACTATTGATTGTTCATGGCATATTTAACTTCGCTCTTAGTCTATGTCCAATAGTGGGATACAAGCGGCTCATGTTGACGATATTGTGTACTCCTTAACAACAAAGTCATTAAGATTGTCAAAGTAATTAGTTTACTGACACGCTTGTCAAGTAATTATTACGCTATTTAGCTGAAACGTGTTTAACCTAAATCCTCTTCCTGACAAATAGGCGAGGATCAAGCGTAAACAATTGTTAAAACATCAAAACTAGATCCTATCATACAACCAATTTTATCATATGTCGCACTAACAAGTGTGCGATTATAATTATCACTAACACCTTTGATGGAGTTCAGCCCGCGCCGCGTGGCGTACGTATCGCGTGCTACATACATATAATATACATATAGCATTGTCCTGTAATAAACAGCTGTTCAATCGTATAGGATGCGTATGTCGGTTGCCTCGTGAGTACATCTAGGCCATTGCGTCCTTTAGCATTCCGATACGTAAATGTTTATTATCTATGCAATTTTAAATGTAGGTATGTATTGACTGCAAATTAGTAATGCTTTATTGGCATCGTATTTGACTACGACAATAATTTTGGGTTCACGACCGATATAAGGTGTATGCAGCAATCTTTCCGAAGTTTGTCTAATAGTTATTTATTAGCTCAGTTATCGCCGAAGAATATGGACTCAAAAAAAAAAACTTGTCTAATTGTTCCACAAAAATTAACCGAGTTTATTATGAATTATATTAGCCCGCGTTAGACTAACGTGGTGGACTAACACCTGATTGGTCGGATATAGATATACGGATAAATTAAAATTAGACAGGCCTTAGTCCTAAAATCGACTTAGCAAAACAGTACCTATTTGTTGCTATCTTTTAGAAAACAACTTTGACATTTAAGCCGAATAATGCAATATAATTATTCGGTCACTGTTTCTTCCAACTCCACTCGTCTCTTGGGTAAATGTGGATGGCAGTGATCACTGATAGTGTAAGAATCCGGTGGGCAGACACATAAAAAATTATAATATATCTGAATTTTACGTAGTACATACATATGATAGATACCAATGCATTATAAACATTGATCAACCTTACCTATGTTGAACTCAATGATAACGTTATGTTCCTCAATGCGAGATTGTTCCAAATGAAGCAATAAGTAATTGATGATTGAAGTGAATGATTTCATTCACGATTATATCTCGCGTAGAGAGGATACGTGTTAATATATCCATGATATTGTGTTATCTGTTGGAAGTGTTAACGGCCTTTTTATAAGTGTGTGCTACCTACTCGTAACATCAAATAACAGACGAAAAGAATACCTCTTGAAACTTACAATAGTTTGCAAATATAAATGTTAACGATAGATGTATCATGTACGTCACATCTACGAACGTACATAATTGGTGTCAGACATTGACCTCCAGCAATATTTGAAACACCAGTCTGTCTTGCTCGTGTACCGTTTCTTAAATTTGACTTCATACTTGACAAGTGCCATCAATGAATGCCAATGGAGAGTAATGTACGAATGTTTAGAATATTTTTTTAAAAAATTGTCTATTACACTGACCCTCGCTAGGCTTTAACTACAGGCATTATTCTTATGTTAGGACTATATAATCATCTTGTCATTGGAAAAATGGAGTCTCATTTTTCCTTTCCTTATGGAAACCCCAATAACACTCTCCCGACTCGGGGTTCATAAGTACCAAAGCTTATCTCATGACGCACTCTTATGCTGCGGGTCCAAAGAGACAATAAAGATAACTAGAATATAAATACACTCAAAAGTTACATACGTACTTTTCACACCACATTATGCTATACGTCCTATGCCATGGGTACTGGAAACTACGAACACGTTTGTGGGTGTTTATTTATTTATTTATGCTTTATATAGGTACATCAATGAATGTATAAAGGCGGACTTAATGCCTAGGCCATTTTCTACCAGTCAACCTTAGGGTGATGCAGAGAGAGAGAGAGAGAGAGAGAGAGAGAGAGTGAGAGATGTTTACCCAGATCCGAAAAAAATATATAGGGTAACAACATGACATGTATGGTGGTCTTGGTGTCTCAGTGCGCGGATCAAACCCGCGGCCAATCGTTTCAAGTGCTGATGTCTAGGTAACTGTACTGCGGAAACTGTCTAGTAGCTACTTTCCGCTCTTAAACTCTAGTGTTGCCATATTTTTTCGAGTCTTGGCTTTGTCATGCATCTAGGGATTTTTAATATGTCAATATATTCGCTAGCTTTGAAGTCTGAGTTATCCGTATCATGGCGACTTTCGAAAATTACATTTTTTCCTCTATATCATTAGATGTCCTTCAAGTCATACAGTAATATGGCTTAAAATAATGATTCAGACATCAACCTTAGCTGTTATCGCTTGCACCCAGTCGAGTCCGGTTTTCGGCTTTACTTATCTATTGGGTAATCATTGTAATCAATATTTACTGCATGTTTTATTAAGTTTGTATATATTACACAATTAAATTCGTATTTGATGTCCCAGTTACTCGGTTTTGGGCAAAGGACATATTAATAGTGATTATTACAATTACTATACATATAATCTTTAGCGCTCTACAATCTTTACAAATAGGCTACTGCACTCTGTAGAATAAATTATTAGATTGTTGGGGAAAATTACACAATACAATAATAATACCCAATGGGTATACTTGTGCTGGGTGTCGTATCTTTCCTATTACAGCTTCAGCTTCTTCAAACTAATTGGTCGATTCGAAACATAAAATGTCATTATTGTAAGATTTCAAATTCGTTGACATGATTATTAAAATCTAGCAATGATAATTTTTATGAGGAATATAATGTAATATCTGTTTTATCTAAACTTAATATTTATGTGAGATTAAGAAAACGTGCGTCTGGTAATAAAAGGATATTAATTGATAAAATTATATTTATTACGTATTATACGCTTATAATTTGAAGCAACAAGCACACTAACTCGAGGACAATCGAGTATTTCAAATTCTTGGTTCCGCTGTAAGTCAATATTTGCATATTTATGCACTCTCCACCGAGCCAGGTTTAGTTTAGTACCTACCAACCAATTGCAGGAAAATGTAGACATGTTTATGAACAACATTCATTGTCTGGTGGGTTTTGTCACAAAATCAAAACTTTTGTGTTTAAATTGAGACGTTGTTGCAAGCAGAAATAATATTTGAAACTAAATATAAATACCTATCTAAATAAAAAACCGCAGGCTCACCTGGAAAGACCACATAAAGAAAAAGCGCGACGAAATAAACTCACGCTTTAGAAACCTACTTTGGCTATTGGGAAGACAGTCCGCCGTAACGTTAAGCAACAAGCTCAGGGTATATTGCTCAATAATAAAACCGATCTGGACATACGGTATACAACTGTGGTCCTCAGCCAGCAAATCCAACCTCTTGTGTCTCCAGCGAGTACAAAATTACATCCTGAGGGTTATATCAGCGGCGCCATGGTATAGCAATAACAAAGAAATCCACGAATACTTGGAAATACCAACCATTTTTGAAGAAGCGAAACGTTACTCTACAACATACAAACAGCGTTTGTCTGTTCATCCCAATCCTCTCTCTCACTTACTTTTACAACCATACGCGATTAAGAGACTCAAGAGAGCGACCCCGCTGTTCTAATACGGGGAGATAGGACATTGGCCCTATCTCGCCATACCTCACGACGCCTTTCAACATATCTGCTCATAGTTTATGAGACTGATTGCAGATAGCACAATACAAAAAAAAAAAAAACTAAATAAAACAAAATATGAATGTAACTATAAGACAAGATTACTTTTCACCATCGTCTTCGTCGCCATAATATCCTTCCTTTTTGTCCAAAAAGTACTTGATCAAATCGTCATGCTGAGGAAATTTTTCGTCCAATTCCTTTCGACAATCGGCTAATTTATCCATTTCTTCTAGTTCCTTGAATGCTTTTGCTTTATAAAGTCGAGCTTTGAAGCTGTTTTCGTTTAAACGCAGGGCGACGTCGCAATCGTCGAAAATCTGAAATGACAAAAACAAATACTTTTTATTGTAACCCAAAAATAATACATTCGAAATTAAACACAAATAAAAAAGCATAGGTATGTGGTCTAGCATTAAGTTTGGCAGGTTATTACACTTTAAGTGTATCTTTATTAAGTATAGTATAGTATATTTCGTTCTCCATCAAAAGTTTCTTAATAAGCTATATAACAAAAAAAAAGCGGCATCAACCACAACTCAAAGCAAAGTCCTATTTCTATTTGTTTGATATAGGATCGTTGGTTTTAGATTTATTTCCACCTGACCTCGCGCCTCGCAACCGTAACCTACTCGTCAGTTGTTTCTGTACACGTGCTGTCTGTCTCACTTGCACACGTGTTTATATGACGATAACAAACTCGTATAAGCACAGGCGCATCTTTGTGATTATGAAAATCTGCCGGACTGTAACCACACACTATTATGCCGGAATCTACGTAATTATCTAACTGTTATGGTAGTCAACATAATTTATGCTGGGGAAATGTTCTTCATGTATGTTTATTATGTCACAGTGTATTTTATTGTGTATATTATGTAAATTCAATGTTTGCATAATGTAATATTACAATAACTTTAATAATTTAATAATATATTAGACTCCATGTTTTCATCTAGTGTTATCTACTCATACTTCTTTCGCTACCTTTGTCTACATCTATATCTATCTATATACCATATTTGTTCCAATACTGGGCGAGGCTTAAGTCCTGTGAGGGGTTTTTCTGAAGTCTACGCTGTTCTAATGTGTTGGCCGGCATTTAGTTATGGACGTGACAAATAACTGTCCAAAAACGCATTCTCATGTTAGAAATTTGTAAGCTGATGGATGCCTACCGAGTTTCCAGGCTATTCTTGGAATTTTAAAATATGCATACATATAGACAAATATTAGATCCAATTAGCACCAACGCAAAAGTTTTCTTACCGCTCAATAAACAATGGTTTTAAAGTTGTTTACGGCGTTTATGAAAACATTATTGTTTCCTACTTGCATTCAGCGTGTGAAGTGGTAAATATTGTTTTATCGATGCATTTGTTATTTAAAATGTCATTGTGATTACTATAGGCCGCGTATTATTTATCCTTGAGACCGTTGTAGGTTTTAGCCAATTAGCGGTTCATTCTTAAAGCAATAAATGCGGTCACCTCAATTAAAGTACGCCATTGTTTAAATCTCTTCTGAGGTTACATCTTATGTATATGTATGTTACCTATAAGTGGAAATTGTTTTGGATTGTTTTTATATTTTATATTTTTGATTGTGATTGTTTTGTATATTTCCCAAATAAAATAAAATAAAAATAAATAAAATGTCACCGTAAAATTGTAAACACCGTTAGATTATAATCTATCTAGCGAGATTGTAATCGAAGTCATTGTAATTTGTCCCTAATTATTATTTAATTTTTGTATATTCATTATAAAGTGAGATTATGTACCTAATTGCTATCTATATTTATGACCGCTGTCGGTAAAATGGTCTCGATTCTAATTCGTGTGTAAAGCCAATGGAAAGTTAATAGGCGTATTGATAAAGTGATTCACATTTATTGTTTGCCCCGCGCTGATAATATAATTTTTATGTACTTAACGTTGCGTGTTGGATTCAATTTTCAACCACGACAAGAAATCAAATATATATTTAAATAATCGATACGTTCTATGTAATTCTAGTCACGCTATGCTGTACAATTAGGAGAATAGTGCGAAATGTATTCATTTAACTTTTGATAAGTACCGTAATACCGTTTTTTTTCTCTCAATTATCACTTTGCCGGTTTCTGATTTTAGGATGTATGGAACCGGTAAGAGGCGAAATGCAAGCATAACACGGCGCCTTTAACCTTTACATTTGACTGTAGTTAAGTAAACGTTTTAAGGTCACATGCGTAGAAACCTTACTTCCTTATGCGTTTAAGACGATGTTAAGATTTTTTTATGATAAGATGGTATGAATATTATTCGAAATAATTATCATATTTAAATTCTTACGTTATTTGTTTAAAACTGAAATAAAATGTAATTTCGTTATTTGGGAAACACCCGATGGCAGCCTGTTATTGTTGATTACTTATCACTAAATCAATATTGTCTTTTTTTACCTTGTCAAAATTCCCCAACTTAATGTTTGTCAGAGCTCTATCGCAGTACAACATAGAGTTGTCACGCACTTGCTCTATAGCTCTATTGTAGCAGGAAAGTGCGCGTTCGTATTCGCCGCGGCGGAATGCCTTGACTGCCTGAGTTTTTAGCGTGTCCGCCTTCTCGCGGCGTATTTTGCGATCCAGAGCTCGTTTCTCCGCGTCTTTGCTTACTTCAGCCATCCATGCCTCTTTGTCTATTTCGTCCTGGAAGTAATAATTAATTAAGGATAATATAATGGGAGTAAAAAGCCGATAATGTTCCACAAAGTCCAAAATAACCCATCATGTTTAGTTGTATCTTGGATATACCCTACATGTCAAAGTGAAATATATTTGTAGTTATTATACTTTCCCTAAGAGTACGTGTTCAATATGTCATTTAAATTTTGCAACAGATACACCGATAATACTAATTGCTAATCATTCACTGATATTAATAATTGATGATTGATATTGCGTGCGATCAACCACACTGAATCATAATTATGATCCTACGTATCACGTAAATTTAACTTTAGATTAGGAAACCGCGCTCTAAAACAAGTCTTTCATCTTTTGTTTATTTACGTTAAGTGTTTTATAAAAATAAGACGCATCAGAATCCGATAATATATGCCCTTTGCAGTGATTTTGTAATGGCAAAGCGGGACAATATTTATGTTTGTTTGAAACGTTAACTGGTAAACATACCGCGTGGATATTTTCTATCTGCAAATAATGTGAACACCAACATACACATGAGGCGTATGTTTATTTATAGAGAAACGCGAGCCAAATTGCTTTCTCTTATAAAATAGATAGTCAGGGGCGTTCATTGCGCGATTGTGTACGCTAAACAATTAATTCACGCGCGACACAAATAATGACATCACTGTAATGTAATGTATGAACGCCGTACTGAGTTATTTATATTAGTTTTGGCATCGATGGCATGCTATTACCAATAAGACGTGCTGGGCCATTTCTAATCATTTAAATTCAACTACATTGGATTGTTTTCAATCACATTCATGCGACATTAGCCTTTAAGATTACTGAACATGGTTGAATCGGATAATATATTATGCTCTTTTATGATACGTTTGATCGCCTTAACATTTATGCTTTTTTATGGCTTTATCTTTAATGTTGATACATGCATAATGTATGATTTTGGGTAAATGACTTATAATTATCACATGAAGCTAGAGATACCATTATCTTAGTACAGTAGAAATTCGATTAACCGGACTGATTGTTGTCGTTAGGCGTTCGGATAATCGAAAATCCGGATAATCGAATGTGTGAAAATAAGCGGTTTTTGTGCATTAATGTAGTACATACATAATAGTATGTGTTTATTAACCCTTAATCGGACACAGGGAACTATTTTCCCATCCTCTCAATCTAGCTTAATTCTCGAATATTTTTGAAATGACAACATTTTAGGTTTTATTTTTTACACAAATATAATCCTAGATGATTACAGAATTATCTAGGATTATATTTGTGTAAAAATTAAACCTAAAATGTTGTCATTTCAAAAATATTCGAGAATTAAGCTAGATCGAGAGGGTGGGAAAATAGTTCCCTGTGTCCGATTAAGGGTTAAAACAACAAATACGATATGTATTTTATACGATCCGTATTTTTATAACGAAAATCAATGTTTATTAAGGATCCATTGTCTGTCAAATAAATATGATTGCATACCTACAAGTAAATTCGACTTGTAGGCATTTAATTATTATTTTTTAATTTGTCGCCGTTGGTGGTCCGGTTAATCGGTAGCAACAAGTGTGGTGATTCGCGCTGTTTGCACGTGCCGTTTCGTGCATAGCCTAGGATACAGCGACACGGTGGGCGTGCGGATTCCCATCGGCTCCCAGATGAAGTAGGGTAGAGCGGGGCTAGTTGAGCATAGGGGTAAGTTGGGCAATTAAAATATCTCCGAAACTATACATCCAACGCTAGCACGTCAAATGAGGAAAACGAGGGGGCGCGGGAGGGGAAATGATCACGCCACCGCTAGTGGCGAATTGACGAACGAGTAAAGTACACTCGCGTTTTGTTTATTTTGCGACCAAAAAGTAAAAAAATCGTTGCTGTGTATATTTCGTCTGTACGACTCAAAAGTTTTCCATTTTAAATCAGGAAAGTGTTAAAAGTTCATTAATTTGATGTATTTTTGATATCTAATGAGGATTTTGTTTCATCTAATACAGTTTTTTTATAACCTCACTTTTAATTCAAATATTCGGGTTGGGGAATGTTGAGCAACTGTTTCATTTGCATCAATTGCAATTCCGATGACGATGATGATTAGTTTTAGTCACTATTAATAATAATTCCTGTGTAAAAGTTCCTAAAAAAAGTCTGATTTTAAGTGGAAAGGCTGAATCTAATCCAAAAATTAATCTAATAATATGTTGCGGTTTTGTTGATTCTATTTTTATGTTAAAAATACCTTCAAAAGAATTTTAAGTTTTGTTTCACTAAGAGATTTAGTTTAGAGATTAATAAATAAACAGTTGATTATCAAATAAAATTGTTATTTCTTTTTTAGAAACCTTGGTTAGACTAGAATTTCTAACTGCTCAATGTACCCCATACCCTTGCTCTACTTACCCCACCCATGGGGCACGTTGAGCATATCTGACTTTTTGCACTTAAACGGGAGTAACTTTTAAATGCTATATTTTCATAATAAATTACTATGAAGACTTTAAGAAGGAATAAATTACTTACCTATAAGTACAACTTACCAGCAATTTGGACCTATCTTTAAGGAGCAATGAACGATCAAGTAAAAAATTGCTCAACTAGCCCCGCCCTACCCTACTTAGGTCTGATTCTGGACAGTCCGTGCGCACTTCGAGATGCTGTCGCCGAAGTTAGTCCGGGCAGCGGGCGCTCTCGGTCGCCTGCGGCCCAACATTGATGGTCCTGGCTTCCCTTGCCGAAGCCTTTATGCTGGAGTCGTGCGGTCCATGGCCCTGTACGGGTGTCCCGTGTGGGCCAATTCCCTCGGCCTTCGCTGCGTCCGCCTGCTGCGTCGTCCGCAGCGTATGGTGGCGCAGCGAATCGTTAGAGGGTACCGCACGATTTCGCACGAGGCGGCCTGTGTTTTGGCGGGTACTCTGCCCTGGGAGCTGGACGCCCAGGCCCTCGCGTCAGTGTTCTTCTGGCGGGAGGAGGCGTTCCGGCAATCCGGACAGAGACCGGCCCCAAGAGAGGTTGAGGCCATGCTGGCCTCCCTCCGCAGCGCCGCCGTGGAGGAGTGGCGTTCCAGGCTGGAGAGTCCAAGTGCTGGCGTGGCGACTGTCGCGGCATTGCGTCCTGTCCTCCAGCAGTGGATGGACAGGCGCCACGGTGCGCCGACCTTCCGGCTGTCGCAGGTGCTCACCGGGCACGGCAGCTTCGGTGCGTACCTGTGTCGCATCGTCGGAGTGGAGGAGACCGCCGTGTGCCACCATTGTGGCAACTGCCGTGAGGACACGGCCCAGCACACGCTTGAGGAGTGCCCAGCCTGGGACGAGGAGCGCAGCGCTCTCGTAGCGGTCGTGGGGAGAGACCTCTCGCTGCCGACTGTGGTCGCCGCCATGGTCGGCAGCCGGAGGTCGTGGAAAGCTATGCTCTCCTTCTGCGAACGTGTCATTTCGCAGAAGGAGAGCGCGGAGCGGGATCGGGAGCAGACCGATCCCGCTCGTCGCAACAGGCGACGTAGGAGGCGCCGGGTCAACACGTAGCCCGGCGCCCAGAGGCCACACGGGGCCGCCGTCCCTACCTTGGCGGCCCCCCAGGTGTAAATAATATATTTTGGTGTGCCTCTTGGCACCGCGCAGAGGCGGTCCCGGAGCAATCCATAGCTCTGGCTTCAGGGTATTCCGGGGCCGCCTCGTTGAATGCGCTGATGGTGGCCGTCGCGGGGTTTTTAGTCGGTATGACGGCGCATTGATTTTGGTAGAGACCCGGCCCAGCGGCCGCCCGAGCACATTCACGGGCGGTAACATCCATGCTGGGTCGGAAGGCGCCGGTGAGTCCGACACACCCTCGCCCCTCCGGGGCGGGATGGTCCGTAAAAGGATTTTCCCCGCGAGAAAAAAAAAAAAAAAAAAAAAAAAAAAAAAAAAAGGATACAGCGACACGGTGCTAGCACTAGTCACACTCATTAGGGTATCGTAACGCGACTCGAGACTACCCATGTACGTGAACATGATGATAACCTACATTTAAAATAAACATGCACCACATTTTTATTTGTATACCTACATATATTTTTTCGTCTGTGAATTTATTATAATTCTTTCACCGTTATAGAAATATTGTTAGATAGACATTGCACATAGTTACTGTTTATCTATTACTTTTATTTTTAGAAATCTTTAATGTTCTGCAGAGAGAAGTTGTTTATCAGAAGCCTTTGGAATAGCCGGACATATTTTTATGGTTTTTATAATAATTATTCATGTCATAACATTTTGAATTAAAGATTCAAAAGTCATACCAAGTTGAGTCCTATGCTGATTTTATTTGATAATCTTACCGTGTCTTTTCTCTCAAGAGACTTGAACGCTTTGTGATTTATTACAGTTCGGTCTTCTTTAACCTTCATCTTGACGTCCTCATCCAGAATAACCTTTCCGCTAAGATATTGGTCTGCCAGAGCTTGTGCTGCATCCGCTTTATCTTTATCGCCGCTTACCATATCTCTTACCAGGCTCGACACTTCCCCAATACGCTTGGTAAAATTGTTCCATTCTTCATTCAATTCCATTTCTTTTTGTGTGTTTAAAGCGGGATTCCTTACTTTTTTTTTACTCATTTTAAAAAAGTCTTCCAAAACTGTTTCAATGCTTTACGTAGTGTATCGCGTTAGTAAAATTGACATAACGGCTCTCCTGGCAACGGTTGTTAAGATAAATTTCAGTCGTCTGTCGTCGGCCTGTTTATTTTTTCTTTTTATATTTGGCCGGTATTTTTATTAACTTTTGAGTGTACACGTGCCTTATGTTGTAATTTATTGGATTCTAATTATGGTTTAGAAGTACATGTATTTAAATATTACATTTCGATGTGTTCGAGATGTATAATACATTAATAATATTATGTAATGTTTGTTTTGCTAACCAATGGCAGCTTGTATTATATTTTCTGCATTTGAAAGAAGCGTAATTAAAGCTGTGCAGACAAAAGCTGTCGAGTTCAATGTTGTTTAAAAATAATTCACTCGCATTTGCAAATAGATGTTGAGAACACGTGCTGGTTTTCAAAAATAAATTTTATCCCGGTGTACTTGATTGTTTTTAATACATTCGGCCTCGAATTTGCGAAGTACTATTTTAGATGTAGTATAATTATTGATTGTTCGGATATTCATAGTTCATTATCGTATTGTTTATAAATGGCCGGTTGAATGTTTACATTGTTGGTCTTTGTCATACAATTTATTAACACGCATCTCATTCATTATATCACATGCCCAGAAGTCATGCCTTTGTAAGGCGCACTCTTTTCCCCAACAACAAAATATAATATATTAACCATAATTAATTTGTTTAATGGCTTTGACAGGTTTGATTATGATGATCTTATTAATTTTCAATAGATTGTTATAACTGTATTTTAATTATTATAAAGTGCTGACGTATTTTGACAAAAAAAGTTTCATGGCCCATTTTTTTAATAAAGATATATTGATGTTATTAAAGAGAGATGAGATGATATTGAGAGATGCATTATTGCACCCACGTTTTATCGTGTTTTAAGTCCCCGGTTATTGGAGGCGAACCTATTAAAGTTTTTCTGGCAGATTTCTAGACTATGTACTGCTACTTAGAATTTTGTAATAAAAGAACCCAATTACATTTTGCCCAACCTTGGAATGCCTAGGTCCTCTTGAGCACAAGGATCTTGTATTATATTATAAATAATTTTCCGAATTAATGTCAACATCATCATCTGATGATCCGCATCCCACTGCTGGGCACGGGCCTCCTCTACAACTTAGAAGGTTTAGGCCTTAGTCCACCACGCTGGCCTAGTGTGGGTTGGCGGACTACAAACCTAAGAAATTCCTAAAAACTTTTAGGTGCAGTTGTGCAGTAGGTGTTAAAGTACGTGATAATTATTTGTGAATAAACTCATAAATGCGAAAAGTCAGAGGTGTGCCTGGGGTTTGAATCCGGGAGCATCGAGATTCTCGACCGCGTGCCTAAGCCTCGAAGCCATCACGACTTAATCACAAAATAATGTCTTTAACTCTAATTGGTATTTTATTCAAATCGGTATTGGGTAATGCAAAAGTAACTTAATATGTAATGTTTTATGCAGATAAATTGCCATAAATCAGTTCAGTAGGTATAGATAATTAACTTTCTTTTCATAATAATAATTATTTATCAAGATCCATATTAGTATAAAATATAATATTTAAATTGGTGAAAGGTTAATATCGGATTTGGTTTTGTATAGATGTTTTAAAGAATACCAGTCATGATTCAAGGATTTCTAGAATTTAATATCAATTCAATTCCACAAAGCGCCCTTGCATTCATTGCATTGAATTCATTGCATTCCTACAGCTACACATTGCCATCATTGAGAATGAGCTCTAATATCACAATATATTAATCATCCTTATCATGAAGCGATAACACATATTCTGACACATCTTAATCTTTTTTTAAACTAGAATACCTTCATAGCTGCTGGAAGTCAAACAACAAATCCTTTTCGACGCTAAATAAATAATAACAAATCAAATTTGGTTTTCAAAATATTGGTTCATGACTTATAGGATGATTGTCTCTGATTGTCCAACAGTGTTCACCCCGTTGGGCTTCGTTCGTCTCTTCGGCGTGGTGGGTGGCGTGCTCGTCAAGCCGCAGTTCCTGAGGGATCTCAACGAGGAGTACTATATGTACTCCTTTGAGGAGGAGACGATACGACGCCGGATCAACAATGCCATATCTACAGGTAGGTTTTTACAAAATCGTAGTAAATGCCGTGAGATCTCGAGGGGCCGGGTCGGGCAAAGTGTTATTGGGTTTCTCGATGAGCAGATTTTCAGTAGCGGCACGGAGTCTGGAAATGTGCCCTAAAAACGGCAATCGTCTCACCCCCTATTACGTGGGGCTGATACATTCCGGGCGAAAATTGGGTGTAGAAATACACCTCTGCTTATCCCCTCAGGGAATACAGGCGTGAGATTATGTATGTACATATGTATGACGTTTATACGGTATATGTTCGACAGTGCTCTATGACAAATGTTTATAACGCGATTGGCAGGTCAACTAACACGAGTTGTTATGAATATTGGAGATTTCTTATGACACTCAATTCAGTTTTGGAAGAATGGTTAAGTATAATATGTATATTTAGGTTGCTCATTTATCATCAATAATGAGCTGTATTAGGTATCCGAAAATAACTTAACTGTCGCTTTCCGTACTGGGATCAAAGTAGAATTAGATGGCGACTTTATCAAAGGTAAAATTAGACGTTCAAAGGGAAAAGTAAATCAAGTATAATAAGAATCGAAACTGAATTCTTGTCGTATTATTAAAACAAATTTTATTTCATATTATGATATTACTGTTTAAAAAAGATACTATAAACAGACGTTCCGTCGTTAATAGCTGTGTTATTTAGTTTATAAAAGTATGAATAATGAAGTGGATTTATATTTTGAGCTATTGATCCATATTAGTTCGTGGGCAAAGATGGATACGCTTGATTTGAGTTCCATATTTATTAAAAATATATCATCATCATCAGCCCATGCACGTCCTACTGCTGGGCATAGGTTTCCTCTTCTACTCAGATGGTTTAGGTCTTAGTCCATTAAAATATATAAAAAAGTGTTTTTGTAAAATAATACTTAACCACAAGTAAAATTTAAATAACACTCCCTATGCCTCATACTGTATTCCTAATCCGACATAGAGTTATAACTAATTAACTTTTCTGCTCCTCGAAAATTCCCAAAATAGAAATAAATATTTTCGGATCATACTAACGTTTTCGTGGAGGCAAAAGAAACCGAGGCTTCTTGTTCTTTAGGTTATCCATGTTATTTCGGAGGAAGTCCTACTGCTTAAATTATTTTAGTATGTAATGTAGAAGCGTATTTAAAATATTACAGTTGTATATAATCACTTTTCATCTTTATAAGACAAAATTCTAATCACAGAATTAAATTTTTATTTATAATATGATCTATACAAATAAATAAAATTGGAGTGTCTGTTTTGTCTGTCTGTCTGTCTGTTTGTTCCGGTTAATCTCTGAAACGGGTGGACCAATTTTAACGGGACTTTCACTGGCAGATAGCTGATGTAGTAAGGAATAACTTAGGCTAAAAAAAAGAAAATAAAATAAAGATTCGGCTGTTAGGCGGAATGAAGTTCGCCGGGTCAGCTAGTATGAGAATAAATTTATGCAGTGCCGGTCTAAAAAACTATTAAATGTAGTGTGAAAAAAAAAGTACCATGAAACTATTATTAACAGTAAAATGTGTGACAGCTGTTTCTATAATTTTAGTGCGCGTTCAACAAAATACAGAAAAAAAATTGTCTTGGGAAATGATGTTGTTTACAGTAAGCCGTGGACCAAGTCTACGGATAGATGCAGATATATCGCTAAGCTTCACGCGTTAGAAAAAAATATTCCCTTTATCATTTTTTTGGTCAAATAGCGGTATCGAGGGCTCAATCTATCTCTACATGCACCAAAAACGGAACAAACTAATAAACTTACTTTCGCAATAAAAGTTTCCGGGCATCTTTGTTGGCATTGTCTTTTGCTACTGAGAATCGTGCTAATGAAAAAACCCTTGAACCGAGCCCAGAACTTATCGATTGCATGCCCTACACTTATTCCGTCGGACCAACAAGGCATTAAGACGATGAAATAAAATAGTTTTCATAAAACTCTTACATAGCTCAAGGTACCTATCTAATAATATTCATTAAATTCAATTATATATCTCGACGAAATTTGCGCAATTACTATAATTACCCAACTGAATATGCAAAAAAATAGATAGACCGTGTTATTTAAAAATCAACCGGTAATATTTTACTCTGCGAACAGCTCACGACGCCATCCATAGTGAGATATCAAAGCTAATTGAAGTAACGTACGTAGCAAATCGCGGCTGATGTATCAAGGGTACTTTACTGTTCGCTTCCTACACGACGTGATCTGGGTAACACGAAATGGTGATGCGACCTTCGTTTCAACATTAGTCAAATACATTTAAATGGATTCTAATGCCCGTCGTTTGTATCTACGCATTTGCTTCTGAAAATATTTGGATAAATGAAGTTATTTAGGCCCGTTTTCTACTGGTAGTGATGTGAAATTTGTATCATATCCATGGAAATCTATATAAAATGTAATCACATTTTATATAGATTTCAAATCAGTAGTGAGATTAAAGATTTCATTAGACGCCATGGGTCACTGAGATACGCGTAAACTCGCGCCTTGTCTGATGTTCGAAGACAAGAGACCATGGTTTCCACTTCCCAGCTATGCGCATACGAATATTGTAAAAGGAATTAGAAAACTCAATGCCGAGTGACCCTAGAATGGTATAGGTACGAAATACGATCTAGAAAAATATCATTTTGCATTAATTGCCCTCTATAAATAAGTTGACTTAAAAACAATTTTGTTTTCTTATTTTACCATTACCGGTATTCCCTTGATGCTCATTTTAATTTTGTTATCATATCTTATACTATATTGTCCTCCGTTATTTTCGGTTTTTTGAGTGTCTTCTGTAAATACGAACTTTTAACAATTCTCAATGCCAAAATAGTCCATATTATGTATTGCTGAAATTAAAATTTACTCATTAGTCACACGTTTGCATGAATAACTATATGAAGCTATGAATATTTTCCTCACTTGAGAGTGATAAGAACTAGTTTAAATTTGAACTGCGCTGTTATTACTTTTTTTGCATAAAAAGAAGAGAATGTTAGGAGTATTCAGAGTTCCTATATTTATTTTTATTAAATGAGTATTTTATCCTATATCTTCTATTTCCATAGAGATTGGCTGAGCTCCACTGCTCGGTGTCATTTTTGTGCATGCCACTGTCGATCCTGGTGTACAGGAGCGGCAGTGGTGGCTGTGTGGTGGGATAGTCTCTCGCTCCATTGAAATAAATCGTACATTGTATGAAAACCCTAAGTAATTCAGTTTATCTTTAATTAAATTTATGGACTCAGCAGTTTTCTAGATTTATTGTAATCTGTGTGCTGTTAATTTTCTCTGTGTTTGTGTAAACAGATTCAGATCGTGGTATTTCAATGGAATGTTTATAGAGAATCTTATAATAGGAAACTCTGATGATTGTATTCAAATGCAAAATGTGTGGCACAACAGGTTCATATTATCCTGTCAGCTAATTTCACATTAATTTATATTCAACTTAATTATAGTCAAAACGAGCGAGATGACTGTACCGTACTTAGTCGTGTATCACGTATTCGAACCATCCCACGCAACAATTCCATCTATTATTGCTTTCTAATTATAGTAATACTAGCTTTTGCCCGCGACTCCGTCCGCGTAGACTACAGGGTTGGGTTCAGAAAGAAAATAAGTTGTAGCCTATTTTACTCCGCAGAGTTTATGTCCATACCAAAAATCATTCAAATCGGTCAAATGGTTTAGACGTCACCGGCCGACCGGCGCGGCGCCTCGTACATCATAATTGCGCGCTTGATAAATTTTTTCGCTGCGGTGTTATTTTAAAACTGCGATATCTTCTAAGATATTCATTGAAATCAAATGATGTAAAGGGCAAATTTATTTGGATAAGGATTAATATCATCTTTATGAAAACACCTTCACAAATAATGCTTTATTTTAGAACTAATTTGGTTAGCATAAAAAAGGTTATAGTGAGACAACCTTAAATGATAGACATATGCTATCGCGGACTTTTTTTTAGAACTTTTAAAAGGGGAACAATTCTGTCATACATTATTTTAGCGAAATTTTAACCGTTTCCGCAGCGCACGCAGCGGAAGTTCTCAAAAGGAAAAAATACCCCCGATTTTGAAACACTATTTATTGGTGCTCCGCTCCTATTTGTCGTAGAGTGATGTTATATAGCCTATAGCCTTCCTCGATAAATGAGCTTTCTAACGCTGAAATAATTTTTCAAATCGGACCAGTAGTTCCTGAGATTAGCGCGTTCAACCAAACAAACAAACAAACTCTTCAGCTTTATATATTAGTATATAGATTGTGCTAAAACGGTCGCCGGAAAAAATCGGACTGCAATATGACATTTTAAAGGTAGGTAGCTAATATGCATATTTCGTAGAGATGTACCGACTAGTCGGCGACTAGTCGGTAAAGCCGACTATCCGGCCACTTTCATAGTCGGCGATTAGTCGGCGACTATTCGGCAAAGAGTGCCGACTATCCGGCCTCGTACTTTGTATATATTTCTCAGTAATATGTATGACGAATCACATTAAATAAAAACCTTGATAATTATTTATTCATATTTTCATTTTATAATCAGACAATTTGAAATGTAAAGCAAAGTAACCTTTCCTTTGAGAATCAGTTTTACAATTACTTGCTTGTAAAGAAATCATATCTATGGCAGTTAACTACCTAACTACTAATAACTTAATTAAGAAACAAAACAACATAATATTTTCTTAACTTCAGTAAACATTAATAATTATTTCTTCTTATTATTTGGGATTCTTAACTACTAAAAATTATTAGGTATTTGGCATTGGTTTACGTTGCCAGAATCAGTGTCCAATTGTTCAATAAACATCCATACACGAGATTTTCTTTTTGACATGATCAAATTTTAATTGCGCTATTTCACTTTAATGAACATTGGAACAATAACAGTTCTATTAATTATCTTGGCACAATTTTTTTACACAAAAGCACCAATCTGACCCTTGACAAAAGCAACCAAGAAACAATGTGAAGTTAACAACACAAGTAGAGACATGCTTTCAAAAATCGTTTGCGACTTTCACGCGAATACGCTGTAAACGATGGGTTATCAGAATAACTGAAACCGTAATCGGCTTGGCCGACTAGTCGGCCGATTAGTCGGCCTCTTTATACCGACTAATCGGCTAGTCGGCTAGTCGGCCAAAGTCATAATCGGCACATCTTTAATATTTTGTAAATGCACTTTGTACGATTACGTGTGGATAAGTGAGGAAGTAAAGAATGTAAATTTTATCTTATCTAATACAAATAAATAAAATTGGAGTGTCTGTTTGTAATATTGAAATAACGTTTTTTACAATTTTTGTCTGTCTAATGTCTGCTAATATTATGTATATTCATATTTATAATGAATTCATAAATTAAATTTTCATCAACCACATTAATTACCAAGTTATATTTGCCAGCTTGTCAACGAATAAATTTTGTAAGAATAGTGTAAGTCTCATTAAACATGGTGTCTATTGCCATATAGGTTACTAGTTACAAATGTGTCGGAAGCATACATGGTAATAGGAGTTGTATTCGGACTACACATGGATTTCAAGCTTGTTTTTTTTATCTGGCTTAAATTTTGTTCATTTATCCATATTAGTATTTGTAATGTGTGTCCTTAATAATGGAACAAATAAAAGAGAAACCCTCGGAGTATTTTACGACCCATTTTGTAAAGTCAAACATAACCTTTGGAAAACCGTTTTAATCTTTCACCCAAGCAATAGTTTAATATCGGGTTTATGTTATTTATTTTTTGCGCATATTTATGTATCGTGCGATCTAGAGGTCCCGGGTCGGAAAAAGTGTTGCTGGGTTTTTCCATTAGGAAATTCTCAGTAGCAGCACGGAGTCTGGAAATGTGCCCGAAAAACCGCAATAGGCTTGCCCCCTATTACGTGGGACTGATACATACCTTTTTTTCGATGGGAAAGCTATTTATGGCTCTACTTCCCGCCAACTCTGGGGGAGGGAAGGCAGGAAGCGTATGTCGGGGTCACCGGCCTTCCAGCCCGGCGCGCGGTGGCTATGTCCGCACAGATGTTAGTGCCGGGCTGGGTCCCTAACCTACCCTAACCTACACTGGCATACCGACCAAAACCCCCGGTGGCCATCTCCGCGCCAAGTGGTGCGACCACAGTGCGTGGGCGAGAAGCGCCCACAATAGTGCCGCAGCCGAGGGACTGATACATACCTGGCGAAATGTGGGTGCAGTAAATGCACCTCTGCCTACCCCTTCGGGGAACACAGGCGTGAGGTTATGTATGTATGTACATTGCTGTGAAAAATATTGATAAGTATTTTTGGTACAAATACAAAAGGGATTAATTTAATTTATTTGTACGTGTACAGTAATATTTACTAAAATATTAACATGAGATTACTAAATCTTATGTTCAATTGAATTATTTATTTATTTTAAGATCCGTTCACGTGCGATATTTTACGCTGTACGTATCATCAATAAAATACTTTAGGCATCTGCGCTCAGGCCAATGTTTTTGTATGGGATTTCGTAATGTTTTTCGGTTCATCGCTCAGCGTCTGCTTCTTACATAAATGTTTCCTATAATAAATCAATATTTATAGAAGTATCCATTTTCAAGTCTAAATTTAACACACTGACTATTTATAATATTTCGAAGTTTTATTCGACGCTTGGTCGTTGTAGAGAGAGCGTTACAACATTGACATGCGGTTAGATTAATATTTCAATATAAACAAACAAAAATAACGCTCTTAATGTGTGTTATGTTACTCATTGGTAAAACCAAATTCTTTAAGTAATATAGCACAGTAAAACATATATAATATAAGTCGTGATGGCCTTGAGGTTTAGGTACGCGGTCGAGAATTACGACGGTCGCGGGTTCAAACCCCAGGCACACACCTCTGACTTTTCGAAGTTATGTGTGTATTCACAATGAATTATCACGTACTTTAACGGTGAAGGAAAACATCGTGATGAAACCTGCACACCTAAAAAGTTCTTAGGAATTTCTTAGGTGTGTAGTCCGCCAACCCGCACTAGGCCAGCGTGGTGGACTAAGGCCTAAACCCTCTCAATGGTAGAGGAGGCCCGTGCCCAGCAGTGGGACGTATATGGGCTGATGATGATGATGAAAACATATACTATGTATTGTGGCATTATATTGTAACGCGACGGTCTACATGAAGACACATATTTTGCTTAAGTGTATGACCAGGTTAAAAGAACAATGACTGTCGATTGACCGAAAACAACTGTTTTATCGTTATTCAACTGTTTTATGTCGGCAGTCAGAACGTAAATATTATTTTCGTTGACTTGATGAGATGAGAGAACAGTCAATGAAACTTGCTACTCACATAGTCACTGTTAAAGTAATAAAACAAATTGTCTTTGTAGTGGAAAATTATAACCCGATTATTGGCTATTGTTCTAGGCGTGGGCTACATATCACCGGAACCGATGTACCCGGACCGTGGCGATGTTTCGGCGCCGTTGGAAGCCGACGTGTCTATATCTAAAGACAGCAAGAACACATCCATCTCTCGGGGAAAGGAGATTCCATTGCTGCGATTACGAAATGGAGCGCTGCAGGCAGGGCTCAACGAGCGGCTGCAGCGAGTTGTGGCTATGAGAAAGGTTTGTATCATCATCGTCATCATCAGCCTATATACGCGTCCTACTGCTGGGCACGGGCCTCCGTTACAATTAGGAGGATTTAGGCCTTAGACCACCACGCTGGCCTAGTGCGAGTTGGCGGACTGCATACCTAAGAAATTCCTAAGAACTTTTAGGTTTGCAGGCTTCCTCATGATGTTTTCCTTCACCGTTAAAGTAAGTGATGATTCGTTTCATAGCTCTGGCTATACTTATAAGCTATAATAAAGAGAAGTGCAAATAGTATACGTATTATTTGCTGTAGCCACTAATTGCTTTGGATTAGGTCATACAACTCGTACAACTGGTACGATAAAATGATAATATTGCACCTAATAGTAAGTGCAGTGGGGTACTAATAAAGAGTTAGTCGATACTATGATGCTGCCCTGATTGTTAACGGCAGTGTTGGGCATTAATCAATAAACTTTTAATTAAACTAATTAATTGACTAAAAAAATAATTGCAATTGAATTAATTGCAACTAACCATTTAATCGTGTGTTACAATTAAATTAATGAACATAATAATTAAAATTTATTTTTTTAATTGTTTCATGAAACAATTAAAACTAACAATTATTTTTTTAGCAAGTTTTGTTCATAAGCACTCTTATGAACAAAACTTGTAAAAAATTTAATCCATCACGTGTGCTTCATGATCACACACCGCGGTCGCAATCTGAATGGAGACGAATATCTACCACCAGCAAAATGGATTTCCGTCAATTTGATGAAACAATCTTAGCATTATCGAATCACGTCAATGGTACATGACAAAAATGAGTTGGTAAACTCGGTTGAATATTTAATTGCCATCGTCTACACTGACTATACTGACTACGAATTGATCGACTTTACTGTTATTTCTATTAATTTTTAAAACAAATAAGATGAGAGTAGGTCACATGTATTGAGGAAAAAACATTTGTTTGTCGTATCTGTTTAACCACAATGTATGAATGACTGCGGGTGCTGTAACTACTCGTATAATTAAAACTTTTATATGTACTGTTAATTGCACTAGAATCTGGGTTTCATATCTAGGTACTCTTGTTGTACTTATTAATCAGCGACACTGTTCAACCTGGGAATCAAATCGGGGAGTCTTAGATCGCAGAACAAATACTTGTCGCGAGACTAACAAGCTAGATAGTTACAATATGAGCGGATTTTTGCTTGATACAAAAATTCCAGTCATGGCTTAAGCCGAAGATTATGCTTACGACTATGACTGCCAACAGCGGTCCACTGCTGAACTCTAGGTCTATTATCCTACTCCTATACTATGGCCAACCCCATAGATTAACAGTGGAATCCCAACGCTGCGCTTTTCCTTATACGGAATATAGTTTTGTATTCCTAGCTTGGTACAAGTAACCTTAGATAGCGACGGTAATAAAGGTTGTTAATGATTTATATTTCTGGTAAAAAAACATACATTTTATTTTTCGTAATCTTCAAGAAAAGTTGCCTTAATTTAAAGAGAAAATTATTAATCCTAGAAGTGCTTGAAAAATTGAAATTATCCACGGTTCTCATGATTCAGATAAGGTTGTTCGTTTATACATTGTACATTTACGGTATAAGTCCATGCCATGTGGCTTAAAGGTCGGGCGTTGGAATGTTGTGGAAGTTTTTCCATTACGGTAGTCTTAGAAGCAGCATGGACTCTGGAAATATACCCGGAAAAAAATACAATACACTTACGCCCGATGGGGTGATTGTTATGGGGTTTTTCCATTAGGAAATTCTCAGTAGCAGCACGGAGTCTGGAAATATGCCCGAAAAACGGCAATAGGCTCGCCCCCGCTTACGTGGGACATACCTGGCACATTGTAGGTGTAGACAAACACCTCTGCCTGCCCCTTCGGGGAATACAGGCATAAATTAATGTATATAGAATAAAAATAATACAATAATATTCAAAATGATTTTGTTATGAAGTATAGTAGTCACGGTGACTGCAGTTCCAATACAAAAAAAGAATTAAACCGGATTAAATAAACGTGACGTGTATTTGTGTATAAACTTGTGAGGTTTTATACATGTTTTTAAGGATGCTTAAAATAATATATTAAAAATTATTCGTCAGGAGGTGGAGAGTCAACGCAAGACGTCGTCGCTGCAGCGCAACGTGGTGTATCCGCTGGCGATGCTGCTGCTGCTCGCGCTCACCACCATCACCGTGCTCATGGTGCTGCAGAACACGCTCGAGCTGCTCATCGGGATCAAGGCGCTGCCGCTGAGCACGCGGGTGAATATACATACACCTTTATTATAGTAGTAAAGAAGCAAAACGTACGTTGAACAAAATATTGAACTGCTTGAATATGCAATCCGCTGGAGGTATAAATTAGTTTTTTTTAAATAGCGCTCAAAATAAAGAGCATTTCGCCTGCGGTTAGAATAAGTGTAGTAAGGTGCGTTATGAGCTTCTGAATTTCTATATCTGCCCATATACGTATCATTATGGGACACGGGCCTCCTGTACTAGAGGGTTCAGGCCTTAGTCCAACACGCTGAATTAGTGGCGTACGCCTTTGATTTTTCGGAGTTATGTGTGTATTCTTAATGAATTACGTCGAACTTTAACTGTGAAGGAAAACATCATGAGGAAACTCGGGCACGTAAAAGTTGTGAGGAATTTGTTAGCGTAGCCCACCAACCCGTGTGACATGCCTGTATTGCAGCAATTCACGCTGGGCATCGCGTCGCTGTCGAAGCTGGGGTGGGCGGGCGCGTGCCTGGAGGCGGTGCTGATCCTGTACCTGCACGCGGCGTCGCTGACGGGCCTCACGCGACCCATGCGCGCCGCGCGCCTGCTGCCCCGCGCGCGCCGCACGCCGCTGCACACCATCATCGCGCTCTGCACGCTGCTGCTCGCGCACGCCACCGCGCAGCCGCTGCTCGTCAAGATCCTCGGTACGCACCACGCACCCAACAACCTCCTCGTTGCACACTCACTTTTCTTGTCTTTTGTTACAAGTGAGGTTTACTTTGATGGGTACAAACTTAGCCGTAGGATACGAAGAACAGAAAGGTTCGATTAGAGTTTAAATAGTGAGCCGCATGTTCGTCTACCTATTCTTTTAACGTTTATGAGCTATAATTTAATATAGAATTCATTTATTTTAAATTTAAGAAAGACTCACGTATCCTTTGCGCATCTTATATTTACGTGTTTAAAGAAGAAATATGAACGGAATGAATCCTTCAGCAATAAACTTTTTAAATCAAGTAAATCTTCTGCCGATAAATGCAGTGGTAAGCCTCCGTCAGCTACAGCGAGCAGACGATTTATGTTTAATTCAAAAACAAATTTTTTGTCCTCCAGTGCTGAACGTGGTATTGCTGGACTTTATTAAAATAAAATATTAAAAAACTATTAGGTGCTTAATTATTTGCATAGAATAATGTAACGCAATAAGTAAAACAGCGTGTGCCCCCTTGATTTTCACGGAAACTTTATAAAATCCCTATATCTATGGACACAAGAAATGCAGTTTTTTTTTTTAATTAAATCAGCCGAAGAACACTCATTTAATGAACAATAACTTTCACTCAGGTATAACAAACTTCGACTTGCTGGGCGAGTTCGGTCGCATCGAATGGCTGGGCAACTTCAAGCTGGTGTTGTTGTACAACGCGATATTCGCGGCCACCGTGACGCTGTGCCTCGTCAGCAAGTTCACGGCCAGCGTGCGCAGAGAACTATACAACAGGTTGGTGGAGAACGTCAACATTGTCGCGCACTGCGTGTCTTTCCTCAACAACTGACAGCAATGTTCCACCATCACCATCCACTCGTCCCACCATTCACAACTATTTTACTAATTGAATTTTAATAATCGAGGATCAATATTTTTTGTAATTGAGCAAATGCGATCGTTCGTTATTCAAAGCGTAAGCTCATACCTGATCAGCATCATATTACCTTATATTGGTTTATTAGTAAAATGGTTGGTGTTCATTGATGGTCTGCCAAACATGCAAAATGTACCTTTCATAAATTAGATGAGAGTTGTATACAGAATATATTGTTTAGTTACCACATCACTTAGATGTATTATAAATGTTTAATATTGTAGAAAAATATTGTAAATATAAAATTAGTAAATTCGTGCAGTGTTTGGCAGATCGTTAATTTTAGTACTGATATTAACGTGAATGGTGAGTGTACATTGGTGTTCATAAGATTTAACTGTAACGAACTGATAAAGTGATGGCTTTTACTGCTGTATGGCCACAATGACTTTGATCTGATGAAGTGAAAATGGCAGTTAGTAATTATTGTGGCACTGAATAACCACCTCCTAATGTTGCCATAGGCTTATGATTATATTGCTCTAAGATATATCTTATGCTGGAGGTCAGTGTAATAAGTAAGACTATGTATTAGTTAACAAGAAACAGCATGAAAATATGTAACTATGATAATAAATATAAATTATAAAAATAGTAATAATAAATAAAACAAATATATACAAATGTGTAGTGTAAGTTGTTAAGTTAGACATTTTTAAATTCCTTGCATTTATTTTTCTCCTCTCAAATTGAATTATATGTTCCTAATTGATTTTTATGTGGCTCTGTAGTATGTTACGTGTAAAATTAACAATTTAGTTGTGAAGTTTTTGAGGAAAGACTTTGATAGAATTTTGAATTATTTTACCAATGAGACTGAATTTGTTAAGGTTATAATTAGCGCCAGGTGGTTATTTATTTTATTATGTTACAGTATGAGATATTATGATGTATTAATGGAAATTAATTTGAACATTTTGTAATACTATTGCCATGACTTGTATTGATAAATTATAGTGGTATTGTTTGTGTATGTACTTGTCTTGTCAGCAAATGTTTTTCACTAGTAAGGTTTGCGCTAAACATAAGCAGATGTTATAAATTTATTATATTAAAAGACAATTAAAGACTGTTAACTTAGACTTAAATAAGATTAGACTTTCTTTTTTGCTCAATACCACATCACATTTTGTTAATCCTGCAATGGTGATGAGAAATTACTATTGTTTTTTTTGGAGGCTCATTAATGTTTCTAGTCTTACTGATCTCTGTTGCAGGTTCATTCATATGTTTACCAGCTTGTTATGTCTCAGAATCATTTAACCTGCTCAGGAACTTTCATCTGCAGCCATTACTAACGAGTAACGCGCAAACTTACACTGTTATGATATGATATTGATATGTTTGAATGTAGTATGCTTGAAATATTTCTACAAATGTAGCTGGGAGTCAGTGGTGCTGCAGTGCACTGTGTAAGAGATATACACTGCACAATGTTCCACTACTATTTCAATCTAATGTACTTATGACGGTTATGTGTGTAGGGTGTTTTTTATTTAAGTTATGTGTGAATCTCTTTTGTTTGAGAGTATCATAATTGTAATATTTAGAGTGTGAGAATTTTATACATTTGTATTACATTGTACCAAACGTTGAGATTGCATTTCAAATAATACATATAAAAATCGTTAGTGTTTTTTTATTTCCACCTTTACTTGTAAATAACAGTTAATTCGTATATATTTATCCCATCATGGGTACAATATGTGCTTTTACATTCATTTATGAACTATCACTTGTTGATTTGCTTTTACACCATTGCTTAGTATTTTGCACTGCTTTTGCTTCCATTTTTCTTTTTGTATATATATTCAGTCTCATTAGGTTATTTTGTTTTCATACATTCATTTACATGTGGCTTTTTATTACTTAGATTCAAGTGGGTTGCCGAGATATTTACTCTGCGCGAGGAACAATGTGCAGACATCTCGCTGATTACAACGCGGTTATCGCCAGACAAGACTGTTATTGAAGACAAAAATAAACAAAGTGTTTCAGACACAGGGAAAGAAAAAACACAATGATTTATTTGTCTAATGTATGAAACACAGCGTTATGAAAGAACAAGTGTCAAATGTACCTATATCATGATTCCAAAGAGAAGACGGATTTAGTGTAAATGTGTAAAATAGACTGAAAATATGTAATGATTTTAAAATCGTTAGTATTCATTGTTAAAATAAGAATAATTTATATCATTTGTGATGTCTGAAATAGATCCATTATTAATATAATAAATAAATACACCCAACAGTCACATACATAGTTCTGACCCCACAATAATATTAGACTTTTCGATCTCACAAACACCCAGACCCTAAACAAATACTTGTGGATCACACAAACATTTGTCTCGGTTCGGGGATTGAACCCGCGGCCTCTCGTTTCGCAAGCTGGTATCTAGCCCACTGCGCCACGGCTATTATAAATACACTCAATATTGAAAGAAATTAAAACAACAATCAAATTTGTATTCATTATATTCAGAGAATGTAGCATTCTGATAAATATAATAAACTAATTACAATATATATATGTATATATTCTCCCACGCCCGTGTCTCGAAAGGGGGAGGCGGAAATATATTCTAAACCTACAATATGGCAGTTTGTAAGTCCATTTTGTTTTTAGAAAGATTTTTCTTATGGAAAAACCCAGTAATACTTTAGCCGTCATCGATAATGGAATCCTGGATCTCCCGATCGTGCGCGCCTATTAATGCCTTGGGACCAATGAGGCAGTCTTAAAACTATTGGCAGTATTTATTAATATAGAGCACGAATATTTTTACATTATTTTAATAATATTCCAAGATTACTTCATAGTGTAATGTTGGTGATTTTTTGAATACACTGCATTTTTGTTTCAGTGAGAATATTCACAAAGCTTCAGCTTACTTAAATATTACAACTACAATATAAATCTTAATACTATTCATGCATACATAATTTAGACTATTTATACAATTTATCACTTCATATTTTTCTTTGTTGTAAATTTTTTAACCAACTTCAAAAAAAGGATAAGGTTCTGAATTTGTCTGTATTTTTTATGTTTGTTATTATTTAAATAAACTATATTCTCAAATTACAATGAAATAATAATCATATACTTAAAGCAAAAGTGTCATTTACATTAATTTAATTTTCTACCCTGTATAGAACATAGTTTTCACAAGAGTAGAACAGGCAAGAAACTATAGTGCTGCTTTTATTTTTTTATAATTTACAATACAGACATGAGTCTTTAATTGAATTAACCAGTTTAATGATTTTCTTACAAACTATTGTCTACTACATAAAAATAAAATTTGTTATTAATCAGTGAAATAAAGTTGTGTAGAATGGAAACATTGATATTCTCAAAGGTCAATAATGTTTAACATTAATAAAAGTATGTCAATGACTATTACTAATATTGCAAATTGGGACAGACTGGGCCACACAAATATCAACCATTTACCAGTAAGACACCATTGTTAGCAACTGGCCCCTTCAATCATGACAAAGGAAATTGACCAACTAAAAGCACAAATGTTTCAAGCAGGCATGTCATACACAATTGCTTTAAAACTAAAATTGAAGGAGAAGATTTTACTTGTATAAAATCCTAGAATCATATTGTTTGAAGACTTCTGTATTATTATTTTACTTATTCCCAGGCCTTAACATCTTCAAAATTAATGAAATTTTGCATGATTTTTGCACTGGTTTTCCTTCCATTTCGCTAATATTCAGGGCTTTAATGTTACCAAGAACTTTGTTGTAATAGTGATATAATAAGATTTGCTTTGTGGATCCTGGTTGTATGAGTGTTAAAATTTTTTTTTTAAGAATGATATGTCACATAGAGATGAAGCATTCTGAAATGCTTTCTGTATTATGCCAATATTTAAACTTATTACTCATCACTAAATACACAATCAATTAATTTAATTTCTGGTTAAATTCACTTTAATATGTCATGGAGGCCCCATTGATATGGGGCTTTATTTTGATTTTCTTATCTGTGATGCTTAGTTTAGTTTTTGTATGTTGTCTATATTTATTCTATGTATTTTGATGATATATAAATAAAAGTTCATAAATAATGACGTTATTTATTTGCCATTTGTCTTGACTGCAAGGTAATGCTTTCCACTCCGCCTGCCTTCAGCTCTGAGAAGAAGTTTCCTAGGATTCGCTCGTATCACATCTATGCTCTCATTGCTGTTGAGTCCCAACAATAAACCCAAGTTAATTATGTCATGAACATTGCGTAAATGCATATGGTTTTCTGCACCACTTGTTATTACAATATTTTTTGATTCCCCAACAGAATGGTATAAATGTGCATTGCTTATAACATTTTTCCTGGATGTAGCATCTCGTATTGCAGGCGCATACATAATTTCAAAGAATATTCCTCTGTTTACAGCTTGCATGTACATTTTGCGATGCACTTTAAACGGTATCCTACCTTCAGGCTCAAAACTTATTATATCTATGTCCAAAGAACCACATGCATATTGGAAAGCTTGTAGTGTTTTAGGTACAACAGCAATAATGTCATATTTTTTAAGGTTGTCTGATTGATTCATCATGTGTGATATACTTGAATCAGAAAATTCAAATGTTACTCTTTGTAAAACGTTCACAACACTGGACACTTCACTAGGTATATCGATAGGAGGTGGTAAGAAATCTTTTTTCCCTTTATCTTCACCTTTCTTTTTCTTTTTCTTCGGTTCATCGCCCGGTTCAACAACGTACGTATTGATTGCAACTGTATCATATCCCATTTTCTTGATCAAATCAATTTTTTCGAATACCACATTTTTGCTTATTGATAAATCACAAAAAACCCAAGCACGAGTAGACATTATGATGTTATTAGATTTTAAACATCAATGACAAACACGATATACTTTTCGTTTATATTTTCTAATATTTTTTCATTCAACAATATTGAAACCTCGGGTAGTGTTGTTTGTTCCGGTTACTAGGTAGTAGGTTATGTGATATGTCAAATGATCAAGCCTGGATTAAACAAAATCGTTCGGAAATGAAAATGTTGCAGATCATAAATTCATATATCAGGTGTAGACGAATGATTGATTAATCCGAATGATTAATTTTAAATTAAAAACCTTTAGAAACTTTTTACTTAAAATGGTGACATTACCATCAAATTATTACCGTTGTCAACGACATTCGTTGTTTTGCATGTAATGTTTATACATTAAATATTATTATTTAAGCTACTCAATATGGTCATCCACGTTGTTATAGCAGGACAATCTCAGTGTGAAATGTTTGCACAAGTGTGTATAGTTGCAGATTATCTCAGTCAGAATCTTCCAAATTTTCGTTATAAGCGAATTGAAAAACCTGTGTTGGAATGGAAGGTTAAATCATATTGAGCACTCATAGAAAACTGTTCAAGTTATTTACGTTGATTAAATTGATGTAAAACTATTTCAGGCCTGGTTGTGTAAGATAAACCAAAAAAATAAGTGGCACCACATAGGATCTCCTATTGTGTGGAAGGAAATGTTAATGAAGGGTAGTAAAGCGAGTTACATTGGCGGTGCAACAGAATTTTTGGATTATTGTTATTCTTATTATCAATTCGATTCATTCTTTGCATCCGAAAAATATGAAGGTCTGGTTGAAAATTTTAAACAGTACCAGAAAAAACTGATTGATGAGAATCAAAAGTTATCTCATCGCAACAAAGATTTCGAATTTAGTAAAATATCACCAGTAACAAACTATGTAGTGAGCATAATGGGCGCTGGCAATCCTTTAACTATGCATATCATATCTGGTTTATTAGATATGAGTAGTGGTGACAAGTATATTTCAAAAATATATATTTACGACTCTAAATGCTCAGAAAAATTTATGGAATCCGTTGAACGAGAATGCAGCTACATTGGTACATGTAGTCCAACGAAAGTAGTGAAATATATAGACAAAATAGGGGTAGCCCTTACACATACTGATTTACTTATAATTCTTGATCATATACCTTTCAAGTAAGTTGTTATATTTTTAAAGTAATTACATGCGTAGGTATTCTGTGAGTTAATTTTTTATACTTATAAATAGTAGGTACATATGTAGTTGTAGTTAAGTAAGTAAAGTAAACTAAAGTATCCTCCTCCTTGCGTCGTTTCCTCATTGCTAAGGGTCGTGATCCCCTGCACCAACAGTAGTCGTCCTTCTTACTATGTAAATAATATTAAATAATAATAATATTAAAATAAAGTATAAATACGAATAAAAAAAAATTGTTGTAGAAATGAATTGGCCATCGGAGAATGGCTTTATCAAAATAAAATGATTATGGAAAATATCTCTTTAATGATAAATGCATCAGCTTGCCGAAAAATGTACGTTCTCCTTCCAAATTTAGGTCCAGCTTGTTATAATGCCACCATACTTATGCAATTGACAAATATCAATAAAAATAATATAGTTGTGGCTACTTCGGACTTGGGCTTAGAAATATTATTGCCAGTTGCAGAAATAGCCCAAGTACCGTTAAAGAATATTTTTTGCCCTCCAGTTTGGGGGTTTGTGGGTATTAATCATCTAGTAGATGTTCGCACTACAGTTCACAAATATAATTCCTTCGAACCATATGAAAGATATACAAAAGTGAAAAATTCTACACTAAATATCGGATCAGTAACTCCAGAAATGAGAACTATGGAATATCTCATGTACTTTGATGAAAATTTGTGGAGTAAAGTTGCTGAAAATAAAGTGAGTAAAGTCGTAAATGCGTTGTGTTATTATCTTTAAAACCTGATTAAGCAAAATTTATTGTCTACAGAAAAATCAAATATCGATGCAATTATCTGTGAACAAGGCGATAGCAGTATTGAATGTAGTGAAGACGTGGCTTTTTGATTCAAAATCTGATCAAATTGTTAATTTAGGAATACGTTGCAATGGTAAAACCTAATTATTCTAAATATTTATATTGATTATATTTATTACAGTTGTCTTAAAATATTTAATAAAATTTTTAAGGTTCATTTGATCTCAATTTTGAGGGAGCATTTTCACAGCCTGCCCAACTTTTTGATGGAGAATGGACGCCTGCAAGTAATTTTATGTTGCCTAGAGATTCGCAAATGAAATTATCGTATTTACAACAAATAGCCGAATTAATGATGAATTTGAAGAGAGAAGAATTGCAGCCAGTTGAGCCTTATTACTCTTGTATTTGTAAGCCAAAATTTTCCAAGAAAAAAGAGGTTTGGTAATCGCAGTATCGAAACAAAATGTCATCGTGTAGAGTTGCAATCGATTTGACGATGACATACCAGCTAGAGCTTTGTTTTCGAACGAAATCACCGAACGCCGCTCATTTACTATACAGCAACACTAGTGCTATACGAGAGGTTGATGTTGTTGGTTGTATTACTTCGAGGAAGTAGGAATGTTATGACGTGCAGTACTGTCTTTGTTTCGATAGTATACAGTTTTAATTTAATCTAAGTATTTAACAATAATGTGATATAGAACGCACTATGTTTATGTGCGGTCGTATGGCGACATGATTCTTTCCAAAGTATGATCGTGCCAATAGGAGTTATTAGCATAGTTAGGTGCCCGTATTGGTTAAGTTGTGTGATTGTTGTGCCAATAATGAGATAGTGGAGTGTTGTGATGTGGTTATGGGACATGTGGGGCGTGCTGTGGGCCGTAGGAGCCGTGGGACGGCTGGTGGCTGTGGTGGCTACGCCGTTGGAGCCCGCGCCGCTGGTCCCGCAAGGTGAGAGGTGGAACCTTGCCACCTACGCTCTGAGCTAGCCGCTGTTTCACTATGCATGCGCTTGTGCACCTTATTATCGTGCTTATTTTACAGGCTTTACGATTAATTTCATTTATATAAATTATTTGTTAAAATTATATATTACTTTAAATAAACATTTGTTTTGATGTATAAACACGTGCTTTATTATTTTAACTCCTGCTTATCGTATTATTTACTTTTTCAAAGTAATTTGGTGACGGTTTTAACTTTAAATAAACTTACAGATTTAAAAGTAACTTAATTATTTTATTTTAAAAGTAACCAACTAACTTTTGAATTCAGGCTGCTTTAAGTCGCTTTTTTTTACTTAGAAATGCATGTCTTTATGACTAAAACTAACTATTATGAAATATTAGTTGATCATAAATTATCTGAAATATACCTATTATAAACATACTCATTAACAAGATTAGCTGGGACTAAACATATTAATTTTATAAATATTCAAATGATAAAAAACAACATTAGTTGTAATATTAAATTGAATATGTACATACTACATTTTATATTTGTATTGGATTGGAATTTCTGACTAGTTACGATTTTTTTTACGAATTACACAAACAATTATTATTATTACCAATAAAACTGAGTAATATATGTTAAAAATATTATCATTATTTAAATCTTGTTTTTTTTTGGTTTTCTCAATTCACTGTACTAAATTTATCTATCATTCATAAACTTACGCTCTGCGATACGTCGCATTGTGGTGCTACGGCACCACATCACATTTCGCTAGGTATGTCTCAGTCCCACGTAATAAGGGATGATCCTATTGCCGTTTTCGGGGCACATTTCCAGACTCCGTGCTGTTACTGAAAATTTCCTAATGGAAAAATCCAATAACACTGCCCTACTCGGGAATCGAACCCGGGACTTCTAGATCGCACGGCTAATACTTGTGCCGCGAGTCCACGAGGCAGTCTAGGTATTTTTATAGTATTTGTTTTATACTATACACCAATTCAGTGAACGAGTATAGTGGATTATTGCCGCCATTATTGTCGTGAGCAAACATATTTTTTTTTGTTATAAAAGAATAATCGTACGTAAATAAACCTACTTGAAGTATAAAAATAAATCTAAATAAATGTGAATACGAAGTGGGGTAAATTCGCTTATTAAACGAATATATGTGACGAGTACAAAGTAATTGAGCACAAATCACTTAACAAGATTTGCGAAGACGTCTAAAATGAGCCAGGCTAACAGGAGTACACGGCGATCTAATGACGGACGATCGGTTTATTTGGCGTGGAGGTCGACCGCAAATCCCTACAAATTGCTTCGAGAGACGATAATCTGGCAGCTATCGGGGGTCAACTTGAAGCCGAAGAGGGTACGACGGTACCCTCGCTCCACGACGGAGCTCGCGCATTAGTTCCCGCTACGCGGTGGAATGTTCTCATTTTCTTTTAATCGGGCCGCATTGGGTATTTTCGGATTTCAATTTGTTCCGTTCTCGTTAGGGGAATTGTTTAGTTATTGGCATCGGTTCGCTTCACTTCGACTAGTTTCATTAGTTCTACTACGTGGTACATTACATATTATGCAGCAGTTTTACTTTTCATCGCCTCAGTACATTCTAGTCAAGTAATAATTGGTATGGCACAGGAGTACTTATACTTATAGCTAAGTTTCAACAAACTTCGTTTAATAAACTCTACATTCGACGGCCTAACATGGCATTAATAACTGACTGATAAGGCGTCCCTACAATGCACTAAGGAAGACAACACGACGCTCGGCTCGAGTGACAAAAACTTTGTTTTCATTCGGTACGCCAATGTGTCGTGATCATGACTTAGTGAGACGTGTTTCCGCACAACCAGGCAGCTAATGAATGTTACATAAGCAGGCGACACGTCCGTCGCGAGGTGGCGGTGGACGCACGTTCACTTCCAAAATTAATCCCTCCGTATATATTTCAGCCGATTGAGATTAAACAATTTCATGTATTCGGTCACGTTAAGTAAACCTCGAGATAACCACTGTACCCAAATACACAAGCCAACTTTTATTATTAAACTTCAAACATTTATTATATTGTACTTTTCTTCTCTACTGTACTCCTTAGTTTTAGTGTTATGTGTACAATGAAGTTTTAAATAAATAATAAATAAATATACCTATACCTCATCTCCCAAAAATATGTCGTTCAATAGAAGTTAATATTCTCTTATAGATTTTGCGATTGAAAAACATACAGATGAATTTAAGGCATTTCACATTTTATGAGTCACGCGAAATCTGTTTCGATAAATAACTAACTCAAAATCATTATATGGGTACCCACAATGGCCAACAAAAAATATATACGAGAAATGCCTTTAAAGTATAATTTAATTATATTATTCCTATTCATAGTATATGTAAAGACGTAGACGTGGGCAGTCGTGATGATAGATCAACTCATTAACACGAGTTAAATGTTTATCGCTAAAGAGAATCCTTATTTGGCTGTTGGTGGGACTTCATGACATCAGTACATGGCTACACCATTTATAGTGGGTGGGTGGGTATATATGTGTATAGTTGATTTCACCTTACAATATACTATTGCCATACTAGAGCAGTTGATAGATTCCAGAGCACATTTACTAAGCAGCCCCGTGACCAATATTAAGTTGCGCCGACTGCTCGGACAGTCATTCGAACCGAGACAACGAGGGACATATCGGTTGCATAACAAACGGGCGCTGCCGTGTCCGGGTAACGGGACCGGCGCGGTGTGATGTGAACTGGGGAGCCCCAGTCGCCGGCGCTCACCGTCTGAACGTGCCCCCGCCGCGTTTGTGTCAGTCTCGCTATTTAATCTCCTCGAAATATCATTTAAATTTTCGACGATTGACCATGCGAACAGGATCATAAAAAAATAAGATTTGAGCCTTATTTAATCACATGCACTTCCTCAGTTTTATCAACTCTCATCACGAAACTCTACGTAAAATAGTCCATGGTGCGTGTCGTTGTGTCGTGGTCATGAACGACACCGTAACAGATCCGACACAATGGTCCCTGGCGGATGCAACTACGGCTTGATTTTGTTACACCGGTGAAGGGTCATTCGGGTACTAGATTTATCGAATTAGATTAGGCAACATTATGTGTCGCGTACTTATGTAATTGAGTATGTAGCAGTGCGGAAGGCGTAGACCGCGAATCCTGTTTGTGTTGGCGCGTCCATTGAACTGGTTTGCTGAGGGCAATGAGTCTCATTACATGGTAAATGACTTCGCTACTGGAGGCTCGTTACCCGCATGCCCGACTCTCGCATCACCAGCGTCTCGTTCACGTTTTAATGTAGTTTATATATATTGTATACCAAGAATACTGAATATTTTATATTATTGATCTGTTGACTGGTTCAAGAAGTGAAAATTTATTTCTTAATTTATAACTCAGTTACTTTCTTACTGTGGAGCACTAGAAAAGTTTAAACCTACAGTTATGTAATACCAATGAATGAATTTATGAATTGGTTTTATAATTTGTACAAAATTTATGTATAAGTAATCGGAAAAAGATACGAATGGCTCTAGTTGTAACGATATTCTCGAAAAGAAAATCTTAATTTCTTTTATTAGACGCTAATTGGTTTAGGAATCGAATACTGAACTTTAACAATTCTAAACTTACGCAAATATGACTGAATAATATAAAAACCGAATTCTTAAAATGTCATCGCAGTATAACGAAATACCTCTTTGATGTTCGTCGCCTTTGTTCCTTCTAACAAGCTACCCAAAGAAGTTGCTCTCTGATGTCCCGACTAAAACGAGTGTTAAAGCTGCCATTTTGATTCCTGTTACGCTAAAAGGTGGAAGTAAATTATAATTGTTAAGAAATCTTGCGATATTCAATACAATAACAAAATATTAAATGCGAGTGTTGTAAGAGATGACAAATTGTTAACTCTTATAGAATTATAATTTGATCGTTACAGTTTTTGGTGCCAAATAATAGGCAAACGACAATGTTAATAATACTTATGTAGGAGACAATGGTTGTAAATTTGCGTGCAAGAGCTTAAAAACGAACAATACTTGGAAACTGCATTCTTTATCTTGATAGCTTTTGAACTGTGGGTAAGCATCATAATGACGTTACGACACGATTATCAATGATGCGAACATTGCGCCACGGCTTGTCGTCGGCGATTGTTTCGGCCTCGTATTGCCGTTTCAAGTTGGCGTAAGTTGTGATAAGTGAGAATTAGGAAACAATATGTTAACACCTCTTACAATACAATAAAATAAGATTTTGAAGTTTCAAATCATATTGGTAAGTAGGTTGGAGCTTGCTTGCAATATATTCATAAAATATAAAAGCCTCATCAGAACAACAGATATGTATGTGTGTGAATAGGAAAATAGATAAATCATCAATATTTAATAGACGATTTTTACACACATGGCAAAGTATACATTTATACCTATATACAGTAAAATAGCAGCTTATGGAAACAGGATGTTTTAAACCTTATATTATTGATAAGATCAATTTTGCATGGAAAGAAATGTAAGTATTTAATATTTTACGACATCAGCAAGCTATTCGATAAATTTTACAGTTAAGATTAAAATACCGTTATTGTTAATTTTACAACGCAGATTATTGCCATCTCCTAACAGCATTCGTGGTGAATATTTTTACTCTCTTTATATTTACTAATCATAGACATTATAGTGTAATCGGTGTTTATATACTGTTATGTTATTATTGATATAGTATGAAAAGAATTTGCGAGGCTCACGGTTAGGCAATAACTTAAAAAGCATAACAGCAAAGACCTACAAATGCTATAACCTGTTTCCATGGTCGCATCTGTACACTGTACAATGAGTTAATGTTCTATTATAGGTATATATTTTTTTTATCAAATAATTTGCATCTTATTTTATGCTGCTTAGTTTGTTTTCTTCGGTTTCCTATTGATGTTGCTTTATAACCTATTACCAAGAAATCACGACTTAAGTAATTTTCCAGACACATGTTTAATAATAAGTTCTTTATGAACCTAAGGCCAAGAGAATTGCTTAAAAAGAAAAAAGTATAATGTTTTTGAATATCACGTCGCAAGTTATTTATTTCCAATATCAAGGTATGGAGAGAAATAAGATTTTTAATCACGTTTGTAAAACGAGGAGTTTTATTAAGATAGGTTCTCGAGTGTGAGTGAGCTGCAGATATCAGACTGCGCAAGGTTTTATTGTAAAATCGCGTGCACCGAGCGATTGCGTCCCGTTACTTTTATTTTAATAAATTCGTTTTAAACTTTTCAACGCCACATTCACGCTATTAAATATTTCATACACACTGTAATGGCCGGTAGACAGAGTTAATAAACCGGTGAATCACTTTTATAGTAGCAATTTGTTTTTTGTTCGGCCTTTTTTTCTGACGCGTATTTTATTGTCAAAATTATTCATTTCTGCCGCCTACATAATTAGCTGCATAAGGAAGGGGGCAAAATAACGTATAGAATTGAAGTCGCTATGCATCGTCATTATGTATTCGTATAGTGATATTATCTTCAGTGTTATGTTCGTCCCTGGCTTTTGATTGATGGTCATTAAGTTAATTTCAGTTTTCCGCAAATTGTTACAGAGTTCTAGTTGGTAATGCGGGTTGAATTCGTGGAAAATATCTATTGTTTTATAATTTTTGTTATAATTAACCACGTTCTCAAGTCAATACATTTTTATTTCTATTTATTTTACTGTATCGTGGTATTAAGACCTTATCATGGTTGAAATATCCCTTTCAATATTGTTTAGCTTAGCTAAAAATTATATAAAAAACAATGGAACATTTGTTTAAATTTTGTGTAAGGGGAACCAATAAATGCAAGACTTGAATTCGCCATAGTTCTTTTAAAGTATTCAACGTTGAGTCGAAGGCGTGTTAATACGAACGTAAACACCAAACGGCGACAGAAGGTAACCGCAAGGCCGCTTCGCCGCGCCGCACCGTCTTCCCGCAGCCGCTGCCTAATTATTTCGACACAAGCCAATTAATAGCCGCGTGCCTTGTGGATATATGGCGTTATTAAATTATGATCATTATCTACGCAAGCTGGAGCTCGGGTCCAATCCTATGGTGTGGTTTTTGGCGGCAGGCTTATCTCGGTGTTCGCACGATTAAGTTACCTGTAGTTATTAAGAAAATGTTATGACAATATTTAAATGCTTATGTGTGCGGCGGAGGGTTTAATTACCTCGGGGGAGTTGGGGCATAAATTTACAATTGCTTGAGCAATATGTTCGAGGTTATATCCTGTAATTTAAATAATGAATGGAAGCTGAAATAATACAATTCTTATAAGTACGATATTGAAAATAAAGTATATGTAATTGTAATTTTTTTAAGATACTATATGTATAATGTTCTGTTCGAGCTTCGCCGGGACGCTGTTAGCCTATGTTGTTTGTCCTATTTTATTTTTGTCATTGGGTTGGTAAATTGAGAACACCGCACCTGACGCTTAAACAACAGATGGTGCAAACAAACTGTCGACTTGAGAGAACCGTCTTCGATCATCCTTCACGAGCACACACATCAATGTATTTCTACGAAATTCCTTATATTTATTTATTTATTTACACTTTATATAATAAAAAAATTGTAATCGTGGACTTAATGCCTCAGGCATTTTCCGCCAGTCGAACATTGGGTGATGCAGAGATGATACATAGCAGGTGTGTAAATAAAATAATTTATAAACATACACAAACCTATATATTTTTGGAAAAGAAGTAATGGTAGTTATAATAGTAAATATATAAATATAATATGTATATAAATATAAATTATATTCTAGAATTTTTGATAAAAATCCTCCGTGCTAGGAGCGTCGAGGTTGTAGGTGCCGTTTTTATAGATTTTTTAGACATTGATATAAAAAAAATGATTCTACTTCATTATTTTTTCGTAAAGTTTTCATCATCATCATCCCAAATACGTCCCACTGCTGGGCACGGGCCTCGTCTACAACTGAGAGGGTTTAGGCCTTAGTCCACCACGCTGGCCTAGTGCGAGTTGGCGGACTACACACCTAAGAAATTCCTAAGAACTTATTAGGTGTGCAGGTTTTCATCACGATGTTTTCCTTCACCGTTAAAGCGAGTGATAATTCATTGTGAATACACACATAAACTTCGATAAGTCAGCTCAGGTGTGTAAATCTCGACTGCTCAAGTTTTAGCAACAAATTAATTGTAAAGGGTTTGAAATCTATTCGATTGAAGTTCTGTCCTTATATACACGTACTTCTATGCCCTATGATATGAATCATCAAGTGTTATGGCTAAATCTAATAAATACCCTAATATAAATAATATTAAAGTTGTCTAGACTATGCGTGTGTCAAGTATACCAAATCTCATATTGGTTTCTAATGAAATCCATCCAATACCCTACTCGTTGAAATGCGAGATTTTAGCGAACGTAATATAATATTGGTGTTCAATATATTGGATCTTAGAGAGTTGATTGAAGCAATCAATATGTGCGAATTTCGTCTCTTTCAATACTATATTTAATCAAAACGTATAGTTTACTGAATAATGGGGGCAAGCCGGCATACTTGTGTCAAGTCAAGTGGTGTTAGATAGATCTTATTGTTGTTTGCTAGTATACACGCTTTTTGGATCAAGTGCCAATCATGTCACTAACAGGTAAGCCACTTGTGCGTTTACCTGGCCTTTTCTTGTAACGCGTGTAATACCCGCTAAACCCATTTAAGTCTTTAACGCCGATCATAAATTTCAATATTACATTTTAGTACTTCATATTGATACTGAGAAATTTCTAATGGCAAAATTTCAATAACACTTGCACACTCACGGCACCGAAATATATGAAACCAAATATGTATACCGCGATATAATATTGAGAAAAACGAAATAAAACACATTTGCCAATCTCTTGAAGACGCTCGAGCAACGATGGCGGCGCGAAGAGAAACAGGTTTTGAAGATGCCTATCGGGTAAACATTTTTGAATATTAGCAGCAACAATTGTATGCATTCAAACTCACCTTTATTCACCTGCCAAGGATTTCCACTAACATAAAGTGAAATGTTAAAGTTCAAATTACGCTCAAAAAGATGTTTGCATTCAAATGAATGAGGTGAGGTCATCGTATGTCGTCATCGAATGCCCGGATGCTTCTGTCGTCTATCGACGTGACAATAAAACTTAACCACAGCTCGCCTTTAGAAAACGTGTCCACTGCAACGGAAATATCGTTCGAATTACAAATGAAAAATAATTTTATAGTGTCTCGTTTATTGTTGTATAACTCAAGCATTTCGTAACACCGAGTCGCTATATATAATTTCTCGCTTCTTAAAAATAATATCTTCTAACATTATTACGAATAAAATTAAATAAATGACGAGTGGCGTAAAAATTATGTTTATTTACTTTTTAACATTATTCATTCGAAAATCAACTCACAGACCTTACAATAATATTAACTAGCATCCTTGAAAGACAGCTTTAATCATTTTTATATACAGACCCTCATTTGTAGAGTCGGTTCAGCAGAGGAAAAAGTGTGAAGTTCAAGTATGAACTACAAAACTTGATTATTTTAGTAGCGTTGCCGCACTTGAAAAAAATATGAAGAGTGCAAATGAAAATTGTGACGAATTAACAAGAGCCCGACTCAGTACTCTTAGCACCCGGCAGTTTCGTTCTACGACCGAAAATAAGCCTTTTAATAGCTCTACCACATCGATCAACTATACCATTTATTTTTTACGTATATTTATCAGATTAAATTAATGTATTTGCAGACAATACTCCGATATTTACCACAATTTACATATGAATTTGAACAAGTCAACAGTTGTGGCGAGTGCTGAATCGCAATTATGGTGACATTTAAATTTTATGTATCAACTGTTTAGTTCTGCTGAATCTTATTAGCATAACATTCCTTCGCGTTTAACTCCGTTGTGATTTATAAACAGGCTTGGAATTATATCTACAGTTATGTATACACATATAAGACTATGACAAGTATCTTAAAAAATCATCACAGTATAAGTTTTAAAATTACAAAAGTAGTAACTTATTGCTTCGTATTGTGTTACACATTGATTTGAATAATTTTCTTCGAATTGTGAATTCCAGTGCTCGGTACTTTTGTTATCTCTCTATTATTGGAGCAACCAATCTGTCCAACCATAACATGTGTAGTTCGAGTGAGTGAGTTTTTATTTTTATTCAGAAAAAATAGTATTGTCTAAAGCAAATAATAGTTATTTATTCTACTGATTTGTTTTAACGCTGTTGCAAAATCACAAAGCTCGTCAAAAATCCGACATGACTGATGAATTTAAAAATAACTGAAGTCATTGATCACCTTATTTAAAATCTATCTTTATTGATCAGTCTGTAAACGAGTTATAACTGTAGAGATACCATATTCGGTTAGATCGAGTTCGTTGTAACTTGTAGAGTCGTTTTTACTGGTCATCAGATTATAGTTATTACCGCCGAAATGATAACTACCTAAACGGTTACAGATTTGAGCAAAATAGTTTTATATTCGCTTAGAATTTTTTGTTACTTTAACTATTAAATCAAATTTTATCGTTTTAGTATTGTAACAAGCTTATATAATAGTTAAATTAAATATTGGGTTTCCGTCGAGCATTCTGGCTTCATCTGGGATTTGTACAGGTTTGAATGTATAAAATAATTACTGAAAATGTTAAGTAGTACTTAAATACCGCTCGATTCAATTTTTTCTTGTGTCATTAGTAGTTATTTATCTTAAAATAGATATTATGATAATTTCTCAAAAGTCAAATTGTGGAAACGACGGTTGAAATACTCGTAGGTAATAGATATACTAAAAGAAAAAATCGTCGCAAATGAAACTTACTATAAGTAAAAAACGTACCCCTTAAATTTACCCCAAAAGAAACGTATTACTAGGTTATTCTCATATTAAACATTATTTCCTGATGGTTTTACTATAAAAAGACGTTAAGATGTGTGGGGCTTCAGATAATGTTAGTGATATTATTAATATGACGAATGACGTAAATTGCCCCGACTATACGTAACCGCCAGAGCTAAGTCGGAACGTAGTTATTGGATCGTAACTACTAAGGTTTCCACAAGACGAGGTGGTGTAAAACTGTTGTAGATTTATTCCTTATGATCGATACAAGATGGCTGCTCACTTCCTTGTTTGTTCTTGTTATTTGTTGTGTTTATTTTAAACTAGCGGCCTTACCCAGGGTCACATGACTACTTATAACATTGCACCCAGCGTCACCCCTATGTTCACCTCCAAGATGTTCAGATGATGATTGTTCAGAAAGACGATTTAGTGAGGAAAATGTATGAGACTGGGTTAATTTCGCATTAGCAATATAAGTTTTCATTTTAAAGACTGTGTTTCTTATTGCATTCGATATAGCTAGAACAACATGAAAGCCTTACTATTTAATTGAAATATTTATTGATGTTCTAATCGCAATGTAATTCAAAAGCATCGATGACATAAGAAGTATTCGAGAGATGAGTAGATAGGGTTTTATCGAATAAAATTTTAAAGTTCCTAACGGATGCAACCAATAAATAACGCTATGCAAGAAATGTCGCACAAAACTATGAAATATACTGTATACACCACGTTATTCTTTTTTTTATCATATAAAACTTGTGACAATTTATCATTGTGATGCTTTATTTGATAAATAAATTCTTATTCTACTATAATGGTAAAGGAAAACATCGCTAGGATACTTGTGTACATGAAAGGAAAGGAATTTCTCTAGTATGTGAATTCTATGTCAATAGAAGACATGGCCCAGTGATTTCGTTTTGATTTTTTCCTGCTCCGTGCTCACTCCTTTCGAGAATATGCACCATAAATATCTTCTCCTGCATGTACCCAAAGGTGTAAATTATGTGCAACGTGGTCACCCTCCGTTGTGGAAACAGGGCCACCGGTTGGTTTTAGTCGGTATTTTCATCACATGTTATTTTCATACATTCATCTTCCTTTTAACTATCCTCACAGAAATTTGGCTTTTTAAGGGTAATTTATGCATGCTTAATACTAATAATAAGGACATGGTAAGTAATATAGCACTTTTATACTTATTTTTTCTTGACCGATAAGTATGTAATTTTAAACGAACGAACGAATGTGTATTTAAAATATTAAAAAATATAAAACACCCTGCTAAGATTGAAATCTCGGTTTAAAGTTGTACTGATTGAGCTGTCATATTATTTTTCATGCCAAAAACACGACCTTTACGTGAAATTTTATGGAGAGATTAAAATTTTTATATAGCTCTTGTAATTTTTTAAAGAGTTGGGAATCAGAATTTTTTAGAGAATTATTATTATTTGGAGTATTTCTTTTGCAGGTATGTTCTTGAGGCATGATACTTCCTTCAAAATAATTATTAAATAATAATGTAAGTATGTAACTTATTATTATGTTTTCGTGATAAAATGAAGAGACTTGTATTACAGTGTACAGACATTGTAGTTCATTACAGCTGAACAATATGCCTTTATGTACATATATATACGAGTATGTCTTTGCGTGACATGACTCGGATAAAAAAGCGGTAGGTAAGAAATCTCATATAATTTCGATTTAAAGTTGTTTTTAATTAAAGTAACGGTTTTAAAAATCCAAACGAAATAAGGTGTTTAAAGAATAGATTTATTTCCATAAAAGTATAGCGTCGAGATTATTTCCCATTTTACATTTTTATTCAACGGTTTCCTGTCTAATGTGTCCTTTTTAAGCAATTTTTTTTACTGAAAAGATGTAATTAACGTACGTCAACATAAATCTATCAGAATTCAGAAACACAATATAAAAAGGGCAAACGGGTATAGACGAGGTACGCCAACTCGGTCATCTGTTCCCGGCAGCGTGGCGTGGCGCGGCGCGGCGTGGCGGTTCGACTCAGTGAAATTTCGAAGGCAAGCGTAATTACTCTATTAATTTCATTGGAGCGGCGTAGTGCGGTTTAGTTCGCGTTCATTACATTGCATAACCGGTTATTACCTTGCTCTTGTTTGCAGCCACTGTTCTCACAGTTTTACAACATACGAGCAAAAGAAAAACCACTGTGAGAAATTTAGCTTTATGTGGGTTTAAACATATGGCTTGGTGCGTTCGCGTGTGTAATTGTCCAACGGTTGCACTGAATAATTCAATATGTTACTGCACTTGAATGTTGATAATTATCTGCACTCGAATGTGTGAGTGAGGTGCGCCGTGAATTGAACTTGTATAAATCATTGCGCTGCTTGTCACGTCGTCGAAACGGATCGCGGCTTTAACTTGGTGGTTTTCGTAATTCTGTGTTATTATTTATTTGTTCTACTATTTTATACAATTTGTCTTAAAAAATGACACTAATATAGCATTTATTACCATATGTTTAGGGCCAAACTTAAATATATTTTCGCCATTTAGATAAGAAACCGCGATTGTTCTATACGTAAATGTTGGCGCGCACCTACGTTTAAACAAATTGAAGAATATGAATGTAACATTCGAAACAAAACGCAGGTGAGGATGACGTGCGTCGCCAACTCGAAACTTAAACGAAAATTTTCAACAAAATTAATTATTTGTTTGGAAATTGCGGCAGTCTGCCCGCCAGCGCGGCGGCGAACCAACCGTTTCCCCGCTGCTGACAACCTAATTGTTTAAGGAAACAGCTTTCAATTATACCTCGAACTCTCCGTGTACTTATTTAAATAGAGAAACCTACGGCTAACCTAAATTGCCGAATTGTAGTACAACTCCTGAAAGGGCACGAAATAACGCGCGGCTGCGGTTAGGCCCTTTCTGCACCGACGTCGCCTTTCAAAATGTCACATTAAACTGCTATTAAATTAAACTCGTTTATTTATATTGCCGGGGGCCGGGCCCGGGATGTGTTGCGTGTCTTCGTATAATAAGTTTTTCTTGTTACATGTCTGCGTTTATAAGCAACATTTTTGTGGGGAATTCGTTGTGCGTCGATTTATTTATAACTTGTCAAGAGTACAACCTATTTGAATTTGTAAAGTTGCTACGATTCGTTTATGAAATTCCTATCAACGATATTTGTGTTAAATCAACTAAATATGTACTTATTTTTATTACAAATTATTAGGTACTAGTGATAAATATATTGCAGAATAATAGACCAGAAACGCAATTGTCAGCAAAAGGTCATTAAGAATAATTTTGGAGTATGTAAATTTTAAGAGATGTACATATTATTAAAGTAAGAATTTTAGGTCAGAAATAATGTTACTACTGTTTTTCTCTGAGTCAGACCATGAATGCGTGCCGTACAGCATTCGCTTGCTGTTAAAATGTGTTACGCCTGTATCCTTAGAAAATGAGAAGGAGAACTTCATTTTTTTTATTTTTCATTTCTATGATAGAACTAGTTTAGCTAGCCGTCCACCGTGACGTAAGTTCTAACCCTTTTAAATTTTAATGGACGTCTGTCTGATATTGTCTATTAGTGCAGCGTATATCAGTTAAAATTTAGGTATTTAAGTAGAAGAAGTGTGACAGGTGTGCTTACCAATTTATCTACGTACCTATCCTTGCAGATAAAATCTTATTTTCAGCATTAAAATCATTAAAAATGAATAAATTTAAAATTTATTAAAAAGGGTAAAATGAATCATGATGTTGAGATAATGTCAACATTTTATTATGAGTATTTTTGGCATTAATAAACAAGTTCATAATAGACCAGAACTATGCAAGAACCCTATTAAACATAATATTCTGTAGGAGAGACAGTTTCAGAAACCGTTGTTTTCAAACCAGCAAAACGAGAATTAATCGCCAAAATTATGTCTATTGACAATACACAGTGAATTGGGGCTCGTGCGATTTTGTATCGTAGGTAATTGTTATTTCACATAAAAACTTTTGGTCTACAGTCCGTCGCGCTATTGTAATAGCTGTTAAATAAATTGAGATAAATACCCGCAAACATTTCCCGTGATGTTTTGTACATTTTAAAAGCTAAAAATATTTATTTTCCAACAAATCCAGCGCCGCGGGTTTTTGCGGAATTGGTTTGAAGCGTAATATCGAGTCATTTACATAATGCACGTATTAAAATTGAAAGCGCATTTAATGGAAATTTAAGTGAGTTTGGTGCTGCCGATGTGACAACGACCGTCATACGCGTTTCATTAGTGATTTATACTGTCATATATTAACAGATCAACTCAACGGTTTTGGTGATTCGTTGGATTTAATTAAATTTCACTAAATAATTTAATTTAATGAATATCGCATTGCAGTGATGCGTTCTATGTGTTCCAATGAGCTGTCAATCCGTATAATATCCGTAGATATTTCAAAAGCTTAATTAAGAGCCTGTGCCTTATTGTTGGATTATTTTTCCGTGCCTAGCAGAAGTTTGCGGCGGTAAGCTACGCCTTGTATTTACTTTAAAGTCGACTGTAACTTATATCTACAACTCTTTTGGGGACACCTATTATGAGTAGTTCATTTCTTACGGCTGACATAAGTGATGTAGGCTACAATAATATTTTTATTATAACCCGTGTAGAAGCGTCTGCATCTATTTATAATTATGCTACATTATTTTTGTCAACGTGTATAAGTTACGAATTCATTTATTACTATGATCATCGTAAAATACATGTAAATAAAGTGCTTGACACTTTATTTAAAACATACGTTTAATGTGTAGTATTAGTTATCTGTGAATGAACTTGGTAGTCTATGGAGCTGGCTATCTGTCAGATTGACGTATTAATAAGCATGCGAATTAGGTTATATAAAACACATTGTAATTTGAATATTGAATAATAAAATAGCTTTAAATGTTGTTTCTCTTTTCAGGTTAGTATAGCTTAGTTTTAATTAAGATTAAGGACTGTATTAGTTTTAAAACTTGTTTTTTTGTAACTAAATAAAATGATTCTCTTTTCAGAGCAACCAAATTTAAGTTGGAATTTTATTGTTCATGATAACATCCAAACACTAACACATTATAAAACAACATTTGTACAGCTGGTTACCCGGAATAATGGAGAAATTACGGTTCGAGTTCATGGTCAAAGCCAGTGAAGATGCGAAAACAAATATAATTTGTGTAACGACAATCACGGATTTAGAAGGCCGGATCTATGCAATCCCAGAGAAGTTACAACCTGTAAAATTACATAATGGAATAGTACAAACACAAATCTTTCAAAAAGTAAAGGCCACATTACAAAAACGACATGAGAAACGACAGGTGTGGATATCCATGACCCCAGAGATGATGGCGGTTTATTGTGATGAAGATGGAAATAAACAATTTATGGGTTACCTATTGGAGGAACAAACAAAACCACAAAGTTCTACAACAGGAATTTCAAAAGATTCTCTGGCAATAATCATGGAAAGCTTCGCTGAAATGAAAAAAGATTCATCAAAACCTTTTAATATAGGAAGAATGGTAGAAAAAATGGTTATAGAAAAATTCAATAGCAAAATTACTAATGTGTCCCAGTGGATGACTACCTTTGAAGCGGAATGTGCCCGTATAGGAATAGAAGAAGATGTGAAAAAAATTGAAATTTTTAGGTTATTTATAGAAGACTCTAGTTTAGACTGGTATAGTTCCATGCTTATAAAGCATACAATAAATTCAGAATGGGCAATGTGGAAAAAGACCTTTTGTGAGACATATGCAGATAAGGGTTGGTCACCGATCAGGTATGCAATGTTATTTAAATACAGACAGGGCTCATTACTGGAGTATGCGTTAAAAAAAGAGAGGCTATTATTAGAAATTAATAAGTCCATCGATAAATTCACTCTAATAGATCTGATTGCCACCGGATTACCTAATTTTATTGCAGATAAGATTGATAGGAATAGTTTAAAGGAAACTGAAGACTTATTTAATAATTTAAGAAGTTTAGAGCATATGGTAAACAAAAAAAACATTTGATAAAAAGTTAGGAGCATCCGAAAGTAAATTTAAAGAAAAAAATGTTAAATCATTGGTTAGTCCATGTAAAATATGTGAAAAAGAGAACAAAGGTATACGTTATCACCCTGAATCCCAATGTTGGTTCAAAATAAAAAATAATATTAGGGAAAAAAAAGATCAAATAAGGAGTGTTAATAATTCTGAATTAGAGATAGAATTAAATGAAATTGATCCAAAAAACTAATAGTGCCGCCATTAATTAAAATTAAATTACTAATTAATGATACTTTGGAAATATCAGGAATCTATGATTCAGGATCTAATGTGTCTTTAATAAATTCAAGGCTATTATCTTTAAAAAAAATACCTACTTATGATAAAAATGCAGGTTTAAAAACAATTAATGGCGTTAAAAAATCAATAGGAATGGTAACTTTAAAAATTAAAATTTTCGAAATTGAAAAAGATGTTAATATTTTTGTTATAGATGAAGACAACTTCGATTATGATTTCCTAATAGGATTAGACTGTATACAAAAATTTAATTTAACTCAAAATGAAAATTTAAATATTACCCAAAATGCCCTCAGTAATAATAAAGACTACATAAAAAATAAAAAAATTCCTACCAATTCACTTAGTGATATAATGGGTAAACAATGTATATATATTGATAAAAAAGGTGAGGATATTACAAAGAAATATAAAAAGGAAACTATAATTAATGAATATAAAATAAACTTTAATGAAAATATAATAGTCGATAATTTTGATATGTCAGTAAATAATTTAGATCATCAAAAGAAATTGGTTATTGATAAATTGATTTGTAAATATAATTCAGTCTTTGCTAAAGACAAATATGATGTAGGTACTGTAAAGGGTTATGAAGCCCATATTGATTTGTTGATAGATAAATACTGTTGTAAAAGACCCTATAGGTGCTCTATTGAGGATATGAAAGAAATTGAATATCAAGTATCAAAATTACTACAAAATAATTTGATTGAGGAGTCATATAGCCCTTTTGCCGCTCCGGTAACACTAGCATTTAAAAAAGAAGAAGGGAGGAGATCAAGACTTTGTATAGATTTTCGTGAATTAAATAAAATTGTAGTCCCCCAAGCACAACCATTTCCACTAATAGAGGATCTAATGGTTAAAACAAGGAAATGTAATTTTTTTTCAACATTTGATGTAAACTCAGCATTTTGGTCCATACCTCTTAAAATAGAAGATAGACACAAAACTGCATTTGTTACTCAACAGGCACACTTTCAATGGACTTGTTTACCTTTTGGTTTAAAAACTTCTCCCGCTATTTTTCAAAGAATACTAAGTAGCATTATAAGAAAACATAAACTGTCAAATTTTACAGTCAATTATATTGACGACATTTTAGTATTTTCTGAAACATTCGAAAAACACATTTGCCAATCTCTTGAAGACGCTCGAGCAACGATGGCGGCGCGAAGAGAAACAGGTTTTGAAGATGCCTATCGGGTAAACATTTTTGAATATTAGCAGCAACAATTGTATGCATTCAAACTCACCTTTATTCACCTGCCAAGGATTTCCACTAACATAAAGTGAAATGTTAAAGTTCAAATTACGCTCAAAAAGATGTTTGCATTCAAATGAATGAGGTGAGGTCATCGTATGTCGTCATCGAATGCCCGGATGCTTCTGTCGTCTATCGACGTGACAATAAACTTAACCACAGCTCGCCTTTAGAAAACGTGTCCACTGCAACGGAAATATCGTTCGAATTACAAATGAAAAATAATTTTATAGTGTCTCGTTTATTGTTGTATAACTCAAGCATTTCGTAACACCGAGTCGCTATATATAATTTCTCGCTTCTTAAAAATAATATCTTCTAACATTATTACGAATAAAATTAAATAAATGACGAGTGGCGTAAAATTATGTTTATTTACTTTTTAACATTATTCATTCGAAAATCAACTCACAGACCTTACAATAATATTAACTAGCATCCTTGAAAGACAGCTTTAATCATTTTTATATACAGACCCTCATTTGTAGAGTCGGTTCAGCAGAGGAAAAAGTGTGAAGTTCAAGTATGAACTACAAAACTTGATTATTTTAGTAGCGTTGCCGCACTTGAAAAAAAAATGAAGAGTGCAAATGAAAATTGTGACGAATTAACAAGAGCCCGACTCAGTACTCTTAGCACCCGGCAGTTTCGTTCTACGACCGAAAATAAGCCTTTTAATAGCTCTACCACATCGATCAACTATACCATTTATTTTTTACGTATATTTATCAGATTAAATTAATGTATTTGCAGACAATACTCCGATATTTACCACAATTTACATATGAATTTGAACAAGTCAACAGTTGTGGCGAGTGCTGAATCGCAATTATGGTGACATTTAAATTTTATGTATCAACTGTTTAGTTCTGCTGAATCTTATTAGCATAACATTCCTTCGCGTTTAACTCCGTTGTGATTTATAAACAGGCTTGGAATTATATCTACAGTTATGTATACACATATAAGACTATGACAAGTATCTTAAAAAATCATCACAGTATAAGTTTTAAAATTACAAAAGTAGTAACTTATTGCTTCGTATTGTGTTACACATTGATTTGAATAATTTTCTTCGAATTGTGAATTCCAGTGCTCGGTACTTTTGTTATCTCTCTATTATTGGAGCAACCAATCTGTCCAACCATAACATGTGTAGTTCGAGTGAGTGAGTTTTTATTTTTATTCAGAAAAAATAGTATTGTCTAAAGCAAATAATAGTTATTTATTCTACTGATTTGTTTTAACGCTGTTGCAAAATCACAAAGCTCGTCAAAAATCCGACATGACTGATGAATTTAAAAATAACTGAAGTCATTGATCACCTTATTTAAAATCTATCTTTATTGATCAGTCTGTAAACGAGTTATAACTGTAGAGATACCATATTCGGTTAGATCGAGTTCGTTGTAACTTGTAGAGTCGTTTTTACTGGTCATCAGATTATAGTTATTACCGCCGAAATGATAACTACCTAAACGGTTACAGATTTGAGCAAAATAGTTTTATATTCGCTTAGAATTTTTTGTTACTTTAACTATTAAAATCAAATTTTATCGTTTTAGTATTGTAACAAGCTTATATAATAGTTAAATTAAATATTGGGTTTCCGTCGAGCATTCTGGCTTCATCTGGGATTTGTACAGGTTTGAATGTATAAAATAATTACTGAAAATGTTAAGTAGTACTTAAATACCGCTCGATTCAATTTTTTCTTGTGTCATTAGTAGTTATTTATCTTAAAATAGATATTATGATAATTTCTCAAAAGTCAAATTGTGGAAACGACGGTTGAAATACTCGTAGGTAATAGATATACTAAAAGAAAAAATCGTCGCAAATGAAACTTACTATAAGTAAAAAACGTACCCCTTAAATTTACCCCAAAAGAAACGTATTACTAGGTTATTCTCATATTAAACATTATTTCCTGATGGTTTTACTATAAAAAGACGTTAAGATGTGTGGGGCTTCAGATAATGTTAGTGATATTATTAATATGACGAATGACGTAAATTGCCCCGACTATACGTAACCGCCAGAGCTAAGTCGGAACGTAGTTATTGGATCGTAACTACTAAGGTTTCCACAAGACGAGGTGGTGTAAAACTGTTGTAGATTTATTCCTTATGATCGATACAAGATGGCTGCTCACTTCCTTGTTTGTTCTTGTTATTTGTTGTGTTTATTTTAAACTAGCGGCCTTACCCAGGGTCACATGACTACTTATAACATTGCACCCAGCGTCACCCCTATGTTCACCTCCAAGATGTTCAGATGATGATTGTTCAGAAAGACGATTTAGTGAGGAAAATGTATGAGACTGGGTTAATTTCGCATTAGCAATATAAGTTTTCATTTTAAAGACTGTGTTTCTTATTGCATTCGATATAGCTAGAACAACATGAAAGCCTTACTATTTAATTGAAATATTTATTGATGTTCTAATCGCAATGTAATTCAAAAGCATCGATGACATAAGAAGTATTCGAGAGATGAGTAGATAGGGTTTTATCGAATAAAATTTTAAAGTTCCTAACGGATGCAACCAATAAATAACGCTATGCAAGAAATGTCGCACAAAACTATGAAATATACTGTATACACCACGTTATTCTTTTTTTTATCATATAAAACTTGTGACAATTTATCATTGTGATGCTTTATTTGATAAATAAATTCTTATTCTACTATAATGGTAAAGGAAAACATCGCTAGGATACTTGTGTACATGAAAGGAAAGGAATTTCTCTAGTATGTGAATTCTATGTCAATAGAAGACATGGCCCAGTGATTTCGTTTTGATTTTTTCCTGCTCCGTGCTCACTCCTTTCGAGAATATGCACCATAAATATCTTCTCCTGCATGTACCCAAAGGTGTAAATTATGTGCAACGTGGTCACCCTCCGTTGTGGAAACAGGGCCACCGGTTGGTTTTAGTCGGTATTTTCATCACATGTTATTTTCATACATTCATCTTCCTTTTAACTATCCTCACAGAAATTTGGCTTTTTAAGGGTAATTTATGCATGCTTAATACTAATAATAAGGACATGGTAAGTAATATAGCACTTTTATACTTATTTTTTCTTGACCGATAAGTATGTAATTTTAAACGAACGAACGAATGTGTATTTAAAATATTAAAAAATATAAAACACCCTGCTAAGATTGAAATCTCGGTTTAAAGTTGTACTGATTGAGCTGTCATATTATTTTTCATGCCAAAAACACGACCTTTACGTGAAATTTTATGGAGAGATTAAAATTTTTATATAGCTCTTGTAATTTTTTAAAGAGTTGGGAATCAGAATTTTTTAGAGAATTATTATTATTTGGAGTATTTCTTTTGCAGGTATGTTCTTGAGGCATGATACTTCCTTCAAAATAATTATTAAATAATAATGTAAGTATGTAACTTATTATTATGTTTTCGTGATAAAATGAAGAGACTTGTATTACAGTGTACAGACATTGTAGTTCATTACAGCTGAACAATATGCCTTTATGTACATATATACGAGTATGTCTTTGCGTGACATGACTCGGATAAAAAAGCGGTAGGTAAGAAATCTCATATAATTTCGATTTAAAGTTGTTTTTAATTAAAGTAACGGTTTTAAAAATCCAAACGAAATAAGGTGTTTAAAGAATAGATTTATTTCCATAAAAGTATAGCGTCGAGATTATTTCCCATTTTACATTTTTATTCAACGGTTTCCTGTCTAATGTGTCCTTTTTAAGCAATTTTTTTTACTGAAAAGATGTAATTAACGTACGTCAACATAAATCTATCAGAATTCAGAAACACAATATAAAAAGGGCAAACGGGTATAGACGAGGTACGCCAACTCGGTCATCTGTTCCCGGCAGCGTGGCGTGGCGCGGCGCGGCGTGGCGGTTCGACTCAGTGAAATTTCGAAGGCAAGCGTAATTACTCTATTAATTTCATTGGAGCGGCGTAGTGCGGTTTAGTTCGCGTTCATTACATTGCATAACCGGTTATTACCTTGCTCTTGTTTGCAGCCACTGTTCTCACAGTTTTACAACATACGAGCAAAAGAAAAACCACTGTGAGAAATTTAGCTTTATGTGGGTTTAAACATATGGCTTGGTGCGTTCGCGTGTGTAATTGTCCAACGGTTGCACTGAATAATTCAATATGTTACTGCACTTGAATGTTGATAATTATCTGCACTCGAATGTGTGAGTGAGGTGCGCCGTGAATTGAACTTGTATAAATCATTGCGCTGCTTGTCACGTCGTCGAAACGGATCGCGGCTTTAACTTGGTGGTTTTCGTAATTCTGTGTTATTATTTATTTGTTCTACTATTTTATACAATTTGTCTTAAAAATGACACTAATATAGCATTTATTACCATATGTTTAGGGCCAAACTTAAATATATTTTCGCCATTTAGATAAGAAACCGCGATTGTTCTATACGTAAATGTTGGCGCGCACCTACGTTTAAACAAATTGAAGAATATGAATGTAACATTCGAAACAAAACGCAGGTGAGGATGACGTGCGTCGCCAACTCGAAACTTAAACGAAAATTTTCAACAAAATTAATTATTTGTTTGGAAATTGCGGCAGTCTGCCCGCCAGCGCGGCGGCGAACCAACCGTTTCCCCGCTGCTGACAACCTAATTGTTTAAGGAAACAGCTTTCAATTATACCTCGAACTCTCCGTGTACTTATTTAAATAGAGAAACCTACGGCTAACCTAAATTGCCGAATTGTAGTACAACTCCTGAAAGGGCACGAAATAACGCGCGGCTGCGGTTAGGCCCTTTCTGCACCGACGTCGCCTTTCAAAATGTCACATTAAACTGCTATTAAATTAAACTCGTTTATTTATATTGCCGGGGGCCGGGCCCGGGATGTGTTGCGTGTCTTCGTATAATAAGTTTTTCTTGTTACATGTCTGCGTTTATAAGCAACATTTTTGTGGGGAATTCGTTGTGCGTCGATTTATTTATAACTTGTCAAGAGTACAACCTATTTGAATTTGTAAAGTTGCTACGATTCGTTTATGAAATTCCTATCAACGATATTTGTGTTAAATCAACTAAATATGTACTTATTTTTATTACAAATTATTAGGTACTAGTGATAAATATATTGCAGAATAATAGACCAGAAACGCAATTGTCAGCAAAAGGTCATTAAGAATAATTTTGGAGTATGTAAATTTTAAGAGATGTACATATTATTAAAGTAAGAATTTTAGGTCAGAAATAATGTTACTACTGTTTTTCTCTGAGTCAGACCATGAATGCGTGCCGTACAGCATTCGCTTGCTGTTAAAATGTGTTACGCCTGTATCCTTAGAAAATGAGAAGGAGAACTTCATTTTTTTTATTTTTCATTTCTATGATAGAACTAGTTTAGCTAGCCGTCCACCGTGACGTAAGTTCTAACCCTTTTAAATTTTAATGGACGTCTGTCTGATATTGTCTATTAGTGCAGCGTATATCAGTTAAAATTTAGGTATTTAAGTAGAAGAAGTGTGACAGGTGTGCTTACCAATTTATCTACGTACCTATCCTTGCAGATAAAATCTTATTTTCAGCATTAAAATCATTAAAAATGAATAAATTTAAAATTTATTAAAAAGGGTAAAATGAATCATGATGTTGAGATAATGTCAACATTTTATTATGAGTATTTTTGGCATTAATAAACAAGTTCATAATAGACCAGAACTATGCAAGAACCCTATTAAACATAATATTCTGTAGGAGAGACAGTTTCAGAAACCGTTGTTTTCAAACCAGCAAAACGAGAATTAATCGCCAAAATTATGTCTATTGACAATACACAGTGAATTGGGGCTCGTGCGATTTTGTATCGTAGGTAATTGTTATTTCACATAAAAACTTTTGGTCTACAGTCCGTCGCGCTATTGTAATAGCTGTTAAATAAATTGAGATAAATACCCGCAAACATTTCCCGTGATGTTTTGTACATTTTAAAAGCTAAAAATATTTATTTTCCAACAAATCCAGCGCCGCGGGTTTTTGCGGAATTGGTTTGAAGCGTAATATCGAGTCATTTACATAATGCACGTATTAAAATTGAAAGCGCATTTAATGGAAATTTAAGTGAGTTTGGTGCTGCCGATGTGACAACGACCGTCATACGCGTTTCATTAGTGATTTATACTGTCATATATTAACAGATCAACTCAACGGTTTTGGTGATTCGTTGGATTTAATTAAATTTCACTAAATAATTTAATTTAATGAATATCGCATTGCAGTGATGCGTTCTATGTGTTCCAATGAGCTGTCAATCCGTATAATATCCGTAGATATTTCAAAAGCTTAATTAAGAGCCTGTGCCTTATTGTTGGATTATTTTTCCGTGCCTAGCAGAAGTTTGCGGCGGTAAGCTACGCCTTGTATTTACTTTAAAGTCGACTGTAACTTATATCTACAACTCTTTTGGGGACACCTATTATGAGTAGTTCATTTCTTACGGCTGACATAAGTGATGTAGGCTACAATAATATTTTTATTATAACCCGTGTAGAAGCGTCTGCATCTATTTATAATTATGCTACATTATTTTTGTCAACGTGTATAAGTTACGAATTCATTTATTACTATGATCATCGTAAAATACATGTAAATAAAGTGCTTGACACTTTATTTAAAACATACGTTTAATGTGTAGTATTAGTTATCTGTGAATGAACTTGGTAGTCTATGGAGCTGGCTATCTGTCAGATTGACGTATTAATAAGCATGCGAATTAGGTTATATAAAACACATTGTAATTTGAATATTGAATAATAAAATAGCTTTAAATGTTGTTTCTCTTTTCAGGTTAGTATAGCTTAGTTTTAATTAAGATTAAGGACTGTATTAGTTTTAAAACTTGTTTTTTTGTAACTAAATAAAATGATTCTCTTTTCAGAGCAACCAAATTTAAGTTGGAATTTTATTGTTCATGATAACATCCAAACACTAACACATTATAAAACAACATTTGTACAGCTGGTTACCCGGAATAATGGAGAAATTACGGTTCGAGTTCATGGTCAAAGCCAGTGAAGATGCGAAAACAAATATAATTTGTGTAACGACAATCACGGATTTAGAAGGCCGGATCTATGCAATCCCAGAGAAGTTACAACCTGTAAAATTACATAATGGAATAGTACAAACACAAATCTTTCAAAAAGTAAAGGCCACATTACAAAAACGACATGAGAAACGACAGGTGTGGATATCCATGACCCCAGAGATGATGGCGGTTTATTGTGATGAAGATGGAAATAAACAATTTATGGGTTACCTATTGGAGGAACAAACAAAACCACAAAGTTCTACAACAGGAATTTCAAAAGATTCTCTGGCAATAATCATGGAAAGCTTCGCTGAAATGAAAAAAGATTCATCAAAACCTTTTAATATAGGAAGAATGGTAGAAAAAATGGTTATAGAAAAATTCAATAGCAAAATTACTAATGTGTCCCAGTGGATGACTACCTTTGAAGCGGAATGTGCCCGTATAGGAATAGAAGAAGATGTGAAAAAAATTGAAATTTTTAGGTTATTTATAGAAGACTCTAGTTTAGACTGGTATAGTTCCATGCTTATAAAGCATACAATAAATTCAGAATGGGCAATGTGGAAAAAGACCTTTTGTGAGACATATGCAGATAAGGGTTGGTCACCGATCAGGTATGCAATGTTATTTAAATACAGACAGGGCTCATTACTGGAGTATGCGTTAAAAAAAGAGAGGCTATTATTAGAAATTAATAAGTCCATCGATAAATTCACTCTAATAGATCTGATTGCCACCGGATTACCTAATTTATTGCAGATAAGATTGATAGGAATAGTTTAAAGGAAACTGAAGACTTATTTAATAATTTAAGAAGTTTAGAGCATATGGTAAACAAAAAAACATTTGATAAAAAGTTAGGAGCATCCGAAAGTAAATTTAAAGAAAAAAATGTTAAATCATTGGTTAGTCCATGTAAAATATGTGAAAAAGAGAACAAAGGTATACGTTATCACCCTGAATCCCAATGTTGGTTCAAAATAAAAAATAATATTAGGGAAAAAAAAGATCAAATAAGGAGTGTTAATAATTCTGAATTAGAGATAGAATTAAATGAAATTGATCCAAAAAACTAATAGTGCCGCCATTAATTAAAATTAAATTACTAATTAATGATACTTTGGAAATATCAGGAATCTATGATTCAGGATCTAATGTGTCTTTAATAAATTCAAGGCTATTATCTTTAAAAAAAATACCTACTTATGATAAAAATGCAGGTTTAAAAACAATTAATGGCGTTAAAAAATCAATAGGAATGGTAACTTTAAAAATTAAAATTTTCGAAATTGAAAAAGATGTTAATATTTTTGTTATAGATGAAGACAACTTCGATTATGATTTCCTAATAGGATTAGACTGTATACAAAAATTTAATTTAACTCAAAATGAAAATTTAAATATTACCCAAAATGCCCTCAGTAATAATAAAGACTACATAAAAAATAAAAAAATTCCTACCAATTCACTTAGTGATATAATGGGTAAACAATGTATATATATTGATAAAAAAGGTGAGGATATTACAAAGAAATATAAAAAGGAAACTATAATTAATGAATATAAAATAAACTTTAATGAAAATATAATTCAGTCTTTGCTAAAGACAAATATGATGTAGGTACTGTAAAGGGTTATGAAGCCCATATTGATTTGTTGATAGATAAATACTGTTGTAAAAGACCCTATAGGTGCTCTATTGAGGATATGAAAGAAATTGAATATCAAGTATCAAAATTACTACAAAATAATTTGATTGAGGAGTCATATAGCCCTTTTGCCGCTCCGGTAACACTAGCATTTAAAAAAGAAGAAGGGAGGAGATCAAGACTTTGTATAGATTTTCGTGAATTAAATAAAATTGTAGTCCCCCAAGCACAACCATTTCCACTAATAGAGGATCTAATGGTTAAAACAAGGAAATGTAATTTTTTTTCAACATTTGATGTAAACTCAGCATTTTGGTCCATACCTCTTAAAATAGAAGATAGACACAAAACTGCATTTGTTACTCAACAGGCACACTTTCAATGGACTTGTTTACCTTTTGGTTTAAAAACTTCTCCCGCTATTTTTCAAAGAATACTAAGTAGCATTATAAGAAAACATAAACTGTCAAATTTTACAGTCAATTATATTGACGACATTTTAGTATTTTCTGAAACATTCGAAAAACACATTGAGCACTTATCTTTGTTACTGGAAGCAATTTTAAAAGAGGGTTTTAAACTAAAAATCACAAAATGTAAGTTTGCACAAGACTCTGTAAAATATCTAGGGCATATAATAAAAAACAATACGGTCTCTCCATTAAAAGATAATTTGATAGCCATAAAAGAATTCCCAATTCCAAAAACACAAAAAAATGTCCGACAATTTTTAGGAAAAATTAATTTCTATGGAAAGTATGTGCCAAATATATCAATTATACTGGATCCTTTACATAATTTACTAAGAAAAGATGAGAAATTCATTTGGTCAGATAAATGTCAAGAATCTTTTGATACCATAAAGAAACTACTTTGCTCAAAACCTATTCTAGCTATCTTTGATCCAGACTTGCCAATACTAATATATACAGATGCTAGCATACAAGGTATAGGTGCAATTTTAAAACAAATTCAACCAAACGGTGACGAAAAGCCTTGCGCATATTTTTCCAAAAAGTTAAATGAGTCCCAAAAAAAGAAAAAAGCCATATATATTGAGTGTTTGGCAATAAAAGAGGCGGTAAAATACTGGCAACACTGGCTTATAGGAAAAACATTCACGATTTTTTCAGACCATAAACCTTTAGAAAAGATGAATATTAAAGCAAGAACTGACGAAGAACTAGGAGATTTAACGTATTATTTGTCACAGTTCGATTTCAAAATAATATATTCTCCGGGCAAATATAATATAGAGGCAGATACTTTAAGCAGAAACCCTGTGCTAGAATCCTATGAAAATGTAGATAGCAGTTTAAAAGTAGTAAATTTTGTTAAATTAGAAGACATACGAAATGATCAAAATAAAAATGAAGATATAAAACAAAATATAACCAAATTTATTTTGAAGGATAATATATATTATAAAAAGATAGGAAAAAATAGAAAAATTGTACTAACTGAGGAGTTTAGTAAAAATATTATTAAACATGTACATCACTACTACTGTCACATAGGAAGACAACAAATGGAAAACAAGATTAAACCCTTTTATCAAGCTAAAAATCTATTAAACAATATAAGAAAAATTTGTGATAACTGTGATGTCTGTATAAAAAATAAATCTAGACGAAAATACAAGTTTGGACTAATGTCTCATTTAGGTCCCGCTACCTATCCGTTCGAAATAGTGTCTATAGACACTATAGGCGGATTTGGTGGTAGTCGTTCAACCAAAACATATTTACATCTTCTAGTAGATCACTTCACCCGTTACGCCTATATTTTGACATCCAAAACCCAGGTTGCGAATGATTTTATAAAACTTGTCCAAAAAGTAACAACACAAGATTATAAAATTAACTTAATTCTATCAGATCAATATCCAGGCATAAATTCGAAGGATTTCAAATTTTTTTTAGAAAAAGAAGATATACCTATAGTTTTCACTGCAGTAAATGCGCCATTTTCAAATGGGTTGAACGAAAGGTTAAACCAAACGTTGGTAAATAAAATTCGTTGCAAGATTAATGAAAGGCGGGACAAAATTGCTTGGACAACTATTGCTCACGAATGTACACAAAAATATAACGAAACTGAGCATAGTGTAACAAGGTTCTCTCCAATATATTTATTGGAGGGAAAAAATGTTGACATTCTACCAGATGAACTGAAACAAAATATAACACATAATCATCTATTGCGAGACCGAAAAATTGCTTTAGAAAATAGTATAAAATCCCACAATTATAATAAACAAAGATTTGATAAAAACAGAAAACATTATGAACTAAAAGTGGGAGACTCTGTATATGTTGAAAACGGAAACCGGTTAAACCGAAAAAAACTAGATGAATTGAAAATAGGACCTTATAAAATTGTAGACAAAATATCAAATTCCATTTACAAAGTAAACACGGGTCATAAAAAGTCAGAGTCGAATATGTTCCATATCACAAAACTTATTCCAGTAGTAGAGTAAAACAGTAAATCTTTGTGTAAAAAAAAAAAAAAAAAAAAAAAAAAAAGTGGGGGAGGGGAGATGTAAATAAAGTGCTTGACACTTTATTTAAAACATACGTTTAATGTGTAGTATTAGTTATCTGTGAATGAACTTGGTAGTCTATGGAGCTGGCTATCTGTCAGATTGACGTATTAATAAGCATGCGAATTAGGTTATATAAAACACATTGTAATTTGAATATTGAATAATAAAATAGCTTTAAATGTTGTTTCTCTTTTCAGGTTAGTATAGCTTAGTTTTAATTAAGATTAAGGACTGTATTAGTTTTAAAACTTGTTTTTTTGTAACTAAATAAAATGATTCTCTTTTCAGAGCAACCAAATTTAAGTTGGAATTTTATTGTTCATGATAACATCCAAACACTAACACATTATATACATAATATACATATTGAAACATCGAAACTAAACAAAAATCATTAATCCTGGTATTTCGAATCATTTTAAAAACTACCACAAAATAAATAAAAACATTCATAACGTAATGTTCACTTTACAAACACAGCCGACTTGTGGTTATGACAAATAGTGTCTTTAACCGGACATTTACATCTCAGAGGTCACTGGCACGCCCATAGCTTTTTCACATTCAAATTTTCGTTTCTAGAAAAGAGGTTAAAATCAGTTAGGCCCCATGTTTTTATGGTTGCCCAAATACACGTGGGTGGAAGTGGGTTAACGATCTGTGATTCAGCCTCCGCCGCGGCAGGACGATGCTCTCAGAGATCCTCCTTTGATGTCGTCTTATTATGCCTGTGCTCGGGCCAGTCGCGTACGCCAGTAATTAAGATCATTCCGCTAGACTGGGCCGTCGTAAGGTTGTGTCATGGCAGGAATAGACAAGTTTCTTTTTTATTTTCACTATGTGCATTCGGCCAGTATCAAATTGTATTAATGAACTCTTTTAAAAAGTTATAAGAACAAGATTTAAAGTTTTCTATGTTTAAATATTTTCTCATTAGTATGGTTTAACATACGGTTCAGTTGTTACTTAATTCAAAATAACACAGATACTAATTTTATTTCGCGTCTATGACTGAACTCAAAAATTAAAACACGCAGATAACGTTCAAAACGTAGTAGGGGAGATGGGGAATTGGAGCCTACTAAGGAAAAAGGTTAATAAAAGTCAAATTTATGGATACTTTAGGAACTTTTTATTACAAACTAAATCTTTACTTATTTGACTATCATTTAATCACAGTGTTAAAGTTACATTATTAGACATTTAGCCACAGATAAACTTTAAAGAAAAAAAAACAGAATCGCTCTCATTACCCGACTTTGCGGGAAATGAGAGCCTATAAATTCCCATATGTGTAATGGGAGCTACTTAATTATTAAAACAGCCTCAAAAAATTCTGTCAGTCTAAAATCTCACTTATTCATATGAATTTTAATATAAACGTAAAAAAAAACAAGCAAGCAACCAAGTTCCCTTTTCCTTGGTATTTTGGCATCAGAGCCATATAAGCTCTGATTACCCGACTACCACCATTTTGAAATAAAATAAAATGATATACTGAATCTAGCTTGTAACGATATTATACGCACAGATACTCAAAATTTATAAGATTAGCTATAAAATAGAACAGGTTGGATTTTAACAAACGCATAACTTCACACATCCCTGGCCGATGAAATTTCTTATTTTTTATAAGCGCGGACCAAAAAATCGAAAAACATTCGTGGTCACAGAACACGTGGCACTGGCGAGTATAGCGCCACAGGGAGACACGATCGCAGCGTGCCGAAGGGGCCCAAGTGGCAACCGAGTGAATATGAGTTGTAGTTTTGGCTCTAGTCGCACCGCTCCCATTACCCTCTGTTTCCCTAAGTCCGGATATTTGACCTAATATCAGATATTTGTTGAAGGACAAGCTTTTTGAAAGCTATCACTACGTCTATAAAATATTTAATGAATTCAATGTCAAATACATCATCTACTCCTATAGATACCTACAGAATCAGTTACGGAATACGAAAAAAACCATTAATTTATGTTTGTTGTTTCTCTGGCGAAAATGAAAAAAAAGTGTAGCAGAAAAATACACGAGATATATTTTCTTATTTTTTTTTATTAAATTTCTTACTACAGTGCTCGGCACTCAAACATCTCTAAAGTTGTAAGACGGCGCAGACTAATAACACCTGACAGCCAGCTCAGAGCAATTACGTCATGCGATTAAAACTTTAATCTGGTGTTAACATTATCTTTTACGATGCATCCGCCGCGCGGCCCATATCACTACACCTCACAATATTACCAAGTTTTCATATCAGATTAACTATTACAGTTGTTACATCCGCCCCGAGCTCGGAACTTTATATCTAGGTGTTGTGTGTTTAGAACAATTAATCCTATGCCCAAGTTTGGTTTCACTCATTTGTACAATCGAGTTATTCTATGTATCTGTTAAATTTATATGTGTTCCCCAGCTGGGAGGATACTTGTATTTAGGTTAGGTCAAATACAATTGATCCTATTGGGAGGTTATTATTGTTGGAAGTTAAATTTCTAGAGATAACGGCTTATATATGTATTGTTGATGGGAGGTTGTCTTATAAGCAATAATTATAATGTTACAAAAATACTCGGCTTTATTAACCTGTTCACCGCCGGGTAACTAAGTCAATGTATTAATGAAATAATTTTTGTACATTTAACTTACTTTTTGCGAGTATAAATGATACGAGTATAAGTATTACTGAACATATTTAAAGGTATTTTTAAAGAATTGTCTTTTTTTGTTGTCTTAAAATGTATTTTATTTCGGTCACCAATCCTATTGTTAATCAAAGTTAAAATCATTGTTTTTAACATTTTTATAAAGCCAAAGACGTTCCACATACCTACCACGGCTACCTAGCCTGTGCCTAACTTCTGCCTATACTGACAAAGAGTGTCAACATTCCTTAATATACGTATTACCCAAATTATTCCAGCAATTAAATATCTCAATGATGGTCTTCGCCCGAAGACGCTGCTTGCAACTTAGTTTCAAAGCCTTAATTAATTAATTGATGTTTATTCTCTTTCAAATTAAATTTACAAACCATTTGAAATTTAATTAAAGTGACAATAATTGGCGAGATTGCTGCGAAATTTCAACAAGAGAAGTATTTTATTGACGGCTTTTTAATTTTAACGGAATTAAAAAGTGTCTAATTGGAGTCGTACTTGTAACTTCTTCTAAAGGACAGTATAAAAGGGCAGTTTAATTAGTTTAAGTTGTTGTCGTCCCTTGTAAATGCTAAGAGTTCATGCCCTGTTGCGAAAAAAGAATGTATATATGTACTTTACCTAGAAATTTCTATGTTTATTAAATAATTAACATTTTAAATAAGTGATGGCTTAGTTTTTTTAGACCTGCGAGCTATCAAGATACTATCTCTTGTCGGGGGGTTTGAATCCAAGGCACTTGATATTCGGGAGTTATTTGTCTCTTAATGAGTTATATTATCAAAGATTTTTAGGTAACCGGCATACCATAGTAGTTTTCCACTATAAATTACGTAAAACATGACTAGGTATGAGAAGTTCACGTAAAGATACTCGACCATCGCCGTGAAGCTTCTTAAGAGGCATGTAGTCGAATACGGTAGAAGAGATTATTTTATTGCCAACATAAGCATAATATATGGTTTTCTTCAATACCTAACTGATTGTAGACAAAAAGGTAAAATTCTACAATCAGTCATACGTCGCCTTTATGTCAGGCGTAATTTAACCATTGGCTATTTTAATGCTGATTAAGATTGGAAAAACAAAACGAACGCATTGAAAACAACTTCTTCCAATAAATGTTAACAAACTCTGCCTGCCAGTTTTACCTGAATCTGTTAAATCAATTTCGACAGTGTTTTTGTGTCGTTAAAAAAAACGTTCGTTTGTTTGCGTCACGGCGGCCGAATTGTTTATTCAGCGGACAATCGAATTTCACCCTTTGATCAATGTTGCACGCGTTGTTTTATCAAAGTACTGCCTGTTCGGAAAGGGTGACATAGTCTGCTTCCCTTTATTTAATATTTATATATTCAGCTATGCTTATTGTAACAATTTGGAGACAGAATCATAGCACAAAATGCTTAACTGAATTTATAATTCACTGGACATGTTGATTCAACAATTTTATATACTTACTATTATGAATTTACAATGAATTATATATGTAAAGTATATATTATGACGGGTATTCTCTCATAAATTGGCATGTGTACATTGTGTTCATGCACCAGTTTTTTGAATACAGCTTCTGATGCCGTATGTCGAGTATATTTTGAGATGTCCTGTTGCTACGGTGAATTTGTTAATGAAAACCCAGTACTACTATGTTCTATCAACGAGCAAGCTTAGAACATTATAGAATTAAGAATACACTTGAATACAAAAACCATATTTTTTTCTCGATTTTACCTATAAATTTTGTCGAAGTTAAGGTTGCGAAGTAACTAGCAATTTCAATATTAGCCAGTGATTTAAAACGACAAAAAGCCTACACATAAGATGATTCATTTTTATCTCATTCTTTGTTTGTGTTGTTTTGATTTATTACCCAAACTTTCGTCTTGACGCTTATCTCTTGTAATCAGTAATACATGACGGTTAGAGTGCCGTTAAATAAATGCTACTATTTACAGAGAGCTTTGCCACAGTTGCTAAATTAATTTTATAACTGTTATGAATTTTCATATTATTTACATATAATATTACTGTACTTGTAGTGTCATTAACTGTTTTAAGCAGACGATGTATTAACGTTACGTACGGTGAAAGTTAGCGTCAGTCGTATCTATAAGGAGTTAAAGTCGTCATAGTGATTAGTCACCTAAGCGAATATGTCGCCTCTCGAGATCTGATTGTGTTCATCTGGTCCCGAATAGTTAATCATAATTGGTTGATTGGTGCGCGATAATATTTTGTTAAAAGCCAATACGTTATCGCATTATCAGGTATTTGTGCTAGCATTTACAGTCTATTTTACAAGAAAACTGGCGTAATTCATGACGTAATTCCACTATTATCGGGTATTTCGCAGGCTGTCTCACGTGGATTGAATATCAAACTGTTTGGTTTTATTATTTGCAAAGTGACCGCAAGTCCTAGTTCTCAGTGCGGTCGCGTGCATGCACAATAGGCTCACGTATTTGTTCATCTGAATAGATCATTTTGCTCTAGTTTGTCGCATTGTGCCGCCGGCGTTTTCGTGCGCCTATTTTTTTTTTAGTTTACGTCAGTGGATTTAATTTTGTTAGCTGTTCCTGCTGAATTTATAGCGGATAATTTGATAGGAAATATTGGCGGAACGCGAACAATTTATTCTATGTGAAAAACCGCTATGGTAACTTAAAAATACATTATATATCGCGTTACCAAAATTAGTTCGTAAAAATATGGTTGTTTACAGGTTAGCATAATTGTGCCAAATGTTTTTTTTTGTTATTTTCCTATTAGCCCCAACCGATAATTTAAATTTCTTTCAGTTTGATATGTGTGCTTAGATAGACTTTATAACGCTATATTATTCCCTTCGGACGAGTGTGCGCACAGAAACGATTACTCGCTTAAAGATATAGATATGTTTTAATATTTCACTTTATTGCTATAATATGATGATAGTGTAGACAATCAATTCAATGTTTTCAATGCTCTCATGCTCAACGAGTATCAGCGTGGAGTTGGCGCAACAAGTTTTAAATATGCAAATTTAAAAAGATGACGGAGCGAATTATAATGTTGCAGACATCTTCAATATGCTTTCCACTATCCTTAGGGTTTTTACCCTTATGTATAAAGTATTCATTAGTGTCCACAAAAAACTAGAGAACATAAAAAGAAACATATGTATTTTCATTTTTGAAAAAAAAAAATGTTTCACAACGAGCATTTCTGGAAATTTATTTTCGAATCATACAATCTACTGCTGTATTACCTGTGCTGGTAGGCGACCCTAACAAACTCCTCTTCTAAAAGAAATCTTGCAAATATCAATATATTTGCTCTTGGATTTGAGTTTTGTATTGGTATTTATAGATAGCGATCACAGACAACCTAACCTATAGACGACGCATTACTGGGGACATGCTTTCGCCGACGTTATGCACTGACACAACATAACCGCCGGCCCCGCCCCTTAACGTGACTCATTCCGCCGCCGAGTGTCGCAGTGACATATTGTCCCTGTTTTAAAAATAATTAACTGTCATAATGCTGTATTGTTTAGTGAAATTTTATGGAAAGAGCAGCACAACATCTAGTCTTGCAAAAGATGGTATTACATTTCACAGGTAAGTTATTATTCTTTCATTAATCACTAAAATAACTATACTAAAAATAAAATATGAAAAATTCTCGCGTTTAAGTCGTATTTGCATCTCTTTCTTTCTTATTTGAATTCATATAACATTATCTCGCTCTCTCTTTGACACGCAGACTAGTAATGAGACACAATATAATTATTGTTTTATCGACAAATAATATTGAGATCGATATTTTTATAGACTGTATATCGTTGTTTGTCTGTTGTTCAAAAGGTTTCCCAAGTGCCCTGAAGTGAAAAAAAAAAATGGATTGACGCTACCAAACGAGATGATAATTGGTTTCCTGGAAAAAATCACGTTATTTGGTCGCGACATTTTACTGGGGATTGTTTCCGAATTGTTGGTAGATCTCGACGTTCTATTTGAAACCGCAGTACCTACACAAATGTTACCATGTTTGGTATGTGATAGATTTTTTTTAATGGTGTAAGTTATAATTTTATTTAATAAAATAAATTACGGAATGTTTAATATTTATTTAGGTGAATTATCAAAATTATTGAATTAATAATGAATTATCTCTTAGGGAGCTTCCCTTGACAAAATTTAAGAAATCAATTAAAGATAAGCTTTATAAAAAAGCATACTATAACATTTCAGAGTTTATTGAAGATAATAAGCCTTGGGAGTAAGTAAATTGATCGGAGTTTTGTTTTGTTGCTACAGTTTGTATCATTATGACATTTATAATGTAAAATTGAAATAATGTTATGAAAAAAACATATATTGCGATTTTTTAAAGAAAAAATGACATGTCGTGTTGCTGAGAGAGTTTCTTGCCGTTTCTTCTCCACAGCGATAACACGTTGCGAAGCGGCAATAGTTTAAAAAAAGTGTAAAATTGACGATTCAAAAGAACTTGTAAAAGTCTATTTGAATAAAGATAATTTGACTTTGACTTTGATGATTGTTTAACTTATAAGTATTATTAAAAATTTATATGAAAATTAATATGTTTTTTATTTTTCCTTTATACTATAAACTTCGTAGATTATCGATAATTATTAGTTTATCCCATCTCTAGTGCGCACTAGAATGTTATCAGTGTCTTGAAGCGTCCAATGAAAACTAGCCGACTGCCCCCGTACCCCGCCACGATTTAGCGATTTTGTTTTCATATTAAAATTAATAGAAGCGGAGTCTATAGGTTAGGTTGTCTGTGATAGCGATAAATATCATAAAGTTCGGGCAAATAATTTTAAAAAGGTGCTGAATCTGCACGATGAATTGATTCGCATGTTTAAGCCCTCAATTTTAAATTCCGCAGAATATTTAAAACGATTTAATATTTTTTTCTCGCGATCAGTCGCTTTTCGACATCGACGAGTTTTATATTTTTTACATTTCGCCAGGTAAAGTTGTGTTTTATTGGCTCATAAATGATTCGGTTTTAAGCGCTCCCCGCAAATAGTCTGCCAATATCCGTGCAGTGTCCGCGTACATTTTTATTTTATTAATTCCCTTTGAGTGGTGCGGGAGAGGGGGGTGCGGGCGCGGATGCGATGTGCGTGGATTGTAAATGTATGTAAATAAAGATTATTAAATAATTTTATTGAGCCGCGCTCCAACAGTAAATGAACTTATTGAATTGTTTGCGTCGTGACAATGCGCTTTGATGAGAGCTGTACCCCGCACTCGCCTTTATAAACCTGCTATTGAAACAAGATCCGCTTTTTATTGGAAATTCATATCTTCAGCATTTTAACAAGTGCCAGTATCTCTTGCTATAGCATATCAATCATATAAATTAAAAGTATTAGGTTAATTCTATTTATAACATTAATTTCCAGTGGTTATTTTGTTGTCCTAACTTTTATTAAGATGAATGTAAAAAGGTTTTGGTTATTCTTATTAATATTATTAAATGTTGTTGAATCAATTATTGGCCAAAAATAATTAACAGCCGAAAAGTAATGATGTAAAGTTGCGCAATAAATCAAATGGAGTGGGTGTGCGGTGCACGCTACAGGCCGACTCGGGCGCGCTCATTGCGCGTCCTTATAAAGACCTGCCAATATAACCCGCTCCACTCAATTTATTCCTTCTATCGGATTTCCTTTACGGACTACGGAGTTGGCTTGAATATTTATGAAGCTAACTTTTGTTACTTTAAAGCAATGCCAACTTGGACCAGGAATGATAATGGGAAAAATAATTACGTAACAATCGGCAGATAGTGGTACGATTGGTCGGTTTTTATAATTTATGCCAGACCGGTTTGTACCAAGGTAGGCCGTTTGATAATGTGAATGGCATGCCAGGTATTTACGTTTGAAATCCCACATGCCACCATAAACTTGTTTACATGTGTAAGTGTTAAATAATTCTTACATCGATCATAAATCGTGACCGGAAGATACTGATAAAAAAATCGACCATCACTCACTATTTTAGTCGATTACTACACGTCGGCCTTTCATAAAATCATTCGTTATTAGCAAGCAGTTGTAACGTTGGCACTTAAGCCCATCTAGGCCACTGGACTTTATGCCTTGTACTGATAGAATTGCTACTTATTCGATTATGTTTCTAGTGGATCGTTTAAATCGTCGTTATGTTGCCATTAGTTAGTAATCAACCTGGTTTGCTTTCTACATTTAAATATGTGTAAATTATTAGCTGTAATTTTATGTGATTATAAAATACCTTCTTACGGTGGTACTGCAATATGGGTAACTTACTTATTGGTATTTAATTTGTTTTATGGTTATGTAGTTAAACGGTTCTTTAATTATTATTATTGAATTCACTTTTACCGATGTACCTAATATTAAAAATTGAGTTAGAGACTTGGTAACCGTATATATTTCAAACTAAAATGATACTAGCAAAATTTGTAGTGATGCTATTACAATAGTCATTAATAGGCTCGTTGTGATTGTTATTATCGATACTTCTTGATGTCTGGGCGTAATAATGTCGCTCCAATGTCAAGATGTCACGTTCACAAGTTGCCAAACATGACTGTGATGGCACCCTTGACATTATGTCGGCGGGCTCGGCTCTAGCATCCGTGTCAATGTAATGCAGCCGTTGGCTCTTATTTACACTGGAGTGTTTAGAGTGTACGTGTTAGGAAACCGATAGCGCAAACTGTTCTAATTAGGGGTCAGCGGCGCCGTGTCTCGTTGTTAAACGTTTTATACAAATGCACTTGAGTTAACTATTATTCTTGAAAACATAAATTAAATATTTATGCAATATGATGTCAGCTGGTTTTCAAATTGTGTAAACTTGTTTTGATACAGAATTTTGTAATCTTGTGTCTCACATTGCCAATATGCTCGCGGTCAATTTGCTTTAGGTAATTATTTTCGTTTTTTTTTATAGGACAAGTTGTTTCGTATGGACATGTGCATATATTCGTTTTGTCTTTTGCGCCAGTCATTGTCTTTGCATCATTGTTTCCAAATATTTAAGGTACTTGTTTATGTATACACAAAACCTTTACTAAAAATATTCGTATCTCTCTTGTACTCTCATTTGCAATTATAAAGATAAATTCACTATAAGGTTTTCTTGCAAGGTACTGTTCTTTATACCTTTTTATACTCGTGTACGAACGCAGTATTACCATCTTGATATTAACCCGACATTGGTATAAACATTTCTGCTTTTATTTATCTACATTTTACATTCCTAACGCGATACTTTCTGACTTCATTCAACTTAATCGCTTATTTTGGCAAAAGTCGTGAAAGGATTTTTAACAACAAACGCTGTATTTGATAATCATTGAAGATAGGCATAGAGATGGTGTGAGAAAGGGAACTGTTGGTCTTAATAGATTTCCGACTGATCGCACTGACTGTAATAGTCGAAGCTATGATCAATATTGGTGTGAGTCCTAGTGATGCTGGCTTGTGCCACAGATTATAAAAAGCCGATCGTTGGTACAAACAAACAAAACATTTTATTCTATGAGATCATTTCAGTGTTGTTGCTAATGTATTTATGTGAACGTACCTGATCCGAGAATTTTGATATCCACTTAAGCTCTAAAGTGGATGTCAAGCTGTGCCCGTGTGGGACGTTTAATGGGTTATATTAAAGCGGATTCCACCCATTACACGACTTTTGTGAATTTTTCAACATTAAAGACGCCCGCCGACTCGTTATTGCACTGTGCGATACTCTAAAATTTACAAATCGTTTATATTAATAGTGTTATGATATCATTTGCTGTGTCGCTGGAGAGTTGAATATTCTCGTTATTATTTTATAGGCTTAAATTTATAAGAACAAGATTTGATCAAGCTTATTGCAGTATAATAATGTTGACCATGGAGGCGGCAGATGATTCCCAATGTTTCACTATGGTCCAGATTAGTCACGCCCCCTGATTTAGGTCGAGTAAGCAATATCATCTTGTTATATGCAAGATACGTGGGTGTATTCTTTTCTCAATGCTTTGTTATTAAAATTTACCTACTTGTTGATATATTTAATTTAAAAACCAGACATGAAGATCTCATACTGGTTTTACAAGAGCTGTCGGTACTCGTTTCAACGTTGTTCATTTCCTTCGCTTTGAATCATTCGCGTAAAGCGAATGCACTGCTAGTAATATTAAATTGGAAATGTGAAATATAGGTAAGTAATAAATCGCGTATGTAACGGAAATGAGGTAGCGAGGTTGCTCAGCAGTTCAATAGCCACGTTTGTGGTCCGTATTTATTTGTTACCGTAGCTTAGGTTGCAGTTGAGTGAATAGTCGCATGCGCTGCATATTGTCACAAATAACCGTGATTTACTGTGATAACAATAGAGGAATAATGTGCGTACACCAATTCACTTGTTTGTAGTGAGTCTTAAACTATTGTGTCTAATTATTATTTTACAATTATTTATATTATTTGCACTTGAAATAGGTAACTAAGCGTATATATTGTGTGTGTTCTTATTATGATGAAGTATCTGGTAAAAGGATTGAACCCGCGAACGTCGAGAAGCTATTTCTTCGCGACAGATTTTCGAAGCATCAAGGCCATGCGACATGCCGGAAAAGTAAGGTGAAAAGCCATATTATGTCACACATTTATATATTTCCTGTGATTTATGTATTGATTGCAAATTTTGTGTGTCATGTGATTTAATGGCCGTTACATGCAGTTACCTACAATTACTGTGACATTCATATGCTAGTACACTATGTAATTTATACGCGGCATATTCTCACGCATCCATCGCTTTGCGCGCAAACCGCCGTACTGTTAGCGTTTTTATCGTAATCAATGAAATGTACAAATAATTATCAACTACCTTAAATTAAACTCGGGGAAAAAGTGACGTCGCGTGTGCTTAATGCTATATTTCATTTCTTTTTTGTAGACCAATTTTATAGTTTCTTTATTTAACCGCGGGTTAGTTTCTCCTTAATATACACAAAGTTGTACAATATTACGTTTACTTTATATTCAATAAGGATTATGAAGTATATTCTGTATCGTATGTTCGCTCCTATTAGCACTTGATTGACAAAATTATTTCGGGTAGGCTTCTCTGAATATACATTTCTACTTCGTTTATTCCATAACCAAGCGCTGAAATGGCAAACTAGTAACCATTGTAGACGATGTACGAGTACATATAGCGTCTCGGTCTGTAATAACACTGTTCTTGTTTTCATTCACCAAGTTGGTAATAGAATTTGGCTGTATGAAATCGCAAAATGGTGGGTTACTCTATTGGCTTTTGGGTGTTTCATTGAAAGACCCGAATGCATGTAAGGAGTGTACTGTGGGCTTTGCCGGATTTGTATCCGGATACAGTAAGGCTAATGGTCACTCCGTTGCTCCCTATATGTTCCACATTGTATTCGGGAATGTATATGGTATATGTATGTACCTATATTTACTTTAATAAAACGATGCGTGTAAAATAAATAGCGAGGGAGATTTACGTAACATTTTATTTTATAACATTTCGGTTTACCTCACACGGTCTGTTTAAAGGTAGGCGAAGCTTTGTGGCGTTTAAGCGAGGACTTAATGAAAGTCTTGCGAGGAGGCGTTTCAACCAAATCCCCCTTTAACTGAGCCCCGTCGAGGGCACAGATTTAGAAGGATTTTCTTCGTCGACTTTGTAACACTTTCATACTGAGATTACGGTCGCCGTGTCTTCCTGAATTGAAAATTATTTTTTTGTTTAACCTCACTATATAGAGGTTGATGGTTACCTACTATGCACTTATACAGAAATATTTTATGTCCTAAATGCTTGTAGGCTATTATTATCCACAAATCCTATTTTTGCACTGGGCTACTGAATTTTTTAGTTTATTTATTTATTTACCCTGTATATAAGTTTGTATAGGTGTAGATATTGTAGTGTTAGGTCCATTATTGGTCGTGATCGTGTAACGCCACATTGCATTCTTGAGATGGCATTTATAAATAGATTCACAGTTTGTTATGTAATTGACTTGATTATAAGATTCTGTAGTTAAAAAGCTTCTATAATCTTTTAATATTTTGTACTCACTGTATTTATAATTAACCATTTATCGTGTTCCAGTTCATCGAGTTAGTGTTGCAGTTTAAGTAAATGAAAACATAAAAATTGCCGTGAATAGTAAAGTCGTTGGATCAATTAAATAAACTACGCGAGCTATGAAACTTCATGCTAGTCGTGGAGTTTTTCAAGGAAACAGTGAATACAATTAATGAACCCCGTCAAGCTTTGCACAGCATTGTATAAATTGCCCCAGTGTAACTACTTTTTTGTTTTGAAAATAGACTTCTACGTTTTATTGTTGCTATCTCATGTTAATGGGTGGACAGTTGGTATATAATGTTTATCAGATATATTTATTTATTTATGCTTTATAATATACAAAGTATAAAGGCGGACTTAATTCCAAGCCATTATCTATCAGTCAACTTTAGGGTGACGCAGAGAAAAATAAATAGGTGTATAAACATTTGTGATACCATGATTAAAAATAAATATATATGTACATATAAAAGCTATGAACCATTACATAAACATATATACTTAAAATATATAATGATAACATACTGAAGTCTCACTTATATTAATATCTAATATACATAAATATTTCTAGCTTATTAAAAAATAATCTCTTCTAAGTAGATATTAAAAGTTCTATGCATATATTAGTTTATTTTCGGTATTTATAGGTAGTTTACTTTAGGTTTTTTTTAAATAAAAGTGATTTCGCATAAAGATGCATTTTGTTAAGGCATAACAGCAAACCTGCCTTAGCTTCAAACACTCAAGATATCAGAAGAGTAAAAGGAATAAAGGCATCGTCTGTCGGAGTTGAAGGACGGCCGCGACGTGCACGTGACACCGGTGCGTGAAATTGGCTCCGACGCGCATCACTGTTTGTTCAAACTTGAACGCTTCAAATGGTGCACTTCACAAACACGTCCGGCCGCAGCAAATACACTCGCCGGTCATGTTATAAATAGATCAACACCACTGACACTGCGGTTTCACTAATCACGATAAATACAACTACGAGTACATATTTTTATTAGCTCAGATCGGTTATATTTCATTTGAAATCGATGCTTTTTATATTGCCTATACTAATTTATTATATATTCTAATTTCGACAGCCCCGTGGTGCAGTTGGCTAGTAACCAGCTTGCCCACGACCCAAGACTTGTATCTTAATGTGGGGTCAAAATTATTTATGTGACTGTCGGGTGTATTTATTTATTTACTGACAAAATCTTGATAGAAATGAGATAAAATACATGAATATACATACGTGTTATTGGATTTCATTACGAAATTCTCAGGAGCAGCACAGTGTCTGGAAATGTGCCCAAGCTATATTATGCTAGCCCTCTATTACGTGGGACTTTAGTTGGCAAAACGTTGGTGATTGAGACTTGCACGCCTGCTTATTCCATTGGAGATACAAGTGTGTATATGATAAATAATTGTCATATTTAATTGAGACTCAACGTATTTTTGGTCTGCTGTTTCGTTTTATCAAATACAAAGTATGTGTATCTAAAGACATTCCATTTTATTTTAACTTATTAAAAAAATAATTATCAATTTGACGAATTTCGTAATAATCAATTATTTTGTTGCTAGGATAATATAGGCCACAAATAGATAATACGTTTATTTCCCATTCCCATCCCATATTCATGTAGTTAACAGAAATTACGTATTAATATTATTTATTTTCATTGTATTACAGTTTCCAATAAGCTGCTATTATAAATCATAGTGTCAATAAATTTTATTATATTTGTGTATTATAATAAAGGATTGAATTTTGTGAAAATAGATACTCAGTATTTGCAGCAGTTTAATGAAAATATTAAAGCATTTAATTAATTACATCATGGCTGTAATGGTTTTTAGCGTCCCGTACCCAAAGGGTAAAACGGGGCCCTATTACTAAGACTTCGCTGTCCGTCTGTCACCAGGCTATATCTCATGATTCGTGATTGATACACATTAAAAAATTTGACGGGTGATGTATTTATGTTGCGGCTATAACAAAAAATACTAAAAAAACAGAATAAATAAATATTAAAGGGGTTCTCCCATGCAACAGACATGTTTTTTTTTGCCGTTATTATAATTAATGGTACGGCACACTTCGTGCGCGAGCCCGACTCGCACTTGGCCGGATTTTTCATGAACATTTTTATTGCACATGCAATTTTATACACTTGATAAATATTTGCTATTCCAAATTTAGAGTGCAGAAAATTTTTTATATAATATATTTTGTGTCTTACTTTTATACATTTACACACACCCCTTTATTTTATACAAGAGAAAACATCTCGGAAGAACTTCTTGCTTTTAACACAAATGGAAGCGAAGTGAGGCGTTAGGCGAGCTTGGATGATGTTTTAAGAACAAACAGGTCCTTAATTAAGTCCGAAGCTTGTTCTGAGTCTTAAAAACTCCTCTGTTTAGAGGGCTCAGAGTTAGCGTTGGATATTCGCCATTTTTTAATCTCCATTCATTGTTCTTAAGGACTGTTTTATCATAACTTTGCATTGACTTAAGTAGACGCCGGGTCTTGAAGTTTGCTTTTAGCTGAAGTTTTTGTGATCCATGACTTTTCTTCCATTTTTATCTCATCATTCTTCATTTTATCTTGTACAACTTATTTCTTTACTTACAACATCTATATGCGCAATAATGCCTATTAATTAAAGACAACATTAAATCACGAGGAAACTATTTAGATCTAAAAATTAACAGAGTGACTATTTAAATAAATTCAACGGGAGCGATACTGTTTCTTATATGAGTTCCGCGTAGAGATTATGAAGATTGAAATTTTAACAATCTTAATATGTCGAAAGTGTATCTACAAGTCACATTGTTGCAGAATGCACTACTCGTTAAAGATACACCATCATTTTAATGATATTTACCATTCTCTATAATAACAATCTCAATATTATGTTTGTTTCGTCACATTACAGATACATATATTGAACATTTCTTATAAGTTCAGTGGCGGACGCACTTTTTGTTTACGACTTTAAAGATGAAACATTGTTTCCGCTCCAATGTTAAATTCCATGTTCCGTTAAATATTCCATTTAAATGGACCATTTATTTAAGCGTGTAAATCGTTTTAAATATAGAATAACATCAGTATTCCCTGGAAGCGCCTTGCTGAACCTTAATCAGTTCTCAATGTAAGGCACTTTAATGAGATTTCTTTCGGGAATCAACTGCAAGGCTCTGTAATTCCCCTTCGAGGTTTTATTGTCAGTAAAAAAGTTTTCGTCTTACAAGCTCAAGTCGGGCGGGCTATTACTTTCTTTCAATACTCGATTTTCTAAGAATTACGCCTCGGAACCTGTCTGCAAACGATGCTCCTTTGTTTTTTTTTACCAAATACCAAATATTAGTGTAGACGTAATTTGAAATATTTTATACGCTTACAAATAAAACTGATTATGGATTGGATACATGCGTCAATAAAAATAATTAAGAGTATTTTGGCGGCTAATAGCAACTGGCGGGCAGTTCCAATTTACCAATGAATATAAATCAGATAATCCGTGACCATGGGATGCGGTTTCAATACATTGTAGCTTGTTGGTAACCACGAAAATTAATTACACCAGCACACGAATATGAACTCTAACAGCAGAAACGCTTTAATAATTTCACACGAAATCAACTATTATTTCAAACTGTACAAACGGTCTAATTATGTCTACGGACTCAGGTCCACATGCTGTATGAGAGCGTGTACTAAAATACACAATGTTGACTTGAGCTCTCTGTGTACTGTTTATGTGTATTTTGTACTTTTATACAAATAAAACTAATGCAGCTGCTCGTAGCTTTTGAGCTACCGCGCTACGCCGTTCCGACGCTACGGTGCTACGAGCTATACAAAGATTTCAACGTGTTGTCCCACTAGGAGTGGAGTGTGTGTTTATGATTTATTAAACATAGCCTCAGAGATGTAATGGCACAGTGGCTTTGCTAATGTTTTTATGTGGGTCGGCGAAGACTTTAAATGTGAGCTTTTCCTTTGAGTCGGAATTTACATTGAAGTTGCGTGCAAATATTTTTTATTATTTCAGCGTCTATAATATACTGCGAGCCACAGTACTCGTATCTATATAATTTTACTAAGGATAAGAAGAATTTTAAAATTACGAATAGAATAAGAACACAAAATTTGTAAAAGATTTTGATTAAAGAAAATATATTTACAATGAGTAAAGTTGCAGTGGCTATTTATCATTTACATAAAATTTTGCGATAATTTAATAATAAAATTCTTGTCATTGATAAAGTTAAAGTAGCAAAATTTCTCAGTTTTTCTCGAATAATTAAAGGATAATATGTAATACAAAGGAAATCTTCGGTTTATGATATGTAAGTTTAAGGTGCCAAAAGGCGTTATTTTTTAAAACTGGATATACATGTATAAAATTTTCACGCACCAAGCCAGCCCAAAGAACTAGAGGTTAGAAGGGATGGCTCGTGCCTAGCAATGGGACGTATGTATATTTAAACTGTTATACATATTATGATATAAATGAAGTTACACACCTGTATGTGATAAAAAAAAATGATAAAAAAAGTTGAGATTTGCAGCAACAGTAGTGAAAAAACCGTCACAGGGTGTAGATTTTCCAGATTTTTTTGAAATCCCTATAATTTTTTAAACTTATATTTTTTTAAATATTTTTCTGATAACTATTACAACTTGGACTATTCCCCGTTTCCGGGTTATCGTCGAGGTCTGGGACACCCTGTATAAGTAAAGCAATGAAGTACATTATTGTTATTTGTGTGAAAATTTAATTTTATTATCAAGATGTGTCACATTGGCATATTGGAAATTAAACAAACATACTACGAGTATAAAAAAATATTACTGGTGTATCTGTACCATAATTACGAGGTAACTTCTTTATTTTCAGTACCAAGTCTGTTATTTATTAATTTAAAACTTTATTGTACACATAATATAAAAACTATGGAGTATACAGTAGAATAATTTTACACAAATGGCGGGCTTAACGCACAAGGCGAATTCATACAAACATCCAATAATGTAATAAGAGAAAAAAAGGTCGTTAGTGCATAAAGTTAAATAAAAAAAGGACTGTTAGGTGGATCGGTTAATATTCAAATTGCACCTTTTAATGGAGAACTTTTAGATAGTTATTTCTAGTAGTAAGCTTCATTTCCCACAGTTGCATGGGTTAGAATTCTGAACTATTGTCATAAAATGCCATATTTGTAGTATTAATGGCTAATACATGCTTACTTTCTCACGCATGTATCCTCAAAGTGCATTCCCACACGGTTCGCTAGTTATTCCCACGTTGTAGAAGGGGAGACCTCTTGCAGTTTACCGAACACATTTCCGGATTCCGTGGTGCTTAGAACTTCCTACGAGAATAACCTAAGATTAATATGCCTGACTCGGTCTCTCGATCGCAAACACAGATCACTAGGGCAGAACAAAAAGAGAAACTATTCCTTTACACTCCGCTTTTCATACATTGCAGAAAGACTGCTAAATAGTATTACTGTAGGATTGCCAGTGCTCAGCTAGTCGTGCTCGACACAATAGCCGCGAACCTACACTGGGCCGTGCTGCCCCGTGCCAACTCGTTACGGGCCACTTCCGCGCCGCTGCCTCTGCACCAGGCCTTTGCACGGCTCTTGAATTACTGCAATGTTTTTATCTTGTACACTTCTTTCATTAGGAAATAATATTGTTAAATCTGTTTCGTTTAAAAAATATATTACAACACATAGTTTACCTACTCTGTATCACAATATTTTTAAAGAATACTAATAGATAATAATTTACGTATTAGATAAATGAATGACAGCAAAAGCACCCACTAATTCTGGAGAAATATAAATTAAATTATAAGATATACCGATAGTTACAATATTACAAATATTTTTTTATGAAATATACATACATACATAAAAAAAAACGCCCGTATTCCCCGAAGGGGTAGGCAGAGGTGCATTTCTGCACCCACATTTCGCCAAGTATGTATCAGTCCCACGTAATAGGGGGCGAGCCTATTGCCGTTTTTCGGGCACATTTCCAGACTCCGTGCTGTTACCGAGAATTTCCTAATGGAAAAACCCAATAACACTTTGCCCGACCCGGGAATCGAACCCAGGACCTCTAGATCGCACGACACATACTTGTACCGCGAGGCCACGAGGCAGTTTATGAAATACTTTATAGAAGTGCTTTTTGTAACTTGGTTAACACAATAATAATAACAGGTCTGTGTGCAACCGCTTGCAATTTCTTACGGTATGCGCAGGGTGTGACAAGGGTACACAATTAACTGGGGACATGTAATACGTCTCTGGGTATTATTTATTTTCTTTCTCTCTTCATGTAATTAAAACGACATACATACATGAAAGAGCAAAAGCAATTCATGAAATTACATAATTTGAATTACACACTAATTACTTGCAAATAGGGGATTTAAATAAATAATCCTAAGATGATGCGTCTGTTCTCTTTATAAATTATTTCATCCGTATTTAAAGTTATAATGATAAAATACTTTCAATACTTTCAGAAAGGCTTATGTGTACTAGCAGACGTCGTGATGTGATGATTACGGTTATTCCCTTTCATGCATTGGTGTAAATTCTGTATACTTTAATTCAGATTCACGTACAATATGAAATACGTGACTGCTTTTGTAAAGTGCTTTCATTTGAGTTGAATAGAAGTTAATATGTTAAATTGCATACACAACTTTAACAAAAGAACATATTTTTTGGTCACGTAGAAAATTAATTTGTTATTTATACCAAGTATTATTACTTCAATAACATTTACTATGTAAAAATAATTTAGTAAATTTATTTTTAAAGAATGCATATTGTAATTTATAACTTCAATTAAGTATGTCTGTAACAAATTTTAAACCTTTGTATTTTTAAATTGTTTTGTGTCGATGAAGAATAATTAAAATACTATAATTAAAAGAATAATTAAAAGAATATTGCTTAAGGGAAAATTAGAAGTACCTATATCCGAGAATAATTTATGTTGTACCAAAATCACGGATTTTTTTAAATGTTTATATTTATGTTTATATGTATTTTTATATTTTAGTTTGTTTCGAATAACAAAATAAACTGATTGTAAAAAATAGTTTTAATCTTGCAGCTTTTGTTTAAGCATCTAAAAAGTAAGCAACCAAGATACTACCGATAAAAAAGATTATAAAATCTCCACCGACAAGAATGAATTCAGACATGAAAAATAAAAAGTCTGTATAAAAGCACAATGGGAACGTATCTACCTATATGTACGTGTGCGAAGTAGTAACAATATTAGAGCAATATCGGCGGGAATTGAATGCGCGACACTGGTGACAGTAATAAGTGTCGGATGTAGGTCGCAGGACGTCCCGGCACACTTTATTCCTTCTACAACAATTTGCCGAGCACTACGTCAATTCAAATAATGTCAACAGTATTGCTTTTAGTGCGTGGAAAAATTCTCCTTTGTAATTTTCTCTTTTGAAAATTGAAATAATTTCCTTTGAACGCCTCTCTGCGTTATAGCTTTTTTATTGTTTGCTTACAAAGAAGCGTCACTTCGTACACAATTATATCGTGGATATTCCTTGCTTTACGTGCCTTTGTTGGTAAAGTTAAGCATTTTATTTCGAAACGAGTGTTCAGATTATGTCGGTTTATGGCGTGTTTCGGCGTCTTAAATTGAATGTCTTTAATGTCTTGTTTCTTGGAAAGGTAGTTGAAATAACTTTTTGAAATGGAGCTGTATCGTGATCTTCACTGATATTGTAAATGAATTTTCTGAAATGTCTACTGTTAATTAAAATTTTGTAATCTTGTTGAAGCGGTTTAATGGAAAGTGAACTAATTTAAACAATTTATACTTCTGGTGATGTTTTAGATTAAATTAAAAATAACCTTAGGTGGAAATGTTTTCTATTCTAACTTTTATCATTACAGGATACTTTCGCTCGTTACAGTACAAAATTCTGTAAACCGTTATACTAGTTTGTTGCACAAACAACGTCACCTCAAAAAAAAATGCAGTGGAACATTTAACCTCATTTAAGGCTCACAAAAGTCCCCTCTGATGTGTGATATTCGATTGTGGAATGAAATCAAAGCACTATCCAGCAGGAGCGCTCTTTACTAAAATTGGGTTAGGCAGCGAGAGGCACTATACGCCAGTCGCCACACGTGAGAACACTGCGCCGCCCACCGCCACACCATCGCGCTAGATGTAAACTGTCATACGCCGTCGGAGCGCAGCGATTTCAGCGCTCCTCAGTGCTTTATGTTAATTTTTGTGTATCTTCGTTTTTCATTATATTTCTGCTTTATTGATGAATATTAATGCAACTTCAGACCAATTTGCGTTTAATGTTGTAAATATGATAGCATATTTTCCTATTATTTTGTTAATTTTGTAAAAGAAAAAAATTAAACCGTAAACGATTTTTTTTAACAAAACAATTAACAAATATAAAAGGAGGAACAGACTTATGCTGTTGTAGCATAATACGTACTTAGAAGGAACTACTACGGTCAGGACATGCTTGAAATAAATCAGAGTAAAGCATGTTAACTACTATTATAACTGGCAGGGTCATCTCAAGGGGTTTCAGGGAGCAAGTTATGGACTGCCATGTTTAATTCCATAAACCATTCCTGTGTAGAACTTTAGGCTCGCAGGATATTTAATTTCTTTTTTTTAATGTGAGTGCACCGTTAAGGTATTTAAATACTTTTTAGTTCTAATGTAATGTATACACGTGTCAGTGCTTAGCAAATTTTAACGCGTCACAAGTTTAAAAAATAATAATATCTTAGATAATAATTGTAAGAGAAATAAAAACCTTAAATTATTACTGCGGTCACAGACGCCTGTTATTAGTACACACTAACGAAAATATCGTAGTAAAAAGTATAAAGATCAAGAAAATGTCAGACTTCATACTAAAAAATTATAAGAAAGAAAACGAACGGCGCGAAACTGTTCTCTACGAAAGGAAGCCATTCAAGCGATGTTTTAAGCTTCCCGAAAAAATTTTCATAATTAGTTAACAGGGCTTCGTAAGTAACTGTAACAAATATATACTGTAACTAATAAGCTAATACTAAAATATAACGATGATTAGTTTTTTATTTTAATGATTTGTTTTTTTGTAAGGGATAAATTTCGATATCTGAAACATGTTTTAAAGAACGTTTTGTGTGACGCGTGAGCGTACCCAAAAACGATCAGTATTTATTATTTTACGTTCGATTATTATCACTTTAATTGAAAAAATATCTACTACTTCCCTTTATTCTCCCTTATTCATTGCGATCATTGCCAGTAATATAAATTTTCATTGAAAGTTATGTATAACTTCGATAACACCATGTTCATATCTGACTATAGGTTAACTTTAAACCAGAATATATAATCATAGTCGGTAGTATAGTATACTTTATCCTATTATGCAACTGCACCAATTATAATTTGAGATAAATAAAATAAATCTTAGAGCTATAGAACAGTTTATACCTTGTCTTCAATTAGCTTAATTCTTCAGCTCTTGATTCGGATAGAGAATTAAGCTAGCGAATCAAAGCACCTGAGGGGCGAATTTCGCAGCCTATGTCTCCATTTCATTTAAATACGTCCGTCGAATGGGATTACTTTGAAAATGGTCCAGATGTGCTATTTTAGTTACTTTGTTATCGAATCCTATGCTTACACCGTTTGTTCAGCAATATTCCTTATACATTGTGTGAAAAGTTATTTAGGATTTTCCAGTCTACCAACAATATAGATGGGATAAAAATATTTTTGAATCACATTTTTTTTTTATTTTTTTTATTTTTTTTTATTCTGGCACGGCAAAGTGACCCCATTGCACCTGATGGTAAGTGCAATGGAGTCCAGAAAAAGTGCCGATCAGCGAGAGATGATGGTCTCCCGTTGGTCGACACAATCATGCCGGCCGAATACCTCTTCACCTTATTGTGAAGAAGTTTGGGGGACTATCAATCATGGCGATCAAAGGACCGACCGCGACAAACCGGCCAAAAAAATTGCCGGCACGGTCATCCTTTCACCATGATTGAAGCCCCCCCGAAAACCGGATATACACTGGCTGATCCCGGAACGCGGCACACTTGCATGTGCCACTATGGCGGGTTTTACGCCCTGTGTACGGTGGTCGCCATCCGGGCGGATACGAATATCCTACCACCAGCATCTTTATGGTGGCCCGAGTATTGAACCTACGATCTTTCGTTTCAAAGGCAGGTTCGAACTATCTAGATCACTGAGGCTATTAATCCTTTCTATGGGTAAAATATTCCTTCAAGTTTTGCTTTGACTGAGTAAACTTCAGCTCTGTATGATTAGTACACTTGCCGAAATAAAAACCGTTAACAAACCGTAGGCCCCAATTTAATATATATATTATAAATAAATATAAGAGGCACATTAATTATTTAGGAATGCCATTAAGTTATTATAAAAACATATTTCTTAATATTTCCGGGCGTCCAAGATCATCGGACTCGGCATTGAACATGACAAAATCATCAAACAGGTTTAAAATGTGTAGAAGTTACTTTTAATCAAAATTACGACTCAAATGTCGCTTAATCGTCTTCCCACGTCTGTTAATGTTTCTCATTAAAGTGTTGGTAAAAGAACAGGTTTTAACATCATTTTTTGCTAATATCGTTCTTACCTACGCGGTAAAATGACAAGGTAATTTTATTAGCCATATTAAATAAATTTACGTTATTAAAGTAAGGGTAATTATAAGAAGTTATCCTGGCAGATGCTTCTTGTTTCGGAGTTTCTGGAAGTTATGTTATTCCAAAATATACAAAGTCAAGATGAAGACTTCTTTCTATAACAGGCAGGACTTTGTGATAAACCCTAAATACAAATTGTACAGTTTGCGCACAAAATACAATTATATAACAGGCATTATATAATTATTCGTATATCGTCTTATCTCTGATAATCTTAAAGGGTTCCGATTTTACGAGTACTGTATTATCATCGACTGAAATAGTTTGACCACCCACTTTACTTACGAGTCTTCGAAGATCTTCACTTTGAGATCTTTTTTATCGCCAAAAACAGATTACTACAAACGTTCAGAAATATAAAGAGAATCGTCAATGCTACAATGTAGTGTTACATTACGCGACGGTGTGACATACAGCGTGCGTCCACAAGCACCTCGTAAAGGCGAACTAAAACAGTGACTTCATTACTTTCATTGTCGAAGTTTGCTGTTCCCTCATGTATTACTGGGGCTTTAAATTGAACTGTTTATGTATTCCGCAGCTTGTACCTACCCACCGCTGGGGACCAAGTATTTGGAATCTCGTTGAATAACTCACTGTTATCGGCCAATCCTTATTTCATATGTTTAAAACTAACTATATTAAACTGTCTGGTTTTGTGATTATTTGAATATAGGTCGAATTATGTTGACTCCGTAATTGTGTAATAGGTTGGTGTCATTTGTAAAATACAATGTAGCCTAAATTTGACATTTTGTAATATATGCTTGAGTACCTACATACATACAAGTAGTTTCGTGGAAGCAGAACATATTGTTTATAGTGCATTCATCAGGGTGTGAAAGAAAAGAAAGGCCTGTTTTTATAAGCTTTCCCAGAATTTATGTATTTTAAGAAACCTATAATATTATTTTCTAGCATACACAACGCTATACCTCAATCTGTTCACTGGGTGGCCCCGCTCGATGAACTAACGTGAATATGACGTCAACGAGCCCTATTCTTTTTTTTCCTTCCTTTTTTCAATGGGCGATAACTTGTCTGCTATTTCTCATGTACTGAAGTGTTTTTGGGCAGCGGTGATCATTGTCCATAAGGTGAACCGATCACTCGTTAACGTTTGGTAAACTGGTATTTACGAAAAAAGAAAAAAAGATATTATATAAACTTTTATAGTATTGACATTATTTTTGCGCGAATCAGCGCCTTATAACGTTGTTCCTTTCAATCATCATCTAGGAAACGTTAATTTTTTTTAATGAAACTTAATGATATAAATGTATGTAATAAATGAATAGCTACATTCTTCCAATCCGTCTCAGTTTGTTGGTATTAGCTCTTCAGAAGCTAATAAGTATTCTTCTAGGCGTTTGATTTTGCTTTGTTCGTTTGGCGTGGCCGCGTTACTCATAACATTTTATGTATCCAATGTTTTGACATTAAGATACTGCGATAGAAAATATGGGCCGCAAAGTAATTTTCATATTTTTCGGTTCACCTGCGAATAATTTAATATTAATAATAAATATATAATTAACTTCTTTAAGTTTTGTCAACTGATTTTTAATTACATCATTATAAACATACACTTAGTTGTATTTAGACATCTCTGTAGCTCGCTGTCGATAACTCATTATAATTGTATAATTTTCATTTAATACTATAATAATATTATACGAAAAAAAATAACAAAGACATGTACACGTAAGCCGTAATCAAAACTTAAACAATTCTTGTTCTCCTCGACACGCAAAAACATTCGCGTCAAGAGTAAACAAAAACACAATTGCTCTATCGTCTTGTTTTTTGGACATCCAATATTTCGTACACACAAAATAATTGTATTATTTCACGAAACAATTTTTCTTTGGCGCCGCTGAATGAAACACAAGTTACTTTGCAGAAGACAAATTATGTTTGCGTGTTCCACCGATACTGTTATGATCAAGACGAACGGTACAATGGCAAACTTTTTCACGATAGTTGTTAAACGAAATGCAGGGTGATTAGTCAGCTAAATTAGACTATTGTTTCCCGTCGCGAGATATCATCGAGTCATTATAGCTATGTTTCGCGATTAAAATAATAATTAATGCATAACATTGATGTTCTTTGTTCAAATGTAACTGCAAATTGAAGCTAGAATAGCTTATAATCAAGGAATTAATTATTAACATGTTTGGGACCAATACCGTTGCTTTGTTTTGGTGATAGATGAGAAAATATTTTATTAGGTGTCGTTTGAAGTCGTTTGAAAAGTAAGTCTGATAAAATGTATTGTACTGTCAGAATGATAACTTGCCCAAAAAAACCATTGAATTGCAAATCAAGTGTCTATTGTGACCACTAATTAATTCTCCCTCATGGATAGTAAAAAGTACGACCAGCCGACGACCGCGGTGCTCCGGGCGATTAGGCAGGTCTACATCCGGAATCAGGAAAAATCGTGACAACAAAAACTCAGTTCAAACCAGGAACATAATAAAATGCAATCTATTGTTAAGTTTATTAGAACGAATCGTTTTGTATGTGACATTACGAATCGGTTTAGTACATCGATAAGGTTTAGTTATTTAAGCTTTTGACATGAGCGCTGCTAACCGTATCAGTTATCATACTGGACCGTATAAACTTTTACTTCTTAATACAAAGGGTTCTTTTGCAAAGAGTACCACGAGTGTCTCGGAGAATCTAACATCGCATGGAACGACCCTGAAAACATTTACCATAGAATAATAGATAGATAGATTTAAAAATATTTATGGTAGATATAAGTACTTGAAATCAATCTTTTTCATCGTTAAAAAAGGGATAAATATAACCACAAATATATCTGTAAGAAGATTTACTAGGCTTAAATGTAAATCCTATATATCCATAGCATTTTTAGACCGTAATTTCACCGTATCTCTCTCTTCACCGGTCTTTAGGTTCCCTAATCCACGCTTAGAAACTTTATAGGGTACAACGAAATTTGCGGCGTAGCTACATGGCACATTACTTAACAAACTAACATGGGTTGTCCAACGAAGTTTGAAATAATCGGCTGCTGAGCTTAGCTTGGATAAAACTGAAAGTTCTTGAATAAATTTTACCGTAAAATCGAATTTATAAAATTAAAATATTACTATTTTTTTATTTAGTTTGAGAATAGTTTTCGTTTAATAAACCACTATTAAGTTTATGTTTTATTTAATCATGCATTCGTTTTATTATGTCCATGGAGGTGCATATGCTAAGTTTTTTGATAGTACCTACTTATAATGATATTTGGCCCTCTCTTTCAAAATCAGAAGCCAAATAATTCCGTGTCATCTGAAAATTATTTTTTCTCTTATGTACAGACATGGATAGCATTAGGTAACCACTATTAAAACGTACATCAGTTATCACGATTTCATTTTAAAACTACGTCACTAATACTCGTATAATTTATGACGAATCCAATTCTGGAAATTAGTTTAACTAAATTTTACCGTTTTCCTTAACAGTATCCGTATAGCAAGGTCGTATAGAAATTGAAACCCAATTTGTAGAATCCCGATACCATGGAAACTTTCTCTTTTCACGCAACAGTGGCCCCGCGTCCAACAGTCATTGACATGGCCGGCGGTTTTTGCAAATTACACTGGCGCTAACTAGATACGTGTAAACTGTTACCGCATTCAGTCCAGTTCAGTAGCCCCGAGCTGACACATTACAAATTGTTCAAGACCAATCCAATGCTGATTTTGCTTCTATACTTTGATGTGGTGATGTTAATCACTGATTTTTAATTAGTTTTTAGTTTTTTTTTATGGATTTAATTTTTTGAATATTAATTAACATGTCTTTTAATGGACTTATGCTTAAAAAAATGGCGGAACAATTTATTGTATTGTAACAATGTATCGCATTAACTCAAGGTTATATGTATGATATATGTATTTCTATATAATTTGTATGAACTTAACTAAGTCATATTTTGTTACATGTGCTTTTATTTTACAGTCATGATACCGCTACTCTAATATTCAACATCAATCACTTTTTTACCGGCTCAGAATCGGAAGTACAGTTAGGCGACGGCCCTAGTACATAGCCGTGCAGTTACTGTTGCCATATTAATATGAACAGGATTGATAGAGAGGAGGCAGTCAACGGTGTTGTAAATAGATGCACAGAATCGATTAGCCATCGATCAAACAAGTCGACCGGTACACGACAGCGTAGGGAGATGAGAATGATTTACGTTATTATGTTGACGGTCTATGCGGTAATGAAAAATTTTAATGAAAGAGGTATTAGGAATATTCTATGTAAAATAATAGCAACGATTATAAAGCTCATATGTCTTAGAGAGAGGTAACAAATGCGTAATATTTCAAGTATTACAAATAGGTGTTACAATTTACTCATATTTCACGACTTTGACATGTTCTTGCGACATGAATTAGCACGTTTTGTCGGGAGGTATCGCATTTGATTCCTACGTCAGGTGTTATTGTTGGGTTTTCTTCACAGAATTCTCAGCACGTAGCCTGGAAATGTTAACGGAAATAGGTTGGTGGGAACCCACGTTGGGTTTACAAATACGAATCTGCCTACCCTATCGTATATACGGTGTGGGAATTGTGGGATAAACATACGCTTATTACTTTTATATATAGGTAAGCACTGCACATCGAAGCCTAAAGAGAGCTTTCAATATATAATCGGAAATATTACTAATTAAGTAAAATATGAATGCACAGCATTCTGGCTATGCTTCTCTGTCAAAGAAAACCGGTGTTCATTAAAATTTAGATTTTTGTTTATACATGGATGCGTACAAACAACTTCGAGGTAGAATCCTGCCCATTAACCTGGGCTTAACTATTCATCAAGCCAGTGACCTCCTTTCCAAGGTGTCCCAAAGATAATTTAGGCGGTGAGAAATGTCGCCCTTAGTGTCAAAGTGTTACGAAATTGACCCGGGCCGCAGCCCTCGGGAAAAAGGCTCATTTCGAGGTCACAGAACATTTTTGCCACATATCCTCGTGAATATTATAAAGAGCGGCCGCATTTTATACGCTCCGCCGTCTCCGCGCGCATTTTGTTTACACCCTAACCTTTATTGCAGCGACATTACAAAGGAGGTTCCATTATTATTATGCGCAAAGTAATTTTAATACCGCACTCGAAAACATCCGCTCGATGACTTAACAGTTCATAATATTTCGATAGAATTTACCCACGACGTCTATTTATTTATTACGCAGGATTTCCTGGAAGTTGTTTAGAATTACATTTGGCAAAAGTTTTTGCAGCGAATTACAGAGCAAGAGAGAAGGGAACCTCTAAGCTTTTTCGAGGCATTTTCCTTATTATGAGTTAAAATTCCTGAGAGAGTAACATTTTATATTTCATTCCTTAAATCCCTTTAGGCAACAAAAAGTAAAAGAGTTTAGCTCGATTGCGTGAAATGCCTCTGAGAAATCATCTTAGAATTTGGGTAAAGGAACGGGATGTTTGTTTTAGTGTCGACGTCGTAGGACTTAGCTACTAAATACGGGAGCCTTGTTGGACCCGAGAGTACCCATTATTCTTAGTTGAACGCCGAAGTGGCTTGCGTCGAACACCTGTTTCCATACAGTACACAATGTTTCCCTTCAAAGGGTCTAGAGCAATCAAGTTATTGGGATATATTTATTAAGTTCTTCGGAGTTCCCTTTACGAGGCCCCTATATCTTGAATAGGAAACATGTTTTTGGTTCGACTGTAATTTGTTGGCGTTCTGCGCTATTTTTGTTACCAATTTTATTGTTGTTTAGTGTCCGAGTGCGCGCGTTGTTCATCCTTGTCGCTCTCGCTGTCCGTCGGCGCTGTGAACGGAAAAGGTTCTCTGTAATGGCAGTTTCGCCGTAAGGCCGACGTGTATTTTTGCCGAGTGACTCGCAGGGGTAGCAGTTTTATTGGCTCAGTGATCTGGCTTTATGAGTCATGTTTACTGTAATAAACTCGTTGGTTCCCTTCGAAATGAGCTTCTATATTGAAACTTATGCGTTGCCAATATCCGACTGGGTAATGTTGACATAAAATGCCATTTTATATGACCTATTTAAATTTTACACTTCCCGTTATTCTATCGTCGAGCGTCGTAATTGGGTTCTCGCTCGGCTGAAATTGCGTGTGCACATCTGTATGAGTATTTTGATTTGAAAAATCCATTTGGTGCAGTTTACGAAGCAATCAATTTGTGTCAAAGACCTTCGGTAGAGTAATTTGGGAGAGGTACCTTCGTCAGTAACATGTCTAGGAAAGGGTCGTCTCGCAGCTCGTACCTAGTTGCCAAACAAGGTTCTGCTAGTTATCTGCGTAAGGTCGACGTCCTTGTGGACAGCAGTAAACTTGCCTCAATTAATCAATGGCGCATGGGTGCAGACAACGAGCGAGTAGCGGGATTTGTTATTAGGATTATATTTGACCCATAAACCGAAAACTTCGTTAACAAAATGACGACCATAATATAATTTATTGAAATAAATTTATCTTCATTTAATCACATCCTGTGATTTTTTAAATACTTATATGGAAATTTACTTTTTAGATAGTTAAAGATTTTATTGTGTAACTTCTTATCTATTTATTATTTTTGCAGTAGATTTCGTTTATTCAGTTGTATGAGATTTTCCACACTGTGTTCAATATAAACAGCCTCACTGATAAAACTCGGCCACTAATAAAAGATTTGTGATTATTTTGACTTGCGAAATCTCAGAGTTGTATCTTGGATTTATACCCGATAGACCAACTCTCGCTGATATATCGCTTTCTAATAATATAATCGCCAGTATCTTTAGGTGAAGACCGCAAGTGGTGCCGGTCAGGTACCGGATGACTGATGGATCCGCATCGACGAGATCAAGGGCTCTGACCAATCCAGCCGCGTTGCGCACCACTACACCGCTAATGCGCCACAGGATTAATCAACAATTAATTTGGTATATTTGGCTGTGCGTCGATCCCTTTTCCTATAATATGTAATTTTATTGATGTGAAAAATCGTGATTATTTATATGCGCGATTTGTACGTGTAAGTACTACGAAGAATGTAGAAAATCTGCGGTCTATATTTGTAACAGAGTAACATGATTCAGTGAAGGTATCTGCGTCGTTAGAGTGTAAGGATAGAAACGTGCATCGCTGCTAATGAACTATGAATTCTACTTATTATATTTTCTATGCAAAAATATATTGATTTGAACTCCAACAACCAGCATTGGGGTAGTATTGTGAGAGACTTAAACCCCGTCAATAGTAGAGGAGTTCCTTGTCCAGCAGAGATATATGTATAATGTATATCCGTCTTTTACCCAATTAGTAAGTTAATGTATCTCTTTTTGTAATTGTATTAGAATACGTCAATTCTGTAATCTTCAAAGGAAATCAACATTTAGATTTTATGCTTTAATAAAAAAGATCTTTACATAACACAACGCATGACATGTTAAAGTGACAATGGTCACACAACATGCGACACGAAGGTTTTACAACACTTTAACGTACATACATAACATTCAGTTAGCAACTTGTGGTCTAGTCTTATGTGCCGAAATAATGAAGAGCGATATACGAACATCGTTGCGGAACGGAGGGGCGTTTACGAGGGAGTCCGGTGGCGCATAATTCTCGCATCACAGTGTCCTTGCTCTCAGCTCCACAAATACGTTCGCAGAATATACAAGTAACGCTTTCAAAACTGTCTGCTCTCAGAATGAATCAATTATAATAGGCTATCCTGATGAGGATGTGTTGTGAGCATTGGGCGTCTTCACTTTTCAATTGTTCTTGTAACTCCGACTGAGCGTCCTCAATTAATATCCTCAATTAAAATCATCGTCGTTCAATGATGAAACAGCACGGCTGGTGTCAAATATTTGACAAAATAAATGATTTATATTTCCTCAAGGTTAAGACATCAATAACATCTAAGCATTTTCAGTCAAACATTTAACTGGTTAAGAATTGAGAAAGGTCTATATTGAGCGAAGCGGTAAAAAGGCAAAGTGAATAAAACGTACTTAAAGTTTCTATTTTGTAAATAACATTCTAAAGAGATTTGGACGGTTCTAGATAGTGCTTTATACAATTATCCATCTAATACCTAAAGGGTCTTCAAACATAAAACAATAAATCCATTTGTAAAAAATAATTTTACATATTATATTCACCGTAGTGATTCACAAGCGCGCTTACTTAGTGTTGAGTGGAGTCGTAAGGGTCAAAATATGTTATGAAACCACTCCAAATACTTTAGGACAAAAGCGGCCGGCAAGAGAACTCATTATGTACTAGACAATAAAGCCCCGCGGGTGTTGGCAGCCGACTTAGCACTCTATGACCTTTGACATAGCTCATTTGAATAAATTCACAGAGCACACTTTACTGGCACAGTTGTATTGTGGTTTAGTAGTGCTTTTGCGATGTGTTTATGATTAAAGTTTATTTTGCACATTAGAATATTAATTGCATATTCTAATTAGTTTTATGAAAAAAATAATAGAAGGACATTAAATACTAGTTCATTTTTATGTGAAACTGTTAAGAATTGTTCATTGACCGACACGAATGACGAGCGTCACTTGTTTTGAACAAGCGCAGAATACAACTTCTACGTTTTATTTGTTTCCAAACATCGCTAAGTATAATTGCTTTTGTCTTAATTCAGAACTGAAGTAATTAATTTGTTTTGTTAAGTTTTTATGGAGATATTATTTCTGGTTGTTGTATTGCTTCCTTTTGCTATACATTAAATGATTTCCTTTGGCTAGTCATTATGATATTTATTTTAGCTTTGGTTGTTAAATAATTTTCTTTTTGTGTTCGTGTTACCAATTTTGTGTGAAAAGCTCAAAGCTTAATTGGTAGAAAAACACGAATGGTTTAGGGTAGTGCGGATTTGTATATAAACACAAAAAATCTTTAAGTTGGAAAATTATTTGAGATCAGAGAGAAACTGATCTGTTTAGACAATTACTATTTAATGTACCAGTGCTTAACGTTGTTTTCGATCATAGATTCGATATGAAAAAATATTCAAAATTAACGTATACAACTAGAATTAGCAACATTATAGGGCAAGGATATGAATGCTTTGGGCACAATACCATACTGGCAGCCAACTCTTATTATGGGTATCTGTTTCCATTTAGCGTTCATTAGTTATTTACATAACCAACTCTATTCTTTTGCCATAGTTAATATTTTCATATAACTTATTATTTATATAGACGCCGTTTACGTAAATATCAAAAGGTCTGTTAACAATGGTTAGTGGGAACACGCGTCGCTGCTTCAAGCTAAGTAGGTGCTCCAATTCAATGTTGTCGTCACATTTCAATCTCGCCTCGGGTTTCCATGTTTGCGAAATTTATAAATGGTGTAATTGATATTTCCTTTTTTTGAAATAAGAAGTTTTTTTTAGCGTTAGTAGCCATCGTGGGTATTTGAAAATACTAGAGACTTTTCGGTGTCACAAACACCCAGACCCGACACAAATATTTGTGGCTCTCGGTGCAGTAATTTCACAAGCTGGTGTCTAGCCAACTGCGCCATTGGGCTGAATTTACTAAATAGTATCAAGAACATTAAAAATAGAGCTGTGTGGAAATGATGTGAGTAAACACGTAAAGGGAATCCATTTGGGCAAAGATTGGTGAACTTTAACAATTTTGTAAATAGCGTTATTACGCCCATTCATTTATTTGATATCACGTCTGGTTGCCGAGCTGCGGAACTTGTATTTATGGTACAAAGTTTTGGCTGCGCGGCTAACTGCTCCCTCGCTCGGCACCATGTGCTCTCAAACGTTCACGGACCTGTTACTTGTTAGTTACTTAATAAAACTTTCCCAGAGTAACATCTCATTATACTCATGCCTGTAAACGAGGATATGGAATTTTTTACGCTTCAACTTATCCTTCGCAACTTTTTTATTTGCTTTATAGAACTCGTATTTCATTCCTGGAATTCATACTTCGTATAACAGCTGTTGTTTTTTTAACATCCTGCGTGGCAAATAAATTCTTCATTAGTGACTTTATTACTTAGAAACACTGCCTTGAAAAGAACCCGAAGTCTTTTTATGTCAAGGGATAAGCTCTATTTATAACGATAAGTCATGCTGAAATTCCTGTTCTTTTCAAGAAAATCAGGATAAGATTGAAAGACGTAGGTACGCCGCGGAAAGTCGTCAATTAAGTAGGTGAAAACGGATATCATGGTTCCAGGGAGACTAAAAAGAAATAAAAACAGATTTTGAAGTAAAAGCCAGATAAATCAATCATCATCATCATCAGCCCAAATACGTCCCACTGCTGGGCACGGGCCTCCTCTACAACTGAGAGGGTTTAGAGCCATCCACCACGCTGGTCTAGTGCGGATTGGTGGACTACACACCTAAGAAATTCCTAAGAACTTTTTAGGTGTGCAGGTTTTATCACGATGTTTTCCTTCACCGTTAAAGCAAGTGATAATTCATTGTGAATACACATATATCTCCGAAAAGCCAGAGGTGTGTGCCTGGGGTTTGAACCTGCGACCATCGAAATTCTCGACCGTGCGCCAAAACCTCGAGGCCAACACTGCTTTAAATAGATAAATCAATCCGTCATTCGATTATTGTTTAATTCCTAATAATATTGATGATTTGTGGTGGACCTACATTCATCAATACATTACGTAGAGACTTTCTGAATATTCCTTACATAATTTCCATTATCGCGTAATATGCAATTTCTACAGTCACCATGAATTCGAGTCTCGGCATGGAAATTATTTTGATGGTACATTGTTTCGTCGTTAACGGATGATTTCTACGTAAAAAGAGGATCGTTTTGTGTTGTTTAACTTTTCTTCTACTGGTAACAATTTAATGTTTTATTTATAGCATCTGTCGCCTAATATAAAAAATCTTTGAATCGGTATCCATTTTTGGATAAAAGAAATCCTTTTTTATAATCTTGACAAAGTGTAGATACGTTCGTGTTCATCAATAGATTAGTTGAGGCATAGAAACGGCACAAGAAAACTCATATTCGCATTTATAGTTAAGATGACCATATAGGTATTTTTAATCCGTAAATCCATAAGTAGGTACGACAAACGACCAAATGGCACACTTGAAGGATAGAGTTTATCGTCGCCCATAAACACCTACATGGGGATCGCAAGACTGTTGCTAGTCTGAAAAATAACGCAATTAAATTTTTATACAGATATGACTTTACTTTTGTAACACTTCAACCATATTATTATAAATTGGCCATATGCAGCTCACACAAAAAAATAATATTTAGGGGAAGGTGGGCATGAAAGAGCCAGTTTTAGAAAAGGACTCTTTTTAATATCTAAAACATAATAAAACCACATTTTTTATACGTTAGTTCGAAACTCATTTATTACGTTATTACATTCAATCAACAATTACTCCTTAGCGATATGTTTTATTACAAAATTCTACCTTTAAAAAAAAAAGGGAAAACGGCTCTTTCATAACATGTGGTTATTGAAAGAGCCGCCACTTGTTATGAAAGAGCCATGCACGATATTACCAACTATTTCAATAAATTTCTCAAAAAGTTAAACAACATAAACAACAAATTACATTTTTTTATTAGAATACCGTAACAAAGCTAACCAACATTAGTTAATTAATAACAATCATTTCAAAACTCGTAGCTCTTGAAAGTGATGTGTTTTCTAGTTTTTCTAATGGCTCACATTTATTTCGGTGCATAAATCCTCTGAAACAATTGTCACTACTACTAATAGCTACTGTATAATCGTATGTAAATTTTTTAGATGCAGTTTTTAGGTAATCAGTCTTTTGTTCATGGTCCAAAATGAAAATACGTTTATTTCTTATATTTGGACAATGTTTGTAGGTATGTTCGCCATAGGATTTAATTTTTTAGTGTTGGTTTTAGGCCCCTTGCATGTTTTTTTTTAGGTTATGCTGTTTCTGATGATATTTTAATGTCTATAACAAAATAAAACAAAATAGCAAAGGTCCAAAACAGGTTGTTATGAAAGAGCTAGGCATGAAAGAGCCGGCTGTTTCATCACATATTTTGTTAGCTCTTTCAAAACGAGTAGCCACAAAATGCAAAAACCTTAAAAGTATAAGATCAAATCACGAATAATGTCCATTAAATATTACAATTAGAAGGTAAAATGAGTGCAGACTCTAGTTATAATGTAATTTTGATGTCAAATCATACCATAGTATAAAAAAATGGTTGGAATAACAGCATAAAAACTTACTTTTCAATGCCTCTTTTTTCGATAGCCTCCTGCTCCGTTACTACACTTCCGCGAACTATCAAATCTTTGTGGGCCACGGATAGTCGATGTTTCCACACGAAAATAAAATTCAAATGATGATAATTTCAAAAGGTCGGGTAAAAATCCAAGTGGCTCTTTCAAAACATGTCTCTTTCATGCCCACCTTCCCCTACAAACTTTTATATCCCCACTATCCCGATGAAGGTCTATAATTTATACCCTCCTTGTGTACTGTATGAGAAGACATGCAATGTTTTGCTGCTAGTAATGAAAGCAAATTTAGGGATAAATGTTATTAAAAAAATATATGTAAATGTTAAATACCTTTAAATTAATGTTAGCTATTTAACATTTAAAGTATTTTAGCAATGAACTGTTCGGTTGTCACGACCTTTAACAAAATTTCACTTTCATTTGACCCTCTCCTTAGCATAAAGTCTGACTCTCCAAATGTGAGTTATTAAATATAAAATAAATTTTATAATTAAATTATAAGTTGAACCGTTTCAAGACTTCTTGTACTTCAATTATTTCAAATGTTAAAGAGATTCAATTATGATCGAAAATAGAATCACTGATATTTATTAATGTTTTATTTCAGAGGTTTTTGAGATACAATTACGTTAAAGAATTGAAAAACATCTCGTAATCGACATCTATTTGAAAGTGGTATCATTAGCAGGGAACATCTAACCTGTTGGCTGGATTATTGCAAAGGTCTATGAGTGAATTAGTCAATTTAATTAACATGCGGTTGTAAATGTCAACAAACTGAATAGAACTGATTTCATCACGTGGTACAAGTCTTATAGAAATTAACGTAAAGCATCATCTCTGGTTTACCGTGTTACACCGTTAGTGAATCTGTTGAGATCCAATTGTTCTTACCTCCCAGAGTAACTTCTCTTTTTTCCCTCATATATTAAAAAAAAAAGCCTGGCATCGAACTAATCTACTACAATCTAGAAGTGTTTATGGCTGGCGATAGTAAATTAGTAACTAAATATCAAGTAATCGGCTTGTTTACTAGCTGTATGAAACAGAAATAAAAATAACGAGGGGTGACGTCAGGCAAGCAAACTGCAATGTAAATTCTTATGTTTATATATGACAGGATACTATTTACACAAGGTAAAAAATTCTAACGACAGTTAGTAAATTGTCATGTGTACTGCTTTAAATAAAATAGTCAAAGCTTATATTTTTATAAATTATTGCAGTCAACATACATCTTGTATATGCAGTAAAAACATTTATGGTATGTACATATGTAATTTAGTAAAAGTACTTATAACAAAGAAGAAGCCGATTTAATTTATCATCGTTATTTTCTTAACCCTTGTATCGATGTCGATATGAAAAATCAGCCACATCCTTACTTTCAGAGAAAATCTACTCAAATTTAATACGATCCAGTTTAACAACTTTGAAAGGGATACCGTTGCAAATTTAGTTCTTTGTGAAATCTGTCGTAGGTATCAACTACGCTACCGATTACGGGAGTAATTCTTATTTAATCGTATTGCTTTGAGTGTTTTATTAATTAAGGGAAGTTTAATTTTTGTTTGGAAATATTTAAGCTCTTACTTGAAAATAATAAAAGAGGTGGTTTAAATAATAGGGATTACTGTCGTCCAACATTCAAAGCTCCAGAGTCATCGTAATTGCGTTGTTTTATAAATGGTGTTTTGTTTCCGAGTGTTCTAGTCATTTCAGAGAAATCATGGGTCGTTTTGTGTTTCTAAAAGGTCTGCAGAAAAGTTAAATTATTTCTTGGAAGCTCTTTTGTGAGCGACTCAAGTATATGTGTGCCTATTTGCTTTAATAACATTTATGTATACCAGAAATAATTTCAGTTGCCACAATTTCTAATATTCTACCGCGGTATCCTCGATCGTAAATGTCGTGTCGCGTTTGTGTTTATTGCTCGGTAATGGTATTTATTATAACATGCCTAAAATCCAAACGGGTTTTGAGAACGACATGTTTCTTTTATATCTTTTTATTGGAATTCCATTTTGATGCTCACGATGTTTTGACATATTCTGCCAGTTACTTTGTCTTTTTATGACATAACCTTTTTTATATTTATAACTTGAAAGAATTTCGTTAATTATATGTGTTTGTGGCTGTTGCAATTTTAATTTACCTATGTATAACAATAGCTTATCATACTACAGAAACTTAACTGAGATTCTTATTCTGGCACCTAGAGGCCGTATCAGACGTATATCCATTTAGCTTCCTGTCTAACCCGATGTGAATGACAAACTAAGTTATCTTTTATTGTCAAGGGTAATTTTTTTTTGGTTCTTATATTTTTCACATTTTTTAAAGACCATCTGGAATTTTCCATGAAGCTATATTATATATTATTTCTTACGGGGATAGGGCAAAATGACAGGTAGTAAGGTTTTACCGGAAAAATATTTCAACAGGCTGCTATGTCTGTTGAGTAGTCATTCGGCTTAAACTAAGTGGTAAGTTTACACTTTCTTACGACTGCATTCAAAATCATGAGCAGTGCTGAAATTTTGCCGTGTATTGTCGCCCAAATAGATATATAGACATTACGCTGGCTCTAATTTGAAATTTTATTACATAAAAGTGTGTTCAATATCCCAATGTCCAGCAATTAAGTAGTTTATATACCTATATTCATTCAAATTCAAATTCAAAATATTTTATTGTGGTACATAGGTGAAGAAGAAGGTGTTACATTGGCTTATTTAGTACAGCTATGACCCGCCATATTGGCATACAATAGTTTAGGATACACTTTTTAAAAAAACACAACAAAATAAATTAAAAATATAAGACATAACAACAAATAAAAAAATAAAAAACTACATATCCAAAACCAAAAATAAAAAAATAATACAATAAAATAAGCAAAATTAACAATTATTCTTATCGTTTAAATAGTCATTTAAATTATAGTAGCATTTACTAATTAAAAGTCTAAACAAATTGCTCTTATAGTTATTTATTTCATCTAAATCTCTGATTGACTCTGGTAATTTATTATAGATCTGGGGAATTACATGGAGTGCGCTCTTGTGAAATAAAGCAGTTTTGTGGGCTGCATATGTCATTTTGTCTCTGTGTCTGGCTCGACTGCTATGTTTATATAGGTGAGTGTGTGTCTTAGCAAAAATAGCACATTCATAAATATACATAGAGGGTAGCGGTAATATTTTCAATTCTTTAAAGTATGGAATACAAGAGGTAGTTGCATCAATGTTAACCATAGATCTAATACACCTCTTCTGAGCTTTAAAAGCTAGGTCTTTGTGTGTGGAATTGCCCCAAAATATCACACCATACCTCAAAATAGAGGCAACGTGTCCGTGGTAAGCGCAGAGGACTGCAGATTTATCGGATATTTTGCTTAGATTCTAGAGAGCGTATGATTGCTGGTTAAGACGTCTGCATACAAAATCTACGTGACTTTTCCAATTTAGCTTTTTATCAATATAGAGGCCTAAAAATTTTATTTCATCTATTTCCTCAATGGCAGTATTTTGGAATGTTATGTTTAAATTAGCTTTTGTTTTATCCCTTTGTCTGAAGTTCATAATTTTAGTTTTTGCCACATTTAGTTTTAAATTATTTGAGGAAAGCCAGTCGGTTATATTAATTAAAAAAGTGTTAATCTCCTTATTTATATTCGTCTTACTTGGTTGCCCGTAAATAAAACTGTGCTATCATCGGCAAAAAGTGTGATATGATGATTAGTTGTATACGGTAGCTCATTAATGTATACAAGAAAGAGTAAAGGACCTAACACGCTACCTTGTGGCACACCAAAGTAAATATTGCTGTACTGTGATTCATAAATAATTACTTTTTTTAGTACTGGACACACTCTGCTTATTTGAGTAGCTTGCTGTCTACCCGAAGTCTCAAAAACTAAACAATTTAATTAGAGTTACTCGTTGCACTGCTTTTCTTGATGTTTTTTCTTTGTTTAAATAAGTACGACTCCAACCCTGTATTAACATTACCTGTTACTCGAAATATGATTTAATTAAATTATTTACGTTTCCTCTAATACCGTAATTATCTAATCTTTTAAGCAAAGTATCATGGTGAACGTGGTCGAATGCTTTTGTCATATCTAAGTATAGAGCTACTGACGAACAAATTAATATTAATAATATTGGTCTTTACCCACAAACTGAAGCAACCAACCGGACAAAATATAGCGCATAAGTAAATAAGTTTCTGCATAAAAATATTCCTCTACTGTTAGTTATAGTATTAAATGTCCACAATCCAAGTGACTTTCTTTGTGTTGGGCGCCCAGTGTTATTTGGATTGTGTAAACAAACTGTTCCTGTGCACCGTTTTCCTCTCCGCTACTTGTCATTGATTCTTAGGTTTCACCCTTTGTACGGAAAAATGTTCTATAAACTACATCAAAGCGGCGACGTAGTTTTGTTCACTTTTTAAAACTTATTTTCTCTCGTGCTATTTATGCGAACAATTGGTACAAGAACTCCTTTGATATTCGTCTTTACAAAATTCCCAGACTGAATTTTTTATTATTATAAACTTTATATTGTATTCGCAAGGTCTAAAATTTCATAGTAATTTTTCTATGTCGCAGAGCCCAATTTCAATTTGTTTTTATCATCGTAATTATGTTTCTTTTACGATTTTTGTTTGTATCAACGGTGTATAAGCGATGTAAAATTTTTATTTTTATGTGTATGGTTTATTGGATATTTTCTTTTTATGTGAGATAAATTTCTGAATTGAAAAATATATCTTTTGTCGCACATTCTTCAGCTTTTGTTGTTTTTTTTTTATCATATTTGCAATGATTACCGTATCTATTAATTTTCAGAACGCAAAATAATTGGAATGTGCCGTTCGTAAAGGTTTTATTTAAGTGTAATTTTAAAATTTAATTTAATAAAGAGATTTTATAAAATAAGGTGGATGGTTTACCGTTCGAGTAGTTACTCGCTGTTTTCGTTCATCCGACGTTACGAATACCACGTGAATGTTCGCTGAGGACGTTGAGCATGTTTACAATAATTTTATACCGACAATTATGCAAAATATACATCGTTTGGTAAAACAGTGGAGCGTAATAGCGTAAAATTAAAAACCCGCTGCAGCCATTTGTTACCCGTATAATGTTGGAAATAAAATTGTAAGATTTTGACCCCACAACCACGGGCATATTTTTTTTAAAGTGACACAAATGTGCCCTCAGTATATAGAACAATAAAAGTGTTTTTGTTGTACCATGCGCTGAACACCAGCCGAGACGATTTAAAATAATAATGTAGTAAGCTTTCAGAGTCGTGTCAGCTCAGTGGAAAATAAATGTGCCCCCACATCTAGTTTACTACCTTGAAATATTAACTTAATGTTGTTGTTAGGGTAAGTATAAAAAAAATTAGGCTAAACAAATTATATGTGGCTAAAATTATTTTTGTCCTCGCTAGGAAAGTTTTTTTACTGTTATTGGATAGTGACCGGTTATCGACTGCCGAGAAAAGATTACAAAGTCCATATTAATGTCTTGTAGTCTTATGTTACACAGACAATAATTAATTGAATTATTTTGTTGTTGGAGTGAGTTATTTATTTGGTTCTGCGAATTCAACTGCCGAGATAATTGCTTTGGGTTAAATTGCAATTGATTGTTTCGAGTGCATTTGTCACGAACAATCACTCGGACAATTAAGAAAAACATTAGTTGTAAACTTAAACACATGATTATTTATAAATATTCATGAAATAAGCATTTATTTAACAGCACCGCTGTCGATTTAAACCTCATTATATTTTGCGACGGATTTTTGGAACTTTTGGGTATTTTATAGATTTTTTCAATAGACAGTTTTTGGACCATGAAATCCATTACAAATCGATTTTGTGCCTTACTCGTGGTATTTTTTCGTCCGTAACATGCGTTTTTACACGTTCAGGTGTTGGGATCTGTCGCAGTCGGAGTGTATGACGAGGGCACTCGTGCTTTTGTGGACAGTTGCCCCGGTGACAAACCATTGTGTAAGGCTTTTGTGTACGCCAGACCCGTGCGGCCTGTAAACGCATCTAAAACGGATTTCATTGGTCATTTTTGTTGGAAACCTGTCCAAATTCAACTCGTGAATGTAGGGGATATGCATATGTCATGCATACATTCTTTGTATTTTTAAAAGGCAGTATATATTAAAAAAATGTTTGCCTTATTTTGATTTGATTATCATCATCATAGTATAAACAAGATGTTTAATGTTGTGCTAAAGCCTGTGTTTTTGTTTCAGGTATTACCACTTTCGTTTATTAACGCGCGTGTGACGTGGAAACAAGGTAATAAAAAAGTTACTGTCGGCTCTAATAAACACAACTAACCAGGTTTTTATGTAGGTACTCAATATAATGGAATTGAATATTTAATGGTGTCTTCGTTTTTTCTGTGCCAATAGGCTTTAATCTCGAATCTTTTCAATTGTTTTCCAAAAAGTGTAATATAAAGGTATTCCTTTAGATTTTATCTCCTATCGTAGGTAAAATATATAGCAAGATAAAAAATAATTTTTATTTTCATTTTATCGCTTTTATATTTTTTACTGGGAACCCGTCTCGATCTCAACCAATGAAATAAAATGGGACTAACAGTAGTGACAGAGCCGCATTGTATTGCTAATATATTTTTGAGAATCAGTGCAAGAAAGAATACTGTACACAAAAATTCAATAAAATATACAGCCGATAGTCAAACACACAAATACACAGATATTCCAAAACTAATATGCAAGTATAGATTTAAAAGCATCACAGTCACTCCAAAAGATTTATGAACCACAAAAGCATTTGTATCGATGCGGAAAGCTTCTCATTTCGACGTAAACAGTGGCCTCTAAACAACTACTCCGCGAAGTCAATCAATTAACTTAACTTTTAAATATAAGTCAATTCGTATAACACAATCATTATCATCATCAGCCCAAATACGTCCCACTGCTGGGCACGGGCCTCCTCTACAACTGAGAGGGTTTAATAACACAATAACACAATACACAGAAGTAATTGCTTACATCTAAAGTATAGATTCTAAACAATAAAAATATGGTATCTTTATAAAACTCCCATAAAATTTAACTTAGTATTATTTACGGCAACAAAGGGAGCGTTGAACAGGATAGTTGCGAGGACGATAAGCAACGTTTAGAAATCTGGAGACTTTCCAAACTTGCGGACGTTAAGATGTTAGTTCGATGCTCGACGGTAATGGTCGATCTAAGCCAGGAGACTTGGTGAGGCTTAAAATCCTGGCACGGAATCGACTAAGCCACCATAAATAATAATAGAGTGAGTCAGCTGAGACACTACGTTGCGGTTTACTCTCTGTTTATTCAACAAAATAGGAATTTCGATATTGAAGAGATGTTTCGCATTAGCATCTTTATCGCAAACAATACCCGGCGTACGTTGGAGTGTCTACAATTATTTCCATTGCTTCCCGGCTTGAGAAAGGTTATGCGTCATATCTTCCTCCGGATGTCGTAAAAGTTTATTATTATTACGTGTTTATTACAATTCTACAATATATGTCACCATTAGAATCGTCTAAGTTGTCTCATGTCGGCGTATATGGAGTGTGTATAGCGAGAAACAATATTTCATTTCCTTGTATTTATTTTTTATGTATAATATAAAACATACAGTTCTGTTCAATGCACTTTGTCGCACTAACGTCTTATCATACGATTAAAAGACGGCTGAAAATCTATTAATTGTAGTGCTAACGTTGACTTCAGCAACACTAAGTGTGGAAGAGTAGGGGAAGAATAAAAATTTTAGGGGTTTAAGTTCCAAAATTTATGAATTTAATATTTTTGTCACCATAACTAAAAATTGATCGATGTTGCATTTATACAGAAAGCAAAATTGCTAATATTAACAAGTTTCATTGATGACATAAAATATACACATATAGTATGTATATGAATTTTATACGAAATGAAATTAGACGTGGTTGCCGCTATACATTTGGCGGCGCGGCCGGTATTGTAGTGCGGTGTATTGCACTCATTAGGACTTTAATGAGGTGTAAGTGGGCTGGCAACGTCTTTAGAAGCTATTACCGGTGCATGAACTGCGCCGTGTTCCGAAACAAACCGAGAGCCGGCGGGAAACGCTCTCATTTTTGAGGCGATAAAAACTGCGCCGTAGTTGAAAAAGATTGTTCGGTGCAGATTTTTACACTCGTAATGTTGCAGCTGTTATGCTTAGTGTAAGTTGGAATCGCTTTTCCTGTGTATTAACATTTTAAATACGTTTCCACTTTACAAGATCGTAAGAGGAAGTTTTGTTATTACAGCTACTGTTACCCTTTAGTTTTATTTACAAAATTTTGACTGCATTTTATTCTTTATAAAATAATGCTTTATAACAGATTTACTACGTGCATGATACCTTTGTAAGTCTATTATATATTTGGAATAATAAACACTACGAGATATAGAGTTAAATTCGATACCACAACCTGTATTCTCAACTGATGTTAGACAATATAGTACCTAACTGAATTGTGTAGGAATAATTCATTGTAAGAGGACTTAGTGAATGATTATTAATAATATATAGGCTAAGAGTGGAGTAAAAGAATTTAATAAAGTAAGCCAATGCAATAAATCGATCATACATTAGTATGGCTTTGTGCTCATTCAAAAATCGTTAGTTTTACGTAAACAGTAAACACCGAGATTCGTTCTAATCGAGTGCGTAGGAAGACGCAAACAGTGACGTCACGGCAAGCGATGCGTGAGGGTCACACCTCACGCGCCTGCCTGTACTCGTATGCACACGTGTTCGGCGGTGGAGGCGGCGGTGCTGCTCACGCACGATCAATATCGACCCTCGCACTCTCATATTGAATTTTAATGAGCCGCACAAACTTAAATAACCGTGCCGGAGTTTCCGAATTTCCAAAGTGCGTTAAAACTCAGTGATACTCGCCGCCCAAACATCTCCCGCACTCCAAACGCTTTTAATACCTCTCTTAACTGTCAGAGTTCATGCTTATCATACAATGTGAATGAATTTTCCACGGAGAACTCACTTTAAACTTTAAAAGTTGGTAACGTTTACCTATTGTTCTTCCTTTCTCGGTGTTATATAACTTCTGCCGTGAGACGCCGGTAATGCGGATATGTGAGGCATGTTTTTACAGGACACAATATTGTTACAGTTTCGTGCTGAAGCGTCTTGTGCCGTAGTTGTCAAAAATGTATATCAATATGTTCAACAAACTTTCTATTTCATTTGTAATAAATAGTTAAAAATAAAATCGTCGGCTAAATCTACACTGTCAGCCTTAAAACTGCATGGTTTATAGAGATACAAAAATCGGAAACAAAGGCAATCAGAAAAAAGTGGATTGCAAACTATGGGCGAAAGCAGCAAACCGGGCGAATATTTTCGCTGAATATACGGTTATTCGGGCGAATATTTGATATTTGGTCTATCGCTACATTTGGTGCACTGCTACAATGAAAATTCGGCTAACAATACATTCGCAGCAGCTAAAAAATCTTCTTTCATGAAACCGCGTATAAATAACAATGCGTTTTAACAATACCCTGCTAATATAGAGCATAGCATCTTACAGATTTTGCGTTTACAGATTATATTGTGCATAAAACTTATGGTGGTATTTAAAACCAATATTTCAAAAGTTTATTATCTCTGATTTGATTCCCAAGACGGGCAAAGTGTTATTGAGTTTTTCTATTAGAAAATTCTCAGAGCAGCACGGAGTCTGGAAATGTGCCCGAAAAACGGCAAAAAAAAATCGTCCCATATTACGTGGGACTGGCGAAATGTGGGTGCAGAACAGAGGTTCCTATCCCCGCGGGGAATACAGACGTGAGGATAAGTATGTATGTATGTTTATTATGGTAATATCTTTAGTTTCCACAAATGAACTCGAAGATTAGAAAATATGTATATGTCTATGCCTTATCAATATACTAGCAAATCCTCCTATGTATTTACTGTGCGATCTATATTGTTGCGGGTTAAAGACAAACTAGGATACATCCTAGGAAATTCACTACTCTACTCTATGTCTGTCGTCGATCTTGATGAACAAAAGTTGCAGTCATTGGTGTGCGGTGAATAGTGAAAATGCGTATTTAAGAATATATTGAGAAGTAAAGGGAAAGAAAAATAGAGGATATTCAAATATTTCTTTTACTTATTAACTATCACTTAATTAGACCATTATTCATTATTTTTATACCACAGGTACATATCACCATTTAAATTTTAGAATACCTTATCCGGCCTGCTTCCAGCAAATATAGTTGAAGTGAAATGTTGAATAGATTCAATGACTATTTATGTTATACATTGAATGACCGAAACCATATATATTAACGCGAGGGGAACTAAGAGCAACAGCTAGTTTAATCATACAAATGAGTAGTTTATATAAAACGCATAATTGTCTACCCACCGTGTGTTTGATCCAGCGGAGCGGATGAGAAATGTATTATAAATATAGAAAATCAATGCACCCCTTGAAGTGGAATGCTAGGTAGTTGCTTGTATTAACAAGACAGGACCTGAATGGCCTATGATATTATTATTTATTTATTAAGCCTTATATAAAAAAAAATGTATATAGGCACACTTAGTTGCCTGCGGCATTCTCTATTAGTAGACTATAACTTAGGGTGGTGGAAAGATAAAGCAAGGTTGCAAGGTAGGACAGTATCATTCATACATTTAAAATTTAAATTCGACTTTTTTTTGTATACTAAACACAAGAAATGAGTCATTTCTTGATAGATTTTAGGATCGAAAGAGATTACTGCACTGTAGCAAGTGTGGTTTGGGTATTATGAATAAAGGGAAATGGTGGGAAGTAATGAAATTATATTGTTGTAATGTGTATGTATGTATTTACTTATTTATTACTTTACGGATCTATTTCCGTAGCTCATTCCGGTGGTGATTACAGTGTTCTTACCGTAAGTTACTATATAACTTTTGGAAACTTTATTAAATTATAGTACATACATATATCTGTCTGTTTTTAATGCTTTACTGATGTCAATCTATTGCGCGTTAATTATTAAAACAATAAAAAAAAGAATTAAAAAGAGGTTTTTTATTTTTCTTTGTAATGGTATGCTAGTCTATCACCCTGCGGGCACGTAATTGTATTACGTCACAGAGGCGGTACACCAATTGTATCCTCTCGTCTTTTTCTTTTTGTAAGTTGGGCTGATGTCAACTTCGATTTCGTTCGCCTATTTTCCGAGCTCATCTAATTAGGTCAATAAATGTTGGTGAAAATAATAGAGGAGTTTCTGATGGAAGGCTACCGATTTGTTGAGTGTGTACTAGAAGTTAATGGATTCGGTTTATATATTAAAAAAAATTATACACGTGTAACCAATTGCTTTATATGTATATCTTTGTGAAGTGAGAATTAATAGTACAGGAGAAAAGATATAATAGGTTTCGAAAGACTAGTTATTTTACTAACTAAATTAAACACATCAGCAATTTAATAAAGCAATCTTTCTTCACGAACCGTATTAGTCCACTGGAGTTTTGCCAAAAGTGCTCGGAGTTATCGCGCTCCTACGTTTTAAATGACGACGATTACGCATTAAATGAATAAACTCGATGAATAATTCCACACTTTGTTCATTCATGAACAAGTCGTACGACTCATTGTGTAGAACTGCGGCGTGCTTGAGTAAAGCCGGCTACACACGTTACTGCTTTGAACCGGGCATGTGGCAGTATTTAATATGTATGCATCGACTCAATACAACAACTAGACACCTTACTATAGTTACGTTACGTACGGTTTCGATTTTCGTCAACCGAAATTCTATCAAATGCAATTGTGGTAGTTTTTCCATGCCATAATTATAAAAAGCAAAATTAATGCGTACTATGTAAATATGATATGAAAACTCATGCATATAGTTAAAACAGTTGCAAATCGGCGGCACGTGCACGCTCTCCCCCGCCCGCAAATATTATTGATTAGAGGCCGTTTGTTTGTATTTATTTGGCGCTGTCACGCTGAAACGGCTGTGTTGACAGATTCGATTATTTAAATGCGTGATTGCTTAGTTAGGCATTCCTTTTATGTTCCCTATTTAAATTAAAAGCATTTGGAGTGTCCTAATTGCAGTTATTGCCTAGACATCATTAGAACGGTCTTTATTTTTTAATACTACCTACTAAATATTGTTTTATGTACCTAAAAGTTAATTATACTAGTTGAAAAAACTTCGATTGTGATGGTTGGGTCTTTTTTTTGGGTACGGTTAAACTTATTTATATAATTATTTAGGTCTTTGCTTTGGTTCAGCATTAACTATTAAAGAACCCAGTTTCAGAGCGTGGGCGGAAGGATTTTAGACTTTCATATAGGTCGAGACCATTTAATCAGCGTTTTGTGAATTTAATATAGTAATGGTGATTTTACGATTGCTTTATCGCATATTTTTTCTTTAACACTTTGTGGAGGTAGTCATTTGTTGTGTGTTTTATACTGCGAATTATCTAAACGACAGAATTTATGGTCATCATACATTACTTGGGGGACAAGGAAACCGGCGATAACATTATGTATAATTTGCGCCAATATTTATTATTATGATTATTTAAAGTTTTCTATAAGAATAATGGTTTAGTAAACCTTATAGGAAAAACATATTTTTTTCACTATCTGTAATCTTATGTATACTACATATTAGTTGATATTAAATTGTTGGCATGCGTCCAGTGCTTAAACGTGATTGCCATATTGCGTTATTTGTCAACACAAATGGTACCAACATATTTTATATCAATTATGTTAATTAAAGCAGTTCAATTGAATTCCTAAAGATTTATTTTGCAGAAATAATTATGTGTAAGACCAATTGCATGTAAAGTCGCATATTTTTAGTTTGCTTCGTAGCGTCAAGTTTTTATTCCCGGATTGTGTAATGTGTGCGTGCGATTGACAAATATTTGTCAAACCTGTCTTAGTTGCTACAAACATCATGTTTTTGCCGACTGCCAAGATCACAAAAAGTTAACACAAGAAAAAAATTAAATAAAATAACGAGCCCTTTTGTTGTTAGCCAACACTGTATTTGTAAAATAATGAGTCCTGTTGGCCTCGCGTCGAATGTTTTATCCTCTAGGTACGGCTCTGCGTCTAATCCGACGTACTTGGTTGACTGAGCACACCACTTTTTACATGTTTTTGCTTTCACTCTGGGCGGCGGGCGGAGACTGTAATTGCATTAAAAAACTTATTATTCTACTTTACATTTTGCTTTATGACGTAGTGTGTGTAAATTATGAAATTCTCTGTGAAAAATAACGGCTTCTTTGAGAGTTGAAGTATTATCACCCGCCTTTGTTTGCCCGCCTTTTACATTATGCTCTTTGATGAAAAATGAGTGATGCTTACTTCTAAATATTTCTGAATAAACGCTCTTATTTCTTCATTTGTTGTGAATCGTGTATAGTATATATACATCCCTTGTCTACATCGTACTTAAACAGTAGGCAGAAGTATGTATATTGATTGAATTTATTCATTAAAGAAATATATGTTTAATAAATATACCTTTTATTTTATAATAAACAAGCGAGAATGTTTCTCGTTGCATGCTTATAGAATACATGAATCGCATTAAGTAAATGCTGTGAATAAATAATGCTGACTTGTAAATAATTTTAGTAAACCATTGTTTGCGAGATCAACGAACCGAACGCACAAAAGAGAAAGGTGTAAAAATAATCCTGAAAAACGTCAGAACAGAAATGCAGGTGCCAGAAAGGTCTCCTTGACCCCGTGAAGGCCCATTTGTCCCAGTAAAAGTTGCCTGAATATGACCATTTAGCGTGCAACATTCCCCTCCTGGTTGTTAAAAGGAAAGCATTTTTCAGGGAGGTCACAGCGAGCCGGCCCGAGAGCCCGTGCAATTTGTGTTACTTCACGTTGCTATCGTCGACTGAATACAATCGCGGAATGTTACCGTTAAATTACGCGAAAACGTTATTTATTCCTCGGGCGACGGATCGATCCCAGCCTGAGACAGCTCGAGACGTATCGCAGCACACACATTTAAAATCCATTGCAATGTGTTTGTTTCGTACATCGCCTCTTTTAACATTTACTCGCACATTTCATATATCAGTGCAAACATAAGAACAATTTTGCTCTTAAATACATTTCTTTGCAGATAAAGTTGGATTTCGGCGAGGGCTTGTTTACGAACAAAGAGCAAAGTTCGAAGAACAAACTAAAACTACTGACGCATTACGAGTTTTTCGATTATTTGCTGTGTCGCGTGCCCTCCTAATTTGTCAGAAACAATAATCGAATAAGAATGTTGTAGAACGTAGTTCCTAATGAAATTATACAGGTACACTAATTTATTTGATAAGTACGTTGTTATCTGGGGGAAATGGAAATAAAAAAGGAACCTAGAAAATGTAATCAACTTTCAAGTTGAGGCCCTCATACTGGAAAATAAATGTTATAGGTCCTGTTTGCAGCCAGTAATTTGTCAACATAACAATAATTCCGCACTGGACGGGCATTTCCTTCGTTTCCTCTTTTTAAAACGTAATATTACTCAGAGCAACGTTCCGGACAACCCTTTTTTGTGTGAAGCTCACATTTTTCAGCGGCGGCGCGGCGAATGGAACGCAATTTGTATAACTCGCGCTATTCGCTTGCGTTCCGACTTCTCACGTATAACGCCTCCGCTCTGGACTTTGGCGCTGTAAATATATATCCTTTATGTCTTTTAAATATTTCTTTAAAAATAACTCAGGCAATTTTGCTTTTAGGAATAACCTTATACTGTCAAGTACGCATAAATCTAGTAAACGTCGTATCAGCGTCGGTTGAGCACTTGACAGTGTACAAATCGAAGCAAATGCAATTTATTGAGGCGGATAAACTCGGCTGAGCTCCTTGCCAACTCCAGCTATCTATCCACGTTGATCTACTACTCAAACATCAATCTACAGCTCCTTAAATCACAGACTATTAATTAATACTAGGCGTTTATTGATTGTCTTCGGTACACTCCAGTACGTGGAGAAAAGAACACAATGAATGTTTGTTTTAAATAATAACAACGAAGCTCAAGTTTCAGTTACTTAGTTAGAAGCCCCCGCGTCACTAGGCAGGAGGTTTAAGGCGGGTGCGCGGGTGTGCACAAGTGTCTCAGTATGGTAATCTCACGTGAGCGGCGATTAATTAGCGCAGAGTGGCGCAGTAATCAGTACGTGTATTGAACTCGGCGCGGCGGTGAGGTCACCAGGTTCGATGCCCGCGAAGCAGCATCACGCTGATTTGCATGTTTCCGAGTGATTTCATGCTTTGATTCTTTGTCCATTCGTTTCTTTCTCGGAATCGTGATGAACCAAATTCGTCGCATGACGGGCGCATCCATTCCTAGCGACCTCACTACATTGTTATTTTTTGTATTTTGTCAGTTAGTGAATTCTGCAGCTCGTGCATTCGTTATAAACACTATGTAGTTAATGTAAAAGACGAACGCGTGTCAAGTTTCATAGCGATGTGCGGCAAGAAAACGAATGAGTTCTGAGAACGGTATAAAAAATCCCGTGAACACATAAGTGGGCACCGCCGTATTCATGCGATTGAAGTGACCGGTGGAGTGGAACGCCCTGAGATCGTGTTCGCGGTTGTTGGCGCCTGATTAAATCTGTCGGGTGCAAGTGCGCAACATGCGGTCACTGATGTGCGAGTGCGCCGCTACTCCGCCACATCGCCGCACCGCTCCCGCGCCGCTCGCCCAATGCACGCGAACCTCTCGTCTTACGCTTGATTTAATCAAAACGACTAACTTCCAATGTCGAATTGTAAATGAAACAAACACCTATTCAGAAATAGTGCCTTTGACTGTGCGGGAGCTCCCACTAAATTGAAAACAATACGGGCAATGCGGCTACAACCATTGTGTGGCCAGTGGATGGATTTATTAGTGCACCGAATAGAGAAATATTTTTCATACAACCGCTCGGAGCGCTGCGTCTAGCAATAAAGCGTCCGAGGGCTCCCTGGGCGACGGTCGCAAACTATCTCCGCGCGCTCGCCTGCATAAAACTTGCTAATTAACATACTCGCTCTCCGTCGATGTTCAACGTTTAAATACTTAAAGTTTCGCACGGAGGGCGCACAAAAAGAAACGATATTTACTTACCGCAATTCAGCAGAAACAATTTATTCCTTTGTCGTATTGAAAGATACCTATCGTGGTTATTTTTGTCGCGGAGAGAAAGAACGCAGGAAATGCGGCGCCGCGAATGAGACGCAAACTTCTTAGAATTCTCTTATTATTATTTGGCACCGGTGGAGATCCGCGATAACGCGCCGAGGGATGTTGTGAAAAATCTAATAAAACCAAGTATGCGGACTCGGTGAAATTGGAAATATTGCTTAATGCGCTGACAGGCGGAGCGGAGGCGCGGGCGGTGCTGGCGTGGAAATAATTTGGGACACAATGAAAGTGTCCCCTCGTTGATTGTTTCCCGCGTGATTTCAGACCTGCCTTGTTTTTTTAAAATGCTGCGCTTATTATAGATTCTATTTCAGATTCCGGGACATTTTTTTTACGTCGACACTTTTTTTTTTACCTCATAAGTATATGTAACTCCTTAGTATTTAGGCTAAATTAGGCTTTACTCCACCTCTTAGGCTTACTGCTGTGTGAATACTTTATATACTCGAGATATTTATGAAGTGAACTACCAAGATGGAAGTTTTTTGCCCAAGGGTCAGAATGTTGTTTAGTGTTTCTTTTTCTTTCTTAAATATTAGAGTTTTAATGATGTATGCAACAATATAATTATGAAGAGAAAATTTTGCTCTGTAATAAGCCATATCGTATTTAGATTTCAAGTTAGCAGTAGCGCATAAAACAATGCAATATACAATTTACGTTTCGTTTCTGAACCGGGAATATTCACATTAATTTGCGCGATGTTTTCGGAGCATGGGCTCGCAAGTTATGTGGATTGTACATTATCACTGCATGCGGCACGGCTCCCTACAGTAAACGTTTTCCAGTACCCCGCCACTTCGAAAGGCATAATTAAAAATCTGTATACAATGTGGCGCCTTTGATAAGTTCTCTTTTGTTTCATTTACTTATTGTTTATTAAAAAGGTGGAAGCATATTTTGTTTTGCACTTTCATTTTTCATAAAGTTATAGAATAATGGGTAGTGAAAATGGATTAGCCAAGGAATTAAAACAAATGAGACTCTGCTTATTTCTATAGGGATAAAAGCGTTAGGATGTGTAAGTGTCTAGTATTTGCGTTTCATTGATAACACTTGATGGTTTCTTGTTTTCACCATTATAAAGTTAGTTTACCAACGTTATGCTAGTGGTTGGAGGGGTTCTTCACTTTGATTTGGATATATAAGACATAAGGCAGAACTAACAATGACCTAAATATTGTTACGAATATCCTCGGCCTGGTAGGATCTGAAGCTTTCCAGATAAAACTGGAGAACCGTTTCGCTGCCCTGGAAACCACAATTGACATTGACCAGGAACTCGCCCAAGTGGTGGGTATCCTCCGGGAAGAGGGGACAAAGTTCTGTGAGACGCAACGTACCCGTAAGAGGTCCAAACTCTCTGCAGAATCTCTGCAGCTAATGAAGCAGCGACGCGAAGATCCCACTATCGCTCCGTCAGATCAGCGGGCTTTGAACAAGAGGATTTCAAAGCTGGTAAGGCATGACCTCCGAAGCTCAAATACACGCTTCATAAAAGAAGCGATTGAGCAAAATCGGGGGTCCACAGTCTTTGTTCAAACGCTAAATCGAAGCCATCTGACGAAGTTGCGAAAACGTAGTGGAGAAGTCGTCACTGCTAAGCCGGAGATTCTCGCGGAGATTCGGGACTTTTACGGTCAATTATACACCTCACATGCGTCCTGTCCCCCATCCGAGAGTGAAGACCCGAGGGCCACTTTAACCCGCCACTATTCCGAAGAGCTGCCAGAAGTCAGCCTAGACGAAATCGAGATTGCTCTTGGGCAGCTTAAAAATGGAAAAGCCCCCGGAGAGGATGGAATAACAACAGAGCTCATAAAAGCTGGCGGAGCTCCTACGCTGAAACAGCTACAGCGCATATTTAACTCCATCCTCTTTTCGGGGAGAACTCCTAAGGCATGGAGCAGGAGTATGGTCGTCTTGTTCTTCAAAAAAGGCGACAAAACCTTATTGAAGAACTATCGGCCCATCTCCCTGCTTAGTCATGTCTATAAGCTGTTCTCAAGGGTGATCACGAACCGTCTCGCGCGCAGACTCGACGAGTTCCAACCCCCCGAGCAGGCCGGGTTTCGTAGAGGATATAGCACCATAGACCACATCCACACAGTGCGGCAGATTATACAGAAGACTGAAGAATATAATCAGCCCCTGTGTCTTGCCTTTGTGGACTATGAGAAGGCTTTTGACTCTATCGAAATCTGGTCTGTTCTGGAATCTTTGCAACGGTGCCAAGTCGATTGGCGATACATCCAGGTGTTGAGATGTCTGTATGACGCTGCGACTATGACCGTCCGAGTACAAAACCAGCAGTCTGAACAAATTCCAATGCATCGAGGAGTGAGACAAGGGGACGTCATTTCCCCAAAATTGTTCACAAATGCATTGGAAGATATGTTTAAGACTCTAAACTGGAAAGGACGTGGCATAAATATAAACGGCGAGTACATCTCACACCTGAGATTTGCAGACGACATCGTCATCGTGGCTGAAACCGTTGCAGACTTGCAACAAATGCTGTCTGATCTGGCTAATTCTTCAGCACGCATAGGTCTCCGGATGAACTTGGATAAAACCAAGGTCATGTTTAATAGACAGGTTATTCCGGAACCTATTGTGTTAGAGGGAGTAACTCTCGAAGTTGTTCAGGAGTACATTTACCTCGGTACAACGGTACAAGTAGGTAGGAACAACTTCGAGAAGGAGACCCAAAGAAGAATACAGCTGGGTTGGGCAGCGTTTAAAAAACTTCGTCGAGTCTTTTCGTCACCCATACCTCAAAGCCTAAAGACAAAAGTCTTTAACGAGTGCGTCCTTCCAGTCATGACATACGGAGCCGAGACGTGGACACTGACGATGCGGCTTATCCACCAATTTAAGGTCGCTCAGCGAGCTATGGAGAGGGCTATGTTGGGGGTTTCTCTGAAAGATAGGATCAGAAATGATGCCATCCGCCAGAGAACCAAAGTTATCGACATAGCCCAGAGGATTAGCGAGCTGAAGTGGCAGTGGGCAGGTCACATTTGTCGCAGAACCGACAACCGTTGGGGGAAACGGGCTCTGGAGTGGAGACCGCGACTCGGCAAACGTAGTGTAGGGCGCCCTCTGGCTAGGTGGGGTGACGATATTCGCAAGGTGGCTGGCAGCGGTTGGATGAGGAGGGCCGAAGATCGAGCCCAGTGGCGTGCCATAGGAAAGGCCTATGTCCAGCAGTGGACGTAATAAAGGCTGCTGATGATGATGATCCTCGGCCATGTAGGTTTCTTCAGGATGTCGATTTTGTTGCTGATATTCAAACAGCTACGAAATTCAGTCACGTGTACCCTGGTTTAAAACCCGGAACTGTAATATTATCGGACCCCACAGCTCCGCTGTCAAGGCTATCACGCAAAGAGCACCATTTATTTATTTATTAACGCTTTATTGTCCTCACGGAGAAATTGTAAATAGTAAATTAATATTATTGTAATTATTTGTAATATAAAAATACAGTTTCCACTCACACGATCTGTTAAACGAAAACATCGACAAATGAACGAACTCAACAAAGTAACCGGCGGGAAAATCACTTTATAAAGGTTTCAGCATAAACGATTACGTTAATAGGGTGCAATTAAAATACCCCTAATATTTCCATTTTCCCTCCGTCCAATAACTGGAAATAAGTTAATGGTTAGAGCCGAATCAATTATGTAATCCGTTTGCGTAGAGGGCTAGGAAAGATTCCGCAGCGGTCCATAAAAGCCTCTTAGCGTTCCTCATAGTTTGAATACATTAGAGTTGCACGTTGCTTGGCGATGAGGTGCGCAAAACTGCCTACAGAAGACTTAATTTTTTAACAGACCATATTGTACCTTACAGGCTAATATTACTCTAAGTTTTTAGGGCTTTCGACAAATACTTCTTACAACTAGACTAGCTCACACATGATTGTGTGAGGTGCAATACAGTCCAATATAGACTGGTGATCAACAGCTATCTCTCACCGGTCGACTCGACCCTGGTAAAAGGGGCCCATTCGTACCGCATCTAGCTGACTGGTTCTACCATTTACAAAACTGTGTTTTCTAACTTACTACCCTTATTTTGGGTTAAAGCAAGCTAGGAGATTGGCTCACTGATCATCAATTCTCCCCGTTATTTATAAGTGCGTCACATCGAACCTGGTGTACAGGATATTTAGTAGTACAATTTATTATGTTTTTATACTTATGTAAAACAAGTTTAGTTTAATGACATAAATTATAATATGTATAAGTTTTTACTATATTTCACTCCACGTTACTTTTCACTGTCGACATCAATGATCACAAGAAACCTTCCTATGAAATAGTGTAAGTTATGAGAATACATCTGCTGTAAACATGTACGCTGTGATATCCATTTTATGAAGCGCGCTTCGTGGAAGGCATGCCGCCTGAGTATCAATATAAGTATGGTTTCCTTACATTTCCTTATTCGACGCACATCAACTTATCTCACTATGTTTTTCCTTTCGTTATTTTGTATCCGTCGAACCGTGAATTTGCTCTGATTGCAGGTTTGTTTTCGTAATTTTTTATCCAAATAAAAAACGCTGCCGACAATCGTATTACGTTGTGACAGAAATTGTTTTCAATCAAGTTCATAGTCACATAACAAAAAAACAAAATACAAATATATTAGTTAGCCCCATTTTTAAATTTTTCTTTCTTTTTTCTTTATGAGTCTCTATATTTTATTTCGTATGTGGGATGTCAAATTTATGTTTAATGTAAGGTTTCATTCTGATATACTTTAAGTATCTTACTATAAAAACATTGGCAGTTGCTGATATTTAATTAAAAAATATTTCATATTTTATTTATATAAACGTGAATTTCAAAAGTGCAAAATATAAATATGTTCAGCATAAATTTCATGAAACAAAACTTTATTGGGTTAAAGTGGAAATTAAACTTGAGTAATGGTAAATGTTATCTAAAATATTAATACAAAATTAGCCGAATATCTTGTTAATTCTTTGGAAATTACTAATGTTTCTAAAACATTAAGTTTGTTTGTTGCCAAGCTAAATTATATTTTGAAGAATTATAATCAAACCATTATAATATTACACTCTGACAGGCGTTATGTTGCTAAAGCATTGATAAATATGTTAGAGATAATAGAATCATTTTAATTATTTTGAATTCTATAGTCAGAACTATAGAATTGGCCAGAGGCCGTGGCATAATATATTGATACCAATTTCCTTTAAGCATATGTTCTAAAATATGTAATTATGGACGTTTGTTTCGATGTTCCACACATTTCTGGTATCAAATGTTTTTAGCTTATTAGATGCGTTATAAAGTTAGCAAAAGTATAAAATTTTATATTTAAATAATTACTATACCTAGACTTGAGACTAGTGTTCGATTTTAAGCTTTAACCTGTCGTACATAACTCACAAATTTCCGAACTCTAGGCACAAGAGCTGCATATTTATGAGACGCTCGTGTAAGTTTCTTGAGAGAAGAATATCCGAAGTGAAGTAAACTCGGCGAATATATTCCGTCGGTCTCATATGCATACTTTGTAAAAATCTCTCGCGAACGCGTGAACATAAAATTGTGGATCGGTCCCGCGTGGCCCGCGGCAGTTCCGACCCGTTCCAACTTCACTGCCTTATAAAACTTGTACACCGGTCGTGTGTCCGAATCGTGAACTACTGCTGTATTTTTCTTACGTTTCCACGAGCCGATCACTACGACATTGTTTGTTTTGAAACTCGAAGTTAGGAAATCTCTTCCGAACACGGCGTGCTGTTGGTGTACGTTTTATATTTATGTTACTTGGCTTATTATGTTCAAAATACAATTCATGGACACGTAAATTAGAAGCCATTGACATTAAACTATATTAAATTACAATAGAATACATCGGTGTGCGTAGGTAATACTGTCTATGAAGTCGTGCGCATACATAATTTTTCACGTGGATATGCAGGCGGTGCGGGGGCGAGCGGGCGACGGCGCGGGCGGCGGCGCGGGCGTCGTGTGCGCCCGAGTGGCGCGAGTTCGTTCACACGCACTCCCACATGCGGAGCCTCGCTTGAATTTATCCGGGAAGCCACTTCAATGGCGTGCTATTTAATTATTTATCACTGGACACGCTTTGGTACGTCGTAATGACCGATGACGACGGAAGTTGACATGTTTCGCATTTGCGAAAAATAACCACTTTCATTGACATTCAATTATAAATTTCGCTGCCTAACAAATAAGGAAATCACAGTTCTTACAATTAGAAACGCTAAATTTATTACATGTTTTTTTTATAAATTAATGTACAGTCTTGTTAAAAAATATTTTGTCCTTTTTCCACATAAATTTATATTGATTAATGATTTCACTTTGAACATATCCACCGTGCTCCGTTTATTCTAAATGTCGACAAGATTAATTGTTTTTTAGCCGAGAACATTTACTGTATCCTCGCTTAAATAATGTTTCAAAGATGAAAAACATAAAAAAGTTGTATCAAAAATATCGTGACACTGATTGACGACGATCTTCAAAAGATTTATTAAACGATAATGTAGACGTAATAACATAATTGCAACGCTTTTTATGAACAAAAAACTCAATACAATATTGCGGTGCGATCGGAGAACAGCGAGCGTGGAGGTGGTGTACGAAAGTCGCGTGCGATCAGTCGCGCCCGCCGGCATCACAGAAACAATGCAGTATTAACGTGAGTACCGTTATGTCACGCCGGGTAACGCTACAACATCGAACTCGCGGAAGTTGATTGAATGTAAACAATGTAAAGAACCGGCTGATAGACTACTCAGGACAGTGCAATAAAAAATATAACTTTTTAAACTGTGTATTTACTGTAAAATAAATTACTATAAAAATCTGTAAGTATATCTGAAATTTAATTTCTCGACTGTTATTTTTTTTCTATTACAATATAATTAAGATGTTCGTATATACAGCTTATACAGTGACTTAGAACTAATCCACTGGTGATCTGGAGTCCAGAATGAGAAACTTCACAATGGGCGTCGTATGTTGTAAAATCGCCTTTTGTATTTGGCTCTTGAACCAACGTCCAACTGAGAATTGGCATCAACGCTTGGTCGATTTTATCAGGACAATGATCGTCGAATACACATCCGACGTGTCAATAACCTCTCCTTTTTTATTTTTTCAGCCTTCACGAGGTACAAGTCATGTGGCATATGATTATGTATTTTTACATACATACATACATACATAAACTCACGCCTGTATTCCCTGAAGGGGTAGGCAGAGGTGCATTTCTGCACCCACATTTCGCCAGGTATGTATCAGTCCCACGTAATAGGGGGCGAGCCTATTGCCGTTTTTCGGGTACATTTCCAGACTCCGTGCTGTTACTGAGAATTTCCTAATGGAAAAAACCCAATAACACTTTGCCCGACCCGGGAATCGAACCCAGGACCTCTAGATCCCAAGGCCATACTTGTATGTTGTCAGGGTTGGGCAGTATTCGAATTACTTGTAATTGAAATACGTAATTGAAATACAAATACGTATTTTGTATTTGTATTTTAATTACTTTCTTAAAATGTAATTTGTAATTTGTATTTCAAATACGTGAAGGCGAAGTATTTTGTAATTAGTATTTCAAGTACTTGAGGCTTCAAAATACATTTATTAAAATACATTTAGCCTTCATTTAGTATTAAGTTTGTGCTCATCAGGACTTGCAATAACAAAAAAAACCGCCTTCAAAAAAAAACTATTCCAAAACAAATAAATATGCATTATTTTGTATTTTGTAATTTGTATTTCGTATTTCAATTAAAAATAGCTAAAATACTGTATTTTGTATTTCAAATACCTTACTTAAATGTATTTTGTATTTCGTATTTTAATTACTTGCGATACAGTATTTTGTAATTTGTATTTCAATTAAAGCAAAGCATGTATTTTGCCCAGCCCTGTATGTTGTATGCCCAAACTGGACTGCCTCATGGTCTCGCGGTTATGTATTTTTGATATAACTAATATGTTGAGGTAGGTAGGTAGGTACTATTAAAACTTATTATGCGGACATGTTGGAATATTTTAATATTACAAAGCATAAACTATTGTAGGATTATTCACTCTCAAGCAATTTTACCTGCCGGGAGTAGGAGTATGAATGGACACAGTTTAGTTTATGGTCAATAGAGAGCATCTTCAAGCTCTAATCGATTGATATAGAAATAAATAAATACATACAATCCAGCAGCTTGCATGCACTGAATACCTTTCTGGATTCACAAGGTTGTCACAACAATTAATAATACACCCATATTAAATACAATTTTTAAAGACTTTAATATACTAGTATAACTAAAGCTTTGAACACTTTTATTGTTTTTGAAACAGAAATACAAAACAGACTCCCTCGTGCTCTCGCGGCACAAGTATGTGTCGTGCGATCTAGAGGTCCTGGGTTCGATTCCCGGGTCTGGCAAAGTGTTATTGGGTTTTTTTAAATTAGGGAATTCTCAGTAGCAGCACGGAGTCTGGAATTGTGCCCGAAAAACGGCAATAGGGTCGCCCCCTATTATTTGGGACTGATACATACTTGGCGAAATATGGGTGCAGAAATGGACGTCTGCCTACCCCTTCGGGGAATACAGGCGTGAGGTTATGTATGTATGTAAATACAAAACAAAGGAATAAAAGCTACAGTTGCTTAGTTAATTTACCCTGCCCTGTTAAACAGAAATCACTCGTCATATTGCTATAAGCCAAATGGACAAACCTTGTTCTCAGAATGAAAACATTTATTTCTTATTTTCGTTAGGCAAAGTATTGTGTACGGCTGTAGAAACATATTTATTTTAAGGTTGTGTCGCCTTAATGGATGTGGTTTATCATGAATTTAATTAAGTCAGTCCGACTTTTTGTGTCATTTTACCAGTATGTATTTAAATCGAAAGAAAAAAATATGCAATAATATTTTCCTTTGACTGTGTTTATTTGTTGCGTAAATTGTGTAATGAAAACTAATATGTTATGACTTGTAAGTCGTCAATTATACTTGCTACAGTATGATATGTGCTCTTGCGCTTTTTGTTTAGGTATTATTTATTTATGAAGTAGAGCTACACCAAAACTTTTCAACTAAGGTGACAGAAAATTATTATAATGTCACAGGAACTGGAATAAAGTTGGACGAAAAAGATCCTTCAATTAAATTTTCTAAAACTTCACAAAACTAGATATAAACGCTTGCTCGGTAGCCTAGTTTAAGTTCAGTCTCACGGCTCACCACTACTAATATGATCCATCAACTGAAGCTAACTGTTCAATCCTTTACGATGATGGGAGAATTAGTGTTTAATTAAGTAGAGTTCCATCCACTAATACATAAAGCTTTATTGAACCTGTATCTTGATCGGTATCAACGAAATGCTGCGATAAAAGCCACTCGGATTTATTGTCGTTATCAGTGATGTGCCGAGCAGGATTTATACCGATTCTGATACTAATCGATACTAAATTGCACATGCTATTTGAAATTAATCGTTGAGCTTAGATAATATGCATCATCCTAACTGATTTCAAAATAGCCATGAAAAGTTTTTTTTATAATTTAGTATTATAACGGTGAGTCATGAGTATACACAGTTCCTAGTATAGTTATTTAATTTGTAATTGCTGGAATTTAATTGAATGTAAATTATGTCGTGATAATCTTTATACATTTTCAATAACGATATAAAAACATTTGTAGCAAAATTTATTCGATAATTGATGGCAAAATATTTCTCTTCGTACCGAGTTGGATACTTTTAGGGTGTTTTTTTAGCAGGGAGCGGTGGCACTCATACGTTGTACGGCGGCATTGCGGCGTCTTGATGAATGACGTTTGATCGGTCCGTCTGCGATGTTCGATACACGCGACCTAATTTCCTAATTTGTACGTACAAGTAGGAAAAAACGACGCAGAAGTATTAATTTGTCGATAATTTGCCAACATACTCGTAATTTGAGAAAAAGTTGGGAGTCTTTCGATACGCTACGCTCGTTGGTTCGTAAAGTTCGTTTGAGTTGAGCTCGACTTTTCTTATAATTGACGTGATCGTTAATATGGTAATGTATCGTGCTGATTACAATTGCGCTATCCTTGATTTTCCAATGAAGCAAATATTTGTTTCTGGTTTGGGTATAGTGAGGTTAAAAAGCCTCTTACCTAGTAAATTTCACGCATACTTGTACGGGTACACTGGTATTACAAATGTGAAAGATTGATACGCTTTCGTGCTTTAACCAAATAATCTATTTTGATTATTTTTGGCACGGGGTAGAGATGGGAATTGTAACTTTTTTTATTCTGGAAAAAGGTTCTCGAAAGTGTTCCTATTTTGTAATATGGGTAAAAAAAATCTATATTAAAGCGACCTTAGGTGTGTAGTCCGCCAACCCGCACTAGGTCAGCGTGGTGGACTAAGGCCTAAACCCTCTCAGTTGTAGAGGAGGCCTGTGCCCAGCAGTGGGACGTATGTATATGGGCTGATGATGATTATGATGATGATGATATTAAAGCGGATGAAGTGAACCTTCTCGTTATTTTGATGAGGAGAGTATGGTATAGAAATTCACAAAGGTAGTAAAGAAGGTTCTTTTGTACTTTAAAACTAAAGGTAAATCGTGTAAACTAAAGGTAATTGTGGGTAAATTTCACCGTCTGCACGCAAATGCGTGTAGCAACAATGACTTTGGTATACATATGTTTTGTTTCTTAGCTGCATTTTTTTACATATTGTTTGCTAATACGCACATTATAATAAACACGAAACTTGATACACGTCAGTTCAATCACGAATTCTCTCAATTAAAGAATAACGACTCAATAGTAATGACGGTATTTATAGTTCACGCTAGAATTTAATTTATTGTCCTAATTCTCTGGTCTTCATTTGACTGATGTTCAGCCATTGTATCCCATGTCCTTCTCTCCATCATACTCTCAATAATTTCACAATCGTTCTCATACGTGCCATCGGTCATCCAATGGATCCATCTCTTTATGGCTGTCATCATTTATTGAACATTTGATTTTATAGGGGAAGAATGTTCTAACGGGAAATGCAGTAACCTAAATTTTAAATGTAAAGAGAAACATAAATGTATTTTACTAATGAACACAATAATATTATTATAAATTACTTCACATGTGATACCGAAGAATAGACCTAAAAGGTCGAGTTTTATATCGTCTTATTCCTTTAGGGAAAAAACGACATGACTAAGTAATGTCGTCATTTAACAACAAACGGGATCAGCGGATTAACGTGTTTCTGAGGTCTCGGCAATGCTATCGCCCATCTAAGTACCTGGCCGAGTCTAACACTTTCTTAACCGCGTTGATTACACTGCATTTGCGCTAAAAAGTGGCCTTAATGTATCTCGTACTTACGAATATGTACTTGCAGTGTTGGTTGGGTTTCTCTACATTTTTATCAAGTATAAAGCAGCGTTCACATTTTTACGTACATACATACATAGATGTATGTATGTATGTAATTAAGAGTTGCTGAATTGAATTTTATATTTCTTACGATTGTAGTTAACTGAAACATATATGTAATCTCTTCTTAATATCAAAATGATCAAAAAAACACTTTTAGTAATTGGGAGCTATGGATGTGAAGAAAACATTATTAACTACCCGCATGATTTGGTGGAACGATACCTATTTTATATGTGTTTTCGTTTGTTTTTTCTCAAACCTACCGAGAAAAATCCTTGTCGTAATATTTTGCAGTACATGTGCAGATATTGTAGGAAGCGATGCGTGCATGTATCCCCGTCAGCGTGGACGCGTTCTATAAATCAACAAGGGCGGGTAGTCGCCAATTAATCAACACTGCGCTTGTTTTGCTCCGGGATTCGGTTTAGTGCTGCGTTTTTTCCCTACCATTTCTTTTTGATATATGTTAATCCTCTCGAATGGGAGGGTCGGATTTGGTATTTTATTTTCATACGAAGTCTATAAATTGTGGGATATGTTTGGCTCGATACAGCTTTGTCAAACTGTCGTTATATAGTTACCAGTTTATGGCTTTAGTTCATATTTGCAGCAATTCGAATTGTCAAAACGTCCGTGTAAATTTGTCACGAGTAGGTATTGAGAACATTTTGTGCATTTTATTGAATCCCAGCGGATTGTTCTTTAGCATGTATTTTATGAAATAGTATATCACCTCTTATATACTCTTTTGCGTTTGAATGATATAAAATTTGTTATAAAATGTATTTATGTCTAACATAGTGTCAATAAAGTACATTGCTGAATTATGCCCGTTTAAAGAATATTGTATAGCACTTGAATAGCAACTAAACAAGGCAATAAATACTTTATGGGATTCTTGCGCTGTACAAAGAGCGATTCCGTCGCTGACTGCATTTTATTGCCGTCCTGCATTCCCCCGAGATGAAGCCCGCGTCTCGCGTCCTACTCAAAGCACCTCAAAGTAAAGATGACACAAAGAAACGTGAAATGTCGTTTAACCTTTGTCGTGGGCCACTCGTGTCTCTCGTCTTTATTGTGTGATAATGGTATGCATAGAATGCGTAGATACAACGTCGAACTATCGCGTTATATTAAATAACCCTTTGAAGTGGGAACGGAGTGATGTATTTACAAATTCTTCTTGTTGGTTACGTTAAGAAGTAGCTATATTGGTTTAGAGGCAAGGGAATGATGACTCACGTGACTGTAACACGCTGTGACGTAGTTTACTTCCAGTAATGGAAATTGATTGTATCGGTAATTGGTGCTTATAATCGTGACAATCATGATTTATATGCGTTATCCTGGACGAAACTTACGCCTCAAGTGAAAATTAGTTTACAAAAAAATCTGCAATGTCAATCTTTTTCCATTAGCTTTACACAAAGTCTCTGTATTAAATGTACCCTTAAATATTACCAGCCAAGATCTAGCAAACAGTATAAAAATGCAGACACGTCTAATTAAATTAAGTTTTTGTGTTTTTCTATCAAAGTGGGTAATAAAACAAACAGTGCAATATTTTGTTGACTTATTCTATGAAAGTTGACCTACCTTTACCTTAAGCAGTGATGGCCTCGGGGTTTAGGTGCGCGGTCGAGAATTTCGGCGGTCGCAGGTTCAAACCCCAGGCACACACCTCTGACTTTTCGAAGTTATGTGTGTATTCACAATGAATTATCACTTGCTTTAACGGTGAAGGAAAACATCGTGATAAAACCTGCACACCTAAAAGTTCTTAGGAATTTCTTAGGTGTGTAGTCCGCCAACCCGCACTAGGCCAGCATGGTGGACTAAGGCCTAAACCCTCTCAGTTGTAGAGGAGGCCCGCGCCCAGCAGTGGGACATATTTGGGCTGATGATGATAAACCTAAATCTAAACCTCGAGGCCATCACTGCTTTTGCTTTTGTTTATAGTGTAGTATAATGTAATTAACGTGTAACTCCTTTGTTCCAGGTAAAGTGCACGATAGAACTCAGTAGGCTTGGTGGCATAAGTGGATTTACCCCTCGACATGCTGATTAGTTCCCGCTTTGACTCGAACACTAGTCGGATTTACGGTAACTGTATTTCCTAGTCGCAACTATGGTCTTCTTTTATTTCTATTAATGGTTGTTTATTTTAAATGCCCTTTAAATGTCAATTTTCTGTTCAATAAATTCAGTCCTAAATTATTCTATATGTGCGAGAGATCTTACTAGTGTCATTCGTTCATTAATGATAACTACAAATATTTGACTTACTTGAATGTAATACCTCTAATAAAACTTTTACTTTCACTGATTACTAATTCTATTCCGATGAAATCTTATGATCTCTGATGATGCACATTGCAAATCCTTTGTATCCGGTTATGGAATCACTTGTTTTAAGCGTAGGGCTGACAAACTAGCCAGCAACAAGCTAAATCTTCTGGATGTTCATGAATATACTAGGTGATTAACAAGATAGCTATGGGTAAAAAGAAAACCTCTAGGATAAAGATTGTTAGCCTTCGAAAGTGTAAGGCATCGGACTAATAACGCCAAGAAACTATTTATTTATATCGGTTTTTGTGAAAACGCTATCACATTCAAATAGTTTTATTTGACTACATGCTTCCAAAACGTTTTTATTTCGATCGATGTCTTACTATCAATAAAGAACTTTTATAACCCTTTTAAATTTACAAAAGCTAACCGCTAAGCTTGCCGCCTTTGTAAACAGCCATGAATTCTATTTCCTTTCTTAAGCTATATTAAAATGGGCTTATCAAAATGTTATTCTAAATTATTATAAATGTTATTCCATTACGTGACAAACGTGAATAGTTTTTCCGAACACTCGATGAATATTTCGTTTATAATTCATGTAGCAGTCAGTGTACAGTGTGATTTGGAAAATAGGTTGGGCGGTTTAAATAAGATTCTTTAAGTGCTAAAAGTAGGTAGACTACGGTTGTTAAATCGTCTATTGAATTGTGTATTTATTTAAATTATTGTTATTTATACGGCCTGCGTTGTTGATTCAGTCATCTCCCAAAGTGTTGGAATCTTTATGCAGGATTGTCGAGTAATAAAGAGCAAGCCTTTTTCTCATCTTTTGGGTTGACGTCCAATGCAGCCCTCGCCACAATATGACCTCCTTACAAAAAATTGTATATGCTAGTTAAAGTCAACCACAAATGATTTACGAATAACACTAGCAGCGTTCATTAGTTAATAATATTACCGTAATAATATACAATAGCCTAAAAATACAGATAACAGAGATCCAATAAAAAAAATCTATCTCAGAGAACATAATTAGCCCAAATATGGGTTAGGCCTTAGTCCACCACGCTTGCACAATGCCAGTCAGTTAGAGAACATGATATCAGTAATTCATCTCGAATAATGCTTGTGTTAGGTACAAGTATTACAAGACGATGTTATCTTAGGCATTGCTTGTCGCATACGCCACAAGGAATTCTAATTAGCTGACGGTACTGCATCTAATGAGTTATTTATATGTAATTAACCTCACCTGGATATGATCTGTGGTTCATGTGTGTTATGTCAGAAGACGACTTCTGGTTGCTCTGTATTCTCTATGATGATTGTGCAGCAAAATCGTGTTTACAGTAGAGGCACAAATCATAAAATTGCCTGTAACGTTTGCACATTTTCACAAGTAAATCTGACTCAACAAGTATATTTTGGCAGCTGTATTTTAAAGTCTTTCCTTATATAGGCTATTTAGAATTTTCTAATGAAAAAACACAACAACACTTTTTACCCCACCCTAGCATCAAACTCAGAAACTGTCAATCACAAACCGCACACGCAGATTGATAAATTCAAAGGTCATTAATCCATTGACACATTGCATTTGATACATGTTGCATCGAGGGGAGCATTAAGTTAGAAAAATAGTAAAGCAAAATCAGTTGGCGAGATATCTGGCGGGTGATTGATGCGGCGGGCGCGTCCGCTTAATTGCGAGACTCCATCATTTATATTGTTGTCGTTTAATCAGGAAAGGCGCGGGCTCCGAGCGCCGGACACCGACCACGCTCCTAAAGGAATGCCCCGTAATGACATTTTATATCTGCCCAATCTGTGATGGCCTGATACACTTTCGGACCTCTGTTGTGTAGCAGTTAATATGGAATTAATGGGATTACAGTCCCAACCGACTTTCACAAACAAAGACAAAATTCATCAAAATCGATTTAACTTTTTGGGCGTGAAGGCGTAACAAACAAAATCACTTTCATTTATATATTAGCACCACTCCTTGAGTAATTTTTATCTAGATTTTATATGCAGCATAAGTAGCTCATAAAGTAGTTCTTTTAAAGTATAAACAAAGTTGAAGTTGCAGAGATTTTAGAAAATTCTCTAACGCGAACGTTACTTTTCTATATTATCGATAAACTGGAATATTACCAAAGGAGTGAATGTAAACACTCTGAAGTAGTATAAGTTTGATCGCACATATCGAATAGACGGAAGCATTCCGTATAAACGAGTTTCCGTCTGTATAAACGTGTACCATCTTGCTGTAGTTCGTCCTTAACCCACTCTCTGTGTGTACCGTTTTTGTGTCACTAATAGGAATGCAGGCGGTCTTGGGTTCAAATTTCGCTCTCACAAAGGATTCCAGTGTGTTTCACATAAAATACATATATATTCTATAGAAGTTATACGTTGAGACGCACTTCGTACTAGAACAGCTATTCCGAAAAAGACGAAACTAATAACTTGGCAGTGGTGTTGCATAATAAAATAAAACCATTATTAATTTAAAATGAACTGAGGATTTTTATTACAAGTGTTTATATAAAAATGTACATACAAATATAAACAACGTCATTAAAGTATTAAAAAATGAAAGAATATAAACTAGATATTTTGGAGTGCCTACGCTCTGTACGTCAATGATTGTGAGCAGGCGCCGTAATGAGACTATATGTCTTATGATAGCCTCATAGCTTTATCATTTATATGCGTACTAATTAATCGCATGCATATTGCCAGAAATACAAGATAAGTTCGGGAGGGCAACAGTCATTTAGTAATTGCATGAATAATATGATGCTTATTATTTTATAACTTGTATCACTTAATCACCCTATCCCGTACCCGCAAAACTTGCACACATATTCACATCAGTATCGTCGATGAGGTAAGTAGAAATGAATTATAATAGGGATGCTATTACGCCAGTTTTATTTTGAGCTCTACGTGACCCTGGGTGATATTTTAGTCGTTTTTCCAGACACCGTGCTGTAACTAAGAATTTGCTAAAAGAAAAACTTAATTTCAATTTACAAAAACGAACCTACAAACCTCTTGATCGCAAACCCCCCACTTCTTCCGCAGGAAAAAATTTTATTTTAAAACCTATAAACGTATAAATTAGCCATGTTTTTGTAATAGTCTGGGTTTTGTACTTTATATAATCGGGTTGATGTTATTTACGTATTACGATGAAGGTATTAGGTACTCGCACTTACCTATGTGTTTATTTAGGACGGGCCTTCGTTCCGCCAGATTAACAATTGCCAATTAACTAGAGGGACCGTCTCGTTGACGAGGCCTCACCACTTTTATACCACGCGTATTATAATAACATTATTAATTAATTCTGTGAAGTGTCTTTATGTATATCAGTCTGGCATTATTGTTTTAACTCGAAACAGGTATTCGTAGCTTTATATTTTCAGTTGATACTCTATTCGGACCGCACATACCAACAGATGAGATTCTTTCATTTTGCAGTGTAATTTTTTTAAATCTAAAATAGATTTAGATAGCTTATAAAAAATTATATTTGAAATGAAATGAAATGATTTTTTTAAAATTATTATTTATATTATGGAACGCAAAAACAAGATCGAATTATGATTCATCTACAAGTGATATAGCCAAGTCATAAATACTATTAATATTAAACGGATGGAATGTGTCTCACTAGTTACAAAAGTATTTTTTTATAAGACAATTTTAAAATATCAACAAATAAAAGATATGCTTATGTCGACTGTTATGTTCGCCTATGGGTATTTTCAATACTCCGTATCGAGAGAGCGATGTATGTGCTCTGCTCCATTATTTTAATCCGATCTTTTCGCAATGACTTTTGAGACTATATCTCACAGCTTAGCATCCTTTGCAAAGAAAAAAAAGGTCCTTGATAAATCCTGAAACTGTAACTTCGAAGTGTTGTGATAGTTTGGTCACTAATTATATTATATCTATAGTACTAACGTGAAATGTCCGAATAATCATCCTGCTTTAGTTGTTTCGGCTAGGCGTTAATTAATTAATTAGTTAGTCTGTGAATAAGTCATTTGTATGTGTAAATCTTTGTATATAAGCCCACATACATACGTCCCACTGCCTGTGATTCGAACCCGCAACCGGCGAAATGGTGTCTCCGTAGACCGCGCGCTTTAACCTAGATATGTTTACATTAACCCATACACAACTTTAGTAGTATTTCATATTAAGAGAGCAAATTGTATAATTGAAGGTGCGGTTGGAATTGTCTCAAGGATGTTGGAAAGTTATTTATTGCAGTGGCAACAAGTCATAACATTAATTACTTGAAGGTGGGCAAGTAACTTGCACAGTTTGTGTACTAGTTTTAATACTAAACACCACTTTCTGTTTACTTACTAACATAAGCTTTTATTGGTTATTAAATATTCAATTGTGAATAAGCACGCGGTGTTAATACCGCATATGATATTGTGAAACGCTCAGATTGTGCGCAAAGTCTAGATTTGTAACGCACTAAATACCTAGTTACTGGGATTATGTTATTCACTTTTATTCCGTGACAGTGGTACGTGAGACACGCGAGCTTGGGCCACTATTTGTAGGTCATTTTGTCATGTAATAGTTTTAAAATAGTCGCTGGCGTGAGCAAAGTGAGTTAGGCGTTTAAATTTAATTTGCATAATTGTACAAAAGCAAAAGCTTTTGCCGTAGCTGCAGCCCGGATTCCCGGGATAAACGACGGGTGCTTGATTTTATTTAGCTCCGTGCTCTTGTTAACCGCAACATCTAAACAAATGGTGCGACCTTTTTACAATAGGAATCTTTGCTTACTTTGTACGGGCAACTCGTTCAATTTATTTAAGACAGAAAAACACATCGCTATAATTTGTGATTGGTTTTAGTACTAAGTATACTCGTAGTAACAATGCATGTTGATGCTTCACAAGGGTAAAAAATAATCGAATAAGGATGTTATATATACCTTGAACGTGACCTTTGCAGCGGCGTTTCAAGAGAATCCAATGAAACGCGTGAGCTAAAATAAAACTGAAACAAATGATCGGTAATTCCGTTTAAGCCTAGAGGGAATTTTCTAGAATCAGCGAAGCCCCGCACGCCGTGACCTTGTGAACCGCTCCCAGCACAATCTCAGGCCAATTTTCCTATTATTGGAATATGAATTGGCGGGTAAAATTTGTTTATGAACTCTCTTATGTAGCGCTTACTTGGCGCGATAGAAATAAATTAAAACATTTGTTTCTACGTAATTTTAATATGTCTAGCCTCTATTTGAATAAACATCAGAGGTCCGCCTAGGGATCGTCCAGGTACAACAACAATATAATGTGTAGGTACTGTATAAGTATTTTTTCGTATACAGGGTGTATTCAGACCGTGATCGGAAACGAAAGCAGGTAATAGCTAAGGTGATTACAAACCCCCTGGCGTTAAAGAAAATTCTGACAAAAAAAAAAACATTTTCCATACAACCATCGGTATTAAATGTACGCGGTTTGTATGGAAAATGTAATTATTTTTATTTTTTGGCAGAATTTTCTTTAACGCCAGGGGGTTTGTAATCATCTTAGCTATTACCTGCCTTCGTTTCCGATCACGGTCTGAATACACCCTGTATAACATAATTAAAGCTATTTTGGATATACGAGTAGGTATACATACATGCTCGTTGTTTGGGTGTGTTAAACCATGCATTGGTACAATATGTTACAAATTGCTAATAATCCAATCAAGATTTTAGTGTGTTAGCGATGTCTAAATATTATAATAACAGTTATGTATATAAAGCGGTTGGTATTCAGAACCTTCCTAGAGATACAATAGAAATTTTATACTAACCAACGAACCTTGCTGATATTTCCTGCAACATAAATGCGCTAGTGTCATCAGGCTGATAGCACTGTTTCACAGGAAATTTATCTAATATAACAGGTTGTAGGTGAAGTGCCTCTAAGTTCAGTAATCTCTATACTGATTCTCTCGTACTAGTAATACGGGAGGTATTAAACGTTTGCAAAGCAACTTTCTTTTTCTGTTTTAATGACATTGATCACATGTCATTAGGTAAAAGGATGCACACATTTCGTTTGTCACTTTTATGGTATAAGATATTAATGTTTATGTTAAAAAATATATACTATACCTATATCCATTAAAAACTCCTACTTGTTTACTAAGCTCTAAGAAATAAATAAACACACTCCTGTTTATTGGCGTAAAGTTTTACAGCAATTGAAATGAAATATTAAATACATGACGGGTTAATATTTAAAACACATTTTATTTCCTCTCTTCGAAAGTCCGAGGGGAATCCATATAAAGTCGATGCGCCTGAAGCTGCGGATACAACTTGTATTAAATATTTATTCAACTTACGGTGAAGTATTTTAGTTAGGGAAGTGCCGAATATGTGCAATACTTAGAAGAGAATAAAACTTTATAGCGCTACATCCAAGACAAGAATTTGGCGATGAAATTATTACGCACCCATGAACCTATAACAGTTTGGGATTAGAATAAAGCAGGTCCGTATTATTGTTTTGTATTACACTTTATAAAAAAGACGTATACTCAAAATAAAGGCTACTTTTTCTTTAAATTTGTTCATCATCAGCTCATATACGTCCCAATACTGGGCACGGGCCTCCTCTACAACTGAGAGGGATTTAGGCCTTAGTCTACCACACCTAGGAAATTCCTAAAAACTTTTAAGGTGTGCAGATTTCCTTACGATGTTTTTTTTAAGTAAGTTCATAGTGAAGACACATACCTAACTTCGAAAAGTCAAAGAAAGGTGTGTGCCTAGGGTTTGAACCCGCGAGCACCGAGATTCTCGACCGCGCGCCTAAACATCGAGACCATCACTACTGTTAACACAGATCTGATGGATCTAAAAACGAGATTCCGTCGCTTTATTGGTAACTGCACGTAAATAAGCTGAAATCAAAACGCAAAACACTTACATACGGGTGTCACTATGACTATTTTCAAAGCAATTGTTTGTGATGTACACGTATGTGGTCGCTATTCAGGCACCTATTAATATTCAGCAAAAACTTAGTATTCACTGACTTAAAAAAAACACTGTTCACCCGAAAAGTTTCTCTTGATCATTCATAGTATTAGGATGTCGCAGGAATATAAGCTAGCACTCTTTTAACAATTTATTTAAAAAGTGTAAAATAAAAAGTCCTCGAAACCGACGTGCATTCCTAAAATTTTAAAATTGTCTGGTATGTTAATTTAGTGTTCATCAATAACTTTTGCACCAGGCTTATTGATTGTAATAACTCGTAAAGGGCGAGAGTTCATACCGTGGCGGGTACTAATGAGTTTTTAGATACTTCAATAGGTTTTAAAAGTCATGCTCGTGCTAAAAATGTATTAGGAGGGATCTTTTAAATGTATTTTGTTCTTTAAAAAATGTAAATACATTATCATTAAATTTAGTGGAGGAATGAAGAATGATATTTATTACGTTGGTTTAGGCCGTAAATGTACGGCGCTGTCTGGTATACAGTTTAATTTACAATGTAGGACTGACAGAGTCAAGTTTATTGATAACGTTATGATTATAGGGACAGTGCCTAAAAATATGTATATTGACGGGACATTGTACAGACATCGCCTGGATAGCGACCATCATTATTAATACTACAAGGATGTAGGCAGGCCCTGCAATGATTTCTCATCTGCATGTATTTTTCTCACTTTCATATTTCACGATCGAGGTTAGTATTGCAACTACGATAGTCAAGACTGCTTGGGTGCCGCTTAGTGTCCAAAGTTAGGATTACTTTGTTGGATCTCAATCTAATAAACAGAAAGAAATGAAGATATTTCCTTACGTCACAAAAAGATGGCGCGCAATTATCGTTGGCGACCGATGATATTTCCGTACAATGCGATTTAAATTGGATTTGGTGAATTGGGATCCATTACAATACCCTATTATTAGTAGTCGGACGTTACGCCATACAATCCATTTTTACGATATTTAATAATTTTGATAGGCCGCCCGTATCTTCATTTTGGGCGGCCGCCGTCGGTTTGTTTAGGACTGGACGGAGTTGGCCGAGTATTGGGTCCGTGATTGGGAGACGGGAATGGGCCTATATTTATTGTGTACACAAATCTTTAAGAAAAAGGTAAATACCGGCACCGGTGGACTTTATTTTACTTTGAGGCACATTCGATAAAACGGAAACCGTGTTTGTTCGTCGTGTCCAATTTTCTGCTGAAATGTATCTCGTTGATTAAGCTTAGGCCCGTGTTGTTTGTGATTTTTGGAACTGAATGCGTCTGCTTATGTACAGGAATAATGTTTCCATTTAAATAACAGTTTTTTTGTTGGAAAAATGTGTTGTACCCTTGGTTAATATTGTAACTGCCAATTATTCGCTAGGTTATCAGTAAAAAAATACCGATATTTTTTTTAAACGGGGCGTCTGCACAGTTATAAGTTAATCCAAAGCTACTGTTCATGTTAATTCAATGGATAGGTAATATAGGCAGACAACAGATAGGTAATATAAGCGTCACTATTGTAAGTGTAATAATTATTCAATTAGGTTGTAAAACAACAAATACCTAGAGTATAATTCTAAGTTCTAGACAACAAGTTCTAGAGGTTGCCTCTGCAAAACTCGCGGAGGAAATCACGATAGCCGAATGCAATGTAAAAACCACGGAATCTACAATAAAAATGTACCTAAATTTGAACTGAGCAACAGTTTGTTTTAGGATGGAATGGGGCCACTAAAAGACCAAGCTACAACTAGGAAACTAATGGCGTTATGCTAAAAGGAGGTACGAAAACTACCTGAGAATATGCCAAAGTACACTGCGCAGCTGCAAATATCGGACGAGCATTCAAAACAGAGACTATAAAGGAATGCTGTTGTGAAGTTTTATACTTCTTTTATACTGGCACGGCATACTAACCGCACTTTTTTTTTTTTTTTTTTTTTTTTTACGAGAGGAAAGCTCTTTAAGCTCCCCTGTTCGGTACCTCGGGGGAGGCCTAAAGGGGTATGTCGGGGTCTCTGGCCTTCCAACTCGGCGCGCGGAACAATTGTCCGCTTTAGCTGAGTTGGGTCCCTAACCAAAATCCTACGCCAGCATACCGACTAAAACCTCTCGGTGACCATCTCGCGCATTTAGGGCGGTTTTGCGGCATCTCAGGGCGAGAAGCGCCCTAAATGGTCCGCGTCCGCCCAGCGCACCGTCCATTTCTGGACTCCTCCAAATTGGGAGGGCTTCCGATGCCCTCCACTTACGCTTTTTTGGACGTTCACTTCTTGTGAACGTCCGCGACAGTCAAGAGGCCACGCCCTCTGCCGCAAATCTCGGGGTTGCTATCATAGTGTACCGCCCCCGCAGTACGCCCAGCCACCCCAGGGATACTAACCGCACTTACCTGGTGTTAACAGCAATGCGGTCCGAATAAAATTCTGGCAGGTAAAAAAGGATTTTGTCTCACCAGTCGCTACTATGTCGGCCTATTCGTTCCTCCGCCAACCCGCACTAGATCAGCGTGATTGACTAAAGTTTAACCCCTCTCGGTTTTGAAGGCCGTGCCCAGCAGTGGGGCGTATATGGGCTGATGAAGATTCGTTGCCGGATATACAAGAGCATTACAGTACGCGACGTACTTGCGTGGGTCACTATAGGTTTTGCTCCTTGTTTACGATGTTTGCTGTCCGGACAAATAATCCCAGCAAATTACACGAAAAAGTACGTTTGTGCCGTATTTTGTCGAGCTGTGTTATTTATCTAAGACAACAAGTGGCTCAATGCTCGCTTAGGTGTCGAGTAATTAGCACGAGAGCGAAAGTAACAAGTTATTTGCATCTGCATATTTTACGCGGAAGCTTCGTATTAAAAATTCACCCCACTCTCAACGGTAAAGCGTAAACTTTTCCTACTTCTTTAGGGATCTGATTAACTTGGCCCGAAAAACGCTTTCCAATTTTTCCGAAATGTTTTTTTAAAAAAGCTACTTACGCTTATTTATGGGGTATTGATTTAACGGCCCCATGGGTCTTGGGGCTGATTAAAATTTGAACGGCCTAGATTCAATATCAACTTAAAAAATTGAAGAGGAATACATACATACACTCACGGTTGTAATCCCGAAAGGGCAGACAGAGTTTTAGCAAGGGCTTTTAAGTCTCATGAACGAACATATTGCCATCATGCGTTGGGAAATGCTTAAAATATTTTTATATATCCACAATGATGTTTTAAATTACCGTAATTATTAAACTTTTCGGAATGTAAGCATGACTATATAAGTCCAATACAGGTCAGTCTCAAAGTTCTAAAACTATAGGTTTTATTTAAGTTTGTAGTACCAGCTTCATTTCTCGCATAAGAAAAAGTTCCAAAAAAAAGATACTAAAATCTATTTTAATACAACTACTGTACTGTGTTGAAGTAGGCATTGTACATGAGCCCTTACTCAGCCCCACACAAAGTCTTCTTTTCATATATATTTTATTTTAAACCCCCAATCTAGAACTCCATCAGGTTCCATTATAATAACCATATGCGGTACATACATATTTTATTGTTCACTTACACGGAAGACTTGCGCGCCCTTTTTTAAGACCTCTTCGCTCACATCTCGCTACAAAAACACGGGGCGAGTAACCTGAAGAATAATTTTACGAGCCATTACCGTCCTAATGCTTCAAAGTATTCATAAATCAGGCACATAATATAAGGTGGCCATGTGAAAATCTAGCGGAGACGTAAAAAGACTTCGTGCGCCGAAATAAGGTTTCGCGCGCGCAGCATTTTTGGGAGTGGATATTTTCCACCATTTATATTTCATCTTTTCTTCGCGATCGTAAATGTGATTTGATTTTTGATTAATGCGTTTTGAATTCCATGTCTTACTTTAAGACATATACGATAATAAAACATACATAAATTTTTGGCGAGTTCAAAAGCTTGTAAACTGTAACTTAAATTAGCTTTGCTTATAATGAGTTCGTAACAGTCACTTCATATATTTTATTTTAACTAAAAGTTAGAAAATTTAAACTATCTATCACTATCTAAGCACTCATTAATGCAAATGAGGAATAATCTTCTGGTTTTCGTTACCGGCACTGCACTGTACTGCACTTACCAATCGATACTAGTGAGGTTTCGTGTCAGTAGCAACTCTAATTTGTTGCAGCAAAAAAAAATGTTACCGGTTCGCCTATCTATATCACGAAAACGATACATCGTCCAAACTACGAATACTGGAAAACCTAAATTCTTTAAAACCATCCAGCTTGGTTATTTTTTTCAATTCGCTACCAAGGGATTTGCATATGAAGTTAGTAAGTGACATTTTGCGTTATTCGTCGGCAATCCGCGTGGGCGGCGCTAGATCCGATCATCCGGCGACGGCTATTAAAATCCACTAGCTCGCCGAGTGAGAACCCGTGTAACCTCTGCTTTTGTCTTATCCGACTAGAGAAAATCTCCCCGACAAGCGCATTCGTCCGACTATACCGAAATTATTTTAAAATGATACACCATTCTATTCTACTTATCTTTAACGTTTTAATAAGACTGTTGTCAGTTCGTTATTAATGTCCCTTAATGTGAACAATATCATCGTGGTGTTTAATTGGCAAGTTTCTATAATAAATTATATTAATATTACAGTCATTCCATAGATTTAGTAGGAAATATCTTGTTTGAGATTAAAGAAAAAAATGTTTATAAAGAATCCACTGAGCATTATTATAACAATCGAAGGTTTCAATTACGAGTCTCTTTAAGCCGAGTGTGGGTTTTATCACGATATTATCACATGTCGTATTATATACGGGCAAATCTCTCAGAAATGTTCTTTGAAATATGGCCTTCAAAAGCCAGAAGTGTGTACTCTGGCATGAAATCCGCCACCTCTGTACTTCGATAGTTCAAACCCTGTACTAGCAATTTACTTGAAGACATTGTCTTGGAACTTTGCAACTATGTGCAGTCTATTAGAGAAGCAGGGCACTTGGACCGCCGATCGACGGATTTTCACGCTCTCGAAAATCTTGTCAAGCGTTGAGTAATTAGTTTATGAATTTATCTCCTCTACTGCGCCCAAGTGCTCGATTTTAGCCGACAAAATTTACCGTAAAATAAGCTTCTATCGGAACAGGATTTACCGAGAGAATTTATAGTACGTCAAACTAAAATAACGTTGTTTAAATTTAAAATCTGCTCATGTAAACCTAATAATCTCGCCCCAAGAAATTTACTGCACACTGAATACGAGTATATTCTCATGCAATCGTCCATCTTATCCTATTGGTTAAGCGGAAAAGTTTAATTTGTGCCTGCAAATAATACATTAAATTGGTTTAAAGAAAATAATTTCAATCATGAAAACACTATTATGAGTAAATGTATTATTTGGTTCTTTATTTCGTTTTTGTAGAGATTTTGTGAATATAAAGCTATTACGTATGCCGCCCACAATGGAATCAGTGAATAAAAATAAATTGGACCCGTAGTGTATACGAATTTTCGTCTGGGACTAACAGGGGCGTGTCGTTTACGAGGTTCGCTTTCCCAACGCCGGACCACAGCATGTGTTTACTGCGGTGCCCGTAAACGCTGGCTTTATAACCTCTACAACTGTCTCCGTAATCGGCCTCGCGGAGAGCGATTCAAAAGAGGCTCGTAAAAACAGAACAAGTACCCGCTATACGGCTAATTAATCCTCACGGAATAGTCTAAGCTCTGCGCGTCTGTTGTCGGAGCCTCGTCTTATTGCCGACGGTAAATTAAAAACGATCACAGATAGAATAGTCCCATTAAATTTTTATTGTCATCATCATTTATCAATTTCTATAACGTCATAACATTCTCTGCTTTCAGACAATATAGCAAACAAAGATTTATATACATACGTGCAGAAATGCATCGCTGCCTACGCCTTCGGGGCTACAGACTTAAGTATCTAATAAATGATAGGATGTCTTTGTTATTAAATGTAATAATGACTGTAACCTAAAATATTTGAAAAGCATAACCAGCCACTCTGAATCAGTGTAATGTACTAACTTAGTACAATATAGCAACGTAACAACTAAATTACATGGCTAATATTATTTATTTGAAAGTGCATTTGTCGATGCATGAAGTTAAATTGGCTACGGATATACACTGGAGTGCAATTCACTTCGCTTATTGTAATCTCTACTGGTTTCTTTCAAAATGCATACCACTTACGTTCTCCACGAATGTGATGTGACATCAACTGCGCGTTCCAATTTACCCAAAATTCTTCAAGGCGCCGTCAAATATGTACTACAGGAACTTAATATCAAAGAGTATGCTGACAAATCATTGACTATTAATTATTTACTTATTAATTGAACGTAATTATTTGCGGTTTATCCTGAATAATGTGTTGATTACATTGTATGCGAGTAATTCCGTGCTTAGTGCTGGCCTTAATCTGGGATTTCATGTATAAACTATGTCGAACATTATTGTACAGTACGATTAACTCATAGTAGGTAGCAATAGATAGATATTACATTATGTATGTACATATATACTTTGAGGTAACTGTGACTGTGGTGTTGAGCAAACTTTTTTATAGTGTAAAATAATTACTTAGGAAAAAATAGGCTTGAATGGAGTTATTCTTAACTAAGCTCTAGATGTCATCTCTCATATTACGGAAGGGTATACGATACTTCCAACGCATTGTCCTCAGCTTTGGTAGAATCTTTATTATTAGATATAAGTTTAGTGTCTTTGTATCGTTATTAAAGTAACATCAATAAACTTCTGAAACAGTTCAGTAGTAACTGAACTACTAGTCCATTACGAGTACATCGAAGTACGCTTTTCAATATGATATTTGAGTTTTGTTTATTCTCTAAAATTTTAGTGAAATTTCACTGTCTCAGTAGAATAACCTTGCATTTGATGAGCTAACTTTAATACAGAAGAATGACGCAGTGGTTCATCTCTCAGCTATCGGTTACGATGTGACGCGTCCCCAGACATTCAAAGTGACGATATAAAGTTTTTCGATATACGGGCCGCGGTTGCACGCTTAATAAACCCGCCCCAATCTGGGAAAAAACTATCTTTATCCCTTCATATTGGGCGGAACGCAGCAAACTATTTGTCCCTACTGGGGAAACTTTTTGTTGAGATATCGGTTATGTCCATCGAATCAATATTTCGTGAAAATATCTTACGCCGGGATCTTGCTTTATTTATAGAACGTAACGTCACGTTCAGTTGTATAAACTGCCATGTCATAATCGTTAAGGATATACTGACGTCATACTTGAAGTAACATAAACAACATTTGCAAATTATAATTATTTATTCTCGAACCAATTTTTTAAGAATAAAAAAAACGTGTACAAATCAGTTCTACAAAGTGCAATAATAAAAAAAATCTATCTCAATATGCCCCTATTCGTTGATCGGCGTGAATCTTCTCTACGACTAAGCCTAAGCCCAATATGCTGGCCTCGGGCGGGTTGGCAGAGCATTAAATATTTTCCAATGAATATAAAATATATAAAAAAGTCATAAAGCATACGGGCAAATGCGTTTAAATATTTAATCGCTACTGGATAGCTTTGCGGTCGCTAAATATTTATGCACTAGTCGCGACTCGCTCAGTCAGGGTTGCACTAAACAAAATACAATACAACTATGTCATCTGATAGTTTTGTATCCCTATATTGAGTTTATATAAATGAAAAATTAAACGCGGATTTTTTATTACTTAGCTGAGTATTTTTTGTTGTACCCTATATAAATTGAGCACTTATTAAGGAGTCTGGTGTATTTTGATTACCTATATACATATACGGTAGGCTACATTCTAATAAAATCACGAATTTAAAGATTTGTATGTTGCACCCTCAATCTAGCAAAAACGTCTCAGATTTGAAAGCAGATCCAGTTAGCTTACAACCTGAATTACCTTGTACTATGTTATCTCGGTAAATGATTTGTTTGTTTATTTTACATCTAACATACAACTTTTAAAATGTATATCTTATTATATAACCAAACTAATACTTTAGTAAATTTGGCATAAATTATACGTTTCAAAATCTTAAACATATTCTTAAAAATCTTCCCTCAAGTTTTACTTCTTTGTTATTAACTAAAACCTGCTCGCCAGAAATATTTTTGGCAATAACATAGAAAGTACAAGCCAAATCGTATGAAAAACATTTTAGTTACACAATGCTCTAAAAGCTTAAATGGACGAAACCTTCACCCGCGGAAAGTAAAGTGCGTCGTAAATTTCTTTACATTCTCATATAGCTCAGTAGGTCAAAGTCATAGGAGGCTGACTCCCCTCCAGCAACCGCAAGGTTATGTTGCTCTCACAAAGATCCTATGTTCTCAATACCCAATTTGGCGGGCAACCAAACGCAAAGAAAGCTTGTCAAGGCCACGAGAAAGTGTCGGGTCAGCGACGAAATTATGCAAATCGTTTTTATTGTGTTTTTAACGACATCGCGCTAACCTACAAATGTCCAGGTTTTTTAATGGAATGACTATAGACCTGATTACCATAAACGGTAAGTTCTTCATTAATAATATATTGCTGCGGGACTGGTTAGGATTTTTTTACTTTGGATCGAGTTGTATGCGAGATATTTTCTGGGCATACATCAGTGACTACTAAGCTACGCATGTACATATATTAGTTTATCACTCAAAACAAACAATTTTGTGTGAAAATTTGGGTACTTACGAATTTAAAAATATTTGGAAGCAGGCAACCCTGAGAATAGATTTACAATATGTATGACTCAATTGGGTTTCATCTGGGAAATTTAAATATGAATTAATCCTTACCAGAACAATTATATTAATTAACGAATTATTGGTTTATTAAATGTTACATTTGTTGTTGTTGCGGTACTTAAACCTGTATTTATTAATTGGTCTCATTTTTAAACCTCGAGGACTGGATTTTATTTTTTACTTTTATTTCCAAAACAAATAAACACTTCGCTAGAAAAACTTGAAGCAAACCAAAATTTATTCTTGCGGCGCAAATTGGTCCTTAAAAATGTAGCTAAATTCCTGCAACTTCAATAACCTGTGTCGCGTCGGTGCGATTTTCCATTTTTATCCCAATTTCAACGTCTAATAATTTAAGGACGATCAATCAGGTTTACGTTACATTACCCCGCCGCCAATTTTAAACATCGTACACTGCGCACCATCAGAAAAGTACACCAATTTATATCTGTCGTTTCAATGAGAGTTGAAACTGAAATTATGTTTCTGCGCTGAATAACTTGGTGGAAGTAACATGGTTAACAGAGAATTTACGAGTATGTTCGCTTTTTCGTTGTATACACGTGTGGGAATAATTCCTAGTGTTTACTACGAATACAAATATTCTCTAATCTGATTTGGTGCGAGCACAGAAATTGCCATTTAAATCATGAAAACGGATATTTCGTAGCTTTGTAATCGCGTCGAGTAGGATAACTGCGGTCAATCATCCTTTGGGGACATGTAGTGGACTTTGATTTTATCAGAATCTCGTAAGTATATATGACAGATAGATTCTTTTAAAATGATTTAAAGCACATTAGGACGTCACGAAATATATGCATTTTCAACTATCGAAATAGCATGCTGATAAAAAACAACAGATGATTTTTCTTGTCACTGGTTATATCGATCTCCTTATAGTGAACTGCTTTAGATTAATGTTGATTTAACTAACATAGATTCAGTACATAAGGGATGAAAAATTATTTACCTATTGGATACGATAAACATGCATAACACAGCAGTAGATTTAACTGGTTGGTAAAAAAGGAAAAAGGTCAATTTATTAATCATTGTGCGTTTATTTATGTGTGATTATTCCATAATCTGATTATGTGAGGATCCGAAATTGCTATTTAAATCACGGGTGCGGGTGATTTTCCGCGGCGCTAAGTATAATTGGCGCAGGTGGCGGGCCCTCGCCACCTACGAGGTGTCACCGTTCCAATTTCCTGAACACCCTGCGCTCCCCTACGCGTCTGTTATTGGATTTTTTTGCAATATTCCTCGTTGCGTAGCCGCGTTGTTGACGTACTCGAATTACTGAAGAAAATGGCCAAACTCAACAACCTTACGTTGTTTACTCAATAGTATTTCCTTATAAAAAGAGGATGGGTATAAGATTTCTTATTTTCAATGCATATACGTTTTAAATAACGAATTGCTTTTATGCTGCAAAAAGTAATCCACGAAATTGAAGGAGTTAAAAATTATTGTATTTTTGTTAAAGGTTTCCAATACGTTAACAAACTTATAATTACAAAAGAAATTTATTTGACAATAGATATTTGTGTACATCGATCTATAATTAATTCATGATTTATACGGACTGACTGAGCGAAGGCTAGGTTTCGTTGCATGTCGTGACCACATTTACGTCAGCCAAAATCTCTGACAACATTGTATTAATTAAGCGTATTTGTACAAGTGTCATTTACCACATTTGGACTTGAATGTTTTATGCCGCCATGTAAATGCGTCAGTGAACATTCTAAATTACTTTTGGATGAAATGTTAAATTTAATTAGTTTAATTGCCATATCGTAAATGAACACAGGTTGTCTGTAATTTAGAAATATTTATGTGTTTTGTTTAGTTTAATTTGAATTTTATAGTTTATGGCATGCAGTTAAAACTATTTTATAATTATGGACTTTGGACGTTCAATTTTATTTTATGTGATTTGAGATTATTGATGGTGTGCATAAAATATGAATGCAACAAGAGATTTTCACAAAAAGTTTGTTTTAGGATTTAACATTGTCGTCTGCATACCTTTTGTTACGGTCCTGATTTTAAAATCTTTGTGCGGCATCGGATATCCTGTCAATTGTAGTAATAACGTTGATTTAGTTAAATATTATAAAATCTTAATGAAAATATTTTATTACATTAACAAAATCAAGCAAGATGCAGATCATAATGTAATGAAAAAGAACTGTCCTTTGAGCCATTGAATTAGCCGTGTAATACTAAATGAAAGGCCTTACTAACGAAGGGTCATTTTAACGATAATTAAGAGCATTTCGTACAAAACTTATTTAGTCCATTGAAACTTTACATAAAAGGATATCTGACATCACCAAGTAAAGCTCTGACTATGCGAGAATATTAATTATAATTTGAATGGTCAAACCAAAAAGATGTGGGCTAATGAGATACACCATTAACGTGTTTCAAAGATTTGAGTGGAGTATCGGCTCGCGATAGGAAACCATAAAGATCAACTTATAAAGATGTAAATTAGACCGGTTTGAACTTTGCCATGGGCCGCTTAAGTTTCGCAGTTTAAGATATAAAATTGACGCGCGAGAAATTGAGCGCGGGCACGTTCCGAAACTATTCTCAGTTTGCCGGCTCTTTATAAATCCACTAAATAATAAAGGAACACGATTCGTAGAATTTGAATGACTGTTTCAAACCGGAATTCGTAGACTGAGCAAAGTTTGTAAAGCATTTAAATAAATTTCAGATCACTCGATTATTTTTAGACAGCAGTAGTCTATGATAAATTTATAGGAAAAGCATTTGTTTAATTACTATTGCGTGAGTTTGTAACATAACAACGTAACGTTTCTCTATGGCGTTTGCTAAATTCGTATGCAAAAAATTATCCCGGGAATTCAGAATTCGATACTTTTGTTGGTCAAATAGTTATATTTGACCAAAAGTCTGAGGCTAATGGGTACCCCAGCTTTGTATTTGCTGGTACGTCATTGTTTTCTCGATGATAACAAAGAATAAAATGTTTAGAGAAAAAAATCCGGCTCAAATGCTTTGGTTTTAAACTAAAGGCTGATTCTGTTAAAAGAAATGCTTTGTGAAGCTGATCACTGCTGCAAACCTGAATGTAAATCAGGAACTGAATAGTGTACAAGCGTAGACCTATTTGCTACATATGTAGGCCAATGGAGCACATTGGAAAAACCCCGGAATGAGATACCTATTGTTGCATAACAAATGTGTTCTGTATAGGAATTGCTGGAAATTAAATACTAACCTTTCGAGAGGGAACTTGGACCGCTTTCAGCGCGATTGGTGGAATAAATAATTCCGAGGACACCGGGGACTGGTGACATTATTCATTTGCAAGATTATTGGGTCACGCGCCTCATTGTGCCGTCTCCTTTGATGTTGATGCCGCGTGATTACTGAATAACGACTCCTTGATATCTACATTGTGCGCGTCCGCGTCTGATTGATATGTTAATGGAAATTATATGCTTGCCATTATCATTATACGGCTAACAGATAATTGTTGCAGTTTGTTGTTTTGAAAGTAGTTGGCTCTTGCTTTAGAAAGCAAGAAGTCCTCTTTTCCTCTCTTTCTTTTTGGTCGAAGTTTATTAATTATTGTCCAATTTATAATACGATCCAAGTGGAAGAGAATGAGACTAATTTAATGTTTTTTTTTTTATTTAAGCCCAGAAAATATAATACTTCCAACCATGTACACAGATTCACCAAATCTGCAAGATGCGTGAACTAAGTGAGGTGTCATATTCCGCGCTCGGTCACATGGATCTCGCAGTATATTTTTAAACAGCCGCGGCGGTGCTTTATCAGTTTTTCACGTTGTGTAAGCCAGCTTTAGTACACATTTTCTATCAGAATTCCCCGGCGGGTGATCGCAGGTGCGGGCGTGGCGCTGCGTTCACCGTTCACCGATAAATAACCCGACAACCTCCCACCGCCGTCTGCCGGTTTCATGATCAGCGTAATCTATACAGACGTGATGTAGGTGTTCTGCTGAATATTTTTGCAGCAAATTTTGTTTTTCCTACAGCGAACAGTGTGAGAAATGACAAATGCTCCGTACCTGTATTCATAGCCAGTATTTCGCAAGTGCGATGCGAATTTGTCTTTATTTATTTGTATGCCTTCGCTTCTCAAATGAAATATTAGCCGGATATATTAGATTAGTTTTGTACGGTAAAGTATAGTGTACACATTTGCTAACGTAAAGTTACTATGTTCCAGGACGAGTATAATAAGAAAGACAGTGTTATAGCTAGCTTTCATGGAAATGTTAACAAAGGAAAATAAAACGTATTTACCGCCCATAAATCTGTTGACATATCGTCATGTGTACATCAGATTTTATTGTCGTTCTCTCAATTTTGCACGACTTTGTTTTCTTACACTTCTTACTTCAGTTGACTGTAAGGATCACACTGTAATCAAATTTTAATAGGTAATAAGTACTTATTTTATTTAGTAACAAAAGTTTAGTTTACACGATATATGCGTAAATTAAAATATATGATAATAATATAACAAATATCTATACAAGTTATCTCGTAGCTTTTAGGCAATTTCATATTTAGCATACCTACATTTTATCTCCTGTAGCGAACGTTACTGTGCCAAATACAATTTTAGCTCCGCCATTAAAAGTAAACCATTCGGAGGTTGGGGTACAGAAGTCATAATGGTATAAACAATTGATTTTAAGAAAGACGGATCCCTTTATATCAATTTTGCATTATTTATGTAGGTACATTTGATAGCCTTTCGGTGGCATAGTTAAAGGACCGACTGAGTAACAAGACGCCGCGCGTTCGGTCTACACTTTAAGTCAAATATTTGTGGGGTCTACGGGTACCTACTGGATAATTGCAGGATCGAAAAGTTGTTTTTGATGCCAAAACATTAGACATGTAATTATCTTAATTTGGGATTTGAACAAGGTCTGAAAATAGTAAAACTCTGAAACAATTGCATAAATGTATCAGTGTAGTAATGAATGCGTGGAAAACGAGACTTTGATAGATCAAGATCCACGTACATTTTTAAAGATGTATTAGCGATATGATCATCTAAGATTTATCTATCCAAAGGATGAATAAAATCTATTCGTGATCAAATATTCATTTATTCCGATATATCAAAGAACCAAATATTTTTTTTCTAGAACCTATCGATGCTTTCGATGAATTATGGTATGAAAGTTATTGAACCTGTACGATATATTGAGAACTATCGAGAAAATTGAGTGTGCTAGATTACCTATACCTATGTTCTTTAATCGACAATTAATTCTTCTAAGAAAAGTAACGTAGCGCAATGTATGAATTAGTTTTTATCTAAGTAAAATAATAAATGAAACGTTTTTATTTAAAAAAGGATTTTTTTCATCAAAGTTGCCAACTAGAAATTTCATGATTCTGGGAATCTTGTGGTTGCGCATGAAAGGCCCATGCCAACCTCCCCTGTGGATGATCATCATGTACAGATGATCAGTGAATAATTTTCCAATAATCGTATTTAATACAACACAGACAACTCGCACATAAGCTGTAAAACCTGCCAAAGTATCCCATGTGTCGCGCAATCAGGTATTAAACTGCAAAATGAGAATCAGGCAGGAATATTTTTCCGGTCTTAGAGACAGTCTAAATTGTTTTTCCACTAATAAACATTCCTTTGGGCCGCGCTATACTTGCCATCAGGTCAAGTGCGGTCGTGTGTCGTGTCACGGTAGAATAAGGACAGTAAAATGTGAAATCTGGCATAGCGACATGCATGCATTTGTTTATTACAAGCCAACGCCGAGTACGAGACACGTAGTCACTCTTAATTAATTTTAATTTTAGACTCATAGATATTTTAAACATGACTGGAACATATTTATGAGAATATGTATTTCTATCTCCTAGTCTATTCGATCGAAACGTAAGTCTTCAATTTCGCGACCCAAATCGTTTTTATACACTGAACGTTGAGAAAATTAATCCCAATTTTCCTTCTATTATTACAACAAATATATCTGTAAGCCATACAATGTTGGCTGTCTCTAAGGAGACGTCCAATACCGGCACTCTCCAAACTTTCTATCCATTACCTATTTAATACTGCCTCCCACTCTCACACATGGCAAAACAAAAGAGCTAGAGCGAAAGGGAAAATTGATAAAGATAGTTTCAGGATGTTTTGAGGTCCAGCTACAATGGCCTCTTCGACTATAGCAAGGTCGAAATATTTGGAAACGTTCCAAAAACGGAAGCTCCTTATTTATCGAAGATTTGGCTTTTCAACGCAATGTTGGAATTGGATTTTTTTGTGAGTTCTCGTGAAACAGTCGCAATAGGTACTGACCTACTTAGGTCAGTTATGTTAGCAACATTACCGCTATCGCGCCCACCGAATGATTACAAAACTAATATATGACAAATGGCTTTCGCTCACGGCCACGTACGCGCACTCCGTGGGGACGCTTTGTACAATTGTGTTGTACGTATTTTGTTATGTCTTAATGGTCATAGTACGTCTTTTCATCGAAATTTGTTTTTGACTTTCATTTATTTATAAACTGATTGAACGATACCCAAATGTGTGGCAATTCCTTACTCACCACATTATGTTTAAGTTCATTCAAGATGTTTTTTGAAGATAGTAAACTAGGGTACATATGTCTGTCAACATATTTCAGGCATAATTACTTATTATATCGCTTATTATGCCCACACCTTTTTCCGTAGGCCCAAATCATAGGTCCAAATGTATGACAAGACCTAAGCCACGAAAAAGACAACTTTCATTCACTGTCTAGATCAAATAATGTTACGGTACATAACTATCAAGGTTAACTGTTCAAACACTGGATTGTGTTAAGTCTTCTACGCGGTTACCGCCATTCATGCTATCAGTAAGGTTACGTCAAGGCTGCCTCTGAGTACTTCCTAATATTTACACAACTAAGCAGTTTTGCGTAATTACGAGTGTTTTTTGTATAGGATTAATAGTAATTGAAACATTAATTATCGTTAACTTATGCCGTTAGGGAAAATATGTGAGCCATTTCTTTAGGTTTAAGACGCTTTCGATGCGTAGTGTGGGGATTTTTCTAGCAATACACATGAATATCGATCAGAATAGGAAGTACAAAAGAAATTAAAGGTAAGTAGGTGATATGAGCCTTTTCTAGATATTGTTATTTTACTTTATCTTTTTTTTACCAATGGTTATACTGATTCGAGCTCAAATCTATTTCTTATGTTATACTCTTGGAATTTTCGGAAAGAACACTAGCTTTTATAAGGCCAAAGTAAAAAGAAATAAAGATAAAAGTAAATGATCGTGACAATGCCGCTGTTGTTCTCGACTTGGCCTTTATGGGTGATTTGAGCTAGTTTTTTCAACGAGAATCATTTCAGAAAGACTATCAATTACAGAACGAAATGTATCAGATGAGTACCTTATCCAAGTGTGCAGGTTTCCTGACGATGTTTTCCTTCACCGTTAAAGTACGTGATAATTCAATGTGAATACACACATAAATTCTAAAAGTCAAATGTGTGTGCCTGGGGTTTGAACCCGCGACCGCCGAGATTGTCGACCGCGTGCCTAAACCTCGAGGCCATCACGACTGCACGATATTTTTGTTATAGACCTAGAAAAAAATTAAAACTAATAATTGTTTTTATTTTCGTTTATCTATTTGTATGATAAAAAGACGCATTATATTTTTAGGCCACGCAAATGATATCGAATCCGCAAGTGATTTGCGGTAGTAAGCTAAGTTCTTAGAGCCTCAGTCACTTAAAATATATAAGTTGGTCCGAGTGGATGCTACTAATAAACAGCGTCTATTAAACGTAATTTATTAAATTAATTCGTTTAATAAGGTTCCACACGCATTCATTGTATTTACAGTTTTTTTTTTTAATAAGGAAATGTAATACGTTACTTAAAGTCTTAACTAGTAACCCTAGTAACTGACTCTTTACTAGGAATATGGTTTAAGAGAAATAAGTTAAAATCCGAAAATCCTATATTCATACCACAGTTCTTCTTCCCATTTGCCATCTATTGTGATAGGCAGGAAATGTATCTACCTCCGTAAATCGATGACCTAAACTAAATGCAACGCTTGCCGAGGCAGTCTTAAAGGCTATAAAAAACGAGTAGAGAAGTGAATGAATTCGTGTCGCAAACTCTCGAAGCCGGTCTAATATTGTTACAATATGTTTTGATATTCCCCCATTGGGCGCATTAGCATGCAGCCCACGCGTTCACCTCAAAAGATTGACTTTAGTGCAAAGTGTCTATTGTATCCCTTTAGGGTACAGCTCCCCTTAGGGCCGGCGCTCGTAAGTTTTCAATTTAAAAGGATCCCCTTTTATTTTAGCTCTTTAAAGATGCTTTCAGATGAAATGTTTACATTGTTAAAGTGCACTCAGTGGCGCCATTTTGATTCGGATTCAATTGTGGGATTTTTACACAGTTGCACTCAAATCCATTAAACGATTTAGCTGCATTATGTTTCTCTTCTTTTATACTAGTTAGTGTAAAGAGGTAATGCACATTATTTGGCTACAAGACGGAAATGTTTACATTTTTATTGTATTTACACATGTTTTAATAGAATGTATAATCTGTGCAGAAATAGTTATTAAGAACAACGTCGAATAATTAACTAGGCTTTAGAGGATGTTAAAAGTATAATAAAGACAACATAAATCATATTTAATTATTAATATCGTCTCTGTACTTGTTCATAATCCTTTCATTTCTATTTAAATTTTCGAATAATTTTAAACGTAAAAGTCACACAAAATATCCAAACAAAAATACTTTCTGAAAGGCATTTTACTGTTCCCGTGCTTTGTGTTTTACGACTAGACCTTCGACGGTTGCAATACGTGAAATCAATTTATTCCATTCAAGTCCGCACAATACAGTTCACGTGTAAATGGATCATTAAATACTTTCGCACAATTTTACAAAACAATTTTATGTAACGTGACCCCAAAACCCAGTGCTACACACATATCATCTGGTGCGTGAATGGAGTGAATGACGACTTTGATCTCATCGAAACTATTTTTGTAAACAAAGTAGTCTTTAACACGAGTGCTGTAAGGGTGATATTCCTATGCTATATAAGTTTTGGAATTATCAAACGTAACAAAGCCGCACTTCATTCACTAGTTGACGCCACTCTTGTGCCAGCGACGGCGACGGAATACTAATTTATGTTTCACAGAAAAGACTATAATACGTTATTTCATAACCCGATTGCTTGTTTTGTGTCTGAACGTGGAATCATAGCATTGCACTGTCATATACATATAAGGATTCTCTATCCATAAATTAAAAAAGGAGTTAAAATTATGACTCCAAAATAAATCCTAATGTTATATCCTGCTTATTTATAAATGACATTTTTTTATTTGTTGTGCCTCTGAAAGTTTTGCCAAAGAATGACCGTTGAATGAGACGGTATACGTACATATGTATCTATGTATATCTCATATAGGCAGCTTCCGTGGAAGAGTTAGCTAAACACCAGCTTGCGAAACGAGAGGCCGCGGGTTTGATATTGTTTGTTTCGGGTTTGTTTGTGGACCGAAAAGTCTCTTGTAGTTTCGGATACTCACGACACAAGACGTATATCTTAGTGTGGTGTATTAACTGTGAATGTTGGAGTTATTAATTTATTTATCTTCATAGTTATCAACAGGACGTTAACTTCTGGTCTTAGGCATGCAATGAGCGTTACCTGAGGTATTCCAAGCGTCTTAGAGGCGAATTCACTTGAACATAACTTCCCACACTTGATTACACAAATTGAGCTACCTACACCTGAATACCTGTTTTAAGTTACATCAAATGTAAGGGTTGCTCACTACTTGAATATAATGGCTTTAGCTCGTATCACGGTATCATGTTTAATATTACGCAGTCTAACAATTTCATTGAAATTAAACTACTATATGAACTGACTCAAATGTTTCACAACAAATGAGTAATTTGGTATATATTAATTTTGAACAATTAACAGCAATTTCTGCCACATTTGGTCTTAATTGTATAGTAAGTTGAAGTATATATGAGATGTAAAGAAGTAATATTAGAAGCGATTAATTTTAGTAAATAATTACAAAATATTTTATAATTTTCGTTGTTTAGATATATACATATTTGAAGTAGAGAAGTCTAATGTACGTTTATCATATAACTGTTGTGTACTCCCTTAATACATATACGCTTTGAAATGTTAGAGTATCATCTGAATTGTGTAAACTAATTGTTGAATATGTAGGTATATCTTTGGAAAAAATAAAATATTAATAAAGTAAACTAGCCATATAGAAATCGGGAGGGGTGAGTGAGACCAAGGGTACGAACTGCTAGGACTCCACCTGTACAAATAGCTAAAACGGCAGTGACCCATAAATAAATAAGGTTTTTATGTTATTGAAGGTCACCGTAATTACCGCGCCGGATGTCAGTGACGGCAATGCCTTACACGCACCGTACTTAAGGCGATTAGAATTAATCTTTTCAATTAACTCCTATTTTTGTTATACCGGTACGTCAAAGTCACAGTACAAAATCAGATGGTAGGTATATACTAGCCAGATAGTCTAGACATCTAATACATTAATAACGTTAATCTAATGTTTTGCTTTTTGGTCCTTCGAGTACGATAGAAAACTAATTTCATACATAACTAATTGAAACGTTACACTAGGGACTTTCTTCCTATCGCTCTGCCAAAACCTCCTGATTTCTAATGTATAAAGCTATGTACTCATAACGCATCTGAGATAACACAAATGACTCATCAACGTGTTTTAAATTCGCCGTTGGCCCGCAAAAATAAATCCAAACGAGTACACTGTTACACCGTGACGTAATCTTTGATACATTTAATATGCATGACTGGCGCACCTATGGTATACACGACACCTCAAGGAAAGAACGCGGTGTTATCCAATTCTCAGAATCACGGAAACTATGAGTGTGATTGTGAATATTTATATTGATTAAATCAAATTAACAATATATACCCTATAAGTCAGTATTTCCACAGAAGCCCAAAAGCGTTACACATTAATTGTGTAATGTCTGGTTTATAATTATTTATTGTAGAGTCAGGATATTCTCATTTTTATGTCAAATTGCTTTTGTTAAATAAATATTTAAAGCTTAAAGATAAAAAATCGGATTTTTGTAAGTCAAGTTGGGCTTTTGGGCTTCTATAAAAGTACCGCCACTGCTATAAGTACATGTTTTAGAAAACATTCAGACGAGGGGAAAATTAATTAAATCACTAGAGCTTTTCTCCCTCCCCATTCGCCGAAGAGATACTCAGATATAATCAGCAATCATTTACTGCAATGAAATTTAAAATGTCTGGTAAATTTAAAATCAAATTTATTATTAAAATAGTTGTCGTTAATAGTAAAAAACTTACATAGCGAGCTGTATATGATAATCAACTTCTGATTGGAAAACGTATCAAGAACGTAAAGTTATTTTTCAGGCGAGCGGCGGTGTGAGCGGCAGCGTGATGGTGTCCTAAATTGTTTCGGAGAATAAATAACGTTCCTTATCTCTGCGCTTTCATTCCTGTTTATGTCTTTTTATTTTGACTTTACATTGTAAGCGCGTTCTGCAATATGTCAACGCGGTGCCATGTTTTATAGCGATTTCATCTTTTCTTTTTATTTTGTTGTATAATTTTATGATCCATTTTTTGTGTTCACCACCTTGCTCTAATGTTTGTGTTTCACCACCTTGCTCTAAAGGTTACAGACCCGAAGGTCGCGCTCGAATCCCTGTGGATGGCGGAAAGTTAAATTGACTTGTCACGTTCTGGTTATGGCAGAGTGGGTCGATCACCTGCTCTTATAGCTCGTCTGTCGACTAAAATGAACATTACCGACTTTGCATTTGCATAAACAAATGAAGCGCTATTTACGTACGCTCTGTGTGCTCATTGTGGATGTTGAATTAACGAATACCTTCCCCCACGGTATCAAATCGACTGTACACAGAATAACAATCAAATGATCTTGTTTCGACAAAGTATTCTCTAATGACTATCTGTTGATGGCATATGTAAAATAAGCACTCATTATATCTGAACATTCTAGTACTCGAGTCTCGTGAGCTACATAATTCACTTCTAAATGTGCGAAAACACCTTAATGTTATAATCCGGGTCCATTATGTAATGCATAATAAAATTTAACATTGTTACCATGCTTACAAACATGTTGTTTTATGTAAACAGTCGGAATACAACGCATTATTCATTAAGACTTTTTAACTCATGTTCAAGTTGATGTTGGCAGCGGATGTGCATAATTTAACCGACATAACGTAGATATATTTATTTTTTACTCGCTCCTGTTTTGACGTAATACTTTTACATTGATACTGCAATTAATATGGAAAACAACAGATATGGCATTATTTTTTCTAAATATGTATTTTGAAGATAGAGAGTGATCCAACCATTAAGTTACGAACAGTAGCATTTTATTGTGTCACGAATATTCTATTAGAAGTATTTTAATAAATAGCGTTATAAAAGTTCCAAGCCAATACACCTTATCAAAGTTTAAGAAGGGTTTATGGATACGCTGAAAACTTAATAATAGAATAATAGTAGTCTAAAAGTCCTTTTGCTAGAAATTGTTTAGTTTACATTGCATATTAACTAAATACACATTGCATATTAATATATTTTCGAAAGATTGTATCGAATTGATTTAAACATCTTTCTTAATTAATGTTCAGTTGTATAAAAAAATTACGGACGTAATTGTCCTTAACGGGAAGGCCTATACAGGGTGTATTCAGACCGTGATCGGAAACCAAGGCAGGTAATAGCTAAGGTGATTACAAACCCCCTGGCGTTAAAGAAAATTCTGTCAAAAAATATAAAAATTGACTTTTTTCATACATCCATCGGTATTAAATGTATGCGGTTTGTATGGAAAACGTCAAAATTTTTATTTTTTGTCAGAATTTTCTTTAACGCCAGGGGGTTTGTAATCACCTTAGCTATTACCTGCCTTGGTTTCCGATCACGGTCTGAATACACCCTGTATATAAAAACAAGAGAAAAAACACAGAGATAGAGAATTGTAGCGATAGATATCTAAAGAGCTCGATGAATAAACAACAGATGTTTAAGTCACTTACCCAGGGACCCGGGTCCGCGCATGGCTCGAATTTATAAATAATAAACTCTAAGACTACTTCTGTTTTGGACAATTCATTCATTCATTGAAGGTATAGTCCTTTATATTGGTTTCATAAGAGCATCAAAAGAAAATAGAATGAATGGGAAGAAAACTATCTTGTATAACAAAAAATACGGCTATTTCTATTTCGTAGAGGAGATGTGCTTAAATGATTTTAAATTTTCTAAATTTGGCCATCATATAAGGAATTTTCAAAAAGGATCTTAGGCATATAAAGAATCGGGCATTCATTAAAAGCAACTGCCCTGTGGCTGCCAATTATTTTTAAACAACCCTTAAGTTTAATTGGATTAAAGTGTAGTGTTTCCGAGCGGGGTAGCCGAGAAGGCTGATAAAAAGCTGGGATACATGCTATTCAACGCTCAGCCACTTCTGCACTCCGAGTGTTGATTGTTCGAACGGCCCCGTACGTTAGAATGCGCACACACTGAAATACGAAATGCCGCGTCCGTGTTTGCGAACTAACTTTTGAATACCGAATATATGATTCTAATTAATTTCCGCAGCTTCATAATTTAAACTTCATGTGAATTAGAATTTCAGAAAATTTTATTCAAAATGTAGGTAGGTATATGTTGAAATTTGGTAAAAAGTGTTATGAATAATTTTAGTGATAATATAACGGGGTAATGTATTGTGCCAAATGGATGTAGAGAATGCTAAAGGGTGGTTGAGGTAAAGAATATCACGTGGTACAAACCCTAGACTAAGAACACGAAATTCCAGTCAAACTAACATTTATATAAGTTACGGCAAACAATCTATTTACATTATCAAAGTCATTTTACATATAATATAATGCTATGCCAAGTAGAAACCAAGTTTGACCAAGGAATTCAAACAACAAAATGAAGCTCTATAATTGCTTACAAACGGTGAGAATGCTGTGTTATTTGTATTTTTTGTGACCTTCCGGGCTCAGAGTCCGCCTCAGATACTAGGTATTCACGGAATTCCCTCCGGTATCCACTAGAATTGTATTTTGCTTATAAAATCGCCGAATCTGTAGCCGTACGCGATTCTATGCAGGAATGCGGAAGCAAACTACCGAATCCCTAAAGCTATCCTAAAGATCTCGGGAATGCAGTCTAATTCCGTGCAGGAATTTTTACGTTTCCAACTAGGTAATAGGCTATAACACAATTGCGATGGCTTACTCGATTGAAAAAAGTAAATATTCTACCTCCGTGGAATAGATAGATAAACATCGAAAGAGAAGTTGCAGATTCGATTGTCAAAACAATTATTTATGAGATCCGCAAATGTAATGTTAGTAAAAATCTCACGTAGTTTTTATCCTAACCATACGTCTTGCTGTATAAACTTAAAATAAGGTCGATAAAAATTCTTCAATATTGGGTAAAAGAGTCTCATACTCATTCCGTCAGTAATAAAAAAGCCCACTATTTATGTTAAATATTTTCGCCTAAAGAGTTGAAAGCAATAAAAAAATTAACTTAATGAATAAAATCTGTATTTAAACATGCAATAATGAAATAAGTGGCTAATAATCTCTCGCCAAAAAACTAGTTAAGATATTAAGCAGAGTTATGTAACAAAATCCACTATTTTTTTTCTATACTGTTGTAAATTTCAATTTCTCATTGTACTTTTTTGTATATTTCAATCAATGCTGCTTACCGCCTGATGCCGTAAGTTGTGGACGTTAATCTACAATTAATTAATGTCTTATTCACAATTACTGACTGATAGAAATGAGAACATATTCGACAAAAAATGAGAAGCGTTTTTACTATCTGCACGTTCTCAAACCAGATTGGGACACATACAGAAAAATAAGAACAAAAAATATCATCACCTGCCGCTTGCCAAATAGACGAGTATATATTTTGTGTGGATAATAAACTATAATTTAATAGCGAAACATATTGCAGACTATAAGGAAAACAGAGCACAGGATCAACCAAAATGTTGAAGATAAATGTAGCTATACGTAACGCTTTTTGGAAAAGGGTTCTCGGTAAAGATTTGTCAGTAAATATGGATGATTTTTGCATAAAATGTATCTTCTGTATTGTGCTCTTTGTTTTATGTATTATACATACATAGGTCGCTGGAGCGAAACTTAATGCAGATCATTATTTGAGGTCGTTTTATGGTAAGCCTGCGCGCCATTGTAGTCATTTGTTTAAGTAAAAAGAAGAACTCACATAGTCATCTACTAATATGATACTTTATAGTGATCTGAACACGAAAAATGTATTAAATAATTAATTAATTTGAAAATATCTATCAAACTTACTTATAGAAATTCAATCACAGTTATAAATCTACAATATGACGATCTATGTAGATGCATATTATGTTTTCAATAATTCAGACATATCATACAGTTAAGATACAGGCTCTCTTATATTTTTGTATATATAGATACATAAATAATACATTACTTTGATACAACTCTTTGATCGTAATACCAGATAACTATTCCAAAGAGGCTAAGAAGATTAATGTTGAGGTTAATTTCAAAAACGCAGGACTCACGACTTAATGAGCTTATCGAGGATTAAGGCAATGTCGCCAACGTTGTCGCCTTCGCGAATCCCAACTCGCTAACCGCAATAAGACATTATACCTAATCACGCCACAGCTCATAGAAAATAATCGATCCTTGTTCCCGTAATATGCGGTACTGTTAAATAGACAATATTGCCTGATATACAACCTCATGACAAAGCATTCCAAATTACTCGACCGTCGCAGCTGTCACATAAAAAAGTGACTCAAATCCTTTCAGAAACTATGATGCAGACTAAAAACTTTGTTATGATGAATTTGCGTCAATTCACGCCAGGCATTTGCTCCGTACAAAGAATTTCATCAATATCCCTGAGTAGCCGTACAAACTCGGTAATATCGCGTAACTTATTGTACACATACTGCAGCAATACATAATCACATAGACTTAGGATAAACTTACATTATTCGTTGAGAAAATGTTCCATAGAAAATTACTCGTATCACATACTACATACTTTGTATAAATGGAGTGGATTAGGAGGCTTCAACGTATTATATTTGCGTTCATTCACATTTCATTACTAGAGTCGACGAACTCACTTTTATAACCAACCTCAATCTCTAAGGACATCAAATAATAAAAGTGTATATAAATCGTGTCTGAAGATCTTTTCAAAGGATATCTTGGCTGCCATTTTTTCAAACTTTAAGAACAAAAGAATGTTATGGAAGAGTTTTCCTTATCTTAATATGACGTAAAATGGTGAAAAAAGCTACCTAAAATGACGATAACTTTTAAATTTAATAGACCAGTAAGCGCTGATATTGTTGACATAAATATTACTAGAATAATGAACAATAAGGCTGTTAAACATATTGTGTTCTTTGGTTAAAAAAAGGGTTTTAAAATCAATGCAACAAAAGACACAATTTATGACGACGATCCATTATTTATTTAACAATCATTATAAACATAAACCAGTTGTTGACTTGTACCAAATTGTAATTGTTAATTTTTGGCCTTGGTTTAAGCGAGATCTATTCAAAAACAGTTAATCAGTACAGAAGCTATTGGATTTAAAAACAGCCCGTCTTGTAGTGTAGAAGTGTGTTCAAAGCCGCTCGCCGGCAATTCGTTTTCCCCTCGTTTTCTTTCAGTTGGCAAAGAGGTGGCTCTAATGGAAATCCATTTATGTCGAACCGTGGCTACTCGAGTGCATCCACTACCGTTGTCAGAACACGACAGCCTACAGGCTTGTATAGAAAATACCAACCAACATAGTAAACGCTCGCAGTCGAATCGGGATAGTTCTTATGATTTTGAGCACGTATATATTCGCCGTTTCTTAGTTAGGCCGCGCTTTCAACTAACTTCGGATGTTCCGAGTTGAAATTTATACCGACTTCGACGCCGAGTTTGTGATAAAAGTTCCTAATGTGTGATCTTTTCGAATTTAGATTACTCTCGGGAATGCATTTTGGTCGAAAGGATTTAGAAAACTAGTTACGAGAAGTCTCTACGATACGATGACAGTTTTGTTTAAAATTAATTAAAATCACGATTCTTTCTTAAAACTATGCAATTATATATTAATGTTATTGCAATTTATTTTTATTATCCGAAATAACATAAAGTGCTTGGTATACTCTAAATATAAAAGACAAATATTTTTGATAAATGTGAATACAAACAAAATATTAATCACAACAAAAAGCACAGGTGGATGGCTTCGGACATTATATAAACACGAGTCGGCGTCATCGACCGCAAAATCAACTCTTTGATGTTTTATATGAGCGCATTTTTCATCTGCCTGTGACAAGTCAAAGAATGGTGGGACCGCACATTGTATTAATCATCGAATCTGGAACTAATCTAAAATACGGGTGCTCTGACGAGGCGGGATCCTCTTTTCTATTAAACCTTTCTGAGAGTCAGAATCGTGGCTAATAAGCATTCAGGCGGCCTTCATTAAGCCACGGCCGAGGGGAGGCTATTGATTTTATTCAGCTCTCATAAAGGTAAATTCGTCTTGAAACGCTCACTGTCGTATCAAAAGGTGGCCCGGTATTGCACGTCCTTTGAAGTTGCCTATGAATGAAGACGTATAATTCAATGTTCGCGTTTAAGTTTCAATGAGTATTTAATGTTACTTAACACTAAGTATGACAGAAGTCAATGAAGTTTGCACACAGAGTATCGATGAAACTAGGTTAAAGTATAAATTACAGTTGAAACGAGTTACAAAGACTTCCAATCGAAGGAGCTACAGACGACGATTTTCTTTGGTTTGTCTTGTAATGATTTAATATCTTCATTTTTGATAAGACTCGGACCGAACTTTAGTCGGTATCGCGTTATATTAAATACACCTAAGCAAACTTCAAGAAAGTTGTTGAATATTTTATCAAGAATTTATAACACATAAAGGAAACTTTGTGTTTTCTATACAAGGCCAAGTGTTAGTTTTTGCCAATAGTGAATTCACCTCACACCGCCGGTGCTCTATTTATTCCTCGGCAGAGAGGCGAGACTCGGCGAGTGCAAAGCGGGTTGCAACAGTAACAGGAATTCCGTGTATTTCATTGGAGTCACTACCCTCACTATATTGGTTTCCGTGGGTTACTTACCTCCGCTGCGGAAAAATGAGCTTTCCGCTCTACTATTGACCGCTTTCGCGATCATTTGTCGGAACTATTTTTTTTATTTGTCATTGATTTTAAAAGAGAGAATCGTATAACGAAAAATACCATGCCATTGCAGTAAATTCAATGACCTAGTTTGTGATATCATTTGTTCTATCGAGATCAGAAGTGGACACATTTAAAATTATGACACTAGTCGCGTCATGTGTAACTCGGTCTCTGTGGGGTAACCGAACTCAATACGCCTTACTAAGGCACAACTTATAACAATAGCTCTATTTTATGTACGACATGATTTATATTTAAATGCCACAATAGAGAAAGTTTATATGGACGTCCCACTGGAAAGATAAATTTAGTTCATCATTAATGTCAAAGTGAACACAATGGGACTTCGGTTACGTCAGCCAATACAATGGCACAAATATTAATACAGTTTAATAACTTTTGTCATTCGCTTTCTAATCGTCTCATCAAATATTGATCTTCATTCGAGTGACGTTTGATGTCAATCATAAAATATTAAATCGGAATAACTGTCTGCAGATAATGGCGACCGATTCCAACTCGTGTAGATAGTTAATCTATCACTAACATTACTTCATTATCTGAAGCTGCAGCTTATACTTTTTATCGAGTCTATAAAATATTAAGCGATTTTATATGGACCTGCATATAATTAAGTAATACGTCCTTTTAGTTCTTTTGCAATTGATAGCTTCATTCTCAAAGTTTGTTTTATAGATAAGTCGTAAACTACGTACTTCGATTTTTGCGCAAAGGCAATATTTTTTTTTTGGTTCTTGCGGACCAGTTGATATTAATTTCGATATTGTGTAATAAAGCTAAGCTTTAATTTATATAATAAAGCTCTCCACAATGTTCATAAAAAGTATAATATTTCGGAAACTGCGTGTTACCTAAAAACAAAGAACAAAAAGTATGTTTTGTCGAGTTAGAGGTAAAATATTTTATTGAAAACAAATGTCACGATTTATAAGCGACAGAAGGCTCGTCCAAGTTACGCCATCGGCTCGCGAGTCTTGTGTCCACTAGCAAATGGTGCGAAAAATTCTACACTTTACATTCACATCGGGTGCACATACCGCGTTACACACTCGCCAGCTTTTATAATATCGCTGTATATTTGCTCAACTTTTGTAAAAACCCTGTTCGAATGTCCGTATGAAAATGTGCAGAATTCCACCTAACTTTATTGCAAAATTTTATGAGTTAAATGTTTTAACCGCAAAGCTGATAGAAAGATGATACCTTTGAATTATCATGCGCTAAATATCTACGTGAAGGAACTTAAAAGTCTGAGCGTTCTTTAAATTTTATCTTTATATATGTAATGTCTACCAACCCAATGAAGGGCGTTATCATTTAGATATATTATTTTTTTAATAGTATTACATTTTCGTATACCAATAACTATCCACTTCGGAAAGTGTTTTTTTCAAACAGCTTTTGTGCTGCTTTAAGTAACGCCGAAATTAAACAACAATGCAAATGGCGAGATAAAGCCGGCATTCAGTATTTCATGTCGAGTTAACAACGTGCAATATTAGCTTTTTGTACTAGCTGTGACACGAGCAGTTTAACTTCAACATGGCTCCTATAAATCCCCTCACCCCGGTCCATCCACCACGCTAATCTAGGTAACGTAAGCGTTCTAGCTCGACTCGTGAATTCTAGACCCGTGCAAAGCCTAGCCAACTCTCTTGGAGAAATATATGGCTCTTGATTTTCCAATTACGGCCAACTTGGATCTCACATTTCCGTCTGCTGTGATATATTGCGGCGGGGGACATGCAATATGTTTCATGCTTAATGTTATTCGTTAATTCACATGTCAGTATAACATACACATATATAACACACAAAACCTACATTCTTTACTTCGAGATAACTTCTAAAGATGTAAGTAATGCTAATAGGCCTTTTTTGTCGTGTATATCCCTCATTATGAAGTCTTTCAAATGTTTTAGTCTAACCAACGAGCCTTTTGCCATGTTGATTCAACATATAATAAAAACCACTTAACAGAGACTATTCTTTATTCAAGTACGGTAGTTAAAAATAATGTACAGAAATATATAATAATAATATACGACCAATTATGAGGCGCTTCCTGTGTCTCGTTTCCTAATCACAGCTGAATCAGTTACATTATATCTGTTTTTATCATTGTATGTTAAATTAATTAGCGATTGAAAGATACTTGTATGGAATATTTAATTTGAACATAAATTATTTCACTTAAAATAATTGTATTTGTAATAATAGAGAAGTAAACGTTTAAATGAAACAATAAGTATTAAGTTCAAAGAATTGTTCTAACTAATTAGATCTCAGATTAAACGTTAAACAATGACGATGCTAAATTGTTTGTGACACGAGGAGCTGAGAAAAGCGAATTACAGCTAAGATCAATTAGTTTACATTGAAAAATAGGTCAAATTACAGCACAATTACTATGGATATCTTTTACAGATCTTCAGTAAAAATGTTAAAATAGTCAAATATTTTTACGTAGTTTTCAATTTTAGTTCGATTATTCCGTGCCCATTGAAACTATATTGCAAGTATGATCCTTGCACCGAAAGAAGTATTGGTGTAATCCACAAACGCTTACATAAGACTCATCGATGTGCACATGTGCGATCGGAACAATGTATGCGATACTTAAGTATATAATAGTTATATTAACCGAAAAAGCCTTTGTTTACTCTAAAGTCACTGGCGATTGAAGCGAAGAGAGTATTTAGAAATTACGTTTTCCTAAATGGATGTGCACCAGACAGTGTAGTTAAACATAATCGCCCAGCTAATTTATATTCAGGTTAAATTTTCCGTATATTCTTTCGACAGTTGAATGCCATCAATCATAATGATTTATCGCTAGTTTATCGTTTCTGAAATTTTAATTAAAAAACCTTCAGAAGGCTGCTGTGTAATGATCGCTTTATGCAAATGTTCGCCTCACCTGCCGCTGTGGCGATGCTTTTATTAAAAACTACCTGTTTGCCACAGCTTTGCTCTTATTTATGTGTGCCTCGAGCATAAACATTTTAAAACAATTTGGCTCCAACACAGCCGTGGTGACAAGGTGAATGCAAATTCGATGGAAAAAATATTAGGTTTAGGCCTTAGTCCACCACGCTGGCCTAGTGCGGGTTGGCGGACTACACACCTAAGAAATTCCTAAGAACTTTTAGGTGTACAGGTTTTATCACGATGTTTCCTTCACCGTTAAAGCAAGTGAAAATTCATTGTGAATACACACATAACTTCGAAAAGTCAGAGGTGTGTGCCTGGGGTTTGAACCTGCGACCGCCGAAATTCTCGACCGCGCGCCTAAACCTCGAGGCCATCACTGCTTTACTAGTAGAGTAATAATATATATACACAATTTTATGATCTGGATTCATAATAGCTTTCGACCTCGTGAACGACAAAATGCGATTAATGCTTAGTGTGCCTAATTTTCTAGCTTAACAAAAAGTTATTAGTTCCTAAGTAATGTTCCTAAAAAAATATTTCTAAAGGAATAAGTGAATAAGCAGTATGTTAAAAAAACTCAGTACGGCTTCAAACAAAGAATGTCCTATAACTGCTTGTTTTAACTTCGCCGCGGCAGCGTACCTACGTCGTGTTATTTTTCTAATTTTGTAAAATTATGAAATTACCAAGATTTGAAAGCAAGTTTTTGGCTGCAATTTTTACGTCAAACGAATTTTTCCCTCAACTTCTTTCGTAACTTTTCTTGTTTTTGTAAAGACTTTCATTGAATTTCATTTGTTTCAATTACTTGTCTCTACAAAGTCTTTAGACAGATTCGGTTTAACTTAACAGAGTTTCATTTTGTTTTGGAAAGTTTTTCTTTTACTGTAAAAATGGTAATAACATTATTTCAATGACAATTACGTTAGTGCAGGAAAAGCAACAATTTATTTGGAGATTTTAAAGTTTTAATGGCTTGGTTTGGTAAAGGGCAGTATCATCATCGAATCAAGGTCCAAGGTCTTACATTTGCCCATAAATGATTTAAACACTAAAGTAGTTCAAACATGAATATGCAATAACCCAATAAACTTCTAGTACTACATTGTCCTTACGGCATAATAATTTTAAAGTACTTATTAGAGTTTATAGGTTCTGCTTTGTAACTTTACAAGTAGTGTAAAGTCGACACTCCTGAATGCCACGCCACATTGTAATAATTACACGACATTATCGAACGTATCTTCATTATGGTGCAAGGTATTTTGCCTTGACCACGTTGTTGTATGACACAATCATAATTTCAGTTTTTACCAATATTATACTCGTATACTATCCTGCCTATCGCCGTCCGCTGATGACCTTAGGCCTTCCCAAGGAAACGCCAACCATCACAGTCTTGAGCAGCCCGCATCCACCCGCTTCCTGCCACCTTTTTACAAATATTACTAGTTGTTATGTTCAATTACAAAAATGATGAAAACAAAAATAGTGATAATTATTTTTATTTGCCGCACTGAAATCAGAACAAGCTTTTTTTAACCTTCAAACCGACTGAAAGTTCCTGAAGATAATGGTCGAAACCCCTTGTTATCAACTCATTCAGTGACGGCAAAGTCCATTAAGGTTCATTATTATTAATATCGCATTGCATAGTCTTTACGTTATCACTGTGCTGCTGACTAATGTACCTAGGAAATAAGCCTTTATTTACATATGTACTGTTGGAGAACGCTTTGTAATAAATAATAAATTTTATTGTAATCGTTGTACGAAATGTAACATCATCAGCCAGATATCGTAAATCACATTAAATTAAATCATGTGCATAATTTAATGAAGTAGAAACAAAAATATGTACCAACAATTAATCTCAATTAATAAAGCTAAAAATAATATTATTAACCCATGTCCCTGCAATATTTCGGCAAAGAATCCAAACAGTTACATACATTATTATTTACCTACAAGACATGGCGGAGAGTCCCGCTATGTAGACAGGGAAAAGAATTAAAACCTTTAAAAAAATGGCAATAATCATCCGGTGTTTGCTCAAATTGAGTCATCACGAACACGTGATTTATATCAATGTCGTGATCACCTTAATAAACCACTTAAATTTTCTTTGATTTTAATATGAGTGTTCTATCATCACAGGGTTATCGCTGACGCCGTTCGTGCGACACTGGCAGCCAGCGGCGTATGAACCTGTTGGCGGGCATCGGCGGCGTCGGTCCACGCAGCCCGCGTCGCCGCCGCCGCCGCCACCAGCACCGCAGCCGCTTCGGCTCTCCTTCCATGCACAGAACAGGTTTGTTATGCGCTGGTATTACTTTTTAAAGTACCTTTTAGGAAATAGTCATAATTTTCTTGAAAACAAATATTACATCCCGTTTTTGAGTCGGATCAAAGTTGATATCAACGGCAGCAGCAAAGAAGATAGTGTATACTTTGATGCGTCTTTCAGTAAGTCTTGTGGTAGGGTTATCTAATTATCTCTTTAGTTAATCACTCGCGCGTAAATCAAATATCTCATAAACCGCTGTTACATAACCGCGTCTAATAAAAAGTCTTTCTTATTTCTTATCTTATATACCTACCTACTACTTCTAATAAAATTTTAATTTTAATAGAATCTATTGTTCTCTTTATTTCCCCATTCCTAAAGACGCCAATGAGGTTTTAGGATTCAAAAGACTTAAGCTGTAATGGGACTGTTGGAGTTGGGAGAATTTAAAGACGAAGTTCTTATAAATAAAAAACAGTGATACAGGTTTTGCTTTAACCAATTGCTAACTATAGCTGCAGTTTACGTAAAAAAAACCCCTGGTCTTAAACCCGTCACCTCCATTCAGTTGTCAACTAAACATTATAAATCGTATTCTGTAACCCAAAAAGACTAATAACCAATCAGTGAGTTAAATTACTTTCTGTCGTGTTAATTACACTCAACAAAGTTCTCGACCCATTTGGACACAACTTATGTAATTGTAACCGCTATGGACGTCTGTATGTCATATTAGAGAAGTGATAGTAATGCTCTAAGTTTTAGTGGACGATCTTCGCGGGACAATGTAAATTGTACCTAAAGTTTGTGTACTACAACTGAAATTTATTAATCCTACACAAGTCTAATACTTCATTAAATAGTACAAAGCTGTAATCAAGCCATCTTCATTACGGACGTCCATCAATTATCATCTGTAGGATTAACGTACAATATAGTATGATATATCTGAATTAGATACACTCGTGTATCTAAATGCATGCCTCTATAGATTGGATTATATATGTAGGTAACTTGAAACTTTTATATACATTGGTTAAAATTAAGACCGAGGGTTAAGCGCCTATTTGGTTTAATGAAAGCCTAATTAATATTTACGCTACAATCGCTTTAGATCGTAAAAAGAACGACGTAAAAGCGAGATGAGGACAATTAAAATAGAACAAGTAATAAGTCACTGCCTATACTGCCTTTAATCTCTACATATTAAAAATCTTACTGGCATTAGAATGGCTAAATGTATTTTCACTAATTATATTTATGTACTACAAAAAGGTTATATTTAACAACATGTTATGTTAAGTGCATCTTCTTATTGCTGTGAAAGCCACATAAGTAGAATAAATGTCAAAACTATTAAGCAAAATGACGGAAAGGTCGACCCTGTATGAAGTAATCAAAGAAAATGTGTGCAAATTACTAATTTTGCTTGCGGTTTGCTCGCTTAAGAAGGGGTTATCTAAAAAAGATTTGAGCAAAAAAAAATCAAAAATTCTAATATGGCTAGATAGAATATAAACTTATATAAATTATTATTTTATGTTCCCCTATATTCCCCTTATAAAAATAGTGAAATATAAATATTAAATTTCTATTTTAATAGAAGCAAGCGCAGCAACTCGCAAATACTTGTATATAAGAGAAGCGAGACGTTTTGCCGAAGTTTTGATACAGTTTATCGTCTCGGGAATTTCTCTTATGAGTCCAAGTACGAAACGGCTACATCACAAAATTAGTTCTACCTTAATATTCCGAAGTAGAACGAAGATTCGCAAACGAAAGCAGCAACGTGAATTTATTAAACAGTAACTTTGCTGGGAAGCGACAGTCCAAATAATGCTGCAGGTACTACAATTTATACACATTTTTCAATGTAAAATGACGTTTTACTGTCTTCCAATCTGAATGTTATAAATTATTCGCTAAAACTATTTTGTTTATTATGTCAGATAAAAAAAGCAAATCTTAAAAGTCCAATTTAAAATATAAAATAATTTTTTAATCAAATAGAAAAATGTATATATCTATGTATGTAAAAGGACTACATAAGGAGTACTTATTGCGTAAAACGACTACGGCGATTACTCCTATCACTATGTCTAGACGCTAAAATAATAAAGATTCAACATATATGAATTTTGACATGTTCTTTACACTTCAAAAGTAATAACATGAACAAATCTAATCATTTAAGGTACGAGTATTATATTCAAAAATGTAACTTCAGATGTATATCTAAACAGTGTAATTGGTAGAGAAGCACGTGTTGTGACCGAATTAATAATTAATTGATCCGCGGCACGAGCGCTCAAAGCAAGTGCCCTCCCACATGAGTAACGACAGTTTCATATCCAATTAAACGTGTGTTAATTGACATCATTGTATGATAATTGTGTATCCATATTATGTGTATATTATGTAAGAAACGTTCATCAACAACGTTCAATGGATATGCGATTGCTTATGTATTTGTCTTTCTCTAGTACATAAGTCGCTTGATTTATATAAAGAGAGTCATTTATTGGGCTTTCGTATGCAGGACTTTATGACTTTATTTTAATAAGTAAACCAACCAGGTGGTAATTGCCATTAAACTTAATTAGATAATAAAAATACGATACAAGTCTTTCTGTAGCTGTCCTGCTGTTGTCTGAGCATAACTTCGATAGTCTCCGATATTAAAAAAAATAAAAACTAAAATATTTATTTACTAAAAATTTGAAAAAATTATTATTAGAAAATGTTTCGATTAAATTCTGAACTAAATTGGCTTTTAAACCCTGGTCAAAGTATTTAACAGTATTTTATGGCATAATTTGCTTAGCTCAATTCGGATCCGAGCCGACGGTAATAGTCAAAGCAATTTGAACTAGAATTCCGACAATTTGAAGTGGTATAAAGCGCTGACGTCACAGCAGTGTCGATCTGCTAAGTAATCTAACTTCAAATTTCACTTCAACTTACCGAAGTGGGATTTATTATCTGCGCGACAGCCATCGGCCTCTAGTTTATGTAGTGGAACGGTTTATAAAGTTTTTATTCAATTAACTTCTAAGTTAGCATAACATTATTAGTTTATTAGGACACGCGAAAATAATTTGTCTAATTCTAAAAGCGTTTACGTCAGACATCCGATAAATGAAATCATTTTGTAACATTCCATGGTAATTATATAATTAAGCTGATTGGAACGTACATACAATAAGCATGACAAATAAATACGATCTCCGTACACTCATTTTCGGTCAAACTGCGGTAATTCTGCCAATCAGTCCTCGCATAAAAGACTTGCTAAAGCTTTTTGTATCGAACTTGTCCTTGCCGACCTATCAGGTGTGTATGTATTAAATTAATTTTAATAATATGCTAGCATGTCTCTTGTCTGACTAATAAATTGATGCTCGGAGCTCTTACGACGTTACGTTAACTTTCTCCAGGATCGTCGGTTACCATGGGAGTCCCACAGGGTTCAATTCTTGGGCCGTTTCTGTTTCTTGTGTACATTAATGACTTGCCTTACTACGTAGGGGATAAAAACGATATAGTGCTGTTTGCGGATGATACATCTCTTATATTTAACGTAAAAAGACGTCTCGATAATTTTGACGAAGTAAACAATGCACTTCGTAAAGTTGTTCAGTGGTTTGATAATAATAATTTACTTTTAAATGCGAAAAAAACTAAATGTGTTAAATTCACAATGCCCAATGTTAAGCAATTAAAAACCACTGTACAAATTAACGGTGAAGAACTGGATCCTGTTGCGTCTACTACATTTCTGGGCATTACGGTAGACGCAAAACTCCAGTGGGGACCGCACATTCAACAACTGGCAAGCAAAAAAGTTAAGTTCAGCGGCATATGCAGTGAAAAAGATCAGACGTCTGACTGACGAGGAAACGGCAAGAATGGTTTATTTCAGCTATTTCCATAGCCTTATGTCGTATGGTATTCTTTTGTGGGGAGCCGCTGCGGATATTAACACTATTTTTGTTTTGCAAAAAAGAGCCATTAGGGCTATTTATAATTTAGGTCCCAGGGCTTCACTTAGAGAAAAATTTAAGGAAATAAATATTCTTACCCTCACTTGTCAGTTTATATACGAAAACTTAATGTACGTCCAAAAGAATCTTGATAAATTTAATAAAATTTGTAATGTACACAATAAAAATACTAGGAACAAATGTAATCTCGTTCAACACGTAACTCGTCTCCGGAAAGTTAATAACTCTTTTATGGGGCAATGTATACGCTTCTATAACAAACTTCCGAAGGCTATTAGAGAGCTTCCCTTGACAATGTTTAAGAAATCAATTAAAGATAAGCTTTACAAAAAAGCATACTATAAAGTTTCAGATTTTATTGAAGATAATAAGCCCTGGGAGTAAGTAAATTGATCGGAGTTTTGTTTTGTTGCTACAGTTTGTATCGTTATGACATTTATAATGTAAAATTTAAATAATGTAATGAAAAAAGACATAATTATATTGCTGTTTTTTAAAGAAAAAAATGACATGTCGTGTTGCTGAGGGAGTTTCTTGCCGTTTCTTCTCCACAGCTATAACACGTTTCGAAGCGGCAATAGTTTAAAAAAAATAAGATGTGTAAAATTGACGATTCAAAAGAACTTGTAAAAGTCTATTTGAATAAAGATATTTTGACTTTGACTTTGACTTTGACTTATTTAACTATATGCTTTTCATATTGTCTCCATATTGCACACGATTAATTAAAAACCAATTTATTAATACAAATAAAATACGCGGCATTGAATGTGGTTGCCGAATATTGGCTTATGACGAATTCAGCTTTTGTTTACACTTCATTAAATTTAGGTACCATTTAATTACAAAATTGGCGGTTAAAACTCGTTGACTTGGTGGTAATTAATTAGTTTATTGTTATTTAAATACATTACAAATATTTAGTTATGTTATGTTGTGGAAACAAGAAAGTTTAATAAGCTTGAGCTATTTTTACGAATATGATTTGCTGTTTTTTAACGGTACAGATAAATATTATTAAAAATCCACCCTAATATCAATTTATTTTGTAAGTAATATATTACCACTCCTACTAGGCTTGTGTTGTGGACTAAGCCCTAATTTTCGAAATATTTATGTGTAAGAGAATATGTATGTATGTGTATGTGTAGATAAAGACTGCGCTTAGCAGTGGCACGCACATACATACGTACATATGTTGAAGTCACTATAGATTCTTATATTAACGGGGGAAAAAAATTAAAACACGCTTTATTTCAATGCCTTTTTTATTCCAATTGACGTGAGTAATAAATATTCTATTGGAAATTACATGCAAATTTGACACAGACATATTGAAAACGGATTACAATAAGGAGTACTTATTGCGTAAAACGACTACGGCGATATAAGTAACCCATGTTTAGACGGTAGACTAATAAAGATTCATAGTCTGTGCCTGTATCGACTAGGTCAAGGGTTAATTTAGTTGAGATTTATATTTCATGCCAGCACTTCTAGAGAACAACGAGCGCTCCACTATGTAATGCTTAACTACATCAGGAGCGCAAAAATTATTGGTCTTCTCATTTAATAATAAGTTAGCATGAATGTATTTTCTTCAAATTTCATATAATTGCTAATTTAAGTTTTTCAAAACAATGCTATATTAAGTAAACAATTTTCTAAATCACGCCTAAGTCGAGGAGAAACTTCTGAACGCTCGCCATCTGTTTACTTTGTAAAGATAACAAACTTAGCTTTAACTTATTTATAATTTGTTTTGTTGCCTCTTCACTACTAATTTCAAATTGAGCGCAATAATATTTAATTTATTTTATCAAAGTTTGTTTATATATTTTTTCGGGTAGAACAAACGCGAAATCAAAATAATTTTCAATAGGAATAAGTTTATAGTAGGCTTTAATTTTTACGTCGGTGTTTTACACAACATGATGTCTTTAGAAATAGCCCACTAGGTTGTTTGAGTACTATTAGAAGATGTTTTTTCTGCTTAAATCAGTTCTATCTAAATCGCGCAAACTCGATAATATAATGTCAGTCTATTTAGGCCTGTCAAATCACGTCACACATTCAATAGTCCCATAACTTCAACCCAACCCAAATCCCAGTGAATGTCACCTTTACGTCCGAAAACTACAAGAGTCACAAGCAGATAGCGCTCGTGTGCACTTCATAGTTTCGAATAACTTAAACGAACGTGTTCCAGACTAATCCATTTGTAAGCTGTACAGCTGAACGTGCAGCCGTTGCGGTGGAAGCAACCTATTCCATTCCCTTAATTAAACCGTTCCGTATCGATTCCAATACCATTTATGCCTCTTTATGGTACACTGATTGAACTTTACTATCTTTCGTGACAACTTTGTTCCTCACGCGCTGATTGCGCTCTAACCTACGCAGAACTTACAAAGCGATTGATGCTATTATACGATTAATATGGCGATGTTATTATCCGTACACGGCATTTGAAGCTTGATAGCAAACTGGATTTCATGTCCTATAATACTAGATAGCATATGCAATATGCAATGCAATTAAACGGCCTCCTCGACAATTGAGTAGAGCGGAGCTTTGTGTTCACAATTATCTTAGAAATTCTGAATGATGAATTCAGGCAGGATTCTTTTGTTTTCAACCTAGATATTATTAAAAGAATGAAGCTTATAAATTTTAATTTTAATAATCACTGCTTAAATATGCTTTGCCTCGTTTTCTCTAAATTCACTCGTTAATCAATAGTGCAGGACAAAATTTGTTTAAGTAATAATTCGATTTATAAGTAAGGCCCTAAATATATGTTATAAGTTTATTGAGCATGATTTTAGTATCACATATTTTCTTGTTCTAGAAGTGTTGCGAATTGCCTCTACGGCTAGAAATAGCCAACAGGGAGTTGATGTTGGTTTTTAGACTTAGTACAAATTACAAAGAATGTTTAAAAGTACATGTGGTGTAGGTAAGCCGTGCCCCTATAGATTCGACGCTATACGTATTGCTTAATAGAATTAGTCCATTTAGGGGGAGGGTCGTACCTCATGACGTGGGCAAATCACGAATCGACTCACTCGCCAGTTGCGTGCGTCGCCGAAATCCAAATTAATAGATAAAATTAATGACTGTTTCCGTAGGTACTTATAAATTATAGCGGCTTTAAAGGGGTTTTAATCTAGGACTGTTACCCGACCAATGTATATTTTTTATAGCTTGCATACGAAGTTCCAGTTAAAAACAAATGAAAGCGTTTTTTTGTTCCACTGAGGACGAAGATTTCCACATAGCCATACGTGACTGTTTTTTTTAGATTATTATTAAATTTCATTCCTAGTTTGTGAGTTTTTAATGTAATGTTTAATTGTATAGAAATACATATGTGTACCAACAAGTAAGTACTCGGCATCTAATCATGGTGGGTAGTAAGCAGAATTAGGTAAATTTGCTCTGCATACATCATGCAAATATGCTACCCTAATCTCACGTAAATGTGAGTTATACACAGCTAAAAGAAGCATTTTGCACATACATACATACATGAACTAAATATATAGATATAATTCTCTACCATTAAATATTTTCCTTGTATATTTTTGAACCAAAATATTATTAAAGATAAAAGGAATTTTGGATTGGTCATCATATATTTCTTTTTAATTGCTGCGCCTTTAAATAAAAGTTACAACCCCCTTGAAACACTTTAATGTCAAACATTTTTTTAATTACGCAAAAGCTTTAGAATTACAATTTAATTATTCAGGATCTCGATTGTAATCTACAATCGATACGACAGTGCGCACTGTACATAGTTGCAAGCGTACCATTTCAATGGAATTCCCTTTTACTGCTTTTTTATTCGCTGCCAGTGGATTGACGGGCAGGTGACTCATTACAAAAACACTCCTTTTGTGTAGCACGCTTCGAGAATAAGCTGAAAAGGGTGCCTTGAATTTTTTGTAAAAATGGTTAGGCTTTGTCCGTCTGACAAGCTTTCTGTGTATGCCAGATGTGTTTCTTTAAAAGTCACGAGAGACACTTGACATTTATAAAAAGGTGTTCTAGCTCAGACATGTTAACCGGTGAGGTGTTTTATTTAATTTTATTATGGGAAGAATCGTTCAATATTTATTTACTACGTCTTTTGTGCCACACGAGAATAACTTCAATATCGCATATATGTATGTATTTATTCTAGAACTGGACGAATATTTAAAGATTATCTAAATGTTGAATTAGAAATGAACATAAAAATTTTCAGTGTTTATTCCTTGGTCTATCTAAGTTTTTAGTAACAAAAACTAAGATTCTTTTAAATTAAAAAAATACAGGGATTCCTAATTTTCCTTGATCATGAAATCTAAGTTCGCCGTTGAATAAGGTTAAATAGGATAGTAGGTTAAATAGGTAAAAGTCAGAGTACCTAATGAAAAAGAACCTATGTGGATTTTAATGAAAATGACAGCCAATCAATATTGAATGACTTCAAGTAACTTTTAAGTAACTACTTAAAATCTAGTATTTTTATGCAAATGAGCTTAAAATAATTGTCAGGAAAAGATATACTCCAACATTACATTGTATAATGTTGTGGTAACCGAGAGATCTAGAGACTCCCTCAGCAGCAGACAATGTAACAAACAATCTGAATATAAATCAGCAGACATAACGCACACAAACGCATACATATGCCAAAAATCTCCATTATGCCGTTTCCCGGTGGCAGCGATTGGTTGTCAAAGGAAAATGAGGCCAACTGACCATCAATTGACGAACGTTCGAGGAAGCAGCCAATTGCCGATGTGATTGCCGTTAACAGCTTAATCTAACTGAACCCATTTGTCAATAATAACAGCTTGACGCGCGCTCCGTGCTCTACAACTCTGTACTTTCATTTCATGACACACATTCGTTTAATACTCAAAGAGTGAACGAATTTAACAATACAGCTAGAGTGAAAAGATATTTGCCTAAAAACACTGTTTTTTTAATGCCTGCTTCTGACAAGCGTCTTTGCATGTAAGTCGTCTGATTTTTATGTTACTAATATGTAATAAAAGAAAATAGTAATGATTTGATTTGGCTCTTAAAAATCTCATACTATTGAAAGTTGCAATAAAATCTATTGCCTTAGGCCTAATTTCTGTTAAATGTAGGCATTGAATAATATTGTCTTGGTTTTATGTTTTATAAATCGTAGAAATAGAATGAAAGTATTATCATAAAAAAGAACATCTCAAAAATTCTTTTAACATAGAATCATCATCATCAGCCCATATAGGTACGTCCCACTGCTGGGCACAGGCCTCCTCTACCATTGCGAGGGTTTAGGCCTAGCCCAGTACGCTGGCCTAGTGCGAGTTGGCGGACTAACATAGAATATATATTATATTCTCTTTAACATAGAATACTCGTATATTATAATAAACAATTGTTACGACACAGGTACTACGTTTAGGAAGTGAACTCTATAAAATGAACGTAACTATGAAGTACAAAGTATCATTAACAGCTTTCACTTTTAGTGAACATTTAGGACTTATAAACTTCGAACACATTTCCAATCTAAACAAAAATGTATTGTCTCGCTTCGTTTAACATAGTTTGAGCAGAGCACAAAGCGTTGTTAAGCTAAAGCCGACGCAATCAAAGTTTATAAGTCACTTAGAAGGAACCAAAATGAATATAGCGACGCACACATTCCACCTCTTAGCAATGACAGTAAAATCGTGTTAGGAGCATAACTCGATTGAATCTGCGAGCGAGCGTAGACCACACGATGGCCGCCAATGGCCACGTAATGTTACGAGCGCGTCACGTCGCGAACAATCACCCCCCAACAGACCAGTCTGTATTGGGCTTAGGGATGTGCGACACTCACTCAATTATCAGACAAGTCTTCTCTCATTCACATATCGCCATAATAATGTTCATAGCCTCAATTCTCAGGTTATCCATATTTTTTATTGCGATTCTTACTGATGTCAAAGACAGACTTGAATCTTATTATGTTAGAACTATTTGTGTGACCTTTATGTGTATTTATTATTAATTGCAATAAGAATAATATTATTATAGACAGAATAAAATAAGCACACTGGCTGTCGGATTTTTCTTCTTATATGTAATAATCGAGGTGAAGTGACGCGTAAGTTTAACAAGGTCAAGTAAATGTTCGTCATTGTGTGCATCGACAAGATGAACAACAATCGCTTTAATATTATGAACGTTGACATTATTCTCATCCAAGCAGAGTACGAAGCGCATCGAGTTGAACTGATTGAATCATCCATTAAATTATATAACGTTGGGAATATAACGCTATTGTTTCGCTGAGCGAATGCAAATCAAATGATGCCCGATAGTTTACATAATATTAGAACCGTGTCGCGTCAAAAACCAAGCAGACTCATCTTTAATGTTCCCACAAGTCAGCGGCTAGACACGGTGTAAACTTGTAATATATGCATATCTTAAACTGTCTGTATTATAATTCCCTCTGCTAGTCAGGAATTTCGTTGATTTAAAGGTGAAGTTCTTTGTCCATCGCGCTGACCGCCGATAAACGACCTTTCAATTAAGTAAATTTCGCCACTATAATTTTCTCAACTTTTATGAGCGATAATTCTTCTGATTCACTATAAAATTCATTATTTAAAAAAATGTAAACTATTTTTTAAGTAAAAAATAATGTCGTTTGTCGAACGTTGCCTACATCACTAAACAATTCGTGGTCGAATTGCTATAGTAATAGAACCTAAGTCTAGGCTTCACTTAGTTCAATGGCACGGAAGAGTCGCGGCTAATCGCCACTTCTGCAAGTTATTGTACTAATAAAACTCTACTGTGCTAGTTTGTGCTAACTCGGCGGTCACACAGTTGTTGGGATTACGTTTGATACGCAAAAACTGCTGCGTTATTACTTTTAGCTCCAGCGCATATTAACTTTTACGTTCTAGCTTTGTTCAAATGTATTTTATTTTTATATGGGTTTAGTTCAATGTATTCACAGACCAATGGTGCGAGGAAATCTCCATATTTATAACCACAATGCTAACTATAAATCTCTAATTGAATAAATATACTTTGTACCCGGGTCAAAAACCTCACGGAATGATAATTAATTGACGTCATGGACCCTATAATAAAGGGAGAGGAAATACTATGACTAAATTACAAGATTGTTATCAAAGGATTTAATCTCGGATGGCGCGGTAAAAAAGACTTAATTGACGGCACTTGAGGCCTCGCTGAGTGGCGTGCAAAAGGCAAAGGTAAAAAAGAGAGGCACACGCTCCAATTGCCCGGTCACGTGCGAAATGTGATGTTACGTGAATCAAACGTTATTGCATCCCCAAATATATCTTTCGCATGAAACGCATAACATATATTTTTTACTCTTACGTGCTTTAAAATTTAACTCGTCAGTACAATGAGTTATGAGTACAACAAACCTTGTTATGTCAACAGTATTCACAATAAAAAAGTATTTTCACATGAAGTAATTATTTTATTTCATAGGTATTTATTTATTGTATTTCTTATGTTGATATTATTGATTATAATCTTCATAAGAATATGTTACATATTATTAATTTTAGGGCTCGTAGTACGAAAGTGTCTAGTGCCGTATAACTCGGAAAACATATTTTTGAATTGAACTCTAATGGCAATTGGATCATTCGATTTTATGATTAATAATAAAAATTATAATAAAATATGGTATACTTGATACATCTCTACCAACCCGCGCAACATTACAGGCGTGGAGTACCTATATTTATTTTTTTTGACATTATTGGACTTACTCAGTGAAACCAAGGCCGGCGAAATCTCTAAGCTCAAGGTAAATTATGTTGCTTTGGTACGTGACGTGACACTGGAAGCCACGTTTACAAGCAAATCCAACATAACCATTAAATATTTCCGAGCCGAGTAGACGCCAGATTAAGCGCACGATTACAATTCAGCTTTCATTTTCGTTTTACAGTAAACATATAATCGAGACACGTAGAACACTGTTATTGCACTCGTTACGTGATTTCGAGTACATGCCTTTTTAATCGACTTCAAAAAAATGAGGAGGTTATCAATTCGTCTGTTTTTTTTATGTTTATTACCTCAGAACTTTCGACTGGGTGTACCGATTTTGATGATTCTTTTTTTATTTGAAAGTTGATGCTTCCAGTGTGGTCCCATTTAATTTGGTCCAGTTGTGACAATGGCTTCCGTGAGAAACCCATAAAAGACTTAAATTTGAATTATTGTATTTTTCGTTCCTGTTGACAAGGTTTTTTAATTTTTGGTAATCGCAAAACCTGTCAGTAAGATTCGACATAATTTTTCCAAATGACATATTATGCCATCTATGCCCGTCTGCTTAAACAATTATATCTAAAAAACATCACGGCGGCGGATCTTTTCTATAGCAATAACATGACAATACCATATCGCATCGCAATTTACAGATGTCTTTAAAACTTTCATTCTTTAATATATTAATCAAAATGTCACGCGGAGAAAGTGCTAATAGACGAGAATGAACATTAGTATTAACAGTAAAATATTAAAATACCCGCCGATCCTTAATACGATAAAATTGAAAATTTCCAACGCAAAATACTTCATAACTGAATGCAGATGAAATTCTCAGAATTTTTAAATTAGCTCTGTGACTTGTTTACATTTTACGTTCGTTGTTCATCTTAAACAAACGTTAAGAATCGTCTTGTTTCTTTGGTAATACTTTTCTGTAGTACTTTGACCTACTTCTTAAAAGAAGTAATGACTTAAGTAAATATTTTAAGATGTATAAAGGTTGTTGTGAAGCGTGCTAGGTTTTTCGGGTGTTGTTAATATAGACTGTTTGGAGAGGCTAGAATAAATACTGTTTTGGACTTTAAATGACCCGGATAAATACGAACCTTAATGCCCATAAGGTATTTAGACTTGTGAGAATAATATTCAGATGTTTTATCAGTGCTCAAACAAATAAAAGACGATAAAAAAAAATAACAATGGGAAGTGCGTGACGTTATGCACCTCTCACTTTTCAAAGTTATGTGTGCATTGATGATTCTCTTTAACGACGACGGGAAATGTTGTGACGAAACCTGCATACTTAAAGTGATTTTAACAAGATTTAAGGGGTTATATCAAACGACCCAATCATGACGAAGACCCGTATACAAGAGAAGAACATTTAATAACAAGGCAGAGGTTACTGCCTTTATAATTCAGTTATGTTTAATAACATTTAATATTCTCGCTAATGGCCAAGTTGAGGACCCAAGCAAGTGGTGTCTTAGTAGCCAAAGTAAGAATCTGTTTTTCTCAGCTTTAATACTTTTTATATGAAGATAAATTTTTCAATATCAACTGTCTGTATTATTAACATTATACTTCCGCAATATTTTACCTAGCCACACACTGAAATTTGGTTCATTTGCACTTTGCACGTTTAATATGTCGGTAATATTAAATTTACTTCGGGAAGTTTGCTTCATTTTCTCCTCGGGCATAATGTACGCCGGAGTCATGAACTAACCTAAAAGTATGCAATCCGATGTTTATTAATCCCTGGGGAAGCAGTGAATAATCCAAGTATTCAAACATTATTTTCGTTATATTACGGGTATGGAAGAACTAAGGTTTACATGTTTCGATTTTTTTATGTTCTATAGAACACTTGGTCCACCACATGGTGCTTATCATAACTTATAATGTTTACTGCAAATACCTTTGGCAATAAGCTACATGGTTTCTAATATATACACTACCGACAAAAAGTTTGGAAGCACCTATAATATTTGTAAAAACAAATAGCAAATTGATAATAATAAATTTTATCGATGTTGTAATAAAATATAATATTATTTTAGTAATAATAATATGGTTTTGTTTCATAGTTTAATTGTTGTTTTAATTAAGTACCTAATCATTCTCAATTAAATAATACTATATCTTATATTATTTCTAAAGTAATTGAGAGTATTAAAAGTGCCTCCAAACTTTTTGTCGGTAGTGTATGTATTAACAAATAGTTGTTTGTAATTAAGATAAATTGTTAGCTGGAACATCACTCGTTTACCGTATATACCATTAAAATAATTGTTCAAACCGCTGTTTGCTGAGCTTGATTGATGTGGCTTACATAAAACAGAATCACTTTTATTTTATTGCATTAATAAAAATCCGCCGTCGGGAATGAACACATAAGAAATTATTATTATTAAAGAACATAACTGTAGTTAGCAAACTTTAATCATTATAAAAAGCTTATTCTTATATTATATTTCAGCTGTTGCCACTGTTTATAAAAATGTAATGGTTGATAATTAGCAAACTTTTTTTAATAGACGTTAATTTCAAATTTCAAAGATAGATTTTTACGTCCACTTTTAAAGATATAAATTATTTTTTCGAAATCCTTTCTAAATCAATGTTTTTTACAGATCATATAATTTTGGTGGCTCCATTGTCAATCGTGGGTGGCGTAATTGGATTTTAAATCAGAAACCAGCAATGAAGTCGTAAAACGATTTCAATTTGCTTCCGCGCAAAATTCTTTACACGTAGTTTTAGCGGACCATTCATGTTTCAATCCAACACGAAAAAAAATACGATCAATCGTTTTTGACACGGTTTCAGCTAAAATTCGTGACAAATAATGGAATACGTGTGCGGAGGCTGCGAGCCGCGGTTGTTGGTTCACCGCAGCTCCAATCCCACATACGAGTACAGTGTTTGATAGAGCCACCGTCACTCTGCCCACTGCGCCGCTGTCACATGCAGCTCCTAGGATTTCACATACTATCGATCCGGTATAAATATATCTATTTCACGGCATGTCTAGTCGATCGCTTCAGGGCAGCTCAGCGTGCTGTGAAAAGAGAATCGACATCTCGTTTTGCTTGTTGTGGACTTAATCAAAATAATCCATGTCTATGTTCGAGTTACAATCCTGTATAAAACAAAGAATATAAACAATTCGCTCTTGTATAGTCTTAACACGTTCAGTAATATTTTCACACGATAACTTTCACAACTCTCGCTCAATGGTAAATAACTCTATGGAAGTATTTAAAGAAACGTAAATAAGGAAGCGAAATGAACATATTTTCAAACGCCTCAACATTAATGTTTTTATTACACATTTTTTAAAAGCGAGCGCAATTCATAACATTCCCTTTGTTTTAATAAAATTAAGAACGCAAATAACAAACATTTAATCTATATAAATCTTGTTTATTATGAAAAATGGAGCGGAAGCAATCTCACGAGAATATTTTCCAAGATTGCTTCACGACGCGTAATTTAATTATTTTATAGCAACCTGTAACTGTCGTTTAGCAAATAATTAACAAGTTTTTAATTGAAATAAGTCGATGTATGTATAAAATGCTTAATTATTTCAGTACTTAGGGACACACATTTAATTATGTATGCGTTAGCTTACCTAACTGCACTAGCTCAGCGTGATGGATAAAGGCTTATCTGCTCTCAACCGCAAAGGAAGCCCCAGTTCGAATATGTTGGCTCATAATATTATTAAAAAAATCTATAGGTATCATACTATAAAAAAAATAGTTACTTTTCAAAAAGGGGTTACATACCCATCTAACCAATTTACAATGCGTTTTCAACAATTAATTTAGTTATTTTTGCCTTATTTTATATATTGGGCTCAATAACAATTTTGTTAAAGTATGCGTATTTCACATAATTATGATTGGGATTAAACTATTAAACATTATACTAAGTTTTCACTTCATAAAATTGGTAAAACAGGTGTAGGGTAACAGTATTATACGCCCAAAGTACCGATACAGGTAGGTATTCGTCTAATTCAATCGCGTTAGAGCTTGAAATTGGAGAGGCGTCGCGGTTAACGTCATCAAACCGACACAAAAGCATATAAAGGTGTTTAAATTTGAATTACGGCTCAAAGGTTACATCAAAGCGATTAAACGCGGAGGTTTGCAGTACATTAAACCACAAACAGTACAGTTAGTTTAGGGTGCCGCGCAAAAATAAATCCATTTTGTAGGTTTTTTTTTTTTTTTTTTTTTTATTTTTTTTTTTTATTATTTTTTTTTTTTTTTATTCTGGCACGGCAAAGTGACTCCACTGTACCTGATGGTAAGCACAGGATATATTGATGTTTGACAACGAACTATTTCGTCGAGAGCTTTTATCTCATTTTTCGTGGGAAAAGCTATGCATTGTCACTGCGTTTGCATACGTCGGTTTTGTACGAACTCGATTCTGTATAAAGGTAAGGTAAATAAGGTATTCTTTCTGTATAAAATTTTTTTGTTGTTTTCGTGCTGCGCAGTCTTAATAATTGATGTCCGAAAATCCATATCGTTCTTGCCTAATGGATAGAAGATTACATCCATGGCATGTGAAGACTTCATGTCAATTCCAACTATACACTTTGACACAGTAAACAAATATAAATCGAGACGAAATCACAATACGACGAAATACACTTTTATTTTTAGCTGTGGAGAGTACCGCAGAAGTTATTGCAAAAAGTGACACAAAAATTATACTGTTTAGGGTTTAGACTTTAGATTTTTTAGATTAATCATTTAAATTGTAGGAATACACTTTAAGACCCTTCTAGAAATCATGAAGCTACGTCAACTATCATACTGTGAACAGTGAAACCAACATAAATAGAAAATCTCTGATAGTATTTTAACTTAGATAAAACACTTAAAAACTAAACCCACAAATATTTAGAGATTCATGTCGCATAAATGTAAATTTTAGAACTACGTTGCCTATTGCAGACTTAGCAAACAATTAAGATTTACCACAATGTTTCAGAATACCTTAATTCAAAGTTTTCGAATCAATATTATGTGTAAGCTTAAGTTAGAGATTCAATTCTAATCTCTTAATTCGATTTTGCATATTTTATTTGAATTTTAAACCGAAAACACATATTTGTTTGTTTAAAATTAAACTACTTTTTGAATTTTAACACTTCATTTGTCCCAATATAAATGCTATATGTAAAAAATATGTTATTTAAAAAATTAAAATTTTATTCTTACCAAAGACATAGAGTGTCTGTCAGAAATATTTTGCTTTTTATTTTAAATTACCCGTGGCGTGTATTGTGATGAGTAGTGGGTAAGCTCCGGTGTAATGTACACAGCCACATAATCCCGAAAGCCCGCCGCCCTGAGTACTATTAAAATTTTAATATAGAAACGACGGGCGCCGTACGTGTCTTATTCGTCGCAAGTTTTATACCAGCTCCCGACTAATTAATGGATTATGTAGATTATCTAGTGAGGTTTTCGAAACTAATTAATTTTAATTCTTATCACGAAGATCCTTTGGAACGATCGTATTTGCCGAAACATTGAATAATAACTTACGAATTTCGGACCTTAATAGATCAAAAACTAGGCTGTGACTTTGATTATAATTAAGGGCCCTTATATTCACAGCGCCCGGGGCGGCGAATTTTTTTAATTTAAATATAAAAGGTGGGCGACTTTGTTTGTAATTAGTTATTGTATGTAGAATTGTGTGCCGACTTCATTACTTGTCTGTTACTGTTAACTTATGTAAGGCCTTTTCATATGTACTTAATTATATAACATTAATCAACAAAGTTTTCTTATTTAGAAAAGTAAGGACATTATTACATGTTAAAACAAAGACCGTTTCGTAGTGACGGATGTACAGTAAAGCTTGATGTATAAAAAGTAAAATAAGATTCGATTCAAATTAACCATAAATAATTTTAGTACGTATAACTTTATTTTACTTTTTGTAATTTGATCGATGTACCGAACCTGCCTATATCGTGTATTAAAAACTATGGGAGTTATTGCAACCTTACAAAAAAAGGAGATATGTAATAAAAATTTGTGGACCAGGAGCGCACTTACGACTTCTTGTTTCAAAGCAGCTTCGCATCGCAGGATGTCAAAAATGATAATTGTGTCATGAGAAGACCTCTAGATTAAAGAGTATCTTATTCGTTTATTTATTTTTCTTTTATTATAATGGCACGCCCAAGTAACGACTCCGCACCTGCCCGTAAGCACGATTCTGTCGAAACAGAGCATCATCTGTTGGTAGACGCCCACCTTTGGTCACTCGACACACTCAAATGCAGTTGGACAAGTTATCGTCATTTATATAGGTCAAATCAATAAAAGTACTTATAAGTAAGTACAATAGGAACGAACTATAATCGTTGAATGTAAATTCATTTTTTTTTATAATATTTATATCGTTTCTAACCATTATCTCTTGTATGTCCCATTGCTGGATTCAGACTTTTCGTAATAGCAATATTATGGCAATAATAATAATTGCGTAAAATCAAGACACAAATAAAAAAAAAAAAATTCATAGAGAAAAAACATTGTTAAGAATAGGATTATTTAAAATTAATGGAGACCTAATCCATTCATTCTTTACAAAGACTTTTGTCTATGTTTAGTGTTTAAATATAGGGTTGGATTTCAACCTAATCACTCCGATCAATCAATCGCTTACCTTAGTAATAAATACTAAAATACGCATAATCCTAGAAGCTTTGTAATCCTATTTATTGAAAGTCCTGTTTAATCCGACCGATTCTACGGTGTAGTTTTGTCAGTACTGGCTATACACTAGTTCTAGTTATATTATATTGACACCCGCGTTGGCGTTGGCTAGATACCAGCTTGCGAAACGGGGGCCGCGGGTTCGATCCCCGCACCGAGTCAAATGTTTGTGTGATCCATAAATATTTATATTTGTTTCGGAACTGGATGTTTGTGAGACCGAAAAGTCTCTCGTAGTTTCTCCACGACACAGGACTTGTATTAGGATACAATACGTGTGTGGGGTCTAAACTATGTATGTGACTGTTGGGTATATTTATTATTATTTATTTATTTATATTTATTGAAAACTACCAAATCAAAACCTTTGTTACTCTGGGCGCAATGATTTTCCCTTACCACAAACTTATTACTATTACAGTCAGATTTTTGGTAAAGAATGGTCATAGTTCAAAAACTACTAAGGACAGACATGATTAGTAATTCATTTTTTTTTCACTTAATTAAATGTTATATTTTTTCAAAATGTATATTTCCTAGTATTAATGTTATGATTGTAAGTCTGAGAATCTAACTACCACGAATATAAATGTCTATTCAAGCGCCTAGTAAACCACTAAAAGCATAGCGACAGAAAGCAATTTGCGAGGCACCTTGTATGTAGTACTTATTTGGCGGGAATAAGATTAGCTTGCATCTAAATTGGAGTGACGTAGGTGGTTGCTCTTGGTTGCTACGTCGCCTCTTAATATGCCCGACGCTGCCACAATTACCGCGCATCGTTCCAGCAGCCGTCGTTAGCGCTAAACGATATCTAGCAATATGGAGCCAATAATACTCCATTTGAATGTCTACCGAATGCCTAAGTGATTCCGCTTTTATTACTGTTAGCTGTTGCTCTTGGCTTATGTGCTGAGGTGTGTCTGTTGTTTTAAGTATTAAATTTAGCTTACCAAGAATTAAGATAGGCTGATGATATATCACATAAATCTTGAAATATAGAATTTCAATGATGAAATTCTTGATAAGAATTTTCATTTTCATATCTCAAAGATCCGAAAATATTACATATAATTTTAGTCAGATTGCTGTAAACATAGATGTTTTGAAAAATCTTCGAATCAAGGTACAGTTTTCCTTCATCATTTTTTTTTTTTTTTTTATTATGCATTTATAATAAATAATAATATTAAAGGTCTACAAAATATTTTTAAAGTTAGTTTATTAAGTACCTAATAGCGTGTCCATTATCACAGTTTTAAAACGTCCAGTAGGTACTGTTGATGAATGAACAGCGGTGTTGAGATACTAGCAGCGTGTGCCGTCGCCGGCCAGAGCTCCCTCACCAAAAATGAGAAATGGCTTCTGGAAATTGCGTTCGCTAATAACTTCTTGCAGAGTTTTCAGGTTTGATTTACCCTCGCAAATAAGGATGGACGAGTTCCAACTTAGTAATAAAAGTTGAGCGAAATTTTAGCTGTCACTTTGTTTTGACTTAAAAGGGCGTGTTCAAGTCAGTTCGCCTTTTAAAACAAAATGAGCAAAGTAGCGGAAAATATTCAGCCGAGAGTACACTCGTGTTTCTCTGCAATTTTGCATTTATGAAATGAAATTCTGTTAACGAAAAATTTTGCAATCTCCATTTGACACGAGCTTCATTTTTCATGCTATGCACAGCTCGTATACTTGTATATGCACTTATATACATTTACATAAAATATTTATTTTACAGAAGAGCACACAAGAACTTGCATATGGCATTCATTGACCTCGAAAAGGCTTATGATCGGGTTCCACGTGAAGTTGTATGGTGGGCCCTTAAGAAGAAATGTGTGCCAGAGAAGTACCTGCAGTTGATTCGCGCCATGTATTGCAAATGCAGTACTCAAGTCCGGACAGCAGCTGGTCTTACAGCCAGTTTCGATGTCGCTGTTGGTGTGCACCAAGGGTCGGCTCTTAGCCCTTACCTCTTCCTGTTGATTATGGATGCTGTTACGGCAGGTATACAGGAAGAGGCACCTTGGTGCATGCTCTTTGCTGACGACATTGTGCTGGTGTCAGAAAGTGGCCACGAGGTGCAGAACAGACTGGAGGTGTGGCGGCATAGACTTGGTAATGTTGGCCTTAAAGTCAGCAAAACAAAAACACAATATATGTTTTGCGACTATGGCGGTCTATCAAGTTCTGTGTCCGTCACACTCGATGGAATGTCGATACCAGTTTGTTCCGAATTTCGCTACCTTGGGTCACTTTTGCAAAGCGACGGAGACATAGACCGGGACGTAAGGCAGAGAATCAACTCAGGATGGATGAAATGGCGACAGGTCTCATCCACAATATGTGACCCCAGAATGCCCCTCAAATTGAAGGGCAGAATATACAAGTCCATAATAAGACCTGTCGTACTGTATGGATCGGAGTGTTGGGCTACGAAGAAGACGGACGAAAGACGACTGCATGCAGCGGAAATGCGAATGTTGCGATGGATGTGTGGTGTAACACGGTTTGACAGAGTGAGGAATGAATATGTTAGAGGAAGCCTGAAAGTAGCTCCTCTGATAGAAAAGCTGAAAGGAAACCGTCTGTCGTGGTATGGGCATGTTATGAGGAGGGATGAATCATATGTAGGAAAAAAGGTGATGGATATGAAAGTTGATGGATGGGCGAGCAGAGGAAGGCCAAAGAAAAGATGGATGGAGTGCGTGACTGAAGATATGAAAGAAAAAGGGGTGAATGAAGACATGACGGCTGATAGGGATGTTTGGAAGGATAAAACATACTGCGCCGACCCCAAATGAAATTGGGAGCAGGGCAAGGCAATGATGATTTATTTTACGAGAGATTTGGTGTTGATATTCTGTTAAAAACAATACCCGCAAAAACACATAATATTCATTTCACATTCAAATATAAGTTCACATATATTATTTTATATACAATATTCAAATTAATACACACTATGGACTATCAGGCGAGACACATTTTTTTTTTCATCTCATAACATCACAACGGATTATGAAATAAACATCCGCCTCAGGGTCTTGTTATATGTATCAGAATATCGCACACTGCTCTGGATAAGATTACACTACACTATCAATTTGTTGTATAATGCAATATCCAAAAGATATTACGTATTACATAGTCGAGACTCCATCAATCCAATAAAGACAACGGCAGCCCCCTAGGAGTAGTCAAGCATTCCCTCTAAATATAAGTTGTCTCATTAATATTTATTGAAGCCGCGTGAAACATGACTCGGGGGCTATTCCTGGTTAATTTCGCGGGATCCGATGGAATTATTCAGGTAATTAATTCGTTAATCAAGTTAGAAATCCGGTTGGCAAACAATAGAGCTGGCGAAATTGCTCGCCGCACGGCCAATTTCGTAAGGAAAAACTTATTTTTATGCCTCGTTAGCGGTATTCTGTGCGCGGGTCGCTGTGTATGCCTCAATCGCGTGATGGTTAATTGAATTTAATGATAACGATTACGATTGCGATTAAATTGCTACTAGATTGTGAATAGCCAAAAAAACAATCAATGTATCGCATTTGACATAAAAAAGCAATGATAAACAATAACCTTTTTAAGAGTGATATGAAATTTCACAAAACCGCAAAATTAAATTTACAACATCTTACGTTGTCAAGCGGGTCACTGACTACTTGCGTCTATGTGACGCTGGATGTTTAAATATTCAAAACTGTATTCATTGTTTCACAATACCCAACAACTCTTCACGCACAAATTTTAGTTATCCATTAAAATCAATCCCTAACTTCTATCAATAGTAAAGAAGCATTTGAGCCCAGCACTTGAGTGTAAGAATATTATTGTAATCAATCAAATTGTCTATCTATCTACATATTATGTGTGTAAATATTTTAAACAAATACTTGTGTACTTCATCCCCGTTTTCTTTCAAACTTACCATGGCCGATACATGTAAAAGCAAATAGGCGATTAAAGTGATCATCACAACACTTTTCATCTTGTCCAAAGTGCCAGCTATGTGGATGCTGCATCTCTTTTTATTTTATGTTAAATACTATAGGGAATTTTACGGTGTCGTTTATGATATGATACCAGCAATCATACTATCTATACGGGTTTATAGTGAAACCTTAAAAAATAACGGCAACCTCTACATACATAACTTAAATAACTTTATTTCAAAGGATGAGTTTTGTACAAACCAAAATACATGTATAAAACCTATTAGAAAATGAAAATAATAGTATTAGTAAAACTAATGATAAATAGCGAATATTCAAGAGATCAAATTGTTGTACAGTTGATTATGTTCCGAAGCTATAAATTGATCGGGCTGGTAATTTCTTTGGCTCCTTTCTTGCAACCTCCATTAATTCCTGGCTCTTCGCCAGTCGCTTCGAGCTCTCTATATAACAAGTAATTCAATACATTTGACTTCAGATCATCGCGTAATATATTTTGAAAGCAAGATCTTAAACGTGGTTTTAGATACATAAAGTACCAATTGTATGAGGCAGAGAATATTCTTATTTAGTTTAATGTAAATGAGATACGCTATAAGTAAGTCTTATAATTACAATTTGTTAAATATATTATGGAGAAGTCGTGATGGCCTCGAGGCTTAGGCACGCGGTTGAGAATCTCGATGGTTGCGGGTTCAAATCCCAGGCACACACCTCTGACTTTTCGAAATTATGTGTTGTATTCACAAATAATTATCACGTACTTTAACGGTGAAGGAAAACATCTTGATGAAACCTGCACACTTAAAAGTTCTTAAGAATTTCTTAGGTGTGTAGTCCGCCAACCCGCAGCGTGGTGGACTAAGGCCTAAACCCTCTCAGTTGTAGAGGAGGCCCGTGCCCGTGTGGCTGATGATGATGATGAAATATATTATGAGTATATAGTGCGACTTAAATGTTGCTATATTAAAGCAGCCGTATTTCCTAGAATATCGTTAATGAATATATTTAAACGTAAATTTGTACATAATATATGAGGCAGTCTTATCCAGCCAGTCAATCTATTTTATTTAAAATATAAAAGATTTTTAACATTGGTCACTATAAGATGTTAGGTTAGTTAATTACGTAATAACTTAAGACAGAATCTTAAACTACTGGTTCAAATTGAATGAAATTTGAAATGTGCCGTGTTTATACAATGTCTGCTTGGTTACTGAAAAATCAGGGGTCTAGTTTTATTAACAACGAAGTTATAGGCAGTCGAAATAGCCTGAATTGCTTCGCAAAAAGGATGGTACGGCCGTGCCGTTTATTTGCTCGACTTTGCGGGACAGATTCACAGAAATTTTGTAAAAAGCTTTAACATCATCAATTTATATTTCATACATTGTAAAAATATTAAAGCTTTAGTTTTCTTTAATCAGATACGACAATTTTATTTATACACAAGTGGAAATGACATGTCTAAAGAGTCGCCGTTTATCCACAAGCCTACATATCCTTACTTTTTCCAAACCTGATTCTATCATACATAAAAAGACTTACATTGTCCGTTATATAAGAAACCTTGTATAGTCTTGTATGTTCAGCATTAGTCACACTCCATCATATAGGGTCGATTGCTGTGTTTGTCAAAGCGATGTCGGTTCGTTCCTTTGCTTATAAAATCCAAATGACATTGCTTATTGACAGCCCCGTGGCGCAGTTGGCTAGACACCAGCTTGCGAAACGAGAGGCTGCGGGTTCGATCCCCGCACCGAGACAAATGTTTATGTGATCCACAAATATTTGTTTCGGGTCTGGGTGTTTGTGAGACCGAAAAGTCTCTCGTAGTTTCTGATACCCACGACACAGGACTTGTATCCTAGTGTGGGGTCAGAACTATGTATGTGACTGTTGGGTGTATTTATTTATTCTCATTTTAATTGGCCATAAACAAGTGTCTAACTAAACAATATCCAAGATAACCATAGCCTTATCGTTTTATTAATAAAGTCTAGTCTCGAGGAAAACAAGCAAAAAGCAATACACAGAGAAATAAGACACTAACAGGACGGAGGTCAAACGGCGCGTCGACGGACATAGGATTGGTTGGTTTGAAAAGGGCACTCCATCGTCTACATTGGATAGAATAAGAGCAAGTTTCCCCGTAACGAAGTTACGTCGGACAAACAGGAGACATCCGCTTGCCTAACATCATTAGACAGATCTCGTTAGCGCTCCTCAACTGCGATCTCAGTGTATTGTGAAAAGTTTATTGGCTTACAGACTTGTTCTATCAACAGAGTGAATATAGACATCTATTTGTCGATAACACTTATTGATTATATCTTGAATTGGTGCTCATCACATTTATGATAAGATGAGATGGGACTACAAAATGAAAGAAATAGATGGCATGCGTCGACCATTATTCCGTCCTAGCCTACCGTAATTTTGCATTCTAGGCCATTAAAAGCCTACAGCAACAGTAGGAGACCTATATAATTTAGTACGGAAGCAAATATATTTTGCTTATTAGTGGTAAAAACACCACATGTTAAAAAACAATAACATTTAAAACAATCTATTCTACAGCTGTTAAGTTTTTAGTTGGAAGATTTCTGTAAGTTAAATTTGCATGTTTAAAACTTTCTTATTTTTAATACTTTCGTATTAAAAAAGTAACATAATGTAATTTCGAGGAGAATGGCAACGCGCCAAGAATATGTGACATCATTTTATCTGTTGTGTAATGTTTTTCATAATTCTTGAATCTTCATTTGAGTAACGTGTGATTATTTTGGTTATTTACATCTACGGTTTAAAGTACTACGAATTTGGTAACAATGTTATTACGTAAAAGCCGGGTCGAAATGTAGGTGCCAGCATATAGTCTGATATGTACAAATGTATATTGGTCGCCTTGCAAGTACATAATGGCAATACGGTGCACAAATCTCCTTTGCAATTAATTGGGATGCCGAGGGACTCAGGACTTAATGCCCCGCGGTGGTCCAGTGCGGATTGGAGGGCGTTCTATCGGGATTAATGGAAAACTATGAGAAACTATTATCGTTGACAAATCTCATTTTAATATTATTATGTTGTTGTTTAATATGAGTTTTTGATTGCATCCGCATATCCTACATAATATCATTTAAGGTTTTAAAAATGAAAAATTAATATTAACCATCTGCATTATTTATTTGCACCTCCACCCGTTCGTGAGTGGCGTTCCGTCCAGATAGAATATATAATAGCCGTTTTCGGTTATAACATTATTTACTATGTTTACTATTTACCACCCATATTTTAATTGTGGTGCTTTCGCCAATCGACTGACAACTAATGTTACGAAGAATAATCTATGAGGATAAAACCTGCAACGGCCTCGATCTTATTTACAATTTACAGTCATTACCATATAGAAGATAACGTACGTAAAGAAGCATGCACAGGGTGAAGTGGGCATAATTATGAGTTGTAATTAAATCATAACCGTTATTAAAATCAAAAACAAATTCATACATTGTATATAACGGCATAAAACCATATACTCGCGGTCGCCCCTCTGCGGTGTCGATTGCCCCCCACTATTATGTCTACAAAAAGACGCCCGCTGCAGCGGAGCGGAGCATTCATCGGTCTGCGCGCGGACAGCAAACATCCGATTTATTGGGAAATAAAAGGAACTTTGATTGAAGTTGGTTGTTAAAATTACTTCTCAAAATGGATCCTCCAGTAATAACGATGTCACTGCTATTCATAACGATACAGGGCTATCTGCCTCGTCAGTAATTGTGAAAGTTTACTAAAGAAAACTCAAAGTATGAGTTATCACAATAAACCAACAGTTGTGACGTCGGCAATGTGACGTCACACATCTTAAAGACACTTCCAAGCCTCTCCTGCTCCGACATATATATCTGGAAGTATGAATGTGCTTTGAATCCTCTATGCTATCCGCATGGTGGAGTAATACGGTCTCGCAATATATAGGGACTGCACGTATGGCTAATTATGATTTAGAACTACGAACATGGCTCAAAGTGTTCGTATTAAATACTGGGAGCCAGTGTAATGGCTAATAAATCTGAGGTGTAACTGTGATATATTGGAAGAGCGTGCCCTTAATGTTTTTAGTTAAGCAACTTTTTTAACACATAATTGCATATGGGGAATTGCCGCTCAAATTGCAGGAAGTAAACTATTATGCCATTACAATACATTTTAATTGTATACTATATTGCCTTTTGTTGTGCACTGCATGGAAAGAAGTTGTTGTTATATTGAGTTGAAACAAAAAAATAGTTTAGAGAAATGATGGTTTTACTAAAGCTCAACTGTCGCGTGGAAGTCGAGTTTGCATTGGTTTACATTATGTAGTGTTAGATGGTTTATAATAAATAGGCAAATAAAAAGATACCTAATTAAGAAGTGGTACTAGTAGCTATTAGGTATGTTCAAGGCAAACTCCTAAGAAACACCATGGTTTGGAAATAAATAAATAGAAAAATGGACAGCTTAACGTATATTCCGATGTTTGATACGTTTAGCCCAATAAAAGAAATAGCATTACGAGTATACAAAAGTATTTGTAATGATTAATTAATCAATTAAAGATCGACAAAAAATGATTTAAAATTTACATTCAATCATTTTGTTTTTTTGACCGAAATATAGCACTACTTTATTGTTTTATTTTGACCTCTAGAATATTTAATTTGAAGTGAGGGTTCCTATTGAGATTTAATTTCTTCTACTTCGAGTAGTTTATACGCAATTGTAGGACCATAGTCGTAACTTTCCTGTCAACAATTATCTAGGAATTTTTGCCGGTCATATCAAATTATGGTTTATTTATACCCATAATAAAATAATATTTTTTAAAAATTTGTACATATAATATTGTTTACTTTGTTACAGAGATTTCAAACTGGTGCTGCGGCCAGACCCCAGTTCGGTGTTTGCGGATGGCGTCCAATTCCATTCTTCATCGGGACAGATGGACTATAACACGGCCCAAGTTTATTCGGGAAAATTAGAAGGTACGTACCTATTTATTCAAGAATAGAGTAAATTTTACAATGCAAGTCATTGTCAACTGAGCAGGAGTGGACAGGAAATGTTCTCGCGGAACAAACTTTCTCCCGTAACGAGCAAAATGGAAAAATACTGCGAAAGTGCAGGCAAAACTTTAAAGGAATTGCGCCTCAAAAGCGTAGATACTTTAGATGAATAACTATAAAACACTTTTATATATTAATTAAATAAACTATTGCTTGTGTTATTAAAGGCAAAATCCTCGTGTGACATCTAGGGCAAAGAATGTGCAAATGTTTAATGTTATTTACCACTTAAAAGGACATCAATGTAAGATGTCTATGGCTTGGTGTGCTTGTGTAGCAAAATATGCACAAATTCAAGAATAAAAAGGGTATTCTCAACTACTTGCATCCCATACGATATTACTTTACAGTAATATAATATCGAGTCCCGTCTCCCCTTATCACGTCTAAGACATAAAGTGCGTAACGAAAAGCAATAAGACCCTAAATGTCGTATTGCCGGTCGGTGATCTTCCCATCTTTTTTCAATTTCAGACAACTGTGACTGCTTAAGAATGACTTTGAGCAACCTTTAAACAGCATACGGTCGCCATAGCCGCAATCGGTCTGGACAGATTAATAAATAACCATAACATATGTGCTAAGATACATGATTTTGTTGATATTCCAAAATCTTTGGTTTTGCTCTAAAAAATCAGCCAGACTAGGTTAATAAATCACAATAATATTTATTACAGTGTTGGAGTTGTTACAATTGTATAATATATACGAAAATTTAAATTAATACATACATACCCTCACGCCTGTATTCCCCGAAGGGGGTAGGCAGAGGTGCATTTCTGCACCCACATTTCGCCAGGTATGTATCAGTCCCACGTAATAGGGGGCGAGCCTATTGCCGTTTTTCGGCACAATTCCACACTCCGCGCTGCTACTGAGAATTTCCTAATGGAAAAACCCAATAACACTTTGCCCGTCCCAGGAATCGAACCCAGGAGCTCTAGATCGCACGGCAAATACCTGTGCCGCGAGACCACGAGGCAGTCAAGAAAATTTAAATTCCTCAACCTAAAAACATTGTTTCTTTTAATGTTAATAGAAACAATTACCCGTTTTCATTTATCATAATTGCCTATCAAGATAACGTTTAAAATTTAACCAAAATATATTCAATACAACTTACCCCTGACCTGTAAAGAAACATAGACGGTTTAATTAAATTAATCTAAACTCAATAAATTTTAGAAACCTTGGTCCAAATTTACTCAGAACAGGTGCGCTCAAATCCAACATTACAATTTGCCCTTAACCCTTCCAAATGTACTAATATTTAATTTTATTGAAAGTTCTACATTTGAATGCTAAATAAAACTTACTAACTTAAATTGTGTCACAAAATAATTATACAGACAAGCTAAAATATCGTTACATCTCGGAGAATTATATTCCCAAACACTCAAATAGCTTTTTCAATCCCAAAAACGCAAGCGAATGTTATCGCAGACTAAAAAATATATACTAAATAAATGACTATATATATTTTTTAACCGGTTTAGCAAAGTAACTAGCGATTAACGATTATAATTAACTTCCAACACTCGACGCAGTATGCCGGTCTTTTTGGATAATATGAGAGATATGGCAGGTTTTACCCTAATTGCTTAATTTCACTAGGTGCTCGTATCCAAACGGATACGAATACTCCACCATTAGCAAACCGAGTAACAGCAAACTCTCTAAAAATATTATAACAAAATATAACAAAATGCCGAGAAGCGACTACAACGAATTTATCTGAGCCAACAAATTTATAGTTGGTAATTATGCATGACCTAGGGCGCTAAGACAAATAATGGCAATATTTTAACACTGCACTCTGACTCGTTGAGTTATTACGTGCAGTTTATAACAGATGAGGAAGGAGCCTAATTGCCTGCAACAGACGATGATGGGACGATAAAAACAATAACATTTTCACATAATCCGCTCACGTCATCAGATAAGCTAAGTGATGCAACTTGTAACTTCTCTTAGCCAAAATCTAGGGCTGACACTTTATTCTCTTTATATTCTATCACTTTAGAACAGCCCTAGATTGAAACCTTATGTGGTTTTCAAAAAAAAAATTGCTGATCTGGGTGTTTGTGAGACAGAAGTCTCCCGTAGTTTCTTATACACAAAACTGGATGATTAAGAAGTGTTGGGTCAGGGCTATGTGTGTACTCGCAACGTGACTGTTAGACGTATTTGTTTAATCGGCCAATTTGACAGTGGGTTGAAAACAATTAACTTGTGTAGAAACGACGAATTAGATGGAGCATTTTTCGCTTGAGCAATGTATTTTAATAATAAAACCGTTCTACGCAAACCAATCTTCTGTTGCGGTAATGCCAAGAAAATTGCCACCAATTTTCGGTAGGAACTACTTACTTTCGCGACGAACGATAACACATTTTGTGAACATCGTGCATTGTTACAAATAATCTGGTTTCTCAGCAAACTTCATAAGCTTCGGGGGATTTTTGTATTACCCTCTTAAAATATTCAACGATAAGAATTTGTCTATTGCATAGATATTGCAGCCTATGATTTTATTGTCTATGTCTATATCAAAATTCTAACAAAAAAAAACAGTTTCTTTTTCGCATTTATAATATTAAAATGGTCAACTCTTCTAGTAGCTCTTCTCTTATATCACATGTATTTTCAAAGACAAATTACGAAAGCAAAACTCACATACTCGGACACATATTCAGAAGCTACGTCAAATTTGTTCATTCATGATAACATCCGCAATCATTTAGTGTCAAAGGCACATTGAGGCCTAGCATCTAATTAATTTATCAATAAATATTGCTCATAATTTGGTCACGATAAGGGCTTGGTATAATTTCGCAATACCGGGTATATATCGCCAGTGTGGTGTACTAATTAGCAAGGTGCACCGCTTACACGTCGACACTGACCTAAAATGTGTGCAAGGGCATCCGTCATAGCGTGTACAGTGTCGTTTTGCATTACATCCGCCAGAATATTATATCACGAATTCCATATTGACTGTTTATTGATAGAAACGGTAATTGCTTTTGACAAATTTTTATATTATTTTTATATTTACTAATGGTTTGATCGACTTCGACGTCAGGCATTTGTAAAAGTTCTTAAAGACATAAGTACCTATAAGGTTTTTTTCTCGTAGCCTTTGTTCCGCACCTTGTGTGGTTACTGTAACTTAATATTTGTTCTGTAAAAGGATCGAGTTACAATTTAAATCTCTTGCTCAGTTAATTCTTTCGGTATATTTTCCACGGATCCCATTCATTTTAAACAATAATAACCTTATATAATTCAAGTACCAAATACGCATTGAGTAAATTTCCACATCACTTATTTTCTAGATTAATATCGAAAGAAATAAGAGATCTAAGATTCGTTTTCCTTATTTGGAACATAAAATTTCCGTGATGTTTATCATATCAAATATAAAGGCCGACGTACCGTGCTCCCAAATAATCAATAGTGTATTTCCATGAGCGGCGGGTCTGTCAGCCCTAGACAATATGGAACTGTCACAAAAGCGAGTCACGTGCGGCCCGGCTCGTTTGTACCAATTCATGCAGCCTCCGACATGACGCCAGAAAAACTACACACGTATCTGCGATTTGAGCGTGGACACTAAAACTACTGTAGTCTATACATTGCGTTTCATAAAAAATTTAGAAACAAAAACCGGACTTTGACAAAAATTGTTTACAATGTGTATATGTATTTAATAACATTGGAGTGATATGTAGACTTCATTACTAAGGAAGTTACTAAGATCAGATAAAACCCTTTTTCTAAAAAAAAAACACAGTAAGCTTTTTATTGTGATTAGCGGATGTCGATGACAGAACATATTTATTGACACCGAAGGAATGTTTTAAAAGTAGTTATTTGAATTTATGCTTATAATAAATTAAACTCACAACTAATGACAATAGCTATACTCCACGACAGTTTCATACAATGAAAACTTAATACATAATTTCCAACAAAATCATAAGCCGTGCAACGATTTAACAATCAGTCCGTCGCATTGTACTCACACGATTGAAATTTACCCTTCGTGTGAGGACTGCTTTATAACCGTCGTGGCGTTGGGCCAATTATTTAAAGTTAACTGTGTGACTATTCACTTGACACATGTCTTCCTCTCCTTACACATTGTAATCACGCAAGATGAAAGTTTAAGGCAATGACTACAAAAGCGAGGAATTGAATTTGTACAGATTTTTCCTTGTGTCCATACAACTTTGGTATTTTATTAGTAAAATACCTAAGTGTAGAGCGATCTAAAACTTTGAAGTGGTGGACAAAAAATCTTACAGTATCTTACCAGTGGACATAATTATTTTTTGCAAAAAATAGGCTATAAAATTTATTGTATTTTTTTTATCTGTCAATATTTACAAGTGTTTGTTATTTGTTTCAAATAAAAGAATTATTAAATTCAATACTGGCTAAGAAAAATATTGTAATAAACTGAAAGAGTACTTCTAAATGAATCCTATATTATTGAAGCAATCAAGTTTATGTACTAAGACGACAAAGGGGCTTCAAGCACCGCACAAATAAAACGCACAGAGATCTGTCCCCTTGTTATTCCGTCCCTACTCAATATAATACTCATTCGATTTCTGGATTCGGAAAAATCCATTTTAACAAACGAACCGATTTGTCCATCATAGCATTTCTTGGCGTCCGTTTTTATTTCCAGCTCCCATTAATTGTTCGGCGGCTTGCGGAAATTGAATTGTTTTCTTTAAACGACTTACTCCTTTGTGCCGGTTTCTTTTAATTACAACACCGGTTAAAACTGCCGTCTCGTTAATAACTTTAAAAATTAATGTTTCCATCCACTTGAATGAGTTTTACAATCTGATTCACACAGATTTTCTTAAATTGTAAGTGTTTACTATATTTTGATTATGGTGTTGCTACGATAAAATTGCTGGTTATTTTCAATACTACATTATACAATACAATATAATAATGATAGCCACCAATTAGAGATTGCAACCCGGTATGTTTCCCAACCCGGCCGGGCCCGGTTGCATCCGTCGCCAACCCGGCCGGGTCCGCCGGGCCCGGCCGGGTCCGCCGGGCCCGGCCGGGTTTGTTAGCGATGAAACATTTAACGTATTTTATGAAAATTTTCTATATATAAATGGAAAAAGACAATGATTCAAGGTTAATATTCATTTCAAACTGGCTTATGGACAATAATCACTATAATTAGTCTCAAAAAAATGATAACTGACTTATGGACAGAAAAGTAACATTAGTACCTATTAGTGATTATTCATTTTTTAAGTTTAAACAAGCAAGTCTTTCTCTTTACTCCTTATCGTGTCTATTTGAAAACATAGTATTATAATAAGAAACTAATAACGCAGCTTGAAGTACTAAACGTGTCATAACAACTTAAATTAGATAGATCAATAAAGTATGGTAGCTTTGGTATAAACAAAACAAATTCTTATTTGCTAAAAGTAAAGTACCTATGTATAATGTTTTTTTCTTAAACTTTGGCCATTAATGTTATTATTACTAATTGAGCAAATAGCGAAATCTTATTGGCTAGGCTGTACCTACTGTAACGACAAACAACCAAAATTGTTTAGTCCCAACTAACAAGATGTAACGTAAAATTGGTTGCGATACGTAGGCTTCATAAGTATAATATAACAAAACAAAAAGTAACAATTATTATTCAGTCTGAAAGAATGATTAATACGAGTATTTTACAACAGTAACTACTACGAGTAGGCGCTCCCGCGCCGCGATTTACTTATCGGGTCCGCTGACCGGGCCCGGTGACCGGGCCCGGTAAGAATGGCCGGGCCCGGTGGGTGCGTAAAAGGGCACCGGGCCCGGACGGGCCCGGCCCGGCCGGGCCCGGTTTGCAATCTCTACCACCAATACAATATATATTACAATAAAATTAATGTCTTAAGTACAAATTTCTACAAGTGACAAAGTCTTAGTACTTTAACTAATATTGAACACAGATTAATAACTCAATGGTGCTGGTAAACTTACCCGAAGCTCTAATATAAAGTATAATTACTTAATTCGTCACAAGAATGAAGAATGGCTGTCACACGTCATACAACTTTTTGAAGCTCAATGTACACGTAGATGCAGTAAAGAGCGCCAACTCCCAAAACAAGCAATTAAACACGAGCCCAACAAACTTGTACATTCTGCAACTAACTTAATAAAACGAAATTATATGCCACGGCCCATCTGAGTGGAGACAAAATGAAGTTTGGCAAAATTACTTTGCAAGTTTAATGAGGCATTGTTTCGTGAAAGGTCTCTTAATATTTACCTATAGCAACCGACGACAATGTTCAACATTGTAATAGATTTTCTACAACAATACTAACTGGATATGTAGTATTATACGCTTCTGTTACACTTTATTTCTACAAGCTTTTTACCTACCTTCCAAGTCTATAATATAATTCATTATTAGAAAAATGTCATCCTTTGATGAAAAATGTCGAAGTCTGCCTTTGTTCTCAGCCTTCACTAACAGGATTTCGATAAATCTCTGAAATAAAAGACTTGGTCTTTGAAAACATTCCGATCTTTATACTTTGTTCAATTACAGATTGGATAGATCAGGGTTTCTCAAAGTGGAGTTTGCGAACCCCTAGGGATTCGTCATTTGACGGCAGGGGGTTCGCGACAAGATTTACGTAATGGTGACTTGATGCCTAGCAGGCACGTGCGGCACACTTAGTCGCTACAACATACTTATGTGAGAGTGGATTTTCACACCTGGTCATGATAAAAAGTAAATACAGAAATCGACTTGATACCGAGTTAGAATTAAGGTAAAAAAAATCCAAAATTACTTCTAAAATTGACTCCATTTGTGACAAGAAACGAGCTAACCCATGACATTAATAATTAAAAGATGTTTCTTTTCAAATAAAAATCTTATTTTATTTAACAGATATTTTTATTATTTTGTTTGAGGGGGGGGGGGGGATTTAATTAGTTACTTAAGACTTAGGGAGTTCGCTGTCACCTAGAAACTTTAACAGGGGTTCGTGAAACCCAAAGTTTGAGAAACCCTGGGATAAATGAACACTTAAAGGAAACCGCATCTACTCGTTTATAACATACAACAGAACTGTCATCGCCAAACTTTGGGAAATTATTAAGTTCTAGGTTTGATACCGGATCATCCGTTGTATATCTTGCAGGCTTTTAATGTTTTTTATCTGGAGTGGATCCAAGCACGTTTTTATCAAAGACGAATATTCTTCTGATAACCTAAAAGTTTTATAAATATGAATATTAAAATTTGTAGATAACTGCACATAAACGAATGCATTTAAAAACAAACTAGCTTAACAGAATACTTGTCATGGGCGAAAAATGGTGCGGGGTACTCCTGCGTAATCTTACAAGGGTTCATGTGGAAAATTCTGTCACTAAAAACTGTTCGTGATCGTGATTTTTATATTAATTTCAATGATAAGTCGTGCAAATAACCACAGTAAGTATGTCACTTTATATTTGAAATTATAAATACCGATAAACATTAAAAAGTTTACTGTACTTAGTGCTTAATCTACACAGTCGATTTTTCTTATACTACAAAATAAATGAAGGGGGAAATGGAGTGTAAGGTGGTAGCAGGGCGTAGTAGGTAATTACCGTTATTTATGAGCGGTTTCTATCCCTCCCCACTCACTGCGACTGCAAGTCGTGATTTTAATTCATTCAAACTCCCGAGGCTCTTTGCACCTCGAATTAGTTTGCATAAAATATCGTCAGACATTTATTTGAGCGTCCCAAGTCCCCGACTTGTTTGTATTTCAAAGGCTTATTTTGAAATAGTGGGCTCTTTGAGTTAATTGTTTATTTTAATTATAAATAATTAATTTAGAGAGATATTCTTGTACTTCACTCATCACAATTGTGTATTTTCTGTTACAGATGACGATTCGTCTCACGTTTACGGTATAATAACTGCAGACGGTCTTTTTGACGGAACGATCTGGACGCCAACGGAAGAGTATTACGTGGAGCCATTGTCTAGGTATAATGTTGAGCATCCCAACATGCATAGTGTCATATACAGAAGGTCGGATGTCCAGCACCCACATGAAAACAGTGACGCGTCTCCGTGTGCATCTCATCTGCTGCATCTGAAACGAACTCTCGGATCCAAAGCCGAGCTGTTTAATTTTACCAAACTTCGGCCACCACAAGATTCATCTTTGAACAATCATACCGAGGACTTGCGCAGCGAACTACACAGACGCAAAAAACGATGGCTCCCAGAAGACGAGATGCAAGATGATGAGCCAAAGAAAAATCCCGAATTACCTTTAGACTTAGACGTCCCTTACACTAGTAACGGCGAGCCATTAGATAATAAGCAAAGCACGAGGAAACCGAAAACCAAAATTGATAAAAGTAACCTCATCACAAAAGTGCGACTCGATTCTGAGGAGTCTAGACCGAAGCCAAAGACACACGTGGAAGTGATCAAAACGAAAGCGGGCGTCGTCACAGTTAGTAAGGATATAGTTAAGAAGGAGCCAGTGGGCTACACAGTGCTGTCAGCAAACGCCTCCGACGACGGTCGTCATGTTAACAAAAGAGCTACAGTCGACCCTAGGAAAACCACTTGTCTAGTGTACCTACAAGCGGACCACATGTTCTATCAAAGATATGGTTCGGAGGAGGCTTGTATTGAAGTCATGACGCGACATGTACAAAAAGTCAACGCCATATATAAAGTGACAGGTAATATTCGACGAGCTCCGATCCAGACACAATGCCATTACGTAAACGCACACTTATTACACAATCTTTTTCAGACTTCAATCAAGACGGCAAGCCAGACAACATCACGTTTATGATCAAAAGGATAAAGGTTCACACGTTGGACGCGTTGAAAGACCCGGCTTATAGATTTCCAAACAACTACGGCGTTGAAAAATACTTGGAGCTTTTTTCGGGTTCGTAATTCCATTCAATTCCATAAGAAGGTCGAACACGAACGTACATATGTATCTCTTGGGGTGAATGAGGCTTCGCTAATAAACTAAATTACAAGCGCTTGTAAACAAAATTGCCATACTCGTTCATATTATTTGTTGACATAAAAACGTAATAGACGCACTTTTATTTTACAGAGGAGGATTACGACGCGTTTTGTTTGGCATACATGTTTACATATAGAGATTTCGAAATGGGCACATTAGGGTTGGCTTGGACGGGCGATCTCAAAAACGCCGGCGGTGTCTGTGAGAAGAACGGGGTAAGTACAAATGTCCTTATGTAATGTTGGTGTTATAAATGAGCTGTGATTAATAAAGTGTTGTTTTGTTAGCATTACCGCGGCAGCATGAAGTCCCTGAACACGGGCATAGTCACGTTGCTGAACTATGGCAAGCACGTGCCGCCGGCTGTTTCACACGTCACACTCGCGCACGAAATAGGACACAATTTCGGATCGCCGGTAAGTTTTATACTTAATTGTAGGTGAATTGCTTCAATTCCCAGTTTACAACTCTGCCTTTTGTCCAATAATGTTATGGAAATAGAATTAATTTAGCCTCCAAACTTGTTGAAATCCACATAATTTTTGAAATTGTCTAGATACCTACTACCGTAGAAAGTTTTTGAAACCATGGCACGTTGGTGACTAACGCAAGTGATATGATGCATTCTGGGATCAACCCAAGTCCATCTTGTACAGAATTGCATAAATATGTCGTCAAACAAGTGAAAAATGCAATAATTTCTGTCTGATTAGTAATCTATGTATTTGGGCTACACTACGCCGTCAAGTGTCGAGTGAAGTTGGATATATATAATATGTATGTAGGTATAAAGAAATATAAGGCCAAATGCAATTTCAGCACGATCCCGAAGTGTGTACACCATTTGGCGAGGACGGCAACTACATAATGTTTGCGAGAGCAACCAGCGGCGACAGGAAGAATAACAACAAATTCTCACCGTGTTCTCTGCGCGCCATCGACCCAGTGCTCAACAATAAGGCCAGGTCTCCTAAAGGATGCTTCACAGGTAACCATTGCTTAAAACAATCGTAATTATAATTTATTGTTTATAATTTCCGATAGCAAAGACCCATAGTGTTATTAGGATAGCCGACTACATCAGACTTCCAATAGTGAACATGCAAAAGCAATTTTTATTGGGTATATTTTATCTGACATCACAAACCATGTAGTCCTGGTAAACAAGTCCCGTAAGCTTATTTCCTGCACAGTTCAGATATCCGTATTAATTCGCATAACAAACACTCGTCCCGATTAGGGAGAGGAGACAAGATATACGGGCGCTGACTTATAACGCGGCGTCCCCGTCGCCTCGCTGGCGCCATGTTACTCCCCTTCGCTTTCCTTTCTCCCAACAGTAATTAGGACGTTCTATATAGTAATAAAAATATTTTTTCTCGCCGACAGAAGATATACTTTTATGCTGATATCGTCTAACCTCCTAGACTTCATTGCGTTGTTTTGTAAGGTTGCAATTTTTTGAAAAAAAATATCATCAAGGTTAATAAGACACAGTTCTTTATAAACATCAGTGACTAAATGAAATTACGAACTATCTGTGCTGTGGGCTTACAAGGATCCGTTATATACATACATACGTGTACGATCTGGAACGAAGTGCCCTTAATAGATAGTGTATTCTAATAGCTTTGATATGTCCTTCTACAAAAGGTGGAGAAAACACGCCCCTGGCGTTTTCGCCAACTATGTCGCTACAAATGTAAACACATACAGTTCGTATATCTTTAAAAAAATCCAAAAAATATATATTATAGAAAATTATTTTTAAATGATAGTTAATTATCCTATGCTCAGTTTTATGAAAATATTCAAGCCCTATTATGTGCGCTCTTTTTAGAGTTCGAAAGTGTCAGTATCTACTTATTAGCCAGCTATTGAATGAGACGAACAGGGTTGTCAAATCACGTCACGGTATTGGACATCTAATGACTAATGATGATCCGTGAGAGTACGATCTGATGAGCCGCTAGCCTTCAATAACAGCCATAATACTTAATAATAGTTAATAAGTATAATTTTGTAGTGATCGTTTCTTATCATACATAAAACATCTAAATTACGGTACCAAGCCTAATAGACTTTCCAGCCGGGTTTTCTCTCCCGTTGGATTTCCGTATGTATGAGTTCGAGAACACATTACCATACACCGCTATAAAACGGCGCAATTTCTACGAACGAGACATTCGAAAGCAATTGGGCCTTTAAAACTTGACTTGCTTCTATGCCCTAAGCAATAAAATACATTATCAATCATTAGAGTCTGAAGAATCAAGAAGATCTGACTTTTCGAAATGTATTCACAATGAATTATCACGTATTTTAACGGTAAGGGAAAACATCGTGATGAAACTTGCACACCTAAAAAGTCCTTAAAAATCTTAGGTGTGTAGCTCGCCATCCCGCATTAAGCCAGCGTGTTGCACTAAGGCCTAATCCGACTTACTTGTAGAGGAGCCCCGTGCCCAGCAGTGGAAAGTGAAGTATGGACTGATGATGATAATGATGACGTTTTCAGAGCCTCAGCCAGCGATATGCGGCAATGGTGTGGTTGAAGAAGGAGAGGAGTGCGACTGCGGCTGGGCGTCAGAATGTACTGACGTGTGCTGTCGGCCACAAGTAGCGCGCCCACACTACAAGCCCTGCACTCTTACAGAGCACAGCGTTTGTAGTCCTAGCCAGGTATGTGCCCTCATTTAAGCCTTACAAAAATCGATACATATTTTTTGTGTATCATTTAACGTAAAATTAACAATCTTGAGACTATAGTTGGAAACCAGAATCGAAGTAATATTCGTAAATCCTAAATATAAATATTAGTGAAATTAAAAATTCAAGTTAAATCACAGCCTTGAAAGAAAGACAATTATTATTCGCCATTAAGACCACTAAAATCACACATTCATACAAAATCATTGGTCATTGCTATATTAGTATATTGATGAACATATGTATACATTGCAGGGGCCGTGCTGCACCCCGTCGTGCACGCTGAAGTTCGGCGACAAGTGTCGGTCGGACAACGGGTGTCGCGACGCGGCGCACTGCGACGGCAAGCGCGCCGCCTGCCCCGCCAGCAGGCACAAGCCCAACAGGACGCGCTGCGACAAGGAACTCGTCTGCTACATGGGGGTACGTACACCAACTATACATATTATTACTATTCCAGAGTCATCTTTGCACTAAGATTGGATTGTACTTTGTATTGATATGTAGTGGCATAGCGTAAACATTTTTTATTTCACATAGTAATTTGGTTACAATAGAATAGGTCATATCATTTTACGTATAGAAATTAGTTGGTCTGTTTTGATGATTTTAGTTAGAAGTGCAATTTTTCTAAAAAATATAAATAAAAATTTACAATTATGTAGTTAATATACAATACGTAACATTGATAAAAAGTATCTGGGTGCATAACATTTTATATTTTTAACTAGGTATATAAAATTACAGAGAATATTGACAGTACCTTCATTATAATAATAATAAATACACCCAACAGTAACATACATGGTTCTGATCCCACACTAGGATGCAAGTCCTGTGTCGTAGGTATTAGAAACTACGAGAAACTTTTCGGTCTCATAAACACCCAAACCCGAAAAAAATATTTGTGAATCACACAAACATTTATCTGGGTGCGGAGATTGAATCGCCTCTCGTTTCGCAAGTTTCTCGTTGCGTCACATTTGTTACCGGTGTGTATAGCCTAATAGATGCCTAATATATGTTCGTCTGGTCAGGAGTGCACCGGCTCGATCTGCCTGGCGTACGGGCTGGAGTCGTGCCAGTGCGCGGCGCGCGCGGACGACCCGCGCTCGGCGTGCGAGCTGTGCTGCCGCAAGCCGGGCGGACCGTGCGTGTCCTCGTTCCGCTGGAACACGCCGCCCTACGACGTGCCCGACATGTACTCCAAGCCGGGCACGCCCTGCAACGACTACAACGGGTATGTGCTATATACATACACTAGCTTTTGCTCGCGACTCCGTCCGCGTAGACTACAGGGTTGGGTTCAGAAAGAAAATAAGTCTATTTTACTCCTAAGAGTCCCATTTATGTCCATACCAATAAATCATTCAAATCGGTTAAATAGACGTGAAATGTGTGCCGCCGCGCACCGGCCGGCCGGCGCGGTGCCTTGTAAAATATATCACTATTGCGCGCTTGATCATTTTTTCGCTGCGGTGTTATTTTAAAACTGCAATATCTTCTAAGATACTCGTTGAAATCAAATGATGTAAAGGGCAAATTTCTTTTAAATTAAATACTTGTGATGAATAACGTATTTATTTGGATAAGGATTAATATCATCTTTATAAAAACACCTTCACAAATAATGCTTTATTTCAGAACAAATTTGATTAGCATAAAAAAGGTTATAGTGAGCCAATCTTAAAAGATAGACATATGCTGTCGCGGACTTTTTTTTAGAACTTTTGAAGGGGAACAATTCTGTCATACATTATTTTAGCGAAACTTTAACCGTTTCCCCAGCGTACGCAGCGGAAGTTCTGAAAAGGAAAAAAATACCCCCGATTTTGAAACATTATTTATTGGTGCTCCGCTCCTATTGGTCGTAGCGTGATGTTATATAGCCTATAGCCTTCCTCGATAAATGGGCTTTCTATCACTGAAAGAATTTTTCAAATCGAACCAGTAGTTCCTGAGATTAGCGCGTTCAACCAAACAAACAAACAAACTCTTCAGCTTTATATATTAGTATAGATTATACACCTTTATGGATCATCATCAGTCCAACATATGTCTCATTGCCTCTACAACTGAGAGGGTTGAGAGATCTGAGATACCCTTATGGTTGTATACCCTTATGGTGTGTGTGGTATGGGAAAAACTGCTTGTGGTCTGATTACAATTTAGTTATCACAGATTTATCTTTAACGTTAACTTTTATTTTATTTGCGTAGTATTATGTTGCAACTATAACAAGAATTGACGATAATGTGTTAAAAATATTTCAGGAACGATTCAATTACATTCATTTTGTCTGATATTCGAATTATCTTACAGTAATTAATTCATTTCTTTACCCAAACACGAAAAGTCATTGTTATAAGGGCATACAAAAGTAACATGTTGTGAAAAACTTAGTATTACAGTATACTGCGACCCATTCGACACTGACAGCTCCTGGCTATCCGCCGTATATAGTATTTGATGGGTATTAATCACAATCTGCAGGTACTGCGACGTGTTCCAACGTTGTCGCGAGGTGGACCCGTCGGGCCCGCTGGCCACGCTGCGCAAGCTGCTGCTGTCCGACGAGAGCATCGCGGGCTTCAAGCGCTGGGTGCTGCGCCACTGGTACGCGGTCCTGCTCATACTCCTCGCAGTTATTGCGCTATTGGTGAGTATATTCCCATTTTAATTTTCTAGAAGTCTCAGATGTTAGATTTTATGTCGTTAGCGTTAAGGGGGATAAGCATATTATGCATTATGTTGTGTATCTGACATAAAATAAATGAACCAAACTTTACACTATGGATTATATTTCATTCATTATAAAAGACTGAAATTTCTTTGCTGAGTGAATAATAAGGAAAGAACAGTATGCTTCTTCAGATTTCATGACTAAATAAAACAATACTTTTTACACAAATAATACTAAGTATTGTACTTAAATAATAATAAAAATTAAACAACAAAAAGATTTTTTCTATGAATAGTAATCCGAATATGATTGTTTTTTTCTCTCAGCGGTGCTGCAAAGTCCTTGATTCTGCTATAGAATTAAACGTCAAGTGTTAAGTAATATAAATACAATATGCCACAAAGATAAAGGTACATTCTATGCTAGAAAGTGTGAAGTAATTTGGAACACATAACTTTCACGTTCAAATCGATTTTCATGAGCTAGTCTGTTCAAAAGTATCATAATTACATTGCAATACATAAATAGAGACTCTCGACATTTTTACGCACGGTTTCACTTCATTCGTTTCATTAAAGTAGTCTTAGAATCTCCCTCTAGGTTCAATCTTCGACTCTTATTGTACTTCGATACATACATATAAACTTGTCATTCAGATATTATTAACTTAACCCGGATAGCCCGGAATTACCTATAAATATAAAGATATACCTGCGTTTGTCATGGCATTGCACCTACTCGGGGTGCCTTTTCTTAATATTATTTAATCATTTATTGTTTGTACAACAAACTAAACTAGTCACAAAAATTAAGCGATATAAAATTTTTTTTGTGTGATTTTTAACGAGCTGTAACTCCGAGGAAAATGATTGTACAGAAAAAACAAAAATAGAACATTGTAGCTCCAAGTGTCTAGTCTTCAGAAATGACCTGTTTTTATGATATGATATATTCCTGTTTATTTTAATCTATCGTGTTGCGTGCAGGTGGCCAGTACACGTTTCTTCGGTCGTCATGGGAAAAAGCTCAAATCAGTCACAATCATTCACTCGTCAACCACAGAAACCGTCCGTTTGCCCGACGCCACTGACCAAGGGCTTATAGTTCACACTGCCGTCAGGTAAGATCTACGCATATTATTTTAGTAACTCAATAAATTAGCTGCAGGTTTTTGAAATATACTTATTTTTAGTTCACATTTATATCTGACATAAAAGCATGCTGTGAACTTCTAAATTTAAAAAATATTTAATTAGCTTATACAACAATTTGTATGCTATATACATATTTCAGGTCAAAACTGCCACTTAAGAAGAAAGTAGCATTAAGAACGCGTGCTTATCGCAACAAGAAAGATGTCAAAAACAAGCAAGGGGACAAGCCAACTCCTTCGCACATTGCCATCAAGAAAAGAGTGAGTGAGCCACGAAAGTGAACATAATTATAATGTCTCTAACAAATGGTAGAAACGTAAACTTATTTAATTATTTTCCTTCACAGAAGCCGAGTAACCAAGCTAAGCTAGATGAAGGCCCAAAAGTCACAAAAGAAAGTACAGCTATCGTCACTAATGCCGATGGAAAATCCCCAAAACATGTTATACTGTCCAAACATAAGGGAAAAGTTAAAAAACGTAAAATAAAAATGAAGAAAGAGACAATAGACTACAGTTCGATGCAGAAGCATCCCGCCTCTCCAACTAAAGATACTGAGGCATTAACAAAAGTACAGAAATGGTTGCTGAGCTCGCCACAGCCAACAGCTATACCTAAATCAAAATCCATACCCCTTGGATTAACAGAAAGAACTCATAGACAAGTGCAAAAAGGGCCTCGCAAAACTAGACCGTCCAAAAGCGCGACCAACTTGTTATCTGGCGAGAAGGCGAGATTACAAGTTGTGTTTAAACCTCCCTTTAGATTCAGCGTAAAAATTTGCAAGAGCGATAAAACCAAAGTCGTTCTCGACAAATCTTCGAAGCCTGATTTAGATAGAAAACGTCATGAATCTTTGTCACAACAAACCGTGCCGGATATTATGAAAGTAAATCCATCCAACAGAAATTCTAAGCACTCCAACTCATCTAGAAACACTGAAAGCACGTCATCATCCAACGGTCCAAAAATTGAAAAGTCACAAAGTCAAGATGGTAAAGAGCACGGCTACGCGAATTTATTACCGCGCAGTGCAAGTGATTGCAAATTAACAAAGAAAATTCCAGAAGTTAAAATTCGCAGCGGTCATAAGAAGAGTAATTCCGTAGGACAAAAGAAAGACACTACAGAAAGTAAACAAAACCTCATATCGCAAGAGGACTTCGACAACGCTCATGTGTACGAAAACGTCGTGATGTCACAGGATTCATTCGTTCCCAAGAGCTGCAGCATGCCTCGGCGACAAACGTCCGTCGGCATATCCCGCCAAAGCAGCTACGGACACCTACCTCGCGTCCAAATCCGCCCCCACAGACACAGCACAAACAACGTGACCAGGTCCAGAACCAACAGCGCCAGCGAGCTCGAACACTTCTACAGCGTCATCGAGTCATTAAAACGAACTAACAATAACGACACTCATCCCAGTAACACCAACACCAGCAGCTCGTCGGGGAGCAGCCGACACGGCTTGGCACTCAACAAGAGCAATTCCAACAGAAAGGGTGGCAGCCGAAGTTCTCGGCAAAACAGTCTAGTCGACAAGCCGTCGCGGTCGAGTCCCGTGGACTCGTCGGCGGCTAAGCTGAAGCGGCAGCTCAGCGAGGTGGAGCTGGGCCACCAGCAGTGCGATGGCGGCCTGCGCGGCTTCCAACTGCTGGGAGGCAAGGACAAGCTGAAGCGGCAGCTGAGCGACGAGCTGTGCGGTGGGGGCGGCGCGGGCGGAGGGGGCGCGGCGGCAGCGTGCGCGTCCGCCGGCGCCGAGCCGCGCGCGCCGTTCAGCTGGGGCGCGCGCGAGACCAAGCGCCCCACCTACACGTTCGGACAACTGAAGAACGCCGTCCCCGACGCAGACGACGTGCCCGCCATAGAAGACGTCCACATCTCTTCCGACGACTTTTTGAAAATCATCGACAATTGACGCATTCCAGGCGGTCCTTTAAGTCTTAATAAACAATAAATTCGGTCGTTATAGTTATTTTTAAAATATGAACAAATTATTAATGTGTATATTAGATATCTAATCGCGAGATGTAACTCATGTCGGCTGTTGTAAATATTGTAATTTGCTTTTATTTTTAGGTATAACGTAACCTGCCACTGAAACAGATCATTGCTCAGTTCTAAACTGAATAAGTTTGTAGGTCCGAGAATGCAGTTTACAAGAAACAGGTTTATAGACGATCTCATGTATATGGTCATTTTAATTTATGATACATTGGGGCAATTTGCAGTTTTCTTATTTATTAAATAATTAATTATTACTTGCTTCGGCATTTCTATGAATGAACAACAGTGAGACAAGAGTCGAGTGTCTGCGCCTATAATAACTGACGAGTAAAACTGCTGCTGGCAATGATCTAGTTTCACTGTACGATCTCTATAAAATGAATCTCTATTTTTTCTACATGCTATGTATTGTACAAATTTACTCAAACCTATGTAAAGTATTCATATAAGATTATTTTAATACTTTCTTATTATACTTTACGTGATTTGATTTAATTCAGTTATTTGCTATTTGTTAATTGTAACTTTTTTTATATGGCAGTCAATTATTGTGTCAAACTGGTTTTGACATTTAAATTCATGCTCACTCCACACTAACTCGAAATAAATTTGAATTAAAAGTAACAATAAGACTTACATAGGATTCTATTGTTTTCACTTTTCACCACTCATAGTCGATTTCTTAGTCACTTTTTTTTTATTAAATATTAAAATTGCGTTTTATACTACATAAAGTTTATAATATGGAACTTTTATTCTTAACATTTTCCTTCAAGGTTGTGAATATGCATCATATTTCATTCTAATAGAATCCTATGAAAATCTTATGTTCAAAATAATAATAATAATACGAACGCAAACTGTCTCTTAATATGAATATTTTTCTATAAAGTATTGGATTTAACGCGATCTAACAAAATATATTAAGTCATAAGCGTCATAAGTACACACATAAGGAGACTCATGGCTGTAACTCGTTTTGTATGTTGTGTTCTGCAATATCTGGGATGGAATTACATTTCGTTATTCCACGTATTAGTATGACAATATAGTAGAAGGTATAATTATAATGATATAAATATTGTAATTGTTAATATGCTGTTTAGAGGTTAGGTACAAAATGGACATGATTTAGTTAAGTTCCCGCCTAAATTATATCGCGATATATTTTGTCGATGGTTTCGGCTATTCCTTAAAATCGCGAATAACATTTTTTTTATTATTCAAAAAACAAATACAGATATAAAAGTACAATTTAAATTTTCTATCTCAGATATAATCAGAATGTGTTCCAGTATTTTTGTGAGTCGTGCGAAAGCTTAGCGGCTGATGCACAGCGTTTATGAGCTTCGTCATAGGGAGGTAAGGGTAAAAACGTAAAAGCTATTGTATTGTATAGGAACTGATCATTTCTAAGGGAATACTAAAAGTATCTGGAGGTGTTACAAATTTGTATTTAACAAATAAATTGTGCTTCTGATGTGGATGGTGAGGCATTCAGTAGATTGTCAAATGCACGGCTGCAACTTTGTGAATGTATCGAGTTCTTGTAAATCTTCTTGACAATATATTCTGAATTGGTTTCGACTCGTAGTTGTATTCTTGCTTATGATAAAATATATTCGATTTAAATACCTACGTGTTGATTATGTATTTTATTATATAATAAATGTGATTAGATTATATTATGGAACGATAATCGATTTTATAGTTCATATTATAAAATATAAATTTCCGTAAAATATAAGGGAAACACGCATAATTAACTTGATTTTTATGTATAGAACCATGTACCTACCTATAAAGTTGTCTGATATGTTACAATATATATCTGACCATGTTCTCAATGTATTTGTTCCAAGTGCCTTATGAACAAATCAACGCATTCCTAATACATTCCAAAATACAAGGAAATACATTCTTCGGCTAACTTTTATCAAAACAATAATATAAAGGCAGCTGAACCTGTAATATGTATTATGATATGTATTTTTAATCTATTAATTATTTGCTTTTCTGTACTTAAGTAGTCTGTGATAGTATATTATGTATTTTAAAATCGTGTCTAATAAACCTACTATTTACTTCGTACTTTAGTTAATCTCTAAATTATTGTTAACGTTCCGCGATAAATACAAATTTGTAATAAATTCATTTTCTAACATTTTACTATTTTTTCTGCATTTTTAAAAGATTAAAATGACTCCAACAATATTACATTTTCTTATTTTTATTTTAAAAAAAAACATATTTATAATCATAAATACTCTTTACTGAAACTATACAGTATTGTGACATTAAAAATCGACAAGTATTTATGAAACAATAGAAAGCAACACATGCCTATTTAAATTGATATCATAATGTATTCTAAAATCAATTCTTCCCGGCCGTCTGATTTTTTTTCGGTGTTCTTTTGTTTTTACCTTTCAAATAATGACAGTCACTATAATTACATTGTAGCGAGGATAATTGTGTTATAAATAATTAAAATATGGCTCCGATACGCTATAGTCTACATTACGAAGATTATTCTGAACATTTGATGTCGAGGTTTGGCAAACTATTGCAAATGCAATCATTGGTGGACATGACGCTGATGTGTAGCTCCCATACTTTGCGCGTTCATAAAGCTGTATTGGCTGCGAGTAGCGCATATTTTCAGGTAAAAATAATAGATTTTGTTTGTTTTTTAACCTTACTTTAAAAACACTAATCCAAATTTAATTGCTAAATTAAATTGTTCTAAGTGATATTTTTTTCTTTTGCGCTACCTATTTTTTTTTAATTCGTAATTAAAATTATGCAGGGATTTTATGTATTTGTAGGAGGTTCTACAGAAACAAACGGGAGAACCTCTGATAATACTAAAAATGCGATTTAGTGTTTTGAAGTGTTTGGTGGAATTTATGTACTGCGGTAAAACACAATGTTTGGAGGAGAATCTGGACGAGCTGGTGGCGGCGGCGCAGTTCTTGAAGATTAAGGGACTGTCAAAAGTGACAAAAGAAGGCCTCGGCATTACTAATGATAGTAAGAAAATCACTTGTTCCTGCTAAAGATACTACTTTTTAAATATATTTATTAAGGGGCCTAAGTGTCTCCTTGACACTACATCTAGTGATGTTATGTACATGTTCGAACTCTATGCTTTCGACTGTCGGGAAAAATATCATGATTTACTCACCAGCTGGCATGGTTATGCCGGACTTGGACTGACCAAGCACAATGAACAATGTGGGCTATACCACACATGAATTTAATACGAATTTTGAATGACTGTCCTGTAGGTACCTTTTATAAGGAAAAATTTCTACATATATTTCCAACGTAGACTAAAAACCAAATTAACCTAAATTCCTTCTGCTGTTAATCACAATCTTCTAATAACATTAGCTTGCAACATCTTGAAATATGAACCCCCCTGCCAATATATGTACATGCAATGTTTAGGGAAATATACCAGTTCCTTTGTTTCAAAATAAATTACGAGCTTTGATTTATTTTATCCATACATGTACCTACATACTTAATATGTCGTATTCGATAGGAATATTAATAATTAATTTTACATATACTTACCTAATGTTAAATATATGATAAAATGGTAGGTAGTCACGCTATAATCGACATGGATAAGAATGAACAGATCGAATTGGCAGGGCCCCAGTCATACGGGTTCACAGTCTCACAAAAAACCATCGGTAAAAACTTCACTTTCTTCCATGATCCATCCTTTTTCTACCTCAACGAAAAAGTTTGCCAAGGCACTTATGGCCTTCAGCCGCATCGATTGCAAGATTAATTTATTAAAAGAATATCTAAATAACAAATAAAATACGTTCTTTACAATATACAGGCGAGCTTCCAGTTTTCACGCCCCCTGTTGTGATTAACCGACCGCCACAATCTCTCATCGACTTACACACGCAGGTAAATTATTAATTAAATATTAGATACAGCACCTATGACTTATGAGTGCGATATTTGGTTGAATTGCTCTTCACCTCAGTAGATATTAAACACATCTATGCGTCGACGCATAGTTACGTAATACGTTTAGTGATGAGGTGAAGAGCGTCGCGACGTCGATGCATTGTAATTTTAGGAATCTCTGGACAACATCTTGCTTACCATCAGGTACGGTGTTGCCACTTTTCCGTGAACGTATTGAAAAAAATACACATTATAATATAACAAAATGTTAATCATCATCAGCCATACACTTTTCACTGCTGGGCACGTCCCTCCTCTACTATTGAGAGGGTTTAGACTACGCTGGCCTAGTGCCGATTGGCGGACTACACACCTAAGAAATTCCTAAGAACTTTTAGGTGTGCAGGTTTCCTCGCGATATTTTCCTTCACCGTTATTATCATTTACTTAGTGATAATTCATTGTGAATACACACATAACATTAAACGTCAAGAGGTGTGTGCTGCCGAGATTCTCGACCGCGCGCCCAAACCTCGAGGCCAATAAAATGTGAAGAGTCTCTACTCTTCAGAGTAATTGTCATAGTTATTGACAAAAATTTAAAAAAACTTGCGCTCGTAAAAAAAATATCCCAACATAAAAATTGTTGACATATTAATGTCTTCGTATTTTTTGTCAAGGAGAACGGCCCTAAACCGCCACAACTTGCACCGGCGACAAGCACCAGCCAACCCGACAGCCTTTGTAGGAATAAGGTATTTTGGATTCTGAGACATTATTTTTATTTAAAGTAAAAAAAAGAGTTATTTCTCTCTATATTCATCCATAGGATATGGTGGTGCGAATCCCATTTGACATAGAAAATGGCGGAGGAACGAGTAACCTCGATTATGCCGACATGCCGCGTGCCATAAAACCTCGTCGTGGCAGGCCCAGTGTGAGAGTATGTTATCAATAGATAAATTAAAACAATCAACAGTAACACAGATAACTCTGATCCCGCACAAATGAGTCTTTGGTATTTGGTAATGCTTTACAAAAACCGACAAAATTCAATCCAAGAAATTATAGGTAGAAAAATTTTTTTCTGATAGATGTAAATCTACCAATATAGGTATATCTCTAATTTCTAAAGTCGCATTATAAATCCAACATTTATCTATGCAAAATATTACGTAGTTTGCACGGTCTTAACCAAAAAGCAAACGCAAAGTTTGCTGCCATGGTAAAATTTAATAACTCCCAATATAACAGAGATCTGGGGGTTGGGAGGGTCCTGGATCGCTTGGGCGGGCAGCAGAACGGGCATTGCTTCGCCGTGAACAAGATTCCCGCAAAGCGATCCACCACCTGAAACATCTGCAAAGTCGGCATATGCAGGTAATTAGCTAGCTGTAACTGAATCTAATATTACCCACACATACCCTCTATTGGTTTAAATTCTTAAATTTTCCATATTTTTTAACAACTCTCTTAGTACCTACTCACAATAGACAGTATACCTACATACTCGTATTAGGGCTTTAATTATTTTGGGTCCAATAATGTTTTATAAATACTTTACAGGATTACATGGACAGAGTAACTCTATCGCAAGCAGTCAACAGTATATGTGGGCCTGAATCTTCATCTTACATGAATATTGATAATGACCTCATGTACATGGACCAGACCGTCACTTCTAATGTACTGGACTCGAGCAATCCCTACTCTAAAGAATCCACTGAAACAATTACATCGAACTATTCTTCTACAAATGCAACTTCGTCTGAAACGGTCTCCAACGGGATAAGTACAGCCATGTCTCAATATGTCAATGCTTTAAAAAATGCCGGCTTACCAACAGACTTGCCTATCCTATTCGAGTCGGGCGACGGTTCATACATAAATGTAAACGAGCAAGTGTTACTCGATATGGTACAAAGTAGCGAAATTCAATATGAAGTCATTGAACAACCAAATATAATTGAAAAAGTTTCTGACCCAAGCGAAATCAAGAGCATAGACGATCTATCCAAATCAATTGAGAGAGGAGAAATGCTTCTAGGCAATAAAGGATTTACAGCGGCAAATGAATATGACAAAGATTCATCGAATTTTAGTCGTCAAGATGCTATTAACAGTCTTAATTCCATATTGCCGGACAACCTAGAATCATTTGCAGAACAGTCCAATTATGTAGTTCTTGACCCTCGTCTACAAGATACCAACAACTCCATGGATTCTGTGAACACGCCTGATTTTTCGTGTATAGATGGCGATATGCAATTTTTTACAAAATCAATGACAGATGATGTAAAAAAATATTATCAGGACCAGCAGTTAAATGATGCACGTGTGATGGAACAATTATGTCCTGCAAGTACAACACTAGACACAAGTTTTAACATGTCTTTATTGGACAGTAAAATTTCACACTTGAGTGAAAACTTAAATCAGGCATACAATCCTTTAAACACAGACGACATGCGACGAAGCGAGGATTGTTACGACTTTGGTTTGCAACTACCTCAGCCAAATGATTTCAAGGAAGATACTTTGGACTGTCTTATGGCTACTCCCAAAAGAAATGAAGGAGAAGAATATGAAGATAGTAACCAATTTGACGAACAACGAAGTAAAGAGAGGGATGATATAATAAAAGACTTGATTAATATGGAAAATAAGATGAGTATTGACCAAAATAACGAAAACCTTGTCGAGGATGAATCAGTTGGTAACTCAAACTCAAACGAGCAAGAATTTAATGTTGGTTCTGTATTCCAGGACTCTGAAAACGGCAAACAAATAAACTGTGATAAAGGCAATAATGAAATGTCAGCGACTATTACTTCCAGCGGACTTCAGTGGGATAGCTTTGACATAGATAATAAGGACGACAGTGACAACGATAAGACCGAAAATAATGAAACACTGAACGCTGAAACACAACCAGAGTTGGCTTCAGAATCACAGTTTTCTGATTCGATCATTGACCTGACCGACCCAGGCAATGTAAAGTCTGAGCAGTGGGACACATGCGTAATGGGTGAAAATGGGGCAAACAAAGAAAACGAACAGCCTTCCACAAATGCTGAAAATCTGGAAGATATTGAAAATGATATCCCATACGCAGTTGGATTATTGCCGTTAAAACAAACACAAACTAAAGAGAACTGCAGCTTACTAAAGAGAAAAATATCTTTAGACATGGATATATTAGATAATGTAGACGCAAAATGTTTAAAACGTAAGGTTAAACACAAAAATTTGTGACAAAGGTTAAATAAACTCATATTGTCCGTAGTCATTTAAATCATTATTTTAGTCAACAAAATATCAACAGCCAAATATAGCTGTTATTTATGAATTGCTATACAGAGGAACTCGACATCGTGACATTAATTCCCTTAAAATTTACAAAAGTTAAGCAAAAACAACTTGCTAGTTGTGCCAAAAATCACAGTTCAGGATTCTATTCATTAGAATATAATAGAATACGGATATAAATCCATATGGCGGGGCATTTAGCCCCGCTTTAGAGGTAGATAACAAGCTATGTGGCCGTGTGGATTATGCGAATTTGCTACGCATGTGTACATTCAATATATGGCATGTTGAATTTAAATTATTTTCCTATTGACTTAAATTTTGCTTGGAAATTTCTACTTCTGTAACAAAAAAAATGAGTACGTGATTTAATGTCTGGATTATCTGTACAAAGTATATCAATTCCAATTTATTACGTTGATCTTATTAAAGTTGGTTAAATTCACGTACCTACCTGGAAAATTACTCTGGGAGATCTCCGGTATGCAGGTTTCTTCACGATGTTTTCGTTAACCCTTTTTTGCCTTGAAGATGGGAACATGAGTCTCGACATTAAACAACCGCTATAGAATCCCTGGGTACGTGAGAAAACTAGTATGTTGCCCACTAAGGAACAAATAAAAAAACTGATCTTATTAAAATTTTACTTAAAACTTTACATAATTAACATTACATAAGGCATTTATTTTAATGTTTTTATATTGTGACAAAACTGCAAAATATAAAAATGCCATAATATGCGTGGGACATACGTATAATGTACATGTGTAAATCTACAATTAAAAATTGTAAAAACTTCAAAGTTGATAAAAGCGTGTCGACGTCAAGGTAGCTGCATACAAATTTTCATGAACGATATTGTTGTGTCTCAACTGATATGTCTAAATGGTTTGAATAAGTCCACCAGGGAACATCAGTAAACTTTAAAATAGCTCAAATCTTATTAAACTACGTGTATATTTTGTCATCATTTACAGACACATCATAAGTGGATCACGAATAACAATTGCTTATGTTTAATATTAACTACACCTGTAATTATTAACTAATTCTGCCTAAAGTATTTTTCAAGTCAGAAATATATGTAAAAATGTAAAAAATTATAATTTACATCGAGTTGCCTGCCCTTTGTACCATACATATGTTTCTATAAAAATAATAATACAAAATAAAATCAGATCGTTAAAAATGGCTCGGATTGTAAATAATATCATTCAATACACAACTATCCTTAATAGCTAAGAGATTCCTAATGTGATATGGGCTTAAACATTGATAAAATTTAACAAGCTAATTTTTAAGAGTATTAAAGTTTTTAGATATACTTTCAAACATGTCAGCTTGTCATTCAAATTTCAATTGGACTCATGTGAAAAAGCCCTCACTACTTTACTTATTGTCAATCATATGTGACATATGTAGATTAAAGTATAAAAAATATGCTTACTCATAGTATAGAAAGAAATGTGTCGCAAATTGTTTGTGTGCGGGAAAAGAAACACAAAACATACAAAAGTATAAAATTAGCATATAGTTAGTACTAGCTTAGAGTTATAAAAAATAAACCTGCATAGAAAATATAACTGGACGCATATACACATACAAACATTTGGGACAGAATGGAATGTGTGTTATTAGTAGTGTAAGTGCGCAATAACACTACTTCTAGATTCTTACATATAAACAGCTTTATAAAAATAGACTAATCATTAAACCCGCAGTTAAATAACACTGCGCGTATCAATTTAACATTGAAACGACTGTAGCGTGACCCGACCGCCACAGCATGATAACAATTCATAAACATCACAACACTATCCAGTTATTGAAAAAACATATCCAAACCGCAAATAACAATAGGACTTTTACTGACATGCTGTGGGATTTGAAAGCTGAGTCTCTTGCGTAGTATCCGTTGGCGTCGGAGTGGTAGTCACCCATTTGGAAGGTGATGGCTGGCGAGGACATGCGACCGTCGCCGCCGTTGGAGTAAGCTAGGACTCGCAGGTTGTACGACTTGCCGGGCGTCAGGTTGCCCACGTACGCTTCCAGTTTGTGCTCCACCAGGACTATCGTGTCATTTGCTGTACTCATGTCTTGGTCAATCTCCCACACTCGCACCTAGAATATTGCAAATATTACCATCATTACCAGCCCATATACGTCCCACTGCTGGACACGGGCTTCCTTTACCATTGAGAGGGTTTAGACCTTAGTCCACCACGCTGGCCTAGTGGAGGTTGTTCCTAAAAAGAAATTCCTAAGAACTTTTAGGTGTGCAGGTTTCATCACGATGTTTCCCTTCACCATCAAAGTTAGTGATAATTATTCATTATGTATACACGCATAACTTCGGAAAGAGAGGTGTGTTGGTTGGTTTGAACCGGCAACCGCCGAGATTCTCGACTGAGCGCCTAAACCTCGAGGCCATCACTACTTACAAATATCACCACACATTGATTATTACAAGAATGAGCCAAAATGGCATAAACTCAAAAAATCCCCAGAAAGAATTCCAAAGCAATCTGAAGTCAATAGACAATAACAATGTTGGCTGACAATCAAGTAATCTTAACAATATGTCCAGCAACGATATAAGGAATCCCTGTTTTCCTTTTAGGATAAATAGCCACAGTACAATAGATGCACATAAAAATAGTCTCTAGAAATGAAATAAGTTTGATATAGGTAATTAGGACACATCAATAATACTAGTCTCTTCAAATAAAATACCACTCTATACCTTATAACCAAGCAATGGTTCTTCCTCGTCCGTGGGTTGCACGTATCGCCAGACCACGCGCACGGTGGTGGGGTCGTGCGCCCACACGTTCACGGACGCAGGAGGCTTCTGCGGCGCCTTGCGGAACGTGCGCTCCAAATATCGCTCGCTCTCAGGCCCTTCGCCCGCCGCATTGAACGCCATCACCTGCCACACAGTAAAATGGAATTTCAAGCTGGGCCAGACGAGAAAAAATCATAATTTAACGTTTTAATAATTGGGTAATAAAAAAATCAATGTTTAAAAATAATCATGGCGTCATCATCAAGATAAACAATTTCAGTTATAGTCACTAATTGCGCCAATAAGTTATAAAACGGTACGAAATTGTAACAAAATGGTTTACCTTGACAAAATAGTAGGTATCCGGCTGCAAGCCCACTATGAGAGCCCAGTTGCGCGTAGTTCTCGACAAATAGTAGATGCACTCTTCCTCCTTGTTCATTTGCTTCCAATATTTCAATCGATGGCCAATAAGCTTTCCTCGAAGTCTGTCGCGGGACTGGTCTATAGGGTTCCAAGTTACGTTGAGAGCTGTGGAGTTGAAGGAACGCGCGTACATAGATTGTGGAGCGACTTGCGGCATATCTTCAGCAGAGAATATTGTAACAACTTCGCTTTCAGGCCCAGTACCGTGATCATTAATGGCCTGAACTTTCACATCGTAAGGTGTATAGAAATATGTCGGCGATATATGAACGACATATGTACCGATATTTCCGTATTTCTTAAGAAGTTGCGACTGGAATTCCACCTCAGAACCATTTCTACGCCAGAATATCTTATAATGGATGCCAGGGCCATTCTGCAATGAAGGCGGCAAAGGTTGCCAAGTAATAGTGAGGTCGCCTGTTTTGCCCCCACCGCCACCAACGTTGAAAGGTGCTTGGTATGGCTTATCAGGTGGTGTAGAAAATTGAGGACTCGGTGCAGATGGTTTACCGGCACCCAAAACGTTGATAGCTTGGACACGAAATTCATAAACAGCCCACGGCATCAGAGTTGTAGTTATTGTTGCCCGTTTCCTTCCATTGTATCTATCAACTTCCATAACATTTGCCACATTATCCGAGATAACGTACCACGTTGAGTTCCAGTGGGTCCGGCCTGTAACCATGTAGCCGGTGACGGGACGGCCGTTAGAATTGCTGTCGGTCCATTCGAGCGTGACAGACGACCGCTGAATGTTGAGTATTTGAAGGCCGCCTGGCGCTCCGGGCGGACCTTCGATTCGCAACTGTGTGTGTGAAGAGATTCTTCCTATTGCAGACTTCACCACACACTCATAATCACCGACGTCAGACAAACTCACGTTGTATATTGTAAGCTCTCCACCGTCAATTTTGATTCTCTTGTCGGCGTAGAGGTCGGAGGCTTCTTTCATACGTATACCATTATGGTTCCATAAATATGCTGTATCTAAAATGGGGTCCACTTCGGCGTTGCAATGTAAAAACACATTTTGGTTGACTTGTGTCGTTATGCGGGGTGGCAAGCGTTCGTTGAACCGCGGAGCGCGCAACACAATCAAGCGACCGCGACTTTCATCCGTACCATATTGATTTTTTGCTACACAAGTGTAGACACCTTCGTCATCTCTAGAGAGCTGTCGTATGATGAGATTCCCTTTATCGGTAATAAACCTTTTCCCACCAGCGCCAATAATAACATTATCTTTCTTCCATGTGAATGTCGGTTTTGGTGCAGCCTCAGGGTTACATTTCAAAGTCACATTACTACCTTCAGAACCATACGTCTCCGATTCTAAAGGACGTTTCTTGAACGACGGCTTTAAAGACAACACACGCAACTGTCCAGTTGAGTAACTTGCCTTTAATTGATTTTTGGCCTCACATTGAAACATGCCAGGGTCCCTAGTTGGGTCCAAGTACTTAATAATTAAAACATTATCCTGTATAATATAGCGATCCCTATCTTCTGGTTCCAAAGTGTCCATGCTAAGTTTCTGACCATTTTTCCACCATGTATAATTCACATCAGGAATGCCAAATGCTTCACAATTCCAATGCAGTTCTCCCTTGTTATCCATATGTTTATTTGATAAAGGTATGGTGAAATTTGGCTCTGCCTGCACTTTAAGGAAGACACTGTTAAATATATGAGCCCTATCATTATGGACATCACAAATGTACTCCCCTTCATCTTCTACACCTACATTGGGTATTGTTAATACTCTATCAAAATTACTGAAATGAGCTTTTTTAGGTATAATATTATTTTTTCTGGTCCAATTGTAAGAAGGCACTGGATATCCAAATGACACACATTCTAAACGAACCTCCTGACCCACCACAGGTGCTTCCGGAAACACTTTTGGGAAATTATTTGGGAATTTCAAATGCTGATAATCGGAATGTGGATACACCAGGAGTGGAAAAAATGGTCCATTTCTCCCTGCATCAGAAACTTTACTCATAACATTACAACTGTAATTTCCTCTATCAATAGTTTCCAAAGCTGAGAAATAAAGGCCACCATCATAAGACACAAATACACGTCTATCTTCCTCTACAAGATTAGGGAAATAGCCTCTAGCCCACAAAAAGTTCACAGCGGGGTAATATGATGGAGGGTCACAGTATATAACTTTGCCCCAATATTGATTACCACTTTCTATTGGTCTTTTCTGATTAAACTCCCTTATAAATCCAAATGATAACCTGACTGATTCTGACCGTATTGTACCAAACTTATTTGTTGCAGTACAGTGATATTTAGAATTATCTGTTTCTGTATCAGGATTATATATCATCAAAGTTCCTCCACTGAGAATAAACCGAGTCTCTACTAATGGATCTACCTCAGTAAAAACAGGGCTGTCAACTTGATAATCTTCTCTGTACCATTTGTACACTGGAGTTGGGTAGCCACCTGCTATACAAGTCAATTGAACATGGTAGTTTCTCAATGGATCATATATTGTATCTACTGGCTCTTTAATAAAATATGGTCCTCTGGGAATTCTTTCTGGATCATATGTTTCTAAACCATAAGTAAATGATCTTTCATCTTCAATAAGGTAATGAAGTCTTTGCATTTGACCTTCACAAATAAAGTGGTAATACTGAGTGCCCTCAACAGCAGCCAAACCCCAGCGACCATCTTGCTGTGAAAATCTGTAGACTAAATAATCTCTAGGCAACAAATTGTAACTTGTGTAAGTTGACTGCCTGTCATCAAAGAAGGCATTATCAAGACCAGTTAATTGAGACCCATCAACATCATTTGCCCAGTAGCCAGGCGATTGTTGATGTGCTCCTATATACCATGAACCCTTTTGAGGATCTAATTTCATCAAATTAGTTATAATAAAGCCATGTTCCTCAGCACTATTCATGGCGGCCAAATCAGCCTCATATGCTTGACAAATTTTTCGCGCTTCATTTCTTGGGCGATCAGGGGATTTTGTGAAGCGATAGCAAGATTCCCTATAACGCAGCCAATTTGGTGGACACCTATACCTCTCGTCATGATCTAAGCCTGCGTAATAACTCGCCGTGTCTTCTACGTTGTTGTCACTGTCACCAAAATTGTCCGTGTTGTACTTACTGTCTTGGTAAAAAGAGCTTTGGCTTTGTGCTTCATTGCCGTTAACAGGAAAACTGCCAAATGGTACTTGCTGGTTTGGACGATACTGTGTTCCATTTTGCCCATTTTCGGGATACTGTAGTTGATAATTAGGGTTATAATTACCGGCCTCGGGGACTTGTGTCCTCACGCAACTCGTCACCGCAAGTACCAACAACGTAAACTTCATTTTCTGATCAAAAAGAAAAACACATATTTATAACGCGCAACAATACAACAATGAGTCAATGAGTACATAAGAATTATTATCTTACTTTAGTGTGTGCTCATGACGGATTTATTAAAAAAAAACCTATTTTATTATTTGAAATTCAATTGATCACAAACATACAGGAAAAGCCTCGCCCAAATTTTGTTTAACTCATAACTGACGAAGTGACAAGTTTGTTGTGAATTGGTTAGGAATGCACTTTAATAAAACAAAAGTTATTTGTCTTTAAAAGAAAAAGTTACTGATATCTAATTTAAAGCATTCAAACCTCTTAATTCTTATATCAAAATTATTTATTTTTAAACCTAGTTGTAATTTTGCAATTAAAACATAGAAAAGAATATCAATTCTATTTCTGAACGAAATTCTAGGCACAAACGAAGACCGAATGAGAATATAGTGATGAGCTAGAACAATTTAATGGAATCAATTAATCGAATCTTAGTGCATCACTAAATCGTTAACAAAAATTAAGATGACATTTTAGCTACTAAGTTTAATTTTTCTAGAGTCCATAAAGGCTGAGAATGTCATCGTTAACATTTTGTTTTTCTATTTCTGTTCATCTTTTTGGCGGGAAGATTAAAAAACTGAAGTGCCGTAATTATTTTATAAAACTGTCTATATTATAATCTATAAATGTTATTTGTGATCGTTAAATGAAACCATGAATTTCGTAACATTTTCTTCAATTATTTATTATTATGTTTTTTAATAGTGCCTACAGGTTATTGAAATAACGCTAAATGGTGAATGGTGCATCACCTACTACAGAAATTACGACAAACCAATGTTTAACTCAGGGCGAGATCATCCAACTTTTAATTCTGCCTTTTGATCGATGCTCATGTTAGTTGAAACTTGATTATTTCTTTGTACTGGTAAGTAACGTAGTATATAACGTAGTAGTATATGGCGACAAATTTATCTTTAAAAAATGCAATAAAAGGTATTCTGCTTTTATCTTGGATTATATTAATACAGATTTGTTTTGATCTTGTCTATGTCTATGGGGGTATTTTTTTCCTTTTGAGAACTTCCGCTGCGTGCCCTGGGGAAACGGTTTAAGTTTCGCTAAAATAATGTATGACAGAATTGTTTCCCTTTAAAAGTTCTAAAAAAACCCAGCATAATATGGCATTCTAAGGTTGGCTCACTATAACCTTTTTTATGCTAACCAAATTTGTTCTAAAATAAAGCATTATTTGTGAAGGTATTTTTATAAAGATTATAAAAACTCTTATCCAAATAAATACGTTATTAATTACAAGTATTTAATTTAAAATAAATTTGCTCTTTACATCATTTGATTTCAATGAGTATCTTAGAAGATATCGCAGTTTTAAAAAAAACATCGCAGCAAAACAATTACCAAGCGCGCAATAATGGTATACAATGCGCCGCGCCGGCCGGCCGGTGCGCGGAAGCACAGAGTAACGTAATAGTAACTTTATAATTATATGTCTGTTACGGTTTCACGACTAAACCATTTGACCGATTTGAATGATTTTTGGTATGGACATAAATGGGACTCTGTGGAGTAAAACTAGACTACAACTTATTTTCTTTCTGAACCCAACCTTGTAGTCTACGCGAGCAAAAGCTAGTCTTACTATAAAGTAAGATATACGAGAAGCACATTGATTGATTGATATTTTTCTTCTGTTTTTGTTTTGCTAATTTTCTCCGTGTGTACAATAAAGTGTTAAAAAATAAATAAATTGATCGAAACTGGTGTAATATTTCTAAATATGACTTCACTAAAACCAATTATGTGTTCCAGATATGTGAACTAAAAGAGACATAGTTTACGTCTCATTATTACCACCGTCCGGAACAAATATTTATTGAGCTCAAATTATTTTGCTATCACTACAATAGGGCTGGGCTTCAACTGTGGCGCAAAGGCTAGAAAAATATTTAATATATTTAAAACTAATTGTTGCGTCTCCGTCCGGGAGCAATTTAATAAAATTAATACTTATATCCTTTCTTATCGTCAAAAAGTCATTCACATCAGTCCAGCGGTTTAGACATGAAAGCGTAATAGACAGAGTTATTTTCGCATTTATAATGTTAGTACAGATATGGATATAATAATAATAAATAATAATAATATGGATATAGTAGGGATCATCTTCATCAGCCCATATATGTCCCACTGCTGGGCACGGGCCTCCTCTACAACTGAGAGGGTTTAGGCCTTAGTCAGGGCTGGGCAAAATACATGCTTTGCTTTAATTGAAATACAAATTACAAAATACTGTATCGCAAGTAATTAAAATACGAAATACAAAATACATTTAAGTAAGGTATTTGAAATACAAAATACAGTATTTTAGCTATTTGTAATTGAAATACAAAATACAAATTACAAAATACAAAATAATGCATATTTATTTGTTTTGGAATAGTTTTTTTTTTTGAGGCGGTTTTTGTTTTGTTATTGCAGGTCCTGATGAGCACAAATTTAATGTCCAATATTATAAAAGTCTGTAAATTTCGAGGCTTTTCCATCATTGCACTCTCGCTTCGCACTCACACTCATGATCGCTAAATGAAGGCTAAATGTATTTTAATAAATGTATTTTGAAGCCTCGAGTATTTGAAATACTAAGTAATTACAAATTACATTTTAAGAAAGTAATTAAAATACAAATACAAAATACGTATTTGTATTTCAATTACAAGTAATTCAAATACTGTCCAACCCTGGCCTTAGTCCACCACGCTGGCCTAGTGCGGGTTGGCGGACTACACACCTAAGAAATTCCTAAGAACTTTTAGGTGTGCAGGTTTTCCCACGATGTTTTTCTTGACCGTTAAAGCGAGTGATAATTCATTGTGAATACACACATAACTTCGAAAAGTCAGAGGTGTTTGCCTGTGATTTGAAACCGCGACCGCCAATATTCTCGATATTCGAGACAGTAGGGATATGTATTGATTATCTTTAAAAGTGCTACAGGGAAAATAAAAGAAACTCATTCCTATTAATATTGTTCACATTTTTATTCTCCATGTTATCAACAAGATTTATGTGTCAATAATTACAATAATACTTATACTGTAGGTATAGCTAAAACAGATAGATTTTACATAATTTTTTTTTTCATTTGGATATAGTATACATATTTTAAAAGTTGTTAACTACTCATTCTGATACAAAAAGTGATTTCATACAGATATCCGCACACGAATTTACACTTCTACAATAGTAATTCATCACAGATTAACAATGTACTTATTCGTTTCTTGTTTCCACAAAATATACAAAGGGCGGACCGTGGTCTCACTGATTATGCCATATAAAATTTTAACTAGCCGTACAACATTCTCAAAATACTATACAGTATTGGACTAAACATGTACCAAAGAATAACATGTCTTCAGACAATATTCTATTGGCATTTATTGTTCATACACAAATCGCTCCAAAATAAGTTAAAAAATAATTTGATTACAATTTAATCTTATTTACATTGTTAATAAATCGCGATATGATTTTTATTTTTTAATAATTTTCCTAATAGTTTATACTGATTGTAGATATAAATAAAACATGTTTTACATAATATAAAGTATACATATTTCGGGCAAAAAATATTAGCAAACATAACAATAAACAAAAATTATTACAATTAAATTAAAAGATCGAAAAAGTACTAGCATAATCTCAAAACAATGAATATAACAGTTCGTTGGTGATGTATGGATAATGTAGCCAATATCACTGGAACACCCAGTTATATGGAAACATAGCTACGAGGAGCGATGTTCTTCGAGACGCGCGCGATCTCCATTGCACTGGTCTGCCGGCCGGTGGCACAAGTACAGTCGCGTGCGTAAGGCTCCGTCCAACCCTGTGACTCACTTGTCCGACGCCCCTCACTTATGTATTATCTATACCGTGTTAGATTCACGCCCGTATACACACATAGTATAAGATTATGCTAACGCCTTACATTATGGTAACTAGATTCATCTTATGATAAATTACAACTAACAAACTAGTCGCCGTATTCATTTACTTAAACTAAACCGATAAACCATAAACCAACATTAAATAGCACCCATGAAAATATCATACATTTAAAGCAACATTTATATGCAGAAACTATACACTTGACTATTTACAATATTTACAATAACGTTTTCAAAGCACACAATACAACAGCCATCAAAGGTAATGAAATATTCTGCCAAGCTGAGGACAAGTCATTAACCTTTCATGACGATTGTTCACCTGTCGCACCAGACTCTACAGCGAAAAGAAATTATGGTGATTATGTAATGGCTGCCTTAAATTACACAGTCTCACAAAACGAATATTTCATAATATTGTTCTTAAATGAGATACAAAGTTAAATTACAATAATCAGTCATGCTAGTAAAGATCTCATTGTTGAGCCGTTCGGGGTTCTTGTACCTTATTCCGGTAGTATTTTTTAAGCAATTTCTGTCATCATAGAATGGTTGCTACATCCGAATAACCGTAATAAATATAGTCCGAAAATATTGTCATTAAAGATTGCAAAAAAAAAACTAGTGTGGGTTGGAAAATTCGGACGCGAAACGTACTTTACTTTTCTTTAATACGTTTATTACAGTTTGTAGGTATATTTTTTGTATTCTTTTGATTTATACGCACACGTTGTGGTCGGGGTTGAGTATTAACCTATTGTCAGCTAACAAGCACAGTCTCGATCTTGAGCAGTTGTCGGAGCTTGTCGGTGACTCTGACGAGCGCCACCTTGGAGGCGCGCACGTTCACTTTCTCTCCGGCGCACAGCAGCTGGTGGCACTGCGCGCGCTCCAGGAACTCCTGCGTGCGGATCTCGCGCAGGAGCTCCTTCGGCGACCCAGACCCGCAGTGGATTTGTTTCAATAAGCTATCCTTTGATTTTATCTGTGAACCAAATCATTTTTATTTCAGTAAAATGTTAATTTAGTTTTTTTATTATCACTAATTTACTTTAGAGTTTGTGTACAGTACTTATAGTGACTAATAAGGCTGTCTATGTATACATTGCAAGGGTAAAGGTGAATTAAGTTAAAGATAATCGGCTGTATTTTTCTAATTAGGATATATTTTTGAGAAATTTGCTTGGCACGACTAAACAATACATCATCAATAATAGCTGGTACTTCGGTAACAATACATAAAAAGTAATAGTAATCACGGTCTTCAAAAATGATTTTTTTCTTCACGCTCGGTGACAGGATATACGAAAATAAACGTCCAATATGCTATATTTACCTTAATGAGACGAGGAAGTTGATACATTGATATATTTTACGTATAACTTCTTATTTTGTCATAATTTATCCTCTCCTTAAAGTAGTAATATGACACAAACAGGAAAAAGTGAATTACGGAGACCATATTATATTTGCGTGTTAATTGTAGGATCAAAAGTTTATAGTATGTGATATTTTGTCGTTCGTTATCATATAACACCTTGAGACTTATCTGTTAGACTTATCTCAATGTTTAAGAATCACATTTTGGGGATACTTTTAACAGCTTTAAGTATGTTCATAATGACCATCAATTATTACCTGTAATAAACTAGTAATGTCCTGCAATAAGCACCAGAGGCCGTCAGCCGGTTGTCCTGGTGCTGTTCTCAAGCTGTAGAAGGGAGGTAGCGGGGCCTCGGTGCATTGAATCTCAATTGTAGAATCGGGCGGTGGAGGTGGTGAGGCGGGAGGCGGCGACGCCAGCGGGTCGCAACCCATTTCTTCTCGATCTTTAAATTATAATTTCCCAATAAATTATAAGTTAAAACGTAGCATTTTGTTTGATTCATTGTTTTGTTGCTGCCATGGTATAATAATAATGAATTTAAGAAATACATACATACATATGTACAAAATTTTATGTGGGTATGATTCTAATAAAGGGGCTAAATTGGTTATTGCATACCAATAATCTCTGTAGGTGGTGGGAACCTCCACGGCTCGACGGCTTGTCCTTGCACATCAGCGATATGCAGTCGCAAGAACTTAGTCGCCGCTCCTTCTGTTAATTCTTCTGGTGTTTGTCCAGCATACGTTCCCAAAAGCGGATCAGCGCCGTACGCCAACAGCAACCTTATCACTTCCACATGACAGTTCTCACAAGCCTCGTGCAATGGTCTATAAGAATAAAACAAATTCTATTTGTTAAAACAGGGAAGTGTAGGTTTGCATAAAATAGAATTCATAGTTCATACTATAATTTCGTCCGAATATTGAACAAGGAAAAATGAGAAATAAGTTTTCCATCATAACCCAGACGTATGACGTAATGTAAGGAAGTTGAAATGCCTTTTTAGTATCATTTGGTATCATTGTATTATGATATATTTATTGGGTTGTTGGAAGATTTGCAATCATATAAGCCAACCAAAAAGATGGATAGATATAAACATTACGTTTCGTAGCTCAAAAGTAATTGGTAAAAAACACACACATAAAAATTAATTAATAATACTAAAGATATTAATTTGCACACTGTAAAAAATACGTCAATTTATTACCTAATGCCTCCCTGTGCTGCAGCCGATACATTAGCGCCATATTGTAAAAGCAACCTTGCGATCCTGACATGACCCTTAGCTGCAGCCACGTGTAACGGTGTGAAACCGGCATTGTCTTTAGCTGACGGATCTGATTCCATCTTCTCCAAACAGTATGCAACACAGTCCTAAAAATAAAAGATAATAAAATGTAGACTAATTTATACACGTCGAATCATTGTGCGAAATGATAGAAAATGAAGATATACCGTATATACTTACCGTGTATCCAAGCCTAGCAGCGCGATGAAGATGGGTTTCACCAACACTTTTATTGATGAACCAGCTCTTTATTTCCTTATGAATGTCGTGAATAGACTCTGGGCTTGGTTTGACGGCCGGTCGGCGCATTTTATTACTAGTGTCTTCCCTCCGTATTATTTTCTTTTTCTTACGAATATAATCAAAACCCGAACTAAATTTCCTCCTTCCGAATAGGCGTTTCAAACGCCTTTTTGTATTTCCCTCAGCGTTCGACAAAGAGCTGCTTTCTTCTTTTGGCTTGTCATTACTTTCAGATACCGGAGCATTCTCGGCTTTATGTTGTTTTGCAGAAATTTCTTTGATCCTTTTATTTTTGAATGACTTCATGAGACTATTTCGTTTTTTTAAGCGAAGCAGTCGGCCTTTTGCGTCATTTCTCTTTAATGATTTAGTACTTCTGAGGCCATCCCGTATTGAACTAGATCGCCTCTTCATTTTGTCTTTTACAATTTTTTTAGGTTTTAATTTTGGCTTAGGATTAGGTTCCTTTTTTATTTCTACCGTCTCGTGGTTCTTCTCTTCCTGTATTTCTTCTTCTCTACAGGATGTCGGCGGTGCGGATGCAGGACGCTCATCTCCGAACACCTCTTTTATTGTAGCTCTTTGCTTAAGAACTCTACTTTCAGTGCGAGTTCTAGATTTTAAGACAACTGGCGCAAACTCTTCTGTGGCACCAATTAAACCATCTGTATTTTTAATAAAAGCATTCCTAAAAGCAGTAACCGTTTCTTTTCTAAATGCACCCAAATAAAATATATCTTCCATTAATTTTTCCTTCTTTGCACTAAGACTTCCTTTGTTGTCATTTTTTACGAGACCTAAACTAGGTGTAGGTAATAATTCAGACGTATCCGACTTTTTTGCAATGACTTTAGGAGTTTTATCATCTTTATCCTTGAATTTCCTTTTCCTCTCTTCCTTCTGGCCATATTTTTGTATAAGAACGTCTACAATAGAACTTCCCTGTCTCTTAGTCACTGATGAAAATACTGTAGACGTTGATGCTTCAGAATCATAATGTAACCTATTAGGAGCAGAGCAACTAGAATTGGAATCTAAATCACTGTCAAGCGTCAATTTCTCTTGTCGCCTCGCATATAAATCATCTGTTGCGGCAGATGGAGCCGAGGATGGAGCAGGGGAAAGCGGAGCCGGATCTAAATCTGGAAGAGACGTAGATCCTCGAGTAAACAAAGCCCCAGAACGTTTAACAAAGGGCCCACCGGAACGACCGCGTGGTATAGCTATGAGCCTAGTAGGCATACGCAAAGATCGTTTATATTTATACAGTTCTTCCTCCCAGCCTGGATGAAAAGCAGATCCATCACCAAAATCAGGTTTACGGATAGGAGTTGAACTGTTACTTCCACTACTGCTGCTATCAACTTTTTTAGACGGAGATTTTGTGGGTGTTTTATGTTTACTACCTTCTTTATCTTCAATTTTTATACTTTTACGTAATCGGAGTCTGCTTGCAACACTGAGACTTTCATCATCACTATCGGAACTAGAACAGACTTCTTGTTTTTCATTCTTTGTATTCTCCGCGGTCAGTTTTTTGGGTCTTGATGTTTGTTTTACTACTTTACCTTTACTTACTTTATCATCTTTTTCTTTATTTAACGACGAATCAAGAGATTTTCTACTATTTTTATTTACATCCACATCACAGCATTCTAGCTTGACATAGGCAGACTTTTCTGAAAGGTCCTTTAGTAGTTGATATTTAAGACGTTCACTGTGCTCCTTTTCTTTGAGAATCTTACTTTTGATTAGTGGTTCATCATCGTCTGTAGACTCTGATTCTTCCTTAACAATTGTTTTTATATTTGTCTTATCTTTCGATTCTTTCTTAGCGCTTGCAGAACATGTAGCTTGACTTTTTTCTGTCTTTGATTTGTTTTTTGCTTTTGCCTTAGATGTTTTCTCAGATTCTTTTTCATGTTTTTTGTCATTTTTATGTTTGTCGCTTTTTCCTTCCCCCTTTTTGGATTTATCTGATGTTTGACCAATTTTATTTTCTCCTTTGTTTATTGTTTCGCTTTTAACAGATACATTTTGAGTTTGTGTTTCATTTTTAGTATCATAATGTTTGGGCTCTTCCATTTCAGACTCTAACGTCTCATTTTGATTTTTTATTTCTTCTTCATCCATTGGCTCTTGTTTAATAAAGATTAGTGGTTCTATATCGTTTACTGACTTGTCTATAATTGTTTCTTCACCGTATTGAGATTTGTCTGTTTTGTTTTCATTATTGTTGTCTAGAGTATCAACACGCTTTCTCTGAATTTTTTTCTTATGGCATCCTGTTTTCAATTGTTCCATAAAACTATCACAAGCACTAGCCCAGTCGAAATCTTCAGCAGGCAAGTCTTCTAGTGCTGCTATACTTTCTGGTTCTAAATTTTCCAAAATATCTTCAGTTTTAATAGAAATCTCAGCATCTTTTTCAATTTCATCGATATTCATAGGTTCTGATTTGACTTCTGGAATTATACATTCAGACGGTTTCTCGCTTTTTATTACTGATTCTAATCTTAAATTGTCTTCTCTAATTTGATTAAAAAGATGCTGCTTTTGTGATTTTGGTAATATTTTAATTTTATCGGTTTCAGATGCCACATTGTCTATCTTAGTTTCCACTTTCAGTGAACTGTCTTGAGATGGCGGCATTACTTTTAATTCCGCCTTTGTTCTTATTCTAGATGCAACATCATTTTCTGGTGACTTTCCTTTATGGTCTGTATTATCAAACGTATGATATTCGGAATCACGAGGTAAAGAGTCCACAGCTTTAGGCATTTGGATATGTTGACTTAAGTTTTGAGTAATCGAACTATGTATAGGTTTGGCGACACTTTTTATTTGCGGCTCAGTATCATTGTCTTTAGTTAGATCTGTGATTTCTATCACAGAATCATCAACGTCATCAATAACTATAAGATCAGGGATTTGTTTAGATGTTCGTGAAGGCTCTACAAATCCAGATTGTTTAGTTTCTAAGCTGTTTCTAAGTATACTTAGAACCCTTTTATCAGCCGGAATTCCGTTAGGATCCAAATGATTAAGATGGACATCTCTATGGCTCGGAATTCTTTGTATCACATGATTTCGGTTATTGATAGACGGATTTCTATCTAAGTAATGGCCATGGTAGGCACTGGTATCCCGCGGCGGTATCTCAGCTGGATAATGATTGTTGGGATATCTATGAGTAGAAAGCGAAGAATGATCGCGATATGCCCCAGAAAGAGTAGCTCTTTTGTATTCGTTATGGTAAGCCTCAAATTGTTTATGACTGTTGTAATTATAGACCGGTTGTCTCATCAACTCGTCCTGATCGCGGGCAGATTGTTGAGCAGTAATACGTTGTATCCGGCTATCAGCGGTCCAAGTTTCATAGCGAACAATTTTTTCCGGAATGTTGCTGACAATCGGACCAGCCGGTCGTTTTCTATCTTCTATTATAAATGATCTATCATCTCGAATTCTATTATCAAGATGCCGATGTTCTCCGACGTGCCTAGGCAAATTTACCCTAGGAACATAGTCTGTTCTGCCGCCAATAGACACGGGATATTTGCTGTTATCTGTGTGTGTTTGATGAGGAGATTCAACAGAGTAACGTTCAGCCACAGGCCTACTTGTTTCGTAAGAGCCGTTAAAACGTATAGGAGGATGAACTGGTTGCGATGACCCACTGTAATTATGTGTGACACTTCTATCACCGTATTGTGAAAAGTTCGGAGCAAAATCGACTTTATGAGCTGCCACATAGCCAGTAGGCGGCATATGCGTACTACGACTACTGGAAGATGGAAGCGCCTGTAAATGTTTGTTGTCGTTCGAGGCCGAGTCTATTATATCGTCCTGTGTTGTAGAGGAATCTGCTGAATTTTTAACTGTCTTTACAGATAGGTCTAGCGGGGACTCCCGTTTTTGTTTGGTCTGATTAAGATGATTTGGCTGGCTACTTCCAATAACTGGTGATTCGAGTTTTTGCTTTGTTTTATTCATTTCATTTACAAGAGATGTTACCGAAACAGTCATACGATTCGGTTGACCAGGGTATGCAGGTTTCGCTGTTGAGCGGGCGGGTGATGTCTGGACGGAATTTGGCGTTGTATATTCATAGTTGCTTCTTGGAGCAGTTGGTGCACGATAAGCTTGTCTAGCTGGTAGAGCTGAATTTTGCGCAACAGGCATCGGGGCACTGGCAGCATACCTCGAAGTCGATGCAGGTGGAGTGGCATACGGATAACTGGCTCTGGCGTCTACACTTCTGCTCACATTGGCATAATCTGGTCGAGTTGGCATACGAGAAGTTTCTAGAGAATGCAATACTTGCGGTACAGGTGAGCGGTCTAAGGGCCTCGCCACGTACTGAGCGCTTACCGCCTCCGACACCAAATGTTTATATGGAACATGATGATGCGTATCTATGCGATGATTCTGCACAGGCTGTGGAGTACTCGGCGTAGGTCTATATCCTGGGAATGCTTGTTGAGGATCATACTTTCGCGAAGTAACCGCGGTATGACGATCGTAATGCGTTACCGTACGTGCGTACGGTGACGGTTCACGTCTTTGTTGTAGTGAAGGATACATTTGAGCAGAACGTGCATCCATTGTACTTAATTTCTGCGCTGGTGGTGTTTGGGGATGGTGTATGGGTGGGACCCGATCGTTAAGCGGCGGCGGAGGCTGAGTCACCGGCATTGCGTAGCGCTGTGCGGGTGGACTATGGGCGGCGGCGTCACGCAACCTCGACACCGTGTGCTGTGGCATAGAACTAGATAACCTTGCATTGTGCCGCATTTTCGGACTGTGTCGCGGCGGCAAAGACGGTTGTGGTGATGCGATCGGTCCATGAGAAGCTCTTCCTCCGTCAGTTAAATTTTGTTCGTAATATCGTCGGTACGATTCCGGAGGACGTGATGCCGAGTAGGGATCTGGCGGGCGACTTGGCGCGAAATGCTCTGGCGGCCTTGTAGTTGGCGTCTGCAAATGATGCCCAGGTCCTCTATATGCTCCAGCAGGATCCAATTGTGGCTCTTGGGAAGAAGCCGGATTGGATGGAGCGGCAGATGGAGGTCTAGCAGGGGATGGACAAGGGGCTGCTGGGGCCGGAGCAGGTGAAGACAAAGTTGCTGGTGGCTTATGTATAATATGTGATGGTGGAGACAGAGTATCCACCGGTTCTTCTTCGTCTTCTATATCAGGGAGCTCTCGCCTTTTTTCAGCCGCTTCTCGCATTACTGTCGCCTTGTGAATGATGTGCGGCTTGGGTTCGAGCGGTTCGGATGGAGGACGCGGCGGCATCGGCACCGGAGTAGGTGCAGCCGCGGGCGGCGCTGCAGCAGCGGAAGGGGGACGCGAGGAAGGGGCAGGCGCGCCGGATAATGCCGGTGTCCCTTCCTCATGCGGTGGAGCTCCCGCTGGCCAAACAGGCTGTCCAGAATCCTCCCCCGAAGCTGGTTTCGGTACCCCCATAAAATACTGGCGTGTCCCTTCCAGTACATTATTGAAAGAGACGTCCATGCTACGAGCGCCGTCTGAAGAAAGCACTACCTGAAACAAGCAAACATATAAATAAAAAAGTGCAAAATACAAATATTATATTCATAAATGTGATAAAATAATCAAGGCGGAGTACATAAAGGTACCACGTACGAAGCATCGTGGGGCGTGTTGCCGCGTGCGGGTCGTCGGTCTTTACTCGACAGCTGTCCTTGAGCGGACCTCGCCCCCACACGCATACACACACACACACACATCACACGCTTATATTGATAGTTGTAATTTGTTTCCCAACACCACTAATACATCACAAACTTCCGCGTGAAGCGTTCGCTAAAAAGTTAATCGACCTTCATTGAATGAAACGTCAAAAACCTCGTGCATAATAAATTAGCTCCTAGCGCTCCGCGTTTGGTAACAGTCGATGTATTGAGGAAGTAGCGCAACCGTGTGCCCTTGTGCTTGGCTGCGATTTAAATAATCTGAATATATTGAACAAGGCGAGTTTAAGTTTTGTTATTGTATTCTGTTATCTCCGTTGCACAATGTTTTGAAACGGCACAGTGTGTTTACTGATAACGACATCAATAAGTATGCTTCTCAATTATAGTGCTTAAAAAAAACAATAAAATCTTACAAAGTGTTTTCACAAGCCCCGAGATATAAAAATTTGTACCCGACGAAATGTAATTAATTTATTGCTAATAATGCTAATAGTAATGCTAATTCTTATTTTTGACACGAACTTAACCTATGTTAAGAATGCAAATCCATTACCTGTCGAACGTTGTTATAAATTGAATTTTAAAAGAGTTCCACGGGTGCTCGTAAGTAGAAAATGACACACATTAAACTTATGAAATCAAAAGAAAAAAAAATCATCCGTTCTAAAATAAAGTGAAATAATTGAATAACTTCAGAAGTAAATGATACTTTCTTTCAAAATCACTTTTACATCTTATTAAACCTGTTGTTTTCTGTTTTTTGGGACAGGAAAATGAATTCATTTTCAAATTTCAATCAATCATTATTCTTGCGGTAACCAATCTAAGGATTTCAATTCCCTTCCCAGATGTAAAAATAGACAAGGATTGCATACAGAATTATAACACCTAAAGTAGTAATACAAATGACAAACGCACAAATAATTTCACAGTTTATAAATAGTACTAACAAATGATTGAATATTCCGACGGCCGCGGCGCGGACGGTGCGAGTCGCGCTCTCTCGCACTCGCGTATGGAGTTTAAACAGGTAAAGGTTGTGTGCCACGGTGGCCGGTGCATTGATGTGAGGTCCCGGGCTGTCGCCGGAGCTAGCGCCCTCAATCGATTGCAGCCCTCAGCCCTGCCGCCACCGGGATGCGCTGCGCTCCAAATACGTGTATATTGAAATACATCACGATTTATCACACCCTGTTGCTTTCTCATATTCTGCGTTTTACTGAAACTTTCGCATACGTTTATCACTTTTGTGCCTTTATTATAGGGCATCTGCCTTGATCAAGACATTATGACAACTTTTTACTATAGTACCTAAATATAATATACCGTAACAGCTTCGTATCGTAAATAAAATTTAAATTCAAAAGTTTGTCTCACACGATTCGATATGGAAAATATGAATGGAATCTTTGATCATGTATTTAAATGGCTAACACACACACTGTGCGAAAGTGAGTGTAGGTAGATGTCATATAATGTACTCACGTTTTGCCAGTTGCGTTTCATACCCCACGTTAATAGAGGGCGAACTTATTTCCGTTTTTCAGGCACTTTTCCAGACTCGGAGCAGCTACTGAGAATTTCTAATGGAAACCGAATAAAAATTATCCCGATCCGGCAATCAAACCCGAAAAAAATTGATCGTACCGACGACCGAATAATTAAAATTATAAAATATAAAACTTGGTAAGAAACAGAAGTAAAATAGAATTATTCGCGAAAAGTTTCTTTATAGGTTGTTACACCGCGACGAAACACGTGCGCGGTCGACTAAGAACATTGTAAAGATCGATCGCTCTATAAGCGAACATACGATTTCACCAAAAGGTCAATGTCACCTACACCAACGTCTGTAAGATAAAGTTTAACGACCTAACCATGTATTTACCTATCTCAATAGGTATTTATAATGAATAGTATGCGAATGCGATACTGTCTACCCGCGTAGGTACCAGACAATCGCTGATAACACACCAACTTCTTTTGATATTCTAATACTGAGACGTGAGCGATACAAATTGCTGACGCGCTCTGACGTCCATAAAGTGGATTTATTACCAGAACTTTTTTAATATCCAGCACTCCCCTCGACATATGTCCACGTTTATCTCTTTCAGAATGTTCCAGCGCTGGAAATATTATACACGAGTAAAGTTAATTACAGACAAATCTTAAAATCACTGACTACATACATAAACTACGCCTAATGGCAGCATATTGTATAACTTGTGTATATCTTTAACTACTTTACTCGGCAAAAGGTTATATTTCATACTATAAATTTGTATTTAAAAATACGAAAGGCAGAACATGTCCGCGGTACTTAATTCAGTCGACTAACTATAAAGTCGTTAGGTCATTGGACCTAAGCTTTACGGCCATGGCGCGATGTTAATGAGCCCGTAATAAGTGCACAATTTTAAATTGTCCATCGATTTTCAGTTAAAACATTCTTTTTGAAAGTCATTGAACTAAAATGATGTAAAATTTATTTTACAACACTAATATAATATTAGTGATCTGGAGATACGTCATTACCCAAATCGGGTAAAGTATTATTGTTTTTTTACACGGAGTCTAGAAATATGCCCAAAAACGGAAGTAGGGTTGCTCCTTTGGGTCTTGAAATACAACTGAAGAAACGTGGGCGCATGAATGGACCTAGTTTGTATGTACATATGGAGAAAATATAATTCCATTCTTAGTTAAAAGTTCATAATTACAGTACTGATGTAATGTCACGCAATTCCAGTATGTATATCCGTAAACAATACTAACCTACACACGTATCACGTAAATTAGATTAAGACGGTCTCCGTGCACGAATACCGGATGGAAGCCGGGTTTAAAACGGAAAGTCGTGGTTCCGTATTTAGAAATGTAATCGAGATGATCAAGGTTGATGAAAATTATATGTTCCTAAAGTGTTTCCTACTCTAAATAAGCTTCTTAAAATAGCTTGTGAGAAAAGTCTTTCGTAGCTTCTCATGCATTTTTAATAAGACTAGTATACAAAGGACAATGAATAAATCAATTGGGACTGCTGGCATGTCTAATATTAGTTATCACCTGCGGGAAATCACGGCGCGTGACGTGCGATACACAAATAGAACACAGCAAACGTGGGTGACTACAACGTCTTTATATGTAATTAAAATTTTGCAAATCGATGCCTCTTGTCTTGGTCTTTGACCATGTGCGTATTGCCGATAGTTCTCCAGAATCATTGCATTTTGTGTGCTGTTCTATTAGAAAACTTTATCCAATTCAAAATAAAAACAAATTGCACGCAGTTGCGCAGTTGGCTAGACACCAGCTTGCGAAACGAGAGGCTGCGGGTTCGATCCCCGCACCGAGACAAATGTTTGTGTCAGTGGCGTGCCTAGGGTCTCTAGCTTGGGCAAGCCCAAATTTTTATTACGGTTTTTATTGTGTATTTTTTGGTCCAGAAAGTCAGAGATCTAATAAATAATATACCTACCTACCACAAATTATTTACATACAAGATTTTGACATATTGATGTAAGTATACACATACATAAACTTACGCCTGTATTCCCCGAAGGGGTAGGCAGAGGTGCATTTCTGCACCGACATTTCGCCAGGTATGTATCAGTCCCACGTAATAGGGGGCGAGCCTATTGCCGTTTTTCGGGCACATTTCCAGACTCCGTGCTGTTACTGAGAACTTTCTAATGGAAAAACCCAATAACACTTGGCCCGACCCGGGAATCGAACCCAGGACCTCTAGATCGCACGGCACATACTAGTACCGCGAGACCACGAGATTTAGGTATATAATAGTACTTGCACAACAAAGAAATAATTTGTCGCTAGTAATAGGTACCAAAAACCATAAAATGTCGGCAAAAATTATTAGAAAAATAATATGTCCAAATTGTGCACAAACGTCATGTTTCTCTAAATTTGAATGCGAGATGTTAAAACATTAGACACGGAATAAATCATATCATATTGAATTTTATTAGACAAATAACTCGACTCGATTTGGCTTCAAACCACATAATTAAAAAGTAAAGAGTCAAATTTTAAAAATTTCCTATACTCGCGTAAGTAAATTTTCATGTCATGACCTTGAATGCAAGTTTTTTTTTGTTGAACAAAATGACAAATACCTAATATGGATTAGAAATAATACGATGATGATCAACGCGAGAGTTTTGAAATTTCGAAAACGAGAAATGAATACCTACTTCAACGCGTTGTTTACAATATTTGTAAAAAGAAATCAAAGTATGTGGTGTTGTAAATTTGCATGCATTCTACAAGAAGCAGATAAATTATTTAAATCATTACAACAAGAATTCCAAACATTTTAACCATTTATATAAAATATGCAACACAAACATAATATGACCTTTTCGTATTTGAACATTCAACTTTTCAATTAGTTGTGTACCTACTACTACTCGGATCTATTAAACTTCGCTCATAATTTTTAACAATTTTCGAAATACTCGAGTCTGGCAATTATTATGTAGGTTTTGGACAAGTTACGAGCCGTTTTTCACAGTACAATTTAATGAATTTACCTTATCTTCGAAGAGCAAAACACGCACACACTTTAAGTCGCCACAAGGATTAACAATAAACATCACTCATCTTTTATAATCACTGTAGTAATATTCTAAATACCACAACAAATTCTATTTAACTTGGTTCTTTCGCTCAGTGAGTCAGTATTAGTAAAAATTTAACTGACAACTAAACGTAAACAATTGACAACGTGTGACCTTGACAAACAAAATGTGCATCACCGCACTCCCGACTAGGCTTGTTGAAAAAATATCGATATTTTGAACGATATTTAATATTTCGATATAAAATTCTAAGTATTGAAAAGGTCTACAACTCTCAACGCGCGCGTATTCGTTTTTAAGTGATTTATGTCTATTTTATATTATTTTTTGTTTATGTATGTTTGTTAACAAATAAACTTTTTTTCTTTCTTTCTTACTCAAATCATACCCATATATCGATACTTTTTAAATTTTATTTATATAGGTACATATTTTTAAAATATATCGAAACGACATATGTATATCGATTTTTTTTGGATTTCCGACATCCCTACTCCCGCTTTCGCTCTGAACTACGTGCACGTAGTTCAGAGCGAAAGCGGGATTCTAATGCCCATACTAATTGCTATATAAACGGTATTTTGGTTATGCCTATGTTTTAAAATCCAATGGAAATTTCGACGTAGTGCGAAAGGGACGGAACTAGTAAAGTAAAGCCCGATTTAAAGCCCACGAGATAGAGGGAGATAGATATTATTATTATGTTCAACATTGATGTTTACTCTAAACTATTGACGTTCGTGCGCCCGCGTTTCGTTTGTTTGAAATTAAAGTATATGGGCCGGGATTTGGCGCGCAGCGGCGCGTCGGCATGGCGCGGCAAAAATACGTAAACTTATGTTTTTGGATGAAATATTTTGTTGTTTGTATTTAATGAGGAATGTCTAGTTTATGTTTCTTATTCGGAATATAAGGCAAGCTGGGCTTTTGGGCTTCTATGGAAGTACCGCCACTGGTTTGTGTGAATCACAAATATTTGTTTCGGGTCTGGGTGTTTGTGAGACCGAAAAGTCTCTCGTAGTTTCTGATACCCACGACACAGGACTTGTATCCTAGTGTGGGGTCAGAACTATGTATGTGACTGTTGGGTGTATTTATTTATTTTATTTAAGTGATAAAAAAGAGTTACTACAACAAAATTTATTAGCAAACGTATCCAGTATTAGATTATTTCTTACAACAGGTAAATGTAGGTCTTGAAGTATTATTATAATGACTGAACAGGTGTGTCAGCGCTGACGGTACAAGGAACAAAATTAAAATTGAAGCAACTGGCTCAAGGGAGTTTATAAAATTTACAGGTCCCGTCTTACCGTATTACCGGAATGAAGGAAACGAGAAACTCGCTGCAGCGTGAATTGTACCGGATAACGGAAGCAGAAAAAAATACCTACATTTCAAGATCTAATTTCGTATACAAAAAGGAAGAGAGGGGAAAAAACGGTATTTAGGTTGTTAATTTTTTCCTTCAACCGAGAAAGATTTTTCAATGTTTTCAACGCGCAAAAATCATATTTACCATAATAACCGAGGACTACGCTCCTAGGTTTTATTTAACTAATTAATTGGGTTTACTGAGACAGACCATAAGGTAAGCCGACTGCACCCCTGGATAACTGTTTTACCACATTCATTAAAATAAATCTAAGCCAGGTGGACTAAAATTGTATTTTTGTTAAACTTTTCATTAATTAATTACTTGAACTTAATTTAAATTATACATTTTGTAAGTATTCTGGCGCCACATTTTAGCTACAGCCGTAAGACGTTCTAAAGCGTTGGTTATATTTATGATTAAACTTTTATATGAATATTCAAAAAATCGACAACTATTTTCAAGTTTTTTTAATAACTAGCCTTGCTCGCGACTTCGTCTGTGTGGAATTTAACAAAAAAATGTGATTTTTCCGAGTTTACGATAAAAGCCAGTATCTACCTTACCTATCTGCCAGTGAAAGTCCCGTCAAGATCAGTCCAGCCGTTTCAGAGATTAGCCGGAACAAACAGTCAGACAGACAGACAGACAAAATTATGAAAAAAAATATTTGGTATATGTACTGTGTATACATTCATATGCATTAAGAAAAAAAGCGGTTATTTTAATCTTACAAACTGACACTCCAATCATATTTATTTGCATAAATTTCTAAAAAAAATCAAAGTGATCCTTGCCATACTATTTAAATGTAAATAAACGACAAACAAATTGCATGCGGCCATTCGCGGTATGCAATTACCCGAGCGGCGAGAGCACTCATATGGATTCCGTTACAGGCACGCCTGTAAGAGTATTTTATTTACCTTTTATCTACGAACAGCAACGTTGTACACACACTTCGAGTCCACTTATTATGAGAAAATTATTTAGAAATCTTCAATTATCAAATTCAGTTCAATTAAGCCAACTTAACCAAGAAATATAAATGCTAAAGTACTAAATTTAAAAAAAAAAAAAATTTGAGAGCAAGATTTGTTCTTAGATAAGAAAAATGCATTTTGTCCTCCGCGGGTCCCATATTCTAGGTAAGTTCAAAATTAGTTGTCATTATTAAAATTTCACATCCTTCTGCAGGGCAAATTCTTATCTCAGCCAAATCCATCACATTTGCAGCACCACTTTGAAGATCTCTTTTATAAATGAATCGAAAAAACCTCATACAGTTCAGGAATATTATACGCTGATACAAGAATAACGAGGAGAACAGATAATGAGAGCTTCGCCTAGTGTCCTAATGTTCTGCTACTAATTATTGCCACGAAGTCGACGACACGATGACCTTGTTACTTTATACCTTCGAACTTAACGTATTATAAAATGGTGCCAATAGATGGCAGTAAAATATCGAAATATATTTCGCTAAAGAATTTTAACACAATGTATATGGAACTAATTACTTGAAACAATGTATGTTGCTGCTGGCCTCGAGTTTACGCTCACAGACTTCATTAGTAAAACTAATAATAAATACGTCTATGGATAATACGTGAGTCCCTAAATATTACTTTACCTCGTTATAACTAAAATTGGAAATACCCTAAGCATATCTATCTGGACTCATAATAATACAACATACATACATACATAAACTCACGCCTGTATTCCCCGAAGGGGTAGGCAGAGGTGCATTTCTGCACCCACAATTCGCCAGTATGTATCAGTCCCACGTAATAGGGGGCGAGCCTATTGCCGCTTTCCGGGCACATTTCCTGACTCCGGGCTGTTACTGAGAATTTCCTAATGGAAAAACCTAATAACACTTTGCCCAACCCGGGAATCGAACCCGGGATCTCTAGATCGCACGGCACATACTTGTGCCGCGAGACCACGAGGCAGTCTTAATAACATAATACAATTTACTCAATAATTTTATTTAATTCATTATTTTCTATTTTAAACGAGCATTTGAACATTACACGTCATACCTTATTATACTTTAATTATTGATCGATAGTCATAGGCCAATGACACCGCTAGTCTAACGATCAGTTGTCGAAGGAACACAAGGCCCCAAAAAATATTCTCATGACGTATGTCGAGGGCGCGTCGTCCTAACTATTTAATGCGACAATCTTTCTCGACACGTGGATACCAGAGTCGCAACGCTTGCCAAATACTAAAGTAACAACGTTATGACAACGTATAATACGCCTTCTCATCGATATATTTATAGCCAATACGGCAATTATATGTGATAAATCAACTTTAGTTTGATGAGTTATTCCAACCTGTATTTTTGTTGCGTCTAGAAAAAATCCAGGGGAAACAATTAGTATTTATCTTTCACAACTCAAGAGAGAGCTCAGATACATAATTATTCTCTCCGAGCATCAGACCAACTTCGCTCATAAAACGTATACCAAAAATATTCTGACAACTGAGTCTTCTCTACAATATTAATATTGGCTAGATTGCAGTCCTATCACTTCGTTAAATAAAATTGACCAGTTGCTAGGGAACAGCCGGATAAAGCGCTCTCGGGAACAATTCTTGTGACTGTAGACATGATTGTATAATAGCCGTAATGGAGCAATTGGACCGACGTGATTTACTGACTTAACTCAATGTCAAGGAAGCCTTTGTAATCCTTACAATTTAATGAATGAAAACCGGTGCTCGACGTATTTCACATTTTATTGTATTGTCAAATCAAATTTGACTGTGCAGTCCCCGAAACGCCAATGAAATTAGGAATTTAGAGGTTGACGAATAAGATACGGAATAAGTATACCATAATTATCATCATTATCAGCCCATATGGGTCTCACTTCTGGGCACGGGCCTCCTCTACAACTGAGAGGGTTTAGGCCTTCATCCACCACGCTGACCTAGTGCGGGTTGGCACTCAACGTCTAAAAATTTCCTAAGAACTTTTAAGTGTGCAGGTTTTCTAAGTAAATAAGTACCTATACCACGCTGTATTTAAGTATTCACTGTTTTTAGGTACGACTATTTATTGGCCTTCAGCAAAAATTGGAATTTTAGGATCAAAATATTTGAATTACGTAGATTGCACTAATTTACATTTGGAATGGATTTTTGTGCAAAGTATCTTGCCATATTTTGCTTTTCCTTTTAAATACGCTGAATCTAGCAACTTCTCCGGGATTAGTGGTATTACAGCCAAAACAATAACATACACTGTATGACAATGTTGCATTCGCGTACCTCCCACGCCGCGCCACCCAGATCGCAAGCTACGTCTAACCACTGGTAATGTTTACTAAATCTTACTCATAACATTAGCAAACTTATGTAATAGTTATCACACAAACTGTAGCTGAAAGTTACGCAACATTGTTGCTTTATTGTTATTAAGTAAGACAAACTTTCAGACATTAACCACACCCTTTTGACTCTCACATTTTTAGTTTAGCGGGCTTTCGATTTACTTCACTCACATTATGTAACCATTTGAGCAAACTGTAACAACGAAGTAAAGAACAAACTTGACTTTTAAGACTTATGCGGATACTACTACCTATTTTCTAACTTATATGAGGTTAAAGTCCAAATAAGAATATACACCAGCGACAGGCGATAATGTCTCGCCACAATTATGACACCTTACATTAAACCACAAGAACATGTACTGGCTGACACCGGAACACAATGCGCTTACGTGGGTTTATTGCAGGTTTTACATCTAATCTACGTTGTGTGCCTTAGGGTCGAATACAAATCCTACCTCAAGGTACGATCCTCCACTGGGTAGAACTCTGACTCTTGCGCCGAGCATGAGTTCTGTTTATATATAGGCGAATACGCATTTACATTAAGGAAATAATTATGACTACAAATTATCTTACGTTTTTATAACAGCTATCCTGCTTGATGTGAATGGCAGCCCCCACACGCGTTCATGTCTCTGGTTTTACTTCTTCGACAACCTGAAAATAAAGGAAAACGCATGTAAGTTTTTATTGCAAATACCTATATATATTTATTTCTTATTTGCATTTCGAGAATGTGACCTCACTACGCGAAATGTCAATTTTAGTACTGTCAAAAAAGAATACAAACTCACAAAAACACATTTTCTATTTAGTTGATGCAACTACGCAAGTCTTTACGAAAAAAATTCGCGATATACTTTTTGAGTGCATTACACGCTATGTGGGACAAGAGTGTTAGTATTGGCTAACGAGAACAAACATAAGAAACATAATATTCTTAAAAATATTATGTTATTTAGAAGAATATTAGTTAAAGCAGGCTTAAATTAATTTCAGTTTGCATTCAAAACTATAGTCTTAGGGCTAATGAGCGTGTATGTGATTATTGTTATTCAATAAAATACAAACTTATGTATACATAAGAGAAAACGTTCATTGTACTGTTATTGAATAATACACAAGTTGTATAGTAGCGTTTCACAAATCAAGGTCTTTTGACAATGTATGTATGCTCTATAAACCTTGAGTTTCAATCTCCAGCTGGAGTAATTCATTTGGTACACGTTTTTAAATAACACAATATATCAAAATAAATTGACGACCTTCGAAGCATCGCGTTTTGTGATCTTTGACCGCCTGAGTAAATACGCATTGGTTTCGCGTCTAGACGTAAAGATCGACAAGACCCTGTTAGTTATTTCAATGAATGTTGGTACAAGTAAAAGTGAGAAAAGTGTAATAAATGACACATTGAGAGGAAAACCACATACAACCGAATAATTCATGATGTTTTTAGAAGCAAAACAAATTACAGGAAAACATTCAACGGTACTCTCGACGCAACAACTAACGTTATACATACCAATATTGAATGTAATTGACCCAAAAGTGTATTGTTTTAATATATCCATATAATATTTGGCACTGACTGTCTGAACACGTCATCGGTGCATTTGGTTACCTTTACGATATTCAAATGCGTAGGCTAGTGTATCGCCTGGGTCCCTGACCTTGGCGCCGATGATACATAGCCTATTTTAGTCCAGAGTCCACCGCGAAACTCTTCGGTCTCAAATTTATTATGATGCATACGCACATAAGCAGAGATTCACGTTTATTGGGTTTCTATAATTCACACGTGCTGAGTGTAGTCGTATAAACAAATCATTACTGACGCTTCATAGCAACTGCTTCGTCAATAAATAGATGTCTAGGAAGTAACGCGTATTTCTCATTGAAAAACAAGAATATACGAGCCAAATTTCTTAAACTATGAATCGATAGCTAGAAAGTTCTATTATATTTTGCTTTCCGACGTTTGTGCTAAATGAAAATGAATTTTGACGTAAATACGCAAAAAATTTGCAAGGTTGAGGGAGAAACGGCTTTAATTTTTAGTCCCTACATACTGAAATGGGTTTTTACTAGGTAAATTTATATTTGACCTTGAATTATTATCAGGAATAAAAGCGTGTTATTAGTACGAAAATAAATAGAATATTTTGCGATACATGACGTTCAAGAGCGATATAGCATAATTGACACTTGTTACAAAGTTTAATTATACTCTATTACAATCGAAATCTACAGACTTGCAAGTTTTACGCGAAATTAAAAACAAATAATTCACGTAAATAAAGAGGAAATTTCGCACAACTACAATACCTACTGAAAGGTTAGGTAGTAATGCATCGATGTGGACATTGACCCACATCCAACATCCGTTGACAAACGATTCAACACATCATGTGAATTGACTTGTAAATCGATTTTATTGAATAAAAAATACACAATAGGCGTGTTCTGATTCCGAATGACGCTTATGTTTGCTTTTGATTATGTAAACGCCATGTAACCCGATGTTCGCCAACACCGAATATGCAGCGGCGAGTAAAGAACGATATCGGTTTTGGAGGTTTAGCGACTATTGTAATTTATCTTATTTATTCGACATAAAACGCTTGAAATAGTACTTTCTACCGTGTATATTCTTACTGGCTTTTTGGCTTCTTCTTACACAGCTACTAGGCATAACAGCCGCCGTAAATTCGAGAGGTTAAAGAGGTAGGTTGGAGGTTTGGACGATAGCTTTTGATAGGAACTTCGTTTTTATGTCATTTATTATTAGAAGCAAACCGAATTACGTGCCTAACATAAGGTATATGATACCTGCAGCTTTTATTAGTCCCCAAGTGTTGTTAATGTCATCCATATTTGTATTTGTTTTTGATGATCTGAGATTTTCTACCCCAACAACATACCACCCATTTTATCATCAAACCCTCTTACATTCCCTGCTCTTTTCCTGTAGGTGTTCTTATCCGGCGAGGCTCATGCTCTATCATGCGAGTTTTTCACGAGGCATAAAACCAAATTTCAGCTCTAAACGCAGGTGTCAACCTACACGTTGTCCGATGTAAGTTTGTTACATGATACGATACCTATATTGCGACATTAATCGATAAACATGGTTTAATAACCTTTTAAATCGAATTGTATGGAGTATCAACCAAACTTACGAGTATCACGTAATATTAAGCGATTTAATTTCGTCATATTTTATTAAATACGATTATCCCTTACCATCATTTATGTGTGTTTTATAAAAAAAAAATATTGTATCTTAAATAAAAAAGACCAACATCTTTAGAAGTTAGCTCAAAGCAAAAATATCTCCAAGTTTCTCTAGGTATCAGTGTTCGTATAGTGTAACTTTCACAAGTCGATAACAAACACGTCCCGGGTTGATACCCTTCGTTTTGTAACTAATCTTTATCGGTCAGATGGGACAAACGCCCCACCCGCTGGGTTCGGGATAACAACTTGAATAATAACGGCGTGCAAGCAATACTAGTTTATCTTACAGCTCTGAGTAAATATTTATTTAAAAATCTTCTTATATCTTCATACAGAACAGTTGTGGACTTATTCAATCAAAATAATTTTGTAACCTAACAAAATGTTTCGAATAATTTAAAAACCTCAACTTGTGATATTTTTACGTAGTAGGAATCGTATATAAATAACTTTTATTTATCGTACTAAAGGTTGTTATATTAATTGGAATGAATAAATTGATCTTGACGCAGTTTATACAAACATGCTGCTTATATTATATCGTCAATAGGTAAACATAATGCGTCACTTATCAGTCACGTCAAGATTTCGATGTAACTTAATAGTTTATCTTTATGATATTTACTTGATAAATCCACAAATATTTCGAAGTTCCCAGACTGAAAAAGAATTAGAGTTAAATATAAAAATCCGTTTAAAATGTCTGCCTATAAAGTTAAATATAAAAAGAAACATACAATAACAGAAATTTGAGAATTTAATCATGTAAAGCTATCTTATATTGATACGTCTTGGTATGTTGATAACAAGATTATACATTTTACCACTTTATTGTTAAAATATGTATGATGTTAAATTATATTCCTAAGCGTATTTTAGAATCATGTAAAACAAAATAGATTAAAAGCGTAAAGTACCTATAATATAAAACAAAATAAGGAATTATTATACCTACTGACAATATTTTTCACTTCATGTTTTGTTCTCCTTTTATGTCTACAGGTGTAGGTCGTAATCATGTCTTTTAGATAGCAGATTCGAAACTTAAATCTCGTATAATCCCCGCGTGCAGACTTTCTTCCATTTTATATCGGACCTGTTGTCATTTAATGCAAAAAAGGCATTAACATACCCGACACACCCTCCACCAGTTAATAAAGTGATATAAGTATCCTATTTAATGGATCGTGCAAGAATCGTATTTTCATGCAGCATTATTTACATGGAGCGCGAGCTCACAGCTGTGTCGGGTCATTGCCCTCGGTCGCGCGAAACAAGGTGAATCGTAATGTCTACACTTTTTGTCTCCTTCATTATTGAAATGAGACTCCGCTGTGTTTTTATAAATAATGTTTAGCAAGTATTAATGTACTATGATGTCATTTCTATAGAATGTAATTTGAGATGTCTTGTGAGTAAGTGACTTCAGATTTCTCGTATGTAAATTGCTGACTTCGTTATGACGAGGATCAATAATATCAATTGCTCGCGTGATTTTTATTTACCCGGCAATAAGAAGAATTCTAAATGTTTTACATATTCAAAAACGCAAACTTTTAGAGCATTAGCAGCAAAGATGTACGAAATTTTATGCCTGAATATTTTGTTACGCCTGTAGAACTTGATCTAGTGAAAAAATTAATTATATTAATGTTTTTTTCATACAAAACTAAAATATCAACTCTTGACATCTGCGTGGCATTTTAAAAACCTTCAAACCTGTTTTTAACTCCTGAGGTCAAGCAATGTATGTACATTATATATGTAGGTATTAGGTACATATAAATGAATCTCCTTGCATTTGCTCTGAAGTCGACAAAAAACCTTGGCACATCAAATTTAGGAAACGATTAGTCTTCCCCTCATACTTTAGTATACAGACGCGAACTTGAAATTTATTGTAAGCATAAAACTGTTTCTTGAAACGAGATTTTATTTTTGTTATTTTCAAGTTTGACTCTAATTAAAAACTTTTTTTGAATGTCTACATCATAGACGAATATAAGTTATTTTAAATTTCTTAAACACTAACACTAGATAATATTTCCTTGTTGTAATGATAAATATTACAACTTATAACGTCTTGTTCTAACTGTAACATTGTATAATAAAGCGAACAAGAATATGCCTTTTATTGAGCTTCACAGGTAATTGGACAAATGGTACACGTTCGGTGAACATATATCACAAATAAGCTTTGTAAAACGGTCGACTACACTCGCAATTCAGTCGGAAAGGATTCCGATTCCGTGTCTGGCAATAGGTTTTGCAAGCTCACAACCCCGCTCCAATGAAGCTCTGCGAGCAAATAACGGTAAAAGGGGAAGGGGAAACGAACATATTCTCCCTTCACGCCTGTTAACAGCGTATTGGAGATTTAATTGATTATTAAAGCAAACACATTATTTAATTTATAATAAAGCACTGTAATTGAAAATATCAACATAAACAATAAAACGTTACAAGTCAAATAAATATAGGTATCTTCACTTCTAAGTGAAACTTAGAAAAAACAAAAAACTTGAAAAAATTTTAAAACTTTGTTAAAAAGAGATGATAAAGATGAGTTGGAAATTAATAGACAATTCAAAATTCAGTGTAATTGGGAATTACTAAATCGCATGTTTTTTATTGATCATTTTCTATAGTGAGGAATATATCTGCAAACAAATTATTTATGTTAATTTTATCGTTTATTTTGGTAACACCTGTTATTATGGGCTTTCGTTTAAAATAAAAAGGTATTTATTTTAAAAATAACTCGACAAATGTAATTCCTAAAAAAAATATAAGATAATTGCATTTCATATATCTATTAATATTTTAAAACCTATTAAAATTTAGTACATCTTCACTGTCTTGTAAGCAGAAGGTTTCTCGGATTACATGGTTACTCAAATAGTATTTTGCGGTTTGAATCAACAATTATCGCTTCTCCTATTTTGGAGCTAGCAACGAATATAACAACAACTAGAATCTACATATTTCTATATTACTCATACAATGAATTTTCCACTTATTTATTTCATTTAAAATATTCTTCTCTCATGTGTACTTAAGGCAGGAATTAAACCTAAAAACAATAATTACTGTTTTCTATAGAGCTTATTTGATCATTAGCGATGTTGCTTATTTCATCATTATTTTTTGTCACGACAATACGACCATTACAGTACGATGCGCCATACATAAGCACAAAATATAAACAGTAAGTTACAAACTATTTTATTTGGTTTTTGTAAGAAATAAACATATGTTGCCAGTTGTTCATGTGTCTGCCTTAATATTGCAATAACAACGTAAGTATGCATTCACTTGATGAATTCAACGATTTGTGCAAGGAAAATTAACTACTCAGGATTGGCTTTATGTATTTATCATATCATTTATTTAATCATACAAGAAATGTCAAAAAAGTCAAAAGTCAAATTATCTTTATTCAAATAGACTTTTACAAGTTCTTTTGAATCGTCAATTTTACACTTTTTAATATTTTTTTAAACTATTAAACTATTGCCGCTTCGAAACGTGTTATAGCTGTGGAGAAGAAACGGCAAGAAACTCCCTCAGCAACACGAAATGTCAATTTTTTTTAAAATAGAAAATCGCATTTTTTTTTTTTAATAAACAGTTTCAATTTTACATGATAAATGTCATAACGTTAAATGTCATAACGATACATGTCATGTCAAATGGGATAATGGATCAGAAAACAATTTCGTAATACTGCGGTCTTCTTTTGCTGTTTAGTTCTGCAGGTACTAAGCATACAAAGTGGTTGTACTCGTATATATATACTTTTAAATAAAAATAACAATCAGATACATAAAATTATTTAAATGAATAGTATTATTTTCAGGAAAAATATTTGTAAAGGAAATAATAAGGCTGCCTCGTGGTCTCGCGGTACATGTATGTGCTGTGCGATATAGAGGTCCTGGGTTCGATTCCCGGGTCGGGCACAGTGTTATTGGGGTTTTCCATTAAGAAACTCTCAATAGCAGCTCGGAGTCTGGAAATGTGCCCGAAAAACGGCAATAGGCTCGCCCCCTATTACGTGGGACTGATACATACCTACCTGGCGAAATGTGGGTGTAGAAATGCCTACCCCATCAGGGAATACAGGCGTGAGTTTATGTATGTATGTATGAAATAATAATTTATTTTCTGCTTACTACTTCTGCGATACAAATGTGAATATATGAGTTTCCAATATCAACAAACTGTTTTTATAATTAGGTCAAGGTCATCTCAAAAATATAAAAATAGATAAAATAATATTACATTTCTCTTTTCTGTCTATATGGGCACACGTTTTAAGTATTGAGCAATAGCAAGTTCATATTCATCTATGCCGGGCAAAGTCAAATAATTTATTCGGCGACAATTTGTAGCCTAACAAAGGCACTACAAACTTAGTATTTTTATACCATAAAATAAACTAACCTATAACGAGACACATCTCCACAATCGACACAAATAACACTGATTAGCTTTCTCACGCAATTATCCGATTAATTTCACATTATAAGAATATTAAGCCCATTATTGTTTTTGCGTAATGCCTCCATTCCAAAACAAAATTGACAATACGGCGATGTTATTTAGGCGTTCTATACAAACGTGTATCTTCATTGTTTAATCTTTGGAAAATTCCACAGTAAGCTTTAACTAGGTATAATTAAATTAATTTTGTTGCAGCGCGGATACGAGCTTTAACACATACGAGTTAATTGTATTGCCGGTATCGATTCCATGCATGTACTGTTAGCGTGAAATATAAAATGTATGAGTTTTGCATTTATAATGATCGCCTACAATGATAAAAGTTTTTTGAGTACAAATATCAAGTAAGTTGACGAAGGTACATTTACAGCACGGACTTTAACCTACATTCGAAGTTAGAATTTGAGACGTGTGTAATTTATATTATCGATACGAATCGTAATACTTTTAAAACAGATATAATTTAAATTCGAGTTCACATATTCAAAACGAAATTTAAAATTTTAATTTTAGAATAACATAACTCGTCATAAATGAATTAAATTTTAGAATACATCTAGACTTATTTTATACTTAAAAAATATTGTACGTGTGATTTATTTAAATACAAAACGACGTAGAGAGATTGTAGTCGTATTATTCCCAGAACTAGCCGACTTATCCCGGTGTGGTCTGCGCATGCGTGGCGAGTGCGCTGCGCAGGAGCACCGGGAGCAGCGGGAACATGGACTGTGTTCTGCGCCGCGTGGCCCAGTTTCGTGTACTATTTAACGTCACCGCTGGCCAGCGCTGCCACGCTCTATAATTAGATCCGCATTGTTTATGGACGTCGACCGACTAACATCGAACAGTTAAATTGCTAATACTTCCTGTATTTGTTTTATTTCAACGTTTTCTATACATGCGTCTTTATTGCTATGGTCTGCTTGGTCGTAATTTGCTTCGTTTCTAATCTGTAGTTTCACAATTAATCAATTCCAGCTAGTCGACACATATCGTTTTATATTAAACCATTGCCTATTGAAGAAAAATATGCAGAACTCATTACCGCGTAATTAAACCAACACTGTAATTTGACTGAGCTCCAATTACTATAATATGAAAATGTCAGCAAAATACATAGAGATAACCTGACGTAAACATCTTACAAAAATATAATAATTGTGTTTTTCTATAGAACTTGCTTACGTCACAAGGCATGCCGCAGTAGCCACAAATACACTTAATTGAGCACCTCGTCAGTGTTATATGTATTTAATTGGCTCGTGTGATCTAGCACTCGTGTACAAAAACGATTAATAACATATTGTTTACAAACAAATTAATATAGTCACAATAGGATATCGTCACGGACAGGCACGTGCAAGTAACTTCAGATTAATTCGATTATTATAAACACGTTTTTACTACAATCATTGGATACGAACAGCTGTTGGAATGCAAATAGCAACTGATAAAATACCTACAGTCTATTTTAAGTTTTGTAACAAGTAAAACGCGTACATTTGGAACGTCTCCAAAATTCACATTGCATTATCGAGATCGTATACGTCCTTTTGTTGTCTACCTTGCGATAAAGTAGGAAGCTCTTTGTGGATACACAAAGGCAGGGTGTCGGGTGTATTGTGCGGAGGTCATTGGCAAGGCAGGTGTGCTGGCTCGAGGAATTTTGCTTTACATGTCGTTTTGGTGTTTAGCAACATGGAATTTATAACTGTTGACAGTTAGTAGAAAATTCTTTATTAAATATCAACGATGATAGGTGAAACCTTTTTGATGCATGCTATAGCGTTCTCTAAATTACATCCTGTATTATGCATGGTATTAATAGGTATGATTAACTCCGAAGACAAGAAAATTCAGTGTAAGTTCTCAAACCCTTCTCGTGTTAATTTTGTATACGTACAGGTATTTGTTTAAAATCTACGCTGCACTTATATAAGTTTCGAAAACTCATTTGTATGCGCGGACATGTATCGAAGCTACGCACTAATGTATTAAAGCAACCGCTAACATTCTACACAAACCGGTTGATAACTACGGAATTCCATGTATAACTCGAATAGGAAAATAATGGACGAAATTGATATGAAGCTTATAATCGAATGAAGAAAAAATCAATTTGCAAATGCACGCGAAATCTAATAAAAACATTCCTATAAGACCGTTTAAAATACTTGTATACATTTGTGCATAATTCGTCAATTATGGAAATACATGATATCAAAAGATTAGATAATAAGGACAGATTTTTTGAGAATAATACTGTTAATTTGTTTATGGGCACGTTTAAGTGACCACTGACCACAATGGCCACTGATGGTATGGTACAGTCAGGTATTATTACACAACTAGGATTACCTACCAACTGTAAATTTTTTGTGTGTGTGTTTAAGTGTCGTATACGTGTTGGACTGTTGGAGCATTACATAACTGATTTTTATATTAAACGCAAAAGAGGGTCACAACAATTAATCGTCCCAAATTTTCGAAAAACATTTAAAAGTAAATATTAAGTGAATGGTCACGTAATGTTTATTGAGGTTATGTTTCAGTTTAAGTATCGTAAAATAAACAGTCGACGCTCACATATAAATTGGAAGACGAAAGTAATCTTGATCGTTACCTACATAGCGCGTCGATTGTGACACGCAACTAAGTTGTTTTCCTTCAGCTGTTTTTGTGTCAGTAGGTCAATAGCTGACTGCAACCGTACAATTCGCAAACAACTCACGAACCTGTTTAGTACTATTTAAGTATGGCCTAATAAAATAAGCAGCCTACCTACACGTTTGATGGTAAACAACACAATTGTGGTAAAAACAACACGTTACAAAGTAAAATATTGTTGCCTGTTACGGGCACACAATACTGCACGAAGCCCGCTCGCGGTCACGTCACTAGAAAGATCCTGATAGCTCATTTAAAGTGCATTGTTACGAGCAGAAACAATTACGTAAGTTGTTACGTAGCCGCTAACAAAGACAATGAACCAATATTAAAAATTAATTGTATTGTACTGTACTATATTCTCTGTCAGATTTTACCTCAATAAATATTGTGTTTTTAAAAACTATAATAGTTTTGTTACAGTATCCAGACTTTTAAAGATTACTTAACAGTTACAGCGATTTGATTAACTTATATTTCCTGCATTCAACAATGAGAACGATTATAATTACTAATAGGCATTGTATTGGTTATATAAGTTGCATTACAGTTTATGTAGTGTAATTGTCGGTTTGCAATGATGTCAGTTATGTGGCAGTTGTGCAAACGTACAGCCAGAGGAACAAGCGCTAGGTATCGGTCACCGGGCCAATGTCACGCCACTATTCCGGCCTAGAGACAACACTATACACACTGAATAACGAAATGTTGGAATTAAATTAAACTAAACTTGATCTAGGTATTTCTTCCAATAAAATAGCATTAAATGTGTCTGAGCTATACAATTAAAGTCTGTTAAAATATAACTAGTCGATAAAGATGCTCTGAACGTAAATTCTCGCTGCGGCTAAACGTATTAATAACTCGGTCATGTAATCATCGTCGTGTCAGTTACATTATTAGTGTACATACAAACTGCTGTTTATTATTAAGCAGTTTCACGTTAATAGATTTGAGGTTTCCACTATCAAAGCGCTCGCGGCACAAAGTTTATAATCTAGTGGTAGAAGTTTAATAAGTAATATAATATAAAGCTTAACAAGGATTTTTTAATTCATAGAAACTATAACGCAACGAGGAAGCGGTAAGATGTTTTAGGCACGCGATTATTATGGAAGTATCATAACGATAAAGAAATGCGATAAAATGACACAATATTTTAGCTGTGATATTGTGAGAAACTCAAAACTTATCTAATCTTAGTATAAACATAATAAACAAGTTGCAAGAATTCCCCCGGGGCGGACAAAAACCGGATGATTCATGGCGCGACTGCGAACACGACGTTGTGACTTCTAAGAAATGCTCAATTCTGGCTAACGATGAAAGAATATCGATAAATAATTCACGCGTCACTTTTAAACAGGTTATTATTAATTAAAAAAACATTTTGTAAGCATTTGGTGCGAAACTAAGTATACTACATACGTGTAAATTTATTTTCCGTGAATATTATCCCTGTTTCATTTGACTTTGACTAAAATCAATGTACGCGTACATATGAATTCTTCGTATAAGTCTCGTGATGGTTTCCAACCTTTTAACCATCTTCCAAGAGATGTAAATTCAAAGTCGTCCACTGTATTAACCCGGCTCGTTTGTTTTATAAAACTGACATCACCGTTAGCGAAGTGTGGGTGCGACCGTTTCATCTATCTTCTGCTTTGAGGACATCGAAGGTGACTATAAAACATTAATATTGCGTTAGTGCTCCGTATACATGTTTAAAATAGCATGAATACCGAAGTTGAATATCTTACGGATGTGATTCATAACGCCAAATAATTCGCACTACTGCTACTCATGCTCTTTTAAGATACGACAAGCGAATGCACAAGATTGCTAACTTATTTCATATTACATTAGCCTACAACATAATAATAATAAATACACCCAACTATCACATCCATAGTTGTGACCCCACATTAAGATACCAAGTCTTGTGTCGTGGGTATCAGAAACTACGAGACTTTTCGGTCTCACATGAAAATTATAATCTAATTGCGTACATAATTATACATAATCTCCCACTATTTATATCGAACGCAAGGCCGTTTTTCCATATCTAGTTTTGTTTAGAATGCTTTAATGCTATCCCCATTTACCGAGCGCTTTTAACGTAAAAAATAATAAAATTTCGAACTAAGATCACATAATATGATACAATTCTGGGATTTCCATCCGTTAAGAAATGATTACGGACTCAATAAAAGTCATGGATCGATAAGTCGTTTCCAAAAATATGGTATTTTTGTTTTATCTCTAATAATAAAGAATATGTTTTGGCTTTGTACTTTCTTAGACACTATTAACACGATGCAAATTGGGAATGCTTTAAGGTTTCCTTACTCTTTTGCGGCTTCTTTATATTACAATAGACACTTTTCAAGAATTTAACCTATAAATTCATGTTTTCTTTTGAGACGCACATAAGCTTTAATACATAAATATGAAATTCTTCCTATTGCCATCTCACAGTATATTCTATTTTTAAAAAGCGGAAAAGATTTAGCTTACGATATTTGCCAACATCGTAAATGTCATCCGTGGTGGGATGAAATTATACGCGTAGGTAAAATAAGTTTTTAATTTGTAGATCTTTAATTTTTTGTGTGATATGGAACAGCATAGTATACTTTTCCGTGGTATTCTTAACAATGTCTACATTAAATAGATCACGAAACGTAAAAAAAGATTAAAGCATTAAATAAGTTACTACATTAAAACTATTTTTCAAAATACTAAATTATTACTTTTAGGAGTACATCTCGCATAATATTATACTGTATGTATGTAACCTTGAGTGACTGCTCAATAACAATTTATTTTGTTGCAATCAGTTGCACAGCGACAATGGTAGGTATTTTGCATAGTAACAGTTTTATTTCACCTCCGTGTACGGCACATTCACTTTCATCTTTCCATACGTGATGAGTATCGATAATCCATTAGCCGATGTCCCCGTTAGCTCGCATATGTACAATGGACACTTATCTATTAGGTACCCTAATTCCACACTTTCATTGCTTGACCGAATTTTATAAAGTTCACACGGTCCCGTTTTGACATTTATGTGACAGTATTTGATTCTTATCCTGTTGCTGTGGATGTTAAATTTTTCCTCGTATTGGCACAGTAAAACAATCTCTTCCTGATGATAAGTGTAAGCTTGAAATTAGAAATATGACGCGAGATTTAAAGTCATCAGACACAATAAAACTAATCATAGGACTCTTACATTTATATTCATTCTAAATGCTTAATTATTATCTTACTCCCACGCTGCAGATTCTGAGCCACACGATTTTCATTTATGGTGCAAGATTATTCTTAAAATTTCTTGTTTCAGTTATGAAGCTAGCTATATTGTGAAAACAATTTACATAACAAGGTCAGTTTAGACTGGACGCGACGCAAGGTCTAGGTCAGTGAGGCGCATTGGGAGCGACCTACATATGGCACATCCAACAATTGTAGGTAACTGGACCGTCCAGATCTGGAGAGTAGTAAGACCAGTCTATTTTTTATTTGAATACACCCAAACTTGCGACGGCGCTTATATGCCTGACAGCTGGTTTTGTACCCCCCTAACGTCAGCATTGCATGTTTTGTTAAGAATGTAGAAAGGAGTTCTTCTGTTGCAATTTAATGACTGTCCTGTCCTGCCTGACGACAATCCTCCTTAGGTGATAATCTTATTCCAAAATCAAAATGAATTATTCAACAGAACTGGCCAACTCAGGAAGCGGCATACGATTGACTACTCTTTATGGGGACTTCGGCAGTTTAAATCTATGGAGGAGATGCAACCCAAAAGCTATAGCTACTCTTCAGCTTTCAGTGGCACCACGGCGTCGATCAGTTCATTAATACTTCAGTCAAAACTAGGTACAGCAGCGTGGCGAGCCACATACACTATATATATACTGTTGACATAAATAGGCTATGACGTCTGTGTACACATGTTTTTATTAGATACGTCGGAAGCGACCGGCGAGTAATGTTATCGCTGCACAGATAACATTCGTGACATTCTGCCCCGTAGTTATGTCATTGTTAATCAAGTGTTTACGACAGTTGCTATGATCGTAATTATACTGCAGTTGTCCGTGCTGTTTCAAAGGAGGGTTGTGTGGCACAGAATCTTAATACCATAAATTGCTATAGCGTATTTAATTAAAAATGTCCTAAAATGCTTATCCAATTGCAACCTCGGCTCAAAAATAATGATCGATAATCGGTTGAATTTATTGATTTGAATTATTCGTTTTTATATCGTTTATTACACGTATACTGCAAACCATCTTTTAAAACACTCAAGGTTAATGACTTACATTTTATAGAATTTATAACGCAGTTAGAATACACTATGTACGAGTGTATGTATTGTGTATGTATACTCAATACACTATGTATTGAGGTCGAGTAGTCAAAACGACGTTTAAAAATATATTATTTTTCAATATTCACCACTAATTGCCAAAACGTATCTTAATTAAACAAAATTAAGACCTTCCAAGATGACATTATGGACGTTAACGACATTTTAATATGCTACCATTTAATGATCATTAACAAATTGAGAAATAACACTGAAATAGGTTTGTAATGCATTGAAATATGCAATATTCTAACGTTGGATCGTGATCAATCTGAAGCAACGCGGAAACACAGGTGAAAGTGGGGTGAAAGCAGTGCGCGCGCGCAACGTTTACCTAATCGCAATGGCGCTCGGGGCGGGCAGACTGCGGGTAGGTGGGGAAGAGGTAATTACGTCACCAAGTTACAAATGTGAAAGTCAATGTTACATTATACAGTGCTTTTGGCACACTGGGTGACTGTCGAGTATAAGAACACCGAACAGCACACGCCACTACCGTTACTGTACCGTTAACTGTATTAAGAAATTAGAACGCCGCTAGTTGCGAAGTATTGGGCCGTGAATTTTTATCCGAAGCGTAACAGACACTAATTGAAACCATTCATTCATAAATATTCAAAACGAGAGAGATTGGATGGCATAAAATCGCTAAATGGAGGTATAAAACGCGGATCAGATAGAAATATTTTCCGTCCAACGTTACAGTGAATATATCGCACAAATATCGCCATCAAACAGTGTTAACAAGAGAGGAATGGCGATAATTAACTCACAAGTTTCACTGCGAGGAATACACGATGAAAAGTGAGGTGATAAAAAAATTGCAATATGTGCACGCGCTCGCCAAAAGCAAGAGAGTTAATGCAAACAAACATACGCGAAGGCATCTCACTAAATAGAGCGTGCAGAGAAAGTGGACGCACTACAAGATAACGGTTCTCAGATAGCTGGTATCTATGTGGGTCGGTACTCGGTTTGCAGGCACTAACTAGCGCAAACTGCCCTTATCTACCCACTGCATTCAGTTTTGTTTGTTTACACAACACCAATTCTAGTGAGTCACCTCGCCAGAAGCGCCTAAATGCGTTCTAGTCGAGATATTCATGAAAACGTAATTAACTTAGATATACAATCGGCAATTTATCTATAAAATCCTTGACCTGATATTAAATCAAGTGCCTGATAGCGTGACCCACTTGCGATGCTGTAAGTCGACTCTCAAGACGTTCCACTTTGATACGAATTTGTTGGTAACATGTGGACCGTGTCGGAAATATTAGATTTATAGCAGGGCTTTTGATTTAAATCCCTCATTATGTATCCTTATTGTCGTTTCTGCGGTTTCCTGGCATGATCGGCGACACAGCGAAAACTAATTGCATTCTTTAGTAATTTTATCCCAATAACATAAGCGCTTCCCTTAATTCTATAATTATACTATAAAATACTTGTTTACTCGTGTCTCTCAATATAAATAAGTATGCTAAATACACGCAATACCACAGGAAAAGTTGAGCAATAGTAATGGCAAAAGTACTGAAAAACTTCCGTGAAAGACTAAACGAAAAAAATACGAGCAATTCAACAAACAGGTATTCAGCCCAGATTGATCTAGTGTGAATAACAAGGGTCTTCCTCATAATGCAGCCAGTGTCTGCGTGTAGGAAACGGCAGCCGCCCGCGAGTGCGCCTTGACCCACTTACTACTGTACCTCTCTACATGATCAACAGACATCTCGCAACCACGGCGATGCAATCGCAATCCGACGTGTACTGAGTTCACTAAGGAAATACTCCACGATAAGCATTAATGAACTGAGCCGATAAGCTGCCACGATAAGTCACGAATCTTGATAACATTGGTCCTTATAGCTGTGCATCTTTTTAATATCTAAATAGACCTATTTACTTTTTATATTCCTTCTTTAGTACTTGTAATATAAATTTCGTAGTCATGAATCACACACCTCCCCCTAGTCATGCAGCATTTTAAAAGAATAGATTGAAATCGGGAAAAGCGAAGGCAACCGATAACTATTTCAATCAACATGAGATAAAATGTCAACTATGTTCTAAATTTAGTGAACTTGCACCCGAGGTCGTGATGCGCGTCAGTCAATTCTCAAAGATGGCGCCCGTATATTGGCGATCTCGATATCTCATTAGGTTGCAGCCTTGCTCAACAATTCACAATGAGTAATTTATACACGTTGCAAATAGATTCAGAAGGCCAACAAAGCTAGCGAGCGTGAGAATTCGTAAAGTGTACAATTGCACCTGCTGGTGGACGTTTGCTGGCATTCCGCGGTTGCAATGTTCGCGAGACCCCAGAGGTTTCAGCGTTCGTGACTCGAGTGCGGGCTCAACACAAAGCGCCTTCGTAATTGGGTGACAAACGTGGCATGTTTATTATAATGTACTTCAATTGCTGTTGATTAGCGGACGTAGGAGTTTCCCGATCGTTTTATACTACTATACGAAGCCACTCTACAGTCTATAACGACCGTACAAGTTGGCTTGATCTCAATCTAAACACGAATACATCACAGTCCGTCGCTGACCCAATTTCAACTGTCTTTTGAGATAAAATTTCATTGAATGTTAACAGTTTTTATTTAAAGACGACTGTGTAAACGGCGCACGTCCTCTAAGCAGGTAATTATATAGCGCGACGCCCGGCGGAATAAAGAAAAATAAATTGTACTTACAATGGCCATTTAGCTGGTGAGAATCCAAACAGATAACAATCCAGTAATGGCACAAATCACTTGTTTGTAAAGCATAACAAGGGGATAGTTGCAGTACGAGCTCACACTTCACTTTATAGTAAATCAATTAACTCAATACGAATGTAGCGCTTCACAAACACAGCGTATAAATCACAAATACCACTAAGAGTTGCTTCAATAACAGTATAAATAAGATTACATAAAACCACACACACGGCACACCGTATCTGGGTTCACACCCAGTTCCAAGTAGGTACCTGTAACAAGACAAAGCGGTGGTAAGTTTTACGACTTTGGATGACAATCATAAAATGCGAATCGACCTTTACGAATGCTAAAATTGACGATAAGGCACGCGCTACTTACTTGAACTGTGCGAGTTTTAAAATGAGCACAAAATTAACTATGACGTAAAGAAATGTGTAGCAACGCTATCGCGAGTCGTGCAGTCGCTCCAACGACTAATCGCTGACTGGCTGGCGCACTGAGGAAGTCGGGGGGAGGGGAGTAGACGGAGGACAGAGGGAGGGAGAGCGTCTGGTCGACTGGTTGGTCGACCTATTGGCTCGACACACAGCCGCACACAGACATAGCGAGCAATGTCAGACAGAAGATTGTAGGCTGTTTTTGTACGACACGAATCGGCGGCACTCACGAGGTTTGATGGGATTAATAGAAGTTTTTACTGCGATTAATAGCAGTATGTAATTGTCGAAGTATGTGAAATGGGCAATGACTGATATCTATCTCGGAAACTGCGGCCGGTGTCAGCTAGTCATCCGAGAAGTGATACGCAACCTTCAGAAATTCTCATGGCCACGCGGCCGAGCGTAAAGGTCATCGGTAAGTTTGCTACAATATGCAGCACAATACTTCGCGAATCGCTATTTATTTGAACAAAACAACAATTCCATGTCACGGTTCGGGAAGAACTTGCTCAAATAGCAATACAAATGATTGTTGATAACTACTGCCATCCACAACTGTTAGTGATAACAAATGGAGGAAACAGGCGAGATAACACAGATAACAATTGATAATACAGCTAAAATAAAATAAAAACAGGCAAAGAGCTTTGAAAATTCAAATGTTTCGTTATATATTATCTATTTACAAAATACCTAGTTAGTCTAATTCCATATGTACGAAATCCACGCTGTCTACTTTATTGTTTTTGTTTGAATTTTTGGAATTTAAGTAACATTTTTAATGTTTTAATCTAATATCATATGAGAATATCAAGCAAGTCAAAGAATAATTATATTGTTAATAACAAGATTCAAATGTGTTACGAACAATTGATAGTTTCTTATAACTTAAAAAATAAAGCAGTCAAATGTAGCGCCGAACTAGTTGAGGACAAATAAACCGGTTCAGATAATTTGATATACTAATTACAAAGTTACTTATACCATGATATTCTGAAGCATCAAGGCCCGTCACTAATTTATCTGTGGTGTCGCTTACATAATATTGATATAAGTAGCTCACATTACAAGTTGAAGGCAATTTTTAGTGCAATGACTGGAGTCATTAGCGGGAAGCAAGGAAGGAAGGAAAGCAACGAAGTTTATAGAGGTAGTAAGATCGCGTTTAGTGTAGTCGGTGTGCGAGGCACGAGTATTCCCTAGTTTGCTGTGCGTCGTGCAGTATCGCCACGGACCGCTGCGCATCAAAGATAAATAAAAATAAATACGCGGATAATCTCCGTGGGGGTAACGCACTTGTTTGGTTCTTCGACTCTCTCGCTCGCACAACACCGTTCGAGTTCTTTTTCTCATACCTACGCCAAGTCATTGCCTTACCAGTTTTTTTTTTAATGGCGGCGATATTACTCGTGGCAAAACCGACGAGCCTTTCACTAACGCGATTGATGGAATTTGCAACATCATAACTTTTACAATTTCCACATCGTATCACCATTGAACTGTAGCTTTTTGCATGCATTCGATAAGTATTACGTGTTTGTGAAAAAAATCAGCGAGGATTTTTTATTTTCCCATGGCCGTAGAAGTTTAGAAATATTGCCAAAAAAGAAATAGATTGTCAAATACAAACTATAAAGAAATATTGCTAAACTAGCAGCGTAGTCATCGGATTGCGAAACTTGCAAGGTTAAAGTAAGGTTAAGCCTGACTTGTACGAACCTCGACGGCGTCGATGCATCGGATAACGTTGTTAATAACCGGTCAGCCGTCCGTCACTTATCTCCACATTTTCTTGCCTAATTATAGTATTAGCGGGAAGTAATTGAACCGCGTGAGCACGTTCCGCGGCCCGCCCGACACTGGGACCTGTTCTAGAGAAAGTGACTGTTTTGAGTACTTTCCAAGCGGCAGTAGTTTCGGCGCGCCTCAGCCTCCAGTTGTTCCGCGGTACCGTTACCCCCTTTTTGCGCAACCGGGTCGCGTGTTAAATTCATATCATCACACGTCGGTTAGTAACAAAATTTCACTTGTTTCGTTGTTCTTACGCAATTGTTGCGTTAATCGTACTTATTGAAGACATCAGCCGAACCACGCGATGTATCAATTACTATTAGTAAACGTTCATGTTTTGACATTCAAAATTAAGTAACAATTATCAAATAATTGGGGGCATTCGTTTTCTGCATCGTATAGCATGTTATGTAATGTGTGCGGTCTTTAGTTCCAATTCCACTTAATTCAAATATTTGTTGCTAAGAGAAATGTTATTTATTAAAAATAAAATAGACAAATGGTTTGTTCAATTTGTACAAATAAATTACATATTTTTATTAGCTCTATAATTAAATCACTTAGTAAATCTCTCACACAATAAAGTACAGTTAGTCTGAAAAGCTTAGAACGAATGTCGGTTCGCAATGTGATTGCAGTTTAAAATTAAAATAAAAGCTATTTCGTGTGGTCCGTTGGTGGTTCCATTGCCGTTACTTGAAACGGTCCATTCCTAACCGACCGCCGAGTTACCGCCTGTCCGCTACTTAGGTACTAAGACTAACCAGTGGCGTGCCTAGGGTCTCTAGCTTGGGCAAGCCCAAATTTTTATTACGGTTTTTATTGTGTATTTTTTGGTCCAGAAAGTCAGAGATCTAATAAATAATATACCTACCTACCACAAATTATTTACATACAAGATTTTGACATATTGATGTAAGTATACACATACATAAACTTACGCCTGTATTCCCCGAAGGGGTAGGCAGAGGTGCATTTCTGCACCGACATTTCGCCAGGTATGTATCAGTCCCACGTAATAGGGGGCGAGCCTATTGCCGTTTTTCGGGCACATTTCCAGACTCCGTGCTGTTACTGAGAACTTTCTAATGGAAAAACCCAATAACACTTGGCCCGACCCGGGAATCGAACCCAGGACCTCTAGATCGCACGGCACATACTAGTACCGCGAGACCACGAGATTTAGGTATATAATAGTACTTGCACAACAAAGAAATAATTTGTCGCTAGTAATAGGTACCAAAAACCATAAAATGTCGGCAAAAATTATTAGAAAAATAATATGTCCAAATTGTGCACAAACGTCATGTTTCTCTAAATTTGAATGCGAGATGTTAAAACATTAGACACGGAATAAATCATATCATATTGAATTTTATTAGACAAATAACTCGACTCGATTTGGCTTCAAACCACATAATTAAAAAGTAAAGAGTCAAATTTTAAAAATTTCCTATACTCGCGTAAGTAAATTTTCATGTCATGACCTTGAATGCAAGTTTTTTTTTGTTGAACAAAATGACAAATACCTAATATGGATTAGAAATAATACGATGATGATCAACGCGAGAGTTTTGAAATTTCGAAAACGAGAAATGAATACCTACTTCAACGCGTTGTTTACAATATTTGTAAAAAGAAATCAAAGTATGTGGTGTTGTAAATTTGCATGCATTCTACAAGAAGCAGATAAATTATTTAAATCATTACAACAAGAATTCCAAACATTTTAACCATTTATATAAAATATGCAACACAAACATAATATGACCTTTTCGTATTTGAACATTCAACTTTTCAATTAGTTGTGTACCTACTACTACTCGGATCTATTAAACTTCGCTCATAATTTTTAACAATTTTCGAAATACTCGAGTCTGGCAATTATTATGTAGGTTTTGGACAAGTTACGAGCCGTTTTTCACAGTACAATTTAATGAATTTACCTTATCTTCGAAGAGCAAAACACGCACACACTTTAAGTCGCCACAAGGATTAACAATAAACATCACTCATCTTTTATAATCACTGTAGTAATATTCTAAATACCACAACAAATTCTATTTAACTTGGTTCTTTCGCTCAGTGAGTCAGTATTAGTAAAAATTTAACTGACAACTAAACGTAAACAATTGACAACGTGTGACCTTGACAAACAAAATGTGCATCACCGCACTCCCGACTAGGCTTGTTGAAAAAATATCGATATTTTGAACGATATTTAATATTTCGATATAAAATTCTAAGTATTGAAAAGGTCTACAACTCTCAACGCGCGCGTATTCGTTTTTAAGTGATTTATGTCTATTTTATATTATTTTTTGTTTATGTATGTTTGTTAACAAATAAACTTTTTTTCTTTCTTTCTTACTCAAATCATACCCATATATCGATACTTTTTAAATTTTATTTATATAGGTACATATTTTTAAAATATATCGAAACGACATATGTATATCGATTTTTTTTGGATTTCCGACATCCCTACTCCCGCTTTCGCTCTGAACTACGTGCACGTAGTTCAGAGCGAAAGCGGGATTCTAATGCCCATACTAATTGCTATATAAACGGTATTTTGGTTATGCCTATGTTTTAAAATCCAATGGAAATTTCGACGTAGTGCGAAAGGGACGGAACTAGTAAAGTAAAGCCCGATTTAAAGCCCACGAGATAGAGGGAGATAGATATTATTATTATGTTCAACATTGATGTTTACTCTAAACTATTGACGTTCGTGCGCCCGCGTTTCGTTTGTTTGAAATTAAAGTATATGGGCCGGGATTTGGCGCGCAGCGGCGCGTCGGCATGGCGCGGCAAAAATACGTAAACTTATGTTTTTGGATGAAATATTTTGTTGTTTGTATTTAATGAGGAATGTCTAGTTTATGTTTCTTATTCGGAATATAAGGCAAGCTGGGCTTTTGGGCTTCTATGGAAGTACCGCCACTGAGACTAACCAGTGTAAATTTGGCGCAAACTTAATACATATTTATTACTTAACTATTTTTTATTATTTTGTAAATTACCAGTTTTTTTGCTTACAAATAAATGACTCAAATGATTTTACGCGGTGAATTTGAAACCAGCATTCCCCGGATATTATTACATTGCAGATGATGTAAAAAAATATTTTTTGCTTAAGTGTAATACTGTCGTTAAAAAATTGTCTAAAGTCAAAGTCAAATTATCTTTATACAAATAGACTTTTACAAGTTCTTTTGAATCGTCAATTTTACACTTCTTAATTTTTTTAAAACTATTGCCGCTTCGAAACGTGTTATAGCTGTGGAGAAGAAACGGCAAGAAACTCCCTCAGCAACACGACATGTCATTTTTTTTCTTTAAAAAATAGCAATATATATAAATAAATAATAAATAAATACACCCAACAGTCACACACATAGTTCTGATATCATAGATAGGATACAAGTCCTGTGTCGTGGGTATCAAAGACTACGAGAGACTATATGTCTTTTTTTTTCATTACATTATTTAAATTTTACATTATAAATGTCATAACGATACAAACTGTAGCAACAAAACAAAACTCCGATCAATTTACTTACTTGGGAGGGCTTATTATTTTCAATAAAATCTGAAACTTAATAGTATGCTTTTTTGTAAAGCTTGTCTTTAATTGATTTCTTAAACTTTGTCAAGGCAAGCTCCCTAATAGCCTTCGGAATTTTGTTATAGAAGCGTATACATTGCCCCATAAAAGAGTTATTAACTTTCCGGAGACGAGTTACGTGTTGAACGAGATTGAGAGAGATTGATTTGTTCCTAGTATTTTTATTGTGTACATTAAAAATTTTATTAAATTTATCAAGATTCTTTTGGACGTACATTAAGTTTTCGTCTGCAATTTTTATCGTGATATTTATAAGAAATTTAAGCGAAAGGTTAATTTATTATTACGCCACTGATGTCACAGGGTTATTTGTAATGAGAAAGTGAAATAGGTAAGTATTTACGACAATTTTTCTCATTTCATTTTGCTACATAAATGTTGTTTTATGGAACCGATTGTTTATAATACCTTGTATTTTCTATTTGTTTATACATTGCTTAGGGTTTTATTATTATTTTTTTAGAAAAAAATAATCCATTATCACCAACAACACACTGAAAGCATTTGATGCGATACTCAGTAAAACTACAATTTTATGTAAAATACTTGGACATGCATGCACCTCAGTCGAATCAGCCATTCGTAGTATAAAAACCACATACTACATACTAACAATATTTTGACTGCGTGGACCTAAATGTGAACACTGAACACGTTATTCTTTTCCGATAAACAAATTATTTCGTCTCATTAATGTATATTACTTACTTATAAAGATTTAAATCAATACGATATAGAGCTCTGAATGTAAAATTATATAAAAATTGTATCATTTATTTTCGGCAATGATATAATTCATAGAATTTTGAAAACCTTAGTAGCATAATTATTTACCCATTGTCCCATTGATTTGAATTCGAACTTTGATTACCGTCTTACTATCATGCATTATAAATGATACGAATTCTTTAAAACACTTCCTTACAGCGACATAAGATAAAAAATATATTTCCATGCTAAAAAGATAAGCTCGATATTATCTTATATTTTGTAAGATAAATATACAAAAATTACACATTAATGGTTAATTGGTTATATGTTTATTGACGTATACACTTGTTGGTACGTATGACGTTATCGAAGAATCCTTATCTGCAAGTAATTAACGTTCAATGACACTTCCTTATCTGACAAATTACTGTATTCATTTGCTATTTCATTTATCTAAACGCTTAAGGTGATAACATTCAACACGCTTGCACGTCTAGGTACCTGTAACAAAGTTGGCATAATGAGAATGATGCCTTTGCCTTATTGGATTTTAATTTTCACATTACATTATTATTAAAGAATAACGCAGGTACTATTTTCAAAAAGACATATTTTAATAATGTCTTCAATAATACTACATATTATTTCTACTCCTTTAAGTGATGTTAACATAGCGAGGCGTAGGCATTAACAAGCTGAAGTGACAGGGAGGCATATGTACCACCGAACGATAAACCGTTGGGGTAGCCATATCCTTGAGTGGAGAACGGAGGGTAAGATGCAATGAAATAAGAAGGAGTGTGGCTGGATGAAATGTATGAGAGAAGCCGATGATCATTTTTAGTAGTGTGTAAAACGAGAAATCTTTGTTTATCTGTGGATCCCTCCATGATCAATGTTTATTTGTTAGGCATATATTATGCTAGATCCAATTATAGGATATCGTATATATATCTATTTAAAAAAAAGAACAATATTGTTTCGCAGATGGACGTTGGTCACAACGATAGTAGACTTACATCTAAAATATTCGTTCAAATAAGGAAATACCACCGATTATGAAGTTATTTTTCGACAAAAAGGTCAAATAGTCTATAGATAAGAATTGGAACTATTAAAAGACAACCAACTTTACCCTATTGGTCATTTCTATTCACGTCTATATTCGATTAAATTTAGCTCTTAAATTATGTATTTTCCAATTGGTTATTCATTTCTGACCAAGGCTCCTAGTCGTGAAAGTAAATAATTTAGTGCTTTACTCATTTTAATTTAAGCTGACAATGGCATTATAGATTCAATAAATTTATTGTATTAGAAACGCTGCCAATTATTTAAATTTGTTTTATGTGTGCTATTAGTCATAGTAATTAAAACTTCCGGGTACGTAGCTTTATTGAGATTTAAAATTTATATATATTAATAAAAAAAACTTAGTTGTGAATCGAGGGCAAACAATTAATAGTTGTGATTTGTATATCTCACCGTCAAACGGAGATAATCGCAGCCTAAGGACTTTAATCGTTCTTAATGCTGTTCAAACAGTCTTAAAAGATTAAATAGGTGAGTAGAGCAGTGTGCAAGTGTAGCAGTGTAAGCGAATTGAACGGTGCGGGGCAAGCTGACCTTGCCTCACTCACGGACACCACAATTGGGTCAGTGGGTCGGCAAAATTTGCGTTTTTTCACACACCGCATTCTTGAGACGCTCTTTTTGTCAGTCAGGTGATACTTTAAAAATAAGTTTAAGAACTGTTTACCAAATAAAACGACATTTTGTTTATTAAAATATGGGTTCATTGAAAAAAACTGAACCGAGGAAAATGTTGACGAAGACTAAACACGTACGGTTCTTTTGATAACTAATTTTTACCTATGTGAATTTGAACCACATCGTGAGTTCTAAATTATTATGTAATTTATGATTTGTGGCATATTTTCTATGGTTTCTTTGCAGAAATCTTTAAGTTTTCGTATATACAAAGCCTAACGATCGACATTTACTAAGTTGAAAATACACAATCCTACGCGATCACATTGGTTGGGCCCGCGTGGGTCGCGATAGGTGTACGTGGCTATACAAAATACTACGATTCCATTCTACACGTGTCGGGTGTCGTCACGTGGGGTCTGCATCGAATTGTTTTTTTCCTTTGTTACATATCAGTGCATTTGACATTTTATTTCCTTCGGGAATAAACAATATCGTTTAATAAATCTATGTAGCAATCAGCTTCCAACTTATGTTCATATTTTTATAGCAAAAATATTTTTGTAATAAAAATATGCCAAAATTAAACATACGCTGTAGATTAATACGATTGAATAATACCAATGTAGGAGGGAATAAATAAAACTGATCCACACAGTTCATTCCCATTTGTTATACGGCGTTTAAGAAATTTGGTTGTTGTAATGCATAAAATAAAATGCGTATGAATGTGTCTGCACTTAATTTTAATGTCATAATGATGCTTCCCCAGCCGACCCGGCTCATTCGACCGGAAAGTTAACCTTAAAGTACCGCATTATATAATACATATAAGCATGTTACTGTTATTAGCCTGTGTGTCAATCACGAAACGACCTCTCATAGTGGCTTACATTTAAATGGTTTGTATAATGGTTTGTATAACAAACATCTTCACAAAATTTAACATTGCCACTGTTCCTGAGTACCAGTAAATTAGGTTTGTTAATACGAGTACATAGGTGTTAAACAGTACAACTCTGCAACATGACGATAATATAAAATATATTTATAAAATAAAATAAGAATGTATAATAAATTGGCTTGCTGGAGTGGGTATTAGAAGCTATTAATGGCGACCTGATAACGATCCTATCGTATTTTCTGCTGTAAGTACGCGTAGGCAGCAAGCACCGGTGCAGACTTATTACTTATTTTATTTTTCTCTACAGCTTAGTTAATTTTAATTTTTATAAGTTGCATTTTTTATAAAGTAAATATTATACATTAATAGGTTCTAAAGGTAAAATTTATCTCAAAAACTACCCTGATTTGATTAACAAAACTGTATTAAAAATCTCACGATTTGGTTTTCCTAAAAATAAAACCTAACTTTAATATTAAAATTGGAGAGAAATGAAAAGCCATTTACCAAGTTACAATATATCTTTTTTTTGTATCACAAACGAGATTATAAAATATTTATGTGTCGCATTTCCTACAAATCCATTCAACCGTTTCTTGTTGCAGAACAAACTTTCAAAATATCACTCATGATGAACAAATTCTTTTATAAATAGTGTAAATGTATATGTGTTTTAATTTCACTGGTACTACGACATTTAGTATAAGGCTAGTTTTCGGCAAGCGAAGCTAATATAAATTCAAAAAACATTCTCAACTGACGGGACATACATAACAAGTGATTCTACAACGGAACTTTGTTCGAATTCCTCTTGATATTTCGGTAACTTAGGCTTATTTTATACATACGTTGCTAAAGTCACCTGAACTCTCTCTACAATTAGTCAAATAAATTAATTCATGGTCAGGTATAAATTTAACAAATAATAACAAGTAAATATATATGAACGTTTTATGCTTGTTACTGATAATATTAAAAAAACAAAAATACAGACTTATATTAAAAGCAAAGAACTAGAGATTAATAAAATCTATACAAATAGACAAGATTCTCGAATGCGAGTCAACGGATCGCACGGTTCCGACTCCCGACCTATCCATAACGCCTCGGTCGTCTGCTAACCGCGATCGCAGGTAGTTGACCTTCGGTAAACTAGGGTAGGGGCGTTTTTTTCTGCTGCCAAAAAAACGAGCTTCATGCCCTTTACGATTTGATATGGAACAAAAAATCTCAGCTGATCAAGAATAGAACCGGAGTGCAGGTGCCACGGGGTGGGAGGTTTTGTTCGTAATTTCTGTCATTGTATTAATTTTTGTATCCACGCAACCTTTCATAGGTTGTATGATGTATCACAATGCCTTTATAGGTACGTTATTATATCCGAATATCAAGTATTAGCTTCAAACTTATTGCGGGTAGGGGGGCTACACAGTACGCACCTCATAAATTGCTAAGAACTTTTAGGTGTGCAGGTTTCCTCACGATGTTTTCCTTCACCGTTAAAGTAAGTGATAATTCAAATACAACAGATAACTTCGAAAAATCAGAGGCGTGAATCTGGTGTTTGAACCCGCGACCGCCGAGATTCTCGACTGCGCGCCTCAATCGAGACCATCACTACTTTTGTGTGTGTGTGTGTGTGTGTATATATATGTGTTTACTCATTGCATTGACAATTTATTGTTTATTATGAATTGTCGCAACAAACATACAGAGCTTATTTTATTACTAAAAATAAACGTTTTAACTTGTAAGAATCGTAAACAATAACAGTAAATATTTACAATAATATTTCCAATAACCTTGTCGATAAATACCAATATTAATCTTAAACAATACTCTTTGGTAATGTTGTATGAAAGACATCGTCAATAAAATAATGCCGTTTCAATTTTCATTTCACATATAAAATATGTTTAAAATAATTTATTAGATACTAAATGCCATATAAGAACATTACTAATAAGTTGGGATTTTTATTTAGTTATTGACAACAAGTTCCGATATGAATCTATAGGTTGTTTATTTAAAGATCTCATCGACTATTTAAGCTAACGTCATTCTATGCATAGATATAGCAGGCACTATTGTTTTAACCTATTAATCAATTTTTTAAATCACTTATTAGGTAATTCAACTTCATGGTTGATCTGTAGATTATTTTTAAAGGATTAATCCTCACACCAAATCTAATAAACATACCCAATGTACTTATTACCTATAAGTTGAAACAACGTATTCTCCCTTTCTGAAGTTACTCAGATTTGTATTTAATTAGTCCTCGTTTTATATTCTTGTAAACATTTGAATGCTGAAGAGATTTAACAAAATTACAAGGCCTACTGAACAAGGCAATTTATTCCCTTGAAATATTCCAAAGATTTCAATTATTGTATTAGCGTGAGCCTTCGCCGACGTCGTATTAGCTTAGCAATAATGTAGAGATTACCAAAATTAATTTCTTCAATTTACGAAAACCTATTACTGATATAATATTTACCGTGACCTTTGATATCTGTTGTAAGTTTAGCCCATAGATTAATAAAGATGAGTTGAGTGCCTACGCATAGACAATGTAAGTCTAGACTGCATACTCAACAAGCGCGCGTTGGTGTGGATTGTCTGTGATGTTGCGCCGTCTAGTTTTTGAAAGAATTGTCTATTCTTTTTACGGTGAAACTATGTTATTATGTATTTGTATGTTTGGGTAAATATGGTACTGTCGAGACGCGTAAAGATGGTTGAACTATGGCGCTTTGTTCTATTCCGGTTCTTTATACACCAAAAGAAACTGCAATAACCAGGATGGAAATGCATGTAATAAGAAGGCGCCGAACTAACTAACTAACTGACTGACGCACTAGGCCAGCGTGGTGGACCCAGACCTAGACCCTCTCAGTTGTAGTGGAGGCCCGTGTCCAGCAGTGGGGTGATTAAATATATGTATTTTATTAGGATTTGAAGACACCACCGATTCGCGTCAATGTTTACAATTAAATGTGAAGTAATATTGCGTCATATTACATTGTCGATAGTCGCTATTTATAAGTATTAACGTGCGAGATTAAACCTAGACAATGAGTCCCCCTGAGTCATTGTTGGCAATACCATCTATGCTACACAACGACTACCTTCTTTGACTAAGTAACAAGACCACACAGATCTTAAGAAATCAATGTGTATGATTCTATTTAAAAAATCTAGTAATATATCTAAAACTCCCATATACATACTGCTGAAAATGAGCTTTCTTCACAATTGAAAAGGGTTCAGCGTTAATCTATTACACTTTTCTAATACGTTTAAGGCGACTAGCTGGGAGACATCTTATAGAATGGCCATAGATTGCAAATGTGCTCCAGACAGTATTAACCTCTGGACACCTCGTGGTAAAAAAGTCTTAAATCTAGTCGATAAAATTTACTGCGTGTTGGTAACTACTTTTTTATAGTCTATAGCCTATATTGTAGCTTATGTTGGAATCATAAAAGTAAACAACACCCACAATTTATTCCATTCACGTATAAAAGCGACGGATAGCGTTTGGTGGATGGCGTGCAATTTGATCGCTCTATATTAATGGAGAGCTGTGGGTCGGTGATACAATATGTCTCAAGAGATTCTGTAGCATGTATTGTTACCCGTATGTAAAATTTAAAGCAAACAGGGGAATCTTTAATTATCAAAACTAGGGATCATTTATACAGTTATAGAGCATAGCAAAATATATCTACATACTGTTCATGTGTCATGTATTTAAAAAAATTTAAATAAATGTAATAGGTATGAAACTAATATGTTATGAAACTAATTAATATGAAACTAGTATTTCTATACATATGTATATTTGTCGATAGAAACAAACTTATTCAGTTCGCTATCGCTGCGCCCTACACTATGCGCATCGCTTTATACTGAACCAAAGCATTATCCCTATTCTGGTAATCGTTTACAATGCTATTCATTTTATTTTTTGTGAGTCTGTCCTAACAAATGGCTACAGATGTTGCGCAAGTCGAAGGCCGACGACAATGTCGCGGTACATTTAAGACGAAACCGTAGATACATTGTTCGCATAAATTATTTGATTTTTAACAATTGAAATTCAATAATTTGTTCCATTTTAACCGTCTGCACATACGTTTAACTTTACGGTTTTATGTTAGCTATTCTAATGTTTTACATCCGCATTCCGTGCTCAATGAACGCTTCTGTTTGCTAACTTTGTATTAATAAGTGTTGATATTTATAGTAATAACACAAGAAAAACGTTCTACAGATAACCAACCTTATAAAATTTATAAAAAAAAACTATTTAAAAGGTTAAAGACAGGTTAAAGACGGATGACAAACAAACTACTTAGACACAAGACGACGGGGGAAACGAATAGCGCGCGTCAATACTAACGCGTTGAAGCGATTCGAAAATTGTGTTGATCGGGCGCGGGCAGGCGGGCGTGCAGGGTGCGCGGGGTGCGCTAACAAATAATAATAACTCGTAGCGATTACAAGCGAGTCATCGACCTTCGAAAAATCTGACCTGCGCCGCTCGCTCCCGCGCCCGCGCCCGCACTCGCGCCGCAAGGTTGCGAGCACGCCGCACGCCGCCCGGCCCCGCCACGACACCACACTCCACTATTCGCTCTTTACCCGATACAAATACTTCAGACACGCATCCTACCCGATTACATTTCTTTGTAATGTTAATCGTACAATGACTCACAATGTATTTGATATGCTAAACTCCACCGCTCCACACGATTACGCACAGTTATCACCTCCAACTGATTATAAAGGTAACCGTCCCGTTTTATCTTATAAAATATCGTTTTGTACTCTTGATTTATCGAACGTATCTTCTGTCATTGCGTGACCTCTCTTGGCGGAATTGGCGAACTCAAGGTGTTCAACTCGACAAAAGTGCAAAAACTCGTCTTTCTTGCGAACGATCTCGATAATATATTAATCCGCTCGGGTCAGAAAATATCAACAAACTATCAAGGTGATCGTAGTCTACTAAAAAAGCTTTAGCCATAACCTGAGAAAATATTAGTGTAGTGAAATGGACGATTCATTAACGAGTCGATTTATTTATCGACGTCGAGAGGGAGCTACTGAGTGGAAGATGTTGTAAACAACATGCGAGTTTACCAAACAGGTGTGTCATCGGATGGCGCACACGTGGCCCGACGAGTGTAGCGTACGAGTGCGCTGAGCCAGGTCACCGTATCCAAATACTCAATTTTCCTGTGTAAATACGTGAACGGGGGCTCCGCGGTCCGCAACAACCGCGACAAGATGTAATCAGCGGTTTGAAGCCGCCGTCCCGCGTCCGCACTCCCAACTCCGCGGTCTAATAGAGGTGCTATTATAACTCCCGTCACAATGACAACTTGTACTTGTATGTCGCAATCGGCAGAATACACACAGTCACGATGACAAATAATTACCGAGCAAATACGTTGATTTTTTGCAATGATCGTATCGTACAGTTGGGAGTAAATGAGGTTGATGGAGGTGAACACCCCGCCAAGGAAAACCGTTGACCCTATCCGCCAGATCCGCGTACATAATGTGCTATGCGTACGAAAATCTCAATATTTTACGCCGCACATTTATGCGTATGAATATGGAGTGGAAATAGAGTACGAAAACCGTATACATAATATTTGTACATATATCTCAGTTTTGTCTCCGTTAGTAATCATTGTATTCATGTCACATTATTAGTATTAGGTGTGTTTTGTTATGTTTTCAGAAAACGAAACACAATATCATTTATATTTACGAAAAAACACGCCATTGTACTTCTAACTAAACGTTCAAGAAATCCCAAAAAGAAGTATATTCACTAAACAATCATAAAAAATATTGAGGAAGTTGTGTTTGTGTTGTTGAGCCGTTTATGTAAAAAAATTGTATTAAAATCAGTAGCATTACCATCTTACTTAAATTCAGAATTTAAATTACTGTTTTTATCGTAAATATTATTAAAAAACATAATAATAATGTAATAATTTAGTACATAGGTCTTTATATTTGGAACCTGAAATGTTTTATTGGACGAAAATCGGTAACACCGTATCGGCATATCTACAATAAATTTATGCGATAATATTCCTTTGCTTTATAAATATCTATGTATTATGAAAATCATAATAAAGAACTGCCTTTTAACCTAATTTCGGACAGACACAGTCGAATTAAGTGAGTATGCCATTGCCATATACATATTTTCTTACTTTACGAACAATTTGAGCACAAAGGAAGTGCACACCGTGTAATACGTATAAAAAAATGTTGGTAAATAGGTGTCATCACGTGGTGCAGCGATTGGAAATGCCCAGGAGACCGTTAACTGCCGCTAGCAATGATTGTACGTTTCTTGGCACGTATATCCTTCCGGGTTCAGTTACTGCGTTAACTCGATGAACATCATCAAAGAATTAAATAAATAAATACACCCAACAGCAACATACATAGTTCTGACCCCACACTAGGATACAAGTTCTGTATCGTAGGATTCAGAAACTACGAGCCTTTTCGGTCTCACAAACACCCAGACCCGAAACAAATATTTGTGGATCACGCAAACATTTGTCTCGATGATAGGATCGAAACCTCGGCAATGGTATGAAATGGAAAATATGTTTTAAAATAATTAGCAGATTTATTGTTTACTTATTCATGATTTCTTATCATTGAGTAGTTTTCAATAAATTTCAATAGGTAGAGCCAACCTACAGATAAAAAGCTCCTATCCACCGAGGAGTGACGTATAAACTGAGTTCATATCGAGGGTACAGAAGCTAATGTCTGCGAAAAAAATCGTGTTTAGAGGAATATGCTAAGCAATGTATTAGAAAACTCGCGGTTGGCTTGGAGAGCGATATTTGTCAGTATATTAATCCATAAGTAATGAACCAGTAACACTAAAAATTACGAATCTTATATCTTTAAATGAGCAATTCTTGTATATATATATATATATATATAATTGGAATCTCGGAATCGGCTCCAACGATTTTCATAAAATTTAGTACATAGGGGGTTTCGGGGGCGATAAATCGATCTAGCTAGGAATCATTTTTAGAAAATGCCATTTGAAAGAAAAATAACAAAAAGGAGGCGTTTGAGTATGACATCTATTGGCGATAATAATACTATTTTTTGTGAGCAACTAATTGCTTTAACGACACAACAGCAGATGGCGTTGTTAAGTAACATTATTCATATTTCATCATTTTATTAGTAATTCGTACTTAAATATAATTTCCAAAAAACACAATTAAAAAAAAAAATTCCGAGCAAAGCTCGGTCATCCAGGTACTGATACAATAATGTAAAAAAGAACTGTTAACAAGATTATATTAAACGAAGTCACGGTCTATAAAACATGATTAACGATATAGGTAATCAGATTATGTACCTTTAAAATTATAAAATGCTATTAGTATTTTCAAATCCAAGTAGTTAGTTAAGGTTATAATCAGTATACTCGGCCAAGCTAGCTCGGAACTATTACAAACACGATCGACCCACCTAGGACCTTGAACTTCACTTAACAATATCTCGGAAATTATACTAATCAACTTAACTTGTTTACCTGCCTTAGTCATTAAACACTTGCAAAATTTATTCAAAGATCAGCCCAATTATATTCCTATGAGGTTTGACTTTTTTCTTTTATTAAGAGCTGCTACGCCTAAATCACCACATTGATTGGCAATTGGTAGACATTTTAAGATGTTTCCTTTCCAGATTCAATGCCTCGTGGTCTCGCGGCGTGCTGTGCGATCTAAAAGTCCTGGGTTCGATTACTGGGTCGGGCCAAGTGTTATTGGGTTTTTCCACTAGGAAATTCACAGCAGCACAGAGTCTTGAAATGTGCCCGAAAAACGGAAATAGGCTCGCGAGCTATTACGTGGGACTCATACAAACCTGGCGATGCATGTACGAGTATGTATGTTTCCAGATTTAAAACACTTAAAACATCTAGTGGCACTTTAATAAGACTCCGCGGCACGGAGGCGCTATGTGGGTGGGACATGAAATCATTACTGTGCAAAGATGATCAGATCTGTATGAATAATCTCAGATTAAACGCACAATGGAATGATAGATGGTACATGCCGCGTGAGAGACATCAAGCATCATTTAAAATGTATTTTTCTATGAATGTTTTCTGAATGAATATATCTTAGTAGGAAGCGCGCTTAGTATTTAATAATACCGACGGTCGTGGGTGACAGTAACCAATTAATATTATGCCAGACATGTTAGACATGTCGTGAAAATCCTATATAATTGGGATTGCGGGACGTCGATAAAGTTTATTTATATTTGGAAAACGTAGGAAGACGAATGTTTCAAGGGGTTTTTCAGACAGACTTTCGGGCACATTTCCCGTGTTCAAATCTTCGTATGACGGATGCGATAATAATTTTGATGACAACCCGACCTACTTTACTTGTATCAGCGCATTAATGAGAATCGATCAACGATAAAAACTAATAATTCTGTTTTGACTCCATTTCAAATCGACTGACTAAAGTAATCATTAAAGGATTAAGGGAGATTTTTGCAAAATAATCTCTGGCAAGGTTTATACGATTAGTTATAAAATTAATTGATCGTAAGAAAATGTAAATATAGCTATTGAAGAAATGCTACTGTTACGAAAACTACCAATTAATTTTAAATATACAGACATCAAATACAATGTCACACGCATCTATAACAGTTGCCTCGGTTACGCCATGGTAATTGAAATATTTGACCCAATAAAACCCAACGCTTAAATCACCAATTGGAATGAATATTGAGCGGCTAATGTCTCAGTCGGGAGTATAAATATTATGTTGTTATGCATTCATATTGAAGTGGAGTGAAAACGTTTGAATTTAAATGGGCTTTCACGTCGGAGGATAAAAAATGTGAGCGCTCTCGTACTTTAAATTTAAAACTCATGATTTATTTAGCACTTAAAATGAATATTTTAAAAAATATATATAAAACCTTCAATTTCACATTCACAAAGTAAAGGAAAGCAATTGTGTTCCTTTTATAAATATCTGTCCTTGCCAAAATTAAAATAGTTTCGGTGCTTAGTATTCAACTACTTCACTAAACGATAGTCTAACCTCGGGCCTGAATAGATAATTTGAAAATTCCTAAACTTAACTAGTCACTAGCCTATAAAATTTGTCCGCTTACAAATCTCGCATAAGCTACAGTAGACATGAACGGAAATATTTTCTCGCAAATTTAGGAAATACTGTGCTTAGCCGGGATACATTAAGTTATGTACAGATTCCATTTAAGAATGTTATACAGGTAATAATGAAACCTATGATTTTTTCAATTTCTATTTGAATATTGTATTAGAAATGAAACAAATTCCAAGCACAAAGAAATAAAGCACGATATCTAAAGCAGTTATTAAATTAAATTCTAATCCATTTTTTTTTGTTTTGTGTTATGTTAAAAATATTGCAAACAAAATGGCAATACTTAATACAAATAAGAAGTTTATATTTTTAAATATTGTTCCTTAGTGATTTTATTGTTTTGATATTTTCGTTCACTTAGATTTTACTCGCAACCATTTATGCATATTTAGGAAGCACTCGTTACATTCAATGAGCTGAAAAAAAGTGTCACTTGGAGCAGTTTACATAACACTTCTCGTTACGTTCAAGGTTATAATCAAAATAAAACACAAGTCGTAATGACTAATTGTGAAGTTCCGTTAGTCACATTTCACTGTACCACGAAGCCGTGGGAGGAATGTGGAGAAAACGACTTGGCAAAAAACAATCCCACACGTATACGGTGTAGTGTGTTGGGTACAGTTAATGTTACAACTATACTCTTATCCCTAAGTCATATATAATGTTCTTCCAAGTCTCCCTTAACAATGACCCCGTTGTTTAACTCATGCTGATAAAAAAGCGACCATAAGTCAGTCATTGGTACACCAGGAAACATCGTAATGTTGTGGTCTAGGATATATAATATTTCTATCATTTATCAAGTAAATTGACCAGTTAAGGTAAATTTTTAACCATGTGTGAATAGCGACAGGGAAAAACGCCACATAATTCACAAATCACACATATCTTAAGCTCTATATATTCACAGAATAGATAAACCTGTTGTATGTTACACATGGGTTTTTATTTTAAACGACGACCTTAATATTCCAACATTATTCCACACCGCTCGCGTCGCGACTTTTAAACTTTCCAACCTAATAACATAGTTCACAAAATTGGCAACTCCGAACACCATGTGGACGCTAAGAATATGTATGTGAATACGCAATATACATATGTGCGGAACACGACTACTGCAAAACAATGAGAATAATACACGGCTTTTAGTTGCATGCACTGTCATTTCGCGCCGGCCCATCCGGAACACTGCGCTGTTTGTGTCTCCAATCCTTTCTTAGACTACAATCATCGGAAACCTATACTTTTTAGATATCAAACGTTTAAAAAGTAATATGGTAATTTGTAATCTGACTTCATTCCCATGTACAGTATATTTCTATTATGTTCTTGCATACATAATAGAGGATGTCAATGTAGACACGAAAATTACCTTTATAGTTGTAATGCATAGCGCGTGCGGAATATTAAACTGTTTTAAGGAACCAAGGCATAACAATGAGCATTACAAACTTTAAATTGTTAAATAGAAACAATGCAGACCTCATCAGCGCACAACAAAATAACTATCTCCTACGCGTATTTAAATATCACAAACGAGAATCGTAAAAATATTTCGCTCAAACTGACCGGAAAGCGAGAAGTGCGTGAGGACAAAAAACATGAAGTAACTTTCGACTATTTTCGGCATTGGATGTTACGAAACGGTTTGCGAAAGCGATTGTTGCGCCACACCGGTCGAGCCGTGTTGATTTTTGACAGTACTTCGCTGCTCGAATTATCTACAGTCGATGGATGACCGTCCGTCTTCGGCAATCGTTGAATAATTAACACTGTTGAAAGTCAAAGGTTAAAAACAAACACATATTAGCTGAATAATGTAGTGAGCACTCCACGTATATGGATCGTGAGTCTCTATGTGGGGCCTGCATTCACGGCCACTAATATTAAACAGTCGCAAAGTGTAAGCTAACTGGAACGTGGGACAGGTAAGCAAGTAACTACTCCGCATAAACCAGATAGAGATGACGGTAAGCTACAGGCTGCGGGGAACTGGTTCAGGCGGGCGTGGGGCGGAGGCCGGGGGCTGCGGGCCCCAGACGAGGGACGTCATTGACCTGCGCCCCTGCCCCCGCCTACCCTGGCGCGACAACCGCGCAAACCGTAACTTCATTGTATTGTACGGCAAATCAAATTTGGAGTAGCGGGGGCTTTTCAACACGCCGGAGCAACGATCTTGTAGAATCGTTTCGCATTTAAAGATTATTTGCAAAATTAAATATTCAATTGCAGATTTGATTTGACTGTCATGACGAAGGAGAATCTTCGTTGAAACGAAACGAAAAAAGTTCCGTACCGGTTCTGTAATGTCATCGTTAATTCACCAATCGTAACATCTATTACAGCACAAATTATAAGTCGTAGATATATGTATACACATCAATCTGTCTTTAATTTATAAACATAACGGATAGTAATTAATTCTCCAGTCCTATTAAGATTTTAAATGCGAACGGCTTATATATAAATCCACAGAGACAAAGACGTAGTAGAAGCTAATTATAAATAAACACTGCTCACGCAATACGCAACAATTTATAAATAATCGTAATATAAATAAAAAATGCAGCTCGCTTATCTACTTGTGGTGCGATAATGATTGTTTACAATACTGATATCGTTGTCTCCAAGGCGAAACCTGACCATCGCACTTTATTTCGAATGCATCTTGTGTACCGTTAAATATTTGAAAAAAAGTTTTTTTATACAATATTACGTATGTGGTTGAACACTTTAAATATAAATATTTATAGTATCAGTCCACGTAAAATGTGATAACGTTTATCCTCTACGACTGATGTGAGGTTCTTTCCACAATTTACTATTAATACCTAGACTAATAGTTTTTTTTTTAGCTTTCACAATAAAAGCATGCTGGTTCAATCCTGCAGGTATCAATATTTGTGTGACCTACACATATTTGCAGGAATATTTGTGTTGTCTTCAAATATTAATTTGTAGTGGTTTCCGTGTCCATTATACATAACTGAGTATCTATATATTGGCTTTTGAAAAAACAATTTAAAATCTATATTTTCATAAATACATATATTGTTAATTTTTGATTGGAAATTTACAGAGCATCAAACCTTAGTTTGTAAACTAAGTTTATACAATATACATGTCACGTAGTTCCCCTAAACATGAGGGGACATCTAAAATTCGCGATGTGTTTCATGCATAATTTGTCCGCTCAGGGCTATTGCATCCGGAATTTTCTTACTCTGTTTACTTCAATTTGTTTTAATACGTACGTTTATTAGTTTTTATATTAAAACAATATTTTGTAATTTTCAATTTATATTTTGTAGTTCGATTTAATCCATTTTGATATTTAAAAGGCTCTCTATAAAATAAAGTACGCGGGTCTATGATTATGGATAGCAGTTAGATCAAAAAAAGCGCAATTTTTTTTCACAATCATCATCAGCCCATACACGTCCCACTGCTGGGCACGAGCCTCCTCTACAACTGAGAGGGTTTAGGCCTTAGTCCACCACGCTGGCCTAATGCGGGTTGGCGGAATTTTTCACAATAATTGGTGTTAATTATTTATGGGTTTAAGACTTATATTTCTCAACTATAAAGAAGGTATAAATCGAATTCAGGACCTCTACCTAGTATGCCGACGCACACACATACTCTGGTACAAACGATCCACTATTATACATCTTTACCGAAATAGCAAATTTAATGCATTAATACTACATACGTTCATCTTAAGACTTATTTTTTTATTCGGTCGTACGATCACTCAGTGAAAGATCTGTGAGTATAATTTTAGTTAACTCAACAGGCTTTATGCACAATCAATACTACCCAAAGAGTATTTGTTTTCCTCTTTTGTACTCGTAAGGACGATACGTAAAATTGAACGGAATACGTTTTTTTTATTACTGTACAAATCGGACGTCACAACGGCCATTATCACCAAATAAGATAAAAACGCGACTAAAACATCCACAAAACAACTAACCTTAAACAAAAAGTATTCGAAGGTCTCGGACTTGGGGCAAATATTCCGGCTAATGGGCGTAACCAGGAGCCAGTTGGGGGTCAAAATGTGACATACTACTGTAGGATATTGAAAGACATTTTTACAACCCAACTGGATTTTTTCTGCAAATTCATTTACATGTTTCTCAGTTTTGTGCTCATAAACCAAACATTAGAATAGATTATTCAAATGATAATTTCTTCCGGGTTGTTTTTGACATAATTTATGCATTATGAAAATACCGATATGGCCTTCCAACAATCGATAAAATATTTTTTAGTCGGTGTAAAATCATAACCTTTTGAGAATGTTTGAAAACTAATTACTTATTTGTTCTTTGTAATAGCGGAGAATTAGGAAAATCTGTCATGTCACGGTCTTAGTCTTAAATTTTCAATTAATCTTAATCAGGCTTCGGTTATTATTTTTTTAGCTAATCTGCCTTAACTTTACTATTTTGGGGAGGCGAGTGCCCCACTTTGACCCGTGAATACGGTCAAGTTTCGGTCTGGCAAGTTCACCTATTGGGTCAAGTTTATTTAAGATACGAATGCCACCGAAGGGCGTTTTTAACATTCTTTAATAAATGCCCTTTCACCGACCCTTTTTGCGCTTTGTAAAGTTGTGCTGTAAATTCCAAGGCAACAATAATTAATTCACCATTGTTAAAATGATTTTCAACGATGGCTTCGTTTTTTAACATACAATTAAGAAAGTTACTTTTGTTATTTCATTAAAATGTTTTTGTTCTTTCTTATTACAAACCTTAACATTGTGCTTTGTGTAAAAAGATTCCGCGAATGCTACTTTGTACTTAAGTGTCCGATAGAGTCAGATCGAGATAGGATTGTAAATAAAATTCGTTAATGAACAAATCCCCTGCTCATACACAATTCATTTATAAAAAGCTTCTTAAGTGCATCTGCTGTAAAAAAGGTTTGAAGTGTGACTTATAATGGACAAGGCACATTTTTTATACAAAGTGGATAAAATATAAGCACAATTAAAGAAAACATATGACACTTTGTTTCATGGTGAAGTGTTAGCGTTAATACCGCAGGTGCACGCAACATTGACATCTCCGATCCAAGCGGCGATAGAATACTAACCAGCCCTCCACCGAGGCTCCCCGCACCGCAAGGTGTTTTCACTCAAAGCATTCTATTAAACAAAGCCAAGTGAAATGTGTGTATAAATTTTACTAACATGCCTAAATTGCAGTATCCATAATCCTATTGCAAGAACTTTACACGTTACACGCTTTCACCGTCTGGTATTTCGAGTATGGCTTTAATTAATCTGTCAATTAAATGCCATGGTGCATGCGAAATTATTGATTATTTTTAAACTTCAATCCATGTGAAAATAACGAACTATATGACCAATTACCAACATACGAGCCTTTAGACATTTATTAATTGTTCGTAAATATATTAAAAGGTCAAATGGATTAAAAATATTCATGTTATTTAATCATTCTTTCAAATTCGAAACAGAAATAACCAGTAGCTTCTTATTAAACTTTTCCAATGACTTATTCAAATTTTTCCTTGTTCATTGTATTAACGTAATAATGTTTTTATTTATACTTTTATACCAATATTATAAAGAGGAAAACTTTTGTTTGTTACGATTTACTTAACAGTTACTCAACCTATGGTTGAATGATTTTTGATATGGACATAAATGGGACATTGGGAAGTAAAATAGGGGACTTTTTTATCCCGAAAAAATAAAGTGTTTTCAGATGAACACCGAATTCATTGCGTCCGGGCAGAGCTGTGCCCCACCGTTATTTGTGATAAAACGTGACAGTAATTGGTTTCAAAACAAACTTTAAAAAAAAACAGTTCAAACAGTTTGGCTGTCGTTTTTTATAAGTGCGAGCAGATCTCCCTTTTCATATTTACTTACAAAAATCTTAACCACACTTAAGATTTCTAGGTTATCACTTTGACAAGGATTTATTTACCTTCCGATAAGATGCTATCTATAAGTGGTTTATGTATATACGCCATTAAAAATAATCTGCCAAAAAATATGTTGTATATTATACAAAAATATTATTAGACAATGTGAGTGAGATATTGGCGACCCACGCAAGCGAGTCGCGTTTCGAGACTGATTTTATTAATTTAGTGAGAAATAAAATACATAAATAGGTAACCTTGTGACTCGCTATGGGTTTGTAAATACCACTACTATCAGAAGCTGGAGCTATCGCTGTATATCGTTATATAAAACAAATAAATACTATAATTCTACCAACGTATCCGCTAATGTTCAATATTTACAAAACGCAAATACTTCAAAGTGTCACTGGCATATAAAACGTAGGCGTAGTTTCATGTGTGCGAGAAAAAAACTCTAGTGTACATCATCAACAAAAATAAATCTTAGTTAACTGTTACCGAATGTGAGCCGTTTTTTTCGAAGTGAGACGACCGTGAACATTAATACGTCTGTCGCAAACTTTTCTCGCCCCGTTACGACTATTTTACGACTCAGCCAGACTAATACAGTGTAAAATGTATCAACTTGTACTCCGGTGCGTTAAAGTCAAAACACCGGCCTTTGACCTTTTGTGAATGAACGCGTCTGTGCTAAAAAGCGTTTAATTTAGTTTCGTAACAAGAACGTGGCATATTTTACCCACACTTCTTGTGCGCCATGAGTATTATTTCTATACGGACTGCTATAAACAAAAGGCGATGGAAAAAGTATATTAGCTTTGTAAAAAGAGTAAAATCGTTCAGTGTCGATAGAACTCGGCCTGTGTAACTAATGCAAAGATGTGAAAACTATTGAATGGTAGACTCGTGGGATAAAACTTTAGTTGTTTTGGATTTCCATCCTTTTAATCATTGGAATAGCGTTTACATTTGCAAGACCAAATTTAGAGCAGGTGCGGGAACGGCCTAAGGTGTTGCTGGGATAAAATTGTAAGTGGTTTGAAGACCAATAAGGATGCAAACATTTTCTATCTAACTTAATCTAGTGAAGGTAGTATAAAAACTTGAAGCACTTGTTTAAAAATATTCAAAATAGTTTATAGTGCATTTCCAATCACAGTTTTTATCCTATATAGGCATATAACGGTCATCTATAAGGGAAACTAAAATGTTTTAACTTTAACAAACTAATAAAAAAAAAACCATACATATAAGTTGTCTTTAATTTCCATAATTACTGCAATTAATCTTAATTAATACAATCCCATGTGCACTATATTTTCTATGAATTTACTGACAACTATATATGTTTTACAAACCTTCACTAGACTCTATACCCGCAGTATTGGTCAATTGTTGCCATTCTTTGCGTGCGCTAAGATGTGTGTAGGTAAAATATGCTTACGTAAATTTATAAATACATACACAGATGTGCTACAATGCTTCTGGACGTTTTGTACAGTCATTCACACAAAAAAATATTATTATTTATCTAATTTATTAGAATAAATATTCGGCATGCATTCTTCTATAAAGTGAAATTATATCGAATATTAAAAAAACACAAAGCGAGCCCAGTAAAATGCCTGTTTAAACTTCGAAGGACTGTACTGTAACATTTAACAAATATTTGTAGAATAAATATTTGTTTCGGTGTGGATATCGGCCGAAGAGCGAGTTCGGCGACTTATTTCTCGTTCATGGTATCATTATTTATATTCTATAAATATTTAAGTGCTCTATGAATTCTCAATACGAAGTGACAAGAATGGAATAAAAAGAAGTAAATTTTAAAATGGTCATAAAATTCAACATCTATACGAAGTATTATTCCATAAAAGTTCAACAAAAGGCATAAGAATAGTTAGCGTAGGTAATGCAAAAACAATAACATAACTATATTCACAACTGCTATAAGTAGTCGAAAGAAGCTCTTTCACAAAGTTTTTATTTATAGCACATTTGAATCGCAAGAAAATGCAAGGTTGTCATTGAAAGGGGCAAATTAAAAAATATTTTTTACAGTCCTCGTCTATGTGGCGCGCCCAACGTAATATTCATTATGATTGTTTATTCACATGTTAGCTTAAGTTTATGTGAAGCCGAGCACAGTTTATGTTTAAATAAGTAAAACAGTTTTAGAAAATGAAAATTTATAGGTAACTCTTCAATACTTTCATATGAAGTCCATACATTTTTGGTTTTCCACACTTCTTAACGAAAGGTATCTTTTATTATATCAATTGAGAATGCAAGCATTTCGGCACGACATCCCCTGTCCTTAAAAACAGGGGACTAAAAATTTGTAGAGGAGGTCCGTGCCCAGCAGTGGGACGTGTGCTGATGATGATGAAAAATTTGTGCTTTGGGGAAAATGTGCATTTAATGGGGGAGAAAATAACATTTATGGTTTAGCGTTGTACGTTAAATCTATTACTCTTTTCTTTAGTTTACTAATGGCACAGGCCCAGCTGGAAAACAAGGAGTTCATATTTTTAATACACGATACTAAATACTCAATTTATTAATAGTGAGAGATTGTCGAACAATATACAAGTTACGGTGTAAAGGCTTATGTGCAAGGTTATGTATGTATCTTTATAACAATTCTATAGAGCGTTGGCAGTCACTTTTCATCAACGTTGCCGCGTTAAAGCAGCCTTTGATGGAGCCGCGGTAATTCGCTGAACTCGGTAAATGCTTTTGTGTGTATGTGTAAAAGGATTTTCCGAATCCAAATCCCGTGCGCTGGCATCCGAGTTAGCTCTAATGGATTCCGGGATGTGTTTGGACAGATGAAATCAGCTGTACAGCGTATGCAATCACAATAATTGTAGAGCAACCTAAATATTTTGAAATACCTACTATTAAACGTGGATATTTTAATATAATGTATTGTTTGATTAAGTGCCATAAACTGTATGAATTATGCAAACACCTGTACATTGTCTATTTTAACCTTTTCCTGAAGGTTATCGAACTAATTTGTACACTTATTATGAATATTCGTTGAAGGTCAACCAACAAGTTCGGTATTTCGAGGCGAGGAAAATACGTGGAACGGCCTCAGTAGAAAACATACATATAGAATACACAAGATTTGAAATTATGTTGTTTTCCTGGCGGATTAGATTCTGTGACAGAGTAATAATAAAATCTGATGAAAATAATAACAACACTCTCAAACCGCGTAAAGTTCTGATCGCACACCATGAGACATTTTAGTCTTATCGAGATGACTACTGAGACCCGAGACCAATATTTATGGACCACACCGACATTCGTCTCATTACGAAGAATGGACCCACAGCATCTTGTTTCACATTCATTACATTAAGAGGCCGTGAAAAAACATACGTTGAGAGCGACACTATCATTGGCAAGTACAAAGCTATTCCATCTATGCCTACTTGTGGGCTGTCCGCTGTAGATGTGTGTTATAAAGTAATTATAGATCGTTCCCTCGTTCTACGACATAAGTACCGCCAATTACCATTAATCGCTTTGACAACATAATAAATATTACGTCAAACATGCCAACTTGCCAAGTGTTACTGGACGAACGATAACTTTTAAGCTCTTATACCATAATATATGTAGTTAATTAATCCCATATAGCTCTAAATATTGGTAATAATAAATAAAGAAACTCTATCTTCAGATTCTGTAACGTAACATAATATTTTATTCAATTCTTCCTGGAGAAAATTAGTTTTTTGGATAATTCTCGGAATAATTATGAAGCTATAAATTCAAAAGTATACAAAAAATACATAACGGTTTAAAGCTGATTATGATCAAATATAAATTGTAGAGGCAAGCTAGAGTATTGTCTATCTCTCTGTCTATTATGACCGGTTCAACTACAGTGAAACCAAAAGTTATCTACCTTTCTTTGTGATTCAAAACCCAATAGTTATTGTGGGTGTCAATAAACGGCGATCATTTAGGTACCATAAGGCAAACTGTAGTATTATAATAAAATATGGCTGAGTAAAAAAACAATAATAGGTGTTTTGTGTAAATAGCGCCCATACAATAAGATTCCTTCCGAAGATTACTGGTAAAATGCGTCGTGCGTACGAATGCTTGCAACTCACGTATTTCGGCGTGGCTCGGCGAATTCTCTCCTTAAACGGCGGAATGCCTGCAACAAAACAAGAGATGTCGTAAAGTGATACACCAAACTTGTCAAGTTCACGAAACACATAATACTTCGGTGACCTACTGTCGTGCTCGTATATTTAACTCGACACGAACTATGCATTCGAGATTTGTTTTATATACAAATAGGAATTTTTTACATGATCTAATGGTTAATGTAAAACAATTCGCCACTTGTTAAATTCACGTAATAGGACGCAACCCATTGCCTTTAATAATGCTTATATTAAACTTGGTACTGTTACTAAGAATTTCCTAAAAGAGACACCAAATTTCTCCGCCCAAGAAAACCCGGAACCAACAATAAGTGAAGTAACAATTTGCAGGGTAATATGATGGTAATGAGACATCATTATCTCTATCTATTCAAGACATCTGTAATGTATTCATACATTCATTAAAAAAAATATTAAACTTCTATAATTAGTATAACCAAAAAATAGGACACTAAATAAAACGAAATAATAAGATCGTCAAATTAAATTTCGGTCATTCACAGTCAAATTACGTTTCATTTTACATTCATATTTGAGCATTAGTATGATTTGTGAGATCCACTTAACTCGTAGATTAATGTGACGTCAATGGCCAACCTCTTCGACCCTTCGTCCGTTCACAATGACAATTTGCAAGAGCCCTAGAGGCTCGTCGCCAAGGAATAAATAAAATGCTTGCTATTTTCCTTGTCACGGTTGGATTGTTCCACTAATATACATACTTATGCTGTATGCACATGGACAATAGTTGAGTAGTATTGAAGCATTTCTATTCTATTATAATGATAGTAAATTCATTTCGATATTCACTAAACAACAATGGTATGACAAGATTGTTATAAACGCATAAAGTGCAAGAAGGATGTAAGGATTGAGCTTAGGTGAACTAAGGTTTAATCACTTTTGAACTGTGATCAATATATGAGAGTAGGAACTCGTTACTACATATAAGGATTTCAATATGAAAAAAGTTATTGATAAATAACTGTGCAGTAAACTCATTTTACATAATTATATCAACATCACGGGCCAAAGCAAGTCCATTAAAATTTAAACAAATCTCGTTTCAACTTCTAGACCCCTTGTTGTGCAGGTTGTCACTTAGTGCTTCCTTTGTTCATGTCCCCCTAACAACGGCAAAACAAAGCCTCTCGTTAATATTGCTGACGTATGTACCTCTTTTAATTTCTTCACCAGTATTTCTTCTCCTTTAGTATTTCCCGGACTTTCAATGTAATTTACGCATTATGCATAAAACTATGTAAAAATATTTTTAAATAAATTATGATGTGTTCTTTTATATATAAAGTTCCACTCGTGTATATTGTCGTGTGTTGTTAAGGAAAGATAATGAAAAAGGCCAACATCGACAATGTCAGTGTCTTCAAAACTTGTAAAAAACAATTGCAGCATTTAAAAATAATACCAGGCATGTAATAATAAGTACCTATACTGTCATACTGTTATGATCTTGTTTAAATGCAGTTTATTTTCGTAAGGTATTTGCTTTGTAGAGCAAGTTACATCAATACACGTAAGAGCAGCATATTTGCGCTACATCCATGTGGAACAGCATAACGGAGGAGTGCGGGGCGATCCGTACAAATTCCGTCAGCGTATACCGATCTGTTACTGGAAACATAGCTGCATTCCGCGTACTAACGGTAAAGGGAAACGATGAGAAAACGCGCCCGTCATAGGAATATGAATACCTGCAGGTCGCACGATATTATCAAACGAATAGCTTTAAAAATTCCGTCTAGTCTAGTGGAGTAACAAACAAGAGAATCTTTGTCAAATATAATGGTACCGATACTATATATTTACCAACGTAGGTACCCCAAAAAACTATTATTATAACGAGCGAAAGTTGGTTTCGCTTACATTTTACGTCGGGGAGTGAAATGTGCTATGATATAATATGTTATATCGTTAATTTAGTTCAAAGTCTTTTAAATTATAACTTAAACTAGTTATGGTTTCCTAGTTCGAATTAAAAATGTTATGAGTTTATTATACGACCAAACTTACGCTTTAAAACTTATTTATTCTTGTTCTTTTGACTTCGTATAGATGTTTTACTGCTTTACAACACTCTTGCTGCTTCTGTCGTCAATATTCCGATTGGGAAATTGTATCTTTTACACACTATTACATCCGAATGATAAACAAAACGCCTTATTAGATTATTTGATCAGGGAATACAACACAATACACTATTCCGTACGTGGTACTGAAATAAAATAGTCAACAAATATATTACAAAATATTAAATTTTTTTTTTAATAAATGAAGAATACAGGTACTTTAAGATTAATTGGCTTCAAATATCAAAACATCCAAAATATAAAATAGTGTATCAAAACCTACATATGGTATATTAAACGTAGAAACTTGTCTGTCGGGAGCAACGGAATATAGTGCGGACAGTATGAGATTAATTTAAAGGGGATTAATTCGGCAAATAGTGCCCCAGCGTGCCACGGTGGATTAGGCGCGTTCATATTCACTGATTCGACAGTTTAATGCTTTAAATCCCAATTATGTTATTGAATCGTTCGATTTGGCTAATTAAATTAAATAGGCCAGTTAAATGTTAAGGCATAATATTTTGAATTACACAAGCATTAAAAACATCTTTTGCTTTTAGTACATGTATGTCCTTCATTCTGATTAACATCGACATTTTCATGTGATTTGGACCCCATAATATCTATAAAAATAATTACATTACAAGTAGAAGTCGTCCGCGACGAACAAAATGAGGAAACTGATATAAAACAGATGTGACCTTTTAAACTAAATAAAATTTAAGTAGCGTAACGACCTTCACGTGGTCGCCTGGAATTCTTTATCAAACGCGCTGGGCCAAGAGACAAAAACAGCTCGAACTGACGACCTGCGATATAAATGTTTGGCCACGTTCCTTATTAAATTACATTTTTGTTTAGTAGCACAGCAAAATAACAACAATGGTTATTGCATTGAGGTTCAAATATTTTTGTATGACAAGAAACTACTAGGATCGTTCCTCACCAGTCGTTGCAATTATACCGGCCTGATGCAAAAAATATAACGACACAACAGTAAGTGCTTCTATGGCGTATATTTTATTATTACAGTTAGGGCGGTTATTATTAGCAAATTGGGCGTCCGGCAATATCACTCACCGGACAAAACGCAACAGTATTCCTTCATATTGATTTTCTGCGAGACGTTGGTACCACCCCGATCGAACCGGGCTATTTGAGACATAACGGAAATTGGTACCGCCTTTGTTCGTCTAACACCCTAGTAAGGCTAGTATTCTTTATAGCTTACGACTCTTATGGTCAGATCAATAAATGCTGATTTGATTTATGCCTAGGCCTATTTGTGCCTATATGTTCATCTATTTGACAGCCCCGTGGCGCAGATGGTTAGACACCAGCTTGCGAAACGAGAGGCCGCGGGTTCGATCCCCGCACCGAGACAAAATGTTTGTGTGATCCACAAATATTTGTTTCGGGTCTGGGTGTTTGTGAGACCGAAAAGTCTCTCGTAGTCTCTGATACCCACGACACAGGACTTGTATCCTAGTGTGGGGTCAGAACTATGTATGTGACTGTTGGGTGTATTTATTTATTTATTTATTTATTTATATGCGGGGCAACAATGAAAGACGACGAAGTAGGACTCGAAAGAATATTAGAGTGACGAAAAACTCAATTCACCCAACGAGCAAAAACATGTCTCCCTGGAGGTCTTTGCATTTCATATCCTCATACTCTTTGCATATTGTGTATCAGATTCCAAACGACACTTCTGGGTAAAATAACGATGAATGCTCAGCGTCTTCATAAGTGAAACCAAAGTCGTTTTTCTCAATTTTGTTTAAAAGTTTGATACAAAAAGTTTCACCTCGCCTGTAACAAGTTTCATCGCAATAAACCGAAGTTATACGAAAATAGGAAAACATAATATTTATTCTTTAGTTCTAATTTTCTGAGATATTCTTAGCCCGTAAAACTATTTTTCGATTTTCGGCTAGTTTATACTGTTTATATCAAAATAGAAAAGAACGGGTAAAACTTTGTATGATTTTACTGCGATAACTATTTTTAAAATAAATATCAGTAATTTTCTCTAGTTTTAATCATTTTTCTTTATTTTTGCTCGAGATGACGAGTGTGACGACATACAAGTTAGACGTAACAATAGACGTGCCAATAGCTCAATGAGGTGCGCACACTCACGACATGGCCGCCGACAAGATGGCGGACGGTGAAAGTGGACGGTGGCCGATGGTCACAGCGCTCGGTAAATCAAAACCTGTTCTAACAGTATTATGTATGTAATCAATATTAATATGTAACTAATTGCAATACCCATTATGAATCAGAGTTATAGCAAAACGTCGTAAGAAGAGCGTGATAAAATTTATTCGTCTTATTTTTCATAAGATTGTAACGATAAAGTTTACATTCGAAAGATCCACATGTAAAACAAATAAATACTAAAAAAACAGCATCACCGAACCAGTTATGTTTATAAAACGTAAACAATCGCCATTTATTCATACTAGCAGCCCGCATTTAAATAAAATCGAAATTCAAATCGGTGACCCTGATCGGTGATCGAGCGCCAGTGATTTCGCAACATGCACTCGCGCATCAGGAAGTTGCAGTGAGTTTCCAACCATATTACAAACTTACATTCTCATAATCACGCCAACTATGTTCAAAATTCACTTCCGTATGTGTTATGTCACGATTTAGTAACTCACAAACTGCTGAAACCAATATGTATTACTTGCGCATTAACATTCCTACGTGTCATTTTGAACGTCTACCGTGTTCTAATGTATACACTAGTACTTGTTTATTATCAAGAGTACAAGAGTATTTTTAGACACTATAATATTATATTTTCTCACAAAACGTAAGGTAATTGATTTGTATGCGAATGTTTCTTTGAACAAAAGTGGCTGATGCTATCGCATGGGGAAGCGCAATGAAAGCTTCTAAAGTAATTATCAAGGCACTAACACAATTTCCGTCCTCCGAAGGTGATTTTGTAAACTGGTAAAACTCGCCGGTTGCCTTGTCTCAAACAACCATATTAATGCAGTTAGGCCGCTGATGGAGGAGGAGAGACACGAATTTGGTTAGAAAAATGTAAACGACGCCAAAAGAGTACCTATGGTTAAACTAATTTCAATACTTCATTCAGCCGGTGGTGGTGTAGTCAATTTGCGCGTAGCTCTGGCGTCATGCCAGCTCAGGAGGTTGTTTTTGTTTATACCCTCTGTTACTATAGGCTTTTATTGATTCCGAACAGGAAGTAAATCGCGCTTCGAGTGCGTGTTCAGAGGTTAAGGAACTTAAATATGTTTATTCCCTCGTATTTTAAGCTGTTTTTAATGTCTTGACTTTTTGCGTATGGAGTTTATTTTGCGGTTTATATATAGCAAATTATTCACTAACCACAGCCTTTTGTACCTACATTACCTATAGCAATAAAAATTATAATTTTCGAGAGCATAACAAACATAGGTATTGGTGTATACGTTTCACCTTGTTTTCACTCTTTATGCCATTGAAAAATGACCTGCGGCGTATCCTTTCGGGTATATTCATGGTCTGGTATACATATAGTTACTAGCTTTTTAAAATTTATTAAGGTTAATTGTATTCAAGGTTCGTTGTTAATCAATAATTACGAACGAGTTTAGCGCACAACGAATACAATTTATTGCACTGTATCATTTGAGTGCGATTTGGAAATTATATTTTCGCATTCAGTGGCAAATTTTCCAGGATACACAGCAACCCTTTACCAAGCCATAGCAATTCATCAAAAGGCTAAGGTTCTTCGTAATCCAAACGACGTAAGTAGGTGATTATCCTTGGCGTGTTCTTACCGGTTTTCTTTGTGTGTTTCCAGTTTTCCAGATAATAACTTAGTATTTGTGCACCACACAGCAAGTACAAGTGTCGAGTTCCTTGTTTTAGTTGCCTGTGTTAAATTATTATTTAAATTGTTCCCCCAACGATCCTTAAAACATCGGGAACAACGAATTAACAGATATAAATCAAGAGCATTGTCGCTCATCGCGATGAATTATTATGAATCATGGTCTTGTTGTAAAGCCAATCTTGATCAATTACTGTAACCTTGCCGTTTATTCGTGAGGATGTGACGTCACTCGCTCGATAGCATAATGTTTGTTTCCTTTTATACATATAATATTGTGTCTTGTAATTAGCGCTAAAACACGATTTATTGAAACGTTTAGAGCCAAGATGCTGTTGGTTATTGTACTTTCAAGGCTGTGTTTTTTTTTAATAAATTATGTGCCTGGACTAAAAACAATTTCGGCGTTAAAAGCGATTGCTAAGATAATGCCAATACACTGTTACAGACAAGGAAGTCTCGGAGCTCCTTGCCCTATCACGCGGTATCGATTAACAATTTAACATTTAATTTCGTGGCAGATCAGTAAGTAGGTAATCTTGTAGCAACTAGGTAATGAGTTTGGTAGAAATAACTTAATTCATTTATTTGAACATCCACAAACATTTCGTTAAGATATACATAAGACGTATACGTATAGTTGATATATGAAAATAAAATATTTTATATTAGAACATCCAAATAGCGTCATTGTAGCCGCCCGTTCTCATGCTCTGAGACCCTATGAGTTATAGTACGTAATAAAATCCGGCAGAGGATCGTCGAATAGTAAATCGCATCTATAAAAATATTCCGATAACCCATCGACCTTTCATCGTATAGGACGATAAGTGCGTGTAGTGTGGACATCGAGACAAAGTCGAGGTCGTTAACCCCGGCCTATCAGCTGTCGACATCGGCCCAACCGCGGGAAATTATCTATCACGCTATATTTCGGTCATTCACTGCCTCATTCCCTCCTTCAAGGAGCACAGGCTAGGTACTATTCTATAGCTTTTATTTCCTTATAACTCGTATGCCACAAAGATCGAACATTTTAAAATTCCTCAGAAATGAGTAAAATTAGATATAAACATCAAAATACGAACGTGAATCACAAAGGTTCCGGCAAATATGTATATTTTATTTTGATTCTTGACCTGTTTATTTCGGTTAATTCTTTGAAATTTCGCGATTAATCAACATCGTACCATCGCCGGCAAGACATGTTCCAATATTTTTATATTCACGAATATTGGGACCAAGTAATAAATCAAGCGTTGCTTCATTTATCATGTCCGGTGCAAAGTATGTTTTTTTCCTGTTATCTGGGTGGCCTATTTGGTATGTTTCGTCCTTCGTCTGTTGTCAGTGCGCAGTGTGCTAGCGCATGTTTTCAGGTACAACGCGCAAATATCGCGACCTACTTCGTTGGCAGCGGTGCCGCTCCGCGTGCGCGTTTGCCATCTCACTAAAAATAAACGCAATGTTTAGAAAGAACTGCTAACAGCATAGTATTTTTATCCGTGTTAAGAACCGATCTTCCATTGAACTTCTTGAATCGGTAATTTCTGGATTAATGATCGCGATGAGGCGCATAATTTTTTATGAACAAGAATATTTTACTTTTTTATTCATTTTTTCCATGAATTTTATAAAAATTTCGCCCAGAATTTTGGCAACCGAAATTAACTTATTTTTAAATTGCCGAATCAGGAACATATTTCTAAAGAAATGAAAAATATCCAAGTGATCCATCACAAAAGTTACACGTTTAATTCTTTATTGCAAAAGCATACCATAATACCCATTAATTGTTTGAGAACATATTTATTTTCTAATATCCTGTTTATATTAGCTTAATCGTTATAATATAGTATATTGAACATAGATCACTTTAACAAGATGCTAGTTTTCAATAAAATCCTCAAACCTTAGTTGTCAATTCAAGACCAAAATTTTAGTAAAATGGCACGACCATCATTATTCCATACTGATTTAAAGACCTATCAAGCAAAAAATTATTCGTCCTCAACCTATTCTATAAAATAATAACATAGGATCTTTAGAAAGTACGTCGCGGACACATTTTGTATAATGGGTGCTTCGATGCTTCTTGCATCGTCACTACTAAAACTTTCTACGGTAATTTGTTAGCGAATGATCACGTTAAGTCGCATTTTTGCTGTTCGTCTTATTTAAGCGTATTGGAGCAAATGACCCCTAAGTCTTGTTGACTCGTGACGGCCCAAGCATCTGGTGAGCCAGCGCACTCTGCTGATGTCGAAATTTCTCAAGTGGACATACTCGTAGCATACGATTTAAAAACCAGTCTCCGTGAGCCTTGAAGCACTTGGACACTTGCCACGCCCATTAGAAGCGCTGGAGAACATTTTAGATCGCCTAGTTAACGCTAACAGACATCCTAATCAGAATATCTCCAACATGCAACTTTTATTGATCACTTTCCGTGAAAATATTTGCAAATATTTACAAACATACTCGCTAGTTTCCGAGCTTTTGTCGAAACAAAGGCCAGATGTTCAACTAACGCTGATTGAGGCAGATTAAAGTAGCTCATCGCGATTTCCGCATACGTAACCACCTTTATCAAGATAATGGCATTGAAGCATGCTAACACGTTAAAGATTTCCTTATTCTTAAATGTTTCGTGGCGGAATACGGTACGCAAGAGCCGTTTTGTCATTATCTTTATATCATAACACCAATCTACTCGTCATTCGTGGTTAAATTAGCGTTTTTGAGGATTTGTAAGAACATCCACGGACAGGCATCGACCGCGACGTCGGCTAACGGTACAAGTGTTCCGAGACACTTTCAGCACGGAGCTGCTCGTCGCGACTCGCGATCGACATGTCTAATTATTTTGCACAGCTTTTAAAGGTGTAGTTAATAGTAATCGTTATAGGCACAACACCGCAATCCGGTTTCTCGTTGGCGAACTCTCTCGTCGTAGGAGTCTCGGCGTTTACCTCGCGAGAATCGGAGGGACGACGCCAGCTCAGGCACGACGACGGTCGACGACGTAGCGCGACCAGCCCCACTTCACTGTCACCGATTTCACACAAATCCAACTGTTCTCACATGAAACGCACCGCAGCGGACGGAATCCACCGACAAACGTGTATAAAGTTCCAAAGTTTTTGGTCTTATTCAAAGCGAGCACACGAATTCAAAGACGGATAAATTCACTCTTACGAGCGACAACACCACCGAGCACATCAAAGGCTAGTGGCAGACTGGCAAGTAGGAATCGTCCCGGGCGGGCGGAGAGGGGGCGAGGTCTCGTTCGCTCTCGCCGCTATCGCAGTCACGTCCGTGTAGGGGGCACGAAGAAGGCCGACGCAGTACGAAATCGTCCGACGAGCACCCGCTAATCCCGCTATCACCGCTACGGATGGTATCACAGGATACCGGGCGGTAGGGCGTGCACGTGCGGCGCGCGCCTGACCAACTCCATCTTACACATTTCGTGCATTTTTTACCTGACTAATGACTTACTACACCAATGCATGGGATCTACACACATTTTCTAAAAACCAAAACATTTCTGACTATTACTTGGACCATCTTTGATTTCCTATGTATTGAATGCCTTTTGTCTAGTAATAGCGCATCTTCATGGCATTTGGAATGAAATAGGAGCAATTAATCAATATGTAGATTATATCTGTCTCGGTCTGTGTCTCTGTAGCCTTATTGGTCATATTTCCAGACCTTATGCTGCTATTGGGTATTTCCTAATGAACAAAAATACTCGTTACCTTATTGGTCCTAGGGTATAAAGCTCTGGGAACGCGGTAATGTTATTTGGGTTCCCGTTGGGAAAGCCTCAATAGCGGGCAGAGGCTTCTAATTGTGTGCTTGGGGTGCTCTCGTGGATGCAGAACTTCAATACTAACTGTCCTTTTGGATAAAAAGATGTAAATATATATACTATGTTTATAGGTTAAATCGATACGTAATAGGTAAGTAAAAATTAACATAGTAAATTTTTGATCCCATCACGAATCACTTATACATACAGCCTTTATACTTGGAGGAATAACAGAGTAGATTAAAATAGTAAAACAAAGTGGCCTATTGTAAGTCAAGCTCGCTTCATTATTTGGAGGTACGGAACCCGTGCATCAATATTCCGAGTTCCGACACGCACACAGTAGCCCCGTATGGTACCGTGTTTCCACAAACTGAAAATGTATTACACCCCATCACAATTATACTGAGCCCCTTTCAAACGTAGAGTCAAAAATAGGATACACAAGGTTTCTTTATTATGTTTATTATGTTACGGAATAAAATAAAATTTGCTATTAGTGTAACTCTACTTTCATTTATTTTTCGTCGTTTATTATATTAAGTGCGGCCAATGTATTTTCTTTTGTTCGCCACAGGCTATGTTTACGGTGCAAAATTCGGAATTTAAACTCTTTTAAAATGAATGCTGTATTTACTTACGTATATTACGAACTACCACACAATATAGACAATATAACGTTATTCATAAGAACTAACCCGTTATGTAGCAATTTTACACGCAACAAAAACATGGACGCTAAGGAAATTTCTCCGCGCGTCGAGTTTTTGCTTCGTTCACGGTTGAATCGCGTTCCGTGATATTGGCAGGAAACTTGCTATTACTTAATGCGAATAGGTATGAGACTGCTACTGAGATCGTGTAGCCTTGTCTTGCTCGCCATAAAAAGCTGAAATGAATTGTGGCAGTTAGACTTTCCTCGCTAGTTCGTTCGCACAACTTTCCGATGCGATTGTTTGCACGTGAGAACGGTTTTTTACATTGGATTTTGATGTTTGAGTATAAACTCGTCTTGATATTATCAAAACAGGTCGATGTATTCTGTGCAACGTGCGCAAATCTTGTTTGTTAATCCCAATCGTCAGCGAACTCGTTTGAGAAAATGTTGTATTCTCAAATTACATTTAAAACAGTATTAAGCTATGTCAATGATTAGATTTTTTCACTACATAATATTACACATAGTCCTAGCCATATAAAATAAAATAAAAACTACACAACGGATTTCCATACTGTTTTCACCAATAACCGTATTGATTATGGCGAAGGTTCAGGTGTATAATAGTGAAAAAACGGAGGCGGTCTTCTGCATGAGTTGAAGTGGAAAAACCAATTTATTTGTCATTTTAAGATTAAAAGGGGGCGTTGATAGCGAAAATGCTTTTAAGGTGGAACTTGAATTGAGATGAATGCAATCTTGTGCAGTGTAAAAAAATAGTGCTGAGAGAAACTGGGACGGTCCGCTTGTGCTTATATAATATTTTCTTTTTAAATTAACTTTCTATACTTTCTTTCAGTCTCTATGTCAATACAAACTAAAAAACATTTACATTCAACTACGTATATCTCAGAAATTAGTAGCATAGTGCCCAAAAAGATGCAATAAAATATCTGTGTTGCAAATACAAAGCTTCAATAAGGAATTTTGTAGTTTTATTATATGTAATCTTATTGAATAAGTAGAAAATAATGCATTTCATGTTATTTATAGATCCTACTCCTTTACATTTATCTTGGCGTGGATATCTGCACAAAAGCATTAAGAACCATAAAAACTAAGAAATTGTTAAAATAGCTACAAGAAATATACAAAGTATTCCATAAAACGTGCCACTTGGTAACAAAACAACTCTATTAAATATTCTAATATAAAAACTTGAAGTCTACATTCTTCGGAAATGCAATAAAATGTCATTGCTCTTAGAGAAAAAAGAGCCTCAAGTGTAAAGGCTCAGCAATTCATTCATGTTTGCAGTCACACTCGCAACTCATCCTTATCTGTCGCGATCTTCTTCACGAACAATACACGTCGCAGCATGACTACGCACGTGACGAGTAATCATGGAATAAATATACGGAAAATGCTAACAAGAACAAAATTCAGTGTATTGATAAATAAGTGGCCTTAACTCAACGATTTTCCTGTCTAAATACCCTTTATCTGAAAGGTTTCAGGAAATAGACATACTCGTATATGACTAATTTTATACATACATACATACATTTGTGAAGGTGAAGAAAAACATCGTGAGGAAACTGGCACACCTAAAAAAGTTTCTTAGGAATTTCTTAGGTGTGTATTCCGCCAGCGTGGTGGACTAAGGCCTAAACCCTCTCAGTTGTAGAGGAAGCCCGTGCCTAACAGTTGGACGTATAAGGGCTGATGATAGTGATGATGAATGGTACATATGTAGATGCCAATTTAATCACTTTGTTCTTATTCATTTTTAATACACGATTATACAACACCGAGGACTTAATACAACATAGAAACCATAGAAAAGCTCTACCTACATATGTTTTTACTCATAAAATGTTATAATGAAGTTATAAGAGCTATTTACACTCATAAGTCAGTTAATTCCTCGTACATACGTTCGGTTATATACAAAACAAATAAGTGATGCTTAAGATTTCCAAACAAATTAAATATTATTATTATTTTTTTTATTGCCTTAGTAGGCAGACGAGCAAGCGGTCCGCCTGATGGTAAGCGGTTACCGCCGCCCATGGACTAAAGTAATGCCAGGGGCACAACCCAGCCGCTGCCTACCGTGTGGTGAACACTCTTTTTAAGCCTCGTTTAAAGAAGGACAAGTCATAGCGCTCGGGGAACACCGAGGCAGGGAGTTCATTCCAGAGCTTGCACGTGCGTGGTAGAAAGGAACGCTGGAACCGCACCGTACTACTACGGATTGTCTCCAGGTAGTATGGATGAACTCCACTGCGATGTCTGGTAGTGCGATGGTAAAAAGGTGACGACGGTACCATGCTGAACAGTTCCTCAGAACACTCCCCATGGAAGAGTCGATAGAACACACAGAGACACCCGAAGTCTCTCCGCAGTCCTAACGACTCCACTTTGTCCGTGAGATAATGAATAATTTATTAAATAATGTAAGTATCCATCATCGAAGGCTTACGCAATGTCTGTCACCATATTCATCTACAAATCGGAATTGATAACGATTCTTGGCTTTGATATTTTCTTATCTAGTGTAATGCTCTGCAATCAAACGAGAATCTTTAGATATTGCCACCTACGGTTAATCAAGCCTTTACGATAACAGTGTGACTTTTATGAAATTTAAGTGTATAAACCATAACAGATGTTGAATAAATTTAATATAATAGTAACAAACCTTTTATTCTATTCTTATTTAAATGAAGTTGTTTTAAATTCAGTCCATATCCATACTAATATAATAAATGCGAAAGAAACCATGTCTCTACCGCTTTTACCTTAAATGTTTTAATATGTCGAAAATCATAACCTTGGAAATTGACACAAGCAACGTTTATGTTTCAAAATAAAGCCTGGGCGAATCTATGGCCTGCCAAATACAAAATTACATAATAATCAATGAAATAATTCAATAGCAGTTTACTTAATAGTCCTACGCAGATTGTCACGTTCAATTTCGCTTATAAGGTCGAATGCAATGCAGCCGCGACAATTCAAGCGCAGATGTTCACGCGGCGAGCCGACCGCGTCCGAGACTTACTTCCCGTTTTAGAACTTGTTGCTCAATAACAATTATCTACACGCGCAACGCTTATAGTATCAACGTACTAATACATATATTTACAATCATTATATTCAATTCACAGACGAGTGATTCTATCTATGTTGTATTGTCGTTGCCATATCAACTCGCAATTCTAAGGTATCGGGATATAGTGTTTACATTTTTATTACTAATTTAAGGATATCTAAGATCTGAAACCCTCTCAGTTGTAGAGGAGGCCCGTGCCCAGCAGAGTGGCATATACAGTAAAAGCTCTTTATTCGCGGGAGATACGTTCCGTAAATATGCCGCGAATACAGAAACCGTGAATACGTAATGGTAAATTATATGGGATTATAGGGGATATGTTTCTAAAACAAAATAACAATCATACACATAAAAATATTTTTACAAAATAAAAATATTCAAATTTATTGAAGTTTTCGACCATATTTATTGATTTTGTAATTTTTTCTTGCTTGGTAGATTATAAAAGTTAGGTACTTCAATTCAGAGTAATATTCAGCAGCGACATTAGCAATTTGCCTCTAAACAAGGCTTCATTCCATAGACGGATCCATTTTTATAAAGAAATGACAATGAAATGAAAGCTCATGTGCAATTTTTAAATTACTCACTTACTCAGATTTTTCAAATAAAACATCATGTTTTCAGCGTTTGTCGAAGCCTCTTCTTCAAGGGGCTGTGAATTTAACATTTCCTACAAGACGTTTTTAATTAAACCTTCATCTTGCGATTATGTCAAAGGCCAAACCGATATAATTTCATAACATACTAAAGTTATAGACCTAATTAGGTCTATTATACGTTTTTATACGCGTATACAATTGGATTGGATAACTAATGGATATGTACCGATGTACCGTTTAGATCCGCAAATAACGAATTTTTTGCCGCGAATATAGGAATTGAGTCGCAAATGTTTAATCCGCGAATAGTGAAAACGCGAATAAAGAAAGCGTGAATAAGGAGCTTTTGGTGATTGCTTTGGATCACACATACAGGATCGTCGCGAACACGATTTCAATCAGTCAATTTAGTCAATGTATTTTCCTTAGGTAACTGAAACAAACAATGACTGTCGTTGTTTCTACTTTTAATAATTTTAATAAAGGAAATTGGACTGTGTTCGAACACAAATCGAAGTATCACTGATTTTTAAAAGGCGAATTAAATATACCCCTATTGATTTTAGTTTGTGATTTACGTTATAATGTTGTCACAATGTATTTTATCCCAAATAATAATAAATGAACAAGGTAACCGATTTATACATAAAAACAAGGCATTAGATTTTTTTATACCTTACCTTATTTAGTACGGCATTTCGCGGATAAAATGCAGAATTGTCACACATCACAAACATGAGCGTAAAGATGGGACAAGTATGAATACCCGACTAAATGAAGTATACGTAGACAGTGAACAAAATCAATATATTTACACAACGTTATATTCGTCAGATTCTTTTCTTGGCAATCTTGACCTAGAAAACAGGTTATATTCAAGTATAAGTAGCACGAATGTAAAAGATCTTATCATAAAGAGGCTAATCATAGTTCAGATGAAATCATTTAAAGTTTTACTTCTATTGGGAAATTAATGCTCAGGTAAGCTATTAAACCTGATTTGTATGTTTATCAATATGGCAAATGGCTGTTACGTAACGAGGAAATAATAATTTATTTATAAGGCATTAATGAGATACGTAAGTACATGAATTTAGACGCTTACGCGATCGTATGTTTTTTAGTTTTACCTAAGTCTTCTTGTGTAGCAATAAATAAAATTGAAATATGGAATTTAATATATGTACATCTCAAGATTTAAGGTGACAATGATTATGATAAAAATTATAATTGAAGTCTCCAAGACTTGGTCTGTTTGTATGTTAGTATCGAATAAGCTCCCCAAGAGACAAGACATTAACTTAAAATGTGTTCCTTTTTTTTGTTACCAGATTTAGAAGTTAAGTAAGGAAAGCCACAATGTACAATAAAACAGAGCTAGTACTTATAAGGTTAGGTATTGTCATACATCTATACATACATAAACCGAAAGAAGTAGAAATAAATGTATGTATATATCTCTGATTAGCCCGCATTTTAATAAATAATTAAAACCAATACCGATCGCATACGGCAATTTAGGCAATTTTTTAGTAAATACTGAAAGAGTTTAAGTACTTTCTTTTAAAGAGCGGAAAGCGCCTTAAGCTACTCTTCCAAGACCCTGGTAACCTTGGTCTTTCAAATCTTTTCAAGAGTTTACCGAAAAATATTAAGACAAAACTTTTAGTTCGTATCGTTTTTAGTTCGTAGTTTATACCTACGATGTGTTCATAGATTTCGGTTGGAGATATCGGGCTGTTACTTGTATAAACGATGTCAGTTGGTAACGGGCAAGTTATGCGGCCACTAAGTCAGAGCAGTGTAGTCTGAATAGGGGGGACAAAAGTGTTGAGTTCTTGCGTGTTCTGCTGCTCTTGGCAACACAGACAAGCTTTAGCTAAATCCGGGCACCTCTGACTTTTCGAAGTTATGTTTGTAGTCATAATGAATTATCACGTACTTTAACGGTGAAGGAAATCATTGTGAGAAATCATTCTTAGATATTTGTTAGGTTAGGTGTGTAGTCCGCTAACTCGCACTAGGCCAGCCTGGTGATGTAAACCATCTCAGGTCTAGAGGAGGGCCGTGCCCAACAGGAGAACGTATATGGGCTGATCATTATTTTAAAATAATTAGGCTTTGCTTTTTGTTCTGTAAAATATTATAAATATAAAAAAACCGATTCATAATTTTACCTAAGTAAATATAAAATTTTCCTGGGAACGGAAAACTTGCGAACCCAAAAAGAACGAAAAGAGGATTTCAGTATACTGGACTACAATACCGCCTAGTACGCAGATTTTAAGATTTGACCTAAAATTTATTCAAAAACCTACTCCACCCGATAAATATGCTGTTAAGCTCTCATATTCAGTTTAATTAACATGACCTCTAAGTTGTCTCTTAACAGCAGAGGAGGCGGTGGCGGTACTTATGCTTCTATCATATTATTGTATTATTTCATTGTACAAGTAACACCATGGTGTGGTTCAGTGGCGGTACTTCCATAGAAGCCCAAAAGCCCAGTTTGCCTTTTAAAATTCCAAATAATATTTTTTAAGGATTGAAATCTTTATTTTACTAAAGAAATTTGTTAAATAAAGACCCTATAATAAACAAATATAAACTAGACATTACACAATTAACGTTTAATGATTTTGGGCTTCTATGGAAGTCCCGCCACTGGTGTGGTTGTATTAATTGTTGGCATCATTAAAGCAATCATCACAGTGTAATAGAATTCGTGTTCGTACCATACGTGTGGTGCGTACGACACGACAGAGTGAGCCTTTGAACACGTCAGGGACTAAAATAACTCGATACACGGTCAATTAGTTTACACCGCGTATACTTAATTAATTCCAAATGTGTGTACGCCCTTGTATTGTAATTAATATGATAGCCTTGTACTTGATCAGTGTATTATTATAACCACCTAGAAAATAACTCTTTTTGTTATATCTTTATGCTAAAAGTACTGAAACCGTTTTGAAGAATTTTGAGATCATATTTTTCTACGCTTAAATCTATCCTGAAATGGTAAATATATACCTAAGTAATAATTTAGTCTTTGGAATTCAATTACGAATAAAGAAATACCTTCTAAGCACACTTTTTACCGGGTAACATACTTATTTTAACAAAATTTAGTTCAAGAATGTCGTGTATATAATAATTTGAACGATGTTAAAATATTTCTATTAACTGGACCTACTTACTTAGTTATATTTTTCTTTTTATCATAAAATATATCGTCATAAAATTTGTTTCGGCTTTCGGCATCGACGAGGGGCTTATCATTCATAGTTATCTCTACAAGACAAAGTTTATAATAGATTGTATTCAAGGTACAATACAGTAATAAGATTAAAACAACTGCCTGCGATCTAGAGACCTTGGGTTAGATTCCCGGGTCTGGTAAAGTGTTATTGGGTTTTTCTATTAGGAAATTCTCAGTAACAGCACGGAGTCTAGATATGTGCCCGAGAAACGGCAATATGCTCGCCCCCTATTACGTGGGACTGATACATAGGTACCTGGCGAAATATGGGTGCCGAAATGCACCCCTTCGGGGATACAGGCGTGAGGTTATGTACCTATGTATGTATGTATGATTAAAACAATGAAGAGAAAAATTAGCAGCAATTATTAATTAATCATTAAAAGTCTCAGTAGCGCAGTGATTAAAAGTTCAAGTCTAAAACAAATGTTCTATACCTGCACATACATATAAAAAGAGTTGACCAAAATTCTCTAGAAGTTTATGGTAGCTTTGAAATGAAATGAAATGAAATGAAATGAAATGAAATGAAATTGCTTTATTTGAAATGAAATTGCTTTATTTAGTCACGTAGGCAATCAAATAGCACTTATGACAAGTCAATACAGAAAAGAAAAATCTTTTATTATTACATTATAATTTAACTATGGTTCATTTTATATAATTTGTACAAAAATATTTACGGTTTTTTTTATAATTTATTTTTAGTTTTCATCAGGAAATACATAATATCTTATTATTATTATTTTAAAGTAAATAACGAGATGGACCTTGTGTATTTCCGAAACGTCACGTATTATTTTAATGGTACCACCGGATCCAAACGCGACCCTGACTGAGAAGACCCGGCGAAACAAACTCAGCGGGCTCACTTTACTACTGGAATTTACGCGGCGCGACCCACACCTGAGTAGATCCAGCGAGTCCAACTCAGTGGGCATGTATTTGGTCCAGTAAGGATAACATAATTATATTATATGACCTGCCAAATAAAAATTGCCTTCTTATTATTTATTTGCTCGAATTATTTACTCGATCGGTCGTCATTTTATTTTTATTTTATTTATTTTGTGCACATTTTATATTAGATATCAATTTGTATATATTTGATGTTTTTATAATGGTTTAAGTTACACTTGGAGCTTTGGGTTAATTTATATTTATTTATGTATTTATTCAAATGATTTGGTTTAAGAAAGAAGAATGTGAAAGGTACTGGGTTCCAAGATGTGGTGATGGCGATGTGCGGGAGAGATCTAATGCCAAATTTCCTTATCCTCTAAATACTGATTTATATTGTAGTATCCCCTTGTCATCAGAACACGTTTAATGTGCACCTTAAATGAATTATCTGATAGGTCAGTTACAGATTTGGGGAGCTTATTGTAAAATTTAACGCAGTTGCCTATAAAGGACTTACTGGTTTTTTTTAATCTTAATGAGGGTATCACAAGTTTATGTCTACCCCTGGTATTTACATTATGTATATCACCAATTTTACTAAAGCTAAATACATTCTTACGTACATACATAATATTTTGATAAATGTATTCAGACGGCACGGTCAGTATATTACAGTCCTTGAAAATGGATCGTAAGGAATCACGGCTACGTAGATCATAGATAGCGCGGACTGCTCTTTTCTGTAGTATGAAAATGCTGTTAATATCAGCCGCCGATCCCCACAATAGAATGCCATAAGACATTATACTGTGAAAGTAAGCAAAGTACACTAACCTAGCCGTTGAAACATCCGTGAGTTTTCTTATTTTACGAATCGCATAAGCCGCGGCACTCAGTTTACTAGATAATCGCTCTATTTGCGGACCCCACTGCAGTTTACTATCTAGAGTTATTCCTAGGAAAACAGTTGAAGTCACCAAGTCAAGTGTTTCTGCGTTTAATGTAACAGGTGACATTACATTCCTAACATTTGGTAATGTAAATCGAATGCATTTTGTCTTTCCTGCATTGAGTAGAAGATTATTACATGAGAACCAATTCAAAATTAAATTAAGTACATGATTTGGAACAGCTAGATCTTTATCCTTACGATTTATTTTAAATATTAGTGACGTGTCGTCAGCGAACAAAACTATGTCTGTAAATTTCTGTACCATGTAAGGGAGATCATTTATATAAACTAGAAACAAAAAGGGGCCCAGAATGGAGCCCTGTGGAACCCCTATTTTGACTGTTGATCCTACTGAGGTGACGCCGTCCACACATACTTTTTGTTCACGACCCGATAAATAGGACATTATAAGTTGAAGAGAGGAACCACTTATGCCGTAGTAACTCAGCTTCGTAATAAGGGTCTGGTGATCAACGCAGTCGAAAGCCTTCGAGAGGTCACAGAAAACCCCAAGAGCATCTTGTGACGTCTCCCAGGCTTCCAGTACAGATTTCATCAAAGATGTTCCTGCGTCTTGCGTAGACCGACCCTTTGAAAAACCAAATTGGCTACTATGTAATATCCCATTTCTATCAAAATGTTCCTGCATTTGAGTGAGCATGATCTTTTCGAAGACCTTACTAAGAGCTGGTAGTATTGAGATGGGTCTAAAGTTTGATGGATTATTTGGACATCCCGACTTAAATATGGGCACAATTTTACTGATTTTCATTAAGTCGGGAAAAATACCGTCACTTATACAAGAATTGAATATAACCGTCAATATTGGAGCAATATTAAATATAATAGCTTCAATAGCCTTAACCGACAGTCCCCATATATCTTCAGTAGCCTTAATTTTAAGATTTTTAAAAGCTTTTATTATTTCGGAACAAGACACTCTTTCAAAACTGAAAATGGGCATATTTCCAACAACATTTTCTTTTAAAAGTGATTCAGCCAAGACTGCTGATGATTGCAAGCATTTAGTTGTCTCTAAAGGTATATTTGTGAAAAACTTTTCTAGGTAATTAGCAATACTAACTTTGTCTGAAACCAGGTTGTTGTTTATAGCCAAGGTTATCTTGTTGTCAGTAACCTTATTTCTCCCAGTTTCTGTATTTATAATTTGCCAAGTTGTTTTTATTTTATTGCTAGATAATCTCAGCTTTTCACTAATATAAGCTGCTTTAGCTTGCATGCATACTTTTTTAAATATTTTAGAATATTGCCTGACATAGTTTATAAAATTGACATCAGGTGTATAGGACCTTTTGTCATACAAGTTATATAAAATTTCTCTACTACGTCGGATGCCTTTGGTCGCCCAAGTACTAAATTTAATGTTAGAATTAATTTTAATTTTTACAGTTTTAATTTTGCACACTTTGTAGAATTCTTTGCAAATTGTATCAAGTAATGAAGAATATATATCGTTGGGACTGTCAGAATTAGGTTCTAAAATATTAATTTTTGATTTTAGGTTGATATTAAATTTACCTAGGTTATGTCTTGTCAATGGCCTGTACTTAATTATTTTTTTTATGTTTTCAATTCTATGTTTCAATTTGACTAACAAACATTTATGGTCCGATCTAACTCCTATTTGTGTATACTTTTCAACCACTTCGAAATTGGTTATGATATTATCAATGCAGGTTGCTGTTTCAGTAGTTATTCTAGTGGGTTCAGAAAACAAACAAGTATAATTAAATGAACTAAATAATGACACAAATTTACATTTATCAACTGAATTAACCATTAAGTTAATATTAAAATCCCCACATACTAAAACCATCTTATTATTTTTAATTTTTTTAAGAATATCCTCCATTGTGGATAGGAAAATATTAATATTCGACGAAGGAGGCCTATACACACACAATATTATATATAAATCAGTTTCCGCACATGCAACCTCACACACTCGTTCAACAGAGAGGCAGGAGATGTCCTTCCTTTCTTTGAAGGTAATGTGATTTCGGATAAGAATTATCGAACCACCACCTTCCGCCGAGGTTCTATTAAACGAACTAGCGACCCTAAAACCATTCACATTAAAACTCATAAGGTGTGCCTTCAACCAAGTCTCAGTAAAACACAGTATACTTATATTAAATGTATCACTAAAAAGTTCTATTTCTAATATTTTGCCAGAGAAACGGTTTATATTTTGATAAGATAAAACTAAATATTCAGAACCGTTTCCTTTTGTCACATCTAAAAGTTTAAATTATTCACCACATTAATTTTAGTAACATTACTAATTGTGGGGGTACAAAGGGACTTAGTCATACTACTTATGACTGTGTTAATATAGTTAGCTACAGGTGTAGCAATAAGTCTTAAAAATCTAATTGGTAGATACAATGTATCTCTTGTCAATTTACAATATTTTCCAATAAATATATTGGTGTCAAAAAATGAAAATTTGTCACTATAGTGACTCGTTAAAAATTGCATATGTCTATTTAACATATGAATATAATTATTTAATTTATCTGATACATTATTTAGGTATGGGAAGGCACACAATATGATCCTAGGTAAGTTGAGTTTTAACATTTTTTCAAAGGCTTTAGTGACATCATTTTTCTTTAAGTTGTGGCAACTTCCTACGAGTACTGTTAGGCATGAATTTTCATCATATTTCTTTTCTAACAGCATATCTACAATATGATTGTAACTAGATCCTGGTATACAGTAATTGATGTGTGTGTGACTGAGGGTATTCTTTAGAAGAACTCCAATACCCTTTCCTACTTCATCAGTTACAATAATGGAACTATACTTGTTTTTATTTACACTTGGAACATTATGACTATTGCAGTGTGTGGTAATCTGGTTTAATTGCTTTTGTGATGTGTGCAAGATATCCTCCTCTGCATCTACAGATTGGTTAACTAGCCTACTTGCAGAGTCGGACAGTGTGACAATTGTTTGTGTGGAAACACCGCTTGTGTTATTTTCTTCACAATCATGGAGCAGTGTTTTGATCTGAGTCTGCGAATCTAAGTACTTATTATAAGTTAGACTTAATTGTTCCTCCAAGGTTTTAATATCTGATAGCAAACGTTGGGTATCAATTTCATAAATTTTTATGCTGTCCTCTAGTTTTATCTCATAGTTATTAAGTTTTGCCACTAAAGCCTGACGTTCTTTCCTAAGCAGTAAGTTATTCTTTTGGTGATTTTTTTTAGATTTAAGATATTTTAGTTTTTTTATTTGGCGGTTTATTTTTATGTATTTTTTAATATTTTTACGACTTGATTTGTAGATACTATGTTGATAATTTGGTGAGTCACCTCCTGTAAGATCTATAGTGTCAGTTATTTTAGGAGTGTGCTCTAGAGTATCACCTACCAATTCATTAAACAAACTTTGGTTTACGACAGTTTGAGAGAGTTTGATTTGGTTCTCCAAGTGTAACATTTTATTATTAGCATCATTTAATTCTATTTCTAGGTCCCTAACCCTACAAAGGGACTCTTCATATAATGTGGAACAATGTATGAATGACTCTGTCACCGCTTGAAGTTCGTCCCGTTCCTCAGTCACCAAAAGATAGTTGTGGTGTAATGAAGCCAACTCCCTTTTGAGTGCCGAGTTCTTGTCCACAACATTTTTCACTTCATCCTCACTTTCCTCTCGCTCTTGTAGAAGCTGCTTGCATTGGTCTTTGTATGCTTTAAAACACAACACTTGTTGTAGTAAGTTATGTATTAATCATGTGTGTTGTACTTTTTTATTAATATCCATGAGATCTACCTAGATCTACCATGAGATATATCTAGATGGCTAGACACCAGCTTGCGAAACGAGAGGCCGCGGGTTCGATCCCCGCACCGAGACAAATGTTTGTGTGATCCACAAATATTTGTTTCGGGTCTGGGTGTTTGTGAGACCGAAAAGTCTCTCGTAGTCTCTGATACCCACGACACAGGACTTGTATCCTAGTGTGGGGTCAGAACTGTGTATGTCACTATTGGGTGTATTTATTTACTTATTTAACAAAACTGAGAATTGTTCTTGAATGAGTTTAATTTGTATAATTCATGTAATATATCATTGATATTGTATAAAATGGTAGTTATCGAGATAACATGAGGCAAAAATTAATCTGTTTGTGAGTGTGACTTGCTGTTAATTTGTTGGAATATTTGGCGACTCACCCTGTTGGGTGCTAGACTTCGTTATCGAATAATAATAATTATCTCAAAGCTATGATAAACATTTTCCGCGAGGATAATGCTTAATAAGACATTGCCCGATATGTAGGTATCTCAGAATAAATGTATCAGTGATTGTTGAGCTTAATATAAGTAAACAGGTTATTTTTTGCAAAACTGCCTTTTGTGACCTTTGAGAACAACAACCTGGCAGAAGAACTAGATTTATAAAAAACACTTTAAACTACATAAGTAAACATTAAAAAATACACTTATTTTGGAATAATAGAAACAAAAAAGCATTTAGAGAGCTAAATAAGTCATCGCTTGTAGGCCGGAAGCAAGATACAATAATCAAAATAATGTCAAAAGGAAGCAGGTACCATAGAGCTTATATTTCTGTAGAAGGAACGGTAGGGCAAAATTTAAAATTCTCAAGCCAGCCGATTCTTCAATACTTTTACTGCGCTGAGTCCGATGAGGAAGGTCACGACCTTCATTACGTATCATGCAGTTCGACACAGTATTTCGCAACTCTCTCCGTCGCATCGAGTCGCGACTCGCGACACGTGGCAAACTCGGTCCATTGTCAGTTACACGGTCTTAACTTAATGCCAAGTCAAAAAATGTTAGAAGACAATAAAAAAAATGTAATTTTAATGTAAAGCAGGCAAGTTCGCACATCTCTACATTGTACCGTTGTGATGCAACTTGTTGTGAAAGCTGATACCTATGGAATTGGGTTAACGTTGCGCGCGGGCCGCTCGCGCTGCCTATACTACACTACTTTAATATTAACCGTTTCGTACACGTTTCTCGCTACGATTCCTTGTAAACACAACATTTGTGACGTAAGCATAATTTCCTGTTATCAGTGGTGAAGAGTGAAGACAATTCATAAGTAAACACAGCGGAAAACGCCAAATTAATAAAAATACGAGAAGTTTCGTCACAAACATTTATCTGTTAACCTAATTAACTTATTGATCTCAATAAATTTAACATGTTTTAAAAAGCTACGACGTATAATTGATGAATTCCGTTTAACTATAATTATTATGGAAAACTCGTCTATAAATAATCTAAGACCTCGGATAGGAACTGAACAGTCTCATTTTTGAACATGGATGATGTATAGTCTACATACGTGTACCTAAAAATCGACTACTTAAGAAATAAAAATTATTTAAATTACCACGGCTACCATACGTGTGGTAATTACCACGGCTTATTTTTTTTAGCTTAGTAAAGGTCGCGGGACGTTGCTGGATGCAGGCTGCTTCCGACAGGTCCCTGTGGAAGTCATTAGGAGAGGCCTATGTCCAGCAGTGGACTTCCATTGGCTGATGGATGGATGGATGGATGATGATCTTTTTTCTCAGTATAGCGTTCTTCAAGGTCTGGCAGAATTATTTTGGTTAATTTAAACGCAATTTACTCAAAAGTATTTTAAGTTATTTTTTTGTTTCCGTAAATTTCGTAGCTTAGCGTAGAGAATTCTTCGGCTTAAGATTCTAAAGTTGACTGACAGATAATGGCTTAGGCATTCAGTCCGCCTTTATACTTTGAATGTATAAGAAGCATAAATAATTAAATTAATATTACGTATACATTAAGTATAAGTAAAAAAAATACGAAACAAGCGATTAAATAGAACGAGTGCTTTTTAGCCCCAACTTAAGGCAAATTTCTATGAGATCGATGCAACTTTCTTTTTTAAACAATTTAATTTTATGTCCTATAGCTTCCATACAAGAACAAATATTAAACATACATACATAACCTCACGCCTGTTTTCCCCTGTCCTGTATCCCCCTTGTCAATTTTCGGTCACATTGCCTGATTCCGTGTTACTACCGTGAATTTTCTTATGGAAAAACCCAATAATACTTTGCCTGACCCGGGAATCCAACCTGGAACTTCCAGACCCTACGAGACGTAAGTACTTGTGCCGCAAGACCACGAGACAATGAAAAATACTAAAGCATTAATAAAATAATAGATGTGGTAAAAACAATACTGTACAGGTAGGTACTGTATTTTTTTAGGCTCATCACTTATAATTTTGTTTTTGAGGAATAGAGTTAGTTGTTCTATTATGGTCTGGGTTTGTTTCTAAAGTTTTAGAACTGGAGATTTGCTTCGAATTCAAGGAATAATGAAATGGGAGCAGTAGGTACAAAATGACACATACATACATAACCTCACGCCTGTATTCCCCGCAGGGGTAGGCAGAGGTGCATTTCTGCACCCACATTTCGCCAGGTATGTATCAGTCCCACGTAATAGGGGGCGAGCCTATTGCCGTTTTTCGGGCACATTTCCAGACTCCGTGCTGTTACTGAGAATTTCCTAATGGAAAAACCCAATAACACTTTGCCCGACCCGGGAATCGAACCCAGGACCTCTAGATCGCACGGCACATACTTGTACCGCGAGACCACGAGGCAGTCGTACAAAATGATACTGGAACAAAATGCTGTTCCTTCCGGGTTGCGGCTAATTGGAAATGGATTTATTTTCCAACAGGATAATGATCCAAAGCAAAGCTCAAATCTATGCAGGGGCTATTTAGGAAAGAGACATACTGGGAAATAAAAAAGATTTTTGATTGAAGTTGATTGTGAAAATCAAAATGAATCCTCCAATAATATATAATGATGTCACTGCTATTCTTAAAAATACTGGGCTATCAGCCTTGTCAGTTGTGAAGTTTTCGTAAGGAAAATCCAAAACATTATGAATAATCATCATGAAACTAACAATGTTTTCCTAAGGAAAACCCAAAATATTAATAATAATAATTAAACCAACAATTGTAACGTCAGAGTTGCTGATGTCACATAATTCAATAACATTTCAAAGCCCCTCCTCCGACATATATGATTAATATTTTTAGAAACTTTTGACGTATTTGTAATTATGAATGTGTATTTTATTTGTAGATTAAGCCGTTTATTTTATATACTGACATTGTTTTTATTTATTTTTTCAATTCTCCTACTTTAATTAAGGTATTCTTAAACTTTTGGTCGACAGTGTAATTTGAAAATATGTAATGAAATTCCGCTTGCAAATTTATTAAACCACGTTGCCAACAATATTTTTACAATGATTGTGCTAGAAGGTCGATAATCTCAGCTCTATTGTTGCGCCGGGTTAGCGTGTTCGCTATTAAGAATATATTACTATCATAAATCACGTATAGGCGTTGAGGTCTTATGACCTGTTAATTCTCCGTATACCAACGTGTACAATACATGCATGTGCTAGACCAAGCATTGATATATTTATTAGCCGTCAATGGAAATTGCGAGCACGTGGAGTTTGTTCTTTTCTTCACAAAGGCACACCACCTCCATTAAGAAATAAAGAGGACGGAAAAATAATCCTTCAAATCCATTTTCTAATTAGCATACAAGATTGAGGCAAGATAGGTCATATCAGGCTCCGTGGCATAGTTTATTAAACACTGATCTGTGAAACAAGAGGCCGCGGGATCTGTTGACAAATGTTTGTGGATCTTGTTTCGGGCTTGGGTGTTTGTGAGAACGAACAATCTCACGTAAGTAGTTCCTAATACCCACCACAACACAATATGATCAGACACATTGTGATTGTCATTTGTTTATTTATTTTACCTACCTTAAAACAAGATTCCGAAGCCAGTCCAGATGCACACACACACTGACACTGACACCTGTTTTCCGAATGGGTTTACAGATGTGCATTTCTGCACTTACGTTCATAATACCACATACAGTGTAAACTCCACGTAATGTCACTCGATTTAACTACAAACTCCCTAAAGCGACGACATCACATGGCTTTGATTGGTTTAGCTTGATTATTGATACAATGATTTTCTTCTCTCCATTTAACGACAACTCTCTATAACGCCATAAAACACAGTCCCTTCAGTGTCGTTATAGAGTTTATACTGTATTTGCAAATATCCACTGGTAATGTCACAATATACGCGGTATACACAATGTCCTTGTAGTTCGATTCGACCGCAAAGTGGTTAGCACTGCGGATGTATCATCAAGCGCCAGTAAATAATTAAACTCTTCGATATTACAAGTGTATTTTCATATTAAGTTTACAACGGCCGCATGTTAATCAATGGCAAATAATCTTAACTGTAAATTGTGATGCAGAGACAGAGAACATCGTGATAGTTGTGTGAATATTTTTCATTCAAAAACGGTTACGAACTCGATTTCTTTTGTTTTAGAGCATTGGGTAAAAAATTCTGTGCTGTTCACAAAAACAAAGGAAGCGTATTATAGTAGGAGAAGGAAAGCTCATAAAGTATAATCCATGAATTTATTCATTTAATTCATCGATGGTTTGTGTCCATACCGGATAATAGCTTTGTTTAATCACGTTATCTGAGGATTTCAACGCCAAACCCGGGTCTCGCCTGCATCACTGCAACTGACAATCTACAATACATTTGTCAGCCTGTCAATAATGTTTTTACTGTTTGAAACTGTTTACTCTAGATACTATTTGAAATTACTCTGATAATTGTAGGCTTGGTCTCTGTAGGTAGCTGTAATAATATTATATTCTTCAGCTGAAGATTTTATTTATAAAATGCTGTGAAAATCCAATCTATATCAGGATATTTGAAGTGGTGTACCGATTTTGTACCGACAGCTTCATTACGGTGATATAACTGAGTTGAACTGAGACAGGCTATTCCTAAATAGATATTTATTTCAAAATCCACCTCGTGACATTGACTTGACCAAGCCCTACCTCATACTTTGGTAGAATATAAATAAATAGGTAACTCATTTCTCTGATATTATTTAGAAGCGCCTGGTAAAAGTTTAAATGCCAACTGATTACCAGGAACCTATCATTATCTCCCATATTATTTTCGTTCGTTAGCTGAAAGTGAACCTGCTCTACATTGGTTGTTGGGTTGAGTTAAGACAATAATCGACCACGCCGACCTAAGTCGTGTATCTAAAAGCCTGTAAAGGGAATTATATCACATCAATAAAAAAGCAACATTTTGTTTAAACCGTATGTACTACAATTTGTACTCTATAGTTCGTGGAATACGTTCATAATTTATTAGTAGACGCACTATTTAGCGCCATTTTCCTCATCAGCCAAACCAAAACCACGTTTTCTTAAAACAAAACAGATTAGCATTGTTATTCTGGCCGGCTGCGACATGACTTTGACCTAACAGGATTTAGGTCAAGAGGCATCGATTTATTACACCAATACTCGCTGCTATTAATGTGTCCGGCTAAATAATCGAGTAACTAGCTAATGTGGCACTGAATTATTAAGATCCCTCACGCTAACTAGAAACGGGGATATAAAATAAAATCATAAAACCGATTATAGATCACAATTCAAACACAGCAACGGTAGAAACAAAAAGAAATTGTCCTTTGATATTTTCACAACATTTGAAATTCAACTAAATTTTAAACATCGTTTTCAAACAATAGACGTGAAAGTGAGCGAACGCCAAGTTAAAGTATGTGGGTCAAGGCGAGCCGCTATGATAATTTTACGGAAAAAAACTAATACCTACTACTCTCAAATCCACCTGTTCAATCAACTGAAAAACTATATTAAATCAGCGCGCAACGACCGTCTGTGTTACATACCTACATATTGTTATAGGTATTCCAATTTATAGAAAAGCCACAAGAAGATCTCTGCTCAATGCAGGTTTTTCTAAAAATGAGAATTCAAACCAAATTACTGATAAAAAATCACGGTCTCGATTTTTCTTCTTCTTCTTTCTTTTTCGATATTTGAACTTTCCATCCTTTAAGAATGTCAATGGGCAGTTGCACAATGAACCGTGAAAGTGATATTTTTACGAGAACGTATATAGATACGTACGAGAACGTATATAAATAATAGTATTTACAAATTATCGAAAAAAATCTACAATGAATCACGAAACTAACCTTCGACGATTTTTATTGACTACTAAAATCTTCATCAACCCATCTATCGGTTGATAACAAGTCTAACTCATTCAGGCGATTGCTTAGGATTGATACTGTTTCGTCCTTTGGTAGGTAATGAGGTCAGTTTCTGACCAGGCCGTTAAAAAGTTGATCTTTTAAAAACAAAGACTTGACAGTGGCTGAATTGTGATCAGCTCCGAAATTCAACTTAACATGAAGCAGTTGACCTTCGTTTTCGGATAAGATCGTATACCTATTGTAAATCGAAATCCATGTTATGCAACAAGAAAAATGGGTTCTCCCTCTCTTGTATGTAAGTATTTGCTCTCAAATTTATTTAATATTTATTTTAAAATCTTATAAAAAATTGTAGTGAGCAATAGTGTTGAGGTCTAAAATGAATATTAGGTATTTTATTTACGGAATGTAATAAGAATAATTATTTATGCATTATTCATATACGTAATACGACTATGTATTGCAAATCGTTATTGAATAAGACATTATTCGTGATGTTAATTTCTCATTAAGATTCGATAGGATAGTACTTAAATGTCTGCAAAATTCGTCGAATTGATAAAATTGCTAGCTCTTTTCTCATATATTTATATATAAGTAATATTTTCCGTGATTCTATTACGACAGCGGTTTAACATTGAAGAATAGATTTCCTCAAACTATCTTCCTTTATCGTGAGAAAACTATCCGTAAATCGTCACGAACATCTTCTTAGTGACACGGCAACTGCCGCTTTCTATCTTAATACTACTATTTTACTTTTTTATAACCTAACAAAGGAAAAACTGTCCATGAAATATATAGTATATCGTACATCTGCATATTAAAGGTACATCTGGGTCCTAAAAATACACCCGTTATAATGTTTCGTATTAATTTTAAGAATAGACTTTATGGGAATGGCAAGTGTCTATAAAAATAAGTGTAAGTTGATATTGCCAATTAATGTAATGAAATGTTTTCTATGCTTTTAATATATAATTTCAGGAAATTGTATGATGTCTCGCTTAAATGATAGATTCTGAGTATTCACTTACCAACTACTTCGTTACTTACAAATGTTAATTTTAAAGATATGCAGGTAATATGCGGGCAGTGTTCAAGGGGCATAATATTATCTGCATTGGCAATTGGTGGTAAGGAGTGTTGCGCAAGCGGCGTGCGGCGCGCGGCGGTCGGTCATGCGCGCGAGGCCGCCGCACGACCTCAATTCTCGATAGGTATCTAAATGTCAGGATCAAGGCTGGATCGAGAACAATTCGAAATCATATTCAACAGTTATAATATGCACACCTATAGGTCATCATACTAAGACGTTTAATTAGCCTTCGAGACAAATACGTACAATTCGCTAAAAGTAATACATTAAAACTCAGGGTCTCCGCCTCAAGGCGGATTCAAGTGTAGGTACGCCTTCTTAATAAAAACTGTGTAAAGTAGAATGTGCAAAAACATATTTTACGGGGCAATAATATTTTGGGCGAAATTAACGATAATTTGACTATTATTTTTATTGGATAATTTAATATGTAATGGAAACACGTTTTATGACTGTTGTAAACCTAAGTCATAACCTATTAGGAAGACATAAGTTGAGGTCATTGTATGTTAAACAATTAACATTATAAAGAATAAATATAATTAAGCATAATTTATAAAATAAAACAATAAAGTTAAGTAAAAAAAACAATTACCGTTTATTTATTATACGCTGGCAAAGTGGAATGAAAACCAATCTCAATACAATTCGGACAAAGGTAAAACCTGCAAGCCACAACACTTACAAAGTCACACTACAAATTAACTAAATTCGCAAACGAACATTAATCCTCCACTTGTACATCAAATCGTAAACGATTAGAATTTACACGATTAACATTTATGTGATGATTCATCGGAAGAGTTACAAAACAAATCCATACATCTCATCTCATCCTTTCATGCTCCGCGCATGACAACTTTATCTAGGGTTGTAGCCATTTGTACCGAGTACCCACCTAGTCGATTCTGTTGACAATAATTAATTAATCGCGGAGCAGACGCCCCTGCACCAACCCGATAACACCGTGTAACATGCAATTTCATTCAGAAACAGCCGTAACGACCATCGAGTTAAACACATTAAAATATGTAAAATAATACAAAGCATTTAAACATCTATTTGAGCTGTAAAACTTTCAGACTAAATGCATATTATAATTATACTACTATATATAACAATATACGCACTCCGCCTGTAATAACATTACGAGTAATAAAGAAACTAACCTTTCATTAGTTCCAATTACCGTGAATAAAATGAATGTAGGTACTTTTTTTATTGTATAATGAAAATAATACTTCGGAACTCTTGAACGACAGTCTTTATGGGAACTAACTTTAGGCCTTACATACTCAAAACAAATATTGAAATTGAAAATCTAACTTTTGAATCTACTGAAACACGCACACCTAACACTAAAACACTCGATTGTAAAATTATGTACAGTCTACTACTACGAAATTTTCAAACATAAATATTTGTAATATTTACCAAGGCCAAAATGCAATATTTTTTCTTTTAAACACTCATACATACATCCCATAGAAGCTTCCGATTAATTTCGGTGTATTTCTGTTTTGTACAAATTATTCTGGTAAATCGCATGTAGTCCTAATGAGCACGGAAACAAGGACATTTATACGACATAATACGCCTTTGTTTTACAGATTTTAATATTCTTTTATGTGAATTTGGAAGCAGAAACTTGTAAATAATTTATTTTTGGTCGTTTTACTTAATTAACAAATCATGTCTTTAAATAAACACGTTTCTAGGCGCCGATTTCCTTGTTAGTTTTAATTAAATTAGTTTAGACATATTAGAATGAGCCCAGAAAAATTTGACGTATGTAAAACAAAACAATCCGGAAAGCTGAATGGCAAAAAATCAACAAGAAGGAATAAATAATTTATTTTTTAAAACTGTATACGGTAGTGATGCGTCCTTTTATTATCTTTCGCGGACTCTGCCGAGCGGCGTCTAGCTGCGGCGTACACAGCGAGCTTAGACGGCGACGGTAGGCTCGAGTCCCGGGGACGGACCAGCGACTCCCGGGACTCGGCAGCCGGTAGTGACGCGGACGTCGGCACCGATGGCAGTTTTCTAACGGTCCCAGTGTCGTACGGCAGCGGAGAACTGCGAGAGGCAGTCGACGCTATCGAACCTGAACCATCGGAATCCTGGAAAAAATGTTTAATAAATAAAATTAAAACGAGTGTGCTTTACACCACACGACTGAAGTAAAGCTTCTTTAGCTCCATTTATAATGTGTGCTCGCACATCTATTCTTACCCCTACAGTAATATACGAAACGTGACTCTCTCTCTCTTTCTATCTTCACAAACTTATATCTTACTCTCAACTTTCGTTTACCTCGCCCGATCACACTTTCCGTAACGCTCTCGTCACGCATTCACCAGCTTACTCCCCTAGTCAAGCGTGCGTAAAGAAGTATTTCAAAAAATCATTTTTTGTATCAATGAAATCCTGGTAAAAATTAACATTAGTTGAAGGAATGTTGAAATGGAGGTGCACCTTTCTGGCATCTCTATGTTCGAGTCGGTCGTATCTGGTGTTTCTGGCGGAGGGTTTCCTGGGCGGGCGGGGCAGGGCGGAGGGCGGCGGCGGCAGGCTGGAGGAGCGCGTCTGCTGCGAGGCGCGGCCCTGGCGCTCCAGCAGCAGCGCCTCCTCGCCGCGCCCGCCGCCGCGCGCGCCCACCGCGCCCAGCCCGGGGAAGCAGCACAACCCGCGCTGACAAACATACAATCATCATCATCATCATCATCATCATCAGCAGCAGCAGCCTTTCCTACGTCTACTGCTGGACATAGGCCTCTCCTATGACACGCAATCCTCAGCTCACAATACGTCCTATCATTTCAATACAAACGACTGCAAACATTGATTTTTATTACCATAATAATTCCTTCTAAGGTTTTTGTAAAATGATTTTTTACTCTTCTCAGTGTGAAGGAGACTCACGGTGACCAAAATGATTCTAATATTTTCCAATTTAAAACGGCAAACATAATTCAAAGTTAATGACACTAACAATGCAAACCAGCACAAATTAGTAATGCTTACCTTATTAGTGGAGCGATGTTCTGAGGAAGCTGTTAATCGGCCATTCTAACAAAATCACTCGAGCCGTACGATACTACCATTCGCTTGAGCCACGCGCATAAATTTAAATTATTACAAAGTAGCTCACGTGATTCTATTATTAAACAAAACTGGTTCTAAACAGCATTTAAAGACGTTTGTTTTATCTCTGTAACGTTACAAACATAACAAACATTTTGAAACATTCAATACATCAAATGTGATAGCAAACTCGATGTGATAAGTTTAGAGTAGCCGTAAAACTGTGTCAGTGGGCCATCACTGCCACACATCAAACAAAAGCGAATACATTATGTTAATACCTCGAAAGTAACATTAGAAATGTTTGCATAAAGTATTCATTTATACATGTCATGTTTATTAACGTATACGGTATATGGTACACACTAAACACGGGTGAGATCAGCAAAATCGAAGTTCACAAAGCTGGTTAAGCCTTACTTATGAAGATTGATTACATCAGTCTTAATAAAGTGTTGCCTTGTCTCGTATCCTCTAACATGTTAAGGCAATCAACAGATCAAGACAAAACACTGTTAACACGAAGTTGTCAATGTTGATAAGTAGGGCCCTTCATTGTTAGGTAACAGCCATTAAAACCACAACAAACAAAACATGATTTTTTATTCTAATACATGCTTCCTATAAAAATATTACATTGAGTACACCTTATAAAAATATACGATATATGTATACATACAAATTGTTCTTAATCTAGAGCCTCGGCACGACGTGACTACGGAATTGTATTAGGTCACATATTTATGTACTAATTTGTCATTATACCGTAACTTTAGCTTTAAAACTATAAAGGCAAAATAGGTATATACATTAGATGGCAGATTGTGAAAATACAATGAGATTTCTTTTAAATAATAGTTACTAAAACACATGTGTTACATATTTTACACCAATAGAAAATGTAACATAAGGCGAGGTTCCGATAAGTAAATACAATGTGTTTATATTTTCAGTTGTAAGTTAAATTTAATAAAATATATTCCATACATCGGCTACATTGTTAATATGCAAAATCGTAAAAAATAAATAGGAGAAACAAACAAAAAACCTTAATTCTAAATTTTCTTACACCAAATAAATAAAAAAACATTTTTATAAACAGGTGCCAAATACAATTTATTCTAACTTTGGCATATTTTGTGACCAATGCCTATTTATAAAATAGCTATTTGTTTTTTTAAAAAGTGTGGAAAACTAAAAGTTTGATAAAATAGAATTTCCTACACCTCTAATATATGCGAGTAGCAGATTAAATTTTTTAAGTTTGTTCACATTATATCGACAATCACTCCATTGCAGTTTTGAAAGTTTATTTATCAGTTTTTGAAAATTCATTGTAAAAAAAACTATAATACCAAAAATTTGCCAGCTATATATAGCTTTCGCCAACAAAACCTTATGTAATAGGTTTTGGACGAATGAAATTGACTTAGGCTCGGCATAGGATGTCATTAGATTTACAATCTATGAAAAGCAAATCCATTAAAATACCACTAAGAATTAAAAGCAGGTAAGACTGTATAGTCTAGTCAACAAGTTCAAAAACGTGTTAAATAGAAATAAAGCTCCTAAAAATATGTGCCATACCTCATTCGATTCGGAATGACGTCTAGAAAAATGTTTTTTAAGGGCATATTAGCACATAAAAAATTGCAATTGTTATTAACAAAATAAGAAAAAAAAAGGTATTTAGTTTTGCGTTAATAACTTATAAAATAATGATATTTAAGGAATTATGAAAAAAGATCCTGAAAGAGGAGGAAATTTCCAATAAAAAAGTCCTTACTCCCGGAACTCTATCTATATTATTTATAATTTTTATTTAACGCTGGAAATAGGGCTCCGCGAGGGCGTTACGGCATAAGCGCGCCGTCTAAAAAGCCGGTATATCACCTAAAATATTTTTTTTTCTAATATTAAATAACAATTTTAAAATTTGAATAAATGATGGTGTAATCTAGACACTTGAACGAAAATAACCTCGGTGAAAAAATTTTTTTTTGACAACTTTTCAAAAAGTTACACCATTGTTAATTAACTAATTTTTTTCCAATCTCTGTTTTTATAAATTACGGCATAAAAGTTTAAAAAATATTTCGCTTCGTGGAGCTCTTCTTATTTAGGTACTTAATAAAGTTATGCAAAAAAATATATTAAAGTTTATTATTTTGTTAATTATAATTTTCTTAAATTAACTAAAAATGAAATTTCTAAAAAATGTTATCATTTTTTTTTTTTTAATATCTTATTATTGCTGTTTTTGCATCTAATATAGGTATTAATTAACATTGGAAAAAAAAAATACGTCATTATTTAAGAAATTGTTTATAAACAAATAGACTATTTTGGAATTTAAAAAAAAAATTTACTATCTTATTGCATAGGTAAAATGAAGATGTTTTAAAAAAAAAATGTTTTCTAAAATATTTTTTTTATTGTTTATAACCGTTTTTTTTATATTTCAATTGCTTAAATAATTAGTTAAGAAATTATTTTATTCTTAAAAATCATCATTGACGCTTTTCAATGGAATAACGGAGAAATATTTTTTTTATAAATAATTTAATTGTTTATTAACTTAACATTTTTTTGAAATTTCATTTTTAGTTCATTTAAAAAAATTATAATTAACAAAATAATAAACTTTAATTTTTTTTTTGCATAACTTTATTCATCATCATCAGCCCATATACGTCCCACTGCTGGGCACGGACCTCCTCTACCATTGAGAGGGTTTAGGCCTTAGTCCACCACGCTGGCCTAGTGCGGGTTGGCGGACTACACACCTAAGAAATTCCTAAGAACTTTTAGGTGTGCAGGTTTCATCACGATGTTTTCCTTCACCGTTAAAGTACGTGATAATTCATTGTGAATACACACATAACTTGGAAAAGTCAGAGGTGTGTGCCTAGGGTTTGAACCCGCGACCGTCGAGATTCTCGACCGCGTGCCTAAACCTCGAGGCCATCACGACTATATAACTTTATTAAGTACCTAAATAAGAAGAGCTCCACGAAGCGAAATATTTTTAGACTAATTTTTTAAACTTTTATGCCGTAATTTATAAAAACAGAGATTGGAAAAAAAATAGTTAATTAACAATGGTGTAACTTTTTGAAAAGTTGTCAAAAAAAAATTTTTTCACCGAGGTTATTTCGTTCAAGTGTCTAGATTACACCATCATTTATTCAAATTTTAAAATTGTTATTTAATATTAGAAAAAAAAATATTTTAGGTGATATACCGGCTTTTTAGACGGCGCGCTTATGCCGTAACGCCCTCGCGGAGCCCTATTTCCAGCGTTAAATAAAAATTATAAATAATATAGATAGAGTTCCGGGAGTCAGGACTTTTTTATTGGAAATTTCCTCCTCTTTCAGGATCTTTTTTCATAATTCCTTAAATATCATTATTTTATAAGTTATTAACGCAAAACTAAATACCTTTTTTTTTCTTATTTTGTTAATAACAATTGCAATTTTTTATGTGCTAATATGCCCTTAAAAAACATTTTTCTAGACGTCATTCCGAATCGAATGAGGTATGGCACATATTTTTAGGAGCTTTATTTCTATTTAACACGTTTTTGAACTTGTTGACTAGACTAGTAAGGCATCTAACATTTGTATGTTCAATATTCACACAAATTATTTTTAAGATTGACACATAACTTAGAATTTCAGTATATAATTAGCAAGTCAGTCTAATGTATGTATTTGAGAATATATATATTATGAACAAATCTAAAAATCCATCAATGTATATAGTTGCAAACTTAGAATCAGCTTACTTAATGAGACTAGGATGTTACTAGTGGAGTGTAAATAATATGTCAGCAAGAGATTCTTATAAATCTAAACCATTATTGGCACAAACTGTCCACTTTACCCAACACTATAAAGGCACTTAATATGTAATACACACATTAATTTACGGTTATTGACTAAGGAACATTTGCACCTATGAAACTAAACCACTCAAAAATATTTGAATAAATTATATCAATGTAAAATTTTGTGTTAACAATTTTATGAATATAAATACATATTATAATATCATCATGCAGCTTAGTTTTATGGGCGCACATAGTTTTGTAAACATTACAAATTGTTTTAACTATTGAAAAGAATGAACATGATAAAATTTTGATACAAAAATTGGGTGCACATATTATTGTTGCTTTATTTTCTCTTTTATAAATTGTAATTTTCCTGATTACGGAATATTATACGAATTGGATACTTAAAAAAACTGAAATATTGAATTCATAGAGAATAATTTTTTAAGCCTAAGATCATTACCATATTGCTCCTAAAATGGTTATACTTAATATTATAAAAATAAACCAGGTTTATGAAAATATATAATATGAAATTCATACTTTCTCTCTATGAATTTTAATTATCCAACTGTTCTTTGAACTAATCAGGTCTAATAAAGATATTATCAGTTCATTGTCTATCATTCACATAGCTAAACAAGCCGATGGGCAAATGACAGTATTATCATGTAATCAGAGTGTCAACATATTATGTGCATAAAATTTCCCTATCGAAATGATTAAGAAAATGACGTCAAGAATATTTACAAACACAAAACAAAAGTTCTGTTGGAACAAGTTTAGTATTGAGTTATAAAAACACAATGTGAGAACATTTTAATATCAAACAAAACAAAACCAAAGCTATTTTTGAAGGAATGTTATGTGATCAACGGAATATATTGAAGGAATGTTGTGATGTAGTGTGAGAGATATAGACATGTTTTATAGAATTTATACACTAACATTTATACAGACATGGCAACTCTTACTGGATCCGATAAAAACAATAATCGAACTGCAATAACTGCCCTTTTTGTATTTTTTTACTATTTATATGTCTGATAATAATAAATACAAGCACCACTTGGTTTCTGGTAATAAATTGCAAGATTTCAATCACATTCTGCATTGAGTTATCCTATATTGTAATTTTATTTACATGTGCGTTTTCAAGGGCATTTTTTTACAAAGTAACTTTACACTTCGTCGGCAAACAAAGGTCAGAGTTTATAACGACGAATTTTAAGAGTGATCCGATGAGACTCGATATTTTTCGATCAAAATGTTCGTTTAGATCGCATTAGTGTAGAGATGGGTGTATGTATTTGCGTGTGTCTGACGTGTGTGTGAATGTGTGTGTGTCAGTAGTAGTTGGCGTGCGCGGCGGGCCTGTAACTCACGGCGGGCACGGGCGCGCGCTCCAGCCGCGACTCCAGCGCCGCCAGCTGCTCCTCCAGCCGCTCCTCCAGCCGCAGCGACCCGCTCTCGAACCCGCACGCTGCACACACACAGCCTCACTACATCTACACTCATCTCAACATTACTGACCACGTTGGAAACTTTTACGTTTGCTAGCTATATAAGTAATTGAATGTAAGAAGTCTTAATGAAAAAATATATATATATATTCAATCGACGGGTCGATTCGAATCGATACCCGGACTTTTAAATCGCAGCGCAAACCCTTATAAGACAAGTCGAGTAACATGTATCACTGTCGATTATTTATGTTTGTTGTATTAAAACTTAATAAATTAAAATATTAAGAATTTAAATGTGTTAATACCAAATATGAGTCAAATATCTATGAATCTTCAGTGTTCGTATCATCTGTATGCCGACGACTTGCAATTATGTGCTCAGGCCAGGGTGGAGTCAATATCCGATGCAATAGCTAAGGTGAACAAAGATTTGGAGCATATTCAAAGGTGGTCAGAGAGTTTTGGCGTGATTGTGAATCCCAACAAATGCCAGGCCATCATTGTAGGCAGCCAACGTCAAATGAGAAATTTAAACAATGTAGTTGTCCCACCAATTGTTTACAATGGCACCGTTATCGCGCTATGTTCCACTGTGAAGAACCTTGGACTTCATATTGACTCCACCCTGACCTGGCAAGCTCAAGTGGCTTATGTTAGCCAAAAAGTCACAGGTATACTTCGAGCTCTTTACCGTCTCAAAAACTTTCTACCGTCGCGGACCAAGGCTATGCTTGTACAAACTTTGATAGTCCCTATTATCGACTATGGTGATGTGTGCTATTTTGACCTGAATGCAGACCAGCTCAATAAACTTGACCGACTTCTTAATAACTGCATTCGATTCATATACAATCTCCGCAAGTATGACCATGTGTCTTCCTTCCGTTCCCAACTCAAATGGTTGCCCATTCGTCAGCGTCGAAATCTTCGCGCGCTCACTACACTATATTCTTTCCTAAATTCTCCTAATGCCCCTTCCTACATTACCCCCTATTTTCAATTTTTACATGCCAACCATGAGAGAAATCTTCGATCTGCCAATAACCTTCTTCTTCTTTGCCCATCTCACACCTCCGAATTCATTCATTCTTCTTTTCCTGTGCAGTCTATACTCCTCTGGAATGCACTTCCCTTGGAAATCAGGACGTGTACGAGTCGTTACTCATTCAAGTTGAAAGTACGGAAATTGTTGACATCCAGAATGGCAGATGCTTCAGAACAATAGTTTGTTTATATAAATGTATTTATTTATGTATGTAATATGTATATCTGTATTATATTAGTATCTATATATTTACTTAAGATATTTATGATTTTTATATCGTATGTATGTATGTATGTTGTTTAATGTCTTGTGTAGTATATCGTAAATCAATTTACGCACCTACGCTTTTCATCTCTGCACCACCTAAGGTTTGACTGGTAGAGAATGCCTCAGGCATTAAGTCCACCTTTACATATGTTATGTATAAAGCGTAAATAAATAAATAAATAAATAAATAAATAAATAAATATAAAATCTATATTCAGCAGTCTATGACTGTTATTAAAAAAACACATAGTAAATTTTGTTCTGCGCTCGAGAACTAGTATGTGTGTGTATGTGTGAGTGTTGTGTATAGTTACCGCTGGAGTTGTCGTTGTGCGGCGAGTAGTTCCTGCGCGCCAGGTGCCGGTAGCGCCCCGCCACGCTGGCGCCGCCCTCCGCGCTCGAGAACGACGCGCCAGACGACAGGCCCACTGACACAACATACTCTTACTTATTACTCATACACTCATAACAATCAAAAATTACCTAAGACAATTATGCCAATTGTGGTTCCTATTCGTATTTTTTAAATTTCTTTAAGGTGCAACAGCAACAAGAAAACTAAAAAAATATGATTGACATAATTTTTTCCGCTTGCTCAAACGGGATATAAACACCCTAGTTAAACTTATTACACTGCTGTAAATAATTATTTCAAATATGCGTTGGTCGTTTAGTCGAATATGCCACCAACAAGAAGTGTAAAATTATATTAGGTGCCATACTCATTATAGGTGCTCTAAAATGTGAGTACTTAAAATATTATAAATAACTAAACAAACCTACATAAATATAATAATGAAGATTTCAGTTTTTATACCTAGTTCCTCCCTGCTGGAGTTGTTCCTGAGTGAGGCGCCGCTGTCGTATGCGGCGCTAGTGTGCTTCTGCAACACCTTGATCATCGCGTCGCGCTCCGCCACTTTAGACTCCAACTCTTTTACCCTGAAAATATGAACAAATTATAACACTTACATTACGTAGATCAGGATTGCCATAAAGTACTCGGTTACCACGTTCTTGCAAGCTAAAAATACACAATGCTTTTTTAGTACTTAAACTTTGCACATTAATTTAAATTGCCAGAACCAAACACATCTAGAAATTAATTTAAATTTGTGTTTAGTCAAGGAAAGAAAACGTATCTAACTCGATCCAATTAACCCAAGGTGAAAAGAAAACAGTAATCTACAGCCCAACAATATTTTTATTATTTTTACATAGCTAAGGGTCTCACAGATAGTAGAAAACATCAAGTGTAGTGTAGCTAATTCTGTGACTGACCGAGGCCATAGTTACTTTTTATCGTGAGTTATAATCTAAAATTCATACAAAAAGCGTTTCTCACGTTTTGAGCAATGTTTAAAACCTATATTACTTATGAAATGTTTATTATTATCATTTTGTTCATAATAAGTGAAGGAACACGTTACCTGCCCTCCAAATCAGCGACTTTCTTCTGCGCCGAGTGAAGTTCGTCCATGTGTCGTATTTTCTCGTTGCGCGCCTCCGCCATTAATCTCTCAGACTCTGCAGAGGTTTTTTCCAGAGCTGCTATTTTTGCATCCCTTTAAATAATGTATACACTTATAAATAAATAAGATAGATAATATGAATATAAGGAAATGTACTATTATGGTATAATAATTTAGCTTTACAATAAAATATATATTCTGTAAAAGAATGTTTACAATTAGATATCAAGTCCTTATGTATCAATATTGTCATGCCGTATTTTCGTTAAACACTGTTTTGAACGGCTTATGACGTCCAGATGACATCATTTTCATCAATTAATGCACTGTATACACAGACAACCTAACCTATAGACGACGCATTACTGGGGACGTGCTTTCGCCGACGTTATGCCCTGACACGACATAACCGCCGGCCCCGCCCCTTAACGTGACTCATTCCGCCGCCGAGTGTCGCAGTGACATATTGTCCCTGTTTTAAAAATATTAACTGTCATAATGCCGTATTGTTCAGTGAAATTTTGTGGAAAGAGCAGCACAACATCTAGTCTTGCAAAAGATCGTATTACATTTCACAGGTAAGTTATTATTCTTTCATTAATCACTAAAATAACTATATACTAAAAATAAAATATTAAAAATTCTGGCGTTTAAGTCGTATTTGCATCTCTTTCTTTCTTATTTGAATTCATATAACATTATCTCGCTCTCTCTTTGACACGCAGACTAGTAATGAGACACAATATAATTATTGTTTTATCGACAAATAATATTGAGATCGATATTTTTATAGACTGTATATCGTTGTTTGTCTGTTGTTCAAAAGGTTTCCAAGTGCCCTGAAGTGAAAAAAAAATGGATTGACGCTACCAAACGAGATGATAATTGGTTTCCTGGAAAAAATCACGTTATTTGTTCGCGACATTTTACTGGGGATTGTTTCCGAATTGTTGGTAGATCTCGACGTTTTCTATTTGAAACTGAATAAATAATAATAATTTGAAACTTAATAAACCAAAGAGCTATCCAATGTATCTTTCTTGTAAAACATTGAATTCTTTAGCAAACCTAGAATTATTCCCCGACTTACTGCACCATCAGTTTGACTTTGAAAACGTCAATCATTTAATTGATTTAATAAAATGCGTAATTAATATATACATATATCGACATACGTTTGGCTTATTTAACAAAAAAAAACTGAAACAAAATCAATAAGGAGAGTTTATACAAAATTAATACATTTTAGAAGTCAATAGTTGATAAATAATATTTACTTTTAATTGATGAATATTTACTTTCGTAACGAATATTTATTTTCTCGTCTCCGGAAAGTTAATAACTCTTTTATGGGGAAATGTATACGCTTCTATAACAAACTTCCGAAGGCTCTTAGGGAGTTTCCCTTGACAAAATTTAAGAAATCAATTAAAAATAAGCTTTATAAAAAAGCATACTATAAAATTTCAGAGTTTATTGAAGATAATCCTTAGTCCGCCAACCCGCACTAGGCCAGCGTGGTGGACTAAGGCCTAAACCCTCTCAGTTGTAGAGGAGGCCCGTGCCCAGCAGTGGGACGTACTCGGGCTGATGATGATGAATAAGCCTTGGGAGTAAGTAAATTGATCGGAGTTTTGTTTTGTTGCTACAGTTTGTATCATTATGACATTTATAATGTAAAATTGAAATAATGTAATGAAAAAAACATATATTGCTATTTTTTAAAGAAAAAATGACATGTCGTGTTGCTGAGAGAGTTTTTTGCCGTTTCTTCTCCACAGCGATAACACGTTGCGAAGCGGCAATAGTTTAAAAAAAGTGTAAAATTGACGATTCTAAAGAACTTGTAAAAGTCTATTTGAATAAAGATAATTTGACTTTGACTTTGACTTTGATGATTGTTTAACTTATAAGTATTAAAAATTTATATGAAAATTAATATGTTTTTTTATTTTTCCTTTATACTATAAACTTCGTAGATTATCGATAATTATTAGTTTATCCCATCTCTAGTGCGCACTAGAATGTTTTCAGTGTCTTGAAGCGTCCAATGAAAACTAGCCGACTGCCCCCGTACCCCGCCACGATTTAGCGATTTTGTTTTCATATTAAAATTAAGAGAAGCGGTGTCTATAGGTTAGGTTGTCTGTGACTGTATATTATGAAGTATTGTGGGAGCATTAGTAGTGCGTGGGTATGGTTATACTTGGGTATGGAGGCTGCGGAGACGGCGGCCTGCCTGAGCGCGGCCTCCTCGAGGTATCGCTGCTCCCACTTGGCGCACTCGCCCTCCAGCGCCAGCAGCCGCTCGTCCCGCTCGCGCACCTGCCGCCGCAGCTCCGCCTCCGCCTCGCCGCCCGCACCCCCAGCGCCCCCCGCGCCGCCCGCGCCCCCCGCGCCGCCCGCGCGCCCCGCACACGCCGCGCCGCCCCCGACACCCACGCCGCCGCAGTTGCACTCGCGCTTCCTGCAAACAGACAAACATCTTATCAACATCATTCCTAGATGACTTCTTCGTCGTTCAGGACGTTATTTATTTAGTTTACCTATGCATTCAATGCTTTGCCAGAAAATGGCCTCTACTCAAGAGCTTTTTACTCCCTCTATTTTCCATTATTTCCAACACAGTTTAGTCTTAAGCCGATAATTTAAATTACAGTGTAAACTCTTTATAACGTTATCCTTTATAACGATAAACTCCCTATAACGTTGGAGTGAGCCCAAGTTGGTTGGTTTGCGTTAAAACTCACATATTGAAACACTCTTTATAGCGATACGCCATTCTCTATTACGAAGAAATGTGTTCATATTTGTAGACAGTAAATATTTATTATCGGTATTATTGTTTATGTTATGTTATCAGGTAACAAAAGACTTTGAAGCTCCGAAACATCCGAGGTCGGTCTAGCTTTTGTTATCCTTAATTGCCTTGTACACGTGCAGTATGACGCATTGTTTTCTCGGAAGTGATGGTCTTCGACCAAGCATACTGGGTACCTATCGTATTATCAGTCGTAAACCTACTTTGAAACTGTTAACATGGCCAGTAAACGGAAAGCGATTAGTGTTGACGAAAAAAATTGTGTGATACGTGCGATTGAAAAGGGAGAAAAGAAAAGTGACGTTGGAAGGCGTTTTGAACTAAGTCAATCCACTGTTGCTACCATTTGGAAAAACCAAAAAACAATTCTACAGGCGGCGCTGGAAGGAAACTTGTCTAAAAAATTAAGAAAGCCAAAATTCGAAGACTTAGATCAGGCAATGTTGTCGTGGTTTAACAATCAGCGCCAGAATAATGTACCCATCTCAGGGCCAATTGTAAAAGCTAAGGCTGAAAAGTTTGCCAACCAACTTGGCATAATTGACTTTAAAGCATCTGAAGGTTGGCTCGGAAAATTTAAGCACCGTCATCATATTACGTACGGTAAAATGAACGGAGAGGCGCGGGATGTCGATATGAAGGTGACTAACAATTGGATTAGTACAGTGTGGCCTAATTTAAAGATGAAATACTCACCAGAAGACATTTTTAATGCAGATGAAACTGGCCTTTTTTTCAAGTTGACTCCCGACAAAACTTTAAAATTCAAAGGGGAAAAATGTGTTGGAGGAAAACTGTCTAAAGAGCGCATTACAGTTCTAGTGGCTGCCAATATGAGTGGCACAGAAAAAAGAAAGCTTTTAGTTATAGGCAAATCGAAAAACCCTCGGTGTTTCAAGAACATAAAACAGTTGCCAGTTACGTACAAAGCAAACAAGTCAGCTTGGATGACATCGCAGATTTTTGAAGAGGAAGTGAGAAAATGGGATGCTGAATTAAAATCACGGAAAATCTTGCTTCTAGTAGACAATTGTCCTGCTCACCCAATCATATCTAATCTTCGAAACATAGAGTTAGCATTTTTCCCAGCTAATACAACCAGTATTTTACAACCAATGGATCAGAGTGTAATTAAATCCCTAAAGGGCCACTATAGACGGAAAATGTTGATGGATATGATAGAAACTGACGGCAAGGTCTCGATCAACATGCTACAAGCAGTGAACTTCATATCAAAAGCCTGGCAAGAGGTAACAGCGGCCACTATCCAACATTCTTTTCGACGTGCTGGATTATGTAGTAGCCAAGAAACGAACCAATTTAACAGTGAAGACAATCTACCACTGAGTGAATGGATAAGCCAGTTCAACGTACCAAACAATTTTAACGAAGATCTACAATCGTACGAAAATATAGATGAGGATGTAGCCACAACTGGTACACTTACAGATGAACAAATTGTTGATTTAGTGTCAAAAAGTCAGGAAACACCCGATAATCAAGATGAAGAAGACGATCAAGTGGACAAAGCCGAATCACCACCAACAATTCAACAAGCCCTAGATGCCGCTAAGTTGGTAGAAATTTTTTTGTTGTTTAATCAAGACGATTCCACCACATATCTAGATATGAATAGGATACATAAAATAATACAAAACAAGTACTGGCATAGCAAAAAACGTCAGACGAAATTATCAGACTATATGTGTAAACAATAATTTATATGTATAAGCATTTATTATCTAAGACATACATACAATTAAAAATTCTTGTATTAAAAATTCTTATTAATTTGGTTTTTTTTTGTTCACTCCATATAACGATAACTCTCTATAACGACAAAAAATGCTCAGTCCCTCGAGTTTCGTTATAAAGAGTTTACACTGTATATCATGACTGCACGTACTCCTTTTTACACGTATTCATTTATGTTTATACAATTATGTTAACAAACTTATTCTCTATTAGAATATCAATTTAAAATAATATATTTTTCTTGGCGTAAACTTTATTTTACTAAATCCTTCCTGTTTCAGAAGAGTTGCAAAATATTTGTTGAAGAGAAATGATTTCTGCGGTCGTGTTGTGCCGTACTGAGGTGCGGTACCTGAGCGCGTGCAGCTCGGTCTCCAGCTGGTGGCGCAGCTTGCGCTCGGAGTGCTCGCGGCGCTCGGCCGCCAGCTGCAGCGAGCCCAGCGCGCGCTGCAGCCCCGCCACGCGCTCCACGTACCCGCCCGCGTGCCGACACTGCACGGACACTGTCTTGTACACTTGCGTCGGTATGCACCTTACACCATATACTATTTAAATGCAATGTGAAGGGGACGAGCGTATTGCAATTTAACAGTTTCATTTTCAGAATTCATACTACATGCATTTTATTGTCTGAATCGGATTTGAAAAAGATCGCTGGCACCAACACATGGTAAGAAGGCGGTGAACAGGTATCAGTATGGACAGCATAGAGACCTCCTCCTCGAGGCGCACGACGTTGGCCTGCGCGTTGGTGAGCGCGGTGTCGAGGATGTCGATGTGCGTGCGCTGCTCCTGCAGCGTGGCGCGCTGCGCAGACATCTCGATCTCCTGCCGCTCCTTGGCGCACGCCAGCTCCTTGTCTGCGCACCCACATGCACACCGATGCGACATCAAATACTTCGCGTACTGACACTTCTGGCTTAATCATCATCATCAATCATCAACATCAGCCCATATGCGACCCACTGCTGAGCACGGGCCTCCTTAGGGTTGGCTCCTAAGAAATTACTAAGAACTTTTAGGTGTGCCGGTTTCATCACGATGTTTTACTTCACCGTTAAAGTACTACTAAAGTTTGCCTTTTAATTTGGTCACAACGTATAAATATCTGATGAAATGTTATAAGTTACAATTGCCAAAGTATATTGACTATTTTTCTACCTGGTTACAATAAAGCAGTTAATATTTGTTTGGAGATTCATACTTTGTGTAATGAGTTGCGCAATAAGCATCTCCCTGTTCTGCAGCTCTTTGCGCAGCGCCTCCGCACTGTTGTCGTTATCAGTGCGCACGCCTTGAGAAAGCAACTCCACCTGCAATACAGAATATACATATCTATAAATACAGATACGATCTCATAATTTATTCTTGTGCACGCTTGTAAATAATAAGACTTTAAAACGGGCTTTACAGGCAAAATAAACCTGCTGAACAGCGTCTATTCAATTTTATAACGCAGAATCGTAAATGACTCAACGCAATATAGATAGTGGATGAATCAGATTTTGTCATTGCAATCTACAATTGCGCTGTTTATACTTACAATCCTTCAAAAAACTATAAAAAACAAGAAAATACTAAAATGTGACGTAAATCTTATACAAAGTTTTATATATAATACAAAAAATATTTAGTAAGTTAACGCAAAGGTGGAAGTGGACCGGCAATGTCTGCCGGACGAACGGCCGATGAGTATATTATATGTTTAATGTTCAATGCGTACATCATTCATTTTGTAATTTCATTGTTGTTATAAATTATGACCACCTATTCTATGCTTCTGATCACTCCAGTCCATCTAATAATTGCCTGGAAGAAGTCGTCGATAGCTATAAGGGCGCCATTTGTTACACCACCTTATTTCAAGATTACTATTACCTATTTTGTTCATTTACTTACTGCATAATGAAGCGTAAATAAAATAAATAATGTTCATTGTCATTTTTATTAAAAAAGGCTTTCAATTTAGAATCCATTCCAATGTGTATTTTTGTTAGTATAGTGAAGTTGCAGCGCTACGTGAGTGAAGTGTGTTGCGTGTTGCGTACCTGTTGTTTGAGCGCGCGGTTGAGTTCGTGCAGCCGGCGACAGTCTGCCTGCAGACGCACGCGGGCGGCGCGCTCGAGTCTCTCGCGGCGCTCGCACGAGCTCACCAACTCCTCATGCGCCGTGCGGACCTTCTCCACCTCCTCCTCCAGCTGCAGCGTTACACCAACACTCAATACTCATACTTTTTTTAACAAGAGGAAAGCGCCTTAAGCTCCCCGTTCCGTACCTCGGAGGAGGCCTAAAAGGGTACGTCTGGGTCTCCAGCCTTCCAACATAATACTTATACTACAATTTTGTCTAGTATACCATATGCAACGCAAGTACAACCAAGCTTCTTGTATAGCTTTCAATGCCAACCAGTCGCTTATATGTAGATATAGACAATTTCAGAAGCTATCACTTAGTCTCTATCCGAGGAAAACTTGCTCCCATCGTTTGTCTAAGATAAAGCCTTTATCCTCCACATTAACTTAGTGTGTATTAATAAACATGCCTAAGAAATTTCTGATGACAATTTCAATTTAAGTTTATACGCGGTGTTTACCTGGGCTATTATTGTGTAATATCTTTATGAAATAAATATTTCAAGCAAGCCCAAATCTTAAATTATTTATCTCATTATAAAATTTTTAGTTGAACGAATCGAATTATATTATTAGACATTTACAATTAAAAATATATGATATCAACCTGAGAAAAGCATTTTACCCTCTATATGGGAACCCCAAAACCCATACGTGTATTGTAATGCTTGCCCATGATAAGATGATGCATCGGTCTATTCTGAGCTGCAGATTATTATATGCGTGGGTACGCATCATCGGTAGGCAGGATCACAGGCTAAATATACAGTGCTACTGACCCAGACGAGACACGAGCGCGTGGGCTTATGTTTAGAGGTCGAATCCAAATGTACCATCAATCCACAACTGCAGTACAGCTCTGGGGCTGACTCATACCGTTCTGAGAAATCACTTTCATTCACTAAATTCGAGGAGTGAGACATTATTTTTAGCTAGTTGTAGATTCAGAACAGAATATTGTAATGCCAAAGAATTAATTCTGTCATTACAATAAAATATTGTAGGGGTTTTTGAAATTAAACTAAAAATTTATAGAAGCTATTTTTTGGCTAATTTTTACGCCATGTCATTAGGAATACATTAAAAGCATACAAAGAAATCTGATGAGATATTAATATTACAGTCCGAAGTTTAAGCCCAGGCATATATCTCTTACTTTTCTATACATCTGTATAGGTACTGAATTAAATAATTGAAAAAAAAAAGGTGGAATCATCGTGAGCTAACTTGTCGTCGACTAAAACCAAACTTATAGCCCGATGCCTAGCAATGGGAAATACATACACTGACATGTTAATAAGAAAATAGAGTATTTATGATATTGGAGTTTATAGCTGTTGTAAATCCATTATTTGAAAAGACTGCCTTGTGGTCTCGTGGCACAAATATGCACGATCTTGAGATCCTGGGTTCAATTGTCGGATCGGGCAGTGTTTTTCCGTTAAGAAATTCTTAGTAACAGCACTAACTCGTGAATTGTTTCCGAAAAACCTGCAATAAGCTCGCCCTCTATTATGTGAGACTAAATCACGATATGCGAAATGTGGGTGCAGAAATGCACCTATCCCTACTCCTGCAGGCGTATGTATTTGAGAAAAGGTTTATTGATGTTGTAGTGATGTACTCGTATGAGATCGGTACCTCGACATGGCAGATCTTGGATGCGACTAGCCCAGGAAAGACGAATGGCATTCTAAAAGAGAGACCTATGCCCAGCAGTATGATGAAATAGACTGATGAATGATGATCGGTACCTTGGTGGTCTTGGCGACCCTGCCGCAGGCGTCGGCGAGCTGTCTCTTGAGCTGGTGGTTCTCCGCGGCGAGCGCGTCGAGCACGGCCGTGAAGGCGTCGTCGGGCTCCTCGAGCGAGCCCTCGCCGCCGCTGCACCACCCGCTCGACTCCGACCCGCCCGGCACCGCGCGCACGCCCACGCTGCCGCACCCACACACCCACACCGATCAACCACCCACCAACACTACCAATTGCTACAGTACCAACTGCTACAGTACCAACTGCTACAGTACCAACTGCTACAGTACCAACTGCTACAGTACCAATTGCTACAGTACCAACTGCTACAGTACCAATTGCTACAGTACCAACTGCTACAGTACCAACTGCTACAGTACCAACTGCTACAGTACCAATTGCTTTTTTTTACCACTTTTACCTAAGAATATGAAACAGATCAAGGGCCTTTAAAAGAATTTGCTACGGTGCTCGCTTAATCCGAAACTGCGTCAAATATAAAGGTATAAAAATGTGTTTGTAGCCTTGTGCTGTGCCTACTAAGATTATTTTTCACGATTTCATTAAAAGGACTAGGATTTTTCCTTCAAACTTTATTTTACTACTAAAGGTTGATTTTTATCGATCGAACCCATTCTTGTTCCTAGACGAAACAGGTCATCAACCATTTTTATTTATGTCCACTCGTTTATGTTAAGCAATCATTCTTCCATTACCTCTTTGCCATCACACACATTCACAGAAGTTGTCTGTGTAGATGTTTACAATGGCTAATCTCCAAAATGACTGCATGAATTTTGACATGCCTCGTGGTCTCGCGGCACCAGTATGTGCCGTGCGATCTAGAGGTCCTGGGTTCGATTCTTGGAACGGGCAGTGTTATTGGGTTTTTCCATTAGGAAATTCCCAGTAGCAGCACGGAGTCTGGAAATGTGCCCGAAAAAAATGTGGGACACTATGTGCGACTGATGAAATGTGGCGAAATGTGGGCGCAGAAATGCACCTCTGCCTACCCCTTCAGGGAATAGAGGCGTGAGTTTATGTATGTATGTATGAATTTTGACAAGACTCACTGGAATGCAGCTAAAGTCAAGAGAATTGAGTTACGTATTTTATTTATAATTCTAACGTCATATCCTCATTTTAATTCCACATAGACAAAAACATAGAAATTCACACTCATATTTATTTTGTCTAATAAAACACCCTAACACACGGTCCAGTTTCAGTACATGTTTCCCATAGAGGTCGTCTAAACGACCATAACGAGATAAAGTGAAAGTAAAGCACTGAATGAGTACTACACAATAATTCCACTTTCACTTATTGTCAGCTCCAAATTGCTGATTGTGTTGGCGCCTGCATAAATATTTGTTCCGGGTCGGGATAAAGCGGGCTTTCACGTTATATTTTGATAAACTTTTCACTGTTCTTTGAATACAATACTGCACTAATAAAGTAATGATGTATATTCACGATGTGGTTATATTTTTTACTATTAAAAAATTAATGATGCTGAAAGTATTGTCAGGAAAAACCAACGTGGGGATTTTTTAATAAACAAGAGGGATCGATTTCATTTCTACTTAAAATAAAGACCGTTCAAATCGTGCCTCCGTTGTTTTCCATGTCTTTTAAATTAATTGCTCACCTGGTCAGATCTGGTTGTGATCGCGACAAGCTCAACTTCTCCTTGCTCAATTTGGACTTGGAGCCCTTGCCTTTGGGCTTGCGGCTGTCATCACGGGGCGGGGGCGCGCGTGGGGACGCGGGGGGCGTCGGGCCACGCGGCGTCGGGGACTGCGCCACCTCCTTAGCCAAGTGCTTCAGCACGGACGACTGGTTCAGGAAGTCATCGGGAATTTCGGTTATTTCCTGAGTTCAATGTAAATTGTATTAACAACTTAACTGTCCCCATACAAAAAAATTAAGATTACCCCACGTCCATCATATTTTCTGTCCTGTTAGAATAAAGAACATTGTGACTCATATATGACTCATGGGCGTAGAATAAAAAAAAACTTTCCCAAGTTCAATGAGTCACATGTGCACATACCGTCTATAAACAATAAATTGGATGACAGGTAGGTATAGTTCGAAAGAGATGCAGCGGTTGCGATGTCAAACTGTTGCTGGTGGTAGGATATTCGTATCCGCCCGGATAGCGACCACCGTACACAGGGCGTAAAACCCGCCATAGTGGCACATGCAAGTGTGCCGCGTTCCGGGATCAGCCAGTGTATATCCGGTTTTCGGGGGGGCTTCAGTCATGGTGAAAGGATGACCGTGCCGGCATTTTTTGGCCGGTTTGTCGCGGTAGGTCCTTTGATCACCATGGCATTAGTCCCCCATACTTCTTCACAAGTATGGTGAAGAGGTATTCGGGCGGCATGATAGTGTCGACCAACAGGAGATCATCATCTCTCGCTGGTCGGCACTTTTTATGGACTCCATTACACTTACCATCAGGTGCAATGGGGTCACTTTGCCGTGCCAGTATAAAAAAAAAAAAACAATCAAAAAATGAGTCACATATGACTCATGAACTTATTCAAAAAGTTCATCATGAGTCATATGTGACTCATTGGACAGTTAAGTTGTTAATAAAGAAACAAGTGGATGCAGTGTAATTTATCTCGTGCTCTGTGGAGAACCTAATAACTGCAACACAGTTTTTGAACTATCGCAGTTATTATGGTGCATTTCTATGTAAAAACATGAATGTGAAATAAAGTTTTTATTTATTATTTATTTATTAACTAAGATGGTAAATAAATAAAAGGCTGATATAGACAATTATTGAACAAGATGAGGTAGTCCTGAATATATAAAAGGTAACAAAATATTATTATTTTTTCAAGCTGTTGTGATAAAACAAGGTGATTTTAAAATCTTAAACTATTCAACAGTCTATAGCTGAATATTTTAATAAAAGTTATATTTTCAAAAATAAATGACAGGGCAAAAATTGTATTAACAAATATCGATAAATAATTATCATGCACAAAATGGGTGCTAAATACAAATTAAATTTTAATTCAAAACAATTTTTTAAAAATGCTCACCAAAATCCCGTATTTTCGTTTAAAATAGCAGAAGTAAATGTGGACATCAATTTCTATTTTAATTTATGCAAACTATAACAATGGTGGCAGTTGCGCTCACCTGTACTCCATGGTCGGGCGGGCTGGTATAGATCCTTTGTCCGCCGATGTCGATGTAGTTAGCGGTGGTGGTGACCACCTGCTCCTTGTGCACCTTAGGCAGCGGTATACCACTCGGCTTCTTCACCCCCTCGCTCTTTTTCAGCGTGTGATACGGTGATGACTGCGTGTTCGTGTGCTTCACTTCACTACTTGATCGTTCGTGTTCTCTGTGCGGGAACAATAAACGAATGTTATTATTATTAATTTAAAAATATATTTTATAATCCCACACGAAGGCTTGATCCCACAACAAGACCCGTATATTTGTCGCTAATATCAGAAACTAAGATTCAGTTTTGCAATACTTAGCAATGTATATGTTTGATTATATCCAGTGAATAAATTACACAGGTGGTTCTACTTCTACACACATTATATGATTGAAGGTTTAAAAAGAACAGTTTATATAGGTCAGCAACCTATTAAATTATAAAAACTTCTATTATAAATTAGAACATAACTTTACACCCCATCATTCAACACAATTGCATTATTGTTTCAATAAGAAAGTAGTTGGCGCCTTGACAATTCAAACTGACTTATAAAGTAACTCAATGACTTACAAATATAAGATAATCAGTATAAATATAACAACACAAACATATTTTAAGTAAATGTTTACCGAATAGGCGTCGGTCGCGTTGACCAGGAATCATCTTGGTTGTGTATGATGAGTGTGTTGTATGACGATGATGAGACATCTAGAGAGCTTCGATTACTGTTGCTGCCGCCGACAGAGTCTTTTAATGAGTTGCGATTGCTGCCTGTTACACTTTCCTGTTGAAGCCACCAGAAACATTGCAGAATTTGGTCAAAAGATACCGGTAGATACCGGGTCATACATTCTTTGCAAATTTTAAATCTAACAATTTATTATTGACCATTCTATATTAGGATTTTTGCATATCACTGCTGGGCTCCAGCATCCAATAGAACTGAGAAGGGTTAGAATATAGTCCACCATGCTAGTCTAGTGCGGGATAGCATACTACACTCATGACTCATTGTTCTTTGTATTATATTGATCCTTGAAAATCCATGGATGAAAGCTGCATTAAAGCACTGTCCAATATTATAATGACTTTCCAAAGGTATTATTAAGAATTAGAATGCTGTCACTAAAATGACAATCAACTCATGAAAACCACAAACATGATGTACATTTATAACACAAAAACAAATACTGATCTTGTAAAGCCTGACCTTTAAGGAGTTTCTGTTGTTATTGTTGTTGTTATTTGACTGGCTCTGGTTCTCTTGTCCCTGTGGCTCCACTCGAGTAGTGTGACGAACCACATAACGCTCTTCCCTTGACAAGTTTTCATTTGATGTAGAGACATCAGTCTCACTACCTGATAAACTTTGTGGAAATCCACTTGGCACTGTTGAAAACATATAAATGAGAATATCCTACCATTAATAAACAATTATAAACAAGACATTACAAAATTAACATGTAACACTTTTGGGCTTCTATCGAAGTACTGTGACTGGTAACAATGTATATCATAATATATTTTCATATTGACTTTATAAGATACTATTAAAAGAATAATGATTTTGCTATCCTATATCCTATCATTATTTGCAAACTTTCAATACTGAAATGCTGGCACCACAACACCCTAATTAAACTATATGAAATACCATTAAGGTTATATGTTATATTATATGTGGACTCTCCTGTGATATAATATCAATTGTAAAAAAAGACTTCGTCCAGGACATGTGCATCATAAAAAAGAAATCTTATTTCAAATGATATAATAATGTAATGTATACATGCATTGTTTACAGTTACAGAATCTGCAGTACAAAATAACTACAGTTTGTTTACACAACAATCACAGAAAATCTCATATTATTATGTCATTAAAATAAATGTGTCACATAATACCAGCATATTTCAGCATGAACTTAAATTACATTGAAATATTTTAATTAACGTTATTAAATGTGTGTGGAAAAACAACATGTTAGAATAAGGTTCCACTTCCTACGAAAAATCATTTAAACTCATTTCGGTGTAAATCGTAAACAAGGACACGCGAAATATCAACATCAATCATGAGTCATTATGTTGGAATGTCATCACAGTGTTTGTAAATCAATGCAATCAACTCACCAGCTTGTTTCTGCGTCCTCTGAATGTTGTTCGTGAATGAAAGAAACCTTCCCGTAGGTCGCATGGACCCCATATTGGCTACAAAAGTGATTTCACAGATTTCCAAACAGAAACCATTTCACACTGCACCACTACACAACACTCCTATACGTTATGCGTCAAGCATCTGGAAGTGAAATAAGTTACTCATGTTTATTAGTACAGCAGCTACGAGTAGAAATAGAATACAACAAGAAATACAAGGCATCGACGATGCGTAATGTACACATATGTAACACGATAAAAACATAAAATTTTCCCACGCCCGATTTGTTTTCATGTGTGCAACGAGTAAATATCACTTACATCGTCGTAGGAGGCAATTTTTGTCACAAAATCGAAATTATTTTTGCATTTATGATGAAAAGCTTTTGATGGATGGGGTCAATTGTCAAATTTAGTAATACCATATTTTTGTACAAAAAATACTATCTAATGATGTTGCAATCAATAATAAATTAAATTTTTGTTTTACATTCGTGATATAACTTATTTTCATTTTCTTTTATGTTATTCTAAATATGTTAACACAACAATTAAATTAAAGTAAAATCAGTTAGAAGTAATCCTTATATTATCTACTTGCAGCGTAACGCAAATAGAAAATTATGAAAAACATTCTAATTCTAAAATTGTCAACTTGCGTCCGAAACGCTGGAACTGAATTTGACAGATCTGCCATCTTTTAGGAAATGTACATAGGTAGGGGAAGGGAGCCCATGATGGGGTACTTGAGGGAAATCACAAAAATATAGCATAATAACTATGTTTATTTCTTTTATTAATTTGTGGTACGTTATGTTATTTATCTAACTATGATTTGGTACAGTCTTTGCAAAATCAACTTATCACATTTTTTCATAATTAACCATTAATTGGAACATTGCAACAAACCATCTTACCCCATACTATGGGGTAAAATGGGGTAATAAAATTTGAGCATGATCACTAAGGCTAATTATTCTCACAAAACACACAAATGTGGATTTCCTCCGCGTCTTCACTGTCCACGTCCAGCAAGCATAGTGAGCCCAACGTCCACAGCACATTATCTTAACACACACGTTAAGATAATGACGATGTCAAAAATTGCGGTTTAGTGTTTACGTAATTTCAATATAGGCAAATGGCATCGTCATCTTTGATTAACTGTGTGTTTTGTCTCTTTTTTGCTTTTAGCATTCCTTTTGAGGCGGGGATCTTCAGATTTGGATGATTTCTCCGGCATCGATAAAATTTTACAGCTCATTTGGTGTTACAATAACAGTGAATGAACAAGTTTTTGTTCGTAACATTCGGTGATGAACTCTGTTATATGTGGTGAGAAAGACGTCGTTGTAACTTCAGGTTCTGTTGCAAGCGTTCTTTGTTGTTCTTCATCCGACAAGTCTGCCATATTTTGTATATGCCTAGCTAGTCTCAGTAGAAATGAAATCTTCATAAATAAAATTATTTTGGTTATACCACATTTTCTGATTTTTTTGTACCCCGCCTCTTTGCTTAAAACTTCATCTGTAGCTATTTTCACAGCATGTGCCGACCACTCTCCTCTTTTGCTTTCTTGTGTAATAAACCAATGTTACGAGTATTTAAGTATTTAGTAATTTAAATGAACCCAGGTCAAAATCCCATTTTGCTCCAATGCCCCATCATACCCCGTACCCATCTTGCCCCAAAATGTGACTTTGAACAAAAAAGAAACTTAAATAAAATGTTTAATGTAATCGTACAAACAACATTGAACATACCATATCCTAATAAACAACACTATTAATGAAATATCAAAAATACATAAATGTGGATTCAATAATTACATAAAATAATGACCTTTGACCTACCACAAAATTAGATCGATGAAACGTTAAAACGGTTTTCTGTTTGTATACAAAAGAAGCTTTGACTACCACTCACAATTTCTCTCGCACTAATCGTTGGTCGTATGAGGCTTGTTATTGGCTTATTGCTTTCTATTCATAAACGTCTACTTTCTTGTATATGTGCGGTACCCCGTCTTACCTCGAGACCCCATCATGCCCCCCCCCCTAAAGTATGAAATCTGTTTTTTTTACTTCACCTACTGCTTTATTTTTGGCGAGTTGTTTTTTTAGTTTTTTGGGGTTGACAGCACTGACTGCACCTGTCATGCTTGTGGCTTGTCACTTGACAGTGTCAGAAAATTTTCATGCAAATATTGCGGCAAATACGGTAGGTACCTACAAAACAAAATAAGTATCCAGTAAATACAATAGTGATTACTTAGGTAACTACTTTCAGTAGTTAATAGGTACCTATTTGGCTTCTTATTTTCTATGACTACCCTGAAAAATGTGCCAGCAACAGATTTAGCTACTATTTTTGTGTGACGAATTCGAATATTATATAAAAGTTAATTACATTTCTTGCATTTCCTTTATTTTAGAAAAAAAAAACATGCTTTCTGTTGGACGAAGTGTAATAAAGCGAATTATTCCTGTAACATCTAAGGTACTAAGAGAAAAACATACATTAAGTGTCCGGTCACAACATGCTCCGTTATTTCGTATGTATACACTGTTATCAAGTATGAAACAATTGTTTTTATGACTCTTTAAACACATTTAAAACTGCAGATATCGCTCCAAATTTACATATCCTAAATGTACGCCAATACATTCAAGAGGCCACGCCTGATAAAATGATCGCTGATTACGAATATGTGAAAAAAGCGACGACCAACAAGGACATATTGATTGTGGATGTCAGAGAACCAGAAGAAATTAAAGAACATGGGCAAATCCCTAATAGCATAAATATTTCACGTGAGTATTGTGTACAACCCTGGGCAGTATAATTAAAGTGCTATTGATGAATAAATTTATTGTTCAAGGAAAATAAACGAAAATATTATTGTATGTCCTTTTATCAGTGTATGAATTTAATAAGTGTATGTTTTTCTCTGCAGTGGGAAATGTAACAAATGTTCTTAGCACAATGACAGATAAAGAATTTCATGAGACCTACAATAGACCAATGCCAAATGAAAATACTGAAATCATTTTCTACTGTGCAATTGGCAAGAGGTCTGGAATGGCTCAACAAAATGCATTGAATATTGGATACAAAAAGTAAGTGTACATGTAGTAACATGAAATAGTTTGAAACATGATTTACTTATATTTTATATGTAAATTATCTTTTAACACATTGAATTTTTTTGCAAAATCACTGTAATTTAAGTTATGGATTAAAAGTTTAACATATTTTATATTTAACAGTGTGAAGAATTATCTAGGCAGTTGGACTGACTGGGCCAGCCGGGAGCAGTGATTCCTTTATGTGAAACTTCCTTGATTTTATTGTTCAGTAGATGTTAATATTAATTGCTTTGTGGTGCTACATTACTGAATTCTGCGACATTTTAATAGTCAGTGTATGATGTTTACACACATTTAAAGAGTAAATTATGTACATTGATGTGGCTTTAGCACTTCTCATTATATCTAGTTGTCTCATCAATCAAGTATTATTGATGAAGAATACTTAGATACATTTATTAATGTGCTACTGAAACCTACTTTAAAGCAAATATCTTACACAAACTTTTGATTTTTTCTAAGTTTAATGTTACTTTGATGGTTTATAATGAGAAGACTATTTGATAAATTATAATATGAAGTCTACCAACCAACAGTCAATTCAAATGGTGGTAGTATAACATTGATATGTATATTAAAAGACAAAAAGTCATTTAAACTTCATTGGGTTTAGATATCCCAGTCATTAGATGTTCTCATAGATAAGGTTGTTTTTTTGTTTATTTACCAGTTTTATTTAACTAATAATTTTTATACTTTAAAATTGTGTTAATACAATTGTTTAGCATCCAACATTTCTGTAAATTTTCAACTGGATGCATAGCAATTTGTTATCAAAAGTTCTAAGTCCAGCTGCAAACACTCTATGGCTGAACTTTTTACGCAAAAGGCTCATTTATAAATAAAAACTAAAAAACAGCTTTTATTGAAAATCCAACTAAAAAATAGAAAATAATTTTGAATTAAGAATAGTGTAAATAAGAAAAGAAAAAAATGTTATTGTAAAAAAGTGTAGGGTGCTTTTTAAGACATAATCAAAATGGTTATCCTGTCTGTCAATAAAATATTTATTACTATTGAAACCATGCCCCATGCTTTTTTTACAATATTTTTTTATTTACACTATTAATTCAAATTTATTTTCTACTTTTTAGTGATTTTCAGTTTTTTTTATCTTTTTTGTTTTTTAAATTTGAATTGTCATTATTCCTTGGTATGCCAAATTCCGAGTTATTCCGATGTTTTAAAAGGGGCTTAAAATTATGTTCAAAGTACATACATACATAAACTCACGCCTGTATTCCCCGAAGGGGTAGGCAGAGGTGCATTTCTGCACCCACATTTCGCCAGGTATGTATCAGTCCCACGTAATAGGGGGCGAGCCTATTGCCGTTTTTCGGGCACATTTCCAGACTCCGTGCTGTAACTGAGAATTTCCTAATGGAAAAACCCAATAACACATTGCCCGACCCAGGAATCGAACCCAGGACCTCTAGATCCCACGGCACATACTTGTACCGCGAGACCACGAGGCAGTCGTAGTCGTCGTCGAGGCATGTTCAAAGTTTCCGTTACATACTAAAATACATATATGTATGAAGCTAATAAAAGTGTGTTAAAAATTTGTTTACAAAAAAACTTGCTAAAACTTGGTTGTTTTTATTAAGAATATCACATATATCATGTTCCATTTATTTTATAATATTTTTATTATAACCAAGAGCCATAACACCAAAGTAAATAATAATAAATAGGTATATAGTAGGTAACTTTTTTATTTTTTTGCATAATGTTTTGCAACCATTTTTAAATGTCATTTTTTACAGTGATTAAGATCATAGTCATTTAAACTGTTCAAGAATTTTGCATTTTAATTACTAATCTTGGTCTGTTAGTATAAATTTACATTCATTAATGATATTTAACCATCAGAAACATCAAAACTTAGATAAACAACAAACCTTTTTAAGAGAATTAAGTGAGGCACATATCCTTTAACTAATTGCATCTTTTTTACTTAATAAAATGATAAGGGCGACTTAAATATTAAATGCAGTAAGTACTCAATATATTTAGTTCTCGGAATGAATATATTAGGAAAAAATGAATTCCAATAAAAAGGTAGATTATTTTATTTATATTATAGTTATATTTTGATCTTTGCCCTGTCAGAGGGTTGTGTTAAGGAGGTGTTAATATGACAACTGCGGTGTCGCAAGGCACGCCTGCTCAAAAACTTCGCGTTGTGGTCTCAGTAAAAGTAAGAGGGATAGTGGCCTATGCACAGCACTGACGCCTGCACAAAATAGGAGTACAACTGCGTTGCTAGAGTCCAGGTGGCTGAAGAATCATCAGCGCTTCTCTACACACCAGGGTCACCAAGCTTTGATTGAATAAGGCCACCGGGAGTTGTTGTATGTAGTTGTAGGAATTATTTTGGTTAGCGGTGAAGCACGAATTTAATTACTATATGGCCGATAACCCTGGCGTCTCTTACCGCCTCCCTTGCCCACGGTTATGCCGAGAGAACCATATTCAGCTTTCCATCCTCAATATAAAATATTGAGAATAAAATTGAAAAATAAAGCTTGGAATATATACCGAATCTTTGATTATTAAAGTTGCTTAACTACACTACATCATAACAAACCAATTGTATTGTAGGTACTTTAGGCAAGTTCAGAACGATTCAAATTCTCGATGTTATCGACGGCATAAGATGTTACATTATTTCAAACAACTATTAAACTTTGGAACTTCGCTTAAATTACTCAAAAAATAAAAGTAATGTGAAAAAAATTCTCAATTCAATGATGTGGTTATCAATGAAATCGTGAACTTGTGGTAAATCTATGCAAATACTTTTAATGGAATAAAAAGCAAAATTAAACAGTACTTAATAATATATTATTGTAACAAAACTAACAAATTTGTTAAATAACAATATATACCTACCCCAACCATAAAATATTAAGTGCAGATCATCATAGTGCAATTAACTATATTAGATAGAGGGTATCATTTATTACCATCCATAACATTGAAGGCAACATGCAAATCACTTCTGTCGGCTTGACCAGTCATTCCAACTTCCCAGATATGTCTTAGAACTGAAATATAGAAACAGTATGTAATTAATTTATAAATTAAAAAACAAACTCAATACCCGTGGTAACTACTTTGGGTTGAAGTTTATTTTCCATGTATAATATGGAGCAAATCTGCGCTTCTTATTGGGCATATTCGTATCATGGTTTTCTGTGCTGCTTAGGCTTTACCTTTACCAAACAAAGCAGCTTGCACTTTACCTCGACTAGGACATCAAACCTCTGGATCGCTTGGGATATTACATACCTTACAACCAACAAAGGCAGCTGAAATTAGTGCATTTTGAAATATGTTTTATGCTCATTCAATTCCTATGCTGGTAAAGAATCAGATTTTCTAAATAACTCAAGTCTATAGGCTGTATTCCCAGCAAAGGTGAATTTGTGCACCTACCTTCACCAATCATGTTTTCAAGACAAGTGCCTATTACCATTTTTTTGGCTGAATGCTAATGGAAAACCAAATAAAACTTTGAACCAAGAATCAAATGGTCACATTTGTGATGGAAAATCACAACACATTTTCTAAATAATTATTTTTAATTATCCAAGTAATTACTTTTAAATTTTATAACTTACACACAAGTCATATTTTGTATTTGAGCAAAAGATTTTTAACTTAATTCAGACATTTTTGAAAAGCAAAACAGTAATGATTTAAGATGAGTGAACATTTCATATAAGCTAAATATGTCAATTTATTCTATAAAGATTTACTGAAAATGATACTGTTTTTTATTTATCCAAGAGCAAAAGATTAAAAAAAAAACTATTTGGATATCAGGTGGCTGCTGACAGTAATAATTGTAAAGTAATGTGGTTTCATACTTAGAATATCCTAGTTTGAGAGCTTGATCCAGGGCCTCTGATGATCGTTTTCCTGATTTGCAGTAAAAAATAAGTTCATCAGATGCTGATGGCTTGCTTCTTTGATATTGCTGTCTAAATTCTTCTTCTGACATGGATGCCAAAACATTTTGCACATTGCCCACTGCACAAAACAATAAGTTTTTATTTGATTACTTTTGTTTTAGGTTTTGACTTTATAGTTACAATTACATGTTTATAGATATGGATATTGGCAAAGTAAATAAAAAAATGTGGGGTAATAAGTTACATAGACCAGCACATGCCCATAAGTTAGCAGTGATCTGGGTACTTCCACACTTGACTGTTGAAAGACCCATTTGTCGCCATGAAATGTAATTAGGTAGTATTTACTGTGGGATTAATTTATTTTAATAATCATTATAGAGGTATGTTGTATTATAAATACTTATTGTATTTGTATTATAATTACATGGAATGTTGATACTTGATGGTATCTTTCCAGTACTATGTACTTCATCAGGATTCCGGACATCAATGATGACCTTTTCTGGTTGATGAATCACCTTCAACATGTCATCATAACTCAATACTCTTTTTGGATCAACCATAATATTTTTGTCTTTCTTCTCAGAAGCAAAAGTTCTTTTTTCTTCTTTAAATATGAGTGGTCTCTGATAATCTGTAATAATATTGAGAATCAAATGAAAAAGAAAGGTCAAATAAAGTTGTCAGCATTTTTATATTTAAGAAAAAGTTGTAGACATGCGACTTTCTTATTTTTTAATAATATAATGTAAATATTTCTTATATAAAATAATTGAAGCTAATTATGCTAAATATAATACAAAAGTATTTGGGTTATGAAATTGCATGGAGAGTTTTTTTAGTATAACATATATAATTAATTATCCATGACTAACTTAGATAGTTAATAAATGAAATTTACACGCCACAAAACACTTATTTACCATACAATACCTACACCCCAAGTGTCAACAAATTAAATAACACAAATAAAAATAAAAATACTTGAGCGTACACCTCGTTGCGCAGAATACATCATTTTTATGATCGAATTTCGGTTAATAATCACACTTCGAAATGCAAACATTGTAGTTAAAAAACAATAATATTTTTTATAATAAATAAAAAAATACTAGAAATATATGTATAATACCGAAGACTTTTCAAATGCGTTTAAACATGGAAATACTAAATTAATATCACTTATTTAAATATGTTATCAATTGTTGTTATGAGAACTTTTAGGATTCCGTCTCTTCCAAGAAATATTTAATATGTGCCTTTGACTTTTTTACTCAGTTATTGATATGTCAATGGATATTGGAATGAAATTTGAAAGTTGAAACGCGATTTGACAAATGGGCACAGAGCAAATATTCTTTTAACACTTAATTACTCACACAAAGAAAATTACACAACTGCATGCCCGCATGGGGTCACAGGTGACCCTAAAATTTAGGAATTATTTTTAATAGAGTACATATTAAATATATAACTAAATAAAACTATTTTATAACGTTTAAATGCATAATGCATATGCGTCGGGCGGCTGTGGTGTGCTTCAATCTTGGGAGAAATGCTTTGCCAAATGCGTACGAGAACCACCGAGAGGTTTTAGGTAGTCGGTTGGTTGGCGTCGATTTTCATTGGTGGACACAAGTCTGAATGTAAGAGCTGGAGGTCCTCTTACTAAACAAGGTAATACTTGAACTACTAGCACTCGTTTGAAAAAAGTAATTATACACCTAATAGTATAGATTTTTAAGATTATGGAAATTACTATAATGTTGTTAAAGAGAACAGTCGACGCTGTAACAACATGCACTAAGGCTTTCAAGGTTGCCATTGTTTTCGCCGCGAAAGGCGATAACGTAATTAGGCTATGCTATGATAGCGGCTGGGTTTCATCGTTGCTCTTCTCAGATTTGATACAATACCATACGTTTCAATTCAATCGACTTTCATAGAAACCAATATGAGGGTATATATTATAGAGCGTGTCTTGGACAGTAGGTAGAACTGAAAATGAAACTGAAGCAAGTAGTTTGTTTTTCACCTGTTGCTTAACCTTGGTGGTAAAAAATAGAGAGGAGGTCTGTTATAAATTGTGGGAATGTATTCCTTCCGTGAGAAAAAGGATGTTGAACAATTTTCTTCTCATTTAAAAAGGTACAGAACACTCCAGGAAACATTTAATTGCGATTGACATTTTTTTTATCTAATCAACTTACTGTTTTTTGAAGCCCAGAATCATGTATTGTCAAAAGATATCTCCATCCATAAACAGTCATTGAAGACTTTTGTACTTCTAAAGTAATCGGTATTTGTACTTTTTACAGCTACTAGTACAACTTGAACTACCTTAACTAATAGTTGATAAGTTTTAAAGGAAAAACTCTTGATTAATGGATGAATAAACCTACGCCTAAGCAGTGATGGCCTCGAAAGCAGTGATTGTGGCCTCGAGGTTTAGGCGCGCAATCGAGAATTTCGGCGGTGGCAGGTTCAAACCCCAGGCACACACCTCTGACTTTTCGAAGTTATGTGTGTATTCACAATAAATTATCACTTGCTTTAATGGTGAAGGAAAACATCGTGATAAAACCTACACACCTAAAAGTTCTTAGGAATTTCTTAGGTGTGTAGTCCGCCAACCCGCACTAGGCCAGCGTTGTGGACTAAGGCCTAAACCCTCTCAGTTGTAGAGGAGGCCCGTGCCCAGCAGTGGGACGTATTTGGGCTGATGATGATGAAACCTACGCCGCCTATGATTACTTTCTTGCACGAGTTGAAAACGCCTCCTAATACTATGGAGAAGACAATAATAAAGGTGTAAAATAATGGTACCTATGTATGTTGATGGTTGATGACTACCACAGATCAGTTGAAGTTGAATCCATACATTTATTAAATTTGAAGTGTCCGAACTCCGAATGTAATATCAAAATATGTAACAACATTTTATTGATTGAGGGTGAAGCGTTCCCTATGACGAAATTGCGCGAATCTAGGAAACAGCTATGCCGGATTTGACCGTACTTTAATATCGAAAAATTTTTGGGACTAAATAAATTACTCTAAGGTGAATTTTCATATGTATGGTGACTGCTCTAAAAAAAGGGTTTATCTTACTGGCAGGGTTGGGCAGTATTTGAATTACTTGTAATTGAAATACGTAATTGAAATACGTAATTGAAATACAAATACGTATTTTGTATTTGTATTTTAATTACTTTCTTAAAATGTAATTTGTATTTCAAATACGTGAAGCCGAAGTATTTTGTAATTAGTATTTCAAATAATCGAGGCTTCAAAATACATTTAGCCTTCATTTAGTATTAAGTTTGTGCTCATTAGGACCTGCAATAACAAAACAAAAACCGCCTTCAAAAAAAAAACTATTCCAAAACAAATAAATATGCATTATTTTGTATTTTGTAATTTGTATTTCAATTAAAGCAAAGCATGTATTTTGCCCAGCCCTGCTTACTGGTAGCGGAACTGGCCAAGAGGTCGAAAAAAAGACACATACGCGTTTATCATCGTCTGTTCCATTTTTTGAGGTCGTTTCCAGAGATCGTGTTCCACTCACTTATAACGCGGGACCAACAAGGTAGTAGAGCAATAGACATACACTTACGCCTATATTACCTAAGGGGTAAGCTGAAGTGTACTTCCACGTTCAAGTTCGCCAGCCGTGTTCCACGTAATAGGGCGCGAGCCTTTCGCTGTTTTTAGGCACAATTTCAAGCTCTGCTTCTATCGGAAATGTTGTACTGGAACATCTTAAGATTGTGCCCTACCCGGGAATTGAACCCGGGACCTCGCGTTATCAGGCCGCACATTGATGCCGCGGGACCAATGAGGTAGTGGATAATACAGAATTTCCCGAATGACCCCAGTCTGAAGTTCCGCATACGGAGTTGCGGGCAACAGTTAGATATATTAATAAAATATTCGACTGTTCTGCGTTGACTCATCACCTCAATAGCTTGTCCATCTGATCTAAAGTTGCTGAGTATATACCTCCAAAACCACATACCGCAACCGACATTACCTATATTAGCGACGATGGTGCCGACTTAGCTTAATTGGAGATTGAAAATACATACTTCCACTTGATCCCATTTTGAGACTCACAATCAGACCAAAAAAATTACAGAATCGTAGGCATCATAAGTTTGGACCATTTTAATACCTTGTATGAATTAAGAACCGACGTATGTTAATGACATATTTGTAAAATAGTGTGTTCCGTTTATAAAATAAAGGTCCGGCAATCGATATTTTTGTTGATCGATTTTCTTAATCAGATTTAAAAAAACTCAAACGAACCATGTGACTTACGGTCCGCCTTGTAAAAATATTTTCTATTTTATAAAGTGATTGGAATAGATTATTTAATAAAAGATATTTTTATTCAAATAAGACGTACACAATAATAATTAATAATGAATTGACCACTTTAAGTTTCTTCTTTATAAATTCTATAATTTTATTCAAATCAGTCTTAATACGTTAAAATCGTGATGTAAATTTAAGTAAATGGAATGACTACCAATTTATAACTTAATCTCAAGTATTCATTATTATTTTATATGGCATGATTCTATAACACTGGATAAAATATAAAATAACCCAATAAAGACTGTAGAAAGTAAAATATAAATTTACGATTTAAAATAGCGTTAGCTACATAACATAGTTAGCAGTAATTTTCCCTATACAAAATCTTGTTACTGCAAAAAGAGTGAGTATTATTTGTAACTTTTCGTGGATCAGCACAATAATAAAAACGTCTTTGACAGCTATGTATCACCCTGATAATTTAAAAATGAATAAAAAAAATAGACGTTTGGAACTAAACGTTAGTTCTTCGCTACTTTTTCAAAATATTTTTTCTTCTCGTCGGGGTTTGGTATTATCTGAAATACGAAGATAAGTTTAATGATTATTTTTTATCATAATTAATTAGCGATAGCGACAATATTTATACTTACGGTATCTTGACCTGGCTTCCATCCGGCAGGGCATACCTCACCATGCTTGTCTGTGTACTGGAATGCTTGCACAAGTCTCAACGTCTCATCAACCGAGCGACCCACAGGCAAATCGTTCATGGTTATTTGTCTTAAAATTCCTTTATCATCAATTATAAATAGCCCTCTCAATGTATGACCCAAATCTTCTAGGAATACACCATAGTCTTTAGCAATGGAATGTGTGAGGTCGCTTAGTAAAGGAATATTAATTTTTCCCAAACCTCCCTCCTTACGGGGAGTGTTAATCCACGCGAGATGAGTAAAATGTGAGTCAACTGAACAAGCTACTACTTCAGTGTTTATTTTTCTGAACTCTTCAATTCTCTCCGAGAAAGCTAGAATTTCTGTAGGGCAGACGAAGGTACTGAAAAAGTTCAAAATACAAAATAATAAGAATCGTACATTTTTTTGACACGTCAGCTGTTTTTGTCAGATTCAAACGGTGCATGAGTTATTAGATATCACTTATCTTAACAGTTACAAGTAATATATTATGAAAAAAGGTTTTAAAAGTCTTTACGTAGGCGAAATAAATAAATTCAGTACTTTTAATGAGAGTATGTCGTTACAAATGTTTCTTTATATGCACATAATAATGTGGCTACAGGTAAATCGAAAGATTTTAAAATTAGTATACTTACAAATCTAATGGATAGAAGAAGAATACTAAGTATTTCCCTTTGAAGCTTGATAAAGAAAGTTGAGTAAATTCTCCATTTATCACGGCTGTAGCCTCCCACTCAGGAGCCGGTTTTGATACTAACATAAGTAAAGAAAATGATACCTTTAGTCGTATACTAAATACTTTGGAAGGTATATGTCCAATTTTTTAATATTTATATTTTATACTTACTCATGGCTTTAGTAAATTGAAGTTTATGATCAATTTTTTTGGCGCCGCCAGGGAACACATTACCACTGCCGAATGTATAGCACGAATCACTTTCAAACAGTGATGATTTACAATATGTACTTAAACTTATTAATAAAAACAAAGAAATTAATGTGTTTTTCATGGTTACAATTAATGCTATCGCATTAAGAATATAAATACTAATAAAGTCAATGACTTTTTTGACACGTTTATGTCTAAGGTGCTTTTACTCACTCCTACTCAGTTTAAGTTTTAACAATAACGTCAAGCTCAAGAGTCAAGACCGGGTATTTTCGTTTACATCACGGATTTGCGATTACACATGTTTACATTGACCACAGATTACATTATAATAAAAAAAACACCTAAAATTTAATTTAGCAACTGTGAAACCTTCAACACTAATGATATATTTATAAAAATATTTATCATTTGCCTATAGTTTTATCAAATGGCTCTAAAATATTGGTTATTAAAAATGATAATTTTGTAAAATTGATCATCGATTCTAATATCGATTAAAGTGAATGAAATATCGTTATTCGTTGGCAATTAAGTAGAGGTGTAAAAGTAACGAAAAAAAGCGTACCCGTATGTATTCGTTACTATAACACTTAGTACTCGTTACTATCGTATCGTTACGTTACTCGTTACTTCTGATCATAACATGCTATTTGATGTTAGAGCAACGATTGAAGTCGTATTGCGTACGCGTACAGTATGACATTGCGGCGTCGCACCATTAGTAATTTGTAGAAATCATACTTATCACAGATACTTTTTATTACATACCAAGCTGTGTAAGGTGCATTTTTTTTACTTTTCCGTATTTTGAACCAGATTTATGTTTAAGTTATTCTAAATTTACCTAGTTTGATTTAATTTCCAAATTATACTTAACAAACATCATTCTATGTAACGTACAATTTTAAATTCACCGAATAAACGCGCACATGCGTAAAACATACGATAAAAAAATTTCAATACACGTATCAACCGTACTTGCGTGAACTGAAACAGTGTAGGTATCTATAATACGAAAAATGCGAGTAACGAAATATATTCGTGTGTAACGTTTCGTTACTCGGTACTAGGTGGCGCACCCGTTACTCAGTACCGAATACATACGGTTTGCTACAGCTCTACAATTAAGTAGATGATGCGTGCAACACTAAAGTGCGCTTCGTTTCGTTCGCATTTTGCGAGTCGTATTTTTCGTGTTTTTATGTTTTCAATGTAAATTAAAATAAAAAAATGATTTTGTTTCGTACTTATAGTTTTACATATTAGATTTGTTAACTTTAAGGTCCATCGCAAGCTTTTGCGGTAAGTTTGGAAGTTTAGCTAGTGGTTCCACTTGTTCATTATGGCGGTCTCAGTACTTCTATATTGTGGTTGTAAATAATTTCGTCATAACCACAAAAGTGGGTTCGTGCAGTGTTTTGTGCGTAATCGGTGAAATATTTATGTTTTAGATGGACGTACAGGACGATAATGTATTGGACGTGGATTTGCTGGCTGATGATGGATCGGAGGAAGATGGTGAAGCCCCGCCGACGTCAGGTATGATACACAGGAATCACTAACTTTTCGTCACATCATGTACTGTGGTAAATAAAGTAGAGCTTGTATCAGTGTTATATCAGGAATTGTTCAGTAAATATGCATTTGGTTTCACAAAGTTTAAGCCTATGCTTCTGTGAAGGTTTTCTTGTATGTAGTCCTTCAAAAGCAATTCCATTGAGATACTTTTTATGGTACTATCAAAACCGTAATTAAATTGTAAGTTTCAACATTACGTTTTTACAGTATTACAATAGATTTTACATGCCCAACATGGGCAAATTAACTAGTATTATCATAAATTTAGCTACTTGTGCCAGCATTAACTAGATGTATGTATTTTTTGCACTCCAATCAACTGTGTTTAACTGACTTCAGTGACCATTTACATATAATTTGTACATCAGTGTTTGACTATTGAACTGCTAAAACATCATTTCAAGTTATTTTACACTTCAACTTATATAGAACATGGGTTGTTTTTTTTAACTTAATTACAGACATTAACTAATTATACAACTAAACTTTTCTTATGAATCACTCTATCTATTGGTGTAGGCTGCATTTAAAACCCAACAGAAGTTTTTGCGTAACAGATTGACGGCATCATTGCAGAATTTTATTTTACTATAAGCAAAGATGACTTTGAGTAATATAACTGCTCACCTTTTTCAAGTGCTCAATCTGACTCCTTTAAAAATTATGTTATATTTATAGGCATCAGTTTTGTCATATGTTATTTTTCTTATAGATTTCTACCCAGGTCCTGGGTCAACTCCGACGTCGTGCGCCTCATCTCCCCGAGGAGAAGAGCCTGCTTCGCCACATGGAGGTTTGGTGCAGCCTGCTTTTTTCCACCACCAGGCATACACACGGCCATTCTTCACATCAGGTCGGAGGGGCCCAGGTAGACCAAGAAAAGAGGGACCTAAACTCTCTAGGGAAGGAAAGATTGTCAGAAGGTAATATGCACTACTTATAAAGCCGTCATTTTAAATATTCTGCCTATTTTCATATGTGAGATAGTATTAACTAGTGGCGGTACTTCCATAGAAGTCCAAAAGGGTTACACATTAATTGTGTAATGTCTAGTTTATAATAGTTTATTGTGGCGTCAAGATATTCTCATTTATATGTCAAATTGCTTTAGGGCTTCTATAGAAGTACCGCCACTGCCTAATACAAACTAAGACAAATGATGGAGAAAAACTCACAATCCCTTGTTTAACATAGAGAATTATGCCTTTTAGAGAATTAATAAATTCATCCTACAATCACATTGTCCTCCATGCCTACTAAGATACAAGTTTTATTTTGCAAGTATTGATAGGACATAACTGGGCTGCATAAAACATAACATATTTAGAAGTTACTGGCAATTCTTGAGATAGAATTACAAAAACAAATAAGTACATATTATATTAATTGTTTTGAAAAGACCACAAAGAAAAGATCAATGGTAGTATGTATGTACTTATGTAGTAGTGCCTTGTTATAGATAAATCAAGAAAAAAATTTATCCAAAATCTTCTATTTACAATTTTGTACTATTGTTGTTTCTTCTACTTTAGGTATAGAGGTAATCCGGGTTCTCTCAGAGGAGCTAAGAGGCATCGCAGCAGTCGTGATGATGCACAGGAAGATATGATGGATGAGGATGATTTCACTATTCCACCAGTGCCTGAAGAACCACCTTATATGCCGGAGAAATGGTATGAAACTGCTCTTCTTAAATAAACAATTTAAGATATATTATTATTAATACTATTAGCTTTATTTATTACTATTAGCTTATGTACTAAAATATAAAAATTGTCAACGGCGACCACTCGATTAGGAATGATTGCAAAGAGATTATTTTTCTAGATTTACCTGGTGGTTATCCTTTATTTAGTGTGATTACAAGCATGTATGACAAGATTCACTTGGATGTATTGACTTTCTCCATTGTTTGTAAAATCGTTAGTGTGACAATAAACTCAATATACAATATATACTAATTTTGGAAAAGTACTGGATGCTTATTATAGTTTTTTGGGACTGTTCTTGTTCAATTATGGTTATATTATGTTACATTGTCAAATTTAGGCCAGGTAAAGTCTGCGCGCTATGTAACCTGGGCGAGCGCAGTCAGCTAGGCCAGGGTGAGATGAGGCAGATCCTGTGCACACTTAATGAAGCTGATGGTAGCTCCACGCCGGGCGTATCGAATTCGGGTGGTGCCACTCCCACCAGCATCACCACACCCACCAGCACGCCCACCACACCAGTGGCTCCGGGTCTTGTGTCTCCACCACCTGAACTGGTGGACCCTAATCAACATCCGCTAGGGTTACCCTTGAGCAGGCGTCAAAAAGCTTTTAACAAGTGCAAGTGAGTATTTTTGAATGGAAATTAGCTTAACTAGGTGACTGTAATAAGAGTAAATCCAAAAACTTAATGTTAAAGGCTAATATTTCTTATTTCTATAACATGTATTACGGTCCAGTTTTGCTTTTCCAGAAATAAAGCATTTTGTTTATAACTTTCTTACAGTTTATGATTTTGATGTTAAATTGGAGCTGTCAACATTAATGATTTTTGTTAATCGCAGGACACCTCTATACAATATGGAGCATACAGACGAGCTGTCCATCATTGGTCATGTAGAAGTTCTAGAACTTGCTGCTGTAGTCTCATTGGGGGCGTTCTACGTCCATCGTTGTTGCATAGAGTTCAGCCCGCCCTTCCAAATCAACTCCATAGAGGAGGACAGAGAACAAGCGGAGGAGGCGAGGTTGAAGGGGATAGTATCCACTGCCTTGACGAGAAAATGTGCCTTTTGCTTAAGACATGGTGCCAGTGTTCCTTGTAAGGTGAATATACATTCAGAACTTATTCAAATCATATTATTAACAGTCTTGGGGTGATAATTTTTGTAGGTAACCAACTATAATTGATTAATAGTCATATGTATGGTATACTGAGTAAGTGTGGGATTATGTATGTTTCCTAAAAGAATAAAATACTATGTAGCTTGTTTTTTTAGATTTCAAGTAAACATTTTTTATGAATATTTTTGTGTTTTAGATGAGTTGTAATAAGTACTTCCATTTGCCTTGTGTCCTCGCGTCAGGCGGATTTATGGACTTTCAATCTAAGTCGTCGTTTTGCAAGGACCACGTGTATCAAGTACCTGTTGTATGTAAGTGTTTTTTTTTATATGTGTCCATTAAAAGTTTAATCTTCAATGATATTCTTAATTATTTCTATTCAATACATTATAGGCTGCATTTGTCTGTAGTTTTTTTTAAATAAGTTAAATTGTAGTTAACTTTAAATATTTCTGTTGTTTCAATTACAATCCTTTATAGTCTATAAGTCCATAGATTAAAATATACTGTTTACTTTGCAGGTTCACCAGAAATAGATTGTAGGACTTGTAGGACCATTGGTGATATAACAAATCTGATGACTTGCGTGACGTGCGGCGCGCATTATCACGGAACTTGTGTGGGACTCGCACAGTTACCAGGTATGTTACGTAGTGGCTATAATTAATTGTATTTGATTTATTGTATAATATGACGCGCAGTAATATAATGAACGCGGCCATGCGTGCTATGGTCTAGAGGTGCTATCAATGCACGGGTCGGCCAATTTTTTTATTGTGTTTTGTTATCAGAAAATCTTGAGTACATAGTTTGTATATGAAGTCGGAAAGTTGTGCAATATGGATGGTATCGTTATTGTTATTGGCAGTTGACTGTTTCGTGGTCTTGCGGCACAAGTATGTGCCGTGCGATCTAGAGGTCCTGGGTTCGATTCCCGGGTCGGGCAAAGTGTTATTGGGTTTTTCCATTAGGATATTCTCAGTAGCAGTACCGAGCTTGGAAATGTGCTCGAAAAACGGCAATAGGCTCGCCCCCTATTACGTTGGACTGATACATGCCTGGCGAAATGTGGGTGCAGAAATGCGCCTCTGGCTACCCCTTCGGGGAATAGAGGCGTGAGGTTATGTATGCATGTATTGGCAGTGATTACTATGTAGTCCAATGAGACGTGATGTGTGTGCAGGCGTGCGCGCGGGCTGGGCGTGTCGCGCGTGTCGCGTGTGCCAGGTGTGTCGCGAGGCGGCGCCGCCCGGGGACGCGCGCGCCGTGGCCTGCGACCACTGCGACAAGCTCTACCACGCCGCCTGCCTGCGCCCGCTCATGGCCACCGTGCCCAAGTACGGCTGGAAGTGCAAGGTACGCCCCGCTGTGTGTGTGTGTGCGCGTGCGTGCGTGCGTGCGTGCGAGACTGAGCGTGTGTTCCCCGGCAGTGCTGCCGCGTGTGCTCGGACTGCGGGTCGCGGTCGCCGGGCGCGGGCCCGTCGTCGCGCTGGCACGCGCACTACACGGTGTGCGACTCGTGCTACCAGCAGCGCAACAAGGGCTCGTGCTGCCCGCTGTGCCGCCGCGCCTACCGCGCCGCCGCCTACCGGGACATGATCCGCTGCACGCTCTGCAAGAGGTCGGACTCATTCTTATCTTCTCACCTAGTTATACATATCATGAAACATGCTAAGAAATATATTTCATTAGATACGTCCACGGCACGTGCGATCCTGACGCCGAACCTCAGCAGTATCGTAAAAACAAAGAACAGAATCCAACGTATGAGTATAGCTGTCCAATATGCAAAAGCCAAATGCCGTTGACGGGCTCCAAGCCTAATTGTAAGTAAAAATACTTTTTTCATATAAAATTTACGTTTTATGTCTTTTCTAACATTCGTGTGCCATACAGCTTTTGAAGAAGACAGTATGGCTTCCGCATCTCAAGACTCTTCATTTGGCGATGAAAATTCGCAAGAACAAGATCCTTTGGCAATTGAATCTAAGGTATGCATAGTATAATAACTGAAATATTTCTATCCCAGCGGTTGAAATCCGCCATCATAATTTCAAGTTTACCAATGGCCTTAATTATTTCAGCCCGACGTCGGTCTAGGCAAGGGGAAACCTTTCAGCGTGTCCTCAAAAGTCGCCAAGAAAAAGATCGGAGGATACAAACTTAAAGGTGGCTTTCCTGCTGCCGGCAAATTGGGCTTCCAGAAACGACAAAGATCCGTTTTAGATTTCGGAAGAAAGAGAGGCTCTAAGCCTAAGATGAGAGGAGTGTTCGGTGTTCCCGGATTAGGACTCCAAAGGCCGCAGGCTCCTGACAATAAAACCGCAGATGACGATCCAGGTACGAAAAGAAATCAATTATTATTATGTCAACCACCCCATAATGCCGATTTGAAACATTGTTATCGATACTTTGATTACTAATGTATCGATATTTCTTTTCAGGTGTCGAAAATAAGCTGGTTTTGTGTTCTAGCAAAGATAAGTTTGTGTTGACGCAAGACTTGTGTGTGATGTGCGGCGCTGTGGGCACAGATTCGGAGGGATGTCTCATTGCCTGCGCGCAGTGTGGACAGACTTACCATCCGTATTGTGTCAACATTAAAGTAAGTTATCGGTTTATTAAGGTACATTTTCATTTTTGTCCAGAGCGAAGTAACCTATTATTCATTTGCTCAACCTATTATATTTAAACTCGTGATTTTGTCAATTGTAATTATTGTGAGATACTTAACTTACTTATTAAAAAAATAACGATAAAAACTTAGGGTATGTTCCGATATACACTGGGAGCACTGTCCAGTGCTCTTACTGGTGAGAAATTCGTTCCGTTATGGACTGACAGTATACTGCCGCAGTATCCTAGAAAAATATATGACGTCATAAATCGACACCATTTTTATAATGTTTTATTTTGGTACTGGTGTTTTCGGGGTAAGATGCTCTCAGTGCTTTGATCACGTGATTAATCGCGTCCAGAAATGACATGATGTGAGGATGTCAGGCGACAGTGTACTGGAATACGTTCCATTTTAAACAGTAACCAGTATAGCTTACTATAAAGGTATGGTTTCGCAGTAGGAACACAACCTTAATGTCATTAAAAAAATGTTGACAAATAGAGTTGTAGGAGTGAGGTAGTGGGAGGTTTGCATTATGATGCTGTGGTAAGAGTGCGCGCGGGTGGCAGGTGTCGGCGGTGATCGTGCAGCTGGGCTGGCGCTGCCTGGACTGCACGGTGTGCGAGGGCTGCGGCAACCGCGGCGACGACACGCTGCTGCTGCTGTGCGACGACTGCGACACCACGTGGCACACGTACTGCGCGCGCCCGCCGCTCGCCGACGTGCCGCGCGGGCCGTGGCGCTGCGAGCGCTGCCGCCGCTGCCTCGTGTGCGGCACGCGCGACACGCGCGCCTGGTGCGACAACTACACCGGTACGCACGCTCGCTGCACACTCTGTATCTCTTGTTACGCCGCGCGCCGGTGCGATCAGGACACCCCGAGCTTTATAGTGGGATTTCACAATTTAAAAAAAACCGGCCAAGTGCGAGTTGGACTCGCGTGAACAGGGTTCCGTACACACAAACTTAACATTGGAGTTGAAAAATTTTATGGTACGCACAATATTGAGTGATTTACCTTGTTATTTTAATATCATGGACTTCTCATAGGTTTTCCTATAATCTTATAGGTAGGAAACTAATTTCTGTATTTTTTTCTAAATTTTAGGTTCAGTAGTTTCGGAGACAAGGGGGGGGGGAGAATGGTCAATTTTCATGAGTAACTAGGAAACTATTTATTTTAAAATTACAAAAAAATAAATACATTCAAGATCTTCACAACAAGACTTCTATTTGATATGTCACACGATGCCGTTTTCAAATATATATTTTTTAATTTTCCACCTTCCCCCCCAAAATGACCTCCCATATACAGATTTCATCTATTCACGTCACACCTCTGCGTTTGGGTCACAAAAATTGATGTGTGTACCAAATTTCAACTTAATCGGTCGAGTAGATTCGGAGATAATTGACTGTGAGCGACGGACAGACGGACACACGAGTGATCCTATAAGGGTTCCGTTTTTTTATTCGGAAGAACGGAACCCTAATAATTGACAGTATCAGGAACGAATTGGATATGGTACCCGACTAACAACGATACGCTTGTCCCTTATTACTTGGGACTTAAAGGAAGTTAGTGAGTCGTGTGTAAAAATACTTCGCTAATTCTAGTATTTAATTGACAGAATGCGCACCGTGTGCGTCGCTGGTGATGTGCTGTATTTGTTCCGAGCCGTATTCGGATGGAGAATTGATTATCCAATGTGAGAGTTGTAGCCGATGGCTCCATGCTACCTGTGACTCGATACGCAATGAAAACGATGCGGAGCTTTGCTGTCGTGCTGGGTAAGGGTTCTGAGAGTTTCTATGTATTTTTCTTGCAGTAAAAAGTTATGTTATGTTGTAAGTTATGTATGTTATGTTATGTTATTATATATTGTAAGCACTAGCTTGCGCTCTCGGAGAGGACGGAATATCTTAAAGCTATAATCTTAAAGCTAAAGGAAGCCCGTAGTTAATAGTAGGCCATATTCTCCATGAACATGTTATTTAGAATGCGGTGTACATAGTCCATGTATTGCAGATACAAGTGCATCTCGTGCCGCGGCCGCGACGTGCCGCCGCCGCACGTGACGCGCGCGCTGGCCGCGAGTGCGGGCGCGGGCGCGCCGGCGGGAGCGAGCGCGGGGGCGGGCACGGGCGCGGCGGCGGGGGCGGGCGCGCGCGCCACCCCGCGGCCCACGGCACAGTCGCTGGGGCTGGCGGGCGAGTACTACGTGGACGACGTGTGTCTGTCGCAGCGCGGCGCGCACCACATGAAGCAGCTGGAGGCCGAGCTGGGCATCACGCACACGCGCCGCAAGAAACGCTTCAAGCACGACAACACCGACAAGGACGCCGGTGAGAACGCGCCCTTACGCACCGCTTCTACCGTCTCATTGGGGCTTCCGGGCCGGCTGTGGTGTTGCATTCGCTCCGGTGTTACTTCTGCATGTCACTTCGCGTCTTATTTTTTTAAACTACCCTCGACTAAACAAAATTAAAAGCTGCCATATTTGACACTTTTAACACTTTCAATTGCTGCTCTTTCCTGTCTCACTCTTGCAGCTTTATAAATATTATTATAAATAGTGTAGAATAGTATCTAATGTGAGTTTTTGTGTGTCGGACGCTGGCATTGTGGAATAGAAATAATGGCATCTATTGAAACAGTGGTTCAGAACGCCGACGTCGAGATGGGCGACGACTCCAAGCCGGACAGCACCGCTGAAGTCAAAGAAGAACCGGGTATGCAGCAAACTATGCATATTATATTCAATATCATTACACATGTTGATAACTTCTACATTATGAATTATGATATAACTTAGTTTCGCTAGCTCGTTTCTACTGTCAAATTCAATCTACCGCCCAAAATCACGGAAAAGGAAATAATTTATTTCGTATAGTTATTTTAAATTATTATATTTTCACACTTTATAAACAAAATGTATAGATACTTCTGATTTTCTGTTCAAAAATAACAAAATCTTTTGTGTGGTTGGTCATTAGGGTTTGCAATCCCGCAGCATTTTTTTTTCCCGCGGGAATTCCCGCAAAAATTTAAAAATGCAAATATGTGAGTATGATAATGCTATTACTTGGGAATGTTTATTTATTTTTATTTAAGCTAATTCTAAACTGTTCAAGGTATAAAAAAATGAAACAGGTAAGTAGAATATACGTAAAAACTGTGTTTATTAACAAAAAAAATACCTATTAAATCACATAAATCAGTTAGGATTCAGGACTTAAAGACATCTATAACATATAACTTTTACTATTAGGTAACAAACAATCCTAATCAAGCATTAACAGATAAGTAGAATATACGTAGAAACTGTATTTATTAACATTTTAACTATTAATAAACATAAATCAGCCAGGATTCAGGACTCAAGACATCTATAACACTAGTATTACCTACTAACAATTAACAAATAAATTGTAACTTATGCATATTGTCTTTATTGACTTAACGCATAGTTCTTAATCGCCGTTATATTACTGAATCCGTAAAAGTCTACTTGAAATTAAGAGATCAATTGCACATATAAAGTAATAAAATTTGTCATTGGTAACATGTAATATTATAAGTGATTACGTAAAAATAAACATAATAAATATGTGATAAAAAAAGAGAAGAAAAATCACAAAATAAAAGTCACTTTTTGTTCCGAAAATAAGAGAAATCAAAAATCTGCTCTAAATTCTCTAAATTAGGGACCAAATTTATTTGCTAGATATTGCAAGGAATAAATAAACTTATATTAAGTAACTAAATTTAGATGTCGTCGTATTGCCAGTTGATAAGAACGTACGTGATTTTCAGTTAAGCCGTCTACGGATTCGACGAGGTTTTTCATAGTCCTAGACCGTTTGTTCGTTTCTTCAACGTCAACGGTTGATTTAAATAGTTCGTCCATTTAATTAAAAACTACGTTGTTGAGCGTATATGTTATGTTATTTCTAAAAATGCGGGAATTCCGCAGTACTTATAAACATGCGGGATCCCCCGGGAATGCGGGAATGCGGAATGCGGGATTGCAAACCCTATTGGTCATATATCAGGTATAAACAACTTTCATATTTTTGAAATATGATTCTAAGTGAGAAACAAAAAAAAAGGTATTTTATAACGCAAAACTAATAAATAATAGAACTTTGATTGTCGTTATAGGATTAGCAACAAACGTCAACTTCAAAGAGGGCACTATGTGGAATGTGGCAACCGACGGACCGCCTCCAGAAGGGTTCACAGTTTACACCACTGACTCCGGCCTCACAGTACTACGGAGGAAAAGACAGAGGAACCTGAACAAGCTGGGTATAGGAGGGTTCGTTGTGCGACAGAGACAAACAACCGCCAAGGCGCAAGCTGATGATGACAAAGAGGGAGACGGCTCGCAAGTTTCTGGAGGTAAGAACGTTTTAAAAGCTGGCAATTTTCCATTGTCTGTTCGAAATCTTGATATTGAATATCCAATGGTTTGCCAATAACAGACCATTTATAAAATATTTACGCTTGGGTATAAATTATGACTTTTGACTTCTGCGTACAGAATCGCCAAGTAATAAACGTAAGCCAAGAAGAAAGCCGCGTTCAAAATTGATGGAACAATTTCCGCCGTATATGCAAGAGGCTTTCTTCGGCAAAGAACTTCTGGAACCATCTAAACCCGCTGTTACTTCCACTGGTAAGTCTTTCTCAACAACGATATTAAATTGCTATTTAGCTATATTTTTGCTTCGAAAACTCTTTAGTAAATTTTAAAATTCTATTTTCTTTGGTATGTACGTTTTGACAGGGATCCAGATGTCTGACAACAGCAAACACATGTTCTTTCAATAAAATGCGTCTTATTTTCGCGAAATTTAGAATAATTGTGCGGACAAGAATTCATATTTTATTCTACCATTAGATACAATCCAATCAGTTTAACAAACCATAATAAAATGTGTTTATCAGGTAATCCAGCTGAGAGTCCAGGTGGAACTCTACGACCAAGCACCCCGGAAGGATACCGCGAGTTGAGAGACTTCAAATTGGATATAGAGAACTCGGACAGTGACGGGGACGACGTGCTGCCTTCATTGACCACTTTCAACGATAGCGACGTCTCGGTGGTCATTACGCTCAATACGGTGAGTCAACTGATTCACTACGGGCTTCCTATTTCAAAGTATTGCCTTATTTGAAAATAATATATGTACTACAAAAATGGAATAACTAATTAGTTACATTGTTTCTTTTTCAGGAGGAAATCGAAATGTTGCAATCAATAAAACCCAAAGAAGAAAAGGACGATTCCTCCAACACGAAAAACACGGATGGCAGCGTCAAGATAAAGATGGAGGTGGACGATGGTCAGTTAAAACATACTGAAGATTCAACTGCATTGAAGAACGCCATATTGGGACCCCAGCCTCCCGAGGCAGAACAACCGCCCACAGTGGCTACTGAGAGTATTTCTACAATGCACAGTACCAAGACAGAGCCTATAAGCAGTGGTAAGCATCATTTGTATATATGTGTTTTGGTAGGAAGTACTTCTACCCGTACTTTGATTTTATTCTGACAGCCCCGTGGCGCAGTTGGCTAGATACCAGCTTGCAAAATGAGAGGCCGCGAGTTCGATCCCTGCACCGAAACAAATATTTGTGTGATTTACAAATATTTGTTCTGGGTCTGGGTTTTTGTGAGACCCAAAAGTCTCTCGTAGTTTCTGAGACCTACGACACAGGACGTGTATGGTGTGGGGTCAGAACTATGTATGTGACTTTGCACCCAGCATTTTGGATTTGGATTCGACTGCATAATCGTGTCGAATGTGGGTAGAAAATTAGTCGTTTCTTGTCCATCATTAGGTATATTTTCGCACTGCTAAAGTTATTGTCATATACATTTTGATATAAAAGAAAAGAGTCGATAATAGCATTTTTTTAATAGAAACGGGAGGATCATCCCAAGCTTCCACGATATCGCCGAAGGATGACCTGTCGTTACTGGGCGTGAACTTGGACGCCATGGTGCGAGACACGCTGCCCGACATGGACGGCAACGACGTCGACGAGATATTCAAAGGAGTTCTCACTGATGACTCACAGGTATAATGAATGCATACAAATGTAAACATTATCATTCATTAATAAAGGATTTGAACAAAACAAACCAAATTTAAACGTTTATCCTTTTTCCTTCAGCTGAAATTTGGCTAAATTGTAAGCAACTGTAAAGCGCGAATTGTGTATGTTTTTGTTTTCCGTTCATGATTCATTGATCATATTTGTTTAGGAATCTCAAGAGTCTTCTGTGTCGTATGTAAACTCAATGTCGCAGTTCTCGCAACAGAGACAGCAGCTGCAGAGTCCCTTGGAGTACACGTCACCTTATCACACTGAATTCGGGAGCAGGTATGTTCACTATATTTAATATTGCAAGTACCTATACGAAAACCATTAACATATGAAATCTAAATTAATATTATAAAGAGGAAAGATTTGTATTTTTGTATGTCTATGACGAATATTTTCAAACACTACTTAATCGATTTGGATGACTTTTGGCATCGAAATACAACATAGGATTCATGATTTTATTAATTTTCGTCCAGACGAAGCGGGGCCCTACCACTAGTATACGAAGTGTAAACACACCGTGATCGAAAAATAAAATAGGTCGTACGTAGGAGTTATAAATATTTTTTTATTTTTGTAGAGCCAATGTGTTTGTGATCACCGTAACTATTTCCTGTCTTAGTATTGGATCACGGTCAATTTACACTCCGTATAAGCAGAATGGCCGTGGCAGTGAGCAGGTCACATTTGTCGCAGAACCGACAACCGTTGGGGGAAACGGGTTCTGGAGTGGAGACCACGACTCGGCAAACGTAGTGTAGGGCGCCCTCTGGCTAGGTGGGGTAACGATTTCGCAAGGTGGCTGGCAGCGGTTGGATGAGGTGGGCCGAAGATCGAGCCCAATGGCGTGTCATAGGAGAGGCCTATGTGTATGGGTTGTGCGGTAGTTGCACGAGGTGTGTGTGTGTGTGTGTGTTGCAGCGGCAGCAGCGCGATGAGTCCGCTGTTCCCCGAGGTGGGCGCGTGGAGCGAGCCGCCCGCCGCGCCGCCGCCCTCCTACAACCAGCGCAGCGCCGAGAAGATGCGCGCCGACGAGAGTCAGTACCTTACATTACCTCGGCTGTCTTACACACGTACATACATACACGAGAATGAAAAGACAATAGTCTGCTAAAGTTTTAACACCTCTATTTATACTATCAAATTATCGACTTTAATCAATCGTAATTTTGTCATTGCCGGTTTATAAAATGCAATATATATTATTACATTAGTTCTTAACTTACAAACAATGTCAAAGTATACTCATACAATACTTACTCATATCTTATCGTTTAATAAGCTATTCAAACACTTTAATTTTTATCCACTCAATGGAGTGGATAATGTTATATCGATTACATTTTTTATGGATGAATCACAGGCTTAGGATCGGCAGCGACGATATCCGCCGTGCTTTACGCCAACACCAACCATCCGGAATGGAAAACGGAATATCCCAACTGGGTAGACCGTTGCAAGCAAATCCTTAAAAAATGGCGCGCTTTGCCGTCCGAGCAGAAGGCTCCATACTTGCAACGCGCGCGGGACAACAGGAGTGCGATACGGATGAAGAAAGCTCAGCAGGTACGTGCGCTTACTGTCCGCTAGATGTGGAGTGTGCTAACCCAACTCACATACCACTGTGTTTTACAATGTGTGCCTTTCACAGTATCATACGACCTATGCACGAATTGCTCTTATCGAATACACAAAAGGTCAGATGACTATTGTTCATAGCGTTGTCTTAAGTCAGCTAGTACTGTTAAATAAATAAATAAATGTTATGATCATCTTCGATTTTGCCGTCACAAGAACAATGTTACTTGAAATTTGTAAAACATATCGTTATTTGCAATAGTTACTGCCTTTTATCGATATTTGCAGTACGTGCTAAATACAGTGTTGATTTTTAAATTTCTCTTAACTTAATACTAAAAAAACTCAATTTATTTTTTTGTTGTAACAAAACATATTGGAAATAAATAAATTATTATTATTATTATTAAATCAGAAAGTATAATTACTCAACACTTGGCAGCTTAAAGCTGACTGATTAGACTTAGAATATTATATCGCGTAGTAGAGTATTTGTCACTGACCAAACAACACCAGTGCTGTAGATTCTGTCGCTTTTTCGGTCGCTAATACACGTGTAAATAATGTGTCGACACATAGTAGCACTGCGATTTTGTGTTTGTGTTCATATATCGTGTGAACTAGCAACGCTCACAATGTCAGGCTATAACCGGTAAGGCATTGAAAGCAGCAACGAGTTTTGTGGTTTATCAAGTTTCGTTCCATTGTGACTTGCAATTTTGTGCGTTAAAGTGAAAGGATCTACAGTATACGTTTTCGATGAATGAAGTCCTCTTTGAATATCGAATCCATTTTGGGTGTTTCCTTTTGGGCTACGTCGTTTCTGTCGATGTTCTGGCTAACAACTCGCCAAATGTGGCCATCGATCGGCCACGGAACCGTCACGATTGAAGCGCTTCGTCACTCGATATGGTTATCGAGCGAGACGTGAAAGGCTCGGCTTCGGTCGGAGTAGAACGGTAGCTGCAACTAAGCAATGATTGGTGCGCGCGCGACAGAGCACGAGTGGCACGGGCGGCGTTAGCGGAGCTCCTCCCGCCACCGGCGACGCTGACACTGGCGCCAGCAGCGCGCCCCCCGCGCCTCCCGCACACCCCGCGCACTCCACACCCCCCACACCCCCCGCGGCGGCACCGGCGGCGCCTGCGGGCGTGGCGGGCGCGGGCGCGGGGCCGGGCGGGGGCGGTGGCGGCGGGGGCGGCGCGACGCTCGGCGCGGCCGGGGTGCGCGCGCCCAACGTGACGGTGACGGCGGGCGGGCTCCTGGAGGCGGACGCGCACATCCGCGTGCTCACCCCCTCCGAGATCATGCGCACGCTGCCGCGCCTCGCGCACGCGCACACGGTACCGCGCCCTCGCATGCACACACACAGTACGCACCGCGCACCGCACACACACACACACACACACACACACACACACACACACACACACACACACACACACACACACACACACACACACACACACACACACACACACACACACACACACACACACACACACACACACACACACACACACACACACACACACACACGGCAACACTGCTCACACACACAACCTACATTATTACCTCATTGCTCAATTGTTCTCTAATCTTATATTACTATTTATGTATACACAAAAGGAACACTATTAATCGACTGTAATTCACCTCTAAGAATTTTGGTGTGAGCAACACAATCTTTTTTATTTGACAAAAAAATCTACCTCTGTAGTCAAGTTCCCATTTATCTACCTTACATAGAAACAAAATAAAGAATATAGAGGCTGCACACAAGGATCAAACGATATACAATGCAATAGTTTGGACAGCACACATGACACTGGACACTGGCCACGTTCACACCGAGTACTTGTATGTGTATGCGAGCTACGATTGATGAGTTGTTGGGTGATCGCGCGTACTTGTCACCTCGCGTTCCTTCGCACCTCCCCCGGTTCAATTGTTAAATTGTTTAAGTTTAGTAATCACCCAACAAAACGTTTTGGCTGTTCGATGGCGTTGTAAGCTGTGTGATTATTTTCTTTTATAATTTTTCTTTAGCTTTTTTTATGCGAGGACGTTACCCTCCCGATGAATCCTGAAACGCCTCCCGGACTCGTGTCCTCTGTTCTCCGTAATGTTGTTTTTTTATTTTATTTCCGCTTTGCCTTGGTAGTGTTGGCTTTAACATCGGAAGCAGTCGGTGGCTGGTTGTGGTGTGCTAACAATTCTAACATACTTATAGTTTTACGTAGTTCACGTTTGATTTGCGTCGTTATGCTCTTTGTATAAAGCTTTCAGTTTATATATTGTTTATGTAGGGATTGTTCTTATTTTATTATTTTTTTGTGAGTGCATCGTATTAAAATTTATAACGATTTATTATTTTGACATATTAAAATTGCTGCAAAATAAAACGATTCTCAAACAATATGAAACATTTTCTGCGCAGCAACCTCAAGGATGCAATTCAGCACATTATCATATTTGATGTTTTTTTTTCACGTTACGTTTATTTATGTTTTATTAATTTATATTGTACTGTTATGTAGTAAAAACATTAACACTTTGTAACAATTCAAACTCATAAGTTAATTTTCATTAAGTTTATTGAAGGGAAGGTTTCTATGGGAATTTTGATGTGGTTTTGCTAGTTTTTATGACATAACAAGTAATCGCTGTCTTGTAAACTTAATGGTCATTGATTTATGTAAATAAAACAGTGGCATGGATATTGTGATAAATAATTATTTGTAATAAGTTTATTTATAACAATCATTTCTAATGTACATAGATTGTTTAGAATTTGTTTTGGAACATTTAAACATAAAAAATTTAAACTATTTTTTTAGGAAAGTATTGATTTTATAATTATTCAATTTTTAACTTAGCTTTTTCTTTTGAATTCAAAAATACATAAATTTTAGCTACATCTAGTTGTTTGTGTTACGTCGTTTGTTGCAATATTTAGAATATCAGTTGTATGGAATATGGTGTTATGGATAATTGATTTTTTAAGTTATATGTAATAATAGTGCTATTTTAAATTACAGTATATTGTTATTTGATAGACAAGGTTCATCATGGTTATTGGTATGGTACGGCAGGTATTACAGTAAAAGAGTAGAAAATAAATTTCCTTTGATTTTTCAGTATTTAGCCAATCTTTTTAGTCATAACATTTTTTTTACTTTATTCCCAAAAAAGCTCCGTTAATGATCACTATAGAAACTGATAATTTGATGAGATTGTAAAACTACAATAGTTTCAGTTTTTTTAATTTTTTAATATACATAAAATAAAAATGAGAACACATATTATTTGACTTGAATTTAGTTTTATTAGTTAGAATATAGTTAGTAGGGAATCTAAGGACCAATATCATTGTATAAATTAATGATATCAAAATATTGTATATTACCATACCATTAGTGTTAATATAGGAAAGTAAAGATATTGTATATTTGTACTATAGCCTCATATTAAAATTGCCTGCGTAGAGAAGCATGTGTTGAAAAGTTTAACAAATTTGTTTTCGTCATTGTACAGTTTGTGACATCCGTAAAACATAGTCGATTAAATTGAAAAATGATTTTTTTTGCCTATTAACTTAATAAAAAAAAAGTTACAATCTTTAATTGCGCGTGTCGGTTATTTTAAAAAAAAAATTGTTGTCAATTTGAATGAATGATTAATTGATGATATGGTCAAGTACAATGAGTAGAATGACGAAGGCTCGTGTTGAAGAGCGTGGTGCAGAGCCGCGCAGTAACGCAGTGTGCGTGTCGCAGGAGCAAGAGCGCGCGTGCGGACAGCAGCGCAGCGCGCGCGAGGCCGAGCAGGAGCGACAGTGGAAGCACCTGCAGCAGCAGCGCCAGCAGCAGACGCAGCAGCAGCAGCAGATCATACACGACCAGAGGATGCAAGGTAGCTTGCACGCACTACCGACATGCCATGTTTATAATAATACATGTTTACTTCATCAGTTGTATAATTTTATATTATTTGTTGAAAAATGGGGAAAATATAGTTAAATTTCGAGGTATAGGCACGGTCGAGAATCTCTACGGTCGCAGTTCAAACCCCAGGCACACACACCTCTGACTTTTCGATGTTATATGTGTATTTACAATAAATTATCACGTACTTTAACGGTGAAGATAAACATCGTGAGGAAACCTCCACACCTAAAAGTTTTTAGGAATTTCTTAGGTGTGTAGTCCGCCAAGCATTAGGCCAGCGTGGTGGACTAAGGCCTAAACCCTTTGTGTTTCTAGTTGTAGAGGAGGCCCGTGCCCATCAGTGGGACGTATATAGGCTGATGATGATGATGATTGTTAAATTACTATACACAATTTATAAACTTATAACCTAAAAGTTTTTTTTTATCGAAACAATGTAACAATACGATGCGGATTTAAAAATGGCTGGATTTCCTGAATTAGAAATTTGAGATTGTATAAAATATGAAACTAAAATATTACAACTTTGGAAAAAAAATATTAGTAAAATATTTGATATGAAAGGGTAAGTCGTGGTATACAAGCTGGCCTGGTGGCCGTTGGAATAATATTATCTTTACTTTTTATACCACTGTCGTACATTAATATTTAAATTATTTATGTGAGGGATTGGAATTTGGAATTGACAATAATTTACAATTTAGAATATTAAAAAGCTCACAATATCATGATTGACTTTACTGGATACTGTGCAGTACGTCAATAACCATGAGTGAGTAGTAAAGTAACTCTAGGTGTACCCTCGGCAGCAGCGATGCAGCGCCTTCGAGGCCCAGACGGAGGCACGTCCCCGGCAGGTGCGCCTCCTCCCGCGCCAGCGCCCAACGTGGCGCCTCCGCCCCCCGGGCCTGGTGCTACGCCCCCGTCGGCTGAAGCGCCGCGTAGTGCTTTCCCTGCGCAGAGGTTCCCGTTGCACTACGGCACAAACGACGATATCAACCGCCAGTTGCGTGACCTGCTCCAGCGGCATCCTCCCGAAAAGATGTGGCCACCACGTTAGTATTATTATTAGTTAATTGATATATTTTTTAAATAAATATTATTTTATACAGTTAGATATGTGTGTATTCACAATGAATTACCACATACTTTAACGGAAAACATCGTGAGGAAACCCTGCACACCTTATAGTTCTTAGGAATTTCTTAGGTGTGTATTCATTAATTATATATTATATTAACTCGCACTAGGCCCGCGTGGTGGACTTAGGCCTTAACCCTCTCAGTTGTAGAGGAGTCCCATGCCCAGCAGTATATATGGGCTGATGATGATGATGATATTGTAATATAAGAAGTATAATAATTGAATGTTATATACAGAGAATAACAGCGAGGAAGGTCCCGGGAACTCGTCCGGGCCAGGCGGCGCGGGAGGTGCGGGTGTCGCGGGGGGCGCGGGCGGGGCGGGGGAGAGCGACGGCGCGGCCGGACAACCCTTCCGCCACCCGCTGCCCGTGGCGCTGCGGCACCGAGCCCCGCTGCCGCCCCGCGCCACCGAACATTGTGAGGACACGCCCATACCATAACACATTTCTTTCTACATCATACTTATATAACACACTGATATGACTTGTTTGCCAACCTGCACTAGGCTAATGTGATGGATTAAGGCTTAAGATATAGAGGTGGCTTATGTCCAGCAGTAGGTCATTTAGGTATGGGCTGATAATATGATATAGACAACACAAGGGGATTACCAAAACTTGTATTGTTCACAAAATATGTTTTTATATATTTTTTATAAATTGACAGTGATAATGCAACAACGCATAGTTGCAGCAGACAACAATCAGTTGCAGCAGCAGGCTATCTCTAATTCGTCTGCTCAACAAGCCGCCGAACAAAAACAATCTGTAACTTCGCAATCAAATGGTAAGAAAATATTAACCATATTGTTCTTTAGTATGCTATTTGATTAATTTAAATGTCTCCACCTTCGTTCTGCAAGTCGACTTAAGACATCATCACACTTGTTTTTAATGTGGAGGATAGAAAGTGCTAACTTCGCAGTGTTTGAATATCCGCCTCAGTAGGCGAGTATTACATTGCAGAGTAGCTACATTTATTATATTAATTAATTGGTGAGACCGAAATTACTTTGTCAAATTTTATTAAATTTGATTTTTGCTTTCAGCTCCTAACGAACCTAAACAAGAGCCAAACCAAGATCATGGCACGGATGAAATGGACATGGGAGATATGGATAAGTTAGAACAAGATACTGGTAACATTGGAGAGGTGCTTATCTATGTTTTTAAAATTGTCTTTATTGTCTTTACATATTCATATAATATTATTCGCGTATTGCAATGAATTTTATAAAAAAGGCACTCCTAAACACGGCATCCCTATTGAACTTAAAATTCGAATTATATCTACTCATCACTTGTAATAGCAGGTTTAAAGGTTCTAGAATGGTACTTCAAAAAAGTATCGAAGTGTCGCATCACATCTATTTGGCCATTTTTTGTTCGTAAAACACGAAGAACGCGAGTAAAGTTAGAGGCAACAGTTATTATTTATTAAGTGTTGGTGCCGCGTGCAGGTGGGCGACATCCTGGGCGGGCTGGGCGGCGAGGACGACGAGGAGCTGCTGGAGTCGCTGACGGCGGAGATCGGCGAGCAGTTCAACATCCTGGAGTACGCAGACCCGGAGCTCGCCGCGCTCAACGACGCCGGACACCTGCTCGACGGACTCGAGCTCGACGACGTGCCGCACCACCACGCCAGGCGGGACCACGGGTACCGCACCAATACTTTAACACATGCACCTACACTCACATACATTCAACACAAGTCTTGTGTCGTACGTATCAGAAACTACGAGAGACTTTTTGCTCTCACAAACACCCAGACCCGAAACAAACATTTGTCTCGGTGCGGGGATCGAACCCGCGGCCTGTCGTTTCGCAAGCTGGTTTCTAGCCAACTGCGCCACGGTGCTGTCCACATACTATACCGAGAAATAATGCGTTAAATTGTAAGCAGTTATTACGGTTCACAATCTTTCGACAGTTTACAATCTCGCGAGATAGATTATAATCTAACGGTGTTTACAATTTTACGGTGATATATATTGTTAATTGTTTACATCTATAAAATGTAACATCCGTTCTTACAGTTACAATTAAATTCATTACTTGTTAGATTTTACCGGGCTTTGAAAGGAAGTGGTAAGTGTCAATAAAAGCAAATTGCTATAATTATCTAATGAACACGAGGAAAATATGGCTGAATGACTTCCATAACTTGCAGCGATGGACATAAACCAGACAAGAACATAGATGTGCCTAAAACTGAAGTGAAATCTGAAGTCGACGATATCAAGCCGGATCCCCAGGAGATAAAGGTGGAGCCACCGCCCACGCCCGGCGTGGGACAAATGTTCAATGAAGGAGTGCAGAGGGTCATCACGCAGAACCAACAGATGGCGTTACAGGTAGACATGATTTTCAAACAATACTTATGCGCTCAGTAATAAGATAATACAATTATTGTATGTTATTTTAAACGTGAAAATTCTCCGATATTTTTTACTTTGTTTGTAGTTTTAATTCATTGTCTAATTAATACTTGTTTTTCAAAACACATCTTATGAATTAATCCGATTGATACGATAATTTTGAGAAAATATGGTAAGCTGCGTGCGTATGATATACCTATTTGTATGGCAAAAAATGTATATAAACTTTAATTTTGGTGTAAGTTTTGGTAATTTCATTATAATTAAAATTGTCTATCTATGCCAATAGTCGGCAATGCAAGCCATCAAGTCTGAGGTGAAGTTGGAGAACGAAGACAAACCTCAAAGAGCTCCGTTCCAACCGATGTTCGCGAACGCGCAGCAGAGACTGCAGTTGCATCCACAGGTAAAATGAACACAAAAATAAATAACCATAAATTTTATGATATTCTCGGTAAAGTAACTTTTTTATTGATAAAAGATTCTGAAGGTGTTGTGGCGTACCTAATAAATAGATAAAATATTAGGTACGCCACAGAGTCTACAACTTATTGGAAAATCTTTTTGTAATATTATGTTGTATGTTTGTACAGCAACAAACTATAAGTCAGCGTCCACCGCAGTTCACTCAGCAAGGACAACCGGTGATGGGCCAGCAAGTAGTGCAACGGCCTCAAGTGCAATTCTCAGGAGGACAGCAAATGCACTTTACCCAGGTATGTTCGTAGTATTTTGTTCTTGATAACTGCTCCATATTTTAAGCAATCACTGCAAACTGACCGTGGTGGCAAGTTCTGATGCAAAGTGCATATATTTGATGTGTTATTAAGACTATCTGATAGCTATAGGGTATAGGACCGCTATTATTAACGCGTATTTATTAGCTTTATACGTATGTATGTAATGGAAATTTTAAACATGATTTTGATTCCCTTTAAAACGTCTGATTAACTTGAAATTTGGCATAATTATCAAGGACCGATGACAATTCAATATTTAACCTTTAACTAGTGACGTGTAGTCTCACAGGCGTCGCGTGTTTTGCAAATTCTTATAATTGACCACTTCTCCCTGCTTGCGGAGACCCAGCGTCTTAGTAGCTTTTGTTTTAGTGCTAAAACGACCATCGAAGAAGGCAAACGCGTTATCGGTTGTTTTACACTTAAGTAATACGAATTAGAAAATTGACCGTAGCCTATGAGGCTACATGTCCCTAGTTGTCATACAAATACTTTTACGATCTATTTCTTAATGTTTGGTGCAAAATGACAGAAAACACTAGGAAACCTACCTCTCCTACGAATTCATCAAAAAATAAAAAAAAATACGAACATATGACCCATCGTTTGAAGAGGAATTCAATGTCCTCATGCTGGCTTCAGACCAATATGACAGTGAATGTGATATTGACGAGTTCTTGGTTTACGATCGTGAAATTTTACATCTTCGTGAAAGTGATCAAGATAAAGACCTAGACAATAACATTCCAGAAGAGGACCGATAGTTCTGATGATGACCAGCCTCTTTCGGAATTACAAAGATCGAATTATTATTACAATGTTCTCGCCCTTTTTGCAAAAATACCAATGATTTTATGCCAAATTGAGTGGGTGTCAGAATTTTTAGTTTTAGTTTTTATAAGTGGTTTTAATGTTTTTTTGTTGCCTCTAATATAAGATTTTAAGAAAAAAGTGTTGAATTTGGCATAGAATTTATATAAAGTCTATTAAAATTGTAAAAAGGATCTCATGTCAATTAAGGCAAAAAATTACCACTAATTGTTAATTATAGGTTTTTTTCTAAGTAATCATAAAAATATGATTAAATTCATTTAAATTTGTTTTATTGTATACCAAGAGTTAAATACAAACACGATTTTAAATCATCCACATGCAATTTTGACATTTTTTTAAATTTCGAAGTAGTAGCCTGTGAGACGTCATGTCCCTTAAAGTGTTATAAATTTGTCATGTCCCTAGTTAAAGGTTAAAATAGTAATAATAATAGTTTAAAAATATAAAAAACACCATTTCATAGGAAATCCAACTAAAAATAGATAATGAATTTGAATTAAGAATAGTGTAAACAGCAAAAAAAAAATGAAGAAAAGAAGGGCTGCATGGTGTCAATAGCTATACTAGTAAATTTTATTGACAGATATGAGTAGAAGGATTAGTATTTGGTTATTGTCTTAAAGAAGCAGCCCACGATTTTTTTTACAATGAAATATAGGTATTATGTTGAGATTGTTGTCGGTGTGTGTCAGGGCGGCGTGAACACGCAGAGCATCGTGAACGCGATGACGGCGCAGGTGAACGCGGCGCTGGCGGCGGGGCGCTGCATCGCGCCGGGCACGCGGCTCGTGGGCGCGGACGGCGCCGTGGGCGTCGTGCGGGAGGACCGCACCGTCGCGCTCAAGCAGCTGCCCTACGCCGGTCTGCGCCCACACTACCACACTACCACACGCACTCAACTGCTATACTCGTTGAAACAAACTTACCGACACTTTTCCATTACATTTCTATTTACAGGGTGTAAATAGACCGTGATCGAAAACCAATATAAGTAATAATTATGCTAATTAGGAGGACATCATAATGTATAATTTTTTCGTTTTTTTTAGCGTCAATGTATTTGTTATCACCGTAAGGAGCCATCCATTAATCACGTGAGGCTCGAAAGGGGGGCGAGAGATTTGGCAAAAAAATACACGTGATTTTAGGTGGGGGAGGGGGGTTAGTTTTAAACCTCACCACGAATCACCAAGTGAGCCGTGATTAATGGACGGTCCCTAACTATTACTTGTATTAGCTTTCGATCACGGTCTTTCGACACCCTGTATACCACCTGTGTAGGCTAGGTTTATGTAGATGATATATTTCACGTATTAGCATCACATACATACAAAACATTGTGTGTTGAATATTATGAGCGTAGATATAAGCATGTTCCAAGTGAGTAACATAAGTCCCCCCGCAGGCCCTGTGGGCGCGCCCCCCGGCGCGGGCGGCGTGGGCGGCGTGGGCGCTGTGGGCGGCGTGGGTCGCGCTCCGCCGCCGCCGCCGTACCCGGGCACGTTGCGCGCGCCGCAGCCGCCGCCGCCGCCCTACCCGCAGGTACCACTCCTACTCACTCCTCTATCTACTACCCTTCGAGGCAACTTTTACTACTAGTCATTACAAATGGCTCCTGCCTCGACTCTATGTCACTATGAAAAAATATTTGCTTTTTTACTGGTGAATTATATTAATTATATGGCTACCGTCTTTAGGAAACAAAAAAAAAAGCATTTTCGTGATAATCTTATCAATTTAATGTACAAAACTTGCCTCGAAGTTTCGCATCGAAACAATTTGCCTCCTATTAATATAAAATTAACGCTGATCTTTCGAGATTGAATGAAATTTACAAAGTAATACTAATTATAAAATAATATATTAGCTACGTTGTCTTTGAATACATTGTCGTGCATGCAATTGTATTTTTTTTATCTCCATGTTTTATATTGAATTCATTTCACCATGGCAACATGTTGAAGTGGCTTCGACAGCTTTAAGTGTATGCCGTAAGCTTTTGGGTTCACATTTTTATTCAGTGTTAAATTAAGCTGTTGATTGTTATCTCACGCCAATCATGTTTAAATGTGAACCAGTAATTATAATGTTCATGAGCTTTGATTTGGTCCCATCGCAGACAATGTGAAGTTTCGATATACGTAAACATATCCAGAGCAATATTAATGTCTACGCATTGGTGGCGGTTCATCTCTGCGCCTCACGTCTCGACATTGTCAACATCGACAACTCAGTCGCGGTTATCGATATTGCTACAACGTCGAGATAGCAAAAATTGCCATTTTCGTATATGGTGTGTGGAAATATTTGATAGCTCCATACAAGTGGACACCACTAATATTGCATGGGTATATTTGAACGATCGCCTCCAGTTGGTACAGTTAATATGTGGAGCGGCGGTAGAGAGGCGCGGTATGTAACTGAGAGGCGACAGACGGTAGGTGGTAGGTCGGTTGGTGGGTGGACGGCGGAGTACAGGCGTGTTGTTTGCATGTCGGTGATTGATGGTTGTTGGCGCGGGCAGGCGCCCTATGAGGCGGACGTGTGGGCGGACTGGCTGCATCGCCGCCCGCTGCTGCTGCAGGTCAGACGCACCTCCCGCACCTCCTCTACACTCACACTTCACCCGTACCTGTCGATGTATCCACTAATTTAACTTGTTCTCTATCAATCCTTATACAAATATGGAACTTTTTGATCAGAACAATACTGTGTTTAATGTTTTAGAATTAAACTGACATTTCCCTTTCTAAAAGTTGACTGTTTGAAATATTGGAATAATGTACTTCCAAGACTATATTTCTGGGTACTCTTTCTCGAGGCACTTAGATGTCACCTACGTTTCCTTGAATCCTGTGTACTTAATCTTCCCTTACTTCCTTCTCTAGAGAAGGTCCCGCACCAACCGTTTTAGAGGGCCTTGTCACCGCTAACCACCTTTGTGTGTCTGTTCAACGCTTATTACTTTGCTTGTTTGCCGCACGCATGCGCACTGACTAACCTTTGTACCTTTTCAGCATCTATTCTAACACAAAAACACTAACGATCTACAAATAATAACAATAATTGGCTATTAAATTCAATTAGGCTATACTTTATGTTAGAAATTATAAACAAATTGCGAATGAAACTGAACAGTCTTGTCAACACTTAAATATTGTGACATATTTGTCACAATTATTCATATAAAATATTGACAAATTTATAAGAAACTAGTCATAATTAGGTAATCTCAAAATTTGTAAAGAACATAGTTAAACGTGTAAAATCCCATTTCAAATTCCATCTGTAAATAACTTGAGGTAATTAATCCTTTTTGTTTTAAAAATACATACATACATAATATATGAATTTATATCATAACTGACTGCCTTAGTGGTCCGGTGACACAAGTAGTATTTTTATATGTAAGGGGCTTGATGTATTATACATTATAGCTTTTGCTAGTTAAAGATTTGTTCACTTTTGCAGACAGGGGTGCATTTCTGCACCCACGTTCCGACAATTATGTTTAAAGTCGCGCGTATTAGGGACCGAGCCTATTTCCGTTTATCGGGCATATTATTTTCAGACTCCATGCTGCTTCAGTACAATAATACTGCCTGACCCGGGAATTGAACCCGGAATATCTTGATCGCACGTGACACACTTGTGCATCGAGACCATGAGGCAATCCAAGTAGCACACAGCTATGAATGTTTACTCAAAAGAGTAATGCAATAGAAATATAATAATTGAACATTCACATATTTGACAAGATTGTTTGAGAATATATTGATTTAGATCAGGTCAGTGAGGACTCATCCCGCGCCTGTCTCATCTTGCTTATTAGTACATTGTTTATGGTGGAGGAACATATCGTGTCATGCATATATCTAATGGTTGCGGGTCGACGATATAATCAAAAATATCGTGTGTCAAATGGTGAATCATAAAGATGGTAATCAACGTGACGAAACGCATCTCCTCATAAGACTTAGACGTCTAAAAGTATTTATTATTTTATTTTATTTGCTACAACAATTAATTTACTTAAATGTGTTATTAGATATGTGGCACTCTGTCGTAGTTATGTTATTTATATTAAATTATTATAGACGCACTTATTAGATTGATTACAATGCATATGCTACTTCAATGTGTCAATTATGATATCGTACTTGTTTCGATACTTGTATATCATTTCGTTAAGTCGATTGATACATAAAATATTGAAAGTGAAACGTTATCAATTATACGTTTTATTTGTTACGAATCAGTCGGCTTACGTCCAATATGAGACAGGTGACGAGGATGTATGTAATTCAGGTTGTACCTTATATTTTATTTGCCTGTTACTGTCGTCAGCTTCGTTAGATCCAATATCGTAGTATACACACATAGACTCTGAAAGAGAGTAGTAGAATGACTGTATGTAAGTTATCCGACGGACGCAACTGGCGACTCAGTCATCGGTGGTGGCGACGTCCTCGCAGAGCGAGTGGCGTCAAAAAGCAAACATTTAACCGTCAGAACATAAACCAGGAGCAACCGTTGCTTCTCGAGGAGCTCCTGGAACAAGAGAAGCGCGAGCAGGAGCGCGAGGTGGAGTGGGGCGGGTGCGGCGTGGCGGCCGTGGGCGCTCCCCCCGCCGCGCCGCCGCCGCCCGCGCCCGCGCCGCCCTCCATCCCGCTGTACGCGGGCGTGGCGCCGGCGCAGCCGCCCGCGCCGCCCGAGCGCGCCGTGTCCGAGGCCGACCACCACGCGCGCCGCCTCTACGAGCAGTGGCTCAAGCAGTACAACGCCTTCGCCGCCGACCAACAGCGCTACTACGAGGTTGAGGTGCAGAAGCTCCGCAAAATTCGCAAGGTGAGCCGCAGTAGTGCGCTTTCGTGTTCGTGAGCTTTGTAGAGCGTAGCGCTCCCCGTCGCTTCCCGTTTCAGGTCGCGGTATAAAGAAAACTTCTTATGTGACTAACTCTGGTGCCCTCCCTCCAATCGTCGTATTGTTTGTCTCCGCTTCTTTCTTCACATCTAGGTATAATTTTCAGTCGCTGAACAGCAAGCAACGACAACTGAGAAAATCCGGTAACGAATTGATGCCCAATGACGCTGCAGAGCTTCAGAGAGTGTCTGCCGAGCAGCAAGCGCTACAAAAGCATCTGGAAGCTGCGAGAAAACAAGCTAGGCAACATAGCATGCTTATTCAGGTGGGCTGTAAACCCGATTCTTAAACCGTTTTTTTTTCAAGTGGCGTAGCTTGTAATTAACCGACTTTTTTGTGCCCTAGGAATATGAAACAAAGCATCGTCAGCATAATCCTCAATTAACTCAGCAGACCAATATAAATCAACAACAAATTGCGACAAACCAAACGGTATTTTCTCAGAATCAGAATATTGCTCAGAATCAGCAAATGAACCAGCAAACTACAATTAATCGTCCAATGCAGCTGGGCGTCCAAGGCAACATACAGCAACAACAGACGCTTATTAGAACTCAGCAAACTGTCCTGAGTACCGATCAATTATCCCAACAAAGAATAGGGCTTGTTACCTCTCCGCTTAATACTCAAGGACGGCTATTGCAAAGTGGGCGGACCCTTGTCATAGAGCAAACAGGAGCACCTCAACAGCAGCTAGTTAGACAGCTGTCAGGACAAGATAGGCCTCAGTCGGTTGGTGGAATGGTTCAGTTTGGACAGCAACAACTTGTTAGAAATACAATGCCGAGTGGTAGTCAGACTCCTCGCCCGACCGGAGCGCGACCAGCAATGTCGCCGCTACATGTACAATCACCACATTCGCAATCGCCTCTTCACTCCTTAGCTCCGCAATCTCCCTTACATCATCTGACTTCCCCTATGCAATCTCCGTTACACTCGCAACAGTCTCCATTGCATCATACATCGCAGTCTCCGTTGCATTCGTCGACGCAATCGCCGTTGCATACACAACAATCTCCATTGCATTCGCAACAATCGCCGATGCACGTGCAGCAGGCGAACTTACCTCAGCAGTCCCCGATGCATCCGCAGCAGTCACCAATGCATCCTCAGCAGTCGCCGATGCATCCGCAACAGTCACCAATGCATCCACAGCAATCGCCAATGCATCAACAGTCGCCGCTGCATACGCAACAACAGATGTCTTCGCAGCACTCGCCGATGCATCAGCAGAGTCCAATGCATTCACAACAATCGCCAATGCATGTGCAACAGTCGCCAATGCATACGCAACAGTCGCCGATGCAGTCTTCTATGTCACCGCAACACTTTCTCCAGCAGTTGCAGGCACAAAGAACCAGTCCGCAGCTGCCCACGCCTAGTCGTAGTCCACAGGCAAGTGCTGATACTTCATAAAAAACAAATAAAAAAGAAACGAAAAATATGAAAATAGTTACAACAATGGTTTCTTTGTGTGTTTGCAGATTTATCAACAATCGCAAATACAGAGTCCTGTTGCATCACATTCACCGCAGTTGCAAAACGTATGATTTTTTACCTCATTTATTTTATATTCTATCGTCAAAACAGTTTTATTAATATCTATTCATTTTTGTAGTCGGATTTCGGTGGAGGAAGGTTCTCTAGGCCAGCCCCTGGGTGTTCACCACTCCCTACACGTTTTGCTCGTCCGCCACAACATCAACAAGGTCAGTAAAACTTATATTGCACCTGGAACCATTTACTCTAAATTTGTATTCTAGTTACTCATATCTTGATTTATCCATAGGGATGAGGGTGGGCGTTCCATTCGGAAATCGACAACAGACTTCTCCTCTAGGTAGTCCGCAACCTTTGCCTTCTCCAGGAAATCCTAACAGCGAAATGGCTGTGAGTATAGCTGTTTTATGGTGTCAATTTTTTTTTTATTAAATATAATCAGTTTTAACAATTATTTGTGTGTGTTAACTAGCGTCAACAAATGCTGCAGCGTCAGCAATACAGTCCAATGGGGGGTGCGCCGGCTTCGCCATCTGTGTCTAGATCACCCCATGTGACACGTACCCCGACACCATCCGCATCTCCAGCAGCGTCTCCCTCACCAGCTCTGGACCACGGGGGAGGCTTGCACTCACATCACACAGCCCCTATACCACCTGGCTATAGATATTTCAAGCCAGGTCTATTCGGAGGAGGTCCACCCGGGGGATTTAGCTATTTTAAAGCGGGATTACGCGGTGGTGCGCCAGTGTGGCCGAACCGCGACGATGATAATAGACGGCCCACACATATTAGTAAGGTAATTTTTTTCGAGTTATATCTTTTTTTTGGAGAAATATGATTAACACAAAATTTTCTTCTATACTTTTTAAGTAATAGGAATTTAGTGCTATAATATATTGAAAATAGACATTTCATTTTTCTAAGGTATCCATCTTAAAACGTCGTACACCGCCGCGACCTCGTTTTGCCGGTAAAACACCAGCTCCTACAGCTGATGAAGACTCGATTGGTGAAACTTCGGATGCAAGAAATTACGTGCTTTTTGCACCAGACAATGTAGAGTACGCAAGTGCGACACATGATGACAATGATGATGAGGAATTAGAACATCTAGATGATGATGATATTGTGTTAGTGGAGCCCGGTGTTGTATCTCCCGAAGAACGCATTGCTACTGAGGAAGATTTTGAGGAGCTCATTGACAGTGGAAAACCAGAAGATGAGTTAGATGACGAAACAATGCCAGATCGTTGCTCTACGCGCACTGAAACTACTACAAAAACTGTTGCTGTCATTAGTCTATCTACAGGCAAGCAGCCGTCTGCTGTTCAGCAATATAAAATTGTTAATCCTACTTCAAGTGCTGCACTGTCGCGCCTTGCGGTCTTGTCACCACATACCAATACGAAGATATTAAATGAAGTTTCTCAAGCGACCGTTGCTTCGGTTTCGATCGCAAATCAAACAATATCGGTGCCGGTTTTGAAAAATCTTTCTGTGCCTATTGGCGGAGCTGGAGGCCCGAAAACTCAAATAAAGAAGATGCCCATAAATCTCAACCCGCCGTTGACAATTAATGTATCAACTCCTGCGCTCTCGAAACCTATTAGTTCTGTTATCAGTGTGATATCTAATGTTCCTAAAGTCGCTAATGTAAATCCTGTTATAACATTAGCCACGTCAAGTGCCGCCGCAGGACCTTCTAGAGTACCTGTCTCTATTTTAACACATCAGGTCAAGCAAAAAATTGTAAAAACAATTGAGAAGCCAATGGCATTGTCCCTGTCTAATGCAAAGTTATCGAGTTTATCAGTGACTCATGATGCCACTCTTCCTGCAAAGATATTCCAGGACGATGCAGCGTCGCCGGATAGCACTAATGCTGCCGACAGCAGTTCAGAAAGGGACTCTTTATCAAATCCAATGACATCTGGACCTCAGCAGTTAGTTATGTCGTCCCAATTGAGCTCTCAGTCGATGCAAGTGGACTCAAGGCCCACCAGATTGTTTAAGGAACCAAGTAAAGATATCGACATAGAAACTGAAATAAGCCAACAAACAGAACTGCCACATACTTTGTGTTTGACGGACCGAACACCATTGTTATTAGGGAAAGCTGAAATAAAAAGTCCTGATCCTATTCCAGAGAAAATTCCTGACAATATAATGGAAGGAGACGATGAAGATAAACCAGAGGATAATGTTCAAAATGACATCTTACTGTCATACAACAAAAGTTTAGCTGATCCTCCGCCCCCGAACCCCCCGACATCGGACAAGTCTGAAGAAAGTGTCGTGAAGACAATTAAAGCAATAGCTAATCAGACCAAAGAAATGGTTATTGACTCAAATATGCAAATAACATCAGACATGGCGCAGGAGTCTGTTCAAATATCCATACCATCACCAACGCCATCTCAAGAACGCTACCTTAATGATATTACTATGCAAGAACATCCCGAGACAGTAGAGGGTAACCCAAAACATGTGGAGTCGTTCGAGGATATGTTGTGTATTTTGGAGAATATAACTGATGACAATAAAGGTTTTGATATGAAACAACCCAATCCTAAACCTACCAGTACAAACGTACAAAATCCTCCAATAAGCGCTCCGCCCAAACCAGAATCGAAAGAAATTCAAGAACCACCTAGTTTTTCAAAACGGGAAATCGAAAGGTTAGTGCCCCAATCGGCTACTGTACCGCAGCTGTCACCATTGTCTCAACCCGCAGAGCTGACTTCGAATATGGCAAATGTATCGCAACAATTGCGCACATTTATGTCGTCTCTAAACACAAATACGTCAAAGGTAGAATCACAAACTGTTACGAGAAAGAACAGTGATGCAACAACACCTACTCAAGTTAATTTTGAAAATCTATTACCGTCGTCAAAAGTAGAAGTAGCGCCGCCAAGACCTTCGCCAATACAGAGAATAGAAAAACCTTTGACAACGATATCTAGCCCTGATAACATGCCTATGAGTGCAGCTCAAATGGTCGGCTCACGCGTCAATGCTCTTTCATCTATGGGGCAAATCAGAAAGTCTCCTACAGTATCTCCTATAAATTCTCCAGTAAGCATGCAGAATACTTTGATGAAATCACCAGCTCAGTCTCCTTTGATATCGAACAATCAAACGTTCACATCCATGGAAGATTCTACTTCTACATCTGGAACATCACAAATTATTCAAATGCCGGCCCTTTCAAAAATACACGGGAGCTCTTCAGCATCTTCGCCTGTAATGCATACCAGTAATACTATTACCACTAGTATTAGTGGTTTTCAGAAAAACCAACCTTTACCAACTAGTATCTTGGGACACACGTTACTACAGCCCACTAGACAAATTAATACAAATAATTTACCATTTAATCAGCAAAGTATAAGTACTAGTCAGCCACCGGCTCTAGTCATGACTTCAAGATGTTTAATTGGAAATAAAGAACCAGCACCTAATGTTACTGTAAGAAGTCATAGTATCGTGAGTCCTGGAATAAGTCAAATGCAGGCAAAGACAACGCCTGGCTCTATAAATTTCATTACTTCATCAAAACTTCTTCATACACAGTTAACTTCTCCATTAAAAAGGTCTAAATCCACTGATGAACCTAAAAGTGAAGTTATTGTGGGGCATATTCAACCTACTAAACGACATAGCGTGGAGGCCGTTGTAGTGAAGTCAGAACCGATGGAAACAGAAGAGTCCAATGCAGCCGCGAATGCAGCGGATGCAGCTAATAAAAATTCGCAACAAAATAACGCAAATCAGAGAAACGATGAATCACAGAATGTTTTGCTTAAACAACTTTTACAGACGACTACTACCGCGGCAAATGTGGTCCCTCAACGTACAGTCACTATTCAAAGAACTGCACCTGCATTGGGTTCAATCCCCTCTCTAGAAGCTCAACTGGCGCGGCCGTCTATACCACCGCCGACCATGGGTTTAACCCAGGAAGTCGAAATACCTAAAAATTCTCCTCGTCACCTTACGACAGTCAACTCGCCTTTTGCTACTCGCACTGTACAATCATCCATACCAACTTCCACTATATCACCACTATTGCAACAAAGCTCAACACAATCGTTGATGGATGTGAGAAAGCCACCCATCAAAATGTTAAGCAAGGAGGAGACAACGCCTATTCCGGAGAGTTCGCCTACTATGAAAGCGGTACAAATGTATCAAACTAATAGTATAGAAAACCAGCAAATTCAGCAAACTATAAAGAAAGAAATTGCTTTGCCACAACAGAGCCCTGTGCATCGTCCTTTTACACCAATGGATGTCAAGAAAGAACTACTTGACGAAAGCTCACAACAGTCCGCTACTTCTGGCGTATCCACAGCATCAGATCAAGGAAAACTTGACCAACCATTGAAAGAAGAATTTCCAGATACCGGCAATATGGATCCGTCGTCAGAAGTTAACGCACCCGAAACTCCGTCTGAAGCCAAAAAACGCAAACGACGAGAGTATCAACAAAAGAAAAGAAAGCAAATGCAACTCAATATGAAAGCTGCTGCTGAGAATAGTTTAAATGCTGCAAGTGCAAAGAAAAGACCTCGTAAAGGATCTCGATACGAGGAAGACTACGATACATTTATTGATAACTTGATGGCACAATTGCGGTTGTTGCCTGCCATGCAAATTCAAGAGCCGGCATTAACAACAAATTTTGCAGTCTGTCCGCTATTCGGATCAGGTGACTTAACAAAACTAAAAAATAAAGACTATGATATATTAAAAGGTGATTTGACTGGAGACTTCGGAAACGCAAGGATTCCGAATGTTGCTGATTATTACAACACGAAACCATTTGGCGAAGAAGAACCCCTGCCAGAGAAACCGCCGACGTCCACCCAAAGAGGATTTTACGATCAAGAATTCCAGCCAATTATGTTTGATGACGATCCAGAGGAAAAGAAACTCGATTTCATTTGTAAAGAAAGAGACACGGATACACCTGACAGTATTGTCAGTTGTTCTAGTCCTGAATGTCTTGAAATCGATCCGCCTAACAGATTCCCGGGACTTAAACTCATTGACGATGAGGAAGAGGATGAGGATAGTGATTCAGCCTCCGGCAGAGTATCGCCGATTATTCCCATTATTGCACCAGTACCTATTAGAGTGAAGCCAGTATCATTGTACCAGGTCAAAGAAGAAGAGGACAGCCAAAAGGCAATCAAATGTATCGATACTGATTCACCTCATAAAACTAAAATGGTCGATTCGCCAGGTAGCACGGAAAGTAATGAAAACGTCACAGTTACCCTAACGTTAACCTCCGGGGCGGCAGAAGATATCCTGGGAGTTCTCAAAGAATTAGCTGGAATTCTACACATCCCACCACCAACGTCTTATCAAATAATTGAGAGGACCGCAACGCCACCTTCTCACAAGCTTGGGCTGTATAGGTCTAAAGGAAAAGACGGGAAAGAAGGTACTCCTATTGACATCCAAAGTATTCTGAATGGCGCAGCGAAGTTCTGTCGTCATTGCGATGTAGTTATCTTAGACTCTGTTGTTAGGGCTAAAGCATCTGAGTTCCCGTTATTATCAGCCAACAAAGGCAACGCCGGAGAAATACTGTGCGATAGCGATTCTGAACTCTACTTTTGTAGCACACAGTGCTACGAGAGATTCGCCTGGCGACCGACGAATATTATACTCGATGGAAAATCTAAAGCATCAGTAAAAGAAGACAATAAATCCGATGTTGAGACAAACTTATCAAAAGATCGCGATGACTTTGACACTGCGTCTACGGAGAGTATGGAAACCGACGACTTGGATATCAAACCAGACATAAAAGACGAGAAAATGGACTTATCGTTTATGGACTCTCTTGATAATGATGAGTTAATGAAAGAAGTAGGCGATGACGTCAGCGCTTTGGATGAAGATTTAAAAAGTGAACAAGACGAAAAGAGCAACCAGAGTAGTGAGAAAGAAAAGTTCCGTGGTATTAGGTATAAAGCTTGGTCACCTGGTTGTATCGGTCCGCCAGTGAAGTACAAACGCCCCACAGATAGGGAGCTGACCGAGTTGGTATTCCGCACGGGAGTTTCAATTATGCCAGTGACCAATGAAGACACGAGGAAATGTGAGCTATGCGGAATTCAAGGAGATGGAGTGGCTGACGGAGTTTCTAGACTATTAAATTGTGATGTAGACAGATGGGTGCACCTGAACTGCGCGCTCTGGTCGGAGGGAGTGTATGAGACAGTGAGCGGTGCCTTGATGAACGTGGAGAGTGCGTTGGCGGCCGGCTCTAACGCAACTTGCGCGGTTTGCCGACGACTAGGCGCTACCGTAAGGTGCTTCAAGGTGCGCTGCGGAAGCGTCTACCATCTCGGTTGCGCTGTTAAGGACAACTGCGTGTTTTATAAGAACAAATCTGCATTCTGCGCATCACATGCACCAAAGGTAAATTATTTCTTTATGCCTTTTAGCTTAATTAAATGATAAATAATGGTTGTAATTTTTTGCCTTGATTACTCTTATTGCAAAACATACTCAATTTAGTAGTAATTTTAGCACAAGTATGTGCCGTGAGATCTAGAGGTCCTGGGTTCGATTCCCGGGTCGGGCAGTGTTATTGGGTTTTTCTATAAAGAAATTCTCAGTAGCAGCACGGAGTCTGCATTGTCATAACCTGTTTATTTTAGTAGAACATTGTGCACATGTTAAATATACTAGGTGTATGACATGACAAAGTTAATGTAAATGTCGACTCGTTTAGAACGAGAAAGACAACGAGCTGACGACGCTGAGCGTGCAGCGGCGCGTGTTCGTGGCGCGCGACGAGCAGCGCCAGGTGGCGTCCGTGATGCTGCACTCCGACACCAACCACCTCATCCGCGTGGGCGGCCTCATCTTCCTCAGCCCCGGACACCTGCTGCAGCACCAGCTCGCCGCCTTCCACACGCCCAACTACATATACCCCATCGGATACAAAATCGTACGCTTCTACAACAATCAATCGTAGTCCTCAATTATTAAGTCTATTATTAATTCACTGCTTTAAGTGTTGGTATTTTTCATTTCTTTACGAAATATAATTATTTACAACCAAAATAGTTGATTTTAAATATGGGAAGAGAACGTTAAGGTTCATAAAGTTTTAGCTGACTGAAAACGACTATATTTTGTCAATGGACTGTTAGTCAGGCCAGTGACAAAACGAGAATTTTTAAAGTAATTATGACTTTGATTGCTGACAGTAAAACTATTAAATTTTACAGAATTATAATGTGAATGTGGTTGCACAGGTGCGGTTCTACTGGTCGGCGGCGCGCGCCAACGCCCGCAGCCGCTACCTGTGCTGGATCTCGGAGGAGGAGGGCCGCCCGCGCTTCCACGTGCGCGCGCAGGACGAACCGCGCTCAGAGACCAGCGCGCCCACGCCGCGCGCCGCCTGGGCACACGTACGGACCGCCATATGTCACCATACCAAACACTTTACATTTGTCACAGTAGTCAGTTCCATAAAATAATGGTGTGTGTAGGTGCTGGACGCGGTGGCCGCTTTGCGCGAAGGTCGCGGAGAAGAAGGTGTATTGAAACTGTGGCCCAACTATGTGACCGGAGAAGATCTATTCGGGCTGACGGAGCCGGCCGTGGTGCGAGTGCTGGAGAGCTTGCCAGGTGAGTAGCGTCGCTCGAGCGAGCAGCGAGTGTCGCGGTGAGCGAGCCCTACGTAACGCGAGTGTGTGCGGCAGGCATCGAGACGCTGACGGACTACCGGTTCAAGTTCGGTCGCTCGGCGCTGCTGGAGGGCGGGCTGGCCGTGAACCCGTCGGGCTGCGCGCGGGGCGAGGCGCGCGCGCGGGGGGTGTGGCGCCGCCCCACGCGCTCGCTGGTGTCCACGCCCGCGCCCACGCCCGCGCCCGCCACGCCCGGGGACCCGCCCTGCCCCTACATCAAGCAGTTCGTGCACACCAAGAGCAGCCAGTACAAGAAGATGAAGTCCGAGTGGCGCAACAACGTCTATCTCGCCAGGTACGCCCACGCATACATATTCTCTCAGTCCTCAAGTAATGTCACTCACATGTGATAGAGACCGAACCTACTGATGTTTATTTGTTATACTGCCCGACCCAGGGTGAAATAAATTATGCCGCGGAACCACCGAGGCAACATTGATAGCTTGTTTAAAAGTTATCTTTTCTTTCAAAACTATGGAATTTACATTATATTCAATTTAACAAATATTTTTTTTAAATTAAATTATTCCCAGTGTTTATTTTATTGTTCTGAAATTCTACCAATACATATTTTTATAAGAAATTTGATCTGCTACAGGTTTTTGTCATTGGTAATTTTGTACATAAACTTTTTATTATAAAATAGAAGCAAACTAAATTTATAGGCAATAAATTGAATTGATTACATGTAATTTCAGGTCAAAGATCCAAGGTTTGGGATTGTACGCGGCACGCGACTTGGAGAAGCACACCATGGTGATTGAGTATATTGGAGAAATCATCAGATCTGAACTCTCTGAGATTCGCGAAAAGAAATATGAGGCTAAGGTATGTTTAAACATTTCCTTAATAATATTTAGTTATTAAAAATTGCACGGTTGAGATACTTCATGTATGTTACCAAAAGGAGGCACCAGTTGTTTCTTATACTTATTATGTGAATTTTGTCAGTTTTTATAAATGTGGTTAACGATTGAAAAGTGTTGGGTAAAGGTGTTTGTGCAAAGTGGTGAAGTGCGTGGGCGTGCGTTGCAGAACCGCGGCATCTACATGTTCCGGCTGGACGAGCGGCGCGTGGTGGACGCCACGCTGTGCGGCGGGCTGGCGCGCTACATCAACCACTCGTGCCAGCCCAACTGCGTGGCCGAGACCGTGGAGGTGGACCGCCACCTGCGCATCATCATCTTCGCCAAGCGACGCATCGCGCGCGGGGAGGAGGTATGTCATCAGTTCATATACCACCAGGTTGGAGACCTTAGTCCACCACGCTGGCCTAGTGCGGGTTGGCGGACTACACACCTATGAAATACCTTAGGACGTTTTTAGGTGTGCAGGTTTCCACACGATGTTTTCTTTCACGACTCAAGTACGTGATAATTCATTATGTTGTATGTCGTTTGAACCCACGACCGCCGAGATTCTCTAACTGTCTTTTGCCTGTCGGCTAAAATGTGGATTGATTTTGGATGTCCCCCAACGAGAATAGAATATGAGTATCACTAAAGTTGATGGACGTCACAGGATGATAACAAATTCCAACAGCATGGAAGTCGATGTAGGAGAGCCAATGCCTTGCAGTGAACCTCAGTTAGCTGATAATGATAAGGGGCCTAGACAAAGTAACATTCAACGAGTGAAATTATTAAAAGCAACAATAAAAATGTATGAAATTGACAAAAGTGCGCGATTTTTGATATATTATACCAATTTCGCGCATTTCATAGATATCTATTTCAATTTCAAATGTAGATGTTACTTTTTCTAGACCCCCTTTTGTCTCAAGTTTTTTGATTTTATGGCATCGCTGGTTGATCTTGAAAATCAATTATTTCCTCAATTTCAATGTTAATTACTTTATTAATCATCTAACAGCTTACTGCAAACATATTATTGGTCGTGTATATATCCAAAAACCGTTTGACGGATAACACATTTTTTTACACTCCTTTCTAAAAAAATACTGGTTTAATCTTTCTGTCTTCGAAAGCTTCCGTGTGGTCTTGTTTGTAGTATAGTGTTTTGTGTTCATGCCATTTTTTTGTCTCCAGCTGGCATATGATTACAAATTCGACATAGAGGACGACGCACACAAGATCATGTGCATGTGCGGTGCACCAAACTGCAGGAAGTGGATGAACTGAATGATATGCCCAAGCATCATGATGCGTATACACGAAATTTACGACTTGGCCAATATGTGGCGGAGCTTTTACATTGAGAATAATCATCGGAATCATGAAGTTATAAACACGTAATATGTACCAATTCATATGTACCATTTCGATTTACGATATATTTTTTCTTTGTTGTTATTTCCTTTTATGTACAACTCGACATCCTTATAGGGTACAGTTGTAGTGTTGAAAAGGCTATGAGAAAAAAACTATTTTTATGTACCAAAGTGAATGAAATTTAATTGACGATGAGAGCAAGGAGAGTGCGACGAATTTCACTTTATAGGTTTACGTGTGATTCAACTATCAATAAGACAATATCCGACAGAGTTTTATCAGTAATCTTCAATTTTATAATTATGTACGAAACGGGACACACTTTTGTAAATAATACTTTGATCGATAGGGACACCGTTGTTATTGAATTTAAATGTTTTAGATGTGACAGTTTACTATACTAGTGAGTAGATATAGTTTATAATTTTATTTCTTTTTCTATGTATCAATGTTCCATGTCGCTGTTCATTTTGACATTCAATTATTTGTTTTATTTCCACATCGTAACGATATTAGTGTATACCCAACGTATACTGTGCGAAAATCTCAGCAGTGACGAAATGTTGGGTTAAGTTACCAAATAGTCTGCATTTAGTAAGCGTAGCACAATCCATATTTAGCGACATAAACGTTACCCACCCTCTGCTGTTAACAATATTTAGTCCCAAAGTAATTGTACGGCTCGATGTGAATCGATATAATACAGAGGACTTGACAATTGACCGGTGGTCACTAGCATAAGATGTTGAGAAGCTTCGCTGTATAGCCATACATATGGAAGGCCAAAGTTAAATATTGTTTGTAGTGAAGGATACTTGACGCCACGATGTGCCTGACTCTGTTTATACTTGATAGTATAGTATAGCTGGTAGGTTAGAACTGCGGAGCCGCGACTGCTCTCCGCCGCGACGTCTCGTGTTGTGTCGACTGTTCCATATTTATTTTTGTTGCGCACGCATCTGTAATATATTCCACAGCCTCCATCAACATCGCTTATTATGTCATTCACGTATGATTACAATTTTTTTATCAATTGCTCTTCTGGTATCTTTATCTTCTGTACTTTTATGTGTTTTTGTTACAACAACGTCGTTCTCTGTCGCCAATGTAATTTTCTTTTATTTGTTTTCAGCTTCTCAAATAGTTCATTAATTTGCTGTTTACTTTATCCACGTGTTTGATATTAACAAGAATCAAACTCGAGGTTTTGCTTTCAGATAATTTCACATTAGAAAATAATGCAGCAATTTGGTTGGAATTGCCCGAAAGACTAAATAATAATAGACATAATAAGAAATCATATTTTTTTTCTGAAAAAATAATAGAGAAGATTGTATTTTCGTCAATTTTAGAATTTACAATTTAATTTGTCATATACATTCGTGAGCTGTTTAATTAAAGACAACAATGTAATGATAATTTATGTGAATATATAAATCGTGCGCGTGACGTAGTTAGAGTAATTTATGTAAATCATATTATAGAATAGTCCAAAAATGTGATATTACCTCACATATTACGCGTGTAATTCATGTTGTGTGATCAGTGATCATAGAGTTTTAAATATACCCATGTATTTTTGCGCGTATTATAGATTATATTCGACCGCTGAAGGATTTTAACAATACCTAGCAGGAAGCGTGCGAACGTGCGATCTGTTTATAGAGAAATTTTATTGAGGTATAATTAGGTGTGAGTGAACAGCACTAGAAATCATGGTTTCACGCTGGATACCATCTACCAATGTTATGAATTCATGCAATTTATTTTTTAAGCGATGAATGTGCAATAATCATTTACTTTTGAATACAGAATGTAAATAACATTTGACAGTAAATCGACATTTTATTAAGTATAGTTTATGTTTTAATGCATTGTTTTGAAATGGAACTTATACTCTTATTGCTTTATCCATCAAACTATTTATTTAAAGCATTCCTACATATTTTGCACTAAAATGTTGACGAAAATTTGGAAAGATTTGTTGGTAAATTTATTACTTTAGAAATATTCTATACATTAGTATTTTTATTGCATTATTTTCCTATCATTAAAAATTTAATTAGTATATAATGGCTTGTCTTATTCATCCCTAGCCTGTGGGTTAATATTCTGTTCTGTGTGAACACAACCATTTTGCAATGTGGAGCAAGATTACTTAATGAAAAAGCATCGTTATTTCATACAAATTTTATTACAAACTGGTTTTGGACTTAAACTGCAAATAATATACCAACATTCTCTATATAACGCTGGAAGATCCAGCAGAATTGATCGTAAAAACCAATGGAAACGGCTCGTCCAGCGAGGGACGACGGCAGAATGTTGTACCGGCGTCGCTGCAGATCGCTTTTACCTTACCCAACCATAAAGTTACAAAATATATTCCATTTGAACAGTTACATTATTGGAAGGAAAATTATTCTATCCTACCCTATTCGATTTTTTTTAATATCATAAAGTTGTCCATTAAATTCTGCAGACTTCCGTTCCAAACTTTACAATGGTTACAAACAATCCGAAAAAATGATTAAAATAATTTACACAAATATAACATTCGACGCCGTTAGAAATATACAACACAATGAGTGCTAAATTGGATAAATACATCCGAGTAAATCTACCACTCAATGTTGGAATGAGATAAACAAAATAAATATTTAGATTTCGAATTAATTTTAATTGTATTCTTTACATTTTATGATCGGTAACAGATGTAACACATTCGCTGTAAACTACTGAATCATATCATTGAAATTAAAATTAAATTCAAGCAAAAACTGATCGACCCACCAATAAAGAACTTGTTCTATATTTGAACATAGTTGTAAATTCCGCTCCTTGGCCGTACGTATTGTAAACATGTGCGTAGTTTCCATTGTTCCCAAGATAAGTGCAAATATATTACCTCTGTTACTATACAAGTTTTATTGTTAAGTTACATACTTCACGTAAGTATTTGATTCACATGAGTTGATAGCGACTTGCTGAAACAGGATTCAATGCCAACATAGAACTAGATAAAAAGCTTTTTGAACATAATGCAACATACATAATGAAACTTTTCCCACAGTACACTCCTGGCGATGACGCGATATTGCTATTACACAAATGATCATTTGCTTTGCACCATTACCTTAATTAAATACGCAAATTTAAATGGTTTCATAAACCTAAACACTTCGAATAAATCCCTTGCGTTATGCATTACGTAGAAATTAAATAATTAGTTTACAGCCAAAAAATAATACAGCTATGACTGAAATATTTTTAAGACGTTTATTTGTTATCTCGCTAACTAGTAATGCTTGGCTCGCACCCAACCACTGAGAATGTTTGAAACTTTTGTACTATTTATATATAATTTATAAGTACGTATGAAATGTATAATGGCAAAGATATCAAAAGCAGTATTTACCAGCTCACTTCTATTGCATACAAATATTCACATTGTTTTTGTTACTATAGAACAAAAGAAGATAAAATAAAATTAATGCGTAGAATAGTAAAATAATAATAATGCATAAACTTGACATGAACATTATGTATAATATATATAATCATAATGTATTTTGAGATTTTATTTTGATTTGGCATTACTAGTAGGCGAGGCCTGTCCGCATCGATGACTTGTGAATGGCGACGAAGGATCGCTTTCGATTGTCGATAATATAACACTATACCCCTTTGAGTACGGCTCTTTGCATCCTACGTATTTACTTTATGAAGGGACAGAAAGAAGGCATTGTTTTAATTGAAATTAAAAGCTAAATATTGAAAAGGCGACATCGAAAGCGAACTCATCGATAACTTTGCACACATTCAGCAGTTCAGAGACGCGTATAACAATATACAAACATAGCTACTTATCACACTTACAGCTCGAGAATCTCATGCGATGCCATGTATTGTAGTATTACCCACTCGTCTAAAGTGTGTGTCATTTGTTAAGTCATTAACGACACTTGAGCAAAACTATCTATTGCTTAAGTGTTTCCGTTACATCTAAGCTCCAAGTCCTTGTTTATTTCTTTTTGATCACTTTCAAAGATAAATGGAAACCTTTGTTGAAATAATCATATTTTTAAGTCGGAATGAAATACTTGTAAATATAATAAATAATACACGACGTTATCGCGAGCTGAGACGAGGTGATAGGTAGCTACGTAGTAGTGTGTGTTACGGAAGCGAAGCGAGCTGGCGACGCGGTGTGGTTGCGGTGCGGGGGCGAGGGGCGAGGGGCGAGGGCGTGGAGCGGGGGCGGGGGCGAGGGCGGGGGGCGCAGACGTGGGGCGAGTTCAGTCGATGTACTGCGCGAGCCAGCGGAATCCCTCGCCGTAGCCCTGGCGCTTCAGCACCGAGCACATGAACAGCTCCAGCGGCCGTCCCGGCAACTCCGATCTAGACACTTTGCCCTGCAAACCAACCGACCAATGTGTTATACATACAACAAACATCGGTACACGTTGTAATATAACACTATGAAAATGGTATATGTGTAACATCATATGTAAAACATTAAATTTCGTTTTTAAAAACAAATTTGTTATTTACGGTAAATATAATCTTATATTATGAAATTGTAAGGTAAATCTTTAAAAAATACATTTACGCGATAATTGCAAGCTATTTAGAATCGTTTAATTTACTAAGTCATCATTGAACTTATGACATCTTTTTTTTCGATATAAAGATGACGTATAATAAATTATACGCGATACAAACTACAAACGTGCAGCGATAACCAGATCAATAAATGTGCGTAGATAAACTCGATAAATTATATAATTCGCTACAATCGACATTGTTGTTAAAATGCGTTGGATTTATTAATAATTTACTTGTCTATTAGATACCAGATTTCGGCGAAAAAATATCTTTTAGAGATTCAACCGTAAATAACTAACTGACCCTAATATTCTATATTATAATTAAGATCTCAATTCAATAATTATAATGAGAGTGTAATACCAAAAAATCAAATATTTCCGGTATTTTCAAATCCGAAGGCATGACCTTAAGTTATGCTAGAATTAGTTGAAATTTACGCAGTTGTTTTACAGGTATTGTTTAAATACAAGCATTTAAGTTAATGACGCCTGTACTCCCCAGGGTTAGGCAGTAGAGTAGTTATACCCTTGTTCATGTTTGGTAGTTTTTTCAGTTCTATGCAATAGCAAGCATATGGACGTTTCTCCGGAACATTATTTGCAATTTGCTTGCGGGAGAGTTTATTGCCACAAATCTGGGTTTGGGCAGTGTGTGTGAAATGTACGCACCTTTCCAGTGGTCTGTTGGTAGAGGTTGAAGAACTGTCGCAGCTCGTCCTCGCTGGCGGCGTTGGGCTTGTCGATCTTGTTGCCGAGGATGAGTACGGGGCAGTTGCTGAGCGTCTCGTCGGTAAGTAGCGAGTCCAGCTCCTCCTTGGACTCGGGCAGGCGCGGGCGGTCGCACGCGTCCACCAGGAACACGATGGCGTCCACGGCCGGGAAGTAGTCGCGCCACACGCGCCGCGCTTGTTGATGCCCGCCCAGGTCGAACGTCGTGAACCGCATACTGCCTATAGACAGCTCCTCGGATGCTACGGAATAACACGATACCCTTACATCTGGACAAATATAACATTAGAAGACAGCTGTGGTAAACTTTACCAAGTAGTCTTTAAGGATCCCACTATACACATGATACCTGCTATGTATATTTATATCACATACATACATAACCTCCCGCCTGTATTCCCCAAAGGGGTAGGCAGAGGTGCATTTCTGCACCCACATTTCGCCAGGTATGTATCAGTCCCACGTAATAGGTGGCGAGCCTATTGCCGTTTTTCGGGCACAATTCCAGACTCCGTGCTGCTACTGAGATTTTCCTAATGGAAAAACTCAATAACACTTTGCCCGACCCGGGAATCGAACCCAGGACCTCTAGATCGCTCGGCACATACTTGTACCGCGAGACCACGAGGCAGTCTAAAAATAGTCTAGTCATAAAAATGCATTGATAATTCGAAATATAAAGAGATTTTCTAGTGAACTCGTGGTAACTTTGAATTATAGAGAGGTTCGAATTATCGCAAGTTTGAATTAACGAGAGTCGACTGTATATGTTTATTGATAAAATTTTAATATGCATAAAAATAAAACTTATATAAACAAAACAGAATAAATACATTTACAAATGTATTAAAATGGAAGATAAAAATAGCTTTAAATTATATTTGAGACCTTGTAGATAACTATCTTTTACATATTGTGTGGGCAGAATATATAAAAATATTATTTTATTGATAAATTTGGGACAATACACAAGTACACAATAGTTTTTAAATTAAATTTCACTGCAATATGGTATTATAACTTAAACAATGATTAATTCATACATATATGTGGTCCATATGATGGTCGCTTACTCTATGATCTGCATTCTCATTGAGAATTCTGTAGCATCCTTATAACCCCTAAATGTTTTCCTCAACTGTTAAAGTGAATTAACAATAATTGATATGTAGCATGACTGATATCACTCTGAAAATTCAGTGGTTACGTACTAGAGCTGTGAACACAACTGTGCCTCTTCTGATCACTTATAAAATTTTGCAGTTTAGAAATTTAAAGTTAATTGTTTCTAGCTCTTTTTGCAAGATTTACATTATGTGAAACAATAGTTTCAGGATTTGTTCAGTGCATGGGAACAATATTATAAAAATATTATCAAATCATATTCGTCTCACTGCTGACCTATGGATAGAGTCAACAATTTCTAATAACAAACTTATAAAAGTTTTTAATGGCAGCAGAAATGACTCGAATAAAAATGATGCACAACATAAATAATGATGTCAATATCACTAACAACACAGATAGCAAGATGTCCTGTTAACATTTTTTTAAATATTTGTTATTACCTTATAGTTAAAACAATTTTGTAACCATTTACACTTTTACTTTTAATTATAACTTTGTTACCTAAACTAAACTTGTACAAATGGAAGGATGTGGTTGCTTAATGTTTAGGGTTATCTTTTTTAAGTACCAGCACTCAAATTTAAGATAGTTCATAGTCCATTGTGTAATAATTGTGTGTGTTCAATAATATAATCAAATTTCTTTTAGTACTGCTATTAAAACATGCTACCATGCACTTTAAAGCATCGCATATTCAGGACATACTTGCAAATTGAGAGAGAAGAAATTCCAGAATACATATTCAAATATGTTCCAATATTATTAGAATGATAAAGTGGGAAAGTGATTTATCAAAACTGATGATAGGATTTTTTATTGTGTCATATTAACATAAAATATATCACACTTTAGTTTAATGTAAATGAATATATTTAATTATGTATGCAAGCTATATCATTCCATGGTAATATATGTAAGATTACCACATACTATTTTGTTAGTAAATTAAAACTAAGTAACTTACTGGGATGCAATGTGGGTACATGTTGAGCAAGTCTATCATCCTTCAGCATATGTAGGAGTGTGGTCTTGCCAGCATTGTCCAAACCAAGAAATAGAAGTTTTCCTGATTTCTTCCACAAACCTGTTGATAGAATTTCAATCATTCAACACTTGTGTTGTATTATAAAAAATTGTAATTAGTGTTTTCAATACCACATTCTGTGTATTTGTGATGAAAGAGATTTTTTTATTAATTTCAGAAAAATACATGTAGTAATTGTTTACACATAAAAATCCCTCAAATGATTCCTACATAGCATGTAAAGCTGTTAACACATACTTGATTTTTGCTTTTAATTACAATTGCATAATTCATTATTGAGTGAGTAATTATTCTCATTTAAGTTCAGTGGTCTTAATTGATACCAAATATATGTCATTAGCCAACAATCAGCATATTTTGTAGTAACCTGATAAGTAAATGGAACTAATCACAATAATGTTAAAAAAAAAACATAAATATTACAATGATAAAATAAAAAATTGTCAATGTTCTAATCTACATTATAGAAATAGTATAAGTTTAATTGACAGGATATGAAAATAAAGTTTCCACAAAAAACTTTTAATCAGAATCTTATAGGCAAAAAAACATTAATTGAAACAAATAGTTTTACTCACCAAGGAAGCCGAGGACACCAGTGAACCAATCCAAGATAAACATTTTGAATCTGGAACGTACGAAATTATAATTATTTAAGAATCTTCAGTATCTTCACAAAGAGCTTATGGCAGACGAGTCATGACTTGCAAATCCTATTGTAAACAGTTGCGTAGTAATTTCTGGCACCTAAATATCACCGTGTGGTGTTACAAAACGCCAAACACGCCATCACACACATTTAAGTAGAAAAAACGCAGTAGGACTACGATATTGAATTGGGTAACATGAATGACAGAACGTCATTCGCGTACTCAAAAGTTGAATCGGAAACCACAACAATATACAATGCTAATACTCACTTATTAAAATTGAACTAGATTAACTAATGCTAAAGGAAGTTTATCACAATATTTCACACTTATTTACAATAATTACGTCGCTAAAACCGACGATTTACTCAGCAATGAATACGCGATGGAAATATTAATCTGTTGGCAATGACGTACGCTACTTCCGGATGTTGTCACATTGCTTAAGAGATGCGATCAATTTTTAGGACAAAAATTTTTACTAACATTGTGTTAGTTAAAAGATTATGTACCTATTTTTTTGTAATTTGGTAGGTATCTGCAGAATATTTAATCTAATTATAATTAACCTATCTTATTTTTGCTTTATGCTTTGTCCCTACTAGTCTTTGTAAAAAATAAAAATATTAACTGCATGTAAGTACCTAAATATATATTTTACTATGATTATATATTAAGCAGTGATATAAAGCAGTGATAAAGCAGTGATGGCCTCGAGGTTTAGGCGCGCGGTCGAGAATTTCGGCGGTCGCAGGTTCAAACCCCAGGCACACACCTCTGACTTTTCGAAGTTATGTGTGTATTCACAATGAATTATCACTTGCTTTAACGGTGAAGGAAAACATCGGGATAAAACCTGCACACCTAAAAGTTCTTAGGAATTTCTTAGGTGTGTAGTCCGCCAACCCGCACTAGGCCAGCGTGTTGGACTAAGGCCTAAACTCTCTCAGTTGTAGAGGAGGCCCGTGCCCAGCAGTGGGACGTATTTGGGCTGATGATGATTATATATTACATAAAAATAATAATTAAACAATGGATTGAATATTTTGTAATTTTTATATAGATACTTTTTATTATTGCAAACATAATTTTTCGCACAAGAGTAAATCCTGGCAACATTACCAACTCAATTCCTTTCTAGTTTTTGACAGCTTTCAAAGCTAAAGGTATTTTTAAGTTTTATTAAAAATTGTTTGTAATTATCATATTAAAACGTGAAATAATATCCTCTATAAACAGGAGATATATTGTTCGATCGCTATACCACATAACGTGATAAACAGTGTGTTGATTATTTGGATAATTTAAGGTTACAAAAGTGTTCAGAAGTGTTGTTGTTTCCAGGCTGAGCCATGGCTCCAAGAAAAAACAAAGTTGCGAAAGAGGAAGTTCAGGTGACCCTCGGCCCACAGCATCTGGTAGGCGAGACAGTTTTTGGTGTCGCTCACATTTTCGCCTCATTCAATGACACATTCGTGCACGTTACCGACTTGTCTGGTCGGGAAACCATTGCTCGTGTCACCGGCGGTATGAAGGTGAAGGCTGATCGTGATGAAGCTTCACCCTACGCTGCTATGTTGGCTGCACAGGTTTGTTTACAACTAACTTTCAAACGTTTCGACACTTTAATACTCATCTAATACAATAAATAAACACGTAGCTCTGGACTCGTTAACTATACAGAAAATATACATTTGTTCAACTTATTATTTTAAGGCTTTCGACTTTAATTAAAATAGACTATCAAGTGCAGCCAGTTGTATCTCATGATTTTTAAATTTGCTTCAGGATGTCGCCGAGAAGTGTAAAACACTCGGTATCACTGCGTTACACATCAAATTGCGTGCTACTGGCGGTAACAAGACCAAGACCCCTGGACCCGGCGCTCAGTCAGCTCTCCGTGCTTTGGCTCGTTCCAGCATGAAGATTGGCCGCATTGAGGATGTGACCCCTGTGCCATCGGACTCCACTCGCAGGAAGGGAGGCCGAAGAGGACGCAGGCTGTAATTTACTAGGCTAAGTTTACTGTGGATTTTAAATAAAAAAGTTTACAGTAGTGGGTTTTTCATTTTATATAAAGTGGTTGCCATTGATAGAAGTCAATATGTCTAGAAAGGCAGTTGTAAAGTAGAATATAGCTTGTAGTTACAGTACTCCATGAACAATACAGATGTGCAAGTTGTGCTGTTTTACAATTAATGTAATGTGTAACAGAAAAATAATGGGACTTATTCTAGTAGTGCTAGTCTTTTTGGCCAGCATGGTTGCAATGGCCTATCAAATATCATCTCTGTTGCAAATCAGTAAAATTTTATGATAGTATTTTAATGAATCAACTAGCTTTATTGTCTTGTAGTACAAGTGTGTGCTGAAATTCTAGATTTCTGATGGCTATTCTCATTAGCAGCACAGTCTCAGAATGTGGCTAAAATGGCAATAGGATTGTCCCTTATGTGGGAACTAAAAACTCTGGGGCTACAGTTAATAAGTGTATGTATTATCTGGTCAGATATAATAAAAATGAAATATCTGTTTGTAATGTAAAATAACTGTTTTTAATGATTGGGGACAGTGGAGTCACTTTGCTGTGCCAGTATAAAAAAAAAGTGAAAGCATATCTAATGAAGAAAACACCCTTTAAAAAAAAATCTCTGCCCAATTGTTTGCATTAACCTCTGAAGTAACTGGATCAATTTGATGTGACATCACAGAAAGGTTACTGATGTCTCGGGGAGTGGCATTGGATAATTAATTATAGAAAAAAAAAATATAAAATAGAGATTTTGAGTAAATCACTATGGTGGACACTGTGTAATAGCGTTAAATTATTATCATGCTCATTTTGAGTTCGGCGACGCGACTGGCGCTAGAGATCGAAAAGAATACCCGGGAATGGGAACCGGGACCTCGGGATGGCGCTCCTTTTATTCATTCCATGGGATTTTTAATAACTTCCTTCCTGAAAGTCGCTGGAACAACTTAAAAAAAATGTGTTTAATTATTGGAACTTCAACATAAATAGACTCGCTTTGACTTCTACGAATATTTCCCCATTAACCCAAATCTAAAGTTCCGCATACGAAGTTGCGAGCAAAAGCTGGTATTAGTATAAACTTAAAACAGGTCACAACTTTCCGAGCAATATGTTTCCATTGTATTGGGCCCTGTTCCTCCCTAGCCCAATTTTATAAAGAGTAAGTTCTCTATGTCATATCTATCATTATACTAAAAATAATTTAAATCGGTTCAACGATTTAGGCGTGAAAGCGTAACAGACAGTTATTTATAATACTACTAGTTTTGAGACCCGGCTCCACCCAGGGGAAATTTTGACTTTTGATCATTAATCATGGTTTTTGATCTTAGTGCTCAGCATAAGGAAATTCAATACACATTGGATAGAATATAAAAGTATGTAAGAAGGAAAAGAAACATCAATTGTGAGAACATTGCTTGTCATCATATATTAATATTTGAGATAAATAAATAGGTAGTTACTATGCTATGCTTCTCTACCATAAACATTTCTTATATTACCACAACTTTAGAGAATTTGAAGTACATTATTAATAAGTATTACATAAGTAATGTTACATTTAAAATTTTATACAAAACCCAAGTCTATAGTTATTGCACTATGATTGTATGTTTGTAATAAGAGCTACAGCTAAAAATTTACTGTGATTATCTTGTAAAGTACATACAACATCAATTATTCAATATAAATCATTATAAAGGAAATAGTTGTATATCACACAAAAACTTTGTTTCTGTTACTATTTCTGTTTCAATTTTTATCTAAAGTTTTTAATTTATCTTACTAATTTACAAAAACACAGCAATAGACACATAAATATTTGTTATTAAAGTACAGAGAGTGTATTTGAACCGGCTCCCTGCTAACTGAGATCAATTCAATGATACAAATTACATAATTAGCACACCAAAATGCTCCATGAGCTTATTAAACTACATTGATTACACTTTACAATTTACCATACACATATTACACAATTTTATAAAGCTTCATATATATTTTTTTATATTTTTTGTCAATAATAAATCAGGAACATAAAATTATGCATATACTAAGTGTTTCAGAGTACTACGCGTACATCTACATAATAAATCAGTCAACAAAAATTAAGATTTTCAAAAACATAAATTGGCAATGTAACAAATAAAGATTTTTCATGCCATTACAAATATTTAAATAATTAAAAATAACGTTAGTGCTACAAGTTCCAAACGTCTACACATGGCAAGTTTGCGGCGCCCAGTAGTCGAGTTCCAAGTGACCCAATATATTTTCATGGCTACATGTGTTACTTCCTTTCCAATATACCCGTTAAATAAAATTGTATTTTTTTATACAATACACAACATTGCCATCGGTTGTGCGATTAATTATAGTAACTGTAACTAAGATTTTTGTTGTTCATAGTAGCTGCCTTGTATAGAAATTTCAGCTCGTGATAGTATTGCCCCTGGTGGCGTATACAATGTTCAAGTCGGCAGTTTCACAGATCTGGGTTGGGTGGGGGCGCCGCGGGCCGGGCTCGGGGTTTGCGCTACAAGCCCGTCTTTAACCGGATCTTTTTCAGGTGGGAGGGCGACGGATTTGGAAAAGAACGTCGTTTCCCGGCCATCGAGAGGGACTCTGGATGCGACACGCCGCTCTGGGATCCCAGGACCGTGCCTCCCGCGACGTCCTCCCAGTTACCTCCCATCATATCTTCGGAAGAGGACGACGCCATCGCCCTGCAGCGGTTGCTCGACCTGGTCGCAGAGCCTCTGATAGACCTGGAGAAACTTCGCTTGCTCAGCTTGGCAGATATGATCGAAGTTCGAGGATTTTCAGAATCATCGGCCGATCGCCGAGTTATCTTTGCTTTGACGACACCGGCGACTTGGGTCTTACTAGAATTGGGCTTGCGAATTGCTAATATATTCCTCCTTTTTGTGGACAGCGTTTTGGGTTTCGGTTCGTTTTCGGACAGGTAGCGGGTCCTCGAGGGCGTCTTTACGGGCTCGTTCTTCTTGACGAATTTCATATTCATGTTAATGATGTCGTGTCCCGATCGCTGGGCGAGGACTGGTGGGGTTCGTTTCTGTTCCGTGTCAGTTTTGGCGCCGGCGTACGTGTTCTCTTTCCGTTCGTCGGTAACTTTTCCCTTGGAGCGAGCGTAGAGCGGCACCCGAGTGGGCGACGTCGACGTCTTCGGTCGCAGGCGCGACATCGTCAGCTGTAATACAGCAATAATACGGCATTAATTCGACATGTTCGTAAAGCACATTTTCGTAATGGTAGACTCAATTACGAAGTACTAATGAAAGTAAAATCTGACTGCTATTAGTTCTAGTACATACTACGATGTTTGTTGTTATTTGTTCGAATTGGGACAACACGACTCACGCTGAAGAGAGAGATATCTTACCCCGACTTTTATTAAAGAGTTGACGTTTTATTTAGTAGTTTAACACTGAAAAATTAAAACCAGCTGTTACCAAAGAAATATTTGAGTTGTGAGTCTGTTGAAGCGAGTCGAATTGAAGTGAGTTGGTGTGGCGTGAGAGTTGGTTGTGTACCTGCGGACGCATGGTGCGCGTGTGGGCGCGCAGCCAGTCGCGCACGGCCGACAGGTTGCGGTGCTCGGAGCACGGGATGCGCGAGTTGGGGTGCTGCCCCGTCAGGTCCAGGATGGACGCGCCCAGCGACCGACCCACCTGGCACACACACGCTGTCACTCTTCTCACAAGCACAGTGATCACGTCAGTGGAATTGTACAATGACATTTATAGTTATTCTATTGTGTCCATATGAATTATTGATTAAACACACTATTGATCAAAAATGCTAACATAAAGATTTGTCCTGATTCATTTCTAGTAGTATATCTTCGTCAATTTTTTTTTCTTAAATCTCTTTTATAGTTTAATAAAATAAATACCAAAAACGTGAGCTAAGTGAGTTGGGGCGACTAAACTGTGCAGGCACAAAAGATCCATCGGCCCCAATTCCTATATACAAAGTACCAATTTGAGGACGAGCGACATATCATACGTGCTGTGCAGCCGTGTATAATAAATACAATCTGGAGATTTTTGAAGAGATATCATTTATATATGTATAAGCGCTCTAAAAGCTATACACTACTTGTACAACAAATTAAGCGTTATAGGTATAGTTGTGTATATACACATTATTAATAATATATTAATTAGCATTTAATTGAGACTGACAAACCTTCTTTGGGTCTATCTCTTCGAAAAACTCCAGATACCTGGTGCGGCAATGCCTTACCTGAAATTTGTTCGTCACTTCTAAAATTCGTTTTGAACAAACTTTTTATTTTCGTGTCATAAAATGAGTTACTATATTATTGTATATAATTTACACAACTCTTCAAAAAATGTAAATAAACTGTACTTTGTTAAAATACTCGTCACTGAACATGATTAAACCAGTCGTGGTTAAAGTTTGATGGGCGTAATTTTGTTCACGTTATCCACGCGGGAAGCAGCTGCATGCAGGTTGCTTCCGACCAGGCCCGCCGCAAGCGAGCGTGCAAAACGTGCACCGCACGCGGGCGGCACGTCGGGGGGGCGGCAAATCGAACAACTTTTATAATGTAATTCAAGTCATTGTCATAATACCCATCCTACCTTAAGTATACGAAATGTCATGAAATTTTGAATACAAGAAAGTTGATAAAATAATGTTTTAGGTAACCTTTTTTTGGTTTGCACGCGGGCGTTGAAGAAGCTAGCGGCAGGCCTGCTTCCGACAGAGCGCTATGGAACTCTTTTGGGGAGGCCTATGTCTTTCGGCTGATGATGATGATGATGTTAATTCTTAATGTATTAAATACATACATATAATCTAAAATTACTAACAACACAAAACCTACAACAGAACCAAAAGTGATCCATAGATATAATACTAGATGAGTGGTGGAGGATGACGTAAGCGTAGGGGGCAGCCAGTGGTCCCGCGCACGAACCTGGAAGGGGTTTACCTCTTGGAATATGTGCGGGGTGTACTTGGGCGGGAAGGGCGCGGCGGTGGCGGCGGTGGGGGCGGCGGGCGCGGGCGCGGCGGAGGGGGCGGCGTCGCGCACGGGCGGCGGCAGCACGTTGACGAGGCGGCCCGTGTTGTAGTTGCACTCGAGCGTGTACGAGCGCACCAGCCCCGTGGCCTTCAGCACCGCCACGCGCCCGGAGCCCTCGCGGGACATGCCGTCGCGCCGGTCCCTGCAACCACCACATTACATTCCCTCAATACATCCAACGGGGCGAGGGGGGGGGGGGGGGGTAAAGCTCTCTAAGGTTAAAGAACCTTAGTCTGCCACCTTGGTATATATCAGGGTTTTTCAAACTTCACCTGTTAAAGTTTCCGGGTGACAGCGGACCCCTTAAGCCTTAAGTAGTAATTAGTAACTAATTAAATCCCAAAAATTGTCTGTTGATGAAAATAAGGTTCTTATTTATTTATTTATTTATTTACACTTCCTTGTATGTACAAAATATTATAAAGAAACTTATCTATTAAAAATTAGACAAGAGGCGGCCTTATCGCTCTAGGCAATTTCTTACAGGCAACCTTAGGATGGATAATAAAAGAGGAAAAATAAAGCGGGTAGAATAAAGTGCAAAGAAGGAAGTAAAAGAAAAAAAAAACAACTTAAATAAATAATACTAATAACTATGAGGAAATAAAAATTATCATCATATTTTTAAACATATACTTACTTACACTTAAATACATAAATAAACATATGCAATATAAAACAAAATATATTAAATAAACATATATATACAAATATATACATACATATATAATGTAATAATAAATAATAAATGTAATTCTTATTTCAATAAAAGATAACAAAGTGCTAAAACAAATATCTTTTTAATATTATTGTGATGGGTGTGCTTGTTTCTTGTCGCAATTTTAGGAGTAATTTTGGACGAGTTCGCGTACCCCACTTTGAAAAACCCTGGTATATATCGATGAATATTTACTGTAGTGTAGTTACCGTCAAACCTAATCATGTTATATAATACAATCGAGCGGCACAGTGAAGAATTCAAGGTGTATTCGCTTTGGGTTGGGATATCCTGCACTGTCCTCTATGCCCGTGATGGCCATTAAAAAGTTTTAGTTGGTAAATCAGTTAAGATTTTTCAGACCTATAGCAGAACATCTGTGTTTTTGAAGAAAACGTTATGAGGAAACCTGCACACCTAAAAAGTTCTTAGGAATTTATTAGGTGTGTAGTCGGTCAATCGGCTTCTAGGCCAGCGTGGAAGACCCGAGGCTATAAGGGCTATCTATAAGGGCATGTAAAAATTGCAATAGTAATAAGAGCAAGTACGTACTTGAGGTACATGTTCTTCTCAGTGAAGTTGCACGAAGAGAAGTGGAAGTGCAGGTTGTTGAGCGACATGATGCGCGGCAGCAGCATGCACTCCACACAACTCTCCAGGTCCTCGAAGTGATTGCCGTACATGAAGATACCTATGTACCAACAATGAATATTAAAATTACATGTGAACCCTCCATGATCTTAGTATTTTTGGATACAAAATCTAATGCAAGTAAGCATAAGCTTTTTACGTCATGTATAAATTGAATTTCATTTCAATTTGATTGATTGGAAAATCAGTGTGATTAAGCGAGGGGACAAAGCTATTGCTGTTTTTCGAGCACTTTTTTTAGACTATGTGATGCTACTGAATTTTTTTTAATGACGAAACCCAACAACAATTTGGCCGACCCCAAAACAGGACCTCTAGATCTAACAACAGGGCCATCAAGGAAGTCTTGTAATTTTATAAATACAGTCTGACACATTTTAATTTATTCCTTAGTTCTCTACAATGAAAAATAAAATATCAATTTATCAGGGTATATATGTAACTCACCCTTTTTAGAAGCATGTCCGTGAAGATCTATGTACAAATACAGTCCTGATTCGATTTCCTTGGGCGCAGGGCGGTTGGTGCCGCTCGCGGAGTTTCCCGCTGGCTTCTTCTTTAAGCCTTTGCTGTTCAAAGACGACTTGGGTTGGTCTTCTTTTAAAGGCGGAGTCAGCTATGGAGGAAAAAATATGTTGTTTATATGGACTCCATGGAATCGTACTGTTCTTCAGGATTTTTCATCATGAAAAAATACTCAGTGTATTGAAGCAAAACGTCGAGAACGTATAGCGTTTTAAGTACTGGTATAACCCTAAAATGACTAATATGAAGACTCTGTAGAATTTATTTCTGTGCTCTTGAAAACTAAGGCTTCATCATGTTACACAGTTTATATATTTTCTGTTCAAGAGCGTGATACTCCAAAGACATCCAGGGAGCGTTTTTTGCAGCGGTCTTCCTTTCCATGATTAGTCTTCCACAGTTCACACTATCACTTTAATTGGCTCATAAGATTCATAGGCACGTACGCTATAACCACAGACAACCTAACCTATAGACTCCGCTTCTCTTAATTTTAATATGAAAACAAAATCGCTAAATCGTGGCGGGGTACGGGGGCAGTCGGCTAGTTTTCATTGGACGCTTCAAGACACTGATAACATTCTAGTGCGCACTAGAGATGGGATAAACTAATAATTATCGATAATCTACGAAGTATATAGTATAAAGGAAAAATAAAAAAAACATTAATTTTCATATAAATTTTTAATACTTATAAGTTAAACAATCATCAAAGTCAAAGTCAAATTATCTTTTACAAGTTCTTTAGAATCGTCAATTTTTTTTAAACTATTGCCGCTTCGCAACGTGTTATCGCTGTGGAGAAGAAACGGCAAGAAACTCTCTCAGCTACACGACATGTCATTTTTTCTTTAAAAAATAGCAATATATGTTTTTTTCATTACATTATTTCAATTTTACATTATAAATGTCATAATGATACAAACTGTAGCAACAAAACAAAACTCCGATCAATTTACTTACTCCCAAGGCTTATTCATCATCATCAGCCCGAATACGTCCCACTGCTGGGCACGGGCCTCCTCTACAACTGAGAGGGTTTAGGCCTTAGTCCACCACGCTGGCCTAGTGCGGGTTGGCGGACTAAGGCTTATTATCTTCAATAAACTCTGAAATTTTATAGTATGCTTTTTTTATAAAGCTTATCTTTAATTGATTTCTTAAATTTTGTCAAGGGAAACTCCCTAAGAGCCTTCGGAAGTTTGTTATAGAAGCGTATACATTTCCTCATAAAAGAGTTATTAACTTTCCGGAGACGAGAAAATAAATATTCGTTACGAAAGTAAATATTCATCAATTAAAAGTAAATATTATTTATCAACTATTGACTTCTAAAATGTATTAATTTTGTATAAACTCTCCTTATTGATTTTGATTCAGTTTTTTTTTTGTTAAATAAGCCAAACGTATGTCGATATATATATTAATTACGCATTTTATTAAATCAATCAAATGATTGACGTTTTCAAAGTCAAACTGATGGTGCAGTAAGTCGGGGAATAATTCTAGGTTTGCTAAAGAATTCAATGTTTTACAAGAAAGATACATTGGATAGCTCTTTGGTTTATTAAATTTCAAATTATTATTATTTATTCAGTTTCAAATAGAAAACGTCGAGATCTACCAACAATTCGGAAACAATCCCCAGTAAAATGTCGCGAACAAATAACGTGATTTTTTCCAGGAAACCAATTATCATCTCGTTTGGTAGCGTCAATCCATTTTTTTTTCACTTCAGGGCCCTTGGGAAACCTTTTGAACAACAGACAAACAACGATATACAGTCTATAAAAATATCGATCTCAATATTATTTGTCGATAAAACAATAATTATATTGTGTCTCATTACTAGTCTGCGTGTCAAAGAGAGAGCGAGATAATGTTATATGAATTCAAATAAGAAAGAAAGAGATGCAAATACGACTTAAACGCCAGAATTTTTAATATTTTATTTTTAGTATATAGTTATTTTAGTGATTAATGAAAGAATAATAACTTACCTGTGAAATGTAATGCGATCTTTTGCAAGACTAGATGTTGTGCTGCTCTTTCCACAAAATTTCACTGAACAATACGGCATTATGAGTATGAGAGTTAATATTTTTAAAACAGGGACAGTATGTCACTGCGACACTCGGCGGCGGAATAAGTCACGTTAAGGGGCGGGGCCGGCGGTTATGTCGTGTCAGGGCATAACGTCGGCGAAAGCATGTCCCCAGTAATGCGTCGTCTATAGGTTAGGTTGTCTGTGGCTATAACACACCATCATAGAGTAGCTACATACATACCGTGGCGGCGTCCCCGGTGCTGTTGGCTAGTTCTGGTGCGTCGCCGAGGTCGCGGCAGTCCCGGGAGTCTCCGTCCGCAGCCGAGGGACAGGCCGGGCAGGGGGCGCAGGGGGCGCAGGGGCCGCAGGCGGGGGGCAAGGGGGCGGAGGCGTCCGACACACCACACTCCGCAGACACGCTCGCGTGAGACGCACCGGCACACAGTTTCTAATACAACATATACAATTTTTGTGCCATCAAATGGGATGAATAGGGACGTAACTTATCAAGTATCGTTCTGTATATGAAATTGTAGAAATTACAAACTATAAATTGTTTAATATGTACTAAGGTTTATAGACAGTTATAAATGCCAAAAATTTGAAAGTGATGCCAAAATACTGTATTCTAAATGTAATCTCAAATATATGTATTTTGGAACCTACATTCCTTCTTTTTAACAACAAAAACTAAACAAAAAACTCGACAACAATATGAAATATGAATGAAACTCACAACCTCTTCATCATACTCGGATATGACATATCTCTTGAAACAGTTCGTGCAGAAGTACACAGTTTCATCTTTTTCGGGACACTCAGCGTCGTTCAACTGCAAATATAATTATTTAGCTATATTTTGATATCTTGCAGACTTATTTTATACAGGCATGACAAAATTACCGGATAGCTCTTGATGATATTCCAGTAAAATACTATTCTATAGCTATCATCTAATATGTATCATAATGAAAATGATCTCTGTAAAACAGTTTTAGGTAGTAATGGTGATTACAAACGCACTGGCTCTTGAAAATTCCCAAAAAAGTAAGTTTTTATAATCCCCATAACTATTATATGTTTTATTTTTCGATTACAGTTTGTTAGCACCTGTATCTTATTACAAATATTAACTTAATTTATTCCTTAGGCATTTTACAGGGTGTCCGATGTAAATAGACCGTGATCAAAAACTGAGACAGTTAATACTTGTGGCGGTTAGGAAAAAGTAAATATTTGATGTTTTTTTCAGGACTTTTTATCATCAATGTGTTTGTAGTCACCATTACTATTACCTGCCTCAGTTTTCGATCACGGTCTTGTTACACCCTGTAAATGTGTAGATAAAATAAAATATTTACCTTCCGCTCTTGTTCGTCAATTTGATGTCTTTGTTGTTCTCTGTACTCGTCTATGCTTCGACAGGTGGGAGACACGGGACGAGTCTAGGGGGGAGGCGAGGATATAACTACTTTTTTGTTTCAGTCTTACAGCTAAAAATGTGGGCTGGAGAGTCCGGACAGCTAATCAAGTTTCTCGCTATTCAGTTACTGTATTTCAAAGATGTGTTTTTTTTTAATTTGCAGCTTTTTTAAATCTTATATGTTTTGGCTTGGTCAATGAATAGATATTACCAGACAACGACTAGACTTCGGAAGTTTACACTTTCCAGAACTGTACAATAAAATGTGATCCTTAGTGGCAAGTTGCTGTCGCGACATAAATTGGCAAGTGTGATCCAGAAGACTTCAAGTTCAATTTACGGTTGGGTCAAAATGTTGATTACTTTTTCCATTCTGTGACCATGTGTGACCACATACATATGTGTGTTGAAATACGCCAAAGCACATGTCTTTGTGAATGTTGTGAGTATGTATGTAAGTGATGCAATTCCGGAGTAATTTTCTCCATATATGAAGCAGCACGATGAGGGCTGCTCAAGATCGGGATGGTTGGCGCTTTCTTGGACAGGCCTACGTTCAGCAGTGGTCGGCGATAGGCTGAGTATATGGAGACAAGGTATACGTACCATGTTGGCGCTGTAGCCGGGCACCATGGCGGTGATGCCGGGCATGGAGTGCTCGAGCCTGGCCACGGCGGCGCTGCAGTCGCGGCACCAGCCCAGCCGCACGCCGCCCACACTCTCCGCGACACTCTCACTGGACCGACAACACCACTCCATCATCACCACATACACGCCCTACTGCTGGCCACGGGTCCCGTCTACAGCTAAGAGGGGTTAGGCCTTAGTCCACCACGCTGGCCTAGTGCGGGTTGCCGTACAAACTACAACTTTTTGCTATTCATAAATGTATTTCAAGTGAAATAGGACAGGGGAAAGAACACAATTGGTAGTAATAAATGCACCCAACCGCCAGAGACATTCGATGGTTTTAAGTCTCATGTCGTGGGTAATTAAAACAGCGTTTTCAGTTTCATCTGGCTTAGACTCGAATATTTGAGGATCAGGAAAATGTTTCTCAGAATGAGTTGATTTGAATAACATTCTTTCGTTTCACAATTTGGCTTGTCAATTATATTTCGTAAATATCAGAATCATAAGAAAATTGATATTACAATATAAGATGATACATTTTGAATGAAAAGTTACAAGGAGGGTAGACATAAAAAAAATCTTGTATGTGTTATAGTGAAATGTTCTGTTCTATCAAATGTCATTTATATGCGAACATACCCAGCGACAGAAGAATTAGACTCCATAAGTAAGCTTATACTGTTCTTGAGGGTATCCCGGAGAGGTCGCAGTGGATTTGTGCCCTGAAACAATAAAATTATAATCGTTGTTATAAAGAATGCGACAATGATTCATAGTTTTAATTACCACAAGTACATAGACTTTGACTACCCACCACTAATCTGCCAATGCAATTCTCAGAAAACTGTTCATAAAGAACGGATATCCAAAAGAATCTGTTGGCTCGTTCTGGACGTAGAAAAAATCTTATCCAAAACCATTACCGTGGACAATATGAAAGGATTATAGGCAGGGTTGGGCAGTATTTGAATTACTTGTAATTGAAATACGTAATTGAAATACAAATACGTATTTTGTATTTTAATTACTTTCTTAAAATGTAATTTGTAATTTGTATTTCAAATACGTGAAGCCGAAGTATTTTGTAATTAGTATTTCAAATACTCGAGGCTTCAAAATACATTTAGCCTTCATTTAGTATTAAGTTTGTGCTCATCAGGACCTGCAATCACAAAACAAAAACCGCCTTAAAAAAAAACTATTCCAAAACAAATAAATATGCAGTATTTTGTAATTTGTATTTTGTATTTCAATTAAAAATAGCTAAAATACTGTATTTTGTATTTCAAATACCTTACTTAAATGTATTTTGTATTTCGTATTTTAATTACTTGCGATACAGTATTTTGTAATTTGTATTTCAATTAAAGCAAAGCATGTATTTTGCCCAGCCCTGATTATAGGGAACATGTTGAAATGTTGCAACCACCAGTATAAAATTTCAATAGATATGATATTTTGACTGCCTCGTGGTCTCACGGCACAAGTGTGTACCGTACGACCTACTGGTCTCGGGTCGAGCAAAGTGTTATTGGGTTTATCCTCTAGAAAATTCTCAGTAGCAGCGCGGAGTCTGGAAATGTGTCAGAAAAACGGCAATAGGCACGCCCCGTTTTTTATGGTACTGATACATAACTGGCGAAATGTGGGTGCAGAGATGCACCTCTGCCTACACCTTAGGGAAATACGTGAAGTCATAGATGGGTGTATACATCACCTGTAGATTAAGTTCCTCGCTGGTGCTGAGATGTACGTTGGAACCGAGGCAGCTGCGCAGCGTGCTGTCGTTCAGCAACGAGCCGCTCTCGCCTACATTCGAGTTGGACTGCCTCAGTGACGTATCACTGGTCTGCGACGGCATTTCTTGCAGCTTCATGTCGTATACCTGGACAATATTACTCTGTTTGTACAACATGATGGTGTTCCCTAGAACTTAGTAGTAGACGAGTTTATTTCATCATCAGCCCATATACATCGCACTGTGCAACAACTGAGAGGGTTTTAGGCCCTAGTCCATCACGCTGTACTAGTGTGGGTTGGCAGTCGAGTTAATTTTGCACATTATATTAAAAAGTCTATGATTCTGTACTTAAGATAAATTTAAGATGATTGATGACTTCTCGCAGCGTTTATGATAATTCTGTATCGTAAACGACATCCTCATAAAGATTTGAAGCTTTTAATTATTTTCTTAAAATATTTTTATAATTGGAATGTTTAAGTTACTTTTGGCTTATTTGGCTTATTAGAGAGTTGGCTTATTGGAATTGTTTCCTTCCAGTCTTATTAATCTACATTATTAACGTGTAAAGGGACAAATTCTGGCGAAGACAAAACCGAACCCTGTTGAGATAAAGGGACAGATTTTTTATTTTATTTATTTATTAACACTTATTGTACACACGGAGAAAATAACAAAACAAGAACACGTGTACATTTGTACATATGTAATGTATGTGAGGACGGTAATAAGGCTGAGTATAAAACAAAACTATCACATAGATATTATAATGCCTTTAAGTAGTACTTAACATATAATGTAATTAGATAATATCGTGGGTAGATTGATGTAAAACCAATTACGTTAACACTCAAGTATGGAAGATAAGTGTGACAAATTGGTAGGTAATACATTGTCACGGTTCGTTGCGTTATTAATAAGTAGATAAGACAATGTTCCTGATTCGATAATATGCCAATAAGTTTTTTCGTTAACTTATTTTATCTATGCTTAGCTTATTTCCAGAACAATTTCTCTATAGACAAATTGCTATTAAAATACATCTTACCTAATATAAATTTTCATGCATGCTTTTTTTATCTTTCTAAGGTTTTACCTGCTTCGCCTGGATCAAGTCAGCGAAAAAGTTCCTTGTTCCACCACTGCAGACTGTCACCACTTAGCAGTTAGCGAATTAATTACTACTAATCAAAATTATAACTAAGTACTACATTAATGTTAACAATACTAACTACCTGTTCTGCCAGATTAGATGCCTCGCCGCCAATGGATTTCATTTCGTTGGAATTCTTCGAGTCCGACGTCAGCGAAGTTTGTTGAATCATGGTGGATGACTTGTTGGCCGTCACAGATTTAGCTGACTTCTCACGCTTGTAATATTCGTTGCCTTTGTACGACGAAGTGCCTGTCACTTTCTTCTTTTTTGTATCTATCAGCTGGTATAAGTACATACAATTAGTTTGTTATTAAGTATCAGTACTTAGGTTTTACTTTTAATTAATATCCATATACGCCTATAACTCATCATCATTCTCTTGCCCTGTTCTCAATTATATTTGGAGTCGGCGCAGTATGTTTTAACCTTCAAAAAATCCTATCAGCCGTCATGACTTCATTCAGCCCTTTTTCTTTCATATACTCTCTCACGCACTCCATCCATCGTTGGCCTTCCTCTGCTAGTCCATCTTTCAACTTTTTATACGCCTATAACTAAAATTAAACAAGCTAACCTCCTGTCGTAATAAATAAATAAGTCGTTCCTTGTTGGTCGGGCAAATTGGCCCGGATTCGACTCCAGTTTCTTAGTTGTAACAAAAAGTCTGGCAATATGTCTCGAAAACGACAATGGTTTCCCTCACTAATTCGTGCAATATAAAACGTAAGTGGCGAAACGCGGGTGTAGAAATTCAATACTGTTAACCCGTAAGTGGATATGGGATTATGTATCATCATCATCAGTCCATATACGTCCCACTGTTGAGCACGGGCCTCCTCCACAACGGAGGGGTAAGGCCTTAATCCACCACACTGGCCTAGTACAGGTTGGCGGACTACACAATTAGGAAATTTCTAAGATATTTTTTTTAGGTGTGACGGTTTCGTCACGATGTTTTCCTTAACCATTAATGTACGTGATAATTCGGGCGTATGTACAGAATATATAGGACATGGCCTAGACTACATACATTAACATTAATAACGGTGCTGTTAGGCTAACAATCACGCGAATTCCATTCAGCTTTATGACAGTGGGCAGTACCGTCGTTTAGCAATAAAGATTGTGTCACTCCGACTTCAAAGTGTCGTAAAATAACAATGATGAACATAAATCGTATTATTTAATACCTGAGCATTCGCATTAAATGGAGAAACAATGTTGCTGAAATGTAACTGCACATTTTTATTGAGTTGCTTACGCTTATTGACATATATATTTACATCTATTCTATTTCTTACGTTTGAATATGGCCTACTTTAAAATGAAGCGTACGTCATTGTGGTTTCGATCTGTTTATGCAACATTATATAAGTAAAAAGTACATTTATCCCCATCGCGAAATTTAACTGTTATCTTATTGACTAATTGTAAAATATGTTTAAAATTCAAAAAATTCAATTCAACTTAGTACCTCAGCGCTCTCGTTGATGTTCTGAATACTGCGCGAGGTAAAACTCTTGCTGTCGTCACAGTTGTCCTCTTTCTCACAGCCGTAGTGGTAGTACCTTGAAAAAAAAACCAATCACCATGCTGGATTTTTTCAATCTGACAATATCAGAAATCGTCAATGGAAAAGGAAAAGGCCACAATGGGTGGGACGGCTGAATACGATGACACTTTTTAGTACCCTGTTCGATATATGATCTCATACTTTTTACACGTATATGTTGATGTGAATGATTTTACCACATTTTAATACCTTGTCGAATACATTTGTATGATTCCAAAATGGTAAAATTAACAGGAATGTGATTTCATTTTAAGTCCAAAAAAAGAAAAAAAAATCAACTAAACAATAGAAAATAAATTTAAATTAAGAAAAGTGTAAATAAGAAAATTAAAACTTTATTATAAAAAAAGTGTTGGGTACTTTTTAAGACAATATGAAATGAAATATTTATAACTATTGACTCCATTGAATGCATACCTCACGCTTTTTTTTACAATAAAATATATTTGTTATTATTTACATTATTAATTGAAATTCATTAAAAGTTCTTTTCTATATTTTAGATGGATTTTCTATAAAAGCGTGTTTTTTTAATATATTTTTTTAACTATTATTATTTTAAATATTGAATTGTCATAGGTCCTTGACAAGTATGCCAAATTCCGAGTAAATCCGACGTTTTAAAGGGGGTCAAAATCATGTTCAAAGTTTTCGTTACATACATACAGGGTGTATTCAGACCGTGATCGGAAACTAAGGCAAGTAATAGCTACGGTGATTACAAACCCATTGGCTTTAAAAAAATCCCGACAAAAAATAAAAAAATTGGCGTTTTCCTAACATCACGGTCTGAATACACCCTGTATATATGAAGCTAATAAAAGCGAGTTAAAAAAGCGGGAAAGGTTAGATGGGTAACAATAATTAATTATTTTACAAACCTAATCAACGCCCTGGACGCGAACACCGTGGGGTGGTGAGTGAGCGAGGGGTTGAGGTACACCCGGTTGAGGTTGACTCCCCGCGTGTCCGTGCGGTAGTGGCCGCGCGCCACGCCGTCCGGGTTCAGGAACGGGATCATCTTGAACACGTACAGCTTGCGCAGCTGGATGGCGATCGGGTCGTTCCGAGTCAACACCAGGTTGAGGAACCCGTTGAACACGAAGCTGGATGGCGTCTCCCCGGGATGGACTCGGGCGGATATGAATATCACCTGTGTGGTAACATGTTATGGATTAGAAATATTTTAACCCGTAGTGGTGACACTTCTTAAAAATAACGTAGTTGTCGTACTGGGTCTAGTTGACCCCAGGGAAAAAATGTTGCTTGCGTTCGTTTCAATATTTTCACTCGAGCCGTACATGAGAGTAATTCTTACCACTTTCGTTAAATAACTTGTTTAATTATAAAAAAACAAAAATGCGAGAAAGTCAAATTTCGAAAAAAAACTTTTTTTTACTAAAAACTATTTTTTTTAAGATAAATGAAAATTACCTCCGGGGGTTCTACTCCGGATATCGCATACTTTGAAAAAAAAAAAAAGTGGTGCCATATCGAGCTTTTCAAAAACTGATGACTAGTACTGATAAGGCGCAGGTTTTTAGATACTATTCAGGGTTATTACAACCTTCAAACAATAATAGATGGCCACAGATACCATTTTAAATGATATCTTCGAAGCAAGAGCAACTCAAAGATTGCCTGGGATCATTTAGACCCATGATGACCACTACGGGTTAAGACTGCCTTGTGGTACTATTACGTGGGACTATTATGTACCGGGCGAATTGTGGCTGCAAAATTGCACCTCTGCCTACACGTTCGGAGAATACAGGCGTGAGTTCATATTTATGTATGTAGAAGTATTTTTGCTGGGCGTAGTCTATTATTGAGAGGGGTTAGGCGGCTAGGCTTTAGTTCCTTATTTTTATTTAATACCGGAATTTACTAATATCGTGTCATAATATATGGTATGTTGGTTTCCTCATTACAATTTATCAGCGTTAAAATAAGTTGTCAACATTGGAAATTGTGGTGTATACATGATCACTTATTTTGTGATAAGTTACAGTAAAATTAAAAAAATATAGTATATAAAGTAACTGAATTAAAATTATACAATACTAGGAACTACGTAGTATCAAGTAAATCTTACAAAATTGGTTGTAACTTACTAATATTACACAAAAAAAAAAATTGTACCTTTTTCCCTGGAAATTTAAAAGGTCTTTCTTGATTGTCCGGGAACAGGTGTTTCAGTCGTTCCTCCCTTTCGGAAGATATGCCATGGTAGGATGAAATTGTGAGCAGGTCCACACGCCTCCCTTCATAGAAAAATACAACATTGGTGAGATAGAGCGTTATTTATATACATACATCAACACTTTTAAGAAATCTCATATAAATGTCAATTTCAAGAATTTTGCACTAAAGACTGCTTTGGCTCAGAAATTTGGTCTTCATAGCCGTGAAATTGTAATGATTTTTTTTAGCTTCATATACAGAACTGTATATAGGCGGACTTAATGCCTACGGCATTCTCTAGCAGTCTACATTATGGTGATGGGATGAAGCATGGATGGTGTAAAAAAGAAATTATAGTATAGACCAGGGTTTCTCAAAGTGGGGTTCGCGGGGTTCGCCATTCGACGGCAGGGAGTTCGCGACAAGATTTACGTAATGGTGACTATCAACCTAGCAGGCATGTGCGGCACTCATAGTGGCTACAAGATACTCATGTGATAGTAGGTTTTCAGACCTGCTCATGATAAAAACTAAATACAGAAATCGACTTGATACCAAGTTAAAATTTTCCAAAATTTTGAGTTTGAGAGACCCTGGTATAGACCATACATAAAAATAGTTGCATATACAGGTTGTTAGGTAAAAGACCGTACATACTGAAGGACACGTTAGTCAATGGCTTCAAGTAACCATTAAAAATATAATGCAAGAGTAATATAAATATACGGCACAGTAAACGATACGAAATTATTGTAGCACAAATGCAGAAAATATGGACACCCTACATACATCGAGACTTGAATAAAAAATAATAACTAGGTACCTACCTCTTAGTGTATGCAGCGTCCACAATGGTAGAATATGTAGTATTTATTTACACCGATTCACTTACATTTACTAAGTATTTACATTTACACTATTTACATAAAATTAAACGTATTTTAATAATTGTTCAAAATGATCGCCTCCTCGCGCAACGCAGAGTTCGGCGCGTTTTCGCATATTGTTTTTCACCCGGCACAACACAAACGTATCACTTCGAACCTTATCAAAGGCGGCTAATATTCTAGCCTTTAGTTCATCCCGGTTGGAGTATTCTGTAGCGTACACAAGCCGTTTCACTTCACCCCACAAGTAAAATCTAACGGTGTAAGGTCAGGCGCCGGCCACGGCACGGGCCCACCGCGACCGATCCAGTTATTGCCGAAGTGACAATTTAAAAACTCGTACACTGTCATTAGCTCGGGCATATGCACGAACCATTTCCCAGTAATCTTCGTTTGAAAACGACATTGCACTTGACACAAAACACACTAACAGTTAAAAGAGGTTTCCGCAAATAATCAAATATTGCATCACGGGCGACTCGCGACCTTTGACTGGCGCCCGCGCGTGCCGCGTGATCTCGGCCGGCGAGGCGACGCACGGGCATGAAGGGGCGAGTGCGGGGAGGGGTGCGGGAACAGAGCGCTGTTTGTAAACAGCTGATCGCCGATGACCGCACTTACGCAATACTTAGAATTTTTTTGGATAAATTATGTAAAAAATAAGGTACCAATTTTTTTACAAATTCGGGGTCAGAATTAAGTGCCTTATATTTGACTTCAGTATGTACGGTCTTTTACCTAACACATTGTATATATGTCATCTATATACTAATATAAAAAATACATAACTAACTATATAAAAAATAACATTTTCGCAAACAGAAAAGTTTAACAAAGACGTCGACGTAAGTGTTATAAACAATCTGTTACCTTCAATCGAATATATTAAACATTCTCTGCAGTAGTAGACGTCGTCTGGCGATTGCGGTGGGGGCAACGGAAGCATCTTCAAGTCGATCGAATTGAGGGCAATCTGCAGCTCAGCAAATGAAAATGGATATGTGAAAGCGAAGAATGTTGTCGCCTTCAAATTTTCCGATGTTCGATACTTGAAGCTTAGAGTGAAAGTGTTGTCGTCAGTCTAAAAGAAAAAAGTATAGTATTTATAATGGAAGGCTTCAAGATTTCAAGATAGAAGAGGACGAGAAAAAATCTTTGTGGTCTTCGGTACAAATTCACAGTGTCTTCAAAGTTACATGTGTATTCACAAAGAATAATCACACATTATAACGATGAAGTAAAATTTCGTGAAGAAAACTTCACACATAAAAGTACAAAAACACGTATTTATCGAGTTGCGTTTAAAGTTGCACATAATAGGGGCAAACCTATTGTAGATTTTTGAAAACATTACCAGATTGTGAAAAACACTATAATACTTTGCCCGAGCCAGAAATCGAACCCGATACCACACGGCACAAACTTGTGCCGCGAGACTATGAGACACGCATTAAACAATAATGCGATGCGTTCAGCAATGCGAACTTAGGCCTAAGCAGGAAAGCCCATCAAAATCGGTCCAGCAGTTATTTAGATTAGCGCAAACAAATAATTTAACACTAAAATTTTATTTTATGTATAGATGATGATTTAAGTCACTTATGTCTGGTTATGAAAATGAAATAATACTACACTAACATTATATTTCCCAAATTAATACATTACAACAACTAATTATAATTAATAAATTCAACTAATACATAATCAATTAATTAATCAGTACTTTTTAGATATTTATGGACAGTTATGCTATTTTTTCCCTGTTTTTGTGACAATTTTCATTGCTTCTCCGCTACTATTGGTCTTAGCATGGTGAAATATAGCCTAAAGTTGTCCCTATATGGACTATTTAACACAACAATAATTTTTGAGTTTGAAATAGTTCCTGAGATAAGCCTTTTCAACTAAATAAGCAAACTCTTCAGCTTAAAATATGTCAATAAACTACATGATTGGTATGGGTTAAAGGAGGCAGTACTTACTGAATGTACTGGACGATCTCTGATTCTCTCCCATTGAGGTTTGCCAGGTAGTGTGCGAGTCACTGGAGCCATTCCTTGGTTGTACATTTTGCCTTGTTTGTTCAGGTTTATTAGGTTCAGCCGCACCTAAAATGTGCAATACAATTTTAATCATTATGCTAAATATTTAACACAACAAATTAAACAGCTGTTTTTATAATTACCATTTTCCCTAGTATTTTAAAAATAAATCAGCAATAATTAGATATAATTTATTTTATTTATTTTTATTACTTTGAATTTGAAAATTCAGGTACAACAAGTATCTTTTTTAAAATACAATTCCCAAGAGCCAAGACATCTTATGAGTTAAACAAAGGCTCACATATTTTCATTTACTTCTGTTAGAAGTAACCAACATACAGTGAAATGCTCAATCCATAATAAAATATTGCAGTTCATATGAAATACTCACCAGTACTCCCGGCTCACTGGCCTGCACACCAAAGTAAAACCAAGTGCGGTTCCCATTTTCAAACTCAGTGCCAGCACAGTCAGGCCTTGTCCATAAGTTGAATTCGTAGTCCGGAGTCTCAGTACTATTTGTTTTAGGGTTTACACTTGGAGCTGCAACAATATATTTAATCCTATTAAATAATATGTATGATTTTCTAAAAAGAAGTTCTAAATAGGAATTTACTGAGAATAATCATATATCATGTGAATAATATCATTTTAAAATAAATGTTTGTTGTAATGATGTTTTGTGAAAATAAAGAATCACGATACAGAAATAGAATGATGCACAATGTAAAGATTATCACGGTTACTACAAGACCATGACAATTGTATTATTGGCACTAAAACAAGGGACATACGGTTACGATCTCCGAAAATCTAACAAAACACAAAAGAATGGATTTACCTATAAGCTCCGTAGGTACCCGCTCGGCATGTCCGAGGTTTCCAGAATCGAAATTATGTATAAAATAAAATCCACCGCACTCGATAATATTGCTTTTATCCATAACTAAATGTGTTTCAGGACTACATTATACAAAAAAACACAGACGCAAATAATGTGAGTCGTTGTACACACATTTACTTTTACAATTTGTCTAAAAAAAACATTCTACCGATTTTGCATGTTTGATAATTTCAAAAATGACACTAAAAACTGAGGCTTCACTGTTTTTCTAAACAAAATTATGTAATTTTGTTGACATCGATTGACGGATAACAGCTGATTTGTTTTATTGGTATTATTTTAAAACACAAAAATAAACTGGAACGTTTCCAAACAATGTACTCGAAATCGATAAATAGGTATTTTTTTATGAATGTTTTTATATGTGACGCAATAAATATATTTCTTTTCACTTTATATTTAGAAAGACATTTTACATCATGAATTTTTATTCAAGATGGCGGCCTGCCTTTAGCCTAGCCCAGACTACTGGGGAAACGGAAGTGCCAGTACTGAAAATAAGTTTAGGTGTATTTTTAAAATAAATATTATGTCAAAATATTTATTTTTCTCATATAAATAAAACGTATTTGATCACACGCCCGTACTTAAACAAATTTCGCAATCTTATCACGCATTTTTTTTGTAATTACGGTGTCTATGGTAACAATAACTTAGATATTATTTATAGCTGTATCTAAATACAAAGTTGTACAGTACGCACTTATGTATATATGTAATTCTAAAACATTATATTCTATTGCCTTGCCTCCTAGATTTCTACATATCTTGGTACCAAATACAAAGCAAATTCATGCGATTCTTAGGTTGGGCAATATATTACGTAGCTAATTGGGTCTTTTCATAAGAAAATTCTAACGGCTCGCCCCCTATTGCGTGGGGTATAGCAACTAGTGAAACGTGGATTTCAGGCACAAGTGTATTTTAATATTGATTATTAATGCTTATCGGTACTAAGTATTAAATTTTTATGGCCATTTCACAGTTACTTACATACTTACCTACTTAATACTTTGCACCTAAGTATCTAGTACCTACAGTAATTTAATTATTTTTAAGATTTGATCTCTTTGTTAAGACCAAGAAATCTCGATTTGAGCTTTTTTGTTTATGATGATGCCTTCAAGAGTATCGATCCAAATATCGTTGCGTAGACATTTTGGCGGGAAGGTGAAAAGTCAGTCTGTGTCATTTTGTTTAGGTATTTTGTGTTATTGCAAATGTAAACGAGTATAAATGATTAACTATTAAGCTTTAAGAAGACTGCCTCATGGTCTCGCGGCACAAATATGTGCCGTGCGATCTAGAGGTTCTGAGTTCGAGCACCGGATCGGGCAAAGTGTTATTAGGTTCTTCCATTAGGATATTCTCAACTTTGGGACTGATACATACCTGGTGAAATGTGGGTGCAGAAATCCGTCTCTGCTTACCCCTTCAGGGAATACAAGCGTGATATTATGTGTTTATGTGATATTAAAAATTAAGTGTTTGGTGATGTATACAAGGATAAGAAATGAAATAAAACGGTTATTCGGTGCCCTTCATCTTCTACCGTCCGAAGTCCATTGTAACGCTTCAGTAAATACTCACTGCCCACAACTTTACCGAGTTCGGGAGGGGAAAATTAATTTTTTAACCCAGGTTTAAAACTTGGCCTTAAAACTAAAATATGTATCAAAGTACTATTCTAGTGTATACCACAATTGACGAGGGTTTGTGATACTAGACAATATAAATTTTGTGGTAACTTTTCGGAATTTCCAGGAGTCCAAAAATAAATATTATTTTTTACAAAAAGTAAATTAATAATTGCAACCAGAAACACATATCACACAATCTTTTTATAATAAACTAGCTTTTGCTCGCGACTCCGTCCGCGTAGACTACAGGGTTTGGTTCAGAAAGAAAATAGTAGTCTATATTACTCCACAGAGTCCCATTTATGTCCATACCAAAAAATCATTCAAATCGGTCAAATAGACGTGAAACGTGTGCCGCCGCGCACCGGCCGGCCGGCGCCTTGCACATCATAATTGCGCGCTTGATAATTTTTTCGCTGCGGTGTTATTTTAAAACTGCGATATCTTCTAAGATACTCATTGAAATCAAATGATGTAAAGGGCAAATTTCTTTTAAATTAAATACTTGTGATGAATAACGTATTTATTTGGATAAGGATTAATATCATCTTTATAAAAACACATTCACAAATAATGCTTTATTTTAGAACAAATTTGGTAAGCATAAAAAAGGTTATAGTGAGCCAATCTTAAAAGATAGACTTATGCTGTCGCGGACTTTTTTTAGAATTTTTAAAGGGGAATAATTCTGTCATACATTATTTTAGCGAAACTTTAACCGTTTCCGCAGCGCACGCAGCGGAAGTTCTCAAAAGGGAAAAAATACTCCCGATTTTGAAACATTATTTATTGCTGCTCCGCTCCTATTGGTCGTAGCGTGATGTTATATAGCCTATAGCCTTCCTCGATAAATGGGCTTTCTAACGCTGAAAGAATTAATCAAATCGGACCAGTAGTTCCGGAGATTAGCGCGTTCAACCAAACAAACAAACAAACAAACTCTTCAGCTTTATATATTAGTATAGATTTAGTTTTCAAAATCGTATTTAATAGTAATATTATCATTACGTAAGTAGGTACATCATTGCACGTAAATAAAAACCGAAGAATACCCAACAGTAGATAGAAATACTTAATTTTGAGGATTTTTTGAGCACATGCGTCCACTCCACTCACTCATTGTTTTTTTTCTATATATAAAATGATTGAATACGAAGTAAGCACAATAAAACCAATTGTTAAAATTCAAATTTGTATTTTCACTCCATCCTTAAATTTATAACAATATTAAATAAGCTTACTTTAAGTATACAATATAATAGTTTAGGCGTGGCACTTAACTACGGATTATAAAAAACATTACATTCCTCGAAATTTCGAACATCTCGGCCAATAAATGCCTTCATCACAAACTTAGAACTCATCATGTACCTACCTACTTAATAGTTTCTAGAGTATACGTGGACTACGACAATACCTACATCTTTGTCTCCTAAATTGTCTTTTCTGAGCACATTATTTTATTAAATGTGAATATAAATACGAAACAATCTTAAAACTCATGGACGCGATGAACTGTGAATTTGGCAACTTCTTTTGGCTCCTCGCACCAAAATAATGATAATGAAAAACAATAAAAAACCATTTTAAACAATTTTTACGCTGAATTCAAATACATTTTATGGTTAATAAAGAAAAATATCACATTTCGGAACTACAACTAGGGTACGTGATTTTATTTTCTTACAATATTCTTATGCTAATATTACGTTTAAATGTTATGTATGGAACTTTCCCTACAAATAACATATAATAAGGAACGGTTATTCTAGTGAGCCAAAACACTTAAAATTCCGTCCTCCCTACCACGCACGAGTTTAATGTTAGGTACATCAACAAAATAAGTGCAGAGACGCAACTACGACTAGAGCGCCAACGAAAAACGTTGCAGTTCTGTCATTAACATGCGGTAAGAATACAAATGCGTTTGTTTATTACAGACAAATAATTAATTTAACATTAAAGACTTATTTAAAAACCCGCGCATACTTAATCAAGCCAATCTTAATATTAATTCAAATGAAGTAAAGCACCTCAAGCTTTGCTTTTGCAATATAAAAATAATAATTGGTGTAAACATTAATTTATTAACAAACATGCACCGAATGTTCTCGTGATGTGCTCCGATTTTAGACATAATATGTATGTCTAATATCTCAGTTATTCTAAAACTGCCTCAGAAAAAAATATTTTGTTTTAAGACTGCCTTGATTATAATAAGCGTAAGACATAATACATCGTTTATCATGCATTACTTAGTCCACTAGACAATCTCGCGTCACTTAACAATATTTGGCGCATTGTATTGCTAAATGTTGGAATTGCAGCCTTCGCAAACACAAATTGTACATGAAAAATAACTGCACAAATTAAATGCAGCAAAACTTGTGTGAACAATACAGTTCGTGTATTAACGTGACAAAATACGCTTTGTTCGCATTAATTTCAAATGTGTTCAAATACGTGAGCATTGGTGGAAGACGAGTGTAAATTGAGCAGAATAAAAAACTTACAAGCGTTTCGATATTGCAATGTGTTTGGGATACAAAACAATATTTACATTAACATCGGAATTTTGTTTCAAGCCAAATATCCGGTTATTGTATATTCCAACTGCCCACTTTGAACTTTTTAAAACAAGAATTATCTAAAAACCGCGCACATCAGTAATGCCTTATCCTTTGCCTTCGTCGGGTATTGTTATAGAAACCGTAGTAGGTCGAGTTTGTTCACTATCAGGGATCTTATTTGCACTATAGTTGACGGAGGCACGATTTATTTCGTCTGTAGTAGTCAGTTTACATTCAACAACTCGGTAATTGCACGTTGGTGATCCGCAGTCGAAGTCTGGCCGCATAATTACTGCATTTGGGATGCTGTCTTCGAGACATTTCGATTCTTCTTTGAATGGAGGACAACTGCAAATACAATTCAAATTATTTAATGTTTCTACAATTTGATAAACAGATTGTCATTGTAACAGCTACAATCTATTTAAACGTTGCTTCAAATTATCAACTATTGTTAAAGTAATTGTGGATATAAAATGTTGTGGTATGACATCAACTCTCGGTTTTCCTGTCTAAGGAACAATACTGATAATTGTATTCTGAACGATTCAGATGTTATTTACCTCAATGGAGGCGGAGTCGGCGAACGAGACAGCGGAAAGCTGGCTACTTCTCTAGATATAGCCAGAGATTTGATGGACCCAAATGTTTGTTCCGGACTTAGTGGCGCTCCTAACACTGACGCCATACCTCTGCAAAAAAAGAAAAATATATATGGAACTGTACAACCATATATGTTATTTTTCTAATGAACTACTCTGATAATGGTTATAATTAAGTAATTTAAGCTCTATAAATTTAGCTTCAATAATTAGTGATTAGTGAAAAAATATTATAAGTTTTACTAACAGAAAACCCTCTCAGTTGTAGAGGAGGCCCGTGCCCAGCAGTGGGACGTATTTGGGATGATGATGATGATGATTTACTAACAGATGTAATGCTAACGGGACTCTCTGCATTAAGTAGACTACATACATACATTCACGTCTATATTCCCCGACAAGGTGGGCACAAGTGCAATAAATAGACTATTTCTAGTAAATACTTGCAGACTAATTAGATATTTTTAGGATTGCACACAAAAGTGATTAAGAATGGAGTATTTCGAGATAAATGCTATTATTATTTTTATTATAATTCTACTTGATTCTCTTAATTCCCTTACTAATCTTCTTTGTTAGGATCGATAGTACAATAGAAGGAATAAACTCACTTGCACTGCTCATGACCAACGTACCCTAAAGAGTCTTTGATGACAAACTAAACGCTTAATATACACATAATATATTTGCATACTAACACAACTGAATCGGATGGCACGAGGAAGGGTAAGGGTGGCGGGCAAGGCGCATCGGCGCGCGCGGGCGACGCGGGCTCCACGGAGCGCGGGCAGCGCGGCGCTTCGCCCTCCTCCACCATGCCCAGCCAGCTGCGCAGCCAGCGCCACATGCCAGACGGACTGCCTGCGAAACCAAACATCACAAGAATTATAACTATGTCTAACATTGGTTTATTGCACAATGTACCGTAGCCTAAAATCTATGAAATTGTCAATATATTTTCAAGTATTTATGTGTCTTGCATTTTTTTTTATGAATTCTGATAAAATAAAATCGTGGGATAAAATAAAATAAAAAAGGTAATTGCATCATTAATTGCTACAAAAGAGTTTTCATACCGTGATATGGATTGATTCAATAATAAGATTCAGTTTTCATTTTTTCGAAGTTAGCAGTTATAGGATCATTCATATTTCTATCATTCATGTCGGTACTTACATCCATTCATTCGTCATAAAATCATTCATTGTTTGTTTCTACGTAAGTAATTTCAGAGATCACATAAATATTTGTATGGATAGTCGTAATTCGTAGGTACTTACGTGAATATTTCCTGCTATTCTGGGGGCTAAGTGGATAAAAGTCCCCGTGAATGGGACAATGGAATGCCAGTCTACGTTGTCGACGTTGAGCAGCGCGCATTAATATGCACAATACGATACCTGCAACAAAACGTATTTTGTATGACAATTGCCAACAGAATTTGTATGAAACTGGATTATGGTGCGTCCTTCACATGAAAGATAGTCGAGGCTTTGGGCATTGTTTTCCAAATAATTGAATATTGACTTAACAAAAAAAATGTACAGTACAGAACGATCTCTAATTTTAAATACTGCGAAGCATATTTGTTTATTTATATTCTTTGTAGAGGTATAAAGAACCAATCTTGAGTACCTATTGATGGGAAGTGTTCTCTCAAAAAAACGAAACTGACGCCCAAAGCAAGCAATTAAAATTTAACGACAATTCATGCGATATTATTTTTTAATTTTTTCAGATACTCTTTAAGTCCAGGCGTTTTGGTCGCTCACAGAGAACCTCCCCAATAACTAATGCAAAGAAAACGTGCGAGACGTACCAGCAATAGTCATGAGCGCGCCGGCGACGATGCAGACGGGGCCGAGCACTCTTGAGTTGCCAGTGAATGCGATCCGTGCTGCATAATGATCCGGCTCCTCGTTCTCGCCGCAACCGCGATACGACGCCGCTGCAAAGTGTTAGATTACCATTAAAAACTGCACACTGGTACAAGGGACAGACAATGCCGTCATGACTGAAAGGAATTTTTAATACCCAGACAATGAGAATTTTAAATGACGAAAAAAAATAACTCCAATTAAATTCTGCTACGCTTTTTCTACTTTGGGTACTTATGGCTAGATATATTGTACTACATAGTTGGTCTCGATGTACAAGGATGAACCGTTGGATATAGAGGTCATGGAGACGATCTCCTGATAGGGAAAAGCGCTATTGTATTTTCTCATTACAAAATTATTGTAGCAGCATGGAGTCTTAATATGTCCAAGGCGTAAGCAGTTAGTTTGTGTTATTATATATTTAATTTAAAAAAAGCAATGTTGACGGACTAATTGTTCTGCAAATAAATTAAATTATATTTACCGGTGAGTACGCAGCCAACCAGCATGAACAAGAAGCCGAATATGGGCAACACAATTTGACAATTAGCGGCGACTACGACGCCCGCGACGGCCAGGCCACCCTCTACTTTCTCCAGCCGCAGTCGGGAAATGGCGGGCGGACATCTCGGCTTGCCAACCGGAACGCGCACCAAGGGCTCTCCGGGTGGCGACGTAGTCCTATATACAAAGAAAAAGAAATATTAACATATATGGCCAAGATACAAAAAAAATATTGATGTGGTAACATAAATTAACGGCAAAATTAACAAAGCTAAAACAAAGCGACCGCTCAAACGAAATCCCAAAACAAGGGTCTTTCTATACGCACTCATTGTAGCCCAATGTTTTCGTAAAATTATTTATATTTTAATTTTCCTATCAAGTAAGGACGACCCCTCATCTGGTCAGACCTAATATGAGTACTTTCGTGGCCTATATTTTCTACTAATAATTTGTTCGACACAATTAGGAAAGGAACCGTTTCTAGAACATTCAAATTTCTAAACAGATGGAATGTAGTTCCATCGACGCACACGAAATTAATTGAATGTTTATTATTTCACGTAGTTTCTGTAAACGATTTGAAAGAACAGGTGCGCTGCTGTCATTCATACTGCGTTGTGTCGGCAACAAGTCTTTATTATCTCGTCACGAAAACTTTTCCACATCTAAACTCCTAAATAAAATTTTTGTTGGCAATTATTGCGTGGACGCGACACGCACTTTATTAAAAACGATTTATATTTTCATTTAAACTAATTTAGGACAGTTTGCTGTCATAGCTTTTGTATTTTAATTTATACAGTTTAAAAATTATATAACCACAAATGGATTACATAAGGACATTTATTTTTACAATTTGGCACTTCTGTACAAGTAATTTTTGTTGCCATTTGCATTACACTTATGTAAGTAGGTACATAAATGCTAAGTTTATTTTGATGTACCAATGCTAAATGCTTATTAAAGCGATGTCCCATCCTTTTAGTATTCTAACCCTTCGCTCGTACACAATTTTACAAATACTTAGATCCGATCAAATATTTGACATGCGTGAATCGAAGTTGCAACCTTTGGCCTCAGAAGCTCAATTTTTAACCTCGTTATTTTGTGCAAATTTCTTTCTCCAATATTTTCCTTAATTAAGGATTTTCTTTGCAAAAGTCACGTATATAAGTATGAACACTTTCTTTGCTACAAAAAAGATGCTAACATTAAAATATCCAAATCATATTGACGGTACCTTTACTTTTTTCGGTGCTCAATGTGGGCGGCAGACGGTTGACTAACAAAAAAGTATTTTTAATTTTGCTAATTACCGCTAAAGATCGTTACAAAATATAAAATTCGCTCAACCTTGAGACAAGAACATGTACAGGGTCCACGTTATTTTTATCACAATGCGCTTTGGCGCTTTCATTGAGGAAACACTTACACAGGTATTAATATACACATCCACTCGTGACGCCAATTTAGTGGCAAAGTAACCGAGCTTACGCGTTCGTATTTGTTTTAGTTGGATATACGGTTTTGTAGGTGAGCCAAATAATAAAATTAATTTAATTCAAGATCAAGTAGTAACCATGATTCCAAAATCGAAATAGTAATGGCACATAATATCAGGATCAATTTATGTTTTATATCTCAAGCAGTATATTTCGTCCAGGCATGGCAACTAAAATCCAAGAGCGTAACTTAAATTTCGCTGTATACTAACATTTTTTATAATGCTGCTTTTCCCAATTCAGGGCACACCCCGCCTAGTACATTATCACCATTATTCTTGCGCCATGGGGTGCCACATACGGGAGGGAGCGGATCGACCGAGATTGGTTATTAACGCTATAGATTTTATGACAGCGTTAACGAAAGTTATTGGTATACGGTTTTTATAGATGCCTATAAAATAACAAGAATACGGCAACTCTGTACCTACTCGTGAGGATTGAAAAGATGATGAATACGTAATTCATGTAAGCCTGCACTTTTCTACGTTGCATTCTTTTTGGAATTGCCTTATCTCATGTGCCCGGTTCGTACAACGGCGCCAAGCTTTCTGGCGTATTATTAAAATGCAGTGCGAATCAACAGCAGGTCAATGAATTTCGTCAAGGGTAGAAGCAAAATACGTAGATTATCGTATTATTTTCCAAATATAAAAATGTAAACCTTGATACGTAAGTAAACAACACTATGTTCCAAGTCTCGAAATATACTCGTATAGGTACAGATGCGTCCATAATGTGTTGAATCTACTGACCCAGGCGCAATTTGTCGATTTTGAATTTTGGTCATTGGCACCAAAAATATCAGTCAATCATGAAATGTGCTATGAATTAAGAGCTATATGTATTTAACTTATTTTTAACGATATATACTAAAATATAACTATGTTTATCAAAGTATAGAAATGTTTATATATCGAACCGTAATATTTCTAGAATAATGGCAAATCAGTAGTTGATTACAAATGGTGTAAAGGTCAGTAAAAATACCGCAAACACATTAAAAACGCTAATCCGTAATGGTTTAGTTTTATAACTCTGTTTTAATGGCTCGTAAACGCAACCAGATGCATCTCTCTAAAAAAAGAGGGAAATCTCGTTAAATCGAAACAACTGAAAGCAATAAACGGTAAATACTTTCCAATTCGGGATTATGTCATGGATCAAGAAACGTTCCAGCAAATGCTTACGGAGAATTTCTATTGTTCAACTCAGGGTACGGATGGGAAAGGAAAATAGATTTAAAGGCAAGGACGTTGACTTTAGGGCTGCTATTTCATTAAAGGTTTGCAAAAGAACTTATGTTTTCTTACTTTTATTCCACTTTTAAGAGTTCGACAAAATCACAATAGAAGCACATTTTTGTTCCTTTAAAAAGCATTCTTTGTTGCCGAAAATCTTCAAAGAAATAGTTATAAAGCTAACAACTTTGATTACATACATCTTAAATATGTAAATATACATATATACCATGTTTTGTCTGGCTTCCTTTAATCTCCCAGGTTATTCAATAGAGCTACACAAAACATTATTATACTAATTTATAAATAAGAGGCATAGTATATGCTTATACAATTTGGGTTGTCAAATAAACATACCAAGAACGAGGCATTAACCCATACGATGAAAATCATGTTACGTTAATACGATTTCCACATCCCTTTGATCTCGACATTAAAACGCGACTTAAATAGACCTAGAATTGTGGTTATGTTTTCATAACATTAATGTGGTAACATAATGTTGGATTTAATTTAATGTGTGGTTAAGTATGTTTATTTGGACACAATAAAATGGAGAGACAAATAAATAGTTACTATGCCACGCTAAGATACAACTCTTTGATCGCGGTTTCCAGAAAATTATATAGATATTAAGTGATACCACATACCAGACAGCTATTATCATTAATCATTTAGTTGACCGTATCAATTACCGTTATAATTAGAATAATCGTGAAGTACAGACTTCCTCTATGGTTGGGAGGGAGGAGGAGGAGGTTGGGAGGGCATTATCTATTGGTAATGAAATAACTGTAACAGCATTTTTTTTACCGTCTTATACGTAAACTTGGTATAAAACTGCGAAACTTCAACGATACATTACAATAAAAGTGTTTTTTGAATCTAGTGCCTAACTCTTAAGTAATCATCAAAAAGCGCTTATAACATTAGTAAGACCTCAAGGATCTTGCGTGAAACGTTGCTTTCACGCTTCATATGGATTGAGAGGAACCTTAACGAAGTGTTTTAATCAGGTGATAAACAGAGCCATAAATAAAGAGATCCATTTGCTGATTTATTATACCAGTAAATGGACACTCTTTTACACGCAATATTTTCGTCGTCGGAAACCTTAACAGGTTTTTGAGTGCTCTAAGCTCTTAAAGAATATTTTATAAAAGCGAAGTGTTCCGACGATTACAAACATTTAATGATACGGAAATTTATATGAGACGAGCCAGACTAAACATCTTCAAAGACGTCTAATCTAATTTTCAATTGATTTAAACATGTTAATTAAAACTGCTTTGGACAGCTGTTTGGGCGCCTAAAAGATATTCTGTGAAGCCAATGGCTCATTAAAATACCTTATTAATTAGACATTTGATATTATGGTATTTACGAAGAAAATTATGTAAGAAAATTTAAAAATAGAATAGGGCATTTTCAAATTTTCTATTCTACACTTGGTACCTACTTACTGTACTTTACTACGGTACTGTGTAAAAATATATATTTCTATGGTTCAAAGCTGCATTTGAGAAGCGGTTTATCGTTAAATTCAATTCATCATAAAACCATTTTGTTTGTATGATTTCAATACGTTCGTATATGGGTTTGTTTGCGTAAGTAATTTGGTACATACGTGTATTGCGGCGCACTCAAATTTGATTTACGGAACGTGCGTCTCTAAAAGCTTTGAGTACTACCAGTGGAAGTTTATTTGCATGCAAGCTAGTTTACTATTATTATATAATCGTAGAGCTGCAACGTTAAATAAAGATGGCATTTTTAGCGTCGAACAAAAATATACATTTGCCCTAACATTGGCCAATGTTGATGCGTCTGTAATGATGCACATCTGGCCATCGCTAAAATATAGGCCAGTTTGAAAAAAGAACAGATGTTAATGGGAATGGAATACTAGTCAAGTGTTAGGTGACGTTAAATAAAATTTATTAAAAAAAGATATTTTACATTAATACATTCAATTTTATAATTCAAAACATTCAAACAAAAAAAACAGTTTTTGTAAGGTAATATTTAGTCCCGCCATTTCACAAACAGTCTGACAACCGCCAGGGAAATGTCAGTCGAGTTACTTGTACTTTAATATTGTGGCGATGTCAACGCGACGTGACGTTACACAAGATGGCGTTTGGGTAAAAATGGCGTGACAACTAATTTAATGTTGAATGAAATTAATTGAAATATAAGTATTTAATGAGTTTAATGTTGAATAAAAGTATAATACAAAGATAATATAGACCTACGTGCATTAAAATTTATCACCCTTAGTCATTATATTACTTATTTTCTAATCAAAACTTTTTACTATATATATGTTTTAGTATTACTTCTAAGAACGGTACTATATATAGTAAAGTATAATTTATAACACATACTTACAGTAGGTACCTATGTGTTAGAAATGCATGCTGTCTTTTTTGGCTTCACTTGCTATGGATATTTTAAACAATATGAAAACTTGTTATATATAAGTGTCACAATCAAAGCTTTTGAACACGTGGTGAGAAACGTGCAAACGTGCGTGTGTGACGTATTTTTGGCACCGATTCTTTTGTTTCATTACGGGCCATTGTACTATTATATAGTTTTAGGTGCTAACAGTCAATTCACATATATCTGGGGCTTTACTTCCTTTAGTGCGGTAACATGGCGAGCGGTGATTCAAGTCCTGAGATTCGATTTCCTCTTGGCCCATATTTTTATGATCTACAAATTTTATACGTGTTTTTTAATACTACTATATAGAACTCTACCTTATCTTAATTAGATAAACACATCGTATTTAGGTAATTACCAGAAACGACTAGTACTTCAATATAAGTCTTTGTAAGTTCCATTCTTAAGCAAGGGCCTCACGATGTATTCCTTCACCGTTAAAGTGCAGTATAAATCATTTTGAATTGGAGGTACTGCCTAATTTATACTATGAATTCGACAGGCACACAAGCAGCATAAAGTAATCAGTACTATTTAGTACGTAACTAAATTTGGATAACAATACGCGCCGCGGTGTGGGACGCTATTGTAATAGACAGCGACATTTCCTTCACGTCATTTTCGTGGCAGCACTATGAATGAATTTGTTATGTAACCTTAGACGAGCACGCAAAACACTATTAACTGTACTGTGTCTGGTAAATGGTGGTTTGCCGGACAGGCACACGCATTAAGAATATCGATGTAGGCATATATTGCATTTAAAAATTTCCTTCTATTGCCAGTGTTGCGACAGTTTGGCGATTGGCTTTAAAATTGACGTGTTTTTAAGATTTTTTGAGGCTCGGAATTGAGTATTTCCAATATTTTTACTATACAAATTGTTTTTACAAGTCAACAGTGTGCCTAGAATTAGGCATGCGTCTATTAAATCAACAGATTATTCGACTAAATAAACTGAGTTTTTTATTACAAAACATCTATTAATTCAAATGGAAAGGTCAATTTAACCACCATTTCTAATATTATTTACGTTTAAGGGCAAGGTTTATTAGCTTACTATTTATATTTTATTGAGTACCTTTTCTATTTTTATAACAGTAGGTAAGTGCCGTGTCATAAAAATATAATGTACGAAATAATTAACAAATTCTTAATACTGAGCATTGCTTGTTTTATTGCCCTTTTATTGCCCTTGTATATTTTAGTAATAATTGTTTTCACAGCTTTTTTATTGTATACCTACTAAACCAGCGACATGTACCGTATTTGTGCTAATTTTCCAAATATCCCAGTTCACTGAGCAACAGTGTACTTTATACAGTATCGATAGCAGTCATAATCAGTGTGATAAAATTAATATCTTTTTTAATATTATATACATTGTTTCGACTCACAGCCCACGCGTAAAAATTGTATGGTTTCATGAATTTATTCTGTTTGTCGATTCCGCGTTGACTGGAAAACTATTCTATTTCCAGAATATTACGCCAGATGAGTTTTCATTTCGCGTTAAATGTCGACGCCAGTCGAATGACGTACTTCTAAATCGATTGGACACAATGTTTGTGAAAAAATCGAACCAATGCGTGCGGATTGGTATCTGGAAGTGAAAACGCTAATGTTGTATTGAGCTTAAATGTAAGATTAACGTTTAATATTTGAATGGAGAGTGACCTATAATCGTCTCATGTGTTTTATCTAGATTTGAATCTATAAATCTATAAACTCTTTTGCAGTGTAAACAAAAAAATACAGCAGCGATTTTCAGTAACTATAGGTAACAATTTTTTGGGTTAGTTCTTTCTTCTTTTTATTGCTATCATTAGAAAAAATATGTTGTTGGTAATAAAAAGGCCAATGTTTGTACACATGGCAAAATAAAAGTTGAGAGTAAACGGGTGAAGCCAGCAGTTTCACGCCGATCATAAAAATGAAATTGTACTGCAGTCAGAGAGTTCGTATCAATCAATCAACTTTAACACCCTTGTTGTTCGAACGTTCCTTTTCCATTTCCCAATAATAAATCTTTCACGTCTTCAATATTTTGTTATTCCTTCGTGTACATTGCATGCAATATTTGAAAGCCTGCAGTCAACCGGGGAAGATTCAAATACGCTTTCAAAAATTTGTTTTCATCTTTAAAAAAAAACTTCGGTAGTCGGGCTAAATTTTACCTTACTATATGAATACCTAGACTGATCAATAGCTGCAAGCACTATGTACCTCTCTTATTAAACCATAATACACATATGAAAGTAATGAGATTAAAAAATATCCTAAAGAAACAAATCCTTGAATATTGCTTTGCAACTGAACAACTCATAAGTATTATGAGTTAAATTATAAACAGTATTAAAGAAAGTGATTTAACATTTAATTGCTGCCATGTGATTTGAATTTTCATGATTGTAGTCATCAATGCTGAACAGCGACCTTCGCGATAATTGGCCGTTAGGGAAGTCGTCTGCCATCCAATCATCCATGTTTGCTGGGTTTCACTCGACACTACTCCGCGTCATAAGCCATCACTACTAAGTTTTTTGCCAATGCTTAATGAGCTGTAAACATCGCGACATCATTTGATGATTAAAGCGAGAATCAACTGGACACATTTATTAGCCATTAATATTAAATCCATGACGACCTCACAAAAGATCAAAAAAAGCATATAACTCATTGTTATCTGATGCGCCTTTACGGCTGCTATCACTTGGCGTCATTGTGATTGATGACTTCAGTAAAGTATTATCATGAACAACGCTCAATTAACAGACGAACCATACTTAGTTGGATATTGTGGGAAAACCTGTGATGAAGCAAGACGTACCTATATTTAAAAGTAATAGTCGTATGGAAAAAGGTTGCTATTGATATCAAATTGTTCGGAATTAAAGGAGAAAGTGAAGGATTTATTTTAATAGATTATAAACCAGTAAAATGTTTTTTCCTCATAGAAAATCACACTACTTAAAATACTTTTTAAGCCTTGCAGGAAAACAACAGATGGGAGCGTATCTTTCAAGAAGTCTTAATATTAAATCCGAATGAAAACTAGAGTATTGTTGAAAATATAATTTATTTGTATACATGACAAGAGTCACAAAGTACACAGACCTTGTTTACTTCAAGGAAACAAAGTAGTTGATTGTGGAATTACAGGAAAAATATTGTGCGGGTATTTATTATGGAAAATGAATTAAATTATTTATGGTTTACGATACTTGATACACAACTACTGTATATTTTAAATTTCAATAACTTTTTATCCTTTCTTAACAAAGACATCGCATGAAAGTACAAAATTAACTAGATAGTGCTCTTTACTATCCTTTCCACATTAAAAAATCATAAAACCCAAGGTCTACTATGTAAATCTCAAGTTATTTAAAAAGCCTTTGTGATTATAATGACATCCTAACCCGAAATCGATAAGACTCGATAAGATCGATAGAAATGTGTTTAGAATTGAGGTTGCGAGAGTCAGACAAGAAATTAATTCAAAGCTTGATGTTTGCGATTGCATTAGAAATGTAAAGCACTTGGCTAAATATATTTGAACTGATGAATATTCATGTCTCAAAACATTGCCTAAGACGACGACTTCTAAGTAAAAGCTGTTTAATGGCTCACACGCTTTTCGTCTTTAAAGTTTAGGTCAAATATCATGATTATCACCAATATAGTAAGTACGAAAATTTGTTTTTTGTTTTTGTGTCAATTACTTTAAATATGAAACCAAACAGCAACCGATGAAATGAATATAAAATATTTGCTTAGGTAATAATGTTGTTTTAATGTCACAATATGTTATAAAGCTGGCGAAGTTATTTGAAATAAATTAGTCAATCTTGTAACAAGTAAAAATTCTAGCAATGAAGATGATCTCAACGGGCAAACTACTTAAATGCGTAAACTGTTATTACATACTCTGTTATCTAATTTTAATTCATTTGAATTAAACTTAAGGCGAAATGGCGAAAATAGAACTATATAGGTACAAACAAATTTGGGTTTCGGGGCAAGTCAAGAGCCAGTGCGAAATAGTTGCGAATGAAGCGTATTGATTTCCCGAATCGATATGTGGATTGAATCAGGTTGCTTTAGTCCAATTTCATTGGTATTTGTGATGACAAGTGAAGAATGGCCGGGTATAACGGTGGTTCCGGTCGAGCGATGGCAATTAACCGCGGTTTCTGATCCACTGACCGTGAACGAAGCCGTCCGCCATTGGGTCTTATGTGATTTGTGTTGACTCAATGTGGTCACGTTTCGCGTAATGAGTTTAATGATGCTTTCGTATTAAACGCCACGGTGTTGAGAGTGAATTACGTTGTTAAATTGTAATACGGGTCGGCACTTGATCGAGTGAAATCGATTATGCTAAAAAATCACGTATCGTGTCTCACGTTTCTGTTTGTTGTCAACGCCAAATTGAGATAGATGTGCTGAATAAATTGTTAGGTTTGGCCAAAGACTAGATTTACGTCGTTTTCCAAAAAAATCATTGTCGACATTAATAAGTATTACTGTATACTTAACGATACTGACTTGATATGACTTTGACTGAAATATAACCTTTTTCAATGTTAGCTCTATAAATACTACTTACTCTTTCTCAGTAAGATATTTTGAGATTAGGCTCCTAAGAACACCCAGAAAGCGTAACAAACTATTATTATAAAATGCATGAAAAGTGTTTTTACAGCATATAAAGTTTATTATTGGAATAAATTCACAAATATTAAATGGTATGAAAAAAACTTGAAGAATTTTGTCTATTAAGTGAAAATTCAATATTGAAAGTTTGTTTTGTGAGTTGGTAGCGATATCAAAACTAAATATTTGTTAGTAAAATACGTATTGCCAAAGAAGTTTCAATTTATATGTATATTGAAGCCTAAAATACGGTATCCACACTGAGTGAAAAGTAAGTGGGAAGATAATGTTCTGTGTATCATGAAATGTATTCTTAAGACAAACCACACGCTTTTATTTTCAGACTTCTTCTTCTTAATCTTCTTATAAAATTGAATATTTCTAAGATTTTCAATGACCGTAGTGTAAATGATAGATATATCCATCTATCCATAACCTCATGCCTGTATTCACCGAAGGGGTGCATTTCCGCACCCACATTTCGTCAGGTGTGTATCAGTCCCACGTAATAGGGGGCGAGCCCATGCCGTTTTTCGGGCACATTTCCAAACTCTGTGCTGCTACTGCGAATTTCCTAATGGAAAATCCCAATAACACTTTGCCCGATTTGGGAATCGAACCCAGGACCTCTAGATCGCACGGCACATACTTGTGCCGCGAGACCAAGGGGCAGTCGAGGCATGATAGATACAATTGACCTTAATGTTAATGGTTATCAATTATCATCAAGAGAAATTGAGCATTGATGTTGAAATATTGAAAATGCTGGTAAAAATTACTGATTACTATTTAAAAGGTTAATAAATTTCCGGGTTATTTAGCATTTGCAAATACTTTCGAGTAGATCCGATCGCGTTCAATTAGTTATAGAAAGTTGTGAGAACAATTTATTGGTTTCAAGAATTGCTTTATGCCCTGCATAGTAAATCTCCACTGTTTAAGTTTCCAACGAAGTTTAATTGCTTTGAAAGTAAATCTATGCGTTCTCTTTGATGACTATTGTTGAATGGTCTGCATTTTGTTTCGAAAATTATACCAATTTTATAAATAGACGTTTTCTGACCTGATTTTATAAAATTAATATTTTTTCTGTTTCTTACGTTATATGGGCAATTAAATTTTAAAAACATTACATGCTGAAATAGTTTTATAAAAGATATCTTTAATGGGCTGACTTATTGAAAGCTTTTTTTATGAAATCCTCTCCACAGTAGTTAACTTAATTTTAGGCAATCTCGATTCATAGCATATTTTCTTTAGCTGAGTCTTATAATATGATTCTTATTACTTATAAAACTGATCCGAGGAGAAAATACATCTATGATATTTAAGTTTGGTTAGATGTGTAAGGTCATCATCAGGTGTATTATAATTATTATTAACACGAGTCTCTCTTTTCCTATTATTTGCTACCATTAGGTGTTTGATTTTGAAAAAAAGTTTAGTAAAAAAATATTTTTTATGGATATAGAGTCTATATTATTAACAACATAGTTATCATAACAAAAACCAAAATTTTAGGTAACAAAAAAACGTCTAGAGTGTAATAAAAGCATAAGTCACACACGCGATGATTTATTTATGGAAACACATTCTGGCAAACGCGGGGGGCAATCCAGTCATTACACCGAGCACAGTCGGGTCGAAAATAGTCATCCGTCCCCCACACAATTGAGTGATGAGAGCACAGAGGACGCGGTTAACTGAAACATCCTACATAACCTCAAACTATAGGTATTTGTTAAGGCGCAGTGCAAAAAACGCGCCAACGAATGACGCACTTGGATCGTCCTTTCGACTGTTGCGCGCGAAATTATCGATTTTCAAAATTGTGTTTTCACTGTTGCTATTCTCATGATCTAGTGTTTTTAAAATATTCTTCTCATTGAGGCATTCATCATCAGCCCAAATACGTCCCATTGCTAACACGGGCCTCCTCTACAACTGAGAGGGTTTAGGCCTTCGTCCATCACGCTGGCCTAGTGCGGGTTGGCGGACTAGGGCTGGCGGTTGCCTCTCATTGAGGCATTGTTAACTGTTATTTATTTTAACTTTATCATTCTACGTATTTGGTTATTTTAAATGACAGGTAATCAAATAATTTATAGAAATCACGTGTGTACTATTGTGATTGAAATTTTAATTAAGTGCGGTGACAATTTTTCTCACGTCTTAATAAAACATTGGGCGAATCATAAAATTCTTAGCTTTAGTAGGTATTTAATTTATATACGTTAAGTTTGTAGTAAAGACTCCTGTTAGAGCATCATTTTATACAAAGAAAAAATATCAGATGCTAAGTAAAAATCCTTATTTGCATTAAGCTTTTGAGTAAAACATCAGAATACTTTGTATTGGTCTAAAATATACCCGAGGCAAACGCAAAATTGAACGATTTAGGTTAACAAAGTTTAAAGGTTAACATGGCTGCTGAAAGCAATTAAGAATTTGCAAAACGCTTCGCAAATAAATCACATACTTTTTATTAAGTACCTACAGCTGAGGGTCTCGTAAAAAGTCAGATGTTAATTGAAATTCTTTCATCAAAAGCAGTACTAAAAACCAGCGTGTTTGAGATTGATGTAGTTTTATGACCCGTAACTTTTCAAGTGCGCAATTGGAATGGATGGTTAGTCTATATTTTAGGTAAATGAACCCTCAGGGTGGACCGAAAGTCTGGGCTGGAGCTCGCTACTAGATATAGCTGTAGATATTATGTTTGAGGCGAAAAGCGTAAGTCAAAGGGGCAAATTAAGAAATAATTAGCCTTTCTTGGCCTCGAAACTTTTGACATTTAATGCGGTTGTTGTTTCCAATTTGTTTCTGCTTTGCTGTTAAATTATGTTTGAAATTCTTATTATTCGTGTTCATCATAGAGCTCACAAAGGAGTTAATATTTAGTTCTAAACGATTCATCTGCGTTATTTTATTTTAATTTTTTATTCACAGTTTATTTAGGTAGATAACAAATTTTTAGATGCGTTTATATGTTTGTAAGGCAGGTGATAGTTAATATAATAAACTCCTGGCCGGTACAGAACATATAATTAAAAGAAGTTACTAATTTAAACGTTAAGATCTATCTGTCTAAAAATCTATGTTAGTGACAAATCAATGATGAAATGATTCGCATTATAGATCATGGCCTTAACGACTGAACGATCGCAGTTGATGTTTGTACGAAGTATTTCCTGATTATAGTTCTCAACACCAGAACAGCAGATACAGAAACACAAGCAGAGCTAATTCGATGTTAAGCCGGAGATGACTCGTAATAAACATATCACTGCGTTGAGCACTTGAGACAAAAATAGTACCATCTTGAGTACGGTAGTACAACATGCCCGGTTGCACGTCAAAGAGGTTATGTCTCGGGTCGTTTGTTAATAAGGATGCAGTTTGTTTTGCAATGGTAAAGTGGCAACAAATATCAATGTCAAATTGTTTTATTGGATAAATGATTAAATATTTCATGTCGTTGATGGCATTGGATATTTTTTTTATTTTTATTGACGAAGTATTTAGAATAGCAAGGCTTGTGCCATTAGTATAGAGATAAACCATATTTACCTACTTAATAAATTAGAATACTTTCAAAATTCCATATGAAACTAGCAGTACCTACAAGACACAGCAGAATAGATAGGCGAACTAGAAATGACCATTTATATCTAAACTAAACGAGTTAACGAGATGAGTGAGCAGGAAAACGGAAAAATAATAGGAGTTCTCAGCAGAGGGAGTGATAATAGCTGGCTACATAGTGTTGGAACACGAACATTTTTATGTTTCCTGTTTAGGGAAACGATATGTTGGATAGAAAAGGCAAGAAAAAGGATGTAAAATTAGTAACTATCCGTAAAACCAATTTAAAACAATGAATTCATCTCAAGTTAGTGGTATTGAATGCAAACATGTCTGGTCCACAATGCGCTAGTAAATATTATGCAGCAACATAACTAAGTGAACTAGCTTATCTATGTAGATTAATGTCCTGTATTGACAATGCAGTTAACCAATTACAGGCCATATTGTATCCCACACGAGCAGTTTATGTGGTGATAACAGCTCTAGATTAATAACATGCAAATATATTCATCTTATTTAAATGTGTCTGCATATTTAAAGTAAAAATATTATTGCGCCCAACATTATAAAAGAAACTATGGCAGCATCAATTACCATACAAATGTTAATAATGACCACTTTAAAAAGCAGTTTAATATGGTCGTGTGCAGGTAAATGTAGTGGAAATTAATTTAGTAACATGCCAAACCATAGCTTCCCGGCAGAACACTCAAGTACCGTTCACTTAAAAATGTCAAGAGCTCTTAAGTTGTGATCGCGAATCTATTATCATTTTCTGCTGACTTACAATGATATCGGCAGAAGATTGGCACCACGAGGAAGTTAAAAACTTGTATAAGGCTTCTTAATTTACTTCCTTGTTTATGTAACTGACGGAGTAGTGAGCTTACATATACATATGTAAAACATACGATGGAAATGCATGTCGGTTATTCTTTTCATGGCCAGTGGTATATTTATATGATAATACGCGTAGGATGCCCACGAGGGAGTCAATTGTGTTGAATATAGAACACTATTTTTAGAATTAACAAATGAAGTCTAATAATAAAAGCTAAAAATAAAATCTTTGGTCACTCATATAGTACTTTATCAGTCTATTACATTATTTCGTACAGTTGCATCAATAATTTCAACCTAATTATATTGCGCGCCATTTGAGGAAGCTCCATTTTCACTTTTTTTTAAACAAATTAGTGAAGTTGAATTAATATAACTTTTTACCCTGATTACTAATAAATACACAGATAGTATAAACACGTCCATAATTTCTAAGCCACCATTAAGAGAATAAAGTAGAAACTAGGTCGACGAAATAAAGGAAGATCAAACTGAAGACGTTATTTATCGAAAGTACAAAACGCGCGATCACAATAAGGAAGCGGACTCGTAATTAGGTGGTTCTATTGTGAATACGAATGCCATGGTAATACAGATTGCCTTTCCTGAGCGGAACTTTCTACGGCCTCTGCATATCAATGTGTTTGCGCTTCCCGCAGTCTATAGATATTCAACGTGTGAATGAGTGTTGATGCTTAGTTCCGCAGTGCAAGGAGGTGGAACGTTGCAGCTTATCATTATCCGTGCTATTTGAATAATATGCATAGAAAACGTTCATTTCAAACATATTTTCATTCATTTCGTACTAAACGCTTCAACTTCATTCACATTTTCAAAAAAACCTTCTCTGATAATTTTCACTTTTAGTTAAATTTTTATTAGTCTTTGATGTACTGTGTTCCTTTATGCGCTTCTTTGATAAATTGCTTATAATCGGAAGGAAGCAGGAACCATTATTATCGACTACTGCTCGGGTAAATATAGGAATATTATACAATGAAACAATTTCCTTTGTCAATGTTGTACTTCCTATTGTATATAATAAATAAATTAATAAATAAGCTATTACAATTCTTGTATCATAACGAAGCCGTCGATTACACAACAGTCTAGACAGGAGCTTTTGTGAATACCTTCGCCGTTTCCAACTGGATTTGCATTCAGAGTGGTGTAAATAATTTGTATTTCTTCTTTTATAGTCTAGGTTCCCTTTACAGGTAGACAGTTAGTGCTGTATTTATTATTATGTCGCAATAGTTGAATACAGCATAATATAAGGAATGTCAAATAGATATCTATTTGTGTAACATGCGGTTGATATTTAATTCCTTATATCAATACTATGTAAAAAATTGTAATACAATCTATTTGAGTAAAAAAATTGCCATCAATATAGTATCGTAAAGGATAAAAGATTTACAATTTAAGGGTCTAGCTTTTAGTACAATCACTTGTAAATGCAAATTCGTTAAAAAGTCAGAGAATTTAATAAATATATATGCAGAAGTAGCTATGTTGAGTTCATGCAGTAATAATTTACGGTGAATTATAAAAATCAAAGCCGGCTTTTGAATATAACGTTGAATGCAAGTTATTTACTATAATTATATGACGTCAAGAATACTTTATTAATGCAGTAGGAGGCACTGCATATAACGTACTATATAAATAGTTCGAATTTTGTGAGAGTTATGTCGCATACAACTTTATAATATCAAGGATATTAACGAGGAAATATTAATGTCTCGTGAGCAATCTAATGCACGTAATATGTCACTTATGTATTTTTGTATAGTATTCCAACGGATTCTATTAGATTTTTAAAAAACTATGCAATTATGGGTCTACCACACGGAATGGTAGCTTTTTTTGGTAATTTCAAATATTTTAATTGACATTATTTTTCATTTTACTTTTGAAAACAATTTTTCTGAAATTTCCTTGATAAAAATAAATGTATTAATTCAACTAAGAAAGAAATAGGTGGCAAGCATTAAACTACAGTAGTTTTATGATGATGATGATTATGGTTGTGATGATATCAACAAAGAGAAGTAAACGAATAAATACCATGGCGTCATAACGATACATCAAGTTGTAAATTGGTTATCTCATGTTCAAATTGGTTGACGTGTTTTTCTTGAAGGTGCTTACATTGAATATTTTAGAATTTAGTTATTGTATTTACATGGAATTTTAAAATGTCAATACAAATACACTGAATACTGGATGTCTTGAACCAATACTTCAAGAGTAACCAGTTATATGGGTGAACAAAAACTTTGTTGTACCTACTGTTAAAATTGAATGTACCTACATATTTTGTATTGTCTATTTTTAAATATTTTGAAATATCACCTATAAGACGATTTTCTTGAATTTAAAAGCTATTGTTTTTTAAATTTGACATTACCTTTTAAATAAAAAGTGATGCAATTTTTTTTTGTTAATATAAAATAATATCAATTACAATAGTTTTCAGAGCTTCCAAAATTATTTTTATTGTCGAATCTTGCACTAATAAAAAGAAAGATTATAGATTACTATTATAGATTTTCCTAGAAGCATGGCTAAGATTCTAGACCGGCAAAATATATTGTCTCAGACCATAGACATAGAAGAAGAACGAATTTAAATAAAAACCTATAGATTTTCACTAAAGGTTTTCTATAAACAGTTCCAAATAGGGTTGTTCCGTGATGTTCACTTATTTAAGCAGGTGAGTGTAGTTGCGGAAGCGACGATGTGGAAACCAGACAGGGTTCATTGTCCCGGGTCCCGTTCAGCCCCGCCGACCGCGTCGCCACAGCTTCGATAGCTTGATCCACTTTTTATTCACACCCATTGCCGCAACGTAAAAAGGGGAACGAATTAAGTAATTTATTTTTCATTGTAAATCCTAAATGAATTCAATGGAATGGAGAATATGACTTTCTATAAAGTAGTCGAATCATTGCCTATGTATATATACGTATTTATGTAGCTTTACACTGAAGAGGTATCTATTTATTGGTCTATTAGTATGTGTACATATCTTACAGTTATCTTTGTTAGTACATCTTGCTGTTAGATAAAACTTATCTATGAGTAGCTGCTTTTTGGTTGCTTTTTAACGTGTATTGTATGAATTTCTTTTAATATTTTGTTGGCAACTGGCTTTAGTCAAAATTTCCAAAATTGTCTCACGCTCCGTGATCATCCAGGGTAATTATGTCCTTGAATATAAAACTTCATCATAGGAAAAAAAATGTTTTATTTTATTTGGTCGTATAAAGCAATTGGCTAAATTGCTTTAAATCAAGCTTAGGTCCTTAGAAAAGACACACAACTTCTTTGGGTTATATTTACAGAATACACGGTTGACAATATTCTTACATTTTTATAGAATTTGCGGGCGTTATTACATAAAAGGATTATGCCTTTCTCTCATCTGTAAAGAATTTCAAAGGAAGGAGATAAACAATGCACTCAATACATTTTCCATTTTATTCGACGAGCTAGGTCAGCCGGCTGTAACATAAAATACCAATGTTTTATGAACAACGCAGGCACTTTGGGAAATTACGAATTCTACAATCTTTCCCGGGCAAGAGCGTTCCTTTGTACTTCACTCTTGATTTAAAACGACTTTCTTTTCAAGTTAGCGGAGGTTTTTGATATGAAGTAACGTGAATGAAAGGTGAACAATAGCATTACTGAAAAGTACCGTAGTTGATACCGTTAAAAGGTCTTTTTCGTGGGTTAATAAATTCTACATCTTTGTTACATTCTACTCGTCTATGAAACAACGCCGGGAAATTGAAATGACGTGTCGGGAATTTTCTGTGTCGACATTTAGTTTTTACTAGCTGTGCCCGCGACTTCGTCCACGCGGAAAATTTATTTTTAATAAGAAAATTTATAAACTAAAAGTAGCCTAAGTTACTCCTTATTAAATCAGCTATCTGCCAGTGAAAGTCCCGTTAAAATTGGTCCACCCGTTTCAGAGGTTAGCCGGAACAAACAGACAGACAGACAGACAAAAATTGTACAAAACGTTATTTTAGTATATGTACCGTGTATACATTCATATGCATTTATAGCTGACCCGGCGAACTTCATTCCGCCTAACAGCTGATTCTTTAATTATTATTATTCTAGCCTAAGTTATTCCTTATTACATCAGCTATCTGCCAGTGAAAGTCCCGTTAAAATTGGTCCACCTGTTTCAGAGATTAGCCGGAACAAACAGACAGACAGACAGACAAAACAGACACTCCAATTTTATTTATTAGTATAGAAGATTAACCTTTTTGTACATCATTGTTTAATATATGAGTATAATGTTGATGACAGTGCAGTAGGGGCTCGTTAGTACAAATTCTTACTGTTTATAAAATATAGTAATTTTAATGTACAATGTAGTAGACACAAATAGTAAAGATATTTTTTTAGAATTTTTGTTTATGAATTTTATGAATACAAGTTTGCCCTATTTATGCTATCGGGCAGACTGACTGAAGTAATATGAAGTACGTTTGCTCCAATCTGTATCTGGTTGGTTGGTGTATTTTAATATAATTTCTAAGCAATAAATTATTAGTTTGGACGCAATGACGCTTTTATTTATACATTCTCGATCTGATCTTATGTGATTCGTTCAAATACTACAAACAAAACAAAAATGAAATATGAAATATTCATGTGCCATGTTTTATATTTATTCTGATCTTTTTAAACCGATTTACTCTGTTATACTCGTATTTATAATAGCGCATATATCATGTCAAATCATTTCCAACAAACGGACTCGTGTAAACTTTGATCTTGAACGTCAGCGGACGTCACGAGTGCTCGAGTTTGTGACTAGAATATTATCATAACACTTTCGTATTGTTGACTTTTCCTCTTATTTCAATTTTTGGTCTGCAATAATGCGTGTGGAGAAAAATATGAGGTGGAATGAACTTGAACTCTTCAAGGGCGTACTCTTCGTGACGTAGCAATGAAGTGAGTTAGAAAACGCTTGTTTGATCGGGAATAAATTAGACATATACCTATTAATTTTGTTTTAGTAAAATATTAAAATATATGTATGTAAGACGTTATCTTGTAAGTGTAAGCAGCTAACTATAATCGGTATTTTTTATTGACGCGGTAAACAACACTGCACTGATATTGGTTCTAGTATATCTCTTGCAGTGCAGCCCTTTTAGTTAATTGTTCAGAATACGCGTAATCAAAATTAAGCTAAAATAAGCTAATTATTTTTCAATTTGACGTAAGGTTATTTTAATATACGAACTAAAAGACTTTCACACAATTTAAATATCGATTAACGATTATAAAAAATGCGATTACATTTTTCTTTAGCTTAAAAGATAAGCTAGTTATGTAAACGCTAAAGTCGAATATGGACAAGTAACATAATATATATGTTCTATAAATCATGTTTCTGTGTCTAGATATTAGTCTTTTCTTTCCGTCAAAGCGCACACGAAGAAGACTGTATGCACTATTTGATATTCTTTGAACAATTGCCAATTTCTTTAGCAACGCGCGCAAAGAATTTGACATCCAAAGGTATATGAACATTGCAACTAAAATATTTGAATCACTATGATAAAATATAAAAAGTAATAGCCTATAGTTACGTTACGAACTATGAGTTCTTTAAATCTAATGAGGTCTTATACAGGGTGTATTCAGACCGTGATCGGAAATTAAGGCAGGTAATAGCTAAGGTCATTACAAAATAACCCCCTGGCGTTAAAGATAATTCCGACAAAAAATAAAAAAAATGAAGTTTACCTAACAACCATAGGTATAAGGTATAAGGAAAACGTAATAGATTTTTATTTTTTGTCGTGACTTTTATACATAATATGCTTGGTTCTGTCAGGCAAACTCTGTGACTCAATAAAACAATTACAGGATTTCCTTCATTAGTTATCGTGTAACCATTGAGATGGCATTGGATGATTCGGCTGCGGCCGAATTGGATGATAATAATGATGGAAAGGATAAGAGAGAGATAGTGATAGGAGGAGATACTAGAGGAAAGAATAGAGGAGGAACTTATGTATTTTGGTCGGATGAACTTATGTATTTTGGTCGGATGCAAATGAAGAAACTTTTGATACATAACTTTACTGCATAAGAAAACTATATATTTTTTTATAATAAAAAGTTACACTCCTTCTAAGACACATACATTTTTATTTATAAAATCGGGCGAAGTAGAATCGAATGATAGTTATGTAACTCGATACGAGCATTTTCGTCATTACTGCGTCCTTTAATAATTAAATTTACAGAAAGCTGTTCACGTGTTTCGGCGGGTGATCGTATCGCGTGATTGACACGTTATTAATCTACGTCATTTATATACAAATACATATGTATGTATACACGTACAATTCTTTGGTGCTCTAAATAATTATTATGGAAGAAATAATGAAAACGGGGTTGGTAGAAACACTGGGACTTGATCAAAAAAGAGAATAAAATTGAACAATCTGTGCCAGGTGTCAGGAGATATGTATATAACATTCTGCGCAATACATGAAGCCTATATTACACTAACACTTTCTTAATCTCATTATGCCATTGAAATACGCAATAACAAATGTTGTTCTGTAGCGTGATCTTAATAGCCGTGTTATGAGTTTTATAGGCTATATAAAAAGAGCTGTTGATCTCACTGCTACCGATTTTCTGTATCTTAAATAATATTATTTAGGTGTTTTAGGTTTTACAGAACGGTAATAGAGAGGACAGATATGATTACATGGCAGGTTGGATGAATGGGTGTGTACCGAGCATGTTATTGCCAGCTTATTAATATAAATAATACAATGATTTAGTACAAGCATACAACGATAAATACAAACGAATTGAAATAAGACTACTTGTGAAAACTTGTCATAGTTTTAGCGATGATAATCATTTAGTTTAGTAATTTTTTACACCAACAATCTGGTCTTAATTGGGCGCTAAAAAGACGTATAAATGATAAGGCGCCAACAACTTCACACTGAATAAGAAAACGCCCTACTAATAAGTATCGTATTTTAATGCAAATAATAATTAGTGCTACTTTGTTTAATTAATTCAATTTGAAGCTGTAATCTATTCACTGTACGTTTTCTTTTCATTCAATCCTACATATGACTATTTTCTGAATCCTCAGGGCAGAAGTCGTCTCCGCGTTACGATTTGCAATCAATCTCTGCTTGGTGCAGTAATTCACCTATCTTAGACTAGAATATCAAAAAAATAGCATCACGTATAAAACTTGCTTACTTGTTAGAAACGGATGACTTTAAAATTATTATCATTCAAATTTTAGTAATTGGAACGGGCTCTTTAATAAATCATAGACTACACGTAACGTTAGCACCAATACATGAAATCAACTTTAGGCATCGCCTGTGGCTCCAATGTGGTATCTTGAACAACATGACAGACTATAAATAAATTTGCAACTACGTGTATTATACTCAAAACTTCTTTTGACAGTTTGTATAACCATAGACCAGGGCTCTGAGGGAGACTGACGAGGGTTGCCACACAATGCAGTGGATGTTCTATTTATGCTTCATATACAAGAGCCTTGACTCTGTGTACTTTGCTTACAGACCTCCATTGTTGTGTCAGTCTAGTATCTCACGCGTATTGTTTATGCCTAAGTCTGTCTCTGTCTGTCAGCCATGTTAATGATGATTATAGAATGTTTTAAAATTTGTAAAATTCGTTGAAAACAAAGAGATTAAGGATTTTGTACCGCAAAATAAAAAGCACTACTTTTTTAAACTGCAATTAATAGTTATTACATTTAAGTTAGAGTAAAAAAAAACTTCTCCATTTTTACCAAAAATCGAAAATATTATCGGCGTAAGTAAAAAATCCTGCTTTAGAATCATGTATAAAGTTAGGTATCACCGAATAATACCGCATTGTAATGTCTGCAGAGTGACGTTAATTCAAAATGGCGGATCATCCAGTAATGACAGCTTCCGGTTCATTAAATGAACGAGTGGAATTGTCATGATACACAAATAGCGAGAGCCGACGGTTGATTAAATATTACTTATCTACCTACACCGTTATTCTCATACTGTATTACCAATTTAGTCACGAAAGAGGGAAAATATATTTTTATATTGCTACGGCTGCAGAGCTCACATTTTTCTAGAGGCTGTCACTCTCGTGTGCTTGGTACTCTAGTCAGAAATAGGTTTGAAACAGTATTTTTTAAAGTAAACATTCTCTAAGAGAAAGCGCAAGTCAATGTGGGCTTCGTAAAAGATATCGAAAAGCTAAAGTAACTTAAAACAACATTAAGATAAGGGACGATAATCGCGTAAGCAATAAATTCTTTTCGATGGATGAATTCTTAAACCAAATATTAATGTTTATCTAATATATTTTCATGTTATCGCACAAATATTTAGAAGTAAATATATTTTTTAAATAATTTATTTTGTTATTCTAGTTATGAGGCACGGTATTTTAATTTAAAAAAATCCCAATAAGGTTAAATATACGGCATATTGCAAGCCGTGAGAATCTAGGTTCGATATTCTCTCTCTCTGGTCGGTCCCTCATATCTGAGGATCGTGGTCAACATTAGGGTGACATCTGGAGCGGATGATCTGCTTCCACCGGATTCTGTCCAGCGCGTCCCTTACGGCAGTATAGAATGTGGAGGACGACGACTCTTTCACTTGATCGGACCATCTCGTTGGTGCACGACCACGTGACCTCTTGCCTTCGGGAGCAAGGGGAGAACGGAAATAACACCTATCCGGCCCAACAGTCAACCTCACCTGCACGCATCGGTGGTTCGTTACGAATAGCCGATGGCGACGTCCCTTTTCGTCGCGGTGCTCCCTGCTAGATAACGGACGAGGCTCTGGCGACTGAGCAATGGCGGTATAACCATTCCACCGGTCAGGCAACTAACCGACGAGGCAACAGCGGCCTTGAAGTCTAAATAACTTCAAAAAAGTCTGGGGCAGAAGGTAACGGGAACCCACTGCTTCTATTTTCCCAAGAGAGTCAACATGAAAGGTTCGATATTAGGTTCTGACAATTCTTTGAACATCCTGCATAAACAGGTTGTAAACAGACCGTGATCGAAAAGTAAGACAAGAAATAGTTACGGTGATTACAAACACATAGGCGATAAAAAAATCCTGAAAAAAACAATATTTTATAACAACCATAAGTAAGTATTCAATGTGGTGATTAGGAAAACGTCAAACTTTTGTATTTTGTCAAAAAAAGAAGGCAAAAGTGTTTGTGATCACCGTATCTATTACTTACCTATCATAGCTTCAGATCACGGTCTTTTTACACCCTGTATATGAATTCTTGATTTTGATAGGGTTTTTTACTCATTTAAATATTTAACTGTTAATTTTTTTTAAACACATTGCAACATAGTAAAAATGGACAAAGGTACTTCTGAATACATATAAAATAATACTCTTATTATAGGATAAGGTTAATATTTAATCTTATTAGAAAAAATAGTCTCTTAACTATTGCCAATAAACGTCACGCGGAAATCCTCTTCAGTTCGTTAAATTTCCTAAACACTGGAAGTGTGATGTAGCTCATTACGAGGCTTAGAGAAGCCCCGTGAATGCAGGGTCTCGGCCACGGCAAGGTCAGAGCCCACTACAAACTAATGACGAGTGTTTTGCCAACACGTGGAGTCTTACAACGTTGCTAAAGTTATTTAGTAAGAGTCAAGTTTCCTGGCAATGGCGTTGAATGCGTCACGAGTAACATTTTTATACATTTATTTTGTAAGTGTTTGATCACACTATCTGTAAACTGGCATACCATCAGCCTAAATCGATGGGAAAGAAGAAGATAATTAGTATCCGCATACTTAGGAACCCAACATTCTCTGACTGAAAAACACTCGGTAGCGAAGCGGTTTATCCACGTCGATTTCAATAAAAACATAAATTGTTTATGTTGTGAAAGTAACGAGGAATAATGTTTTACAGATAATAACTAATTGACTTGTTTGTGTACGTGGCGGCGGGTTAATTGGCATGCGCAATTAAGCGATGTCCATTTATCCATCGGCCTTTAGGGCTGCAATATGGAACATTAAAATCTATTTTTGATATTAAAATGTGGGTCGCGGTGGGCGCCAGCCAGGTCGGTTAAAACTGTCCACATAATTTATCCAGATGCATTTGTGCCCAATAGGTTATTCTAATTATACTGCACAACGGGACTTTATATTATTTGCGTATTATACTGCGCGTTTATTATCGCTTGCGTTTAGTTTGTCCCTTATTCAAGGAGAAATGTACATTGTGAGTAAAACAATAAATAAATTCACATCGAAACTGAAACACGTGCTTTTTGCACATATCAAAAACTAGTTGTAACTCTCCTCTTAGTTTCAGAGGAGGTCCATGCCTAGATTTAGGGCCTAAAAGGGTTGATATGCCATCAAAACGTCCCAAGAGTATACAAATAAAATATGCATGTTTATGAAACATTTTTCATTTGTAGTAACAATTTATTACTGATGGATGCTAATTGCTCTTTCGAGAAAGGATTAAGGTCGGCATCGTAATAATTTATACTATAAAGTTCCTGTTACGTTGATTAATTCGTATAATTTCTCCATTATCACAGAAACTAGGCCATCATTTATTCCCGTCGTTTTCAAGGTTGCTACGTAATGTTATAAAATCTAGATCCAGGGTCGCATTTCTCTTATTGTTTTCAGGCGTTTATATCCCACATTTCTAGCTGTGTCATGTATTTTTGACTGTTATCTAATTATATTCTTTCTACTTAACTTACATGTAGGTTCTTAAAAAAAAAACTACAACATGTTTAGACTAAAGGTAAAAAAGGTTACGATTATTATTGAAAATAATATTCACTAAACTAATACCAGAACAAAACACGATCTAGCAGTCAATAGGATCGGTTAATAAAACCCGTTTATTATATTCTAAAGAGAACTGTTAACATCTATTTTCTTTAATTAACAGAAAGGGATCGCCAAAACCATTGTTGACATTGCCAAAATGTAGGAACAAAACCTCTCTTAAAATTAGTGCCACCCACTTGGCCACATCCGATTGCGTGCCTCGGAGGCTAGTGCGAATCGTTAACAAAGGAAAGCTTGGAAAGCCTACGCATTCGGCAATTTCATTCAGGGTCACGTCGAGCCGTGTCGTGATTACTTCTTATTAATTACGAATCAAGGCTTGGAGACTACTACTTGCACGTTTTAATTACAGATTCGTTTTCGTATTTAAAATTTAATTTCTATTACGTTCCATATGTTTAAATTGTGTAGCTACATATTATCATTCTATAATTTTATACTAAAGAGTGTACGTCAGTTAATACAATGCTTTTTGTACATGAGATCTTTAGGATCTTCTTTAGGTCACTTTGCCGTGCCAGAAAAAAAAAGAAGGATAATCGCAACTATGATTTTGACATTAGACCAGCCCTCATTTGGCTATGGCTTTTCCAATCCATGCTTTGTGAGATAACTTATATTTCATTAAAAATGAACCAATTTTCTATAAATTTATTCATGTTTAAAATACCACATATTTGTTTGTTCTAAACATATTCATATTTATATTCATGTTTATGCTGAAAACCATAAATCTCCAGAAACTGTTCAACGTAAATTTCATCATAGTAAACATTTTTTTTCACGCCAGCTCACATTCACATGATGTTGCCATGAATTTTCTATCAAAATGGCTCCTCAGATAGATTGAAACGTATACGTCATGCACTTACGTAAAATCATGTTATTCTACGTGGGGAACGTAAGCACATAAAATGGAAATGGTACTGCCTCTTAAAATAGGTTATTGAAGCAGTAACCTGAATTTTTGTGTGCTCACCCGTCAAGCCACATGTTCGTTTGTTTACAAATTCAAAGGTTATGGAGTATCTTGGTTGAATGGTTTTGAGTGGAAAAAACTGTCTTGAAAATGAATAACAATTTATATTTTCAGTATATCGGTCTTCAAAAATATTCTTTGTTCTTTTTTCAAAATATTTCATATACAATGCAAGTTACTGTGACCTAATAGTATAATATTTCTAAATTCCAACAATTTTACATTTCATCAGTCACACTTGACTTCAAAATAACGCTATTTACTTTCGGCAGAAGTCAAACAAGCCAATTATTTACAAAATAATGCCTCTTTAGACGGCAACATTCATATGCAGGTTTCTAGTAAATCACCGGAACAGCTGACCGCAAAAGTGAGTAGTTATCGCATACAAGACGTTAGTCACGGATAATGAGAGTACCAGTGGTAGCAACCTTAGATGTTTTCGTGTTTCGCGCATATAATGCGACAATTTGTAAGTTCATGGCGTGCTAAAGGAACAGCATTAAAAGGTAACCGTCTGAATTTACCCGTTTCACTCGAGAGCCGTGACCCTAGAACTATGAAGGTCGCAACCGTGGCAGTCGGCGACGTTGCCTTTGCCAAGGATCGAAATCAGATGTTTTCGAAGTAAAGTTCAATTTTATAGCTTTCATATTACCTTTTTAATGCTGATGATTATTATAAAACCAATCACACCGAGCATCTGTCCTTCATGAGACGAAAACGTTTAATATTTAAGAAGGTCTTTTGCCAATGACCGCTCTATTCCATTTTTGAATGCTTTTGATGTCTCTCGTAAAACGGTTTTATTTGCAAACTCGCGTTGTGTGCCATTCGTCTCGAGAATCGATTGGTAATATTGTACCAGTGATACAAGAGCTGGTTAATTGGCATGTAACTTTAAATAGATGCTCATGTTCTGAGTATAAAAGAGTTCTTTAAAATCTAACAATGCAAAACTCTTTTTGATAATAGCAGGTAAGGCCAAAGTTTAAAAGATTTTGTCGATGTGGTATTATTTTTGGATACAGTACAAATAAAATATTAAAGTTGTATGTATAAAGGCTTATTTTTTTGCAGCAATTTCTGTTTAGTATATTTCAATAAAGTATATTTCACTTAATATCTCACAGCAAAAACATTCAGAAGGAGCCAACTAAATTAGTTTACAAAGACTGCTAGTTTCATAACGTGTCTCATAAATGTCTCGAACAATCTTATCTATCCTCCTAAGCGCTTTCAAAATAGAAATGGGCCATTAACACCAATATTGTTGATGTATTTCGCTAGTATTTAATGGAATACGCTATTTAATTAACGTTAAGTTCAAAGAGCTCGCCCCGACGTCTCGACATGACGGTGATTGGATATTATATTGGCGAATTTCTCGACGGTAATAGTCAATCGATTATAACTAGCATTTTTTGGGTAAGATAATGTTTTGTTTATGAACCATTCAATCTCAAACCAGTACCCTAAAAGAGGCAGACACAGTACTTCACTTCCACATTGAGCCAAATAGATTTTAAGTGTTACGTAAATTTCATTTTTCGGGCACATTGACTACAGGAAAACCCAATAATCGGCTGTCCTGGCAAACGAATCTGAAACCGCTTGATCGCACGTGCCAATAATAATTATATCACGAAGTTACGAGTGTTTTGCTTTTAAATACATAACTACAATACATTAAAAAGCAACCAAATCAATTTAACCAAATTAACTAAATTAAACTAGTTTCAGTTTAGAGCAAGGATGTGTGATATTGGATCTTCGTTCGCGCAACGGCTATCGATACTAACTATTGGGTGCTAAGTGGCACAATTATTCTTCCAGCCGGATACACGCGCGTAAATCGTAAGAAAATTAAATTAATTGTAAGAAAATTGAAGGGAAAACGTGTACGTTATCATCGCGTGACGAAACGCATGAGAAGTGAAACTTCGCTTCTATAGTTCGCACACCACAGAAACACATTAAGAAATTATTAATGGATCTGAATCTTGTAAAAGTTATGTCACTTCCTCAATAATGAAGCGTAATCGTATGTTATCTGATTTGCTTCCTTAAAACATTACCGTTGCTATCTAGTATTTGAGAGCTACTAATTTGGGTCTGCTTGACTCCGAAATTCTCGTTACATCCAAATATATTGCATTAAACTCTACCTACTTAATTATTATAAAAATTAAGTTTACTATTTGAAAGACCACTCTGAAAAAATGATTGAATAATGAGTTGTTGCCTGTTATCCAATATTTTCTATAGAAAAGCTATTAACCTTTCCATCCCTTACATAAAATGCTGTCTGTATTAAATCATTAGTGGTTATACAAGAACGGGTAATAGCAGCTATCACCTTTTCTGCAGCAACTATACTTTTCTATAGTTTATTGCGAGCGAATGAAGAGTAAGGTAAGGCTCGATCCTCTCTCTGAGAAAAATATTTGTGTATTCGCCAATCATCGACCCATATACGTCCCGCTGCTTGGCACAGGTCTCCTAAACAACTGGGAAAGGCAAGGCCTTAGTCCACCACGCTGGCAAAATCGGGTTGTAGTCAAGTGATTAACAATAATAGTTTCGATTTATGACTTAGTCATGTCGTGAAACTAGACAATTAATGACTTTAAAAAACACAGCTACGGTTTTCATATAAATAAGTGGCTCTTTATTAGCATTAGTTCTGTTTACGCCGTGATAGCGCAATGCGGATTCATGCGTACAGAAACGTTTCTGTTATAAAAACAAAAACCCTAATAAACATGTTGAAGCCTCGCCGACACAAAATGGAAGCGAATTCAATAAAAACCGATAGTGTAACAATGAACAACAAATCCTTTATTGAGTAGAGCCGGATACTTGTCTTCTCTTCAAGTTTTTCATTTATGTTACATAAATATCATCATAATATGATTGTTGTACCAAGACGGTTTTCAGCGCCATTGTTTGCAAAAGAAAGTGCTGTTTATTCTTTAGTTCAATCTAATTCGAGTTATTTTTAAAAATATTCTGGTGACTTGCGATTTACTTTGCTTCTAAGGACGAGTAATGACGTAAAGAAGTTAATTGTACGTAAATGTAAAGCATTTTGAGATCAGCCAAGTCTATCTTTACTCTTATTCATCACCAAATGGAATCAGTTGTCCTTTATCTAAAATACTTTGTTTAATAGTAGCCAGATTTCATCAGCCTATTTCTTTCACACGTCTATATTTATCAACCTTTATTTTATTTAAAACTGACCATTCACAAACAGCCGCTAAATATTGTATTATTAGAACTGCAATTTTAAAATTCCGTCGATTCCGATATCGTCGATGAAAATAAATTGAATTCCACTAGAGCAATAGATTAGGAGTTGATGTTTCATGAATCAATCATCAGTTTAATAAAGGTTGATTTATAAATAGCAAATCCGATAAACGATAGTCTGGATCTAGGCCAGTTGATTCACCTTATATTCCCATACAAATAGCATTCGTCCTAATCAAACGTTACCTCTCTACGTGCGGATGCATGTTGCAGATATTTATTGGACGCAGCTGGAGAGATTTTATACAATAATAGACCTATTTTGATCACATAACATGAGTCTATGAATAAATATCATGTCTATTTTTGCAATAGAGGAATTACATTTTGAATGAAAAATACTTCAAACTCTATTAATAAAATTAATATGTTTTGCATTACTCTCAGAAGTATTTGAATGAATTGCCATATAAATATTCTGAGGATATAAATAAAATTAGTCTTCAATAGGTATAGACGATCGTCACTATTTCCAATATACCTAAAGCAATAATTTAATGAATTCATAACCGGGTCAAATTATCGTAAACAATAAAACATGAAAAGCGAGGAACCACCTGCTATGTGGTTTGCGTGGCCTATTTAATTTTATGCGGGCATTAGCATCTTTATGAGTGTGATGTTTGCAATTTTAATTTATATTTACATTTGTAATGGTTCTGCTTTGAACTAGTTCATGCACTACGGCATGCAAGAGCTTTGCAAGCGGCGCCAATGCATTTCTAGGGATGTGTAGATTAAGAATGTTGTTTTAATACATATTCAAAGGTTGGCTACGAAAGATTCCTTTGGTGTTAAGTGTGGTCATGGGCGGCGGTGATCACTCACCTTTAGGTGGCCATCTGCTATTTTGCTTTCTATTCTATGTAATATTACTCGATGTTTGTGTATCGCTTAAAGGTTAAAGATACTTCCAGTAATAAATAACACATTCGTGACACATTTTCAAACGACTTATCAAAACAATAGCGTTGAGGAAATTGCTATTCTGTTGTAGAAATAAATATTTGTGTTCCACATGCGAAATATTCCCCAAAGTTCATTAACATCATAAATATAATGTACGGGAATGTTGAATTCTAAACTATCTAAAGACACGTTGATAACATTTCGCACGATACTGACTAAATATTTTCGAGAAATGTGATAACAGTACTTGTTAGCGCAGGGATAGGAAATAGGTAGTCAACACATACCTGGTATATTTGTATGATTAGTATGATAATGTGGTCTGCTTAAAATGATACGTCATTGATCATCAAACAACAGCTTGATAATGTTATGAATAAAATGAAGGAATTGCTGAAGTGGAGAAGAATAGGTGAATAGATTTCTGCGACCAATGAATGGCACTTCTGGCAAAGTATTGCAGACCTACATGGTTTTGTTGAGTAATGGAGAGATGGCACGTTTCTTCCTTATTGATGTTTTTGGATAGCCCATGACGCGGTGTAATAATAATGGTGTCAGTTTTGGAAAGGTATTAAAGAATCAAAGGATACAATTCAGCTTTTTTCTAATACATAATGTTACAAATATACCGAGAAATAATTCTTGTAGGTTGATAAACAAGAAGTTGGTGTCTTTGTAGTACTAGCCTAGATATGATGAATTATAATTACCAAAAGTGTTTTTTCCTAGTACGTATAATCTGCTTATTTTCAATGTAAAATGTTTGAGAGCGGTAAAATACTTAATATTGAATATTCAGTCTGAATCGGTTTCCTTTGGGAAATTATGTTTCAACACATTTCGAATTTCCAATTACAACAACAGCTGCAGTCAAAAGAGACATTTTAATATTTTTCTCATCAACTAGATAGTCTATAACTACTATAAATTTAGTATTGCTTAATCAATACCATAAGAAAGAAGATAATATTCTTTATGACCATATAATTTGATGGCAAAAGCTTGTTATGCCAGAGACAATCGCATGTCAAACGGCAGTGTATGAATTTCTCAAGCCTATTGTGGGTAGTATGATATTGCCACATTTGTTATATAATTCTGGCAAACCACAATGCAGGGTTGGTAAAAATATTACATACTTTTTAAATAAGACCACTATTATGAGATTTGAATAGTGTTTTTGTAATAGTTGTCACTTTAATTGTGTATGATATAATGGCTGCATTAATCTATTATTTAGAAGTTGACTATGGTTAAGTTTTTTAATATAATTGTAACTAATAATGTATTTATTTATGCTTTTTATACAATTACGTATAAAGGCGGACTTAATTCCTAAGGCATTCTCTAACTGTCAACCTATGGATGATGCAGATATTAAAGGTAGGTGCCTAAACAACTAATTAAATATATGTTTAAAAAAATCCATTTAAATGACTTTTCTGTTTAGACTTAAAATAAAATATAGCCTACGTTCCGACAGTGGCCAAATGTCAAAAGTTCTTCTAGTGAAAGTAACTTTGGAATCAATCCAGCTATTCTCATAACGTTGAGGCACAATTAGACAAATATCAATATTAAATATATGTACTTACACAAACGACATCCATAATAAAAATGATACTAAAATGTACTATAGCGTGTTGAATAATTACTATTATATTAATATTTATTATTTAATAATTACTAATATTAAAATATTAGTTCCAATTTATCGTTTGAAATTAATTTTAGGCAGTAACATCTCTACCATCCACATCTCAAGCTATCAACAATCCGGAAACTAATCTGAGCGGTTAATTTTACCGGAGCGCAGACTTCATTAGTCCAATTTACCGTAAGTGGTATAATGATCTGTGCAAGCCGTTACTCATATTTTTAAGACGGCCAAGTGCCCGAAGCCTATATCGGCAAGAGCAATGAACCTTACCCGCTACATAGTATCACCAGTTTTAGTCATAATTAGTAGGTAACCTCAAACGAGGCCGTTTCATGACCTACAGCCGTTTATTACTGCTGTCTATAAATTTCGTGACGAAATATGTTTAAAACGTTTGGCAAAATAGTAAAAACGTTCTATTCAATATTCAAGCTTTGTTGTCCGTTGATTTTAAGCGTTTTTAATTTTTTTTTATGCATGCGTTATTTGAAATATTTAATGATTAAATAATGCTTAAATTTACAGGGACCTGCCTGGAAAAGTCATTACCTTCGTAGACTTCTAAGTCAAAACAACAAACTAATCAAAATGTAAATCCCGAAACCTTTTAAAGTAATTTTAGGATGCTTTTAAAATTTCAAGTGCCGTTTCGAGAAGATGTGACGAAATTTACATTTATTTTTTATGTAATAACAAATGTTACGGTCGGGAAGTTCTATCGTAGCAATCTGTATTCAGATTCCAAAATGGCCGTCTAGTTTATTGCAACAAAAAGTTAATGTGAAATGAGGTTTGAAATAAAAAATGGGTGTATTGAACTTTCGTATTTGCCTTATAAGAGTCGCCTCTGTAGACTTCCATGCAAAGTGAATAGCTAATTTTATGTTTTTATTTCATCCAAGCTTAAGTTTCTTCTTTATATTTTGAAAAAGTCTAGAGATTACGTTATGAACTGAGATATAAAAACATTTAATTCATCACATTTTAATAAAACTAAGTTAATATTTTTATAAATACGCAGCCGCATCATGACTAAGTAATAAAATGTTACAGTATGCTGTGCAATTTCTTGAAAAGATGCCAAAATTCGTGGGTGAAAGTGAGTGTAAGTCTTATTAGTTTGTATTTTAATAAAACGAAAATTCATTTATGCAGCTATTTTTATGATTGTTATTATATTTGGTAAAGGTATTAAAACGTTATTAAGATAAGTTTATCTACGTGTATTGAGGTTTTAAGAATTTAGAGCTCTTTCTTATAATATAGTTTTTTTTGTCCGGCAGATGAATTTATATTAGTTATATTGATCAAAGCGGTTGGAAACCAAAAGGTTAAGCCAATAATAAGTTTAAAAAATATTACTATAGTTTGATGGAGCTGAACTGGCCAATAAATAAAAGTATTTAAGAAAAAAAAGAATGTATCCAAATGTATCATACATATGTACCTCAGTTATTTCTGTAGATACGTGTTAGGTAAATCATTTCCACATTGTCGCTACACGGTGTACACGAAAGGTATTGGCGTTGCGTCCCCATTTGGCATTTGTTACATGAAATACGGGAGCAGGTGTCCAAACAAATTGGATATCAATTTGAAACGGTAGGATTGTCGCTCTCAGAATTTGGGATGCAATTACTTTCATATCTTTCTGGCGAATCATTTCGTATTATTCATTTTTCACTTGCCAGTATTCATATCGCAATTGTTTCTTGGAGCATGCAATATTGCCTATTGAAATTAAAGAAGGCTCTCGGATTTAGATGTCGACCATCAAAGAGGTAACACGGAAAATAACATAATTACTAATTAGTTATGGTAATTATAAGAAACGTACAGGAACAGATGAACTTGGTATAAAACCAGCAATTGCCAGGAAACAAATGATAAGAATATATAATAATATTATGTATGTATATTATAAAACATTCTTTTATTTTTTACTAAAATAAATACTAGGTTTTTGTTTCCTTCAACTGTATGCTAAACCCTTAATGACAAGAAAATACGGAGTTCGTTAGTTCGGATTATATTTCAATGAATTGGTTTTATGTTATGTAATTTATAAGGCCATTCAAAAACAATCAACAAAATTGTATGAGTTGAAATTATCTTAGTACTGATTGATAAGTTATTTACTGTATGAATTAAAGTAGGATAAACTCACATGTAATTGAATAATGACCTGAAATTATGGCATGTAAAGGTATGGTAATGGTTATAAATAAATTTTCTTATATAGACGCGGCCGAGAAATCTCGATCTTAATTTTTTGCGTTCTTCGAGTTCAGTGAGGTTAAACACATTTAAAGCGACAATCTTGTGCTTATAACTTAAACATATTATATTATCTTGCTCCGTTGAGGGACCTATGACGTCGGAGGAAGCGAGACAAAAAATGTATGTAACATTTATAAATCAGGCCGATGATGTTTACTTAGTAAAGTGTTTTGGTTCATCTTTATATTATATTTCTTGATCTTTATCAAGGGCTTCAAGATTTAACACTGATTTTTCCAATGCCATGAATATTATGTAGATAGAGGTCACTGACAATGAAAATAAAATTAAGTTTCGTAGTATAAAGAAACGAAAGAAAAAAATCTATTACTAAATAATGAGGAAGTAGAATTTAAATTTTGCACAACCGCTGTATGTTACGATCGCAATTATTTAAATTTATTAATTTATTATACTAATTGATATGGATTTATTTATTATTTTCAATAGTATATGTTACTATGACAAACGTTAACATTGGTTTATTAATAGATGATACTGAAATATCAACAAAGCTGCATGTTAAATAATAAACAAGATTTTATCATTAAAAGAATGCTTTAATGTGACTGCTTTCATTATGTCAGGATACAACACATTATGAAAAGCCACAGGGTGAACGGTATGGATAGACTTATTCCTTAGATATTCGATACGTCCTGTTGGAATAGCCGGGGCCCAGTGCCTTGAAATTGGAGACATCCCGTTGACGCAAGAGACAGTTAAATCGGAATTAATTATTTATTTCTATAATATTTTTCTTAGTAACAGGTGCTGGACTAAGCATGGTTGAACTGAATACCACGTGGAGCAGCGTCTTTAATTCTTTGGACTCCACTATGGATGACTTTCCCTCGTCCAAACATTAAAAGGCTTTAAGTAACAGGTGCAGAGTTTTTGTTCGTTAAATGAGATTGAGGGAGCTTCAATGCCTTTTAATTCATTCCTCCTATTCTTCTCCTCTCCCATTCATAATAGAAATACGCAACCTATTTACCATAGAAATACACCTTTAAGCAGTCAACATGCCAGTAATTTTAATATTAAAATATGAATAGAAACTGAGCCTCTTAAAAAATAGTGTGTACTCGCATGGCACCATTTGGAAACAGTTATCTAAGAATGTTGTATTGGTACTTTCTATTTACTCATTTAACGATCCGCTTTGACCATAGGTGGTTATTTTACATGATGTAATGACGTAATCAACTGATGCCACGTTACCAAGATACCAAGCCGATTGTGTGCTAAACCGTGAGTTTTTGAGAGCCATAGTGGAAGAAGTAAGACTTTTGGTGAAATATCTCAGTCGTGGGTCAGATATCAGGCTGAATTAAATATTTGTTTCAGTTCTAGGAGTACGAGTACGAGAAGTTGTCTTAGTTCGTGACATTCTGCTATCAGGACTACCAATGCTGGAATTCTGTGAACCTAGTATTTGTACTTTATTGTGTTACGTTCAGCTCTTTACGTATGTATATCTTTATTTTTGCAGCTATATTTGTTTTCTTAAAAAAGGTTCTAAAAATATTTGAGTTCGTTTTATTTTAAAATAATTTTTGGTGATAATATATTTACAATCACATAAGTTAAAATTAATTTAAAGAAATATGAGGGGGTTTCTTGGACCGCAAAGTTTCGTGAAAAGATAATATCTTGAGGACGTTGTAAAGTTACCGCAGTGTCGTGAGCGGTCAAATGGTTAAGCAACATCAAATGCGGTTAATCTTTGCACGGATGGCTGTCAGTGATATATACTTCAAGCAGCCTGTTCCGGTTTTAACTAAGCGGTAACAACACATTCAGGTCATTATTATGTTGAGTAACTTGAATGTCTACATTGTACTTTAATAACTTTCTATTGAACTTTTGATGGGTATCTGGAATTACTGAAAACTGATTGCGAAAGCCACTGTTCGCGATTATTTCCAACTGCATTCTTCTTTCAGTTTCAGTTTTTTTAGCTTGAAAATACAACATACTATAGGTACAATATTTTTTATCAAGAAAGAATACCTATTCAAATATTGATATTATACATAATTAATTAATAATTCTACAATTATCTACAAGTACAAATTATCAAGTAATAATTACAAGTAGTTAATCGAAAATTTAACATCGTAATGTGTAAGTGTAACTCTTGACCGTAAAAATTAACGATGTCATGGAGAAAGTAAATATATTAGGTACTTAAATAGACTTAGGCCAGTACTCAGAAATGTTTTTATCGAAGCTGTATGAAGTGAAAACCGGATTAGGTCAGTAGTAATGACGAACACTATGACAAACAAGGAAACCGTGAATAGTGACACTCGTAAAACTTTTACCGGTTTCGCGAGGAACATGGTAAACAAATAAATTATCTAAAGTGTTACTTTATCTTCCGTAAATATTTTCGTTCGGTACAAAAACAGACTTCTCGTCGATTAAACGATTTGTCGTTTCGCCAATTTAGAAAGACATTGATCGATCTCAGGTCAATGATCAAACTCGTGAAATGTTTTACATGTAATGTATATCGACTTGTAGAAAATTATGCGATTTAATATAATGATATTAAATCGCATAATATTCAAATCGCATAATCGAATCAGTAATGACTGATTCTGATTCTTATTTGTAAGTTTGGATGGAACGTTCATTTGACTTGTACTCTTTTACAGATTTCTTTAAGAGACATGGATTATATGCGCAAACCAGTAAAGTAACAATTTCAAAAACACGTTTTAATATAAAACAAACGATATGTAGTCAGGCTTGTTATTTCATTTTATGTTCCTAATACACTCACGAAAAATGGGCCTGATACAAAGTTGTTAAATGAAAACGTCAATATTGAAGTAATTCTATAAGGACTAACTGTCATACTCATAAGTCTATCGCTGTGGTGAAGGAGTTATTAATCATAGCCACATTATTATTTTACACGTGCATGTAACTGACGTAACACATGAGTCCATATCTAAGACCGTTAACAAACACGCAATTTTTTTTCTGTGTTCTACTAATTACCTACATTGTGAGCATTTCTTTTGGTGCCACTTAGCATCGATCGAGGTGAAATTTAGAATGGTTATTCGCACCTTTTGTTTCGCATTTCCATTGTTCTTAAATGTGTCATGATTACTCATTAACGCGATGATATGTTTTTATGCCATGCTGTTTCTCGGATCTCTCGATACAACCGTGCAATCTTCTAACCTCGTTCCATACTCATATAGTAATAGTACGTTTTATTATACGTGATTCTAATCGATACTGATCGATTTTCTCTATGAATTTACGGTTTATTATAAATGGTCCTAAGAGAATGTCCCAAGACAGTGTGCTTAGCCTCCATTGTCATGTCTTGTGATAACGATGACACAAATCCTAGAAAAGTGTTATAATATGCAAACATGAACTGCGTATTTTAATTCCATTTGTAGACAATATTGGCGCATATAAAGTCGAATGACTCAACACTTGCATGTTAATTTACCTGCTGCACATTAAAATATCTACAATGAAGGTGCGAAATGTTGAAGAACCAAGGTGACGTACATTGTGCGTCAAATATCCTAAAGAGCAATGTAATTTTAACAAAGTTCAAAATTCACTTTTAAGGAAAATATTCTTAAAGAAAATCTATACGTTTTACCTGCAACAATGATATCAGAAAAATGACTCACGAAGATTACTAACGTATTTATTAACGCCAATTGAATAATAAAGGATAAACACACACGTGACACAGCACGCGATTTTTTAACCACACGGATGGCAAAAAGCAGTTTATAAATCTCAGCTTCCACTTACAAAAACTACATACAACTGGCGACATAATGTCGATGACCCTGTTCAATATTCAATGCAAAGAAATATTTTAAAACCTCCGTTTATGCCAGAGATAGTGATTGGGGAGCCCTCGCATACCTTATATATTGGCAATAATTCTTCGGAATACTACCGTCTACATTGATATATTTGGGGAGTGTTTATACATTTGTATTGGCTTTTCATATTTTTTTATTTATAAAGTTTAGTTAACGTTTACCATATGTTCTATGCAGTGGCGGTACTTCCATAGAAGCCCAAAAGCCCATTTTGTCTGTCCAAATTCTGAATAATCATTTTTAAGCTTTAAATATCTATTTAACAAAAGAAATTTGTTAAATAAAGACCCCACAATAAACAAATATAAACTAGATATTACACAATTAACGTTTAAGGCTTTTGAGCTTCTATAGAAGTCCCGCCACTGGTTCTATGATCGGGTTTGTGTCCTTTTTTTGTAATACCTATTTAAAATCAGTGGCGGGACTTCCTTAGAAGCCCAAAAGCGTTACACGTTAATTTGTAAGGTCTAGATTGTAATTGTTTATTGTGGGATCAGTATATTCTCATTTTTATATCAAATTGTTTTTGTTAAATAAAATTTTTAAGCTTAATGATTATATTATTAGGAAATTTGAAAGGCAAATCGAGCTTTTGGGCTTCTATGGAAGTACCGCCACTGCTTAAAATGTATTTAGTAGTATAAATATGCTGTATTAATTCAGTTCTAAATCTAAATAACTATGATTGGACTATGAGGTATCATTCTCAGAAATCAGACATACCACTGGAGAAGCCATCACATAAATCACAATGACTAAATAACAATGTGGGTAACAGCGTTGCTCGCGCTAAGTTTGATTTCAATAGTAGGTATGACGAAAACGCCGGATACATGTCAATCTATGAAAAATGAACAAATGCCGTTTCCCATGGTCCAATCGATCTACAATAACAATTCTATGCAACCACGTAAATACTCTGGCCGGAAACGGAAACAGGTCAAATTAGCCGACACATATCTGATCTAGCAAAACTTTCTATTTCAGTTCATTTGGTTTCTGTTGAAATAAACCAGTCGAAAGTAATTACGCTAGTTATGGACACCGATAGTTTCTCTTGTGGAGTGTTCAGCCGGCGGTCATATCGTATGTAATTTTAATAACATTAAATCTTTAACTGCCTCGTGGTCTCGCGGCACAAGTATGTTTGATGTGCGATCTAGGTTTGATTCACAGGTCGGGTAAAGTGTTATTGGGTTTTTCCATTAGGAAATTCTCAGTAGCAGCACGGAGTCTGGAAATGTGCCTGAAAAACGGAAACAGGCTCGCCCCCTATTACGTGGGACTGATACATACCTGGCGAAATGTGGGTGCAGAAATGCACCTCTACCTGCACCTTCGGGGAATGTATGTATGTAAATCTTTAACTGAACGGTATGTTGCGAGATATTTTGCAGCATTGGCTAAAATGAAATGGCAATCAGTATTGTTGAGTTCACTGCGATGTTTTTGTGCCAAGTATTTCATAAACGAAACAATTCAAGTGGGTTATGTCAATAGCCGAATCGAGATTAATTACTCACTTAATTGAATGCATACTGTTTTTTGTGTTATTTTCATAGTTCTAAAGTAAATGTCAAATATATATTTTATTTTACTGAAATTTATATGATTTATTGACGCTTTTTGTACGGTATACAAAATTGCAAACATTATTGTATTTCATAAATGAACAAGCTATCACAAAAAGCGACAAAACAAACAATTCCATTCCAAAATTACATAATCATACGAACTATTTTGTTTCCTTCCTTATATTCTAAAGCCTTTATTACGCAAATAAAAGGAAAAAGGGTTGGTTGTAACATATCACATTGTGACGTTACAAAAATGCTTTCAGAGCAAATATAATAACTCCCAATTTGGGTTAAGAACGTTGCCATTTGTTTATTCCACGGAACGGCATATTTCGTAACAAATTCAAGAGTCGGAAACAATACGAGAGATCTGGCGGCCATTTTAATGAGACTACAAAGGAAAGCTGTAGACACAATGGATATCCCTTCCGCTGTGCGACGGGGCACGTTTATACAATTGTGCAACGTTGGGGAGAAATAAAATATATTTTTTAGCACAGCCGCATTGCTACTGTTTTGGGTCGATACGACCGTAGTTGAGAATAAACTGGTTTTAATAACCATGGCTTCTGTGTTGGTTTCGAATTAAGGTTGTATAAAAATCATTCGTGCCTCGTGGTCTCGGGGCACAAGTATGTGCCGTGCGATCTAGAGGTCCTGGGTTTGATTCCCGGGTCGGGCAAAGTGTTATTGGGTTTTTCCATTAGGAAATTCTCAGTAACAGCACGGAGTCTGGAAATGTGCTAGAAAACGGCAATAGGCTCGCGCCCTATTACGTGGGACTGATACATACCTGGCGAAATGTGGGTGCAGAAATGCACCTCTGCCTACCCCTTCGGGGAATACAGGCGTGAGTTTATGTATGTATGTATGTAAAAATCATTCGTCTGGTTCTAGAATTTTGTGTATTATTTTCGAATATAACAAAACAGTAAGCATATGCTTTTACTTTAGGTAAGTAAAGAGATAAGATTTGTATAATGTTGGCAAAATTAATACGTAAATTCCACTAGACGAGAAGGTATACGACATAAATGAAAACCTTGCATAGTGAATAGTAGGTAAATTACAGGTAACGGTATTTTATTTTTTATTATGGTAAATAAAGGTATAAAATATTCGTTAAATTATAGTTTTTAACTTTCCCTTAGGGTAATTGCTATTAAATGTCTTTTTGTAGTAAACGATTCGAGTAAGTTAATAGCTCTCACCTTTTGCATCATGCTTCAATGCAATTTCATATAACATTTAAAGCAATCTCGTACAATTGTTTTATATGTAATAATCTGCGTTTTCTTACCGAAGAATCGCTCACGCAATCGGAGACTTATAAAAAGTTCGCGCTGTGTATAGAGTTCTTAGCAAATTCTGTCCAAGTAAGTAATATTGCCAATAGAGAGCACTTTCCTATTTTCTGATTAAAATAATTCTTCATCTTTTTCAGCGGTTCATACTTGCTTGATATTACTTTCTTTTATTACTTTTGCTTTATTTGCAGACATTAAATTACAACTGATTGTATAATGTATGTAGTATGTACTTACAACGGATAAACATGTTTGTAAATAAACACTTGAGACGAACGAGATGATAAGCCGTAATTTTATTGGATCATTATAATAATTCATATTATGGAGTAGCAGTTAATAGAAAGAAGATAGTTCTATCAAATCTTGTTTTTAAAGTAGGTGTATGTAACTGGCTTAATGAAATATTTATGACCGACTGGATGCGGAATGATAAATTTAAAAATGAAGATTACTGAAAAAAGTATTATTAAAATAATTATAGTATAAAAACAATGAGAAAAGACTAAATCAAATAAGCGATAAATTATGAATGGGATTTTGTCACTATTAATAAAAAAATGGACAGTGGAATAGTTCCACTGTGATATAGGCCGAAGGGTAAGCTAGGTAACCCGTATAGTAGAAATATAAATAAATAAACGCTAGACGAAAGCAGAACTCGAATGGAGAAAGAGATTTAATAATGTACAAGTCTTCGCATATTGAAAGCGCAAACTTATCTCGGGGCGGCTGCGTCGTCTGTGTCAACTCATTTCCTTGGAAAGTTTGCTTAGGCTATCATGTAAATATACCGGCTCCTTGTTGTCCGAGAGGCTCTCTAACTATAGAACCACGAAATGATGCGTGACTTGAGTTTATAACATAACTAAAAATAGAGATAAATGAAAGAAGACACATGACTGGATTTACCTTTTAGTTATTTTCTCTGTAATATATCACGTTCAGAAAATGTGAAGTGGTTCGGTTAATTGCAAAGTACATTTATGCATACCAGAGTCATACATTTTCTTTGAATTTAAAGAATTGTAAATTTTAGTCTGAATGTAAATTTGAATGTAGATCTATAAGAATTTTGAATGGTAACACAAATCTTATCAACGCACTAGATGTTCGATAATTTACTTCAAAAGAGTGTCGTGAATTCGTAGTTAGTCGATTAAAGGAGTGTTGAATCTCTATTTCCCAAAGGTTCTGTCCAAAGCTGATAAAACTTGTGATTTGTCTTGTTTTCGTTTGTCCAGTGTCCGCTATTAATATGTGCTCCTGCTACAATGACTCTTCGTGTTTTATTTCGTATGAAGATTAAATTCAGTTAGATTGATAATAATCAAGGAATCAATCCAATAGGGTTAATTCAAAATAAGGCATGAACTATAAATTTAGAGATATGTATGATTTTTATACTCCAGGATCATTCAATTTATTGATTTTTTGGTTTAAAAAACAATATTGTTTGGTATTAGTATTTTCAACCTGCTTTTGTTCCATAGTATTGCTATCCACAAACTAAAAGTCTGATCTATAAGTCAAATATTGTTACTATTTACTATAATAATAATATCTTGAATGTGAATACATTAAGAGCGTGTCAACTGACCATTATATAATGAGTGGGTAAACAGCGACGTATCTTCCGCATACTACCTATGGACTGCAAATATAACAGCGATAAAGATTTAAATTCGGCGTAGTACAGAAAAAAATACCAATTTAAAAGTGTTACCTCAGGACGAATTTATGTTGCGAGTTTATGTTAGACTTAGGAATAAAGTTAAAATGATTGGATTGAGTTTTATGTATTTTAAGATAAAATTATAATACAACTAAGTATCGTTATTAAATTAGATGATTATAATAAAATGTAAATGGACAAGAAGTAATATCAATTTTATTACTTGTATTTGATCTTATTAAGCAAATGTTATAATGTTGTTAATTTGTTGGTATAGTTTAATCCTATAGTGATTAATTGTTTAAAAATACTAATATAATTAACACTACTAATCAAGAAGAGTGTCCAACAACATTAATCATGATCAGAATTATGGATTCTACATTCGTTTCACGACACATGACAAGTACTTAAGGGAACATCAACACGATCGGAATCATAACAAGCTGATGTACCAAAGTTTAATTAAATAATTTGAATTATCAAATTCTAATGTGTAATCTGAAATAATATGTACCCAACGCTAACACAAAACATTATAAAGAAGTAAGACATATTCGTGAGACCCACCGCGAATACAGATCATGAGGGGATATTCGTGGCTTGTTGCATAATGTATGAGATAAAAGAAATCCTAAAGCTCCGGAGCTGAAAACATCTGAGAATATTGTTATATTTATGAAGATGTTGATAGTGCTAACTCCATTTCATTTTATGCTGAAGCAAAAGCTGAACACACTACTGTTCAATATAATTTTCGTAAATCAAACGGTTCTCTTCTCTATGAGAAGATCTATGGGCTGTCTAATCTACATAATATGAGTGCGGATCGGCCTGAGATCTCACCAAACCGGTTGGCCCTTCATGCCGGCGGCGGTCCGTTCGAGTGACAGCAGCGCACGCAAGTGCATCGCTCCTGTTCAGCTACACGCGCCAAAAAACGCATACCATTTGTTGCTGCAGCTAATTTCACCGGTCATCTCCATCAAACACCACAGCACATGTTCCAAACAGAATACTATTCACAAGACTGTTCGATTGTAAACGGACACCGCAAGCGCGACTCGAGCGCGCCGTGGCCAGCGAGCGACTAACCACATAGGAGCACACGGGCACAACCATCTCTCTACAGAAAAATAAACGGGATCGTGCGCACTACGAGCACGGCGTATATAAATACGGCGCATTGGAATGTGGACTTTAAGCCCTAGGTTTAAAGTTCGCGTTGAGATGAGTACGTTTTGTTGTTTACGTCGATAAGACACGTTTGCGTTTTAGTGAGTGTAGTTAAAGCCCGCTAGTTGCAGTGGAAAGAAAGTAGGTGCATTTTCTCGCGTTAGATGCTGCAGGCTAAAAACCAAAATTGCGGTCAGTGTCCTAAGAGTTTCATGATTTAATGATGTGAAACGGTGTTAGCGGGCTGTCGGGACCTTTATCGATTTAGGCCGATGAAGTAGACGTAAGCGAAATTCTCGCGGACGATTTTACAATCCCACCCGTTTCGGCGAACAGCTGATGGCCGAAAATCCAATATCTTTTATGAGTCTTGCCTTTATTTTTAGTGTGCTGTAGACGTCCTCTATTTTACATTGACGCTGACAACTCGTGTCGGTGACTGGGTCGACAAATCTGTTAATGTAAAGAGAAAACTTGATTCATGGTGTAATAAAAAAATTAAGTGTAGATAATAATGACATTAATAATAATAAAATGACTGGACTGAATGCTAATTGAACAATTAATAAGTTGTTACGATAATTTGGCAGGCAAAAAGTGTTCACTCAGCAAAATTAAATTAGCACTGAATATTATTTGTACAAAAAAAAAAAAAAAAAGTTCTTAGGAATTTCTTAGGTGTGTAGTCCGCCAACCCGCACTAGGCCAGCGTGGTGGACTAAGGCCTAAACCCTCTCAATTGTAGAGGAGGCCCGTGCCCAGCAGTGGGACGTATTTGGGCTGATGATGATGATGATGAAATTAAAGATACACAATATCATAACGACGTTTTTCCGTCAATCATAGCGTAGAAGAAGTTAAAGGTAAAAAATAACAAACAATAAATTTTATATCTGTTAAGAGGTAAATCTAATCAGAAATGTAAACATAATTTCAGATAAAAATGACCGTGGTGGTTAGAGGCAGCAAAAATATAAAACGTTAGAATTATACACAGGAGATTTTAATCATTTTTAAGTTTGTTCTTTGGAAATTAAACATTAGTAATTTTATTGGGGCTACTGCTGACATTGAGGGATACGTTGGCGATTTGTAGGAGCTTATAGGGAATTAGGGAGGATCGTTACATACGAGAGCCATACCGACTTTATCCTCGAAACGCGTCGATGAGTTAAGAAGCATAAGTATATTATTGTTCTCTTCTATTCATAGTATCATAATGCAGGATTTTATATTTAGGTATGTCTTAACCATATTGTAAAGTTACTAATAGTTTTAAAATGTAAATATATGTTATTAAATATTATATTATTATGGCACAATAGTTTATAAGGTAGCTTAAATTGACTTAATTTTTACTTATGTATGTGGTGCAATAAAGCATATTAAATAAATAAATAAAATATAATATTATTAAATTAAGATTTATAGATCTAAGGACTAAAGAAAATTGTACTTGTTGACAAAAAAGGCCCTTTTAAACGAGATAAAATCTACATCAATTCGATCAAAGCCGCGGCAATAGCTTATCTGATAATTAAGATAAATAATTTAATCAGGTATAACTGTTATATAACTCTTAAGTCAGAATATATGCGATTATTTAGTGTCTGTTTGTCTGTCTTCTCACAAACGACTTAGCTATCGATTAGCAGGTTCCATTTTCACTCGCGTTCTAGGCCTAATTAGTAATGTAACCTTAGTAACTCGACATTGTCAGGTCTTCTTTTCGTCAGACCAGAGCTCAGATTATCACGAGTATTTTTGTTTTTAAATAGCCAGTATGGCTTCTCACTTGTTTTGGTGCTTTATGCAAAAAACTTTTGATGCCTACAATAGTATTGTTAATTTTTGTATCATAGTTGGTAGCAGATTTTCTGCTGTACGAGAGCAACAAATTTTTGTATCTATAAGAAAATCTTTGATTCGATATTTTTTTCGCTAGAAGTGTTGAATAATCACGTAATCATACAATATATATATATATAGATGTTCCTTAATGTGGGATTAGGACGATTTACGTGACTGTTGTGTTTTTACGTATGAAGCCAAAATTTAATCTTATTACATAAAGTATGTTCTTTTATACTTTTGTTCTAGTTTGTTTTGCTTTTATTACTTGTCCGCCTATAACCTGAATGAAGAACACCTTATTCGTACCATTTTTAGAATTTTCTTCAAGGCTAATAATATTTTTTGTATATATCAAATCTCGACATTATTTAGGGTCTCATGTCAACTTTATCAGAATGATATCCAGTACCTACGAAAGAACCAGTACTTATTTATTTAGCTTTATAAAGTAATGAATTATATTGTTCACATAAATCATACAACGTTATCTTCGTAATAATATTATGTTTTCTTCTTATGCCTAATCCCTTCTTTGTAACATACGTCCTATATTATTTTTCTCAAATGCGGACTATACGTCTAGCCGTAGAATTATGTGATTATAAAGAGGCTTATTTTATTACTTTTAAAATACCAAAAGTGCTCAAAATGGCATAACTAAAAATACATTAAAAAACAAAGACTGTTTTACTTACCACCAGTACAATTTGAATAAAATGACAGAATTAAACGTTGAATCACTGACCTGAATAATGTGTCATTGCATAATTCCTTACCTGTGAATAAAAACAAAGGATTCTTATTAACATTAAAACGAAGTGTGAACTAGTAGTAAAAAGGAAAGTTGACTCCACTACCCACACAACTGGTTTGGCGGGTGAATAAACTACAATGCACTTACATTAACTTAGTCTAGCATGTGTGTTGTCTCTTACTAACATTGAAGGAATGAAAGAGACAGAAATTATAGAGACGGTCGAAGACAGATCTGCTCATTATTTAAACTTGGACGCGGTAAACGCTGTCTGGTGGCTCTTTGAATTGTAGCCCATCTTTATTATTAGTCTGTGTTATGCTCTGATTTTGTACATATAAATATACTTTGTTTTGTTAGTTTTCAATTTGTTCAATTACATACTATGTAGTGTTGATTATATTTCTCTCATGGTTTTTCTTTATTGCATAGTTCAAAATAAGGGTGCGAGGCGATAAAGCGGTTCTTGTGAAGAAAAGTGATTTTAGTACACCACCAAAAACTGAGAACATTAAGATACAATTACGAGATAAAATGAGGACTGTAAGGACTGTCGACTGAAGGCTATCGATACGACCAATATACGAGACGTTCATTACATACGTCAGCCCATATACGTACTACTGTTGGCCACAGGCCTCCTGTACAACTGAACACGCTTTTTATACAGATAGAGGGGAGGGGAAGAGTTGTTTGAGTTTTATCCATTTATATAATTTAGTAAGCAATGTTCAATCGGTAACACAATTTTGTGTTTAGTAAAGCATTGGTAATACGAAAATGACCAGATACATGCTCTTTGAATTAATTTTTAATATGAGTTCAGTATGTTTTTAAATTGATTTCAAACACAAAAATTCTCGGTAACAAATATTTCATCGATCAGTAATGATAAATTGTTAAACTCGTTCTTATTCTGTCTTCGTATGTTTTGTTGAAACTGAAGCATTGCACCAAAATATTATACATAAATAAATCCATGTTTATAACAAACAAGTAGCACATCAAATATTGTTTGTTTTAAAAAAATACAGATAATGGCCACGAAACCGCTGAGCGATCTGCGCGAACAATGGACGGAATATCGCTTATTCTAAATGTGTCTGGTTTGTTTATTGTGGCTGGATTGATTGGGTTTCATTACTTAAATACGGTTTATGGGCGTCTCAATTTTATGTAAATTTCGAATTATTCGTATATTTATTTATTGCGATTCAGGGTTATATGTATACGTCACCCTAAAATTGTAAACACCGTTAGATTATAATCTATCTAGCGAGATTGTAAACTGTCGAAAGATTGTGAACCTTATTGTAACCGATTGTAATGGATATAAGCGCACCTCGCGTGCTGATTGGTTGAATACTAACCTAACGTAACCTAACTCTATGGATATAGGATGGTCTACTGTAAGGCCGACCAATCAGGGACAGCCTTCGAATAATAACACGTTACATTGTAACCAGTTCACAATCTTTCGACAGTTTACAATCTCGCTAGATAGATTATAATTAATCTAACGGTTTTTACAATTTTACGGTGACATTATATCTCTACCGATTTTTTTGAATATAAAGACCATTACAATCAGTTCTTTGATAAGTATTATGTCCATACACATTTTATATTATTATACCTCTGAAAGGTAAGATATGTCGTTAGTGCTTTGGGCAAAGTCGCTTCCTACGTATAAGTCAGAGATCAGAGTATTTTAATCTATATAGTATCCACGATACGTATAAGTGCACTAAGCATTGCATTCCACGCTTGTCGAGGAAACTCTATATGTAGGTATACGATTGTGGAGTATATGCCTTTTACTTTGTTTATTATTCTCGTAAAATATATGATTTAAATTTCTCCGTCTACTTTCTTCTGATGCTAACATAAAATAACAGATAAAATTACTGTTTTGTTGATTAAAGTACCACATGATTTGTGTTGATCATTAAGTTTTATAGTGTTAATAAACTTGACAATGCAACACGCAATAACTCAATGAAACAATTTAAAAAATTATGTATACTATCATAATATAGAAAGAGTTGTTTATGTCATCACTACAATTTCCATCTAAAAACATTACGTTGTGGTAGTCCGTCCATGTTTTTATAGTTTAGCTTAGTTTTACGATCGGCCGTCTTCGTGACGCCAGTTCTCCATAGGAAACAATCCTTTGTCAATCAATTATTGTGTTTGCTTGACATTGCCTTTGATATATTTATTATTGAAAAGGACAAGTATTTACAAGAAAATAAAAAACAATATGTTAAAATATATTTTTGGAGAGCAATTTTAAAATTATGTATTTCATTCGAACATTCTGAAGCTAATAACAAACATTGTTTTCGAAAATTGAAAAAAAAAATCAACAATATTATAGTATAATAATATAATTTACGATTGCGATTCCTCCACCGACTGACATGAAAACCACCATTATCAGCCCGTATACGTGCCAATGCTGGGCACGGGCCTCCTCTACCATTAAGAGGGTTTAGGTCTTAGTCCATCACGCTGGCCTAGTGCGGGTTGGCGGACTACACACCTAAGAAATTCCTAAGAACTTTTTAGGTGTGCAGCTTTCATGACGGTGTTTTCCATCATCGTTAAATACACACATAACTTCGAAAAGTCGGAGGTGTGTGACCTATAATTTGTTTATTATGCAGCTAATCTATAAAATAAATATCGTAATTTAAAATAACGAAATTATGTGATGTCTACAATAAGGCCATTAAAAATAAACAAGAACGTTTGTGATTCTGCCACCGACTGACATAAAACCATAGATTATGTTATTTTTTATTATGTTCCTGTAACTCGTATCGTTGCACGGACATACCGACTGATCGTGCAGCGCGTGTCGTCTTGATATTGTGAAGCCATGTGGTGAAAACATGTGCCCGTTTGTAAACATTCAATCCTCATTACAAAGAAAGCATACATTGAGATAGGTTGCACGTGCTGTGTTGTCTTATCTTCATTTTTTTTTTTAAATAAACAAAACAACATGGATGCTGCCTAAAATAGATCATTGTAAAGGTTTTATAAAAATACTTAATTTTTTTATTCCGATACGAATTATTATTTTGAGGTTATATTTTTAATACGCCAATTTATTGATATAAAAGTAATTAGGTTACATGAGTCATAGTAAGGGAGAACTTACCATGTCGGTTCATTTTAATAGTCTAAGCATATACATTTATCATTTAGGTCCCAGGGCTTCACTTAGGGAAAAATTTAAGGAAATAAATATTCTTACCGTTACTTGTCAGTTTATATACGAAAACCTCATATAACCTCATAAACGTCCAAAAAAATATTGGTCAATTTCATAAAATTTGTGATGTTCATAATAAAAATACTAGGAACAAATGTAATCTTGTACAACACGTAACTCGTCTACGGAAAATTAATAACTCTTTTATGGGGCAAAATATACGCTTCTATAACAAACTTCCGAAGGGTATTAGGGAACTTCCTTTGAAAAAGTTTAAAGAATCGATTAAAGAAAAACTTAAAGCTTATTTATAATTATTATAAAGGTAGTTTTGACTTTGACTTTGACATAGCTGTCGTGCTATTTTATTATAATAATTTAATATGTTGCCCCATTGTGTTGCTGTTGAAAACGGTTATGCATTAACTCAGATCGTAAAATCTTTTATATACGAGTATTTAATCTCGCTACTTTCTCATCAATAAATTGGCAAAACTGCTGTTTGCTGTTAATCAAATCACGAGCAACACACGCGAATAGACAACAAAAGATTAATGGACGCACATTTATTTAATGTTGCAACTTATCGAAAGCAATTTACAAATAATAATTGCAGCAACTTAGCTTAGCACACACAATATAACGAAGTAATAATGGAGAAGATGAAGAATGTTAAAGAGTAATGTATATAATTTATAAAATAATGTTTGTATGTACATAATTTCTTGGGCATAGCAGAGTTTTGCCATTTGAGGGATTTTATCATACGGTGGTCCAACGACTTGAAGAAGGTGAGGAGTAACAGATGGATGAGGGCTGCTCAAGACCGGGATGGTGGACGATTACTTTGGATGCCCTACGTACAGTCGTGGACAGAGATAGGCTGAGTATATAACACTCTTTTGATTTGATATCATTACAGATTCTGTGGCGCAGTTGGTCATATTGTAAAACGAGAGTCCGCAGGTTCGATGCCTTTACAGATACAAGTTTTTGTGTGAACAACAAAGACATACAATAAGAAATATTGATCTTAATGTCCTAAATTTATTGAGCAACTATTTTAGGCTATTGGTAATATATTCTCAGAACAACAAACTCTATTGAATCAATTTATCTCATCACACTGAGAATTCCGTATCTCAATCAATATCTAGTGAATTCTCAGAGACAGTGCGGTACCAAATGTACGTTAATTATTACGCACGTTCTAATTCGTTGAAATTTGTAAAACAGATTTACTATAGGCTTAAAGCCAATTCTACGAAAGGTTTCGTGCGCACGGATAAATAGAGTGTTACATATTAAGATAGTTCGCACAAAGCGAGAGAGTATATATGCTTACGTAATATGTATTTGAACAGGGAAGGAAAACTTCTTAAGAAAATCTGCGTACATGCATATGGGCGTTCTTCACAAATAATTTCTTGAGGGCTGGCGGGAGGTAGAGCCATAATTAGCTTTCCCCTCGATATAAAAAGGTATAAGCAGTCTATGCAAGTATGCTAGAAAGAGTGGTGAACTAAGACCAAAGCTTCAGGCAGCAAAAGCCACTTTGATTGTTTTCAATGTGGAAGACGCGTCATCATCATCATCAACAGCCTTTCCCACGACCCCTGCTGGACATATGTAGGTACATATTAATTTCAAATAATCAGGGAACCAATATGAGCACATGATTCGATAAATATTAACTTCTATGTATGGCTCCTGAATTCTCTGTAAAACCATGACTTTAGTCTTTAGGAGAGTTCAGAATCTGTATAATTCAATTTCATTATGTAACTTCATAATAACTGTATAAGAGACCTAAGTTAAACCTTTAGGTATTTAATAATTATAAAGGCTATTTGAATAGCTGACCTCGTAAAGAGCTACTACGTGCTGGTAGAAATAAGAAAAAAATCACTTCAATACACGAACGTACCGAAAAACGGAAATAAGAATGTAAATAAACATGCGCATGTTCGTTTACGTTTCAACAACATCGGTGTGATTGTGAAAACAAGGTCGTGAATGTTTTATCTATTTTTATAATCAAGGAAAAGGAATACAGGATATACAGAAGTTTCTTTTGTTCGCAAAAATATGATTTTTCGCTAATTTTTTTCTATTATCTATGGTTCACACTGTAAGTTTTTCCTCATTGTATAGTATTGCTTTTGATTTTTTCTTTCGCGAAATTATTGAATTGAAAACCTTTTGATCCCCATTTTTAACCGACTTCAAAAAAAGGAGGAGGTTATCAATTCGTCTGTAAATTATTACGATAATATAATGTAGTTTTAATTATTGTTATTTTTGGAGGCGGTGTCAGCCAAGGAAATACTACAGTGTGCATATCTAGCATCACAGTTGTAGTGGAGGCCCGTGCTCAGCAGTGGGACGTATATGGGCTGATGATGATGAATAATAATACGACAATCCTACCTTGGCTGACACCGCCTCCAAGAATAACAATAATTAAAACTACATTATATTATCGTAATCGTACTTTTAAGTAGTCTAATATTTTCATTTAATTTTACATAGGAGAACATTAAAAAATATTTTAATCATTGTTTGTTATTCATAGGTATGTGTTGAGTTAGATTTGAAGTGGATAGTGGATAGATATAGAAGAACCTACCTAGCTTCTTGCGTCGTAAACACATAGATCGTACCTATATATTGATGTAGAGAAATAGTAAGTTGATTATAATTAAGTAATAGAAGATACGCAATTATTTTTTTACTTTTTAGTGCATTTTAATTTGTTTTGGAATAGGTTTTTTTGAAGGCGGTTTTTTTCTTATCAATTTCAAAGGATATACTTAATAGGAACATAATTATGATTTCCAAGTGTCATGAATGTTCATAGGCATTTATGATACCATGAAAAGAGATAAATACGCGTTTGTTGGCAATGCCATGAAATTTTTGTTGATTATTTGATGATAAGGTTATGATAATGGAAAAACGTACCTGAGTCGATTGTTGGAAGATAAGGAAGTATTTATTTTTATAATAACCATAGTTATAATTAGCCCCAATGTGCCCCACATTAGGATATTTATATCATTATTATTACTGATTCAGACATAGTATTTTGAGCACTATAGAATATATTTCTATCCATATCTCTATCTATGTGCTAATTTATTATTGAAAGCAGCAATAACATTGAAAAAACAGAGATGTATGTCTGAAATTTGAGCCCCCGACCGTAATTACCCTCATGACGTTTGTAGGTATGGAATATCTGATAACTAAATTCTGAATTCAGGTCTTACTATTCACTCGATATCTAAATTTACCTCACATTGGCTGACTTTGATTTCTTGTAAAATTAAAGAGTAATGCTTGCGTCATTTAACGGATAATCACCCACGTTTCTTTGAATAGCATCGTGTGCATACCTCAGATATGACTTTAGATTCATCCCGCAAACTAATTCATCAGGTCAACGAGGCATTTATTAAAAACTACATTTGACATATTGTGACAAAAACGAAACCTTTGTTTAATTGAGGAACAGTGATGACTTAATTCAAATAAAAAATATAGAATACTAGTAGTAGTCTTTAAGAATACATATAAAATGGCGTCCGTTCACGAGTATGACGCATTTCAGTTTCTTCAACCATGATATAAGTAAGTAATCGGTCTGACACACGTCGTCGCCGCAAACACGAGCACTTAAAGAGATTATGACGTACTGAAACTGCATTCAAACAGTAAAAACTTTATACCTATAAGGCGTCATAAGAAAACCACGAACAACCACACATAATAACAATAACAGTGTACCCGCGGAATCTATCACTAGTATAAAAGTTATGACTAGCGTGGATATACCTCTATTAGGTCAGCGTGAAAAATCAAAGCCTAACTCATAGTAAGGACATAGTTTGGTCGTGATTGACCTGACATGGTAGAACTGTTGATTTTTTTTTGTTATAAAACCATTTAAGCGGCTTGGATTGTTTATGTGGCGCAGTTGTTGAAGAGTTGCAAGTCCGATCCCCAGGCCGAAACAGATACACATAATATGATTTACACTCATTTGTTTCCGATTTCAGTGTTTTGACATCGAGAAGTCTTTCATTGTTTCTGGTACGACAAAGACTCATGTAAAAATTAATGTGTGACTGTGAGGTATATTATTTTAAACAATCGTTATTTATTCTTTTATTGGAGGCCCAAAGATTCCCGTCTTTATTTTGGTAAACAAAATCGTCCAAATGGTCGTTTCTTATTACGGTTTTAAGCGGAAATTATTATATCTCATTAGGTGAATCCCTTTGAATCTCTCTTATTAGAGGAAATATACTAGCTTAATGGATTATTGCTTCATGAGTTATTTTGACAAATAAACATTGGTGTCTTAACAAGTAAAATTTTTCGATACTTCAATAACAGAAAATAATGAGTTTATGAAGTTGGGTGCAATACATATATTCACTTTTGTATTTTTTTTTGTGAAGCTGATATTCACTCAGGTAAGGTGTTGTGTCAAAATAAGCATCAAATCAAGTTTTTTATAAACAACAAACACATTCACGCCGATATCCCTGAAGGGGTAGGCAGAGGTATGCACTCTTTTTCGGGAATATTTCCAGGCAAAACTTAATAACACTTTCCGACCCGGGCTTGAAATCCAGAACCTCCAGATCGCAGCGCACAAACTGCTGCTTCAGCAAGGTATAATGTGCTGCGGTAAGAAATTCTACAGTACACAAAAATTATGAGAATAATATCTGCAGTGAAATAGAGAATCAAACGCTGTATAAATTACATCAACACTAATGTATTTTTCATCGACGTAGAATGTTAAATTAAAAATTATTTATTTATTTTAATTTAATATATTATACTTTTTTGTACACTATGCTAGTAAATACAACGTAAATGATAGAAAATTATTTACTAAAGAAAACCAAAATTGTGAGAAAGAAAATTATTAAGATGGATTTTTAAGGGTTCATCACCTTTCCGAGGAGTAGCTTTTCTATTCAAAGTATTTTGACCTGAGTGACTCGAGGTTAAGAGAAAATGTAATAAAAGTAAAACGGACATTTATCAGGTTAATGACGTACAGTATACAAGATAGAGCAACGCCCGCATTGAGTAGAACATGAATAAAATGTGAAATCTATACTAAAATATTAAGCTGAAGAGTTTGTTCGGTTGAACGCGATAATCTGAGGACCTACTGGTTTGAATTAAACAGACAAAAAATAAAATAGAGAAAAAATATCCTTTTGAAGTCTAAAAGTTCGCAAACGGTGTAACGGGCAACAGCTATTTAAGTGTAAAACCTAGGTTGAAATACTTTAATTCCATTTCTTTAGCTTCAAGAATTCGAGGGCGATATCTTAGTCCGGATTGGCGTATTTAATCGATGTATAAGCAAATAGGTTAATTATAACAATGCAGGTAAGCCCGTGACATCTGTATGCAATTAAGTGTCATTTAGTATCAGTCATTAAAGAGTTTCAACGGCTTGTGAAGTCTGCAAGCCTTCAAAAAGCCTGTAATATAAAAAAAACCGTATCTAAACTTAATGATAGTTTCGAAATTTCAGCTCAAATGGTACATTTTGTTTTCAAAGATAATGTGAGTCCTTTGTGCTACCTACTATGAGAAATGTAAAAAGATGCATTAATTTAGAATAGTCATAATCTTACGCGTCGTCACGTGTGTCGGCTGATCCTAGAACGTGAGTCACATGTTTGGTATTACAACGGGCTTAACTCCTTATGTGAAGAGGTTGAAACGCGGAGTGATATCCAATTTTTGTATGATTATCGCCTAAGGCGGTACCCTAAAGCCGTGAACCCATGACCGGGCGTTTTTTATCTCATCAATGTGGATAAGGTATTATCTCACAGAGGTTATTGCCGAGAGGTCACAAAGGCGGTCTTGACAAAGAAGGCGATAGTGTGACTCTTTGTCCATTGATTACGTCGTAATGGCAGGAAGCAATTACTGTCTTGTCTTTAAGGCGAATTAGAACACGTCATGTTTTGTTCGTAATATAACAACGATTAATAATGTTTTATTATTTTACTATTTTTATTTCTGGGCTTAATGTCTATTAATAAAAAACAGAGATAATACATTATCTGTATAGATAAAAAGTGCTTAGTGATAATAAATATGGCTTTTGTTCACCATGATTCCATTTATTTTGGTAGGTCTCGACGAACTAATAGTTGTTTTATAATGAAGGCATTTTCACGTACTTGGTTTAATGATAATAATTATATTATCGGAATATGATTTTGTTTTAAACTAAATATTTGATTATCGGTCAGATATTTGATTAAAAGTTATTAAGTGACATACAATATGCAAATTATTGTAAAATAGTTTTCTTGTTTCCCACAAAAGTAGGATATTAATTTTTCAAAAATGTTCGGAAACAGTATTAAGAAAATTTGGCTTCTTTTGATATAAACACAGATAATAAATCATTATTAGAAATACGAAAGACAAAATGTTACGAAACAAATATTTTCCGTCGCCTTCATTAAATTTTAAATTAGACACGGACTGAAAGCGCGATGTTGAAACTGAAGCTTATTATAAAGATATTTATTGTAAATGGGTCTTTTTGCGTCGGCTCTTGTCAAAAAATGTTGTTTTATCGAGCGATTTTCCGGAACAACGCTTTCACCCCGAGAGACGGACATGTCATGGATAAGATTACGAGGCCTCATCTTCCAAAGTGTTCGGGATAAATGCCCCGGGCGAAACGCGCCGATATTGGATCTATGTGCGATGCCGATGGAATTTTTTAGGGTCTGACATTTATTTAAGATGAATGTCCATGTCTAGGCTGCCTTTACGAAGGATCAGTCTGATGAAACATTCTGACATCTTAAATGTAACGACTGACATATTTTTCCAAAAGGCTTTTCGATTGGCTGTCATGAGCGACGTTTTTGCGTGATTAACAAAACTGAGTTAACTCTTGAGCTAAAATTATTTTGTTTATAAGTGATGATGATATCAATTTCAAGATTTTCCTTGCAGTTTTATTTATCTATTTAATTTATTTACGTTTTGTTACACATTACATAAATTAAAAAAATAGGTAATAGTAATTTTAAAATAAGGTTTTGTAACAGATGGCGGCCTTTTTGCTATCGGCGATTTCTTCCAGGCGACCGTCACAAGGACTCGAGTGATCAGAAGCATAGAATGGATGGTAATTATTTATGACGAGAATGAAATTACAGAATGAATGCTGTACACATTTTATGATAAATATTAAGCTTTAGCTTAGTAGAGAACTCCTTACTGAGTAATAGAATATATTTTAGCTAATAAAATTATATTGAACTCTTCGGCTTATAAAATTTCATCATGCATCAATCGAATTAAATTTGGATTTCAATGTTAATACTTTATGAGTCTGGTGACGTCAAACTATGTTAAGTACTTATGTCTGGACCTATCACCTACGTGTCAATTTCAATACGCGCATCGTAATTACGTGACACATTACTCGATTTCACTACAAAAATATGAATAGCAAATCAATAAATTCTAGTCATTGAATGAAAATTGCTATATTTATGATAAAAATAATTTCATAAATTGTATTGAAGTATTTACAGTGTTTAGGGATTTCATGTAATATTCAATGATTGTACGTGGGCGTTAGTAGTCTTGGGAGCGTTTTTATTTCATCTAGTAGACGACGCTTTTATTTATGTACATATAATTTGAAAGTATATATTTTTTTACTTATTTATTCAAAGTGTGGAAGCATCCATGAAAACGAAGGGGTTGGCCAAGGAGTATAATTACAATTTTAGATCCGTCATGCTACTGAATTTCTTATAAGGAAAAAACTAAATAACACTTTACCGGTTCGATGAACCCTGGACTTTTCGATCGCATACCGCAGGACTAACGAGGCATCATCAGGCAAACATCTTTATTTTGGTCTGAACTATAGAGTAGCGCGCATTTTTCTAGTACAAGTCGTTGACGTTACTTTGTGTGCATTACGTCGATGTAAGAAAACATAGCCCTTTGTCTACGATGAGTTTCTTCATAAACAGGTCTTTACCCTCCGCCAGCATGTGTATTATAGCGTTAAAGCGGATTGTTCTGTTTAGCATTTTTTAATCATTATAGGAATCTAGTAGAAAGTGGAAAAAGCATGTTTGTTGAAACGGCAAAGACATTTTCCTAAGTCTCCTTGGAATTTTTAATTAAAATAAATGAAATCTATGTTTCTTATAAAGTTGGCTGAACAAATAAAGGAAAGAGGTTGTTGGCTTGTTTATACTTTTTAGTTTTCCGAACTTCAATTGTTTTTTTTTCATTGAAATTAATCCAAACTTAAATTAATATTTGCTTTTATTTAGTAGAAAATGTCTCCTTGTGTAAAATAAATTAACCATAGGTATTTATTAAATGAAATCCGTTAGTTTATATAAACTTTTATGTGATAAACATTATGAAAAACGTTAAGTAAATTAAACCAGGAATATGGCGGGAATGCAAGCATATTTCCGTAAATTCGTTTCACTAATGAGCGCCCATGCCCGCCCGGCGTCCCGGGAATGAAGTATCGTGTTACGCAAACGAATCCCGGAAAAAGGAAAAATACGTAATGGAACGCAGTGCCGACTTTTATTGAGAACCACGTGTCAACGACCTTTTCCACTATGCTCGGGGAGGAATATTAAATCCACTTCCACGGTTATACAGCGCTTTTATTTCTAGCCGTGAAAGATTTTATTGAATGGAAATAAAGTGCTATAAAAATATTTACCTATTTTCTTCCTTAACATTTACCTTTTCAATGTCAGATAACTAAATTGAGATCGGTTAATAGAAAAAAATGAGCTTGTTTACGTTCGTTCAAAATGATGAGGTTTTTATACAGGCGAGGCCAAGGAAACGTTATATTCAGCCAGTACTAACAGATGAAAATATAAAATCTATTTTCCTCTATTAAATTCATGTGATTTATTGACAGCACCTACTTTAAACTATTTAGACGTAAGTATAAACCAATAGAATATATTCACGGAACTGAATCAGTCTGAACTAAATTTTGTGAGGACAGCGTGGGTTGCTGATTCAAAGATGACTCAATACAGTTTATACTAATATGATACCAACGGATGATTTATTTTGGTTATACTCAGAGTGTCATTCCAGAATAGTTACACATAATAATACAAATAACATTCTTCAGGAATTGTAGACACATCTCAAACGGATCATAATTTTCTTCATTTCTTTTGAAGTTTGGAGTTTTTATTTGATTTTTCAGGCAACGGGGTCTCTTACATGTACAACCTTGTAACAAATGTTTGAAGACCATTCAAACATTAGCAGGTTGATGTTTGGTGCCAAATATTACGTAAAAATTACCGCAAATACAGTTTGCTACTCTATCTGCGAAATCAGCGTTCACACTTATTGAGTCCACAACTTAATATTCTTTTATGGTGTCAAGCATCTCTTGACTTAATTAAACTTCATTATAATTCGCCAACCATCCAGACTATTCTGTGCTTAAATCGAGACAAAACCTATTCAATAGTTGGAATAACTTGAAACTGTATTTTTATTATGTCATTTGTAAACATTGTCCGTAGTCAATATACACTTAGTTCTATGTTTATAGTTGAATGACCTCGCGCTGTGCCGCTTTGGGATTCCTATTTATAAAGCATGGATAACGATACAGTGACGAAATTAAATGTCAAATGTCCAATAATGGTTCACAGAGGGAGATTGTAGGACAGTCCGTGTGTTACTATTTGGCTATTATTATACGGTGCATACCTATGCATTAGTTTAAACTTTACCTATAATGTTTTATTGAAATTTCTTTATTTAAGTAACTTCTTCAGGTGGGTTAGTCTGTATAAACTTCGAAATGAATCATCATTTTTTTATTTTTTTTATTTATGCTTTTTATACATTAAGTATAGAGGCGGACTTAATGCCAAAGGCATTCTCTAACAGTCAACCTCTGGGTGATGCAGAGATAAAAAAGGTAGGTGCATAAATAGTTACATTATCATCATCATCAGCCCATATACGTCCCTCTGCTAGGCATGGGCCTCCTCTACAACTGAGAGGGTTTAGGCCTTAGTCCACCACGCTGGCCTAGTGCGGGTTGGCGGACGGTCGAAATTACTAATGATTATGAATACGTCATACGAATAAACAGTTTGAAAGCATGGTTTGAAGCAAATATAGCTTGAAGCAAAAGGTTCGCGAGTTTGTTTTTAATGGAAGAAGTCTATCCAAGTGTTCACTGTCGTAAAAACTTTTTATTTCTGATTTCCTGGTTCTATCAGGTTAAGTTGGAATTTTTTTTTTAATTTTTTTTAACTGGCACGGCAAAGTGACTCCACTGTACCTGATGGTAAGCACAGTGGAGTCCAAAAAATTTATACCGACCAGCGAGAAACGATATGGTCACCCGCTGGTCGACACAATCTAGCAATCGACCGTGATTGTATCGAGTGATGAGAGATAGTTGCCTATCGCTAATTGTTACTTTATATGTATTGCATTGTCCTTCAACGAGAATGTATTTTACTCTTCCCATAGAGTGTAATCATCATTATGAGCCCTAAACTTTTCAAGCAATTTGTTTGAAACGGCCTCCGTTCGATAAATAACACTTCGGTAGAGCCCTTTCACTGCCCCCTGCATTTTCCCTTCCGCTGTCATTACAGAGATATTAACATCATCGCGAGTTTTTGCATTTTTTTGTGAAGGAGGGAAACTCGGTTAAATATTCAGAAGTCATGAATCGTCGGAAACGAAACTGAGTGTGTTTCTTATGAAAATTTAAATTGGGACATGATTCAAATAAATACGGTAACCATGTAAATTTAGCAGAACGTGTGTTTATACATATTTTATTATTGTTTAGCTGGTAAATCCATTATTTACCATTTCTGTTGTGAGTGCTACTTTTACACGACCTCTTTTGATTTACTTTTTACAATGTTAAAAAGATGATGTTCACATCGGTTAGAAGCCAGCTGTTGAATGGTTATTTATTATTTCGATTCCCTAAAGAGGTTAAAATTTGTGTGATTCACAAAATATTCTCATGAATATTTTCAAATAGCAAAACCCCAAAAACCCTGCCCGACTTGGGCATGAAAATACCTGTATCTCGGAGACCTTACGGCACATACTTTTGCCTCAGAATCATAGACAGCCTAAACAATTTATTAACCGACTTCAAAAAAAGGAGGAGGTTATCAATTCGTCTGTATTTTTTTTTTTTTTTTTTATGTTTGTTACCTCAGAACTTTTGACTGTGTGGACCAATTTTGATAATTCTTTTTTTAATTGAAAGCTGATGCTTCCAGATTGGTCCCATTTAAATTTGGTCCAGTTGTGATAATAGCTTCCATTAGAAAACCACAAAAATCTTAAATTTTCACCAATGTGCGTGACAAATCGACGAATAACTCAATATCATGCCAACCGATTTTGATGATTCTTTTTTTAAGTGAAAGCTGGTGCTTCCAGTTTGGTCCCATTTGAATTTGGTCTAGTTGTGACAATAGCTTCCATTAGAAAACCACAAAAATCTTGAATTTTCACCAATGTGCGTGACAAATCGACGAATAACTTAATATCATGCCAACCGATTTTGATGAATCCTTTTTATTATTGGTTAGGATGTACTTCTAGGGTAATTGCATGAGAGTTTGGTTAAGTTCTAATTATGGGATACATGACAAAGTAACGGAACTCTTCAATTCTTAGCACAAAACTAACGATACTCGGCCGAATCTTTATAGGCTATCCGAATATTTGAGTCACCTACCGTAACCTCTTTATGGTCAAGTAATTGTCCTAGTCAAATATAATATAACGTCAATGGAACTCGTTAACGGCGTACAGTATGGATGCGATTTTTGGCCGAATTTCTAACTGTCTTGAATCAAATTGTAATGCGCTTACGTTTGTTGCTGCATTGCAACATGAAGCAAACGATCTAATTACTACATTACTTAAGGTGTATTAAATGTGTGAAGCGGTGGTAGCCGAGTGTGTGGTAGAAATATTTGCGTATTGTTGATGAGTTTTATAACCATATAATAGACTGGTGGTAGCGGAGTGGCAAAGTAACCGATTTGCAACGCATGATGTTGCAGGTTCGATCCCGGGTGTGGCTTCACTAAAAATTAAAAAATAAACAAAAATTTTAACAAAACAAAAACCGCCTTCAAAAAAACCTATTCCAAAACAAATTAAAATGCACTAAAAAGTAAAAAAATAATTGCGTATCTTCTATTACTTAATTATAATCAACTTACTATTTCTCTACATCAATATATAGGTACCTACGATCTATGTGTTTACGACGCAAGAAGCTAGATAGGTTCTTCTATATCTATCCACTATCTATCCACTTCAAATCTAACTCAACACATACCTACGAATAACAAACAATGATTAAAATATTTTTTAATGTTCTCCTATGTAAAATTAAATGAAAAATATTAGAATACTTAAAAGTCAATCAAATTATTACGATAATATAATGTAGTTTTAATTATTGTTATTTTTGGAGGCGGTGTCAGCCAAGGAAATACTACAATGTGCATACCTAGCATCACAGTTGTAGTGGAGGCCCGTGCTCAGCAGTGGGACGTATATGGGCTGATGATGATGAATAATAATACGAGAATCCTACCTTGGCTGACACCGCCTCCAAGAATAACAATAATTAAAACTACATTATATTATCGTAATAATTTGATTGACTTTTAAGTATTCTAATATTTTTCATTTAATTTTACATAGGAGAACATTAAAAAATATTTTAATCATTGTTTGTTATTCGTAGGTATGTGTTGAGTTAGATTTGAAGTGGATAGATAGTGGATAGATATAGAAGAACCTATCTAGCTTCTTGCGTCGTAAACACATAGATCGTAGGTACCTATATATTGATGTAGAGAAATAGTAAGTTGATTATAATTAAGTAATAGAAGATACGCAATTATTTTTTTACTTTTTAGTGCATTTTAATTTGTTTTGGAATAGGTTTTTTTGAAGGCGGTTTTTTCGAAATAAAATGCTCGGTGGAAACTGATAGAGACATCTATTTGAAAATTATCATAACTAGCTTTTTAATGGGAGTCTATTGTTGCTACCCTGTAAAATTATTTAAATTGTAACTTGCTATATGAAATCAAATAAATTGAATGTCCTATTTTCCGCATTAGCTCTGAATAGAGTGCGTAATCCGGAAGAGATGTAAATTGGTCCGCTTTCGTTTTAGTAGAATACTTACTATAATAAATTTAACGCGGACGCTCGTTGTTAAAGGGTTTTTGGGTTTAATGAAATGGAGTATACATGGTTACCCTACCTTCCTTTATATTTGTGTGAATATATAAGTGTGTGAATTGTGTTGTGTGAAGCACCCGTCCGGAATTAAAGTTAAGTCCTTCCTGCTTTGTACGTAATATGTTGCCCGGGTCCTATGATGTATGTATATATGTAGATGTAGAGAAATGACAATAGGGAGAAAATATATAATATCTTTTTGTGCTATTACAAATAGAAAAAAAATTTCACTATACATTTTAAAATTTTCCTTCCGTACTTTTTAAAGAACATAGTACTTTATGGCCGGTACATCATAATCAAATAAAGAAAAAAACTTTAATGGTCGAATAAAATTGTGAAAGGTACGAAAGACATAAATTGTCGGTCATTCACCGAATTCAATTTATACATACATACATAAACTCACGCCTGTATTCCCCGAAGGGGTAGGCAGAAGTGCATTTCTGCACCCACATTTCGCCAAGTATGTATCAGTCCCACGTAATAGGGGGCGAGCTTATTGCCGTTTTTCGGGCACATTTCCAGACTCCCTGCTGTTACTGAGAATTTCCTAATGGAATAACCCAATAACACTTCGCCCGACCTGGGAATCGAACCCAGGACCTCTAGATCGCACGACACATACTTGTACCGCGAGACCACGAGGCAGTGTTCAATTAATACTGTAAATTAATTATCCTAATCGTACCCATTAGGTTTAAAGTATGTGTGAATCTTAGAATCGGCTGTCTGGTATTGTAAATGTTTTATTTCACGAAGAAATATTTAATAAACATTCTTGATATGTTTAACGATTTCACATTTTCCTTTTCATTAGTAGAAAAACTACGACTGTTTAGTTAACTGCTGTTAATCTCCGGAAAATTTGCGCTGGAAGCGAGTTTCTTTTCATAAAACGAAAAGTGCAACATTAAAATTGTGTAAAACAGATTCACAGCACTTGTCAAAATAAACTGAGTGCTAATGACTGCTGGTATTTATAACCAACATACTCTGGACAAGTGTTGCGTAGCTCAGTGGGAAGATCGCTGCTCAGTAAAAACACGAAGAGATTCACGGAATGTGCATCGTGACCGCGTTGAAACCCTGATGTTTAGAATGCGGTCTATTAAGGTAATGACCCGATTAAGACTGCTTTACCTTTATTTCTAATCTGTCGATATATTATGCCTACGCTGGCTAATCCCATATCGCGACTATACCGAAGTTTAATTTGTATATCATGAATTTCGATAGCAAAAAAAAAAACAGAATTTCACCGAAAAATAAAGCATTGAAATTTTTGAAAAACAAAATCTTTATGATATAACATAAAGTTATTGCACATATTTATTGTAAAAATATTCCTTAGTGTACGTATGTTTCAAATTTCACATCAATTACGCCGTACATTTGTATCTTCCCTCCATTAAGAAATGCGAGACATTTCTTAGAATACTATATTAATATGCCGTGCAAAGAATTTTCACGAAAATTCCAGAAATAGAGAGCATATTAATATTTATTCGTATGAATATATCTTTTATTTCTTATTCTTCTTTTATTTTATATAGGTACATTAGTGTTATAATAGACGCTGTTATTCAGTTTACATTCATGTCTGATTTGAAAATTCTATCCCTTGTAATAAGCATTATTGTAAAGATATATAATATTATGTTTTAAATACATACATACATACATAAACTCACGCCTGTATTCCCCGAAGGGGTAGGCAGAGGTGCAATCTGCACCCACATTTTGCCAGGTATGTATCAGTCCCACGTAATAGGGGGCGAGCCTATTGCCGTTTTTCGGGCACATTTCCAGACTCCGTGCTGTTACTGATAATTTCCTAATGGAAAAACCCCCATAACACTTTGCCCGACCCGGGAATCAAACCCAGGACCTCTAGATCGCCCGGCACATACTTGTACTGCGAGACCACGAGGCAGTCAATGTTTTAAATATATGTGTGTAATTAAAACGACCTTCAAAGGATGAGCCTTTAAAGCCCGTCATAATAGTACAGGCAAGTATACATTATCAGCCATATAAGAACTAACGATTGATACTTTAATCTAGCAAAGCAACATCACAATCCCATATATAAAAAATCCAAACAAGCTTCTATATGTCAGCAATTCAGTGAAGTTAACAAATATGTTTGTTATTCCAAGATTAACCTTATTAGGCTTGAAACTTTTGTGCCATGTCCTGGTTTATGAGAACGAATCTCGGTTCCTGTATGACCTTATTCATCATCAGCCCATATACATACATTCCGCTGCTGGCTCCTTCTATACAACTGAGAGAGTTTAGTCCTTAGTTCACCACACTGGCCTAGTGCGGGTTGGGGGACTTATAACATTGTTATTTACTCCAAATTCTTCATTAAACTTACGCATTTACCAGGATCGCATAAGTAATAGAATATTTTCGTCCAGATTAAGGTGTATTTCACGGCGTCTTATTACCGAACGAGCTTAACGTTGGTGTGTTCTCATTGTGTCGACCTTGAGGATTCTCGGCCCTCTGTATTTTTTGCGCCTGCGTAAGTCCTTAGGGATTCAGATCTTTGTGTTCAAGGTAGCTGTATGCCGCAGTGAATCTTTTCTTTATTTACGTACACGTAATAAGTAAGATGAAACAACAGTAATACTGCGCATATCCGAGATTATAATGTTAGGGGTTAAATCATTTTGTTTTAGGTTGAATTTAGTATGCTTATTCCTGAAAACATATTTTGTTGTAACAAATAACTCTCCATAAACATCAATATGTACCAATATTATAAACCTGGAGAGTTTGTTTGTTTGGTTGAACGCGAAAATTTAATGTTCGAAAACTTTTTGTATTTGTCCATTTATAGGTAGGCTTTAGGCTATATAACATATTATGACCAATAGGAGCGGAGCATGAAAGCAAAATGGGGCAAAATCGAGGTAAAGTATTTATCTTAAAGGCTAACGTTTTGCATGCGGAGTTGCAGGCAAAAACCCAGTTATGTGTTAAGTTTTTAAATCCTTTTAAAATTTTAGTCCCGCGGTATATGTAAGTATGCTGCGGGTAATAGGCATATCCCCGGCCAAGGAAGTATATAGTTACAATAAATACTGGTATCATGATGGTTAGCATTCTTTACCTACCCTTAAAATTCAATAAGGGATCCTAAGAAATACAGGTTTCCTGAAGCTTAGCTTTCCAATCCAATCCATCAGCCAATCGAAGTCCACTGCTGGACATAGGCCTCTCCCAATGACTTCCACAAGGACCTGTTGGAAGCAGCCTGAATAGTAAAGCTTAGCTTTACTTGTTGGAAATCCTAAAATAAATATTTATTTGTTTTATATTGCGCTTCAATGTCTCCTTTGCAACGTGATTTAGGTTATTGTCACGTGCAATAAAACGGCTATCAGCTTTATCATTAGCTGCCAAAGATATCAGTGTTTACTTTCTCTTATCTACGGCATGAATTGGAAATCAATCGATAAATTGAAATACGCGGTGCAGTATTTGCAATATTTTTAATCTTTGATGCAGAAACATATTTGGCGGTGGAGTCTTTGTTCTTTGATTTCTATTACAATGAGTTATTTTAGAAATGAAAAATCCGATTACACAATCTACAATAGTTTAATTAAGGGCAACAAAAAAACCTAGCTTATTCCATTAAAGTAATTTGAAAGTGGCTTAGTAACGCTTTCATTCCTTAATCACAGAAAGGATTTTGGTGCAAGGATCGACTGATCATATCGCTAAATTTAATAATATAAAACGGTTCCATTGCTGAGGAATTAGGTATTACAACATGACTAAGGTCTACCTAAATATAGAAAAAAATACTATTGCACTTTTATCATTTTTCTACAAATCCAATTATTATGAAGTGAAAAAATAAACTACCTATAACTGTTACAGGGTGAATTCAGACCGTGATCGGAAACTAAGGCAGGTAATAGCTAAGATCATTACAAACCCTCTGGCGTTAAAAAAAATCCCGGCACGTTTACATATTTGGCGGTGGAGTCTTTTTTCTTTTTCGCAGGATTTCTCTTACAATGAGTTATTTTAGAAATGAAAAATCCGATTACACAATCTACAATAGTTTAATTAAAAGCAACCAAAAAAAAACATAATTTATTCCATTAAAATAATTTGAAAGTGGCTTAGTTAGTAACACTTTCATTCCTTAATCACAGAAAGGATTTTGGTGCAAGGATCGACTGATATATCGCTAAATTTAATTATATAAAACGATTCCATTGCTGAGGAATTATTACAACATGACTAAGGTCTACATATAGAAAAAAATATATACTATTACACTTTTCTCATTTTTCTATAAATCCAATTATTATGAAGTGAAAAAAAACTACCTAACTGTTACAAGGTGAATTCAGACCGTGATCGGAAACTAAGGCAGGTAATAGCTAAGGTCATTACAAACCCTCTGGCGTTAAAAAAAATCCCGGCACGTTTCCGATCACGGTCTGAATACACTTTGTATAATAGCATCTACACTTGTTGTACTTTGTTGTAGGACTTTGACATAACGGGTTGTCAATATTAGATTAATTAATATCCAAGGTGGTACAACTGTAGTGCGAGTGCATTGGAAAAGAGCCAGAATGCATTTTTCGGTGACTACTTCGAGACGTCGATTTAACAGAATGCAACATATTCACGGTTTCTTTAAATGCAGCCCGTGATTAACACAAAATTCGTTTTTAACAATAACCAAATGATTCAGACCTTTCTCAAGTTAACGCTCTTGGTTGGACGCCAAGCGATGAAACGCTTGTCAAAATAACAACCGAGAATTGCGTTCTTAGAAGTCTTTGTGAAGTTTTACGGTTTCGTGTAATTTATTCAATGATAACAGGATAAGGTTGTGTTGTGTATGAGTACCTATACATGTTTCAGAGTATTTTCTTTATGTTTCCCTGAAACATTATCTATTCATGTATATTCAGTGTCCATAAAACAAATCGTAAATTAAGTATTCATTAGTGGGAGGCATATTCGGGAATATACAATGATATACTGTTTAGTACTTCTCATATTTATCATCATTTTATTGTGGTATAAGAGACATTTTTTTGTTTGGAGCTTTTTAAGTTAATGCCCTCATATCTGTATCTCAATCGAGCCTGTATCCATGAAGGAATAACCAGAAGTGTATTACCATTCACGTCTCGCCGGCTATGCTTCCAGACCCAAATAACCTAGAACCCAGGACCTAGCGTAATGCACAGTAGGCACATATTTTAATTAGATTAAAATCGTACAGCACATACCTGCTTTATTGACTATGTCTGCCTGTTTTAAAAGTATCTATTTTCCTTAAAAACAATTGTAAAATATCGCATGATGATTACCAAAAAGTGTTAGACAAACACCTTGTGGTTTAACATTCGGAATAAGCCATATATCAATATTTACATTTCTTACTTTCGACTTATTTCAATTTGGCTGGCTTACGTACACTTACGTACACGTGTACGTAATCAGCGAAACAATGTCAACTCAACTCAGTAAAAAACATGAATCAGTCTATTCCTACAACTTATTTTTTTACAACCAAATAAAGGATACGGGATGATTCCCTAATTTAGAGTAAACTAGGTAAGTACTTAAGGTTATGGTGAACCACAGTAAGCTAATTTGGTAGTAATGTTAAATACTGGAATTAAACTGAAAACGTTCGCTCAAGTTTATTTACTTTCTTTTGCCTTAATAGTTTAAGATATCATCATCATCATCAGCCCATATACGACCCACTGCTGAGCACAAGCGTCCTCTATAATTAAGAGGGTTTAGGCCTTAGTCCACCACGCTGGCCTAGTGCGGGATGGCGGACTACACACCTAAGAAATTCCCAAGAACTTTTAGATGTGCAGGTTTCATTACGAAGATTTCCTTCACCGTTAATGTACGTGATAATTCTTTGTTAATACACACATAACTATCAGAGTGTGTCAGAGGTGTGTGTCTGGGATTTGAACCCGCGACTGTCGAGATTCTCGACCGCGTGCCTAAGCCTCGCGGCCATCACGACTTTATAGTTTAAGATAAGCCATCAATAAACACGTTTCTACTAAATTGGTTGTCACATGTGAATATGACGGGGACGAAATTGCTGTCATTAGGTTTACTCTAAGCCGCTTCTTCGATAATAGTTGGCGGCTTAAGATAGGGATTTACATCGTTATTAGACGTACTAGAGTGAGCTCCAGTTGCTAAGGAAGGAACACGAGCGGATGTCGTAAGTTCAAGCTTAACTGTACTAAAAGGAAGCGCTTAGGAGCTAGACATGTATTTTTTCGAAAGGACAGGAATAGGAAAGAAAGTAAGAAAAAAGTTTATTTGTTTACAAACATAAAAAAATAAAAAATAAAATAAAATAGACGTAAATCACTTAAAAACTATGTTTGTAACAAAAAGGCACCAACTGAGCAATATGCTGGCAATACAGCCAACGCTGGTCTTCCGTTGGGCCGTTGTTTTGTAATGAAATGAATAGGAGCAAGTCATTTGACGGAAGTGAATATACCTTAAAGTTATTATTAAAAAAGGATTATATAAGCGATACAATTGATTTATATTTTCAATCAATGAATGAATTTAATTAAAACAAATGAATGAATGACAACTCTGGTTTCATAGCCTGCAAGCAACTGTGTTAGGACAGGTGAAGAAAAGCCAATTTAATTTTGTTTAAAATCGTGCACTATTTTTAACTAGAAACGTAAACAATTCACATATCTTGATAAAATATTCCATTTGAAACGGTAAACAAGAAAACAGTGCGACAAACAATCCAATAAAGTTGCGTAACGTTATATTCACAATAGCGACTTTCTGATTTAATGGAAAAACTGTTTGCTTTCTTCATTTTACTCCCAATACTACTGAAAGGTCATAACAACTATTTTATACTACGACTAACCCTCTTACCTTTCACGAAATCTGTAACGATCGTTTCATCATCAGCCCATATACGTCCCACTGCTGGGCACGGGCTTCCTCTACAATTGAGAGGGTTTAGGCCTTAGTCCATCACGCTTGTCTATCACTATGTATTTCAGAACTCTTTAACTTTAACAGAAGCTGCCCTTATGCATATTGAGGCAGATAGTTTTAAAATTGAAACGGAAACTTGCAAATACTGTTTTGATATTTCGCTGCCAACCAACCAATAGCCCGACCAAACTATCTATATAGTACCTCAATAAAAATTAATGTGTGTTTTATGAAATTTGAACGGGGATCATACCGAAACAATAGTTGGAAACAATGGCCGTGGCTTGGCTCTCGTGTCTACTCCACTGTCGCGTCTTGGCACCGAACCAAATGCGTTGGAACGTGCGCCCCGATAGTATTGTACCGTGTAGTAGCGCCATTACGCTCCAAACAGTTGCTACACGTGACCGAATTGTTCGATAGTATTTTTGCGTAGACGTAATAATCATAGTAGGACCACTTATATATCTGGAGTGCTGTTATACTGTCATCCTAATATTATATATCTCAATATTTTATTCGCGAAAATTTAATATTCTTTCTAACCTTAATTGCTGAATGAATGAATTGACAGATGAATACCATACTAAGATACAAGTCTTGGCTTTGACCATCAAAAAATAATAACAATTAATGTAAATTATCTAAACCAATTGATTGATTTATGTTCTGAAATTTAAATTTACCAGATGTAAACTTAAAAAAATAGACCGTATCACATAATATATATAATATAATATGTTAACAATATATTGTACGTACTTATACATATTGTTGTTCATAAGACAAAAAAAGTGTTCTCTCCTCACACATCGTTATCAAATATTTGTCTTGACGCGAGGATCGAACCACAAGCTTCCTACATAGGAGTGTGTCAACTTTAGTTATAAATAAGACATGGCATTAAAAATTACAATATACATACATGACTATAAAATATATTCATATCGATATCCCCGAAGAGGTTAGCAGAAGAATATTTCTTCCTTTACGTTTCGATAGCTGTGTTTTAAGTACCAGGTAATGGTGGGCGAGCTTATTGCCGTTTTTGGGACATTAAACTAGACACCGAACTATTCCATATCCTAATCAAAAAAGCCCAGTTACACTTTGCCTCAACAATCTTATTTTTGAAAGCCAAACACTTTGCCACGAGAGTAACGACGAAGTAATTATGGAATAGTTCATATTTTTTTAGCACTAAACATGATAAAACACTTACGTTTATTACGTCACAATTACGAGCACGTGCCGACTGCATTCGACATTTCGACTTGGAAATAGATCAAAGAGCAAGGTGGGCGATTAACGCAAACATTATGACTCGTGTAAGACGTACGATTCTATTTAGCCAAAGTTAAATTATGACAGGAAGGTCCACAATTCAAGACATCATCACTTTCATCATTATCATTATAATTGCGTAAATTGTAGTGAACACTGTTGAATAGGTAGAATTATTAGATCGTCATCAGCCCTATGACGCTATGCTGTTTGCCAATGCTAGGCACGGCTCTCCTCCAAATGTAATTCAGAGTAATTCAGAAAGTTGTTAGAAATTAATTGTTGTAATAGCGCCCTGTGGTCGTCCATTTGGGCTTTCCAATTCAAATTACCTTTAATATATAAGAATATATGTACGTATGCATGGTATTACGACCGGTATTGGACCGGCTCAATAATGGTAGAACGCTGTCTCATTATACTGAGTTAAAATGGATATACTATGTTACGTCTCCTTTGATAAGCGAGATTGCCAGAGGTCAAGTAACTTGTCCTCTCCCATTTCTTAGTGCCCATTCCAAATCATTGTTACGAGTATAATAATTGCTATTATGTAAATACGAGTATATTTTGAATGTTATTGAGTTTCATGGTCATCTAAGATAGAACGTCGAATTTACATAAAGAAAAAGGCATGAAACATGACAACATCAATGATCTTTCTAAAGTTATTAAAAAGTTGTTATTAAAAACAGTCAATTAACTACATTCAGTCGAATGCCTTATGAATAAAAAAGGCTTCAAACATTTCAGAATCAGTACACATCGACGTGAAGTAAATATTAGTTGATCGTGGGCTCTAAGACATTGAGCCAAAGGCTTTGGAGTAATAAAAACGAAAGTGGAAATGGAAATATATTTTAAATGGATTTTTTTAATGGAACTTGATCCGACACAGTTATTTTAAATTAAAAAGAAAAAAGGGTGGCCTACGGTATAGGTCATATAATAGGTTTTTATGATTAACAATAAGTGTGTAGTCATTTTAAGCACATATACCTTTTTTATTCTTCCTCGTACGGAATTTGCGAACGAAAGACAAACGAGAAAAAGTCTTATATTTTTGAACCTTCTGAATTCCAAATATTGATTTCTGTACGGTTTTATGATACATATACCTACATATGGAAGTCTGTTCTAGAGGATATTAAAACATTAACAATCTATTTTTTCCGCCGTTTGTGCCATGACCACTGATACATGATAACATCAAGTAATTACAAAAACACTTTTCCTAGTCCTTTATGAGTTCAAGGGAATACATTTATACTCATTTTGTAATCATCTTGTAAATATTGAAAGCATATACGCATGCGCATGCAGTTATTAAATTAATTATAGCTCTTTCCTATGACAATGTCCATTAATTGCGTAGTGAATAAATTGAGCTCCGTATAATTAATATCCAATGAAGTTAATTTGCGTGCTAATGAAATGAGAGTGCGTGCGTCGAACTATGGTACTTTGAAGTTACCTTGTTTTAAATAAACAATTGGCCGATGAAACGAGGCTTAATTAGTGCATGTATCAAAAAACTCTAGGGGAACAATAGCCTATAACAAAATTCGTCATCAGAAATATTTCTTTACTATTCCTTATTACTCTAACAGCGTTTTGGTAAAATTGAAAATGGTATCGCCATTTTCTATGTTTCCAAAACAGTATTAATGAGCTGACAGGACAGGAATTGTATCGTTGTTACACTAAAGTCCATCGTAAAATAAAAATAAAAAACTTTAGTGAGATTTCCGGAGGCCCAATATTCCCTAAAACCATCTATTTCTTTTTCTCCATCTTTCCACATAGTAAAGAGAGCTATTTCTTCATCAGCCGACAATTCCACACTTCCACAGTCCAAAGCTATTGGACTATTTATAGGCATCAGTCATTACTGTCTGTCGGTCAGTCTTTGGATATTTACATGAAGCTTTATTATCAAAAGAGTTCTTTGGTTTTTATTTCTTATTTATTTTTTAGTCCCAAATGCCAGCAATAGTTTAAAAAATTAAGATGTGTAAAATTGACGATTCAAAAGAACTTGTAAAAGTCTATTTGAATAAAGATATTTTGACTTTGACTTTGACTTTGACTTTGACAATACATAACTGAGCCAACAATAAAAACCATTCATAAATGACGCACTTCAACCAACGTCACCACTAAGCAGAAACGTATTTCGGTTTAATATTATTAAATGAAGTAATGAATAGATAATGAAGATTTATTATGAAAGCTTCAAGTTTTTTTTATTTTCTTAGAACACCCGCCTTTCGTTTGATTAAGTAACGACCTTGAGTGGAAATGAGTTACGCTCTTTGTTACTCCAATATATAAGAAAAGTATTAAAATGGTAGGTCTTTTCAGAGGTTTTAAGTCCCACTGGTTATATAAATAGAACAAAAGGAATGGAGTTACTGCAGTTCGGTGGGTATTTTAGTATCAAAAATAAATTTCTCCTATACTTTTGTCTCGATTAATGCTCAAGGTATAAGCCAGAATAAAATGTTTTTCTTCTTTTAATGCAATCGATTTGCTTGTCATTAATTTTCAGCAAGTAAAAGAAAGAAAAATATATTTAGTGTAACAGTGTAGTACCTACATGCAATTATAAACAATGTTAGGTACAAAAAATAAGCTACAGAAACGTAATTATTCCACTTCCACATTGGAATAACTAGGTGATAAACTCTGCATTCTGAATTTTATACTGAACGCGGCTATAGTCCCAAGCTGTATTCTTTTTAAGATATATCAAATTCAACGGTTCTTAATATCAGATGCAACAATATCAAATTACAATTCATTATACATTTTCCCCTTTTGCAATTGTACTAATAAGATAACTGTAATAAGTAATTGACTAAGTGGGTTTTAGTACACATCACCAGTAAAAGGAAAATGAAATTATTTATTGAGTTAATAAATTCATCATCATCAGCCCATATACGTCCCACGGCTGGGCACGGGCCTCCTGTACCTCCGAGAGGGGTTAGGCCTTGGTCCACCACGCTGGCTAGTGCGGTTTGGCGGACTATACATCTAAGAAATTCCTAAGAACTTTTAAGGTGTGCAGGTTTCCTCACGGTGTTTTCCTTCATCGTTACAGTATGTGATAAGTCATTGTGTATTAATCGGATTAATACATTTTTTGGGTTTTATTACGAATCATGAGTGAAATATGTATATTTGAATTAATATTTCAATGATATAAGATTATTAAAACACAATATTCAATAAGTTCTTGTATAAATATTATTCATAAATTAGATTCCATTGCAGCGCGGTGTGTTCAGTAGTATATTATAATGACCACTCCAATTTAGATCAAAAGTGGGTTAACCTTTGAATAGAATTGGGTCAAACTTTGGATCAAATCAACCTTCCTGCACGTGACGTCCTTACTGACAAATGAGGTTCTAGTGGGAGATTACTGACTATTCGATTTTGTGTAGGTAAAAGGTTGACTAATGAGAACAGGCACCATCAAGGGGATGTTTAATATGGGGGAAAACCACTAGCCTGTACTGATTGCGTCTCTACCACCCAATAAAAGATTTGTAGCCATAGAACGGTCACATTTTTTTCTGATCTTCAATACTAAAATCTTACATTACAATCAGCTAATCCCCAAAGAGGTAGGCTGCGTTGAGTGGCGGACTTACACATTTTCCGCCAGTATTATACGCCCTGGGCAGCAACCTATTCAGCTTTTTGGTAAATCACTCATATTGCGTCCCCCGAGAAGAAGGCGCGACTATTACCTTTTATAATTGCTTATTATTTGTAGAATAAATCAAAGTGCCAGAATTACAATTGTATACAAATAATCTGGTAGCTCCTATCGCTTGTCTTATCGATTTTTTGTGTCAATCGTCTGATAAACGGACTAATCCTTTTGTCCTCAGGCCATTTGTAATTTGCATAGAGCTTCGCTCGCGTAATCCCTTATAATTATGAGGTGGAAATTCATGACATATGTTTATTTATTTAATTCGAAACATCTAAAGTTAAAGAAATACCCCCTTTTTGCAATGGGAGTGTGTCATGGTTATTGAAAGCATGTTAGTCCTTTCGCTACCCTAAAAGGTAAACTATTCAAGTAAAGGATAATTTTTAAACACAATAATACTAATGACCCGGGACGGTTTCGCCCGTAATATGTGAAATTATGACATTTTCTGTGGAAACATTATTTCAATAGTCAAAAACATTCGAATCAGTGCGACTATACGAGTATAAACGGTGAATTATTCTGTATCTAATATTTAGTCTTAATAGAAATTGTATTTATTATAATATAAATAGGAGGCATTGGGACTTATATTGGCTGATAAAGAAGTAGGTCACAGATAATTTAGCTTATAACCTACCATAGGTTAAGGCAAAATGGAGCTAAAAGCATATTGCGCGTTCCCAACATTGATTTTCCTTACAAATAATGTATTAATTAAGTTCTATTCCATCAATTAGTTCACCCAACAAGTCCTTTTAATCTTATCTCGGCCAGACTGAATAATCCGGACAAACAGAAAATAATTGCTGGGCGCAAGGAAACCTTGTCGGCTTTAATTTATCGTGGATGTTGTCTTACCGCCCTCGGTTTTGGGCGTGTCTCGTAGCGACCCGAATTTCTATTAGGGAATAACTTGGCAGGGAAAAGGTGTCGACGGAATATTCTCTAGGATCAAGTTGAATTAATCACTGATGAGAATTTTGGAGCTTCTGAGCGTTAAATGACTATTGTGAAAATAGTGATTTATGATTAATACAAATGAGTAAAAATTACGTTTATATCCTACTTATATTGTAATTATTACATACTCCACCCAAAAAATGCATGGAAATTGTAGCAACATGGCTTACACTGTGAAAAACCAGATCTTAATAAAAGCTATACATAGCTTTGAACTTTACACGTCCTAACTTGACAACTTCACAAACTCTTCGCCTTAGTCACAATATGTGGCTTGGCCGTTTCGTTACCATGACGTTGGCGTAAAATATATTCGTAAAAATAATGTTGGTGAAAAAATATTTCGCCATATTATATGTTTTTAACGTTATTCTATCGAAAAGTGTAAAATTTCAACCTACTAACCTCCTGGCAAGAATATGATAATATATTTTCGCCGAAACTCGCGTTCATCGTAATTTTGTTGGTGAAATTGAAAAGGCCATTTGATTCGCAACTTATGAAGGAAATTGCCTGTCATAAGGGTTTCACCAGGCAGTGTCATAACACGGTGCTTGATATTTGCTTTTAAAATGCAATGATACGTTTATGAAGCTTCGAGAATGTCGTTTTCAAGTTCTTTTTTATGTGGTTTTTAAAGATAACACGATAAGGTACGAGGAAGTGGGTTTTTACTGGTCCTACTACCAGTTTTTTTAATCGGAAGGTCACGGGATCCACGTGTGTATTTTGATCCGCGGTCAGTCTTTGTATGTGACAAGAAAAAAAGCAAAAGTAGGAATTTGTTAATTAAAAGTTACACTATATGAGCTGCATTAGACTTACCGCATGTTAATGTTGTCAGGGTTTGTTTTAAAATTTTCTAAACCATTCACCAGTATATTTATGAAGAACATGTTTAATTTTTTTTTTTTTAACTTTATTAAAAAGATTTAAAAAAAGCTACAAGAATATCCGAATGCATATACTAGTGGTAAAATCTGTTTATTACGCTTTAAAGTTTAAACCGATCCTGTTGCTACAGTTAGGTTTCATATAGTCCCTTCTATACAGCTAAAATACCTTCGAAAGTGGTCCACCAATCACTTCCAAATGACAAAGACAAAACAGACAGATTATGTGACGGATGTATTAGAAGTGAATTTTAGGCCGAGATGATAGCTTTGACCTTAATCCGTCTCAGATTATGTGGGTGTAAGTGGAAGCGACGTTCGGCACAAAGCAATGTGACATATAGGTACAGTTTGATATACTTCTATATGTATCTAGAGTGTTTTAGCGATAGACTTCTTCAGAAGAGGATGGAAATGCATTTGTGGAATAATCAAAGTTAATAACGGTAACTCTAAATAAATTAGTCCACCAGGGGATATATCTCAAAATATAATTTTACTTTTTAAACTTTAAATTTATTTTTCCTCATTATTCTTGTGACCTTAATGTGGGATGCCTAAATCGAGAAACCCGGGATGATTTCGATTTTTAATTGGGGACAAAATATTATTTACTTTTTCATTTAGAAATCCCTCCAGAATCTGGAGATATGCCCGTGAGACGGTAAAGTATAAATCTGCCTTTCCTTTCAAAGATACAGACCTGGCATATGCGTGTACGTCTGCGTTAGACAAGCAATTTTTATAACATTTGGATGACGCCAGACAACGAGAGATAAATAAAATAAATAAATAAATAAATACACCCAACAGTCACATACATAGTTCTGACCCCACACTAGGATACAAGTCCTGTGTCGTGGGTATCAGAAACTACGAGAGACTTTTCGGTCTCACAAACACCCAGACCCGAAACAAATATTTGTGGATTACACAAACATTTGTCTCGGTGCGGGGATCGAACCCGCAGCCTCTCGTTTCGCAAGCTGGTGTCTAGCCAACTGCGCCACGGGGCTGTCTAAGTATAAGTCGGGGCTGTATAAGTCTTTGCTTATCTGGTTAAGCAATATTTATAACTTGTCTGTCTGTGTTTAGAACTTCTAAGTATAGTCAACTTTGTAATAGATATTGATTGTTCTATTTGTGTCGTTCAGACGCCACTGTGTCATTGTTTGCTTCTAAATATAGTTTGAATACTAATTGGATACGTGTGTTTATTTCCTTCTAGATTTAATTCATCGTAATCATCATCATCAGCCCATATACATCCTACTGCTGGGCACGGACCTCCTCTACAACTGAGAGGGTTTAGGCCTTAGTCCACCACGTTGGCCTAGTGCGGGTTGGCGGACTAGATTTAATTAAGTCAGTAAAATAAATCTGCCGACTTAGATGATCGTAGTCGTTACTACTAGTCGACATCATATTTGGCCCGCATCGCACTATGGTGTTGTCAATTTCTCATTTAGATAAAAAATACGGGGTGAACTCGACATCAAGACATTTATTTAAACCACGTGTAAGTGAATGTACAAAATTTGAGCAAAAACAGCGCGGTAGTTTTGCCAATAGTCGTGATTAAACATCTTAAGGTTTTCGTTTTGATGTCCAAGTGTCGAGGAATTCCGCCCAGCTTTGTGGGTAAATAATAAACAATAAAGACGTTGGGATCACACGAATTTGCCACAATCAATGATTATTCGTTAAAATTAATTCTTGTTTTATTGTACTTAAGGTTTGTTTCAAATTGTTTTTGCTTCTATAAAAAAGGTGAAAGGATATATGTTATCTTTTGCTAAGTTATGTTCGTGGTTTAATTTCATGGCGCGCTGTCTGGCTCACTGTGTAAATGATCATGATTCAATACTCTAAAGTGTCCATAAGTTATTTTTTTAGTAAAAGAACGGCATACACCGCACTGGGTGTTACAACAACAGATTATAACGATTATCTCGCAACAGTCGACGTAATCCAATCAGTACATATAAGAATCACGAGATGGCGTGGTTCTTTACGGTTTGTAGGTACGGCAATCGCTAGGGCGGACATATATGCACCAACAAAATTAAAAGGCAAAAGGCCTTGAGAAAAATAAGGTGTCCATTCTAACAGAAATAAAGAAGTCTTGAAACACGCGTCTTTTACCCGTATTTCTAAGTCTCTCGAATTTAGAATTCTTGAAAGTGAGTTGGTGAGTGCAAGCTGCGCTGCCGTTCATTAGAGGCCGACCTATTTCCTTTAAGGTTCGTGTTGACATAACCCAGTTCTTCCCAGTCTTTTAGAAAGCTGTGACATTTTGCACCGAGTCCGTGTTTCTTACGGTTCTTATTGAAGTCGGTAAATTAATAATATGCCCTGTGATGCCTGGTGACGGAGACTCACGCCTGTATTCCTGAAGGCTGAAGTGTATTCCCTCACAGGTGGTGGTTTCGTAAATTGCGATATAACAGGTAAACAACTTGTTTACGGCTGTTGCTATGTTAGTAGATACGATCATTTTGGCTTATAATTTATGTGCGGATTCTCTCAGATGTTGCAAGTTAGTAGTAGTAACAGGCTGGAATGATTTGTGTGGAGATAAATAAAGTAGGGCGTATAAATATCACACCATACATGTAAATATGTCAATATTTTACCGTGCAGTAATAATATATTTCCTCATACTATATTATGTCAGCATTATTATGAACTGCCTTCTTTGAGGCGTAAGTATTTTGCATGCGTTCGAGAGTTGCCTTTCGAAATATCTCTTCTGCAAGTGCAGAGCAGTCCAAATACGAGTTTTGACAGTCGGGAAAATATATCACTAGCACCAGTCTAATGTCTATAACATTATTCTGTCCTGTTCGATACCACACATACTCAAGCTAGAGAAAAAACGCGACAAACTTGCTATAGTGAGTATTGTATGTATTACATTATAGCATTTAACAATCGGAAGCATACAGACATTGACAGCCCCGTGGCGCAGTTGGCTAGACACCAGCTTGAGAAACGAGAGGCCGCGGGTTCGATTCCCGCACCGAGACAAATGTTTGTGTGGTCTGGGTGTATGTGAGACCGAAAAGTCTCTCGTAGTTTCTGATACCCACGACACAAGACTTGTATCTTAGTGTGGGATCAGAACTATGTATGTGACTGATGGGTGTATTATTTATTAATAACATGACGTACCTATACCATGTACTAGTAAATTAACTTTTATAAAGAAACCATAAAAAAGAACTCTTTCAAACCAATTAAGCATATTAAAACGAGCACGATGTAAAATTAAATCCACAAGAAAAGAAAGAAGTTAATTTAAAAACCATTGTGAATTCAAGCTCCGCCGCTATCTTATGGACATTAATAAAGTTCCATGAAACTATTCTGGGCTGAATGCGGAACCCAGTTTTGTACAGGGGAACTCAATTACCTCCACAGACGGACATATATCATAAGGAAGTTGCGCAATACAAGTTCTCGCAGTTGCTAAAGTTTCAGCTGTATTTTCGTCTTACGTAGAGGAAGGTAATGGATATTTCTTTTCTTAGATTGCTTTAGTAGCTATTCTTATTAACGCCGTAACATAAACTTCGGCAGATATTGTAGTAGACTTAATAACACCCACTCTTTTACGTATTTCATTTCAACCATACGAGGTTAGTCGCGTGTATTCAGTTACTCGCAAAGTTTAACATGATGATAATGAACATTTTCCATCTGATTATCGCTGATATGATTGTTGGTTACATTTAAGTGAATATTTTTTTGCAGAATTAGTGTGCGACTTATTTGTAAAGGTAAGTTATGTTGATGGCTACCGACTCACGTAAATACACCAGCTTAATAAAGGAAATGCTGTGTAAATTATATCTGTCGGAGCAGGTTAGGCTTGGAAGCGTCTTTAAGATGTGTGAAGTCGACGTCAAAACTGTTGGTTTATGGTGATAACTCATAATTTGAGTTTTCTTTAGTAAACTTTCACAATTACTGACGAGGCAGATAGCCCTGTATCGTTATGAATAGCAGTGACATCGTTATTACTGAAGGATCCATTTTGAGAAGTAATTCCTTTTATTTTCCAATACATCAGATGTTTGCTGTCTGAGCGTAGACGGATGAATGCTCCGCTCTGCTGCAGCGGGCGGCCTTTTATAGACAGAATAGTGGGGGCAATCGACACCGCAGAGAGGCGTCCGCCCGTGAGTCATTCTTTTTTATGCAAGAGCGATGACGTAGCTCTCAGTATATGGTTTTACGCCGTTATATCATAACAAATTTTAGCCTTTATAATTTAAAGAAATTTGTGCAATAAATTTTAAAGGAAAAATTGAAATATTTAAAATAAACTTATTTGTTATTTAACCTAGAAAAATATAAGAGTAATGATACAGATTAGTATTTATTCTGCAGGAACCTTCAAATAAGGTTTATTTATACAAAATAACAGATGTATGAAGCAGTCAAAATGCAGTATTACTAAACAAAAGAACTAATTAAGGAAAGTTTTAACAGGTCACTAACTGTATAATGTTATATATCGTTGCTATTATAGCACATAAAATGCAAATAACATTTACATAAACACGTTATTAATAAGCATATTCTAAACTCTTGTAATAGGGATATGAGATCCAGATGGAAGCAATTAAAAATGTATCGAATCCAAACACACAGAGATAACTTTTAACAAGCTCTTAGTAATCATTATGCATGATCCTGGCAACATTCCAGACGAAGCTTAGGGAGTTAGCAGCCGCATTTACACCGACGATCGCTCGTGTTCCCGCGTCAACATCGTAACATTCTACGGTTATGGATGCGTTAATGTCTGACGGTGTAATTAAGGCACGACATATCCTTGCAAGATTGCTTTCCGTCTCAGGTAGTCTTAGCAGCGTTAACACCTCAGCATAATTAATTTGGTGGGTATTGTTTTTATTTTCTTACGGAATTTCATTAGGTTAAGTGTGTATCTATAAATACTAGATACGCATTTCTGATTTAAATTCGCGTACATTTTTAATTAAAATTCACAATGAATTATCACATACTTTAACGGGAAAGGAAAACAGCGAGGAAACATTCGCACCTAAAAGTTATTAGGAATATTTGGAGGTATGTAGTCCGCCAACCGCACTTGGCCAGCGTGGTGGACTAAGGCTTAAACACTGTCAGTTGTAGAGGAGGCCCGTGCCCAGCAGTGGAACTTTATGGGCTGATGATGGCTACGATGACGATGTATATTTTTATGATTTATCAAGCAAATAAAACGGTGAAGGGAACAACATGAGGAAACCTACTTGTCTGAGGGTTGACTGCAAAGAATTTATTGGATATATGAAGTTCTTTAATCTGCACTAGGCTGTCGCGGTTGATTAATACATATCCTTTCATAAACGTAGAGGATGCCCGTGCTCAACAACACGGAATAGGTACTCAGAACATTATTCAAACAGTGCATTTAAAATGAATTGAGAACTATTGTATTGAATATTAAGTATTCCTAACAAAATACATCTATCCGCGAACAAACATAATTAATAATATAGCTTTGTTGGTAGGTACTATTGACGAACTGATAACAACTTCTCACTCACTCACTCACTCACTTTAGTTGCGATACCAAGTTATTTCGAGATGAGTGTTATCTGTTCCAGAATGTTTTCTATTGTTTGTAATGTACTACTGTGTAATTGTTTGTCTGTTGTGACAACATAAATGACTTATAGTAAAGTAAGTCCGTAAAGTCGGTTAACTTCCAGATTCGATTTTTTTTGCTATCATGACAAAGTAAATGGAGTCAGCCGAATCGTGGGTGTGGCAATTAGGGATGTTATGGATATGATATTTCGGATCTGGATACGGATATGGATATTGGAATAAAATTATATCGGTTTCGGATACGGTTACGGATATGTAATTATTTCGGATTATCCGTAATTTTCGGATAGTTTCGGTTACGGATATTGGATTACTTAACATAAGACTTTCTTAAATTAAGTATCGACTCTAAAATAAGAAACTAATTAGTTATGAAAGAGGTTATGTTATGACTAGAAATAACAAACAAACTTCAAGATTCACGTGGCGTGTGAACGGTGAAACAAAAACCTGTCGGAAGTCGAAACATGCCGTTTTTTTAGACTCCACCCTTATACAAAACTATCCGAAACTATTCGAAACTTCTGAAACGGTATCCGTTACGGTTACGGTTACGGTTACGGATATATTTTTATTTCGGATATCCGATAGTTTCGGTTACGGTTACGGAGCTCCATAACATCCCTGGTGGCAATACCTCTTTCGGATACTGTTACGTGTGTTTTTATGACTGTGTCTTCCTAGTCGATACGATTTCGCTGGCCTGAGAGTTACTGGACATGCACAGACTATTCCCGTATTTCGTAGCAGTACACATAAAAAGAGGTTTGCCTTCCAGATTTCTTATCAGTAAGTGTGTCGAAGTTCATATTGCTTCAAATGTCAACGAACTGTAATCTAACGTCACGGAAATGTGCCCAGTTCCGATAGATGTCATTAGGGTCAAATCCATCACGCTGTTCTAATTTCAAATCATTTGATGTTATTATATAACTTTTATAATCTATGTTTTTTGTTGTAGGTACTTCAAGCAAAACAAACAATAAAACTAGTATTAGAATTTTAGAATTTAGAATTAATTATGCATTAATTAAGCTTTTATATTCTAAATATAAGACAATTTCATTGTTTATTCATTCTGAATGAAATTATCTCATTTAGAATACATTTATAATGACGTCACGTTGTTAGAATTTTTCATTAAATCTGAATAATCCAGACGGGAATTAAATGAAGAGTTCTCGCAAACCCTTTCTCGCCCATTCATCAATCTTGGCTGCAATTTGTACTCAAGTTTTTCATCACAGCATGAGCAAGCAGTCTGAGTGGTCAGGGAAAAAGTATTTTTATTTTAACTACTCTCACACCGACATTTTTTTATGAATGTTTTTAGACGTAACAGACTAAAAAGCTGGAATTTTTGTTGGGAGTCAACTGAACACTTTCCGTTTATAGTCTGTTTTTAAAATTTTCAATCTACTGTTCATTATGTTTTAATAATCGGATGGTTTTGAATAATATAATATGTAAGTACGATAAATCAGTAGGTAACTCGTAAGAAATCATAAAAGTCGACTTTTCAATCGCGAAATGTTAATGAGGAATGTTTTCAGCAATTGTTCTCTGCACTTTACATGGACTGAATTTACCAAATAGCATCGTTGGTAAGAGATTACAGACAAAAATACTCTCCTATGTACAAAATATATATAATAAATGAAACTGAAAATGTTATATAAAATGCATAAATAAATACACTCAACAATCACATACCTATATATGTAGTTCTGACACCACACTAAGATACAAGTCTTGTGTCGTATGAGAAACTACGAGGGACTTTTCAGTCTCATAAACACCCAGACTTGTAACAAACATTTGTGGATCGCACAAACACTTGTCCCGGTGCGGGGATCGAACTCGCGACCTTTCGTTTCGCAAACTGTTATTACATTATGTACATCACAAAAATTTACCTAAACATGATTTAAAAGTAATAAAAGTTACAACAGAGTGCAACAAATGGCGGTCTTATGCGATAATATACTTTCTGATGTATCCGTAGATCTGCAAGCTGTAAGGGCATTATCTGTATGTACCAGATTTCCTCGTGGCTTATCCGGGCCGGTACACACGTCGGTAATGTGGCGAGAAATGGAAAGCCCACTGAACTCGTAGCCGGGCTACATGAGGTATTGACAGCCCGATCACTTTGAAAGCTGTCTAGTGCTTACTTGTGTATTTTATTACAACATATGCATATGCCTCCGAAATATCCAGAATAAATTATATGTTTTTCGATAAAGAGAACTGAGGAGAGTGGCGTCCATGAAAGTGCAGTACTTGTGCTTCTTAAGTGTATGAAGTCCAGAAATTCATACTAGTGTAGTGGAATATGCTCTCAATTATACGGAAAGCACATGCTCAGCAGTTGAAAATTTTTAGTCTTAGAAATTCCTAAGAACTTTTAGGTGTGCAGGTTTCATCACGATTTTTTCCTTCACCGTTAAAGTACCTACGTGATAATTCTTTGTGAATACACACAAAACTTCGAAAAGTCAGAGGTGTGTGCCTGGGATTTAAACCCGCGACCATCGAGATTCTTGACCGCGTGCCTAAACCTCGAGGCCATCACGACTTCTATGTGCTGCTATGAGTGAGTAAATAACATATTTTCATTGAACACGCACCGAACAAGATGAATACCATACAAATTAGGTGTATTTTACGTAAACTATACGTACAATCGTACATATAAACTCTAGCAACAGTTTCTTTGTATTATTTTGGTTAGTCTACGTGGTCCTTTCATTTTATATTTTAGGCTATTTTAACACAACATAAGGTAATGGCAACTGCGGTACATATTACTGTTGGTGGTACGATAATAACTTTTATCCCGGAAAAGTACTTAAAGCTATAAAAAAAACCAGCTACAATATCATCGATGAAAGCAAATGGTCGATTGTGGAAATGGCCAGAACATTTATTAACGAGCGGGGGATGTTATTGTTATTATATTTCAAATAAAACGCAAAGTTGTCTTAATTTGCCTTCTTATTTAACAAATAATTAAAAAATCTGAATGGTCAACTACTGATGCAAAACATGGTCAACTACTAGTTTTTAGGTGGTCAACTACTAAATCTCTTATATTAAGTTTTATTTTCATTTTTTTACTTGAATGCAACCATTGTACAAGAAAAAATACTAGCTCGTTTCGTTAAAAGACTTGCACAGAGTTAACAAAACAAAACACTCATTGAATTCGAATGATGATTAAAGTTAGGCATTAAAAAAGAAATTTCTGTGTCCTTAAGTGGTCAATTACTAGTGCTATTACCTTACCTAATCCCCAACAGGAGAAAATTATAGTAGCAAGTGAGGAGAAAAACCCTTCTCTTTGGTTCTACTTTATACTCTAAAATCTCTTTTTAAACCATCAAATTGTAGTCACTTAGCAGTGCTGAGATTAGACAAATTACGAGACAAAATTTCCTGCAAAGTTTGAATGAAATAAAACTATAATAAAGTAGGTAAATACAAACGCAAAGAAAATAAAGTGAGTTGTCGCGTTTGATGAAAACAAAACAGTGTTTACTTTCTGCATTTGTCACTGATATGGTAGTAATCACATCAACAGCGTTATCGCGTTAAATATTACGTCTCGAATATTTCAATGTCGGTAAGAATTAATTTTTACAGCGAGCCAATTTTTCCATGTATGTATGTATTTGTGTAATGTTTTGTAGTAGTGATGGCTTCGAGGTTTAGGCGTGCGGTCGAGAATCTCGGCGGTCGCAGGTTCAAACCCCAGGCACCTCTGACTTTTCGAAGTTATGTGTGTATACACAATGATGATTATAAACATATTAACTGATGATATAAATAACATTTTATTCCTAAATAACATTACTTCGATAATGTGGTCGGTGTCTCTTGTGTCGTTTTATTGTAGTACGGAAAGGTTTGTAGGTCAAGCCACAAGAATATTACATAACGAGTAAAACAGTCATTGACATGAAATACAATTTGAAGGGCTCTTTTTATAGCCCGGCACTACAATCTCGTGGCTGCCACGGCGGCCCAGTACTTAAATACACACAATATTATATTTACCTATGGATATAATATAAGTAACGTTTTAATATGATTTTTTCGACACCAAGGGAAGCATCCAAGGGATAGCATTCAAATGTGGGATCGCGGGTTTGGTATCTGCGTGTATCATATCCCCACAAATTAATTTCGGGTTAACTCTAGCTTCAAATAGTCTCTCGTACTTTCCTCAACTGAATCACCTTAAAGTGGAGTTACAGATTGGCTATTGAGTGTATTCATTTTGATTCTTCATATCACGTCGTTATTTGTTGTCCCAACTCGGTAATGTTTCTTCGGGATCTTGTCCAACCTCCCACGGCCTTTAAGGTTCAGCGTTCGAGTTGGCTAGAATTTTAGGTGTTACAGCCAAAGTAATTTTAATACAAGTAGTTCAAGGCTTGTGAGGCATTGCATATTATTTGAGAAGGACGCCGTCATAGCTGTACGCCGTTACAGATAAATATGAATAGGATAAATTTTAAATAATCACGTAAAATTTTTTTTGGGCAGGACGCAAAGGAGCCAGTGAGCCACCTGATGTTAAGTGGTCAACACCGCCGATGAACACCCACAATACCAGAGGAATCATTGCCGGCCTTTGAGGAAATTATAGGCTCTTTTTTATATTAAAAATTGTCCACTAATGTTGTTTATGTACTTAAGGAGATAGGATACTGAAGTAGAGGTATAAATTCACATGTTACATTAGCGGTTAATTATCGCCATTTGAACTAAATTATCGAGTTAACTGTGACAGAAAATAAAGCGATAAAACGTATCTCAGAGTTCTTATAATGAAGCATTCCATAGGATAATTGATTCTACCATCGTATTATCTTAGCGTAGAATATGATAAAACCTTTATCACAATTAGCTGGATGGTTTTCTTCATCCTAACGTTTGACCCTTCGCGGAGATTGAAGATATGGCCTTTAGTAAAGGACTAAAGGAGCCATTATTTAACCAAAAGAGACTGTTCACCTTTTCACTTCATATGCGTTTCCGTAGCAACTTTTGGTGCGCGACAAACTTCATAGTTAAAACTAATTGAATTGATAAGTTGTAGAAGTAATTAGTGCGCACTCCGTAGACAATCCATTAGAAATGTTTATGTAACAGCAAACGTCATGCCAACGCACAAGCTGGTGTTTACTTGGGATATTGTTTCAGATTATTTACCAGTCTGGAAGTTAGACTTTAGCCCACAGTGCGAAGATGGAACGTCTGTGACGTAACAAACATTTACTATGTAGTTAATTTAAATTTGTCAAAGTCAGAGTCAAAAATCTTTTTTTATGTATAGAATTTCACAACATCTTATGAATCGTCAATGTATGCTACTACTGCTTCGGAAGGTATTATCATTTTGGAGAGGCAACGGTGTAAGAAACTCCCTCTGTAAGATGTGTTACTTTAAGTAACGCACCGTACCTACATAACGTTAAATAAAAATATTGCGATAATAATTTTCGTTTATTATTTAAATATTTTTAAATGTCATGTAGGTATTTCCAATAATAACAGTCATGAGCATGACAGTTACATTTAAGATTTTTAATTGAGTTAAATAAATCCATTCCTAAGCTTATTGATATTAATGAGATAATAACAATATAATAAGACTCTTAATATAAAACAGTGCCTGTTTTATCCACCACGGAATGGAGGAAATCTTTGTAGATAGATTGACTATTACAACAAATGGCCTAGCTCGTACGAGTCTCAACTGCCACAACGCTTATTAAAGGTTCGTTGTTAGGATTACCAAAGCCCCTATATATTGTGTAAATTTCGCGATATATTGAAAATGTCAAGTCAGTATGATGCGGCCGACTTTTGTGCACCTTAATGTGGAGTCGAGCATATCATTGATATTGTAGATTGATCGGCTGTGTTAGACGTAGGATTATGTACGCTGATAAACAATAGCGGTATGTTTTAAAAATATATATGTACTCGAATACGTTCATTATCATTTCTAGACACGGGTTCCCTCTGAGAGGTTAGGCCTTACTCCATTATACTAGCCTAATGTGTTTTGGTAGATTATATATTTATCGACCTAGAGATTCCTAGATCAAGTGAAATACTCTAGTCTTGAAGGCGTCTAGGCTATCTTTTGCTGTTTACATACATGATATAACGTTTATATTATTAATTCCGATCTTGGTTGTGGCGGCAGAGGACTTAATTATAAAAAAAAAACTAAGCAAGCGAATTCTGAAATTCCGAATAATCTAATTTGAAGTTAGCAGAGGTCCGGAAAGTTCTGAAGGTCAAGTTATGAAATTTAAATTAGGAGCACGCAGTGTTCTTTGGAGTATGAAGACCTTTGTAAGGTCAGCACAGTACAGGGAACAGTGACGCTCATAAGCTACGACATTCGGAAGATTATAAAATGGATTTGGATCTTAAAGATTGACGATAGACTGGTCAACATCAGTATATAAACATGCAGTTTATCTTCTAGTAGTCTTCTATTTTTAAATCTAGGAAAAGATCAAGCAGCTTATCTAAGAGTAAGGTATCACTGCCGTCTATTAACATCTACACTTAGAGGGAGGGCTTGTGAAACACAAGGCTTCGGATTTACTCGCAGCACCAACACAAATTGACTGAACGATTTATAAAGAAAAATATTAAGAGTAGTAACACCAGCCAGCAAAATACAATATTGTGGAAAAAAGATGAACGCAAATGCTATGTTAGAAAAACAAGGAAAAATTACTCGTTCTGGTCCCTTCACATAATTGATTATCCCTGTGAGACTTCAGGAAAAATATTTAGAACATGTCCACTTGGACAGTTACATTACATAATAAAGTATGTTCTTTACTGTCAGTAGTATTAAAGGTATTTGTATGTATTTCGCACAAAATTCGATTACTTTTTTTTATAGTTGAAATGGAATAGGCGTTTGTCTTCCATCTCATCTTATGGAAAGTGTAGATGAAGACGAGGGTGGTACACGCCCATCCAAAAGAAACCTGTTCACTCTACTCTTAAAGGCTCCAGAGTTCAACTTGTCAGGAAAAATAGACCCAGGCAGGTCGTTCTAAACTTGAAATTGTAGAAAAGTTTTTCCGAGAATAATTAAATAGAATCCAAGTTCTGAAGTTCTCCGTAGCTGTTCACCAAAATATTGTACCTACACTAAAAGATTGATAACAGGAATATTATGTTATTTTTATGGAATTGGAGTAAAAAAATAGGTCGAGTTATTACGTCATTCAGGTTCGATGTAATTTTTTAAATGCACTCAACGTAGCATAAATAACGTAGTTATATAAACGAAACGTTTAATTGTTAACTCTTTAAATTAGCGTAATTCCTAGTTATCAGCCTGGATTTAAGATAGATAGTACATTTCGGCTATAAAATTAATATTGGGACATTAAACATAACTGGCAACAAAATTGGTGTAGAAACGTACATTTGCCGACCCTTAGGGGACGGGTGATTGTGTTTTTGTATTGTATGTTTATAATTATATTATTAAGGTGTATTTTCTCTGAATGTCATTGCTCGGTAACACTTCGAATAGACGTGATGAGAATAATTAAACGAAGGTACTATATTGTACCATTGCTGGTACAATTATTATTAATTTTTTTTTCATTGTTTTCTGTTTATTGTATATTACGTGTAAATACTTGTGCTAGCAATAAATACTTCTTTCTTTCTTTCTTTCTATATTAAATCTTTGTTGTCAAACTAAATATGTATATTGAATTGAATTGTAGTATTTCGGCGTGACCTTCCTTTTAATTAGATTTATTTGAACAATACACAATGTCAGAGACAAAAATGGTTTCATTAGCAGTCGCCGATTGTACACTGTAAATATTACAAAAGAACGTATTTTACAGTTGGGAGGACTGTATTACGTGTGAACTGTGAGGCATCTACTCAATTTTGATGTACTAGCGTGGCAAAGTAAATACATTCTCAACTTAATGAAATAGGATGTATATAGCGTGAACTGATACGAGAAACTACGGCTATCTCTAGAAATTCTCAATAGCACCCTACTTTACGTCACTGGCCGTTCCACGACTAAGCAGGATTAGATCTTAATCCATATTGCGTACCTATGTAACGTCTATTTTTATATCGACAACCATGAAATAAATTTATATCTTTTATTATTCATAAATTTATTTAAAATATTCACGGATAAACTACGTCACTCCTGCACCAGCAGATAATTTGCTCCATAGCCTTGCTCTGCGTCATAGTATCGTCTTGAGCACATTTGGTACGTCATTATGAGACTGAAGTCGATTGTTGTTCTTCTGGCGCCAATGTCCCTAAATACGTCTCGTTTACTTAACAGCCTACATACCTCCCACAGCTGGGTACCTACAATTCTGTACGGTTCCTAAGAATACTATTGAAGCATTGAAGGAAAAGATGGCAAATCGAAATGAGAAGTTATTTATGAATGATAAGTATAAGCGAAATTCATTGTGTGATAGAAAAGTTAAGCAGAGAATCAGAAAGAAACAGACTACTACTGTGTTGCATTGTATTTAGAGATACCTATATGTATGTATGCTGTAAGAGGTATTGTGGAGGTTTGGTGTTAATAAAATGATTTTGATAACAATTTCTTTGTATTTGTATAAATTAATTAAATTTGTGCGATTCGAAATTGAAAATAGTTCAGTCAACAGCAAATAGATGGCGTTAATAGCAAATTTTAAACATTGCGTTAAACACATAAAATTATCGCATTGCCAGTATGCGTGACGCAACTCAATTGATTTAAAAATTAATAATTTGTTAGTATCCTGGAATACGCAGCTAATTAAATTTTAAATTGGACGGAGATCAATAGTTAGTAATAATTTGATGATTCGATGTATGTATGTTTCGAAATAAAAAAAAAACACATTCGTGTAATTATGAAGTTAAGTGGGTTTTAAATTCCTAACAACCATTGTAAATAATGTGCATAATTCATTCATTTAATGAGTTGAGTATCCGAATAGTAAGTAGGTACATATACTCGTATATCTGGGTTGAATATGCATGCTAATAAACTATACCAAGGCTATAATTTGTTACCTCAATTTCAAATGTCTTAGGAAGCTTTGTTGCGTAGTATAGCAACCCGCATTAAGCCAGCGTGGTGGACTAAAGCCTAACCCCTCTCAGTTGTAGAGGAGGCCAGTGCCCAGCAGTGGGACGTATATGAGCTGATGATGGTGATGATTGAATTGCAATTGCCAAAACAAAAATAGCTTATTTTTCTATTAAAACGAGGAAGTGGCAATCTCTTACCCCGGCAACTTATGTAGGCACTCCGGGATAACAGCGGCACGTAGAGATGCCATAGACAAAGTCAAATTCGACGATCGTAATTTAAAATGGGAAAAAAGTATAAAATTGGCATTAATGATCACGTGGTTTTCCTGTATGTTATGTTAATCCTACAGATTATTATCTTCTTTATTAGCGATAACGGTTGTAGAATGTAACTGTCATAATTATGATCGAACAGCGAAGACCAGCGAGCAGCAGTTTCATTGGGATTATTTGTAGCCCATTGCTAAGTTAATCGGTAGGAAAGTATATACAAAGAGCTGGAAATACTTTTTAAAAGTTAACATTAATATGCCTTAGAATGAAGGGATTGATCCTTATTTGTTGTCCCCTTTGTAAAATATTAAAAAATATCTTGAAGTTTTCAAGAACAAAGAAATCACAAATGCCTACTGTGTATTAGCGTGGGTCAATTGATTTGTTTTTAATATTAAGATTTAGCTTTGATTATTATTATCAAAAAATGTGCTGATATAATTAACGCTTTTGAGATAAGATTAAGTATTTTCAATATTTTAATTTTACGAATGTTGTATTATGCAAACCTATTCAATTTTATTAATATAGTGCTTACGCCTTTCTCTATTCAACTCTTAAGTATATCATATGTAGGTACATAGATATGCGTAGCTTGTTTCTGCGCGATGTTTTCTTTCAAAGTGGAATTGCGTCACAATTCCAAATGTATAAATAGCAACGACAGACAAAATAAAATATGAGCGTTTCGGGATGAGCCTCTGCGGTTGTTACCAATAGCAAGCATTATTGTGGCGACTGATGAGGAATAATCGTAAATATAATAATATATGTGATAGTACATACATAGCCTCATGCCGTTATTTCCCGAAGGCGTTGGCATCGGTGCATTTCTGTACGGGCACATTTCGCCGACTGTTTTTTTGTCCCACGTGATAAGGGCCTATAGCCGTTTTTCGGACAAAAATCCAGACTCCGTGCTGCTACTGAGAATTTCCTAATGGAAAACCCAATAACACTTTGCCTGGGAATCGAACCCAGGACCTCTAGATCGTACGGCACATTTATGTACTTTACCGCGAGACCGCGAGGCAGCATACTTACATTAAATCACCATATATTTTGTTTCATTATTTGACTACGCAATTTTTATGCAATAAGTTGATATTAGTTGGTAATATATTTACATAACTTTATTATTTTGTCCTGTTATTGTTAAGTTATCGTTGCATTGTGATAATATTGTTTAAATTACAGTAGTGCAGTGATTTACCACATTTAATTAATTGTTTTGTTTTGTTATCAGTTCATTTTCCTTAATGTTTGCCGTTGTTGTAGACTTTTGAATTATATGTTATCAATATGTAAATTACGGTTAGTTTTTTGTTTATTTTTCAATTATAACTAAATATTATTTATTCGAAAGTAAGTGTGTGATACAATTATATGCCAACGCCACCTAAATAATTTTGATATATTTTAATACACAAATAGGCTACTTTTTACGAGTGTAGGTTTACTACACTATATACATGTATATAGTATATCGTTTTTCTACTTTTTTTTACAATAAAAATGTTAGCTTTTAGAGAAAATGCAAAATAATAAACAACATGAACTTCCACAATTGTCAAATACTCAAATGTTTTCCTTTCCTTCAATTCCTATAGATGAAAGTGAAGCTCATACCTAATAAACACAAAGTAAAGTGTGTCGAGACTCGAGACCTTCGTAATATTTTGTGGTTTGAAATCCGACACATTGTCGGTTAGACGGAAAACATTTAGGGGACACTGTGGCGCCACACGTCAGTGCCAGAAAGTTTCAAAGCCAATAGTGATTGTAATGCCAGGTACGATGATATTTCTGCTCCAGTTTTGTAAGCCTTCGAGACTGTTTACCGTCGAAAAAGTAAGTTTCTTGATTTGTTATGTTCAATATTCTAACTTTACTAAGGGCGAAGCAATAGTTATCGGGATAAGAATTTCTTCAGTACATTGTATCTTTAGATTTTTTTACTTATCGATGATAAGAAGTAATCTGCTGCGCTATGTTTAATCATACTTTCATTAGTAATAAATGTGTATTTTTAAACCAGAAATCATTTGTATTTCAGATATTAAATAAATACACCCAACAGTCACATACATAGTTCTGACCCTACACTATGTTACAAGTCTTGTGTATCAGAAACTACGAGAGACTTTTCAGTCACAAACACACAAACAGTTGTCTCGGTGCGGGGATCGAACCCGCGGCCTCTCGTTTCGCAAGCTAGTATCTAGCCAACTGCGCTACGGGGCTGTCAAAATATATATGTATGTTATATGCACGACATATGGCTTAAAAGGGTCAGGACTATGTTTTTCAAATTGGTCCTCTAAAATTCCACAGGAGCGCTTGATAACATACTCATTTTCATTTACTTGCGATCCACATAAGTGTGTAACAGGCAGAAAACCATTACGAATAACAGCAACTAGTTAATATAATCATGCTGGCTAATTTTTACCGGATATACACATGCTTTTCCCCACATATAGGTAAGTGGTTCACTAAGGTATGTTTTATGCTTTAGGTTTAGTGTTAACTGTCCGAGTTACCTCTTTGAGAAAATTTTCAGTATCACAATCTTAAAAAGTAGTGATGGCCTCGACGTTTAAGCACGCGGTGGAGAACCTCTGACTTTTCGAAGTAATATGTGTATTCACAATGAATTATCACGTACTTTAACGGTGAAGGAAAACATCGTGAGGAAACCTGCACACCTAAAAAGTTCTTAGGAATTTCTTAGGTGTATAGTCCAACCCGCATTAGGCCAGTGTGGTGGGCTAAGGCCTAAACCCTCTCCGTTGCAGAGGAGGCTCGCGCCCAACAGTGGGACGTATATGGGCTGATGATGAATCTTAAAAACACAACTGTACGGAGAAAAGAAATTGTAGACTTTCATCGTGAATCCCACGCCTGTACCTTCAAAAGATTAGTCAGATTTGAATTTCATGTGTATGTATTTTTTTCAGCAAAAAGATTTAAAGATTTAACCTTATTGACACCAAGACCTCTTCGGAGGGAAATTTTAGTTGAATCTACTTAAAGTTAAAGTTAGTAGTAAAAGCAGTGATGGCCTCGAGGTTTAGGCGCGCGGTCGAGAATTTCGGCGGTTGCAGGTTCAAACCCCAGGCACACACCTCTGACTTTTCGAAGTTAAGTGTGTATTCACAATGAATGATCACGTACTTTAACGGTGAAGGAAAACATCGTGAGGCAACCTGCACACCTAAATGTTCTTAGGTGTGTAGTCCGCCAACCCGCACTAGGCCAGCGTGGTGGACTAAGGCCTAAACCCTGTCAGTTGTAGAGGAGGCCCGTGCCCAGCAGTGGGACGTATTTGGGCTGATGATGATGATGAAAGTTAAAGTAAAAAAAAAATAGTCTCCACGCATTTAGATATTCTTATAAGAGCGGCTAAAACTAAGACTTTAATGCATACGAATGTAGGTACTCTCGGCGTCATACACGCATCAGAAACTTGCCTTGTAGGTACATATTAGGAATTATGAAAGCATAATGAATGAGTGCGAACGATCGTGTAAATAAACTATTGAACGATATTATTTGCGATGACACCTTTTTTTTTTTTTTTTTTTTTGTTCTCGAGGGGAAAGCTGAACGTATTCTAGGAAAGATGATTAGATATGCCTATTTAATTAAATTACGCCTGAGGATGTAAGCCAAGTTGAAAACAGATTGTACATCGACCATTCCAGTCTGCCTACGCCACAAAACTTTCAAATAGAAACTTATAGTACAGTCAAGCGACACCCATGTTCCCAAGGATTAAGTATTTATTTGATTCGTTTGAAAGTTGGGACGTCAATGGTAATTACAACTATAAAGGTTTTGGTCCCTTATGCATTGCAACAGGTCGGCGAGATTCGCGGCAGGGTATAAAAAATAACATAGTTACTCATGCCTGTATTCCCCGAGGGACTGGGCAGAGGTGCATTTCTGCACCCACATTTCGCTAGATTTTTTATCAGCCCCACTTAACAGGGGGCGAGCCTATGGCAGGTAATGTTTAAATAATTACACAAAATGCATGGGCTAATAATGACGGCGTCGGCTCCAAGCAATCTTACTAACCAAAACATGCAACAGGTCCTTTTATGCCTGTTTTTAGAGAGTGGCACTACCCCATATGAGTCGGCTAGAGTTCATTCGTACCGCTGTCAAACCTCTACCACTTAAAATATCTCTTTGTTTCTTGTTGTGACGTCACCAAATGTCTTAGTATATTCTCAATATACCCGTAAATACAGATGTAAATTCTCTCGCATTGCATAGTCCGATTTGTTTTCATTCATTGTATTGTGTTACGTGTTCTTGGAATGCCAATATCCTCTACGATTGCAAACTAATAAAAGACGCTTCACTGTCTTTACGTTGAAGTTCAAGTACTCAGTATCTTCAAGTAATATCAGATATATTGGAAACTCGAGTTTATGAATAAAAGTTGAAATATGAGAAGGTTTTGTACTGGCTCATATAATCATATTATACCGTAACCTCATGCCTGTATTCCCGAAGGGGTATGCAGAGGTGCAATTCTGGTATCATCCCACGTAATAGGAGGCGAGCCTATTGCCGTTTTTTGGGCACAATTACAGACTCCATGCTGCTACTAAGAATGTCATAAAGGAAAAACCCAATAACATTTAGCACGACCCAAGACCTCTAGATCGCATGGCACGTAATTGCGCCGTGAGACTACAAGGCATTCGAGGTGTTTTTGTTTCGTTGATGAAACCGTTAAGAATATTTGTGCCATTTTATTTTATCGGATTATTATTTTTTGTTCCCTGTTTGATAATAAATTTATATAAACTCACGCCTGCATCGCGGAAAGAACAGGTAGAGGTGCATTTTTGCATCCACATTTCGCCAGTTGTATCAAAAACTAAGAGGCGCCGTCATTGTCGTTTTTGAAACGTTTCCAGGCCCTGAAGAAAGATTCAATTCCAGTAAAATCATGTTTGCTTTTAGATTGCCCATATGGGATATATCATGGACTAAAATTTAAATTCCATATACCTACAATGATTCTTGCTATTAACTAGGTTTACGTCATAGCTATAATGCATGTATGCATCATTAATTTTTATTTACGGCATTATTTATGTGTTTTTTGCGTCAAAAGTAATGCCGCAATATTCTTTGTTATTTTTGATTTTTTTGTCATAATCATTCCTAATGGTCTAGTGCGAATGGTCGCCTTCCTAGTTCGTGACTGGTTTCTCGCAAAAGCAATTGATGTCTTAACTGTCTCGATTGCCAAGAAATGGCTGCGGTCATCTTACCAGTTGACATATTTATGACGGCCATAGAACAAATGTATGTTGAACAATACGATCTAATAGAATTTATTAATAGATACATAATATGTATAATTTATAAAGCCCGAATTTTTCTATTCTCATTCACGTCCGTCTAGTAATCCTTTAGACATCGAGGGATCCTAATCTTATATTGGTATCCTTGGCCTAGGTCAGTAGTCAGATCACCGATCAGTTTCCAATATGACCTATAGTCAAAAATTTCAGCTGTTCAAATATATCGCGACGTTGTTTTAATGCTAATAGCTAAAAAACCCTAGGGACACATTATCCTGGTCACAGCTTTTTTCACGGCCGGGTTTACTCATTTCTTCAATTTGAATATATGAACGTTAACGTTAATATATATCTGAACGGCGACGGTCACCGTATATAAAATAAATAAATATTAAATAACCGCAAATAAATTAAAAACCCATAATTAAGTGTAATATTTTTAAACGAGGGAATAATTTATTATTTAAAAAGGACTAATTGCGATAAGGGCCGTCTGCAATACCTAAATGCCCTGATAAACCTGTTTACCCACTCGAAGAACATGTTGCGACAACTCACAAAGGAATACAAATTGACAAACACCGATCGCAATATTCTCTAGTTTATGTATGAAACACATATTTTTATCAAACGTACATTGTGAAATGATGAATAAAGAAACAATTGAACAATAAATAATGTACTTACCCGACATCTCGAGTGTCCAAAGAGTTGACAGAGGAGCGCGGGACCAGCGGCCTGTAGCTTGACCTCGTCATTTTCAAATCTTAGCACGAACAACCCACGACAGATGCTAGTCAGTACGTTCGGTCCACTCACATGTCATAGCATCAATTATAACACGTTTATTAATTGAGCAAACGACGCGGCTGGCGGCCGACAATGCATGAGAACAACTGATTAACATTGTTTAACACACATGTTTACAAGTGCCGCCCATTCTTTGATAACACCTATCGCATCGAGGACGCGTTCATCGATATTATTTATATAAAAACTAAAATAGATAACAACTCGCCGAAAACGGCAACTATTTACGTACTACACGATGTTGTGAATGGACCGATCAATAAAATTAAACTTGGGGTGAAAGCTCTTGTGGAACCACGCCTCGAGGGCCGGTTCCGCGAGCTTTGCGGGAATTTATTTCAACGCCATCTACCGGTAGGTGTTCTAACTAAGTAAGTTGAATGCTTTCTTTAATTTCGCTTAATTCGTAAGGTACCCACGTGTTTGTCCTTATTGATTTTTGGTCCAACTTTAAGCTACGTTTGGGATAGAGTGTGGAATTTTATTATATTTTCCGTTTATATTAGTTTAGGCCTAAGACGTAGGATAATTTTACTAACACGATTATTTTATTTTTACGTTAATTAACACGAACAAAAAATATTTATGGAAACACTATAAAGAAAGAGATTAAATATTATTAGAAAGATCATCCTTCTTTGTTTTTTGCCCTTAATTATAAAACTGCTTTGACCTACCTCATTGTTTGTTAGAACATGTTTAAATATCTTAAGATCAATCCAATACTGCCGGAAATGCGTAGGAATCCTTTGTCAGGAGCGCATTAGTTCGTGACCGAACCGGTTTTATGTTTAGCATGTTTCGTGACTGCTGCAATCAAGACCCACCTTATTATTAGAATTATTTCTTAGTGCAATGCTCCTTTGGTGTAGCAAATTGCAGTATTGTATGGTTTTATCTTGGTGTTTCAACTATAAAATTGCTATTTAAAAATCATTATTTTATTCAAGTTTACATTTGTATTTTTAAATCATTAGATACCTATTACATACCTACATGTTAAAATATCAAGTCATTTTTACTCCTACGTTTCGCTAGTAGTCTAGTCTCAAATAACAGGGGGAGAGCCGATAGCTGTTAACTTGGCAGATTTCCAGCTTCTTTGCTACCACTAAGAAATTAATACTAAAAAATCCTAACACTGCCTGATCCAGGAATTGAACCCTATAAAACACTGTGTAAGATAATTCTATCTGAGGACCAATGATGCAATGATAAGCAATTTTTCATTTGCTCTAATTTAGTTCCGCTGTTTATAAAGCGCTTACTTTTTAATATCGTGAACAATAATAACTCGTTGTTTGTTGTTGTATGTTTTCTATATTTGTTAATTTATTTTTACCGATAAATATAGTTCAAATATATATAAATACGAGCAATAGTAGTATAATATATTTTTCATTGAATGACTGCCTCGTGGTCTCGCGGTACAAGTATGTGCCGTGCGATCTAGAGGTCCCGGGTTCGATTCCCGGGTCGGGCAAAGTGTTATTGGGTTTTTCCATTAGGAAATTCTCAGTAGCAGCACGGAGTCTGGAATTGTGCCCGAAAAACGGCAATAGGCTCGCCACCTATTACGTGGGACTGATACATAGCTGGCGAAATGTGGGTGTAGAAATGCACCTCTGCCTACCCCTTCGGGGAATACAGGCGTGAGTTTATGTATGTATGTATGTTCATTGAATGTCAGGTCCCTTACACAACCGCGCGGTTCACCAACTAAATCATAACAACATTAAAGTAAATCTTTTTATATCTTTTGAAGAAATAACTTTTATAATATTGAGATCATGAGATCATGAGATCAAGTTTAGATCAATACTTGTAATTATAATAAATATTCCGAATTACTGAGTGAGAAAAACTAATTGACCTTTGGATATCAATGCGTTAAATAGTTTTCTTGTCTTCTTCGATCGCTTTTGGTTCTTCAGATGATTCCGGCGCCTCGGTCTTTTCTTCTGTTTCTTTCGTTAACTCTTCGAACTCTTTTTCAGCATTTTGAAGGTCTTCCTCAGTGATGTTCATGTCAGGAAAACGCCGCTGGAATTACATTGCTTTTGTCAGCTGTTAGTACGGATAATATTTTTGTATTGGCTTGGGCTCATGTTGTGATCAAGTTATGCTATTTTCCTAGGTTAAGTGGTTTATAATCTTGAGATAATATAGTCTCTGAATAATATTATCGTAAATTTCTACAAGTTTTGATAACAAAGAGAGTTTGCGTTGAAAAATATACGAAATAATTCAAATAAAGGCGAGTTTATGCAAACATAATCTAAAATGCAACTGAATTGGAAATATAAAATGCATTTGAGTAAATAAAACGTGACATTGAATGTTATCATAAAATTGGCGATCTCAATATTTATTCTATTGCAAAGACATCCACCATAAAGATAAGATAATCACCTGGAGTTCTTGCAGCGTGTTCTGTAGGTTATGCTGCTGGGCTCTCATTCTTCTGGGCAGGGAGAACACTGTGTTGAACAGTCTCAACATGAACCAACCCATTGCTGTCATGAACAGATACATTAGCATCGCTTTCCCCATCGACCAATAGTCCACGCTTACTTGCTGATGTTTCATGGTTGCAATACAAATTTATTTCTCAAGCTTAGCAAGAATTGTTTGTTTCTTAGCTCAGATTAAGAGAATTTGTTCATCTATGAAGGGGATATTTTATGGCACCGTCAAACATTCCGTTGGGGTAATGGTCCGTAATAAGAGACGGTGTTTATGCGAGTGACCCATTTTCGATCGATTGCCGGCTTTGTGACACGAATAATTGATGCTACAGAGGTGTTCAACCATGTACTGATGGCACGGACGTTTCCGTTGTTTCCTATAGGATAAAAGGATTTCACGTTCTAGTTCATTCACACAAGATTTAACGTTTATTTTCTACGTTATTTAAGAACACTCGCATTTTAAGATATTTTATTGTGTTTTAGCCGGTTTGAGGCGATAATACATTAACAAAGTTTTTAAAACTAGAATTTTAAACAGTTTTTTAAAGCTATTTATGTATTACCTAATAACATTGGATCGGCGAAGCCTTTCTCATGATAATTACAATGAAAGATTGTAGGTATATGTAATTTGACGTTGCTATCTGAGAAGGAAAAACATTTTAATTGGAGAGTTGTTAATTTTGATTAGATTGGTAGATAGAAAAAACAATTCGGTTTCTTGCTCTTTCGGTCTTTTGGTCTCGGTCTCTCGGTTAATCTTTTCAATCAGTGATAAACATTTATGTAGTGAAATGTTAAACACGATAAGTTTTAATGCAGAATTATTTATAAAAAATACTTAATACCTAACAATAAAATCCTTTAAATTGTCCCAACGACGTGAATACACCATGTTTTGATACAAGTAGTTGATCGTCTAAGATTACCTACTATTTTATTATTAATACTTACCTATTCATGTCTTTATTGAATCATTCTAATTGTTTACCCTGACTACATCGGAGCTCTAATTTTTATCAAAAAAGATAACGTTATATCGAAATTATGTCAAGGGCCAGGGATAAGACAAAATATTACATACCTATCTATATCAAACAGCGCTGCGGGGATATCGATCAAATGTCATGTAAGAACACAATTTACCTATTTATCTTTAGGCTTATATGGAAGACCTATAAAAATCCAGTGCTTATAAAGAGATTAAGATAAAACAAATTATTTTTAGAATGCTAACTGGCAATTAACAGAATAAGAAATGTGAGATTTAGGCATGTTATTTATATTATATTTTTGATACGGCATATTATAAATAAATCACAACTGTGTTGGTTTCCAATTTTCTAGCAAAGTACTTCATTAACTTTGCTATAACAGATAAATCTAGCATGCTCGTGATTCTTTATTGTAAATTATTTACCTATAAAAAAGATATAGATATTTTATTTTGTATTTCCTATTTTGCATCTTAGTATGGCTACGTGACACGTGCCTCTTGATGGTAAGTGCAGTACAGTCAAAATGGAGTGATGAAAACATAAACCTCATCCTTACTAATATTATAAATGCGATTGTAACTCTGTCTGTCTGTCTCGCTTTCCTGCTAAAACTACTGAACCGATTTAAATGAAATTTGGCACACAGATAGTTTGGGGCCTGAGAAAGAACATAGGCTACTTTTTATTGCGGAAACGGGGTTTTAAAGGGTTGAAAGGGGGGATGAAAAGTTGTATGGAAGTATTGTCATTTTTAAAGCTAGAAACTTGAAACTTATTTTTAGGCTGTTGATTAGATATAAATAAATATGACATTCAAAGTATGTAAAAAAATTACCTTTAAGGGAGTAAAATAAAAATAGGGGATGAAAGTTTGTATGGAAAGTCGTCATTTTTGAAGCTAGAATGATGAAACTTTTTTATATGGCTTTTATTACATCATTACATCATATATATGATAAATATATACACAATATAAGAATTATATTAAAAGCTTAAAAAAAATATCCCTTAATATGTTATACCTAAATGAGAAAATAACTATATGTCTGTTACGCTTTCACGCCTTAATCATTTGACCGATGTGAACGATTTTTGGTATGGACATAAATGGGACTCTGTGGAATAAAATAGACTACAACTTATTTTCTTTCTGAACCCAACCCTGTAGTCTACGTGGACGGAGTCGCGGGCAAAAGCTAGTTGATAAATAAATAAATACACTCAACAATCACATACGTATTTTTGACTCCGCACTAAGATAAAAATCTCCTGTCGTCAGAATCAGAAACTACGAGAGACTTTTCGGTGTCACAAACATACAGACACGAATATACATATTTATATATGTATATATTGTCACAAAAAATATATATTTATGGTTCCAAAAACACTAGCTAAGTACGATTCGGGAATTTACCACGCGCCTTCTCGTTTCTCAATTGCAACTACTAGCCGACTGCGCCACGGAGGCTGTAAAGACGTATTGACTATATGGGTTTTAGTATCCTACGACCAAAACATATTTACTGACCCAAATGTTGCGGACTCATGGGGTCGATAAATCGACCCAACTTTTACAATTAACCATGTGACAATGACATCTGATAGCCAGGTGTTGGTACACGAAAGAAATTTTAATATTTCATTGTGGCCGTGGCTAGGTACATATTGAATTACGTTTAGTAAGAAAATCAATGTAAGTAATTGATGTAGGTAAGTACCTACTTGTAAAAAACAGCTGAGTGCTCACTTTTTTAATTTTGTCCAATATTTTTTAAAGTGATCCAGAAATTCTAGCCTCGACCATTAGTTAGGAAATATAAGAATTCCAATATGGTATCGACTATCCTTCGTAATCGTAAAAATAATGCAATTTAAAATGGTGAAGGTCTTTTACCAAAAGCGATCCCCGAATGGGTGGAAAAACGCGTGACCATGAGATGAAAAATATCTCATGACACCATCTAAGAGTTACCGTGGAAAGTCAGACATTATATCTCTGACTTTTGCAATGGTGTAAATACAGATTCACGCATTTGAACCGTGCACGACACTTTTACCCTATTCAATATAATTCTGTGCACTTAACAAATTCTCTTTCTCAACAAGGAATTTGACTGCCTCGTGGTACAAGTATGTGCCGAGCGATCTAGAGGTCCTGGGTTCGATTCCCGGGTCGGGCAAAGTGTTATTGGGTTTTCCCATTAGGAAATTCTCAGTAGCAGCACGGAGTCTGGAATTGTGCCCGAAAAACGGCAATAGACTCGCCCCCTATTATGTGGGACTGATACATACCTGGCGAAATGTGGGTGCAGAAATGCACCTCTGCCTACCCCTTCGGGGAATACAGGCGTGAGTTTATGTATGTATGTGAATTTCTTTAATTCTTATTCTTTTATATATACTGGAACGTTCAAATGACAACACCACACCTAATAAGTGCAGCATGGTCGAAATAAAGACTAGCAAGAAAATATTGCCGATACCTCATCAGTCAACACAATTATGCCGGGCTGATGTTGACCGAGTGCGTTACTATAGTAAGTTTTACCTCTTGTGTGCGCTGTTCTTTATTTAGAAGAAAACGAATAATGTATTTCCAAAATATTGGGGCTCCAGCAATCTCTCTTTAAACGAAACGCAAGTTTTCGTCTTTTTTCTTTTGTGACACCGTGGTACTTCCCCAGTCGATCCAGCTCATTCGTACTATGATGCTGATGTACAAGCTGACTACAGCTTGGCTCTACCACTTACTAATATATCTTTGAATGGCTTGCACTGAAATGCTGTTATTATGTAATTAACGCAAAATCCTAATGTTCGTTAACTTGGAAGAAATCACGATTCACTGCATTTCTTATCTGCAAGATCAACAAGTAGTGGAAAAAGTTTATAGCGGGTCATTTGTAAACAGATGTAGTAGTAGAATAGAAAAAACATGATACAATCAACATTTTATTGGGTATCTTGCTCCAGAGGGTCGATTTATTGTCAACGAGTCTTGCGATACGGCAAACAATCATCATCAGTCCACATACGTGCCACTGCTCGGAACAGGCCTCCCCTACAACTGAGAGGTCTTAGTCCACCACGCTAGTGCGGCTAGGCGAACTACACACAGAAGAAATTCCTAAGAACTTTTACGTGTGCAGGTTTCTTCACTACACCGTTACGAGTTCGCGATAATTCATTGTGAATACAAAAATAACAAATAAAACTCAGAGGCATGTACCTGGGATTTGAACCCGCGACCGTTGAAATACTCGAGCACGCGCCTAAACCTCGAGGTTATCACAACTTAAAGTAGCAAACAATCATCATCATCATCAGTCGATATACCTACCACTGCTAGGAACAAGGCTCTTCTCCAACTAAGAGGGTTTAGATCTTAGTCCACCACGCTGGCCTAGTGCGAGTTGGCGGACTACAAACGGAAGAAAATCCCAACAAATTTAGGTGTAAACCATCACAACTTCAGCAGGCAAAAAATGCAAGGTTGAAATAAGTTTACATGAGTCGATTTTAATAAAAATGTTTTTTCTTACAATTTGCAAATAATACCAACATAAAAACTTTAATAAAATGGAAACTAGCAACATAACGTAAATGAGCTATTTGGATACCGTTAAACTCAACAAAACACTCCCAATTCATACATAGCTTTTTAAACACAAAACTATTTCTGGAATTATCGAAAATATCAATATTGTATTATGCAGTGTTTTTGCTTTGGGATTGATCCATATTGTAATATTTTTCATATAATATTAGCTTAAATAGATATATTTTTTATAAATAAATGAACATTGGAACTCATTGTATAGTCCTTTAAATCAAGATTTAAAACAATTCTTTGGAGACCTATTTATATATAAAGAAAAACCAATAGGACAATTTCCCAAACCCATTGACTAAATAAAATGATGTGTCAACAGAATAAGCTTAAGGTTGAAAACAAAAATATACTTTTACAGAAAAGGGTTGACTTTGTTGACAATAATCAACGAGACTAGAAAATTGTAGATGTGCTCTTAGGTCTTTAAGTATTAAGTAGCTTGTTTCCAAAGCTCATAAAACTTATCGATATATATGCATATCGAGAAAAATCGCTTATGTTAAAAGATAAAATAATATCAACGTGAACTACATCTCAATTTTCTTTTACAGTCTATAAAACTACGTATACTTGGGAGCATTTTCACATAAAATATCAACATAAAATGGTGTTACATCACAGTTGAGTATTAACATATATGAAACCGTAGAAACACCTTAATTATTGAAGACATCGATAAAATTCACATCACTATTACACTATTTTTTTCGAGACATTAAAAATTGTATAATTAGTTTCAAATTCTATGTATGTCCATTGTTTTTAAATAACTACCTGCGGAACGAGAAGATTCGGGGTATCCTCTTGCAAGCGAATTTAAGACTTATTGCCAAAAAAACACAAGTCTTTTTCCCTTTGAAGTCTTCAAGAAATGGAATGCTTTTATCAATTCACATCAAAGACTTTATAATAATTTTCTATTGAACACATTATACTTATATTAGAACTATGAATGAAAATATTTGAAAATTTGCAGTAAAGACAATATTCTACTTTCTACACATTTATTAAGGACTTCTCAAACAGCAGGTAGCCGACATTTTTGCACAATTATCCTAATTTACAACATTCAGAATTCTCAGATGGGAAATTGACAGCTTAATAATGGAAATCCTTATTTAAATTGACTGAACAAAAAAAATCTTGTAAATTATCTATCAAATAATACATCTTTAAATTATTGAGCTAGGTCAGTCTCCGCAGTCTTGAGGCTGATTTTTAAAAATAGAACACTTTAAAAAAGATTCAGAGATAACATCCAAAAAGTTTACAAATTGTGTCTCTAAATCAATAACTAGAATAAAACCTCCTTGGTAGTAAATTAAAACCTTTGAAATATAGGCACATCGATATTTAAAATAACAGCAGTGCCACATAACATTCTATCCCTTACTGTCTTTATGGAAATGAAAGAGAAAAAAACATCTTATAAGGGATATGTAAAGCTGTAGATATAATATCTTAGTAAAGAAGCGTTCACGTATTGTGTACGAAGAAATAATATGAGCTCAGATTTACCATAGATAAATATCAGTTTAAAGCAAAGTTTTTTTGACAGATTATTCAGGTGCTAAAACAATCCGTCATATTTTTCTAAATATTAGAGAAAAAATCATAAACTAAAGTTAACCTCTAAAAAATGCAAAAGTATGTCTAAAGAACAAATGCATTCTTCCCAATATTTTTGAATGCTATAACAAAAAAATAATAATTGCACAATACCTGAACGTTTCTTGAAACTTAAATCTATTTTTGAGACGAAATACACCGTGGACCGTTCTGTCGAGGGAACTACTTACAAAGTGAATACAAAATTACTATACACTTACACGATTATTATAAATAAGTAGGTACATTTTGGTATCGATAGCCGCGCTTGGTTCACTTTCACGGCATGTTTTGTAGACACTCCTTTATTTGCGTCCAGGCTTGTAAATTCTGTAAGAGATATTTGTATTCATTTTTATTTATAACAATAAATAAATAAATACACCCAACAGTCACATACATAGCCCGACCTTAAAGTGCGGGGATCGAACCCGCGGCCTTCCGTTTCGAAAGCTGGTGTCTAGCCAACTGGGCTACTAAACATTTCTCATTATCAATAGAAAATTAACAGACACAACATACCTTTTTGGCTGCCTTCACTTGTAACGTGATGAAACTGACGAGTGACTCGTGGAGATCTTTGTCTTTTTGCTTTTGGAAATATTCTATCTCTACCATCGCCTTTTTGGTGAATTCACTGAAAATAACCAAACATATCATATGTCAGTGTGCTTTTTTGACACTGAAAGTCTACGGTATCTTTTATGGGAAGCTTTGCAATGTGCACAAAAACGTACAAAAAACTAACATATTGGCCGATCATTATGTTGTTATTTACCAATATGTACGTAAAGATGAATTATAGGGGCTTTAAATATGTAGAATCTGAGTATTGGCTCATTGGCCCCACGGCGTAGGTATACAGTATACGATAAAGAGATCTCGGGTCGATTCATGGGTCGGTGAAAGTGTTACTAGGTTTTGTATTCAGAATTTATCAGTGAATAAGGAATATTGCTCGAAATGGTGTACCTCTTTTACGTAGGAGTTTACATCTAACAAAATTTGTAGTAATACAAGTGAGCGTGAGTGCGTGTGAATGCGTGCGTGCGTGCATGCGTGCGTGGGTGCATGCGTGCGTACGTGCGTGTGTGTGTGTATTTGTGTGTATGTACATATGTTTGTAGCAGTGGCTTTACTTCCATAGAAGCCCAAAAGCCCAGCTTACCCTACAAAATATTTATTTAACAAAAGCAATTTGACATATAAATGAGAATATCTTGACCCCACAATAAACAATTATAAACTAGACATTTACAATTAACGTGTAACGCTTTTGGGCTTGTAAGGAAGTACCGCCCCTGGTTGTAGGTATGTAAGTGGGACTGACTCGAGGTCCCTCTTGGCCTTGCGGATGGCGTCGTGGTCGGCGGCGACCTTGGCGTCGAGCGCGCGCGTGAGCTGGTCGCGCACGATGTTGGGGTCGGTGGTGCCGAACAGGCGCGACATGATGCCCGACTTGCCCGCCGCCGCGCGGCTGCGCTCCGCCATCCTGCGACGGGGCGCCACACAACATTATTACAACAAATAAATGCAGAACTCACTTTTATCATTCCGAATGTACATGACAAACATTACTTGTATTAAACCCCTAACCACGCGTTTTGCAAAGTCTGTTTTTAGACTGAGCCACGGAGACATGAAAGCTTATTATAGATAAGTATACTTTAGTGAGAAAATAGTGATACGCTACAGGTTAAGGCGCAAGTCATGTCAAAAATTCGTCTGTCGTATATTCAAATCACAGGCACACGCCTCTGACTTTTTAAAGGAGTGTATTCACAATGAATTATCACGTACTTCAACGGTGAAGGAAAACATCGTGAAAAAATATGCGCACCCAAAAGATCTTAGGATTTTTTTAAGTGTGTAGTCCGCTTAGGCTAGCGTGGTGGACTAAGGCCTAAGTTTTCAGCTATAGAGGGCCCCGTGCCCAGCAGTGAAAAGTATATGGGCTGATGATGATGATGCTGGTGGTGATGGTGATGATGTTGGTTATGGCGATGATGGTGATGATGATGATGGTGTTGACGAGTGAGACGTGTGGGACCTGTTGTTGAGCGTGTCCTGCGCGTACTCCAGCGCGTGCTGCAGCGCCTCGTGGTTGGCGCAGAGCTGCTGCAGCGCGCTCGCGTAGAACAAGTACTCCTTCAGCTGGTCCGCCAGCTGCTCCTCGTCCTCCGCCACCGAGTCTATGCTGTCCGCTATCGAGTCTGCAATACACAATCAATCATCAGCATATAACAATAAGGCTTAGGGTCCGTTCAAGTATTACGTAAGAAAATTGATTACCATTATTAACCCCACCGTCCCCCATGTCAGCAAAACTAAGCAAATATCGTAGACCCCCCATACTATGCTTACGTAAACAGTACATACACTTTTTTAATCTGTTCCGGTTTCTTTTTTATTCAAGAAATTCCGGTAAAAAATGTTGCTACGTAATAACCATCCAGTTTTCCTCCACCCCCTACCCCCCAGGTCATCAAAAATAAGCTAAGCGAAGGTCCCCCCAACCCCCCTTTAGGGCTTACGTAATACTTGAATGGTCTCTTACTTGTGAAACTAAAAGTCGGTGGTAAATCCTTGCGCGGAGGCAAATATTACTACGGTATGAATATTATTTTCCGTCGCAAAAAAAATCTGTTGTAATTTCTAATACACTGGATACAAGATTTAATTGTAAACGCACCTTTAATGCGAAGTGCAGTCAATGAGAATCAATTAATTTAAAAAATACTATCACAGCCCCCTATAAACGAGTCAATTACTTTGAAAAACCTTGTAAAGTTAAAACCTAGTAAAATTTTCTTTATAAACGTCATTATTCTAAAAAATACAAGAGAGCATTTTATCCATGAAGCAGAGTTAGCCTCGAGGTTTAGGCGCGCGGTCGAGAATTTCGGCGGTCGTAGATTCAAACCCCAGGCACACACCTCTGACTTTTCGAAGTTATGTATGTATTCACAATGAATTATCACTTGCTTTAACGGTGAAGGAAAACATCGTGATAAAACCTGCACACCTAAAAGTTCTTAGGAATTTCTTAGGTGTGTAGTCTGCCAACCCGCACTATGCCAGCGTGGTGGACTAAGGCCTAAACCCTCTCAGTTGTCGAGGAGGCCCGTGCCCAGCAGTGGGACGTATTTGGGCTGATGATGATTTTATCCATGTATAATATTTAAAATACTTACCGAAGTAATGTCCCGCCTTCTGTAGTCCATCTCCCATTTCCTTTTCAATAACACTCCATTCGCTAAATAGCTTGCCGTAGTTGGCGTGCAGTTTGCAAAGTGCGAAGTTCTTTTCAATTATTTTAGATCTGCAATGTGGAAATGACATAGATCATCATAAAAAAATATTCGCAAGATATTTATCTAACAATCAATTGAAGTGGTATTTTTGAAGGGGATACGTTTTCAAATATTAATGGGATTTTTCCATTAATACAGAGATCTTTCACAAAATTTTAACTATACTGGTATAATTAAAGCTTAAGAGTGTTTGTCTTTTTTTACGCTTATAACACTAAATCCATGAATTTTTTGAACCGATTAATATTGCATTGGCAACCTGTGGCAGTGGAACCTTGAAGCTAGTGGTATTACTTTTCAGTTTTTGTATAAAGTAGATGAGTTTTTTTAACAATGCTGAATAAAAACGTTTTTCAAATATAATGAAGTAATGCTAAAAGTTGTCTTGAACAGGGATGTTATGGAGCTCCGTAACCGTAACCGAAACTATCGGATATCCGAAATAAAAATATATCCGTAACCGTAACCGTATCCGTTTCAGAAGTTTCGGATAGTTTACGTAAGTTTTGTGCTAAGTCTAAATTGATTTTTATAGACAAAAAACGACCAATATCGACTTTAATTTGGACATTTTTTTGTATAATGTAGATTGTACAAAATGTAAACAGTGTGATAAAAACTTTAGCCGGAAAGAAGACAGTGCCTTCACTGAAACTTCATATAAAATCCAAACACAGTGATTAGTACAAAGATCTTTTTTTATTTCTGGGACAAAATAAGCAACAAAAACCAAAAACATCCAAACAGCTGATACCTTTACAAGAGTGTCGAAAACAGTTATATTTTACTTCAATATAATATCCGTAACCGAAATTATCCGAAACTAACGGATAATCCGAAATAATTACATATCCGTAACCGATATAATTTGATTCCTATATCCGTATCCATATCCACATCCGAAATATCATATCCGTAACATCCCTAGTCTTGAACAATACTTGAAGGTTATTTTTTCAACACAGTATATGAATGTATGAATCAAGAAAAACTTGCCTGGTATACAGAAAGTTGCCTAAATTGACTTCCAGCTGCCTCCCGTAATATTTGAGACTGTCTATCTCTGGATCAGGTTTTTTCAATCTGATAGATACTGCTAATGATTTTATTTTGTTTTCTGCTTGTAATAAATATCCTGTAACAATGTTTTAATTGATGGTAATAGTCTCACAATTAGTCGTCAGTCCATGCCCCATGATACACCAGACTTGTGTCTTGTTGGATATCAATAACATGAGATTTTTCGGTTATAATTGTCATAGTTGTAGGTACACATTTAAGTTTTGTTAATCATTTTCCTTTTTATTTTATTTTAACCAAAATTTTTAAATGCACGGACTCCATACATTTATCGTTCGAAAATTCATCATCATCATTATCAGCCAGAATACATCCACAATGTCCTCCAGGCAAGAACTTCCAGAGTGAACTGTTGGAAGCAATTCAATCAATATTACAAATAAATAATTTTGATAATAATAATAAAATTAGTTTTATACTAAGGATATTGAAATATTTTTGTTTTCTTTGCTTTAAATAGTTTTTTTTAATATTTTTTTTTAAATATTTTTAGTTAGTGCTGTAACTGATTTAATCGTGCATGTGTTGTTTGCGTGTTAGCGATTGTTGCATTAAGTTTTTTTTCTTCTTATCTATTTATTTCTTATTAATATTGTATAATATGAATGAAAACAATTTTTGGCGCACCATAATAATAAATAAATAAATGTACCACTGTCAGTGATAGTTTCTCGCCAGCCATGCTCCTGCTGCAAGAAGTTGATGAACTGGTCGTCGAAGCAGAGTCGCGGGTGTGAGGCGACGCGCAGCAGAAAGTTCTCGAGGCCAGCGCGCCGTCGCTCCACGAACTCCGGGTCTGTCGTGTCTGATTTGCGCCACGCGTATAGCACCTAATGAAAGTAAAAAAAATCCTATACTAAAATAAATAAATAAATAACTTTATTACCAAAAAACATTTTTGCTTATAAATCTAAAGTACAACATATGAATTTATACAGCATAATTATACATAACTAAGCAATTACAAAAAAGTATACATTGACTTCTGCACTAAGCGTTGCTTGTATCGCAGAGGTCTATATAATTACCAATCCTGATACACTATTTTGAACAGGGCACACGGTTATTAATTGAATGTAATTTATTAGATGATAAAAGTTCTAAGGTAAAACCAACGGCCTTGACAAGCTATATAATACTGTTTATATATGTTTTAATTAATTTTTATTCGAATCAATCAAACAATAAATACATTATAGAGTGTGAGTGTGCAAGTAGCGGTGAGTGTATGTGTATTGTGTATGTGAAGTGTATCTGTGTGTGCGTGAGTTAGTGTGTTTGTGCCTGGCATGGAAAACATAAATGGGGTGAAAATGCGGTTAAATCGTCTCGATGATATTTTCTGTCTCGCTGTAATTTAACTTCAGTAGCCAATTCTCAATCTGTTGTTTAGCTTCTATGATGGATTTTGTATGAATTAGGGGGCATTTTCGACATACAGTGTTATAGACAGACGGAAGGAGAAAGAATGGAAGGTGTTTAGCAAATGTACTATGAATAGAAGGAACTGGAATTTTAAAGACGCGACGGTTTAATAGTGATGGATATTCAGGAGAGTTTACTGTTAGATTGTGCATAAACAAGGTCGCTCTTTGTATGTACAGTTGCCGGACTCGAAGAACATTGCATTCGTTGTAAAGATCATCGGTGGAATAAAGTCGCGGTTTGCAGAGCAACACCTTAAGTACAGCACGCTGCGCTCGTTCCAGTTCCATCATCCTAGACTTAAAAGACCCCCCCCAAGCTTTAATGCAATAAATCAACGAGGACTGACAGAGTGCTTTGTAGACAATTAGCAAAATATCCTTACTGGTAGAGTGCCGAAGGCTTTTCATAACATAAATAGTTTTTCTTACTTTGTTGGATAGTTCGTGTATATGGTCTCTGAATGACAGATTTTGATCCAAAACGACACCTAAGTATTTAATACTGCTGACTGTTTTTATACATTGACAGTTGCAACTAGCAAGAGTGAGGTCGCAAGAGTGTAATCTCAGAGGTCTTAGAGATGTGGGCGGTTGGGATGCCCTGGTTTTATGGAACAGGATACTCCGAGTTTTTGTTGTATTCAGAGTGAGCAGATTGCGCTTAAGCCATAAGGAAATAGTAGATACACCTTGTTCGGCAACTGTGAGAACTTCATTCCACGAAGAGCCTTGAAATAGAATAACGGTATCGTCGGCATAGCATATTATGTCAGCTCCGATTAGAGGTAATTCCAGGATATCACTCATGTACAATATGAATAGTGTTGGTCCCAGAATGCTCCCTTGTGGCACACCGAATTCAATATGAAGCTCATCACTTAAATTATTAGAAATTCTGACGCTTTGCCGCCGATCCGTCAGATAGCTAGCAAACCAGCCGTGGGCTAACCCTCTTATTCCAATGCATTGTAATTTCTTTAAAAGGATGGGTATCGACACAGTATCAAATGCCTTAGCAAGGTCTAGGAATACTCCCAGACAGCACTTATTTGTATCTAAGGCTTTGGCAATGATATTGCTAAGTAGCAGAACTGCATCTTCGGTGGAATAACCGCGTCGAAAACCGAATTGCCTTTTTGGAGACTGCCTTGTTGCTTCATCATCATCATCATCAGCCCATATACGCCCCACTGCTGGGCACGGGGCTCCTCTACAACTGAGAGGGTTTAGGCCTTAGTCACCGAAGAAATTCTTAAGAACTTTTAGGTGTGCAGGTTTCATCACAATGTTGTCCTTCACCGAGAATTTTTTGCGAATACACACATAACTTCGAAAAGCCAGAGGTGTGTGCCTGGGGTTTGAACTCGCGACCGCCGAGATTCTCGACCGCGTTCCTAAACATCGAGGCCATCACGACTTCAAATATTAAGAGTGAGATCATCATCATTCATTGTTATCGTACATTTATTTCGAACAACGTCAATTTGGTTGTAATTTTTCATGTACATTGCGACTAAGTGGAATGGGCTAGGATCTATCCTTTGTTCTAACAAAGCAGGGGAGTTTGCATCATCTGAGATTCTCGACCGCATGCCTAAACCTCGAGGCATCACGACTTACGCCACTTGTTGCTTTGGTGGCGAAAGTGAGATTACAGATTCGATTCCCAGGTTAAAATTTAGTTGTACTACAGTACACCGGTAAGTGGCTTGGCTTGGGAACGAAATATATAGTTGGCGAAACGTAAACCTAAAAGAATAAGCATACATGTATATATGTATATCTCTTATGTCTTCACTTGTGTGAGTCTGTTTAGCTACTGAGTTTTTTTCAAATGAATACCCAATAAAATTTTGCTAATGTCAATGATCAACACTGTGGTGAAATTATTATGGATCTTATAATTGTTAAGCAAAAGATGGAACCAAACATGTCCTCTACTTACTCTCTTTTCTGGCAGAGGTGGTATAATGACATGTGGATAGGTGACTTGAAGGTAATCATGGATTTGTTCAAATTCTGTGTATCTCCTCCATATTGTACTGATTTTTGATTGCACCAACTTGTATTCAGGGTCGGTTACTCTGAAAAATACACATTCATTCACCAAAAGCATTCATTGAAAAATTACCTATATATACTCATTTCTTCGAGTCATTAGATGGTTAGGTAGTAGTGTGTTTTAACACCCACTTTTCGGCAGTAGTTTTTAATTCCCACATTGAGGTTAAGTAATCCCAACAACATTTTGTACACACACTTATACCGCAGGACTTACACCTCGAAAGAAACAGCAACAAACAAATAACAAGGAAAAACTTATATGAGATTCCACTTCACAGAGCCACATAGTTATGTATATCTATGTATAGAGAATAACAGCTATGGAAAATTATAATAGGTAATAAAAACAGACATATTAACATTAATAGATGTTCTTTACTTGTTACTCAATAATTATTGGTTCTGCCTCTATTAACACTTTTAATATAGGGATTGTGAGGTACTATTGTTAACCTACAGTTGGTCTTGTGGTGCATTTGTATGGTCTTAATAAAAATAGAATTTGAGCATGATCATACCATTATTTATAACATACCCAATATGGATAATCAAAAAACCTAAACTATATTTACTATCATGCTGACTTTTAAAACAAAAGATAATAAAGAACTCACTCAACTGTGTAATCTATGTGTTCATAACATTCTTTTATCAATTTTTTTATCAGGAGTAAACATTGTTGAATGGATTCTAAAACATTTCACAGCTTTTTACCATTAGGAAATAATTGAATTTGTAATTTGATTAGTAATATTGGCATTAAGTCAAGATTAAACATACTAAGTGGTTAGAAATTGGTCTCCATCAAAAACCATGACATAATAGCCATTGTCCAAGCTCATATAGTTGACTGATCTATAAAAATGTGTTTCCTCATGAACCAATTTTTTTTCAAAATGAAATTTACAACTGTCTGCAGATTTATATTTGACAGCATCTTTGACACAGTTGGCTAAATACCAACCTGCAAAACGAGAGGTCACAGAGTTGACCCCGTACTGAGACAAATGTTTATTTGGTTCATAAATATTTGTTTTAGGTCTTTGTGATACTGAAAAGTTTCCCATAGTTATACCCAAAACACAAGATTTGTATTGTAGTGTGGGGTCAGAACTACGTAAACATGAACTGTCACACTGTTAAGTGTAGTTATTTATTTATTTTACATCTATCACTGTACCAGAATTCATCAAAATGGGTGTACAAAAATTTATCAACTATTAAGACACTTACACTTTATAAATTTGTAGTATTTTTTTTATATTGTGTTTCCTAACAGCATAAAACCAATATTCATTACAATCATATGGGTGAGTTATAAAATCTAAAGATGGTATATCATTGCCATATTCATATATATACCTGATTAAATATATTCCAAACTGCACTTATATAAGGATAATGGAGAATAAAGGAGAAGTGCTAAACCAAAGACAAAAACAAATAGTTTCATATATTTTTGTCATGAGCATCCAAAACAAATCCTTTTTCATCCATAACTATGATACTTATTCTGATGATATTTAATCATTAATGATTATTGACAGTGCCACAGATAGACAGGATAAATAATAAATCAATTTGAAACTTTTTTTCAAAAGATCCCAAACAGTGGTAAGCTTAAGCTTTGTAATAAAAAATTATAATAACAATAAGCTATTTTTAGCTTAACTTATTGTATTTCAAAATCCACTAATGTTGAATTGTTTATGCATAATGACAAACAGTACCACAAATGCCAACAGTGTTTAATTGTGTTGCTTAGAAAACCAAAATAGAATAAACAATATAATGTATCTGCTTAAGTATAATTTTTATTGTGTTGCTATCTTTGTATTTTATGTGATATCACATGACAATGGTTCTTATCAGAACAATAGGATTAAAAGAAATATTTTTGTAAATAAAAAATGATATGCTACAAAAATCTAAGAATAGATGTTTCTTTAACTATGTCTATAATAATGAACTGGCACATTACAGTAAACAATATTAAGAACAACAACAAAAAAAAGGAAGTAGTAACAGCGTAATCTTTAAATTAAACTTGAATATAACATTTATTAAGGTCAACATAAAAATAAGTTTAATATGCATAGAATACACTTCTTTCGTCAGCTAATAATACTCCTACGTGTACATAAAACAGACAAGTACAAATTGTGACAACAACTCTAATTGACTCACGGTACAGGTGTAATTTGTTGAGAAAACAATCCAATGAGAACTTACTTCAGATCGATTAGGTATACAGTGTAATGGTCGCGAACGTGAAGAGTACCGTTCGCGCGCTTCTCAGACTCCACGATTGATATATCCACATGTTTTAATAATGTATCCTAAAACAAATATTGGGTATAATCTCGCAGTACCACAATAAAGGAAAGTAGGCGTAACAAAACTCTTTCCTACTTGATTTTCGAATTCCTCCACAGTCTCAATGACGCCAGACGATATGGATTCCTTCACCGGCGAATTTTCAGACGACATTTTGTCGTATAACACTGAAATAATTTAAATATACAAATTTTTGATGGGTTTTCCGATAAATTAATTTTTCAAAAACTCTCAGGTAAGCAAAAGTGACATGACAGCAATGTCAAAGTGACATTGACAATCGAAGAGAAATGAGTTCAACGGGCAAAGGAATAATGGATTATACATCCTTACTTCTAAGAACATAACTTATAATTTTGGTTGGAACGTTGCTTTAGATATTGAAGAGTTTATGCTCCCACTCTTTTCATCTTAAAATAATAGTAAAATTATTGTTTGGTTAGCAAGATTCTCAGAGCTCGATCTTGCTGGTGATAAAATATTCATATACGTACAACCATAACTGGGCATATGCGAAAACATAAATTATGCCTTAGATGATTATGCTCATCATTTACCGAGACAGCAAATGGGTTATTTCAAATTCATCCTTCAAATAAATTTGTGATATTTTTGAGTTGCTTGTGTATGCAAAATGATAAATTGCATTGAAAATCAGCACGAAATAAATTAACAAGCCATACACACCATTATAACCCTCCTTACTACCTACATTACAATGAAAACTATAAGAATCTGGTTTTGTGAGTGTCAAAAACTATACAGGCATTTAAGTTTTTGAACGCTTAGAATAAGATAAACAAATCTGACAAATCATTGGGAGGAAATGGAGTCTTCGGCCCCGAAAAAGTATAAAAACACAATTTCTAATTTTAAATAAGTGAAAATTCCTCATGAAGAAATTTTTTGACATTCAACAGGAGTGGTATTCTTGTTAGATTGTTGTGTGTCATTTTGGTGAGTGAGATTGTCGGAAAACTTTTTGATATTCGGACAGTTTTATGTAACAAAATATTGACGAAAATTAAAGATATCATCCCTGATTCTGTATCCTGCGATTAGCCCAAGTATATAAATTAAGAAAAAGGTAAAAATTTAACCTATTTTTTTTATAAACCTCGAGGTTGAGGCACGCGGTTGAGAATCTCGACGGTCGCCCGTTCAAACCACATGCACACACTCTGACTTTTCGAAGTTATGTGTGTATTCACAAAGAATTGTCACGTACTTTAACGGTGAAGCAAAACATTGTGAGGATGTTGACTCACCTCAAAATTCTTAGGAATTTTGTTTAGTGTGGAGTCCACAAATCCGCACAAGGACAGCGTGGTGGACTAAGGCCTAAACCCTCTCAGTCGTAGAGAGGGCCCGTGCCCAGCAGTGGGACATATGTATATGGGCTGATGATGATGATGAATGATGATATTAATTAGTTACTAGTGTACTTACCGTAATTTACCGGTACGGTTACTTGGCAGTATATATATACAGTATCAGATAAGAAGTTATTTTAAACAATTTGCATATTTGACAGCCCCTTGGCGCAGTTGGCTAGATACCAGCTTGCGAAACGAAAGGCCGCGGGTGTGATCCCCGCACCGAGACAAATGTTTGTGTGATCCACAAATATTTGTTTCGGGTCTGGATGTTTGTGAGACCGAAAAGTCTCGTAGTTTCTGATACCCACGACACATGACTCGTATCTTAGTGTGGAGTCGGGCTATGTATATGACTGTTGGGTGTATTTATTTTTGTATCTATTATGCTTTATTCTTGGCCACTTTATATGCGGCGCTTATTCGCAGCTAACTTTGTTTGGAGTGTGTCGCCAGCAAAATGCAAACACATACATACATACATAAACTCACGCCTGTATTCCCCGAAGGGGTAGGCAGAGGTGCATTTCTGCACCCACATTTCGCCAGGTATGTATCAGTCCCACGTAATAGGGGGCGAGCCTATTGCCGTTTTTCGGGCACATTTCCAGACTCCGTGCTGTTACTGAGAATTTCCTAATGGAAAAACCCAATAACACTTTGCCCGACCCGGGAATCGAACCCAGGACCTCTAGTTCGCACGGCACATACTTGTACCGCGAGACCACGAGGCAGGCAAACATTATCCTAGAACGTAGGATAATAGCGCTCTGGTGAGTTGTAAACGAATTAAAATAACTGCATTTTTATTCTTCTATCAAGAATTTCTAACATAACGACATAATAGAACAGTTTGATTAGTATTTGTTACTTTTTGCCACTGATTTTTTATTTGTTACACTGCTGTGTGTGTATGTTTTTATTGTTATTATAATTTTAAAATGTATTTCGATAATAGGTATAATATTAACGACTTTTACGAGCAAAAACTAAATTGTGGCAAATCTTGTTGTCGTTTCCTCCTCATCCTCAGATAACCACGTAGGTATATTAACACAGTCCCAGTGAATAATTTAACACTCGATTTTTATTTATTAAGCAGTGATGGCCTCGAGGTTTAGGCGCGTGGTCGAGAATTTCGACGGTCGCAGGTTCAAACCTCAGGCACACACCTCTGACTTTTCGAAGTTATGTGTGTATTCACAAAGAATGATCACTTGCTTTAACGGTGAAGGAAAACATCGTGATGAAACCTGCACACCTAAAAATTCGTAGGAATTTCTTAGGTGTGTAGTCCACCAACCCGCACTAGGCCAGCGTGGTGGACTAAGGCCTAAACCCTCTCAGTTGTAGAGGAGGCCCGTGCCCAGCAGTGGGACGTATATGGGCTAATGATGATGATGAAGCCGATAAAGGTAAGCCTATTCTGTGTCATGAAAAAAGGTTTCAATAATATAGAATAATCCGAAGGCGAGCCTAAAAACTACAATAGCGCGTGGGAATTAAAGTACCCAAAAGGGTGACGTGATAATCGGATAAGTACCTAACCTTAATAGATCTCACAATTCCCTGTGAAACTGTTCTTGGGAAAAGTGCCATAAGGGATCTCAGATGTGGTTAACTATTTAAAAAGGATTAAGAGTACAATGCTCGCTATCTTTTTGTAGGAAAACAGTTGTATTCCCTATTGTTGGAACTCTTTTGTCAACGCTCATGTAAAGTTATGTGTATTCTGTGTGTGAATGAACTTTGAGAATATTAAAAAAATCGTATTTTTACGTATAAATTGCATTTCATTGTCAATGAAAGAGTTTTTATACGAGAGAGAATAAAAACGCTGGCCTTAAATAATGCTAAATGTAAATAAAATATACATATACATACATATAGCGACTTTAGATTTATGATACACGATTTATGATACATCTACCTATACGTATGATGTTATTATAATATATCCAAGCATTTTTGTTCTGGTATTTCTCTTTGGTATGAGATATGAATGCAACACAAGCCAAGTCATTGTGAGAACTTATCCTTACTAATATTATAAATGCGAAAGTCTGTCTGTCTGTCTGTCTCGCTTTCCTGGTAAAACTACTGAACCGATTTAAATGAAATTTGGTACACAGATAGTTTAGACCCTGAGAAAGGACATAGGCTACTTTTTATTCCGGAAAAGGGGTTTTAAAGGGTTGAAAGGGGGGATGAAAGGTTGTATGGAAGTATATGGAAGTATTGTCATTTTTAAAGCTAGAAGCTTGAAACTTATTTTTTAAGCTGTTGATTAGATATAAATAAATATGAAATTAAAAGTTTGTGAAAAATGTACCTTTAAGGGGGTAAAATAAAAATAGGGGTGAAAGTTTGTGTGAATATTCGTCATTTGAAGAATGATGAAACGACGTGTAGACGACTGTAAAACTATGTATATGTAACTATATGTCTGTTATGCTTTCACGCCTAAATCATTTGACCGATGTAAACGATTTTTGATATGGACATAAATGGGACTCTGTGGCGTAAAATAGACTACAACTTATTTTCTCTCTGAACCCAACCATGTAGTCTACGCGGGCGGAGTCGCGGGCAAAAGCTAGTTTAAAATAAAGTTCAGCAAACATCCTTCAACATTAGGAAATTTTAATTACGACCTAATTATTCACAGAAACGGATAATTATGATTCATAGAAGTTTCAATGTTTCTAACTTTTAAGACACTTTGTTTGGGGCAAATGTTACTGTGATTTAACTGACTCGCACAAAGTAGAATCGTTAAATTAAACTTTGGCAACTGATCAAATTTAAACTTCCTTCTTTAAAGTTTCATAACTTAAAGGTGTTGGGTGGCAAAAAGGCCTAATTTCTTAAACTGTGTAAGATTGATCTTTACTTGTTCTACATTAAAGTTTTATTTTTGTCTATTCGTTTTTACGTTTGAGATGGTAAGCGTTTTAACTTACATTAATTTTAGGCAAAATTTTACAGTAGGTCTCGAAATCACTCGCCTTACGAAAACAGGTTACGTTGCCTTCTTCTAAGACCGTGGTGCTTCATACTGGCTAAAGCTGAGTTTAGCACTAAGGAATGTCTCTATTCGCTGATATTTATGGCAATCATGACGCTGGTAAAAGTTACTGGGTTAATTCGTATTTACGATCCAAAAAATATTCATAACGCTTCATGATAGATAAATATATGTAAATGTATAATCTTTATAAAGATAGTGGCACCTTTAGGGCCTTCTAAGGGGATGCAGAGTAATGCTCAAGTGTATCTATATCATGCGCTATGCCTAAACCCTAGGCACACACCTTTGATTTTTCGAATTTATGTGTGTATTCACAATAAATTATCACTTGCTTTAACGGTGAAGGAAAACATCGTGATTCCTCACAATGCTTCTATCTGCACACCTAAAAGTTCTTAGGAGAATAGTCCGCCAACCAGCGCTAGGTCAGCGTGGGGACTAAGGCCTAAGTCCTCTCAGTTGTAGAGGAGGCCCGTGCTCAGCAGTGGGATGTATATGGGCTGATCCTGGGCCTATTAAATACCTAATTAATTGTAACAATCAACCCCAAAAATATATGTACTTATATTACACCCCTACCGAATTTATGCCGTAGAACCAACGAAGCAGTCTAAGAGAACCAACGACCTTTAAAATCAACTAAAAATCTATCAGGGCAGTATTTTGTTAGGGATGTATTAACTGCCGATCCACAACTTCGACATAAACAATGTTATCAAGTTTAAACGAACTAAAAATAGTTGAGCGTAACTACTTCCACATAACATCCTTCTAATTATTGACTGTTCCCAACTTTCGACCCTCGAAGTTTCAGTATAGGAATTTTTCAATCATTAACATGGAATCTGTTGGCTTAGCTTCGCTGTTACTTTCAAAAAGCTAGTAAGGTCAATTTATAGACATACTATCTAATATTACCTACCTAAATACCTGTCTGTCTGTTACGCTTTCAAGCCTAAACTGATTAACTGATTTACCTTATGGAGACAGATACGACCTCGGGAAGAATTCGATGCTTAATAACTTAGAACCCAAACCGCACTAGGCCAGCGTTGTGGACTAAGGCCTAAACCCTCTCAGTTGTAGAGGAGGCTCGTGCCAGCAATGATGATGATAATAACTTAGAGATCAATGCACAGCCGAAGTGGTATTTGGTCTGGTACTACAGCATCATTGGGGATGTTCTTCAGACCACAGCTTGTAGACAATGCAGCTTCTCCGCGGTAGGAATGCTCCCACGGTTAGAGTTGTTAATTTACTGAGTCGCTTTATCGCTGGGGTCCAAGATGCTGACCTGTTTGATCATGTTGTTATACGAATTCTTGAGTGATTTAAAATTTATTTTGATAATATTTGTTTAGTGTATAAATTTAGAATATTTTAGCGATATAAGCGTATTGGTACTTAACGTAAGTTTGTATAATTTCAATAAATAAAACGAGGAGCAACGGGTTCGATACCCGCACCGAGACAAGTGTGTGATATTATGCGTGTGTATATTTGTTTCGGGTTTGTGAGGCCGAAAAGTCTCTCGTATGTTTATTCGTAGAATTATAATTCTTAGAATTGTGTATTTGACAACATACGGCGTTATAGCATCGTGCATTGTTGCATAGGACAGATTTTAAAATACGTAAAATACATAAAAGAATACACCCAGCTCCTAACACATACATAATTATGACCCCATACTAGAATACAACTCTTGTGTCGTTGGTATCAGAAACTACGAGAGACTTTTCGGTCTCGCAAACACCCAGACCCGAAACAAATATTTGCGGATCGCAGAAACATTTGATCGAACCTTCTCGCAAGCTGGTCGCTAACCAACTGCGCCTCGGCGCTGTCAGTTACACAAATAAGATAGAAACAATAAAATTCAGGAAAAGACAAGACAAGACAATAGCAATATAAAATGATTTAAAAGTATTAAAAAGCTGTATAAAGCAAAACAAAGCACAGGACAGCTGTTACAATAGTTCATCCGGTTCCTTAAGCTCTTTGAACGTCATTTTAATTGCGGCTCGGAACGATATTATAGTGCTCTCTTACAAAGCTTTACCCGTACTGAGTTTTAAATGGTTTAAAAATTAATGTTCTTGCAGCGTCTACTGCTAATAACTTTAGTCCTATATACATGAGATGTAAGTATTTTGTGGCAATAATAAGAATAATAAAGCCCGTTTATTTCCAATAAAAAAATACAAAACTCCTTACATCTATTTAACACACGTATATAGTATATAACTTTCTTTTTTTCTATATATTTTAACAAAAAAAAAGGTTTTTTAAAGAATCATATGAATTTTAAGTGTTGCGGTTGCAGTCTTCGCCATCAGTGATTGGAACCCCAAATTGGGTAAAGGTTTCCTCCAGCTTATTCCAGACTCCTCTGTTCTTGGCTTTCTTTATCCATTCCTTTCCCGCAATCGCTTTTATTGTAGTCCGCCAACCCGCACTAGGCCAGCGTGGTGGACTAAGGCCTAAACCCTCTCAGTTGTAGAGGAGGCCCGTGCCCAGCAGTGGGACGTATATGGGCTGATGATGATGGTGATGATGATGAATCGCTTTTATATCTTCTATCCATCTTTTTCATCTCCTTTTTCCTGTTGGTCCTTCCCATGCCGTGATCTTTCGGGTCCGTCTTCCGTCAATGTACCTTGCTGTGTGTCCTGCCAACCCTTTTGTGGCAATATGGCTTCTTTAATAGATTATCTAACAATATTTGAAGCACTAAAGCTATTACATGATACACAATACACTCTTTCCAAAGGATATCTATGTGTTGAGTGATAACATGGCAAGAATATTAATTATTGTGTTACAAATCATTACTGTGCCGTCTATTCAGTTGTTTGTGGTTTAATGAATGTAAATTCTAAAATGAAATATTTTAATTTGACATTTTAAATAATAAGACTCGAATGTGGAGAAAAATAAATGTGAAATTTCATCTGTAAATTGTTAATGCCAGTCGTAAGTATTTATTCAGCTGACAAGTAATACTTTATACTTTCTCTTTAGTGAGTGAATATATAAAACAATTTGTGAATACTAAAAGACTTTTACTGTCCCGCTGACCGCAACCATGTCAGCACATCCATTGTAGAAAATTCAACAAAGTATTCTCTTTGATAAAATGTAAAGTTTTGCCTGGATGTTTTTTTATTAATGTGACAAAGGGAATACACAGCACCTCACATCTATGTATCAGATGATTGTTTTTAAATCCTTATGAATAAAGTGAAATGAAATGAAATAATATTTATTGAATCTATAAAAGGTCAAATACATCACGTAGATTCAGTCATTTCTAAATTTAAGTTTACCACCCTGTGCGAAAGGCAGTCCTTACTAGAGAAAAACGGACAAGAAACTCTAGGGTTGCCCTTTTCCAATTATTTTAAATATAACGGCGTAAAACCATAATATACTGAGAGCTGTCATCGCTCTTGCATAAACAAGAATGACTCACGGGCGGTCGCCCCACTCCAGTATCTATAAAAAGACGCCCGCTGCAATCGGCCGACGCGCGGTCAGCAAACATCCGATTTATTGGGAAATAAAAGGAACCTTGATTGAAGTTGGTTGTTAAAATTACTTCTCAAAATGGATCCTCTAGTAATAACGATGTCACTGCTATTCATAACGATACAGGGCTATCTGCCTCGTCAGTAATTGTGAAGTTTTTCTAAAGAAAACTCAAAGTATGAGTTATCACCATAAACCAACGGTTGTGACGGCGGCAATGTGACGTCACACTTCTTAAAAACACTTAGAAGCCTCTCCTGCTCCGACAAATATATTAAACTATACAGTAAAGCATATATTAAAAGTGCATTCATCTACAATTTTTATGCTTACCTACACGGAATTATTAGTCGTGATGTCATCATTAGCTATCAGCCCGTGAAGTTTCATTTCACAGGTCGTGGGTCATCCTGCATCCAGAGAAATGTGTTTGAATAATATGTAGGTATCTGTGACCGTGGTATCTACACACTCGACACAAGACCAGCAATGTAATGTGAGGTCAAAACTATGTTTGTAACTGTTGGGTTTTGACGAGACAAGTATAAAGACTATGTACTGGTATTTAAATTGTAAAATTTCACATAAATATCAATTGAGTAAGCGGTAATGAACACACAATCCCATATCTAGATTTAGAAGTTTCATTGATGCTTTTAATTTTTTTCTTTAAGATACTGAAGTTGAAGAATTCCAGTGATTATTCTTTTGAAGCGATATTTCAAACCGTGTTGGAGCTAATCTTCTCAAGGTTTATTTATGTAGGTACTTATATAAAGATTTTATCAAATCATTGATTGAAGTACTGTTTTATATACGTTTTATGTACTGTATAAATTTATATTCTACTTCATCGATTTTGTTCTGGATGGAAGTGTAGCGGTTTATGAAGTCACGATTTATGGTCTTTTGTATATCGTGTCGATAAAATAAGGTATTTTCTTTGTAAATCGACCGGATATATGTTCTGCTTTATGTTTTTTTGTATTTCTGTCACACAGGTTAAACTCGTGAAATAGTTATATGCAGGTAAATAGCCGAAAAGGGCATCAAGTGAAGATAACGTATCGTTTAAAACCTATAGGAATTTATCAAAAATTTAGATAGACCAGTGGTCGGTAATGCGCGACCCGCGGGCCACACTTGTGTCCCGTGAATCTTAGAAATAGTTAGCATTTTCATTTTTTCTATGGAATATAACCAATTTTACATAGGTATTACGTAGAATCTAGGGTAAATAACACAAATGCGGACCCGCTTTTAGTTTATTTCACATTGCGGCCCGTGCCTGCCAAAAGGTTGCCGACCACTGAGATAGACAATTGACAGAGCAACTCAGCAAGCTGCACGCAAAGTTAAAGGTTTTGTTCTGAAGATGCCAATAATTCGCTAATAATTAATCATAGCATGTTATAAACATGTAACATGTTCTCACTTCTTAAGAAAATTACGGATTTTTCAAATAATTTACCATTTATAGGACAAACGCTAAATACGCGAAATAGAATCATAAAGATTTGCACAATAAACACCAAAAGATGTGAAAACTTTAATACAAATGTACTGTTATGTGGCGTTGAAATTCTAATTAACGCCGAAAATTTAGCCTATACTTCTGCAAGGTTATGCCTCAGTCAAAACTGGTTAAGCGTGAAATAAGAACACACAAAGTTAATTTCGCATTCATAATATGTCATGTCAGCATAGCGTAACAGTGACAGGTACCGTGGTCCTGTTGATTAGACTGGTATCAAGCTAAGCTAGTGCTTGTGAAACTAGAGGGAGGGGGTTCGATTCTCACACCAAGTGTTTGTGTGATTTAAAAAGTATTCGTTTCTGGTGTGGGTGAAATCGAAACCTCTTTTGTAACTTCTTATGTCTACGACACAAAACTTGGATCTCATTGTGGAGTTTAAATCAATTATATCACTGTTGGATGTATTTATCTATTTAATGTCGCTTTTACAGCGCGTACTAATGTAAGCTTTTGTAAATAATTATGACGTTTTACACACTGGCAAATAGCCTTGCCGCAGCGGAACATTATGGTTCCTCTCGTAAAAGCGACGCGTCGGTAGTTCTGCTCGCATATCATTAACAGAAAGGTGGTATTTTGTGTATATTATGGTTGCAAGTACTTCGTTAGTGAGCTCTGTATTTACGCATTGCTAATTTCTAGAGATAGGAAATAGAGAATGTGTATCGAATCCTTAGTCAGCTTGTGAACGTTAGGGCGTTTACGTTAATCATCAAATTTCGTTAATCATCTTAATAACATGATAACATGCTTACATCATGAAGGAAAACATCGTGATGAAACCTGCACACCTAAAAGTTCTTAGGAATTTCTTAGGTGTGTAGTCCGCCAACCCGCACTAGGCCAGCGTGGTGGACTAAGGCCTAAACCCTCTCAATGGTAGAGGGGCCCGTGCCCGGCTGTGGGACGTATATGGACTGATGATGATGATGCTTACATGCTGACGTGACGTAATATATTTTATGCGATGTACAAATATTCGTTTCTTATCTAGTAGTTTATGAAAAAAAAATTCTATGATACTTTCTGTTACCTACGAAAATATGATTCACGACTTGTATATCAGCATGTAGCAGTTAGGTATTTTTGATTATTCTCTCCCAAACGCAGTACTTAAAAATGCCTATAATCATTTGCCTGGTCTTATCTATTTCTTTACAAAAATCATTAAACTTCAACAATATAAACGTAAAAGAGTAACTAAAGTAGAACTTGATTGGCGTTCATAACGTCATGAGAAATTAATGTGTACCTATCATATACACTCGGTATTTACACAGTAAAGTCGTAACCGAATGTTTGAAAATTATTTCCAGGTTTCATTATCTTTCCATTATTAGCTTTTAATACACAAGTTCTCATTGTACGAAACGTAGAAACAATTCGAGTCACGTGAACTGCCGGTTCTCGTTTTGTGTACATCCTGACAGACGTACAATAATGATAATGAATAGTCCACAAAGAGCTTTGTCTCGTGCCCCGCTGTGCGGATCGCGAGTCTTGTGTGTAACAAATTCAAAACTCCGCTTATTTCTCTGTTAATTGCTGGTTTTACTAGCGTTCTGCTGGAACCGACAAATCAGAAAGTATAAATGTATAAGGCTTACGTAAAAGGAGTCGAGTGAATAGCCTTTAAACCAACCTTTAAACAATTTAAAGATTCTGTTTCTACTAAGCATTTTCTTATGGAAAGGCAAGAACATTTTGCCCGATACGAGCTCGAGACTGAGGCCTCTTGATCTCGTTTATTTATATTTACAGTCACAGATTCATGTGAATCTTTTTTTGTGACTTATGTTACAAAAATATTTTATTTATTAATATATATTTAATAATTTAATAACAATTAATTATTTAATATTTTATTTATTAGTGTAACTCAGAGCTAAGTAATTTGCGGTATTTAAAATTGTATCGGCAAAGTAACACTGCATCTTATGGCAAGTAAGTAAAGTCCAAATAATTTTTGATATTTCTCGTCGTGTAAATTTGATTCTTTGCCTATTTAAAGGTTCATTAATTATGCCAATATTGCGTATTTTCAGATTTTATAAACGTAGGCCTCGCAATAACCATAACAGAAATTAATTGAGCAGAAATCTATTTTAAGACTTTCAAGGTTTTTAATTACAATGGCCTGAAACCGAATTTCAATGGCAACATTAAGATTCCAGTAATTGGATCGATTCGTAGTACAATAGGTTCTGATTGCGCACTCACCACGCTGCACAATGCTAGGGATTACTGTAGACTAGCGCCGGATTTAGATATGGGGGATAAATTTAGTTCACCTTTTATTAAAAACGAATGCTGATATAATACTAAAAAACGCTTTTTGTTTCAATAAAGAGTATATCAAAAATATAAATATTAATTATAAAATTAATACTTTTATTTATTGCACTCAAGCCTGTATAGGCGAGAGGGTAGGCATGGTTGTATTTCTACAACTCCGAAGCATGTTAATAAATAAACTCATTATTTACAAGGACGTTTTAGAGCCAACTTCCAATAATGTCTTTGAATAGCCAATAATATATGTAATTACATATTACATCGTTATTTATTTAATCCTTATTTGCATCTTACAATCCAGATAAATTTTAGTTGACAACAATGAACAAACTGTTCTTTTTATTTCAAGAAATATTAACTCTTTAAGATTAACTTCCACTCCAGAACACGTTTCCTCCTACTGTTATCTGTTCTGCGACAGATGTGACCTGCCCTCTGCCACTTCAACTCGCTAATCCTTTGGGCTATGTCGATAACTTTGGTTCTCTATCAGATGACATTATTTCTGATCCTATCCTTTAGAGAAACTCGTAACATAGCTTACTGAGCCACCTTAAATATGGTGACCAAAGATCGGCAAACGTAGTGTAGGACGCTCTCTGGCTAGGTGGTAGGAGAGGCCTATGTCCAGCAGTGGGCTTATAATAATGAATGAATAAGATAAGGACGGATAGATTTCTTTTATACTATCTATGTAAAAAAAAGAATATTATATTTTCTATTTTTAAACTTAATATTAGAGGCCCACGACCTCTCGAGTTTATCCTTACTGCATCCCTCTATTTCTACGAACTGGAACGGGCGCTCGGATGATACCAATTTCACGCTTCCTGTCCGCCTTTGGAGAATACATTCTGAAGGACACTTAAAAAGTATTTCCTAAGCTATTTAAAAAGGATTTGATTTCGCCTAAGCACGCTTTAGCTGTACTATAAAAGAGCTTGGAAGAATGAGCGTCTGTTTTCAATGGGTATATTGTATGCATTCCGAGATTTTCGTATTACGTGTACCCGTGTACTTTACTTGTGACGTCATTCCTATTCCTTTGTAGGTTGGGCAGTGGCTTTTATATTATTATTGCTTGCTTTATTGTGTTTCGCAGGTATCTTTGCCTACCGTAGATTTGTGGAATAGTTTGCTGGCCCATGTGTTCAAAAGTACGCAAATAGCATCTCGTGTTGTTTTATTAAAATCAGCGCTAAAATACCCTGCAGGCGGAATGTATCTGAATCATGGGATTATTGTTGTCTGTGTAAATTATAGCACCTAATTATTACTTGCATGCTTTTGTAAATTGGCCAGCAATAAAATATTTTTCCTTTCGTCTTCTTCTTTCTTCTTACTATATAGACCTCTTTGAATCTAGAAAGAAGTTCTATGCTTTTCAGCGTATTTGCCATGCCTATTATTCGAAGCTAACATATGAAGCGAATGTAATATTTCTGTCTATAACAGTACAACTATTTCGGATTTAATGTTCCTATAATTTAGTGTAAATAGATACGAAATGGAATGATTAGGCGAAATCCGCTAAAATAGTTTAAGAAGTATTCTTCTTAAACTCACAAAACGGCTGTGTTGGAATCGTTTTACAATAGAAGAACGCAATTTTATTCGGCCTGCTTCATGGCTTTTTCCAGGGAGACAGAATTCTCATGAATCCTAACACCCACTCATGTGTATACCGTATACAAGCTACACGACCCTTTTGTAATTTCGTTGAGTAAATACTTTGTGACACAATCCCAAAATCAAATACATTCCGATGGATGTTCTCAAACTTTTGCGGTGCGGTGATTCTAAATTTTTTTATTAATAAAATGAGAAAAATGTTACGCTGTGCTGTGCTCAAAAATGGATCTTCGGTATTAGTACTTACAGTAAATTTTACAATGATCCACGTTTCCTTAGTTTTTATACATATAAAAACTTATTTAAACAAGCTCTCAGCAGTTTCTATCGCCGTAAGCGTTCCCATGCTTCGAAAAGAAAAATAATGTATTTATAATTGAAAAAAACCCCAACCGTGTTTTGATTTTTTTCTTGCAGTATATTAGGACATGAGCGTTGGAAATTAATGGCTTAAATTAAAAATTTATAGCTATAAATATTGCATAGTGAAAGAAATACATACATACATACATAATATTATGAAGAAAAAAATTTAGAAAAAGCCATTGTGTGGCTTGGAAAACCTAAAGGTGAGTTATTGGCACGATGTAAAGTGATTCCCCGTCAGTGTATAAAGTGAGTCCGCCAACCCGCATTAGGCCAGCGTGGTGGACTAAGGCCTAAATACCTCCTAATAGGCCCGACCTCAGCAGTGAGATGTATATGGGCTGATGATGATGATGATTAAGTGATTTCCCATTGTAAACCACACGATGCTTAGCATTGTGGAATCACATGTGTTTACAATTAATCCGGGTTTATATGAGTTTAAGTTTGGTTGAAAGACCAAAACTCACTGAAAAAAGTATAATACCTAATAATGAATGTTTTTTTTTTCAATTTCTGAAGACAACTGCCTGAACTACAACCTTTCATTCCAGTCCCGTAGGTTGTCTGGAAGAGATTGCAGCTAGCGATAAGACCGCCTATTGTGCCTATACTTATTGTCTTCACTGTTTTCAATCATGTAGTATAAATTATTGTATAGTGTACTAAAAAGTATAAATAAATAAATAAATAAATAATGACCATTACACACTAATTACAATGATGATCCTTCGAATAATCACGCCATAAAAAGAAATTGTGATCTAGTAGGTAAGTTTCTGGGATTTTACTATAATATATCAATAATTTTACTGATTACGTGGAACGGCAATAACAATAAAATACACCGTTTGTTTACGCCTTAAATATAAGAAAAGAAATCACATAAATAAGAAGTGTCATTACTTCGTCTATTGTTCAGGCAGTAATCTATTACTCGACGCCTTTTCTATGTTATGTGAAGTACCTATATTTATATAAGTACCCCTATTTGTCGATTTTGATTTTAGAAGTTACCTTTTGGCATCAGTCCATAACTTATTTGGTACAGTTGAATTGCTGAAATAAACTACGATGAATATAATTAGAGTCAAAAAAGGAGTGTTTAGTCTAACTAGAACAATTCATTCTTATTATGCTGAATGCTTTTTGATAAGTTAGTTTCGTCATATTGTAAGAAATAATGCGTGTTAGGTCAAACGATATGTGAGTATCTTGAGGATTATTCTCCGAGCTTATAACTTAAACAGATAAGAGCTATTAGTTAGACAAAGTAATACCCTCGTTATTTTTTTTTCAACGAGTGCAGTTGTGGCCTCCAGGCCAGTGATGGCCTCGAGGTTTTGGCGCGCGGTCGAGAATCTCGGCGGTCGCGGGTTCAAACCCCAGGCATACACCTCTGACGTTTCGGAGTTATGTGTGTATTCATCACACATTATGAATTATCACTTGCTTTAACGGTGAAGGAAAACATCGTGATGAAACCTGCACACTTAAAAAAGTTCTTAGGAATTTCTTTCTGGTGGACTAAGGCCTAAAACCCTCTCAGTTGTAGGGGAGGCCCGTGCCTAGCAGTGGGACGTATATGGGCTGATGATGATGATGATTAATTTGTCTAACTACTAGCTCTTATCTAGGGATGGCTGTTACTATTCCAGGAACAGTATGACACTATTATTATCCATGAAATATACCAGATTTTATTCACATTCAATACAAATACAAAGTGAATAATTTATTGGCAAACGAAAGCCTTGTACAGTCAGTGTACAGCTAATATAATGCTACTGATATTTAAAATCAGTCTAGTAGTTGGTAATGGAACCGTATTGTTATTATGAATGAAAATTCACTCACGCCTGTATAGATTTATTCTTACACAGACGTTTTGCTTACTATATTTTAAGTGCCACGTAAGAGGCGAGCCTATTGCTGTTTTTAATGGATAAGGCGTGTTAATAGCAAAATAAATCTCTATTATCCTTTACCCTGTAGGTGGTGGAAGGGGGAAAGTAGGATTTTATCCTTGAAATATGTTAAAGAATCTACGGGTTCAAGGTTGCTGGACATAAGGGAACACGTCTTGACGATATGGTTTCTGAGATATTTTATCAATATTCATATTATTTTAATAGCTGACCCGGCGAACTTCGTTTCGCCTAACAGTCGATTCTTTAATTAATTATTTATTTTTTATTATGATACCTACTTATCTTCATTTTTTTTCCAAAAACAGTGAAAGTCCCGTTAAAATTGGTCCACCCGTTTCAGAGATTAGGCGGAACAAACGTAGAGACAGACAAAAAATGTAAAAAACCTTATTTTGGTATATGTATTATGTACATCCATATGCATTTATTAAAAAGCGGTTATTTCAATATTACAAACAGACACTCCAATTTTATTTTTTTGTATGTATGTATAGATGTATAGAATATTTACACTTTTTAATACTCTCGCTTATTATTTTCTAAAAAAAGTTCGCATAGTTTCTAATACCCAAACGAGACGTGCTTCTTAAAACTGTTTGTATAACATACTATGTGTCTTACTGAATGTTTTATAGTGCAATAACCAATTAAATACACTCAACAGTCACATTCATAGTTCTAAAGTCACACTTAGATTAGAGACTACAAGATACTTACCTGCCCTTTGTGGCACAATAGTTTATAAGGTAGCTTTAATTTAATTTTTATTTATGTACGTGGTGCACAATAAAGCATATTAAATAAATAAATAAATAAATACTTACAAACAAATATTTGTGGATAACACAAACAGTGATGGTGTCTAACCAAATGCGCCATGGAGGCTTTCATTAAAAAAGCGAAACGGAGACGAACAATTAAATTAGGCGCATCATAGTCTACAATTTTTAGTGTTATTACCATAGTGACTAAGGATAAGTATCCCTGGGCTACGGTAGACCTACCGTTCAGGACCCTCAACACCAACCGATGATGATGATGATGATTACCATATTTGTGTGAGAACTAACTAAATATCGAAAATTATGTTCATTGTTAAATATTGTATATGATACTATATTGAGCCTGATCCAATTGGCTTTATTACAGACTTAAATTTTCGTATAACTGGGTCACATGGATCTTTTGTTTTTATCAAATGCTGATACAATTATTCATTTTTTATCGCGTTGTTTTTGTGTTTTATCATACGATGTTTGTATATGGTTTGTACTTGTTTAAAAATTCCTGAATATTTCTGTGGCAGCTGATATACAACCAGTGTAGATTAATTATTTATTATGCTGGGTCAATATACCTAAAACTGGTAGGCTTAACGTTCCTTGTAATCTTTTATTATGCATTTTTACCTTTTTAAATTTAAATTGATCATTTAAAATTAATGAAAAATAGTCTTATTAAAAGCGAAAAAGGTTATATAATACCTATTACCTTTTCATACCTATTACATTATTAATCGACGAGAGCATATTTAGCAGCTATCATCAATAATTTGCAAGTTAAGTAGAAATCCCATTGCCTCACTGGACTTGTAGTATTTGATTATATTATCGTCGTAGAATGAGAAGGTCAAGATTTCTGTTGATCTAGGTGATGTTTTATTATGTCAAAGAAAAAAATTCTATAATCACCTAGTGTTTCACGAACTCATATTAATCTCCAGTTTATGTTATTAAAATAATATAAAAAAATAAACAGAGAAATAGTCTTATCAACTAACATAAGTTCTGCTTTGTCAACATAATTATGTTAACGGTGTCTGCGCTTAAGCTAAACTTTTCCGCTCTTCCGCTTAACTTCATCTAACTAACAGCGTGTGATCTACTACGGAACTTATTCAATTCTCCCACTTTCCAACAGAATTTATAAACGATAAATTGTACACTTACGTAGCTTATCGTTGCTACGCGGATTACTACGGCAACGTATCGCGTAGCATTAGCATCCGGCTACGAGCTTCATTTTGTTCTTTAACTTCCCGTTCTGAATAAATTATGTATATATAGTAACCTTACTTAATAGTATGGCAATTTTCGTTTGGTTTTTGTTCTTTCATAACTTAACTATTCAATGGATCATTGAATATTGCGTTAATATTAATATTTGTTTATTCAATTAGTACGCCTAATGTTGTCAATATTTTCAACAGAACTGTACTTTTTTGGCAACAGAATAGTATCGAGGAATGGAAAGCTATTTTTATTTTTTTTAACACAAAGCGAACAAAGCTTCATTCAAACAAGTTTTCTACAAATTATATAGGTTTTTGAACATGTATTTTTTTACTTTTGACATTTGACTTAAAATCGCTGTAAAAGTTTATTGATGTGAAAGTGACTGCCTCGTGGTCCCGCAGCACAAGTATGTGCCATGCGATCGAAAGGTCCCTAGTTAGATTGCCGGGTCGGGCAAAGTGTTATTAGGTTTTTCATTAGGAAATTCTCAATAACAGATTGTAGTTTGGAAATGTTGGTGCAAAAATGTACCTCTACCTACCCCTTCGACGAATACAGGCGGTAGGCTATATATGTATTATGTAAAAATATATGTATAGTGACAAAATTAGATGTTACATTATTTATAAAGGAAGAACGCAATTTAATGAAATCGACATATTTCTCAATGAAATAACGTTGGACTGGCACTAAAACACAGTGTAGTGGGTTGCTCAGTGTGAAATGGTTTTGAAGTTGTGTGTATAGAGCGCGGTTGCCGTCAACGTTCAATTTCCTATGCGGTTCGGTCGGCCGCAGCGTCCGGATCAGCCGGCACACTTAACTTGTTTCCAAATGCTCTGGTGTTATGAATTGTTGCCTTTAAATCATAACCAAAATCGAAATTGCTCGGTATTAACTTATTAAAATATCTTACGGTTATAAATTTTTATTTAACTAACTCAAAATTCGATTTATATTGAAGTGGAAAAATATTGTTGAAAAATTATTTTTGTAAACGGAGAGTGACGTAATGTGTGATAAACGAGCAAGCTTATGGATATTTATAAGTACATGTTTTAGTATGAACGGCCAAATGGTTCTGAGAAATATTTCTGAGGAGCAATTTTTCCTATAAAAAACTTTAGCAATAGAACATTGCGCTGCTGGGTTCCGTTTCTATTTTTAAGTTCGTCGTTACTTCATTCTAAAGTTTAATGAAATATATTGGAAACTTCTGCAAGGTAAAATTTTAATGTGAACTGGAGTTCTTGGTATAAAGTTCAGAATTAGAACTGAATATTCAATGTATAGTACCTACTAGCTAATACTAACCTTAACTTTGTATTATACTATATTTTGCATTCGTCGAAGAAAGAAATTGTGACATTATGACTATAATCGACAAAGGAAATAATTAGATGAAATGCCTCGTTGTTTTGCAGAACAAGTATTTACCGAGCGATCCAAACGTCCCGGGGTTGAATTCCGGGTCGGGAAAAGTGTTATTGGGTTTTCCATTGGGGTATTCTTCGTAGCAGTGTGGAGTCTGGAAATGTCCCCGTAAAACGGTAATAGACTCGCCTTAAAATACGGTTGGTAAAATGATACTACAGACATACATAACTCCCTCCGCGCACGCGTACTGTGCGGACACGGTTTTACGCGGTGCGTTTTGAAATTGTGTTTGTCGTGTTTCGGGTTCGATTGCCGGCTCGTGTGTGTTTCTGGTTGTATTGTTTTGGTTTGTGCCTTACGACGCGTAAGTTATTTTAGTGTTTTTCGGTTGCATTTAATAGATTTTGCCAGTTTTCATCGGTAAGTCATTTTTATTTTGTTTTGTGGGTAGGCTTGATAAACCGTTAATTATCTTTAGGTTCATTTATTAAACTATGTCGTGCTATAATGATGATCCACCTGATCGTCGTAGGGACCCTTTTAGCAAGAGTAATTTGACCCCAAGGTCACCAAACATCTCCCGGCCAAAACGGCTTTTTGGTGACATGTCACCATTAAATATATCTCCGGGCGATAAAAGATCCAAACCGTCCGGTCCGGGAAGCAATTCTCCTCTGTCTTTCGAGGACAGCCGCGATATAAGTCAAATTAATTATTGCGATTTGGTGTCCGACGCCTCGACTTTTCTAAGTAAAATTAATGACCTCGTTAATGATCAGGGGTCGCGAATTAACGTAGCAAACAAATCGGCAATTATGGACCTCACTCCACGGGTCACAGGCATTATCTCCATCCTAGCAATAATATCATCTTGCAATGAAACCAAACTAGCGAACTTGCAAAGGGAGCTAGATAATAAAAATGTACGCGAAGTTGCTAAATCTCATCTAACAGCTTGCGCGACTAAATAACAAAGATCAAAATCCGCCTTACATTAACTTTATCCAACATTCTCCGGTATATTCAGTTGTAATAAAGAGAATTTCATAGCTCGGAAGCTCTGCTAAAAGACGCGCGAAATAGGATCCTACCAACAAAACGCCATTATCAGCCAGATGCCGAAGTTAAGTGATATTGTCAATTATTCGACGCTAGCGCCATCTTCCGCCCCCAGCATCATACACAACAATACTTTTTGAAGATTAAATTTTTCTGGTTCTATTTTTAGATTCTTTTAAAGAAAAGTGCTGTTGAGTCGATTTATTTACAACGTATAATTCTGCATTCATGTTACAAGGTTAATAGTTAGCTGGCATGGGGAATTAGTGGCGATAATTGTCAGCTTGGTTCAAACATAATCTGATTCGTTTCTCTACAGTGTACTCTACTTGGACTGTGTAGAAGTTACTAGGAGTTTGTATTAGCGGAAGAATTAACGATGTTTGAGGACTATCTCAGTTGATACGTATATCTTACTACCTAGTTTTTTTTATATTTCTGTTTTCATTATTTTATGTAAAAATTCAAAATATAAAATAATATAAGAAAATTTTAATTTTAATTCGATGTTTGTATCAAATTCTTACACACGAAAATGCGTTACGTTCCGAAATCATTTTGTGTATTTTTGATTAGCGTCAAGGTGGTAGTTGTGTCTTGCTAGTTAATAGTCTATTTAAACTATTTTGCAATTACCATCACGTGCGGTTTTGTCGCTTTGCCGGACTAGTATAAAAATCTCATGTCAATTTAGTATAAAAACATTGACCAATCAATGAGAAAACGTACTCACGTGGCTCTCATGCTATTAAAAATCATCCGATTCTGCAACGTAGGGCTTATATTGTGCTCGATATGTAGCCATTAATGAACCATCAATTCCTTGGAAATCGCCGCTGCCACGTCGCGCTAATGGAGTTCCGCTTGCAACACTCAAAATGTAGATGTCAACGTTAATATACGAACTCGTACTTCCGATGTGGGCAAGCGGCCATGTGTCGCGGAAACATGTTGAATTGGATTGTAATCGATACGTGACAAATTACTTATTATACTCTTTTGGTATGAAGGCTGTTGATATTAAGGTTGTATTTCAAGGTCGGGCTAACTGTTTTGGTTCCTAATGGAAGAAAATTCTCAGTAGCAGCACAGAGTCTAGATATGAGCCAGAAAATAGGCTCGGTCCTAATACGTGGGATTTAAAACAAAACGGGCAAAAGGTGGGTGCAGAAAATGCACATCTGTATACACCTTCAAGAATACCGAGTGTAATGTGTATTACGTTGAAACTTATTAATAAGTCTATTTTAAAGGGTATTTGATTTAATTTATGTCTTGTCGCGGCTATAATAGTATGTCGGCCAAATACACACTAGGCCAGTACGGTGGACTAAGGCCTAACCGCTCTCTGCTATCGAGGAGGCCCGTACCCAGCGGTGGGACGTACATACATAGGCTGATGATGAATAGGAATATAATAGTGATCTGTAATAATTGTAAAAGGTAATTGACTGTCCCTATCGGCATAACCTCGGGATATTATTTTGTTTTTTATTAATCTTCTGAAAATACAATAAATAATCACAGCCCCATGGCGCAGTTGGTTGCAAAATGAGAGACCGCGGGTTCGAACCCGCACTGACACAAATGTTTGTGTGATCCACAAATATTTGTTTCGGATCTGGGTGTTTGTGAAACCGAAAAGTCTCTTGTGGTTTTAGATACCCGCGATATAAGAAAATGGCACATATATGGCACAAAAATGAATAATACCAAAAATGAGTTTTTTTTTGTTTTAATTTCACAAACCGATATAAATTGGCTATGTAGCGCGCGGCGTGTGTTATTGTGTGTCGTTGTACAGAGCGGCAACAACGCGGAGATATGAGTAGGATTTACCGTTAGACGTAATCAGCTGTTAGAAAAAATCATCATGTTCAAATGGAGCGAAAACTTAAAATATGATTTATGACTAAACTACTGCTCCTATTTAATTGATTTTTAGTACAGATCTTGAAAATGGTATCCAGTATATGCAGTTTAAAAAAATGCCCTTCGGTCGTATCAACCTTGTATAAAGCAAATTTCTTTACTAGCGGTTCCACTTAGCTTCGTCTAAGCGCAACGTTGTTAAAGTAAAGCCCTATTCGGTTCGACAGAGTTTGATCTGCACTTATTAATTTCATTATTGGTAGCAGTAAATTGATATCTATAAAATAGCTGATTAGTATTTATTAACGTTTCTAAAGCACAAAAGTCTTTTTTATACCACCTATAAAGTAGAGTAATAGTTGGAGGGGATTTTACGCTGTCCTCCGCGATTCATTACATTTCCTTACTGTGATTGCTGTACATGTCACGTCCGCTTAAAGGGACATTCGTTTTGTTTCACGATTGGCTTCGTCATTGTCTTTCGTTTCGTTGTTTTCTTAATAGTATTTTGGCAGTTTTTTCTTATTTTCCTCACTTTATTCCTGTATGTAGGCCAGGTTAACCTCATTTAGAAGTTAATGATAATACATGACTTTATAATTGTACCTGGTTTAAGCAACAGTATTAACACTTCTCATAATTCATGCCTTTAGTTATAAATAGAAATTGTATAATATATAGCTTATTTATTTATACGTACATATAACGGTTACACAAATAGTTCTTGCTCCATATTTCGTGACATTTTGAATCTGATTAAATCAAATTTAGAATATGCAAAGGCAACGTTCATCGAAGCAGTTGGTAGGATATTCATATATATAGTATGTAGACCGCAGAGTCAAGGGTGTATCGTGAATAAATTAAATAATGAATCGTAATTTGCTTCACTCGGCTTAGGGCTTCAAGTCCACAGAGGAGTGAGGTTATTACAAAATTATCAGAATGTTTTAAAATGCGTTTGCTCGTAACCGCGTGTAATGATATTAATAAATAAGCAGCATGAGCTCAGCCCTGTGCTTCAGCGGAAATGTTTCCCGAACGCGACTTTCCAACCGCATGTTTTAATTAACACGTTCATAATAACCGCGAAAACACATTTCCCACCTATGTGAAGAATGAGGAGGTTTTATTAAACAATAAATTCAGCTCACGTCTCTGCAAGTGCTTTGCTTGCATAAATTAAATTAGAGTTTATGTCGCTCGAAGCGGTGTCATTAGGTTCAAGCGAATGCCGTTAGATGTCGCTTTACTGGATTTTTGTTGTGGCAGGCCTCTTTGTAGTAGCCACATTTATCGTGACATACCTTCGTAAGTGTGACAAATTTCGGTGTTAACCAAAATAAATGAATTTTTTGGTAACCCCGAATGGGGTACTTAACAATATATGTTATACGTGTTACTAAGTTCTACGATACGATTTCCATTTACCGTTGACATTTCCGATCTCGTGCTGGTAGTAAAGAAATTATAAGAGAAAAGATTCAATAACATTTTTTACGACATATGTATGTACGAAATTAGAAATTTCTGGAACGCGAATTTTTGTCGCGACTCCAACGACGCAGTCATAATTTTACGTACCAACAAAACTGTGTTTTTTTAACAACTTCTGAACATTAAATTGTATCGAAACTGTTATGTTCGTTTTATAGCAAAACTCTAACAAATTCTCCGTTTAATAGTCCAGAAAATGTAAGCTGTATCGAAGTACTTTTATTGCATAAGCAAAACTCCAATGGAAATTGTACAGGGCTAGTGAAATATTTGAACACTTTTTATAGCCTAGTGTAAGTTTAGTTGTTTCAACATCGCGGCTAACTGAAATTGTTTGATCTAGTTTTGGTTTCAGAGCAATTTTCGCTTTCGCAATGGTCAATATAAGTTAATTTATCTGTCTGGCGATGTGATAGTTATTGCAGTGTCGCGACTGGCTGATTCGCTCTTTGGCGTTGTTTCTAATTTTAGTTTACCAACATTCTTAAGAGAAAAACTAATTTTAACTGAATAGTGGGTTATTGTAAGAAATTTGTTTTTGGAATCCATAAAATATTGTACGAAATGATTGGAGTATGAAACATGCTCTCGTAGCAAAGAATTTTATGGCAAAACACGAGCTTTGTCACCTTAACATAAAATTTATGTTTTCTTATCTTTCTTACGTGAATGGTTCCGCAAATTTTGAATACTTTTTATTCAGACATACTTCTTCTTTGTGGTACACTCTTGTTAGAGTGGTCGTGGTCATGTGGCGGTAAATTTTTGGGCCATCGTTTCCTTTGCGGTTCTACGGCACATCTCTCTCACATCATGACATACATATTACATAGACATACATGATATAACTAAAAGTTCACTACGTAATATTACTACAAAAAGTTATAGTCAAATTTTGTTACAGTAGTGGTATATTTGCGTGCCATAGGAGAGGCCTATGTTCAACAGTAGACGTGAAAAAGGCTGTTGATGATGATATTTATGAGTTGTATATTTTGTGTACAGGTTTGTTCATAACCCTAACAAAAATAGAAGAAAGATTATGACGCATAATCGGACTTATGTTCTTCAATTGTTCTAATAAAAACGTTAATAAATTACTCCGTGTCTCAAATTGAATGTAGAAAACAAAATTTATGGCTTAACTTTTGAGGCTCACCAGGTGCGCTTAATATGAATTAGTTCACGATTGTTTTGTTATCAACCAAACATTGTTTGAGGTTTTGTTATCGTTGATTGGTTTTACACAGTTGTGCGTTGGTAATGGAATGAGAAAGATTAATCATTATCATCTGCGGCGCGCTGTCAACAATTATCAATAACAAATCTAGACAATAGACGCGTTTCAGTTGCTAAAAAAACCATCATCATCAGACCACTGCTGCACGGGCCTCCTTTACAACTGAGAGGGTTTAGACCTTAGCTCACCACGCTGGTCTAGTGCGGGTTGGCGATCTATACACATAAGAAATTCCTAAAAACTTTTAGGTGAACAGGTTTCCTCACGATGTTCTCATTCAGCGTTAAAGTACGCGATAATTAATTGTGAATACACACATAATTACGAAAAGAGGTGTGGGGCTGGGGTTTGAACTCGCGACCGCCGAGATTCTCGACCGCGTGTCTAAACCTCTAGGCCATCACGACTTGCTAAAAAACTATTGATCGTTAATTAATTCAGAGGCTGATGGCATTGGCTGGTATATTAAACAGTCGAAGCGCGGTAATTGCGGCCCTCGGCGTGTACCTAGCCTTGATACCCGACGGTACATGACCGCTGGGACTCCGCAAACAATCTGTTGTCAGCCACCTCTAAATGATTAAGTGGACGAGTTGCCAGATATACTAAGTAATGGATAGCTCAGTTACATTCATAGTAAATCAAAAGCTTAAGTGAATAGACGAAAATATTTTAGTTTGGAGTAAAAAGGGCTATCAGTGGAATATAGCAATTCCAAAACTTTTTTAGAGTAATAAATATAAATAAGTAATTGTCTCTTATATTATCATAGTAGTAATGTACAAGCATTTTTTGTATATATCGGCATACAGATAAATCGTATCATAGAGAAAAATAAATTCTTTTTTTATTAATATATTCCTCGAAAAGGACTTAGCCGTCTCTATACAACTCCTTACTTAAAACTCCCAGTACTTCTTAGTGGAAGAATCCTTGTAATAAAGCTACCACTATATATCTAATTTCAAGCGATTAGTCTGGACAACACCCAGTCGTTAATACTGCATCAGCATTCACAGTACCTATTGAGTCAATTATACCGTCAAATGAAATTTAACGATCATGATGATGTAATGGAGCAAACGAGTCTTAAGCCTATATCTTACGCTGTGTAACTAATCTACTAAAATATTTGTTTTATTCACAGGGTATACATGAGCTAGATTTGGACAGGGTTGATGGCCTCGATGGTTTTATGCACGCAGTCGAGACAAAAATCTCGGCGGTCGTGGGTTAAAACTCCAGGCACACAAATCTGACTTTTCGAGGCTATGTGTGTTATGATTACATTTTTCCATAGCTTTCTTAATATTTTGGGTATTCTTAGAAATACATTAAAAACAAATATTTCATACCTTTGATAAGGTTCGTATTCTTTTTTCATAAAAGAACGGGTGTAACCTGAAATAAAAAGGGTGCATTTTTTTATGACATCGAGATAAGAACTCGCAAATCAGTGCAGTGTCTATGAAAACCTCGTAAATAGTGTTTTAGTAAAAATGTAATTAAGAAACTTTTATTACTCAGCTTATCCTTAATGGCGTTATAAATTTTATGAATACGTAAAAGTCAATAATATTTACCTTCAAAATTTATGTCCACAAGGATTTATTTTTATTAATTTTGTTCACCTGAGATTATGCTTGGTTTAATTGATTTTTAGGGTTCTGTACCCTAAAAAGAAAGGAAAATATTTTTTTTTGCAGGAGGAAAATAAGTTGACGGATCGCTGTCTTATACGAGGTTATCCTAGCCAGTTTGATCTGAATCATCTTAACCGATAAGTACCCATGAATTTTTAGACGGCCGGGATACATAAAGAAATGAATTTTAGTTGGAAAACTAGAAAAAAATTAAGTAGTAAGCTGTGTGATATATCTAATAAGGGGTATTTTTTTAATGATTTTAAATGAAATGTAGACATAATGAGACCCTTTCATATGTATAGCTAAAATTTACTTATTAATAAATCACTTTAAATCTATTTGCACAAATTCTTGTGGTTTTAAGAAGCTACCGCGCTCCAAGAAGGGTAATGTTGTTTGACTAGATTAATAGTAGGATGTAATTATGGCCAAATGTTGACTAGGTGGTGTGACTATTTTATGTAAAAACTTCAGTAATTTAAAGAACTAATTTGACGTTTCTGGAGGCTTTGAGATAAAAAAATAAAAAATAAATAAAAAATAATAATAATGGAACTATTCCAACAAACCTTGATAGGTTTTCATTAGCTCTACAGTAATTGGTTGTCAAAGGGATTCTATTAAAGAACATTCTATGGATATAATTTTTGATTATTATTGGGCTTCATGACAGCTGCCATTAGACGAAGGCTTCTATATAGTTGGAATTTAATATGAAGACCGTTCTGTTTACCAAGTCCCTTAATTTAAACAAGTCAATGAACTTAAACCTGGATGAACCTACAACGAACAATGAACTTTACACACTTGGAAGAATTTTGAGAAGGAGATCATTGATCTCAGAAATGAGCATATTTGGGGTTTCTTTAATCAATGGAAATATTATACTATTATTATATAGCTGAAGAGTTTGTTAGTATACTTGACTGCGCTAGTCTCAGGAGTAATTTTAAAGGAAGCAAGGCGGTAGATTGTATGTAATCACGCTAAGACCCATAGGAGCGGAGCAGTAAAAATTAAAAATTGGGCAAAAACGGAAAAAAATATTTTTGAAGTCTAAAGTCTAGCGTACGGAGTTGCGGGCAACAACTAATGAAAAGATAAATGTATACGAAGAAAGCAGACTGTGAGATCCGTAAGCAATACATGGAAAATATTCGCTTGACAAAGGGCGGATATCCTGCCAAATAGGTCCCACAGCAATTGAACAGTCCCCATCGAATGAAACGAAAAATTATGGCTTGACGTCGATTTTCTAAAAGTGTCTAGCGGTCTACGGTGTGGCTCTAACATTTTATAACGCACGAGAACAAAGGATACAGATATAGTACAACATATTAGCAACCTAAAGTATCAGTGGTTGGCCTAGCGTGTAGGTTTAAAAGCTGTTGGGGTAAAAAGGCGTTCGTGAGGAGGCGGCGTATCGGCACGCGCAGTTATGTAAAATATTTCCAAATTTTATGATGCCAGAGGTCGTAACGACTTTCCAAGTTTTTATTGAATTTTATGATTTGTATTAAAACATTTTAAATATACCTTAATCAACACCGGCTGTCTAATACAATCTATTTAGAGAAAATAATGACAACATTCAAAATATTTTCTATGTAGATGTAGATGTTGCACTGGCTTCCTCGCCTTCATGTGATATCTATACTCTATTCTATACATACAAATAAATAAAATTGGAGTGTTTGTTTGTAATATTGAAATAACCGCTTTAATAAATGCATACACGGTAAATATACCAAAATAACGTTTTTTACAATTTTTGTCTGTCTGTCTGTTTGTTCCGGCTAATCTCTGCAACGGGTGGACCGATTTTGACGGGACTTTTATTGGCAGGTAGCTGATGTAATAAGGCATAACTTAGGAAAAAGAAATCGACTGTTAGGCGGAACGGAGTTCGCCGGGTCAGCTAGTTTATTATAAAATCTGCTTATAATGTAGCAAAGGAATGCCGATAAAAAGCACATTTTAAAAAAAATCAACACGTAACTTTTTAAATTGTTAATATATTATATTGTTTAAGTAAGGGTATGTCCAAATGTAACTTGCCAAACTTGTTTTGTTTTTTCCTGTTATAAATATTTGGTTAGTTTTAAATGAAACACTATTGTGCTATGAAAACATGACTGATATATACTTAGTGAAATGTGGGTGCAGAAATGTACCTCTGCCTACCCCTTTGGGGAATACAGGCGTGAGTTTATGTATGTATGTGTTATGAACAAAAATGATTTAGAAGTTTGTGACACGAACAAAACAGCTGCTGTTAGCAACGCTCAAAATTCGTGTATAGAATTTCCAAGCTAGCAGGTTCTCACTGAACTGTGAAATAGTTTACTAATTCCTTTTTAACTAACTTTGGGGTTTTGTATTGACTATCGAGAGGTTAACGTTAGCACTGAGCTTGGTATCTGCCAATGTTAGTACCAATAAGTAAATATAATAGGCTCCTAAAAATTTAATATAAGCGACAATCATTTTGGCAATATACTTCAAACTGATCTATGGTGTGGACTGTTCAATAAATTGTAAAAAAATCGTTTATATTCTACTGAAAACTGGTAAAATTTACGTTAACAATGCTGGTAATAAAGCCGTCACACACAGCTGTTGACAAGGGGCTGTCGTTCGCAACTATACCATAATTTCAAGCCACTCGATCCAACAAAGGCAACACAAATTTACATTTTAAAATACATGCATTCTTTTTCAGCGGCCGAAACGTGACTTGTGTTATAATGTGAGCTGTTGTTGTCAACAACTTTGTTGGAATGGGGTTTATCGCTTTTAATTTATTTTTCTTTCTATTGCCTCTTTGGTACCGCGGCATAAGTGTGCAGTGTACGATTGAGCGGTCCTTCAGACTAAGTGGCATTAGGTTATGGAAGGAATGTTTTAGAAGCAGCACAGAGGCTAGAAATGTGCCATGGAAACTAACACTTCCATAATTAGATTTAAGACACACCTCTGACTACATTCTTTTGGATAAAAGCGTATGTATATTTAGGCGTGAATATTTCTATATATTTACTAGGGTACGAGTGATATGACGTCACTTAGCTTGAGAAAGCCAGGGTGATTAATGCCCCATATCGTCGTGGCGTTGGGTTGTTGTTCTCTTAATGGTTGGGTTTCTGGATTTCTGCTTGGCTGTAACTTTTTTCATTGTTTATTACATTTTTACCTACTACTGCGTCTGCGTGGGCTTCAAAATTGATTTTTATGACAAGGATGAAAATGTACGATAAATACTGAGCAAGTTTCCATATGAAGCCGAGATACAAGACAAATAGTTACGAAAATGATATTTACAAGTATAGTTATTATGTAAACCATAAATATACTTTCTTCTAAATGAATAACACACATTTTTCTCTAATCAAACACACTATTAAACTCCAGTAATTAACATATTACGAAGTAAAAAAAATCGAAAAAGTTATTTAAATTTTTAAGCAATACTTAACGTTGTTAAATGAACCGAAATCACAAGGATCACGTAGGCCTTAGACTAATTACTAGCTGGCCCAAATATCCCATTAGTGACGGTAGTGGGGGGACATACACCTTAATAATGCATGTTGATTTTATATATTCCTCTAAAACTGTTGTGATAGGATCATTTTGAGATTTATGCAGTCTGTTTGTTGAAGACCATACTGTTGCATTGCAGAAATTTATTAAAAAATATTGACTCAAAGTTATTATTATTATTATGTTACCGTTTTCTTTGTTTTATACACTTTCTATACACTTTATGTTACCTTCTTTATTTTTCCTTTTCTATTTTCCATTCTAAGGTTGTCTGTAAGGCATTGCCTTGAGCGATAAGACCGCTTCTTGTTTTTTTTTATAGTTAAGTTTCTCCATATACTTTTGTTTATACAAGAATATAAATAAAAAAGTCGTACTATAGGAAATGCAGTATAAAATATAAAACTGAAATGAATAACACTTGAAACTGTGTTTTGAGTTTCTGAATTAGCTAGACATATTCAAAGTTGTTACGTTTAAAAAACAATTTTCATAATAATATGCCAAAGGATGACGGATTCGAATCACAAAAAAAATGTTTAAGAAAAACTCATATATTTATTCAGTCGTCCATTTTAAATGAAAACCAAATCTCCAGTATAATTTTAGAGACATTATACAAATCTTTGTCGGTTCCCCTCACTAAGTGTAATAAAACAAATGTCAAATAAAATCAAACATCCCCTTACCTTTATAAATTGTTTTCTAAGCTTAGACCTTTTTGCGGGTCCAAGTGGCCCACGTAGAGATAATTACCCGTTTGCTTTTTGTTTAAGGGTAATTTGTGTGTCGGCATTAAGTGAATGGGTTTTAAGTTCGTTTAATCACGTTCAGAAAATATTACTTTTATATTTATTTATGATATTGGTTTATCAATTTCTTAGGTGTGTAATTTCTTAGGTGTGTAGTCCGCCAACCCGCACTATGCCAACGTGGTGGACTAAGGCCTAAACCCTCTCAGTTGTATTGTAGAGGAGGCCCGTGCCCAGCAGTGGGACGTATATGGGCTGATGATGATGATGATGATTTGTTTATCTAATTTTAACTAATTTTATTATTATTATTTTTTACCTCCTAGTGTTTTGGAATCTCCACTGCCTTTCTAAGCCAAGTCTGAGTGCCACGCTGGCTTATAGTAGGCTTTACATACCCATAAATGGTGATAAAGATCTTTAGGGCCTAAAAAAATCGATTATTAAATCTATTTAGTTTGCGTAATCTTGAATTAAGAATATTTGCATTCGTTTAAGATAAAGCGTATGCTACCCATAAATTACATATTTGATCTAGCATTACCGTAATGGAAACATTAGAGGCCCCATTATACAAAAAATATGTGTAAAACCTTTTAAATGTTCCCGAAATGGATCGTCATGTGTTGTACAAACAACGTTATGTTCAAAGTTGGGCTTAATTTGATTATAAGCCTTGTAATACAGTGAAATTTACTTAGTATGAAATATGGACTTTGATCCATTTAAGTGTTTGTGTGTAGTAGAATTGTGTACCTTTTGAAGGGTAACACTCGTTGAGAAACAAGTATATACGTCTTCAACTTTTATATTTCTAACAACTTTTATATTTTAAAATATCAATCCGTCTTGCAACTGACAATTCCAACGACTGAGCTCGACCTGCTCAGCGACACCATTTTTATACACATCAATTGACGGTCTTATTTTTAAATATTTTTATAAAGTCCAATAATTAATTTATATTAATCAATATTATATTCTCATTAAAGTTATTGACAATTTTAATTATACTTGTAAGTAATAAAATCATCAATATGTAATTTTACTATTACTACAATAATTTAGTAAAAGGTCTGTACGCATAAGCTTTTAATAATGTAAATATATAATATTGTAAGGTATTATAATGAAATACATTTATAATTACTAAATATTACTATTTAGGCTAACACTTTTGGGTTTAAAATGTTATTGATTGTCGACAAAATGATAGTATAACATTTTTTCTTAATCTGGCCGAGCGATATGACCGTAAATCTATGCATGTTTGGAGACAATAGGTTGACTGTTAGAGAATGTCAATACCAATGAACCCGACTATATACATGATCTAAATGAATTTTAACAAATAAAAATAAACAAATATTTAGTTAATAATATAATTATTACAGGTAAATAATTTGTGTCTTTTTATAGCTGCTAACTAGTAAAGTGTATCAAATAGCGAATTTACCTTCCTCTCGCGGGCACGTTTTAACACTTTATCATCTAAGCAACACCACACATGATTTTAGTATAATAATAAAATAAAATAAAAACTAGTAAAGTGATGAGAAGTATTTTTTTTAATCATTTTCATCTTTCGATTTTAATATCATCATCATCATCATCAGACCAGTATTGAGCATCATAGTAGCAGCATAGTAGCAGTGGCGGTACTTCCATTAAGTCCATAAGCGTTACACGGTAATTGTCTAATGTCTAGTTTAAAATTGTTTATTGTGCCGTTTTTATATTCTCATTTATATGTCAAATTGCTTTTGTAAAATAATTATGGAGAGTAAAGGTAAGGAGTGTAATCTCCCATAGTGGAAAATAAAAAAAGTGTCCAGCGGTCAGCGTAAATAACAGTTCAAAAACCTTCCAGAATGGCGCTGGTGTAGACAAAGGGAATGGTATGAAATTAATATTATTGTCGACTAAAGTAGTTACTTATTGAAAATGTCAACTACTTGCGTAGTACAAAATAATGTAGTAAATATAACCTTAAAGAGTTATTATGAAAAACGCGCGTAGCGTAACGTGAGTTTATATCCTGAACTGTGCTTAGTACGTTTATTGATTTCCGCTTCCCTTAAAATTTATGTTGCTGATGCTAATGTGGCGCCCCCAATTTAAGACATTTTGACGGACACTTTTGCATGTACTAGATTACACTCCTAACCTTCACTCTCCATATAATAATGATTTAAAGCTTAAAGATTATTATTCGAAATTTGGAAAGGTAAACTGGGCTTTTGGGCTTCTATAGAAGTACCGCCACTGCATAGTAGTATGCATCATCACCATCATCATCAGCCCAAATACGTCCCACTGCTGGGCACGGGCCTCCTCTAAAACTGAGAGGGTTTAGGCCTTAGTCCACCACGCTGGCCTAGTGCGGGTTGGCGGACTACACACCTAAGAAATTCCTAAGAACTTTTAGGTGTGCAGGTTTTTTCACGATGTTTTCCTTCACCGTTAAAGCAAGTGATAATTCATTGTGAATACACACATAACTTCGAAAAGTCAGAGGTGTGTGCCTGGGGTTTGAACCTGCGACCGCCGAAATTCTCGACCGCGCGCCTAAACCTCGAGGCCATCACTGCTTTTTCATCACCATAGTATTGAGAATATAAATAAATCTCCAACTTCATATGTTGTAAACGGATAAGATTTTAACAGCCATCGTAAATTTTTGGAGCATAAAATATTCTCGTTCAACGCCTCCATTCACGGACATGAAGCCTTAAATTTACTAAAGAAAGGCCGTAAATTCTCTTTATGTGAACGTTTGCGAGGATAAACTCAACGCAAAAATATGTTGTCTACCTTACTATCTCAATCACATTAGGACTGAATCAAGAGCGTCATCATCATCATCATCATCAGCCCATATACGTCCTTCTGCTGGGCACGAGCCTCCTCTACAACTGAGAAGGTTTAGTCCTTAATCCATCACGCTGGCCTAGTGTGGATTAGCAGATTACACAGCAAATAAATTCCTAAGAACCTTCAGATGTGCAGGTTTTCTCGCGATATTTTCCTTCACCGTTAAAGTATGTAATAATGCATTGTAAATACACAAATAATCACAAGAAGTCAAAGGTGTGTGCCTGGGGTTTGAATCCGCGACTGATGAGAATCTCAACCACACGCCGAAACCTCAAGGTCATCACAAAATCAAGAGCGTAATTATGCCACCTTTTGCTAAACTTTGATATGTCTACCTTTTTCTTACTCCATAAGTAAGTTAGCGTATATACGAGTAGTATAGTATAGTATAGTAATAAAGGTAGGTCTGCCATATACTAAAACAAATAAATGATTATTGAAACGAAAATGCTCACTTGTATTTATTTTTATATTTAGTTCAAATTTTTGACAAGTCAAATTTGAAAACAAGTCAGTTTGACTCCATCAGGCATTTGTAATTAAGCTTCTTTCATAAAGTAATATGATCGAATTTATGCAGCAGTCATAGTTTAGTTACTATAGTGTTCGCCAAGGTTTTTATTCAGTTAGTACTATAAACCTGCGACTTGCGCTTAAGTGTTAGTGCTTTGGGGCAGAATTTAGCAGCTAAATTCTCAAGACCGTCTGCTTTAGGATGCATTAAAACGTCGTCTCTGATTGCGGAATAATATCAAAATTAGAAATGCAAACTCTCCTGCTTTGTTCTATCCTAGCCCATTCCACTTAGTCGCAATGTACATGAAATATTACAACCAAATTGACGTAGTTCGAAATAAATGTACGGTAACAATGAATTATCTCACTCTTAAATTTAAAGTCGTGATGGCCTCGAGGTCTAGAAACGCGGTCGAGAATCTCGGCGTTCGCGGGTTCAAACCCCAGGCACACACCTCTAACTTTTCGAAGTTATGTGTGTATTCACAATGAATTATCACGTGCTTTAACAATGAAGGAAAGCATCGTGATGAAACCTGCAAACCTAAAAGTTCTCAGGAATTTCTTAGGTGTGTAGTCCGCCAAGCCGCACTAGGCCAGCGTGGTGGACTAAGGCCTAAACCCTCTCAGTTATAGAGGAGGCCCATGCCCAACAGTGAGACGTATATGGGCTGATGCTGATAATATTTAAGAAAAACCTTGTGGGCAATGTAAACTTACCTCCGACAAGTTACATAATAATTAGTTGGTTCTATTATATATGTATTATATATGTATATATTTAGACCGCCTCATTGTAAACGTAGTTCGATCCCAAAGCAAGGCTTAGAGCCGTTGGAAAATCTCAGTAGCAGGGGCTCAAAAATTATTCTAATAAAGTTAAAACATAAATGGCGTCAAGAAACTTCTTCGTAGAACAGACGTGTGTAAAAGTGTTTATTTTAGCACATTTAAAGTTTGAGGTTCTCGATTTTCAGTATATTTAGTATAGACGTGCGGGTAGCAAGCGCTGTCGTCGCCAGTAATTTATTAAATCACCTACGGTTCACCTTGTTAACTCACTACCTGTTCGCCGCACAATATGACGTCACTGTACTGTATTTCAAACTCGCATAACTTGTTTTGTACAATTCAGAGGACTAAGGTTTCTTTGGAGGCGAAATTATTATTTTATTTTAGCAAATGCTCTTAGAAAAGTGGTCAATCAAAAAGAGGGAAGAAATAAATGGATTAGATCTACATTTGCATCAAGTGGAATAATCCAATGCCAAGCAACGAGAAGTGAGTAACATTAATGGCTTTAAAAAAAATTTGAATCTTTAACAAAGAATACAATTAGTATATGTATATCAAAATAAAACTAACATTTTCTTTTATGGTAAAAAAAGTCGAAAAGGTCGACTCGATTCCAGAGAAAGACCTCTGAAGAAGAATGAGCCCTAAATAAAATTTAAGATATAGTGTATTTAGATATGAAAGGCTAGAGGTAAAGTAAGAAGTTGTATTTCTAGCAAAAGAAGCAATGAGATTTACTTTTTTTCTTCATAATAACTACTTGTATGTAAGAGATTTGATAAACAATGAAACTTAAAAATCATTAATCAAGATTCCAACTCAAATTGTTCATTTCATATGTTTTATGTTGCTGGGGAAGTTCTTCTATGCTATTCCTTTTGACATCTATAATAGATATTAATTACATATATTAATGATCGGATACCGTACCATACATGTTTTTTTGATTTTTATGCAAATGAGGGAGCAAAATTTTGCTAGAAATATTGTTAGCAATTTTATTGAAGGTGACAGACTTACGGTTAAACTGATGAAGAATATAGAATTCTACTAAGCTCAGCGACATATTATTATTATTTTTTAAATTAAACGAACAAGTCAATTGTTAAGAGTCTTTTACGAAATTCGAAGTATCAAAAAGTTATTACATGCACGGTGGATAAGAGACGTGTATAAACGATCTTGATCACATTTGCGACGTGTTAAGTTGAAGAATGTAATTTAAGGTCATATTTTAAAGGTTTATATTTTTGTAGTAAAGAATATTGCGTTAGATGTAATAGTGGTTTCAACTTTTAAATTACATTATACATCATGTATGTTTCACAGCTAGGTACGGACTATTAATTTACATTTGAATTAAGGCGTTATCCACTACGATAGTTGATGTGGATTTTATTTATTAAGCTGATTGTGCTGAGATACGCGTGTCTATTTGGGTTGTATAAGAAGTCCAAGGTTCTTGAAGTGACGATTTATTAATGTTTTTTTTACCAGAATGTTCAGAGACTGACTTATTTACTAGAGTGCTCGTTTATATATCTGCATGGTACTACTGTTAATTTTCACGTGATTATTGGTATAAAAAGTTTACTAATCTGACCTTAATTATTAAAGCATTGCAGAATGCCAAGCTGATGCAATTGTATGAGCTATAAGTAATCAAGGTAGGTTACACTTATGTATGCAGATTTTCGAACAAAGTTTTCTTACACTTTCGAAGTGTGATTCAAGAATGATTGCATAGATAGATGAATATGATGTAGAACATGCGTCTAATTCTCCAAAGTTTAAAGTATTAGATTTTTAATATTCTTTTCAATATTAGCTATTTTTGCTTAAGTTTATAAAACTGCACCAAATATTTGTCAGCTTCCAAAGGATAACTGATCGTAAGCCGTTCGATACAGGTGTTTTGGGTGAAATAGTAAATGTGTAACTGAATAGTCTCTTGTAGTTTTTAATAGTCTGCGATACAAAATTTATAATATTTCATTGTAAAATTAGATCTACATACATACAGTGCAACTGTTAGATGTGTTTTTTATTCGTCTATTTTTTTATTTTCTTTCAAAATAAGACTATTAAGTTTTGCTACATATTATATTATGGGCATGTTTTGGTCGAATCAGAACTCTGTTTGTATTCTGTTTTTCCTTGGTAATGTCTACATAAAAAAAACAACTAGAAAACGTATTTTCATTTGTTTTGATCGTATACCAATGGATATTACACAAAATTGGTTCTGCTGTTCAAGAGACTGAAAGAGGATTAATTAAGTATTGTATTATACGAGACGTCAATAAATATGAATGAATACAGTAATTGGGAACAGACCTGTAATAAGATATTTACTAGATAAAGAAGAATATATATGTAATTTATCTCAAAGTGAAGCTGTTGTTTTTTTCTTGTGTTTGATGTTGTTTTTGGAAAGATTTATCTCCTTACTACAAGGCAATATTTTTTGTGTGTCATGGTACCAATAATATTTAGACTTATTTAAAGTTTTTTGGACAGAAATATCATGCTCATTGAATAAATTTATTGTACTTGACATCATAACTCATAAGCTTTTGATTTGTATCTATGGCTATGGTGTTTTGTTACGGTGTGCCTAATAAATATATCTTTTCACAATTTTTTCTTCAATGTTAACAAAGTTTACAACTTTATTACGCTTAACTGATCGAACTGATAACTTTATTGATCAGAGTTTTGTTTCGTTGCTACAGTTTGCATCGTTATGACAATTATGATGTAAAATTCAAATAATGACTGTTAAGAAATTTAAACTTATTGGTATATTCTTAATAAAAAAATGACATGACGTGTTCCGAAACGACAATATCTTAAAATTGACGATTCAAAATCACTTGTAAAAGTATGTTAGAATGAAAATTATTTTAACTTTGATTTAACCGCTAAAGACTAATCTGCTTGACCAATTTTTGCCCTGGATGGTTATAGACCATTTAGTACCCTGGAAATGGTACTTGATGTTTCTTTTTCTGCAGTGGTTTGACAAACTAATATTTATATAGGAAAGAGTTGAATAAAAGAGACAACAAATAATACGAGAAATGTAGGCTAATAGCCCTGCTCGATTGCTTGTAAAGCAACAAAAAACCGTCATTAAGTAAACAGGGCGAACTGATCGACATAAAAACGCTTTCAGACCAAAAGCACCTATTACCTACTCTTAGGGATGCCCAAAAAAGTGTATTGTATCGATATATCGCATCGTAACTGTATCGAACTTGGTTGTATCGATACGCGATATTATCGATTTCCTTTGTATCGATATATCGTATCGTAACCGCATCGCATGCCTTTCAATTAATATGCGATGTAATGAGTATATATCGTGCAAAGGGTTATCTTTTTAGTAGTTTTACTATATTCTTTTATTTTTTTAAAAGAAACAAATAATTATATGTATTTAAAACAGTTTACTACTACTAACTCGTCGATCTAAAAAAGCAAAAAAAAAGGTAAATCAACAGTTAACAATAATGTTAAAAGTGTAAACCAATTTTTATCAAATGACATTGATTTAAATTTGTGAAAAAACGGCAAAGAACTACTCACCCGAATATCTTGTTGTGACGACGATACTTATCGAGAAGTATGACCGCTATCCAATGCACTTTGATGATGTCTCTTTAAATGAGTTTGTAAATTCGTAGTATTATTTTTAGTCTTTACAAACATATGACATAATTTACACTCTCCACCGTTATCTAATTTGATAAAAAAATCCACACAGTTGACTTTACTGGCGGTGCCATTGCAATGATTTTGAAATAAAAGTTTTGTTCCTCGAACTCGAACGGAATGAAAAAGGAGAACATAAACTAAACATTTATTAATCATATTTGACGGTACTACAAAGTCCAAAGATTTATTTAAATCTACCTCCAAGTCTAAACAAAAGCCGGCTGTTCTTGTTCCATAAACAATTTTGTCGACGTTATCATTCTCTTATTACTAATAACAATATATTCAATGGCACTGTCTATTATCGTTTAGTGATGATGTAATAGGAACTTTAAAATTATACAAATTAATCACCGACATAGTTTGATACGATACGGTAATGCGATATTTTTATAAGAATGCGATATATCGAAGCGTATCGTATGGTCAAAATATCGCATCAAATATCGCTATATCGTATAGTGCTGTATCGATATTCCGATATATCGTATCGTAACGGGCATCCCTACCTACTCTAGAAACAGCATGACAGAAGTACTTCCAATTATGAACGGTTTTTTTCTAACGTGGCGTGTTGTAGGATTTATTTAATTGTTAAGTTACTCTTAAGTCAAAATATTCGGATGTAATTGTGTCATCTGTTTGGTAAAAATCACCGTTTGTTTTCCTTCACCTATTCTAAGATCCCTCCGAAACTAAATGCAACCATGTACTGCAACCATGCTTATCAAAATAATTGAATGTTGGAAAGTCCCATGCTGTAGTTAGCTGTACACCAGCTTGTGAAACGAGAGGCCGCGGGTTTACACCAGGACAGAGACAAATGTTTGTGTGATCTACAAATATTTCTAAAAGTCTTTCATATTTTGTGATATACTTAGACTTTTATCTTAGTGAAGCGTCAGAACGAGGTCTCGGGTTCGATTCTCGGGTCGAGCAAAGTGTTAATGGGTTTTTCCATTAGGAAATACTTATTAGCAGCACGGAGTCTGGAAATGTGCCCGAAAAATGGCAATAGGCTCGTCCCCTATTACATGGGACTGATACATACCTGGTGAAATGTGGGTGCCGAAATGCACGAGGTTATTTATGTATATCAAAAATATCGCAAAAGGTCGACGTTTTTAATTAAATTGCCCAACGCGTCATCTCTAACAGTACCTTTAGAAGGGTTCAAATAAAAGATTTTACCACTCCATCAGTCCAAATAAACTCCAAATGGTTAATCGAGTTTCTTTCTGCTTAATAGAAAATTCTATTCTCGGGCAGTTAATTGCGTGATCAATATATAATTTAAATAACGAGAGTTAATTATATCGAAATGTTCTAGAAATAAGAACCCTTGGTTATTATGACGTATGCATAAATGAAAATGGCTCGTAAAAGTGTATTTGTCGTTATTTATTAGGTCTTTTTGTAGCTCGGTACGGTACCTTAATACCATACCTTTATCTTTTTATGGAAGAGTTCGAGAAGCCCGAGGTCCAAGAGGTATGTACGTATGTATGTATGTATGTACCTAGGTTTCTACGTTTCATCTTACATACAAGTCAAATGCAAAAAAGTGAACAGACGATAGTTTTATTTCAAGCCGTAACTATGAGTGATCGTAAATTTTAATTCACTAAACACGGCATGAAACTCATTATACCTTAATATTCTTAGTAATCATAAACGTGTTTCACAAGAGATATTCCTTTAAAGATTTCCTATGTTAAATTTATAAGCGTATCAGTTACAATGGCTGTGATTTTGACGGCAAAATTATACGTAATTATTAATTAGAACTTCTACTTGAAGTGTTTTGTCGTAAACAGGCGCGAAACGTCTTCATTAACACAACAAAGATTTGTATAGAGCTCAGCGAGGTATTACTCCGTCCCCGTTCTGTTAACAATTTATTTTATTATTTCCAACTGCAGAAGCGGTAGAATAAATAATGTATTTTAACTTTTTTGATTCGCTCTAAGCAATCTTCGTTGCATATAAGTAAACTGATTGTTAAAATTGATTATTATTAGATACAAGACTAGTCGTATACATCGCTATTAAATAAATGTCTCTGTCTTTTTCTTTATATTCCAGTTCTTGACGCCTAGTAAGATTTATGTAGATTTAAGTGGATAGACAGAGTATGAGGAATATCTCATCATCATTATCAGCCCAAATACGTCCCACTGCTGGGCACGGGCCTCCTCTACGACTGAGAGGGTTTAGGCCTTAGTCCACCACGCTGGCCTAGTGCGGGTTGGCGGACTACACATCTAAGAAATTCCTAAGAACTTTTAGGTGTGCAGGTTTTATCACGATGTTTTCCTTCACCGTTAAAGCAAGTGATAATTCATTGTGAATACACACATAACTTCGAAAAGTCAGAGGTGTGCGCCTGGGGCTTGAACCTGCGACCGTCATAATTCTCGACCGCGCGCCTAAACCTCGAGGCCATCACTGCTCACTGAGGATTATCTAACTTATATTAAAAACGCGAAAGTTTGCATGGATATTTGTTACTCTTTCACGCAAAATAGTTTTTGATTCAGTAGTCTGAATGGATAGATGAATATGCTATATTTTATAAAGATTCTGGCTAGTGCCCGCTAGTTATGCTCGCACAGGTTAGTATTTCGAATAGCTAATTTCCTCCTCCAATATGTCATCACGTTATGGCTAATAGGAGCGGAGCATCAACTTAAGATGTGGTAAAAACGGGAAAAAATATTCGTTTTGAAGTTTAATTTCCGCAAAAAGAGATGCATCAGCAAAATATATTTATTATGCTCTTGGTCCGGACAAGTTCTAGGTACTACCACTGTAGACCTTCCATACCGTTTAATGTGCGTTCCAGTCATGACGTTTAGTCAGTTTGCTGGGTAAGGTTTTATTTGGGAATCTAACTTGGATGTATGCAGCGGGCTTATGAGTGTGCATGTGAGTGCCTTCAAACACTGACGTATAAAATACATACATAAACTCACGCCTGTATTCCCCGAAGGGGTAGGCAGAGGTGCATTTCTGCACCCACATTTCGCCAGGTATGTATCAGTCCCACGTAATAGAGGGCGAGCCTATTGCCGTTTTTCGGGCATAATTCCAGACTCCGTGCTGCTACTGAGAATTTCCTAATGGAAAAACCCAATAACACTTTGCCCGACCCGGGAATCGAACCCAGGACCTCTAGATCGCTCGGCACATACTTGTACCGCGAGACCACGAGGCAGTCAACGAGTTATACTGACGTATAACTGCCATAAATATTCCTTAGTAGTAACTGCCATAATATCCTTTTAGTGACAACTGAAGCAACAAATTAGGTCCATTCGATTCGTTAAGTTAAGTACCGCTATTTCTCTATTCTATTCTCTTAAACTTTGAAAGTCTCTCCCGAAATTTCGCTTTTACTGAATTTCTTGGTGTCTAAATTTTATTTATTTCGAGACTCGCAAACTAAGATTGTTTACGGTTTTATTCACTAATTCCATTAGTATCTTGTGAATAAAACTCGCTCCTACAAGTTCTTGTTACGTAAATGTACAAGAGTTTCATTTGTCACAATTATCTCGTGATCAACTAAACTGTTTTTCAAATGTAATACGAATTAAGATTCGTATAGTAGGAATTAGGTAGGAAGTAACATAGTTCTGTGTCATGTGCAGTAATTAAAAGGTAGCTGCTGTTCCCGGTCTCACTCGCTTAATAAAGTTTTAACTTGCTAATATAGGATTAGCAAGTTAAAACCAAAAGTAGGCACCTACTTTTTTCTGGAAGATGAAAGGAATTATATTCTCATATATTATTCTGAAAGTCATCACAATTGATTTAGCAATGAAACCATACATGGACAAAACAAACAATCTTAATACACCATTTATGATATTGGTTAGTATATACATATGTCGACTGCCTCGTGGTCTCGCGGTAAAAGTATGTGCCGCGCGATCTTGAGGTCCTGGGTTTGATTCCCGGGTCGGGCAAAGTGTTATTGGGTTTTTCCATTAGGAAATTCTCAGTAACAGCACGGAGTCTGGGAATGTGCCCGAAAAACGGCAATAGGCTCGCCCCCTATTACGTGGGACTGATACATACCTGGCGAAATGTGGGTGCAGAAATACACCTCTGCCTACCCCTTCGGGGAATACAGGCGTGAGTTTATGTATGTATGTATACATATGTAGATAGATAGAAAACTTTGGTTAGAGTCAGTAATTTCGCTGATACTAAGTCATTTTATTTTAAACTGATCAAACGGAAAAATTGTGTCCATTAGTGAGAGATGAACGGAACGGAACTTAATTTCGGATACAAGATTTTCTTTTAATAGAAACTAATTTATTACTTATTTAATATACAAAAAGATTTGTCTGTAACCTCAAAACTACTTTTGGGTTTTATGCCGAATAAGGAATAAAGAACAATAAAATAACCGTTTGGGACTTTCGCTGTAAAAATAGGTAATCGGCTGTTGGAGCAGACAAGTGTTGGAGAGGAGACCGCGCTTAGGTAGACGTAGTGTGACCTGCAACACGATGGTCCGACGACTTAAGAAAGGTGGCGGGTAGCGGATGGATGAGGGCTGCTCAAGACCGGTATGTTTGACGCCTTCGTTCAGCATCGGACGGCTCACGATTATCTGACACTAATTGCTTTATAGCATGATGATTATTCATGCCGACATCTTGAAATCAAGAAAGGGCAAAACTTGCTTGAGTTACAGGCAGTATAAAACCCTTTTTTGAATGAACAGAAACTCCCTGTTACGTGTAGTTCAAAATACTTAATTAGAATTTTGATCTACGCTAAAAGAAATTGTGTACTTCTTTCAAGAATTTTATTTAATATTAAGTTGAGCAAGTTTATAATTCTCCTTCGCCAAAAGTTTATCGTGTATTCAGTAGAGTCCTCCGCTTCGTTTTAAGTACTTGACCAAGATAAATATTGGAAGTACAACATCTTATCCGAAATCGTCTTAATTATTTTTGTTATATAAATATACAAACATAAACAGAGATGAGTGATCTAAGGGGTCGCGGGTTCAAACCCCAGGCACACACCTCTAACTTTCCTAAGTTATTCACAATGAATTATCACGTACTTAAACAGTGAAGGAAACTATCGTGAGGAAACCAACACACCTAAAAGTTCTTAGGATTTTCTAAGGTGTGTATTTCGACAACCCGTACCAGGCCACCGTGGTGAAGGTATAGGAGACCCGTGCCCAACAGTGGGACGTATATATGGGCTCATAATAATGATGATTATTTAAATTCAAAGGAGAAGAGATAGATGTGGGAGCCATACGTATGCCGTACAGCTTTACCACGACATCACTTAGATTGTCCTTTACCATTTCGTAATCGGTAATTTATCACTTAGTTGAAAGCAGAGCTTAGAAATTTCATTCGAAGTCTGGTTTATTAATTGTTTTAGTTTGTTTCGATGCTGAATGAAATTGTTTTGTGGTAAACTGAATCCATTTTGAAGGATTTTGGGTACGTTCAATATTTATAAGTAATTGTTTATTATTTTTGGAGATCATTGGGGAGGCGTATGTTCAACAGTGGACTTCCGTTGGCTGATGGATGATGGTGATGATGACTTTTTTTATTATTACAGGATAGATTTCTACAACGTGAAAATTAATCAAAAAACATCTTTAATTTGACATCCATAGCCATAGTCGCTCGTGTCCATTAGTCTCTATATTCCAAAGCTGCAAAGTCAAAAACTTGGACCAGCTAAGCAAACAATGGGACCGCCGTAGATACCCATTAGCATGGAAAAGCGCGCCCTATTACCCATTCACTCTGTGCAAACCATTTGAAATTCATGCGGTGTTTTGTTCTACCCTTGTATATAAGTAATTGAGATGTGGCGACCGTGAATTTCTATCTATATTAGGTATCCTATAGCGGTGGGGCTCAGCTTCTAGGTGCAATCTTCAATTCCGATATCATCAAATGTAAAATCATAATCGACATGAAATAATTTAAATCAATTTAGTAGTGTGTTTTTCGTTGCAAACATACAAAATAAAAATCTTATCTCTTTATTATACTTGTATCATCATCATCAGCCCAAATACGTCCCACTGCTGGGCACGGGCCTCCTCTACGCTGAGAGGATTTAGGCCTTAGTCCACCACGCTGGCCTAGTGCGGGTTGGCGGACTACACACCTAAGAAATTCCTAAGAACTTTTAGGTGTGCAGGTTTTATCACGATGTTTTCCTTCACCGTTAAAGCAAGTGATAATTCATTGTGAATACACACATAACTTCGAAAAGTCAGAGGTGTGTGCCTGGGGTTTGAGCCTGCGACCGCCGAAATTCTCGACCGCGCGCCTAAACCTCGAGGCCATCACTGCTAAATCAATAGGGTTAGGAAATAGTGAGGGCGATCGCATAACCAAACAAGTCTGGGTAGAGAAAAACCTCGAGTTGCTGGTTTATGATATACGATTAGTAATTATGAACATTGTAGAATTATAATATACTCAGAATTATAATGTACTCATGAAACGCATTTTAAAGTTAATTTAGTTGATAGATTGCGTAAATAAGAGGCAAATGTCTGGTTAGAAAGGCCGCAAGTTTGACTTTCATATGGCGGAAAATATTTTTTCGCTGACGAGTCCAGATTTCGTGTTTGTTTTATTAGTCCGACTAATACTGTACGTATAGAATCTTTAGGCCGTAGCATCTGTATACTAAATCATTTTATAGTAGTTTGTTGGACTTTGATAAATTGCATGTTTCGGGTTAATATAGTTAATGAATTACTTAATTTATTTTATTTCCTATCAACCCAACCATCTTAGGATCATCATACCAATATAACAGTGTGAACTTTTATATATACAACATTTTTATAGATATCTAATTTCTATACGAAATCGTCCATTATATTGTAATTATAATGATTCTGTGAAGTGATTATAAATTGATGTATTCTAGGCGGTTCTACAAAGGTTTTATATGCATAAACAATCAGGATCAACCCATTTCTAGTGTAAATAAAATACTCATTTTTAAGACATTTGAACTTGTAAGTTAAATTAAAATAGCTAACTTTTTAACCTTTGAGACAATTCAAGAACTGCAAGAGACATTGAAAAACAATTTTAAAACTATAATTCTTTTCAATGCAAGAAACTGTTGTTAAGAAAAAAACTCAGTTATACACCTTACATTGAAACTTTGAAGATTGAAATTGTGGAAGTTGGAAGTTGTTTAATAACAACTGTTAGGGATAAAAAAGTTGCCGGCGGGAGAACATCTGCCCGCCGACACTGGACACGTAATGGGCAAACTTATACTTGTCCTGTAAATGTATTGTTTTATGGACAAGTTTAAAAGGAAAGGCTTTTATAGATTTTTTTGTAACACGGCACAACATGGATTCCATCCAGGAGCCTTTACCTCGACGACCGTATCGTATGACGAGTGATTGAAGTCTCTCGCCACTTGATGCTCGATTGTGGGCGAAAACTAAGGTACGGTGGTTAGGAAAATGTCAATTTTTTTATTTTCTTTCGGGATTTTTTTTAGCGTCAATGTTTTTGTAATGACAGTAACGATTACATGTCTTAGTTTTAGATAAAAGTCTGTTTACATATGTATGGCGACGGCAACAACGTCACAACACTTTGTCAATATAAAAAGGTCAGATTGGCAGCACTGGACTATGCAATGTCAGCTAGTGTAGACTAGTGACAAAGATACGTACACCCACGCCTGTATTTCTGTCTTTTATTATACACCCACGTTTCGCTGGAAGTGTTCTCCAAAGAGGGCGAATTTGAAACTCTAATCTCAATAGCAAACTGCATTGAGCAACGATCATATTAATGCAAGCCTTTTAGTGAGTTCTGTGGCACGTTTTACATATAATAAATATAATTATCAACTCCAGTAAATTGGACTGTCGGCAATCCCATTGAATAATGGTTTTATGGTTTGTCACACAACAGCCACATACATAGTTCTGACCCCACATTAAGATACCAGTAGCGGTACTTCCATAGAAGCCCAAAAGCGTTACACGTTAATTGTGTAATGTCTAGTTTATAATCTTTCAGAATCTTGCAAGGCAAGCTGAGCTTCTATGAAAGTACCGCCACTGTAAGATACAAGTCTTGTGTCGTGGGTATCGGAAACTACGAGAGACTTTTCGGTCTCATAAACACCCAGACCCGAAACAAATACTTGTAGACCACACAAACATTTGTCTCGGTGCGGGGATCGAACCCGCGGCCTCTCGTTTCGCAAGCTGGTGTCTAGCCAACTGTGCCACAGGGCAGAGACACAATAGAGATGGTTCACGTCCGTTTTCTATGAGTCAGCGGTACTACCCCCGATAAGCCTGTCATACCGCAGTGTAAGGTGGTTACGTTGATCTACCACAAAGCTTACGTAATACCATAATCCATAATTGTACCATAATCCATATATACGACTTAAATTCCCTTCTCGGTAAATGTATAAAAAGGAAGAGGGATGCAAACAGATGTTCGCAAAGCGCAAAGTATCACAAATCACACCAAACGGATGAAATAATAAAGTGGAAACACTGGGAGAGGCCCGATTGTTGAAGTTTTTGTTCAACTCATTAAACCCGCTTTAGCCGCAGGTCACGTTAGCTCTACGCTCTCAGACAGCCTTATCCCTTGAAACCATCACGTCCAACACGCTCGCTAACGTATTAATTTTACGATATTCCTTGTGTCGATCTTTATTTTAAGGAATTTTTATAATATTTTATTTCCACTGAGAAAAAATCGTTTTAATATTTTGTTGACATTTTTCTTTTAGAGGCGGACAGTTTATAGAATTGAAGGGAAAAATTAAAGCGGTAGAAAATGTTTTTCGTGATTCCGAAATAAAATTCAAGACTAAGGAATATTTCTTTGTAAATAAGTCATTGATATAAGAAATTATTACATCGGTAAAGGAAAATTTCGTTATTTTTTTTCAAATCTCATGATGTGTAAATGGGAACGTAATATGGAAGACCGCATCTTTGTTACAGATTTCTTAAATTGAAAGAAGATATTTTTGAATATTGTTTTAGTATTATTTTCGTTTCTAATACAGTCATTATTATTCAGTAGTGCAACTTATCATAGTTCATCGTGGATTTAAAAATATAACAGACAGGCACAATTTGCTCAATCAATGAAATATCTTATACTGTTAAAACTATTTTAGAACTGTAAATTGAATCCCTTTTAAGAAAAGAGAATTTAATTTAATAATTTAATCAATTTTACAATTTTTATTCATTTGATTATTTTGTAACACAGTTGAAACATGAATGCTGGGAGATTTAAAAACTTTTATACGTTTTATACGTTTGTTATCGCTTTACAAAAAAAAAAAACCTTTAATTACAAGAGAACTATTTTTGGTGATGACAATAAGCGCTATGATTTTTTTTTCAATTTACTAATAATATTAGTAACATAAATTGATTTTTTTAAGTGTATATATATATATATATATATATATATATATATACTTTACTAATAATATTTACTAATATTATTAGTAAATTATATATATATATACTCAGCCTATCGCCGTCCACTGCTGAACGTAGGCCTCCCCAAGAAAGCGCCAACCATCCCGGTCTTGTGCAGCCCTCATCCATCCGTTACCCGCCACCTTTCTCAAGTCGTCGGACCACCGTGCTGCAGGTCGTCCTACCCTACGTTTGCGTTTTAAGTGTATTACATAAAAATAATAGTAAAAGTAAAAATATGAATTATGAATAAGTAAATAAAAACTGCGCTTTCCGGTACATGGCCTCCACTCGAGAACTTTTTGGCCCCATCGGCCATCAGTTCTCCGCGCTATGTGTAGGTAAGCGCAGCGTGGGACGTCCCCCAAGACAAGGTTGTCGGACGACCTAGTAAAGGTCGCGGGACGTCGCTGGATGCAGGCTGCTTCCAGCAGGTCCCTGTGGAAGTCATTGGGAGAGGCCTATGTCCAGCAGTGGACCTCTTTCGGCTGATGGATTGGATTGGAAATAAAAATTGCACTTGACCACCGGTTTGGGCTGAGGCCTAACCCCTATAAATTAAGAAGAGGTCACTGTTCAGCAGTGGAACACCAATGACCTGATGTAAAATATTCTTTAAAAACCCATTGTTATTAAGAAAAATCAGCTCCCCAATTTTCCCGAAGCTAAAAATTTTTATTTAACACAATTAGCGCCGGTTGTTGGGCGTCACGCGTCGCGCCATCCGCTGGCGACTCGCGACAAATTTCATTAGCAAATCGCCTTAACGAGGGAGCGATGGCCCGGAGTGCTTCCGACATGTCGAAAACCGCTACATCTCGTCACTCGGTGCTAATGGCGTTACGGGTAACTTCATTTTCATTTTATATTAGGATTTTGGGATGAAGGTGGTAATCTCTCGACTCTTGATTTTTTGGACAGTATCTTCCTTACCATCAGGCAATTAAACTAAAGTACCACAATATATTTACCACGTTTCATCTCTGCGTTCTCCAAAGGTGGTCTGGCAGAGAATGCTTATGACATTAAGTCCGCCTTTAAATACTGTTACGTATATAAAGCTTTAAATAAGTAAATAAATCACACTATACACTACTACTAGAAAATATATGCATATGTGTATATTAATGTATGTATGTATGTATATTATTAATATATATTTTTAAAGACAACTGCCACAACTAAAACTTTTCATTCCTTTGCCGTGGGTTGTCTGGAAGAAATCGCAGCTAGCGACAAGACCGCCTGTTGTAGTTATATATCTTTTAAGTTGTAAGTCGTTTACGTTATATTTCCTTGTATAGTGTACAAAAAAGTATATTAAATAAATAAAATAAATAAATCGTGTGGCCTCATCTGTAAGTTAGGCTTTTAAGCCGTAGGTAGTGCTCTTCAATTACATCACGGTCTTATCAATGCAAAAAGGTGCAAATTTCAATAATAGCATTGTTCTTGTCCCCCCGGCACTACAGCACAGTCAGCTCAACAGGAGCAAGGTCAGCAAGGTCAGGTCAGCTTAGGCAAGAGTCTTATGGTCCCTATCCCACCACACACCCGCCACTGTAACTCCTGTGCTCCAGGATCAACAGCGGCACGCACAGTAATGACACCGAGCAATGAAGCTCAGCGGATCTAAGGGGACCTAAATTTGTCATAATCCCGCAACGAAGTTAATCAGAAAGACAATATAAGGAGGAGTTGAAAAACAAAGAGTTGTTCACTTCCCTCCACAGCAAAGCGGGTGACAAAACATTGAGCTATGAGGTTTTACCCTCACATAAAAAAGACAATTACATTTAGTGATATTAGACGCAAGTAACGCACCACGGGTAAAAACTGTATGAGTTTTATTGACTAAATTGGACCTAAAGTGCGAGCTGTTATGTAGACTTCCAATAATAGGCATGGCAAAAACGCTGGAAAGCACGGAAATTCTTCCTGGATTCAACAAGGTCTGTATAATAGACAACACCAGACGTTACATGCATACTATTGAGCATACAGTTACGCTCATCCGACCAAAGATTGCACTCCCAAAGGATATGATGCGCGGACTGTTCATATTCGCAATTATGTGTTGAGCATTGGCACATAGGAGAATCAACCAACTTAAATGAGAATAATTTGCTACGAAAATTACCGTGACCCGTCAGAAATTGCGACACGTAATGATCGATCTCAAGCCAAGTTTTTGCCAAACGATCGCTCACCGAAGGAAAATATTGATAAAGATGACGCCCCTTTATAGAGAGACTCCATCGATTTTGCCATTCTTCTATTAATTCCGAGTAAGTCTCGGGGTATGGTTTAAATAACCGACTAATTTTCAAAAGGTCGCGCGAGGAAAGAAAATCTTTATCAATATTTTGCTTGTTGGAAAAATATAACGCGGCGCGACGTTGCACTTCCAGGTCGACTGGAAGTACTCCCGCCAGAACAGGTAAAGCTTCAGTACTAACAGTTCTGTACGCCTTACACAAAAATATCAACGCCAAACGTTGACTCTGGAGCAATTTCCTTCTGACGGCACCGACAGTTGCCCTGTCGGCCCACACAGGGGAAGCGTAACAAATGCAACCCAAATATGTAGCTCCATAAATTACTTTTAAGGTGTTAAACGACAGACCCCAAGTTGACGCTGATATCCTTGTCAAGGCATAAAAGTTGTTTTTTGATTTTTCACCGACGCATTTTATATGTTCTATAAAAGAGAAATCACGTTCTAGAACAAGCCCTAGGTAACAAACAGACTGTTTATTTTTGATCGAGACGTTATTAAATTTTATACGCGGCGGGGTTTTCAGAGAGCCTTTCAGCAGCAAATGAAATGATTTTTGGGGTGTGAACGAGAGACGGTTTCTTTCACCCCAGTGAGTAATTAAACTAAGACACGCGTCTGCTAACTTTTCTAGACCTGATCTGCTATTTGACTGTATGAGCAAGAGTCCGTCATCCGCATATCCTATTAAAGAGCAACATGGAGGTAAAGGAATCGCGAGAAAGTCGTCAAAGCCTAGATTCCATAAGTAAGGGCCGACTACGGAACCCTGAGGACAACCCATTGTCAGTGTCTTCGACACTGCGTGGTGACCTAAGCGCAACTTGGTTGTGCCATGGATAAAATACGAATAAATCATAGAAAATATATTCCTTGGGCAACCGCGAGACTTTAATTTCAGAAGTAACATAGGCCACCAAGCATTGTCGAATGCACCAGAGATATCTAAAAATATCCCCAACACGTACTTATGGTCCGATTTGTTAACTGTTCTCCTAACCGATAAAGCTGCGTCCACGGTTGATTTACCAATCGTAAAACCGAATTGATTTTCGTGAAATTTCGGTCCGCCCGGTAGTAAGCGAGGCACGATAAGACGTTCAAGTAACTTGCCTAACGACGGTAACAACGTTATTGGACGATACGATTTTGGGTCTTCAGGGGGCTTATTCCCTCCTTTAGGTACGAGTTTAATAAGACCGCACCGCCAAATTCGCGGAAAGACGCCCTCAGCTATACATCGATTATAAACGCACATTATAGCGACACTAGACAACTTACACGCCTCCTTTATCATTTTATTGGAAATTTTATCATCCCCAGAAGCCTTATTAAGAGGCAGGGAGCTAACTACTTCAAGAAATTCGTTAAGAGATGGGCTATCCGAATCGGGAGTAGATGGTGAAACGGAGGCCCATAGCCTTACTTGACTATGATATGCGGAATCGTTATCAAGGCTATCGTCCGGGATAAGTGAGTTTAATAAAGTTTCCGTGGTCTCCTCAATACCAGTAGTGTATGTGTCATTAACCTTTATATTTTCAATATATGCTGAATCAATTGATTTATTAGCTTTAAACTCATGGTAAAGAGGGGACCAAGGACCCTCAGCGTTCAGACGGTCAACAACTCTTCGTAATAAATCGCCTTTTGCTTTAATAATCGCGGCTCTATAACGCGACCTGGCTGTTTTTAGAGTGTTAAAAGCACTTTCAAGTAAATTACTATTGTTACACCGTTTTTTAAGCGAATTGAACCTCCTACGCGCTCGACGAAATAGTTGACGAAGGTGGACTAAGGTATTATTCCACCAATCACATCTACGAGTACCAGTTACAAATGAACGACCGAATGTTATATCCGCACAGTACGTAAAGGTATCTGTCATTATTTCAGCGCAAGCTTCAGCTGAAAGTTCATTGCGAGTGAAATCCTTAGTATGATGCGCAAAAAGCGAGCCAAAAGACTCCCAATTAGCCCCTCTTAATTTATATTTAAAGTTGTAATAATTATTATGATGTCCTCGTGTAAATCCAGGTAAAAACTCGTACACTATCAGGCGATGATCACTACAAGACGCGTCTGGTATAACACGCCATTTATCGATATGGACGTCTCCACATGAAAGTGTGACATCGATTGAAGATTCGCCCATAGGGCTGCAATATGTTGGTGGTGCGTCAGATGTATTATGTATTACAAGATTTAATTCCGCAATAAAATCTTCGACGGCACAGCGTCGCTCTGAATCGGTGGATCTAAATTTGCCATACCAAAGAGGGGAAGACGCATTGACATCTGCGCCAACAACAATTTTGTTTCCCGAAAGAGACCTCAGAACTTAGGCAGGAGTCTATCATAAAAGATCTCACAACTAAAACAATTTTTTTAAATAAGGCAATAAATATGATCGTGAAACCGACAGATGGAAAATATTTGAAACATAAAATTATGTATCGATTTTATGAAGCATTTTTAATTTTGTGTGTGTATGAAAGTTAAAGCAGACTTTCAAATGTTTCAGAATTAAAGCTTCGCAATTTCAATAATGAGTACGTGTCTGGGGACGATTCTAATATTCATATTGAAAATATTTGATCACATATAAATGCCGAGTGATAAGTTCAATAAACTTTTTCAATTAATTCTTTACTGTAGTCGTTTGTGACAGGTTCTATTGCTTTAAAGGTTGAAAGGTTGTGGGGTCGAAGGTTAGCCCCAAGAAAACGCCTGCATTATGTTGTCGACTGGTATGAGACAATCGGAATCGCCTTCAATCAAGAATAGAATTGGACTTAATTGCTTAATCAGATAAAAGCGCAATTTTATTTGCCGGAGTAAATAATTATATATATATATATATTAAATATAGTATTATTCTACTATGAAATAAACATGATTGCCTCGTGGTCCCGCGGCACAAGTGTACCGTGCAATCTAGAGGTCTCGGGTTCGATTCCCATGTTGGGCGAAGTGTTAAGGGATTTTACCATAAGAGAATTCTCAGTAGCAGCACGGAGCCTGGAAATGTGCCCGAGAGGGGAAATTTCGCATATACATACATATTATTCTCATAACATATGTACCAGGTAGTAATGGCCCCTAGGCATAAGCGCGCGGTCCATAATCTCGGCGGTCGCACGTTCAAGTGGTTTGCCATTCATCACTTAACTAATCTACAGGTGTTCGTGCTGTCACTTTACCAGTTGACTACTGGTAAAAACTTACTAACACTAAAATTTACACACTACACTTACTAAAACTTACTATAGGAAAAATATTAAGGTAGGTATCGCTTATCAGCACTAATAAATTCACGTTTTACATTAAGTCGTGGAAAAATGTATTAGCAATAATGTTCCCTGAGGCAACATTAAAATCAAACGGCTGTTTTATGGTTTACGAGTGTTTAATTAGCCGGAGCGTAATAAAGTTAACTTTGAGTAATGGTCTAGCGCTCTGTCTTGCGTTTCCGCTGATTTATATCTAGGGTCAGCCCTTAATGGCTTGCTTTGGGTCCGATTTTTGACCGTTGACCTTTCAAGTGTATTTTTATCAGTTGAACATCGGTTCTCCATATTTCCAGTCTATTTTATGTAGTATTTACATTGATATAGTCGTGATGGCGACGATCGCGACGGTCGCGGGTTCAAACCCCAGGCACACACTACTGACTTTTCGAAATTATGTGTGTACTCACAATGAATTATCACGTACTTTAACGGTGAAGGAAAACATCGTGATGATACCTGCACACTTAAAAGATCTTAGAAATTTCTTAGGTGTGTAGTCCGCCAACCCGCACTAGGCCAGCGTGGTGGAGTAAGGCCGAAACCCTCTCAGTTGTAGAGGAGGTCCGTGCCCAGCAGTGGGACGTATATGGGCTGATGATGATGATGAATGAATTTGATATATCCTTTTTTTAGTACTGGCTCGGCTAAGTACCAATACCGCACATGATCATAAGCATGGCGCTGTACAAAGAAAGCATGAAGCGGCAAGAAACTTTAAATTAGGCCATGTCTCCCTGTTGATATTTACGTGTAAATATTAATATATTATAGACAGCCCCGTAGCGTAGTCGGCTAGACACCAGCTTGTGAATGTTTAAATGTTTGTGTGATTAAATTGACAAATATTTTTTTCGGATCTGGGTGTTTGTGAGACCGAAAAGTCTCTCGTAGTTTCTGATACCCACGACACAAGACTTATATCTTAATGTGAGGTCAGAACTATGGATGTATGTGACTGTTGGGTGTATTTATTTATTTAAAGAAAAAGTAGTTTTCTCTATTTACATTTTGTGTATGCGGCGTGAAGTCGAGCGGTCCCCCGGGATCGATTTCCTGGTCGGGAAAAGAGTTAGTTTTTTAGTATAACTACAAAGCGTCACTTAGTCAATCTATTGCCAATGAAAAATCTTTTAGAAAACCTAACAACACTACCCATAGCGGTAATTGAACGCTGATCCTCTCGAATACACGCCGCAATGCCTCGGGAGCGACAAAGCTATCTAAGATGAAAGCAGCACGAAAGGGAATGTTTCATAGACTTTTAATCTAGAAATCTATTCCCAAGGGTTTTCAATTAGAACTACATACAAACTAAACGGGTACATATTAAAACTAATTCCAGTGCCTAAACCAAAAGTTAACAAACAATCTGAGACCGCAACAAAGCCGAGCGCGGTTTTGTCTCAGAGTGAGTTGGGTGTATTCTCCTCAATCTATCATGTGTGGGCCGAAAATTACGCTAGCTTTCTAATTTAAATATTTTGAAATACTGCTTTCAATGTGCTTGAAGTGATAGTTGACTTCAATAGATGGAATAAGATGATTTCACACTTGAAATTTGTATTTTTTATTAGCGGTGGGCGATTATGAGATATACTAATGTAATCATTCGATTATGAAGATGTCTCGAGATATCTCCAATTACTAATAAAAAAATAACAAGAGCTACTCTCGGGCTTCGCCTTTTGGACCATTTATCTAACAAGGCTAAATAAAAAAAAAAAACAAGAGCCACTCTCGAGACTCGTCGAGATTAGTAGTGCTAATTAGTAACGTCATTCGATCATAAAAATATATTAGTTACTAATTTCGTAATGGATTATCAACATTAGTATTAGTAGGATCATTCGATTATAAAAATCATTCATAACTATTTTTTATTTGTTATTTTGCCAATCTTCTAATTAATAACTTTCAAAATATGAAGTCATAATAAAAATTGTAGGTTTGTAAACACGTAACACAACATAACAACAGTTAAACTAGATAGGTATACTAAGATATATAGGGCGATCATAAAAGTATTGCCTAATCTGTAATCATTGTGGCGAATTGTGACATTAATGCCAACCACCCGACAACAAAACCTGGCAACCCAAAAATATAGCTGGCAACATTAACGCCACGGAAGTTTAAAAGTAACTGTCAGATACAGGCTACGATCAAAGACTGATGTATTCGTGTCAGATTTCATAAATTCTACAATTAAATGTACTGTGGTGTCAACGAAATTAAAGTATAATTTAATACAAGAGGAAGAAGATTATTATTTCACCAGACGTCGTCCGAAAACCTTCTCCCTCAATCATTATTCTTTCCCTGTTCCAATTTATTTAAAATCTATATAATATGTCCTCTTCCTGCATTCATCTATAATCCATCAACTGATCCTTCCATTCATCTTTTTTTGTATTTGTTTCTCTCATTTATCCGTCAATATTCATTCGTATTATGAGTTGTATTATTAACTTAACAAAAAAAAACAGTGAAATTAAAACAACCAAATACCATGTACCTATTTTATAGAATTTGATTACTAAAATAGAATCTGTCAAAATTGAACCAAAATATTACTTTGAGCAAGACGTTAATGAAAATATATTTTCGGAACCCTTTGATTTGTAAAATTCGGAAGTTGTTATCGTCAAAGCGAAGTTCAAAATTTATCGGGAAACTGTCAATAGTTTCTACTCGATTATTTAAATAGATATCAAGATAATTATTTAGTAAAGGAAATTACAAAAGGGTTTTGATCATAGGCTTGAAGTTAGTGAATTAAATAGAAGTTATTTTAGGATCGAGTTGTTCATTATTATAATTTAATAGATATGTCGGAGTAGGTGAGGTTTGGAAATGTCTTTAAGATGTGTGACGTCACATTGCCGACGTCACAACTGTTGTTTTATGGTGATAACTCATACTTTGAGTTTTCTTTAGTAAACTTTCACAATTACTGACGAGGCAGATAGCCCTGTATCGTTATGACGTTAGCAGTAACATCGTTATTACTGAAGGAACCATTTTGAGAAGTAATTTTAACAACCAACTTCAATCTAAGTTCCTTTTATTTCCAAATAAATCGGATGTTTGCTGTCCGCGCGTAGACCGATGAATGCCTCGCTACGCTGCAGCGGGCGGCTTTTTATAGACAGAATAGTCGGGGCAATCGACACCGCAGAGGGGTGACCGCCCGTGAGTCATTCTTGTTTATGCAAGAGCGATGACGTAACTCTCAGTATATGGTTTTACGCCGTTAGATATATTCAGAGAATACACCAATAAAATAAGAGATACGTTTTGCTACGGATGGTACAGTCTTGCGAAAACCGCTTAGAAGCATAGAAATACTTAAACCCTTTTTCCATCCTCTTTATCAACTTTCAAAAGGTCACAGAATAGAGCCATAAGTGTAAGTATTTGATGGTAAGTTCGGCCCAAAAAGTAGATAATTAACTGGGGGAATAGGACTACAAATAGAAATATTCTCTGTAACAACGGATCCCAGAATGCAACTTACTTGTATAGATCATATTTTATATCTTACGTTCGACAGTCGATTTGGGCGAATGAGAATATGCTGCTAAGAATTGTCATTTAGATATGTAAGTATTGTATTGTAGCTTCTCAGCATGTGAGGTATCGTCCGATATATCATCCGAGGATACTAGGATGCATTAAAAATCTTTTCTCAAAACAAATCCATTAATTTCAGAATAACAGTGTACAGGGGATTAGGATCACGTCGTTACGTGACTCCCGATTTGCCTGAAGCGCGGAGATACCGACCTGAGGTATAACATTTCATTTCACGGTACCGCGATAACATTAAACGATTATTGCAGCTATTAATATCTAAGTCTCGGTTTCCTGGGAAACTATCAAGTAATTAGACAAGAATTCCAATTCACGCGTAAATAACGACGCCTAATTTCTCTCTTCACCATCGCCTCACCGCAGCCAAATACGAAATAACAACTAACTTAAGTCATTTACCGTAACCTTACACAGTTTAGAGTTAAACAGTGGCCTAAGAAAATGTACGTTTCAAATTGAAAGGTTTGACGAGGGTTCAAACTTCATAACTTGGAGAGTTTGAGAGCTATAAACATGTGTGACAGTTGAGGCTAAGTTAGGAATGAATGTAAAGACATACTTATACCTACATATACATGTACATAACTTCACGTCGGTATTCCTGGAAGGGCTAGGCAGAGGAACATTTCTGCATATATATTTCGCCAATTATGTTTTTATCCCATGTAACAGAGGGCGAGCCTTTTTCCCCTTTTTCGGGCACAATTCCAGACTCCGAGCTGCTACTGAAAATTTCTTAATAGAAAAACCCAATAACTATTTGCTCAATCCGGGAATCATACTTAGATCAGGAGAAGATCTTGTGCCAATACATACTGGTAGAAAATAGTGTTCTGTCTAAAAAAAAATTGAAGTTCGAAAACCCGTGACCAAATTTAAATTTGTAGGTAGGTGCATGTAGTTATAAAAACAGATCTTCTCTACTAAATCTGTATTTACTGTGTACGATAAAGAATAGAAATAACTAATCGCTAGCATATAACAATGCAACTGTTATTTGCAAAGTTGCTCGCAAATAAACCAAATTAAGAGTAATTATAGGAAATGTTTCATGCGCGTGTTAATTATCACTTTCCGAACAATGTGAAGAAACATCGATCTATCGGTAATGAAGGTCTACAAATATGTAAGAATATTATAATATTTCATATACTGTTCGAGGGTAATTTGCTTTGAACGTTATATTTTTAGCGCGGAGCCCTTAAATTTTTCTGCGGGATTCTTGGTTTAAAACAAAAGTAGTGCCTAGCTTGTGACATCGGCTACTGTTAGCAAAACTATTGCCAAGATTGGCTCAATCATTTCAGAGATTAGCTTGAGCAAACAGACAGATAGGAAAATATTATATGGTGTTTTTCTCGCTAAGACGGATACGTTTTATGAAGTGAAGTTATTTTAATCTCAAGCTATCTAGTGAGAAGACAGTTTGTCTTTTAACCAAATTTCAGGAGAATGTCACGAATATAGAAAACATATAACGAATGTCAGACTCCATTACAACTGGGCGTATTCAATGAAACTCCGTCTTAACTTTGTTAAGTTTATTATACACTTTTTATGTACAATTTCACTGTGTCCATCTGACTTACTCCGTCTCGTCCTTATCCAACGTCTTTACTGTTCCTCCTCCCAATGGCCAATTGCCCTACTTATTATTTTCTCGACTTTTTATTAATTCTCAACTACCCCACTATTCTAATGACAGTGTTGCCATAATAATTACATTTTAAAACTAACTAAAATATTGTTTTCTTTTTATTTCTAATTCTAAGAAATATGTATATTTTTGTAAAACCTTACACTCGACCATCCTGACGACGTGTATGTCCTCATACACGCATCAAGTGATAACCTTACACAACGGCCGTCAACTAATGCCGAAAAACTAATTTTGTAATTTAATAAAATCAATCAAATTTGAATGTATCTTAAAAAAAAAACCCCATTCAAAATATGGAATTACCTTGCAAATTAAAGCTATAACTTTTAAAAGATCTGTGTACGCTATGTACCTTTCAAATATATATTCATGGTTCAAACGCCCATTAGTTTGCCCTGAACCAATCACTTCTTACCAAACCAATCAATTCTTGGTAGCTATGCTGCTTGCTATTGTCGTATTGAACCGAATCAATCACTTCTCGGTTGTCATGTTGTTGCCTTGAACCAATCATTTCTCAAGGACTTTTCCACAACAACTGAACCAATCACTTCTCAGTTGTCATGTTGTTGCCTTGAACCAATCAATTCTCAAGGACTTTTCCACAACAACTGAACCAATCACTTCTCAGTTGTCGTTTTGTTGCCTTGAACCAATCACTTCTCAAGGATTTTGTATATCATTCATTAGTCAGGGTGCGAACCAATTCAATTCTCGCTCCCAGACCTGCAACAAAATCATTTTTTTTTTTTGAAGTTTGCATATCTCTTATTCATATCATTATATCATCACATCATTATACAATTATATCATTATATAATTATATCATCATATCATCATATCATCGTATCATCATATCATCGTATCAACATATCATCATATCAACATATTATCATATAAACATATCAACATCATATCATCATATCATCACGTTCCACTGCTTTGCACGGGCCCCCTCCACAAATAAGAAGGTTTAGGCCTCAGTTACGCTGGCCCAGTGCGGGTTGGACATATAACACCTCATATTCACATAATATCAATTGATTTTCAACCATTTACAATTATCAGGTATTAGTTAAAATAACAGGTATCAAAAAGGTTCAATCTTAATCACATTTTTATTTTAACTATCATTTATTGGCATTGTATCACTCAACTTGTCCATTTGATTTTGGCGGTATTGCCACTGTATTTAAATCATGCAACCTTTATTAAGGCAAAATATTCTAAAGAGATGGGAAGTAAAACAACTATCTCTGTGACTAATCACCCTACCAAGACCACTGAAGGTATAAAGTATGTCTTACAATGCATTAATCCGTTTTAGGAATTAGTTTTCCTTACGGATTTAATTTCACGGAAGGTGACCAATATGGAATATATGAAACAGGAAATCTGCTTTTTGTTTTGGAATTTATTTCTTAACAAAACGATTCACCCCTAAGAGTATTTTCTAGCCCTAAATACTTCTCGACACATTCTATTTGCCAGTGCGCGCCATTTGCGACTATCCACCGCATGGAATCATTGTTTTCCAAATACAATTATTGAACAATCTTATCGCGTATGATATAATTATTTCTTGCAATTCAATTTCGTCTCGTATCATTATAGGAAGAATAGTGCGACCCCTACATAACTCTCCCAATTTAAGTGTCAAAAGCCAAACGTCATAAGTAATACCTAGGTACTTATCTCGGCTGATATTTATTTCACATGATTTTCAGTTATCTTTAAGGAAATAGATTACGCGATAGAGTAGGTCACAATAAAATTCATAAAATAAGAGCAAATAGCGCTTAGCGATTCGAGTAATCAAAGGACTTATGAAAATTTAGAAGGTAGTCTCTTACATTCTGCACGCCATTAAATATTTTCTCAACAAGTATACTAAATTAATTTATTGAGTATGCTACCGGTTAAAAGACTTTACTGCCTTATTATTCCCTCTTCTATATAAAATCCTCTTTTGTATGTCGCTAATACTCGGTCTCTGCGTTCTACTAACTCCTAACAAATAAGGACTCCGATCCATTCCTCTTCCTTCTATGATATATAATTCTTTTTCTATACCAGCTGTATGACTTTAGAATGCATTGCCAATTTATATAAAGCGTGCCTTTTTCTTTCACATAATTTTTTTTTAATTTTTTTTTAAATAAACATTTATCTTTAACATAATATATATTGCTGCTTATTGCTTATTATTATTTCTTGTATTTCAACTATAATTTTCAAATACTATTATTTAGAACTTATTATTTATTGTATTGTATTTATGTATATACAAAATTATTTATGCACCAACAACAATTCTGCTATGTTCACCTTATGGTTGTCTGGAAAAGATCGCTTAAAGTGATAAGACCGACATTTGTACGTGCATTCTGTTTTATTAACAACTTATTAATTTACTGTCTATTTTAAAAACTTTATCAAAGCTAAACACTGTTAAAGCATTCTTTCATTCACGTGGAAATTCTATTACACTATACTAGACTTTGGCGCAACCCGGCTTAACTCCTCCACAGCTTACTTCATATCAGAGATAATCAATTTTATTTTATAAAAATTGAACACATAAATAAAGTAACTGTAATAATATGTATAATACGAAATATGTATAATAAAGTAATAATACGCATTTTCGATCAACATTATCACATCTTCAAATGTGTATTTAACATCACTAAAGTTTGACCATGTATTAACAAATCTTCAATATATATTGACGAAACGTAGGCTTAATATAACGTACCAAGCCAAGAATATCATTCATCATGTTATGTCGGAAAACTGCAGGCGAATTTGCTAGCCCAAACGGCATACGCTTAAACTCGTATTATCCGTACGAAGTAACAAACGTAGTATAACGCTTTCTATTCTCCGTGACGGGTACTACACTAAACTGTAACTTACTGAGCTTGGAGGCGGTAATACTTAAAATAGTTTAAGACATCAATAAGTCTAGTTTATCTGTACGAATAGAGTTTCCACGAGCTGTAGCCGATTCTCTATAAACCTCATTAGAAATACTTGTAACATTATTTTCACGTTTCCCAAAGGTTCCCGTTAACGAGCTTTTCCATTAATCCTTTCAGCACGGCAGACAAAATTCTTTCGCAATAAATATGAACAGTTACAAGGAGTTATTGTTACACTCTGATTAACGGAGTAAATATAAAAAACGCCTATTTACTAGCCAGTAGTCAGTAATATTCAGTAAATAACCTAACGCTAATAGAACTCTATAAGTGTAACTAACGCAATTCAGTAACTATATTCAAAACTAAGCTACACGCGTTTTTTTGTAAACTTATGACGTGTGGTTGTTCCGTGAAAGACTGTCCTATTAGCATAGACTAACCTAACATCTACAACTCTTCACAAAACTGGCATTTACGCAGTCAGTAGTTGAGTCAAGAGTACATCTACCCCCTGATCGTATTGCATGCATCAAATTTTACCAAGAGTTTTAGGAATCAGAAATAAGGATGTCCCTACTTACAGTTAAAACAGAAATACCTTGAGTAAGATACTTCCTGTCATGTACTCCTAGACACATTGAATGCTGGTTTCTCATAGTAATTAGTCTAATAGGTTCATTTAGTCTATCATATCCTCTGAGTATTGGCCATTCCTATAGAAAAGCGCTAATATATTTATTTATTAGGCTATTGCCTTTACTGCCACTCTTGCCACGTGAACACAATTAAATTTAGCTCGCGGCTTTGGCCAATCCTTGGAGTATCTGTACTGATATATGAAACATAGTCGTATCTCAACCATATACAGAAGCACATTCATTTACTTTCTTCAACAATATATCTAATTGTTATTTTTATTAGTTATAGGGTCAAAATATAAAATAATGTTCTTGTGAAATTTAAAATTCAATTGATTATGCGTTCTGTGATAACGACTGATAATCTTGACCATGCTTCAAGAATTGTAATAATCTTAGCAAATCATTAGCGGAAAAAGAGGGATTACATGACCTGCTATGATCCGTGCGATGCTTGCGTTCTCGTTCCTCGTGTAGTCGTTCGCGACGAGACGCCGACCTCGCGATGCTCCTCTGACGAAGATAGTTCGCATTCTCAAAGAATCTCATACTTTCGCGGCAGCTCTTGTTCCAACCTTTCGACTAGTTGCCGCTCCGGTTCTAGCCGTTTTGCTCGGCTCTGGTCCTGGCGGCAGCGGCTGCGAGCACGGCTTCATTTCGGCGGCTCATACGGTTTTGTTAAGGCATTTTTATCCTGCTCGTTTTACCGTTCGCCCTGGAAGACTCGAAACAAGACATTATGGCTTAGTAGGTATACACCTGTTCAACTAAACTTGTTACATATACATTCATGAAGCAAACAAAATGAACCCACGAGCACATGTGAGATAAGGGTATATGTATATTTTTATTTTTATAAAATTTCTATAACTGATTGTTAATTCATACAATATAAGATGCAATATATTTTAAAATATAAAAAATATCAATAGTCCTAATCATCACTACATATTATAAAACAAAGTCGCTGTCGCTGTCTGTCCCTATTACTTAAATCTTTAAAAGTACGCAACGGATTTTGAAGCAGTTTTTTTTTTAATAGATAGAGTGATTCAAGAGGAAGGTTTATATGTATAATACATGCATAATATTTTAGAGAAACATTGATAAATTTAGAGGTTTCTAATGTAATGTCGTAAATAAACATTTTTGCGCTAACATTGCAAACGTTGGCTGAATCCCACGAGATAAATCAAAATAATGTACCTACTACAGTATTGTATACCTTAAAAAGGTCAATAAAAAGGTTCGCGATGGTATATGTCTATCTCTTAAGGATAACCCACAATAACCAGTTTTTTATCCTTTACATTTTACAGGAAAAAAATGCCTTATTTACAGAGTCATTTTAAGCAATACAGTATTAATCCTTATCCAATTAAGTACCTTAAATACATTGTCCATTTAATATAAATCAATATGGTCCTTTACAGCATGTAATTCAAATAAATATTTCCGAAGATATTACAGATTTAAAATGCAAGGACATAGCGGTTGCGGCGGTACCAGTAGTATATTTAGCATCAACATTGCACCGCTAGTATAGAAATATAACAGAAATTAGTATAAGGTATTACTTACGTTGGGTATCGGCACTTCTGAGATGTAAGACTCCATTACAACTGGGCGTATTCAATTAAACTCCGTCTGAACTTTGTTAAGTTTATTATACACTTTTTATGTACAATTACACTGTGTCCATCTGACTTACTCCGTCTCGTCCTTATCCAACGTCTTTACTGTTCCTCCTCCCAATGGCCAATTGCCCTACTTATTATTTTCTCGACTTTTTATTAATTCTCAACTACCCCACTATTCTAATGACAGTGTTGCCATAATAATTACATTTTAAAACTAACTAAAATATTGTTTTCTTTTTATTTCTAATTCTAAGAAATATGTATATTTTTGTAAAACCTTACACGAACAATAAATAAAGAGTAACAAACGGTAGCCCCTGGTCGGGTGGTATTCTCATTGCTATATCTCATTTGACAATTATCTCCAGTGCTACTTATAATTTACGTGGAAAACATACGATGCAAGAAAATTGATAAACACTGAATTTGATATCGCTGTCCTGTTCCGTCTGTGCCTATAAGGACGGAACTTTGACAGTTGCTACGACTGTCCACGGCTTACAGATCGAGGCTTGTTTGCTAGTGTTACACCTTGAACTGTTGAAGATCACACATCGTATCGAAACGCAATTATGTTTCCAATACAGACACTTCTATTGATTTTATCGTTTATTATTAAAACATTTTCAAAATAACTTTTAATATTCCTTTATAATAATAATATTAGAAATTGTTCTCGAGTTTTCATTACTTTTTGTAGAGAAAAATAATTTTATTTTGCAATAACATGTCCAATTAATGTCTACAAATTTGTGTTAGTTCTTAAAATGTAAACGTAATAAATTTATATGATTGAGTTTCGACTTCTTTTGTAATATTTTTATCACAAAAATATAAATCGTAATTCAATAACTGATGTTTCTGAACAAATTACTTTCTTATCTGGATTTATGTTATTGGAAATGTCTAATATTTGCGATTGAACAATATTTTTTTCAATTTGCACACGTAACATTATATTTGGTAAAAGAAAATTTATGTTTTCATTACCAGATAATTTTAGCACAAGTACAGTAGTTCTCACGTTCAGCTCTGTTACACTGCGATATTAGAATAGACACTACCATAAACCACAAATCATAACAGAAATAAAAGTTATAATAAAATAGGGCATTTGAAATGCTTCTTGTATTACATGCGCAGCCTTATGTCAGCGATATTTCCAAGGCAACCTGGAATGAGTCGTGTTATAAATCAAAGAAAGACATGCTACCTATTTATTTTATCATCTTCGTTCAGATACTGATTTATGTGACACGTATGTTTGGAAAATAATGAAATAATTAAAGTATAGGTATTCTTCATCATCAGCCCAAATACGTCCCACTGCTGGGCACGGGCCTCCTCTACAACTGAGAGGGTTTAGGCCTTAGTCAACCACGCTGCTGGCCTAGTGCGGGTTGGCGGACTACACACCTAAGAAATTTCTAAGAAATTTTTAGGTGTGCAGGTTTTATCACGATGTTTTCCTTCACCGTTAAAGCAAGTGATAATTCATTGTAAATACACACATAACTTCGAAAAGTCAGATGTGTGTGCCTGGGGTATGAACCTGCGACCGCCGAAATTCTCGACCGCGCGCCTAAACCTCGAGGCCATCTCTGCTTTGTACTGCAGGTATTCTTATTTAAAATATTTTCAAGACTAGTATGTCGGGTCAAGGCTTTGGTTGCAGTTCGAGTACACCACTGCATAGGTCCTTTAATCTTTTATTTTCTATTCAAAAATATGGCAGATGTACATTTGTATTTATAGATAAGGGGAAAATAAGCCGCCGAACAAAGACAAGCATCATGGATAAATGATAAGCGGTGAAAAACTTGACAGCGCTTGCATTTCAAATCAAGAAAACCATTTCATTCAGGCTCCTGTTCGCTTTGGAGTAAAATCCTTATTTTTCCTCTATTTTTGCCCGCAATAAATATGTGGCTTTCATGAGAATTTAGTAATACTCTTTTTATAAAATCTTCTGATACTCGTACGTACGTAATGTATGTTTGTTTCACATCTCTTTAAAAGTGCTATACTCATATGTGTTAAGATGAATTTTGACACTTTTTATTGTAAGACTTTTCTTTTCATTGGCAGTTGAACATGTTACTGTTATACCAAAAAGTGTTGACAAATAAGGCAACGAGTAAAGTGAAAATGTTGCTTTTATTTCCAACTAGTCTTATTATATTATTATATAGTACATCTTATTTTATCGAATTTGTTAAAGTGTAAGTTTGAATTTATTAAAACTTATACGAATTTTTAATAACTAATAAAAAAAAACTTCTACATTGACGTCTACGGCAATCCATCATCATCATCACAATTATCTGTATACCTATATACCTTCTACTGCTAAGAACGGGCCACCTTTACAACTGACAGGGCAGGACTTGGCCTTAGTCCACCACGCTAGTGAAGTACGGGTTTCCTTAGGATATTTTCTTTCATTTTTAAGTACGTGCTAATTCGTAGTGAATACACACATAATTTCGAAATTTATTCAACACGCATAGATAACAGAAATCCAAAGTTACTTAGCACTGAAGATAATACTTCAAATCGTAAAATTCAACTGGTTAACCTCAATAAAAACTTTCTTATCCAAAATCGGAATATTTATTAAAACGACTGAAGTTGCTGACGTCATCGCCATATCAAAACTTGGCGTTTTCACCGATATTGAGAATGCGGTGTACATTACGTAGGAGTTTCTGAGACGATGCCAGAATACTTGACAACTTCCAACGGTGGAACGGGCTCACAGGGCAGGCGTGAAATAATAGATGGGGGTCTATTGACTGATGACGTCATTCGACGAGTTAAGGGCTTCTTTTATGCGCGAGAACAACAGTTTGCATTTCAAATCGGGAGCAGGGCCCGTACTGAAAGTTATTGGTAAATTTTGCGTGAAAATGTTAAGCTTGAGGTTGAATTTTGAGTTAATGGACAACATGAAAGAAGTACGTGGTATAGTACATATAATTTATATGGAATACTTTTGGTCCTTTTTAAAGTGCAGCAAGGTTTCATGGACTTAATTTATCTAATTATGCAAGTATTTCATTTCACCTGATGGTTGGTCAGCGGTGATAAATGTCGGTTTCTAATAGCGTCCTCCTCTTGATTGTCCAGGTAATAAGGTAACGAAAACACTTTCATAAAGTAATAAATTAATCTTATATTATTTTCAGCCCCATGGCAAAGTCGGCTAGACAAATATTTGTGCGCTCAAAAATATTCGTTTCAGTTCTGGGTGTTTGTGAGACTACAAAGTCTCCCCTAGTTTCTGGTACCCACGACACAAGACTTCTATATTATCTATACATATTATGTGTTTCAAAAGTGGAAACACAAAATACGTTGCAAGAAAATTAAAAAGTAGCCAATTAACATGAAATATAAAAATGATATTAAAATTTGATATTTTCCATCGTCTATATTACCTTTATGAAGTCACTGCCACGAGCAATCAAACTACCATTATTGGTCTTTTATGAACCATATACGAATACGCGTAATATAATTATTTACGTACTGTTTCGTCGCAATACATTTCGAAGTCGACTCAATTTGGTACTTTTTGGTTGTTATATTTGTAAAATAAATAATTTGTAAGAAATATTCTCGACTTCATGTGAGCAATCATCATCATCATCATCAGCCCATATACATACGTCCCATTGCGGGGCACGGGCCATCTCTACAACTAAGTTTTTAGGCCTGAGTCTACACCCTGGCTTTGTGGGGATTGACGGACTACACACCTAAGGAATTCCCAAGAACTTTTCGCTGTGTCTGCCTCGTGGTCTCGCGGTACAAGTATGTGCCGTGCGATCTAGAGGTCCTGGGTTCGATTCCCGGGTCGGGCAGAGTGTTATTGGGTTTTTCCATTAGGAAATTCTCAGTAACAGCACGGAGTCTGGAGGTGTGCCCGAAAAGCGGCAATAGGCTCGCCTCCTATTACGTGGGACTGATACATACCTGGCGAAATGTGGGTGCAGAAATGCACCTCTGCCTACCCCTTCAGGGAATACAGGCGTGAGTTTATGTATGTTTTCGCTGTGTAGGTTTCCTGATAATGTTGTCCTTCACCGTTAACGTACGTGATAATTCATTGTGATTACAATCGTCAATTGTACATATACATACATAACCTCACGCCTGTATACCCCGAAGGAATAGGCAGAGGTGCATTTCTGCACCCACATTTCGCCAGGTATGTATCAGTCCCACGTAATAGGGGGCGAGCGTATTGCCGTTTTTCGGGCACATTTCCAGACTTTGTGCTGCTTCTGAGAATTTCCTAATGGAAAAACCCAATAACACTTTGTCCGACCCGGGAATCGAACCCAGGACCTCTAGATCGCACGGCACACACTTGTACCGCGAGACCACGAGGCAGTTATCATCAATTGTGAGGCAATTATATCATCCAATTACCGAAACCAGGAAGTCAAAGCACACTCAATAAAAAAAAAAAAAAAAAAAAAAAAACCGAGTACCGAACTCTCAAAATAAATAACCGTAAGGAAAGTTACCAAGCACCTTGGAAATAGTTCATTTTATCAGCAGTCTCACGTAACGTGCGAACAATACATCAAACGTGGATGTTTATTCCGTCGGGCCCGTTCTAGGTATTATTTCCGACGCCGCACATTAATCCCCGCCGAGTGATTGCCGCCATTTTATTTTCGCAATATTGAACGCGATTTAGTAATTTTCCGTGAGCGAAAACAGCCATTTGTCAATAAGGATAAAGGTTTTTTTGAGGATTCGATTCGTGCCAAATTTAGTATAAAATAAAAATTGCGATTTGGAAACATTTTTGTTAACACCAATGTACCTAATTGACAATGTTTTGACGTATTCATTCGTATTTGAATCCAGTCATTAATGAAATGACATGCCTTGCTTGATTGAGGCTGCGGGGTGCCTTCCGAGGTGATGTGGCCGTGTGTGCTCTCTTATTTTCTGAATAAAATATTTCGAAAGCTAAGTGTGTGTAAAATCCCATTCGCTGATTGATGTATAGAATTTACATGTACAGTACCTATGTACTTAAGATACATTTTGCTTTAAAGTTTCTTATGACACATACACATAATATTTGCGTTGGGGCTTCTAGGGATCAATTTGCTATAGTGACAATATGGGGCAAAGCTAAGGGATTCTGTATGACCCATACATTATGGTATGGTACCCCATCCCTCCAAACTGTATTTGAAAAAAATTACTTGTTTTCTACTACAGATCTCCTTATTTTTCATCACGCTATGGAGCTAAAACCGAGCAAATATATGACTTTAAAAAAAAAAACACTCGAAAACACTTATAAGTAGATGTAAAAGTATCTTCTTGTTGAAATTTAAACTTAACCCCCTATTTAATAAAAAGTAGAAATATAAAAGGTACAGCTTAATTATTTTCACCTAATCCATATCTCTCCGGCCAAATCTGAACAACGGGCTTGTTCACATTTAATCTCGTAAAAATTTGACTGCGTCAAACTTTTAGATGTTATTGTTTAAAATTCTATTTTGGATTGTGATGAAAGCCTTTAATTTTAACTTTGAGTCGCATAACGCATATTAAATAAAGCCACCGACTTGAAAATCTCGACGACCTTAGTATACCTCAGAATTTAATTTACGCCTTCTATTTTTAAACTTTATCACGTGTTTGCGACTTATAAATTATTAAACCGTTAATTTAGTTAATTATAAACGATTTTTTTAATTATGAAAATATTTTTGTTACACACATCTCTAAGAAAAAAATGACGTTTCGTGTTGCAGGGGGAGTTTCTTAATAACATGCTGTGAAACAGCGTAAGCTTATTTACACCGTCGATTCAAAAGTAGTACTTGTATACTTGAATAAATATTATATTGACTTGGCTTCGTTACAAAAGAAAAAAATTACAAAGGTTTCATTTTTCAATTATTGTAATTCATAACTACGAGTTGCATGAACTGAAGTCCTTCAAATGTAAACCGCATGATTAGTTTTGAAGTGTGTATGTCTGATCTAACAATAAGCTGTGCCCATATTAAGAAAAAACAACTTGATCAAACAAAATATCTAGTTGATAAAAAAATAATATTTGACCACAAAATTCTCGTTTTACACTGAATTCTGGGTGTTGTCATAATTATTATCGGTGAGATGCGAGAGAGTGTTAGCGAATAGTGAAAAAATCATAATATTTTATGAGAAGGTGCTTTCTTTTCCCTGTCGAATCGAGCAGAAGTTCTATATCGTACAAAATGGATTTGGATATAAAGGTAGAAAAGCCCTACTCGCAAAAGTTTGTTTGTCCTCTGGCAAATATGCTCATCATCAGCCCATATACGACCCCCTGCTTGGCACGGACTGAGAGGGTTTATGCTTTAGTTCTTAAAACAAAAAAACAGTATCACCAAAGTTTAAATTACCTAGCAGACCAAACTGGCAGGCAAATTAGAACTTTAGAAATATTAAAAATAATAGTAATACATACGTAATACCTACTCTATATAAAAAAAAAGTAAGCATCCTTTACACGGTGTAAAATATTTTGAGATGTCAATAAAAGTTCGAGTAAATATTAATAGCGCAGTGCGATGGCGGACGGACGGTGCGCTGCCAAGATATTATTTATTACCAGATAAATCTATTGAACAAAACGCTCACGTAGCAAAACGCGAGCTCACCCGGACGTGACATGACACCCGCGCGGAGCCATACGTATCTCATTCCTTGAAATGGTACAGTTTTTCAATGAAAATTGTTTAGCAGCTTCGATGTCTGTATCATTTTATTTATTTCTATTGGCAGTATCGTAGTAGATGAGTGTTCAATAGCTGTCGGAATTAGATTTGTATTATTATCATGAATTTCATTAACTGTAATTTATTTCAATAAATTTATTTTTACGTACAAGCTAGGTCGTATCGATAGTGTCGATTAGCACGTAAACTTTTGATTAAACATAGCAAAATAAGCATATTAAGCCTTTGTCATAATTAATTATCGTATATTTACCGATGAGGAACCCTTGTTGCTTAAGACCTTTATACGCTAACTTAGGAAAAATGTAAAGTGTAACAGCGTAATTGCAATGAGGGGGACTAAATATCTTAACTTTCATTGACGACAGTTGAAGCTCCTTTTCAGCAATAAGGTTAGGATGATATAATTAAGGTTCATTGACATAGGATACTAGCGGTCAAGTGATATATTAAGGAAAAGATAAACTTAAAACATCAAAATCGGTTCAGACGTTTAAGTGGACATATAACATTTGTACTCAGTTTCACATTTAAAAGTATTAAAATTTTAAAATCTTATCCGTATACATACATTCATGACCTCACAACTGTATTCCCCGAAGGGATAGGCAGAGGTTCATTTCTGCACCCAAATCCTGCCAGGTATATTAGTACCACGTCACAGGGGGCGAGCCTATTGCCGTTTTTCAGGTACATATCGAGGCTCCGTTTCGCTACCGAGAATTTCCTAATGCAACAATCCAATAAACAATAAACAAATAATATTACCCCAAAAAGACAAAATTGTTTTTACATTGCAAACACTTTTTGAAATAAATAACCGACATAAAGTAGTTTTAGAATATTGTACTAGCCACAACTCTATTCGAACAAATAAAGCTTTTAAAAGTCTTTTGTCGTGTCAAGTCATAATTCGCTCCGGTATATAATGTCGTCATATTTCGCTTCATGTTCAGGGCAATGTCCTGCAGTCTTAAACCTACATCAGTCCGTAAACACTAATGTACTTTTTATATTAAATAAAAGCATTACAGTTGGTGAAATAAAAACATATGGACCCTTACAATGTCTGATGGAGAGTCAACGAACTCATTTTAAACACTTCTTGTGCAAAGGTGTTGTATTTTGTACTTGGGATTTATGTTAGTGTTTTCACACCTCGACTGCCTCATAGTCTCGCGGCTTAAATATATCGTGCCATTTAGAAGTCCCCGGGTTCGATTACCGGGTCGGGCAAAGTGGTTTTTCTATTAGGAAATTCTTGTCCGTCTGGAAATGTGCCCGAAAACGGCCATGAGCTCGCCCCATATGACGTGAGGCCAAAGCATAATTGTGGTGAAACGTTGGTGCGGAAATGCACCTCTGCCGACCTCTTTGGGGAATACAAGCGTGATATATGTATGTATGTCTCTGTATGGCTATATTCTCCCCAATGCTGGGCACTGACCTCTCCTACGACTGAGAGAGTCTTAATCCAGCTGACCAAGTGCGGGTTGGTGGACCTAAGAAATTCCGTATGGAGATGTCTCAAGTGTATAGGTTTTATATATATTTTTTACTGTTAATTTTGTGATGTTATTTGCATTATACAATAAAAAGAAGAAGCGGTGTCATTTTTCATCATCAGCCCAAATACGTCCCACTGCTGGGCACGGGTCTCCTCTACAACTGAGAGGGTTTAGGCCTTAGTCCACCACGCTGGTCTAGTGCGGGTTGGTGGACTACACATCTAAGAAATTCCTAAGAACTTTTAGGTGTGCAGGTTTGATGACGATGTTTACCTTCACCGTTAAAGCAAGTGATAATTCATTGTGAATACACATAACTTCGAAAAGTCAGAAGTGTGTGCCTGGGGTTTGAACCTGCGACCGCCAAAATTTCACAAATAATTATCACGTACTTTAACGGTGAAGGAAAACATCGTGATGAATCCTGCACACCTAAAAAACTTCTTAGGTGTGTAGTCCGCCAACCCGCACTAGGCCAGCGTGGTGGACTAAGGCCTAGACCCCTCTTAGTTGAAGAGTAGGCCCGTGCCCAGCAGTGGGACGTATATGGGCTGATGATGATGATGCTTTTAATTTATCCTACCGACCGTTTAGATCACGTTAAGCCTTATATGACATAATTTGTCCACGAAAATCCTTTTATCTGAAAACACTCAAACAGATTGAACCCCTACATAAATAAACTTTAACTTTGTATCGCAGCTTATACTCGTACACGCAACCATTGAATAAACAATTTTCAATATAAACATAATGTGTAATATGCCACGCTGGACAAATCTAAATAAACCAATATTGAGAGTCTTATGGCCGAATACTGAAACGCTACTTAATCTTATATTTATGTGGCTGTCATAATTTAAGCGGTATATACTAAAATGTCATGTAAAAGATTTTTTTGTGGTAATGTTGCCATTTATGGAAATTTAAGTGGGCATTAGATAATCACACTCTTAAAAGCGATAATTGATGTTTCAGTATAACACTTAAATTATAACAGCCACTTAAATATAAGTCGCCCTCAGATTAAGTAGCGTTTCAGTATTCGGCCATTGATTTGTTAAGATTATCTTATAATGATAATAATACACTAAACAGTCACATACACAGTCCTAACCCCACACTGAGATATAATACGTCTTGTTTCGTGGATATTAGAAACGACGAGAATCTTTTCGGTCTCATAAACATCCAGACAGGAAACAAATATTTGTGGATCGCGCCAACTTTTGTCTCAGTACGGGGATCGAACCCGCGGCTTCTCGTTTCCAACTTAGTGTCTAGTCAACTGTGTTACAGGGCTGTCAAAACTTAAAACATTTAATTCCTTAAACCTTAACGTTATGTTGTAAAAATAACAGAAGATTGATAAATCTCGATAAAGCAACGAGAAAACGACAAAAACCATTTGCAAGACTAATACAACATTACCATAATCCTCGGCCGGAGACAGCATTCGCGGCTTTTACTAATTAAAGCGGACCTCTCGGCCCTCCAGAACATTCCAAGGGGATTTCTGGTATTTATTTAACACTAGATTCTGCGCGCAACTTCGTCTGTTTGAAGTTCCGAGTTTTTTCGTAGAGAAATTAAAAATATGAAAATGGAAATCGTTTTTTGATAGTCCTATATAGCCACCTCACATGTTTTTATTTAAAAAGTATTCTATGTTAATTCGAAATCGTTTTAGCCGCTTCGATTTGATTGCGGATAAATATTATCATAGTTCAAAGGCCGCAAAATGTATTTCACAACAAAATTTTCTTTTACATTTACATATGTCGACATTCCTGAAGTCGTGATAGCGTCGAGGTTTAGGCACGCGGTCGAGAATCTCACACACCTCTGAGTTTTTGAAGCTATGTGTGTATTCACAAAGAAATATCGCATAGTTTAACGGTAAAGGAAAACATCGTGATGAAACCTGCACACCCAAAATTTCTTAGGAATTTCTTAGGTGTGTAGTCCGCCAACCCGCACTAGGCCAGCGTGGTGGCAGAAGCCCGTGCCCAGCAATGGGACGTAAATGGGCTGATGATGATGATGATGATGAAGCAGAGGCATTTTTAAATATCACCAGCTAGAATAACACAATAGCACTTTGCTCAAATCTGAAATTCACGGTACTCTTGATTGCCTGCCGAATGATATTAAGCGGGACCATTGAGGCAGTAGGAACGATATGAGAGATTTATATTTAGGTTACGTAAAGACATGTATGTACATATGTAAATAAGTATTCTATATATGAATGAAACATGTAGCGAGTTTAATGAAAAGAGAAGCTAAGTGATAAGGGTGGAGTGAGCGAACCAACTTATTATCTACAAAGTGCGACACTCAACAAGTCCTAAAGCTTGTTCCCGGACGGACAACTTGGCAAAGTTGCTCGTGCAGCCAAACAAACTTATTTGAAGCAGATTTAACGATATGCTGTACAAATGCATTACACAGTTCTATTAAGTTATTTATTTATTTATTTACTTTATACATACATGATTTAAAGGTGAACTTAATGCCTGAGGCATTCTCTTCCAGTCGAACCTAAGATGGTGCAGAGATGAAAAGCGTAAAACTTAGCTCGTGGTATTCGTATCCGCATGGATAGTCGCTATAAAAGATAAGATGTTTACGTGTAGCTGAACGTCTTAATATTTTGCCTCATCATCATTTTCCCATACATACTTCTCACTGCTAGGCACGGGCCTCTTCCACGAGTGTGAGAGGTTAGGCCATTGTCACGCTGGTGTAGTGCATGTTGGCGGACTACATACCTAAGGAATTCCTAAAAATATTTTTCAATATTATGTTTTCATTTCGAATACGTAACTTCGAAGAGGTGTGTAATAGGGGTTTGAACTTGTGCCTAAATTTCGAGACCATCACTATTTGCTTTTTCTCGATCCCTTTTAAGCTGCCTTGTAACGGAATATGTAAAGGTGACTGGTGTTATTAACGGTTGTTAGAGACTATCAAACCACCATTAAACATTCAGCTCTAGATCCCCGGTTTCTGCAAAAGAAACTAAAACCTATTGCCGTTTTTGCTGTCTTGTAGCAATATTCAATAAGAAAACCTAGTGTCAATATTTCGCCATTTTTTACAGTGAAAAACACTTTCTTATTTTTTATTATTCAGTGTCGGGCGGTTTTTCAGTTGTCAAATTTTGGTGTGAAGCGTTTGAACAGGATAGGAGGTTCAACAAAAGAAGGCTTACACTCTGCAGCGAGAAGTGCTGTGGACATAAGCGTAGTGTGTTTTCAATAAGCTGCAGTTCTTCTATTGTCACTCGACACGTTTATTTACGGTCGTGAATATTTCATTTACTTCGCCGTATATGGGCCCTTTATCTTTTCCGGGACACCTGTCAAGTCGCGTGCATCAGGTAAAAGCACGGATTTAAGAGAAGGCGCAGTTTTAAAGATTTTTACAGGAGGATTACACGATGTTTTTAACATGGGCTGGTACAAATGTCATTGAACCGTTGAATCTGTATTTTATGCCGTTTGAGCAATATAGAGCAATCGTTTCTAAATTCTCAGTACCCGCACTAAAACTATAAATGTGCCCGAAAAATGTCTGGCCCAATTACGTGGAAGTTTTAAGTTCAAGTTAAGTTCAAGTCAGTAATTGCGAAATGTGAGTTTGGTAATACATTTTTTTCTGCCCTGTGGCAAGGGGGCGTTAGAATTCCACTACGGTATCCCCTGCCTGTCGTAAAAGGCGACTCATTGGGGCCCTTGGGTTCGCTGGACGTGCTGCGGGGCCAGTGCGTCCACACAGTAGGTGACCTCGAGATGGGCGGCGACCTGGAGGCCTGTGTCTGTCGCGGGCGCCCAAAGTAGGAGCCATAAACAACTTTCTCAGCTTTAAAAATACATTTTTGCTCATACCTTCGAGAACACAGGCACGAAATTTTGTATTCCATAATTTATACCAATTGAAGTTTTTGTTGGTTGTTAAGGGTGCTTATTTATGTTTGGAGCAGTAGATAACCACTATCAAAGCTCCACTCTTCTTTCACAAACATTCATATTAGCAAGATATTTATATTTATCACAAACGAAATCGATATTATTCGATCGATCGATCGATACCTTTGTTTTATCTTTTATCTTCTTTACAATTTGTACGGGCTTACACGTAATATTTACTGGCAATTCGGCAGAAAAGAAACAATTCGAATAGGTAACAGATTGTTCTGGAACAAGCTTTATCAAACTAAGTTAAGAAACAAATAGACACAACAATATTTATTATTAATACAACTTGTTTCGATTTCGCAAAAGAATGCTGTAAGAATTATGTATAAAGCCTTAGTGCTATGGTAGATTTAGTTAGTTTTTGGAATTCAAAGACAAAAATACAAATTCTGTTCATAACGGCCTTACTTAATTGATTGACTTGGTAGTAAGTTTAGTGTGCTCTGAATAAGAATCTGGCGAGACATGACAATCATCGCTGAAATCACTTTTTGAAGTAATCAAGGTTATTGCGACTATAATATTATAGACAGGCAGTGATGCCCTCGAGGATTAGGCGCGCGGTCGAGAATCTCAGCGGTCGCGGGTTCAAACCCCAGGCACACACCTCTGACTTTTCGGAGTTATGTGTGTATTCACAACGAATTATCACTTGCTTGAACGGTGAAGGAAAACATCGTGATGAAACCCGCACACCTAAAAGTTCTTAGGAATTTCTTAGGTGTGTAGTCCGCCAACCCGCACTAGGCCAGCGTGGTGGTGAAGGCCTAAAGGGGGTTGTAGGGGAGGTCCGTGCCCAGCAGTGGGTCGTTTTGGGCTATTGATGTTGATGATGAATATTATAAAAAATTTAAAGGTATATAACATTTTATGATTGGCTACTGAAAGCCAGACGGATTGAAATCAAAAATATGTTCCGGTAAACTGAATATTTTCCACACAATATTGCCAGAAAAAAAATCCTTATAAGAGTAAAAGTCGTAGTTCAAGAATACACCAATAGAAACGATTTGCACTCGAAGTGAACGAGGGAAAGAATTTAAATGGCGGCATTTGGAACTCGTTTCAACACCTGGTGTCCGGCCGTACAGTTGCGCGGAATAATTCAAAAGACTTGTTCGAGTTGACTTGTGACTTTATTTACGTTTGCACTGTATTGTATTTTGACTTGCAACATTTAACTTATTTATCGGAGATATTTTCAGCCGATGATAAATATTTTATTATTTCAGATATAGTTAATCTATAACTAGTTTTTTTAACTAAATACAAATATTATATCATATTGTTTGCGGTCTTTGAAGACAAAATGTTGACAGTCATAGTCAAATTCTAAGAAGACACTTCTAACTTAACTTCTGAATTTCATTACACTAGGTATGTGTTTATTGGTGGACTACAGCCTAAACGCTTTCAGTTGTAGAAGACCATCAGTAGGACGTATATGGACATTGCATTTAAGGCGTCATAAGGAATTACTTAAAATAACTAGAAATAAAAACATACATAACATACATAAACTCACGCCTGTATTCCCCGAAGGGGTAGGCAGAGGTGCATTTCTGCACCCACATTTCGCCAGGTATGAATCATCAGTCCCACGTAATAGGAGGCGAGCCTATTGCCGTTTTTCGGGCACATTTCCAGACTCCGTGCTGCTACTGAGAATATCCTAATGGAAAAACCCAGTAACACTTTGCCCGACCCGGGAATCGAACCCAGGACCTCTAGATCGCACGGCATATACTTGTACCGCGAGACCACGAGGCAGTATAAGGCAGAAATAAAAAATACTAAAATAACAGTGTTCACTTGCCAACTAAATCAGATCCAAAAATTTAAGCCAATATTTCAACTGCTGATAACAAATAGTGGAACTTCTCTCCTGTTATCTCCATCTGCATGGCAAACTTAGATGTACACGGAATAAACAAGTATTCACCGTCTCTCGACTTCTAGACGTTGCATAAACACATCCAACGTCCGTAGTTTGCAGATCCTGTGTATTCACAGCCGAGTCGAGAATTCGAGGTGGGACGAGTGACGACTTCGGCGCCCCGTATAACTTAAAGCTGTGATGTAAGGGAAACCAAGTGTTGATGTAAAAGTTATTGCTACTTAGGGGTTGTTGTGTTTCATCAAGTTCAGGTATGGTGTAGACACACCATATAGAAAGACTTCTATTGTGTTTCTTTTTAAGAATGGAATATAATAAATAAATAAAAAATGATAATATATTGGATCGTTCAAAATTTTTTTTGACAAACTTCGACTACATAAGCCAGCATTCTACAGACTACATAGGCAGATGCACATAATATGTAAATAATATCTACTACTTACTGCCAACTATTTACACAAACAATTTATTTTTTCCTTAAAATTACTTACGGAATGGTGCTTCTCAACTTTAATGAATGACAACTTAAAGCTATCCTTCATTTTCGTCACCGACTTTTTAATATACTGACAGCAGAATAGTTATAAAATGAGCACTTTTATATTGCATGCATCTAAGTAAGTTAATTCATCTGTTTGACTATTACTGATGTTTCAAAAGTTTTGGTGAAAGTCTATTTGAATAATGCTGATTTGCTTTTCTTTGACATTGACTCTCAATATTGAATTGTTTTGCTGTAGTTATATTACAATCGCACAAGTAGTGATGGCCTCGAGGTAAAGGGGCGCGATCGAGATTCTCGGCGGACGCGGGTTGAAACCCCAGGCACACACCTCCGACTTTTCGAAGTTATGTGTGTATTCATAATGAATTATCACGTACTTTAACTTTGAAGGAAAACATCGTATGGAAACCTAAAAGTTCTTAGGAATTATTGAGGTGCGTAGTCCGCCAATCCGCACAAGGCCAGTGTGGTGGACTAAGGCCTGAACCCCCTCAGTAGTAGAGGAGGCCCGTGCCCCGCAGTGGGACGAATATGGGATGATGATGATGATGATACTACAAATATATTAAGTATTGGCTCTTCTGATAGCTATCATTAAGTACGAGTTTAAGCATAGTTTTATCTCATCTTTCATTGCTATACACATTATGATATTAATTTAAACCACGTGTTCATGACGATATGAAGCGTTGTTCTATTGTTGTGTTTTGCTTGAATTTTTTTTTGTGAGTGAAAAAAGTGAGTGCTATATTATACTTTGCTTACTTATGTATGTGGTTGGATATGGTATAATGTCGGGATCACCCTGAATATAAGTATGTATATCATCTTAAACGAAAAAATAAATAAAAAGCTACACAAAATAGCGGAAACACGAGTAAAAAACCTTCAGCTTAAATTCTTATACCCGTCTGTACACCGTTCGATGCATGCAAAGCGCAATGCACGCTTTCTAAATAAATCCAAGCCTTTATACGCGAAGTGCCACTTTTCTATCCGTCACTCTGAACGTACGAATACCCGGAAAAGTAATCTGTTACCCGGATTTTATTCGACGTAGCGATATTGAGGTTTTCATGTGTGTGGTGGGACTGTACAAGTTATTTGTGTGGATAGGTTTTGTGACGAGTATTAACTTGACTTTGACTGCCTCGTAGTCCCGCGGCTCAAGTATGCGCTGCGCGATCTAGAGGTTTCGGGTTCGATTCCCGGGTCGAGCAGTGTTAATGAGTTTTAGTATAGAAAAATCTCCGAAGCAGCTCCGAGTCTGGTAATGTTCCCAAAAAACGGCAATAGTCTCGCCCCCTATTACATGGCACTCATATATACCTGGCGTAATGTGGGTGCAGAAATGCACCTCTGCCTACACGCTCTGAATACAGGCATAATTATATTGTATTATTTTTGGAAATTTATTACATTTACCAAAGGTAAGGTGTAATTATTAATAACAACGGGTACATGTAAATAATTCATTACTTTAGCCTTCAATTTTGGTAATTATTAATAATTTTCAATTAATCACACTTACGTAAGTGTACTTACTTAAAGCTTCTTAAGTCATAAATATTTATTTATATACACTTTATTTTACACCATAGACATATTACACAAAATAAAATAAAAAAGGAATACTTTGGACTAAGTGACAATAGGCGGTCTTATCACTGACTGCGATCTCTTCCAGACAACCTAATTTACAAAAAGGACATGTAAAAAGATGACTGGGTAATCCAAAAGTAACTTATAAAGAAAAAAATATACATAATACAAACAATATAATGTATTATTTAGTATTGAGAACGGCAATATCCCAGTAAACACGATTACGTCAAAGTGACGTCAATATGATATTGCGCTATGTCAGGATTTACGTAAGATATACGTCAGATTTGAGTCACCTGTGAATCATTATTTCACACTTCTTGACGTAAGACTTTTACGTAATAAACATGACGTCCGTATGATGTCCAGTTGACATCATTATTACCTAACTGACCTTAAGCTGATATAACAATGATGTCATAGAGGTGTCATATATCTCAGTAAACACGATTACGTCAAAGTGACGTCAATATGATATTGCGCTATGTCAGGATTTACGTAAGATATAGGTCAGATTTGAGTCACCTGTGAATCATTATTTCACACTTCTTGACGTAAGACTTTTACGTAATAAACATGACGTACGTATGATCCCATCCCATATACGTCCCAATGCTGGGCACGGGCCTCCTCTACAATTGAGGGGGTTTAGGCCTTAGTCCACCACGCCGGCCTAGTGGTGGTGGTGGTGATCGGGTCCAGACCAATCTTCTGCGTTACATACCTTATCTGGTCCAGATCGGGCATGCCCGGTCCGGTCCTTCTAAGGAACACGAAAAAATTTATAGTCGGGTTGTATTCCATTTTTTCATTATTCAAATCAATCATTTGCGTTATAAAACCTTGCCTGATCCAAATCGAGTATGCCCGGTCTGGTCCTTTAAAAAAAACATGAATGTATAGTCTTGAAAAATATGTTTAATTAAAAAAAACTATTTATGAATTGATATTATAAATATTTTACTTAACATATTATTATATTTATTTACATTTAATTTTTCCAATTTTTTTTTGTTTTTAATTTAAATATCATTTTTACTTTTGTTTTGGTTACACAGTTTTTTTTTTAAAAGTAAATAAAATAAAAGCTATTATTTGCTTGTGATTTATCTTCATTAGATGGTTGTTTTTTGATCCTGGCTACCCATCCCATAGCCATCCCAATCTTTAGCATTATTCAATACTGAAGACAATGCTTGATGCAATTTATTGCAATAATTTCTTGGTTATTTTGGTATTTATGTTTTCTTGCATCTAAAATACCAAAATTTGAATTAATTATGTATTTAATTAAATAAGTAATAATAAAAAAAATGGTGCAGAAATGCATCTCTGCCTACCCCTTCCGGGAATACAGGCGTGAGGTTATGTATGTATGTATCTATGCATGTATGTATGTATGTATTAATGAACTGCTTTAATTTGAGAAATTCAGTCTTTAATATGTATCAATATTTCTTCTTTATAATTATTCTTGTGATGACTGCCTTCCGAACAGGGTGATACACAAAATTTTGAAATGACTGAATCTAAGTGATGTATTTAACATTTTATAGATTAAATAAATATTATTTCATTGCATATTATGTAGTATTTTTCCCATAAAGAGAAAAGTATAAATTTCAACATAGTCAGATAGAGCAACTACATAATATTATATTAGATCTTTCATATATGTATTTTAATTTTATTTTTTTTTATCTTTCTTGCTTTATAGCATTAATGTATTTTAATTATCTTAATTAATGTATCTTATATCTTCATCATTGTTGTTAATGTACATCTTTATGTGCTATTTCTATACCCATATTTATGTCCCTCAAATTTGAGTTGATTTTTATTTTAAGTTATAAGTAGTTATTAGTAAAAAAAATATTATTAATTATTCAACAATATTTACATTTTAAACAATAAATATTACCTGCAATTTCAGCGGGTTTGTCAGTCAACTCTACCGCTGTTTGGCTAAATATATTATATATTTTTAATCAATCCTTTGATAATGCTTTTAATTTGGAAGTTTTTTCAACAGCAGCTGCTTTTGCTTTAGACTGCTCATTATCAGTAGAGAAAGCATAGGGTTCTTTGTCCAATCTTATTATTTTTTCCTCTGCCTCTTCCATTGTTTCTGATAACATTAATTGTAATTATGCATTACTTTCTTATTATTCTGACAATAAGATATCAATTCTCACAAATCTATAATTCAAATAACAATAAATTACCTGCTGTGCCACATATTTGAACATGAAACGTTGGCCATGTCGGATCAGGCTCATCACAATGTTTCACCATTGTTTGTAATAATTTACAATACTTAGCACTTTTTAACAATGATTCAGGCATATATTTACCACCACCATATTCTTTGTAATGATCTAACCAAGAACTTGGTAGTATATCAATTTCTTTATTGGATGAATCATTTACAAATAAAACTAATGCATAAGTATAAGTCATCTGAAAAAAAAACGGATTATTGAAATATAAAATTATTTTAAAAATAGCAAAGAATTGTAATGTATTTTTTCAATGATTTTTTACTAACCTTGAATGTTTTACGAAATTAAACTTAAAAACGAAGCTTTACACACAACACATAAATTTGTATTTAGTTAGGTTAGTCCACAAGTTCGTATTTTTTACACATACACACTGAGTAAATGTCTAGGTATAGGTTTATAGTACTTGATACACTTTTTTTTGTTTAACATACAATATATTAATTATTCTTTAACTATGTACTGTTAAGGTGATTAGGTTTTTGTATTGAACTTATTTAATCTTCACCTACATTATATTTTACATTAATATACTAATCGATATACAATTTTAAATAATATAAAAAGTATAATTAGTGATACATTCAATAATGCTTTTTTATGACACAAAAGTCTTTAAATGATAAACACTTCAACTACACTGTGAACAAGTTCCGACATGTTGCTTCATGACGTCACGCGCCATCACTAAATTTATATTATACACCCCATGCGTTGCTAATGTTGTGTTTATATTAATATTTTTGTATTTTTTTATTTATTGAATACAATTCAATGTAATTTTATATTTAATGCACAACACACTTAGATATCAGGATATTTATTTATGTTTGATACACATATTTTTGTTATAGGTATTATACCGACACAAAATATTTTAATAACTCTTTAGTTTATTATTTTTTTTGATAAGCCTACATTTGTATATTAAATTACATTTCTGGACCAGACCTGGTCCTGATCCAGTATGCCTTACCATACTTGATTACATTTAACATCAGGCTATCCTTATCTGGACCAGACCTGGTCCTGATCCAGTATGCCTTACCATACTTGATAATATTTTACATCAGGCTATCCTTATCTGGACCAGACCTGGTCCTGATCCAGTATGCCTTACCATACTTGATTATATTTAACATCAGGCTATCCTTATCTGGACCAGATCTGGTCCTGATAGGGCTTGCCGGATCTGGCATGCCTCATTCTATCCTGATCGGGTCCAGATACATGATCTGGTTGCGCCTTATGTTTTTTCTAGTCGGGAATGTGATGGAATTTTTACGTAAATTTTATATCAAAATATTGATTCATATTTTATGTAAGAATATGATGAAATTCTTATGTAACTTTTACGTCAGAACATGACTTCGACATGACGTCACCCGAATGACGGTATATGACGTATCATGTACGTAGCATTGGATTCATGAAGATGACGTCATATTAAAGTCAAATTTAATGTCAGTACCATGTCATAATGATGTAATCCAATATGACTTCATATTGAGGTCATAAATAAAGTCACCATTACGTCATGTTTACGTCACTACGTCATAAAATTTGATGATTTCTGTATGATCTACGTATGACATCATTTTAAGGTCATGTGTTCACTGGGATGTTAGCTTTGAAAGAAAATATTATTCTATCTCAGTAATCTTAAATTATTGCGTGGGTTTTTAGATTATCTTGCAAATAATGTTCCATCAATTGTGGCACGGAAAACAGGAAAAGATAAAACGCTATTGGAAGTAGGGTTTGCAATCCCGCAGTAATTTTTTCCCGCAGTAAAATTTAAAAATGCAAAAATATGCATATAATAATGTTTTATTACCTGTAGTTTAGTTACACTATATTAAAAAATAATAATAATTGAAACATTCATACAATATCTAATAGAAAAAGTACTTTTTCATAGTTCTTATGAGGTTAGGTAGGGGGTTTGCAATCAATAGGGTTTCCTGCGTGTTAATATGGACTTATCTTACCTAAACAAACAAATAAACCAATTTCAATCCTTTACTTCGCTCGATCGGTTGATCGATCTGACTGACGCGCCCGCGCTGTTGTGATGGAGCTAATAGGCCTTCAGTAAACGCTGAATTACCTTGCCGAGTCAAAAAAATGCGGGAATGCGGGAACGCGGAATTGCAAACTCTAATTGGAAGTCACTTGTCAATAAATTGATGAGGCGAAGTGAATGGGAGATGGATGAGTAATGCCGTTTAGTACAATCTGGATTGAAATTGGCCAGTTATTGTTTTATAAATTGAGTATAAAAATAACAGCTACTACAATAGTTGTCTCGCTTAGGAAACGACCGCTAGAGTGTTTAATCCGCCAAAGCAACCTATGTGAGCGTATTGCAATTTAAATTCAGTGTGTGTACCTATATCAAGTGATTGTCTCCGTCGTTGATGCTTAATATTCACCGATTCACTCTTTTTTAACCCGTTTTATTTACTATCAAATGCTATTGAGTCCTTACTTCTGATTTGAATATTACATGTGCTTGTATAAATATCTAAATTTCTCCTACGCAAAGCATAAAAGTTTAATGATCCAGCTATTACTCTCATTTATAAAATACAAAAAAAGATAATTCAACACGTACGTTTCAATAGGGATTTATTAAAGCAATTAGAATATTTTCCTCTTAATATTTTAACTATTTACATCAACCCTCTCCAAGTAATTCATGAAATTATTCCGAGTAAAAATAATTCTTTCGCACGAGTGGTTCGTAATGGTCGAGCACCTAATGGTCGCTTTATGATAACGAGAAGCGATAACAGTCCGTGACGTAGGGCGCGACCTTCGCGCCTGAACTAGACATCAACCTTATCTAACGAAAGACACTTCAAGCTAAAGAATTACAACGATATCGTTTGGGAAAGTAACTCTTCTGATAACTGTTGTGGTACTGTCCTTCCTTGTCACCTATAGTCTTTACTATCAGTATAATAAAAGTTCTGGTAAAATTGAGGGTGAAAGCTCATAGAATAGGCGACAGATAACACAACTCATTATTATTTTTATCACTCAATTCCTTTGTCAAATATAATGATTGCATAGTTTAACACAATGATAAAAAAAAAGTTTTTTAGTTCTGAGCAAAATTTTAATGTCCTGAACTATAAAATATAATATAATAAACTATAAAATATAATGAACTGAACTATGAACTATAAAACAATAGAAAGTACGAATAGTAAGTAAGACTTTAGGTTCTATTTGGATGCATCGGCATCATCAAAGTGGTAGTGATCGCGAAGCTGTAGCAACGATAGCCTTCACCCGATCTTTGAAGAAAGGGAATTTCCCATACCTATGTACCTACTCTAGAGCCAGAAAGCTCGGCTATTTGTGTTGACGATTACTTTTCAATTCATAAATTTAAAAAAATCGCTTATATAACACTGAGTAAATGTATTCATAACACTGCTCCATTTGCCAAAATCCTGAGTGACTGATGAGCGCGCGTCATGAAGCTGCGCCTATGGACATCGCTGCGTCAATTTTTGTTGACACAACTGATCGATCCAGCGGCGTTTTAATCTTATTTGACGACATGATCGATGCCTCTTTTGGCACACACCGGGTCAAAAAGCTTTCTGGATTTGTATAAAACGATGCGGCATTTGATAATGGTTTTTTGATGTAGTTACTTAAATGTTTATCATTTGCTGCTTAAATAAAATTAATTTTGCCCATTTGTTGTGAGAACTGTCGTACCATCATCAGCAATGACGTCTTCTGCGGGAGACAGGCTTCCTGAAAATATTTCCTAGTCGTGATGGCCTCGAGGTTTGGGCACGCGGTCGAGAATCTCGATGGTCGCGGGTTCAAACCCCAGGCACACACCTCTGACTTTTCGAAGTTATATGTGTATTCACATTGAATTATCACGTACTTTAACGGTGAAGGAAAACATTGTGATAAAACCTGCACACTTAGGAATTTCTTGGGGGTGTAGTCGCCAACCCGCACTAGGCCAGCGTGGTGGACTAAGGCCTAAACCCTCTCAGTTGTAGAGGAGGCCCGTGCCCAGCAGTGGGACGTATATGGGCTGATGATGAATGAAATGAATGTTGGAAGTGGCCTGTATTCAGCGACATCTGTCAATGGTATCTTATAACACTTTACTATCTTTTAGAAGTTATAAGTACCCACACAGATGCTAAATCATCTCAATTCTTCTTCTATATCTTAATGCACTGCATTTTATATGCAATTTATATGGAGTAAGTACGGATGCAGTATGGAATGTAATAATAATAATAATAATAATTTATTTATTAAAAACAGATTACACCATTTACAAATTTAAGTATTAGCTACAAGTGTAAAATTAAGAACAAGCAGATTATACATGGGCCCTGCACTAAGCTAAGCTTGTGTCGCAGGGGCCTTTGTTTGCAGGAATTTATCGAAAATGTGTTACAAGTTGTGGCAATCCGTACAATAAAAATAGGCAAGTACAAAACATTAATAATAACGAAATAGGATAAAAAAAAAAATAATAACAATCTTTGTTTAAAACTAAAAAGAAAACACTGTTTGATAAAATTTAAAATAAAACTAAACATGAGATAAAAAATAAAATAAAATAGAGGAGACTAATCCTATTACAAGACGCTTACAAATAACACGAGATCAATAAAGCACATATGTGATTCTAAAAATAAGTAAAAAAATAAAATAAAAATAATTGTTCACACAATAGCAAATTGGAGACGATTCAAAATTTTTTTTTTTTTTTTTTGTGTATGTGTGTATGTATGTGTGTCTGTGTGAATGTGTGGGTTTGCAAAGAAGATAAAAGTCTGCAGAATTTAGGTGTGATTTGTGAATTACGTGATTAAGTATTCAACATAATCTTTTCGGTTTGGAAATAATCGAGGCTCATCAACCAGGACTCAGTGGTAAGCTTCACTTCACGAGTAGATTTAGTGTGTATTAGTGGAAGATGGCGACAAATAGAGTTGTAGATAGTAGGCAATAGGAAGAACGGCGAATGTCTAGCTAAGGAGGTTCGAACTGGGGGAACGGGTATTCGGAAGACTCTGCGTTTAAGGAGAGCTGGGTATTCATTGGACGTAATAATGGCACGGTGAGTAGCTAAAGTAGCTCTTAATATAAAGAGCTGACGGACTCGTAACACTTTGCACTCCTTATACAGATCATTCGTGGGGAAGAGTCGAGGCTTGCGGAGCATGACTTTGAGCACGGCACGTTGAGCTATTTCTAGTTCAATTAGTCGAGACTTAGCCGTGCCGCCCCACGCTTTGATACAGTAAAGGAGCAAAGACTGACATAGAGCTTTATATACTAAGAGCAGAGTATCGGCGCTGGCAGAGTAGCGGAGGCATTTCATAATGAATATTGTTTTCCGAACTCTACCTGCGAGGTTGTGGACATGGTCATTAAAGGACAGATTTTGGTCAAGAATGACACCAAGATATTTTGTATTGTTAACTCGGCTAATTGGCTGGCAACTACAAGAAGTGGAATTCGTTGCACAGGTGTGTAATTTCAGCGGTCTTAGAGCAGAGGGAGGTTGAGAAGCTTTAGTTTTATGAAAAAATATAGTTTGGGTTTTTAAGGCGTTTAACGTAAGCAAATTCATCTTGAGCCATTTTGACAAAACCGTCAAACCCTGCTCAGCCAGTTTGATAACGTTGTCCCAGGAGCTATCCTGGAATAATACCACGGTATCATCAGCATAGCTAATAAGGTCAGCTCCTTGTAAAGGCAAATCAAAAATGTCGCTCATATAAATGATGAAGAGTGTGGGTCCCAGGACACTGCCCTGCGGAACACCGAATGTAACTGGCCTCTCGTCACTTATACTGCCACCAATTCTGACGCACTGGCGGCGATCCGTGAGATAGCTACGAAACCAATCGTGTGCGGATCCACGGATACCAATGGAATACAGTTTTTTTAACATTATTGGAGTAGATACTGTGTCAAAAGCTTTGGCGAGATCCAAAAATACCCCCACACACCTATTATTTTTGTCCATCGCTTTGGCAATGGTATTGGTCAGTAAGAGAACGGCATCCTCTGTGGATTTATCCCTCATGAAGCCAAATTGTCTCTCTGGAATGACGTTATATTTTACAAGATAGGCCATTAGCCTCTCATTGACTAATTTTTAATGTAGTATCAGATGTTTTTTAAACAATTTAATTAATATTGTAAAGCATAGGATTAAGAGAGAGAATAATAACGTGAAATATTTCAGAGTTTTCTGTATTAATCTGTACCTACACTTTTTTTTCTTTCCGTGACAGAGTTTAATCTACATTAATTACAATTATTACATTATTATTACATTTGAATAATTTAAACATCTACATCGAACGTCATTCATAAAACGTCACGTTATTCTGCATGCCTCAGAGTACTTTACAAGAATTTTCTGTAAACCTAATTCCGCCCAAGTTCGTGCATAGTTGTAGGACGTAAATTGACTATCCCGCTGAAGTTTTTCTTTTTTTTTTTCACATGGATTAATATACCAAAATCATGATGAAATACATAAAAAACATAAATATTATACATATGTATATGTATACTTAAAACGCAAGCAGATTGGAAGAATGAAAATATTGTTTGATGGATTTTATTGGTAATTTACTAAAAAGGGAGTTCATTGTAAACTATCCTTTAGTGAAACATGCCAATATACAATAGAAAATAACATTACTCCAACGGGAAAAGAGAACACATTTTGGGAATGTGCTGTCGTAATTGTACGCCACCGTAAGCTTTATACCTTTTTCATAAAGTTTATTTTGCTATGACACGACAACAACTGCTCCGTCAAATGTCTGCCTCGAGTCCTTACTAGATCTGTCTGCCCGGTTGCTTCCCAATACATCAATGAGATCATGATACACGATTCAACGCTTGAAATATTCTGTGGTTTTAGAGGTCATTTATACGTGAAGTGGGACGCGATCGAGAGATCCAGGTCATCAATAAGAGGATGAAACAAAAATTCAAGCCCTCAATTTTTATTTTTGTTCATATGAATATTTTGTATTAGCAACCTAAAAGAATGGATGGAGGGCAGAGAATAGGTTGTCTAAAGGCCAGTAGTATTGAGGGTATGTATAGTAGAGTTGTGATAAGACTTTATGCGCAGATCAATAAAATTATACCAGAATAGAAGGATAATTACAATAAAATCACGCAGGTAATCGGTTTTGATTGCAATTTACTGCTGTGTAAAATACCCTTCTTACTGTTACTTAGGTAAGTTATTTCTGCACTGAAAATGATGACTCTAATGTCACCATCGAATACAAATTTGTCATTTCTTGGATTGCAATTATGATTGGAAATTTTCAATTATATTTTGATCGCAAAATTCTTCGTCGAAATCAAATATTTGGGTCACTTCACTATTTATTCGAAAACATCTTAAAACTGTAGGAGTCAGATTACAAGAGAGAAATTTCCCGTTCCAATCAAACGTGACGACAGTAATCGAGTTCGTAATAAGTTGCTAAAATCAATTTCCGAGCCCGGACTTGTCGATATTCCGACGTTATTTTTTCACTGCGAACAAGCGAAGACAAAAGACTTTGATTGGAATACCCTTGTTAATGTAAAACAAGGGCTTGTTCAAAAAACTTGCTGTTACGTCGGATTTTGTGGACGGTAACATTAATTAAATCTTCTTGTATTAGATCCTCCTGCTCCTCCTCGCGTCGTTTTCCTCATTGCTGAGGGTCGTGATCCCCTGCACCAACAGTACTTGTATTAAATATTGCGTGACAATTTAAATTCAAACAGAGCAGAGCATTGTGGTTTTCCAAGATACTAACTGATACACCAGTTGGATGGATTTATTCAACGCTGAGTGGAAACCTGACAAAAACGAAATCCTAAGAGATTCTTATAGGGTTTAATATCCAAGTCGCAGGTAACAAACATATTCGGAAACACATAAAATTTACTAATCTCTATTGATACATGGTTATAGACTACAACATACTGTACATACATATTTCTAAATTACGGTAAAGATCCGGGCGATTTGGATTGACGAACTCGTCACGAATTCTCTCTTACTTACATTTTCCATTGTCAATCCACTTTTCCGAGAAACAAATAAGTGGTTCAGACAATATTTAAATAAGTGTCAGCGTATTTTTTTAGCAGACAAAAAAGCATGGATAAGCGTCTTAAACTGCTTATGTCAATTAAAGCATTTTCTATTATGAGCATGAGCAGAGAACTTGTGACGAAAAGTTTTGTATTTTGACAATGTTCTAAACGTTACTTCAATTTATGCTGATGTATAACAGTAACAACCCTGGTTCAAAGATCAATTATATAACACAAGTTGACAGCCCCGTGGCGCAGTTGGCTAGACACCAGCTTGCGAAACGAGAGGCCGCGGGTTCGATCCCCGCACCGAGACAAATGTTTGTGTGACCCACAAATATTTGTTTCAGGTCTGGGTGTATGTGAGACCGAAAAGTCTCTCGTAGTTTCTGGTACCCACGACACAAGACTTGTATCTTAGTGTGGGATCAGAACTATGTATGTGACTGTTGGGTGTATATATTTATTGATTTATATAAAAGGACTGTAAGTAGAACAGACTATATCTAGATACCTCGTGGTCTCGCGGTATGTGCTATGTCATCTTAAAGTCTTGGGTTTAACTTCCAGGTCAGGCAGTGTTTTTGCGTTTGTCCATTAGGAAATTCTCAGAAGAGCACGAAGTCTGGAAAAATGCCAATAACATTACCACCTATTACGTGACACGAAAACATAATTAGCGATATGTGGGTGCAGAAATGCACCTCTGCCTACCCTTCGGAGAATTCTGGCGTGCGTCTATGTAAGTGTACTATAAATAGATCTGAAGGTCGAAGTTGTTCACGGAACTGATGTAGGTCATCCGATATTAGGGTATAAATAAAAAATTCGCTGCGCTGTATATTAACAAAACTTTTGAATAAAGATCTGTGAAGGATGAATCGTTTATTTTTACCCTTATTAAATTCGTTTAAGAATAAAAATGGCCTGCCTCGTTGTCTCGTGGTACAAGTATGTGTCGTGCGATCTTGAGGTCCTGGGTTCGATTCCCGGGTCGGGCAAAGTGTTATTGGGTTTTTCCATTAAGCAATTCTCAGTAGCAGCACGGAGTCTGGAAATGTACCCGAAAAACGGCAATAGGCTCGCCCCCTATTACGTGGGACTGATACATACCTGGTGAAATGTGGGTGCAGAAATGCACCTCTGCCTACCCCTTCGGGGAATACAGGCGTGAGATTATGTATAAAATTAAAAATATAAAATTAATAAAATTGTTTTTCTTACACAAGTTCAGCAATACGTCCTATGAAAATCCTTGGCATTGTGAGTGAAGTTGACAAAGCTCCGTTGTGTATCATTCTCGAGACAAAGGTGTCGACAACGCATGAATTGTTAATGCGAGACGTTCGCGCCTCGGGACAATGCATGCTGTCGTTTTGTTCTTTCTGCAAAATTTTTGAGTGGTTCGTTCTCTATACTTCGTTGTTTTACGTAGTTGTAGTATTAAGGGCATACACTATTCATAGCATACGTTAAATATTGTAATCTAACTTTTAGTAGCTACGAATTTTGCTTGCACTGTTTGTTACCCTTAGTCATCGTCGCTCCAAAACAGCGTCAGTAAAATTTTACTAGTCATTTTAATTTTTTTGTTATACATTGATGCTTATTTATTTGTGCAGTAGGGTCTCGACTCTATTGGCGAAAAAACCTAATACCATTATTAATATATTCCCATAATGCGATTTACTTGTATGGGTCATGCTGCCAGGTTTATTTGAACTACGGAAGCTGGTATCAAAAATCCTGCCAACCAGTTAAATAAGTACCCAATCATTCCACTCATCCATCCAAATTTAAGGAGGTTGCTTCAACAAGGTTTCATGAGACAATAGTTTTACCACCTTACTGCCTCGTGGTCTCGCGGTACAAGTATGTGCCGTGGGATCTAGAGGTCCTGGGTTCGATTCCCGGGTCGGGCAAAGTGTTATTGGGTTTTACCATTAGGAAATTCTCAGTAACAGCCCGGAGTTTGGAAATGTGCCCGATAAACGGCAATAGGCTCGCCCCCTATTACGTAGGACTGATACATACCTGGCGAAATGTGGGTGCAGAAATGCACCTCTGCCTACCCCTTCGGGGAATACAGGCGTGAGTTTATGTATGTATGTATGTAGTTTTACCACTCAATTTAAAATACAGCCGCATTAAACTTTGGCAAACTATTTGAACTCCTCAAGTCACCTTGCTATCTACAATTTACACTTATAAAACAAAGCCTCATGAAGAGCGACGAAATGTTCACGTCTAGACCAAGTTGTTAACAACTAATAAAATAAAGGTGGAGTGTTAGGGTACTCTAGAAAATTTATTCATTAGTATTTCAGTGTGACTTGTCGCGGTCTCGTTGAGAAAACATGTGCATGCAGTGTTTCCAGTACGCTACATTCAACCTTAGTTTTATTTTATTTACGTGTACCTACTCATCTCTGTGAAAGTCGCATGAAAGTCGCATCTGTGAATTGACAGAAAAGTTACTGACGAGTGTATATCTTTGCTAGGGTTTTAATTTAGTTATCGCTCGCGTAACCGCTGGTAAAAACATAGTTTACCTATACGAATATTTTAAAGAGGAAAGATATGAACTTTCGTATGTTTGTAACCACTCAACTTAAACACTACCTTTTGTACTTATCTAGTTTACTGTATTTCTTACTTTTATTCCTATGTGTACAAAAAAATCGATTTGAATAATTTTTGACACGAACATGTGTAGAAAGAACCTTGGGAAAGAACGTGAGCTATTTTATATCTTAGAAAAAAATGGCGAAGCGGGTAGTTTCATGAATTTTATTTTAATTTCATTTTAATTTTAATTTTAATTTCATCAGTTGGATGAATCAAAAACTTTATTTTAATAGACGTTTGAAACAATAGACTGAATTTATTTCAATATGTTTTTATAGTAAATGGAAAATAGTAAATGATTGCATTATGGCTCATACAAGCAATTAGCAAAGATACAGTATTAATTGAATTTATAACAAGATACTAATAAATTAAGCGTGATTCTCTCTTCACTAAGATATAACTCAGAAAATTAATTTTGTTGAAGTAATAATCATAAGTAGTGTGGGAGCATCGTCAGCACAGTCGACGAACTCTAATTATGCCAAAATTTAGTATATAAAGCAATAAAGGTTTTAACATGACTGAGTCATCTATTAGCACGCATCAAGACCGGTCGTTTCATTTACGTCGCTGCGCTTACCCTACTTACGCAACAACTTACACGTGTATCACAGATTCACGTACATCGGTGACTCCACGTGAACAGATACACTTACAACTGGTGACCCCGACGCAAAACCCGACGAAAAAATACCTGACGCAAAACCGACGTTCTTCAATATACCGACGTGATAACCGACGTGATACCGACGCAAAACCAACGTTCGAAGCAAACTTCATTGTGATAACTGTACTGCACAGCCTTATCAGCCTTCCACCAGCGGATCTCCCTGATTGGGCTTTCAAGAGGCATATAGTTATTCAGAAAATGAACCCAAACGCAGGTTGTGAGTACGCTAAATCCAAATATGGAATAACGGACGTCAGTAGCATCGACATCGCAGCGCTGAGTGTTTCCTCAAAGATCCCGGAATTTTGGAACGAAATGCCCAGAGTGTGGTTCGCCCAATTTGAAACCGTAATTGCTCCCCAAAAACAGGGTGACGAAGCGAAGTATGGCCTTGTACTCTCCAAACTCGGCAAGGAAGCAGTTAGGCAAGTAACTGACATAATAATCTCACCCCCCGAGACCAATAAATATGACGCCATCAAGAAAAGACTCCTAGAGGTTTACGAAGAATCGGAGGAGCGTCAATTCCAAAAACTCGTTAGTGAGGTTGAGCTAGGTGATCAAAAGCCGTCCCAGCTGCTAAGACGAATGAAGGAATTAGCACGCAACAGTCAGATAACCGAAAAAACCCTTCACAACCTCTGGACGTCAAGACTCCCAGACCACGTTCGAGCTGTATTAATGGTGAGCCAAGATCAAAATCTCGACAATCTCGCCGCAATAGCTGATAAAATTTTAGAAGGAAAGTCGGGCGAGGTGTCAGAGCTATCCAGTAGTCATCCACAGCTCATGATACAGCTAATGAACCAAATGAGTAAGCTCACCATGGAAGTCGCAGCACTAAAATCAAGCTCATTTAGAAACGGACATCGTCACCATAGACGCAATCGAAGCCTAACGCGTCAAAGATCCCGATCGCGAACAAGAATCACGCCGGAAAGTCCGCAATGGTTATGTAAATATCACTTGCGCTACAAGGATCGAGCTTGGAATTGTGAACAACCGTGCAATTGGAGAAAGCCGTCGGAAAACTAGAATCAGCGTTGACAGAGGCGGTCGTCAGCGCTATTGTCCCATCAAACCGCCTATGCGTTACCGACCGAAAAAGTGGGTATCGCTTTTTGGTTGATACTGGCGCTAACATCTCAGCAATACCGAGAAGAGGTAACAAATTAAAAACCGACGGCACTTACAAAATATATGCCGCAAACGGCACTCCAATAAAAACATACGGCGACAAAACGCTGACGTTAAATCTGAATTTGAGACGACCGTACCGTTGGACTTTTATCGTCGCTGATATTACACAACCAATACTTGGAGCCGATTTTTTGGAAAAACACAACATTTTGGTCGACATTAGAAACAAGCGTTTGATAGATGGTACGACTGGACTTCAAAGAAACGCAAAGTTGATGAAGTCAAGCCAACACCAACCAACACCAACACTTCGGACCGTTGATTTAACCGAAGATTACGCAGATATTCTGGCAGAATATCCAAATATTTTAAAACCGCTCGACACTCTGTCACCACCAAAACACAACGTGGTTCACCATATTATAACTGAGGGACATCCTGTGTACTCCAAGTCAAGACCTTTGCCGGCCGACAAATACCTAAAGGTGAAAAAAGAAATAGAGGACATGTTACAGACAGGCATATGCAGGCCTTCCAAGAGTCCCTGGGCTAGTCCACTACTGGTGACAAAGAAGAAAAACGGCGAATTACGACTATGTGGCGACTACAGAAAATTAAACGCCATCACTGTACCGGATAGATATCCGATCCCGAGAGTATTAGATTTCACATACCTATTGCCTGGAGCTACTATATACTCAAAAATTGATCTAAAAAGAGCTTACAACCAAATACCCGTCAAAGATGTTGAAAAAACCGCAGTAATTACCCCGTTCGGTCTATTCGAATTCACTAGAATGCCGTTCGGTTTACGAAACGCGGGCCAAACCTTTGTCCGATTCCTGAACACAGTACTAGCAGGATTAGACTTCATTTTTGTATATATCGATGACATATTAGTGAGGTCATCGTCACCCGGTGAACATAGACAGCATCTACATGAAGTGTTTAAACGACTCAACGAGCACGGCATCACAATAAATCGCGCCAAGTGTGTATTTGGACAACCCCAAATAGAATTCCTCGGATATTTGATTACTCCAGAGGGTATCAAACCATTACCTGAAAAGGTTGAAGCAATCAAAAAATACCCGACTCCAACAACGGTGCAAGAGCTACGCAGATTTTTGGGCATGATCAATTTTTACCGCAATAACATACCACAGGCAGCCCGACATCAAGCTCTTTTGAACAAATATCTCATAGGCTCAAAGAAAAACGACAAAACTAAAATACAATGGACTTCCGAAGCACTAGAAGCATTCGATCAATGTAAAGAAAGTCTAAGCGACGCTGTTACATTGACGTCTCCGGATCCGCATTCTCCATTATCACTCATGACAGATGCTTCGCAAACTTGTATTGGCGCCGTTTTACAACAGTACGAAAACGACACGTGGAAGCCACTTGCATTTTTTTCAAAGGCACTGAGTGAAGCACAAACCAAATACAGTACATATGATCGAGAATTGCTGGCAGTTTACATGGCTGTAACGCATTTTCAACCTTATATCGAGGGACGAGAATTGATAATATACACCGATCATAAGCCATTATGTCACGCCTTCACTACTAAACAAGACAGTTCAAGTAAAAGGATATCCCCAAGAAGACTACGTCACCTAGAGTTCATTGCACAATTCACGACAGACATACGCCACCTCGCCGGTAATATGAACCCAGTGGCCGATGCACTATCACGAGTTGAACAAATAGATTGCCCCACACCTGTGGATTGGAATGACATAGCAGATTTGCAACGCAGTGACAATGAACTCCCTCAGCTGTTAAATAAAAATAATCTCAGCTGGAAAAGTATCCAGTTACCGGGAACGAGACAATTATGGTGCGAAAATTCAAGAACAAATTCACGACCGTACATACCGAAGTCGCTTCGAAAACAAATATTTGACTCTATGCACAACGTTACGCATCCTGGTGTAAGATCATCAAAGAAAATGATTTCTGAACACTACTTCTGGCCAGGCATGAATACAGACGTAGGCACATGGGCGAAAACATGCGAGTCATGCCAGACAAGTAAAACATACAGGCACAACTCAGCCCCAATTGGAAGTTTCACGCCAACAGCACGTTTAGACCACGTGCACATAGATATCGTCGGTCCATTGCCAGAATCCAATGGAAACAGATACATCGTGTCAATGATCGACAGAGCAACAAGATGGCCTGAAGCCGTACCAGTACCAGAAGTAACAGCAAAAGTTGTAGCAGAAGTTCTCCTGAATACCTGGATAGCAAGATTTGGATGCCCGACTACCATTACATCAGACCAAGGACGACAGTTTGAGTCAGACTTATTTATCGCCTTAACCAAAGCACTCGGTATCAAGAAAACCAGAACTACCAGCTATCACCCACAATCAAATGGATTAGTTGAACGCTGGCATAGATCAATGAAAACCGCACTAATTGCGCGTGGTAACACAACTAACTGGTCAAATGAGTTACCCCTAGTCTTATTAGGGTTGCGAGGCGCCTTACGATTGAAAGAAAACATCAGCCCAGCACAAATGTTATACGGAGCAAATATACGTCTACCTGGTATGTTTATCGAGCCGAAAAAGCAAAATACATCACCAGAAATTTTTACACGGACACTGCAAAGGACAATGGCCAATCTAAGCCCGTTTAACAACAGTCACCACGCTACAAACCATAAACCATATATACACCCGGACATGAAAGATTGTGAATACGTTTTCGTCAGAACAGATGCTGTAAAGAAGCCCCTAACACCATCATACAAAGGACCATATAAAGTGTTAGAGAAATATGAAAAATATTTCAAAATACAAATGCCAGAAAAAACATCCATAGTAACAGTAGACAGATTGAAACCTGCTTACATGTTAAATGAAGACAAGGCGAACGAACCTTTGGCACACTTAAAAAGCACATGCAGCAACAACGTCAACGACCGCAAGAGTGCTGAGCTCGCGGAAAAGAACAAATCCACGCTGACGACAACACGTTCGGGTCGCGTCATACGCCCTGTTGTACGATTCGCTATAGAGCCTGATCAGCGGAAAAGCAAGAATATATAATTAGTTTATTTGTGTCACATACATTTTACATTTACTTATTTTTTATCATTATTGTTATACGTTTACTTTTTTTTTAAAAAGAGGGGAACTAATGTGGGAGCATCGTCAGCACAGTCGACGAACTCTAATTATGCCAAAATTTAGTATATAAAGCAATAAAGGTTTTAACATGACTGAGTCATCTATTAGCACGCATCAAGACCGGTCGTTTCATTTACGTCGCTGCGCTTACCCTACTTACGCAACAACTTACACGTGTATCACAGATTCACGTACATCGGTGACTCCACGTGAACAGATACACTTACAGTAGTATTTTTTAAAAGGATTGGAAAACTAACGTTGAAACCACAGAAGCTCGGGTGCGCAAATTGAATCTCACGAGAGATGTATCTCTATAAATGATTTTTAGAGAGCAGGCGAGGTTTAAAACGACAGGGAAATGAGGTTGCGTGTACTCCGCTCCTCTTCCGTGTACAGGCAGAAAAAAAACGATTTTACTTTTTTCGGTCTTGACTTGAAATCTGAACCTCATGCTGGGAAGAGCAGTGCAGCAAAAAGTCAATTTTAAACTAAATGACAACCCTACCAAAGAAGATACGATTAATTTTTAGTCACACCTTAGCGTTGTTAGATTAAGATAGCATTAATTCTATCCTGGTGAATCCTGGTGAATAGTAGTCGTGATGGCCTCGAGGTTTGGGCACGCGGTCGAGAATATCGACGGTCGCGGGTTCAAACCCCAGGCACACACTTCTGAATTTTCGAAGTTATGTGTGTATTCACAATGAATTACCACGTACTTTAACGGTGAAGGAAAACATCGTGATGAAACCTGCACACCTCAAAGTTCTTAGGAATTTCTTAGGTGTGTAGTCCGCCAACCCGCATTAGGCCAGCGTGGTGGACTAAGGCCTGAACCCTCTTAGTTGAAGAGGAGGCCCGTGCCCAGCAGTAGGACGTATATGGGCTGATGATGATGAATAGTATACTAATAATAATCCTGGCCTTTAAAATTAAAATAACAAATCTGTAAAAATATTACAACGTACTGATTTATTTTGTACACACACAATCACCCCTACACCTCCGAAGGGGTAAAAATAGATGACCATCTGGATCCACGTGTCTGTGCACTGTTTTAAGTCCCACGTAATAAGGTTGAGCCTGTTACCATTTTTGGGGAACAAGTCCAGACTTCGTGCTTAGGACGACATAATGACCACTTTCCAAGCTTCAAATCAAGACATACAATAATTTCACAAGTGCATTATAATATATCCTATAAGCTTGTTTGCCGACTGTATTTATGGGCTTTTAGTTGCTAGGACAACATGTATTGTATCTAGCATGCCAATTGTGCCAGAACGAAGCGTAGGCAGATTTATCAGCCACACATTTACAAATTGTGCGTTAAAAATACTTTTTTTTGCCCCCAAAATTATTTGCGACACCTCAAGGCTGGAAGAATAAATTTTTAACGTAGTTTCGACGTAAATTTTTTACGTAGTGCCTGCGATGAGGTTTTTCGTACTGGCATTTGAAAGTTACCTTTTTATGAATACGTCAAATGGTGGTTGTTAATCAAACTCAGCAAGGCTAGTTAATATGAAAAGTAACTTCAAACTAATACTTGTTTTTCTGTTTTGGTATATTCGTGTTAAGTTGGTATGCCCTATTAATTTAAAGACTCCGTCGTGAATACATCTGCGAGTATATCAGCCTAGTGCGAGTTAGCGGACTACAAAACTAAGAAATTTCTAATAACTTTTTAGATGTGCAGGTTTCCTCACGATGTTTTCCTTCACCATTAAAGTACGTGATATTTCATTCTGAACACACGCATAACTTTAAAAAGTTAGAGGTGGGGTGCCCGAGATATGAACCCACCGCCGAGTTTTGACCCAACCGTGCGACTAAACCTTGAGGCTATCACTACTTCGTGAATATAGTTGAGAATTACATACATACATAACCTCACGCATGTATTCCCCGAAGGGGTAGGCAGACGTGCATTTCTGCACCCACATTTCGCCAGGTATGTATCAGTCCCACGTAATAGGGGGCGAGCCTATTGCCGTTTTACGGGCACAAATCCAGACTCCGGGCTGCTACTGAGAATTTCTGAATTGAAAAACCCAATAACACTTTGCCCGACCCGGGAATCGAACCCAAGACCTCTAGATCGCACGTCACATACTTGTGCCGCGAGACCACGAGGCAGTTAGGCAGTTTTTTATGCCAAGTGTATGTATGTATATGTATGTATGTATATGTATGTATGTATTCTAACGGTTACACAAATGTTTTGTATTGTAATGTATTTATTATTGAATCAAATATCGGAAGAACAATAAATCTCACCGCAGAATTAACATATCGAGAAAACGTTTAACTTACTCGAGAGTAAAAGATAAATGTGCGTTTTCGTTATCAAATATCATCACGCTAATGTAGCGTGAACGGTAGCCAGTATTTACGGAGTCGGTGGAGCGAGATCCTTATTCTCCATTGGGTTGTTGGTGATTTATTGCGTAATGCAATCGATTTAAGACTTCATTTATATTATGGTTGGTTTTATATTAATTTTTATATTTTTAGAAGCAATTTAATTTTGTTACTTTTTACCCGCGTTTATCGTTACAGTGTCGTAGCGGTATATTATATAACTTATAGCGTGCCTGAATAAATTGACTTTTAAACACAAAAATATTTTTCCTACTCAAAACTAGTTTCTGTTGAACTCTTCCGATTAACAATATTAGTATCTGGTGGCACGGCGGTGTCCCCACCAAGTCGGGCAAAAGCGGCACGGCCATAACATCCTATTCTCGAAGCAGTTCAAGTTATGTTATTACGTAATTAGCTAACCTAACAACATATCAATATTAAAAATCTTTATGTTAAAAAAATAGGTTGACTTGTTAGGTTAGCTAATTATGTAATAACTTAAGGGACCTTCCCTTTAGTAGGGACTGAATAAATTAGACTTAATATTAAATGGATCTTACAACTTTTTACGGTAAAAAAACTGAGTTGCGTGACTTGGTGTTCTTTAGAAGTTTTGTTTTTGATGGATATTACAAATATAAAAAAAAGTTGTCTATAACAATCTATGAATGTTTATGATGATTAGTTTAGCAGATTGAGCATACACCAAAACAGACAAACACACTTTCGTATTTTTACTATTATTTATTATAAATTTAACGAAATTGATGGATTAACTAATATAATTACTGTTATAAAATTATTCCGTAACATATGTATTTTAAAATTACTATTTTTACAATGAGAGAAAATAAAAAACCCATTTGAAAATTTTAATTTGTTGGTCTTTCCATAACTTTTAGTTAATTAGACTGCTCGCAGTGTGGATACGCCGACTTTTTTTGAAAGAGGAATTAAAGCACAACTAACTAAACATTTCACATATTTTGTTGGTCTTCATACCCACCAAAAAGGCAACGATAAGTAAGTTCATTACATATTTCCTTCATGAAACCCATGAAAACGAAATGTTTGCAATGTATAATATTAATGCTTATATTAAAAATATTAGTTTAAATCTCCAAAGACAAATAAGAGGCAAATTTCCAAATGGACAAAAAATATACATAACCTCAAGTCTGTATTCCTCGAATATGTAGGCAGAGGCGCATTTTTGCACCTTCTCACCAGATATGTCTGTATTAGTTCCACGTTATAGAAGTGAAGCCTAATGCCATTTGGCATGCAGGTAGATGTTATGACGTAGGCATCCGCTAAGAAAGGATTTTGATTAATTCTACTCCCAAGGAAATAAAATAGGGGATGAAAGTTTGTATGAAACTTTGTCAATTTTAAACCGATCGGGCTGAGACTTTGCATGCATAAAGCTACTATGACGTAGGCAAACCCTGTACCCAACCCTGTAGTCTACGCGGACGAAGTCGCGAGCAAAATGAAATAAATCAATATGGGTACAGATAGTCCATACTAAAAACTAGTGCATGATGCCCTCGACACAGTGTCAAGGGCGTTGCGGCTTGGAGTCTCAATACACACTTTGTCTTTTCTAAGATGTGTGTTTATAACTACACAATTTCAAGATTTGAAACGACGGAATTAATTTTGTAGGTACCAAACGTTGCTACTACATTGCTTGTACAGCACAAAACCTTGAAAAACAATAAACCCACGACCCAATACGCTAATAGACTCAATTTCCGAAGCAAATGTGATACAATAAAACCAGCTTGTCAGTATATAATGTGATTTCACCCCACTGACATATTTCGCCGACGAAGGAAATAGGAATCCATTTTATAGAGTTCCTTACAAAGGATCCATGGTAACTTTTTTACGGAAAGCAATCAGTGGCAAAGAAGTTACCAAGCGGTTACGCTCAGCCAAAGTCAAAACCAAAAACAAAAATTTTAACAAAACAAAAACCGCCTTCAAAAAAACCTATTCCAAAACAAATTAAAATGCACTAAAAAGTAAAAAAATTATTGCGTATCTTCTATTACTTAATTATAATCAACTTACTATTTCTCTACATCAATATATAGGTACGATCTATGTGTTTACGACGCAAGAAGCTAGGTAGGTTCTTCTATTTCTATCCACTCCAAATCTAACTCAACACATACCTATGAATAACAAACAATGATTAAAATATTTTTTAATGTTCTCCTATGTAAAATTAAATGAAAAATATTAGACTACTTAACAGTCAATCAAATTATTACGATAATATAATGTAGTTTTAATTATTGTTATTCTTGGAGGCGGTGTCAGCCAAGGTAGGATTCTCGTATTATTATTCATCATCATCAGCCCATTTACGTTCTACTGCTGAGCACGGGCCTCCACTACAACTGTGATGCTAGGTATGCACATTGTAGTATTTCCTTGGCTGACACCGCCTCCAAGAATAACAATAATTAAAACTACATTATATTATCGTAATAATTTGATTGACTGTTATAGTCTAATATTTTTCATTTAATTTTACATAGGAGAACATTAAAAAATATTTTAATCATTGTTTGTTATTCATAGGTATGTGTTGAGTTAGATTTGGAGTGGATAGATATAGAAGAACCTACCTAGCTTCTTGCGTCGTAAACACATAGATCGTACCTATATATTGATGTAGAGAAATAGTAAGTTGATTATAATTAAGTAATAGAAGATACGCAATTATTTTTTTACTTTTTAGTGCATTTTAATTTGTTTTGGAATAGGTTTTTTTGAAGGCGGTTTTTGTTTTGTTAAAATTTTTGTTTATTTTTTAATTTTTAGTGAAGCTACACCCGGGATCGAACCTGCAACATCATGCGTTGCAAATCGGTTACTTTGCCACTCCGCTACCACCAGTCTATTATATGGTTATAAAACTCATCAACAATACGCAAATGTTTCTACCACACACTCGGCTACCACTGCTTCACACATTTAATACACCTTAAGTAATGCAATTAGATCGTTTGCTTCATGTTGCAATGCAGCAACAAACGTAAGCGCATTACAATTTGATTCAAGACAGTTAGAAATTCGGCCACAAATCGCATCCATACTGTACGCCGTTAACGAGTTCCATTGACATAATATTATATTTGACTAGGAGAATTACTTGACCATAAAGAGGTTACGGTAGGTGACTCAAATATCCGGATAGCCTATAAAGATTCGGCCGAGTATCGTTAGTTTTGAATTGAAGAGTTCCGTTACTTTGTCATGGATCCCATAATTAGAACTTAACCAAACTCTCATGCAATTACCCTAGAAGTACATCCTAACCAATAATAAAAAGGATTCATCAAAATCGGTTGGCATGATATTAAGTTATTTATCGATTTGTCACGCACATTGGTGAAAATTTAAGATTTTTGTGGTTTTCTAATGGAAGCTGTTATCACAACTGGACCAAATTTAAATGGGACCAATCTGGAAGCATCAGCTTTCAATTAAAAAAATAATCATCAAAATCGGTCCACACAGTCAAAAGTTCTGAGGTAACAAACATAAAAAAATAAAAAATAAAAATACAGACGAATTGATAACCTCCTCCTTTTTTTGAAGTCGGTTAAAAAGTAGTCTTTATTCAAAAATACCTTTTGGTCTTTTAAATCTATTAATCTATACTGTACTTTAAAATGAAAGATTTCTATTGTTATATGTTTCATGATTATCATCATCAGCCCATATACGTCCTACTGCTGGGCACGGGCTTCTTCTACAAGTGAGAGGGTTTAGGTCTTAGTCCACTACGCTGACCTAGCGTGTTGGCGGACTACACACCTATGAAATTCCTAAGAACTTTTGGTGTGCAGGTTTTCTTACGAAATTTTCCTTCACCGTTAAAGTAAGTGATAATTTATTGTGAATACACACAACCTCGAAAAGTCAGAGGTGTCTGCCTGGGGTTTGAACCCACGACTGGGGTTTAAACCTCGAGGCCATCACTACTTATTCAGATGTTTATAACAACAAAAAAACAACACTTCTTAAACGATGATTTTTGGTAGGTATAGATGGGCCTTATGGATATAACATAGTCTACTTTTTATACCAGAAAAATGTAGTGTTCTCTTAGAAAAAGCAAGGAATCTAAAAATGCGCTCGGACGAAGCTGGGCCCTACTGTTAGTTGACCATAATTGCGTTGGTTGCTTTGCGGGCGGATCCTTATATCTTATTACCAACAGACAGTCTATAGACAAAGCAACAGCTTAATTCAGTTTGAGGAACCCTCGGTTCAATAATCAAGTCACACTTCACAGGTTTTCATTGAAGCATAAGCAAGAACCTTTTATTTGATATCAGATTTTATTACGCAAATTAATTAATTTTAATTGGAAGTTTAATTAATAGGAGCGAGATATAACCGGTTCCGATCGTAATGTTTGCTTATTCGAGAATTTTGTAATCGGATATTTTAGAATTAAAATCGTTTAGGATTACGATCTGTCAATTAAAATTAGTAGATATCGATAGATGTTAACTCATCATCATCATCATCAGCCCAAATACGTCCCACTGCTGGGCACGGGCCTCCTCTACCATTGAGTGGGTTTAGGTTTTAGTCCACCACGCTGGCCTAGTGTGGGTCGGCGGACTACACACCTAAGAACTGTTGACACACCTAAGATGTTAACTATTCACGTGTAATTGCTAAAGTAATACTTATTATTGCTTTTATTGTAAAGTGGTTTGAGTCCGGATATAAAATAATCACTCAGCGTGGTTGGATGATGTTGGAGTTCGAGTCAAGTTTTGGTTTCACTTTAAATGGGCGAGTTACATTTGCATAGAATCCAGGCTGCAACGAGGAAGTGATGCCAGTTTCGATCGCTTCGACTCTAGATTAAAATTCATAGACAAGTAAATTAATTCCACAATTCTATCTCCATGTACTAAGTCTATTGAAGCAGACTACAGTCAAACTATGATAAAGTAGTGCTAGCTTGCTTGGTAGATAGCGATTAAAATTTTATAATAAATAATATAAAAAACTTTTTGTACACCTTCTTTGGACCAATTTATTAATGGAAAACTCAATAACACCTCGCCCTACACTAGTTTATTTTATGAAAATGTCATTGTGGCTGAAGCTTTCACAATTTACTAGTATAGTAACATTTTTTTAGGATTTCAACAGATCACATCTGACTAATTTTTTAAAGTATTAAATACTTATCAAAACTAAAAATCTTTAATGGAAAATAATAAATTACAAAGCACTCAAATTTATTAAACGTTCGAACAAATATATTAAACATCAGCAAAAAATATGTCAATGCATTAAGTAGTACATCAATCTTTGGTATTTGCTTTTTCGTTGATTACTTACTCGTGCAAAAATATTGTTGATGTTCAACTTTTAAGTCGAATTGTACGATTTAAAAAAATTGAGATGCTAACTTTTTGCTGATTTAGAGAAATAATTTAAAATAACGGTTCTTGGGAAAAGTTCTTAGGAATTTCTTAAGTGTGTAGTTCGCCAACCCACACTAGGCCAGCGTGATGGACTAAGGCCTAAACCCTCTCAATTGTAGGGGAGGCCCGTACCCAGCAGTGGGACGTATGTATGTGTATGGGCTTATGATGATGATGATGATGATGGGAACTTAGTCTTCAGAAGTTGCAGGTTGGTTTTAGTTTCATCAAGTTTGTGTACACTATTCGAATGTGAAACTCGGTTGTTGGAGTTGCGCTCAAGAACTGGAGCATTCCAATGTGCAGTAATTTTAAAGTACCCTAACGAGCTCCATGAAAGCAATTAATTGATTAATAAAACTACTAGATTTTGGCGGCGACTTCGACAGGGAGGGTTCCAAAATTGATTGGTGGCGCCAAACAATATTAATCAAAGGTATTTTTATTAACAAACATACGAGTACGTATCACGTCTATGTTCCTCGAAGGGATAGGCAGAGGTACATTTCTGCACCCACATTTCGCCAATTATGTTTTTGACCCACGTAACAGGGGGCGAGCCTGTTGCCGTTATTCGAGCAAATTTCCAGACTCCGTGCTGCTAATGGGAATTTCCTAATGAAAAAACGCAATAACACGGTGCCCGACCCGGAATGTTGGGATGTATATTAAAAATAAAAGTGTATAAGGAACGTAGCTTGTGGCATTAAATAGTCCTTTCCTCTATAGGGAACGTATAACTTTAAATATTTTCTCATCAACTCTTAAAAGTTGCAATAGTGTATCCTGCCTGGCATAAAAGGAAAATAAATATAATCTCATCAACAAACCTATCTAAGTTAAAACTCCTGTGAAGATTTTGCGAAACTATCTCGGGCCGAGCCATCAGGCAAGCCAATCAGTTTTGATGGATGGTCTGGCTGGCGAGTAGTAGTTTTTATTCGCGCCGCCCCGGGCGGGGTATGATCGCCTTATTTCATATTATCCCGGCGTTTGTGGCTTGAGAAGGGATCGTTTATTGTTTTTATATTGTGAGATTTTTATGGAAGCTTTTGGAAGGAAATGTATAAAATTCATAAAGGTCAAGTGTGTTGTTATTTGCGAAAATGATCTTGATAATATTCAGTTAGTAACTGCTTGCGTTTTCCATTGACTTTAGAACTGTAAGAAAATTGTCAGAAAATTGATACTAAATTTAAATATGTCCTGCAGTTTCTTTTTTGATTACCCTAAGGTCTTTAATATTTTCTCGGCTTAATCCAAATAATGAAATTTTGCCACTCATCTATACAACCGTTTTTGGTTTGAAAAGCACACGAATATCCAATGATAATAACTTTAACACTTTACAGTTGGCTTAGTTACTATATTCGCCTTTCAAGGTGAGCCTTTCAAGTGACCGTCCGTGCAACACTTTTTTAAATCTTCGGTACAAAAGAAGGGTCATCAAAAAGCTTATAGCACAATTAATCCAATCGAGTCAAGCCCGATAAAATTCCAGGTTAAACATAATCACCACTAAGAATGTTACGAGAGGCGTGGAGCACTCCCCTCAATACTCGCAACTACTCACAAAATTGACAAGCGAGAAATGTCAAAATAAAATATTTTATCCTTACGAGTATGTTCGGTTCAATTCACGCGTCATGCGAATTGCTATTGCGTTTTCTGCTACGAAATTGTTAGTTACTGTATGGAGTCTGAAAATGTTCTCGGTAAACTTGAGATTCGCTTTTTTATGTCGGATTATATCATAACTGGCGGTGTATGGGCGTGAAAATACACTTCGCACTAATAAATTAACACATATAAATACACATATAAATAGGTACAATGATACATCCCAAACCTGGGCACGGGCCCGGTTAAGCCTTTGTCCAACACGTCGGCCTAGTGTGGCTTGTTGGACACCTGAGAAATTGTCAAGATTTTTTTTTAGATGTCTACGTTTTCTCACGATATTTTCCTTCACCGTCCAAGTACGTGATAGGAAGTTAATAATCATTATTTGTTAATTCTTAAAAAAAAAGTTTTTGAGTTACAAAACTATAGTATTATGAGTGCAACTTGTCTACCCGTTGCGTGTTATGGCGGTTTATGCATGTTTTTTTTTCATTTCTCTTGTCTTTTAAAAAAAAGACATCGTAGAATTTTTAAAGCAATAACAGTTAATAAACTTGCAAACAGAATTCATATGACGCATAAAAGGAATGTTTTACGATAACATTAGATGGACTCGATACAGACATTATTGACCCAAATTCGTGCGCAAACCAGCGTTTGATAGCCCATAAAACTCCATACTATTTAGATTAGGTACGTACATAACACAATAATAGGAACAATTTCGTCAAATTGCCAAAATAGATATTAACTTGAAATAAACATTCCTTTATTAATGATTTTTTTACAGCATGCGACACGCAAGGCCGTGGGATCAATCCTCGCACAGAGACAAAAGTTGGTTTTTCGGGTCTGAGTGTTTTAAGAACGAAAAGTCTCTCATAGTTTATGTTACCCACGACACAAAGTTCGTTTCCACAGCGGTGTCAAAACTACGTTTGTGACTCTTGGGTATATTTTATCTTTATATTTCTTTAACAGATATCTGCTGGCAGCATGTAGAATAATTTTAATTCTACATGCTACCGTATGCATGCTAACGTATTCCCAGGAGAGAATATAGGAAGCATGAAATTTTTGATATTTATTATTTATTTGAAACTTTATTTTACAAATAAGATAAAATCTATACAGTACAGTAGACTAAATAAGTATAAAAGTCAAGGTCTTATCGCACAAGACGAACTCTTACAGACAACCCAGGATGGAGATGTAGAAAAATAATTGAAAGGTAGTCGTAAGTGCACAAGGTTATATTATACAAAAATAAATAAATAAAAAAACAGAGATCATTATATCCAATATACATATATACACAGTACATACATACATACAAATATACATAAATATACATATTTTCTGGACTAAAGCTTAAACCCTCTCAGTTGTAGAGGAGGTCCGTGCCCAGCAGTGAGATGTATATAGGCTGATGATTTTATACACCTATCTTCAATTAGCAAGACAAGTAATAGTCCTTAAGCATATCAATGTAAATGATAAGGAGATTCTGGAATTTTGCAGTACTATCCTTACTTAGCCTTGTTTATGGAAGCTCATCTTATCATGAGTATTCCAAAAAGGTTTCAGTGCATAGTGGCCCCTCGTAAATTGATAATGGAATGATTGGATCTACGGCGAATGTGGTAAGCACGTCAAAACCCTTTAGCTCTTGGTTACCCAATCCTAAAATATTTGAGACCTCCCAGGAAACTACCAGGACTACTTTTGTTGTCTACTGACTTATCAATTATAATACTTGTCAGAATAGGTATTTCGGTATTGACTTGCTGATCGTCATATCTGTTTTCATATAAATCATCATCATCATCATCATCAGCCGATATACTTACGTCCCACTGCTGGGCACGGGCCTCCTCTACAACTGAGAGGGTTTAAGCCTTAGTACACAAAATATATGTATTTATGTATATTTGTATGTATGTGTGTATTTATTTATTTGTGTATTCATATACGGATACTGCAAAACGAACAGTTGCTGATGGATATTGCATTGCAATCAAAATACATTATGGTCATTTGCATAGGTATATGTCGGAGTCCGAGGCTGGACTCTAACATTATCTCTTTGTGTCCCCAGTGAAATTTTTGAGCTTATTAAATATTTCTTTAATAAATAAATATTCAAGCAATGATGGCCTCGAAGTTTAGGCACGTGGTCGAGAATCTCGACGGTCGCAGGTTTAAACCCGAGGCACACACCTCTGACTTTTCGAAGTTATGTGTGTGTTCACAATGAAATATCACGAACTTTAACAGGGAAGAAAAACATCGTGATGAAACCATGCATGCATGATGCACAATTAAAAGTACTTAGGAATTTCTTAAGTCGAAAGTCAAATTATCTTTATTCAAATAGACTTTTACAAGTTCTTTTGAATCGTCAGTTTAAGCTATTTGAAACTAAACTATTGCCCCTTTGAAACGTGTTATCACTGTGGAGAAGAAACGGCAAGAAACTCCCTTAGCATCACGAAATGTTAGATGTGTAGTCCGCCAACCCGCACCAGGCAAGCCTGGTGGACTAAGGCCTAAACACTCCCCGTTGTAGAGGAGACCCGAGGCAGTGGGTCGTATATGGGCTGATGATAATGAAATAAATATTATACTTGCGCTTGTGATATGAAGACAGGCAGAAGAACTCTTGTTTCGAATATAATTAATACTACAGCGTTCTAAAATATTCACAGCTCATCACGTACGTGCAAGTAGTCTGTTCTACTTACCGCTCACCCAGTTTCCGTGCAAGACGTAATTCAAATTAAATCTCATGGGACAATTAGCGCGGCGAGAATTCGAGCGAACGCGTTGCATATCTGACAGATTTAAGAGCTGCATTTACATACATACATACATAAACTCACGCCTGTATTCCCCGAAGAGGTAGGCAGAGGTGCATTTCTACACCCACATTTCGCCAAGTATGTATCAGCCCCACGTAATAGGGGGCGAACCTATTGCCGTTTTTCGGGCACATTTCCAGACTCCGTGCTGTTACCGAGAATTTCCTAATGGAAAAACCCAATAACACTTTGCCCGACCCGGGAATCGAACCCAGGACCTCTAGATCGTACGGCACATACTTGTACCGCGAGACCACGAGGCAGTCCTGCCTGCTGCATTTACGAGATATTATAATACATTTCATGATTCTTAGTGTGCAAGTAGATATATTTCCTGCATTAGCTCATGTAGGTTCTAATTATGGGCATGAGTATAAATGCATAAAAGCATATGGGGCATAAATGGCTCATATTGTATACGGTTGGCAGAAATTAGGTCATATCGGTGGTAACTTATGCATACATACACACCCACATCATTGATTTTAAAGATAACATATCAGGACCCACGATTCTCCATTAGTTTTTCAATCGTACGTAATAGGGAGCAAGTCTCATGCTATTGTATGGGGCACTTCATATCGGGGACTTTCTAATAAAAAAATCCAATAGCACTTGGGTCGGCCCGGGACTCGAATTTGGCCATCCTCGATAGAACACCGCACACTTACGCCATGAAAACAGCGAGGCAGTCTGCGGACCTAATTTGATTTCCTGACCTTATTCGGGTTGGTTATTTAAATGGCCTCGAGGTTTAGGCGCGCGGTCGAGAATCTCAGCGGTCGCAAGTTCAAACCTCAGACACAAACCTCTGCCTTTTCGAAGTTATGTTTGTATTCACAATGAATTATCACTTACTTTAACGTTGAAGGAGAACATCGTGAGGAAACCTGCAAACCTAAAAAGTTCTTACTAATGTTTTGGATGTGTAGTTCACCAACCAGCGTGGTGGACTAAGGCCTACACTCTCTAGGTTTTGGAGGAGGCCCGTGCCCAGGAGTGGGACGTATGTTGATGATGATTTAAAATGCTTAGAAATTATGGAAACCTCCTAAATATGTTTAGTAACAAAGTTATTCAGATTTTACGTACGTAAATAAAATACACATAAACTTAAATCACGGTTTTCTCCCAAAATAAAATAGAAAAGTGTACTTGCATAAACCTTGAAAGTAATTTTTCTGATACGATAAAGCTTCTACCGTAGACAGCCTTGAACGGGCAGTACTAGAGACTCACTTTATGTTAATTCCTAAGTGCGAGAACTGGGTATCCATAATTAATCACACACTTAACGTTAAAGGAAAACATCGTGAAGAATCCTGTGTACTAGAAAATTCTTCGCATGGAGTTTCTTTGATATATCAAGTTTCCTAAACTACAGGAGCGCGTGGAATGTGCCGAATTAATAAAACTGAATATTTTAGAATAATTATTTTGAGTGGAGAGGTACTTTTCTAGATTTTGCCAGTTGAAACTTATTGAGTCACGACGCGTCGGTCGCAGGTTCAAACCTCTAGCTCTTCGAAGTTATGTGTGTATTCATAATTAATCATCACGTACTTTAACGGTGAAAGGAAATATCGTCAGGAAACCTGCATACCTAAAAGTTCTAGGGAATTTCTTAGCTGTATAATCCGCCAACCCGCACTAGGCCAGTGTGGTTGAACTAAGGCCTAAAAACGCTCTTAGTTGTAGAGGAAGGCCGTGCCCAGTAGTGGGACGTGTATGGGTTGACGATGAGTCACGACGATAACACGAAAGCCCGATAACTATATTATATTTTACTCACTTTAGTTATCAGTAAGGTTGTTATATTTGTTCTCTAAATAAATAGAAATCTTCTCTGCAGATTATGTCTCTTGAAGTCCAATTAATATTTTAATAGCAATTAATAAGGAAGTGGAACATAAATCCTTCACCGCTGGCTGTTGGATTACGAAACAATAAATTAAGGTCGAGCGATTTTCTGAACAATCTGAACTAATTTATCGGTTCCAACTATGGTAGTAGTATTGTTCGATTGGGAAAGTGCGGCACAATTTATCCCGTGGATCAATATTTCTGAACTGCTTTAGGTTTTATGAGAGCAGCAAACATAGTGCGTTTAAAGTCTATGACAAGACCTATAAAAGTCATAGTCAAAGTCACGACATGTCATCATGTCAAAGTCAAAACTGCATTATTGAAAAAAAAAACTTTACCAAATAAATATGTGATTATAATATGTAAAATGTAGTAGTTAGTAGTGATGGCTTCGAGGTTTAGACGCGCGGTCGAGAATCTCGGTTCAAATCCCAGGCACACACATCTGACTTTTCGAAGTTATGTGTGTATTCACAATGAATTATCACTTACTTTATCGGTGAAGGAAAACATCGTTATGAAACCTGCACACCTAAAAGTTCTTAGGAATTTCTTAGCGGTGTAGTCGGCCAACCCGTCTTAGGTCAGCGTGGTGGACTAAGGCCTAAAACCCTCTCAATGGTAGAGGAGGCCCGTGCCCGGCAGTGGGACGTATATGGGCTGGTAATGATGATGATGATGAATGAATTTCTCTTGACCGAAAAATCGAGTCACCTAAATCAATTTGTCTATTTGGAGAAAATATTAAATTGTCATATCAATAAAAACATAATACTGTTGAAACATGGCCCTGTCACGTGCGTCGCGTCGTCCAGACGGCACTCAGACGCTGTTTGTTATCACCAACCAAACAGTACCTACAGCACATGTTATTCCCGCGTGCAGTGATTAATGTTGGCATTCCATTGTTTTGTACGAAGGATGTTTTGTGAGACCTTGCGTCAGGGTATTACTTTTATACTAAAGGTCACGTAGCAGCTGATGTACTAGAACTATTTGGCAAAGTGTGCACTCACGTTTTCTAAACTATAATTAGGTGTTTTACAAGAATAATAATCACCGCTTTGTAACCTGATGGTAAGTTAAGCGTAGTCCAAAGAAAGGTGGCTGAGATAAGAAAGACCTTTATTTCTATTAGTTCACAGTCACATTATTTAGTTCACATTAAAGTTCTTAGATTGGGTATATTCATGCCTTTTGAGTCCAAATGGACCCGAATATTTTACTACAAGCAATTACCTACACCCTCAATTATTTTACTATAAATAGAAAATGCAACACCATCATTATTTTTTCTGTGAAACAGTTGTAAGTTCGTATATCTACGATGGAGTTGAATGAGTCAAGGGTGCACTGCCGTCGAATCTGACTATGGTGTATTGCAGCTGTCACTGATACGTTCAACCGTGTGCCGCTAGATGTCGTTTTATTTAAATGAGACTCTGCATAGGTTTATTTTAAATAAAATATGTTTGTTATTACTTCTGTTACAACATTAAAATTTGTTCCGTTTTAATAGTAGCAAAACTCTTTCAGTTAATATTTTTCATAAGTAGGTCCGAGCTACCTACATATGTAGGGAAGTTGGAACGTACGAATTGATGACTTCGCACGTCTTCGAATTTATTATCAAGAACTACATTGTATGCAGATTTATTATTTTTATAGCTGAGGTTAGCGAAATTTACCTAAGGATAATAATAGTATTTTTCTGTTTTAGAGGTGGCGGGACAAACTTTCTTAGTTGAGACTATATTAGAAACCTTCATGAGTAAGGTTTCCAGTTTCGAAGAGTTACATACATACATACATAAACTCACGCCTGTCTCCCGTTAGGGTAGGCAGAGACTATAGAGCGCCAAATGCCACTGTCCAAACACACCTCTTTCGCTTCCTCCACTGACGTTATCCTCTTCATGCATGCACGTCGGTTGAAACTAAGAAGACGTAAATTCGTTCTCTTCAATATTCATACATAGAAGTCAACTGCTGAACATAGGACTACCCCAAGATGTCCACAGTGACCTGTTGGAGGCAATCTGCATCCAGCGACGTCCCACGACCTTTACCAGGTCGTCTGACCACCTTGTGAGTGGACGTCTTACGCTGCGCATTCCGCTACGTAGCCTCCATTCGATACTTTGTATGAATAAGAATATTTTTATTACTCCGTATGGACTGCGGGTATTCTTTATACAAGCGTTCATGTCAATAAATAAAAATTTCAAAGCCACGTGACACGGTCTCAGATATAAACGAAAAATGCAAGAAAGCTTTTACCATAAAACTGTTTTTATGACCGCTCTCCGGTTTCTAAATAAAACATGTATATACAAAGTGATGCGATTGAAAATCATACAGTTCTTTGTATATGCAACGTAAGTGTTGTATGTAATAAAAAATATATTTAAAATACGCATTTTTATTTGCTTTGAGAGTAGGTGTGAACCTGTTGTTTGTTATCTTTATACAGGCATGGCAAATGTCATGATGGTTAGTACTGCTGTACTAAATGGACGATCAACAGTCATCGCAACTTGCTGTATTACCTTAGTTCTCAAAATTAAATTAAATTTATTTCCGAAACTCCATAAATATTCAAATAATTTTCACGAAAACGCACACCTTTTTCACGTCTATTACATTTTGACGCCAATACAAGGGCATCAATTGTGATGAATATAAATAAATACCTACGTGGAGATAAATGAAACCTTACTAAAGGCTTTTGTTGCGAAAAAAAAACACGAAGAGGATGAAATACATTATAAGCATGGAGTTGGTTCTAAACTCCTTTTTATTGTTTAGCAAAATTTATGACAAAAGTTAATCATAATAAAAAAGTCGTGATGGCCTCGAGGTTTAGGCACGCGGTCGAGAATCTCGACGGTCGCGGGTTCAAACCTCAGGCACACACCTCTGACTTTTCGAAGTTATGTGTGTATTCACAATGAATTATCACGTACTTTAACGGTGAAGGAAAGCATCGTGATGAAACCTGCACACCTAAAAGTTTTTAGGAATTTCTTAGGTATGTAGTCCGCCAACCCGCACTAGGCCAGCGTGGTGGACTAAGGCCTAAACCCTCTCAATGGTAGAGGAGGCCCGTGCCCAGCAGTGGGACGTATATGGGCTGATGTAGAATGTAGTAATCATAATAACAACAAAAATAAGATCTACCCATATACAAATAAAAGAGTTTAGGCCTCAGTACACCCCGCTGGCCCAGAGCGGACCATACACCTAAGAACGTCATATAGTAATAATCCTTAGCAATAATAGTCGCTATAAGAACACACAGATTCTATAGTTTGAGAAAATCTTGAGAAGTATTGTTCCGTGAGTTAGTAAATCCTCAGAACACACAAACTAACTTGAGCCGGAGTTGAGTAACAGATCCCTGCCGGGATTCCACTTGGAACACACTGGCGGAAGTGTGGAACTGTGTCGAGATTGCAACTATTGAGTACTAGCTTTCAATATCATATCGATTTTGTAATCTATTGCTATCCGTTAGGATTGTGAATAACAATTTTGTCACGTTGCAACATCAGCTTGCGTGCATTTGATTTCGATTATGCTGACAAGCACTAGGCCCTCGTTGTGGACTAAGGCCTAACCCCTCTCGGTGCCTTTCTCTCCTGTGCCCAGGAGTGGGACGTATACGGACGATGATGTTGGCATTTTAAGTAAATAAGTATACTTAACAATATTACATACGTATATTTCGACCCCACACGTATAATCTTGTGTCGTGAGATTTAGAAATTATGGTAGATAGAGGTGCATGTCTGCACCCACATTTCGCCAGTATGGATGTATCAGTCCCACGTAATAGGGGGCGAGCCTATTGCCGTTTTTCGGGCACATTTCCAGACTCCATGCTGTTATTGAGAATTTCTTAATGGAAAAAACCGAAAAACACATTGCCCGACCCGGGAATCGAACCCAGGACCTCTAGATCGCACGGCACATACTTGTACCGCAAGACCAGCCACGAGGCAATATAAAATGTATTTTTAATGAATTACCAGCTAGCATTGTAGTATGTCACCTCGTGCAAAATTAATTACGTCAGTGAGCGTCCATCGTGTGCGGGCGCCATTACACGTGTGTAGACACACCTACTTCAATATATTAGCCACAAAGCAAAGCTAATTGCTATTGATATATTCCGCAGGATCACGTAAGCATTCAAGTATTTCTTGAGCCGCGCTTCGTATGACTTAGCAGATTTAATAATGTTGAGCCTCTTGTTAATATTATTAAGCATTATTAAATAAGTTAAGCTGATTTACAACAACAACTAACTACAATTATAGAATTCAAGATTAAAACATGTGAGGACTCAGCAGACACTTGTGCTTATAAAGTTTTCCATAGCTTGATGATTAGAAAGCTATAAATTTGTTAACAGTTTGGTTTGATACGAGTATATCGTGGAAGAGATGACGTAGCGGGCACTTCCTGAACCACTGGTGTTAATACGAAAGATTAAAAATTATTGATACTTTAGTGAATCCAAGATTTTACTAATGAGTGCATTGTTCACAAAGGGTGCCTGCCCACTGTTATTCATCGAAGGAGTGGAGTAACATCCCAGGTTCACGCAGTATTTAATCTCCAACTATGCCTGCTCTTTAATCAGTAGACTGAACGAGAAAGCCCACGCAACCTGTTTAGGATACAGAAATAATATAATTCGAGACAGTTGTGGTTTTCACATTCGAATGCTCACGATAAAAGGATTGCACGATCTTTGAATCGAGAATCACGCTTGATCCAAACATTATTTTTACAATGTCGACTTCCAGTTTGATTTTTAGCACTCACTTCAGTTTCACATCATTGGAAAAAATAAATTTACTCCTTAAAGGTTGAATTTTACAGTTGAGGATGTAGGCTTCGCTCTCTTTTCGAAAGGCTGGTAACTCTTTGAAATCTAGGTGGAATCGATGAAAATGTAGAAAGATTCAAGGCTAGGTACAATTTACAGACGCAGCCATCCCTTTTTCCTCAGAATTGTGGTATAAAACTAACAATGTTCGTACATGCATATCGATCTCCTCGAATTATGACAATTTCTGGACGGTAGTGAAGTTTAATTAGCTGCTGTAAAGGAAACGATTGTCAGACAAAGTAGTATTGGAACATTTAAAATATTTGTTAAACCCAGGAATCGAACGGTACACCCCGCGATTAAATCACACTTATTTCGTGGTATGATTATTTAACCAACAATAAAATTTGTTTTTCAATTCGAAATAATCTTAATAATACTAATACAAACATAATCCGCAAAAAATATGTAAATTTTCGAATCCATTGCTTCAGTTACCTTAATCTTCGATTTGCCTCTTGTAAATATCACTGAAAAATGAATAATGTTTTCAATCCAATGATTGAAAATTTTCTGAAACAGTTTTTATTTTCCAACTTAAGAAAATAAAAACAAACCAAAGAATTTAAGTGGTAGTAAAAGTAAAAGCTCAATGAGATTTTTGTAAAAAAAAATCGTCTTATCATGGGCTGGAAATTTTATTTTGCTTCGAAAGGCATTCACCAAATACTGCCATGAAGCGACGTTTAGGAAACACTAACAGTATACACATATTTATCAGAACATGTACATAAATTAATGAAAAGTAGTAAAATACTAAAATACTATTTTTTAACCGAATTAAAAAAAGAAGGAGGTTCTCAATTCGACTGTATTTTTTTTTACGTACTTACCTCGGAACCTTCAATGGGGAGACTGATTTTGATGATTCTTTTTTTTATTTTAAAGCTTGTGCTTTCCGTGTGGTTCCCTTTCAATTAAGACCAGTTGTGACAATGGTTTCCACGAGAAAAACATATAAGTCTTAAGTATGGTGATTTTATTTGACTTAACATCAGATGGTGGATTAAAGCCGTATCATTTTTTTAAACAGAAAACTGAAGCCTTTAGAGCCCAAATGTGATGAATAAAAAAAGAAATTTGAAATACAATAACCTCTGAGAAATATCTGCACTTGATGTTTTTAGCGTTCTTGTCTGTCTTTTGAATACCGAAGTCGCCCAATGTTCTCGATTTCTGAAGTCTTTGTCTTTAAATTCAAGAACGCGCAGAATTTATACCGCTCATTTATAGCCGCCAATGTGCGAGATGCCTACGTGTTGAAAATCCAAAGTCGGTTTAACGAAAAATGTCTCGAGCAAAAATATTAATGATATTTCAGGCTAGCATTTTTATACTAAAAATATTGGAGTTATTTCTTACTAATAGCGTTAGGGTGGTAATATTAAAAACAATTTCGGTTCAAGCTGAGTTCAGACTATCTAATGATGCGACAGACGGGATGCAATGCTCAATGGGTAGCATATTTTTATAGTGCCAAGGCACAGTAGAAATATTAAATGTAATGTTTTTCTTTGTAATGCTTACGTTACAATTAAAACTGACGAGAAGAGAAAACACATGCCTTTGATAATAGAGCAGAAATGCAAATTCCTTTTACACTCGTTCCACACTCTTAAATTTATCTTTCATATAAATGAACTGAATTGTCACATACATAGTTCTGACTCCACAGTCATACAAGCCTTGTGTCGTGACCTTGACCTTGACCTTTCGGTCTCACAAAATCCCGGTCCCGGTGCGGGGATCGAACCCACGCCTCTCGTTTCGCAAGCTGATGTCTAGCCAATGGGTACTATACGTAAATAATAATATAAGTAAATACGTGTTTAAACACATATTAAAACTACGCGAGACTTTTCTTTCTCACAAAAATCAGATGCGAACTTGCCCCGTCCATTTCGTCACTTAGTCCTTTACCAACTACGAAGACTGTCCTCTGAACAAACAAAACGACGTCTTAATAACTAATGTTAACAATGTTATCTTCAGTACCCTGCCGGCTTTGTTAATCGTTTTACTTCGGATTAAGATTCAGATGGCGAGAGGAATTAAATTTTACGATGAATATAACAAGGGCTTAGCTAACTAAATTACGGTCAGTATTATAACCGCACGCACAATAATCGCGTGGTAAATACATTGTCTGTAACATATGAAATATCAAGTTTATTGTACTGTGGTTACATACATAGTTTAATCTATGATATAAAAATAAATTCTACGTAGCTTCTCACTATATGTCCTTGCGACCTAGATATTATTGGAGACATACATATAAAAATATTATTAAGTTAATCTAGTAAGACATTCTCAGTATTAGGCAATAGGCTCAACCTCTACTATGCGAGTATTTCCGTTCCGGATTATTTACTACTTTTATACAGGCGGATTCAGTCTGTGATCGGAAACTAAGGCACTATTTTTTGTCGGGATTTTAGTTAACGCCAGGGGGTTTCTAATTCCTTTAACTATTACCTGCCTTAGTTTCCGATCACGGTCTGAATACATCCTGTAAACAAACTGTATATTTTTATATTTATTGCATGTGTCAATGAATTATAAATTTTGTGTGTAGGTAGTTAATTTTTTAATATTTATATTTTGCTTAAATGTCAGCAAATTGAATTGAAAGAAGCATATTGTTTGCGTTTGTTATTTTTTTCTTGAATTTGATTCACGGCATTCAGATGCAATCGTTCGAATAGTGAACATCTGTGAGAAAATAAACGATTTAAGTGACGCATGGTGTTTAAAATATTGCTGTACGACAAAAACAGGTTCGATACACCTTATGGTGGAAAATTCTTAGGCATATCAAGTTGTGATTAACTAAGTTTCACTACGCAAGCAACACTTGGTTTTGTTGTCGTTTTTGGATCTATTGCTTAAACGTTTTAAATGCTCATGTAAATTTAAAAAACCACAAAACATCTCACACTTCATTTAATTCTAAACTCGACTTAAGTGCGTTTAAGTATTTACTTGAATTTTAATCTTCTATAAAGGTTTTCTTACTGACTGAAGTTTTAAATAAATGCCTTTCTTCTTTTAGCCAAACAAAACAACTCCGATTGAAGACTTGTCAGGGACAGCCGATCGAGATTAGAAAACAAACCGGAACGGACAAATTGCGGGATAAGCTTTCGTTCCGAGGACCTGGCAATATCGGAATCACTTAAATGGATAAGTAAGTTTGAGGAAAATAATTCCTTTCGTAATCCAAATGGGAATATACGTTGATATTTAATGTTCTAAATCACTGCGTTTTTATTTAATATAAAAATAGAGGTCTTGCTGACTTCAAAGATCAGTCGCATGGTCTTCCGTGACACCGAGATAGTGTCTTGGATTTAAATCCTAGGCGAACGAAACGCATTTTTAATGAATTGTCAAATACTGTAACGGACAAGCAAAACATTGTGAGGAGACCCCCATATCAAAGGGTCTCCCCAAGTAATTTTCAAGTTGTGGACTTAGATCAAACCACTCTTAATAATAGAGTATTTGAGAAGCTAGAAAGACATCTATGAATTACCTAATATAAATATATATAAACATAGTACATACACACACATACGGAATGTCACGCCTGTACTCCCCGGAGATGTAGGCTTACTTTACTCACATTTCGCCAGGTATGTATCAGACCCACGTAATAGGAAGCGAGCCTATTGCTGTTTTTTGGACACATGTCCAGACTCAGTGCTGCTACTTGGGATTTCCTTATAGAAAACCTTAATAACACTTTGCTAGTCTTGAAAATCAAACCAGAGACCTCTAGATCGCACGGCACGCACTTGTGTCGCGAGACCGCATGGCAGTGTAATAATTCATTATATAATTAGGCACTGATTTACGCTCTGCCTCATCAATATTATATTGCTTTCACGTCTAAACCGTAAGGAGCCATATTGCTCTTGAACACATCAGTCCCGGACTCCTGCAAAATGAGTAATGCACCACTGCCTACGCTTTCGGGGAATACAGGCGTGAGTTAATGTATGTATGTCTGTATAGCGTTAAATTCGGAAAATTTACCTGTGTGTTTTCAAATCTCATAATTACGTTTAGAGCAAGCTGGTTTAAGTTGCGCAAATATCGAACTTAGAAAAAATTCTTAATTGCGCAAACATCTTGGCGGAATGTTCACAGAATGTTTACATTGCTTTGCTTATTTAATGTTTAGGATGAAATATATCCTGTTATTGTTCTTTCGAAACTTCATTAGTTATTTTATAAAGTTGGGAAGAGTTCCTTTTTGATTTTTAACAATAGCAATTTAAAAGAGAATTGCCTGATATTTCAAAAGCCTCACCTTTTAAAATAGGCAAATTTGAATAAACCGCAGAGCTGCTTAGATAAATATAAACTCTTGTTACTCGACTGCCTCGTGATCTCGCGGTATAAGTATGTGCCGAGCGATCTAGAGGTCCTGGGTTCGATTCCCGGGTCGGGCAAAGTGTTATTGGGTTTTTCCATTAGGAAATTCTTAGTAGCAGCACGGAGTCTGGAATTGTGCCCAAAAAACGGCAAAAGGCCCGCCACATATTACGTGGGAATAATACATACCTGGCGAAATGTGGGTGCAGAAATGCACCTCTGCCTACCCCTTCGGGGAATACAGGCGTGAGTTTATGTATGTATGTATGTTGTTACTCGATGTCATAACGTTAGCTTGAACGTAGAAACATACAATAGAGGATAAGGATAAAGCAATTATAGTATGATTGAGAAGTTCCAAGTTGGATATCTAGGTAGGGCAAAATGTCATAGGCCTTTTTCAATAAAGGCATGGCATTGTGATCGAAAAACGGCGAAAGGCTTGTTGCCTATTACGTCGGAATTATAACACATGTGACGAATGTGAGTGTTGACATGTTACTCTGTTTACCACATCGGGGATACAGACGTGAGTTTATGTACGAATCGGTCTAAATAGCCGAGCTGGCGCTTAACGTCACAATTCCAGTACGACCGAATGGTGCGGTCGACAGTTTCGATTTCAATCTGTGCCGCCCTTTGTTGAAATAAGATGTACCTAAACGAAATAAAAGCTAATGCCACGAAAATCTAAATTCAAATTCAAAATCCTATTTTCAAATGCTAAATTTAATACTCAAATACTAAATATAAGCATACTTTTGACATGACTGTTATATAGTTCCATTGACGTAAGCATGACACTACCTAGTTATACTGCTCATTTTGTGGTAAGCATCCTGAAATAGGACACCCACACTGTCACTATGGCGGATTAACCAAAATATCCGGGGTTGCATAAATATATTTAATTCAAAAAGTATAATTTAATAGGACGTAATAGAGCGACTGCCTCGTGGTATCGCAGTATAATTATGTGCCGTGTGAAATAGATAAGTAATAAAAAAAAAAAAAACACCCAACAGTCTGATCAGTCAGTTCTGACCCCACATTAAGATACGAGTGTGTCGTGGGTATCAGAAACTACGAGAGACATTTCGGTCTCACAAACAATCAGACACGACACAAATACGTGTGGATTGCTCAAATATTTGCCTCGGTTCGAGGATCAAATCCACGGCCGCTCGTTTCATAAGCCGGTACCTGTTCAACTGCGCCACGAAGCTGTCAAAATGTGCCCGAAAATTAACAAAAGGCCTATTACTATGGGGATCTTAAAAAATACCTGCAAAATTTAGGTGCAGAAATTCATTTCTACCTTATACTTCGGGAATTCAGGCACGCCTGCTCATGCATTAATGTAATGAGGCGTAATCGCGGTCTCAAATACCAGACACAGAACACTGGCTATTCGAAGTTATGTGTGTGTTTCAGAATTCATTCATAGCATTCAGATGTTCATGTAGTGATGGCCTCAGGGTTTGTGCGCGCGGTCGAGAATCTCGGCGGTCGCGGGTTCAAACCCAGGCACACACTTCTGACTTTTCGAAGCTATGTGTGTATTCATAATGAATTAACACTTACTTAAACGGTGAAGGATGGTAAGGTGATGATGATTCAGATGTTCCGATGAAGGTCAATAACCCGAGAAAATCTGCAAGGAATGCCTCAGATATATTAAGTCCACTAAACTGCACTAGTCCAGCGCATGAACTAAGGCCAAAACCACCCTCCCTTGTAGGCCAGCAACCGGCTGTGGAACATACGTACATATATGAGTTTATGTAATATAGATATCAATTGCCTTTCATATTCTCATGTTTCATGTATTTTAGGTTAATAAGTTACCGTAATAATTAGCGTCTAATGGGCAAAAATTAATTACTTAACGCTGTTTACAAAATTGCACTTAGAGAAGTGGAAATTTTGCTGTGCCTTGTTAATGGACTTACCGAAACAAATTGTACAAAGTGAGTGTTTTGCAAAATTAATTGCATTAAATATATGTCGGAAACATAGACCGAGTGAAAACTTTTAAGACATTTAGAGGTAATATTTCCATTAAACCATGACAAATTATAGTACAACGAAACGTGAGACAGTCTCTAGGCACTTGTTGTCCGCTCGGTGGTTTGATGAGAATTGACGACGTTCAAGCTGCCACTCCCACTCGTCGACATCGCTTGACGCCCCCACTCTTCGACTCCGCACGGAAGTGAGCTAGACTCTGTCGAAGCGTGCTATCTGCACACTGCGTTTCGCTGTCAGTTGAAGTCCCGTACTAATGACCAACCCGACATATGTATATAATATGCCTACATCCTGAATCAAGAAGGTATATTTCTACTTTTATGTTTCGCTAGCTATGTCATTAAGTCGCAAAGTCCATGCTGCTACCAATAATATATTAACAGAAAGACCAAAAACACTTTAACTAAAGTGGCAATCGAACCAAGGAAATCTCGATTGCAAAGGTCAACGCTCGACCAACGATGCAGATCTACCCATTCACAATAAAATCCAATTCTTGGTTTTGTGTGTAGAGTAAGCAAATTAAAATGGTAACAGTAGTTGCCGTGATATTTTTGCCGATTTATCGGTGTGTTAGACATTTTAATAAATGACTCTGTAGTGTAGTGTTTGGAGACCAATTCATAAAAATACTTCTCCATTCGTATTTTATTTTATAGTTTAGAAGTAGTTTAATAATGTCTAGAAAATTGTACAGCGTGCAGTTATCGAAGGAAGCAATAATCGAGTAAGTGGACACGAAACATGTACGTTATAAGGTACTGAATATTGGAAAATCGACATGACCTGTCCACGTGTGCTGTGTAACAAACTTTCTTTTTATGAAATTGATAGAAAACTTGCAGACATTGAACAAGTCTTCTGTTCAAGAAATTGGAACATGTTCAAAACTTATTGGTACGAAATTGGAATAGAATAAACAATAATTTGACAGGCGATTTCCATAGAGTCCTCTGGAAGGCCTATTTCTAGCAGTGTGTTGCATGACTGCCTCGTGGTCTCGCGGTACAAGTATGTGCCGTGCGATCTAGAGGTCCTGGGTTCGATTCCCGGGTCGGGCAAAGTGTTATTGGGTTTTTCCATTAGGAAATTCTCAGTAACAGCACGGAGTCTGGAAATGTGCCCGAAAAACGGCAATAGGCTCGCCCCCTATTACGTGGGACTGATACATACCTGGCGAAATGTGGGTGCAGAAATGCACCTCTGCCTACCCCTTCGGGGAATACAGACGTGAGTTTATGTATGTATTTATGTATGTGTTGCATGCAACTGATAATAACACTGATGATGATGACGTATTTGATATCTGATGATATGACACAAATTGATCTTGAAAAGCGACGAAATTGCTTGAGTAATATTTGTATTACATATTATGTGTGGTAGTCGCTATTTACTTCACGCAGTAGAAGAAATATAGCAACAATAAATCGGACTATTGACGCTCGCATTTTTGTGGCAATCATACTCACAAATCGAAACGCAACAGAGTAGCTTCACGCTCCCTTTCTCGTAAAAACTAGTTAAAACAAGTTATATTTTTTTGACCTTGAACAACACCATGATTTTTTTGTGTCAAAAGGAAAATTTCCAAGGCAAATTTTAAAGCTATACCAATATTTGTCTCTGTGGGAATAAAAACCGCGACCGCTGTAGGATCAAAAGCCACATTAACCTCGAGTCCGATTTTTGAAGTTAAAGGTTACGACTATCTTTTGAAGAAGAGTAATTATATTTTTGACATGGTGCTAAATAAAATAAAGCTCTTTGGTCAAAAGTTCTATTTAGTACTTTATTTACTGTTATCAAACAGTCCCCCGCATAAAAATCGGATCAGTAAAAGTAATGTGCGGTTAAACAAAAAAGTTGTCAGTTTTCAGTTATCTCTCTGGTCATACTTTTTCATTTCTGATACGTAATCTCTATTTCATTTATTTATTACTTTACAAAAAGTGTGTACTGAGTATGATTTCAGTTATATAAGTAGCAAATACTCCATATGTTATTTTGTTCATAAGCTTCATTGTAATTCTGAAGGTCGTATATCTTGAAATTCTTTTTCTATAACAATGCTCGCAAATTGGATTCAAACGAAAGTTTCAAAGCTTTAGTTCGATGAAATTTATTGAACATTATGAAACCGATACCTACAGATGTGTTACGCGTATTAAATTTTCTCTATACCTTTCATATTGAAGATGGGTATTATGCGGAAACAATATTTCGTATATAATTACTATAGAATAGAATAGAAAGCCTTTATTGTTGAAACTTATTTTACATTACAAGAGTTACTTATTTTACCTTATTATTAACATATAGACTATTATACAATTGACTATAAGATGTTGTACTATTTTAAAAACTTAACTAATATGTATAATATAATAAATAATATAATATTATTAATTAATAATTATTAAAAAACGGTAATATTATTCTTCAACTTGTCTTCCGACAAAGGCCTCCTCTAAAGATTGCCATTCTGCCCTGTTCTTAAGAGCTCGACAGTTTGAAGTTATTATATGAATATCGGTTATTTTCTTTGTACTGTGAGTTTCGGCGCTATTTTTAACCTTCAGAAGGTCGTGGTAATTTTCCCCCACGAGGACCAGTCGGCTTGGGCGAGGACCAGTCGGCTTGGGGGAGTATATATAATTACTATGAACTGGTCTATATGGGCCGAGCATCATGCTTGTAATGTAAAGCACCTTTAGGGCTTTCGTAAAACATTACCACCTGGCTTGTCCCACGGGTAAGGATATTTTGGGAGTGTTTCGTCTTAGAAGTTCCTTGTCTATATATAAAAAAAAGCGGAAGGTGTTTCGTATTTTTATTACCATGCTAGTAGTTATAAGTGAAATGAAAATTTAGAATTGCTTTAAAGTTTATAGTGGTATACATTGCGAGGATGCATAGAAAAATGTGTTACAGACAATATTTATTTATGTCCCTTTGCCATTACGAGTTTTCTCTCCAATTAAGAACAATTGAGTTGTGTTATTGCACTGATTTAGTGGAGATTGGCAGCGCTCATTCAGGGCATTTTCGTATGGATATAACAAAAGAGAATTCCTCACTAGGTCTTCATCATTGAAGTCTGACGTAGCTTTACCATATTGGTATTTATTTTAGAACGTACCTAAATCCCAATCTATAAACGCGTGGACAAATTTCCACTACCAACACGGACACAGGCGATTGAAAATATACATCGAAGTAATTGAAAATATAGTCCCGAGCTGTAAAGAAATTCTATTGGAAACCGCCAGTTTGCGGGGTATGAGCTTCGACGGGCACGTTTTCGAATTCAGAATTCTGTATCAAGCTGCTGCGGATGCGAATGGCTGCGATATTTCTAACCAGTATTGTAATATTAGGACTGATTTTTTCACTGCACTTGTCAGTTTATATACGAAAACTTAATGTACGTCCAAAAGAATCTTGATAAATTTAATAAAATTTGTAATGTACACAATAAAAATACTAGGAACAAATGTAATCTCGTTCAACACGTAACTCGTCTCTGGAAAGTTAATAACTCTTTTATGGGGCAATGTATACGCTTCTATAACAAACTTCCGAAGGCTATTAGAGAGCTTCCCTTGACAATGTTTAAGAAATAAATTAAAGATAAGCTTTACAAAAAAGCATACTATAAAGTTTCAGATTTTATTGAAGATAATAAGCCCTGGGAGTAAGTAAATTGATCGGAGTTTTGTTTTGTTGCTACAGTTTGTATCGTTATGACATTTATAATGTAAAATTTAAATAATGTAATGAAAAAAAGACATACATATATTGCTGTTTTTTAAAGAAAAAAATGACATGTCGTGTTGCTGAGGGAGTTTCTTGCCGTTTCTTCTCCACAGCTATAACATGTTTCGAAGCGGCAATAGTTTAAAAAAATTAACATGTGTAAAATTGACGATTCAAAAGAACTTGTAAAAGTCTATTTGAATAAAGATATTTTGACTTTGACTTTGACTTTGACAATGTTATGCGGATGTAAACGAATATCCTATCGCAAGCAAAATTGTATTCTTAAGCTACAAAAAAAATACTATTAAAGAAATTTGGAACGCGATGCAGATAATGCCGTCTTCTCTGTAGAGACAGAGATCTCAAGCCGCTTGTAAGCTTTTAAACTTGAATAGTCGCTGCTTCGCAACAACGAGAGCGGGGCAACCTTCGCACGACGTATCCATTTTTTATTTTGTATTTACTTTTGTACAAAAAAGAATTGGTTGTAATATTTTACTATATAAAAATGAATAATAATTTAATGATAATAATAAATACACCCAACAGTCACATACATAGTTCTGACCCTACACTAATATATAAGTCTTGTGTCGTGGGTATCGGAACTACGAGAGACTTTTCGGTATCACAAACTCCCAAACCCGAAACAAATATTTGTGGATCACACAAACACTTGTCTCGTTGTGGGGATCGAACCCGCGGCTTACGTCATCCAGGGAGGTTTGAGGCGAACTGCAGCACGGGGCTACCTACAAAATGTTTTAGGTAGGTACTAGATGTACGTGGGCATAAGGTGAATTTATTCATGACTACGAAATTGAGAATTTATGTTCTTCTCATAAGTTGCATTTATCTAAATATATAAAAAAAAAATGTAAACGTAACCAATGTCGTAAACAAGTTAACAGAATTGAAAAGTCTCTAATTGAAGTAAGTACAGTTTATATTATGCTCGAGAAACGGCAATAGGCTCGACCCCTATTACGTGGGACAAAAACACAATTGGCGAAATGTGGGTGCAGAAAGCCTACCCCTTCTGGTAACTCAGCCGTGATGATGATGATATCATATGTATGTATATGTATGTATTAAAGCGCGTACTTTGTTAGTTTTTTTTTTACTTCGAAGTAAATTAAAAAAATATATTTGTACCATATAAAACTACTTTCCGATTTTTAACTTTTTTTTAAGTTTGTTATTCCAGTAAAGTCTACGTGTTTTTCTTTTTTGGCCTTTACCTCCCTCTGTATATTTAAAGTACCTGCTTCCTTTTATCTCAGCATTCATGACATTTCATGAAAAGCAGTTACTTTGAAACCGTCTGTGAAACGAGAGGCCGTGGACAAATGTTTATTTAAGATCCGTGTGTTGTGAATCAGACACATCTCGACATCTTGTTTTTGAAAGATTCTAACTTAAATGGGGTGCATCGAGAATTCAGCGTGCGGTGCGCTGAGACAAATCCAAAAAATTCAAATCCACACACAACCCTCTGACCTTTAAAGCTATCTGTCTATTCAGAATAAATTATCACGTATTTTGAAAGTGAAGGGAAACATCATGAGGAAACCTGTATTTGACAAAAAATCTTTAGAAAAGGCTTGCCACAGTGACACGCAGTGCAAGTCTATCGTGTTACAGAATTGGCGTTCAGTCCGTATTCAACCAGTTTATCTCAGGCCGAATTGGCCATTAGGTGCGGGGTTGTCAGTAGGTGGGTAGTTTTCAAATTGAGGGCCAAAAACATATAATCTGATTTTATTCCCATGTTGTAATTGCTATTTAAACTAACATTACTATTAATAAACAATTTCTTTGAGGCGCTAATGTGCTCAGTATAACAAATCCCATACCTCTATTAACTACGAAGATATACCCATAAAACTAACTCAAATCTCAGAAGTGTGACTTTGGCTAAGGCCAAAGTTTAATTTTTAAAGTTTTTTTTTTTTAATTTATTTTTTTATTATTATTTTTTATACTGGCACGGCAAAGTGACCCCATTGCACCTGATGGTAAGCGTAATGGGGTCCAGAAAAAGTGCCGAAAATAAATTATAAAAATAAATTCAAAATGTGTGCTAAATACTGCACATTTTATTTTTACATTGTCTAATATAGTTTTCTAGGAAGAACATTAACCGTTAAAACAATATTAAGTACATATAAAAATAAAAAGATTTTACAGCTAAATAAAACTGATTCTTTTAAAATTATCATTCGTGTTACATTTTCAAACTCAAATTAAAAAAAACTTGGAAACTCTCTACTACCCCGCCTACCACATTCAAATAAATAAGTGGTATATTTTGTTTAAAAAGTGTTTTATTTACAAAAAAACGGACACCTGTAATAAAAAACACGAATTTCTCATTTACGGCTTTTCACGAAATTTATGCCTTTTTGGCCCTCAATTTGAAAACGACCCAGGTACATAAAGTATCAGAGTTCAACAAACTAAGCACATCTCCCTACATACACGCGCGAAAGAAAATACAAATAACTCAACGGTTCTTAAAGTTTTTTTGACCATCATCTACTTTTAAATTAGTAAATATCTGGTAGCACCATTTTTTTAAATTAAACGCACTGACAAGTAATCAAATAATCGTTAAGAGACTGCCAGAACTACTTGTTAGAAGCGGACTGCATCCTGCGTTCGCCTGCGATCTTATCAAGTCAGCTATCCATCTATAAGATGGACGATAAGGACCTTTCTGCCTCACTGAACATCGGCTCTGCACAGTTCTACTAATGTAACATTGACAGCCCCGTGGCGCAGTTGGCTAGACACCAGCTTGCGAAACGAGAGGCCGCGGGTTCGATCCCCGTACCGAGACAAATGTTTGTGTGATCCACAAATATTTGTTTCGGGTCTGGGTGTATGTGAGACCGAAAAGTCTCTCGTAGTTTCTAGGACCCACGACACAAGAGTTGTATCTTAGTGTGGGATCAGAACTGTATGTGACTGTTGGGTGTATTTATTTATATATGGCCGCACAGATTGAAGGCCTGTACCTATTCAAAATCACGGAGGTCATTTTGAATAAACTTTAGTGTCATAAGAATCTATGTTTTGTTAAGTTCATTTTGGTATATAAATGGTTACATAATGAATAAACTTGTTTCAATTATTTTATATTAAACATGTGACAGAATTTATGACCTGACTAGGTATACATTTATGTATCATTTTGCCCGCGACTCCGTCCGCGTAGACTACAGGGTTGGGTTCAGAAAGAAAATAAGTTGTAGTCTATTTTACTCCACAGAGTCCCATTTATGTCCATATCAAAAATCGTTTACATCGGTCAAATGATTAAGGCGTGAAAGCATAACAGACATATTATACATAGTTACATATACATAGTTACTGTCGTCTACACGTCGTTTCATCATTCTAGCTTCAAAAATGACGAATTTCCACACAAACTTTTACCCCTATTTTTATTTTACCCCCTTAAAGGTATTTTTTTACAAACTTTTAATGTCATATTTATTTATATCTAATCAACAGCCTAAAAAATAAGTTTCAAGCTTCTAGCTTTAAAAATGACAATACCTCCATACAACCTTTCATCCCCCCTTTCAACCCCTTAAAACCCCTTTTCCGGGATAAAAAGTAGCCTATGTCCTTTCTCAGGGTCTAAACTATCTGTGTACTAAATTTCATTTAAATCGGTTTAGTAGTTTTTGCAGGAAAGCGAGACTGACAGACAGACAGAGTTACTTTCGCATTTATAATATTAGTATAGATAGTCCAGTGGCGGTACTTCCATAGAAGCCCAAAAGCCCAGCTTGCCTTACAAAATTCCGAATAATAAATCTTTAATCGTTGAATCTTTGTTTAACAAAAGCAATTTGTCGTATAAATATCCTGACCCCCACTATAAACAATTATAAACTAGACATTCCACAATTGACGTGTAACGCTTTTGGGCTTCTATGAAAGTACCGCCACTGGCATCGACAATGTATGTGCTCTAGAGTCACATACACGTATACATAAACTCAAGTCAGTATTCCTGAAAGGGTAAATTTGTATTTTTACATCCACTGTTCTATGTGACACACAAAACGAGGCGAGCCTCTAGCCGTTTTCGTCGAGCAAGAACTACTTCTGAGAATTTTTTAATAGAAAATCCGATGACCCTGTCCGATGAAGCAATTGAAGCCGGGACCTCTTGATCGCACAGAGTAGTTCAGTGTTCAACAAAAGGATCTAAAATATGAATATTAATTTACATTTTTGAACAAGATTTGTCAATCCCCCTTACTATCCCCTAACTTCCTCCGATCCTTCTAATCCCCTTCTAAATCCTTTAAGGAGTGACATTTAAAATGAATTTTGTAATCACATCGTACAATTATTAGTAAACGTATATGTAAGGAGCGAACAAATATGCGAACAGATAATACAGTTTGCCGATTCAATAGCGCGCAAAACACTCAAATGCAGTAAAACTTGATACGATGCTGTTTACTGTTTAATTTATTTAACACGGAATTGGTTGCTTGCTCGTAATTGCAGTTTTAGTCCTTTAGTTATAAGAATTGACTGCCTCGTGGTCCCGCGGTACAAGTATGTGCCGTGCTATCTAGAGGTCCTGGGTTCGATTCCCGGGTCGGGCAAAGTGTTATTGGGTTTTTCCATTAGGAAATTCTCGGTAACAGCACGGAGTCTGGAAATGTGCCCGAAAAACGGCAATAGGTTCGCCCCCTATTACGTGGGACTGATGCATACTTGGCGAAATGTGGGTGCAGAAATGCACCACTGCATACCTCTTCGGGGAATGCAGGCGTGAGTTTATGTATGTATGTGTAGTTATAAGAATTATTAAGATCATCATCATCAGCCCTTATACGCCCCACTGCGAGGCATAAATTACATTTTTCAACATCAACGTCATCGAGAATCTAGACGGTTGCGGGTTCAAACATCAGGTTCACTTAACATCAGGTGGCTCACTAGCTCGTTTGCCTCCTTTCGCATAAAAAAAAGCACACACCTCTGACTTCGAGGTTATGTGTGTATTCATAATGAATTATCACGTACTTTAACGGTGAACAGTGATGGCCTCGAGGTTTAGGCGCGTGATCGAGAATTTCGGCAGTCGCAGGTTCAAGCCCCAGGCACACACCTCTGACTTTTCGAAGTTATGTGTGTATTCACAATGAATTATCACTTGCTTTAACGGTGAAGGAAAACATCGTGATAAAACCTGCACATCTAAAAAGTTCTTAGGAATTTCTTAGGTGTGTAGTCCGCCAACCCGCACTAGGCCAGCGTGGTGGACTAAGGCCTAAACCCTCTCAGTTGTAGAGGAGGCCCGTGCCCAGCAGTGGGACGTATATGGGCTGATGATGATGATTAACGGTGAAGGAAAAGTTCTTAGAAATTCATTAGGTCCGCTAACCTACACTAGGCCTAAGTGGACTAAGGCATAAAGCCCTCTCAGTTATAGAGGTCCGTACCCAGCAGTGGGGCGTATAGGCGTATTATGATGAATTATGAAATAATATACACATCGGATTCCCAACTCCCAATACATCAACGGTTGCATAACACACGTATGTTGCATCTAAATAAGCACTTGAAATTTTAAATGGCGTCATTAGATAATGATCCTATTGTCTACTGAGCTATCCAGATTTGGAACAATAAACAGTAAAAGAATATTCCACAAGGTGACGCCTTGATCAAAACATATATGGGCTGATAATTTTTCCAAAACATCTCATTGGTAGCGAGGTTAGCACCGCAACGATTCTGTAAGGTTTTATCATTTCAATGCTAGGGAATAAGGACTCACAAGGCAAGCCTTTGTTAATCTAATTCCTTTGTTTCCCATTTGTTCATACCAAATCATCCCAAATACCGAAACTCCGTTAAAAATATTTTATACACAAAGAACCAAGCTCAATTTCCAACAAAACGGCAATAAAATTATAATAATCTTACATTCCTGAATACCGCCTTTTAAAACACAAAGTGGAAGTTGGTTCGTGCTCACTTTCCCTCAAACACAGATTTATAAAATGAAAGCTTAAGGTTTATTTACTTCAACAGGTAGGGCCAACTTTATATCTCATTTAACCTTAAATCCTTAATATCATAAACTTTGGAAGAAACGCCCATAATATATTAGTTTTTTATGTTGCCAGTATATTTTTCCAGTCTGTAGCAATGTTTAGTGATTTTAATTTGAAGTTAAAATATTACTGGCCTTTAAGTAATATTTGTTTTAAAATTAGAGTAGTCATCATAGTAATATTATCTTATAAATTATATAGCTTACTTTCAAAACTAAAAAAGAACCATTAACAGAAAAAAAAGAACAGACTCAATTATAATAAACATGAGATGACACATTTACAGCCTTAGTTTGGAATATTATTTTATGGGTTCTATATTATCGACCTACTTCTTTTTATTACGTCTGATATCTGAATATTTATTATATGGTTACAAATTTTAGTTTGCTTTAATTAAATACGAGAGTAACAAATCAATTCTTCCTTATTTTTATAGCTATTATAGAAGTAAATTATTAGTATAGAAAAAAAATATTGTAAATGCCCGTGTACCATAAAATTAACACCTCTCGATGATAATTCTGCGCCGAAAATCTCGAAGTATGTATTTGACGTTTGCGCGAATCTAGTTCGAAGTTCAATTCGCGTTCGCACAGTGTCGGGTCAGCAGTATCACTCTGACTTCGCGCCGAACACGACTCGGGCCGCTTACCGCTGGCTGGAAAAGTGCTCACGCCGGTAAAAGTAAAACAAAAAACAAATGTTATAAGTTTTGCTAGTTTTTATGTTTTTGAATTTGGAATTTTAAGTGCAATTTTTTCTTGTTGAACTATTCTAAAGTGGTATTTGTGTGAAACTTTTTCAAAGTTTGCGGAGTGACGAGAAAGTATTCAGTACTTTTTAATTAAAACATGTTTATACAATGCCATAATAGAAGTACTGATAATATTTATCGTGTCATTTTATCGCAATTCATGTAACTGTGTTGTTATATTAAATTAAATTGTGACGTCTAGTTGAGAGTTGCTATATTTCGCCGGACAAAAGGTAAGTTATTTTTACATTTAATTAAGTTTTTCTTAGCAGTTTAATCACAGTGTAGGTACGTAACAATGTTCCTTAGGAATATGAGTAAATATTTAGCGTAAGTTGAAAAGAAAAAACTTTATAATTATTATTTTTTACTTTAAGCTACTTAAAGGAAGGTATAAGATATTTTTTACCAATTTGTTTCGACTGATCTTAAGGGCTCTTTTTCACGCTTCATTCCGACTGTCGTGTTTAATATTCGGGGACGAGAACAAAGAAAAGAAAGCCTTAAATACGAGGGACATCACATGCCGTGTGCGTTATTACAGCCTTTGAGTTTTACCGAGTGAGATTTCAGAAAATCCCCCTTTGTAATAACGCATCAGAAGTTTTTTCTTTTCTTTCAAAAGGACAAAGGAGATATTTTTTTAAATGATGAACGTTAAATTGTGCGTAAATTAATTGCAGTCCAAATGACAAAAAATAATGGGTTTGACAGCGCGTTCTGCTAATTACGATTTTTATGGGAGAGGGTAGAAAGTAGTACGAACAATTAAATGACAACGAATATTTTTTTGCTGTAACTTTTGAAATACCAAAAGATCTTTAGAGAGTGCAATGCTTATTTTTCCAGTGTTATTTGAACTTTTGAAGTTCAAATTTTGTATTTATATATAACATATTTTAATTTTCTAAGGAATTTCTTTATCTTATCTAATAGTTCTGTAATCAACACTATAAAAACCACGATATATTTAATAATAGGGAGATATATATTTGTTTAATACCTACTTGTTGTACCGACATTGAATAGATGGCGAGCCTTTGTCTACAAGACTAAAGTAATTAGACTTTACCATATTTTAAAGTATATTTCTTCTAAAAAAACAAGATAATATCTTTAATTCGAGAGAAATAGACATTAATACGAGATTTTTTAAATAAGGGTTAATGGGTGTATTTAAGGATTGAAACTTGCATTTACACTTAATCATTTCGGCGGAACAATTGTGTTAATTAGTAATATCCGTAGACCTTGATTACCAACTCCAACACACTGTTCTGTCAATAATAACCGATAAATTGGATTAATCCTGCATTCGACAATGTATTAATTATACTTGGATATGAGACTAATATTCTCGGATATGGGAACAATAAAAGATTGTGTATAATAATTTGTATTTAATAATCTGAATCCGTATGGATTGAAAAATAACTGGATATAATTTTATTTATCGCCAGTCAGCACTCTTTTTGGACCCAAATGCACAAGTGTATTAATGACTATTAACCAAACCAGTAAGTATTACCAGGTACTGGAACAGTCACTTTGCTATTTCAGGATCAAAAGAAAAAATATTTAATGATATCTAATTTTGGAATATCGGACTTTTATTTTCCTTTATCTTTTATCTTTTTGTTTTGGCAATGTAGTGTAGGCGTTAAGAAATTTGTACTAATCCATTCGCCTAAAAACATTTGAGAGAATCCAGCGTAGTAGACATGGTCACTATACAAGGCGAGCTATCAACAATTATAAATAGAGTGTGCCTTAGACATACAATATAATGCTCAAATATAGCTATTTATAATATTGACAATACAGAAACTGGTTATAGTGTTTTCCTAAGTAGCGTTCTGTCGGTGGATGATATAATTTTGTCTTCTAAAATTAAAGGCCTCATCGGAATAATATTATACTTCGATATTTTTACATTAAAAACAGTATTATTACACAATTATAATAAAAATAGAATAATTAGTCAATGATAGATACGTTATTTTATACTAGGGATTAAAATGTTGAATAATTGTAACATGATTTTGAGATAACATTATTTTATGCTGTTGATTTTGCATAATATGATTCACTGTCTTTCCTTATCAAGTCTTTATGCAAAATGTCATATCTCTTAGGAACAGTACTTTTGGTTGAAAGGACTTCTAAGTGATTTTCTCTTCTCATAACAAGGTGTATGCTTGTTTCCATAGTGATTGGTTACGTAAATATGGTGTGACACTATAAGAAACTAAATAAGTTAAGTTATATTAAATTATCTCATTTTACATTTAAGCTTTACAATATTTATATGCTGATGTATAGGTACCTATACTAGAATATTCATGTTCCCTTTTTTTTTAATAATACTGCCATAAAAAAATATTCTCTATGTCTTTTTCGTATAATACGAGTACATATGTGATGCTCAACATTTCTGTCATACATAATTTCCCCTACGTTCTTAGTTCATATAAAGCAGACAAAGAGGAAACTTAGAGAAAAATATTTAAATAATAAACTTTCAATAGAGCCACTCATGATGTTAGAATTATTAACCATTTTTACGCGTTGCCCTTTTTTTTTTAAACTATATGCAAGTTAGTTAGTTATAGTGGACTAAGGCCTCATAAGCCCTGTCAGTTGTAGAGGAGGCATGTGCACAATAGTGGGACGTATGTAGGTTGATGGTTAGTCTATCAATCCCTACATGATCAATATGGGGTACCTGTAGAGTTAACCAATGTCCAACAGTGGGACATATCGCATACCTCTTCATTTAGATTTTCAGGACCTAAACAGTTAATTTTCGTAAAAAAATACGAAGACGCATATAAAGGTTATATAAATTTTGATGATGATGATTCGGCTGATGTGTTTAGGAAAACAAATCCCAATCAAACACATTTCTGATGTTATATCTGATGTAGTAATTATACAATATTCAGAAGCAACAGGATATAATATAAATAAGGTCAAATGTCAGTACCTAAATTGTTTGAGAAGTGTTACCAATACGCCAAAATATTTTAGCGGAATCGCCTACGTAGTAGCCAAAAATAAATATCATGACCTTTATTACGCTTATTATTGAAATAATTATACAGCTTATATTGTAAGAATATTAATGTTAATATTATTATCCATTGTATGACATGAGCGTATAATAGCATCAGTGTCCCCACAATCAGCTGAAATAAGGTTTACAATTCTATTAGTCGTTTTTGTTGTTAAGCGGGCGGATATGTGAATTGAATGAATTGGCAAGACCGATTGTGTCGTTTGGTGAGAGTAAGTTGTAATCAGTCATAGTGGCATTTGTTCTTGACGCTTACCAATAAATTATAGTGCGGCTACTTCCTTGTGCCAAATAGGAAATTTTATTAATGGAACGAAATACGATTTTAAAATTAATATTTTCTCGTTTTCTACAAAATAGGCGAGATGGACTTTGTACTGCAGAGTCTACAATAACTATATTGATATTGCACATAAAAATATATGTAAATCAAATCACAACAGAAATTTTGTATTTAAAAAAAATTGTAACAGAATTGTCTGCCTTTAGTATGGTTACTCTATTTGTAAAAATATACGTATGGTTCGATTTCGCAACAATGTATTATTATTATATCGTGCAAATGATAAAGTACGGTTAGCTTTCACAAACATCCAGTCTTGAAACACATGTCTATGAGTAACAAAACATGAACTTGGAGTACCTACAACTTGTTTCAAAACCTGGCCTTTAGCCAAGCTGTTCGGTAGTACTATATCTTGTTATACTCGTACATAGATACGCCATGGAGGGCGATGATATTTAGCTTGGGGTTAAATTGTTTCTATACCACAAAATTTAACATTAAAGACGCCACAATTCTGTAAATGTACTTTCGCGTATATTTCAGATTAACTTGACTAGGATGGAATCGGTTTTCATACATTCTATTTTACGTACTAGATATCTCATAAAATTATTGCCTGAGAATGTTATTATCATAGAGACGGCGCTAATAAACGTCGTATAGAATGTTCATGACACGAAGAAACAGAAAAAAGTTTTGTTATTAAATTGACTTTTCTGTAACGCTGCCACTTTAAATTAGGTAAAATGGCATAAACGTAATAATTCCTATACAAATAACTACTAGAACAATAAAATTTTGTTAAAATTCGATTATTATATTCATGGTTTTGACAACCGCAGCACTACGGCCGCGTAACCAACGATTTAACATTTTATAAAAGGCACAGTGGAATAAAAAAAATATTGCAGCGAGCAAAATTGTTAGACACTTGCAATATTCAATAGTTTTTGAGGATTGTAGTAGAACTTGATCTATAATTCAATTCACTCGGCTGTATTTTGTCTACACAGAAAACATTTTGTAAAGTGAATGCAGGTCTAAGTCGCCGTCGGTTATGTCGTGCAGCTGTCCAAGCCATGTCAATATGCGAGATAACTCCGAAAGCGCAGTTGTATAGGTATTGTTATGTATATTGTTATCTAGTTCAGTATATCCGGCGACTTTTACCCGAATGAACTGTTCAATTTTATTCCGTCACCTCCAATACAAGAATTATTTGCGATGAAGCTATTCCGGTTTGCGTCATCCCTATAATTTCTCACTTTACTTCTCAAATGTGTTCTTCTCTTGTCTTCTGTTATTTCAGAATTGGGTTCGTTATGTTTGCTCACAAATTAAACTTGGTGATGAATATAAAAAACAATAGTAAGTCAGTTTCAATATATCAGATATGTTGGTCTATAAAATGTACCTATAAATTTTTTCATCAAAATCTATTCTACCGTCTTTGTGTAATAGAAAACACAACATACCTACATCTACAATTCTTCATAAACTTTTACACTGAGGCGTTTGTTGTTCACTTTAATTTAACATTATTATGCTCGTAAATGATGGAGCAATTTACTCAAATGCACAACAACTTTGATCACGATGAAGAAATGAAAAATAATTTAACCACACATTTTAAATTGCATTTTAATTATTTAACTAAATAATTAAGTTGGCTTTCTGTAACAAAGCAATGTTTCTTATTTGCCTTTTACTTGGAAATGGAAATGAACAAATAACGAACTAATCGAATTTCATTATATTTGTTATCAACGATAGTTATATTAATTGCAAAAATCGAAGCTGTTTGTGAACGCAATATTGAATTATCTATTCTATAATCTATTTATTATACATCGATATTAAAAAGAGGTAAAGTTTGTGAGGTTGTAGGTGGTAATCTCTGGATATACTGAACCGATTTTCAAAATTCTTTTAGTGTTAGATAGCCCATTTATCGAGGAAGTCTATGTATCGTCAAATAGGAGATAAAATCATTAGGAGCGGAGAATCAATGAAATATAAAAAAGTTTCGTATATGGAAGTGGTAACAGCTAGTTAGTCATATTGTAGGAGAGATATCAAAAGTCGTGATGGCCTCGAGGTTTGGCACGCGAACGAGAATCTCGACGGTCGCGGGTTCAAAGCCAGGCACACACCTGACTTTTCGAAGTTATGTGTGTATTCACAATGAATTATCACGTACTTTAACGGCGAAGGAAACTTCGTGATGAAACCTGCACACCTAAATGTTCTTAAGTGTGTAGTCCACCAACCCGCACTAGGCCAGTGTGATAGACTAAGGCCTAAACCCTCTCCGTTGTAAAGGAGGCCGGTGTCCAGCAGTGGGATGTATATGTGCTGATGATGGATATCAAAAGTACTTATGAATAGCGAATGAATTAACACTTCACAATACTCGATGACGTCACTACACATGTGTTAAGATTTTTATTAAATCGCTCAGTGTTTATAAATAATGCCAGAGCTATTAATTCTGGAGACTCGGTGCTAAAAAAATACACTTTGCATTTTAGTGTAGTGTCATAACTATGTTGCAATTAACGTGGTTTGTCCGAATACTAATGATTAAATTAATATTATGTTAATTCAATTTATAAAATGTCAATTACCTGTCTTAAATTCAGTCATTTCAAAATTTAGTTTACCACCCTGTTCGAAAGTCAGTCATCACTAGAAAAGAATACATACATACATACATAAACACACGCCTGTATTCCCCGAAGGGGTAGGCAGAGGTGCATTTCTGCACCCACATTTCGCCAAGTATGTATCAGTCCCACGTAATAGGGGGCGAGCCTATTGCCGTTTTTCGGGCACATTTCCAGACTCCGTGCTGTTACCGAGAATTTCCTAATAGAAAAATCCAATAACACTTTGCCCGACCCGGGAATCGAACCCAGGACCTCTAGATCGCACGTCACATACTTGTACCGCGAGACCACGAGGCAGTCAGAAAATAATAATAAATAATATTTATTAATATCATACACAGAGTTCTGACCTCTTATTAGAATATATAAAAATTGAGGACCGTTAAGAGTGACGTCACCATTAAGAGGTATTTTTCCTGCAGAGGACGGTAACAGGCTGATGATGACTAAATGACTCATTGGATTTGTAGAAATAAAGCTGATATTACACCCCTGAATCAAACTCTTTGTTAGACAAGAAGGATGTCTCATGCAACTGAACAAAGGAGATGCAAAGCTTCGTCTCATTCCGACCTCCCGACGGACGAAGCGACAATTTCTTATATTAATAAGCTTATTTCTCTTGCTCAAACTGCTTTTCTACGCTTACGTAGGGTTGGCGCAAAATAATACTAATTCATCTCACAGGAATATTTGGTCATAATGTCGCTTCTCTTGACGTCAACCAAATTTGATTATATCAGAAAAATAATGAATATTATGGCCTCGAGGTTTAGGAACGTGGTCCAGAATCTCGATGGTCGCGGGTTTGAACCCCAGGCACACACCTCTAACTTTTCGAAGTTATGTTAGTATTCACAAGAATTATCACTTACTTTAACGGTGAAGGCAAAAATATATAAATATCGTGAGGAAACCTGCACACCTAAAAGTTCTTAGGAATTTCTTAGGTCTGTAGTTCGGCAACCCGCACCGCACTAGGCCAGCGTGGTGGATTAAGGCCAAACCACTCTCAGTTGTAGAGGAGGCGCGTGCCCAGCAGTGGAAGGTATATGAGCTGATGATGAAACACATCCAACAGTCACATACATACATAGTTTTAACTCCACACAAAAATACAGGTCTTGTGTCGTGGTTATCAGAAACAACGAGAGACTTATCGATCTCACAAGCACCCAGACACGAAACAAATACAATATTTGTGGATCTCACAAACATTTTTCTTCATGAGGGGTCTTGGGTTAGCCCAAGGCCTCACTTTTCACCAACTAGTGTTTAACCAACTGCGCCATGAGCTGTCAAATAAGTTAAAATTTTAAAAAGTTTATTAAAAAAGTTGTGAAATAATAATAATAAATTTAATAATAATAAAATTTATTTATTTATCTTTTTTGAGATCCTAACAGTGTGGTACAGCCGGTACTTATAATAGGGAAACCCTGTGCTATAAGAACCAGCAGCCTTCCAGGATCACAGTTACATTATTGTTGGCTTAATTCTAAATTACAATTCTTAAAGCTATATAATACTTTATTTATCTTAGGTACTAATAACAATATTGAAACTATTTATAGTTATATAACTTTAAATTATTTAATCACAAAACCAAATGAAACAAGAGTAAAACAAAACGAAATAATACATTTTTAATAATAGTCTTTTGATGCAATGGTGATGAGTTGTGAAATAAATTTAATAAAGTTATAGAATAAATTAATGTATAATAAGTGTATAATGTATATGCATATATAAGCCTATGTAATATATTATATATTATTTTATAGGATGGATAGATTTTCCGTTTCATCATAATTCAGACTGAGAAGATTTTGTTTAACATTTTTTTTACATTGGAACTTAGATAGTGTGTTGTTAATTATTTTGTCCTTATATAATTTGTTGTATATGAATGTCCCGAGGAAATAATAAAATTTACCACAGAAAAAAGTTTTACAAAAGTAAGGTCTTGTTATCCTAGGATTCCGTGCAGATCTATTTGATGAACCTGTTGATATGTAGTTGTAATAATGTTCTCGGTATTGTCGAAGGAAAATTTCTAGGATAAACAATTGACGCACTATTAGCACTTCACAGTATTGATACAGTTCCTTTGTAGGGTACCGAAGTGGCATGAAATTGCTTACTTTTAAGACTGCTCTTTGCGCCTGCTCAAGCTTAATTAATATATTTTTGGAAGCTCCACCCCATGAACAAATGCAATAATTTAATAGAGACTGGCATAGTGCATAATAGACTGTTTTCAAAACAAGTGGGTCAGCTATATGTCTTAAGTATTTAAAAATATATATGAGTTTACGAATTCTGTTTGTTAGTAGATTAATATGGGGAACGAAGTTGAGTTTGTTATCGTGCATTACTCCTAGGTACTTGATAGTTTGGACATTGGTTAGTTTTGAGCAGCCACATTGTCGTCTATTATTATTCATATGTTTATGTGCAATTATCAAAAATCTTCAAGTTCTATTGATGTACGATGGGTCATACTGAAAGTCATAGTTTTTGTTTTTTTAACATTGATTGATAATGAATTAGTATAGAGCCATTTATTTACTTTATCAAAACCCTCTTGCGCTAAAATACTTTTTCCCAAGAATCTTCTGTAAATATCAGTGCTGTGTCATCAGCAAATGCATAAAGTTTGCCGTCTGTAAGATTAATTTTGCATAAGTCGTTAACATATGTTATAAATAGTGTAGGACCAAGTACACTTCCTTGCGGGACTCCATGTTCTATGAGAAGATCATCACTCAAATACTCCCCAATCTTAACGCATTGTTTACGATTCTGAAGATATCTTTCAAAAAGTTTGAGTTCATTAGAGCGTATCCCAAGTCTTTCTAACTTACATAATAGTTTGGGGATGGAAACCGTGTCAAACGCTTTAGTTAAATCAAGAAAGATGCTGACAACTTTTTTGCTATTGTATAAGGCCTCTACAATATAGTGTGTGAGGTCGTGCACTGCATCATTGGTTGATTTTCCATCTCGAAAACCATATTGTCTATCAGATATTAGGTTGTTACTTTCTAAGATTTTTTTTAGGCGATTATTCATTATTTTCTCCAATATTTTTGAAAGGGCAGGTAAAATAGAAATTGGACGATAATTGCTTACACTATCTATGTCCCCAGTCTTATAAATAGGATGGATGAGAGCCTTTTTGAGGACGTCTGGAAACACACCCGTGGATAAACTTAGGTTTAGAATATAAGTGAGTGGGCCTATTATAATTGTTTTATATTGCTTTAAGAGCCAGGCAGGGATACCATCCACACCCACTGCACAGTCTGATCTTATAGAATTGATCAAATGTTCTACTTCTATTTCATCGGTTCTGAGCAATACAAAAGAAGCACACTGTGATGAATTTTCGCACTCACTCGCATTTAGCATACGATGCGAAATTCCCTTCCGTTTTTCTTTTTATTAACACGAAATCTTTGATACAAAGATGCGTGCGTACGTATTTTTGGACAGACAAGGTAAAGTAGCTATCAAGTGTATAAAAGAGCAACTTAAGTATCCCACTCAAGTGTGAGATTAATGACGGCATTAAATAGGCGCTGGTTAAGCCAGCCATGTTGTATTTCTAACAACAAAGCAGCAATATCTTATAATAATGAATATCTAGATCATTTATACAAAGATGAAGAGTTTACTTGCTCATTTCGTTTAAAGCGCTAATCTTAGGAACTACTGGTTCGAATTGAACAAAATGTATTAAATAGTCCATTTATTTAAGAAGGCTATAGAATATATATCAATACGCTACGAGCGATAGGAGCGGATCGGCAACGGAACATGTGACAATGACGGGAAAATTGTTAAAGTCTAACGTTACGCATACCTACCAAGTTGCAGGCAACAGCTAATTTCAATCACATGATATGTGCATAAACACATAGTATATTATAACTGACTGCCTCGTGCTCTCACGGCACAAGTAATAAATAATAATAAATACACCCAACAGTTAAATACATAGTTCTGACCCCAAATTAAGACACAAGTCTTGTGTCGTGGGTATCAGAAACTACGAGAGACTTTTCGGTCTCACAAACACCCAGACCCGAAACAAATATTTGTGGATCACACAAACATTTGTCTCAGTGCGGGAATCGAACCCGCGGCCTCTCGTTTCGCAAACTGGTGTCTAGCCAACTGCGCCACGGGGCTGTCATGTCATGCTGTCATACAAGTACCTACGAGTATGTTATTGCGTTTTTCCATTAGGAAATTATCAGTAGCAGCACGGAGTCTGAAAATGCGCCTAAAAAGAAATGACCCTCTGCCTACCCCTTTGGGAAATACAGGCGTGAGTATGTATGTATGTAGTTTGATAAAGTTGACATCATTTGACGCTCTATTTCGACAGCATCGTGTTGTCACTTTCTCATGCCAGTCTGAAAAAATAAGCCAACATACCACTCCTTGAAAAAAGGCTTCCCTTGCGTACTGGAGAGCACAACATAAAGACCGCGCGAAACCGCTGGATTCAGACTGCTTTTAACAGGGCGCTTTGCGTTGGTACAATTTACAATTTTCCAGGGCAATCGTTGTGGAAAAGTCTTAGGTATGTAAGCTTCCCTATCACAATCTTCAACATTTTAATGCTTCAAAATTCTTCTTGTATGCACTTCCCAATTCAAAGCTAAGATGTCTGACTTGGTAGTGACTGCCGTTTATTAAACAAGACACAAGTCTAAATATCCAATTATGCTCCAAAAATGTTACGGCATGTGGCGACTATACTACTTAGACCTGCGTTACAAAAACATCTGAATGCAACTCAAATCGACCAATGCAATGGAGCTTCGACAGGCCGACATAATTATTTTAACAGCGAGACGTCACGCACCAAAAGTATTTATGCATTTTTACATACATACATCACGCCTGTTTTCCCCGAAAGGGTAGGCAGAGGTGCGTTTTCGCATCTACATTTCGCCAAGTATGTATCAATCCCACGTAATAGGGAGCGAGCCTATTGCCGTTTTTCGGACATCGTTCCATACTCCGTGTTACTAAGAATTTCATGGAAAGCCCATTAACACCTTTAATATAATTGTTTTACATTTATGTACTATCAGATTCCAGAACAGTCCCTTGCCTAACCCACTAAAAATATATATTAAAAGTTTCTGAGGCACCCCACAAAAATTCGTCTTCGTGCTGCCGGTCACGTGTGTCCGTTGCACAGTCAGCTAAACAAATATTTATGGGAATGTTGATGAAGTCATACGCAGATATGTCTAAAAGGAGTTGTTAGAATTTGCGAATAAATTAATAATATCACACTTTGGCTCGAGTGCACGTTGAAAAGTTTAAAAAATAAAGTGTGAATAGAAAAAAGTGTGATCTGACGAACATGTTTCATTTGCGTCATGTGACTGCGACACAATATTTCATATTTAGGTAATTTTTGTTATTCATAGCATTACACTCTCAAAAACTTAATTAATTTATATTTATGGCTATAAACATATTGATCAATATATATATTGATTATACTTATGAAATTATTTTACTTCATTATTATCAATAGGCTATTTAGAAATCACAGAGCGTGCGAAGCGGCCTACTACGACCAAAGTATACAACCAAAATATGTAATATTTCAACAAAAAACACTAATAAAAAAAGTGTACATCAGACAAAAAATTATAGCTTGTGTTATACATTACACTCAAATCTTTTATTTTCACTGACGGCGCCCAACCAACTACGCCAATGTAGGTGATACAAACTATGACAACAATAACAATAATTACGTCAAAAATATTAATTCCCAGAATAATGGTGCGTAAAGTAGCATTAATTTATCCCGTAATAAGGAAATTATCACTTAATTAAACCAACAGAAGCTTAACTCAGTGTAAACATTGTTATAACAATGTGCTGAACGGAAGACATCCATTTAAAATGAGAAATCCAAAAAGCACCGTTGTAATTTTAAACTCGATGAAGCGAAAAAGAAACACTAAAAAGAGACCGAGGCAAACTACTTTAGGTTTTATGCCACGAGAGAACGAAATAAAATACATAATGATTCATCTTTTATATACAGTATCCATCATTTCCATCATCAGCCCAAATACGTCCCACTGCTGGGCACGGACCTCCACTACAACTGAGAGGGTTTAGGTCTTAGTCCACCATGCTGGCCTAGTGCGGGTTGGCGGACTACACACCTAAGAAATTCTTAAGAACTTTTTTTTAGGTGTGCAGATTTTATCACGATGTTTTCCTTCACCGTTAAAGCAAGTGATAATTCATTGTGAATACACACATAACTTCGAAAAGTCAGAGGTGTGTGCCTGGGGTTTGAACCTGCGACTGCCGAAATTCTCGATCGCGCGCCTAAACCTCGAGACCATCACTGCTTTTATACAGTTACAGTATATGCTTACATATTCTATCATTAATGGGGAACTTTCCGCACGAAGAAAAGAATACCTTACCGCCAGCAAATTCCGCTTCAGGAAATCTTTCGGTTCTCAAGAAGAAATATTTGAGCTAGTGAATTAAATACATATTAGCTTTTGCCCGCAACTCCGTCCGCATTGACTTCAGGGTTGGGTTCAGAAAGAAAATAAGTGAATTTATAAACCAAAAATTCTCAAATTGTTTTAATATATTGGAGTAGGTCACCTGTAAAAACTAGACGCCAGATGCTTTACGACAGAATAGCTCGCATATTCTTTTGTTATATTTTGGATAATTCATAATGTATAAGCTCACTCATTAATGTATAAGCTATGTTAATAGTATTTAGAGTTTTATCAAAATCCATTCAGTAGTTTTTGCGTGAAAGAGTAACAAACAAATGTACAAGTACATCCATACATCAAAACATTCTTACAACTTTCGCGTCTAGGTATAACATTAGTAGGATTATTAATGTGTAAATTTTTTAAATGAGTGTATTTACAATAAATTATCATTTACTTTAACGTTGGAGGAAAACAACGTTCGGAAACACACCTACAAAATCTTAGGAATTTCTTTAGTGTTTAGTCCGCCAACCCGCGTTAGGCCAGTGTGGACAGCCAAGGTCTAAACCTTAAAAATATCGATCTTTGTATTCAGGTAAAGATAATTTTTTTTATAAAAACAGTTAAAATAATACTATTTTCCTATTCAGCGGTAAAAAATTACGTAACGGGAGAATTTTACAAAAAATACTATATTTGTGTAAATTGACCCAAGCCGGTGTGTTGGACTAACACCTGATCCCTTAATTGACGCAATAAGTTTATGTTTACATACTGCTAATATTATTTACTATACTTGATCATATTTTTGACATTTGAAATGAAATAACAGATCCCTTAGGACATACAAAACATTAGGAGGATCGATGGGGCGAAACAGGCTTAAATGAAAATTGACACGTAAATTATTCAATATATTAGCAACATGGGGATTGGAATACACATTAATCATCCAGCTGTTTTATTCAATAATATATGAAGGATTGTCGACGTTAAGTCCGGTGGGTTATTCGCTTTGAGAGATTCAAAATCATACGTCAACTTGGACTAGCGCAATATATTGTTAATTACTGTTATATGACATCCTCTTGTACATCTGGCACAACTATGGAACTAGTAGGTAATTCTCGGGTCGAGCAATGTCATGAGAATTTTTAGTAAGAAAATTCTGAGTATCGCGGAATTTAGAAATATGTCTGAAAAGATAAATAGGCTAGAACGTGAGACTTAAAAAGAAAGAAATCGAAACTGGAAAAAAAGAAACTTAAATGAGTCTAGAAAAAGCCGATAGTCACGGCCAGCCATGAAAAGAATACCAGAGAAAGCTGGCGTGTTGACCGCCTTTAAGAAAATGTGCCTAAATTTCCTTTTCTTCCAGTTTATCATGGGTCCACTTCCCGCCAGCCCTCAATGGGGGCAGTAAGTACATAACCGTTTAGACTCATAACCACGCAGATTTTTATGTTTTACAAAGTATTTTTTGTGTAACGGAACGAGCAAAAAATTAAACTTTTATTAAACGTGTTCATTATAAATACATTTGGTCACCTTTAGTAATAGACTTTCTCCATATTTACTCTCTTCTAAAAAACATAATTGTATAATTCTGTACCAATGATATTATCATTTCAATCAATCAGCTTATGTATGTATAGGCGTGCGTTCGACCATATGCGCGTGTGTCAATAAGGGTATTTGTAGAAGTAAAAGGAACGGCGAGTAGATCGTAGTAGCAATGTGTTGAACCTTCGACAATTTCACTCGATGAGTAAACGAGACAGCTAAGCTGTTGGTCTCTGTTTAAAATCTTTACTTTTTAGGTTCTACCTATAGGATTTTTAGCATATTCCATGTCCACATGTTTTCGACAATCGTATATAACAAGAACGAAATGTAAATGTTTGTATGTTTTACGTAGGTATGTGAGTGTAAATTTGCGATTGGCGGCCAGACTTTTAATGCACCATGAAGAACTGACGGGTTCTAGTGGACATTATAATACCGTATACCTTTTTTCTACATACATAAAAAACCCTCTGAGTCTGCTTGCATGACAACATTTTTTATCTCTTTCTGTCACTGGAACCGAATTCATGGATAAAAAAGTAAAAAACACACACTTAATATCTGAGGTTTGGTCCGTTGAACCTAACCGACACACAGTCACTGACCTTGTACGACAAGATAAGATGGAGGATGATACACGTGGGTGTAATACAGATTCAATTAATTTAGACTTTATATTGTGCGAGGTATCATATCCACACTTAATTAATAAGCTATTGGCATTATTAACCTATCAAATACTATTAACGTTAATGATTTAATGAAATCCACACGTCGCTTTAAGTGGTCAATAGAAAATCATAGCAACAAAAATGCTGACGTAGCTTAGTTAAATAGTGTGTGTTAATTTTTTTTCTACCCGTAAAAATTGTTAAATGTCTTGATTATTATTTTAAATCCTTTCTACTTTTTTCTTTATCACAAGCGTCGTTGACATGTATGTAAGGGATAATATCAAAAGATTAAGAAACTAGCATTAGGGTGGCATTAGATTTTTGCCATATGTATAGCGTTATTTTTTACATGTACTTGGTTCGTCTGCTCTTTAATTGAAGCGTGATTTCCGAATTTTCGGTAGGTTTTCACAGTAAACTGACTTGAAACTGATACGCTGCTTTTAGGCTTTGCTGTTGCTGTATGTTCGCTCAGTGGAGTTTCCTGAGGCACGGTTAAAAGCTAATGGATTCAGTGAATTGCGATCTATTTTCGATGCAGATCAACATAACTTCTTTCATGTAGCAATACTGAATGCTGGTTCTAAAAATGACAGTGTAGAAGTATAGATTTATAATTTAAACTACATGAAATTTTATCATACTTCACATGCTTCTATTATGTTTTTAAAACCATAAAGAACAACTATAAAACGTTGATCTCATTTGGAAAGCTGACGATGATGATTAGTATTAATTTAACATAATACATTTAACAAGTTTTTAACTACGTTGAGTTAATAGCTGTTGGAGCTCAAGCCATTATACAAGAAATCAAATTGAACGAAAATATTTTTACTACTAAAAAGGGTACCTACGTACCCTTTTGCAATACCGTAAATCATCGGTTTTATTACCAAAGTTTTAGTATTAAGTAATAAACGACGAAGGAAAATCCTCCATTATATAAAAATCCAGATCTATAACAACGTAACTGATATGTGTTAAAGAAAATTGCAGTATGTAGTTTATTCACATTTAGACAACAGATACAATTCACCCGTGCACACTTTTCTACTAAAGCAACCACTTTCTTTGATTACACGGGTTTCATTTGAACGCAAGAACATTTGGGTGGCTTAGGAAACTGTGAAACTAGAAATTCGTCGGCAATATTGAGGGAATCTCGAGATTTTTTTGTTGGTTCATGAGAAGTGACTAAATGTGGACTAATCAATTCCTTAGATAGCGCAACTTCGAAGTTGAAGGTGATTGTAATTATTTTTTTCTTTTTACAACTATTTTATGTTAGCTTCCGCGTTAACGTTCGGAATTCAATCTAGACTGAAATGAAAAATGAGTGAGTAATAAAACATACCTATACACTATAAAGCAATAAACTATTTTTTAAATAAATTGATATTATTTACCCATGTATCGGTACAGTGGCGTAAAAATCTAAATAAATAAAAGTCAGCATCATCAGCCCATATAAGTCCCACTGCTGGGCATGGGCCTCCTCTACAACTGAAAGGGTTTAGGCCTTTTCCACCACGCTGTAAAAATAAATACAAGTTCTGTTCTATAATTTTCTAGCATAAATAATAATCTAGAAGGCAAAATATACAAAATATACTTTATGATATTCAGTTACGCCTACATTAAAAAAAGTCTACAAAAAACTATTAATAAAGTCGATTAAGGAATTTCTTCAATTCGATTTAAAAAAATTGGTATTGAAGCTTGAAATTTTCACAGATGTACGAGAAAAAATCTTATTTAAATCGAAAGGTGATTTAGTAATCGAGTTTGAGTTTAGCCATTAGCCCCGAACGATTCAGTCGCTATGCGAATTAAGATCTTAATTATTTTTTACAAAATTCCATATTATTCCCACGAGAAAATTAAGTAAATTACGTCTGATAACTGAAACCCTTTCAGTTGTAGACTAGGCCTGTGCCCAGCAGTGGGACGTATATGGGACGATGATGACGTCTGATTACTTGTAATGACTTCCAATACATAATTAATACAAAAAGGAATCAAATAATTTATTACAAATTTCGCTCATCATTCGCTAAAATTTAGGAGCTTTTTTTTACTTTACTATCAACATAGAACCAAATGGTTAGAGCAAAATCAGGTTATAAGCAGTAATATTCATAAATATGCACTCATGCATTTCTACACTCACATTCGCGTGGAGTGAAAACACAATTGGGAGCGAGTTTATTGCCGTTTTCGGGCACAAGAATCCGTGCTGCTACTGAGAATTTCCTATGAAAAACCCTAATTACGCTTTGCCTGACCCGGGAATTGTACCCAGGACTTTTAGATCGCATGGCACATATTAGTGCCGTGAGACCACGACAGACGATAAATATAAATTAAACAAAAAAAAGACTGATTAGGAAACCAATTTTTTTGTACAGTCTGGGAATGTCGGCAAAAATATTCCATATCACTTTCATTTTAATGCTTTTAATTCTAAGTGTGTTTTAAAAATTTAGGTAACCTTTGCGCTTAACGACGACTTTGAAAGAGGTCACTCGTGAATCTTGTATGAGTGGCCCAAATGGAAATGACGCTTTTATTTTTTATTACATCAGTGAAGTTTCCACTGCTTCGTGAAGTCTAGTTTCATTTTATTGAATAGCTGGAATCTATGTAGGTATGTCAACCATTATATTATCAACCACTGGACAATCTGCACTTCTCTTCGGTTTTGCCTGGTCTAGGAATCGAACCCGGAGCTTAAAAAACGCTCGACGCATACTTGTGCCGCGGTACCAACGAAATCATTATACGAATGAATAAACATAAAATTATAGCGGTTGTGTAAATCAATAGATTGAAGTACTAAACATCAGCGTCACAAACATTTCTTCCTCATAAAGTCAAGTTCAATTTGGACTCAGGTAACAGACCTGTTGCTACGGGTAAAATAAAATAAATTGCCGCCATGTCGGCTATAATGTTCCTACTGATTTTTTCATGTCTTCTCTGAACTTTTATAAAGTAAGGCACGTTTAGTACAGTACGATATTATGGACTGCGCAAATTGATACGTTTCTCTTAACTACTGCTTTCTCTTACGTATATTACTCTACCTACTTCTTGTGTTAAGAGTCAGTTTACATAGAACCCAAAGCATTTTACTGGATTTGATGACGAAATAAAACTGTGAATAAATGAAATATCAAAGCATTCACAAAAATACATTTAGATAACTACCCACTTATACCTACTAAAACCCGTCGGAGTTATGCGCTTAATCCCCAACCCGCATTCTCGACATTGACCGCTTTCAGCCGGAATATAGGTTATCTATTCATCATTAATATAATATCTTTATAAAAAAATATAATTTTATATTCATTATAAAAATCATCAAATGTTTTTTTCCCAAAAGGCGACTACTTACGAAAATGTATGTACGATAGAAAAAAATGGGTCAGGATTGAAATTTTGGCATTGTCTAGTGTTTGCTTTGCCTTATGAGATGAATACAGAATGCAACACTTTTATTTTGGTAGTTATATCTCATTTTTTCTAAATTTGTTTGAGCTCGTTATTCAGATCATTTTTTCTATTTATTTTTTACTTATTTTTGTTTTAACCTTTCATCAAGTAATTAATTGTTTGTAGGTACCAATTATTACACTGGCAAATGTAATTAAAACGTACATTAATTTGTTACAAAACCAATACGAAGCTCAATGTAAGAACTGGCGTCGTTCTACCTATTGTGTGTATGTGGTAAACACCTATTAAATTATTTTCAATTATCTTATGTGTAGGAGAGTGAAAGTTACATACGTCTGTCACAAAGGGATTCGAAATTCTATAACAAATTCCGAGAGTTATCTGTCTTTAGACTTCTAGCTTATGTACTACACATGTTGTGTAGGTACTTATTCTAAAACACACACTAATATTAGAGTAAGTCTTACCAGAAATCCGACAGACTTAAAGGTGTCATCATCATCAGCCCAAATACGTCCCACTGCTGGGCACGGGCCTCCTCTACAACTGAGAGGGTTTAGGCCTTAGTCCACCACGCTGGCCTAGTGCGGGTTGGCGGACTACACACCTAAGAAATTCCTAAAAACTTTTAGGTGTGCAGGTTTTATCACGATGTTTTCCTTCACCGTTAAAGCAAGTGATAATTCATTGTGAAAACACACATAACTTCGAAAAGTCAGAGGTGTGTGCCTAGGGTTTGAACCTGCGACCGCCGAAATTCTCGACCGCGCGCCTAAACCTTTAGGCCATCACGGCTAAAGGTGTCACAAACCCGAAAATAGTGTATTTTATTACTCATGCGGGGAAAGTAGTATCTTTGCGCACGCTTTTGGGGTCAAAAAAACGCTAATTCCCCACTTAACAATTACAGTGCGACAAGTAAACTTCTCGCACCCAATTTTTCAGTGGCACACGCAAATTCAGTGACAGTGACAGTCGAAGTGTCAATATCAAAGAAGTGTAGTTGGTAGGTATATAAATAAAAATAATTTATACTCAAAACTCAAAAGCGTTCGCAAAGATATTACTATTCCCGCATGAGCAATAAAAAAATATTCATTGCTCAAATTGAAATATTAACGTATTTTTGTCTCCTCGTGAAAATTGAATACGCTGATTTTTTGCAGTTCCATAAGCTGATGTCAAATTGACTGTGCTGCGGTCGGGGGGTATATTATCCCAAGAACTCAACTGAATAGTAGTGTCCCCGGTTCGTGCCGCGTTTCTTCGAACATCATTGTATTGCAAACATGCACGACATTTACAAACATTTATTATTACCTATGTATGTCTGACAAAGCTGTGAATATTACTGGAATTCTGTAAAGGCAAACAGATCCAAGGTATGAACATAATCGCGACAATTCTACGGAATTCTGAGACTAGTATAAATTTCACAGCGCTTACATAGAAATCTATCTTACTTTAATACGGATAAAAGCTTATGCTGGATTCCATTTGGCAAAGCCATTCCGCGACTGAATTGACAAAATATAGGAAACTTGCGCCACCCGGCTTTAGGAACAAGTAAAATTAGAGGACGTTCCCATATTATTACTAGAAAATAACGCTTATTTAAATGTAGGTGGAATAAAATTCAAACCAGACAGAATGTTATTGATGTAGAAAATTGCAGACAGTTTGATAGAAAAATGTATACCTATGGATGTTCACAATTGACTCAGAAGTACGTGTGCTGTCTTGGAGAGCAATATAGGTATATATGAGGCCATTACTTCCATGCCAGTGAATAAAATGTTCGCGAATGATTCATCATCATCACAACGAAGTCGCGGGCACAGCTAGTATCATATAAACTGTGTAATGATGTTATAAATAGATAGTGAAAGTTTTAAAATAAAACTTTATTTAGCGCATTCAAATAAAAGCTTGTTTGTAAAAAGGTTTGTCGATACTACTTTTCGATTTTTTTCTTTAAATTACCCATTGGAAGTTATTCAAAGTAAACAGATGTAATTTACTTTATTTGTCTCGTGGGAAATTCGTGAAATTTTAACGCCTTGAAGTAATCGCCAGAAGATTAGAATTTTGAAATTTTTGGTTGTTTTTATTTACGTTTCTTTTATTAAATGAATGCTTTCAATAATTTACTAACAAGTTTTTTCTTTTTTTATGTTTTTTAACTTCACTAAAATTTACATGCGTTGGATACCTTCAGGTAAAAGATATACTAAATACCGGTTTCAAAATTTATAGGAAAATTACTACCGTCACAATTTTCATGTGAAAAATATGAAAAATTCATGTATTTTCATATTACATTTAATTTGTTCCACTGTGCCGCGTATAATATATTTTTAAAATATAATAAAAACGATTTACATAATTAAATGAGTCAGCAAACTCAATAAGCGTAGGATTCAAAATTCGAAAATCCAAAACTGCCACATCTATGAATTCTTTAAATCGATGCTAGCAGTAATTACGAGGCGAGGTTGCGGCGCCGTGCGAAACAACCACTACACAGCCAAGCGCATACCAAATTGAAATTATTCTCTTTCTGAACGTGGTTTTGGTATACCTGTACCTATATGAGACACCGTTAGGTTCATGCCTTATTTGTTAGATTAACAGCTAATCTAACAAGCTACATAATCATCAGCCCATATATGTACGTCTCAATTCTGGGCACGGGCCTCCTGTACAACTGAGAGTGTTTAGGCCTTAGTCCACCACATTGGCCTAGTGCGGGTTGGCGAACTTTACACCTAAGAAATTCCTAAGAACTTTTTAGGTGTGCTGGTTTCCTCACGATGTTTTCCTTCACCGTTAAAGTAAGTGATAATTCATTGTAAATACATAAATTATAACACTTGACAGAGGTTACGCTCGCAGCCTCGTGGCGTAATTGGCGAGACAACAGTTTGTGAAACGAGAGGCCGTGGATTCGACCCCGCACCGAAACAAATGTTTGTCTGGTCTATAAATATTTGTCAGACAAAAAGTCTCTCGAAGTTTCTGATACCCACGACATGAGACTTGTATATTAGTATGGGGTCAGTACTGCGTATGTGACTGTTGGGTGCTTTTTTCTTATTATTTAGGTATTTGCCTTTACAATATTTTTGTTTTACCCTAATAAAGCGTTTTACTTCAATACTAAGGTCGAGATAAAAAACAAAAAATTCTAAATAATAATATTATTAATGAGTTTGCTTAAAATGCATCATGAAATAAGAAGTATTTTTGAAAAAAAAAACATTCTCTATTATCAAGCTTTGTTTTAAACGATGTAGGTATTAATGATACTTGTTTATAATAATCTGCGCCTCGCCCTAAGAAAGGCCCGAGGCTAAACGATAATTTAAATAGCGAAGTTCAAAACATTTTCCAGCCCGCCCAAGATGTAGTTTCTTAAGTTATTAATGGAGTGGTGGGGGAACACTTTATTCATTACATCAACTAGATCAGAGTTTCTCAAAGTGGGTTAAAATACACTTCGGAGGCTTAGAACGGGAGGGGGGGGGGGGGGTTAGTAGAAAGTTTCAAAGCAAAGTTATTGTAAGTAGGGGTGAGACAAATCCTACTTTACAAATACAAACTAGTTACTCAGTATACTTCAAAGACGCATCGTATTATTGTAAACAAGAAGAATATTACTCGGCTTTACTCATACCATTACTTTTAAAAATAATACATAACACACATTTAAAATAATAAAAAATAATACATAAATAACATTAAAATACGTATTAATTCAATAATTATAATCGTCAGACATTGAATTTCTCGCTGTACTTAATTCTTAAGTCCATTTAAAAATATTATCATCGGTGGCATTAGAAGCCACTCCTATGTATAACCTTGAATCTCTATGCTTAACAAATGACCCAATACTCATAAAACGCTACATATATAAATTACATGGCTATTATTTTGAGCCAAGAGTTCCCGCAATGTGAAAAGGGATGCATATTCCAGGACATACAAAATAACTCCAATTTTCCTAAAATAAGTATTTTCCGGGATTAAATTTATCCTTTAACCAATCCCAAGGTTATTTATCTATGAGAAAAAGCATAAAAATATTTCCAGTGGCTTAAGTGTGAAAGCGTATCAGACGGATAGAGCTACTTTCGCATTTCTTATAATATTAAGGACTAAATCTAAGACACGTTCACCTTTCCTCACTCAATTTTTTTTTTGAAACTGCACTACCGAGTCTGTCGACGCAGCAAAATTCTCAAATGAAAAATACATTAAAATTTACACTAAATATATTTTACTACGCCTCTAATTATATTTATAAAACATGATGAGGTAAGTTGTTTTCGTCTGAAATAATTACTCGTATAATAGCAGCTCTATAAATAACCTGTTCATCTGTCAGGCACAGGATTAAGCTGCCATTGACAAAGATACGCCCTACATCCGGTATTGTCCCTCTTATAACTCCTGAGGATATCTGAGGTTGAAAGGAATTCTAACGATGACATAATAACTAAAGTAAGTACAGTTTTAAAAGTTCAAGATCTTTTTTTAATCATTTCATATCTTTTTAAAAATAGTTGCTGCTGTCTTTTTATTAGTTTTCATCCGACATAAGATAAAGCAAGCCTGATGTTATATGTGCTAAAGATTAAAAATATAACCATGGTTGTACAATAATTTTTTAACATTCCCAATAGTAAACTTTAATATTAACCGCCTTAGGAGACAAGGGGTGTTGCTTAACCCCCGGGCCATTTTTTTGAACCATCAATTTCGTTTAAACTTCATATATCGCCAATTAAAATAATAATATTAAAGCGGAGCACATTTCTTCATAAAAACCCAAATATTTCGTCCATTTTTAACGTCCCACATTCCGGGAATACCTCTTTATAATTAATGTTATTAATATAAATGATGTCGGACCCTCGTCGCATTTCACTTCAGCTCACACGTACACACATATATTAGTCAAACGGGCTTAAACAGGAAGGCTCTACAGTCAGTTTAAATGACCAATGACGTCATATGAAATAATTTGTATTGTACGCAGGTGTTTTAGGTACTACTGTTCTGCCTCTTTGCTTTAGTTCTCGATCAGATCGTTGCCATGGTAAAATATATTAATTTAACAATTCGAGCTTATATGTACCATAAATAAACATTGACTGCCTCGTGGGCTCGCGGCTCAAATATATTCCGTGCGACCTAGAGGTTCTAGGATTGATTCCTGGGTCGGGCAAAGTGTTATTAGGTTTTTACATTAGTGAATTCTCTTTCTGTATACAATTATACCAGAAAAACGGCAAATGGCTCGCCCCTATTACGTGGGAATGACAGAATACTGGCGAAATATGGGTGGAGAAATGCACCTCTACCTACCCCTTCGGGGAATACAGGCGTGAGGTTAATTATGTATGTATGTACAAATAAAATTTGCCTTGTCAGCCACAAGACCAGACTTGAGGAGATCAGCAAATCTTCCACTTACTATAATGATTATGGTTAAAAGAAATGGTAAAAGAAAATTTAAAACTAGTAAAGCGGAACTTGAATAAGTAATTTCATTTTTTATAGACTGTAGTGCAAACTGCTTCCAAACGCACAGCAATAAACTTTTTTGAATGTTATTCGCTAGTGAAATCTGCTCACCAAAACCATGTAGTAATTTAAAAAAAAATGCTGACAGACAGACAGACACGAATGATCCTTTGTGGGTTCCATTGTTTTCTTTAAGAGTATGGAACCCTCAAATAAATACAAAATCTAAATTATGACATTTCACAACTTCAACAAATTATTTTCATTGTTATTGCATATTCTCGCAATAATTTCTGTGTATCAAAAAGGAGGCTTACATTCCATTGTACGCAGAACTTACTTTATCATCATCATAATCATCATCAGCTTATATTGTAAATATTATTAGCATCATATTGTATATATTATGTTGATTGAAAAAATCTCAATATAAGGAATCTAAAAATGTGTTCGAAATATGGTGGTAGACTCGCTTCCTGAACGTGAGACTTTTAAAACACAGGTTCTAAGACATGAGTGAACAAATATAATTTTACCTTCTCCTTCTGGAACAAAGGAATGAGTATAACCTTCCTTTAAGCAATTGCATCATACGAGAAATCAATTTCTACCTATATAATAATGCTCCCGTGTACAAACTAACTCAGTTAAACCAGACGCCCATTTAATGCTCCTGATGAAGATAAATGCCTCGATATAACCTTTTAAGACGGCCAAACTTCATCTCCACGCGGCGTCTGCGAGAAATGACAAGACTTATAAAAATAGCTGTGGAAATTCACGCAAAAGAAAAGTTTAAATATAAAATTGCTAATGAGTTTGCGAAAATTTGAACCGTCTTCGGCACACTGACTTAATCACGTTGACGTTGATTAAATTAAATATTTTTATGATAAAAATTTCATTCTCAATTAATAAGCGGTGGCTTACACAATAACTTTTTGGAATACGGCTGTTCAAGTACGGAACAGTTTATTGGATCGTGTGTTTTCCGACTACTATAATTTCAGATCTTTTAACTATAAAAGGATGAAGCATTTTAGCAGGCTGGTGTAATCAAGTAGGAAGGCTTGGTTGATATCTTTTCTCATTTTATGCCATTATCTAGACCACACTACGCACCGTCAGGCGTTTTACAATTATTACAAAACCATCATTGCCAGATCTCGTCGTACGGCCTAAAATCAAAAGTCAAAGGATTTAAAAAGAATTAGGAAAATCTGACTAGTTCTTAGAGTTTTAAGATTAGTTCAACAAACATATCAGCATTTAATAATATAACGAGAATACAATCAGATCTTATTAACTCTTAAAATAATATCGAGTTTACTAAAGTCTAAGTAATATTTCCAGAGAATTGTTAATTTCATTTTCCTTTTCGGATGCTAAAATTTAACTTATTAATCAGCGTAAAATGTTTTCACACATTACGCCACATTGCGTCTCATTAAAATAGAATAGAAATTTGCCTTTTCTAATCTTATTTCGTAGAATTAGGGTTAAAGGCATGAATAATAGTGAAAAGCCTTCGTATACATTTCAAGCTAAATCAGAAGGAGTGGGTATGTAATAATTAATTAATATTCATTAATCACTTAACCCATTTCGTTCCTCTGTTTTCCATATAATTTGTAATGTTATTTTTATTTTTATTAAAGGATTACCAATTAAGACTTGTATTCGGAATTGACTATCCATCGCATTTGTTTAATAATAATACCTATGTATTATTTAATAATAATATTCTTATTAAAGAAATACGTACAGGTGTAAAAAATACACAAAAAATGTAAAGAAAATAACGATTCCTCAAGTACGGGAACAGGGAACGAACCATAATCGTCTCGAAGGCGACATTGTATTATTGAAGAACGTTCTAAAGTCAAATTACTAAAAAAAATCTTTCTTCAAATACCTAATGTTTCACTTCAATCTTATGAATCTTTAGTAAATTCTACGACCACTTCTAGAATGACAGTATTAGTATGACAATCAACTCAATTCTAAAATATTAATGTTTTGCTCTTAAAAGATATAGGTACCTATCATCACAAAAAGGACATAGGTATCATTTTTAATTACAAAACTGCCTATGGTACTCGCGGCATAAGTAGGTACATCAGGGATTTAAAGGTCCCAGTTTCGATTCGCGGTGCGGGTAAAGTGTTAGTGTGTGTGTGTGTGTAGTGTGCTATTCCATTAGGAAATTCTCAGTAACACCACGGCGTCTGGAATTGTGCCCGAAAAACGACAAAAGGCTTGCCCCAAATTACGTTAAATATAATTACACCTCGAATAAAGCTGCGAGTTTAAGTAAGTTAATTATTAATATAAATTCGAATTCTTCAAGGCTTCAATAGTGATTTTAATTGACCCACAATGTAAATTTGCTGCTACACAAAGAGGAATAACTAAGAAAAAAGTAATATCGTAAGGTAAATAAAGATAAAACGATGTTGCTTTAGTGATCCAAGAAATTCTAAGATGTTTTCCATAGGTTTCCCAAAGGACTTTGGATTCATAAAAACGCACTTAGGTTTATAAAAATATATGACAGAACTCGGAGAGTAATTGAGATTTCTTTGATTAAAGACGGTTTCCACTGAAGGCACAGAGGCATGGCACAAAGTACCTTCAATCGTTTTCGTCTCTCAATACATTTATGGTGTGATTATTATAGAGATGTCATTGGCATAATCTAATCGATCGATCTAATCGATAAAACGTTAACAACATAGAACAGTAGTGCGAGAGGAGAACAAATAAACCAAACAATGCATTTGGAAGTTTTATTACTGTTATCGGTAATGAATTACCCATAATTTCTATAATCATAGATGCATCGAAAAAAAATCACGGAAAATGTCGTCAAATAATAATTAAGAGCAACGTACATAAACAACGCTGCGGATTAAAAATCAAAACATGTCTAACTTCTTGAGTTTAAGTATGTTATAATAATAATAATCACGAACTTAAACGGTGAAGCTAAACATCGTGCGAAGCTGAAAAAGGTCTATGAAATTCTTGTTAAGTTACATACTAGGACAGCAAACTGTTTCTTAATAAATTATCATCCGTGAAAAGGCGTGAATCTTACATAGGCTGGATTACATACTACCGTTAATATTTACTATAAACATTTTTTTAGCAACTCCCAACGTAAGTATTACGTCACTATCAATTTATCAATCAAGAATCATCAATCACTATCATAATGTTATTGTAAAAGGGTGAAAAATTCAAAATTACACGGGCTGTGAATAATGCCTATTACAAAAGAATAAAATGATTTATACCTGTTTACTAACCACACAAATTGCTGTTGAGACGCCCATCCAGCGCGAACTTGTAAACATCTGCCGGGTCTAGTTAAAAATAGCCGAACATAAACGAATACCTCGAGTAATATTATATCTCAGAGTTTATTGGTTCCTGATAAAATAGCGCGTAAGTGTTGCTCCAAAATGTAATGTTTCATTTAAATCGATGATGCAGTGAATCTGTTTGACTCATATTTTTTTTCATTGTTGCGTTGTTGAATTGAACGTTCAATATGGTTGTACTATAAATAGCTACAAGTATTGCACAAGTAAAAGTCGTGATGGCCTCGAGGTATAGGCGCGCGGTCTAGAATCTCGGCAGTCGCGGGTTCAAACCCAGGTACACACCTCTGACTTTTCGAAGTGATGTGTGTATTCACAAAGATTTATCACGTACTTTAACGGTGAAGGAAAACATCGTGATGAAACCTGCACACCTAAAAGTTCTAAGGAATTTCTTAGGTGTGTAGTCCGCCAACCCGCACTAGGCCAGCGTGGTGGACTAAGGTCTAAACTCTCTCGGCTGTAGAGGAGGCCCGTGCTCAGCAGTGGGACGTTTATGGACTGATGATGATGATTACACAAGTATGTGCCTTACTATCTAGAGGTCTCGGGTCGGGTAGTGTTATTAGATTTTTGCAATAGGAAATTCTCAGTATCAGCCTGTAGTTTGGAAATATGCCCGAAAAGCGGCAATAGACTCGCCCCCTATTATGTGCGACTGATACATACTGGCGAAATGTGGATGCAGAAATGCACCTCTGCCTACCCCTTCGGGGAATACAGGGGTGAGGTTATGTATGTATAAATTGTTATATTAGTACTTGGACTAGTGGTCCTACGAAATAAGTTTTGTGGATTGAAAAACACGAATGATGAATGAATTAATTGATTGAATGATTGAATGGGGTAATATTTTTGAAGCTATTAAGCAGACGAGTGTACCAGCAAGTTGGTAAGTTTGCATCCCAAACACACGAAACAAGCAGGACTGTTAGTTTGCCAATCGCTTTCCATACGTTGGAACTTCCACGGTTCGAGTGGACACGCAATATGCTAAGTTCAATTCCTTTAAACTTATAATTAAATTTAAAATTAAATTTATAGTCAATGAAGAAATGGCTAGATCAGACACGCCTTCCTCCGTTTAAAAAAGACATATTCTGCTATCTTTAAAATAGCTCTTATACGGTAGACTTAAGGAATATAATTTTGCATTCATGACAGGACAAATGTCATAAAAACATGTCATAAAATTACTGAGTTGGCCGCGGATTAAACCCGCAACCTTTCTAAACGCACAAGGCACGAAGCTGATTCAGCTATCAATAGTTAGTTTTATTACTTATGTTAGAATTTCATGAGTTTTTTGGATGGTATAAAGAATGAAAAAAATTAAAAAAAATAAACCCCGGTTTCATAAAACAAATACAATGGTAATTGTAGCTAAATTAGTACTCCACTTAAGAATTAAACCTTACACACAGATATGCAAAGTCTATTTTATTCAACACACATGAAAGAGATATTCCTGATTCACAAGATTTTTTATATAATTTTCATAAATCATAAATTATGGAAGAAGAAGTTTATTGCAAAGCAAATATTTCAGCAATATATTGAATATTTGAATCTGGAATATTAATTTGTCGGCATAATGCCACATGAATAGTCTGTTGTTAATTTCAATCGTCTCGCCAAGTTGGTCATCTGGTACCAACTATAAGCGTTGCCATTTGTCTTATCCCGACTATTAATTGGTCTTGGTGGACAGGGAGAGCTGAAGTGGTACCCGCCTTTGGCTCCCACTTAATAAACGATGTTAAGTCTGAGACGGTAAACTCTCACGGACCGTTGAATCCGAACTATTCGGAACATTCCAGAATGTCCATTATCATTCCAAATTGTAAATTGAAACCTAGATGTCGAAACGCGATGATGATATGTCCGAGTTAAGTCTTTTGAGTATAAAGTAGTAAATCATTTTAAAATAATTCAGTGGTATTAGTTTGAGTCTTCATCCAGGTGTTATTTCAAAATTCTTTGAGAAAACGGTTTAAAAGAAAAAGTGAAATTAAAGATGCATTTCTTATGGAAATAACCATGAGAAAAATCATTAAATTTTTACGTACTTATTTTTGCTATCAAATCTATTCGCGGCCACATTGTTTAAATACATAAAAAAAACTTAAGGAATAAGAGCATGGAGACTATACACGCAATTACATATCAATTACACTTTCTTCTATAATTCTGGTATGTAATAGTCTTTGTGGTATTTATATTATCCTCACCTATTACCTTTACATCTACAATCAAATGAATTACACTTACGATTTTTTAGTTCCGAACATCATCATCATCATCAGCCCATATACATCCCACTACTGGCCATGGGCCTCCTCTACCACTGAGAGGGTTTAAGGCCTTAGTCCACCACGCTGGCCTAGTGCGGGTTGGCGGACTACACACCTTAGAAATTCCTAAGACCTTTTAGGTATGCAGGTTTTATCATGATGTTTTCCGTCACCGATAAAGTAAGTGATAATTCATTGTGAATACACATATAACTTCGAAAAGTCAGAGGTGTGTGCCGAACGTACATGTCATAAACAGAATATGGTTATTATGAATTGTCTAAGTAAATTTTGTAACAACTTTGTTCTACATGAGTTCCGACATCGTCTTTCTAAGTCTACTAATTTCTTCCAATTATCATGGCGGCTGGCTGTCATTTGTCTTCAAGCAATTAACGCGGTCTTGTGTAATTGTACTCAAATCACCAAACACGTGTACCCCAATAATGTTAAATTAAACAGCATGAGTAAGTACCGTTTGTGTATAAGATCGATAAATTATTAAGGCGTTTGTCTACATATATATTTACATACATACATAAACTCACGCCTGTATTCCCCGAAGGGGTAGGCAGAGGTGCATTTCTGCACCCACATTTCGCCAGGTATGTATCAATCCCACGTAATAGGGGGCGAGCCTATTGCCGTTTTCGGGCACATTTCCAGACTCCGTGCTGTTACTGAGTATTTCCTAATGGAAAAACCCAGTAACACTGCCCGACCCGGAATCGAACCCAGGACCTCTTGATCCCACGGCACATACTTGTACCGCGAGACCACGAGGCAGATATATATATATATATACGATGTTACGAATCCATTGGACGCCATTATTGTCATGTCCAGTGTCTTCAGTCTTCGGGTGAAGTATTATTGGAGTTATACAAATACATACAGCACCACTCTTATTTGTAGATGCCGTTCCCAGCAGTGGGACGTAATAAACGATGATGATGAAGTTATGCCTACGTAACCACTTACGTCAAAAAGTATATACCGTTTAAATCTGGCAATTCGAAGAACGTCGCTTAGGATGTCTTTGAGGAAATAAATTTTCAACAAGAATGATTTTGCGACTTATTTACATTAATTACCTTAATCATTTATTTCATAGATAAAATTGATGGCCTCGAGGTGTAGGCGCGCGGTCGAGAATTTCGGCGGTCGCAGGTTCCACACACCCCAGGCACACACCTCTGACTTCTCGAAGTTATGTGTGTATTCACAATGAATTTATCCCTTGCTTTAACGGTGAAGGAAAACATCGTGAAACCTGCACACCAAAAAGTTCTTAGGAATTTCATAGGTGTGTAGTCCACCAACCCGCACTAGGCCAGCGTGGTGGACTAAGGCCTAAACCCTCTCAGTTGTAGAGGAGGCCCGTGCCCAGCAGTGGGACGTATTTGGGCTGATGATGAATAAATAAATAAATAAAAAATACACCCAACAGTCACATACATAGTTCTGATCCCACACTAAGATACAAGTCTTGTGTCGTGGGTATCAGAAACTACGAGAGACTTTTCGGTTTCACATACACCCAGAGCCGAAACAAATATTTGTGGATCTCACAAACATTTGTCTCGGTGCGGGGATCGAACCCGCGGCCTCTCGTTTCGCAAGCTGGTGTCAAGCCAACTGCGCCACGGGGCTGTCAAATAGTTCACAAAACATTATTTTTCTTCACTCCGTTTCATTTGAATAAACACCCAACGAATTTACAAAGAATTTAATTTCTCGTAAACGAAATTTAACCAAATTGTAGACCTAAATGAACGGTTCATATTATATTTACTTTCAATAATGAAATATTAATTTATCCAAATATTTGAATAGAGTCTTTATTATTTGCTACTGTACTTCAATTAAACTCATTGGATAATATTATTACCACTGTTTTTACATATTTTATATCAATTTTTGTTTACATACATACATAAACTCACGCCTGTATTCCCCGAAAGGGTAGGCAGAGGTGCATTTCTGCACCCACATTTCGCCAGGTATGTATCAGTCCCACGTAATAGGGGGCGAGCCTATTGCCGTTTTTCGGGCACATTTCCAGAGTTCCAGACTCCGTGCTGTTACTGAGAATTTCCTAATGGAAAAACCCAATAACACTTTGCCCGACCCGGGAATCGAACCCAGGACCTCTAGATCGCACGGCACATACTTGTGTCGCGAGACCACGAGGCAGCTTTTTTTTGTTTGTGCTTTATTAAAATGATGACTCGAAGATGATGAGGAATAAAAAAATATTAAATAGAGAAACGACTTGATAATTATATATCTGGCGGTTATCAACTTTCTCCTTTTAGCTTTTTACCTAAATTAAAAAGTATAATAATTACATAAAATCCAACTCTGGAATAATTATCAAATAAATTATTCTAAAAATGTTCATCTTAATCCTAGTTTTGTAATAAGAAAAAATATCTTAAGCCGACAATCCACTCGGCTTGAATATTCAAATCGTAAATGGTTAAAAAATCAGTGCAAAGCCAATGAAGCTCCAGATTACGAAGCTACGTTGTAATAATTCTCACGTGTAATGTAAAGCGTCAAAACGGGATTTATATAGAGCGAAGTTAAATATTAAAATGATAATATAATTGAATATTTTTTAAATCCTTTAAGCCGCATAAGTTGCTCGAATCGTGAAATATATTCGAAGTCTGTTTGGACTTATTCGGTATCACTTTGTAATGGAATTAGACTGTTTGAAGTGATGACAGTCTCTCGAAAGGAGTTTTGGAGCAATTTGATAAAATAAATTTGCTTGATAGCATTTGTTAAAATTTAACAAATTTTGTGAGTTAAATCAATGGTAGCTGCGATAATACAATTCCATCAGAGCACTGTGATTGGATTCAATAAGAGTCATACTTGTAATAAGTTACATTTATTTAAAAATTACGACTTATAATGATACGTCGAGTATTTTCGCTAGCAAAATTACCTCTCAATTATTTGTCACTACTATCTACTGGGATTTAATAAACTATGTTTGATGCTGGCTGTTTCGACAGACTGAAAACCTACCACCAGAAATATCACTAGCTCACGAACCTCATTAGCGTTGCACCGAGCTGGCGTTTGTGAAGTGATTATACCCCAATCAGTCTATTCATTCCAAATTGCAAGCCGATTGCGGCAAGCATGAAACTGATAGAGAGAATTACATACATACGACAACAAATAAAATCAATCATCATCAGCCCATATACGTCCCATTGCTAGGCACAACCCTAGTGTACAGTTGATAGGAGTTAGGTTTTAGACCACCACACTGGCCTAGTGCGGGTTGGCGGACTACACACCTGCCTAAGAATACGTAACAATTTTATAGGCGTGCAGGTTTCTTCACGATGTTTACCTACAACGTTAAAGTAGGAGATAATTTATTACGATTACACACATAACCTCGAAAAGTCAGAGGTGTGTAGGTTTGAACCCACAAGTTTTTTTGACTCGACCGTGCGTCTAGGCCTATAGGCTATCACTTCTTTATTTTTTTTAATATAAATTAATAAATTATTTAAAACATACCTTTGACAATGGATGGTATTCCGTCTTCATTAAATATATTGTAAGTCCAAAAAAGTCTTTATAATAATTCGCCCAAGTTCCATGACAAATACCCTCGCGAAAGTATAATAAAGCGTATTAAAACTTGTGGTTTTAATTTATTCAGTGGGAAAGTCATGCCCGGCAGAACAGTCGCGGCTCACTCGTACAGCCTCAATAAAATTGTTCGAGAGGAAAGGACTGACGTTCTTCTAAGTACTTTCACAACTTATGAACTGTTTAAGAGTGACTTAAAGTACATATTTTCAGAGTTATAGAAAACTTCCGACGAAACACCCACGAAATAGATTTATATAAGCTATTTTTCTATTACGTATGTGAGATCCGTGGCAATATATTGTTTTATGTACATATGTATACGTATACTATATAGCACATTTATTCATAAGAATTCCGCATACATACATTATACTGTAGACAAAGCCTTCGCTTGTGATATGTTTGATGAACAGAGTTATGTTTTAATACATAAATATATACATACACAACCTTTTTCTGCATTTTGCCTTTCTGCACCCACATTTCGCCAGGCATGTATCAGTCCCACGTAATAAAATATTCATGCTGTACTCGTAATAATATTTTCCAATTCGATATAAAACGTGACACATGTAAAACAACAAAGGAAGTTGTTTAGTTTTTAGTATGAAATAGTTCAAAGCATACCTAAACCTCTTTAAAATGATTGTGAACTAAGATATTCATGTGAGTGAAATTGCAGATCTTGATAAAACGCGCGTCAAGACCATTCAGGTGCCCGAATGAGATGGAATTCCTTCCTTTGATGGTGTGTGGCTTCAGTCAATATTTATGGCTCTGGAAGCGTCTACCCGTTTCGTTTGAATGTATCTTTGATTAAAGTAAACATTCTATTTCAGTAATAGAAATTAATCTTAAGCGATCGTAATGATATTTGTAGGATATTAGGCAAAGAACTCATTCAAAGTTTACCGTATTTGATGATTGCTCTAGTATAATACTTCATCATCATCATCAGCCCATATACGTCCCACTGCTGGGCACGGGCCTCCCCTACAACTGAGAGGGTTTTAGGCCTTAGTCCACCACGCTGGCCTAGTGCGGGTTGGCGGACTACACACCTATGAAATTATTACTTTTTTAGGTGTGCAGGTTTTATCACGATGTTTTCCTTCACCATGAATTATCACTTGCTTTAACGGTGAAGTATAATACATACATACATGTAATTATAAATGTGTTTTCTTCCACCAAAGTGGTAGTCAGAAGTGTTATTCTAAGCCAAAGCGGCTGAGGTTATAATCGATTATTCGTTTACCGGGAAATTGATGTGCTAAGCTAATTGATGTAAAGGAATATCCTAACGGAAACTCTTAAAGTATAATAGACTATGGCAATTCAGAATGTGTTTTTTTATTTTATTACAACAAAAAATATTTGATTTTAACTATTACCACGAGCGGTCTTACTCAGCTGCACGGCCTAGTGTAGGTTGAGAAATTCGTTACAGAGAACATTATAGATATGTAGGTTTCCTCACGACGACTTTCTTCTTCCTTAATATGCGTGATAATTCATTGCGAATTGAGTATGTAACTCAACTTCAAAGATTTAGGCCCGGGACTGCCGAGATCTTGTGTCGACCGCGCTCCTAATTCTCGAGGCTAAACATTACGTTAATAGTGGCTGTACATCATCATCGTCATCATAAGCCTACATACGACCCATAGCTGGATACGAGCCTCCTCTATAACTGTGAGGGTTTAGGCCTCATTCCACCATGCTAGCCTAGTGCGGGTTGGCTAGTCGGTATCCAGCATACAGCGTAGGATTTTGGATAGGGACCCAACTCAGTTATGCGGACAATTGTTCCGCGCGCCGAGTTCCAACTCGTCCTTCCAAGGCCAGAGTCATACCCCTTTCGGCCTCCCCCGAGGTACCGAACAGGGGAGCTTAAGGCGCTTTCCTCTCGTAAAAAAAAGAAGCTAAACTTACCTAAGCTGTACATAGCAAAAATGCACCTCTGCCTACCTATGTATGTAAATCAAATTACTATGTTTGTATGTACATAGTAACAATAAAAGCTGTATTCCAAGTTCCAACCTAAGTAAAGCAAATTTATCTTAAAGCTGATAACGCAAGTATGTGTCAAACACAGATATTATTCAAGACTTTATTTAAATATTCACAGGTATATATTTGAGTTTCAATACATATTTGTAGCCTAGGTAATTTACGTGCTTTAGATTATTCAAAGTCAAAGACTTTGCCTGCCTGAATTTAATTTAAAAACTAGATTTATCATTTCTTAACAGCACACACAATGATCGGTTAAAAAGTCAACGTGTTTAGAGTTAACAAAACAGTGGGTGTTAGAAATATGTTTCAGCATTCTTTGTGACTGGCCAGTGAACCATTTATTTTTTATAAGGAGCAAGTGACAACTGACATTTGTAATCTAATCATCAGCCCATATAGATACGTCCCACTGCTGGCGACGGGCCTTCTTTACAACTGAGAGGGTCCATGCCTTAGTCCACCACGCTGGCCTAGTGCGGTTTGGCATTTATTTTTTCATACCTACATAACTTTTTATAGATTCATGTATAGACAAGCAAGGAAGACTAACTGACCTAATGCGACAATATATTCACGCAATATTATTACATACATACATAAACTCACGCCTGTATTCCCCGAAGGGGTAGGCAGAGGTGCATTTCTGCATCCACATTTCGCCAGGTATGTATCAGTCCCACGTAATAGGGGGCGAGCCTATTGCCGTTTTTTGGGCACATTTCCAGAGTCCGTGCTGTTACTGAGAATTTCCTAATGGAAAAACCCAATAACACTTTGCCCGACCCGGAAATCGAACCCAGGACCTTTAGATCGCACGGCACATACTTGTACCGCGAGACCACGAGGCAGTCTTATTATTTTAAGCAATATTATTTTATCTTTAAAAGATTACAATGTAATACCTAAAAGCTGAATTAACAGCTATGTCAAACATTCTTTAAGTAAAATAATAACATAAAACAAATCAGGGAGCGTGACCAGCCGAATTTATGGATTTGACCTATATTGTAATGAGTACCGTGCCGTTTTCCATTACACAGCTTAATTTTCCACTTCTGAACAGTATTTGTTTGTAAAACAAGTTCTTTTAACAATGCTCTGTTATATGTATTACAAAATATCGGCGCACAGAAGGTTAGGTGGTCGTTAGTATATTTTTCAGTTGATTTATAAAACAATGAGGCGTTTGGGTCTCGTCATTCTATTTCATGCTTCTAATAGCATTCCTTCCTGTATGGGTCGTAAGCGATTCTGATATGAAAGAAAAGAAAGAAAAAGATTTAATAATTTTATCGTTCAATCACAATAATTCAATCATTCAATCCTTCAATCATTTTATCATTGAATCATTCAATCACATAGCGCTAATTTTCAGGGATCACCTAAGTCATCGTATGGACGTCAAAATCAGGCTATACAGATCAATAAAACCAACAATTTAAAGGAAAAAAACAGTAACTTTGTTGCCTTTGTCATCCTTTACAATATTCAGCACTTGGACTTATTTTAAAATGGAATATTTAGTTATTGAGTTTCCTTTATGTCGGTGAATAGATTTTGATAATCACAAAATTATTTTTTCGTTTCTTCTGTATTTCGGTGGGGGTAACAAATATTATTAAATATATAAATAATATATATATGTGCCGTAGGATCTAGAGTTCCCGAGTCCAATTCCCTGGTAGAGCAAAGTGTTATTGGATTTTGCCATGAGGATATTCTCATCAGCAGCACGGTTAGTCTGGGTTTATGCCTTAGGCTTTGGGGAATACAGGCGCGAGTACGTTTGTATATGTCTCTATTCGGGTAACCTTCGAGTATATGGGAATTTCACTCTTAATTTAAAAGAAATAACATAGACAATTATAATTTTTTAAAGATTTGCGAGAACATAATAAAAACCAAATTACACGTGGACTAAGTTAAGGATAACAAACTTAGATTATTTATTCCTAAGCAAAAACATTCAAATTTGATGAAGTGACCTAAGGGCTTTATTAACGTTCTTATTATAAACTTAGCAGTAAATTACGCGACAATTTAGCATAATTTGCTTTGTATATTCGAATTATCTTTAAAGGCGTCCGTAGGGATGACAGATATCTCTACAATTGCTGAATCTGACAGCACTCACAATTTATAATCTAAAAGCGACCTTTACCTAAATGCTGTATGAAAATTGTATGTTTTTAGATTGACCGCCGAAATTGTTGAGAATTTAAACATTTTTGAAAAATGACAAAATATTACGAAGTTGAAGCAAGAAGTAAAAATAAATGTTATTTTTACTACAAATATTCATTTATCAATGATTATAATTATTATCTCAGATATTTTTGTACAACATTAAATTTCAAAAAAATAAGACGTATTGAACAATTAGTCACGGGATTACCAATTTTTCTGGCTGTGAACTTCAAAACAATTAAATGTCAAGAGCGCCGTTTGCATTGAGGAACATATTGAGATAACTAGTTAAGCCTCTATTATAATAGTTACCACTTTTCTATTATAATAGTTACAACCTTCATCGTAAACTTAACTGACTACAAACTGCTCGCAACAAAATAATTGAAGTAATTGAACCTTCTAAAGCGTTTATTTACTTCGGTATCGTAAACAACCCGTTGCCGCACTATCGCACGCAAAGTATCTTAATTTGGTCTTTATTATTTGGCCGGTCTGTTACGACGTCATTACGTGGATGTTATGTCGATGACGTCATAGACCAGATAAGATTGTACAGACGCCCCCATCGACAGACATGATCTAATTAGGTCAAAGGCTACTGATTATGTCTTTCGATTTTTATTCCCGGGCGCGGAATAATATTAAAATAGTAGAAATTTTTGCGAATGAAGATTGAATTTGTATTCGCTTGATAGTTTAATTTATAAAAAAATATTATGCCCCGTATACAGCCCCGTGGCGCATTTGGCTAGGAACCAGCGAAACGACAGGCCGTGGACTCGATCCCCGCACTGAGACAAATATTTGTGTGACCCACAAATATTTGTCAAGATGATGGGTGTTTATGAGACCGTAAAGTCTGTCGTAGTTCCTGATACATACGACACAAGACCTGTATTTTAGTATGGGGTCAAACTATGTATGGGGCTGTTGGGTGTATTTATTTATTATTATTAAATGATATTATCATCATCTATTCATATACATATGTATCATTCCATTAGAAATTCATATGAATGTGGTACTTTCAAACCGCTTACTGAAATAAATACTATGACATGGTTGGATCAAATAGTCTTGCAAAAGACATTAAAAAAGCAACAAAAAAAACCCTTTACATTATTTACAATGTAGTTTTTGTTCGATACACTCACCCCTGACTGTTTTTTTTTATTTCCGTAATATCGTGTAGTAAAAATATTTTATAGTCTCTGTGTCGTATCAGATTAAAAGCCAGACTATTAAACGAAAGGTGGGGAAATATTTGTTTTAATTGTGTTGAGTTTGGTTGTTGTTGTTGTTGTTTGGTTGACGAAAACAAAAAAAATGTCGACCAAAAATAAAGACTAAGTACCTACTTACTAAATAAATAGTCTTGCATCTTAAAGTGGTATAAGAACGATGTACCCATATTGCTTATGTCTGTATTTCAACCTAATTATCATCAGCCCAAATACGTCCCACTGCTGGGCACGGGCCTCCTCTACAACTGAGAGGGTTTAGGCCTTAGTCCACCACGCTGGTCTAGTGCGGGTTGGCGGACTACACACCTAAGAAATTCCGAAGAACTTTCTAGGTGTGCAGATTTCATCACGATGTTTTCCTTCACCGTTAAAGCAAGTGATAATTAATTGTGAATACACACATAACTTCTAAAAGTCAGAGGTGTGTGCCTAGGGTTTGAACCTGCAACCGCCGAAATTCTCGACCGCGCGCCTAAACCTCGAGGCCATCACTGTCTTCAACCCAATAGTCATAATGGGCGTATTTATATAATCAAACGTGGCAAAAGAAATACTCTGCCTCGGTATTTAAAGGCGTAGTCAAATGTCTACCCTACACTCATGTCTTGCTTGCGGCGATTCAGTGGCTAATATGTAGGTACATAATAAGGTAAAATTTATACAGAGGTTTAGGCACACGGTCGAGAATCTCGACAGTCGCGAGTTCAAACCCCAGACACACACATCTGACTTTTAGAAGTTATGTGTTCACAAAGAATTAACACGTACTTTAACGGTGAAGGAAAACATCGTGATGAAACCTGCACACCTAAAAGTTCTTAGGAATTTCTTAGGTGTGTAGTCCGCCAACCCGCATTAGGCCAGCGTGGTGGACTAAGGCCTAAACCCTCTTAGTTTTAGAGGAGCCCGTGCCCAGCAGTGGGACGTATATGGGCTGATGATGATGATGATGAATACACAGACTGCCTATTGATATCGACCCAAGAATCGAAACCCGGACCTTTTATTTATGCTGCCTACTTAAGCTGAAGGATCAACGAAGCAATAACTAAAACGTGTTTAGAATAACGCCGTTTCAATTATATTTTTTTGAGTGTTTAAATTATCCTCTTTCCTTTTTTAAATAAAATAATCAAATTATTTAAATAAGTTAGTTCATAGAAAGCTTTTAAACATTTAACGCTCTTAGATATGGAGGGATTATGTAGATTTGAACTCGCGACAGCGGCTTGCCGTAAAGCCAACTTCTAGTGTATCTTGTGGTTTAGGGAACGAGGATTTACGTGGCAAACAGCATGAGCTAACTGCTAATTGCTCTTTGCAAATATTGCCACTAAAGTCATTACGTACAAAGGATTAAATCATTTTAGGATCAAGTTCCATTACCTAATCATAAAAAATATCAAAATTAGGCACGATTTTATTATGCAGTGGTGATAGTTTGCTGATGACACAGGCTTTAGGTGATATACATACATACATAACTGTTGTGGGTTCTATTTATGAGAGTGTTGTTATTGGATATGAGTTTGAAACTCGTGGGTAAAAAAAATGTTTCTCTTGGCGTAGGTGAGCATTCTGTACACATTTTCTAAAACTTGCAATTTGTTTTTGCTATGTGTAGGTCGGAGAATTGAATTGTCCGGGCTTACCGTTTTAAGGTGAAAACGCTAACTACAAAATACATTAAGCCTAAAACGTAAAGCCACTAAAACAATATCTGTAGAAATGTTAAAGTTAAATTAATTTGTAGCACTTTGCTACGTAGGCTCGTAGCCGCTCTACGAAATGGGACGGAGTGACATTCGAAAATTTAATAAAAGCAAAGAATGCAATAATTTAATTTGTTACCAATACTTTGTTGAGCAAATCTGGGCCCCAGGACGAACTACGCGACATCGCAGTAATTGCATGAGACGAATTGAAGATCGAGCGTAATAACCTTGGAGCAGCAAGCTCAGCAGTCTGACAATAATGAACATACTAATGCAATTTCTGCAACTCTGTTTTGCGACGGTTGGTCTGTGTTTTTTTATAAAGTAATACATACTTGAATGACGGAGAAAAACCTTGTGATGCAGTGAGGAAAAGTGTTGTTCCTTTGATTCTACTATCCTTGACTTTGTTATTCTACTAGAAAATTCTTAGTCGGATTTTTTTAGTACAGATTCAAGAATCTCAGTCCATTTCAAGAAATGTATTTATTTATTTTATTTAATATGCTTATTATACACCATAACAATAGAAACAACATTGTTTACTGGTCACAACTCAATAAGGTAGTGTCACAAATGACGACTTTATCGCTATCGGCGATTTCTTCCAAGCAACCGTTAGATGGACTGGAGAGATCAGAAACACAGAGTGGGTGGTCATAATTTTAGTAAATTTAAAATTGTAATATAATGACGTACGCAAAAATTTCAAAATAATAACATAATAAATAAATTTAATAAGAACTAATAATAAATTCAACAAATATAATAAAAATATAAGTACGAGTAGATGAAAAATAAATGTGTCCGAAAACTATAATGGGCTCACCTCTTCTATGTAGTACTGAAACTATAGTTGAAACTTTGGTATAGAATCCCTCTGAAGCTACAGACGTGGGTGTTTTCATTATCATAATTATACATATCGTATTAAATAGAACCACTTCACGTGTTAATGGCGATAAAATTGCCCCAGCACATAATCCAATTATTTTTTAATTGATTGCACGCGGTTTGATGTTACATTGTTTAGTCAGCCAATTAGTTAACAAGGTAATGGCAAAGAAGCACATTAATCATAAAATTAATTAATCAAAAACTCTACAGAGATTGCTGGAGCCTTTTACTTTACGTCGTGGAAAAAATTCCATCCCTAGCATGGCCACGTCTTAAAAAATGGTAAAAATTGCCCTGTTTACAGCTTGGACTGCTGTTTAAACAATTGGGCTGTACTGTAGGGTAATGACTAATTTATAAAATTACGTGCAGAAATACTATTATCTTGTGAGACCCGCCGTGCCAGATCGTCAATATTTTTTTTGACAGCCCCGTGAGTTGGCTAGATACCAGCTTACGAAACGAGAGATCCCCGCACCGAGACAAATGTTTGTGTGATACACAAGTATATGTTTCTGGTGTGTGTTTTTGGGTGTCAGTGTTTGTGAGACCGAAAAGTCTCTCGTAGTTTCTGATACCCTCGACACAAGCAAAACTTGTCTCTTAATGAGGGGTTAGAACTATTTGTATGTGACTGTTCGGTGTATTTATTTATTTATTTTAGAGTACTCAATTGTGAATACACTATAATATATAAGCTGCTTATTAGGACCATCTATCACCATACCAAAAGTCATCGAAAACGGTCAATCGGTTTAGGCGTAAAATATTTTTTTATTGCCGGATTTATAATATGTGTATGGATATATTTTTCTTTCATTACTCCAATTGTTTACCAAATGTATGCAAACATTCTAGCCATTAAGAATAAAAGTACATAAACAAAACAGCTAATTTTCAAGAGAAATCTTCATTGTTGAAAGCACATCAATCTACAACAGTGGATATTTCAAATTGAAAAACAAATAAAAAGCAAAGCATTGTCAGTGTCACAAATTAACACCTAGAAACTGTAGGTAATTCCCAGTTAAACAATAACTACTACTTGAGCTGAATATTTCTTTGCCTCTAGAAAAAGGAATACAATGCGAAGCCTGTTCAGTGATAAAGTGCGGTGCATTTTTACAAAAGCTATTTCCCCCAGCGAGCTATCTGGAACACAATCATTTCAGACTAAGATGTTCCGTCTCCCTCACGCCTATGAAGGAAAGTATGCACGAGAAAGAGAAGCATAAAAATAAATATTTCTTCGAGTAACTTGTATTTTCCTCGGCGTAATGTGTCATCTTTGTTACGGAAGTTTGATTTATAAGATTTTTTATGTCCATAGCAAATTGTGTACAATAAACTCATGCTAAGAGCAGTGTCGTCTGTAAGTGGTAACGCCACGCATTCGGCGGCTTAGATGGCGGTACTGTCTTACAGATGTGAAGAATCTTAATACTTTTGCGTTTAGTTTGGAGAGTTTAATGGCTCAATTTACATACATACATACATAAACTCACGCCTGTATTCCCCGAAGGGGTAGGCAGAGGTGCATTTCTGCACCCACATTTCGCCAAGTATGTATCAGTCCCACGTAATAGGGGGCGAGCCTATTGCCTTTTTTCGGGCACATTTCCAGACTCCGTGCTGTTACCGAGAATTTCCTAATGGAAAAATCCAATAACACTTCGCCCGACCCGGGAATCAAATCCAGGACCTCTAGATCGCACATAATTTACTAGTGGGATATTCGCATCCACCTGCATAGCGATTACTGTACAAGAGAGTGTGACATCCCACACGCGACACGCTCCGGGATAAAACTGTGTGTCAAAATCAGGCCGGCTAAATTGCGTCGAATGGTAAAAAACCGTAAGAGACTATCTATGTCGTCAGTGTAGATTAATAAATGAAAAAAGAAACACGTTTTCCCCCGCAAAAAAATCACTACGTAGCATGGCCACGTCTTAAAAAATGGTATAAATTGCACTGTTTACAGCTTGGACTGCTGTTTAAACAATTGGGCTGGACTGTAGGGTAATGACTAATTTATAAAATTACGTGCAGAAATACTATTATCTTGTGAGACCCGCCGTGCTAGATCGTCAATATTTTTTTTGACAGCCCCGTGGCGCAGATGGTTAGACACCAGCTTGCGAAACGAGAAGCCGCGGGTTCGATCCCCGCACCGAGACAAATGTTTGTGTGATCCACAAATATTTGTTTCGGGTCTGGGTGTTTGTGAGACCGAAAAGTCTCTCGTAGTCTCTGATACCCACGTCACAGAACTTGTATCCTAGTGTGGGGTCAGAACTATGTATGTGACTGTTGGGTGTATTTAAAAAAAAAAAAAAAAACGATAAGCAAAGAATTTATTACATGAATTAAATTTATCAAATTACATACCATTTGTACTATCGGTAAAATACCATTCAAAATCTCAAATCTCATAGCAGCCCACACGAAACGAACAAATAAATTCAAAACGCTTGTATCCTATGTAATATAGCCCTCGGCTTGCTAGTCTTGTAAAAACACTGTTTTGTTTGTACGATTCTAACAAACATGTATACTTTACCTTGTATAGGGGTGGACAGAGGCGTATTTTTACATCCACGCTATATGTTTTTTTAACCCCAACATAAAAAAGAGGCAAGTCAATTTTCAGTTTTCGTAATAATAGTGCCAGTTTGGGAACTGTACATGCGAATTTAAGTAGTGAATTACCGAAGAGAGCCCTGTGGCGCAGTTGGCTAGATACCAGCTTGCGAAATAAGAGGCCGCGGGTTCGATCCCCGCACCGAGACAAATGTTTGTGTGATCCACGGACATTTGTTTCGGGTCTGGGTGTTTGTGAGACCGAAAAGTCTCTCGTGGTTTCTGATACCTGCGACACAGGACTCCTAGTGTGGGGTCAGAACTATGTATGTACTATGTGATTGTTGGGTGTATTTATTTATTATTAATTATTATTTGTCTATTTATGTCTGCCAATCCGGACTAGGCCAGCGTAGTGGACTAAGGCCTTTAAGCTGTAGAGGAAGCCCTTGCCCAGCATTGGGACCTATATGGGCTGCTGATGATTCGACTATTTATTAATTAAATTGCCTCGTTGGTCCCGCAGCATGAATATCCAGCGTGCGATCTAAAAGTCCAGGGTTCGATCTTCAAATTGGCTAAGTTCTGTTGAGTTTTCCGTTGGAAAATTCTAACCAAAAGCCTAGATATATGCTCGGTAAATGGCAATAAGCTCGGCCATGTTTACCAGCTGGCGAAACTACGGGAATCAGGGTACAGAAGTGAAAGGGTATACGTAAAATAAAAGCAAAAATAACTATCCGGCTAAACACCAATCGTCAAAGCCTTTGAGGTCTCCGATATTTGAGCGAGAGCAATCAAATACACACATTTTTGGAGAGGTACGATATGGAGAATCGACAGCTTTGTGAAATGTGTAAAATGCCGTGTTGCTGTCATAGAAGATCCGAGCGCGTTGACGTAATATTGGTTATTTTTATATCAAAATATTCATACTGAATTCCACTGGAGTTATACAAAAAAGTATGTTGCGTGGTACATTTAGATACGATTACTAACAATGTGGTATTATAGGTAAGACGACACATACATAAACTCTCGCCTGTATTCCCCGAAGGGGTAGGCAGAGGTGCATTTCTGCACCCACATTTCGCCATGTATGTATCAGTCCCACGTAGCCTGGCGAGCCTATTGCCGTTTTTCGGGCACATTTCCAGACTCCGTGCTGTTACCGAGAATTTCCTAATGGAAAAACCCAATAACACTTTGCCCGACCCGGGAATCGAACCCACGACCTCTAGATCGCACGGCACACACTTGTACCGCGAGACTTTTTTTTTTGGCCCTATCCCACCACACACCCGCCACTGTAACTCCTGTGCTCCAGGATCAACAGCGGCACGCACAGTATTGACGCTGAGCAATGAAGCTCAGCGAATCTAAGGGGACCTAAATTTGTCATAATCCCGCAACGAAGTTAATCAGAAAGACAAAATAAAGGAGGAGTTGGAAAACAAAGAGTTGTCCACTTCCCTCCATAGCAAAGCGGGTGACAAAAAACATTGAGCTGTGAGGTTTCACCCTCACATAAAAAAGAAAGACAATTACAATTAGTCAAATTAGACGCAATTAACGCACCACGGATAAATAACTACTTACATATATGAGATTTATTGGGTAAATTGGACCTAAGGTGTGAGCTGTTATGTACACTTCCAATAATAGGCATGGCAAAAACGCCGAAAAGCACGGAAGTTCTTCCTAGATTCAACGAGGTCTGTATAATAAACAACACCAGAAGTTACATGCATACTATTGAGCATAATGTTACGCTCATCCGACCAAAGATTGCACTCCCAAAGGATGTGATGTGCGGACTGTTCATATTCGCAATCATTTGTTGAACATTGGCACATAGGAGAGTCAACCTACTTAAATGAGAACCGCGAGACTACGAGGCAGTAAGTAAGACGAGCAGTGGGTAAGACGAATCTATAGTAAACAACACACTTACCACTAGATAAGGCTATTTTTTTAAACTGGCACGGAAAAACGACGGTACCTGATGGAAACTTGATAGAATGCGTACCAAAAAGTCTTGGCCGCCAAAAACGACTTCAACAATTATTGTTCACAAGTGGACATTATTATGGTTTCAATATTTAATGGAATTACGTTCAAAGACATGATTTAACGATAGCCTTTATTCGGGCGGATAGGAATATGGTACCATCAACAAATTGCTCTTCAAACAAAAATGGTATATTAAGGATATATAATTGTTCACGTAAAACATCCACAGTCAAATCGTTTGACTTGTACCACGGTCTAAACTAACTAAGGTAGTAAAATAACCCATTGAACCGCAAATTGACTATAGCATTGCTCTACCTTACTCAATACAACATATTTAACACAAAAAAATAACTGGAATTATTAATTACGAAACGATTTATCGTCGACATTTTATCCCACACTTAAATCACAGTAAACGCTTTGCTTTCAGTAAAATTACACCTCCGTTTACGAAATACTTTTTATCGTTTTCTCGTAAAATTCTTTTAAAGGCAATTGCTTCTGAAAGGCAATTAAAATTACAATGTACGGATTGTTAGACAAAAGATCGTTTCCATTTGTGAATGGATGTTATACCGCAAATATATCAGAGAGTCGACATCTCATCCGACGGGAAACGGAGAAAGCAAAAATCTATCAACTAAAATAAAGCCTGTGTGCAGTAGAATTTAGGTCCTTTCATAATCAGCCCAAATACGTCCCACTGCTGGGCACGGGCCTCTTCTACAACTGAGAGGGTTTAAGCCTTAGTCCACCACGCTGGCCTAGTGCGGGTTGGCGGACTACACACCTAAGAAATTCCTAAGAACTTTTTAGGCGTGCAGGTTTTATCACGATGTTTTCCTTCATCGTTAAAGCAAGTGATAATTCATTGTGAATACACACATAACTTCGAAAAGTCAGAGGTGTGTGCCTGGGGTTTGAACCTTCGACCGTCGAAATTCTCGACCGCGCGCCTAAACCTCGAGGCCATCACTGCTTAGGTCCTTTAACTCCAAATATTCGAAATAGAACGACGTGAGAAATGGATCAAGATCATTCGAATAGTAATCTCCATAGTGGCTCCAATTCATTTTACGAGAAATTTTTAGCAAATTCAAGATGCTCAGTAGTGAAAAATTGTTATTTTCTTTATCAAAGCGAATTATATGGCTATTTATAACCCATCTGGCTTGAGGCTAGTATTGCGAAAACATATATTCATCTTTTAAGATTCTCTAGCCTACTTGCTCAGGTAGGTAATTGGGAAAAAATAATTATAAGCATGAGTTCATCATATTATAATCCAATCCAATCCAATCCATCAGCCAATCGAAGTCCACTGCTGGACATAGGCCTCTCCCAATGACTTCCACAGGGACCTGTTGGAAGCAGCCTGCATCCAGCGACGTCCCGCGACCTTTACCAGGTCGTTCGACCATCTTGTCGGAGGACGTCCCACGCTGCGCTTTGCGGTACGTGGCCTCCACTCGAGAACTTTTTGGCCCCATCGGCCATCAGTTCTCCGCGCTATGTACCCGGCCCATTGCCACTTCAACTTGCTAATCCGCTGGGCTATGTCGGTTACTTTAGTTCTCCTACGGATCTCCTCATTTCTGATTCGATCTCGTAGGGAAACCCATATTATAATACATGTTTAAATTTTTGAAGTGCACGTATTTTTAACATAACAAATAACACGTTGTAAGATACCTACCGTCGCAAAAATATTTTAAGGAAAATTTCTTAGTAAACCTTTCAAAGTCATAAATAACAAAGCTCGAGACCCAAACGGTAAATCATCCGTAATAACTAGATCAAGCTTACTTTAGGCTATCTAATAGTGACAATCTATAAATCGTTTCAACTTAGTCTAATAAAATCATTTAGATTACAATTGAATGTCTTTTGGTTCGAGAAGCGAAGTGATTTAAACCTTTCAGTGTAATCCTTATAATATTATTGAAGCGATTGCGAATTTATTTGTTAAGCTCTAAAATATTAAAATCCTGAGGGAGTCATGTTCCGTGTCAACCATTCTTAGAAAGAAAGGCCCATAAACAAAACAGAAAGCAACAAAAAAGACCCTATAATAATCGCAATGCTTATTTTGAAAAACAATTCCTAGAAGTTTCACTGATATCCAGTGCCTGCATAATGTATGATTCCGCCGAAACCGAATGCAGCCGGTTTATTGTGAAAACAAAACGCAGTCCATTTATTATTATTGTAAACAGTATCATGTATACTGTTATATTATGTATAAATAGAGACAAGAAAGAAAGAAAAATATTCATCATCATATTACTTCTATAAAAGGCATACTATATATTCAGATTATATTGAAGATAAATTAAGTAAGGAGTAAATAAATTGATCAGAGTTTTGTTTTGTTACTACAGTTTCTATCGTTATGATGTAAAATGTAAAATCGTATAAAATCAACACATATTATAAAGCTGAAGAGTTTGTTTGTTTGAACGCGCTAATCTCTAAAACTACTGGTCCGATTTAAAAAAGAAAACAGTATTAGATAGCCCATTAACAGTTGCCGTACTTCCATAGAAGCCCAAAAGCGTTTCACGTTAATTTTTATTGTCTAGTTTATAATTATTTATTGTGTGGTCAGGATATACTCATTTATATGTCAAATTGCTTTTGTTAAATAAAGATTTAAAGCTATTATTCGGAATTTTGTAAGGCAACCTGGGCTTTTAGGCTTCTATGGAACTACCGCCACTGCCCATTAATCGAGGAAGGCTATAGGCTATATCATCATTAGCTACGACCAAGGAGCATTGGATAATGTGGTAAAAACGGAGAAGTAATATCCATTTGAAGTGTAATGTTTACACACAGAGTTACGGGCAACAAATTCAATTTATATTAAGTACCCTTTTGCATTATAAAAATCATTTTGCGCTGACCTTAGATATGGAACAGCGGTATGTGAAAGAAAAAGTAGGCAATAAATAAAGATTAATGTCGGCAATGTGTAACAAAAATTACTGCTGACCTTTCCAGCTTATTTATTTATTTATATCTACACAGGTGAACAGGTTCGGTTATCGCATTTTTACGAGAATAGTACTTAAATCCAATAACTTCTGTCTGGATCGGAAACAGTTAGGTTTTATACCATATTTTTATTTGGTTAAATAAATGTCAACTAATGGTCGGCTATTAAATAGATATTAAAGAATGAGGTTCATTCCCAAAACATTACGTTGCTTTCGCGGGAAAGAGAGCATTTGAAGAATTAAACTTTTATCTCCTTTAATACCCTCCGATTTTATTTAATTGAAATAAAGGTCAATTTGCCAGTCTCCAAATACCAAAATATTATTATTTTAGAATTTTACATAACCTCACGCCTGTATGGAGAATACAAAGGGTTAGGCAGAGCATTGCATGTATTTCTGCACCCACAATACGTCAGGCATGTATCAGCCCCATGTAATACGAGCCTATAGCCGTTTTTCTCGGACTATTCCAGACTCCGTGCTGCTACTGGGAATTTACTAATAGAAAACCTAATAACACTTTGTCGGACACGGGAATCGAACCCAGGACCTCTAGATCCCACGGCAAATATTTAATGCGCGAGACCACGAGGCAGCATTAAAATTGGTTTAGCTAATATTATGTAATATTTCGAATAAAAATAAATAAATACACCCAACAGTCACATACATAAAATATGCTAGACCCAAAGGAAGGCTAACTGTAAGGCGTACTGGTACTCACTTCCATAAAAATAGTAATATTTTAAGGAAAAAATATGAGTACAGAAAAATAGATTTATAAAAATTCAATGTGCAAATACTCTCAGCTTATATTGAGTATCATGGGTGAAATATGGAAAGGCGATTTTGTATTTCAGAATTCTCAGTACTCGGCAAGATTCGGCTTCTTAAAGGCCTATTTCACGTTCTGTAAATGTGGGTAAATCGTTGGAGTTTGTGAATATAACCCGCAGTAAATATGATATTGTTGTGAATAACTATTTAAGCTGCCTATATTGTATTGATATTTATTTTATTCCGTTCTATTAGTAGGCGTGTGAATATTATACCTTTTGTAAATAAAATTGCCAACGCGTATAATTATAGTGTCTGCTAATAACAATTATTATTTGACAAAAACGCTTATTTCATAACCCGGACAGCTTTTGTGAATCAAAGGAGATAGGCAGAATTCTTCCACGCTGACATAGATTGGATTTTTAGAATTCATCTACACAGAAAAACAGTCACTCCAATTTTATTTATTTATATAGATGATTAAAAATATGCTAAAGCAAAACATTATTTTAGTTAGTAACTTTTAACATATAATTACTCTTGCAACACTGTGATCGGAATAGTGGGGTGGTCGAGAATATAAAAGTGAGGGCATTCGCCATTGGGACGAGGAATACACACAACAGGACACAGCGTAATTATACATTAAATGTTTTTTATTAAACTCAACAAAGTGCAGACGGTATTTCATTTACTTCCACCAGATATAATAGAATCTTATATTACTAATTACATTATAATAATAACAATAAAAATAAATAACCATTTCGACTCAATTACGAGACCAAATAATCAATAATAACAGCGCACGCAGAGACAATTAAGTGTGCATTAAAGCTGAGATCTTTGCAGAAGATTTACTTCACACAAATTCACCTAAAATCCCACAATAACCCTAAAATTGTTAATGACGCAAATACGGGCGGGGAATTGCTCCACAGTTCAAGTTTGATGTACCCTACAGTTGTAATATTTTGGTATGGAACTCTTAGTCCCTTCTCAGACCCTTAATATCGTTGTTAGGGAGGGAAACCCTCTTGTTTCCTCCATTTATAGCCCTCGACGATCCTGTTTTAAACATGAATGTGTAACATGTACACGAAGACATATGTTGTAGGGAATTTAGTATGTATGAATTCCACAGTACGGCAGATAAGAAAAAGAGAAACGTTTTACAAAGTTACCTTTTTAAAGAAACAGCTATTATGCACCTAACTTCAAAGTTAAGTTATCTATTTTTTTAATGTAAGCAACTTTAAAAGACTAAGAGTAACTTTGATTACATCTATGAAACATGCTATTCACTTTGGTCTCAGTCAGCATTACGTATAAATACATCCAAAAGTCACATACATGCATAATTCTGACCCCATATTAAGTTACAAGTCTTGTCGTGGGTATCCGAAGCTACAAGAGACTTTTATGTCCTACAAACACCCAAACCAGAAATAAACATTTGTGAATTACACAAACATTTGCCCTGTGGAGATCAAACCCGTGGCCTCTCTTTTCACAAGCTGATGTCTAGCCAACTGCGCCACGAAGCTTTTGACGAAATCTAATAACTATCTCGACAAAAACCAAATACCAAAATAAATTAATTTTTATTTCGTGACGGAAACATCAATTAGTTACATGCCGCTTGTTCTATCATTACAAACTAAAGACTAGATATTATGTTAGCTATTATGTTTTAGTCTATTAAAACATACTATATAGGGATTAAATCAGACAAATAAAATTTGTATATAAACTCTTTCTTGTACACTAAGAAATAAAGAACAAAACAATATACAAACAGAACTGAAGTATAATTGTCGGTCTTATCGCTCAAGGCGATACTATCTACAAAGTTTACAAGTAAATCTTAAGCACTTAGATTTAATTTTGGATTTGAATAAGTACATATAAATTCCCGAGATGATATAATTACTTCACTTGTTTCTAAATTATCACTAATCCTTTTGATTCAGCGTAGTTTAAGATAAATACACTGCAAAGTTTGATATTTATTTTCTAGCGTAATAATTAATTACCTTATAAATTATTAAATATGCCGTTTGAAGATCTTTAACAAGCAAACTTAATATTATTGCATCATTATGTCGACTAGTCGCCATTTTTTTTTATTATTTAGTCGCAGAATACTTACTATCAGATGGTATGATGCCACTTTGCTGTGCCAATATAAAAAAGTAACTCGGTATAAAAGCAATAAATACACAAAAGTTAATCCCAAATAAATATACATACCCAACCTATAAATAAATATACTCATCACCGTCAACCCATATACGTCCTACTGCTGGGCAAGGGCCTCCTCTACAATGGAGAAGGTTTAGGCCTTGGTCCAACACGCTGGTCTAGAGCGGAATGGCAAAGCGGCATACCTACCAAAGAATTTCCTGAGAGCTTTTAGGTGTGCAGGTTTTCTCACGATATTTTGCTTCACCTTGAAAGTGCGTCACAATTCATTGTGAATACACACATAAATATACTAACAACAAATAGTCCTCCATATCTATTCCCAATTTTCGACTGCCTCGTGGTCTCGCGGTACAAGTGTGTGCCGTGCGATCAAGAGGTTCTGGGTTCGATTCCCTGGTCGGGCAGTGTTATTGGGTTCTTCCATTAGGAAATTCTCAGTAGCAGCCCGGAGTCTGGAAATGTGCCCCAGAAACGGCAATAGACTCGCCCCCTATTACGTGGGACTGATACATACGTGACGAAATGTGGGTGCAGTAATGCACCTCTGCCTATCCTTTCGGGGAACACAGGCGTGAGATTATAATTGTATGAATGTACATATGTTTTCCCAATTTTATAGCACAAGACCCGGTCACAGCAAACCATTAGTACCGTGTTTAATAGTTCTTCAAATTATTTATTCACCGATATCGCGCAAGGAAACGCCTAGAAAATATTGTGCCACAGATTTAAACATAGCCGGCCTCGAGTAAAAATTACACGGAACTTCTTCATTAACATTATTTGTGTAAATACGACAGTTAGCAACGGGTTAAATATAGAATCTTCAAAAACAACTCAATCACATGTCGTGCTCTATGAATCAGATCTGAGAAAAATACGTGGCAATGGTACAAAAAGGTCATTTATATTAGTTAGTTAAATGGGTCATGAAATATTTCTGCAAGGGATTGTGATGACGTCTTTACATGTAGTTATTACTCAGTGTCTTCTAAATATAGTCAGTGCCAAATCTATATTTACAGAGCGACACGTTCAATGTTTAAATTATTTAGATCTAGTTTTTATTATACAATAGTAATACAATAGAATAGTATAGAAACTATTAAAGCATATTTTTTACCAACGTCTTAGGTATGAAGAACAATGTCAAAAAATAACTCGCCTGCTTTTTTATTTACTGTTGTAGGCACATGAAGATTACAGTAAATTCGCTCCTGTGTTGCTTCTATATGTTTTTTTTTTGTTGTAGAAATGTTTTTAATATCTAAATCAAATATTGCATGATTTGGCTTACCGATGAAAGAATAACAACACAGAGTAAAAATATAAAATTGGATTAAATTAATTCTGTTATCACTATAAATTGCTGAACGAAGGCCTCCCCAAGTAGGCGCCAACCATCCCAGTCTTGAGCAGCCCTTATCCATCCACTACACGCCACCTTTCTCAAGTCGTCGGACCATCGTGCTGCAGGAGGCCTTCGTTCAGCAGTGGACGGCGATAGGCAGAGAATGAATGAAAAAAAAAATTGCTGTAGAGGATAGCCTCAAGTGATTTCATTTTATCATCTACCTTAACGTGATTTGGTTGTCTTTCTGTCTTTGTTTTGTGTGCCACGATCACCGGTAACTACGTAAAGTTTAGACTGAAAAAATATGTATGCAATATTAATGTATAATTATTAATTAAAGTAATAATCCACACATTAAAAAGGAATCGTCAAGACAATGATTCTAAAAATAAATGCTAAAAACTAAAGTCTTTACAAAATAACACCGCGCGAATATAGCCTGAGTCTAAAATGACAAAAATCAAGTTGCGTAATTTCCACGCTACTTTGAGAAAAGACCAAAAGGAGAAAAAGTAATTTTGAAGTATAAGACAGGCACAATACGTTCAGTTTCGTCGCTTTTAAAAAGATTTAGAAGGAAGCAGACTTGTATAATTAGGCCAAACGCCGAGAATTACTTTTGGTCGAGCATTTTCTATTCATTGCGCTATAATTAGCTTCGAGATGGTGTTGTTTTGTTTCTTGTTTTGAAATACAGTCTCTTAATGCATGACAAATGCCTTTTTAAAATTGAGATAGTTGACACGATGTACGTAGGATAAAGGATAAAAAAATCATTTAAAGATCTGCATTCAAGATAATTTTCCTCTATAAGTACTTTTACTTATAGTCCACAAACCCGGATCAGTTCAGCTTGATCAAACACACCGATCACCTACCTCTACTAGAAATTTATTTCACTGCTTGATATATTATGTAGTCTATGTCCCAAAAAAATATACGACACTTCAAGGCGACTCTAGATTCATCAATTCGATCCAATAGCAATTATAACATTCACACACATGCACATTACACCCAATTAAGTGTACTTAAGTCTTTTCAAAAAGAGTATCGAATAAAAAGAGAAATCCATCGGCTCTTTCAATGTATTTAATACTTTTATTTAACAATGCACTGCTAAAAACTTCTTAAAAAAAGATTTCAAAAATTATCATCATCATTACTATCCACAACCCGTCAGCTGCTGGGAATAGTCCGCCCTAAAGACTTCTAGGGTGGCCTGTTAGAAACGATCTACATCTAGCGACAATAATAAGCAAATGTGTTCATTGACAGCCCCGTGGCGCAGTTGGCTAGATACCAGCTTGCGAAACGAGAGGCCGCGGGTTCGATCCCCGCACCGAGACAAATGTTTGTGTGATCCACAAATATTTGTTTCGGGTCTGGGTGTATGTGAGACCAAAAAGTCTCTCGTAGTTTCTGATATCCACGACACAAGACTTGTATCTTAGTGTGGGATCAGAACTATGTATGTGACTGTTGGGGTGTATTTATTTATATTTATTTATTTATCTGTCTAGTCTATCAAATAAATAAATAAAAATCATTACCATGTGAAAACCATTCATATTATTGCTATAGCATCAAAAATAAATCAAGTGAATTGATTTTAATTGCTCAGTTCCAAGCGATATTATGAAATGAAACGTTCGTTTGCAACGAGTGCGTACTATGAAAGGCAATTAATGGACATGTTAAAATATTATTCTCGATAAAGGTATCTACCCGCGAAGTCGTTACAAATATTAATTAAGAGTTATTTCTACGAATGATACAAAACGTAGCAGCATTAGAAATTATATCTTGTTTTAATAAAATTAGTATATTGATATAATATATGTTAAGGCTAAGTGGACATAAAACTTTTCCTACGCAAATTTTAATTACCCATGTCATGGACGGTGAGTGCTGTAAAACCATTTAACAGTAAAAGAAGAGTCTGGCGAATGAAATTTTGGCACCCTGCCATAACTCTTCGTTGCGGAAAATTAATATGTTTTTGTATAAATTCACGTATGAATTTTGTCGTAAACAGATTCGCGTGAGTGAAGCAGACTTTTTATATGAAAGCCTATAATCGTTGTGTTTCAATCACGAGCTCACATGTAGCGATTTAAGAAGCGAAAATGGGATATTTAGAATTGAGTCTTTGGATATTAAGGTTAACTGCCTCGTGGTCTCGCGGTACAAGTATGTGCCGTGCGATCTAGAGGTCCTGGGTTCGATTCCCCGTCGGGCAAAGTGTTATTGGGTTTTACCATTAGGAAATTCTCAGTAGCAGCACGGAATCTGGAAATGTGACCGAAAAACGGCAATAGGCTCGCCCCCTATTACGTGAGACTGATACATACCTGGCGAAATGCGGGTGTAAAAATGCACCTCTGCCTACCCCAACAGGGAATACAGGCGTGAGTTTATGTATGTATGTATGGATATGAAGGTCCTATCTATATGAACTTATATAAAAATACCAGCTCATATACGAACTTCCCACAGCTGGGGATAGACCTCTTGGCCCTTATTCTACCATGTAGGTCTACTGCCGATTGGTGAACTACCCATACCCAAGTCATTCCGTATGCAGTTTTATTTTTGGTTTGCTGCTTGTCTCTTCACATAGTTTTTCATCGTTAAAGTTGTATTTTCAAAATGTCAAATTTTTTTTTTTTTTTGTTTTTGGATAAATTAAAGTTGAAGTTCAAGTAATAGAGATTTACCTACTATTTCTGATATTTCATCAGAACCTTGTAGATTTTGGCGTTTAATGTTGTGCGACGAATTTACATCGTACTTGTCGAAACCCTGGTCATGTTTCATCCCGTTACAATATTATTTAGTTCTGAAAATCATAAATGGCGCGAGTGAAATATTCTCAATTTTAATGATACTACATCAACATACATCTCACAAGCCTTCACAAACATTATACAGACCTCGTTAAATCTAGGAAGAACTTCCGTGCTTTTCAGCGTTTTGGCCACCTTAGGTCCAATTTACCCAATAAATCTCATAGGTATATGTAAGTAGTTATTTATCCGTGGTGCGTTAATTGCGTCTAATTTGACTAATTGTAATTGTCTTTCTTTTTTATGTGAGGGTGAAACCTCACAGCTCAATGTTTGGACAATGTTTTCAAAGTGGACAACTCTTTGTTTTCCATCTCCTCCTTTATTTTGTCTTTCTGATTAACTTCGTTGCGGGATTATGACAAATTTAGGTCCCCTTAGATCCGCTGAGCTTCATTGCTCAGCGTCAATACTGTGCGTGCCGCTGTTGATCCTGGAGCACAGGAGTTACAGTGGCGGGTGTGTGGTGGGATAGGTGAAAAAAAAAAGCCTTCACAAATCACAATTATTAAAAATAAGCCCGACATAGCTTCGCTTAAGTGTAAAGTTATAAAAAAATACTCTATGTCGTTCTTTAAAGTGTTGTGTACATTCTAGTTTATATAAAAAATGGCTACCGGTTTTGACGCGACGAGGTTATATAGTTATTTCGTGTAAGTTCGTCACCCATGCCCAAAGCATCTATTATGAAGTACGTATTCGCAGGCCTGCATTGTAATCTCGATTGACGAGAAATCATCGGCGGTATCTTTGGTTGATTAAACTGAAAGAAACGAAATGCGCTAACTTTGATACTACACACCTAAAAAAATCCTACGAACTTTTTAGGTGTGCAGGTTTCTTCACAATGTTTTCCTTCACTAATAAAGCAAGTGATAATTCAATGAATACACACAACATCGAAATATCAGAGGGTTGTGTTGGGATGTGAACCCGCGACCGACGAGATTCTCTACCGGGAGCCTCGAGGCCATCACTGCTTAATTGAACATGATTAACTATTTGAAATGCAAATTAGCGTTTGTTTATTGCGCTTTTAGACTTATACCATGATAAATTTCGGTTACATAGATACGTGAGATCTTCGACGTGTATAATAGGTACTTTATCGCAGTAAATTAATAGTTATATTGAAATATTAAGGCGACCCAAGCCATTGGCAAAGTCAAATATATACTTTACCAACCAACTTTGTAACTTACTCATGTGGTTCAAAACTTACGAAGAAATAATGTATTAAATTAATAGAAGCCCTAAAATTTGCCTTATTGTAATTATATTTGTGTTCACGCTAATTTAACTCATATCAAAGACCTAGTTCAAGAAGTAGCGTGTGTTATTACCGTACCCACATGCTCACACAAACTTAGCCCTCATTAGCGAAGACAAAGATCATTAAGTGTGGTGGCAAATATTTGCAAGCTGATGTTAGGCACCCACTTTGTGCTACACACTTTGAATAGCCCTACTTTGCCTTGTTTGGGCATATCTCAACCAAGTTTTGTGTTTGTACTTTTCATATTTGGCGTTTGTTTAGTTTTAGTTTATTTTTTGCAAGTTCTGACATTAGTTTTTTGGGTGTCCAAGTTTATGTCATACTCTTTTTATCTAAGATAGCTGCACGAAGTTTTTCTACATTCCTGTTTTTCTGTCGGTTGTTGAATATACCGATCGTAAAAACTTTTTTCCTCATATAAAAAACAAGCAATTGGCTGTCGCTTTGATAGCGGTAAATTCGAGGTTTCTTCATACATACATAGTACATTATTACTTACTTTGGACCAACATTTCATCCGTAGAGAATTGATTTTGGAAAACCCTTTTAGCCACCTACGTATGTTAGTATTTATAATGGTAGATATGTATGTCATAAACTTTGAATACAGGTCAGTACCATTACCGTCAGTTTGTCGATTAACATGTGCCTCCGCTATAAATAAAAGTTTATTCCTAAGACATCATAAAGACCATACATTGATTGCAAAATTCCTATTCTTCTTATACTAATAAATTAATTAATTAAGTTCGGCAGCTGTTTTGTAATGAACTAAACAATACGTGTGATGTTTGATTATTTTTTCCCCTCTTTTTATGTATTTATGTATGTATGTATATATTATATATTGCATATATATTTTTATGTATTGTATGTGTATCTGTAATTACCTATAATTATTTACTTATCTGGGTACTTATGTTAATATATATAGTTGTTCTATTTATTATTATTGTTGTATATTATTTTACCCTTTTACTGTTTATGCACCTACCTTTTATCTCTGCATCACCCAAAGGTTGACTGTTAGAGAATGCCTAAGGCATTAAGTCCGCCTTTATACGCAATGTGTAAAAAGCATAAATAAATAAATAATTATAATACACCAAACAGTCACTTATGTAACATGACCCATGTCGTGTGTAGTGGGTAGCAGAAACTACGTGAGACTTTTCGGTCTTACAAACTATGTCTAGTCAACTGAGGCATTGGGCTGTCGGCAGTTGTAATGTTCTTACATATACGAACCATAGTACCTATTCCACCTTCATCAACTTGTACGTAATATAATATATAATAATAATTTATAAACAGACGGTGAACTCATGTTTGGGCAATTTATTATATAAGAGCCAGAAATAAACCAATGAACGCCTACATATGCGGTTAATTTGGAAATTAATTAAACTAGTGAGAACTATTAATACAGGTTTCATTTCATTAGCCGAAGTGTTACGTTCTTATTGAAGATTATTGTTTCGTTAGAATTGAGAACATGTGAATTAGTAGGTCACAGTTAATTAAGAAATATGCCACAATATCTTTTAATGTTGAACTGGGTATTTTTTTATTTTTTTTATTGGTTATAAGAATAAAAAATATATATTATAAAAAAATTTAAACCCGGTTCACCTGTAAGCCCCTTTCCCAGTAGTGGGACGTCTGTATGTACTATTATGATGAATATAAAGGTTTTTGTAATTATTTTGGGATATAGTACCTACCTATTGCACAAAAGCGTCATTACGCACGTATATAATTTAAAAATAAAATTAAAATAAATAAATACACCCAACAGTCATAAACAGTTCTAACCTCACACTAGAATACAATTCCTGTGTCGTGGGTATCGGAAACTACGAGAAACTTTTCGGTCGAATCGAACCCGCCGCGGCCTCTCGTTTCGCAAGCTAGTATCTAGCCAACTGTGCCACGGGGCTGTCAAAATGAAAAAAAAAGCGATTCGGTGTCAGATAACACTTTAGCTTTAGTCATTTTAATCCCATGAAAAATAAATGTAACATTTTCCTTTCTCTTTTCAGGTAAACCACATACCAACTTCATGTCACTTAACATATCCAGTTAAAATATAAGAGTGTCTGTGTGTGTGTGTGTTCTTTTGAACAAAGACCTCGTGCATGATAAGTAAGTGTATTTACTATTGATATCTGTTATACATCTACTTAGATAATGTACGATAACTTCTCACACGTCTAATAAGGCAATGCCGGAGGCAGACAATATTCCGTGTCACTGTACCCGCTCGATATGCATAGTGGCACTGCCTCGCAGCATATATGTATGTATATTGACATGTATGAGGCCTGTTCGAAAGACATATTGCCTCATTATGTTTCACCAGCTATGTTTTTGGAACGATACTGTTAACCTGTGAATGATACTGTTAACCTGCTGCTACTGAGTTCTTTTCAAAAAAAAATGCCAACAACATTTCACCCGATCTAAAGTTTGATACCCACAAACAAACCCAGGATTTCTATTTCTATAACGTATACTAGGAAAACAACAATAAATCTACTTTGCCAAGTCGATCGCGACGTACCACTGTCATGGAAATTCAAAGAAATATTTTTATACGAGTGTGGGCGTCGGAAGAGCAATGAATATCCTAACTTAATTTTTCTTAACGCAAGATGTTTCCGAAATATATCGTTGCTTTTCTATTTCTAATCCGAGCTCATTTGAAAGGTCTTTTGTGGCATCAAATAATGTAATAATAGCCGTAAATAACATTTTTTTTTATATTTCTTCTCAATTTATAGCATCCCATGTACGACCCACTGCTGGAGACGGGCCTGCTCTATAATTAAAGACGGTTGAAGGGTTAAGCGGTTGGTCCACCAGTCTGGCCTAGTGTGGGTTTGCGGACTACACACCTAAGAAATTCCTATGAACTCTTAGGTGTGCAGGTTTCCTCATGATGTTTTCCTTCACCGTTAAAGCACTTGATAATTCACTCTGAATACACGCTTGACTTCGAAAAGTTGGAGTGCCTGGGGCTTTAACCTACGACCGCTTAGTACCTCGATGCCATCACTGCTTATTTCTCTTTGGTATTTTTTTAAATTACCTTGTGGTTTTTGAAAACATGTTAAAGTATGTTAATAGACACTCAGATGTGATGGCGTCAGACATTCGCTACAAAGAGACGGCAAAGTATGTGCCATTTACGGCTTGGGAAGACTCGCAAATGTATCACGAAAGGCAACAATTCCGTCTGCCACAAATAATACCGCCCGCTCATTCAGGGTTGCTTTAACAAGGAAGTATAGATATTTTGTATTAAATGTGTATTTATTTTTTACGTTCATTTTACTTTGTTTTTTCGTACTATACTTATGAAAACCCGGAAGGTTAAGACAGAGGTGGTTTTGTACACTGACGTTACAGAGTCTATTACCGTTCTTGCGGTACAAAATAATTGATGATATTCTAATTGAAGCGTACTGCAATTGCCATCAGGCGCCTAAAACATTTGGGGGAGGCCATGTTGTATGGCCATGTATGTCCAGCAGTAGACGTTTTTTTTTTAAACTGGCACGGCAAAGTGACTCCACTGTGCCTGATGGTAAGCACATCCAAAAAAATAGTACCGACCAGCTGATGATGAAGATAATGATGCCAAAACTTTTTTTGTACTGCTGAGATGCATCAAAATATTAACTGGGTTAGTAGACTAACGCACATTGATGGTGCCTTTTCGAGGCAGACTGCAACCATCAATGTCCTGAGTTTTGAAATGTCGCTATATCATTAGTGGATGTCCATTCGTAATATTCCACCTTACTTTTTGTCCTCTGAATTTTTATGCAAGAATATTGTAAGAGTAGTCTTTTATAGAGGTGGGCGATTATGAATGATTTTGATAATCGAATGATACTACTAATACTAATTTTGATAATCGAATATGAAATTAGTAACTAATTTGTTTTCATAATCGAATGACGTTACTAATTTGAACTACTAATCTCGTCGGGACTGAAGTGGGTCTTGTTTTTTTTTTTAGAAATTTACTTACACTTATTACTTAAATAATAGTCCAAAACTGGGGGTTCGATAGAGGTTTTTTTTTTTTTTGGAATTTTTTTTAGGAATAGGATACCTCGCGAATGCAAATTAGTAATTGGAAATATCTCGAAACATGTTCATAATCGAATGATTTCATTAGTAATTACTAATTCTCATAATCGAGATATCTCGAGATATCTTCATAATCGAATGATTTCATTAGTATATCTCATAATCGCCGACCGCTAGTCTTTTATTTATATTTACCTATCCCGTATAGAATTTAATTCACGTGCGATTGTCAACCCTGGCTTGAGCTTAATAAACCGTGTCCTCTATTTGCAAGTACTGAGCAAATTAACTGTTACTGCTAGTGGGTACTCCCACAAACGGACGGGACCAACAATATTGGTTTTTCTATGACACACGTTTAGATGTGATTGGATTGATTCGATTCGTTTATTTACATTCCATTTGAATTGTGTTTCAATAAAACTCTGTGATAAACTTTGTTTGTATGTTATTCATCACTGCTTTCTACTTTAAATTAATTATTATAAATGGCCACTTGTCTGTACTTTTGAAAGGTAAAAAAATGGTGTTCTACATCTTTGGTCACAAGCTTTTCCTTAAGTTTTATGTAATAAGAGACAAGCCTATTTCAGTTTATAAATTAAATTTTGAAATGTTATAATTAAATTATACGGATTGAAAATTATAAAGTAATTACATGAAAGGGATAAACTGTTAAAGATTTTTGTGCTCATATGATCTTACAATACAATAGAAATAAGCCTTTTGATGTGCGTAAAAAAAAAAAAATATCAAAACATTGTCTTGTCAACTGGCTTACGATGATAAATTGATAGAGGGGAGCTCAAAGACGTTTTCACGAAAATAATTGCGTTGGAACACATTGACAGGTTTTTGATCATAAACAAACCATTAACCAAACTTTATCTTCACATAATTGCCATATTATTGATGATTTAAAAGCTAGAATACAATTTATCTTTAAGATTTGATTTAATAAAATATTACCTACTTACTTGCACTTTCGGAAAGGTTCATAAACGTAAAATCTAATTAACTTTAGACGCCTAGAATGAGAAATGCAAAACACTAATAAAGACACCAAGCCACCAAGACGCCGAAGCCTTGGTTCTAACCACCGATGGTCCCTAACAATAGCCTACGTCAGCATACGCCCTGCAGCGACATGGAATATGGAGCAGACAATTCAAATTCAATCAACATTCGAAACACAGGAAGCAGCAATAAAAGGAACCGACATATGAAACGGAACATTCCATTTAATTGATCTAATAAAACAGTGTAACGTATTAATTTCCCCGCGGATCCACATTCACAAGTGTTGACATTGGCTCGCGGATACCATAAAGTCGGGATATTGGTCGTCAACCAGACCCGAACCCGATATTGCTGACGTTAATCGCTGACGTTCAATGTCTTTGATGTCGGCTAATATCGAAATAAAGATTTAATGACGTAGACGACGTTCCTGTTAACATTTCCGGCGTGTGTTGTCAATGTTTTTGGGGACCGACGTCACAAATCGCAGTCCAATCTAAAAATGTCCTCGCAATTTGCTGAATACTGAGCTCAGTGATATGTGAAGCGATCTCATTCGCTTTCCGATACGATCGTGCATCATCGCTGTGCTATAGTGTTTCCGTGTGATCCGACTATGGTGTTAGCTTAAAAATAATAAGTTTTGTTGAATATATTTTTGTCATTTCTTCTTAATCAGTTGCAAGTATAATTTTAAAAGATTAATTAAGTTGCCAACTCTCACTAGGCTACCGTGATGGACCAAGGCTTAAAACCTCTCAGATCTAGAGGCTATCACGACTACCTATTTATCTTCCTTTTTTTATTTATTTATTGTATGCATTTCTACAAACTAGTTAAACAACAATGAGTGACATATTTTGTAAATCACAAACAAAAAACAAAATAGATAGTATCTTCACCATCCATAGACTTTACACTAATGGAAAAAGGCATTAAAAGGATTCCGAGTCCGAGGGTAGCCAGAATGGACCTGCTTGCTGACGTTTCCGAAATGTAATGTTGACGACAGACTGTAATGATAATATTACATTAGCAGATGAGCCTGTTACAAATTTTATAGATTCATACAATGAAAACCTCAATACTATGATTTCTATAAGTCCCGTTGCTAGGGACGGACTTCAAATACAAAGGAAAGTACTTAGTCCTAAATCCAGTACGCCGACCAAGTGCAGACTGACTTACATATAAAACATACATAACCTCACGCCTTTATTCCCCGAAGGGGTAGGCAGAGGTGCATTTTTGCACCCACATTTCTCAAGCTATGTATAATATCAGTACCAAGTAATGGGGCGCCAGTTTAGTGCCGTTTTTCGAGTACATTTCCGGAGTTCGTGCTGCTACTGAGAATTTCCTAATGGAAAAACCCAATAACACTCTGCCCGACCCGGGAATTGAATCCGGGACTTCTAGATCCCTTACTTACTATCAGATACGGTTGACGCTTTGACAGAAAGCACTGATGTCACGACAAAAAAAATTTAACAGAAACGGATGATCAATATCTGCGTAATATCAATATTTGACACTCTAAATGATTTATATTGAATGAATCGTAATACAATTAATTCACGGAACAGTTTCCAATTTAAATATTTTTTTCTTTTGTTCGTTATGAATCATCACAAACGTTCGCGTAGGACTGTCATCATAAAAAGATATCAAATATTTTTTCATTATCCAATAAAGAAATGTAGTACAGTTGATTTTTGAATATTTATTGAACATTGAATGATTTGTAATGAAATAAAATAAAAGCCAAGATTTGTTTAATATCTTTTATTGCATTTCAGTTTTATATACCTTACTGAACAAACTCGGTGGCCTGTTTAAGACTTCGTATGTATTGTTTCAGAATGATATATATGTTGACGTTTTTAAGTGCCAATCAAATTATATTTATAATCAATGTTAAATTTACATTACTATCGAAATTTTAACAGAGAAACTATTTGATGAAACGGTTTTTACTTTACTCTTCCGCCAAAGTCGCTCTTTGTGTCACCGCTCGACTCTTAATACGATTGACATATTCAAAGCAGTGATAGCCTCGAGATTTAGGTCTAGAATTTCGGCGGTCGCAGGTTCAAACCCCAGGTACACACCTCTGACTTTTCGAAGTTATGTGTGTATTCACAATGATAATCACTTACTGTAACGGTGAAGGAAAACATCGTGGTAAAACCTGCACACCTAAAAGTTCTTAGGAATTTCTTAGGTGTGTAGTCCGCCAACCCGCACTAGGCCAGCGTGGTGGACTAAGGCCTAAACCCTCTCAGTTGTAGAGGAGGCCCGTGCCTAGCAGTGGGACGTGTTTGGGCTGATGATTATGATGATTCAAGAACTACCTCTTTGCTGTGTTTTGGCAGGTTGTCACATGTTAATGGAGGAGAAAATTTTGTAAAATATTTATCGATTTGCTTGGTTTTGTTTTATTTTATTTTGCGTGTCTGTATAAAGGTTGGTATGGTAATACCCGAATTGATATGACTGACACAATAGTCTAACTTAGCTTAAAAACACGGCATCGGTGGTTTTATGGCACAAATATTATATTCCTTTCTAGTACGACTTACGATCAATATCTAGATACGAAAACACAACACTTTCAAAATTCAGTTTTTAGACTTTAGCCCACGGCTGCCGTCCTACTATCTACGATTCTCCAACAGCCCCGTAGCGCAGTAAACGGGAAACCACGATAACGAGATGCCGCGAGTTCGATCCCTACGCCGAGACAAATGTTTGAAATCCACAAATAATTGTTTCGGGTCTGGGGGTTTTAGAGACCCCAAAGCCTTACGTAGTTTTTGATACCCACGAAACACGGCTTGTACCTTAGTGTGGGGTTAGAGCTATGTATGTGACTGTTGGGAGTATTTATTAATATTTATTTATTCCAACTCGCACGGTTGTTCCTGTAATGTTGTTACGTAGATGCCTAAAGTCGAACCTTATTCATACCCATTTCACGTGTTCACAACTTTAAAACCAATTGCCTACGGCCCACACGACGGAAGCTTAAAATAGATGTATGTGTTAAAACGTAAACAAAGCTACCATTGGTCAGCCTCGCGCAACAAAGTTTCGCTGCGAAACACGGCTCACGTTCTGATCCTTAAAATATGCAATAAGTTTTTGAATATATTAAAATTGGTTCGCAATTAATTCTTCCACAGTATGTTTTCGATGTTAATTTTGTTATATAACTAGTTTTGCTTTTGGCTTCTGCTTTTAAAGACGACCTAGTTTAATAGCTATGCAGTAGTAAAATAAACAGTTCTATTATATGATTCCATAAATTTAATTTTAATTATAACCTGATTTGCAGCATGGGTCTTTGATCAAGTGGCCTGTGCTATTTATTTTATAAGTTATCAATAGCAGTTAAGGAAACTATTCCGCGGACTTTCAGCCTCTATCGAGGTATTGATTTATTTATGATTCATATACATTTACGAATAAAGGCAGACTTAACGCCTAAGGCATTCTCTAACAGTCAAGGGTGATGCAGAGTTGAAGGTAGGTGCAAAAACAACGATAAGATGAAAACAATAATGAATAGACTGCTAATAATATACATATATACTATTACTAACATATTTATACAGATAAATAAATAGATATACATAAAAATACACATATGACATAAAAATATGCAAATTATAATATATAGGCCCACAAACATAAATACATACAAAAAAAGGAAAAAAAAAAGACACACGCAAAATATATATTATTGAGGTACCGAATGGAGTGGCGCTCACATCTCCTAAAACTATGCGCTCTAGTCCAATATTACTTGAGATATAACTATCAAAAACTGGACTTAGGACACTTCTAGATGCTGGGATGAGAGTATATGCATATGTACTTCAATGTAGCAGCAGTTTACAATTTATGGCAGAGAGGAACGCGTGTGGCAGACACATTGGATATGTATATGTCAACATAAGCATGAGTACGTACGCTGGACTGGATGATTCATTGTAGCACTGACATACTCGTATTGTTTGAGCCATGCCTCGCCTTCGGTAATGGATCTCCATAGTAGGTATCATGACAATTAATTGAAACACCTCTCTAATACGAGGACACTCGCTCATGAATACCAATCACATACTGTAATGAACAATTATTTTTAGTATTTACTAGCTTTTGCTCGCGACTCCGTCCGCGTAGACTATAGGGTTGGGTAAAGGGTTGGCCTACGTCATAGTAGCTTTATGCATGCAAAGTCTCAGCCGATCGGTTTAAAATTGACAAAGTTTCATACAAACTTTCATTCCCTATTTTATCCCCTTGGGGGTAGAATTAATAAAAATCCTTTCTTAGCGGATGCCTACGTCATAACATCTACCTGCATGCCAAATTTCAGCCCGATACGTCCAGTGGTTTGGGCTGTGCGTTGATAGATCACTACACAGACTGACATCAGTCTGTCAGTCAGTCAGTCACCTTTGAGTTATATATATTTAGATTGAGTTCTTTTCACCCCTTTATTATTTTGATCTTATAGCTAAAGTGTACGGCGAATGATCGAAAGATATCAGAATAAATTCCTTGATCGGACAATGTGTTATTGGATTTTTCCAAAAGTAGTTACTTATATGTACGTTTACTAGGATCACGATGTCTGGAACTGTACTCGAAGAACGGCCATAATTTCCCAACTAGTTGAAATTTAAAATACGACTAAAGAATAAGTGTGATAATGTAGCTCACTCGCGTGTTTTTTTACAAAAATAAATTACATCTATCTCAACTTAATTACCTTTCGTCTGCGTATAATCTACGATGTTAACATGCTCGTTTGATTCAAAGGGACGTAGCCAACGTCCATAATTAAGATCCATACTATTCATAAAATATACATGTATTAAAAACTTAAAAGTAGGTTTTTGACGTTACAGACACTACTAAAGGAATGGTATGAATTATTTTGTGTAATAAATGCTAACGGCAATCATTTGTTTTTTAACGATGACAATTTTGTTGACTGCCTCGTGGTCTCGCGGTACAAGTATGTGCCGTGCGATCTAGAGGTCCTGGGTTCGATTCCCGGGTCGGGCAGTGTTATTGGGTTTATCCATTAGGAAATTCTCGGTAACAGCACGGAGTCTGGAAATGTGCCCGAAAAACGGCAATTCAAAATCCTCTCAGTTGCAGAGGAGGCCCGTGCCCAGCAGTGGGACGTATATGGGCTGATGATGATGATGATGATGAATAAGGGGTGCTATGTGCCCGGCTCATTGCCACTTCAACTTGCTAATCCGCTGGGCTATGTCAGTTACTTCAGTTCTCATTTCTAATCGATGGCACATAGCGCGGAGAACTGATGGCCGATGGTGGACTTCCATTGGCCGATGGATTGGATTGGATTGAATAGGTAAGGGGTGGGGGGAGTCTATTTTCGGTCACATTTCGGAAAATACTAGAGGTATTATTACCCGACCCGGAAATCAAACCATCATTTAGAAACCTTATAAAAATTTGATAGTAACAATCTCAACTCAAGACTTAAAACCAGGAACGTAATGACGGAATTTAACAATATCGTGGATGTGAAATATTCGCAGATTAGTATCGACGTCACGAGAACTCGCGGTTATGTCTTCATCTCAGTTGTAAAATACGCGTAAAACTTGCGAAAACACGAGAAGTCACGAGAAATTGCGATTTTAGCCTCGCCATGATTTAGATAGGTAATATAACAGTAATTTTTTTAAGGGCATTGCTAAGTTATTGCTACAATATATAATTATTATTAAAATACAGTATCGATTGAGACGAAATAATATCAAGATTAAATACACCTTCAATTCGATTCACATTGTCCAATTTAAGTACAGTGAAAACAGTCTTACATCACGGCACAGTTTTTTACTGTATGAAACAATTACAGCGGGTGCGTTTTCAAACCCAGTCCGTTGACTATTCCAAGTTATGTCGCTAATTGTATTTTATTTTTAGTCCAGTTTGTAGAGCCAGACAATCCCACCTAACACCGCAGCTCCTGTACACCAGGATCGACAGTGGCACGCATAACACTGAGCTCAGAGAATCTCTATGTGGCACAACTTCGCCCTGACCCCACAACGAAATTAATCACAAGAAAACAACGAGATCGATTTTCTAGGCCCAGTTTTTTAAATTAAGAATTTAATAATTGAATATGACAAAACATATGAAAATTGGTTGGAAGGTTTTTTTTTTGAAAAAACGTTAATAAATTCTACCTGCGAAACTGAAACGCCTACCTGGGTACCTGGTCATTGACCTGACCGTTAATAATGAAAACACTCAATACCACATTACTAGACCCGAGAATCCAACACGAGTTTTTTAAATCGAACTGCACTCTCTTGTGCCGCGAAACCAAGTGCCATTTATGCAATGAATTAATAATAACAATAAATAATAATTCTTAAATAATTATGAATCCACATCGTATGCAACATTCCTGATATATTTTAGTCATACTGTTACCACAAGCCGAACAATATCTATCGGACACGAGCTCCCAAATATTTTAATACGTTAAACCAGCAAAGTCTCGCCAATCTAAAAGAATAAACATTATTGTCTTCCAACGCGAATATATTTATAAATCTCGCGTGTGCCAGCGTATCAAAACAAACTCGTTCACTATAAAATGATTTGAACATATCGCTCTGCGCCTACCATAATATTTTTATCGTTGTTGATACATGCCGGCCGATTTTTAGTACGGATGTCTTGAATATTATACATAAAAAATAGTATGTTTCGAGGTTCAATCATCCTGAAACTTGAACCTGTTTTTAACCAGTCATGGCGTAAAAATAGTTGGTAGCCCAGATACATACATATTTGACCCAATTCTAAAGTACAAAAAATTGTAGCACGACCATAAGTCATTTAATATAATTTTCAGGACATTTTAAGTTCATACATACATCTATACATAACCCCACGCCTGTATTCCTCGAAGGGATAGGCAGAGGTGCACATCTGCACCCACATTTCTCAAGCTATGTATAATATCAGTACCACGTAATAGGGCGCCAGTTTAGTGCCGTTTTTCGGGTACATTTCCGGAGTTCGTGGAAGAAAAGTTTAGAATTCACACAAATAACAGTCAACCAAACCAAGTACACATCATGATAAACAAAAAATAAAAAGTACATCTCGCCCTCTTCATGTCGCGACCTTAATGTTATAATATTTTAAGTTCTTAATTATATTTTACCAAAATCTTAGTACCTTACTTTTTTATCGTCATCAGCCCAAATAAGTCCCACTGCTGGGCACGGGCCTCCTCTACAACTGAGAGGGTTTAGGCCTTAGTCCACCACGCTGGCCTAGTGCGGGTTGGCGGACTACACACCTAAGAAATTCCTAAGAAATTTTAGGTGTGCAGGTTTTATCAAGATGTTTTCCTTCACCGTTAAAGCAAGTGATAATTCATTGTGAATACACACATAACTTCGAAAAGTCAGAGGTGTGTGCCTGGGGTTTGAACCTGCGACCGCCGAAAATCTCGACCGCGCGCCTAAACCTCGAGGCCATCACTGCTTTTTTATCCTTGTACTTATATTTATCTTTGTAATTATATATGAATTTAACGCAAAATATATAGAGGCTTATACCACAAAAGGCCTTGAACAAGACAGAGTGTATCTACAGGCATTTTTAATCTTCAGAAGTTAAGTAAAACGAGATTTACGTGACTCTGATAAAAAAAATGTCGCGAATCTCAAGTTAAACCGTCCTTTGATGTCACGATAAATAATAAACCTATTTCAATTTGATACTTGTCAGTCACAAAAGAGGTTTCAAGAGAAATTTTACTTTTTAGAAAAAATTTGCCGAGGTTGCCACTCGTGTTAACATTGATCTTATCAACAAAAGTAATAAAAATCCTTTACGAACATTTTTTTTATATTATACAGGCAGGATGTAAAAAGACCATGATCGAACACTTGGACAGGTAATAATTACGGTGATTACAAACTCATTGACGTTTAAAAAAAACACGATATCAGTTTTTTTTAAAGATTTTTTATACAGTTTACAGAATTAACCTATCATGCAGCCTAAATCGCCGTCGCTTACTATTTGCGCCCGAACATTTTAATTTTAACTCAATCTCTTCTCTTAATCGTAACCATAATGGAGTTTGCTTATCGAATATGCGGCAATTCAAACCGCTTTTATACCTTCTACGTGGTATTGCCTTAGAACCGATACTAATTAATATGAGTGTCTGTTGTTACATACATACACCCCGCCTCTATTCCCTAAGGGGTAAACAGATTTGTCTCTCTACATACACGTTTCACCAGTTATGTTTAAGTACCACATTATGGAGGCCTCCCTTTTGACGTTTTTGGACATATTTCAAACTTCATACTGCTACTGATATAATTTGCTGAAGGAAAAGCCAAATAACATCTTGTCCCTGGAATAAAACCCGATACCACGAGACAGACATATTTTCAACATACATACATACATATAACCTCACGCCTGTATTCCCCGAAAGGGGGATAGACAGTCCCACGTAATAGGGGGCGAGACTAATGAATTTTTCGGGCGCATTTCCAGACTTCGTGCTGCTGCTAAGAATTTCCTAATGGAAACAGCCAATAACACTTTGCTCGACCCGGGAATCGAACCCCGAATCTAGAAATTAGACTTCACAAGGCACAAACAGATTTTCAACTTACTTAAAAACATGTGAAAATTTGCCAACCCTTGGAAACGCAGCCATAATGAATAACCTCTTTACTTGTATCAAAACCTTCTTTGTTATAAGCACTTTTATATACCTACGTAATGAATGGCTTTTATTTATTTATTTATTTACTAACAAAACGTTTATAACAAGGCAGTAATCATTAGGTATTCATTTGGACAAAACGTCGGCCAACCGACCTGTTTACTTGTTAACGTTCAAAATTATGCTCTTAGTAAGCGCGTATTACGGTAGAGCGTATGTTTGTGTCGATATAAACATAATTTGATATTACTCGTAGTCATTGTTATGTCATCATCATCATCATCAGCCCATATACGTCCCACTGCTGAGCACGGGCCTCCTCCACAACTGAAAGGGTTTAGGCCTTAGTCCACTACGCTGGCCTAGTGCGGGTTGGCGGACTACACACCTAAGAAATTCCTAAAAACTCTTAGGTGTGCAGGTTTCATCACGATGTTTTCCTTCACCGTTAAAGTACGTGATAATTCATTGTGAATACACACATAACTTCGAAAAGTCAGAGGTGTGTGCCTGGGGTTGGAACCCGCGACCGTCGAGATTCTCGACCGCATGCCCAATCCTCAAGGCCATCACGACTTCATTTCATTCATTCATTTTCATTCTCGACTTCATTGTTTTGTAAGATACATAAATAGTAGTCTGACCTAGAGAAAATTCTGTAAACTTGTATATAATGTTAAGAGTTTGTTCGTTCGGACGATTGAACGCGCTAATCTCGAAAAATAAAACAATCTGGTTGTAAAAATAAAATTTGTGTTGAATGTTTCCTTTATTAAGGAATACTATAGGCTATATTATATCACGCTACGACAAATAGGGGCGGAGAAATAATCAAAATAACGGGGTAAGTTTTTTACCTGGGGTGCAACTAATCTCATAGTAATTGAATAGCCTGTAATATATTTATTTATTTACACTTTATTGTACACTAAACATAAACGCAGATGGTTAGACACCAGCTTGCGAAACGAGAGGCCGCGGGTTCGATCCCCGCACCGAGACAAATGTTTGTGTGATCCACAAATATTTGTTTCGGGTCTGGGTGTTTGTGAGACCGAAAAGTCTCTCGTAGTCTGATACCCACGACACAGGACTTGTATCCTAGTGTGGGGTCAGAACTATGTATGTGACTGTTGGGTGTTTAAAAAAAAAAAAAAAAAAAAACATACATTGAAAGGTACAAATGGCAAAGGTACAATTGAAAGGTACAAAGGTATATTATCAGAGTTTAGTCTATTCTTAATCCTAAAAGACCATTACCGACAAGCTTTGGGCACAATTCTGGTGTACAATTATGCGTTCATTTACGTATTTAGGTGAGAGTTTAAAGGTTTAGAAAAATAAAAGACTAACACTCGAATAGAGGCAATTATTATTGCTCATCATATAATTAGAACGCGTTAAAGTTATTTCTTTAGGGCAGATGTGGAAATATATCAGAATTATATTGAAAAAATCTTCAACATTACCTACGTTTGTCGAAAAAAAATACATTACATGTTACAAATTTTATTACTTAAAAAGTAATGTGAATGAAAAATATATTTTCATGAAATGTTACTACAAGTTTATGACTCATAAATTGGATAAATTGATCATAGTTATTACTTGTATATAATTCTCGTTTACCTTCTAACAATTCGGGAAGGTCTGACGCTAACATTCCCGAAAAGTTACGTAGAAATTCTTGTAACGCTCAATCTGCTATATCCTATTATAATAAAAGTTCGGCAACATTATTTATGCTATTCAATATGCTTTTATGGTTAGGGGTTAGTAAATTTCGGTATCATATTAATATTTCTTCATGACTTTCTTAGATACCATCTCTTTCTTATGATAAAGGTATGACTCCTCTTCTTGCGCGTTTTCTCAGTCACTGCCATTAAATAAGAGGTATTGGTTAATGATAATCTTCATAATCAGCCCATATACGTCCCACTGCTGGGACTGCTCCTCTACCATTGAGAGGGTTTAGGCCTTAGTCGACCACGCTGGCCTAGTGCGGGTTGGTGGACTACACACCGAAGAAATTCCTGAGAACTTTTAGGTGTGCCGGTTTCATCACGATGTTTTCCTTCACCTTTGAAGTACGTGATAATTCTTTGTGAATAAACACATAACTTGGAAAAGTCAGAGGTGTGTTTCTGGGGTTTGAACCCGCAACCGCCGAAATTCTTGACCGCGCGCCTTAACCTCGAGGCCATCACTACTACATATCATAATCTTAATACCCTTTATCAAAACGTAAGAGAAAAAGTATTAACCGGACCGACATAATTGTGTAGGCCGGCAATTCATTATCTCGATTATGCTTTTTTCACCATCACTTCAGTATTTAGACATCTAAAAACAACAAAGCACTCGTAGAGATATCCTATTACTAATAGTAATCTACGCAAACTATTATTAACTATGCAGAGATTTGTCACGATACCAGGTGGCTTGGAGACATTTAGCGGTCCCCGGACAATTTAGCAGATTGGCTTAAAACTATTCACTCACTGAAGTAATACAGATAATGCTTTTTACTGTTACATATAAAAATTGAGCAATGAAAGATATATTATGCACGAAATATTTGTTCAAAAACACTGGAGAAGGGTTGCTAGAGACAGGGACCAATGGAAAATGTTAGAGGAGGCCTATGCCAACCGGCACACTGAGCTCAGAGACATACTATAAAAAAAATAGGATCAAAATAAAAAAGAGCTCAGGATAAAAGGCTAAATGAAATGAAATGAAATTTGTTTAAATAAATATCTATCGCTAACATTAATTTGCTTGATTTTGTTTGTTTTTTATTATTATCTTTACAAAGACTAATAAAACTCTGGAGATGGTCACGTGGTCCTTTAATATTACGAACACGTGAAACCAATTCAAACTAGGTTAAGTCAACATGGCAAGGAACTACTAAGATTTCGACAAAACAACCAAACTATACAATGATGTACACAAATATTACGCGCCAACGCGCCCATCAGAAATACACGTGGAAAATATAAAAAATATTTCTCACATACATCAAACAAATTTCAAAACTGTAGTAAGAATAAACAAAGGGAGTGGACGGTAACAAACAGATTTCGTGAATGTATGGATGAATGGTTACATATTGAACAGGCAACACCCGCTGAAAACGCTTACGAGAGAAACGCGGTGCGTGGGCGCTATTGGTGATACGCGCCAATTTGTCTATTCTATATACTTTTTTATATAAATTGGTAAAAAACACTGGCCGTGATGCAGTTAGTAGATGCCACCGTGAAACAAGAGCGATAAACTCCTTGCATTGGCAAAATTTTGGCAAAGACCACAACCATTTGTTTCTATTTTAGGTGTTATCTAAAGAGTCTCTCGTAGTTTCTTATACTCACAATGTATGTACAAGTACTATGTAAATATGTACATAATTCTAATAATAAATTAATACACCCAACAGTCACACACATAGTTCTGACCCCTTACTAAGATACTAGTCTTGTGTCGTGGGTATCAGAAACTACGAGAGACTTTTCGGTCGCACAAACACCCAGACCCGAAACAAATACTAGTGGATTACACAAACATTTGTCTCGGTGCGGGGATCGAACCCGCGGCCTCTCGTTTCGCAAGCTGGTATCTAGCCAACTGCGCCACGGGGCTGCATTCTATTTTAACATGGTGCTAGAATAATGCGCTTATGAAGTATATTTATTATTTATATTATGTAGATTGAGGTCCGATTATATATCAAACAACAGATTATGCTAGACAGAATTAAAATGTATGAACAAAACATAATTGTAAATCTTGTGCGATAAGGCCGCCATTTGTACTTATCTAGTTTACTGTATTACATTTTATTTTTCTCTTATTTTTATGTGTACAAAAAAGTTTTAAATAAAATAAATAATAAATAAATGGTACGCGAAACTGTTAAGAAAATAAATTCAAGTTTAGATAAATAATTCATAAATTTTACAGTTAACTAAGTAGTTACTATAACGAAGCTCTTGTAAACTACTGGCTTGGAAATCGTTTGAGACACTTTGAAGGACATTGCATTAATTTCATCACGATGGATAATTCAATTTTTGTCGGACGTTATTTAATAGTCTGCAAGGCTTTTTATCCATTTTGAAGCCAATTTCGATAACTAAAAATTTTAAGAGACAACTTTTTTATATGATCCTATCGCGATGTAATTGTAACAGTTTTTAATATATAGTTATTCGCGAAAGAGACCCAAAAATAAAGGTTAGGTAAGGTTGCCTGGAAGAAATTGCCTAGAGCGATAAGGCCGCCTCTTGTTTTATTTTTTAATAGATAAGTTTCTTTATAATTGTTGTACAAGGAAGTGTAAAATAAATAAATAAATAACTAATTTGCTTCATATAAAAGTCATATTATTTTTCTCTAGGCTGAACCTGCGGCCTTTTGTTTTCGTTTTTAGTTTGTTTGCGGCATCAATATGAGATGTAGGTACGTAGCATTTTTTTACATTTAAACCCGCATGGAGAAAGCAGAAACTGAGTAAATATTTGAACATGTCCTCACTCATTTTGTTTTCCACAAAACATCCCAAAAATCCAACTTTACAAAAGGACGAAAATAAACAAAAGTTAGAAAAACAACCGTCGAGGAAGACCGTTACAACTTGTTCTAAATTCAATTGCGAGCCCTAGTAGGTGAGGGATTTGAAAAGACTTCCGACTCCGTCAACTTTGATAACCGTGTTGACCTTTTTCCTGTGAAACTGTCTGTCTTGGACGTCATTTGCGCGGTTGGCAGATGTTTTTTTCTTCTTGACACGCGACAACGTTCCCGTTCCAAATATTCTATTCTTAATTTTGACAATGGAAACATGCTTTGAACTGTTTGCTTTGAAACATTCTGTGAAGCAGATAGATGTGTGGACAAAAAACGTAAACATTGAGAAAGAAAATTCAGTGATATAAATAATCAAAAGCACACGGTTTATTGGTAATGAAATAAAATTGTAAATATATTTTTAATCCTGTATCTACACCTACACCCTTGGGGTGTGTTTCTACTATTATATTCCACAGCTAAGTTTAAATCACACCTAATATCATCATCATCAGCCCATATACGTCCCACTGCTGGGCACGGGCCTCCTCTACCATTGAGATGGTTTAGGCCTTAGTCCACCACGCTGGCCTAGTGCGGGTTGGCGGACTACACACCTAAGAAATTCCTAAGAACTTTTAGGTTTGCAGGTTTCATCACGATGTTTTCCTTCACCATTGAAGTACGTGATAATTCATTGTGAATACACACATAAGTAACTTCGAAAAGTCAGAAGTGTGTGCCTGGGGTTTGAACCCGCTACCGTCTACATTCTCGACCGCGTGCGTAAACCTCGAGTCCATCACGACTTTACACCTACACTTTGACACCTAATAAATACGGTTGGCTTATTACTTTACTTTTTACTGGACAGATATCTTCACTTCATGCTGATACTGAGAATTTTCTAACAGAACCAAACCCGATTTGTGTACCACAATGAAAAATATTCAGTCGACTGTTTAAACCGCTGTCTCTGTATGTCTTAACAGCTTGTTCATGCATTCAAATACTAAAAGAAATAGAAACAGTAAAGTATGTTACAAATAAGAAAACAAGAGCAAAAGTGTCTAGGTTGAGAAAACTAGCATCATTTATATAGTGTCTTGGTTCCACAACTTGGCGCCGCCGACTGTTTGAAAATGTTGTACATTCGTTACCGCCATGTTTTATGTAACAGAATATCTTAGTGTTGTATAACCGATTTTTCTTATGCGAATATATTTAAACACGTAAGTATTTGTAACATCAATAATTAGAAATAAATTATATTAGCTTTATTAAGTTATTATTTTAAAATGAGAAGACTCACTCTCAGTCTCAGCACATGTATGTGCCGTGCGATCTAGAGGCATATGATTCGACTCTCGGATCGGGCAGTGGCTTGGGTTTTTTAATAAGGAATTTCTCAATAATTTGCTATCAGCACGGACTTAGGAAACGTGCCCGAAAAACGGGAATAGACTGATGCATACCTGGCTGTATGTATGTAAAATGAGAAAATTATCACTTACCTATCAATTCTGGAATATTCCCGAAGTAAAGATTGACCTGACACGGACGACAAAAAAATTTGTTATGAAACAAAAAAAAATGCAAACCAGTCTATGATGCAAGTTAGTGGAAAGAATATACATATATAATTGAATGGAATAAACCTTCCTAACAAATTGCCTATAGACGTTCTGGATACGGCGAAAATGTCAAGTGTGGCCAATAGTACTTCCGATAAGAGTACCCTACTTATGCTATCGAGCAAACGAGTGACGTCCCCATAAGTTATTTGCCAAAAGTTAAAAGAAACTTACGGAACATCGCGCACCTTGTTATCGATATGGATTTAACGAGGTCTCGGCCGCGTAAGTAGAAAATATGCTTCACAAACCACATGTTAGTTTTATCTTTACCGTGCGTTCCATACCTTATATTTCGCCATATATCTTTTTTTGTTACATTTATTACTATTCTATTATAAAAAAGATCCAGCATTTTAACGTATAGTTGATGTGAATTCAAATACTCAGATAGACGCTAGACACTGATGAATAAACTTTTTCTTTGTATTAGTAAGGCGAAAAAACAAAACTCTTAAGGGTTTTTAGTTTTTCTTTTTGATAAATAAGTTACTTCCTTTATGTAACGGGTTTTATATGGGAAGAAACTCAATCCTCCTTTTTTACAAGGTGAAGGCACCTTAAGGTTTTTTCCTATACCTTAAGGGATTTCCTGAAGGTAATCTCCAGTTTTCCAAACAGGTTCTTGAACAGCTGACCCCCTTGGCTTAGTTGGGCCCTAACCAAAATCCTACGCAAGCATGTCAATCAAAACCTCTCAGTGATAGTCATGCGCTCTTGAGGTGATACGAGACATCACAGGGCGGAAAGCGCCCCGAGTTAGTCTCGTATATCGAATCGTCAAAATCGGTAGGGCTTAAAGTGCCCCCACTTAACCCTATAATCTTCCTAGTTCTTTATGATAACTTAAACAATTACGAAGTCTTTGTAGGCAGGATTTTCTTATATTATAATATAAAATACATTTATTGTACAATTTGCATGTTGTTATGATATATAAAATCTACAAATCTTAATGATTAATTATTATTATATGCGATAGATTTATTAGTACTGCTTTTCAAATCGAATTCTTTTTTTAAAATAACAAGTCTTAAATTTAATTCCTGTCATAATAAATTATTCCATAGATAAAGTAATAAACTTTATGATCTGCTGAATCACCGTGAATAAGATCAAATACGCACGCAGTATGTATCACGTAGAATTTAAAATGAATGGAAACATCTAAAAAAACGTATATTTTACATTTGAGTATAAATACAGTACAATGGTACTTAGTGTTTAGGTTGTTTTCTCAAGTAGCTTTTGTGTTTATGCGGTTGAGCGAAGCAGGCCGTGATTTTTCCTCGAAAGCCATTCTAGCGAAGGTCTTGAAACGTATTGTGCGGGTAAATATCCTTTCATTGATTGGCTGAGGTTGGCTGTATTGGAATCAGGTCTACTGAATGTCATGGAAATAAATATTTATAGTTTTTATTAATTTACTTAAGTTACAAACATTCAAAAATATTTTTAAGGTATATTAAAAGTATTCTAAGTATCAAAAGTGTTCGTTTCTGATTCTGATCATTGAACTCACGAATCTTTTTTTATATACGAGCACGACAAAATTCATCATCATCAACTTCATGAGCCCATATACGTCCCACTGCTGGGCACGGGCCTCTTCTACCATTGAGAGGGTTTAGAGCTCTTAGGTGAAATTCCTAAGAACTTTTAGGTGTGCAGGTTTCATCACGATGTTTTCCTTCACCGATAAAATAAGTGATAATTAATTTTGAATACACACATAACTTCGAAAAGTCAGAGGTGTGTGCCTGGTGTTTGAATCGGCGACCGCCGAGATTCTTAACCGCGCGCCTAAACCTCGAGGTCATTATTAGATACTTGTTATGAGAAAGTTACAAAACCGTACCGATAGTAAGTAAGTAGTTGCTGTCCAAATAGGGCATCAATTTGATTTATTCATTTTGCAATAAATGTTTAAGTTAGGTCATTTAACTATATACACATGTAGAATTAAATAGACAAACATATATATTTTTTTATTGTTTTTTGTTTTAAGTACCGTCTAGCTTTATAATTAAGACTCGCTTTTTAAAAGGTAACATAAAATGTTTTAATGAAAAATGGGAATATGATTATACCATTACCATTTAATTGTGTTGAAACTGCATCGGAAAGAGCAATACTAGAGTTTCTCCATTCTAAATACGTAAGCGGTCATAATTTTACTGAGTATATAAACACCATGCTTCTATTGAAAAAATCCTCGCAGAAACCCCATACAAAATTTTCCCTAAATTGGATATCGACCTAGGACTGGATTGGTTCTCCATCGCACGCGCTAAACTATTACGCGAACCAATAAACCCATTTATTACTTTATTTTTAACCCTCTCAGTTGTAGAGGGGGCACGTGCCCAGCAGTGGGACGTATATGGGCTGATGATGAAATGAAATGAAATGAATTACTTTATTCTTAAACTGGCTCAGCAAATTGATAACACGATACCTAATAAGAAAGCTAATTAGGTAGGTACAGTGATTTCCAGATAGATTATCAAGCAGAATTAACCGTCATGGTGATTAAAAGTAAAGTTAAAGAAACATGATATAAAAAAGAAAAATACGACCTCATGGGCGAAGTATTCAACAGCAATATGTTAGGGCAAAGACACAAAATGGCTGAAGTTTTGACGTCCAACGTCCTATGACGTCAAAGTTGTTGTTTGCGTGATAAAATTAATTCTCCAATTAACTGCTGGCGGGTAAACTGTATTAATTTGTATGTAAAGTGGCCACGGCTTAAGTGATTAAGTAATTAGCGGTATACCATTTGTAATGCAAACTGATTATTAGTATGGTAGCTCTACGGTATTGTGAATTTGTGACGTCATGAAATCCATGAACCAACTTGTCAAGGAATCCACCTAAGTCTCATCGTTAGTTAGAAGTGAAATAAATCTTCAAGTTAGTATTTCCATATCATGTATAAACGGCTAAGTGGAGTATGGCAAGTTTGACACAGATATATTACTTGAGATCACACCAACAAACTTTTATCCCGTTTTATTTAATTTTTTTAGATGAAAAGTATGCGACAATTTTGCTTGATCAGCTGTCGATTTTTAGTATCACTCTGTCTATTGCATAGTATACACATTCATCATCACCCACCCATACAGCCTCCTTTACAACTGAGAGGGTTTAGCCCTTAGTCCACCACGCTGGCCTAATGCGGGTTGGCAGACTACACACCTAAGAAATTCCTAAGAACTGTTAGGTGTGTAGGTTTCATCACGATGTTTTCCTTCACCGTTAAAGTACGTGATAATTCATTGTGAATACACACATAACTTCGACAAGTCAGAGTGTGCCCTTGGGTTTGAAACCGCGACCGTCGAGATCCACATTACTCAATCGCTAATGTATTTGCCAAATTCGTAAAATATTATCCAATATAACTTTAAATCCATGGGCAAATTTTATTGCAAATACATCGAAATACACGCGCTTACAACATTCTCTTACACTCCATAAATTGAAATCTATATTAAACAATGCCATAAATCACGCTATGGTTTTAAAAATATACAAATTTTCACCTACCTTCCCGATTTCAGATGCTAGTCCAAGCGCCGGAGCAAAAAAAGTAGGTAAGTAATGCATCGTTCGGGACCTGGTATTTTTTTTTAATATGTTCGAGGGCGTCCCCTGAATGTAAATCCAAGTTGGCGCGGCGGGGGTGGGGGGGGGGGGGGTCCACTTCAGCCGCCATCTTGGAAAACACGTTTTATCGAATATTTCGTACGACAAAAATTGTAAATATCATTATTGTAGATAATAATATTTGCCATCTTTTTTATTTCAAACTTTTTTTTGTATAACGCATAGGTTTTTTAATATCAAACTTTTTACAATATGGTTTTTACTAAATATTTAGTTAATGGTTAAAAAAAATTGTTCAAAATTAAAAATAATGGCAACTGAATTGTAGAGCATAAAATTACCTATAAATTTTATCAGAAACTTTTTCCCGTAGCATTTATAGTTTAGGAGCTATAACGCTGTAAATGAGATTATAATGCTGTATATTCAATTATGCGCCTATAAGTTGCAGTATATATTTCGGGTCGCTCGGAATTTCCCCCTCTTAACATTCCAACAGTATTCAGGTATAAATCCTAACCATTTTTGTCCCCTCCTCGTGACGCTAGGGTCGTTCCCTCGCCTGTTTGTGTATTGAAATTTTCGTAGACGCGTCTGTTCTGTTTGGAGCGCTATAATTAAAAACCTATGCGTTATACAAAAAAAAGTTTCAAATAAAAAAGATGGTTAATATTATTATCTACAATAATGATTTCTACAATTTTTGTCGTACGATGCGCGGTTCGTGAGATATTCGATAAAACGTGTTTTCCAAGATGGCGGCTGAAGTGACACCCCCCCCCCCCCCCGCCGCGCCAACTTGGATTTACATTCAGGGGACGCCCTTGAACATATTCCAAAAAAAAATTCAGGTCCCGTATGTTGCAAAAAAAAACCCCCGGCGCTTGGCCTATGTTTATTTGTACAAATGCGGGAGTAGCGGTGTTACCTTGCCTCGAGTACTGTTACGTTGTAACAAGTTTATAAACATAAAATAAATACAAATAATAACTACATACAAACAAACAAATAACCCGTTGTTACAATTGAATGCAAACCGCGCGCTTTAACTAGCGATATCATCACAACGACCATATAAGGTATTCGTCGGTGCCGGAAATCAAATTATTTCTAGAACATCGGATAGTAAACGCCACGGCCAGAGGTTTCGAGAAAAAATACAATAGCGATCGACGGTTCAACTTCCTACGAACTATTCCATCTCGCTCGATTCTATAATTACTATCTCAGTCCCACAGGGATTTACAAAAATATAGAGGGTAGTCGTGACGTGTCTTGCTTCGGTTGTACCGTTCTTTCCATATCTCTGTCTCATGTCATACGGAACAATCGAGAATCTGACAGTACGCATTGTCGCCTCAGGAAGGAAATAGGCCCACCACCGAACCGATATGTACCTATATAAGGACGAATTCGCGGAGCGAGAACTAGAAATTCCGACGCCAGAGAGTTGTGATTAGTTCGCATTTTTTAAACAGTAGTAAAATCAGTGCTATACTAAAACGAAAAAGAAATTAAAAGCGGATCGCATCATTTTCAACCCCCTTGGTAAGTTTAATATATTTAATTCCAATATTGGCTTGGTTGCTGTTAACTAGTTTTTCGTGTCTGGATTAATTTGATTACTATTCAACAAGTGATTTCTTCAACCTTTTAATAGTGCAAAAATTGCTATGGCTATATATATTTCTTGATAGTGGTATAACAACGTAACGTAATGCGACTGTGAGTATCTTAAAATTGGTAAAATATAACTTACCTTTTTATTTTTCCGATGAGTTTCAAATATGTTTCGCCGCGGTATTTTTCTTCATTAACATTCTATTATACCTAATATTAATTTAGTCCAAATCAATATGGCCGCGATAATTAATTCCCACTGTGTTCCACGCGTATGTTGTTAATATCGGTGGCTTGTGTATTATCTTAATAAGAACTTTATTATCTTAAAATATATTTCCAAATTTAAATATAAGTATTCTATTAAAAATTGCCACCGAATAATTGTATTAGTTTGCTTAGACTTTAAAGCCAGTTAAATTTTTATAATTGTGTAAAGTTATATATAAACTATATTTCCTCCTGTTAGTTCAAATAATGTAATACACACACATAGCTGTGAGATTTATTTTCTAGATTAGCGTGATGTTAAGATAAGAGAAATTTCTCGATGTACCGGCGAAATAAATATCGAAGGTCATTGTTTCACTCGTAGTATTCATGTGTATAAAATTAAACCTGTACTTGTGTAAAAGTTTAAGTGTAACTATTTCTTTTGTACTCATCGCGTAATGGAATGGTGATCGTCCGGCATATAAACAGTTGGGGTTTGATCCTGGGTTGGGTAATTTAAATAATAATTATTAATTATATTGGCATTTGACATTTAACTATGTTTCGTTTAATTATTTTTTTATTTTTTTTTATTTTGTTTTACAACCGGACCTAAATGTCGCCACTCCATTCCGCTATTTTTTAATTGCTTCACGAAAGATGCCGACGCCCATTCCTGGTCTCGTCTAGTGCCTGGGTGTCGGATCTTTCGCGCTACAAGTGTCGTTTCGACGCGTTCCAGGAAACTGGGGGTTCTCCGTTCGGGTTGAGAAATACGAGCTGCACGTTCACGACTCGGATTGAGAACTACGAGCTGCAAGTCCACAGTACGTTTGTGAACGACAGCTGCACGTACTAGTACGGACTGTACCAACGGGCAACGCTTCTGCCCACCGACTCCAGCAGACCCCTGCGGCTGAGGGCCTTCCGATATATCACCGAAGACCCCTCCACGCGTCACGGGATCGAAAGACCGAAGTTAAGTCCCCAGTGCACATAGGGTTTTATTGGGACCAGAAAACTTTCCTGTGCCAAGAATCCACCCCCCTGGGTGTAGTCATAAATATAGAATTTTTTTTTTTTTTTTTTTTTAATAAATTGATTATTTTGTAATTGTTTTTTTTTATTGTTCCCGCCGTCAGGCGGTCGTAACAAGTGGCGCCCACTATATAAAAGGCAAGGCACAGGGAAGTTTTTTTGTACTCTTTTGGTGTCGGTATTTTTCAATTCCAGGTGGTAAGCCTTTGCGGACGAGGCTGAACGGGGAGGTACCACCCCTCACCCCCTGCTGCCCTAATTACGACCTTCCTTTCGAAGTTCACACAGACGCCAGTAATTTTGGGTTAGGCGCTATGCTCACCCAAAATATAGATGGCGTTGACCGCCCTATAGCATTCAGGAGCCGCTCTTTAACGGGTCCTGAACGTAACTATAGCGTTACAGAGAGGGAAACTCTGGCTGTGCTGGACGCTCTCGAGCACTGGCGCTGTTATTTAGAGAATGGTAAGTGTTTTACGGTTTACACTGACCATTCAGCATTAAAATGGTTTTTAACCTTGTCCAACCCTACGGGTCGTCTCGCCCGCTGGGGTCTGAGGCTTTCTGCCTTTAATTTCTTTATCAAACACCGTAAAGGTAAAGATAATGTAATTCCAGATGCATTATCTAGAGCAGTACCAGTAGCAGAAATTAGTGCCACGAGTCATCGCAGTTACATTACCAAGGACGATTGGTATCTTAACATCTTAAACGGTTGCGTAAGTTCGCCTACTAGTTTCCCGAACTACGTGGTGACGAATGGGAAATTGTATCGTTTCTCGAAGGGTAACAGCCCACTTACATCCGAATTCGAATGGAAGGAAGTTGTTCCTAAAGAACATCGTGAAACGATACTTAAAAACAACCATTCTGACCCCACTGCGGGACATATGGGAATTTTTAAAACTTACCAAAGACTTAAGTTACGCTATTATTGGCCTGGTATGTACGGCGATACTGCTAAATTTGTGACAGCTTGCGATACATGTACTGCATATAAATCTCCTACCCATACTACCCTTGGTCCACTAGGTAGGCCTAAGGAGTGTAGCAGGCCATTTCAAATGATCTCTGTAGATCTAGTAGGTCCTCTACCAGTTTCCCGTAAGCAGAACGCTTATATATTAGTAGTTTGTTGTTGTTTTTCTAAATATTGTTTACTATTCCCCCTAAGGAGAGCTACGGCAGCAAATGTCGTCAAATGTTTAGAAGAAGGCGTTTTCCTAGTGCATGGCATTCCACAGTTGGTTTTGCAGGACAATGGAGTGCAATTCATTAGTCGTGAATTAGCTAAACTATACGAATATTATAAAATTCCAAAAGTGCAATTCACGCCTAAATACACGCCCCAAGTAAACACTGTGGAACGTTATAATAGAACATTAATCACCTCCATATCAACTTTTGTAAAAGATGACCACAGAACTTGGGATGTAAACTTACCAAAGATACAGTTTGCTATGAATAGTGCCGTTAACGAGGTAACCAAATTCACACCGGCGTTTCTAGTGTACGGCAGAGAACTTGTACCATGCGGGTCGCATTATTCTACAGATGTAGACCCAAGTGATCTGGTGCTCTCGCCACGCGACGAATACGCGGGAAACCTCGGGTGTTTGGCAAAAATATTCGACAAAGTCCAACTGTCTCTGTATAACAGCCATGTCAAAAGCTCGCGACATTATAACTTACGCAGAAAACCCGTAGACTTTAACGTAGGAGACATAGTATGGAAACGGTGCTATTTCCAAAGCGATAAGGATGCTCACTTCGCGAAAAAACTAGCTCCGAAATTCTTGAAATGCAAAATAGTAGCCAAGCGCTCCCCATTAGTCTACACCGTCGAAGATATGTCTGGGAATAATTTAGGAAACTGGCACATCAAGGATTTTAAGCTACACTCCTCTCCTTCGTAATTTTTTTTTTTTTTTTTGTATGATATCACACTTTTATAGTGTCTATAAAGTTACTTGTTATGTTATATTCACGCGGATTCTACACGTTGGATTTATTTTATCATTTGTGTTATGTTTCGCGGGTTCGACTCATATTTTTTTTTTTTTTTTTATTTATAGTTGTTAATCAATAGTATGATGATTATATTAGCATTCGTTTATTTTATAATGTATCGGCAAATAATTAATTCAATATTAGTCTGTTCGTTAATCGATTATGTTTGTCTTTAGCGGATTAAAATAAGCCTACACGAATTTTGATGTTTTGATTGGGAGTTTTCTTTTAGTGTTGTATGACTTCTTTATAGGTCTACAAACATTTTAATTGCGTTTTGCAATTTTTTTTAGCGGAGTATGACAGTTTCTTGGTATAGGTCTACTCGACTGCTGTTTTTTTTCGTTACAGCGGGTCGTGACTGTAACAAATTCGCTAAAGACTAGACATACTCACAATGCCGCTTAGTTTATTTAATTTTGTTTTTATTAATTGTTCATATATTATCATAGTCGTCACCGTTAACAGTTCAATACTTGTTTACCTTGATACGTACCTAGTGTTTCGGAACATTGGTTAATTTTTTTTTTCCTTTTTTTTTTTTTTACAATATTTTTTTATTAAAAACTTATTGCGTTTCGGTCTCTGTCTACGTTTGTCTTTGATGAATTAAAATAAGCCTACACGGAGTTTGATGTTTAGTTGGGAGATATTTTTTTATTTTTTTTTGCGTTTTGCGCATTTATGGCGGGTTGCGACCTCTTGTATAGGTCTGATTCGTTTTGTTGTTTTGCGTTCTGCGCGTATAGAGCGGGTTGTGACTCTTTAAATAAGCCTACACTAATTTTCTCGTTAGAGCGGGTTGTGACTCTTTAAATAAGCCTACACTAATTTTCTCGTTACAGCGGGTCGTGACTGTAACAAATTCATCAAAGACCAAATGTATTCCACAGTGCCGATTTCGTCCGAATGTTTCATGTTACAGTATTTTCCCTCTTAGATGCTCTTTGTCATGCAGTGCTGTTCTTGAGTCCAATCTTATAATAGATTTGTACTCTAGTTGTATGGTAGTCTGTTGATAATTATAGAATTCTTCAGACAAATGTGACAGGTCGTATGCAAGGTCGCATGGTAGGTATTTGTTAGTGGATGTATGAAAGTGAGACAGTTACTGGGCGGTTCTATCCTTCTTAAGCGCTTGCCGCAGCGGATTTTACTACGTAAAATCCTTTCTCTGGGAGAGGGGGTATTGTTACGTTGTAACAAGTTTATAAACATAAAATAAATACAAATAATAACTACATACAAACAAACAAATAACCCGTTGTTACAATTGAATGCAAACCGCGCGCTTTAACTAGCGATATCATCACAACGACCATATAAGGTATTCGTCGGTGCCGGAAATCAAATTATTTCTAGAACATCGGATAGTAAACGCCACGGCCAGAGGTTTCGAGAAAAAATACAATAGCGATCGACGGTTCAACTTCCTACGAACTATTCCATCTCGCTCGATTCTATAATTACTATCTCAGTCCCACAGGGATTTACAAAAATATAGAGGGTAGTCGTGACGTGTCTTGCTTCGGTTGTACCGTTCTTTCCATATCTCTGTCTCATGTCATACGGAACAATCGAGAATCTGACAGTACGCATTGTCGCCTCAGGAAGGAAATAGGCCCACCACCGAACCGATATGTACCTATATAAGGACGAATTCGCGGAGCGAGAACTAGAAATTCCGACGCCAGAGAGTTGTGATTAGTTCGCATTTTTTAAACAGTAGTAAAATCAGTGCTATACTAAAACGAAAAAGAAATTAAAAGCGGATCGCATCATTTTCAACCCCCTTGGTAAGTTTAATATATTTAATTCCAATATTGGCTTGGTTGCTGTTAACTAGTTTTTCGTGTCTGGATTAATTTGATTACTATTCAACAAGTGATTTCTTCAACCTTTTAATAGTGCAAAAATTGCTATGGCTATATATATTTCTTGATAGTGGTATAACAACGTAACGTAATGCGACTGTGAGTATCTTAAAATTGGTAAAATATAACTTACCTTTTTATTTTTCCGATGAGTTTCAAATATGTTTCGCCGCGGTATTTTTCTTCATTAACATTCTATTATACCTAATATTAATTTAGTCCAAATCAATATGGCCGCGATAATTAATTCCCACTGTGTTCCACGCGTATGTTGTTAATTTCGGTGGCTTGTGTATTATCTTAATAAGAACTTTATTATCTTAAAATATATTTCCAAATTTAAATATAAGTATTCTATTAAAAATTGCCACCGAATAATTGTATTAGTTTGCTTAGACTTTAAAGCCAGTTAAATTTTTATAATTGTGTAAAGTTATATATAAACTATATTTCCTCCTGTTAGTTCAAATAATGTAATACACACACATAGCTGTGAGATTTATTTTCTAGATTAGCGTGATGTTAAGATAAGAGAAATTTCTCGATGTACCGGCGAAATAAATATCGAAGGTCATTGTTTCACTCGTAGTATTCATGTGTATAAAATTAAACCTGTACTTGTGTAAAAGTTTAAGTGTAACTATTTCTTTTGTACTCATCGCGTAATGGAATGGTGATCGTCCGGCATATAAACAGTTGGGGTTTGATCCTGGGTTGGGTAATTTAAATAATAATTATTAATTATATTGGCATTTGACATTTAACTATGTTTCGTTTAATTATTTTTTTTATTTTTTTTTATTTTGTTTTACAACCGGACCTAAATGTCGCCACTCCATTCCGCTATTTTTTAATTGCTTCACGAAAGATGCCGACGCCCATTCCTGGTCTCGTCTAGTGCCTGGGTGTCGGATCTTTCGCGCTACAAGTGTCGTTTCGACGCGTTCCAGGAAACTGGGGGTTCTCCGTTCGGGTTGAGAAATACGAGCTGCACGTTCACGACTCGGATTGAGAACTACGAGCTGCAAGTCCACAGTACGTTTGTGAACGACAGCTGCACGTACTAGTACGGACTGTACCAACGGGCAACGCTTCTGCCCACCGACTCCAGCAGACCCCTGCGGCTGAGGGCCTTCCGATATATCACCGAAGACCCCTCCACGCGTCACGGGATCGAAAGACCGAAGTTAAGTCCCCAGTGCACATAGGGTTTTATTGGGACCAGAAAACTTTCCTGTGCCAAGAATCCACCCCCCTGGGTGTAGTCATAAATATAGAATTTTTTTTTTTTTTTTTTTTTTAATAAATTGATTATTTTGTAATTGTTTTTTTTTATTGTTCCCGCCGTCAGGCGGTCGTAACAGTACTACTGAAATCAAAAATAGCTACATTATAACATTCTAATGGTTTCCAGGATTTCGTAGGAATGAACGTTAGATCCAGTATCATTATGTAAGTAACTGGGAGCATACCAAATCTTTCTATTCTTTCTGCATTAAATGTCCGACCATTGACAAAATTTAAAAATTGTAATCTTTATAAGATTTCATTAGAATTTAAGATCCCTATCTCCATTACCGAACCTACTTGACGATAGTTGATTAACGCGACAACTGTTGCTAATAAAATAATTAACTAAATATTCAGCAGGCTAACGCAGTGGACTTGGGCATATCCCTTAAAATTAACGATTCAAAAGCACTTGTAAAAGACTGTTTAAAGATTGCTTTGACTTTGATCATCTCAGTAGCAGAAGAGCCCCGTGCCCAGCAATAGGGGCGTACATGGAATGATATAGATAAAATGCTCAATTAATTCTACAATAATGTTTTCTTGTGGCATGTTCGCCACATTTATCATGACTGGAGTAACACCACATTTTATTCCCATTGCGCTAAAATTTTATGCGTACATAAAACCGCGAATGATGTTTTCATTGGTATTGGGTTCCGCTTTATAGTTTAAAATGTTGTAAAGTTGAATTTATAAAGCAGTAAAAAATGGTTTATATATATTTTAATTAGGGTAGTCTTGTTTTTGCACGATGAAGTCTTGGGTATATTTATGATGAAAATACATATCTTCATCCACACTGAAACTGTTTTTCAACAAAGCCAGTGCAGTAATTACAATAAGAACTATGCAAGCGCTGTGTCTTGAAGATTGTAGCCATTTGTGTTTTGCATCACGCTAAAATATATTAATGAAATTGTAACAACTTTTTACATCATTAACATTTTGTAGTCTTCTTTCTACCAGTGATGAATATATAAAAACATTTAGATATTATCTTGTAGCCTAACCCGGCACACAGTTCCTTCACAAACTTAAACTTTTAGTGAGAACTTTTTTAGTAGAAGTTTTAGTTTTCGTACATACATACATACATAAACTCACGCCTGTATTCCCCGAAGAGGTAGGCAGAGGTGCATTTCTGCACCCACATTTCGCCAAGTATGTATCAGTCCCACGTAATAGGGGGCGAGCCTATTGCCGTTTTTCGGGCATATTTCCAGACTCCGTGCTGTTACCGAGAATTTCCTAATGGAAAAACCCAATAACACTTTGCCCGACCCGGGAATCGAACCCAGGACCTCTAGATCGCACGGCACATACTTGTACCGCGAGACCACGAGGCAGTCAGTTTTTAGTTTTCGTCTGTTCATTAAAATCAGTTTTGTGATTCAGGGGAATAACATCAGATAAGACATAATTCCTCTAAAATGTATTAAAAGCTCTTGAACAGTAGGTGGTATTGAGTCATGATGTATTTATAGGAGTACGACAAAAATCGTATTCTATGTCCATCGCTCAAATTTATTTAAAACAAGTGCTTTATTTTCGATGACAATTACCAATCAATTGCAAACAATAAAGCATTATTATCCTGTATAGAAACCCGTAAATAAATGAATAGTGGAATCACACCCTCGGTCATACAATTACATGTAATATACCAATAATTAAACGAATTAACCACATTCATTGCCGTAAACAAATGAGGCGTTATTTAATTTATTTTCTATTTTATTGCTAAATGCGTATTTATTATTAAATAAGAACTCATCAACCGCAATTTTTATGCTTGGAAAAATCTAAATTGCCAAAAAATACATAGTTACGCATAATTATTTGCTTTTCATTTGAGTGAAGAGACACTCTAAGCTACTAGTTGATAATATGAAGACCCTTCATTAGTTACGTTTAAAAAATAACACAGATAAATAGAATACAAAAAATAGTTTTGCATGAAGATCTGAGGGTCATTTATTTAGGATGCGCTTCCATTTGTCTCCCTTATCTCCTCGTCCTTGCCTCAAACGGTTATAAATTACTTCACCCCTTTATTGTGTCTAGCAATTTCTTATCAAGAAAGTAAGATCTAAGTTTGTGACAGAAGGCCTAGGCTGCCAGCTGAGACATTATTATGTCCTACAACTTTTGTAGATAATCAGACTTTTATTAAACAATTTATTTGTTGTCTGAAGTTTGTTACATTGCGTTTTTATATTAGAGTTATGATAAATAACTTACTACTATGTGGCTACAAATCATATCGTACCAACATCAACATGATTTTATCAAACGTGACAAGTTTTTGGACGAATTTATTGAAAGTAGTAAAAATTAACGGACCACGATTCATTTAAATACGGAAAATCTTGTGTCGATACACAAGATTCTTCGGCACTGACAATTCGATTTTTGAATTTTTGCTGTAGCTTGTGTTGTAGTTCTATCGAACTATATCGCGATATCTCGCGTACAATACCTTTTTTGACATGTTAGAAATCTTCTATGGAAGGCTTCTATGGAAGTACCGCCACTGCTCCTAGGTGGTTTCCATTTCCAGAAATATACATATAAAACATAGCATAATTTGAGGCTAAGTAGTGATGGCCTCGAGGTTTAGGCGCGCGGTCGAAAATCTCAGCGGTTGCAGGTTAAAACCCCAGGTATTCAAAATGTATTACAACTCAGTTTAACGGCGAAGGAAAATATAGATAGATACCTTTTTATTGATACCCAAATTTATAGAAGAATTTACATAAAAGGAATTATCAATTAAAAAGTAGAACAATAGGCAAAGGAAAACATCGTGAGGAAATTTACATATCTAAAAGTTCTCAGGAATTTGTTAGGTGTGTAGTCTGCTAACGTTGTGGACTAAGACCTAACCCCTCTCAGTTGTAGAGGAGGCCCGCGCCCAGTAGTGGGACCTTTAAGGGCTGATGGTGATGAAGTTGAGGCTATCAATCTTTGTCCGCATCGATGACTTAGCCTAAAACAAGCTAAACAGTGATCAGTGTTATTACTGTGTGAAACCAGCCAAAATTATTAGATAAAAGAAATCCTTTTTGGAAAATAAATCCTTTAGAATTTCAGTACGATCTAATATCGTTGAGATTCCGAACATACTGATAGCCTTTTCTTTGATTTTTTACCAGGCACGACACGAGACAAAAGAGACATTTGAATGTAAATAAAACGAATTAGGTACGAAGTTTTTCTGTTAAAACAACAATAGTCATGCTCCCTTTAATTTTTTCTGTGTTCTATTGTATCATTCGTATAGCTTCAACACCTTCCTTTACAATAGGACGAACAAAAGCAATTTGTTTAAACTGTCAACGAGGGTTTTTGCGTTTCAAAATTACTTTTTTCGTATAAACAATAGGTATACCCCCAACCTTTTTGACGGTCTTCGTGACGCAGTTTGTTCGGGTGAAGCAACTTACAGAATAGAAAATAATTATCAATGTAACACCCATATGTGGATCATCGACAGAAATACCCCGTGACATGTCAACCGTCCTTCACACGCAACTCGGGAGCCGATATGACGGTAATGTCATTTATATCGCGTACATTGCCCGCCTACGCTATTTCGCTAATTGGTCCCAGATTTTAATCTGATTATCGGTAAACGAACGCGTGACGGAACGACTTTCATTGTCAATTCCGGGATGCATTTTACTTCTAAAATTGAATTTGTCAGCGCACCGGGTGCTGTCAGATCCAGTTTTATCAATTTTCATTTTTATACACTGCTCGAATGTATTACAAAATAGGCTCATACTTCCATCGCACTAAATGATATATGGTTTTAAATATATTGAAGAAAAAAAGAATAACGCTAATGTTAACATTCACTGTTGATTGCATTAGTATATTATATTATTATTGGCAGAAAGGTGGCAGGAAACGAATGGATGAGGGTGCTTAAGACCGGGATGGTTGGCACTTTCTTGGGGATTACATGTGTTTGCATAAAAATATCCTGTATAGACTAACTATTTATTTGCAGTTTATTTTATTTACACCCGTTAAGTGGGGATTCTTCACAAAGTTACTCTTACGTGACCTCGATAACATCTTCAAAACAAACACTTTCAATTAATGACAAGGTAATGCAAATACAATAAAATAAATTTATTACGTGGGAATGATACATACTGGCGAAATGTGGGTGCAGAAATGCACCTCTGCCTACCCCTTCGGGGAATACAGGCGTGAGTTTATGTATGTGTATGTATGTAAATTTTTATTTAAATTAAAACTAAAACCCTACACAGTAGTTCTAAAAAAATTGGCATAACCGACACTGCTTAAAATTCAAAATGCAAAATTTAAGAATTTACTCTTTTGTCCATTTTTTTACGTGTCCTAAATTAGATTATTAGAATACAAAATCAGGGCTTAATGTTTATTAAAAGCCATATTACGACGGCACAATTTAATATAACCTAAATAGGTAATAACGTCATTTCATTTATCTATTTATAATTTATGGAACACTTATGAAAATTTTATGGCGGTCACAAAAGCCGGCTCGACGACGAGTAAAAAACTTTGCACGTAATAAGTATACAAGATGTTTCCCAACGAAACACTCAGAAAGGACGATATCTTATAACTCACAGACTTATCGTTACTTATATTAAATTTCTAAAGTTCTCAAGTAAATAGGATAACTTAGAATGACGTTATAGAATAAAAAATAATTTATTATAAGAGCAATGGTATCTCGTTCTCATATCGACACCGATGGACGAAAGTGTTCGCTGACGAAGCCTAAGTGACCAGAATTTCTAGCTTCCTTTGGGCACATCAAAAATTGGCTCTTCTTTCATCAACTTCTTCGAACTCCAGGTGCTCATTACGCTAAGAAAGGCACCATGTGAAAAAAAAAACTAGTTCTTAATTTTTGACACGCTTTATATACAACAGCTTAAAACACTGCCTCGTGGTCTCACGCATATTATCCCTTGCGATCTAGAGGTCCCGGGTTCTATTCCAGGGCCGGATAAAATGTTTTTAAATTTGCAACACGGAGCGTGGAAATGTGCTCTAAAAACTACAATAGGCTCGCAGCCTATTACGTGGGACTGATATATATAGGTATTTGGCGAAATGTGGGTGCAGAAGTGCACCGCTGCCTACCCCTTTGGGGAATACAGATGTGAGATTATGTAGGTAGGTATGTGTGTAACTTAAAACACAAGCGAAAATATTCGGGTGATTCTAATGCTCTAGAGTAGACAATAATTTTAAATTCATGCTCTCTCGTAGTAAATCAAATTATGCTTTACTTCGAAATCCTGCGTGAGAATTTACGAATATAATGGGCAAAAGAGCATAGCGTGGGGAAAATATGTGATTGAGTAAATTTATGTTTCTGATTGCGGCCATTTTTCTTTCAGTTAACGCCCTGTTTTCATAAGGGGTCAACATGGGACAAAGCCGCCTAATTTATGTGGACCTGCATAAATTTTCGCAAACTTTTCAAATTCCTTTAAGTTCTTTTGAGTTTTGTTTGAAAATTCTAAACAGAAAAGAATATTTTATGAGTTTTTAACATGCAAAACATTCGATGTTCGAATGAGTTGAATTTTCTTGTTTACAAATTTGTTCATCAGTTACATGTAATAATAATATTTTTTTATCAATACAACAACGAAAACAACATATCAGAATGCGGCTATAATTATGTTTACTTAATTAATGACTTTGTTATTCCAAATTATTGTAATTACCTATTACAATTCTTACCTGTGTCAACAACAGTACCTATCTTCGTACATAACTACATACATATATATCAAGCCATACATACATACTACTGAAAGGGAAATTACAAAAATAGCTCAATATAGCATACTATATTATAGAGTATCGAAACTGTCGTGTACTAACCGATGTCTTTTCGCTAAATATAATTGATGATTTAGGATAGAGCATAACACTCGACCGGCGGCGCGTCACGGATTAATTTACGAGTTTACAAAACAATTAGTCAATTGCTGTTGACCTTTGCCGTAATTAATCGTCCCTGCGGAAGCTGTTTATGTTACATTGTCAAGAGGGCTTGAAAATATTTGGGCGAAATTTTTTACATGTTAATTCTGCTAAGAAGCAGTGATGGCCTCGAGGTTTAGGCGCGCGGTCTAGAATCTCAGCGGTGGCAGGTTCAAACCCCAGGCATACACCTCTGACTTTTCGAAATTATGTGTGTATTCACAATTAATTATCGCTTGCTTTAACGTTGAGGAAACTGGAAACCTCACCTAAAAGTTCTTAGGAATTTCTTAGATGTGTAAACCCTCTCAGTTGTAAGGGAAGACCGTGCCCAGCAGTGGGACGTATATGAGCTGATGATAAATTCTGTTATGGACTAATAGTGTATGAGCGACTAATGAAAATATCATTTCGAGAGTAGTACTAGTGCAGCTTTTTATACTACTTGGTCTTCTTAGGCTAGACACCAGCTTGCAAAACGAGAGGCCGCGGGCTCGATCCTAGCACCGAGACGAATGTTTGTGTGATCCACAAATATTGGTTTCTGGTCTGGGTGTTTGTGAGATCCAAATGTCTCGCATAGTTTCTATTCTGATCGCATAGTATATTAGTGTGGAGTGAGAACTATGTCTCTTGAGTGCATTTATTAGTAACACAGACTTCCAATGAGCAGGAAAATTGGCAATAGACTTAGCCCCTATAAAGTGGGACTTAAACACAGTTGGCAAAACTTAGGTATAGATATCCACTTAAGCTTACTCAGTTGAAGATACAGACGCAATTATATTTGTGAATTTGCGAAAAAAATTATGAATTGCAAACAAACCTTGTTTTCTTTTTTTTTCTTTCTGTACACCATTTTGCGCTTATACCATGGAGAATAAAGTTTTACGGTTCACTTACCAATTTACATGCTGGGTCTCAAGGTTTAGCTTAAACTCTCCTCAACGGTAATAGGAAATACATATACGATATTTATAAAGAAGCTAATATAAAAATGTGTGACGCGCCTTTATTGGGTGAGGCTCACCATGTGTGACCCTGACATAATAATATTATCCATTGAAGGGCGAACAGCGTATATGATCGATTAATACACAATTTCGCACACTTATCGAAGATTTTTCGGAAGAAAGATCGGCTCGCAGGGAGGTAAGTGATTAATGCCTTCATCAACTTTTATGCTTTGATAAAGTAATAATAAAGTCCGCTTTTCAAATAGATAAAGGAAAAGCCCAACAGTGAAATAAACCCCGGCAATAAAAATAAAAATACACCCCACATTAAGACACGAATTTTGTGTCGTGGGCATCTGAAACTACTAGAGACTTTTAGGTCTGTTGACAATTTAACTAGTTTGTAGAAATATAAAAATAAATAATTTGTAAAAGGTTAGATAAATAGAAATTGATAAAATATTAACACAGAAGGTGTTAACAGTTTGAGATTGTAATTGTTACAATTAGAATGTTATGAGCCAATAGCCGTAAACTTTTTAGATTGAACAGACCTAGACTATACACCATAGTGCTATATGTCAGACCTCACAAACATCTATATTTGTCTCGGTGCAGGGATCGAACCCGCGGCCTCACGTTTCGCCAGCTAATGTCTAGCAAACTATGCAATCGAACTGTGAATAATCATTATGGTTCATTCTTTATTCGTTCGTGGTTTTTTCCATTTGAAATTGTGAAACACAGATAGCTATATTTATTGGAGGAGTTCGTAGGAACTTGCCTCAGAAGAAGCCAAGGAATTAGATATCAAAAAATCATATCGTTTACGTATTCATGCACACGTATGACTAAACTAATATAGTACAATTCGTCATACGAATATTAACGAGCAAGTACAGAAGGTCAGGTCTGGAAATGCAATATTACATTCCGTCCGCACTACTGGGGAAATATTCAGAACAGTCAATATTGTTCTCAGAGAATTTAATTATATTTTAACGCACCAAACATTTAAGTAACTTTTAGTAAATCCATTAACTTAGTGATATCCAGTGGTTGGCGAAGTAATTGTTAAAAATATTTTGTTAAAATCATGACATCATTTTAAGCTTTTAGATGTTCTAGTGAATCAATAAAAATTGAATTCGCCATCGCCATCCGCCCAATACTGGAGACGCCATGCTACACATCTAAAGATTTCCTTGATTGTTTAATAAAATGTTGGTCCTACGTTAACAGAGTCCGTGGCGTTAGACACTAGCTTGTAACATGAGAGACTGCGGACTCCATCCTCGCGCCAAGGCATTTTTTATGCAAACCACAAATATTTACTTCTTGTCTGGGTATAGAAAAGATCAAAAAAGTTTTTTAATAGCCAGCGCACAAACTTGTATCTTAGTTTGGTGTCAGTATGTTACTGTTGGGTTGATTTACTTATGTACGTATAATGTAATATGTCAGTGTAAAGACCAGTTTGCTAGAACTTGGCGTCGGCTTGATAACTTTCTAAGCACAAATACCTTTTTTCTTTTTCTTTTTTTTGTTCTCGAGGGGAAAGCTGTTTATGGCTCTACTTCCCGCCAGCCCTTGGGGAGGGGGGCGGGAAGCGTATGTCGGGGTCACCGGTCTTCCAGCCCGGCGCGCGGCGACGTCATGTCCGCGCAGATGTTAGTGCCGGGCTGGGTCCCTAACAATATCCCTAAACCGGCATACCGACCAAAACCCCCCGGTGGCCATCTCCGCGCCGAGTGGGGCGACCACGGTACGTTAGCGAGAAGCGCCAACCGTAATGCCGCAGCCGCCCGGTGCGCCTCCGAGACGTATTTGTCTCGGCCGTCTCGGAGTGTGTAGGGGGCGCAGTTGCACCCCCACTAGCTTCGTTCGGGCGCCCGGGTTGTTGATGGGCGCCCGCGACGTACACAGGCCACAGTGCCGCCGCCCCTCTCGGGGTCACTTTCAGTGAGGGCGCGCCGCCCCCGCAGCGCGCCCAGCGACCCCAAGGGCCCCTTTGAGTCGTCTTTTACGACAGGCAGGGGATACCGTGGTGGGATTCTAACGCCCCCTTGCCACAGGGCAGAAGCACAAATACCTACGCAACAATTAAATTAACTGGGATTTTATTCTAAAACAGATTTTATTAACATAAACCGCAGCAATAATATCAGAATGTAAGCCTAACTCCACATTGCGGATAAATCCACACTCAATAAACACGTCACTTGGTGAGTGGCAACAAATCATTGCAATCGTAAAGACGATTATATTAACAGACGTATTGGATATTGCAATCGTATCTCTAAATGTTTGTGTAAGCTGCGTTAGTTAGACAAATTCGTACGAACGTGTTACAAAAACATTACTCGGCGCACAGTGGTTTCCAAGTTTCCCTTTTTAAGAATTAATTTAAAAAAGTCAAACTCTTTTAAAAGTACCACAAATAATGCTTTTGATCCCAAAAAATTTGGTATAAATTCCAGTAAACCGATATTGATCTGTGAAAATATTATATCTATATCGGCCTGCAACCTTTTAGCTTCCCGGTGTCTCAACTTCAAAACCTTCTTGAAAAATAAAAAGCTTTACATAGAATAAAATTGAAAGCCAGCTCAAGAGTACTTCGAAGTCTAGGTCACTACTGAATGAAACAAAATAGGAAAAATCGGAGTATGATCAAGCTAGCACTTTTAGTTTGTTATTTCTTGCGAAAAAGCAGCTGAAAGAGCATCGAGAATAATGATCAGTTCTTTATGAAAAAAGAGTTTATTTGCTTTAGTTTAATGGGGCAACTTTTATATAAGTGTATTATAACAACGTTTTTTACAAGGTTAACAACATCCTTACATTTATTTTTAGATCTCTCGTCTTGGCCATTGACAATTATAATGAAGACGTACATAATACGTTCTAGTGCACTTACAAGTAGTGATGGCCTCAAAGTTTAAGCGTGACTTTTTGAAGATATGTGCGTATTAAAATGAATTATTATGTACTTTAACGGTGAAGGAAAACATCGTGAGGACCAGCATGCCTGAAAAGGAATTTCTTAGGTGTGTAGTGCGCCAACTCGAACTAGGCCAGCTTGGTCGACTAAGTCCTAACCTTTCTCAGTTGCAGAGGGGGCCCGTGCCCAGCAGTGGAACGTCCATGGCCTGATGATAATGATGAGTACACTTACAGCTCCATAATTACGTCAGTTTTAAATATGCTCTTATACTTCTTTATTAAAATTTAAATAACAAAATCTTAATATTACTTGGATGGTAGATATTCTTCTATAAACAATTTAAAAATGTTTTTGATGTGGTCGCAGTGGAAACCCATCGTAACGTGGAATATTTGTTTCGTTGTGGTCAATGGCAGATCATGTATTGTTACTGGCATCAATCTGATCAATCCATTTGCTCGAAAAAAAACATTGTCAGTAGGTATGTCAATCCACTTTAACAATAGAATCATCTGATATTTGAACAAGGGGCATCGGAAGTTTAACAGCCTCTATCCTTTCAAAAACTTTGGCCACGTTCCAAAACCGCCGTCCGTTTTGTTTACTCCCAGCTTTGTTTATAATTGCTAAATGAAATCTTTCGTTAATGGAACGCATGTGATGGCTTAGTTCGACCACTTCAATGGTCCTTCCATCACAGGAGGCGCCGTTTGAAATGTCAATGGTATTGTTTTAAATTCATCGATAACATAGATTGAAAATCATCTTTGTCTTACTCCATTTCTATGCTAATAATCTTACCTTTTCTATTAATCCCTACTTATAGTACTTTTAGACCAGACACCATGTTTTCAGGAGTATTATATGTGTACATATTGGTAATTACCACTTTTTATATAATATAATAATATAATAATCTTGCGTGATAAGTTCAATGGCACTATGTTTTATAAAAAGCAGTGATGGCCTCGAGGTTTAGGCGCGCGGTCGAGAATTTCGGCGGTCGCAGGTTCAAACCCCAGGCACACACCTCTGACTTTTCGAAGTTATGTGTGTATTCACAATGAATTATCACTTGCTTTAACGGTGAGGGAAAACATCGTGATAAAACCTGCACACCTAAAAAAAATCTTAGGAATTTCTTAGGTGTGTAGTCCGCCAACCCGCACTAGGCCAGCGTGGTGGAATAAGGCCTAAACCCTCTCAATTGTAAAGGAGGCCCGTGCCCAGCAGTGGGACGTATTTGGGCTGATGACGATTGAATAATGTTAGAAACACATATTATATTGTTTCCATTAAATGGACCAAAAATAGGGTTCGGAACCATAACTATACTGGATGTGTTTACATTAAGACTGTTAAATACAGATGGTAAAACTCGCACGCGCTTCATTAGTTTCAGGAAATGAGCCCGAATGGAACACCAAGGGGGATTATACCCCATATATCTTAATAAATATTCTGGAATTGTAACCAATATCGTAATGTTATTGAAGAACAAAGAAATGATTTGAGTCTTCATGTAGATGACAAGAAAAACAGTGGAAGCAATTATTGATATCTTTATTCACATGAATTAAATTAAATTTATTTATTTATTTATGGAAAAAGGAGGCAAACGAGCAAGTTAGCCACCTGATGTTAAGTGGTCAATACCGCCCATGAACACACATAATACCAGAGGAATCATCGGTGTGTTGCCGGCCTTTGAGGAAAATATAGGGTCTCTTCTTGAAGGCCGACATGCATTTCATGCATGTGTCGACAGAGATGTATTTCCTTATACACGTTTTGCCAGCTGAGTTTTAACTTTCGAGCAAGACAATAGCGAGCCTAATTTTAAGACTCCATCCTGCTACTGAGAATTTTATAATGTAAAACTTTATCAACACTGATCGATCTGGTCTGATCCCGGAACATCTATATCACACGCCACTCTATTATACCACGACCAAGGCAGTCTACGAAAAGTACAACTGTTTTTCCACATAAATTTTGATATTACAGATTTTAATTGTTTTAGAAGCTTACAATACAAGGTCGGTTGCTGAGAGCTATGCTTCGAATGCAATATTGCGGTTAGCAGTGTTGGTGGTGCGAAATTGAATACCGCTTGGGGTGTTGTCGTGTAGTTATTTACCGACACACTAAGGTCAAGGCAGCTTCAAATGAATATTCAGCGCTCCACTGCCAACTTGGATGCAGATATAGTTCATTATTCAGATCGTCTGCATGTAGTTTGTTTTATTGAGAAATTTCTTTTTTATTATATCTATTAAAATAAACGCAATCACGCAGTGATTGAATATTCACTGCAGAATGCATATTTGCACCCAGATTTTATTAGTTGTTTGAACGACAATGTAACAGAGGGCGAACCTTTTGCCGTTTTTGGGCATATTTTTACATTCCGTGTTTCTGCTCAGAAAATTCAGACCCCATAATAATTGAACCCGGGAAGTCTTGATCCCACGCCGCGAACATATTGGAGGCCTATACAAAGAGACCTTTCAATGAAAAGTTATAATTAATTTTATATTATTTTACCTATCTCTCAAGTAGAGAGTGATTTCCGAATCAAGTGGCAAAAATTGAAAAACTATTGCATCAAATGGCAAATGCGACATTTTATATAATCGAAAAGTCTTTTAATTTTATTTCATTTGTAATCGAAAAAGTAATGTGATGACACAACGCGGACGTTTACGCTCATTCCCATTTTTACTCACTTTTGATGTTCTCGTATTTATCTTTAATACACATCCAATAAGTTGGCAACGTATGCGGAACTTGCCGAAACTCGACCAAGGCCGCAAAGTTGACTGACAAAACGCAAACTAAATGACACTGATGTCATTTATTTTCTAGCCTGAAGTAGAAATGATATGTCTTGGAGTGGAAGATACCGAAGATCAGAGATAATTATGAAAATTAGTGAAACTATAGGACTCTGCAATACAACGGGATACCGTCAGACAGAAAGCAATCATCATCATCATCATCAGCCCATATACGTCCCGCTGCTGGGCACGGGCCTCTTCTACAACTGATAGGGTTTAGACCTTAGTCCACCACGCTGGCCTAGTGCGGGTTAGCTGACTACACACCTAAGAATTTCCTAAGAACTTTTAGGTGTGCAGGTTTCATCACGATGTTTTCCTTCACCGTCAAATTACGTGATAATTCTTTGTGAATACACACATAACTTTGAAAAGTCAGAGGTGTGTGCCTGGGGTTCGAACCCGCGACCGCTGGGATTCTCGAGCGCGCGCCTAAACTTCGAGGCCATCACTACTTTTTAGTTACATTTCGAAGTGAAACTATAGGACTCTGCAATATGACGGGATGGCCCAGCGGCCGCCCGCAACAACCACGGGCGGTAACATCTATGCTGGGTCGGAAGGCGCCGGTGAGTCCGACACACCCTCGCCCCTCCGGGGGTCAGACAGAAACCAATACACAATAGCAATATTTATCTTCAATAGTGGATATAGTAGGTATAGACGGTGATAATGATACGATCATAAACACAGAAAACTACGCAATTTCCTTTGTATCCAATATTATTTCTGATGTCTCATTTCCGTTCCATTATCCTTATTGGTCCCGTCCAAAAAGATCTTAACTAATGAATCCTTACAATTACCGAATCAGATGGTAATGTGTTATGGTTTGTAGGGATTGGTATAAATTAGATCGAGGATATGAAGTTCGAGAAAACATTCGACGAATCGGCGTTGCATTGAAATGTAATTGCCGATTGGTTTTGGTTTTATTCATTATTTATTAAATATGTATAGGATGATTAAAAAACACCGGTTATTATTTTTTAAACTAACCAAAGATGCCTGCGAAAATCGGAACTCATAAAGACTCATAGGAAAGTGATGTAATACAACTACTATTATATTTAATTTAATGAGCGAAATTGCCGAAGGACAATTGTGTTTATATTAGAACTGCTGGTCACCCAAATAGCGAACACGGCACATAAGGTACCATCCACAAATGCTTTTGTATATCGGATTAAAAATAGGTTGGCATTATAATCTCAATAAGTCAATAAGTGTGTGGTGTTGTCACTTTGCCGTGGCAAAATCGCATCGGGGAGATCGCCCTATCAATCTTTACATGAATAGCGGAGGGGAAACAGCCCATTGTTCCCCAATAGGTTGTTGTTGTTGTTGTTGCGTTAAGAATGAGTTTTTTATTCAGACATGATAATGACAAAATCTTTAGGCTCTGTTTTCAAAAGAAAAAATAAACGTTAAATTGTATAAAAAAAAAATCTCAATGTTTATTCTGTAATAATTTTCGATTACCTTAATGGAAGTAATAAAAGAATTCACCAGAAATTCAAGCATAACTTCGTAGAAATAATTATTCTGTTACCACGAAATGTAATTGGAACAAAAAACAGTAAAAGTTGTTTCCTTTTCAAGATTACGATAAATTTTTCGCGGTAAAATAATGTTATTTTCAGGCTAAACACCTAGACATTTTTGTCTAATTTTTATCATATCAATCATCTATAAATAAACATCAAAGGGAACCTTAGCTTACTCCACCCTCTCCCTCTCCGCTACTCGTCTCTCGCTTCTATTTTAATAGCCTCAGCAATTTTCTAAGATTATCAGATAATAAAAACATTTACACTACCAAATTGAAATAGCAACTCTAACCAGAAAAAAACCGTAATCCAAACAGCATTGCCATCACATAAATTGTTCACGTAAATTGAGCTGAGTTTTGTTTTGTTGCTACAGTTTGTATCGTTATGACATTTATAATGTAAAATTGAAACAATGTCAATAAAAAAATAAAATATATTGCTATTTTCAATACAATAAAAAAATATATATTTCGTGTTGCTGAGGGAGTTTCTTACCGTATCTTCTCCACAGCGATAACACGTTTCGAAGCGCCAATATCTTAAAATAGTTTAAAATTGAAGATTCAAAAGTTTTATTCAAAACTTGTAAAAGTCTATTTGTAATAAGATAATTTGACTTTAACTTTGAACGTAAATTTTTAAAGCCTCCTATATTTATGCTTTAACGAATTAATTTCACCACTTGGATTTCGCGAAATGGACCAAATGGCCCGGCTTAATCGTATTTTGGGACAAGTTACATTCAATTAAACTTATTAAGGCGAAGGATTGTATTTATTTTAAATTCGTTAGTTCGTGACTCTGGATTAATGAAACTAGTTCGTGTTATTTACTTTAATGAATGTTGTTGGATTGACAGAATGTTTCTTTTAGATATAGTTGACCTTAGAAAGTATTTTTAGGTACGGGAATTAAATAATTATTAAAGTATTTGAGGATATTGATGTAAAGAAAATTATGATAGTTATATGATCCAACATTCATAGAATCTGATGAGACTGTAGAAAAAAGTAGAATCCACATTATTAATATTGTATACGTGATGTAAACAACACAGTTTCTACTCGTATTTAAATAAAATATAAAAACAAAAGTATTAACATTGTTTTATTGTCAGTAAATAAATATAAATATAAATACACCCAACAGTCACATACATAGTTCTGATCCCACACTAAGATACAAGTCTTGTGTCGTGGGTATCAGAAACTACGAGAGACTTTTCGGTCTCACATACACCCAGACCCGAAACAAATATTTGTGGATCACACAAACATTTGTCTCGGTGCGGGGATCGAACCCGCGGCCTCTCGTTTTGCAAGCTGGTGTCTAGCCAACTGCGCCACGGGGCTGTATATTGTAGTATAGTGTATATTGTCGAAATTATAATATAAAAAAGGCAATAGGTTCGCCCCCTAAATTACGTAGCATGGATATATTATACCTGGCGAAATGTGGGTGCAGAAATGCACCTCTGCCTACGCCTTCGGGGAATACAAGGGTAACCTCACCCCTCACAGGTACATACCTGTAAAAAATATATCATATATCATAATATTATATTATAATAAAATATATTATATATCATAACATATATCAATAAAATATATAATAACACATACATATGTGTGATGTATAATATAAAATTATTAATAAATTGTTTCGCAAAATGGCGACACATCATAACTAAAATAAAAAGCTGTAATTTATTTAACTGTCCACAATGACGACACTCTAAGCTCCATTATGACAGAAGAGATTGTGCCACACAAGACGTATTTGTTGTTTCTTCATTTTTTCCTTTTTTTCTATAATAGAATATTTTATGGCTTGTCATAATTCGAAGTAGCGCTGGACGTGAAAAACTGGCATAATTTTTTATTCGCCAGACAAAATATTAGAGCCATTTTTTATTTTTTGTGGCGACATTTAGTTTATGGGACGTGTCGTTCCATCGCACAGATTTTGTACATATTTGTCAGAAGTTTTAATGAAATCAAAACAACGCTAAAATGTCCTAATTTTTAATAGCTCTGTGCTACACGAAATACATAGGTTTAATTTATTTACATTAAAAATCGTTCGTCGTATCGTTACGGCAACATGCTTGATAGAGCAATCCATCGAATGAGATTAAAAATATGCTTTTTGAATACCGGCACGATAGAGTGATAACACCGTACCTATTATTATTTGGATAAAGGAACGCGAATTAAAATTACTATTGCAAAGGTACACAAAATATTATTTTGTATAGAATCACATTTGCTTACCAATAGAATTCTATCAAATATTGACTTAACAATAGACCTTACAAACCCTACCCTGCGGGAATATCGCCGGGTTTTTGAATACACTATTCAATCCGTTTAATCAAATCACTATCCAGGACGTGTGATTGAAATCCTTGGGGACAACCCGGCATACACTTAATAAGGTCCCCATTATCTCATTGATTACTCGTTCAATTAAGCAAGGGTAGTCTGTTTCGTGGCTTACTCTTGTTTGGATTTTGTACCTAAAGGGTAAGAGTATGCCTCTCATTAATAATTAATATGGGTGAAGCAATCGCGCCAAAAGATACAACAGACTCATTGGCCCTTATTAATTAGTAACGAAGATGTTTGTGTTAGCTACACAGTATTTACTTTGCTCTGTTGAGTAACCAGGGCTATTAATGGAGCGAGACAAAATATTATTTAATAATTTTTAGAACTATGTGACTTTTAACACTATTCCACAACATATCAGCCACTGCAACTCTTGTACACCAGGACTGATTCTGGGACCCACAGAAATAACACCGAACAGTGAGTCTTGGCGAGTATCTTTGTAGGCCTTGTAAAAAAAAGATAGGAGCTGAAATATATAACAGTTGTCCACTTCTCTCAGCAACAAACACGAGACCAAATATTTATTTATACTCAAATAAAATATGTCAAATAAAAAAAAAATAAAAAAAATATGTATACGAGTACAACTGAAAATATACACATACATACAATATATGTACGTACATATACGAGTAAGGATAGAACTGCAGATGCCAGATGTAGAGTACTACGTATAGTAAATACTAAATAACATACTAGCCGATCAAAAAACACGATTGGCCAACTTTTTAAAATTCATTATCCCAATATCCAATATTTGACGGGGTCCGTCAATCGTAATCGAATCGAATCGCGACAGATGCGGCCGGCGAACAAAATCGGCTTAAATTTTAATTTGTCAATCGCAATTTGTGGCTCCCTCGGGTGTAGCCTGGATCGATTCAATCATGTTTATCCACCATTCGAGATTTAGACAATACTTTAATGTAGGTACATATATTCGCTTCATTGTTAAGTATTATTATGCCTAGTAACATTCAAATTCTAATTATTAATTTCAGAGTCTGAGTTATTGATACGATAAATTGTTACACCGCAATTAGGGTTGTCAATTTTCTGTTTATTGTCTTGTAATCTAAAGCTCCTGGATTCGATTTCCAGAGGTTTTTCGTTACGAAATTCTCAGTAACAGCACGAAGTTTGGTAATGTGCCTAAAACCGCCCACTAATACGTGGGGAAAAAAAGCATAATTGACAAATAATGAGTCTAGAAATGCCTGCCTTCAGGGATATTGGTGCGAATTATCCATTAAATATCATACAGTTACCCATGGTGCTTTAATTGCGTCAATTTTTTCTAATTTTATCTTTTTATGTGAGAGTGAACCGTCATAGTTCAATATTTTTAATTAATAGGTGGGACAACTCTTATCAAACTTCTCCTCTATATCTTTTTATCTGATTAATTTCGTTGCAGGATAATGACAAATTATGTTCCTTTAGAATCGCTGAACTTAAGCGCTCGGCGTCAATACTCTGCGTGCTGCTATTGATCATGTAGCACATAAGTTACAGTGGCAGGTGTGTGGTGAGATAGGGCATTAAAATATATGAATGCGTATGTATGTAAAATTTAATTACTCTCCTTCATGCCCATAATTTCCAAAGAACGGCACTATTCTAATACTCACAGCAAGTCAGAATGCTTAAACTTATTACACCTAAAATTTTCAAGTGGAAAAGATAACCAATCCTTTTATAATTTCTAATAAATTTATAACGTAAAATAAATCCAATAAAAAATATCGTAAATCTAAATAAGGAAATTGGTTTGACCGCGTAATTAAACCCGCATTACGCAAATGAGATATTAGGGAAAAAATCTCGAGGGAATATTAACGAAAAGTAATCAGCATTCATTATACGACATTAATTCGGCTATATTCAACATTGCTACGTTTGGGTAGTATGATCGTTTCGAGAATCGAGAGACGAACGTCTCGCCTCTTGATAGCCTACATATTTGAACTGCATCATACTTCCATTGCGGTTCGGTGTTGTCATACTACAATTCCAAAAAGGCTTTTTTCTCTAGATTTTTACTACTTTCTTTATTGTTTCAGGTAAAGGCAGACAGATTTGCATATCCTTGGAGCTGATAAATAAACTGGTGCTTAAGCTCGGTAACAATCGTCCACTCGCTCCTGTAGTCACCAACTTGTACGATAACATCTGGGTTGCCGTAAGTTTTGTTGGTGTTTCTAGACTCTTTTGTGCTACTAAGAATTTCCTAGTGGAAAAATGCAATAATAATTTACCAACGCGGATATTGAACCCAACGCTCGGCATTCCACGTTTAAACTATTTGCACATATGTACAAGGTTCACAAATTCTAACTGTTATATACCAGTACTAACAATATCAGTCTGACTTTCTGAAAGGTTTTATGATCCACCGACATTTTGTTGTTCATTCCGAACAATGGCACGACATTAAGGCTTATAATAGAATACTTGGCTCGTACAGGTGAATGGTCATAATGAATGAAAAAGTCAGAAACAGTAAAGCATTAAACGCTTTGCTCATAGCTTTTTTTTAAAGCTTTAGGGATATAGCTTTCATGTGCCAATTTGTCAAATCGTACTACGCATGGACGGAATGGACTAAGTCAAATCCACTTTAATACTAGTATTAAACTAGTATTACACTAGTATTAATAATCTAGAGGTACCATATGTCAGAAATTATATGCATGACGAATGTTAATAAGTAACTGTCATTAAATTTATTTAATTTTAACGTTAGATTTATGAAACAAGAATTTATAAAATTTACAAAAAAAAATATTAGAAGTGTTAGTAGAAGCACCACTGTTAAAAACTGTGACAGCATTAAAAAAATCCGACAAACTGTATTATAGACATAATGTGGTTGAAATTTACTCTATGTGAATAAATTTAGATTTTTCAGCTATTTATCGGTTTTTTAAGCCGATATTTTGAGCCGGGAAAGCGTGATAGGAAAAACGACGCACGAATGTATTCCACATTTAAACTGTTAATCTTGCAAACTGTTTTATTTTTTAATAGTATCTGTAAAACTCATCATTTTTAACTTGCAGTTTTTATCAAACATCTTTATCATCATTTATATCAACATTTTTTCACACAATAAATTATTACCTACTGGCTACTATATTTAAAACTAGTTGTTTAAATTTTATTCGTGTAGCAGCAATTATGTCTCGCAGATGCAATTTGTTTTTATCTTCAAACCTCTTCACGGATCCCCAGCGATTCTTCTGCGAGCTAAAATGTCACAAAGCCGTAAAATTTAATGTGGATGCTCTTCGTTGGAGCACTGAGATTGTTAGCTGTAGGTAACACTGATATTTAGATGGTTCAGTATAAAATATATAATATAAATTGCGACCGTGTCTTTTCGAGAGAAGTAGGAGAACTAAAGTAACCGACATAGCCCAGCGGATTAGCAAATTGAAGTGGCAATGGGCCGGGCACATAGCGCGGAGAACTGATGGCCGATGGGGCCAAAAAGTTCTCGAGTGGAGGCCACGTACCGGAAAGCGCAGAGTGGGGCGTCCTCCGACAAGATGGTCGGACGACCTAGAGAAGGTTGCGGGACGTCGCTGGATGCAGGCTGCTTCCAACAGGTCCCTGTGGAAGTCATTGGGAGAGGCCTATGTCCAGCAGTGGACTTCGATTGGCTGATGGATTGGGATTGGATGGGTGTCTTTTCGAAGCAATGTGTTTTCATAACGCATAACAGTGAGGGAAAATGTTGTCAGATGTCTGCGAATGAGAATTTCAGCTATTAACATTAGGGGCTCAGGCCTTACTCGGTCTGGGTCTCGGCTACTAATATTGATATTGACTACAACAATTTTTGTTCCCATCCAATGCTGACAGTATAGCTTAAAGCAATTTATGAGGTAAACGAGCAGAAAAAATTGATCTTGCGTCATAAATAGCGTCCCAAAGACCTTCGTTTGATTCTTATTTTTCATCTTCTCAATATCAACACGGAATGTGCATGTTGGTGGAAATACAATCGCTCAATTTTAGACGAGACTTAATAAATGGCTAAAGGTTTGCTTAAAAATACACCTCCCTTAAATATAAAGGCGCAATATTTGTACGTAACCCGTTGGGTAATATTCATCATCATCACCCCAAATACGTCCCACTGCTGGGCACGGGCCTCCTCTACAACTGAGAGGGTTTAGGCCTTAGTCCACCACGCTGGCCTAGTTCGGGTTGGCGGACTACACACCTAAGAAATTCCCAAGAACTTTTAGGTGTGCAGGTTTTATCACGATGTTTTCTTTCAACGTTAAAGTACGTGATAATTCTTTGTGAATACACACATAACTTGGAAAAGTCAGAGGTGTGTGCCTGGGGTTTGAACCCGCGACCGTCGAGATCCTCGACCGCATCGACCTCGAGGCCATTACAACTTCTGAGTAATATTATAAACAGTAAATATAATATTAATGTATTTACAAAAGTCCAACAAGACCATTAAACTACGAAGTTGCGGACAAAATGTGAGTGTATTAGTCGAGTTGAAACAGAAGTAATAGTTTTTGCAAAAAGATGCCGAGGGACGGTCAGCTTTATATCTTAGTTAAGATTAAAACCTCCCCGAAGGCTTGGTTCTATTTTATGGGAATCTAGCCATCGATGTCTGTATATACTTTTTTAAACTATTTTGTTGAAACTGAAACAAAGAAGGAGAAGTACCTAAAGTTTTTAAACTAGATTAGGAACGTAAATTATATATTTATCTTCACTATGCTATGAAAATATCTACTAACATTTTCTGTATTATTGATCGGCTAAAAAGTATTTCACAGTCAACGGAGTTTACTGCCTAACCTATTAATTTCGTTAAATATTTTACTTCTTAAATATGTTTTGTCTCGATTCCTCTAGCATTACAGATCAATCAATAGAGCAGGACAAAGCATGCTTAAATAAAAAAATGTTTTACCAGAGTTTATAAGTAAGGTATATCATCTTGCGACGTTCGCGAATTTGTAATCCTTCTGTGCTTTCTTATCCGGGTGACTGTACTCTCTGAAATTGTCTCGTTTCGTGATAATACATTCATAAGTTATTTACCCTATGCGTATGAAATTGCGCTAACCTTAAGCGCAATGACATGAAAATAATTGAGTAAACACTTCTTTATATAGGTCTCCTTGTTATATTTCAATTTTCTAAATCTCTATAAAAGTTTAATACTGCTGAAATCGTTAGCGAGCCGGCTGAAGCTAGTTTCAGAATAAATTACTTAAAAATACATAGTAAAACTTTTCATTTCAGTCTAAAAATTTAAAGTAGGTAATTCACCCCGGCTTTGAAACCTCCAAGGTTTAAACTCATAGCCTGCGAGCCTCTGAAAATGCTCGCCAAGATTTACAAAGAATAATTTGCATCGCATTATCTCCGCGCTCTTTAGAGTTTGGTTCTAAAGTTTAGTGAAAATTAATATGTAATTATTCTTTAAACTACTGCAATAATGGAGAATATTGTTTCACTTATCTTCGTAATTTTTTTATTTTTATTGAAAATCTTGTTATTTTTTTCTTGCTCAAGAACAATGCAATAAGCAATTTCGAAAATGTTCTTCATAGGCTTTAAATAAGTACTAAACGTGTATTCAAAATTAATTATTATGAATCGCTGTAACGTTAAAATAAAACATTTATATTAGAAATGGACGAAGCAGAATATATTTCAAGTGGAATATCATCAAATTAATTTAAACTTCAAAAAGATTAATATGCGCTATTATGATGCTCTAAAACATATTTAAACTGCTTACCATTCAGACTTTGCGACGGTTATGGTATGTTCACTCGATATAATATTAAGTGATAAACTACATACATACATACATACATAAACTCACGCCTGTATTCCCCGAAGGAGTAGGCAGAGGCGCATTTCTGCACCCACATTTCGCCAAGTATGTATCAGTCCCACGTAATAGGGGGCGAGCCTATTGCCGTTTTGCGGGCACATTTCCAGACTCCGTGCTGTTACCGAGAATTTCTTAATGGAAAAACCCAATAACACTTTGCCCGACCCGGGAATCGAACCCAGGACCTCTAGATCGCTCGGCACATACTTGTACCGCGAGACCACGAGGCAGAGGCAGTAAACTAAGACTTATGTATTACTGGCGACTTGACCCAGCTCCGCCTATGTACAATTGTTTTTGGCCACTGTATACAGTGTGTATTCAGACCGTAATCGAAAACTAAGGCAAGTAGCTACGATGATTACAAACCCATTGGCGTTAAAAATATCCCAACAAAAAAAATGACGTTTTCCTAACAATCATAGATATTAAATGGATGTGGTTGTAATAAAAACGTATTTTTTATTTTGTGTCGGGTATTTTCTAATGTCACAGTGTTTGTAATCACCGCAGCTATTACCTGCCTTAGTTTCCGATCACGGTCTGAATTCACCGTGTATAATTCCTTTACGTACGTCACTTCCTTTTTTAAATTTCCTAAACAATTTTAACATTCTTGCCCTAATAATATTTTTTTTGTTTATTATTTGTTTTGATATTTCACATTTCGCGATAGAATTGCTTGGTTCATTTTATATAAAATCATTTCTCCATACAAACTGCGAAATACCCACTGAGCCCGGCGTAACCAAATACCATAATTATGTCATCTCTAGACTCTCAAAGAAATGGAATACACAATAAAACAAGCACAACATAAGTATACAAGCATACAACACAAGAATGGCTGCGTAAGTAAGATTGGCAAATTGCATCGAGCACAGCGGCCGAACGCATCTTTAGTTGTCAATCTTAATGAGTTAGACGCTACGTCGCGACATCGCCACGTAATTTATTTATACAAGATGGAGTAATACATCACTGTGACGGAAATATATTGTGTTTGTACTGGAAAGCATAAAGGTATTATAAATTTTAATATTATTTCTTCCCTCGTCGATTATAATAGAAGCTCGCTTCGTGTACGGAGTCACCACTTTGTATTCACGATCTTTGTCATAGTGAACTATGTTTTTTTTTCGTATTTGTGATTACAAACACATTGGGGAAAAAAACTGCCTCGTGGTCTCGCGGTACAAGTATGTGCCGTGCGATCTGGAGGTCCTGGGTTCGATTCCCGGGTCAGGCTAAGTGTTATTGGGTTTTTCCATTAGGAAGTTCTCGGTAACAGCACTGAGTCTAGAAATGTGCCCGAAAAACGGCAATAGGCTCGCCCCCTATTACGTGGGACTGATACATACTTGGCGAAATGTGGGTGCGGAAATGCACCTCTGCCGACCTCTTCGGGGAATGCAGGCGTGAGTTTATATGGGGAAAAAAATATGTTTTCTAAGGGGTTTGTAATCACCTTAGCTATTACCTGTCTTAGTTTCCGATCACGGTCTTAATACAACCTGTATATCTAGTCGAGCAGTTTTATTTATACTACAAGCTATATACATAGGTCTACCGTATACAGCATACTATTAGCAGAATAAAAATTAAAATCTTTGTAAGAGTAACGTAAACTAAACAATATGTTGTAAGCGTTCTCTAAATTGTCTATTACCCAAATTGTGCACTATTTCTTGTGTATGATTTAGTTGTGTAAGCTCCAGAACCGTTGGAAAAGACATACGTCTTGCAACATATGGCGCAGCGAAATGAAACACTAAACTACGTACTTAATCTTTGAGGTCATATCCTTACATTTCACATGATGAGCGTTTGAAATTCCTACTAGTATTAATTTGAAACTATTATTTATTTTATTTTAAGGTCACCGAAAATATACGTTCACAACATTCAAATCTCAGATCTAATTGCTGTTATATTTATCAGCCATATTTTATTTATGGACACTTATTCGACAATTAGACGGAAACAGTTTAATAGATTTGAATGCACGTTGAATCACAGTCAAATGATTGATACATAGGATCGTTTTTATCCCAGAAAAATTCCTATGAAGCTCTCATAAATGGATTTACATAGTTAAAAGCCTTCAGCAAACTAACTAATGAACAAATGCAAAAATAAAATTTTCATGATGGCAGTTTACCGCGGGGTAGTGGGTTCAACCACATCGAGACATTCTTATTATAAAACAGTTCGTGCCTTTACCCTACGTACATACCAAATAATCCATCATAAATGTTAAATAAGAACTTTACTAATAAAAACAACTTAGTTCAAGTTGCTTTGTACAATCCGCACAAGCCAGCGTGCACTAAACCCCAAAGCCTTTCAAACACAGCGGAGGTTTATAAACTAGAATTAGAATAATACGAGCATTAAAGTTCCAACATCAAATGCAGTTGTCTTGCAATCACACACATCAATTGTTCCTGACATGGCATGGCAAACAGAACAATATGTTAATTAAACTGAGATTACCACAAACAATCTGCCCGGACTACCATCTCGATTAAATTAAGGGAATTAAGCGCGTGCGCCAGTTAGCTTGATGTTATGTGAGCTATAGATAATTCATAAACAATAAGCGCAACACTATGCCACGTTCATTGCACGTCCTTAGCCTCAGGGTTGCCAGTGCGTGCATTCATAATTAAAGATTTTTATTTAATAAGGTCAATAACGACGAAAGATGTTTCATAGACTGGCAACACTGATTTCTACCGATAGCTTGTGTATTTGCTACCAAATGTCTATAGTTCTATCCTCTCTACTTTCATAATATTCCTCAACCCATATATGTACGTCCCAGAGAGGGGTAAGGCCTTAATCCACCACGCTGGCCTAATGCGGGTTGGTGGACTACACACACACGTTTTTCTTCACCGTTAAAGTAAGTGATAAGTCAGAGGTGTGTGCCCCCAAGCACATTCAAACCCCAGTTTGAACCCGCGACAGCCGAGATCCTCGACTGCGCGTCTGAACCTCGAGGCCATCACTACTTATATACTACTACTTTAATAATATTTATATAGAATTTGAGGTTTTAACGACATTCCACTCCAACATACATATCAACTTCACTTCACTATCGCTCACAAACTGTAAGGTACCTCTTCTTCTCGCACAAACCATTCGTTCTGCAAATTTCTTTATGGACTCTCATTTATTTTAGTTCTCCTCCCACTCCATCTGTCGTGAATATTATCTTTTTAATATCTACGCATATAGGAGAAGGTGGTAATGTGGCCCCCCGCTTTGTTTTTTAAGCTTTATTTCTAAAGTAATGGAATTAAAAATATGGAAAATATTTTATTGGGTTTCGTATTTATTTGTGTGTACATATCTTACTATGAAACAAAAGAAACTCGCAAAATAAAATCAAAATTATCATTTATTCTTAAGTAATCAAATTTGGCATCTCGAGATCAACTGATGGTAATGTGGCCCCCGGGGTAATTTTATCAATAAAATGCCTGAAAATTTATCTATAAAATGCCTGAACCATTCAGTGAACGAATTGGATCGAATCCAACCAGATGGATGAACTTTGCCAATCGTTCCAGGAGGTCCACTTTTGAACAAAATGTCCGTAAAGTTTTTGCTTGGAAAAATCATCGTAGGCGGCTCAAATATACCTGATGCACTCTTGCATGCACGTCTCTGGTTTTTTCATCGAAGATAGAGGCAACACAGTTTGTCTAGGCATCTGAAACCGCAAAATAAAAATATGTGAATGATAAGCAAGTCATACTTGTTATGTGCCCCGGGGCCATGATACAACCAGTGTCAGGGGGCCAAATTAAAATTATTGAAAATATTTTGATAAACAACCTAAAACAATTGAAAAAATGTAAAAAAATCTATATTTACCTTATATATCCTGTAGAAGACAGTGTCACGAACACAATATTCAAAACAACAGCAAAAACTATCATTTTTTTATAAATTATGGAATAAAACTCACAGTCGAAAAATAAGTTTGTCGGGTACGAGTTTCGACTTGTTCAAATGACGAACGAACGTAACCGCCCCAAGCAGATTTGTAGGGTAATAAATCAATAGTATACGGAAATGGTCCCGTTGCACCAAAATAATATAAGACGGCGTTATGCGAACTAACTATTATTCAAGGGGGTCAATATACCTGCGGGGGTCACATTACCACCTTCTCCTCTACCAACTATCATTACAATCAGTAGGATATAAAAGGAATGATATTAAAACAAAATGCTGCAGTGCCATGTTTTGTCATGTTTCTGTAAAATGTAAACCTTCACAGTATTTTTTTAGCGCTTGAATGGCTATTGAGATTAAGCGTCATTAATTTTTTTCCAATTCATTGGAATACGTGCTAGCTCACGAGAGCTGCATGCCCGCAGATATTAAAGTGCGCTGGTATCTCCATTGAAATGCATCCGCCGTGCCAGTATACGCCAGCGAGCTGCCAGCCTCGCCGATAGCAGCAAATTCCGTTCGGCATACCGGTCCTTTTTTCTCAAAAAATGGCACCTACCCTCCACTCGAAATGTACTGCTGTCGAACGAACAACTTTTGTATATTTATCATAAAGTTTGTCCGGCCGTTTGGAACATTTCGATGTGACTTTTTTATACTGACATATGTTCCAGTTCGGCTTAGTATTATTTTTGTTTGGAATTTTGTGGTTGATTGATTGAATTTAGAATTGTTGGTATTTACTTTCATAATCTGTCATGCCTGTTTAAAAGGCTAGCCAGTGGCATATACACATATACACTAAAAAATTGCTACCGGATCTGTATGTCCAACATAATAGGAGGTAAGTCAGTTGCCTTTTTAGGGCACATTTACCTTCTCTTTGCTGGAGCTTATCCCGTCCCGTCACAGCAGTGATGGCCTCGAGGCTTAGGCGCGCGGTCGAGAATTTCGGCGGTCGCAGGTTCAAACCCCAGGCACACACCTCTGACTTTTCGAAGTTATGTGTGTATTCACAATGAATTATCACTTGCTTTAACAGTGAAGGAAAACATCGTGATAAAACCTGCACACCTAAAAGTTCTTTGGAATTTCTTAGGTGTGTAATCCACCAACCCGCACTAGGCCAGCGTGGTGGACTAAGGCCTAAACCCTCTCAGTTGTAGAGGAGACCCGTGCCCAGCAGTGGGATGATGATGATCCCGTCCTAAGAACTCTAAAAATTCCTCTTTTTAACCCAAAAAAAAAACAGATCTGGTACAAATATTAAACTATTTGATTTGATAATTACTTTCCGGAATCCCATATATACTCGACAAAGTTTGTCAATAAAGTGACACAAAGCAATAGTTTCCGAATAAACAAAAAGCAACTGTTTGTTCTCCTTTACGCATGGACCTTTTATTGCGCTGGCATTCATACAATATTGAAAATTATATCGTGTTTAAAGCAATAAGCGCTCCTACTGTATTTGATTTGTAGAACTATTCGCTTTTTCCTTTATTCTGCGAAATGAACATTCATCTGTTCTAGTTTCAAATAAGTTTCAGTTTTAATGTTATTTGGGTATTTGTTTATTTATTTATTTAAAACTTTATTGTACACACAATATTAAAACTAAGGAGTACAGAGAACTAGAGAAGTACAATGGGCGGCCTTATCGCACGAGGCGATCTCTTACAGGCAACCTGGGATGGAGATGCAGGAAGAGAGATGAAAGGTAGCCGAAGTGTACTGGTATAACATATAAATAAATATGTTAAAACTAAACTATTTGTTGAAGTTTTGAGACAATTTGTGTTCATATTAGTATGTCTATAGTCAATGACACTGTAAAAAGACAAGGAGTTAGCCATAGTTCCCGGTTTTGCTATATAACGCTGATTAGGAGTCCATACATTGCCTTTGTGGAGAACTTCATAAATGAAATCGATGTCTTCCTTCGCAGTTTAAACGGATTTTAGTAAATATTGGTGTGTACCAACATTTTGAGGAGTAGATATTTTTTTGGATATCTTCAAAAAACGTGTTGTCAAGTCACACGGTAAACAGATTTATTTGAACTTCCGGAGTATATCTCACTCACACTTAAAATATTAGACTCGAATATCCGTGAATAATTCGCGCCTTTACTAGATATTTAAATTTTAAAAAAAATGTACAAAACAAGATACTGGATGGTAATGAAATTAACTATCGTAAAATAAGCCGACAACATACTATAAAGTTTTCAGAGAATTAACATATTTTAATGTTTTTTTTTAGAGTCAGAATTGAGAAATATCTAGCCACAGAATTCTTTTGAAAATACTGTGTAAAAGAGTTTTTTCTGGAAATACGTGTCCGTTTCTCGTTTGTTTTTATCAATAAAATGCAATCGACCCCAACAAGCTTAGCCTCCGTGGTAGAGCTCGCGCAAATGCCTCCTCACGCTTCATTTAACATCCGTATCTGTAATACTAAAAGCAAATACTTTTTTTCCCCTCCCACGTTCTTTAGTTTCAAATAAACGCTTTGAATGGAACATAATGGATCTTTCATTAAATAATAACTGTTTAATCGTGGCTGTAATTCCAATTTTGTTCCTCAATTGTTTTTCGCTCTTGTCTTAAATTTGCAATAATAAACACTATTCAATATTCGCTGATGGTGACAGTTCGATTAATGTGAAATATAATAGAGATGAACATGATGAAATTATAATATTAAAAAAATTGAGGGTACATTATCAAAACCAAACTTTCTTTCAACTAACGTGTGGGTCGAAGGTCTGAGTCTTGTGTATTTAAACGTATTTTTTCTAAGTTAAGGACATTCACATGTACTTACCTAAAGAGGTGAATTTCTACCACCTTAATAGCAAATTCTGATTTATCAAGCAAGATCTTAATTTCGAACCTATCGCCGTTTTCCATACCGCATGCTCTAACTTAGAATTGCCTTAAAGATAACCCAAATACCCGACCTAGGAATCGTATCCTGGAGATTTTTATCACTTACGCTTACTGTTACGGGCACAACCAATAATAATTATCGACTGCCGAGAAGTTATCTCAACACTTGTAAATCACAGCGTCATTTGATAAAGTCAAACCATCATCCTTAGTTCATTGATCTTCTTTCCTTGCGAAATTTTAATGGCGACCGAGTAAAGCCATTTAGATGAACCAACAAAAAATATGATTGATTGAGCCATCGTCTCGAAAAATAAAGACTAAAAAAGCAAACAGTTCTGAGTTAATGACCGAGCTACACCCAAAAATGTTAGAAAATGAACAATCCTGACAGTTTTGTTGTAAGAACGTTATTCCCTGTCATTCGAAAGCAGTTGTTATGAGGATAGAAGAACATAGCACAATCGTGATTCAAATATAGCTCCGCGCACCTTTACTCGTTGTTGTGTGTGCTGCATTTTGTTCTGATGGCATTTCATATTAATAGTATCTATTGCATGGTATTGCATTTGGTATACAAGTTGTATTGTAGTATACAACTATTTGTTCGCTCATTTAATATAGATTGTGCCAACCAATTTTGTGAAATTACAGACAACCAATTTCGACATAAATACACCCAACCTGTAGCCTTGAAAGGGTGAGCAAGGATGTATTTCTTCATCTATGTTTTGCAATGCTTAAGATAATCTCCGTTTTTCAGGCACATTTAGAGGGTCTTTGATACAGGTATATTCCAAAAATCTAATGATTCGAACTCGAAATCTCTCGATCGCGCTACAAGCCTCAGTACTATCGAGACAGTCTTTGTTCCAATGAGTTCCTCTAAAACTACATTAAAAGAGTTTTAATTAAAATAAGGGTCTTAATCATTGCATTGTTTCTAAAGAACGTTTTAATACTTATTTCACTAACAATTGCAACAATTACCGGGAAATAACTCAGTTGCATCCGCGTTGCAGTGCCGGCTTGATGGGCGAAACACTTTGAAGTTGCTCTTACAGCGCTCGTTACACTTAATTACTCCCGTCTGTGCCCAATACAATTGTTAATACAGCTGCAGTTTCGACTGGATCCGCGAATTTATTAGTCTAAGGAAAAAAGGTGTTTCAAATAGTAAAATGAGAACGAATTTAGTGTTTTTATAATGATAATATAATAAAGTATGTCTGACCGAAGGGAGGTTTATGTTATAATATTATATTTTCTTGCTATCGAGTAGTATTTATACAACCACGTCCACCCATATAATTTTTAATTTCAATGAAACCTATTGCCGTTTTCGTTTATTTGTTCGTTGTGGCTTAAGAATGTGTATCGCGATCCTGGGTTTGATTTCTCTGTTCGGGCATAGCGGCATTCGGTTTACTCGCAACAAATTTGGTCAGTAGCAGTAAGGATACGGACAATTTCCCAATAAGCAGCAAAGGCAATAGCGATCCGGATCACCGACCCGACAGCTACGAGTACATAATATATACCATATATGGAGCGGCACATATTTGCTGAGACCACGTGGCAACATATAAGTTGACAAATATACATTGTGCACCTTATAAAATCCATTAAAAAGCTACATTTTAAATGTGGCAATTAAAAGACTCAATTTAAAGCCTCCTTTAAATTCAAGCCTACAATTATCCCTCATAAAATGAACGCACTAATTCATAAAATACCAACGCAATAAGCAACTACTAATATGAATAGTTTATGACGGGAAAATGCTTTCTTCAAACATTTCAAAAGCCTCACAAGTCACAACTATTTAAAAAAGACTATAGAATTCAAAATAAAGCAGAAGGATTTAACTTGGGTCGGGCTACAGCGAAATTAATTAAAAGATAGGAATGAAATTTAACAAACGCAGTCGCAAATGCAATTTTTTTGGAGCCAAGATTAAATTCCTCGTGCATTTTTGCGGTACACTGAACGAAATTTTTATTTTTGACTACGAGAAAGATGTGCTGCGAACTAGAAGTTAAAGAGAACGTTTTTTCATTAGGTTATGTGATTCATGTGTTGTGTGATTTCTGGATGCAAAAAAGGTTGTGTTTAATCTGTGGGGAAATAATTGACTTACAATAAAGTACAACGAAATGGTTTCCCCCTCAGATTAAAACATAATTTGTATTCTTATATTAAAACCCTTTTTAATTTAGTTATTTATGTACCTGTACTTATGTACATAATAAATAATAATAATAAATACACCCAACAGTCACATACATAGTTCTGACCCCACATTAAGATACCAGTCTTGTGTCGTGAGTATCAGAAACTACGAGAGACTTTTCGGTCTCACAAACACCCAGACCCGATACACAAATATTTGTGGCCCACACAAATATTTGTCTCGGTGCGGAGATTGAACCCGCGGCCTCTCGTTTCGCAAGCTGGTATCTAGCCAATTGCGCCACGGGGCTGTCAAACATGATGGATTAATACTTAAATCTTACCCTTAGAGATGTGACCTTAATTATATGTAGTTACTGTTTACTTATAAATAATGTATCCCACCAAATAACGTGCTATTGTAGTAGCAACATAACACCGCACATTATATCGCATGACTAGACACCATACGTTGATAAGTAAAAGTATTTTTATAACAGACGGTGGCAGTCGTGCAATTTTTTTGTCTATTTGGGCTAGTCGCACAATATCTCTTTCGACGTTATTTACTTTAATGACTTGGGGCACGTATGGAAGAGTTATTACACAGGTATTCATAGCTCTGTGTCATGTGAAACTCATACAAATGAAATGAAATAATATGCCGAAAACCGGCAAACGACTCAACTTACGTAGGACTGATGCATAACTGGCGAAATGTGGGTGGAGAAATGCACCTCTGCCTACCCCTTCTGGGAATACAGGCGTGAGGTTATGTATGAATTAGATTATAATTTCATAATTTAGTATACCACCCAGTTCGGAAGGCAGTCACGATTCGGAAGGTTTTAGAGATGCTCTTTTTCAATCAAGAATTAGTTTACAATATTGATTACATGCAAAGATTACATTTTCCGAATCGAAGCAGCTCATTAATTCAAAGAAAATTATTGTCATATCTTATTATAAATGTTGTATGTTGTATAAGTTCTACGTAATATTATGAATATGCTATCAATTGATAATATAATACCGCTGTATTATATGAAAAATTGAGATTCGCATCAGAAAAAAATTACAATACTTTAGATGCAATTTTTCAATACAAATGGATAGAACACCTATATTTAAAGCCTCTCGCTTCTACATCTTATTTACTCAGATCACGTCAGATGTTCAGTGTAAATCCTTGGATTCGAGACAAATCCGTAGCTCGCCGAGTTAAAATAAAAAGGTTACTTCGGGAAACGTCCCGAATTGGCGCAGTGGCGCCGCCCCGATTGAATTTCTTGAAATTGAATACCTACTGACAATTTGTTATTGCAATTTCCTTTAGTCTTTTTTCTGCATCTGAAAAATAACGACACCGCTTATATATTTATAACTTCCGTTTTTTTAGCATAAAATATTATTTTTCTAAGCCGTATGGTTAAATTTCCAAGTAATTCGGAGTTTGGGTGTGAAGGCCGAGGATCGGGCATTATGTTTTGCCTAAAATACTTTATTTATTATTGACGTGGCTAAAAGTGAAAACAAGTTATAGTTTTGGTATAAATAATTTCTGCAAAATGCACACGACTGCAACAAGAATTTACCAATTTCACTGGAGTGATATCTTGCCGAAAAACCAGATTAAATAATACTAGAGATTAAACCTGAATAAGGGTTCTGTCTACTATTCTTTTTCCATCCATTGTTAAAACACGATTATTGCCTTACGAAAATTGCTTATTCTCGGGAATGTTTACTTTATTTTCATATTACCATTTTCAGAATGAATCAACCACACACATAGGTAAAGACTTACAATTTTTAACATTGATATATTATAATATATTTTATTTGTTATTATAACAAAATAACATTGAATGTTATTGATATTTGATTGTTCAGAAATACTCGTGATTTTAAAAAGCGGCAACCCTGCTAGCACTCAATACATGGACGTCTTAATCTATTGCGACATGGGAAGGCATTGTCGCCGCAATCTTTGTCATAGGTCCCCTCCGATGGGATGTCAACGTCAAATGTATATTGTCACCGAATGAGGAAAATTAAATTCACTTTCATTTATGCAACAAAGCTTCGTGGAAATGGAATTAACACAGATGAAGTTGGAATGAAATTCGCCCAGTTCCAACGTAACCGTTGCGGAGAGAGAGGTTATTATCTGATTCACGAACGTACAGGTGAATTATTACCGAGAAGACGCGCGTTCTAAAATAGACTCGAAATGTGTTTGATTTAATTTTTATTCATCATTAAGTACATTTCTTTGTAAAAAATATAATAAATCAGCGCAGACGCCACAATCTTTTGACAGGGCCACAAGGTGTGCGAACGCGTCGCACATCTGCAGCACCAACCCCGCGCGCTGTCGCGCTACTTAACTCAATGCTCACTCACCACACAGATCCGGATATCTTCTTTGATTCACCCAGGCAGATATACATTAAATTTAATTTATTTTTAAATAGTTGTAAATAGTTTTTAATTTAAATTGTTTGTTATATTATGTGTTTTTTCTTTTATTTTATATGTAAATTATAATTAATCATTGTAAGTTTGTATTAGTTTTTACAATGTAAGTGTTTTGGTCAAGACTGTAAACTTACATTAATAAATGAATAAAATAAATAAATAAATAAAATTATGTTTCGTGACAATAAAGCTCGAGGTTCGATATTCGGGTCTAAGTGTTACTAGGTTTTCCTCAATTAGAAATGTATCTTTAAAACAACAATACTCTCGCTCCCTATTACATGGGACTGACACACACCTGGCAATATGTGGGTGCAGAAATCTAAATTAAGACTAAAATCGCTCATGCAATAGAAGAACGACGTAATTACCAAAAATTTAAATATCATAAGTTCACGTTTTGAACGTTCCATTCATGAAAAAAATAATTTTAGTGGTAGTTTCCAATAGAGTGAGTGACTGCCGTTAGGGAATATAACATTTTACTTTCAAAATTACAAAACGTTCCCCTGAAAAATTGCTATAACACAATTACGCCATTTTTCTATTGGATAAGCGAAATATTACAATAGATATCAAAAGAAATGCTCGCGAACTTATATAATGGAGTAGACGATACTGTATCCTAAATTTAGCTGTTATACCTTTGTAGTATATTTATAGCATTTATTGAACTGTGTGCTATTTACATTTATTGTAATACAGTACAAATATTTTGTGTATTATTGGAGCAATACAACACAGTTATTCTTGTCACAATTTAACACTATTAACACTATTTTTGTTTTGCAAAAAAGCCATTAGGGCTATTTATAATTTAGGTCTCAGGGCTTCACTTAGAGAAAAATTTAAGGAAATAAATATTCTAACCGTCACTTGTCAGTTTATATACGAAAACTTAATGTACGTCCAAAAGAATCTTGATAAATTTAATAAAATTTGTAATGTACACAATAAAAATACTAGGAACAAATGTAATCTCGTTCAACACGTAACTCGTCTCCGGAAAGTTAATAACTCTTTTATGGGGCAATGTATACGCTTTTATAACAAACTTCCAAGGCTATTAGGGAGCTTCCCTTGACAAAGTTTAAGAAATCAATTAAAGATAAGCTTTACAAAAAAGCATACTATAAAATTTCAGATTTTATTGAAGATAATAAGCCCTGGGAGTAATGTAAATTGATCGGAGTTTTGTTTTGTTGCTATAGTTTGTATCGTTATGACATTTACAATGTAAAATTTAAATAATGTAATTTAAAAAAAGACATTTATTGCTATTTAAAAAAAAATTACATGTCGTGTTGCTGAGGGAGTTTCTTGCCGTTTCTTCTCCACAGATATAACACGTTTCGAAGCGGCAATAGTTTAAAAAATATAAAAAAGTGTAAAATTGACGATTCAAAAGAACTTGTAGAAGTCTATTTGAATAAAGATAATTTGACTTTGACTTTGACAATTGAAAGCTGTTTGAATTCGTTTACAAATAAGATCTGATCATTCAAATCATCGTAATATCTGTTACGAATTTACGTATCAACTTAGATGGAACCCAGGATGCTTTTGGCGGTTATTTTTTACATTGATTTGAAATTTATATTGATGCGACCGAAACTGCACACAAAAACTTTTAGTAGAACATCTTTATTTGGCCAAACAATCAAGTGCCTCTCTGTCCACTCCATCCTCTAAGGGACAGAGTGTGTAGGCCTATTTAATGTATAATTACCAACCAATATTCCCACTGCTGGGCCCCAGCCTCTACAGCTGAAAAAGTTTAGGCCTTAGTCCACCAGACAGGCCTAGTGTGGGTTGGTGATGTGTGTATGATCGCATGTTCAAACCCCAGGCACACACCTGACTCTTCGATATAATGTGTGTATTCACAATGAACACATAGTGCTTGGAAATTAAAACTTCGACCATCGAGATTAACTCGACAGCGCCTAAACTTTTAGGCCAAGACTAATTATTGCTATTTATAATATAGATAAACGTAGGTAAGTCTTAAAACCCAGGAAACACGTTCAGAGTCACCAAATGGAACAACGTTGTTCGTGTCGAAAAATGTTTTTTTTTCTGTTCTGCGCAAAAAACACTAATTGTATTAAAACGTAATAGGGATCTGAGCAAAAACTAATACACTAAATAAATTCCATCCGTACAAAGTCGCGAGCTACATCTGGTATTAAGTAATTACTATTTTGCCTTGTTAATGTAATCAAAATACCATTGCGGTAATGAATTTAAATACTTCATGGTAGATTAACAGTTCGAAAATTTCCCACTTTTTTCATAATCAGTGTAATATTTTTCGATGTATATGTAATTATTTACTTTGATGATAAATATACCACCATGATAAGTATGATAATGAATAATAAATAATAATAATAAATACACCCAACAGTCACATAGTTACATAGTTCTGATCTCACACTAAGATACAAGTCTTGTGTCGTGGGTATCAGAATCTACGAGAGACTTTTTGGTCTCACATACACCCAGACCCGAAACAAATATTTGTGGATCACACAAACATCATCATCGAACCCGCGGCCTCTCGTTTTGCAAGCTGGTGTCTAGCCAACTGCGCCACGGGACTGCCAAATGATAAATGATAACGAAAGATACAGGCCTACACCACACAAAATATATAACGGCGTAAAACCATATACTGAGAGCTATGTCATAGCTCTTGCATAAACTAGAATGACTCACGGGCGGTCGCCCCACTCCAGTGTCTATAAAAACCCGCCCGCTGCAGCGGAGCGGAGCATTCGTCCGTCTACGTTCGGACAGCAAACATCCAATTAATGAGAAATAAAAGGAACTTTGATTGAAGTTGGTTGTTAAAATTACTTCTCAAAATGGATCCTCCAGTAATAACGATGTCACTGCTATTCATAACGATACAGGGCTATCTGCCTCGTCAGTAATTGTGAAAGTTTGCTAAAGAAAACTCAAAGTATAAGTTATCACCATAAACCAACAGTTGTGACGTCACACATCTTAAAGACACTTCCAAGCCTCACCTGCTCCGACATATAGTATATTTGCATGTCAATTTTTTTTAATACATATATATACCTTGTTTAATAATACAGTTACAAAAACAATAGGATATCTTACTCGATATCGAATTTGGACCACATATACCATCAAAAATGGCTCCTTTTTAAAGAGAAAATCACACACAAATTAATCCAAGCAAAATAATGCAGGCGCAACGGAAAGACCTAAAAACTAACACACTAAACAGTAGTAGGTACCCAATGTGGCGACAGAGTCGTTTCCACAAAACCTTTGCAATGTTATTAGATGAACAACTGGCATCGTCTAGACGAAATTTACATATTTTTTTTATATATATATATCCATTTTCATAGAACCTGCGCGTTTTATCTCAAGGTGCCGCCTTATTGAGAATAAAATTTGAAATTCCGACGTCGTGAAACAGATATTCGGTGGAAAAATTTCGACAGAGGTACAGTTGACGCAGTGATGGCCTCGAGGTTTAGGCGCGCGGTCGAGAATTTCGGCGGTCGCAGGTTCAAACTCCAGGCACACACCTCTGACTTTTCGAAGTTATGTGTGTATTCACAATGAATTATCACTTGCTTTAACGGTGAAGGAAAACATCGTGATAAAACCTGCACACCTAAAAAGTTCTTAGGAATTTCATAGGTGTGTAGTCCGCCAACCCGCACTAGGCCAGCGTGGTGGACTAAGGCCTAAACCCTCTCAGTTGTAGAGGAGGCCCGTGCCCAGCAGTGGGACGTATTTGGGCTGATGATGATGATGATGACAGTTGTCACGAGATATTTTTATATTGAATAGAATTTAATAGATTCGTATATTTTGCATGTTTCTATAAAACAACGCGCCCGTGGTGGATTGTGTAGGTATCCCACGCATCTGCTTTATCGAAGTTATGAGTTTGTTAGGAGTTATTTATGGCTCACATTTACAGTGAAATATAACATCGTAAGTCCTGATGGCCTCGAGCTTTAGGCACGCGGTCTAGAATCTCGACGGTCATGGGTTCAAACCCTAGGCACAGACCTTTCGAAATAATGTGTGTATTCACAATGACTCTTCACGTACTTTAACGGTGAAGGAAAACATCGTGATGAAACCTGCACACCTAAAACTTCGTAGGAATTTATTAGGTGTGTAGTCCCCTAACCCGCACTAGGCCAGCGTGGTGGACGTAGGCCTCAACCCTCTCAGTTGTAGAGAAGGCCTGTGCCCAGCAGTTGGACGTATATGGAACCTGTGTTGTTGGGAGTTTTCTTGAAGGATTTGAAAAGTATTTTACATCTTTCAGCGAATTAGACTAGCGTTGTCGACTAAAGCGTGACCTTTCTTAACTGATGAGAAGACTATAAAACGTCTTGTGGGTCGAAAACGTGAGAATGCCCCCGTAACATATCCTGCCTGGGGTCAGATCTATATATGAGAATGTTGGGTGTATTTATAGGGTTCATCATCTCCCTAGACCCTTTTTTTTTTTTTTTTTTTTTTTTTTTTTTTTCACGCGGGTAAAATCCATTTACGGACCATCCCGCCCCGGAGGGGCGAGGGTGTGTCGGACTCACCGGCGCCTTCCGACCCAGCATGGATGTTACCGCCCGTGATGTGCTCGGGCGGCCGCTGGGCCGGGTCCCTACCAAAATCAATGCGCCGTCATACCGACTAAAAACCCCGCGACGGCCACCATCAGCGCATTCAACGAGGCGGCCCCGGAATACCCTGAAGCCAGAGCTATGGATTGCACCGGGACCGCCTCTGCGCGGTGCCAAGAGGCACACCAAGCAGATATTATTACACCTGGGGGGCCGCCAAGGTAGGGACGGCGGCCCCGTGTGGCCTCTGGGCGCCGGGCTACGTGTTGACCCGGCGCCTCCTACGTCGCCTGTTGCGACGAGCGGGATCGGTCTGCTCCCGATCCCGCTCCGCGCTCTCCTTCTGCGAAATGACACGTTCGCAGAAGGAGAGCATAGCTTTCCACGACCTCCGGCTGCCGACCATGGCGGCGACCACAGTCGGCAGCGAGAGGTCTCTCCCCACGACCGCTACGAGAGCGCTGCGCTCCTCGTCCCAGGCTGGGCACTCCTCAAGCGTGTGCTGGGCCGTGTCCTCACGGCAGTTGCCACAATGGTGGCACACGGCGGTCTCCTCCACTCCGACGATGCGACACAGGTACGCACCGAAGCTGCCGTGCCCGGTGAGCACCTGTGTCAGCCGGAAGGTCGGCGCACCGTGGCGCCTGTCCATCCACTGCTGGAGGACAGGACGCACTGCCGCGACGGTCGCCACGCCAGCACTTGGACTCTCCAGCCTGGAACGCCACTCCTCCACGGCGGCGCTGCGGAGGGAGGCCAACATGGCCTCGACCTCTCTTGGGGCCGGTCTCTGTCCGGTTCGCCGGTACGCCTCCTCCCGCCAGAAGAACACTGACGAGAGGGACTTGGCGTCCAGCTCCCAGGGCAGAGTACCCGCCAACACGCAGGCCGCCTCGTGCGAAATCGTGCGGTACCCTCTAACGATTCGCTGCGCCACCATACGTTGCGGACGATGCAGCAAGCGGACGCAGCGAGCGCCGAGGGAATTGGCCCACACGGGACACCCGTACAGGGCCATGGACCGCACGACTCCAGCATAAAGGCTACGGCAAGGGAAGCCAGGACCCTCAATGTTGGGCAGCAGGCGACTGAGAGCACCCGCTGCCCGGACCAACTTCGGCGACAACATCTCAAAGTGCGCGCGGAATTTCCACCGACTGTCCAGAATCAGACCTAAGTACTTCATCTGGGAGCCGATGGAAATCCGCACGCCCTCCACCGTCAGGTGCGCCTCCGGCGGTGGCCTAGACCGAGGTCCGTGAAAACACAGAGCCTCGGTCTTGTGCAGGGCCACCTGGAGGCCAAGTCGCCGAATCCTGCCCACCACGAGTTCGGTCCCGAACCCGATCTCCCTAGACCCTGACATAGAAAGCAGAAGGCTTCATTCTTCACTAACGCCCAGAATATTTAGATGCGGAGCCTCTGAAGAAACCAGTAACCCCCTTTGTCATCAGACAATGCACCACTGAAAATGACCAAAATTAGGCGCCCCTCGCACTGTGATAACTCGTAACAGCCATAACGCACCTAGGATAATAAAAGGATAATGGTACAGACCCGGACAAGGTACAAAGACCGCACCGATCGTGGGGTCAAAAACCCCGCCATACCTTATAAACGGATATATGCATTCACAATTTTCGATCATTGGCACGTTGGTATTGAAATGATCAAGAAAATCACATATTCAAATTTAATAATTCCGTTCTGTATGCATTTTGCAAACCGTCGCAATTTTCACCTTCGTTGAAATGTTCCAACGCTCGTATGATATTAGATGTTACACTAGATCAATAAAGTTGTAGTATTAGATTTTTCAGTGACCGTTAAAATTACTTTTAACAATAAATAAATACGCCCAACAGTCACATCTATTTTGATCCCATACTAACATAGTGTCGTGTCGTGGGTATCAGAAACTACGTGAGACTTTTTCGGTCGCACAAACACCCAGACACGTAAAAGGGATCGAACCCGGAAACGTTAGTAAAACGTGTTTCACAAGCTGGTATCTAGCTAACTGCGCCACGTGCGCCTACGCCACGCCAAATTCCGTTTAAAGCTTAACAAGACCCTCTGATTTTGTGTGAGCCACAAAAATTTGTTCTCTTGCGTTGCACGATACCTAACACCCAAGAGACAAGACACATTTTTATGTACAGCCTCGACTCCATTAAGCTGTTGGGTGTATTTATTTGTCAGAAATTCGTATAGTCAACTCTTATTATGGTCGATAGTATGAAAGACAGGTCCAACCGCGGCACACGCCTGAAATTGAAGTTTCATCCCTACCATTTGGATGAATGGCGTTCCTCAACAGAGCGGTTCAAACGGTGTTTCCTTCCTCGCACAACATCTTTGTAGAATCAGCTTGCCTCGGCGGTATTTCCAAACAGATACGACTTAGGGGCCTTCAAGAAGAGAGCCTATATTTTCCACAAAGGCCGGCAACACACCGACGATTCCTCTGGTATTATGGGTGTTCATGGGCGGAGTTGACCACTTAACATCAGGTGGCTCACTTGCTCGTTTGCCTCCTATTTCCATAAATAATAATAATAATAATTCTGACTTACCGCCAGAAAACAATAGCAAATAGCATCCCGCATCGTGTTTCATTCAGTTAATCAAGTTTATTGTCTCCAAGTTCTCGTATCCCTTTTCTTTTTCATATCGTATCTTAATCAAATATCAATAACCCATATCCAATCAGGTATTTTGCCATCAATCACTAACTTACAACTTGAACTTATCCATTATTATGAAACCCAATCTGCCTTAGGTAATACTTAGTCTATACAGGATAACATTCGATGTATAGGCCATCGCTTACTCAAACAGATATATTGCAGGATTACCAGCATTATCCTCGGACGTAATAAAGCCTAGCATGAAAGACAGGGCTTTAGGTACACTAGTTCGCATTACAAGCTCCTTTTTTCCTGCCGACCTCGCTCTGACCGAAACCGGCGATTACCTCGTGACTTGCATTTAGATCACTAACCTAACGCAGAATGACTTTGCTTAATGACGTGGAAAAACGAATGTAAAAAATAGAAATGTTACAATCGGATTTTATTTACTTATAAAAAAAACGAAGAAAAAAAAATTGCATTTTTTTGTGAATTGAATTGCAGTGAAATCCCAGTAGTGTAGATTAGTAAGAAAATATAACGATTATTACTCATTACATAAACGGACGAAATGTGTGCAATACTGTCAATAATGCATGGTGTCGATTTTTTATGAAACGGTGGTACCAACTCGATCGAGACGACCAACAGTAAGCCGAATATGGCGTGACTATATTAAACTTATGGAAATGTTTTTAATCATGTATAGGATTAAGCGCGATAAGCGTAAAAGCGTTGTGAAAACTAAAGTACTAAGAATGTTCAGCTGTACCTACACATTATTTGGGATGCGGTACAGCGACTACAAATAATGAAATAGGTGCATCTAACACTACCATGCGTAGCTCTGACCTCACTCTAAGACTCGAACCATGTATATTGGGACTTCATATAAAAAAATTCACAAAGTAGGTACATACCTATAAAAGTGAAGGACACAACCATAATTCTTAGCACCACGACATTTCCACATAAAAGGCAAAGTTGGGAACTTCTGAATACTTAATTCTCCCATTATATAATCAAATTGAAGCGTAAGCTATCCAGTAACGTCTGCAGAATGCCTGGAAGTCGTCGCATTGGAGCAAACGACTTCCAAAGTGTTAACCGCGCCTCGGCGAATGGAATGTGGATCGTCTCGAGCCGATAAACCGTCCTTAAAAAGAAGTTCAGTTTGCGGATTCCGTTCGAGAGGTGAAACTACCCAGTTTTATTTTTCAGTGAGATCTGAAGCAAGATTATTTCATTGTGCTAGGACTACATTTTCGTACTTTAATGGATGGATTAGAATGCTAAAGGTGAAACGTGGAGATGTAGTTGGGTGGACCGCTTAATTCTGTTGTACAGAGGCGGTCGCATGGAGTGCGCTATTTTCTAGGACACAGAAAACCGACAATAATGGCAGTCCATCTCACAAAAAAAATTGACTAAACGGGTAAAACAGCTAACAACACTTTGCCCGACCGGACCCGAGAATTGAACCCGAGACCTTTACATCCCACAGTATATACTCGTAGATACCTGTGCTTAGGACCAACAAGGCAGTTATAGTGAGCGAGAAAAAAGATCTAAACAAAAGATTATTTTTTTTGGATAGACGTGTCTATATCACCTTAAATTAATTCCAATGATAGATCGCTTCTCGAAACATTTTAGGCCATCACGAAAACAACAAAAATAACAAAGATTAATATTTTTATTGATGTAACACGACAATCTGACATTAAAGTGATATTCATGTGACCCTCGCGTCAGTTCGTAACAACATACCATTGTTTTTGATTGAGTGCCGCCATATTCCACGCGACATGACCACACACAATAGAATCAATGTTCGCAAAAGTACATTCGGACACAAAATGCTTTTAGCGTGTCTATATAACTGTCTGTATTTCTTGCACAATATATTGAAAAGGTGATTACCATCAATCAATGTAGTTATAGTGCTTATAAAATAGCTTCTAGTTCTATGCTAAAATACATTTCTTATATCCAGAAATGTGCAAGTTTATAATAGGTACCTGCTTGCGACATTGTCTGCGTTGAATTTATGCATTTTAATGTTCTTAGAAGGTGGCAATAGGCTCGCCCCCTATTATGTGGGACTGATACATACCTGGCGAAATGTGGATGCAGAAATGCACCTCTGCCTACCCCTTCGGGGAATACAGGCGTGAGTTTATGTATGTATGTGTTCTTTGAAGCTCATTTTATACCAAATATACAATACGACAGCTCCGTGGCGCATTTGTTTTCCACCAACTTGCGGAACGAGAGACCACGGGTTCGATCCCCGCACCGAGACACATTTTTGTGTTATCCACAGATATTTGTTTCAGGTTTGGGTGTTTATTATCTGTTTTTCTCTCTATATTTTGGAAGAGGCTTCTATTTACACGCTTAATCCAAATATTTACATAGTTATACAACATTTTAGCTTCATCCGTTAAGGGATATGGCAAAATGCTTGATACCAAAAACTAACAAAGTATAGTACAAGAACCTAATATTTTTCCTGCAGAAACACAAAAAACGCAATAACTAATTATGGCCTTGCATCGATTGACACCAAAACGGTTCCCGATTTAAATAGTGATATTAAGTACTTCTGCGTAGAAAAATAAAAGGCATAAGTGACTCTTAAAATATCGGTATTTGATATATGGTAAAAAGCTCTTCACGCATTACGTGGGGCTTAAATCATAGCGAGCAAAAAGTAAATGTTAATATAAACAATATCCATTTGGGAATACAGTAAAGAACCTACATACATAAACTCACGTCTGTATTCCCCGAAGGGATAGGCAGAGGTGCATTTCTGCACCCACATTTCACCAGATACGTATCAGTCCCACGTAATAGGGGGCGAGCCTTTTGCCGTTTTCGGGCACATTTCCAGACTCCGTGCTGTTACTGAGAATTTCCTAATGGAAAACCCAATAACACTTTGCCTGACCCGGGAATCGAACCCAGGACCTCTAGATCGCACGACACCTACTTGTACCGCGAGACCACGAGGCAGTAGATGAGTAGAGTAGTAAAGAACCTATATGTATATATCAATTCATTGCTATACCTGTATATCAACTCAACGGTTTCATGCAAACACATTAATTTCCGAGGGATTTAAGCGTGAAAAAGCTAATTTGATACAAATAGAGAAACAAAATTAATGAGCAAAAGTCGTAATTCGAAATGTAATAATAATTGGCAGTGAAATATTACACAATATTATTTATTAATTGGATTAAACAGAAACACGTCACTTACATGAAATAGAACATCATTGGCAAAAGCAACGCAAAATGTAACAGCGATTATTTATTGGTGTTTTGAAATATTTGATGGAACCATTTCGATGATTCAAATGATTGTCTGGCTCATGCTCTCGCGATATAAGTATGTGTCGCGCAATCACAAAGTCGAATCGATTCACGGGGTGGTATTGTATTTTTCCAATAGGAAATTCTCAGTAGCAGCACGAAGTATGGAGCCGAAGCCCGAGAAACGGCAAAAAGCTCGCCCCCTATTGGCGAAATGTTGGTGCAGAAATGCACCTCTGCCTACCATTTCGAGTAATTCTGGCGTGATGAATATACGTATTGTATATAATAACTTTATTTAATTGGTCATATTTAGTTAATTTTACCCATACTTTATTATAGGTAAACAACATCCTTCTTATTCCAATGTTCTCAAGTCACGAAGTTGTTTAAACAAGCCTGTTACGTCAACAGAGCAACACTAATCGAAAGCAAGCACAGGCTCATTATGTTCCAAGTTAATTTCTTCCCCTCCTAATTAACTCGATCCACTAATTGCTACTTCCATGGTCGGTATAATAATTGACTTGTGGATCCCGAATTTATTACGTTTGCTTTCAAACGCGTCCATGCCGCCAACTTCTTAGGGATTCTTTGTTTTTAATAGGAAGATTAATTAACTTCCAGATGGCGAATATTTAATGGGTTCATAAGACGCTTAAATTCTTGAGTTTTTTCGGCTGGTTATTTTTCCTTTTATATCATTCCGGCACTTTTTGAAACGATTATATTACACTTAAAGTATTACTTTGAAACGATTATATTATCACAAAGCCTTAACGTCTTCTTTAATTGATGGTTCATTAACCGTTGCGTATACTTTATCTGATACATATCATATTCATATGCATAACATCATCATCAGCCTATATATGTACGTCACATTACTGGGCACGGGCCTCCTCTGCAACTGAAAAGCCTTAGTCCACCACACTGGCCTAGGGCTGATTGGCGGACTACACAGATAAGAAAGTCATATTTTTTTAGGTGTGCAGGTTTCCTCACGATGTTTTCCTTCACCGTTAAAGTTCGTTAATTCATTGTGAATCCACACATAACTTAAAAAGTCAGTTGTGTGCGCGCTTCAACCTCGAGGCCATCACTACTTAAATAGTATGTATTATATAGCTTATATTACATTAATTAAAACTAAAAGTCAATTAAAGTTTGTGGTCCCACGCCGTTTAAGATAGAATGCGTGATCCAAATAATTAGTAATAGTTAGTATAGTTAATAATAGTAAAGAAATGACTACACTATTCTAATCTGTAAACATAATTACGCTATTTTGCTAAAATAGAATTTCACCGTCTGAAGTGTAAAAAAATGCATTAGTCGCTACTACGACTTTGTTTTTAATATAAATGTACATTTATGTTTAACTTGTATTTTAATAATGTAGTCTTTTTTTCGAAATTCAAAACACTGCAAAGCTTATGACAAACATTAGTCATAAGAAAATAACAGTGATTATTCGAGCGTGCTTCGGTTTGAAATATAATGAGTTTCCAACCGATGTGTTTAACCTTCTTGTGTTTATGTGTTTGTGAGGATAATCCGTCACGTTGCGAGAATTGATAATAAGTAAGGAATACGGTGTTAAATTATGCGATGTTATTTAAATAATATTTTAAGGTTTCATTAAAAAAAGTCGTGATGGCCTGGAGGTTAAGGCACCCAGTCTAGAATCTCAAAGGTCGCGGGTTCAAACCCCAGGCACACACCTCTGACTTTTCTAAGTTATGTGTGTATTCGCAATGAATTATCACGTACTTTAACGGTGAAGTAAAACATCGTGATAAAACCTGCACACCTTAAAGTTCTTACGAATTTTGTTAAGTGTGTAGTCCGCCGACCCGCACTAGGCCAGCGTGGCGGACTAAGGCCTACACCCTCTCAGTTGTTGAGGAGGCTCGTGCCCAGCAGTGGGACGTATATGGGCTGATAATGATCATTTAAAAACTATAAGGTACATAAGAATAAATACAAACACATACATACACTTACAACTGTATCCCAGAAGAGGTAGGTAGATGTGCATCACGTTTCCCACGTTATATGGAAATTTCTGTTCGGACTTCTGCTGGTAATTATAGAAAACCCAAAAACACTGCCCGACATGACTATCAAATCCGGGAACTCATGATCACATACAGCACCTTTTTAATGGTAAAAAAGTGTCTATGTAACGTATACTTTTTGAATTGTTGAACGATACTCAGGAGATTGAAGTTCATTAGTCTTTCCTTAAGTTTTCCCCAACTGACAGAAGCTTAGGTTCCTTCACGATCAGGAAAGCATTCCAGTAAACCATTTATCAATCTAACTGCACTTTTCAAGCTGAAATGTACATTGCAAGTTACGTTTGTGAAAACCATCAATAACATTTGATATACAACGAGAAGTGCCGAAATGGATTTCGATATTTTATAAAAGACATTTTATATATTTTATTTGTTTTTTCATCACTATATTTTTACTTCTGGTCTGGGTTCGGCATTAATTTACGACTAGTGCGGACTAGTGGACTTTATCTTCCGATGAAAAATCCGGAAGTAACTTTTAGGTGTGCCGGGTTCTTTACAATGTTCTTCTTTACGTACTTTAAAAAGATATGAGTTTGAGCGTAGGATTTGACTTCATGGCGACTCTGTGATCGCATGTCAGTGCACCGCGCTTCTTCCTTCATGAATGATTATGTCACCATTTATCCTTTTTGTATGTATTATATTGTATATTATTTATATTCATATTATATTTGTATGTTTACCTACGTTAAATTAATTACTTATTTTCTTTACCTAAGTATATTGGTCTGTAATATGTATATATATGTATGTGTATGTTCATAAATGACTTTATTTGCACACCAACTATGCATCATCTCTGCATCACCCAAGTTTCGACTGGCAGAGAATGCCTTAGGCATTAAGTCCACCTTTACAATTATGTGTTTAATTGTATAAAATATTTTCAACTCTTCCTGTTTATCTTTTTCTGATTAATATTTATGCGGGGTAAAAGACAAGTTAGATTCCCCATAGATTCTCGCTGAGCTTCACTTCTCGTTGTCATTTCTGTGCGTGCCACTGTCGATGCTCGTGCACAAGAATTGCAGTGGTGGGTGGGTGTTAGTATAGTCCCTATACGATACATACCATAGCCTTTACAAATGTATTTGTTACGAACAGTTTACGTACGTATTAAACAATTTAATAACCCAAAAAATACAATCATTTTTCATTAAAAATTGTCCAATACCGACAAATATTATTCATTTCCTCGTAAAACCTTTTCAAACATCCCCTAACAGCGTATAATATTCACATTCAGCCGCATTGTGATGGAAAACCAATCCGTCAGAATCCTTCGGAAATATTCGACTGAAATTGTCGTTCCATTCTACTGTCCAACAATTGTGTAGAATGCGGCTTATTTAAAAGATATTTTTAATCAAACCGCGCGATATTGCGGGTGGTGTGTGAATTTCTGGTGATATTGCTTTTGCTATAATAACGTCGGTATGCGCATATATAGGAAGTGCGGTTTCTACGCCCCGTATTAAGGAATTTGGAGTGTTTCTATGCGAATATTATATGCAGGCGTTAGGATAATGTTTATCTAGATAGAATGATAATTTCTGATGGTGTTTACTGTATTCAGTAATTAGTCCTGTACGCATTAATTATCCCGCAGTAAAATGAGCAAAAAATATTTTCTCTGCTTTATTGGTTCCACTGCAAGTGGTGTGTGAGTTCCCGGATTCAATTACCAAGTCGTATAATGTTGTATTTAATAGCTTATTCATTAGAAAGTTCTCAGTAGCATCATTGAGTCTGAAAATATGCCCGAAAAACGGCAATAAGTCCGCCCCTTAATGCGAGCAACTTAAAAACATATAGCGAAATGTGGACGCAGAAATGACGCAGAAATTTGTCTACCCTTTCAGTGATGAAGTCTTAATCATCCATATAGCAAAATCGCTAACAATTAGTGTATAAACATCTCAATTACGCGCATCCCAAGCACTAAGCGCGGTAATAAATAACAGCGTCTCACATACAACTTAGGTACGTATTTAACTATACTTTACCAATACATTAGCTAGTAAGGGCAGATTTATCAACGTCTCTAGGCGGAGACTGTGCCACGTTTTCTTATCGAATATCTTCATTTGTATCATGAATTTTGGGGAGTGGATGTAAAAAAATACCGTCGAGAATTGAATAAAATACTCATCATCATCAGCCCATATACGTCCCACTGCTGGGCACGGGCCTCCTCTACAACTGAGAGAGTTCAGGCCTTAATCCACCACGCGCCTAGTGCGGGTTGGCGGACCCGTGAATAAAATATTAATGTATGAAAAATAACTTAAGCCTCGTGGTCTCACGGCACAAGTATGTGCTTTGCGATCTAGAGATTTTTCAGTAGCAGCACGGAGCTACATATACATAGGTAGGATAAATAAATAAATCAAAAACCCCATTATAATACTCGTATTTTCATGTAGGTAATATTATTTCGGTTCCTCACAAAAACACGATGGCATTTTAATGTACAGAAATTGTCAGAAATCAAAATTCCGACTCATACAAAAAGGTAGAAAGAAAAATAGAAAAAGGTATTCATTGTTACAATGCAGTAGGTACATGCACAAACAATACTAAGTACAAAAGTGGAAATAAAAAATAAAAAGAATGAGCTACAAAAAAAACTTAATTATTTCACTTTCACATCGCAATAACTAGGTGGTCAACTCAGCATAAAACTGCAACATGTCGTGAATTGTGGCACAGCGCATACAAACTGTTTTATTAGAATAACTTTCATCCCAAATTGAAACGTATTTCGAATATACGAACAAGCTATTAAGCATGGAGCGAGCTTCATTAATTATTCCTAAGTTTTAGGGATTCGGCTGTTGATGCGGAAAGTGGAGTCTTAATACGAATTTGTGTATCTGGTACAGACATTAAGCCAGAGTTAACCCATGTCTAATTCCGTGAGCGGGGTTTGGTATCTGTAAATATTCTATTCAGGAAATAAACTGTAACACAGAGATTAGGGTAAGAATAGTCGGACGTGACGTGCCGCGCGGTGCATGTATGTATGTATGTGCCGCGTAATCATGAGGTATGAGGGATCGATTCCGGGTGGGACAAGATGTTATTGCGTTATTCCATTAGGAAATTCTCAGTAGCAGCATTGAGTCTGGCATTGTGCCCGAAAAACGGCAATAGGCTCGCCCCCTATTACGTGGGACTGATACACAATTTCCGAAATTTGGGTGCAGAAATGCACCACTGCCTACCCCTTATGTATGTATATATGTATGTATTTAATATTATTATATAAGTATTAAAAAACTTAGTAAAGCGATTTAGTTAAATGGTATAGGTATAGAAAGGGCCTTGGTGACGATTATTGCCTTCTTTTCAGGGCATAATAATACATTCCTTAGAGATACTTTTTAACAATGATTGTCGAAATGTTTGATCTGCATGTTGAGTATTTTAATCTTTTATAATTTGTAAATATAAAATGCTTATTGCCTGTCCCCTCAGCTCGGCAGCAAAAGTGTATGTCGTACCATCCATAGGTCCTGGCTCCCATTCTAGAAAGGGACTAAGTGTTTTTTTATATACGAGAAGAAGAGAAGAGTTCTATAGAACAGCTATAGGGTTATTCCCTATTACATGGGTCCAAATTGTAACTAAAATGCACCTCTGCCTATCCTTTGGGATGTACAGGCGTAAGTCAGAATACATCCTATTTATTCTAAATTGAAATCAACTAATAAGATCATTGACTACAATCCTGTCGCATTATCGGTCGTTTAATCACGTGTCACGAACCAGTAATTCCTGAGATTAGCGAGACAACCAAACAAACTCTTTAGCAATATTAATTAGTATAGGTTACACCGTCACTCAAATATATAGTCTGGTAGAGATCGCTTTTAGCGATAAGACCGCCAAATTTTGTTATTTTCCTTGTGCTAATGTTTTATTTGGACGGACGGCCGTTGGAGCAGACAAGTGTTGGAGTGGAGACCGCGCTTAGGTAGACGTAGTGTAGGACGTCCTGCAGCACGATGGTCCGACGACTTGAGAAAGGTGGCAGGTAGCGGATGGATAAGGGCTGCTCAAGACCGAGATGGTTGGCGCCTACTTGGGGAGGCCTTTGTTCAGCAGTGGACGGCGATAGGCTGAATAATGTTTTATTGGCGTGTAAAATAAAGAGTTATTATTATTATAATAAAATAAAATAAAGAGTTATTATATAGCAACGGTTGCAATATGGTAACACATTCCTGTCGTATTTCAATACCTGATGAAGAAAACTAAGGGGAATTTAAAAGACGTTTTAACGTAGAATTTACGAGTCATTAATTTGCTTTTTCCGATTTAGCTCATTAGCGCCGTACTTTCGCTAGGGACTGGCGGTTAACCCTCCTCAACTGATGGCCTCGTACAAATTCAGTCTCTATTTTCTCTTGACATAGTTGTTTATATTGCTTGTACCACCCCAAACAAACCTCCAATTTGTGTAATTCTTTAATCAAACTTAATTGGGGCATCACGCACAAATACTATTCCCAAATCTAATAAATAATTCAAGAAACATACATTAATCCATGGAATGAAGAACAGATTATGTTAATTACAGTGTGCACTGTAGCGTGTGAATAGAATTAAACGTAAGATGTAGGGCGCTCACACTCCCTTGGCGCTGATAATAATATTTCTATCCACCGCCACAAAAAGTCAATATGCAATAGTCTTTATTAAATAAATAAATACACTCAACAGTCACATACATAGTTCTGACCCCACATTAAGATACAAGTCTTGTGTCATGGGTATCAGAAACTACGAGAGACTTTTCGGTCTCACAAACACTCAGTCCCGAAACAAATATTTTTGGATCACACAAACATTTGTCTCGGTGCGGAGATCATCCAGCAGGCTCTCATTTCGCAAGCTGGTGTCAAGCCAACTGCGCCACAGGTTTGTCAGAATGGTAAAAGGCTCACTATGTGTCAAAGTCAAATAGCCTTTATTGTTAAAAAAAGTGACTACGATCCTCCCACACTATTATTTGGCCTGATGCTAATCGTATTACAGACTTATCCAGAAATGCGACAAACTTATGTTTTATTACATATGACAACCCCGTAGCGCAATTGGCTAGACACCAGCTTGCGAAACTATATTATAAATATAACTTAATATTCTAATTAATTTAAGAATATTATACTACCAGTATCCACCTCTGACTTTTCAAATTAATGTGTGTATTCACAAAGAATTATCACGTATTTTCACGGTGAAGGAAAACATCGTGATGAAGCCTGAACACATTTCTTAGGTGTGTAGTCCGCCAAACCGCCAGCAGCGTGGTGGACTAAGGCCTAAACTCTCTCAGTAGTAGAGGAAGCCAGTAACTGACAGGACACCAAAAGGAGAACTAATGGTGACATTTAATGAAGGCTAGGACTTTTAGTAATCCTGCCTCGAGCAGAGCTTTAAAAGCAACGCACTGAAGGGATTCTGGTGAGTTCCACTCGAGATCCCAGAGTTCCTTTGTTGTGCTGATGGTGGATACCATGGGGTTTTTAGCCGGTAGAAATCCGGCATACCCCGTTTGCTCTCCCTAAGGCAGACGGGGATCCAAGAGGATTTTCCCCATGAAAAAATAAAATTTAAAAAAAAAGTAGAGGAAGCCAGTACCCAGCAGTGAGACGTGTATGGGCTGATGATGATGATACTACCAGTAGATATTATATAATATAACCTATCAACGTCCCCTATTTCACAAATTCCTTTTGCTTAAGAGTTTGTCGGTTCTTATGCGCCCGTCGTCGTCTTTTGTTTCTCTTTCTGAACTAATAACTAAATGATAATGAGCAAAAGCCATTCGATGGTTTCGCTTAAGGAGTTTCAATTTAATTCAGATTGGAATAAATGAATGGAGTTTGCAAATGTTTCGTAGTACGTCGGTTAAACTTTCGAAACTGGTCGTGTTTGACAGGATTTATAATTTCTTCGGAAGTTTTCGCTTTCCAAGTGTATTTATTCGGACTATAAAGTAAAGTAAATTGGAGCAAAATTGCAGAATTGATAATTCGTGACGTAGGAGATCAAGGATTAAGATATTTTTATAGGGTCTTATAAACATTGATTGCGTTTTGTCAGATACTGCCTATAAAGCATGATGCACGGGAGAAAAGGTTTAGAAGAATCTATGTTGTGACAACGGTCACATACATAGTTCCGTCCCCACACTAAGATACAATTCTTGTGTCGTGGGTATCAGAAACTACGTGAGACTTTTCGGGCTCACAGACACCTGGGTCTTATACTTGTGGATCACACAAACATTTGTCTCGGTGTGGGGATCGAACACGCGGCTTCTCGTTTCACAAGCTGGTGTCTAAACAACTGCGCCACGGGGCTGTCAAATGTAATCAAATGCCATCAAAATTTACATTAATACGTTATGAGGCGTCTAGTATGTTAGTTTAGTAAATTGAAGATTATATAGATGTACCTACGTTAGAAGTTAAATTTTCTCGTTCTCATAAGCCGCCGGCATTAACATCATAATTAAGGTTGTCTTCTTACGAGATGTGGTTTAGCTAACAAATTCCTACATACATATGTATATACACACTATTTATTCAAGAAAATGTGTTAGAGAAATTAGAATTTTATACATGAACATAATTTTTGCTTCTTCTTCTGACTAACAAGATGCTTCTTGTCGCTACTTGCCCATAGTTGTAGCAGCGAAGATATGTATACAAAGATTTCTGCTTAAACACTACGAAGTTTGTAATCCTAAAACACTAAGCTGGCAGCAATTTTTTCTCGCGGCTTATTTTTTATCCATTACCCTTATCCAATACGTCACAGCGGTTGTTCGAATACAGTTTTATTAAAAACCCTTCCAACAACCTCAAGCCGTGTCGTAAACATATTGAAATTCAAATCAAGCGACACTCGCTGGAAAGTATTGAACAAACGAGATAATGTGAGCGGTCGCGAGTGTCGTCGGTTATAAAAATACCCACTTTATACCTCAGCGTCAGAATTTAGAGCCAGCACTCAATTGAATGGACATTTTACGAGCATTTTGAGTGTTGTAGTTACCGCACGAATGTTTTCGTGTTGTATTACGCAATGGTTTTGATGGCTTCGTGAATTTTTCTGGTGGGAATTTCTGATCGGTCAAATAGCGATCGACTTATTTAATCTGCATTACCTGCAATATCCCACCTGTATTCCCGATGGAGTAAGCAGAAGTGTAACTGCAGCTAAGTTTCGCCAGTTATTATGGACGCAAGAGATATATCCCGTGTAGTAATGGGAAAATTCATTGTCATTTCCGGAAACATTTGAAAAAAATTAATATTTTTTTATTGAATCTTTAAAATGTCAAATTCATCACTTAGACACATTCATTTAAAAATTTAGTGTACACTGTTCGGTAGGCAGTCAATCACGAGGATAGCACATACTTATTCTAGAGGTTTCGATTCGTTTCCAGGATTCGATTCGCGCGTCAGGCAATGTGTTGTTCGGTTTTTCCATCAGGAAAATCGGAATAGGAGTCTGGAATAATGCCCGAAAAACGGCAATAGGCTCGTCCCTATTACGTAGGACCATAACATAATTTGCGAAATGAGGCTGCAGGAATGAATTTTTGCCTACCCTTAGGGGAGTACGGCCTGGGTAAAAATTAGCTAAGTCAATCTGTATTTCATTACTCTACCTTTATTATCACAGTAGTTATCACCACACCTGAAGTTAAACAGGTAAAATAATAAAATACAACCGAACGCAACCGTTTACGAGCAGCCATATCAATGAAACTGGATGATGGCTGCTCCAGTAGCGTCTGTTTCGTCGAATGCTTTGTGCATCAAACGTGACCAATGATCACTCCACACGACGCTTAATACGTACATACATACATACATATTACATAAACTCACGCCTGTATTCCCCGAAGGGGTAGGCAGAGGTGCATTTCTGCACCCACATTTCGCCACGTATGTATCAGTCCCACGTAATAGGGGGCGAGCCTATTGCCGTTTTTCGAGCACATTTCCAGACTCCGTGCTGTTACTGAGAATTTCCTAATGGAAAAACCCAATAACACTTTGCCCGACCCGGGAATCGAACCCAGGACCTCTTGATCCCACGGCACATACTTGTACCGCGAGACCACGACGCAGTCTTAATACGTGGAATGTTTTATTGCACGCTATAGAAAATTCTATTGCTAAATAATATATTCTCGTATTAATAATATAATAATTAATAATACGAGAATATATGAGCCCAGCCCTGAATTAAATATTGGTTACGGGATGTTTGTGACCCTGACAAATGACTTTTAGTTTCTCATTGTCGACTTTCATGTTAGTCCTGTTATAAGTGGGCGGCGTGAGATCGAGGTCCTGGGTTCGACTTCTCAGTCGAGTGATTTGTTATTGGGTATTTCCGTTTGAAAATTTCACAGTAAATCACGAATTATAGATAGATGCCCGTAAAACTGCAATTAATTTGGCAAAACGTGACGTAAACAAATAAATAAATACAACAGTCACATACATACTTCTGACCCCATACTGAGATACAAGTCTTATCTTTTATGTATTTGTGGATCACAAAAACATTTGTCTCGGTGCGGGGATCGTACCGCGGCCTCTCGTGTCGCAAACTGGTGTCTAGCTAACAGTGCCGCAGGGTTGTCAAAATAAACCTTTGCTTACCCCTTCGAAAAAAAGGTGTGACTATATCTGTGAATGTTTGTCATATAGATAATGATAATATCGATGAGTTTTATTGTAATATACAAACATCATCATCAGCCCATATACTTCCCTGGGCTGGGCACGGGCCTCCTTTACAATTGAGAGGGTTTAGGCCTTAGTCCACCACGCTGGCCTATGCGGGTTGGCGGACTAAACACCTAAGAAATTCCTAAGAACTTTTAGGTGTGCAGTGAAGTTGTGATAGCCTAAAGGTTTAGGTACGCGGTCGAGAATCTCGATGGTTGCGGGTTCAAATCCCAGGCACACACCTCTAACTTTCCGAAGTTATGTGTGCATTCACAATGAATTATCACGTTTTTAACGCTGAAGGAAAAATATCTCTGCCTGCCTCGTGGTCTCGCGGTACAAGTATGTGCCGTGCGATCTAGAGGTCCTGGGTTCGATTCCCGGGTCGGGCAAAGTGTTATTGGGTTTTTTCATTAGGAAATTCTCGGTAACAGCACGGAGTCTGGAAATGTGCCCGAAAAACGGCAATAGGCTCGCCCCCTATTACGTGGGACTAATACATACTTGGCGAAATGTGGGTGCAGAAATGCACCTCTGCCTACCCCTTCGGGGAGCACAGGCGTGAGTTTATGTAGGAAAAACATCGTAATGCATATAAGATACTGGTCAATATTTTTTTCTACCGAAAATAACAAGACCATGATATAATAACAAAATGTGCCACTCTAATGGCGGCCTTCGCGATATTTCGATAATATGCTTACGCTTGACATATTCGATGTTATAAGAACGAGGACACGTATGACTCTGCAAAATGTGTCACAGATTAATAGTGCGTCAAAGATAAAAATTTGCGGACTTTCTTCATAAATTTGTTGAAATTGGTTATGGAAACATTAAATTCTTTATTCCTTTAGCTAATATTCTATTAGCTGTTACAAGTATTGCACTAGCTGACACAATTTACAGCCTTTTCATAAGCATATCACTATAATCATTTTCAGCTCATATAAGTTCCACTGCTGGGCACGGGCCTCCTCTACAACTGAGAGGGGTTAAGCCTTAGTCCACCACGCTGGCCTAGTGCGGGTGGCGAAATGCACACCTTAAAATTTCCAATACTCGAATGTCCTTCATAGAAAAGAAATTCCAACCCCACCAGACAAAAATAATTTTATAAATTAAAAATTATTAGACACTACACAAAAACAACTTACTCATAGTTAATGACTATGAAACTTATTCCAAAAGCAATTCGCATAATATATATTAATTAAGTGGGCATAAAATATTCTAAGTCCATTGAAGTGGTGATTTATTGAGGGTACATTAAAGTAAGCTCGGTGTCATTAATTTCACCAAACTGAGCTCAGACTGTTGCGAAGCCTATTTCTATAGAGCTGAAAAGTAAACTCAATCCATGATTTGTTTTTAGATTTATGTTCGAAATAAATCGGGTGGAAAATTTATGATTTAATTATTTTAAGCGATATTGTACTATACATAGGTGTATATAAATTGCTAAATACTCTGTGTTGAATAACACGAGACATCGGTGATAAAATTTAAAATTTATTCAGGAAATGCTTACAAATAATATATCTTAATATGTAATCAAAACAAAACCTCGTAGAACCGTGAAGGGAAAGATCGTGATGAAACCTGCACACCTATAAAAAAGTTCTGAGGAATTTCATAGGTGTGTAGCCCGCTAACCCGCACTAGGCCAGCGTGGTGGACTAAAGTCTAAACCCTCTCAGTTGTAGAGGAGGTCCGTGCCCAGTAGTAGGTCGTAAATGTTTATGGGCTGATGATGATGATGATGAAATATGTTATATCTTTGGTTAAAGATACGCCTAAAAAGATTTCCATCAATTTTAACTGCCTTTAGACATGCCGGATACGATCTCGGGGTCAGAATGTTTTTAATATATATTTTTTATTAAGAACCTCTTAGTGGCAGCACGGAGTCAGGATATGTGGTCGAGAAATGTTAATTGGCTCCCTTTTTGGGTGCCGTGATCCTCGTGAGACTAAAATCTTAGCTGTCCAAAAATGACCTCCAGAAATGCAACTCTACCTATCCGTTCGAGGATACAGGGGTGTATGTGTGTTGGTGTGCTTTATTTTAATGCGGAGTCGGATAAATTGAGTATACCTCCACTTTTTATGCCTTGAAAATATATATGTTCCTGAGAGATTATAAAAATCTAACTACAGATACGCTCGCTGTTTATTTCTCACATTATTAATTCATCCCCAAAGCCAAATCTGAAATACGAAGTGTCTGGCAAAAGCGAGTTATTTTTTTAACACATCCTCTCTATAGTCTGCTTATATTTCCACTTATATTTGTGGGTATTTCACGTTGTTAACAATAATCACAAAAAAGTACAGTCCACTGCAACAAACAAGCTACGGCAAAGCCGTAAAAATATATATAAAAATCTTGAGATTTAATTGTCTTAAAAGTCCGGCAACGCACCGATAATTCCTCCGGTATTGTGGGTGTTCATGGGCGGTGTTGGCCATTTAACATCAGGTAGCTCACTAGCTCGTTTGCCTCCTTTCCCATAAAAAAAGTTCACATCGTCCCAAGCATGCTTTCATTGCTCTCAAAATATTTTAAGGTGAACGTTGCCGTCGCCGTTTGGAGATCATAATAAACAACATCCCTTGGGCATTATAAATCCACGAACTCGGAGCGAAATGCTGTTATCTCAGAAAGTACCTTATTTACATAATACGTGGTAATGACGATCTTCAGTTTATCTAAACGAAAATATCACCGAAACAGGTAGATTGCGGCAATTCAGAGATAACAGGACCGCGGGGGGCTAATCTACTCGTATTACTGTATTACTTAGGGTGAGGTCGTACCGTTTCATAATAATCTAGATTAAATCCAATTGGAGACATCGCACCATTGGGATAGAATGTACATACATACATACATACATACATAAACTCACGTCTGTATTCCCCGAAGGGGTAGGCAGAGGTGCATTTCTGCACCCACATTTCGCCAGGTATGTATCAGTCCCACGTAATAGGGGGCGAGCCTATTGCCGTTTTTCGGGCACATTTCCAGACTCCGCGCTGTTACTGAGAATTTCCTAATGGAAAAACCCAATAACACTTTGCCCGACCGGGGAATCGAACCTCTAGATCGCACGGCACATACTTGTACCGCGAGACCACGAGGCAGGGATAGAATGTCTGGAATTTTTATAAGGACTATAGAAGTCCAAGCTATTTATTTTTTCCCCCATGATCATTAATTTCATCATGATTACACGTTTGAATGGACGCGCTTTGTGTTGTGGGATTAGAGTGCAAATAGAAAAAGGAGGTTGCCAGTCTTACGCAAAATATTTGCAGACTTGCTCGAAGACTCGTTCGGGGTGATAACACGATATCATAGAAAACTGAAGTGTACTCATACAAAAAAAAGCAGTGATAGCCTCGAGGTTAAGGCACGCGGTCGAGAATCTCGGCGGTCGCGGGATCAAACCCCAGGCATACACCTCTGACTTTTCGAAGTTATGTGTGTATTCACAATGAATTATCACTTGCTTTAACGGTGAAGGAAAACATCGTGATGAAACCTGCACACCTAAAAAGTTCTTAGGAATTTCTTTGGTGTGTAGTCCGCCAACCCGCACTAGGCCAGCGTGGTGGACTATGGCCTAAAACCCTCTCAGTTGTAGGGGAGGCCCGTGCCCAGCAGTGGGACGTATATGGGCTGATGACGATGACTCATACTGTTGCATTACGTATATAGAGGGACAAATAGGCACAGAAAACTTTTATTCCAACGTTTGTACCTATTCTATTTATTTACACACACACAAAAATACGACTCGAACACATAAATATTCTTTCTTTTCTGCACCCACGTTGGCAAAATGTGTAGTGAATCCCATGCATTAGCGTTAAATAGCTTATTGCCGTTTTTCGGCATAATTTCAGACTTCATGTTCCTGGGAATTCCTAATGGAAAAACCCAAGAACACGAAGCCGAACCGGGATTTAACCTAGGATTTTTTTTTTTTTTTTTTTTTTTTTTTTTTTTTTTTTTAAATCGCACGGCACACACTTGTGCTGTGAGACAACGAGACACAGTTGTGTATTTAATGCCAAAAAAAGGAAAGAAACAAAATTTCTTATCACATTATTACTTCGTTAGGCTGATAATGATGATGGGGTGCAAGGTCGGGATACCTCCAAGAGGGCCCTGCTAGTCCGGATGCTGGCGGGGACGGTGCACCCTGGGCAACGTCGGCCCGTGCCGACGGCCAAATCCCGGCACCAGACGGGCGGTCCTGTTGACCGCGCCGCGGTGGGGCCCGTATTTTGGGCCATCCCGGGTCTGTCCCGGGTCCTCGGCGGGCTCGGACAGCAATCCCTTGCTTCCGAGCAGGAAATGGGCGAACCCCATTTCCACCGTCGAACTCGTAACCCGTCGAAGCTGTGGTCATGTCTCGCAGTTCGGCCGGCGCGAGGGCCTTGGCTTAACCGCCCGGGCCGCGAGGGAGAAAACCTCTATAAAAAGTTACCCCGAATCCTAAGCGGCGGCGCACCGTGAGGGGATGCATGGCTGATGGGAGGTTCAGTCTCTAGTGCGACCCCCGCCAGAGCACCGGCCGACCCTCTTGGCGGGTTACGCTAGGCTTACCCAGGTACAGGGGGCACTGCCTGGGTGGACCGATATTTCCCCCATACTCGTGGGAACAAAATGAATAGTTCAAATATAAAAAAATATAAAAACAAGGGATGCTCAGTGGTAGAAAGCGGGGTGCCTTCCCTGGATGCGTTAGCTCCAGGTGAGGTAGTCGCTGCTTCATCTGTGGGGACGCCCGCGGAGGGGACCGCGCCAGCCCGGATCGATTCCGAGTCCGGACTGAGCTGCGACTCTTCGCGGACGAAGAGAAGGAAAATCTCAAGGAGGCGGCAGGCAACGCTCGGTGACAGCGACACCGCAGGCGAGCCTGGCCCCTCCAAGGGGACAAAAGTTCACGCTCCGGTTTCAGTCACAGATGAGGAGTCTGTGGCTGAAGCCAGTAAAAGGTATAAGGCGGCCATTCGCAAGGAGCGGGCCGCCGAAGCGAGGAGAAGAGCCGAAGTAGAGGCGGAGTTGGCAAGGGCAAAGGAGCCAGTGGCCACACGTCGGGAGACGCTTATCAGAATGGCGGATCGGCTCCGCAACGTGACGAAGACGTCCAGAAACCTGAAGGGTGAACTTCAGAGGGACGTCAACGTCAGCGTTGAGGAGCTGATGGAGCTGGCGAACGAGCCACCCTCGGTGGAGGTAGCCCGCGTGGAGGCGGAGAATGCCAGCCTCCGAGAGAAGATAATGGCTCTGGAGGTGGAACTGACTACCCAGAAAAAGCGCCTGGAGGAGCTGACGGCCACTGTACGGTCACAGTCGCGGCCCACAGTTGTGCCCGAGGCTTCTTCAGGAGATGATCGCCCCGAGCAAGCATTGCGTCAGGTCGCAATGCTGAAGGCTCAGCTCGAGGCGATCGTGCTCAGGCTGCCTCCGGAGCCGATTCTCCGGCCTCCACTGGCCGCAGACCAAAAGAAGGGAGGAGGAGGGGACCGCAAAATCCCCGCCCTTCCAGCCAGCATTCAGCCCGCTGCCAAGCGTCCTGATGCCGTGCCCCCCGCAGCGGATCCCGACCGCCAATCGCGTCAGCGGAAGCGGGGGAACCGCAAGCGCGTGGCACCGCGCCTGCCGACGCCAGCTCCGCGTCCTCTCCCCCCGCCACCCGCATCCATGGAAACTCCATGGACTGAGGTGGTGAAGCGGGGGAAAAAAAAGAAGAAGTCGAGGGGGCAAAACACCGTCCCCCCTAAACCCCAGCCGACACAGCCGCCGCGCAAGCCGGTGCCCCAGCTCCGCCTCCCGCAGAGAGCCGCCGTCACTCTGACGGTGCTGCCGGAGGCGTTGGAGCGGGGCACGACGTATGCCCAGGTACTGCGCGAGGTCAAAACTCACGTGGACCTCGCTAGCCTGGGCATCGCCGGTATGAAGGCCAGACGAGGGGCCACCGGGGCCTACATCTTCGAGGTCCCCGGGCCGGAGTCGGAGGCAAGGGCCGACTCCCTCATCAGCAAGATGAGGGAGGTACTTTCCGGGTCGGAGGGCATTCGCGTCACCCGACCCGTCAAGACTGCGGAGCTGCGCATCTCGGGGCTGGACGAGTCCGTCACCCCCGAGGCAGTCGCAGCGGCCGTCGCTCGGCTCGGCGAGTGCTCGCCCGAAGATATTCGGGTGGGGGAAATTCGGGCCGAGCGCTCCGGTCTGGGCGCCGTTTGGCTCCGGTGCCCGGCGAAAGCGGCCGGAAAGCTCACCAGGGCAGGACGCGTCCTGGTGGGCTGGGTGTCGGCTGGGGTTCGGCTCTTGGAGCCTAGGCCCTTGCGGTGTTTCAGGTGCCTCTATAGGGGGCACGTTAGAATTAAGTGCACCGCGGAGTGTGACCGCACCGGGATCTGCTACCGGTGCGGTCAAGAGGGCCACAAGGCCCGTGATTGCCAAGCGGACCCGCACTGCGTTATCTGTGCAGCTGCGGGTAAGCCCGCTGGGCACAGGGTGGGCGCTAAGGCTTGCGTCGCCTCCTCCGTCCCGCACCGCTCCTTACACGGTGCGAGATCCGAGGTTGTGGCGCGGCCGAAACCGCCCACCCCGGAGATGATGGAGATCGCCCATAGTTAGTATGGCACATAACTTCCTCCAGGCGAACATCAATCACTGCGCCAGGGCGCAGGATTTGTTTGTTCAGTGCCTGGCGCAGTGGTCGATTCAAGTGGCTGTGGTCTCCGAGCCATACTTTGTTCCTCCCCGGGATGACTGGGCTGGGGACCTGGATGGCTTGGTGGCCGTCATCACTCGGGGCGCCGCCGGATCCCCGCCCTTCGAAAAAGTAGCGAAGGGCTCGGGATGCGTGGCGGTCCTGTTGGGGGGGATTTGGGTCGTAGGAGTGTACTTCTCTCCCAACAGGTCCCTGGCGGAATTCGAGAGTTTTCTGGTCCGCCTGGGGGCCCTGGTGGTGCAAGGCAGCCAGTCCCATCCCGTGCTAGTCGCCGGCGACTTCAACGCCAAGTCCTTGGCTTGGGGCTCGTCGGTGACGGATGCGCGGGGTAGGGCCCTGGAGGAATGGGCGTTTTCCATCGGGCTGGTCGTCCTGAATCGGGGGTCGGAGGACACGTGCGTGCGGCATAATGGCGGTTCGGTGGTGGACATAACGTTCGCCACCCCGGCCCTTGCCCGCCGTGTCCGGGGCTGGAAGGTCCTGGTCGATGAGGAGACGCTGTCCGATCATCGTTATATCCGGTACAGCGTCTCTGCTTCCCGGGCCCCTACCACGCCCGGTGGTGGTCCCGCTACCCGATTCACGGGCGGCCGGCGGTGGGCCGCTAAGCGCCTCGATGTGGAGGCTGCGGAAGAGGCCGCTCTTGTTCAGGCGTGGCTCTCCGTACCAGACGAACCGGTGCGGGTCGAGGAGGAGGCGGAATGGTTCGGGGTGGCGATGTCGCGTGTCTGCGACGCGTCGATGCCCCGGGTCACCCGCCTCCCGGCGAAACGTCAGGTGTACTGGTGGTCGGCGGAACTTTCGCAGCTGCGCGCGTCTTGCGCGGCTGCGCTACGCCGACTCTCCAGGCACCGTCGTCGCCGGGTCCGCCGACCTGGCGACGATGAACAGGAGCGGCTGCTCTACGGCCTCCACAGAGGGGCGAAGAGAGCGCTGCGGGTGGCCATTGCACGAGCAAAGGCCGCGGCTTACGAGGAGTCCCGGAGGTCTCTCGATAGAGATCCGTGGGGGCGTCCATACCGTGTGGCGTTGAGCAAGCTCCGCCCATGGGCGCCCCCGCTGACGGAGAGTCTCCGGGCAGACCTCGTCGAGGACGTCGTCGCGGCTTTGTTCCCGGCCACCGAGGAGTTCACTCCTCCACCGATGGCGCCACATCCACAGGCGTCATCGTCGTTGGATTCGGCAAGGGATATCCCGGAGGTTTCGCCTGAAGAGCTGGAGGCGGCAGTACTTCGGCTGCGGGGCAAGAACTCGGCCCCGGGGCTTGACGGGGTGCCTGGACGTGTCTGGGTACTCGCCGTCGAGTCACTGGGTGCGAGGCTCCGCAGCCTGTTCTCCGCGTGCCTGCAGCAGGGCAGCTTCCCGTCGCAGTGGAAGACGGGCAAGCTTGTCCTGTTGAGAAAAGAGGGGCGACCCGCAGAGTCGCCGTCGGCGTACCGGCCCATCGTGCTTCTCGACGAGGTCTGCAAGCTCTTTGAGCGTATCTTGCACGCGCGCCTCGTCGAGCATCTGGAGAGCACGGGCCCGGACCTGGCAGATTGCCAGTTCGGGTTCCGGAGGGGCCGGTCGACGGTACACGCGATTCTGCGAGTCAGGGCACAGGCGGAGGATGCAGTGTCTCGGGGCAAGTGCGTCGTGGCGGTGTCACTTGACATCGCCAACGCATTCAACACCATGCCCTGGGCCTGCATCAATGAGGCACTGCGGTACCACGAGGTTCCGCCCTACCTTCGGCGTCTGGTGCAGGCGTACTTGTGCGACAGGTACGTCGTGTATCCGGGCGCCGACGGGTGGCACCGTCGGGCGGTGTCATGCGGTGTTCCACAGGGCTCGGTTCTCGGGCCGCTCCTGTGGAACATCGGATACGACTGGGTGCTTCGTGGTGCCAACCTTCGGGGCGTCGCTGTCGTCTGCTACGCGGACGACACGTTGGTGACAGCGACGGCCAGGACCCCACAGCGGGCCGCCCTGCTCGCCGGGTTCGGGACCGAACTCGTGGTGGGCAGGATTCGGCGACTTGGCCTCCAGGTGGCCCTGCACAAGACTGAGGCTCTGTGTTTTCACGGACCTCGGTCTAGGCCACCGCCGGAGGCCTACTTGATGGTGGAGGGCGTGCGGATTCCCATCGGCTCCCAGATGAAGTACTTAGGTCTGATTCTGGACAGTCGGTGGAAATTCCGTGCGCACTTCGAGATGCTGTCGCCGAAGTTGGTCCGGGCAGCGGGCGCTCTCGGTCGCCTGCTGCCCAACATTGATGGTCCTGGCTTCCCTTGCCGAAGCCTTTATGCTGGAGTCGTGCGGTCCATGGCCCTGTACGGGTGTCCCGTGTGGGCCAATTCCCTCGGCCTTCGCTGCGTCCGCCTGCTGCGTCGTCCGCAGCGTATGGTGGCGCAGCGAATCGTTAGAGGGTACCGCACGATTTCGCACGAGGCGGCCTGTGTTTTGGCGGGTACTCTGCCCTGGGAGCTGGACGCCCAGGCCCTCGCGTCAGTGTTCTTCTGGCGGGAGGAGGCGTTCCGGCAATCCGGACAGAGACCGGCCCCAAGAGAGGTCGAGGCCATGCTGGCCTCCCTCCGCAGCGCCGCCGTGGAGGAGTGGCGTTCCAGGCTGGAGAGTCCAAGTGCTGGCGTGGCGACTGTCGCGGCAGTGCGTCCTGTCCTCCAGCAGTGGATGGACAGGCGCCACGGTGCGCCGACCTTCCGGCTGACGCAGGTGCTCACCGGGCACGGCAGCTTCGGTGCGTACCTGTGTCGCATCGTCGGAGTGGAGGAGACCGCCGTGTGCCACCATTGTGGCAACTGCCGTGAGGACACGGCCCAGCACACGCTTGAGGAGTGCCCAGCCTGGGACGAGGAGCGCAGCGCTCTCGTAGCGGTCGTGGGGAGAGACCTCTCGCTGCCGACTGTGGTCGCCGCCATGGTCGGCAGCCGGAGGTCGTGGAAAGCTATGCTCTCCTTCTGCGAACGTGTCATTTCGCAGAAGGAGAGCGCGGAGCGGGATCGGGAGCAGACCGATCCCGCTCGTCGCAACAGGCGACGTAGGAGGCGCCGGGTCAACACGTAGCCCGGCGCCCAGAGGCCACACGGGGCCGCCGTCCCTACCTTGGCGGCCCCCGAGATGAAGACGCCACACGCGTCAGGTCGGTGTGCCTTTTGGCACCGCGCAGAGGCGGTCCCGGATCAATCCATAGCTCTGGCTTCAGGGTATTCCGGGGCCGTCTCGCTGAATGCGCCGATGGTGGCCGTCGCGGGGTTTTTAGTCGGTATTACGGCGCAATTATTTTGGTAGGGACCCGGCCCAGCGGCCGCCCGCAAACACGGGCGGTAACATCTATGCTGGGTCGGAAGGCGCCGGTGAGTCCGACACACCCTCGCCCCTACGGGGGTGGGATGGTCCGTAAATGGATTTTCCCCGCAGGAAAAAAAAAAAAAAAAAAAAAAAGGCTGATAATGATGATAATGATTATTATCTCTATTATCTAAGTTCCTCACAAGAATTCAACTACATGGCATCGCGTGCCAGCGATAGATAACTTATCCGCCATAATCGAAACAAAGTTCACCCGACAAGTTTATTCTGCTCGTGTTATCTACGTGCCTCGTAATAATATTTTTTATGGCTCGACTTGTTCTTGTTTCTCACTTGACATAATTTGAAGGTATCGTGTCATTTTAACATTTTACTTACAGTAGGTAATGCTTCGCCAATCGCCGCCCATCGGAGGTGATGACACATGCCCGCGATACGTCTATTGACCCCAACGACCCGAGAGAGACGAGAAAGACTTGCTTTGTTTCTATTTAATTCTAACGCGTCCTACCCGAAGGATGAAAAGATATCAAATATTGACACGGACAGCCCCGTGGCGCAGTTGGCTAGACACCAGCTTGCGAAACGAGAGGCCGCGGGTTCGATCCCCGCACCGAGACAAATGTTTGTGTGACCCACAAATATTTGTTTCGGGTCTGGGTGTATGTGAGACCGAAAAGTCTCTCGTAGTTTCTGATACCCACGACACAAGACTTGTATCTTAGTGTGGGATCAGAACTATGTATGTGACAGTTGGGTGTATTTATTATTATTATTTAAACACAATTCGCCGTTGTCAATATAAAAATAATTTATTTCAACAAAAAATAAAATAAAGCAGTACTATTTTGTAGATTGTTTGTTATCTTTGACCGATTTACTTACACTCCATTTCACGTTCGCCGTAAATAAATAAGGGTGTACCTGATGTAGAAATGCGTGTCCTCTATTCCCAAACAATAAACACGGTACGATGTAACATTGTTTTCGCTGGTTCCAGTCCATCAGACACCACAAACAAAGCCTGTGTACTTTAGAGATCAAAAGTTGTTGAGCTCTTTGCCTAGTCAGTCGATTAAATTTCTTTATTGTAAAAATGTTCTTATATTGACAGCCCCGTGGAACTGTTGGCTAGACACCAGCTTCTGAAACGAGAGGCCGTGGATTCGATTCCCGCACCGTGACCCACAATTCTTTTTTTGTCTTTTGTGAGACCGAAAAGTCTCCTGATACCTATTGCTATTATTTGATTTTTACGTGTAAAATAATATGCTTTATGACCTCAATAACCAATCATCAATCACACAAACATTTGCCTCGGTGCGGGGATGAAACACGCGGCCTCTCATTTTGCAAGTTGGTGGCTAACCAACTGCGCTATGAAGCTGTCAAAATGTAGACGATGAATAATTCTAGCACTTTATTCTCCTGTAGAAACGATATGGTTGGTGTAGTAGAGAATTTAATTATGTGTCGTTGAAAATGATCTCGGTTAGGTATTTCGGCACGTTAATGAAGTTGGACGCATGGCTTTATCGCCGCGTTAATCCCCTGCCCACCATGTTTGCGCATATCCAGACGGCTCGACACACCCTGCCATTTCATTATCGGTTTAAATTTCCTCCATTAGTCGCACGCAGGTTTATTTTTGACACGCCGGATGTGTGGGGTGAAACGTACATGTCTGTGTGGGAGTCTCTTGGCGCTTTGTCTCATATCTGTAGGTACAGTCAACTCTTGTTAATTCAAACGTGCGATAATTCGAACCTCTCTATAATTCAGTCTCTTAATAATTCGAATTAAATCAATACATTTTCATGCACTTGGTAATTGGAACGAAAAAATCATCGCTACGTAACAAAACGACTGGTGGAGTACGGAAAAGAACTACTAATAGGTGAATTTTCTCGTCTGGAAGAATATCGAACCATTTGATATTTCGAACACTCAATAATTGGTAATATTTTAAGAGTCCCTAGTTTCTAATTAACAAGAGTCGACTGTATTTGCAAAGCACTGCTAAAAACACGATGGTACCTATGGATCATGCAAAAGTCAAGGTCTTGAGAATTTACCGCGCGGCAGAGACATAATCTCAATGTTCGCAGATTCAAATCCCACGCTCACCTCTAACTATACGAAGTTATGTGGTTATTCACAGCGAATTCTCACGTACTTTAATGGTAAAATTGTTAAAAAAAATTGCACGGCTAAAAAGCTGAAAAATTCTTATAAATTTCTTTGGTGTGTAGTCTGGACTAAGGCCTACCCTATCTTAGATACAGGTGGCAATAGCGTGCTTTTAATCATAACTTATAATCTTTTACATCAAATACTGTATGAAAGTGAGCAAGTAATTTAGATAATTTCTTACATAAAGTTGCTATGGTATCTTCAGGCAAATTACGACCTAGCGAGACCAGCAGTTACTAAACTATAAACAATAACTAAAACATATCTAACCCGTAAATAATTATTACACAATGCAATCCACGAGGCCCTTATTACTTACTATAGAGACACATTCTAGTATAATTGTCGCATAAATTGTCTGCAATTCGGCTATTGCAAGCATTTAGCAATCAAGCCATAATTTCTGCAATATCTGTTTCCTACGCCGCCTTTATTACAACAAACACCGGAATTGATTTTGGAGAGCATTTTATAATAGAAATTCTAATTAAAATTGAAATTCGTAATGTCACTCTACAAATTACACCACACAGACCAAATTAAAAACATTATTATCATTATCAGCCTATATACGTCCCACTGCTGGACACGGGCCTCCTCTACAATCGAGAGGGTTTAGGCCTTAGTCCACTACACTTAGTCCACTAGACTACACAACTAAGAACTTTTTAGGTGTGCAGGTTTCATCACGATGTTTTCCTTCACCGTTAAAGTACGTGATAATTCATTGTGAATACACACATACATAGCTTCGAAAAGTCAGAGGAATCCGTCGTGATTCTCGACCGCGCGCCTAAACCTCGAGGCCATCACGACTTCACCTAAAATATATATTAAGTTCGCTACCAAATTCCCTGATATCACGGAAGGAAAATCAAGTTTCAATTTCCGCACGCACTGATACCGAGTCGGGCCGCGCTTGATAAACTGCCAGATGACAAAGAATAGTATTTTATAACCCTCGGCTAACGGATGACGTGGTATTAACTTCTATTGTTACCTCCGCGGTCCTTTATCTGCCATCCTGTTCGGAGATAGTTCGGCATTTATTAAATACTTTAGTTACTTTCAGTTTGATAAATAATTTTTCTTTTAATGTAGCAAATAAATAAATAAATAAATACACCCAACAGTCACATACATAGTTCTGATCCCACACTAAAATACAAGTCTTGTGTCGTGGGTATCAGAAACTACGAGAGACTTTTCGGTCTCACAAACACCCAGACTCGAAACAAATATTTGTGGATCACACAAACATTTGTCTCGGTGCGGGGATCGAACTCGTGGCCTCTCGTTTCGCAAGCTGGTGTCTAGCCAACTAAACTTGACATCAAAATAGCGCCAATGATAATGTTTATTGGAATTAATTGCGAACCGTTATTACGTATCTACGGCACAAATATACGCGCCACATAAAATCCTCTTAAAATATTGGATAATATAGTATTGGATGTTGCGTTATAAAATTTATTGGATAAATTAATTTCCATTGACACTAATCAAACGATAGAGTAATTGAGGCCAGTCGTTTTTTTATGTTTGGTAGCTAACTTATGGACTACATTGACCATACCGTGCCGCATTTAGTTAGCTTGTGAAACGAGAGGCCGCGTGGTCGATGTTATAAAGTGTATGTATACATACGGAGCAATTTGTTAGCAACATAAGAAGGCAACCTTAATTATGATGTTAATGTCAGCGGATTCTGAGAACGAGAACATTTTAATTCTAACGTACATCTATATAATCTTCAATTTACTAAACTAGACTAGACGCCTCATAACGTATTGATGTATTTTTTTATTATATTTGACAGCGCCGTGGCGCAGTTGTTTAGACACCAGCTTGCGAAACGTGAGGCCGTGGGTTCGATCCCCGCACCGAGGAAAATGTTTGTTTGATCCATAAATATTTGTTTCGAGTCTGGGTGTTTGTGAGTCCTAAAAGTCTCTCGTAGTTTCTGAAGCACACGACACAAAACTTGTATCTTAGTGTGGGGTCAGAACTATGTATGTGATTGTAAGGTGTATTTTTTTATTTATCTATATTTGGTTACATTAATAAATAAATATACCCAACAGCCACATAGATAGATCGAGATTGATCATTACGTGTCGCAATTTCTAACGGGTCACGGCAATTTTCGTAGCAAATTATTCTCATTTAAGTTGGTTGACTCTCCTATGTGCCAATGTTCAACAAATGATTGCGAATATGAACAGTCCGCACATCACATCCTTTGGGAGTGCAATCTTTGGTCGGATGAGCGTAACATTATGCTCAATAGTATGCATGTAACTTCTGGTGTTGTTTATTATACAGACCTCGTTGAATCTAGGAAGAACTTCCGTGCTTTTCGGCGTTTTTGCCATGCCTATTATTGGAAGGGTACATAACAGCTCACACCTTAGGTCCAATTTACCCAATAAATCTGTAAGTAGTTATTTATCCGTGGTGCGTTAATTGCGTCTAATTTGACTAATTGTAATTGTCTTTCTTTTTTTTATGTGAGGGTGAAACCTCACAGCTCAATGTTTTTTTTGTCACCCGCTTTGCTATGGAGGGAAGTGGACAACTTTTTGTTTTCCAACTCCTCCTTTATTTTGTCTTTCTGATTAACTTCGTTGCGGGATTATGACAAATTTAGGTCCCCTTAGATCCGCTGAGCTTCATTGCTCAGCGTCAATACTGTGCGTGCCGCTGTTGATCCTGGAGCACAGGAGTTACAGTGGCGGGTGTGTGGTGGGATAGGGCCATAAAAAGCCACATAGATACAAACAAGATTAAGATACGAGTCATCAACCCTCTTACGCAAAATCAATAGTCTCAATCTTATCAGACACAACTCCTCAATTATACGAAGTTAGTATTCTTAAATGTAAAAAAGTTTTTCTTTTACTTATTTTGCCTCCTATGTGGCCACTGCTAGTTACAAAAAAAGATCTCAACTAACAATTGAAAAAAATTGAGAACACCGTAAGATGTAAAAAGAAAAATGGTATGATCCTACATAAATTCTGTGTTATTTTGAAAAGATGTTATTAAGATTACAAATGAGGGTTATTTAACTCATTTCTCGGCGCGCACAATTTCTAAAGACCGTTGAAATATTATAACCTATTGTAATAATAGAAATAATTTTTCAAAATGAATTGTAAGGTCCGTGATGAGGACGTAATCAGAAAGACAACCGTGGTCTTATAGCTTATTTTAATTATGTTAATTTTGATGTTGTTAAAGGTATTTTGTCATCAAGTTCATTACTGAAAGAAGAAATTGCAATGACCAAAGACCTTTACTAAAATGTACAAAGACTGATCGTAAAACACTTGAGTGTGTAACTTTGCGAGTTTAAATCTCACTTCGAAAAAGAAGAATATCCTGCTACATATAAATACGTCTCTAGCAATCTCATTCAACACATGAATCGCACCAGTCTTACTATAAGCCGATTTAACAATAGAGAGGCTGTAGAAGAAGTCACGTTCTACAATCGTATTCTAATCAAGAACATCAAAATGTATGGATTTAATAAAACATACGAGTATAGGAAAACCAAGAGATCATTTACGTCAATGCCATACATTTTGTCTTCTTCATTAGCAATAACGATAGTCAAATGTGACTTTCTAGGCCTGAAGTTCAAGATTACTGCGCGGCTCTGTCATTATCGAACTAATAATTCTAATCTCTAAGACACAGAGGCTACGAGAGAAATATTTATTCAATTAGGTTCCTTCCCCTCTCAATGACGTCATGTAATAATAATATACGGGCCCTAATAAACTTCTCATTGCGTCCGGGTGTTGGGCGCTATGTCTGGCATACAAATAGCCCATGTTTATAAATTAAACAAATTTGACATTCAAATAATTGATCAATCATTCTTATTTGTGCCAAGTTAATTATGCAGACGGACTTCTAGTGTTTGGTTTATGTTTCTTGTTTAAAAATGTACCTACTTTGGTACATCCTTGTTTTAAATTAGATTAATTAATAAACTTATTAGTTTTAACCCATAGTTTCTCTAAGCTGAAATTTTATTAATTATTGCTAAGTTCAATCAAAATCTAATGAGGCTTTTAAGCGTGGAAGCTTAACAAATAAACACACTGTATAATATTTTTACAAGTATGTGCCGTGCGATCTAGAGGTACTGGGTTCGATTCCCGGATCGGGCAAAATGTTATTGGGATTTTCAATTAGGAAATTCTCAGTAGCAGCACGGAGTCTGGAATTGTGCCCGAAAAACGGCAATAGGCTCGCCCCCTATTACGTGGGATACCAAACCTGTGCGAAATGTGGGTGCAGAAATGCACCTCTGCCTACCCCTTCGGGAAAGTTGTATGTATGTATAATATTTTTGAATAAACAGGCTTCATAATTCATAATCACGGGCGGACAGAGGTGTTAGTTATACGCATTGTTAGTGTTACAATGACTACATTGACACCTAAAGTAATTCGTGGCCTTAGTTAATAAGTTTCTCGATTTCGGGTCTAAATCACAATTTATGATTTATCACGTACTTTGACAATGAAGGAAAACATTGTGAGGAAACCTGAACACCTAAAAGAACTTAGGAATTTCTTAGGTAACCTAACCCACACTAGGCCAGCGTGGTTGACTAAGGCCTGAACCCTCTCAGTTACAGAGGAGGCCCGTGCCTGTGCTGATGATGATGATGACTTCTGTTCTAGGCGATCTTCCACCAATCTCATCCTGGAGGTCCCTATTGTTTTCAAATATACAATTAAGTAAATTTGAATAAAAATATAATATAAAATATTTATGAACGTAAAAATTCCTCGCTTCCAGGTGCAACCCGATGCCAGGATGTTGGACGACATCGGGCCCACCATACCGTCCAACCACTCCACATCCATGACCGAGTACCACAACTTCTACGTCACGTTCTACGATGTGGAGACTGGCACTTACGTCAACAGCACGCCGAATGCCACAGAGGTATGTATACATACATACATACATAAACTCACGCCTGTATTCCCCGAAGGGGTAGGCAGAGGCGCATTTCTGCACCCACATTTCGCCAAGTATGTATCAGTCCCACGTAATAGGGGGCGAGCCTATTGCCGTTTTTCGGGCACATTTCCAGACTCCGTGCTGTTACCGAAAACTTCCTAATGGAAAAACCCAATAACACTTTGCCCGACCCGGGAATCGAACCCAGGACCTCTAGATCGCTCGGCACATACTTGTACCGCGAGACCACGAGGCAGGTATGTATACTGTAAGAGAAGTGAGTTATTTTGGGATACATTTATTTTAGTTTATGACATTTCTCTTTATAAACGTTAGCTCAACGAACGCATTTGGCGAGAGGTCCCACATTTGATAAAATAAATGGAAAAAAGGCAATAGTGAGACTTAGAACACACATGGTGTAACGTGGATTGACTAGAATTGTGTCTGCCCTTTCAGGTATACCGTCATAAATTTGTAATTGTATCTTCATTCAATTTTGTTGTCAGCTTTAAATATTAATTATAAATACGAGTATTTCACTCGGTCTACCGAAACACCAATGCAACGGTTACAGTTGCAACATTCCGATTTAGACTTTTCGAAGTCATCTGTGTATATTTTTTTGTGTATTCGCAAAGAATTATCACATACTTTAACGGTGAAGGAAAACATCGTGATAAAACCGGCACACCTAAAAAGTTCTTAAGAATTTATTTGGTGTGTAGTCCGCCAACCCGCACTAGGCCAGCGTGGTGGTATAAGGCCTAAACCCTCTCAGTTGTAGAGGAGGGTGATGATATGTATATTAAATAAAGTATCAAAAGATTTAAAAAAATTCAAGTCCACACTAAGCTATCACGGTGAATTGCTGCATGTCTAGACTTTTCTCAACAGCGAAAACTTCACGTAGTGGAGCGATTGGTCAATACCCGCATACAGAAATGTTTCTGAAACATTTTTAATAGACTGTTGTAGGACCCAAAAGTTTCTCGTACCTTCCAACATCAACAAAAGACCCGTGTCAGGGCCGCAGCTAGAATTGAGTTTAAGAGCTATGAGGGAACAGATGAACATACATACTTACATAGTCTGTCAAAATCATAACCCTCCTTTGGCTTTGCCATAATCGGGTAAAAATGAAGAAAAATTTCTATATTTATTGCGATACATCTAATGTAAGATGTTTTTAGTGAACCAGATTTTTTATGATTTGCATATATACATAAACTCACGCCTGTATTTCCCGAAGGGGTAGGCAGAGGTGCATTTCTGCACCCACATTTCGCCAGGTATGTATCAGTCCCACGTAATAGGGGGGCGAGCCTATTGCCGTTTTTCGGGCACAATTCAAGACTCCGTGCTGCTACTGAGAATTTCCTAATGCAAAAAACCCAATACCACTTTGCCCGACCGGGAATCGAACCCAGGACCTCTAGATCGCACGGCACATACTTGTGCCGCTAGACCACGAGGCAGTTTTTATGATTTGGTTGTACACAATTCTAAAAAAATTGATATATTAGCTTTTCTCCTACCATTTTAACACGAGCAAAATGTAAATGCGTAATGTGTGTACTTACTCCTACTTAATTGTCGATGTAACTTCTATAGATATCGCCATTGGACACTAAAACGCGATAAATGTCTTCAACTGAGAACAAACCCATTTGGGAATAGTGAGGTGGAAGCGTAAGTTGTCAAGTAGCAGAGACAAACGACGGCCGGATAAAGTTAAACCAACACAAGTACATAAGTGCTGTCTTATGGCCGAATACTGAAACGCTACTTAATCTGAGGGCGACTTATATTTACGTGGCTGTTATAATTTAAGCGGTATACTGAAACATCATTTATCGGTTTTAAGACTATGATGAACAAATGCCCACTTAAATTTCCATAAATGGCAACATTACCACAAAAAGTTCTTTTACATGACATTTTTTAAGTATATACCGCTTAAATTATAACAGCTACGTAAATATAAGTCGCCCTCAGATTAAGTAGCGTTTCAGTATTCGGCTATAGGTCTCTTAGTTCCTGAACGAATTATCATAACTTGATGACTAAGCTTTATATTATTACTAGGATATTATTCAGACATTGTAGTCAATCTGGATGTATGGGCGGCAGTAGGCTTTCTACAACGTGGGATAAAACAGCCGGTAAAATATCTGTGTACCTTAGACTTTAGGGATACAATCGTGAAAACCTTTACCAACCTACCACCGACAGGGTAGATAAAGCTAAGTGTATTGACAGCCCCGTGGCGTAGTTGGCTAGATACCAGCTTGCGAAACAAGAGGCCGTGGGTTCGATCCCCGCACCGAGACAAATGTTTGTGTGATCCACAAATACTTGTTTCGGGTCTGGGTGTTTGTGAGACCGCAAAGTCTCTCGTAGTTTCTGATACTCACGACAAGGGACTAGTATCCTAGTGAGGGGTCAGAACTATGTATTTGACTGTTGGGTGTATTTATTTATTATTTATATGTATATGAGTATGTTTGTACAAATATGTCGGTAATCTTACTATTTATATATATTTCTTTGTGAACTGCGTCGCGCACCGCGGCACAAGTATGTGCCGTGCGCTCTAGAGGTCCCGGGTTCGAGTCCTGAGTCGAGTAAAGTGTTTTTGTGTTTTTCCATTAGAAAATTTTCAGTAGCACGAAGTTTAGAAATATGCCCGAAAAACGGCAATAGGCTCGCCCCCTATTGCGTGGGACTGATACATACCTGGCTGTGTACGCAAATATCAAACTTTACCTACCCCGTCGGCTAATACCGGCGTGACTATAGAATATTATATGTAGTGTATAGGCCAGCTGCATTTGTTTTCAATAGCGTCGTGATTAGAGTTTGCAATTCCGCGTTCCCGCATTCCCGCATTTTTTTGACTCGGCAAGGTAATTCAGCTTTTACTGAAGGCCTATTAGCTCCATCACAACAGCTCGGGCGCGTCAGTCAGATCGATCAACCGATCGAGCGAATTAAAGGATTAAATTTGTTTTATTTGTTTGTTTAGGTAAGATAAGTCCATATTAACACGCAGGAGACCCTATTGATTGCAAACCCCCTACCTAACCTCATAAGAACTATGAAAAAGTACTTTTTCTATTAGATATTGTATGAATGTTTCTATTATTATTATTTTTTAATATAGTGTACCTAAACTACAGGTAATAAAGCATTATTATATGCATATTTTTGCATTTTTAAATTTTACTGCGGGAAAAAATTACTGCGGGATTGCAAACCCTAGTCGTGATGGCCTCGAGGATTAGGCACGCGGTCGAGAATACAAATCTCAGGCACACACCTCTGACTTTTCGTAGTTATGTATGTACTCGCAATGAATTGTCACGTACTTTAACGGTGAAGGAAAACATCGTGAGGAAACCTGCACACCTAAAGGATCTTAGGAATTTCTTAGGTGTGTCCGCCAATCCGCACTAGGCCAGCGGGGTGGACTAAGGCCTAAACCCTCTCTGTTGTAGAGGAGGCCCGTGTCCAGCAGTGGGACGTATATGGGCTGATGATGAGCGTCAACACGTTTATGTTCACTCTTCAATAAAATCGTTTGTATTCTTATGTAACGCTTTATAAGAATTAAACTAGTAATATTTGATGAATCCTGTTTCGCTTTAGGAAAGGAAATTAACGTGTATACGAGTAATTAAATTACACAGATGATTACTCAAAGTGGTTTCAGTTTCCGCCATCAAGTAATATCAAATACTAGCAGTTACAAGATCCCAAGTGTTTAGCCGATCAAATTCTAAGTTTACTAACGGTTTCATGAAACAACAGCCTCGAGATTGCCTCGTGGTCTCACGGCACCAGTATGTGCCGTGAGATTAAGAGGTCCCGGGTTGGGCAAAATGTTATTGGATTTTTCCATTAGGATATTTTCAGTAGCAGCACGAAATTTGGAAATGTGCTCGAAAATCAGCAATAGGCTCGCCCCCTATTACGTGGGACTGATACATACCTGGTGAAATGTGGGTGCAGAAATGCACCTCTATCCACTAGGCGGTACTTCCATAGAAGCCCAAAAGCCTGGCTTGCCTTACAAACTTCCGAATAACAACCTTTAAGCTTTAAATCTTTATTTTACAACATAAATTTGACGTATAAATGATATATACTGACCCCACAATAAACAATTATAAGCAGACATTACACAATTAACGTGTAACGCTTTTGGGCTTCTATGGAAGTACCACCACTGAAGATTATAATATAAAAACTAATAGAAAAAGTTGAATCTCGTTAAATTAACAACAAAATTTAGTCTCCAAATAAACTCAGCGAAAGAAAAACTACCGCTTTTTGTCGTCAGATATAACGTTTCCCGAAAGTAAAATATACCGGAATAACATTCAAAGGCAATATTTTACTTCAGACGGCTAAAGCGTGAGGTAATATTTATTTGGTGTTATATGTTTTACTGAAACAGAATGAAGCGGTGTTTCCCCATTTTGACCTACCAAGAAATGTCTTCTTATTTTCACGCGATATTTCGTGGTATTATTTTAAGATGATAAGGTATACGACCTTCTTTAATTTACATTCAAACGTTGATTTGCGAGCTAAGAATTGCGACACGACAGTCCCTACCTTTCGTACGAGGCGACTAACGAAGGTCATTGCGGTGGCTGTGCTTACAGTATTGGCTACGGCATTGCGTCCTTGCCGAAAGTGATCTTGAGATGTGTTGTAAATCGCGTGGTATCGTCACTATCGCGGACGCTCATCGTGACTGAGCGTCCAAAGTGGGGTAACAGGAGGCTAGTTAAGCAATTCAAACTTTGAGGAGACCATGTTTGGTCAAGTGTTTATATTTTGCACAGCCATTATGGCCCGTAATTCTCATAAATATAAGATTCTTATTACCATAATGATATGAATAGCCTAGATCAGACCGACGACTAATAACGTTTTAATATTTTTATTAATGTAGGTACATATTTTTAATGTTTACTCCAGTCAGTCAGTTCCCCTTGATCGTAAATGCCAGTCTTCGAATCGTGGAAAAATAAAACCAAAACCGAAACAAAATTCATATAATTTATTCATTTCATTTTTTTAAGTAAATTTAGTGCAGTGCCAGCATAATAATAATGACTGGACTAAGGTCTCATATGTCATGTTCTTGTCACCAGGCGTACCAGTCGTTCATCCTGCCGTGGTGGCGCCAAGTGCTGTGGACGGTGCTGTTCGCCGGAATGGTGGTGGTTGCCACTGTCGGAAACCTCGTCGTCATATGGATCGTGCTGGCCAACAAACGTATGAGAAGCGTCACCAATTACTTCCTGGGTGAGAATAATCTATTTACAAAAATACATAACCTCACGCCTGCATTCCCCGAAGGGGTAGGCAGTGGTGCATGCATTACTGCACCCACATTTCGCCAAGTATGTATCAGTCCCACGTAATAGGGGGCGAGCCTATTGCCGTTTTTCGGGCACATTTCCAGACTCCGTACTGCCTCGTGCACTCGCGGTACAAGTATGTGCCGTGCGATCTAGAGGTCCTGGGTTAGATTCCCGGGTCGGGCAAAGTGTTATTGGGTTTTTCCATTAGGAAATTCTCGGTAACAGCACGGAGTCTGGAAATGTGCCCGAATAATCTATTTAACTAATATTATTTTCATTAAAAACTAGCTGACCCGGCAAACGTTGTTTTGCCATAGGTACATATAAAATTCTCGTGTCGCGGTGTTTTTTGGCAAACTCCTCCGAAACGGCTCAACTGATTTTTATGAAATATTGTGTGTACATATATTGTAGGTAGGTCTGAGAATCGGTCAACATTTAAGGGTTTAACATTTAGGGGTATGTTTTTTTCTATTGACTTTATTTTCTTTATTTTTTATGATTCGGCATTGATAAATTATTATAATCATAAATTTTCACCCTTCTACGATCAACCTCTATCTTATACTGACCATTTTAATTAGATTTTTTTTTTATTAAAATGTAATAAATGATAATAGCATTGAAAAATTATAATGATACGTATAACAGTCATTGCTTTGATCGATATACAAATTAAACAAAAAAATATGGTCAAAATTGTATAGAGTGAGATATACATATACATATATATATATTGTTAGGATAATGTTGGGTAGCCAAGAATTGTTTATTGCATTTGATAACGGTATTTCACGACTATATAAGTGGGGTGCGCTCAGCGGACAAGTCATTTGGTCGGTTGGCTTTCGTACGGAAAAGTGGTCGTGAGGTGTCGGCGCCATTTGCAGTAAGTCATTTATTTGTGTTTAACTATTTGGTTTTGTGCTTATATTTTTGTGAAGTAACGGCTGTTTTTCAATAACGATTATTTATTTCATCATCATTTTGTGATTATAAAAATTAGTTCGAATAAATCATTGTATTTTGTTTACTCGTTTGTTTTTTTTTAATAAAATTCGACTTCTGATCCTAAAATCAGAAGTGGGATTCACTTACATACCCACATAAATTAAGTTACTAGATTCGCTTTGGAAAACAGCCGTTAGTTTGTAATTAAAATGCCTCGTTCATCTTGTAATGTTTCTGACGTGTCACCACGTCACAAAACAAAACACAAGCGTAACAAATCGCGCCGGCACCGTCGAGATTCTCATTTACGGTTACCTCACCACGAGTCTCGTTCACGTTCCCGCCGTGACTCAGTTTCGCGCTCTCGGTCGCGTAATCGTTGCCAATCCAAGTCAAGCTCTCGTCCACGTTTACATCGCGACTCTCGGTCACGGTACACACGCTCACGGAGCCCTGACGGCGCGGTAGGACATGCGTTAACAGCTATAATGACGCGATTAGACGCTATAGAAGGAAACATGGCTATCACGTCGCATATGCCTCCACGTGCTGAACATGACACAAGTATTCACGGTAATAGTGACGTACCATCCGCGGCAGATACGTTAGCTGATGCCCTTAACGCGATGATTAACAAAGTGAAACCTCATAACTATTACGTCTCAAATTTTGATCCGGCGTGTCACAACTTCGAGACATGGTGCAACGAAGTTGAGCAAGCAAAAATAGAGAATAATTGGGGTGATTCGGAATGTTTATCGCGGGTGGCTCATTGTTTAAAAGGGGATGCCAAGACCTGGTTAAATGAATGGGTTACCGATGATCGTTCTTGGAGCAATCTCATAAAAGAATTTAAATCTTTATGCCCGCACAAACTCGACTACGCGAATATCCTTTTTGAGGTTATGAACACGAATTCCAATAAATTCGATACGTATGCAGAATATGCCCGACGTTCGCTGTTGCGATTGCGCATTGTAAAGGGTTTAAGCGACGAACTGATGGTCCAAATAGTGATTCGAGGTATCACTGACGCGCAAGTTCGAGCCGCGGCAGCAAACGCCGAGGTGACTGTGGATAATTTAGTTACATTCCTGGCCATTTATACCAAACCGAGTTTTAACAAACCTGATAATCGTATAGGTCCCAAACCCAACATACTCAATAAACGGAATAACCCACCCTCAAACAATCTGTGTTACCTTTGTGGTAAAGCGGGACACTTGCGGATCAATTGTTTTAAGAAGCGTAAGCCTGACGAGAAACCGAGCCTAGTACAGTGTGCCTTTTGCAAAAAGAATGGACACACCGAGAGGGATTGTTATACTAAGCGACGCGTTGAAGCCTCAAGTAGCAATCAACGGAAGGTAAACCTTTGCAAAGAGGTGCGTGGCTTCTTTAGGACTCGTGACATTACTACGGCCGTAATCCAGGGCATCCCAGTCGACATCCTAATAGACAGTGGAGCTCTTGACGTGTCTCTAATTTCATCGGAGGTTGTTAAACATTTTTCCTGTTCGCGAAAGCCAACCAAACGTGTCTTAAAAGGAATAGGTAATAACGATATTATTGCCCGTGAGTACGTTACCCTAACGGTTGAGTTTAGGAAAATCTCCCTTGAAATCGACTTTGTTGTGGTGCCGGCATCATATATGAACACACCGATAATTGTCGGAACCGATGTACTAAACAGAGATGGCGTTACGTATATCCGAACTAAACACAACCAATATTTGACACATGCCTCAAATCCAATTTGTTCAATTAACACTGTTGAGTCTGCCAACCTCTCCGACATCAACACACCTCTTCAAGGTGAGGAATTAAACCTTTTGATTGAAACAATAAACGACTTTATGCCATTCTTCATATCTGGTACCGCCACCTCAACGGTTACTACGGGTAAAATGCAAATCAACTTGACAAGTGACGTTCCCGTGGTATACCACCCCTATCGCTTATCTTATCAAGAAAAACTTAAGGTTAGGGAAATAATAAACGACTTATTGCACAAAAATATAATCAGGGAGTCCAAATCCGAGTATGCCAGCCCCATCATCCTGGTAAAAAAGAAAGATGGCACAGACAGGATGTGTGTAGACTTCAGGGCACTTAACCGCATCACTGTCAAAGACAGGTACCCCCTGCCTTTGATAGAAGATCAAATTGACCGCCTTGGGTGCTCGAGGTTTTTCACGGGCCTTGATATGGCCTCGCGCTTTCACCAGATTTTAATAGATGAGGCCTCAGTCCACAAAACAGGCTTTGTCACTCCGGAGGGACACTACGAATTCCTTAAAATGCCATTTGGCTTGTGCAACTCCCCTACTGTTTACCAAAGAATCATCAATAAGACTCTTAGAAGATTTATCGAAGCAGGTCAAGTTCTCGTGTACATTGATGATGTCCTTATTATGAGCATGACAATCGGCGAAGGCATTAGTTTATTACAAGAAGTCTTAAAAACATTAACTGAAGCCGGATTCTCGATAAATCTCCGTAAGTGCTCGTTTTTAGCTACCAAAATAGAGTACCTTGGTCGCGTTATAACTCATGGTCAGGTTAGACCGAGCTCTCGTAAAATTGAAGCCCTAGTAAACGCCCCCGTACCAAAGAATGTAAAGCAGGTTAGGCAATTCTTAGGCCTGGCAGGATATTTTCGGCGATATATTAAAAACTATGCCACAAAAACTGCCAGTATCTCTCGCCTGACTAAAAAAGACGTAAAATTCAATTGGGGTAGTGAACAAGAGCAAACTCGTCAGGAACTAATAAAAACACTAACCAATGAACCCATACTTGCAATTTTTGACCCTAAACTAGTAACGGAACTTCACACAGACGCGAGTAGTTCAGGTTACGGTGCCGTTCTGATGCAAGTCCATGATGACCGTAGCAAACGTGTAGTGGCTTATTTTAGCAAAGTCACTCAAGGCGCTGAGAGCAGATATCATTCGTACGAATTGGAGACGCTGGCGGTCGTCAGGGCATTGCAACATTTTAGACATTATTTAATCGGCGTTGAATTCAAAATTATAACTGATTGCAATGCACTGAAGTCCACCGAGCGCAAAAAGGATCTGCTCCCACGCGTTGCGCGTTGGTGGATTTATTTGCAAGATTATAATTTCTCTATCGAATATCGAAAAGGCGTTATGATGTCTCACGCCGACTATCTGAGCAGGAATCCACCAGCGACGCTAGTCAACAGTATAGAAAAACCATTAAACTGGGCTCAAATGGCACAAGCCGCTGATAACGAAACTCGGGAGCTTCTGCAAAAGCTCGGAGACGGTAGCCTAGACACCCAACGTTACGTATGCAAAAATGACTTGCTATACTATCGCTACTCTCCAGTTGAAGAGTCGAGACTGTTATGCTTCATACCAAAGGGGCATAGACTCAGCCTCTTGCGAATTTTCCATGATGAACACGAACATATAGGAGCTGAGAAAACATTGAATCTCATTCTTAAACATTTTTGGTTTCCCGGCCTTAAGCCATTTGTCGACAAATATACGTCTCACTGCCTAGTGTGTATGTCCAAGAAGAGGGTCCCCAGAGCTCCTTGTCAACCTATCACGTCGTGGGAAAAGCCTGATGAACCTTTCAACACTATCCATGTAGATGTGTTGGGTCCGTTGCCCGAGTCAAAAGGTTTCAAATTTGTTTTAGTACTTGTAGACGCATTTACAAAATTTTGTCTACTATATGCATTATACTGCCAAGACACTAACGAACTCAAACGTGTCCTCGAAAATGCGATATCACTTTTCGGAGTACCTAAACTATTAATCTGTGATCGTGGCCGAATGTTTGAAGCTTCTAGTTTTACAGGGTGGGTACTGGAAATGGGTTGTGACATCCATCATGTAACGCCTGAAATGCACCACGCAAACGGCCAAGTAGAAAGGTACGTTCGAACCGTTTTGAACCTCATTCGTGTTGAGAGTGACAATAAAAATACTACCTGGTCGGATGCGCTGTGCAAAATTCAATTGGTATTGAATATTACTAAGCAAAAAACTACTCAGTTGTCAGCTCTGAATTTGTTAATTGGCTCCGATGCGACCACTCCTGTCATCCGTGCATTAGTCCGCGATGTGGCAATTGAAAATACACAACCAAATCGAGAAGCGTGGCGAGAGATGTGCAGAGACAGGGCAAGGGGTCTCCTGAAGAAAAATCAGGATAAGCAGGACTCTTATGTGAACCGTCATAGACGCCCTCCCAGGACTTTTCAGGTCAACGACTGCGTATTTGTTATCAAATACTCACAATCCACCGGTAAACTGGACTCAGGGATGAGAGGTCCTTACCGAGTGATCAAGGTGCTTCCAAGTGACCGATATGAGCTCAAACTACTGGGTGGTGCTCGTGGAAAGACTACGCAAGCAGCTGCGCAGTATATGGTACCCTGGAAAGGGGAGTGGTGTCCCGAGAGCTGTGCGACTTTCTTTGAAAGTGAGTACTTAATGTTTTGTGTTATGTGCTTAACGAATATCGTATGTTACAGCTTTTAGGTATGTTCCGTGCGAAAGTATGGGATGTACGAGGATTTGCCTGGTTATGAAGTTGATGAGTACGAAATTATGATAATCAGAATGCTCGGGAGGAGGTTCTGGAGGCAATCCTGACAAGACATATTGTTTGATATGAGCGGGTGTTTATCCGGCAGACACGCTATGCGTGTACGGACTTCGGTCTGGCAGACACGCTATGCGTGTGTGGACTTTGGTCCGGCAGACATATCATGTGATATGCGTGGACTTCGGTCCGGCAGACATATCATGTGATATGTGTAGGGTGGACTTCGGTCTGGCTGACACGCTTCGCGTGTACAGACTTCGGTCTGGCAGACACGCTATGCGTGTGTGGACTTCGGTCCGGCAGACATATCATGTGATATGTGTAGGGTGGACTTCGGTCTGGCAGACACGCTATGCGTGTACAGACTTCGGTCTGGCAGACATATCATATGATATGTGTGGACTTCGATCCAGGCAGACGTATTATGTGATATGTGTAGGAAGTGATGTATGAGAATGCGAGTAGGTGACCTAATGGAGATGCATTAGTTAGACGTTTGTAAGAAGTGACAGACGACTCTTAATTCGCTCGTATGAATGTTTCTATGATAGAGGGCCACAATAGCGTGAAGTATGAAAGCGTAGGCAATATTTTGCGGGTTAACAGATTAATAAAGATAACTTAATTTCTCTAAGGTGCCGAGGACGGAAAAGATGATGATGATGAGATGGCAGGACCCTCATCAGAGCCTGTGGTGTCCCCGCCTGCCGCCGAAGGTGTCGCCGAAGACAGCATCGAAGACACTGCCGAAATCGTGCTCGAGGACGATGCACGGTCAGGAGAGGCCGTGTTAGGATAATGTTGGGTAGCCAAGAATTGTTTATTGCATTTGATAACGGTATTTCACGACTATATAAGTGGGGTGCGCTCAGCGGACAAGTCATTTGGTCGGTTGGCTTTCGTACGGAAAAGTGGTCGTGAGGTGTCGGCGCCATTTGCAGTAAGTCATTTATTTGTGTTTAACTATTTGGTTTTGTGCTTATATTTTTGTGAAGTAACGGCTGTTTTTCAATAACGATTATTTATTTCATCATCATTTTGTGATTATAAAAATTAGTTCGAATAAATCATTGTATTTTGTTTACTCGTTTGTTTTTTTTTAATAAAATTCGACTTCTGATCCTAAAAATATATATATATATAATGAAATGAAATGAAATGAAATGAAATTGCTTTATTTGGTCACGTAGGCAATCAAATAGCACTTATGACAAGTCAATACAGAAAAGAAAAATCTTTTATTATTACATTATAATTTAACTATGGTTCATTTTATAAAATTTGTACAAAAATATTTACGGTTTTTTTTATAATTTATTTTTAGTTTTCATCAGGAAATACATAAAATCTTATTATTATTATTTTAAAGTAAATAACGAGATGGACCTTGTGTATTTCCGAAACGTCACGTATTGTTTTAATGGTACCACCGGATCCAAACGATCGATCCAATATATATATAATTCTTGTGTCACAGTTCGAAACAGCCTCCGAAACGGCTCGACCGATTTTGATGAAATTTTATATGTATTTTCAGTAAGTCTGAGAATAGGTTATCTATTTATTGTAGGGTGGTCCAACCCGAAAAGATTTTTTTTTATTTTGTGGACATTTTTATTTTTATTTTTTTATGATTCAGCATTGAAAAATACATATAACTCCAAATTTTCACCCTTCTACGAACAACACCTGTTTTGTTATCGCAATTTTTATAGTTTTTGCCCGAGACTCCGTCCGCGTAGACTTCAGGGTTGGGCGCAGAAAGATAATAAATGAATCTATAAATCGTCCCTCAAGTGCCCAAAATGGCACTTACTGAATTTAAAAAAAGGTCAAATCAATTCAAATGGTTGAGGCGTAAAAGTAAAACTCTGACAGTTATTTTCGTATTTTTAATAATATGGTTATCCCAATGGGAACATTACATTTATCCCGGGATAAAACATAGCCTATGTTACTTCACAGGGTCTCATTATTTTCATAACAGAATTTTTGTTTTTGCGTGAAAGCGTAACAAACATCCCTATATTCAAATTTATATAATAGTAAGGATAACCATTCCCACCTATGTTACTTCGGTGGGTCCCACCTATCTGCATACCAAAAGTCATTCAAATCTTTTTTCAATCATTTTTCAATTCTTTTATCCTCCGTATTTTTTTTTAATAAGAAGATTCCTATGTCCTTTTTTATATCTCGAAGACTATGTGTACAAATTTTCATGATAATCGGTTAAGTAGTTTTGGCGTGAAAGCGTAACAAACAAAACATTAACATTTATAATAGCTGACCCGGAAAACTTCGTATCCCCTAACAGTCATTGAATGTTACATATTTACATATTACCTGAATTTTATTTTTGATTGTATGGAAATAAATATTAAGTTCAGCAATTTATTGAGATAAAAATACAGAAATAAATAAGTACGAAAATTAAATGCATCAATCGTGTCTCCGCAAGTCATGATTTAATTAAACATGTACATATGGGATGGGATGCAGTCGGTTTTAATTATCTTCATTGAAGCATTAGTGTGGTGGACTGAAGCCTAAACCCTCTCAGTTGCAGAGAAGGCCCATGCGAAGCAGTAGGACGTACATATATGGGCTGATGATTATGATGCACCTTGTGATATACATTTTTAATAATTTTTTAATTGTCTAAAAGATCACAAACATCTTTTGTTAATCGTCATTGCGAAGGCATGACGAATCGGGAACTGAATTCGTTTGAACTCAATGGTCATACCCGTTAGGATCAATGAAATCTTAGATCAATCTAATTGATGAATTCTCAAGCACCAATTCATCTCTAAGTTGTCTTTTCAGTATAGTCACGTGAATAACATTACTCAACAATTTTCTTAACACCAAGCGCATTCCATTGCATAGTTGTGGGTGTTTTAGATTTCAAAGCGTGATGACTACCAAACCTGCCTTCGTTTGTAAATCAGGTACAACCAAGGAGTTTAAAAATACATTTCTGAACGCACGCATAAATATTTGACAACCAATAAATATGTCAATCCCTTTTTATTACTGACATTATTCTACATTTTTAAAATCTAAAATACGCAATTATTCGAATATTCTGGATATATGTTGTCGATTCAAAATCTTTATTTAAATACGTTCTTTCATTTGAGGGGACCATTAACCATATTGACGGGATAAACATAAAATGTTTGACAGAATATTAGGTAGAACAGTTTATATGAGAAAATTAAATTGTTGTTTTTACCATATTCCTCGCAATTTTCTTAACTTTTTCTTTCATAAGAACCTTCTCCTAACGATAGCAAACACAACAAAAAAAGAATTAGTGAAATCGGTCCAGGCGTTGTTGAGTTATGCGCTTACCAACACATTTTGCGATTCATTTTTATATATAAGATTATATAGTAATTATCGTATCGTAATTCCTAGGTTACCTGTAAGAGATCGAGATAAGGCCGCCCGTTGTACTTGTTTAGTTTACTGTACTCCTTGCTTATAATCGTATGTGTACAATAAATTTTAAATAATAATAATTATCGTATCATTAGTGATTCGCAAGACAAAATAATGATAATCATTTATTATTTACTAGCTGTGATATCACATAGAAGCAATTTGCTCTTAACTATGCTAAATGCACGGAATCATTACGATTCTGACGACACAGTACGCCACTACACACTAATGTGTTCCTAGCTTAAATAATTAGTCACCATTAGCGAAATTATAATTCAACAGAGTGCGCTATAATCAGCCTCATATTGGCATTTGAGTGTAAAATGTATGATCATTTACTTACTTATGAATGTAAAAATGAATAATAATGACTGCCTCGTGGTCTCGAGGTACAAGTATGTGCCGTGCGCTCTAGAGGTCCTGGGTTCGATTCCCGGGTCGGGCAAAGTGTTGTTGGGTTTTTCCATTAGGAAATTCTCTGTAACAGCACGGAGTCTGGAAATGTGCCCGAAAAACGGCAATAGGCTCGCCCCCTATTACGTGGGACTGATACATACCTGGCGAAATGTAGGTGCAAAAATGCACCTCTGCCTACCCCTTCGAGGAATACAGGCGTGAGTTTATGTATGTATGTAAAAATGAATATAATATATAATACAATAAGATAATAGGTTGTCTGGCAGAGATCGCAGTTAGTGATAAGACCGCCTATTGTTCACTTAATCTTAAGCTTATTAATATTCATTTTTTTTAATGCATTTATGGTGTACAGTAAAGTATATGAATAGAATAAATAAAAAAGGGTTTAGGCCTTAGTCCACCACGCTGGCCTAATGCGGGTTGGCGGACTACACACCTAAGAAATTCCTAAGAACTTTTTAGGTGTGCAGGTTTTATCACGATGTTTTCCTTCACCGTTAAAGCAAGTGATAAAATTCATTGTGAATACACACATAACTTCGAAAAGTCAGAGGTGTGTGCCTGGGGTTTGAACCTGCGACCGCCGAAATTCTCGACCGCGAGCCTAAACCTCGAGGCCATCACTGCTTACTGGGACTAACACACTGTAGCGAAACGTGGTTGCAAAAATACACCTTTGCCTACACTATCAGGAATACAGACATGAGTGTTTACATACTACATAGTATGTATGTCTACCGAAAGATTTGTCTGTAAATTTGTAAATAATATATTTTGTTTTAGTTAACCTGTCCGTGGCTGATGCAATGGTTTCAACCCTCAACGTGACCTTCAACTTCACCTACATGTTGAACTCAGATTGGCCGTTCGGACATTTCTACTGCAAGTTCTGCCAGTTCATCGCCGTGCTCAGCATATCGGCGTCGGTCTTCACATTGCTCGCTATAAGTGTTGATAGGTAAGTAAAGTTCTGTTAGTATTAGAAACGAAATATTAAAATTGTGACCAGGGTGGTATGAATTCAGTTCTTCGGAAGAAAAGAGTACTATTTGTGTTTCCATCCATCCATCCATCCATCCATCTGCCAATGGAAGTCCAATGCTGAACATAGGACTCTCCCAATGACTTCCACAGGGGCCTGTTGGAAATAGCTTGCATCCAGCGAAGTCCCGCGACCTTTACTAGGTCGTCCGACCATCTTGTCGGAGGACAAGATTGTATTTGTGTTTGTTCACAGCTGATTTCAATTAATATCGTTATATGTAGATTAATCCCAATAATAGACCAATGACGGTGCTGTTTTTAATCGAAGCTTTCAAATAGAGTGATATATTGAAACTGGACCCGGATATAGAAATCAGGATTGTTTATAAAAAAATTGCCGACATAGAAAAATAACTTTAATGTATCGCAATACATTTCTTGAAGAAACCAAGGCTATATTAATGACAGAACATTTAAATTAACACACTATTGAAGAACTTCACACGCCTGTAAATCTATTCGCTAGATTTAATACTTCTCGGTGTAGCTCATGGTAATAGTTACCACAAAAAAATTAAATTTCGACACAGAGAAAAGATAAAATATTCCTAAGTAAGAAAAAAGGAGAATTTGTTTTTTTTTTTACCTTTACGCAACATTTGCCGCTACCAATCACCAGAAGTCTCGCTTAAACCCTTAAAGAAGATAGAGATTCGATTTTCTTTTTATAAAATGAAATATTTTTTATAAAAATAATTACCAAACATAAAGTTGCCATATTTTGATACTTTAACACTTTGTATCACAGATGTACCAGTCAATCAGTATTAGCGTTTACCGTCCGATTTTAATCAGTGTAGTCAAAAGGTTCAGGTAGCACATATGACGTAGAATGTAAAGCGTAAGCGTGAATAGCCTAATTAGAAAACGAGGGGCGTATAGGAAACTCCCCGTGGGGACATTATTAATGGCACGTAATAAAGTTATATCTAGTAACGATTAATGGCTAATACGATAAATATTGCATAATGCTTACATTGAATTGTATAAAAATAGGTTACCAAAAAAAAGCTGCTGATAACACAGTAGTAAAGTAGAAGACCCCACCGTACGCATTTTGGGGTCTCACATTATCTTAGAAGGGAAATATTTTCGTCCCATAAACATATATTTATACGCCACTGACCCAAAATAAAACATATATAGTCAAATATATGTAAGTATATTACTGTTACCATTGAAGAAAAAAAATTGAGCGCAAATATATAATTTAACTAAAGGCAAACAAAATAAGTTCATTTGTGTGACGGAAACCACAAAAACATATCCAAAATATTAAAAGGAAAAAAATGTTTCAAAATTTTGGTACGTTAAACTCTATCTGTTTACTCAGCATAACTGCCTTGCCATGATAGGACATGATAACCCCCTTAATGTTCTTTTCTTAATATCGGACGCTTCTGACTTCAGGATTCTCTGCGGCTTCTATCGATGATAACTCACCAACGCGACCAGCGTCCCCGATAATCTCAGACTACTCCCGTATGATTGACAGGGCATATTGGCAACAATTACTTAAAAGAATACAAGACAGGATAGCTTACAACTCTCATTCACGAAATACATTTAAATTAATAAAAATAAAAACATAATAGGAATCCATAAATTAAGATATCCTTCCTTTAGTAATTGTTGTTTTTCCTTTTAACAAAAAAATTAATCAACAATTTAGTAGATACTGTAATTTAGTAGGATTAAAAGAAAATTATGCTTTGCAATCGAGGGCGTTGTAATGTTGTAAGATTTAATCTCGTTTTTTGTTCTCAAATGGGAAATATAAAATCCTTTCCGTTCCCTCTTTTTTCAATTAAGGAAAAATAAAACAATTATTATGCGGCGTTCTAAATAACATTTTCGGCTTCCAAGTTTAACTAGACTCTAAAACATCGTAATTGCTGTTTTAATAACAAATAAAGTGGATTATCTCTAAGGGTGTCGTATGCCGAAAACAACACTTATTTGTAAAATTGTCAAGAAAGCCAATTGTTGGCACATATGTACGTCATACTCATGACAGCCCCGTGGCGCAGTCGGCTAGACACCAGCTTACGAAACGAGAGGCCACGGATTCGATCCCCGCACCGAGACAAATGTTTGTGAGACCGAAAAGTCTCTCGTAGTTTCTGATACCCACGGCACAAGACTCGTATCTTAATGTGGGGTCAGAACTATGTATGTGACTGCTGGGTGTATTTATTATTTATTTACTCGTAATTGAGGTCTTCTGAGTACTGCCTTGCCAATTTTTAGTAAATATTAGGATGTCTATTTTCCAACTCCAAATAAGACCCTCCAATGACAATTTGGACAGGGAATAATCCATGTCATCTTCTCAGAGGAAACCTAAACTTAGCAGTGGGAAGTATATTGGTTGATGATGGTTTTTTTTTGTTCTATTAGGTATGTTGCCATCATGAGTCCTCTGCGACCTAGACTCGGAAAGAGAGCGACGCTAGGAATCACAGCTGCGATCTGGGCTTGGAGTTCCATCATCAGCAGCCCAAACCTGATTTACTTCACCACTGAAAGCGAATTTCTGCCCGATGGAAGCGTCAGGTAAGATCATTGAAATTTATTACCTTACAAGATTAAAATTCAAGTCTGCTCACAATTAGTTCGAAGATAATGATAATAATTACTCGTATGTCTCCTTTTTCTCAAAAATAAAGAAAAAATACGTTATTTTGGTGCTTGGTACCAAAAACCTTTAGAATTTCGTAGCAAGTTATTTAGCTCGGAGACTATTCCACCACAATCCCGGCATTGGTACCAAGTTCGACATTAGACCAAGCAAGCAAGTAGTAAAGCTGGTATTATGTGACAACCAACCAACTTGTGATATTAATAGTGCTAGCTAATTTAGTAATTATGTTATTACTAAAAAAAAAGTTATAATTTAGGCATAAAACCTTTGATGTTCTTTACAATGATAAAATTTGGAATGGAAAGGCATCTCAAATTATGTAATTAGAAGGGACAGGTCTTAAGAGTGTTTAGGCCATTTGCTAATAACTCTAGCTCGTGGCACAAACATGTACATGAGAAGTCATTTGCCTAGAAATTACTTCCACACTTCTACGTACTACAATTCGTAAAGCTTTATGACCAAAGTAAGGGACTAATTTCCACACAAATTGCGCACGTCGCCGCTCCTTACTAATGACAGGTAGCAAAATAATTTGTATCAATTATTTTTGTTTATTAAACCTTCTTTAATTAATAAACTCGTTAAAATAACGTTTGTTTCTTCTTGTTTAATTTACTTTTCTTATAATTGCTATTTCCGAGACCCTCTGTGTAAACATCTAAATTTATTAATTAATAACCTTAATTTGTTGTTTTGTTTGAAATAATTTTAGGCAGAACTTTATAAGTAAATAAAAATTTATTATAAAGTTATTAGGCTGTCATAACCTTTTTGGGCGAACATAATGAATGATTATATTGTTATGCCTTACACACTTAAATTCAAACTAAAATACAGACCTTTCTAGGCGCTGTCGGAACGTACGAGAGAAATTTCGGTCATAGAATGCAAAAAAGTCCCGGAGATCAAGTGGTCTCGCGTTAAGTTTCTAAACAATTTCCAATGGAATTTTCCCAATACAAAACCAAATAACACTTTGACCTACCCGAGCACCAAACCCTTTACCTGTGTATCGCACGACATATTCGAGTACCGAAGCATTATACATAGAATAATGCACTAAATAAAAGAGGCTCAGTCATATTGCTGTGAAATATCGCAGCAGTTAAAATTGCTATGGACATGGGACTTTAACCTTACTAATTTGCATATTATTTTACAGGCGGGTGTGCTTCCCGGAATGGCCAGATGGTATAACTACAAGGTCCCACATGGAATACGTGTGAGTTGTGTGTTTATATATATTTATATACTTACTATATATCTATTGGCTTAAAAAGACGTGATGGCACGTGGTCGAGAATCTCCAAATACACCTCCAAGTTTTTTCCAAGTTATGTGTGTATTCAAAAAACAAAGAATTATCACGTACTTTAACGGTGAAGGAAAACATCGTGATGAAACCTGCACATCTAAAAGTTTTTAAGAATGTCTTAGGTGTGTAGTCCGCCAACCCGCACTAGACCAGCGTGGTGGACCAGCAGTGCTGATGATGCCTCGTGGTCTCGCGGCACAAGTATGTGCCGTGTGATCTATAGGTCCTGGGTTCGATTCCTTCGCCATTAAAGTAAGTGATAATACACACATAACTTCGAAGTCAGAGGTGTGTGCCTGGGGTTTGAACTCGCTACCGCCGAGATTCTCGACAGCGCGCCTAAACCTCGAGGTCATCACTACTTCTATATTGATGTCATTCTTATATTGATGTCAATGTTTAAATCTAATAGTACAATAGGGACATTGTCGTTGGTAATTGAATCCGTGATGAAGACACTTCAGAGAGCAATTTATTTAGGAGAGAATAATTGGATAGCCTCCAGATCACGAGTGTTGTTTAATTTGTAATACGAAAACGTTAAAGAAAGAATTTTATTAAGAATATTATAATACGGTGTAGATCAAGTTCAAAGTAATGAAAAGATATACAGGGTGTATAAAGACCTTGATCGAAAACTAAGACAGGCAATAGCCACGGTGATTTCTAACAACTACATACATTTAAAGCAGCGATGGCCTCGAGGTTTAGGCGCGCGGTCGAGAATTTCGGCGGTCACCGGTTCAAACCCCAGGCACACACCTCTGACTTTTCGAAGTTATGTATGTATTCACAATGAATTATATCACTTGCTTTAACGGTGAAGGAAAACATCGTGATAAAACCTGCCCACCTAAAAGTTCTTAGGAATTTCTTAGGTGTGTAGTCCGCCAACCCGCACTAGGCCAGCGTGGTGGACTAAGGCCTAAAACCCTCTCAGTTGTAGAGGAGGCCCGTGCCCAGCAGTGGGACGTATTTGGGCTTATGACGTTGACGACGTTGACATACATTTAATACTCGTGATTGTAAGGAAAACTTTCTTTTTTTAATTGTCGGATTTTTTTTTATTGTCATGGCATTTGCAATCACCGTGGCGATTGCCTGCCTTAGTTTTTGGTCACGGTCTTTGTACACCCTGTATAAGTATCGTTTAGTTGGTAAAGTCAACAGGTTCAGAATTTACTTGAAAATATTAGTTTTCTATTACATCGCCTTCTTATATAGTATTAGACTTGCTAATATATAATTTTATAATAAAGGCATATTAGGATTTCTTCTCAAAGAAACTTCTAAAGGACTTTTCAAAAAGATTTTTAGATAACTCATCCATCATCATGTTTTAATAGATGTAATGGCTTTATAATTAAATAAAATATATATTATTAAATGTTTTTTTTTCTATCTACATTCAAAAGTGTAAAAGAAAATATTTTAAAATAAAGATTAAAAATAAATTATAATATTGTCAGAAATAAGTTGGTGTGGGTGGCAACACTGCATTGGCGACGATAGAGCAAGCGCGGGAAAACGACACAGATCGTCTATTTTTTCTTGATCGTCCTGACAGTTTTTACGCGTCTTATTATTTGGTTACTATAGTTACGGCATCAGAACGAATAACAGTCATTTTTAAAAGATTTGAATAATTAAGTTTTTAGTTTCTAACATCAGAAGTGGGATTCGAACTTACGTCATACTAATGAGGATATAAGTTCCAGGTCAAGCGCAACGAGTGTCGTTGGCGGACGACCGCTGACGGATAGTGGCGTTGTGGTGCCCTGTGTGGCCCCCACACCTACAAGGAGCTCGACTACCCCTTTAACTCCTGCCACAAGTCATCAGTGTCACAAACTCCGTACGACTTCATTAGTACAATTCGTAAGACATATAAGTACTTCGAACCCGGTAAGATCTAACAACATTTATATTTCAACTTTTGATCCGGCTTTAAATGATTTTTATGTTTGGTGCGATGAGGTCGACCACGTGATCGACAATATACGCACGTGCGTATTGCTAATCAGTGTAATGATGAGAAGGGCTATGAGCAATGGTCAGAATAGGCCAAGCGCGTATAAAATTAAAGCATTAATAAAGGCCTCTAGCCCTGGCAATGTAAAACAAGCGAGACAATTTTTGAGGTTAGTACCCGTTTGACTAGTAAACCTGTTCTCGATATTTTAATACCACTTTACTTACTGATACCGTCTCAATGGTGAGGATGGTGATGATGATGGTGATTATTATTATTACTTACTGAAGTGCATACTGATGCTTCATACACGATGTTGTGGAAGGGCAAATAGACGCCCGTTTGAGCTGCATTTTTAAGATGTCATACCGATGTTTTAATTATTTGTGTACGCAGATAATTCAGTTTTAGTTTTTTTAATTAGCTTGTGAGTGTGTGTATTGGCTTTGACGTCACGGGAAATGTGTTCAGTGGAAGAGACCCACGTAAAACCTGTGTGCGCATGGTATTGGGTTGACCCTGACACATGGGAAGGTATCGGGTTGCGTTGGTTGCGCCGCCGACAAAAGACCTGTGTAAAGCCTAACCCACCTAGGTATCTGGGGTGACCTACAAAAGACTGGTGTAAGACCTGTACAAACGAAACATGGGCGTCTGGTTGCGTGGGAAAAGACCTGTGTAAATCCTAACGCCTACCTAGGTTTCTGGGGTGACTTACAAAAGACTGGCGTAAGACCTGTGCAAGCGAACATGGGCGTCTGGTTGCGTAGGAAAAGACCTGTGTAAATCCTAACGCCTACCTAGGTTTCTGGGGTGACTTACAAAAGACTGGCGTAAGACCTGTGCAAGCGAACATGGGCGTCTGGTTGCGTAGGAAAAGACCTGTGTAAATCCTAACGCCTACCTAGTTTTCTGGGGTGACTTACAAAAGACTGGCGTAAGACCTGTGCAAGCGAACATGGGCGTCTGGTTGCGTGGGAACAGACCTGTGAGAATCCTATTCCTAGTCCTAATCATATGATGGATCTAACATTTTATCTACTATCCGAGTCTATACGAGTGTTGTTAAATAATGTAGCAAGGTACTTTGTCTCTGGTGTAGTGTGTGTTCACAGATGGGGCGGAGGACCAAGACAACGAACCAGTAGCCCAGGGAGGTAATATACCCGGGCCATTGACGATGTCCGGCTAAGGGCTTCACGGGCCTAAAAAGGGCTTCGAGGACGTAGCCCCGTCAGGAGAGGCCGTGTCAGAAATAAGTTGGTGTGGGTGGCAACACTGCATTGGCGACGATAGAGCAAGCGCGGGAAAACGACACAGATCGTCTATTTTTTCTTGATCGTCCTGACAGTTTTTACGCGTCTTATTATTTGGTTACTATAGTTACGGCATCAGAACGAATAACAGTCATTTTTAAAAGATTTGAATAATTAAGTTTTTAGTTTCTAACAATATATTAACTGGAAGCATGCTATTTAAATGAATGACGAAATTTGCTTATGAAATTCGTAGGTGCCCGGATAGCGACCACATATAATATCCGATATCATCGCACGTTTACAATCCTATATGTCGCTAAGGCGGGTTTCACACTTCATTTGCTGTGTTATGAACGGCCTAATAAAAACATCCAACTTATAGTAAAATTTAAATACCCAGGAGAGATATTAATACAACTTTATTGTGTACGCCCATTCTCTGTATGCTATATTTACGAGCAGTAGGTATCGGAATAAACGCTTGTCCTCTGGAAGTCTTTTTCATTATTCCGCATCTCAATAAAACAAATATATTATAATGTCTTTTAAAAATTATATTATAAAGTAAAATTTTATTGTCTTTTAATTTATTCCGAAGTGCAGAATACACGAACCATAAGTCTATTTACTCTGTTTCAACATCTGTATATATAGACATAAGCGTTTCTGGTCTTCATCGTCTCCGAGTGATGTAAATTTTTATATAATTTAAATGTTAACCATTGTGTATGCATTTGATTCAACGCTTGAAACTGAGCTAAGAGATTTGAAAAGAAGATATGTATGTTGCCCCAAACCCCCCCCCCTTCCCCCTTACATGGGACTGATACATACCTAGCGAAATGGGGGTGCGACATTGCACCTCTGCCTACACCTTCGGGGAGTACAGACTTGGGATTATGTATGCGGTGGTGGTACTTCCATAGGAGCCCAAAACCCAGTATTACAAAATACCGAATAATAATCTTTATTTAACAAAAGCAATTTCACATATAAACGAAAATATCCTGACCCAGGAATAAACAACTATAAACTAGATATTGCACATTTAACGTGTACCTAATGCTTTTGGGCTTCTATGGAAGTACGGCGACTGTATGTATGTATGTTCTTTTCACATGGTTTTGACTTGCTTATACTGTAGATTTGAAATCATTTAGGTTATCTATCTATTTATGATAAGCGACTGTTCGACATAGATACTGACTACATGTAAGGAAACAAAGGCAAAATTGGCTAATTGTAGATCATCATATTTGTCTATTTGTTCTAAAATTTTGTACCAGTAATAAAAAAGTTTAACTTTAAGTATTTTTTTAATGCAAATTAAAATTTCCAACTTTTAGTAATCGCTGCGAAAATATTACCTACAGCACAGTGGCGGTACTTCCATAGAAGCCCAAAAGCCCAGTTTTGTTTTCAAAATTCCGAATATTAATCTTTAAGCTTTAAATCTTTATTTAACCAAAGCAATTTGACATAATAATAATATAATATAATATAATAATATATTCAAAAATCAGTTCACAATTTACAACAATAACTTATTAACTATGATAACCACACTAGGCACAGCCTGTGTCGTGGCTATCTTGAAAAACAATTTTGCAACTGTTCGCTCTACAGGTCACATATAGAATGACATCACACATAAACGTATGCATATATATATATAAAATAAAGTGTGTGTGTGAGTGTGTGTGTGTGTGTGTGTGTGTGTGTGTGTGTTTGTGTGTATACGTGTTTCTTATGTAACTATTTTTAGAAGACTTTCCGTGTCTTCGTAATCCACTGTTAGAAAATATTTTTTAATTTTGATTTTAGCATCTTGTAGCGTAGTATTTTTAATTGCACATGTTTTGACTATTTTGTTATATAGAAAAGGAAATAAAAAATTTTGGAACCGCCTTGCAAAAGTGGTGTTTGTCCGTTTTATTGGCAATTTGAAGACTCTAGATTGTAACAAATTTTCATGTTCTGAGCAACTTAGTGTGGCTTTGTGCGTGAATATGCATGCCCTATAAATGTACAGCTGTCGCACACTCAACAATTTGGTTTCCTTGTATAGCTGCAATGTAGGGAAACGCTTGGGCTTTTTGAACATGACCTTCAGAACCGATCGCTGAGCTCTTTCTAGGCACATGAGGTGAGAAGATGAACATATAAATAAGAATATCCTGACCCCGCAATAAACAATTATAAACTAGACGTTACAATTTGACTGCCTCGTGGTCTCGCGGTACAAGTATGTGCCGTGCGATCTAGAGGTCCTGGGTTCGATTTCCGGGTCGGGCAAAGTGTTATTGGGTTTTTCCATTAGGAAATTCTCAGTAACAGCACGGAGTCTGGAAATGTGCCCGAAAAACGGCAATAGGCTCGCCCCCTAGGACTTATTCATATCTGGCGAAATGTGGGTGCAGAAATGCATCTCTGCCTACCCCTTCGGGGAATACAGGCGTGAGTTTATGTATGTATGTATGTATGTACGTTACAATTTAACGAGTAACGCTTTTGGGCTTCTATGGAAGTACCGCCACTGCTACAGCAGGGCGTTAATATTCTCAAATTCATTATATACACAGTTCTTAAATAAATAACTACGCAACTAAAAACTTTGCTTAATCGTCGAGGTTGACGATCCAAAAGATTTAGATAAGTAACGAATGAGTCCACATCGTCGCGTCATCGTAAGAGCGCTTGTAGACGTCCGTTTTTTTCACCGGATAATGGACCGTCAAAAAACGGCTATCCTTGTATACATATTTTTTTTACCGGATGGATGGACTGCCGTCTATATGCGTTAGAACGCAGGTAGACGGCACTCAATTAACAGAAAACAGGCAATACGTCCGGCGGCGTCAACACGCACCAATACACTGGCGTGGATGACCGCCCTTTCTTACACCGGACCGGTGTCCGTCGCGCCGAGGGGAAGCGGTGGTGCACCCGGCGTAACTTGTTCGCCGGACCGATGTCCGGTGCATGTACACACATTCATTATAATTCATACACCACCGCGAATCCGGCAATAAACACGGTCCGTTATCCGGTGAAAAAAACGCACGTCTACAAGCGCCCTTAGTGAGCTGAAATGTTTTGCAAAAACTACAAATCCTGTGTAACTTATATAGCTGAGATTTGTCTTTAGTTACGTTACTACGCTAGATAAGTATTTTTCTTTGACGAAAGTTTAATACTTCAGCGAGGTTTTCGTATTTAAATAATTATTAGGGATATTTTACTTTAGCGATTTTCATATTCTCTTTCTTCCTTCCTTATTTGCTGACCATCGTGGATAATGCAGCACTCAGTTTCAGGATACAAGGAAACTCAAAATTGAATATTGGTATAATCTGTAGAAACCTAGGAAACTTGACAACGATATCAAAAAGTACAGCATATTTTTAAAAATAGATATTCATAAGTCATTTTCATCCTAGGGTAAGGCAAAAAAATAATAAATTGTTCTGTTTCAGATACAACGTGATGTTCATGATCCTGACATACTTCTTGCCGATCATGGCGATGACGTTCGCTTACTCCAGGGTTGGTGTGGAGCTGTGGGGGTCGCAGTCCATCGGAGAATGCACGCAGCGACAACTCGACAACGTTAAGAGCAAACGCAGGGTAAGGAAAGAATAGATAATTAAAAGTGTTTTTTTTTAATCCATCCCTACCATCTGGATGAATGGCGTTCTTTAACAGTGCAGATCAAACGGTGTTTCCTTCCTCGCACAACATCTTTATGGAATCAGCTTTCCTCGGCGGTATTTCTGAATGGATACGACTTAGGGACCTTCAAGAAAAGAGCCTATATTTTCCTCAAAGGCCGGCAACGCACCGATGATTCCTCTAGTATTGTGGATGTCCATGGGCGGTGTTGACTACTTAGCATCAGACGGCTCACTAGCTCGTTTGCCTCCTTTCCCATAAAATAACATACAAGTACATTCATAACCTCACGACTGCATTTCTGCACCCACATTTCGCCAGGTATGTGTCAGCTCCACGAGATTAATGCTGTTTTTTGGGGACACATGTCCCTCGGTGACTCGGTGCTGCTACTAAGAATTTCTTAATGGAAACCCCAATAACAGTTTGGCTAACCCGGGAATCGAACTCGGGACCTCTAGATCGCACGGCACACTTCTGCCGCGAGACCACGAGGCAGTCAAGAAATAACCCCGTGATTTTTGTTAACACCAGCAAATTATTATTGAACTGCTGTTCATGAACATACAATAAATTCACACCTGCATCCCCAGAGGGGTAGACAGATGTGCAATTCTACACCCAAGTTTCACCACCTGTGTAATATTTCCACTTAATAGTGGGCGATTAATTTATTTATTTTTTATTTTTTGTTATGGGAAAGGAGGCAAACGTGCTAGTGAGCCACCTGATATTAAGTGGTCAACACCGCCCATGAACACCCACATTACCAGAGGAATTATTATAAATAAATAAATAAATACACCCAACAGTCACATACATAGTTCTGACCCCACACTAGGATACAAGTCCTGTGTCGTGGGTATCAGAGACTACGAGAGTCTTTTCGGTCTCACAAACACCCAGACCCGAAACAAATATTTGTGGATCACACAAACATTTGTCTCGGTGCGGGGATCGAACCCGCGGCCTCTCGTTTTGCAAGCTGGTGTCTAGCCATCTGCGCCACGGGGCTGTCAATCGGTGCGTTGCCGGCCTTTTAGGAAAATATAGGCTCTTTACTTGAAGGTCCCTAATCGTATCCATTTGGAAATACCGCTGAGGAATTTTACCGTTTAATCGACTAATGTAACATCACAAAATTTGAAATTATTTGAAAAATTTCTTGAACTCATTTCCGATGAAACCACAGAAATAATGGTATATTTCTTACCTTTAAAAACAATGTACCCACTTTGACAATAGAAACAATTGACACTTGAGAGCTTCCGTGACATAATATGAAAGTCAGTTGTTAATAAAAAGAGAAGCCACACGTTCAATCTTTTCATATTCATGACGAATAGGTAGGTATTAATATCAGTGAAAATATTTTGTATGAATCGCGTTATGGTCTCGCGTCACAAACGCATACCGCGCGATCTACATGTCTTGGTTTCAATTCTCAAGTTGGGCAATGCATTATTCAGTTTTCCATGAGGAAATTCTCGGTAGTAAGACAGTAGAATCGCCATCACTTGTATGGGCCTTAAAATACAAGTGGCGTAACGTAGATGCGGAAACATTGTATGAATAAGTGCTGGGGTGCGAATGCAGAATCGCTAGTAAACATCAATGAAATAATTACTATTTCATTTTTATTAATTCGTCTGACCATCTTGTCGGAGGATGGTCAGACGACCTGGTGAGGGTCGCGGGGCGTCGCTGGATGCAGGCTGCTTCCAACAGGTCCCTGTGGAAGTCATTGGGAGAGGCCTATGTCCAGCAGTGGACTTCGATTGGCTGATGGATTGGATTGGATTGGATTTTATTAATTTGCGATTTTAAATAATTACACACACTGCCTAGAACATGAGTTTTTAGAATTACATACTAGATCTGATGATATTTTGGCTTTACAGTCCTCATATTTTTTTGCAGGTTGTCAAAATGATGATCGTCGTAGTGGTGATCTTCGCTGTCTGCTGGTTGCCATTCCACGTGTACTTCGTGGTCACCTCCTCTTACCCCGACGTGGTCAACTACCCTCATATTCAAGAAATATACCTCGGCATCTACTGGCTCGCCATGAGCAACTCCATGTACAATCCCATCATTTACTGTTGGATGAACTCTAAGTAAGTTAAAGTGTTCTTATTGGCTTTGTAAAATATCGGTACGTTGAAGTGTAAAATATTGTAAAATATCGATATTACGAAAAGCGACTTTCGTATTTCTGCCCATTGAGAGATATCTATTATACTGTTGAACAACTTTGAATGCGTAATGAGAATAAAATTTCCTTTTGTTTGAAAATCTTCGAAACTTATAGGATCGTTCACATGATACAATGATTTTATATACGAGTACGTTATTTAAAGCGGATAAGATAATAATGGGATGTAATAATATTTTAATAAAACCTTTGGAAAAGGACTATTTTTCTAGGTAGGCAGCTCGTTTTTTTTACACGATGAAATCCCTTTGCGGATCGTCCCCGAGCATGAGGCTCGGAGGTACATATGTCGGACTCACCGTTGTATTTGAAATTTAGATTTGCTAATTGTCAAATACTGGGATAAAGAAGCAAGCGGAATATCACGGAGTTTTACGTAGGCAGCCCTGAAGAATATGCATAAATATATGTATATTTTACTCCATAGATTCAGACGAGGATTCAAGCAATTCTTCTGGTGCTGTGGAGCACTGGGCGGTGGTGGTCTGACTAGACATCGAGCCTTCGGAGGCGATCGACTAGACAGATCAATGAGATCACTGTCGCCGAGCAGGAAAAACGGCACAAGTAAGATTCAAACTTCATGTACTAAATTGATTAGCTCGTTTAATTTTGTAGCTTTTGATTGACATTTATTACGGTTTCAGTTACGTAGACGACCTAGGCCACACGCAGTAGAGTTAGAAATGCGTTTATATCGACTTTTTTCGACTATATTATGTGTATTTAATTAATGAAATGCAAGAAACGAGTAAAGTTTTTAATTGGTGCATTTCATTGTATTCTAAATTCGTTTGATCATTTTTATGTAGGTATCAAATGTTTCCATTTCCAACCCATCCTTCTCAAACTGCAAAAGTTTTTGCTCATTCCTACTTTTACTGATATATTCTAAATCTTGATTCAACACGAGTACTCTTCTTCTTCGTAGGTTTGTTCAAGACGACAAAATTCATCAAAAACCCACCCGGCTCTCCCCACTTGCTTCATGCAAATAAAATAAACAAGTAAGAGTACGCGAATCAAATTCTGTACTTGAATAATGTTGTGCGTGTTATGAAACGGCGTGGCACAAACGCATTTGCTTAGAAAACAAAAACGCAGTAGTTAGGCTCGTCATATTCGTTGAACCTATCGCCTCTCGTATTCGCTTCCTCACCAACTGGCTTCTGTTCTACTATTTTCAATTCTTTGACCGCTTCCGTTTGACTGCCCAGATTTTGTTCTGAATCAACATCCGTGAGTGACCGGAGGATGGTAGCTGTCCGCAATGCTTGATTGTACGCTGTCAATTGTTCTTGCAGGCACAATCCGCGTTTCGATGCATAGCACTTACAACAACACGCTGGTGAGCACGGCCTGACAGCGCCGCGCCGCGCCCGGCCTGCTCGCCGAGTGCGCTTCCAATGACGCGCATCGCCCCACTGTAGAGCGCACGTGGATTTGACGCGAGACCCGCGCCCCGCGCGTCCCCCGCACACCACAGGACCTGTATGCTTAAATGCAATTAATATTAGAGCTTACACACTAATGTTCTTGTAAATATAAATTATATATTAAAAAATTAAGTACATTGTAGTCACAATTGACGAGAAGAGAAAATTTTAAGACTAAGAAAAAACGTGTTAATCTTTATGTATATATAATTAAATGTTACATAACTAGAAATAATGAATAGACAACTAAAACATCACTTATACCATTCTACAAAAACGCCTAACGGTAAAACCCTCCATGAACACAATATTTTTGCAACAACGCGACTCTCTGGAACCGATTTTAGCCAATGAATGCCTATCAATTCGTTTCAATAAAGCCACTGTGTGACTGACGGCTCCATTCAGCCACAGACTATATAAAAGATTCAATATGGCGGCCGATCATAACACATATCGCAGACTAGAAACAAAAAATATCTCGTCAACTCGCCATATTCAAATTGAATTTTGTGCGCCGTATACAAAATATTGTTTTCAATAAAAATGCTTTAAACACATAGATATATGTATATTTAACAATTAGCCTTTTTTAACTGATAAAGGACGAACGGGTGCTAGAAAAGTTTCTTTTTTATTAATTCTCAGTCATTCGTTTTCGCAAGCAGGCTTATATTTTTTGGCCGATGATTCTATCTTGTGACGAAATGGAAGCAATTGCTAAAGATTCGCTGATGTTTTCAAAAGACGTATGAAATAAGTGTACACTTTTCAGCGCTGAATGCTATACCTTAAACAAATCAATTATTTATTTTAGATTATTTCATGCTTAAGTAGATAAAAAACAGTACTGCCTAATTAACGACCTTTGAATTGCTGTTAATAAAAAAAATCTCTTCAATTGGTTTTATTGACGCAACTACAAATGAAATAATGAAATAACATGTATTTTCTCAAATTTTGATCGAAACTGCTGATTTTACATTTCATTTTCATGACATAAAGAAAACTAATGAGTCGGGATTCTTGTCATAAAATTTTATTATGTTTTAAAATTTTTATCGTGGTTCATAAACCACGACCAACTGCTCCGTTTCTTAGAAATAAAAATGCGTTCGAATATTGATTTTAATCAGTTTAATCTTCTCACAAGCTATGCCACGCCGCTTTACGTGTTTAAAATAAGGTTTTACGAAAGAATATAAAACCTATTTGCTATTCCAGGGTGTCGGCTTCCACAATAGCAAATTTTATGAAAACCGGTCCAGCCGTTTAAGAGTGAAAAAGTAACAAACACTCGAATACACTTACACGCTCCCGAACTTACATAAGTCTTTGTTATATAAGTGTGATACTAAAGAGAAGCCGTTAAACGGTTCAGAACAACGTTCATGGACTTCCAAGTAGTCTCGAGGCACAAGTAATCGAAACATCTAGAGGCCCCTGGTTCGATTCCTGGGTTTCCATTAGGAAATTCTCAATAGCAACACGGAGTCTGTAAATGTACCCGAAAGTCGGTAACAGGCTCGCCCCCTATTAGGTAGAACGAGAACAATTTGCGAAATATGTGTGCATTCGGTGATTTTTTTATTCAGAATTAGATTATTCACACCGCTGTTGACTGGTTCCCTTGTTTTTATAATTAGTTATTCGCGGTATTTTACTTTGAAATGCCCGAATTCACCTGGTAACTTATAATTTCCATTCGTCGTACATTTCGTTACAAAAAATAATCCGCAATTACGTCTTGCTTTTCAAATTTATTTCGGCTTTCAGATGAGTTCAATCAGTTTAAATTCCTTTTTAATATCCCCTAACATGCGACACATGTTTAAAAAAGACGCTTTCCAATTTATTAGCATTCACTTAAAACTATTTTAATAAAACGCAACTCATTTAAAATTCAATATCAGATAACGAAATGTCGATAAGCCAAAAGTTTAAATTATTTTTCAAAAGTCATTAAGCATAGATAATAAGAAAAATCTGCGATCTTTTTAATATGATAAAACCTTTTTATAGGATATTAGGTATAATCGAAGCCTACTTCTTTTGTTGATTTAAATATTGAACCGATTTTTACCTAGTGGCATAACTGTAGCACGCATATTATGAAGCCGCATGTATGTAGTTTACAAAAAAACTTCTTTTGTCCTTAAAAACCTGTTATTACGGACCTTTATGTTATTTAATGAATTTTATTATAAAGTAAGGACATTATATAATGCAATAATATTAAATAAATTTTAAGCGGGTTTCGTAAAACAAAAATGCAACACATGTGCTGGATGACAGCTGTAAAATTTTAGAATTAAGATCAAAATCTTAATGTGTAATATATAATACGTATATTGTAAATATATCTAAGAATATTATATAATATTAAGTTACGTAAAAAATCTAGTGTTTAAAGCATCTAATGTTGCGTTAGCTATGGAAAAGCCGTTTCTTATACTTGTAATATCTGTAGTCATCAAAAATCAACCAAAATTCTTACGTGTATACTATCTGTAGAATACTGTATTTCATTATAGTTATAAATTATATTAATAGTTGTATTATCTTGCAACATTCTCAATAAAAAAAAATTGTAAATAAAATTATTTAAATGAAATGTAAATATTCATATTTTTTATGTTAAAACAGATAAATAGTTATTATTTAAAATTATTCATTAAATGTATTTAAGGTATATGTGACATTTGAAAATAAATTCTAAAACCAAATGTATTGTTTTATTTCTAAAATAACACATTATGCTTAGTGAAAAACAAAAGAAATGTTGGTGATAAGCTAAAGATTAGGCACGGCCTCAGCGGTCGCGTGTTCGAATCCTAAGCACACAAGACTTCGAAGTTACGTGTGTCAGTGTGTAAACACTAAACATCTGCCTATCCCTTCAAAGAACTCTTTTGCACCAGCATCGACAGTCGCACGCAAAGAAATGATACCGAGCAATGAAGCTCAACAAGTCTCTATAGGGGACCTATCTTGTCTTTTACCCCGCAATGAAATTAATCAGAAGAAGATAAACAGGAGGAGTTGGAAACATACGAATCACCAGCCTCGCGGTTTTGCGGCACATGTATGTGCCGTGCGATCTAGGGTCTCGGGATCGATTGCCAGGTCGGGAAAAGGGTTATTGGGTTCTTCCTTTAGGCAATTCCCATTAACAGCACGTAGTATGGAATTTCGTCCGGAAAACGGCAATAGGTTCGACTCTATTACGGGGACTGATACATACCTGGCGCAATGTGGGTACAGAGATGCATCTCTGCCTACCTACTTAACCGCTACGTAACTATGGATCAAACTATGTATCGCCCCAGCCGCGAGAGAATTCTGTACATTTAAACAAGATACTTTTAGCCAACTATGCAGATGACAAGTTCCGCTATTCACGCTCCGCGCCGCATTCAAGTTCGCACAATGATAAATGGAAGAGACAGACCGCAACGAAACTCAATTTTACAAACTTGTTCTACGTTTGTGCCGGTGTTTTGGGGGCCTGTATAATTATATCGATTGTTGAAGGATAATCGTAGCTATTTCCTGATATTCAAAACACAATGTGGCTTTTTTACTGTGACACACTAGGATATGAAAGAAAAAAAGCAGAGGTATGTACTAAGTATACGAACATATATTTTAGGCAATTGACTCGATTGTAGTAGTCAATAGTATTAAAAGATATTCTTATTTAATGAAATGAAATACCAGTTGAAACTCAATAGAAGTAACGAATGCAATTGGGCTAAACCGAGACTAACCTAGAAATGTAAATCGGGGACTGAATAGATAAGATATCCAATGCGAAGAAACTAATTTACAAGCGCAAATATCCATTTAAATTCCGCTGAACCTGTTACGTCCTATTACAAGATTGAGTTTTACTACATTTGTAAAACTCATGGCCGAATACTGAAACGCTACTTAATCTGAGGGCGACTTATATTTAAGTGGCTGTTATAATTTAAGCGGTATATACTTAAAAAATGTCGTGTAAAAGAACTTTTTTGGTAATGTTGCCATTTATGGAAATTTAAGAGGGCATTAGTTAATCACAGTCTTAAAACCGATAAATGATGTTTTAGTTTACCGCTTAAATTATAACAGCCACTTAAATATAAGTCACCCTCAGATTAAGTAGCGTTTCAGTATTCGGCCATCAATCTTGTAAGAAGACGCTTAAAGAACTCAAATTGTTTTTATCTATGTATATGTAACAATTCTAAAGGAGTGGTTAATAAACAACGTGGATTCAAACTCACTAGAAAATAACAGATAGTTATTATCATTGAAGAAAAATATTTGTGACTGAAATCAATCCTGTATTATGGTCGCATTAGGAAAACCCAAAAAAAATTGCCAGGTCTTATTAATCTCTACGGAGATTGGATCAACCTTTTTTGGCATTAAAAGTCGACTTTTTCGCCTCTGAACCAATTTTGAGGTTAAACTTTACAACATATTTAGAACTTAGGTAGCCATTAAAGTTTCTTCCGCCCTGTGGTTGGGGCGTAAGAATACCGCCACGGCATCCCCTACCTGTCGTAAAAGGCGACTAATAGGGGTTATCGGGGTTGTTAGGTGTACTACGGGGGAGGTACGCCCTTACAAGAGTTGCACAACTCCGAGATGTGCGGCAGAGTGCATGGCCTCGTGAATGTCGTGGACGCTCACACCATGTGAGCGTCCAAAATAGGGCCAAGTAGGGGATATCTGAAATCCCCCTATCGCAGAGGAGTCCACATTTGGACAGAGCGCTGGGCGGCAACGGGAAATAATTTTCCTGTATTTTCCGGACCGCCCAAAATGCGCAAGACGGCCATCGAGAGGTTTTAGTCGGTATGCCGGCGTAGGATTTTGGTAAGGGACCCAACTCAACCAAGCGAACAATAGTTCCACGCGTTGGGTTGGAAGGCCGGTGACCCCGACATACCCTTTTAGGGCCTCCCCCGAGGTACCGAACAGGGAGCTTAAGGCGCTTTCCTCTCGTAAAAAAAAAAAAAAAAGCCATAAAAGTTTCTTGCCAGTCAAAAGTAAATTTAACCATGCACTTCCCATTGCCAAGTCGGTTCCGCAGTTAATGCTGCAGTGAGTGGATTGGAATGTACTTCACAAACTCATATTAGGTTTCTCTATGAGAAAATTAACAAATTTATCAATCATCATAGGTCTCCCCCAATGATCTCTACAGTGACCTGTTGGAGGCAGCCTGCATCCAGCGACGTCCCGCGACCTTTTCCAAGTCATCGGACCATCTTGTTGGTGCACGGTCCGATGATCTGGTAATAAATAACAAATTAATCATTAACATCACAATAATACCCAAAATAACAATGCTTGAATGCTGTGAAGTCATCTGGCGGAAATGGCTGTAGAAGTATAGTATATTGTAGGTATATCATCTTCAGCCCATATATGTCCCGCTAGTGGGCACGAACCTCTTCTGCAACTGCGAGGGCTTAGGCTTTGACTTCAGGTTGGCGGACTTACGACATAGTACATACATACATACATAAACTCACGCCTGTATTCCCCGAAGGGGTAGGCAGAGGTGCATTTCTGCACCCACATTTCGCCAAGTATGTATCAGTCCCACGTAATAGGGGGCGAGCCTATTGCCGTTTTTCGGGCACATTTCCAGACTCCGTGCTGTTACCGAGAATTTCCTAATGAAAAAACCCAATAACACTTTGCCCGACCCGGGAATCGAACCCAGGACCTCTAGATCGCACGGCACATACTTGTACCGCGAGACCACGAGTACATACACATAGTATATATTATATAACGGCGTAAAACCATATACTGAGAGCTACGTCATCGCTCTTGCATAAATAAGAATGACTCACGGGCGGTCGCTCCTCTGCGGTGTCGATTGCCCCCACTATTCGTCTATAAAAGGCCGCCCGCTGCAGCGGAGCTGGCATTCATCGATCGACGCGCGGTCAGCAAACATCCGATTTATTGGGAAATAAAAGGAACTTTGATTGAAGTTGGTTGCTAAAATTACTTCTCAAAATGGATCCTCCAGTAATAACGATGTCACTGCTATTCATAACGATACAGGGCTATCTGCCTCGTCAGTAATTGTGAAAGTTTACTAAAGAAAACTTAAAGTATGAGTTATCACCATAAACCAACAGTTGTGACGTCGGCAATGTGACGTCACACATCTTAAAGACACTTCAAAGCCTCTCCTGCTCCGATATATATCATACGTTTATTTACGCACCTACGCCTTTCATCTTTGCACCACCTAAGGTTCCACTATCAGAGAATGTCTCAAGCATTAAGTCCATTTTTAGATATTATGTATGAAGTATATTTGACAGCCCTGTGGCGCAGTTGGCTAGACACCAGCTTGCGAAACGAGAGGCCGCGGGTTCGGTCCCCGCACCGAGACAAATGTTTGTGTGATCCCCAAATATTTGTTTCGGGCCTGGGTGTTTGTGAGACCGAAAAAGTCTCTCGTAGTCTCTGGTACCCACGACACAGGACTTGTATTCTAGTGTGGGCTCAGAACTATGTATGTGACTGTTGGGTGTTTTTTTTTTTAAAGTGTAAATGAACTAAATAAAATAAATATATTTCTGTAAGTTGTAGCACGTCTTGCCATTTGGGGGATTTGCCTTAGTCACCACGCTTGGCAATCGGGATGGTGACCGCAGTGGTTGGAATGTTTTAACCGACGGTGCTGCTGCCCACCGAAGGTTTGGGTATTTGAGGCATTCCAACTAATAAGAGTGGTTATGCCGCCACTCATCGGCCGCCAGAGCCACATCCGTTAGCTAGCAGGGTGTACCGCGTGCAGGTAGGGTTGGCAGTTGCGGACGTGAGATGATATTTGCCTCCCTTACACCCTAGCGGATGGATGAGGGCTGCTCAAGACCGGGATGGTTGGCGCCTACTTGGGGAGGCCTTCGTTCAACAGTGGACGGCGATAGGCTGAATATATAAGTTGTAGCACGTACCATTGGGTATTAATACTCCATCTTTCTTATAAATATATAAGTCAGATGCTTATTTTCACACTCATGATCAACATGCCTCATTCTGTTGAAAATAAGAATTATTTTTTGTTTTCTAAGGCTCCGTCACAGACACAAGAGCTTATCAAAAGGTAATGTGATTCGAATCTCACCAGAAGATCACAGAAATGAGAATAATCGAGATCTGTGAGTGGTTGGATATCGACCGCGGGCGAGCCAGCGCCGAAATGGAGCGTTTTATTTCTGGGGACCTCACAGCAACTGGAATAGCAAGTGTATACAGATGGTATAGTGTTTAGATAGATTAATTTAATACATTTGTTGAAATGAAATAGTTATTTGAATACATAAAAATCAAATAAAAGTCCAATACGTGACTTAGAGCCAGTTATTTCAAAATTTAATCAACCATCCAATTCAGAAGGCCCAATTCATTAAAGAACGAGCAAAATTCTCTAGTGTTGATATTAAAATAAAATATGAGAGTAAACTATATTATTAAATTCAATATAGCATGGGGCGCCATCTAGTACACCTAACTTTATTTATATTCACTCTAAAATACATGTAATAAATATTGAATTACAATTTTAATTTATACTTAACCGAATGTGCCTATCACCTAATATGGTGTATATTAGCTAATAAGTGTGTGTGTGTAAAATTGACGATTCAAAAGAACTTGTAAAAGTCTATTTGAATAAAGATTATAATTTGACTTTGACTTTAAGAAAAATAAATATGTTTATGTATGGGTTTATTGCTTGTATTATACGAACATATTTTTATACTGTCGGGTGTGTCTTCTCCAATCCAATTCCGTCCCTCGCCAAACAGCAAATTAACAGCTTCAATTGAGTTTCGAGTGTTCTTGTTATGTGAGACACTTCGCTATTGGAGTTCAGTATTAATTTTACACAACCTAACTAAATTCAATAAACTTGCTCTATTGAGGAATTTGAGTAATAAAAATACTTTTAGGAAAAATAAGTAATTGGAGAAATATTGTATTGTACTTTGAGTAAATTCACAAGGTTAGCTGCATGAACAATTCAAATAGATATATTTAGAGATGTCACAGTGATAGATAAGCTGAAAGGAAACCGTCTGTCGTGGTATGGTCATATTAAGAGAAGGGACGAAACATATATTAGTAAGTAATGAGTATAAAAGTCGAAGGATGGACAAACAGAGGAAGGCCAAAGAAAAGATGGATGGAGTGCGTGACAGAAGATATGAAAGAAAAAGGAGTGACTGAAGACATGACGGCTGATAGGGATGTTTGGAAGGATAAAACATACTGCGCCGACCCCAAATAAAATTGGGAACAGGGCAAGTGAATGATAATGTCACAGTGATTGCTAGATTTAAAACCGGAATCGATCACCGAATCGTACGAGGCACTCTAAATATTAATCACAAGTTTGAACGAGCCCGTCTGATGAAGTCTACGCTCTGACCAAACCTGCTCAAATCCGTGGTGGGATCTGAAGCGTTCCAGCTAAAGCTGGAGAACCGTTTCGCTGCCCTAGAAAATACAATAGATATTGCCCAGGAACTCGCCCAAGTGGTGGGTATACTCCGGGAAGAGGGGACGAAGTAACGCAACGTACCCATAAGTAGTCCAAACTATTTGAAGAATCTCTGCAGCTAATGCAGCAGCGACGCGAAGACCTCACTATCGCTCCGTCAAATCAGCGAGTTTTGAACAGGACGATTTCAAAGCTGGTAAGGCATGATCTCCAAAACACAAATACACGCTTCATTAAAGAATCGATTGAGAAAAATTGGGGGTCTAAAGTCATTATTCAAGCGCTAAATCGAAGCCATCTGACGAAGTTGCGAAAATGTAGTGGAGAAGTCGTCACTGCTAAGACGGAGATTCTCGCGAAAATCCGGGACTTTCCTGTCCCCCACCCGAGAGTGAAGACCCGAGAGCTACTTTACCGCCACTATTCTGAAGAGCTGCCAGAAGTCAGCCTAGACAATCGAGATCGCTCTTAGATAGCTTAAAAATGGAAAAGCCCCCGGAGAAGATGGAATTACAACGGAGCTCATAAAAGTTAGCGGAGCTCCTACGTTGTAACAAATACAGCGCATATTTTACTCCGTCCTCTTTTCGGGGAGAACTTCTAAGGCATGGAGCAAGAGTATGGAGCAACTCTCAAAGTTGTTTACGAGTATATTTACTTCGGTGCAACGATACAAGTGGGTAAGAATAACTTCGAGAAAGAGACCCGAAGAAGAATACAGCTGGGTTGGGCAGCGTTTAAAAAACTTCGTCGAGTGTTTTCGTCACCCATACCCCAAAGCCTAAAGACAAAAGTCTTTAATGAGTGCGTCCTTCTTGTAATGACATACGAAGCCGAGACGTGGGCACTGATGATATGACTAATCCACCAATTTAAGGTCGCTCAGCGAGCTATGGAGAGGGCTATGTTAGGAGTTTCTCTGAATTGGATCAGAAATTATGCCATCCGACAGAAAACCAAAGTTATCCATATAGCCAAGACAAGTGGCAGTCTCAATAACACTAGCCTCAAAACAAATATTTATGGGTAACACGGATTTTTCTAGACTCAGGGTCCACATAACTAGTGCCTATAGGCCTGCTCATTTTTACATTTATTGAACTGCTGCTGTTCACACATTTAATGTAAAAGTAAACATGTATTGCAATTAGTGATGAAAGAGACTCGAGTCCTTTAGTCATTTATAATAAGACTAGCCTTTTGTTACACGACTTGGCTCTAAAATTGAGGCTGTAGCTGTTAGTCTTATATAATATGACTCAGTCGGTTAACATACAAGACTAGTAGACTAAAACGAATTAAACGACTAAACGGTTTAAACTACTAAAAGGCTTAAACGACTGCAGTCTTTTACAAAAGAACTGGCGTTTGTGTAAGACAATAGTGCCTGGAGAGGACCTTTCCTTTAGTTAAAAAACCGTTGTTGCCGGTAGAATATTTTTTTCCCTAGGCGGTACATAAGCACTAGTTACATCCACACCACATCCAACACACACGCCTTACGACTCACGACTCCGCAGGCTGTGAGTTGCCAGTATTTTAAGTACTTTAAACTGTGTAAGTCGTTTAAGCTGTTTAAGTAACTGCTCAGTCTTTTACGTTAAAAGACTTCGACTAAAAAGGCTAGTCTTATGACTAAAGGTTGGGGACTAAAAGACTGAGTCAGTCGTGAGTCGTCAAAAACAAGGCAAGTCTTTATTATACGCCTTAAAAGCCTGATTCTCTTTCATTACTAATTGCAATAGTTACCAATAGCAGATACTAAAATATTATATTGATTTATTAGTTATTATCTGCTGCTAAATTGTACAAAGTAACGAATAGTAGGTACCTATTAAAAAAAATAGAAAGCGTTCCAACATTGTTTGCCTCATTATACTTCCTCAACAAATATGTGAATTACATAGCAAATTTACACACACAGTATAAGGAATTAATACAGCTGAACAATTCCGATATTAACTTCAATTTAACACTTGTTAATGTGAAGGTCAAGAGAGAAAAAGCGTCTTTTGTGTTAATAAATAATATATTAATATCTTTTCTTGTCTCGGGTTCCCGTTGAGTATTAGCCCAGTTCTTTTTTATGACACGTAAAGAAAGGTACATCTCTCACGTTCCAGTCTCCATTCTGATATTGAATATTTCCAATTGGAAAAACCCAATAACCCTATGACCTCTCATCATCATCATCATTATCAGCCCATATACGTCCCACTGCTGGGCACGGGCCTCCTCTACAATAATTATCTGATCTACAATTTTTGTCTTAGCTGATTTTATGATAAAACTGACCGTTTTGCTGAAAATCGCGAAAAAACCCGTTTTTGTGACCTTAAACAATCCTACCAATTTTCAGCTGGGTGCGATTTTTTGTAATCTTGTATGTCTTTGACCGGACTATTACTTCAAACATCTATATATATAAAAATGAATCGCCGTTCGTTAGTCTCACTAAAACTCGGAAACGGCTGGACCGATTTAGCTAATTTTGGTTTTGAAATGTTGGTCGTAGTCCAGGGAAGGTTTAAGCGGTGAGATATTATGGCAAAATTGCGAGGGAGATAGTAAAAACAGCATTTTCATTTTCCCATATAAACTGTTCTAGCAAATTTCCTGTCAAATATATAATGTTTATCCCATCGATACGGTTAAAGGGCCCCTCAAATTAAAGAACGTATTTAAATAAGGGTTTCGAATCGACAACATATATCCACAATATTCGAATAATTGCGTATTTTAGATTTTTTAAATGTAGAATAGTGTCAGTAATAAAAAGGGATTGACATATTTATTGGTTGTCAAATATTTATGCGTTAAATTTTTAACGGCTGGACCGATTTTAATGAAATTTTCTGTGTATCTAGGTGGATTCAAGAATGGTTTAGATATGCAATTGGACCAGATAGGTGGCGCTGTGATCGAGTTCTGGGATTTTAATTTTTAATGGCTGGACCGATTTTAATGAAATTTTCGGTGTTTCTTCAGGTAGATTCGAGAATGGTTTAGATTTGAAATTAGACCGGATAGGTGGCGCTGTGATCGAGAGCTAGGATTTTAATTTTTCGTATATCAAAACATAACTCCAGAATCTTAAACAATTCATTTTCTTTGTTCAAAAGAAGGCAGATGAAATTTTTTGTTTGTCTTCAGTTGGATTTGAGAATGGTTTAGATTGGAAAAAATTACTACCTCGATATGGAAGTTGAATAATGAATACACCCAACAGTGATACATATTTTGACCCCACACTAAGGTACAACTCTTGTGTAATGTATGCCTTGTTTATCAAAAACTAGGAGATAGTTTCTGGTTTCAATAATTACTTCGTCCAATAATGGACTCCTCAAAATTGAGATGGCTTAAGATGCTCTCCACTCTCCCTATTTTGGATGCTCACTTATTGTGAACTCTCTCTGCCGCACATTTTGGGGTTGCTTTTAGTCATGGCGCACCGACCCTGCAGTACGTCCAGGCACCCCTGGGCCCTTTTAGTCGCTTCTTACGATAGGCAGGGGATGCCGTGGCGGAATTCTTCCGCCGCCAATTCACAGGGCGGATGTTTGTCTCCCTGCAACTCACGTAATAAAAAGCGAGCTTTGGGTGAAATTCCAAACTCCGTGCATGTACTGAAAATTTCCTTACTTAACATCCCGATAAAATTTTGGCCGACTTGGTTGAACCTAGGACTGAGTGCCGCACTTTTATGCCGCAGAAACAATGTGGTAGGGAAAAATAACGCTTACGTTAATTACGTCCTTACCGAACCGCCAAGCCGGGAGTCGCATAACTTTAAAATATAAAGTTATATGTATATTATATTTTCCCATAGACCCAAGTCTTACGTTTCGCACTCGGAGTTACAGGTAACAGCTATTAATAATACCTATAAAATAATTGTATCTATTCTCAATCTATTCACTTTATTCAAATTCCTTGCGATGCTGTTACGCTAGCCAAAATGGAATAAAAGTTAATTCATAATTTGTTATGAGATTATTTAAAATTACATGATGACAATGTAAAAAATTACAGATAAATAATTACTAAATAATTAAATTGTGAACATGAAAATTCACTGAGGTTTCGTGTTCCGAGTTATCTAAAGATGCTTTTTGCACTTGAACAAACGGAACCTGAAAGTTAAACAAAAAAATGATATAAAAGAAAGCGAATGTGGAAAGGCACGCCAAATACTTACGACACATGGTTCTACCATGATGTGGTCCTCAACCATTATTTTTAATTTGCTGTTTTGCATTGCAATTGCAGAAGTCTACGACGAGAACAATGCAACAATATACGACACTTATGAAGGAGTTCCAGTAACAGAAGAACAATTTGAAAAATACAAGCAAGAAAATACATTAGAGTAAGTGAAAAAATATTAACATAATTTTTTTTACTTTTTTTATATATTTTTTATAAATAAATACACCCAACAGTCACATACAAAGTTCTGACCCCACATTACGATACAAGTCTTGTGTCGTGGGTATCAGAAACTACGAGAGACTTTTCTGTCTCACAAACACCCAGTCTCGAAACAAATACTTGTGGATCACACAAATAATTGTCTCGGTGCGGGGATCGAACCTGTGGCCTTTCGTTTCGCAAGCTGGTATCTAGCCAACTGCGCCACGGGGCTGTCAAAATATTGCTAAATATATTGCTCCCGCCGTTAATACGGAGAGCTTCCTCTATTTTGCCACGTTATTGCCGATTGGTGGGTGCCACCGTCTAGCTACAATGGAACAGCTTTGCAATAAACATAATTTTTTCGATTAGTTGCAAAGCCGAAGCCATACAGGTTTCCCTTCGTTTTCTGTCGTTTTGTTTTATCAACATCAGCATTAGCACATTCTGATGTGCGGTATCAGTCTCAGCAGCAATCTCGATGATAAAATTACACCCTACATATTTCAGATCCAAAACGACTACTTTTTATATTTAATTTTATGTTTTTCATTAACTTTCTACACATGTATTATGTTGTCTGTGCAGTATCTGCTCCGTTGCAATTAAGCCATGTGATGAGAACGAGTACCGGAGGACCGATGGTTCTTGCAATAACCTTAAGTATCCGAGCCGTGGACCATACCACACTCCTTTCTGGAGGGTATTGCCAGCTAACTACACTAACCGTTAGTACAAACTTCAAATTTCCTCCCATTTCTGTATAGCAAGTGTATTTTTACTCCCACATTATGCCAGACATTAGTCCCACGTAACAAGGGGGTGAGACTATTGCCATTCGCGATGATGCTGCAGAGAATTTTACTAATAGAAAAACCCAATAACACTCTGTCCAACCAAAAAGTAGAACACAAGACATCTCAATCCCGCCCCATACGTAAGCAGCAACCAATAGGAAAGAGTAAACTTTGCTCATTTCAAACGTAGAACATTATCAGAAAATATAAGTGACAAGGCTTATTTTGATTACTTAAATAGGCAAGTCAAGTGGTTCAAGTTACAATTAAGTTATATTTTCAGATGATGAACCTAGATTGACCAAATCAGGTGAACCTTTACCTCCTGCCAGAAACACTCGAAGAACTCTCCTGAGAACTGGTGCATCCATCAGTAGTCATCTTGCGACGTCTGCTTCTTATTTCCCTGAGTTCATAGGCGGTGACATTGTTTCAATTCATGACATACGTAAGCATTTTATACCTATCAATTTCATATATTTTTTCGTAACAAAATGACATCAAGCAAATGAAACATACTATACTTAATAAAGTGGTGGCAATTGACAAACTTTTTGAAAAAACCAAGTTCATACGATAATTCTAATTTATTTTTATTTTGATCTTAGACTTTTGTGCAAAGTGGTATAAATTCCATTTTTCCATTCTCTGTAATCACTACCGGCACTTTTTTTATTTAATTTATATAATCCACAAATAATATAACTTCCCCTTTTAATCCCAACTTATCAATTTAACGTTCTCCAGTTTCAACAAACAATTTCTTTCCCTCTTACTATTCATGAATTAACCTTTGCTAATTAAAAGTTAAAGAGATAAAATATTTTCTTATTACAGAAAATTGGGTCTTTAACACTACTAACTGTTGCGAATCTAGTGGCAAAAATTCCTATTGGTGTACGCCGATGGACCTGCCTCACGATGACTATGCACATAGGTTCGATAACCTCAGATGTATGAACCAAACCAGACCCATGTCTTTCCACAATATGGGATGTACTAGCAGAAGCGCCATTCCAAACAGAGTAAGTAACAATATTATTTATAAGAGAAGGAGGCAAACTATATAGAAAGTTCCATACGACTCACTGATTCGATTCGGGACGAATAATTCGTAAGTTCGAAACTCATTCAGCCGTTTGGAAGATACGATAATTAATCAGACCGACGAAAAACATAACTCTTCCTTAACAGTTGGATTATAAATTATTTACATAACAGAGGATAACCTTTAAGTTTTTGACCAACTTAATGAGATGATTAATAAATGCATTTGCAATTCCACCTACATAGATAATTCAATTTTCAGATTTCCTACGCAACATCATTTTTTGATTTGTCAAACGTATACAACTTTGCTAAAGATGTTATCAATAGGATAAGGACTTTCGAGGGAGGTAAATTAAAGGTCGAAGTTGTAGACGGAAAGGAATTTCCCAGTGATAAAGAAGATACCACAACATGCTTCATAAAAGAAGCCAGGGATACTGGTTGCGTCAGAGTTGGTAATTCTTATACATTTTTATCTAACCATACGTTGTTTCTACCTACTTTACTTGAATACAAGGTCAATGTGTATGTGCGATAGAACACTTAGGAGCTTTATCTCTTTTCCAGTTCCCGTTGGAGTGATGGGCACACTTCTTTTCACTCTTTATTTCTGGAGATATCACAATATGGTCGCTGATAATCTGGCTAAGGTTAATCCCTGCTGGGACGACGACAAACTATTCGCCGTAGCACAAGACATAACCATCGCTTGGCATAACCAAATACTATACTACGAATACTTTGGTCTTGTTCTTGGTAAGAAACATACATACCTACTTTAATTTCGATTTCAATGATAATGCGTGGTGTCTCTTTATAAGCCTATTTATAAGTTCAATTTTTACACTACAATTTCAATATATTTTGATTTTCAGGCACAGATAATTTGATAAACGATGGAGTTCTCCTTAATGGTACTGGATTCCGAGACTTGTACGACGAAAACGTTGTCCCCCAAGTCGCTCTTGAATTCCCGTATATTCTACGTTGGTTCCACAAAACACAAAACGGCATCCAAAAGTACGTAGATACTTTCCTTATTTCTGCCTTATTTTAATTCCAGAGAGGCGATATCAACTCCCTCGTCTATTGGGGAAGTAGATGTGTGCCTTCTGGCCTAACATACATTACACAGCGCGAGGAAGAACTGTTCGCTAGACAGAACTGAGCCCTAAAGCCTACATTCTGACTAAAAGCCATTCAGTGGTTGTCATACGTATTGTCGTACGAAGCCGGCAGCCATGGCGAAATTTTTCCGTCCCAAACCGTAAGGTGCACTAATTAGCCACCTAGCTCTTCTCTGCTCAGCCTCAATGTTACGTTATTTTATTATCTTCATTTCCGCGTCTTAACCAAATTCCTTGTCCCCTTCTTGAAACTTATAATGCGTTTCGATTATAGGTTTTACGACAAGGATGGCTATTTCCTCAAAGAAGCATCAATTGTCAACTTCACACTTCGCCCACACGATTTGGCATTTGACGACACTCTAGGGGGCATCACTCGAGGAATTCACATTCAACCAAGCGGTAGATTCCATGGCGATTCGGTTCATCCTGAGGTAAATTGTTTGGGATCTTTTGTCTTTATAATGATCATTACTTAGGAATCATAACACAAACAGGAGAATCTGTTTAAATAATTAGGACATTAAATGTAAGATAAGAGAAATTTGTTGCTCGTGAGCTCGACATTCTGTTATGGCCGTACCACACTTTCATAAGATTCTACGGTGGTCACTTAGTTGTGCCAGAATAAAAATCGATCTGATCTTTATGTGTATAACCAGAATCATTCATTTTACAAACGTAATATGTAATTTTGTAAACCTTTTTTATTTTGTTAATATTGTCTAACATTAAATTTACAAGAATACATTTACAATAAAGAAAATCATTATGTATAAAAAAATAACATTGATGTGACAGCCATATATCATACAAAAACAAAATAAATAGGATGATTACTACCTAACTCATTTAAATAATCTTCAATTTTATATAGTAAGTATTTTATCTTTTTTAGATGAGTGAAGTCGGTCTCGGGCAATACCAGCGCGCAACTGATATTCCGTCAGGGGATTTAAACAACGGAAAATATTTAGGGTTGCCGCCATACGTCCACTACAGAGATTACTGTACCAAATACACTAAACAACATAAGACTTTTGAAGACATAAGTGACATCATTTACCCGCATGTAAGTTCATCATCAGTTCATATGCGTCCCACTGCTGGGCACGGGCCTCCTCTGTAACTGAAAGGGTTTAGACCTTAGTCCACCACGCTGGTCTAGTGTGGGTTGGCGGACTACACACCTAAGAAATTCCTAAGAACTTTTAGGTGTGCAGGTTTTATCACGATGTTTTCCTTCACCGTTAACGTACGTGATAAATCATTGTGAATACACATATAACTTCAAAAAGTCAGAGGTGTGTGCCTGGGGTTTGAACCCGCGACCGTCGAGATTCTCGACCGCGTGCCTAAACCTCGAGGCCATCACGGCTCATGTAATGATGATGCATGTAAGTTATTTAACATTAATACATACATAAACTCACGCCTGTATTCGCCGAAGGTAGAGATGCATTTGTGCAACCACATTTCGCCAGGTATGTATCAGTCCCACGTAATAGGGGGCGAGCCTATTGCCGTTTTTTCGGGCACATATCCAGACTCCATGCTATTACTGACAATTTCCTAATGGAAAAACCTAACACTGTCCAGGATTCAAACTCTAGATCACACGCTACATACTTGAGCCGCGAGACCACAACGCACGAGGCGGTTAAGATACTTTATCGTAAACTACAAATCTATACATAATATGTCGCATGAGCTATTTTAAGTAATGATGCTGAATCAAGCATAAGCACACGTAGCAGACAGCCTTAACGGGGCACAGGTCTACTCCTTTTACGTACATAATGTGTACATAATATGTAGGTATAGAAATCATCATCATCATCAGCTCATATACGTCCCACTGCTGGGCACGGGCCTCCTCTACTACTGAGAGGGTTTAGGCCATAGTCCACCACGCTGGCCTACTGCGGCTTGGCGAACTACACACCTAAGAAATTCCGTAGAACTTTTTATAATATAATAAATATGTATGCAGTTTTCATCACGATGTTTTCCTTCAGCGTTAAAGTACGTGATAATTATTTGTGAATACACACATAACTTCAAAAAGACAGAGGTGTGTGCCTGGGGTTTAAACCCGCGACAGTCGAGATTCTCGACCGCGTGCCTACACCTACCTGAAAAGATACGTAACAGAGGTCGAACATACTTAACTACTCCATGCTACTACTAAAATTTCCTAATGTTAAAACCCAGCAACAAAAAATTATTAAAATGATGGTGATTGCATCTCAACAGAAAATGGACGAACTCAAAGGAATCTACAAAACCGCTATCGACATGGAAGTAATGGCCGGCGTTTGGTCGGAGAAGTTATTGGAGAACGCTTGGGTAACTCCGACGGTTTACTGTATTGTGGCCGCTCAATTGCAAAGGACTCTCACTTACGACCGTTATTGGTATGAGAGACCTAACAGACCGCATGCCTTCACTTACGGTAAGAAGTTTTTTCGTTTTTATTCTAATTTTAAAACTTACAGTGACTTTAAATATATTGATAAAAATGGTTACAAATTTATGTTTTTTTTTATGTATAGGTAATTTGTAATGATACTGCTTAATGGTTTACTAAATATACTACTACAAGTCATCTTATTGAACAGTTAACAACTGTCAACTTATTGGACGTTGAAAATACAATTTAATTACGTGTATGACGCATAAATAACTTACTAACGATTATTTATTTTTAAGATCAACTGCAAGAAGTAAGAAAGGCTAGTCTAGGTGGGCTACTTTGCGCTATGGGAAATGACGTCACTACCATACAGCGACGCGCATTCGAAAGGATTTCAGCCACGTAAGAGGGAGCATTTAAATATATAAAAACTATTTTGGAAATCGCTGCCCGTCTTTATAGTTTTGTTGCGTAAGTGAGGCACGTGCAACGAAAAGGTCCTGGGTTCGATTCCCGAATTGAGAAAACTGTTTCTGGGCTTTACCGTTAGGTTAAGCTCGGAAGCAGTACGTAGACTGGAAATGTGCCCGTAAAGTTAAAATTACTGTAGACATACACCTATGCGTAGCCAATGAGTGTGTCTATTTCCATTGTTTCAAAAAATTTTAAAAATAAATATCTCAGCGAATAAATCTCATCTAAATTACACACACATATAATATGTATAATATGTACAAATACATATTCTAGTTTAGTAAAATCATTACTTAGTGAGTTTGGAGCAATGAATCAAGCCAACATTTTTATTTTTCAGAAATCCTTTGGTGGACTGCTCCGAAATCCCACAGATAGACTTTACTGTGTGGTCGGACGACAGCTGTAACAAATGCAAGTAACAATTTGGTGAATAAATCAGCCTAGTATGGCATAGCGAGACTGTTGTTTTAATTTAAACTTGGACAGGATATTTTTTGTCTATACTCGTATTATCCTACGACACTATACAATAACATGTGATAACGGCCTTAATTATAAACGATAGTGGTCTGCTCTGTTGATTGACATGTGGGGTTAGAGAAAACGAGATGAAGCATATTTAAGTAGAAGTCAAATTAACTAACGTTTTAAAATAAGGCGGTAAGTGTGTACGTACACATACATACATAAACTCACGCCTGTATTCACCGAAGGGGTAGGCAGAGGTGCATTTCTGCACCCACATTTCGCCGCGTATGTATCAGTCCCACGTAATAGGGGGCGAGCCTATTGCCGTGTTTTTCGGGCACATTTCCAGACTTCGTGCTGTTACTAAGAATTTCCTAATGGAAAAACCCAATAACACTTTGCCCGACCCGGGAATCGAACCCAGGACCTCTAGATCACACGGCACATACTTGTACCGCGGGACCACGAGGCAGTAAGTGTGTACGTCTTTTAAAATAATACCTACTCACTACACCAGTGATTCGTAGACTTTGTGCTGCCATGGACCGGCAATTTTTATACTGCTCCTTTGTGACTCACTCAGTAACTAACGACCCACCGCCCCACCCCCTCCATCATCACCATCATCAGCCCATATACATCCCACTGCTGGGCACGGGCCTCCTTTACAACTGAGAGGGTTTAGGCCTTACCTTGTGGGTGGACGTCCAACGCTGCGCTTGCCGGTACACGGCCTCCACTCGAGAACCTGTCTGCCTGACCGGCTGTCAGAGTTCTGTCAGAAGTCGTTGGATTCTCGGACCGTTGGCCCTATCCCACCACACACCCGCCACTGTAACTCCTGTGCTCCAGGATCAACAGGGGCACGCACAGTATTGACGCCGAGCAATGAAGCTCAGCGGATCTAAGGGGACCTAAATTTGTCACAATCCCCCAACGAAGTTAATCAGAAAGACAAATAAAGGAAGTGTCGAAAAACAAAAAGTTGTCCACTTCCCTCCACAGCAAAGCGGGTGACAAAACATTGAGCTATGAGGCTTCACCCTCACATAAAAAGAAAGACAATTACAATTAGTGAAATTAGACGCAATTAACGCACCACGGGTAAATAACTATATAAGATTTATTGAATAAATTGGACCTTAGGCGCGAGCTGTTATGTAGATTTCCAATAATAGGCATGGCAAAAGCGCTGAAAAGCACGGATTCTCGGACTATGGGGACAAATGTTATGAGGTTTGCATCAAATTTCTACCTTATAATGGCAGCGTAGATTGTGGAAATGTGCCTGAAAAGTAGCAATAGGCTCGCATCCTAATACACATACATACATAAAATAGCTAGGGAAACGTGGATGTATAAATAAACTCATGACAACCACTTCACAATGAATTATCAATTATTTTAACGGCGAAGGGAAACATCATGAGGACGCCTGCACACCTAAAAGTTCTTAGGAATTTCTTAGGCGTATAGTCCGCCAACCCACACTTGGCCATCGTGGTGGACTAAGGCTCAGTTCGGCGTAGAATTTTGTACCCAATTTATCATTATTATCAATTTTTTGTGAAGCCATCATCATCAGCCCATATACGGCCCACTGCTGGGCACGAGCCTCCTCTACCACTGAGAGGGTTTAGGCCTTAGTCCACCACGCTGGCCTAGTGCGGATTAGCGGACTACACACCTAAGAAATTCCTTAGAACTTTTAGGTGTGCAGGTTTTATCACGATGTTTTCCTTCACCGTTAAAGCAAGTGATAATTCATTGTGAATACACACATAACTTCGAAAAGTCAGAGGTGTGTGCCTGGGGTTTGAACCCGCGACCGCCGAGATTCTCGACCGCGCGCCTAAACCTCGAGGCCATCACTGCTTATATTCATTATTCTTTGGTTCATATATTTACTTAGTTACTAGTTACTTAACTAAGAAAAATTATTGTAAATTTTTATCTATTTTTTTTATTTAATTAGTTCTAAATGGCCCTTACTTAACCCTTCCTCATTCCCTCAAAGTTATACAAGATCTAAATATTAAGTACTACTCTTTACTACGAAAAAATACTTTAACACATAAAAACTGCCAATGCTTTTGTATACTAATTAATTACTATGAAAATATTTTTTGCTTCCCTACTAGTTCCTTGATCGAAACGTAAATAGTCTGCTGTAATTTCTTTCTTAATCTGTAGAGTAACTATACTATACCTACTATACGTAGGTACAGTTACACTTGTGGGTGCATATTTCGTCGTAACACAAAACATTTCATTTAGTCATAATGTCATAATCATCCGGTTATACCATGCTCATTAGGTTTTGAACTTGATATAGCTGTAATAGAAAAATGAACTAGTATTTTTAAAACTGAACTCGCGCCCGAGTGACAGCTACGCCATCTATGGATTTGATTAAGAATCACCTGGGGACCTCTCTAATTCTCTGTAAACAAAAAATATTTTCCACTAAAAATGTCTTTAATAGCGTTTACATAGCAAATTTGCGTTTCAACACATTAAAATTATTTAAATCTGAAAATGAACAATATCAAATAACTAAGCACAACTAATATTATGACAATTATTCTATTTGTCTGTTACGCCCTGTGGAAAAAGTCTTATAAATTCTGATACAATACAGCTAACTGGATATCAGAATTTATCAGTTAAAAAAATATTTATAAGATTGAAAAAAAAATCTGATACAGATTTCTATAAGAATCTATCAGTTAAAATTGAGAGCAGTTTTGTATCAGGAATTACTGCTTATTTTTTATAAGAATGATTAAGACTGTATAAGTCATGAGATTTTATCGGGTAATACCGCGGAAACAAATAAAAGATTCTATAAGAATATTCGATTAATTAATTAGGTAATTAATTAATTAATTACGATATTCGCAACCCTGTGGAAAAAGTCTTATAAATTCTGATACAATACAGCTAACTGGATATCAGAATTTATCAGTTAAAAAAATATTTATAAGATTGAAAAAAAAATCTGATACAGATTTCTATAAGAATCTATCAGTTAAAATTGAGAGCAGTTTTGTATCAGGAATTACTGCTTATTTTTTATAAGAATGATTAAGACTGTATAAGTCATGAGATTTTATCGGGTAATACCGCGGAAACAAATAAAAGATTCTATAAGAATATTCGATTAATTAATTAGGTAATTAATTAATTAATTACGATATTCGCAAGGTGGCTGGCAGCGGTTGGATGAGGAAGGCCGAAGATGGAGCCTAGTGGCGTGCCATAGGTGAGGCCTATGTCCAGCAGTGGACGTGAGAGAGGCCGGTGATGATGATGATGATGATAAGAATATTTGTTTTCATAAATTTATGTAAGTTTATTGTAGGGCAGTTTTAATGAGATATACAAAGTAAATTCACATAGGATAATACTTGAAGAATCTTGGAGATACGATTTTTTAGCTCAAATAAGAAAAAAATATAAGTTTATATAAGAATTTTCACTTGCTGAAGTATCTGATAAAGTATCGAAGATCAGTTATCATTTTTTATAAGAAATTTCTGAACATTCTTATTTTCAAACTCTATAAGATCAAACAAGGAATTCAGAGGACAAAGGCAGACCAGTTTCTGGTAAAAATCTTATCAGATTTGATTAGCAGGTTATTGTTCGAATAAACTTGTAAAAACTCGAAGCATGTATTATTTGATTCAAATAACCACTAGGTATAGTTTTTATGAGATTTTTTCAAATTTTATCTAATATTTTTAATAATTCAAAGAAAACTTAAAGTAATTGTTTCCCGACTAAAGACGGAATTTAGATTCGTATTTGTTTCATTATTTATAAATTTTAAGTTGTTTTTTGAACATCTTTGTCAAAATGGTTATGAATTTTATTGTTTTAATAACAGAGTTTAAAATATAATTGTCTACCTATTGTAACTCAATCTTTAAATTATTAAATTTAAATTTTAATTAAAACTTTTTTTGCAATTTTTAGTATTTTTCTTTTCAATACGGAAAAATAACACATTTTTTTTATCAATCGTAAATTATTATTTATTTGTATTTAAAATCATTCCGATGAGCATGAATGGGCATTTAAGTTTATGTACGAATAATTAATCGATAATAAAATAAAATAAATAGTGACTTTATAATGATGCTCGTATAATATATAAAAGTAAATATAAATACGAAAGCTTTCAGTTGTATTAAGTTTTTTATAAGTATAAGCATTATGAACATATTTCGGAACATAAGAATATATCAGATCTTATAAGAATTCAATAATAACCACCTGAAGAAATTAATTTTTTTCGAATAAATTTTTAAATGGTTATTAAAAAAACATTATTCATTCTTATCAATGCTTTGACAGAATAAAAGCATGTTGACTTGTTTTGATAAAGGATAAGATTTTGAAAAAAAAATACTATTTGAAATTCAAAGGATGTACATTAAAGTACAAATAATTAAAAATGCATAAGGTATAAAGTTTAATGTGTGATTTTTTTTATTTTTTTTTGAATTGATAAAAAAAATATTAAATGTAACAAAGCACATACACTTTGTTAAATGTTATATATGTTTACATGTGTGTATCGATATTCGCTGTTTGCAACGTATTATACAGTTACAATATATCGGAAAACGGTGAGTATTGTTTGCATTTCTCTTAGCCAATCACAGGGCTTCCCGCTTTAAGAGTAGATAAGTTTGGCTCGGGTCTCACTTCTAACTCTCGGGTTCCCCTATATGGAGGGCAGTGTTCCCAACTTGGGGGTTTTCCCCCTAAATTTGGGGGGAAAAAATGTGGACTGGGATTTTTTTAGGGGCTTTATATTTTTAGGGGTATTTTTAGGGATTAATCCATCCCCTAAATGCTAAGTTTCTTTAATGTCAACATGTATGATTTTAAATAGTCACAACCAGAATAAAATGAAATAATATTTGACGTATGAAATAATTTATAAATAAAGACTATTAAAACTTATTGGCCTCTGGCTAGGTGGGGTGACGATATTCGCAAGGTGGCTGGCAGCGGTTGGATGAGGAGGGCCGAAGATCGAGCCCAGTGGCGTGCCATAGGAGAGGCCTATGTCCAGCAGTGGACGTAAGAAAGGCTGCTGATGAATGAATGAATGAATGAAAAAAAAACAATATTGCAGAATATTATTTATTGTTTTTTTTTACAAAATGTTATTTAGAGAATTATTAGAAAAAATTCAAACAGTCGAAAAATTATGAGACAAGTGAGATTCGAACCTACGACCTCGGCTTTACGCGCCACGCTCACATCCAATTTTTTCTAATTCGTAATGCTAATAGCTAATAAAATTAGAATTGGAATGCTTAACATGAATGTGTGGTATATTATTTTTTTTTTGGGGGGGTTTTCAAATAATTGTGGCGGTTTTATGGGTTTTTGACTTTACATTTAGGGATAAATATTTCTGGGAGTTGGTAACCCTGATGGAGGGGAAAAAAAAGATAAGGAGTGTTATCTAGTACATGCAAAAGTGTCCGTCAAAATGTATTAAATTGGGGGCGCCACATTAGCATCAGCAACATAAATTTTAAAAGAAGCGGAAATCAATAAACGTATTATTTACAGTTCAGGATATAAAGTCACACGCGTTTTTCATAATAACTCTTTAAGGTTATATTTACTACATTATTTTGTAATATGCAAGTGGTTGACATTTTCAATAAATAACTACTTTAGTCGACAATAATATTAAATTCATACCATGTCCTTTGTCTACACCAGCGCCGTTCTGGAAGGTTTTTGAACTGTTATTTACGCTGACCGCTGGACACTTTTTTCAATTTTCTAGTATAGGAGATAACACTCCTTACTCCTTAGTCCTTAACTCCTTATATATTATAGTTCTATGTATTAGAGGTGTAAAAGTAACGAAAAAAAGCGTACCCGTATGTATTCGTTACTATAATACTTAGTACTCGTTACTATCGTATCGTTACGTTACTCGTTACTTCTGATCATAACATGCTATTTGATGTTAGAGCAACAAATGAAGTCGTATTGCGTACGCGTACAGTATGACATTGCGGCGTCGCACCATTAGTAATTTGTAGAAATCATACTTATCACAGATACTTTTTATTACGTTTCCGTATTTTGAACCAGATTTGTGTTTAAGTTCTTCTAAATTTACCTAGTTTGATTTAATTTCCAAATTATACTTAACAAACATCATTCTATGTAACGTACAATTTTAAATTCACCGAATAAGCGCTCACATGCGTAAAACATACGATAAACAAATTTTCAATATACGTATCAACCGTACTTGCGTGAACTGAAATAGTGTAGGTATCCATAATACGAAAAATGCGAGTAACGAAATATATTCGTGTGTAACGTTTCGTTACTCGGTACTAGGTGGCGCACCCGTTACTCAGTACCGAATACATACGGTTTGCTACAGCTCTACTATGTATGCGTACGTGAAATTAATAAGCAGTGAAAAATTTACTACTGTCTACTGTTGGCATTAACCAAATAAAAAATTACAAGCCGAATCGTCCTAGCTAAGTCTTCGAAGTAAAAATAAAAGGCGAATATCATAAATGTTTGATTGAATTAACAAATGGTGAGTTTTAGAATATATTATATTCTATGTATTTTAATGTTTTAATACGTTAAACTTGCAAATAATGGATTTAAACTAAAGTCAACATGTTCTTTCTTTCTGTTGTTTTTAAAAATGTTTATTAGAAACTATGAGAAGGAATAGTAGGAGAACTAAAGTAACCGACATAGCCGCGGATTAGCAAGTTAAAGTGGCAATGGGCCGGGCACATGGCGCGGAGAACCGATGGCCGATGGGGCCAAAAGATTCTCGAGTGGAGGCCACGTACCGGAAAGCGCAGCGTAGGACGTCCACCCACAAGGTGGTCTGACGACCTGGTGAAGGTCGCGGGTCGTCGCTGGATGCAGGCTGCCTCCAACAGGGCACTATGGAAGTCATTGGGGGAGGCCTATGTTCAGCAGTGGACTTCCTTGGGCTGATGATGATGATGATGATGAGAAGTTTATTAAGAATAAGTTTCTGGTAAAATATCGATAGTTACTAGCATAGAATTTATAAGTATATTAAATTTCGTATGTGTATTTTACAAAATTCGATAAGAATATTTAAGATCTTTACTTTTTTATTGTTATTATTTAAAAATATGTTATTTTAGAATCCAAAGAAGGACTGACTGATCAAATAAATAAGGGTGGGTAAGTCCGATTTCCACCAGCAGCTCTGTTATCAGATTTATCTGAAATTGACGAGAAAACTTGTCCTAAAGAAAAGAAACCTTTTGTTGAAGACAACACCCGTGACATTTTAAATAAAAAGTTATCAGCAATAAATAAGGTATTATTCATAATTTTAAATGATTAATGATTTTAATTAATTAAACTGTGGCGTACCTTATATTTTATTTATTTATAAAATATATTTATTTATTATAAACATTTAATATCATGTATATACATTATAATACTAACAATTACACTCGACCCATATTCATACTAATACACATACATCACACTTACAGAACCCAACACATTTATTACAAAACAATTAAACTTAATTTTTTTATTAAGTGAAAATCACCAATGAACAACAACACTAAATTAATAATTCCCATCAATAGATTTTTTACTTTCAGTTGTTGTCCATATATACAAGACATTTTTTTTCAAAATCTAGATTATTGCTGTCTTTGCCTAATTAAATTGACTATACATGTCGCTGTAATTTCATACTTTATATCAATGAGTTTTTATGTCAGAATTTATAACTTCCTTCCTTAATTTTTATGGACATTTTTTTTAATTCTCTTCATTCTTGCTAAAGACAAGATTATAGCAAATAAATGTTATAGTAATTATTATAAATATTAGCAACTAATTTTTATTTTATGGTAAAAAAATTCTCCTAAATACTAGGATCAATAATTTGTTTCAACCTATTAAGATGAAAAGATTAAATAACCGTTTGCTGAATTCATCGTGCAATGAAAGCAGTGTAAGCGAATGGATATACCGTTGGAAAAAAATATTTGCTGATACTACAAAAAAAAAAATAGGTAGGCAAAACCATTCTTTCCAATAAACAAATTATCTGCAATATATACAGTATTAGTCGACTTAATTCTGAATAAATTCAGACAATTTCTCTTAATTTATTTGTTTACTCCACAAGTGATGGGTTTTTGCTCCCCAAACATTCAATTTGAATTTGACATTGTATAATTTATTATACAAAAGTTATTTGTAAATCTCTTCAATTATTTTTTTGCAATAACAGGTATCAATCAATTCATGATTACCGATTCAGTACACCTTAAGAAATATTTACTAAATACAGTCAAATATTCGTATTGACGTATTGACTCAACCTATTTTGAAGGAAATTTTCATTGGTAATTTGTTTATTCTTCAGTTTAAGAACAATAGTATGGGTGTTGTATAATAATTTTTTTTAGGTAAAGCTGGTGGAAAGCAGGGACACTGAAGATATTTCAGAGGAAAAATCGCATTGCAATTTGCAACTGAGGAAAAATCGATTGAAGAGAGAAAAGAGGAAAGTGAACCCAACAATAGTTCCAACCCTCATAATAGTGAGGGAAAAGTAACTGATTAAGATTGGGAAAATTATAAAGAGCTGGAAATATTCATTTATACTCAAATATCTGCTAATTTCAAAGAGATAAACCAACATAATTTTTCATTACTATAATAATTATTATTTATTAGAATTATTTACTATTATTTATAAAATATTAGAATAGGTTAATAATTATTTAATTTAACTTATAATTATTAACCTATTCTAATATTTTCTGTATTTCTAATATTAAATTTATTGGCTTACTACTATTTTAAACGCATTTCTTCTTCTAGGGCTTACAAATGTTATAAATTTGTTATTTGATATAAGTTTCATTGAAAAAATAAAAAATGTTATAATAACCCAACCCGCACTAGGCCAGCGTGGTGGACTTAGGCCTAAACCCTCTCAGTTGTAGAGGAGGCCCATGCCCAGCAGTGGGACATATTTGGGCTGATGATGTTATAATAATCATGATTATATACTTAATTGACCAAATTATGAATGTTTTCTTTTAGTTTATGGATAAATTCAGCATAAATAATTTAGGAATGATCGAAAGTGAGTCATAAAATTTTAAACATGATAAATAATTAACCTGAAAATGATCGGTTTGATCTTTTACATTGATTACTTGAATATTTTTTTAATATTGATGTAAATTTCGAAATCGTCCATGAATTTTTCTCGAGATTCTGTATTTTAAGAAAAAAAAACCCTTATAAGAACTGATAACTGTACTGAATGAATTCACTCACTAACTCTCGTGAAAGTTTTCTTTAAGCTACCGTAAAACGGGGTAAATTGGTCCAATTTTGACTTTCAATTGGAATTTTAACCTTCTTCTGTAACTCATAGGGTATTTATAAGGTTACTTAAGATTGTATGGTTATCTGTTTTAAAAGTTTAATAGCTTTTGATTCCCAAATATTGTCATAATTTTGAGAAAATTAACAAAAACTCTATTAAATTCCAATTTACCCCCGACGGGGTTAATAGGTTCGAAAGAGGGGTAAATCGGAATTTTTACAAGGGTTGTCACCTATCTACTTAGCTAGTTTGAAAAAAAAACCTTGTAGCGTGTATAAATATAGCAACGGTCGGACTACCTGCATGCGGAACCAGAAACCCGGGTTCGATTCCTGGCGAGACCGATATTTTCCAATGGTGAATTTTAATGCGTTACGAGTCTGGGTGTTTTTTATGATAAGTAATGATTAGACGTCGCCCGCGTGATGGAAAGCACCACGCTTGCCAATTCCATATACAGTGACATCCCAACATTTGAAATTCAAATCCCGGTGTGTTACAGCTCTGTGATTATCATCGCGAGGTATGGTTATTAGACAATGTTATAGCCTAGTGGGGTAACTATGGGTGCGTAAGCTTTATGTCATTATTAGCAATTTTGTTTCTTTCAACAAAAAATAAATAAATAACCTTAATTCAGAATCGGTATCAAGTCGATTTCTGTATTTAGTTTTTATCATGACCAGGTGTGAAAACCCACTCTCACATAAGTATGTTGTAGCCACTATGTGTGCTGCACGTGCCTGCTAGGCATCAAGTCAACATTACGTAAATCTTGTCGCGAACCCCCTGCCGTTGAATGGCGAACCCCTAGGGGTTCGCGTACCCCACTTTGAGAAACCCTGGTATAATTCAAGAGGAATCTCAATTCTGAAATACACAAAAACATTTTAGCGCATAGGTATAGCTCGGCTAACTAAGGTAATCTGATACGATCATAGAGGTAAAGCAACTTTCGATACAGAAAGTCTTTGGATTGGTGACCCCCATGCAAAAAAAAATAGGTTACATTTGTACCTGGGCGGTACTTTGGGTCGGATGATACGTAAAATTGTTTTTGGATACGGTACAACCCTATTTAATGATTCCATTTTACCCCCCAAGTGAACCAAATAACCCCAGCGTTGTTCCAATTTTACCTGTTCACGTGCCTTTTTCCCCCTTTTGCGTTCCAATTATCCCCAAAATAACCTAAAAACTACATGCAACTGAAACTAAGGTTCTTAAAAGAAAGTTTATAGTTATTTACTTACATTCACGTTTCTGCCAAACACAGTACACTATTATGCCTAGGATTTATGTATTTTTACACTCTTTTTTTAATTAAAATTTAACTAAATCTCGAAATTAAAAATAGCTAAAACCACGTGTCTGCGACAACCTCATTTCACAGTGTTTTTTTCATAACAAATCCTGAGTGCCTGTCTTAAAAACTCATTGTGGCTAGTAGAACAAAAGATAAACTCGTTAAAAACCAAGAACTGTTGACCTTATTTAAATAGAATAAAAGTTATTTAACGTGTTACAAAATCAGATTTTTATTCCAATTTACCCCGCCATTCCTATTTACCCCGTTTTACGGTACGTCATTATTATCAGAATTTTCGTATGCATACTGATAAAAAAAAATAAAAAAAAATCCTTACAATAACTGGTAGCAATACTTATTGAAATTACTTATTAGTTCTCATAAATTTTTTTGAGACTGTCATAAATGTATGAAGTGCTTTCGCAGTGCATACTCATACAAATATGAAAATTTTGATAATGCAGAATCAATCACCCAAAATTAAAAAAAATTGCAATATAGGCATGATTTTCAAGATCTATGTACTTATATAGGTATGTAAAAATATAAAATATTTCCTTATAAAATTTGATGACTCAAATACATTTACTCAATAATTATCGTTCTAATTACGTTTAAATTTCATTTCAAAAAATACTTTTAAGCATTAATCTCATTAAAATAATGGAAATATAACATGAATTTACTGATTCAATCTTATAAAAGTTCGGTTAGGTTCGCATTTAATTAACCTTGAATGTTGTATATCAGTATACAATCTCATACTACCACTCCGACAAAGTTCTCCTAAAATCTCATCTGTTAACCCGAACTTATATATACTCATAGCTAAACAATTTTATAACTCAACTCTCATAAATTCTATTTAAACTTATCAGAGTTTTGCCTAAAAATTGTTAAACCCTCTATTGCTAAGAGAAATAATTGTATAAGAATTTTCGAGGTTTTTCATGGACAAATGCAGAGCGCTTTCTCATAACCATTTTTTTTATGAGAATTTATGAGACCGTTTCCACAGGGCGCTTTCAAGGGTAAACCATTGGACCAATTTGGATATATATTTTTTGAAACTTTGATAAAGGAAATAGGGCAATTATTTTATATTTTTATAAAATTGCCGCGAACCGAAGCTGGGCAAATATTTTTGCAACCGAAAATATATTTTTGGTGGAAAATAGTTTTTATTTATTGGTAAAATATCTACCTACTATTATTGGTACCAGTGCTTCACCACACCTTTCAGATTTGAATTTATGTAAAATACCGAACTCCAAATATTTACTTTTTTTTTCTTTGTTCCGCAAGGAACCGGCTAAGGTCGAAGACCATGCTGCCAAGTCTTCAGTAATTTAATGTCATGTATAATGAATGTTGATGATGATGAATGATGAAAGAAAAAGGTCGGGAAATTCCCAAACTGAACGGCGCGCTCCCCGTCCCTGCCACATACAACCCTTAATCCCTTCACTACAATAGTGAACAGAGAATCAAGCACCACTCGTCGATATTGCACACAGTCACAGCGTATCCAATTCACCCCTCACCTCCCCCTTCCCCGTCCCACCGCATCGGTGGGACCATCCCTCCTGGATCAGGAGGCTCCTCCATCCTCTCGCTAACAATCACCAGAAAAGACTTACTAGATACAGCAAGACAGGGGAGAAAAAAGGGAAAACTAAATCAAATACACCACACACAACACCGACAAGCAACACTTAATCCCCCGTTCACCATTATCAAGAAAAAAATAAAAATTATATGTGAGAAGAACAAAACACGCGCCCCCCAATCCGAACACTTCCCGCCTTTTTTCCTCACTTCCAAATATTTACTTTTTACTATAGTATACCAAAACCATAGATTCTAATACTGTCATAAGGGATGAACGTCATGGTGGCAAAGACGAATCAAACGACAGCCATCAATCAAATCAAATAAGTTATCCAATATGGCCGACTGCTTGCAATGGGGCTGTTCGCGGTTAATTTATAATAAATTCGCAGTTTAATTCAATATTATTCAATGATTTCATATTGCCTTACTATATAATGTAAGTCGATGTGCCTGATGAAGACCTTTCAGCAAGTAAGATCTCACAAAAAATAGTTTATAACGGGCGTAAATCCTTGACATGCCATGAGAAAGTTTTAAAGTGATCGTCGTACGTATTTCAGTTTTAATTAGTTCTTCCGTTGCGTTTTCCAGGTGCGCTGAAGATGCCAGTTAATTCTGTATCCGAAACGAAAAAAGGTGTTGAGAGAACTAGATTTATATTATCATTAAGTAGGAATAATGCGACACATTTGACCAACGAAAATCAGAGACCTAACTATAAACCGAAAGAAAACACGGAACCTCTTAAATCAAGTGATAATAAAGAAAATAGGCCTGTGAAACGACCATTAAATAGTGTATATGGCAACGTGTTAAATGCCGCGAAGAGATTGAAACCTATAAACGAGTCTTCGACATCTGCGGGTATGTATTGTGTAACAAGCACCGGTAGTTATTGCCGTATTCTGTGTGCAAATCGCCGGCCGTTTAATAAATGCCGATTCAATGTTTATGAAAAAAATACTAACTAATCGGTTTTGCGAAATGGTTTCAGTTATCATGTTGCGATTCTAGAAAATTAAATATGTATTGCTGTTTACGTTATATTATTTGTAGTAGTTTCACGGCGTAAATTACTCATAGACACAATAAATTATCAAAAACTTTTATTATAAATTTAACATTACGTTTTTAATTGATGGTATAATATTTATTATTATAAAAAATTATAACAATAGGCTTAATAGTTCTTCAACAATATTAAAATAATAGGTAAGTTAATATTTAAGCACACATTAGTTTCACTCAAATTATTTTCCTTGTATTTTTATAAAAATAAGCTTTTTAAAACATTTAGCTTATTAAAAATTAAAGTTAATGCTTCATTTATCATTCACTGATGTTAGTTACATGGCAGAGTCTAAATGAATATATATATTTTTAAATAACAATACTCTTGAGGTCAGCATTGCATGTAAAATGGCTATTACTTCTAATGGAACATATTGAATTTAAGTGTTATTAGATTTCTCTTGTAACTGTTGTTTAATAATTTAAGTGGAGAAATCTTGCATCTTTAAAATATTCAGATATTACAAGTACTTACTTTTCTTAGTAGTGATGGCCTCACAGTTTAGGCTCATCCAAGGTTTTTGGTAGTTGTGGGTTTAAACCCCTAGCACATACCTTTGACTTTTTTACTATCACATACTTTATAGGTGATGGAAAACATTGTGAAGAAACCTGCGCACTTAAAAACTTAACATTTGTTCACTGAATTAATGCAAAAAATATTTAAACCATTACTTTATTTATATATTAAGCTTAATTTGTATTAATTTAGTTATACAAATATAAATCTTTACATTCCATCAATACAACAATTGGTTTCAGCAAAAGATTTAGATCCTAAATTAGTAATACTGGAGCAATCACCAGCCAGCACTGCCATGTTGAATGGCCACCACCAGTCAGACAGTCAGCATGGTGCGAGTGCACAGAGGAAAACACCCGTCGCCACACTGTCTAACTTGGGCAACACATGCTTCCTCAACAGTGTACTTTATACTTTAAGGTAAGATCTAATTAATTTTTTAATATTCTTTTGTTTTAAGGTTTTTATAAAGAAGATTTATTTATGTCACTGGTTTTTAAACCATATTATATTCTATAAACTTTATGTTACTATTACATTCTTATTTATATAAAATTGTCATGGGCTTGTTATGTTAAGATTTCTTATCTAAAGTATCAAACTGTAAGAGAAATTTAATTGTAATATTATTTAGAGAAAAAAGGTAGTGCACTATTTTTTAAATAAAACATTCATATTCCAGATATGCACCCCGCTTCCTACACAATCTACACCACTTAGTATCAGATCTAGCGAGTGTTGAGCAGAAACTCGGCAGCATAAGGTTGAAAAGCTCATCCCTTGGTAGAAGTGCAGCTGGACTGGCGTCGTCAGGAACTAGATCCTGGAGCAGCAAGGATTTATTATCTCTGGGACAATCTGACAGTAGCTCAGGAAAGAGCAAAATACAGGTAAAATATTTTGGTAAATGTGTTAGTTATATAAAACACATTATAACATAGTACATATTTACATTCCATCATGAATATTTATGATAGATGGTGCTAATTTTGTTTCAAGGAGAGACCATGTGGACAGTATTAGAACTGATTACAAAATGTTTGATAAGCTAGTCAAAAATATTCAGTGTATTATGTGCTAATTATAACCATTCAACAGACTTTTTAAATTTTATTTGTACAGTCATCACAACTCACAATCATATTTTATTACTTAGCTTGTGAGAGGTCAATGAAAAAATACTCAAAAACATCTACCTATTTCAGTATTCTGAAAAATCTATGTCCATTAAAAATGGATTTGTTACTCTAATGAGAAGTATGCTGCATCGTGTCAAATTAAGGGTTTAAATTATGAGAGCTATTTGTATTCCAAAGTATATCATTTTCACTCCAATTATTGACTACAAAATTAATATAAATATGAATATAATGTTGTAAGAAGTTATTTATACTTATAATTATTAATGCTTTAACATATCAATGTTTCCAGTATCTTAAATTGTGTAAAGTTTTAGTAACCATGTATTATGGCTGGATTTATTATAGTAAATGTTTAGACTATTTCAAATACTTCATATCTGCTCTTATGTTGTCAAAAGATAAAATCAGCATGAGATGCAAATATTATCTATAAATAAGATCTACAGTAAGTACTCATATTGAAAACATAATATATATATTTTGTTTGGTTGGCAAATACTTTAAATGAACATTTTATTATATAACAAAACTATAAAATCTTTTTATAAATAAATCCTAGAAAAATTGTTAGTATCAAGGTATTGTATATGTATGTTTAATGTTTATTCACAATCACTTAGAAATAGTTTTAATGATTTGTATGTCTAATACAGGTTATTATTATCTATCATGTGGTGTGCTACCGAGAGTTTCTGGATTTGATTCCTGGGTTAGGATTTGATTTGTTTTTATTGAACAATTCTCAGTAGCAGCACAGGGTTTGCAAAAGTGTGGTAATAGGTTTGCTCCCTACATTGGAGAGCTGGCGAAATGTGAAAAATAGATACACCTTTGCCAAGTATTATGTGTAATTTTGTGGCATGATTTGTCCAATTGGGTTAGCAATTTTTAAAATTTTCACCAATTCAGAATTTGTTTATGATTTATTGATCATAATGCCTTGGTATTAGGTGTTTTTTTTTATAAAGTATAGGCATATTATTGAGTAAATTTAATGCAATCTATAGCTCTATTTCCGAAGTCGGTATCAATTGATGATAATGGAATGAACGACAGATCTTATCTTATTTGGAATATGTTTCTATACACAGATAGCTACGGAGAAACTCCACGAGACATACTTCAACTTGCGCGCCGCTGAGAATAAATGTATAAACAGTAGTAATGCGGACGCGAGCCCTGAGCCTTATGCAGCAGATGCATTCCTAGCTGCACTAAGAGACGTCAATTCTACCTTTGAAGGTAAAAAGAAAATAGTATGATCCCTTATAATTATGTAACAAATGCAAAGAAATCCTATAACGGGAAGCAAATGAGGTTTTGTCAAATACATTTAAGATGAATACTATTTTATGATACTGTAAACTCATAATGGTCAATTTTTTTTTCTTTTCATATCTCATTTATGGACAATGGGGATGTTGACATAAATAGGGAATGTATGAAAAGTTATTTTTTTGCCATAGCAGGGAATATTAGAATACTGAAAATCATATTTTGTAAATGTAAATATGAGTAATAAATTAATTAAAAATAATTAAAAATGTTTAAAATAATTCCAAATATCACGTGACTGCAAACGCCAATCGGAGCGCGTTACGTCACAATGTATGAAGAATCACAGACAAGTTGTCTAACCTAGGGGTGTCCACTGTCCACTTTGAAAAAACATCGATGTTTTTTTCGATTCGATAAATCGGAACTTTACACTTTTTACAAGTACTTTTTACAAGCTTTTATTTAACTTGCAATGTATGTATGTATGTTTGTTTGGATGAAATCTTGCAACTTAATTTTGAAGCAGCAGATATTTTTAACCGATTTGTGTCGTGGGTATAAGAAACTACGAGACTTTTCGGTCTCCCAAACAATATTATAACAATATTATTGAATCAAATATTTGCGAATCACACAAACATTTGTCTCGGTGCGGGGATAGAACCCGCGGCCTCTCGTTTCGCAAGCTGGTGTCTAGCCAACTGCGCCACGGGGCTGAAAATCCTATAATTTTGTACTTATTGATAAAAAATACTATTATATTTTGAGATTTTTATTCTAAATTTTCCAAAAACGATTTGATACGAGTAAGTATCGATACTTGCCGACCGATACCGAGTAAGTATCGATACTTGACGACCGATATGGTATTGAGTAGAAGTATTGATACCTTAATGGTATTGTTTCATCCCTAGTTTAACAGCAGTTTGTTGTATTTAATACACTGTTACGTCGTCAGACCAGGTGACAGCTTGGAGCGTTTAGGCGCGAAATTTAAACACTAAACTAATTAAAGTCGTTTTTTTATTTAAATTTGATGAATAAAAAATTTAAGTATATTTTTTCGTAATATTTACGTTCTTATCTATAAAATAAAAACAGTTCCAAATTTTTGTCAACATCCCTATTATGGGAGCATACGAAAACAATTTTAAAAATGATTAGTAAGAACAAGAGGCCGTAGTAGTACCAGGGCGTACCAGTACGCCAACTTGCGAAGTACCAGCTTGCGAAACGAGAGGCCGCGGGTTCGATCCCCGCACCGAGACAAATGTGTGATCCACAAATATTTGTTTCGGGTCTGGGTGTTTGTGAGACCGAAAAGTCTCTCGTAGTTTCTGATACCCACGACTAGGGTTACCAACTTTTTTACAAGAAATAAAGTATATTTAGGTCTAAGAAGAATATTGAACAGTATTTTAGAAAAATGAACAGTATTTTATTTATTTATTGTTTTATATACATATTTTTTAGAGATTCTCGCACAACTTATTAATTTACTGTCTTTTTTAAACTGTATCTGACTAAATAAAAATAATAATTATTTGATCGCCTAAGTGTAACACTTTAGTGTTAAGCATTCTGATGCTGAAAACAGTATTTTGTATACTTTATTTTTGTTCAACAGTAAAAAGTATAATGTAGTGAAAAACAGTATAATACTGTTTAAAACAGTATAGTTGGCAACCCTACCCACGACACAAGACTCATATCTTAATGTGGGGTCAGAACTATGTATGTGACTGTTGGGTGTATTTATTTATTTATTGGTAACAAGGTGTTGGTATTGGCAGGCAACCGTCAGCAGGACGCGCACGAGTTGTTGGTGTGCATCCTGGACAACATCCGCGAGACGTGTCGCGCGCTGGCCGCCCGCGCCGCGCCGCTGCACGCCACGCACGCGCACAACGGACACGCGCCGCACAGGTAACCCACGTCTACTTCCGGGTCCGATTCACAGGTCGGTTAAAGTCTTCCTACATTTTCCATTACAAAACTTTCATAAGTATACTATAGTATGTAGAATTGCGCCCAAAAAACAGTAATAGATTATTTATTTACACTTTCTTGCTTGACTTAATCTGTTGCTATTGCATTTTTAAAATTTCAATGTTTTTTTTTTTACTTACGTTTTTTTAAAGTCTGCACTAAAATTAATATCATCAGATAAAAACTCACAATATAATGTCATTTAATAAACAATATTTTGCAATAATTGTAAACAGTTAAGTAGAAATTTTGATATTTTCAAAGCAATGGTATCGGCAGGCAACCGAGCCTGGATGGCGATAGTGGAAAACCTACACTAGGCAACCTGCGGAAGTCATGGAAGAAACGTAGAGAAGTGAAAGCAACAGAGAAACGACACTCGCCCATTGAAGAGCGCGCGCCTTCGCCGGCCGAACCGGAGAAGGACGAACGATCCCAACCTGGATGGGATTTTGTTGCTGAAGATTTTGAAGGTAAATTATAAAAACAATTTTTATCGTTATAACCACCCTTTAAGAATACACTTGAGAATGGTACGTATGTTTAAGCATATTCATTAAAAGTACCATAGTCTCTAAAAAGTAAGAAAATTATCAGAATAAAAATAAGGTTAGAAGGAAAATAGACAGAACCTATTTTGTGTGTCGCCGCTTGTCTATCACGTATTCATTCTACTACGATTACACTCGACCAATGAAAAAAAAAACAAAAATAAAGGGCTGCTATTGCTTGTCACACATTTATAAGTCTTGATATTACACGCTACCCGAATTACTAAGAAGCGGTCGTGTCAAACAAAGTCTAATCGTAGGTTCGGCATGCTCGGCATGCTGAAATTTCCTTTCTAGTCTTATTCAACTGTTCTGTGCGAGCGATTGTAAATGTCTGAAAGAGATTGTAGAGCTGGCGAAACGTAGGTTGTAGAGATATATTTCACCACTCTAAACAGCTAAAAGTTTATCATCATCATCATCAGCCCAAAGACGTCAATTGCTGAACATAGGCCTCCCCCAATGATCTCCATAGTGACCTGTTGGAGGCAACCTGCATCCAGCGACGTCTCGAGACCTTTACCAGGTTATTAGTTAATAGATTAAACGTGTGTAATCGAGTTGTCCTGGTTGCTCAGTGTTATTAGCTTACGAAACTAGAGGCCGCAGGTTATAAGTTAATAAGTTTATGCCTAATGTTGTTTTGGATAATTGCAGGTACAATGGTAGTACGCACCATGTGCCTGGAATGCGAAGCGGTGACGGAGAAGGCGCAGGCGGTGTGCGAGCTGTGCGTCCCCGTGTGCGACGACGAGCCCTCGGCCGAACCCTTCAGGGCCGCGTGCCTCTCCACCGAGTACCTCCGCGACCAGAACAAGGTATTGTTGCTATTGTCAATCACATATCACTCACTGTCTCGTGGTCTCGCGGCTGAAGTATGTGCCTTGCGAGCTAGAGGCGTCGGGTTCGATCCCCGGGTCGGGCAAAGTGTTCAAAGTCTTTTGAATCGTCAATTTTATTGGGTTTTTCCATTAGTCTCGGTAGCAGCACGAAGGAAAATGTGCTCGAAAAATGGCAATAGGCTCGCTCCCTATTACGTGAAATGGATGCATACCTTGTGAAATGTAAGTACAGAAATGCATCTATGCTTACCCCTTCCCTTTTAGGTTATGTTTGTATGTAAAAATCAATAATCTGACATTGCGATATTGTCCAACTATTTCTATGTTTCCCTACATGTTTATATATCACAGTTCTTGTACTATATTTTGAATACAGTGACAAGGTGTCACTATGATACTATATTACTGTTGAGCAGTACTGGTGCGAGAGATGCCTGCGCTACAACGAGGCGCGGCGCAGCGTGGCGTACTCGCGCCTGCCGCGGCTGCTGGTGCTGCAGCTCAAGCGCTTCAGCGGCGGCATGGAGAAGATCACGCGCCACGCGCCCACGCCCATGCTCATGCCGTGCTTCTGCGAACCCTGCGCCGCCAGGCCGCCCGACCAACCGCCCGCGCACAGGTGGGATTACACCTACTACATATCGCGTAGTTACATTTAAGTAATTATATTTAATTACTATACTCACCAAACATTAAAAGGACCCAATATCCTATCAAAAACATAAATGTGAAATAAGAGTCTAGTTCAATATTATGATATATGCCTTGGTTGTTGACTTCAACAACAAAAGAAGTGAGATCTAAATGGGTGCCAAGTTCAATGGTCAGTCCTGAAATTTATTTATAACAACATAAAATATCATTTCTTCTTATAACTTAGGATAATATATTGTAGCCTTAGGTCTGACTTTACTAGTTCTCATGTACGAATTATTATGTTCGATGGCTAGTTTCTATCAGCAAGCCAAATTTTCGAAATATTCTATAATATAATTCGTATATAGTAGTATACTATATATCGCTATAGTATAGTATATTTCGTTAAATTTAGTTTTCTAACAATAATATGTAATGTAATATAATGTATATTATACACCATCCATTCAAAACCAGTCAATGGATAACCAAAACTTTAAATTGAGTTTTTGCTTTAGCTAGTAGGTACACTCATAGTAATAGATATTTTGTTTCTGTTCCAGGTACATCCTCTGGGCGGTGATCATGCACCTGGGGCAGACGCTGACGGGCGGGCACTACGTGGCGTACGCGCGCGCCGGCCCGTGCGAGTACCGGTGCGGGCGCGCGGGCAGCGGCGACGCGGCGGGCGGCGCGGGCGCGTCGGCGGGGTTCATGCGCTCGCTGTTCAGCCGGCCGCGCGCCGCCGCGGGCTGCGCCGCCAACGAGTGCTGCGTGCCGCCGCGCGCCGCCGCGCCGCACTGGCTCGCGTGCGACGACGACCTCGTCAAGCCCATCTCGCCCGACGAGTTTGAGGACCTGCTCTCCGCCGAGCCCAAGATGCGCTCGGCCGCCACGCCTTACCTGCTCTTCTACGTCAAGACCGATGTTGGCTAGTGACGGCTCCCCCCTAAACCAAGTCGGTCTCGCCGCCGGTGGTTTGGAACTCTTCATGTTAATCGCACATTTGCAGCTTATGTATGGCGCGTTTGATTGCGTTTGAAACGCGACCTGAACTTATGAAGTTTATGAATGTTAAGTTTTCAAGAAATATTAACAGAGACAATTGCTAAGTGGTAAAGTCAATTTAAACCTAGAACCGATATCTGTTTGTACTGATTCTAGCCTCAAAAATGCATATGTAACTAAACTAGAACTAAGTTGTATTTTTCTTTTAATATTAGTCATTTGAAGAGTCCAAATCACATTGCTAAGTTGCTGCAATGGATGTAGTATTGTGATGTATTGTTTAGGATGAATATGATATTTTGGGAGCATGCAATTGTGATATATAATTAAGCACAAATTACTATTAGATGCTATTATTAACATCATTTCTAAGTAACGACACTGTTTAGGTGGAGTAGAATAGACAAATAACAAAAATATAGAATAGTCTATGATGCCAGTATTGTGATTATAATATTAAATTGGCTGCAAAAAGAGTTCTAGTGAAATAAAGCACCAGTGAGATTTTCAATGTATTATTGATAAGAAAATAAAAGCAATTTTAAATTTTAAGTCGCTTATAAAACATTTGCATGCCCCAAATGTCGAAACTGCCTCGTATTCACTGTTTAGATGCTTAAAAGACATGTATAAAGAATAGGCACAGAATGTAATGTGTGTCGGCCTGAAGTGATATTATGAATGTAGCTAAAATATAGAAGTATATATTTGAGAAAATGATCAAAGTATATTGTAAAATATTTCACACATATTTTCACTTGTTACTACCTGACAATACTGACTCAAATATATAATAGTTATGTACACTTCCATTATATACATGTTGATGTATAACTGTGTTGATTCATGTAATCTCTGTAAAAGTATGGCAGCATTGAAAGTATTGGCCTAAATGTCTCGATTAAGAAACAATTGTTGACAATATGTTTGTGTTGAATTGTGAAGTAAATGTTCATAGTTTGTAACCTGCTGTTATAATAGTACAAAATGATTCTTTCGTTGTTACTCAGACTGCTATATCTAAGGGATCAAATAAGCTGTGCTTCATTGTTTTCGCTTCAAGAAATCATTAAATCAGTGGCGGTACTTCCATATAAGTCCTACAGTGTTACACGTTAATTGTATAATGTCTAGTTTATAATTGTTTATTGTAGGATCAGGACATTCTGATTTTTTTGTCAAATTGCTTCTGTTAAATAAAGATTTAAAGCTTAAAGGTTATTATTCGGAATTTTGTAAGGCAGCCTGGCCAATAGGCTTCTATGGAAGTACTGCCACTGCATTAAATAATATGCTTTAATTGCAATTGTTTTAAACGTTGAAACCATAATGAAATTATAAGTATTTCCGATATGTAGGTCAAGTACAAAAAGTAAATCTTGGAAATTAAATCAAGGAACATTTTTGACTTTTTATAGCCTGTTATTATGATGTATAAGGAAAATAGTATATTTGTGGAGATACATTTTATTTAGCGTTGAAACAATTTACAGTAGATCGCAACTTATGCGAGTTTGTTCTATCAAGAAAACAAATGTAATTTAAATCCTGCATTAAAGAACAGCTTTTTGGACTAGACCTCATTTTGTATTATGAGTTAATTTTTTATTATTTTTCCATATGCACTGGCATTAATTTTGTAATGATTACAAACCTTTTTGCAAACATCCCCAAGAGGACTAAGGGCAAGAAAACCTATGAATATACTCTATTAATAATTTTCGACATATTTTCATACAAACTACTTATTAGGTGGGATATATGAATAGATTAAGTTTTGAGAGAATGCTATATATGATTTCACTTTACTTTGCACAATATATACAATTTTCATAATTAATAACAAAGAATAAAGCACAAACATCTGAAACTAAATCCAAGCAACACACTATATTAAGTGATATGTAAACCAACACCTGCATTCAATACTAAGCAACCATAGCATTCTTCAATAGTAAGTTTTAAATACCCCAATACTAAAATGTGGCATATTTAATTTTCAATTGCATGTTTTTTTTTAATTATTTTAGTAACAAGTACTTCCTAATCTAAAGTGGACGCCATTAGAGTTACTTTGGATGGCATGTTGAAGACTACAACAATACAAATATTACCACCTAATTAAATAACAACTGCTTTTTTATAAATATTATAATACTTATGACTTGTGTTACAGATAGCTATTACTTTATCATCTGATATATTTTTCTATGTGGAAATTATTTCACTGTAAATATAGGGATTTCCTTTAAGTATCTACTTGAATTTGTTTACTTTAATATGTTTATGCCGTTTTTTGCAAAATAACAACAGCCTTTGTTCATTAGCTTTCTAGCAAATTGAATTATCATATATTTAGTATTTAATTGATGGAAAATTTAGCCATCATAAGTAAACAAGGTAAAATTGTTGATTATTCTTCAAACAAATACAATTAACCTTATTACTTATTTGTAAAAAACAGAATGAAAGCAAAAGCGGCATGCATACACTTGAAAATTATATTAATTTCGTACGTAATTTGCGGATGCCATTCCAAAAGCCTTTGAAAAAGGTGAAAATTCTTGTCAGTAGCTATATGAACTTTTTTTATAATAATTGGAAAAATGTTATAACAATGATGATATTATCGTTCATTTTCATTGTAAACTGAATAATAAAATAAGTTCTGTAATCTTCTGTTTTTTCATTTAATATAAGTCATTTAAATCAAAATATATGGGTCACATACAAGTTTACAACCTATAAAATTTATCATTCCAGCACATAACACTATGTTATCATTAGTGTCAATTGTAACAATTTAAAACATATGTATGCCTACAAAAAGTTCAGTCACTTCCAATTGACCCCTGCGGGTCCAACAGGGAGAAATAATTAATTTTATAAGAACAAAACTGTCATGAAAATCACATGAACGTTTTAACTAAGACATTCAGACAGATAACGACTGCCGCAGTTAAATATAAATAATAGTAAGATAAAGTGTGGAAGGAATTCGTAGGTGACTTATTGACAGTTGATGAAGATAAGAGGGTATGTCTATTTTTTATCAGTCTCCAGATAAACGTCGGGGAACCAAGACCGCAACCACAGCTAGTTTCGAAGTGAGATAGCGTGTGCGAACATTGTTTTTTGATTATATTTGTGGGAAAAATGAAGGCAGTAGAAACCAGAGGCAAATATACCGTAAGTATTATTCAATTTTACTTTATTAGCATAATAAATATCTGTATAAAATATAGAATAGGTACCTCCGTACATACCCATCATTTTTATTTTATTATTTGTTACAATGATTCTGTTAATCCTCAAACTACAATATTTAGGAAATGTATACCATGCAAAATTAAATGGTTAAAATATTTAAGTATTTAATTAAATAATACCTACTCATCATTTTGGTGATTTTCTTTTTTGTTTCAAAAATAAATGCATTACAAAAATTATACAACTTGTCATAAAAGTATTACAACACACTTTACGGTGTAAGTAAGACTAAAATTGCAAAAAAATATGAATATTTTAATTTTATTTACCATAAAACCAGGGTTCAATTAATAAACTATATTTAGTTTTAAAAATTTATTGCTGTGTATTTGTAATAAAGTACGTCAACCTGCCAGTTTACTTGTCTATGACATTGGTTCGACCTCTAAAAGTCCTTGTAGCTTAACTACTGTCAAACCATATAATCCGTTAGTAATATAAAGTGCTTGTATAAAATTGAATATCGATTTATCCATTTATCTCTACTGTACAATGGTTTTTGTGAGTATTACAATAATTTCCAGTATTGGTATTCTAAATAAAATATTATAGCATATATGTACTTACCTACAATGATTATTTTTTAGCCAGATTTCAGGTCACTGCATATTATCTACATACCCAATATCGATCTATTGAAAATACAATTATAGATCATAATATCGAAACAATTGTTCAAGATCAAGAACAAGAAACAGACATGACATTTGTGATAAGGTCTTGTTATTTTAATCAAGTGCATTAAATTGTCACCCGGCATATTGCGACTTTAATCCTGACGTTTTATGTTTAACTAAAAAGAAATAGGTTTTGATTGCTTCTGATAGATTAGATTATTTTAAACTTAAGCTCTTTTTTATGCGCATCCAATTTCTTTTATAAACTTGTTTGATAAATTATAATAAAATATACTTCTAACCTACAAATGGAACTATGGAAATGATTTAGTTATCAAGTATTATTAATACACGTATTACCTACCTATGAAAATAATAATTTATATAATTCTTATGTACCTAATGGGTTTGATTTTAATTGAACATTAAGAAATATAATATACGTCTACGTGTATACAATAAGTAAGTATTAGGTACAATATGAGCTTTTATGGGCATACGTGGGTTTCATATATTACTAAGAGGTTACGTGATTTGAAGTATGTAATTACAAAATTTTGAGTATACGTAGTAAATTTCTTGATTGTTAGACTTGATAACAATATATTCCAATAATGCTGTTTGTATATTTTTCAAATATTAGCAACTCTTTCTTTCTATTTCCTATGTGAAGTCTATTGTTTTGATTTTATCATTCAACCTCACTACAGCGAATATTTAATTACTTTTATAAGAGTGATTAAAAAAAAAAAATCATTAATTACAAAGTAGGTATTTATAATAATAATAATGCATGGAACATCGACCGAAATGTTATCAAACTAATTGTTATTCAGAACAACTATCGAAACAGCTAAGAATGATGCTACACTAATTTTAATTCTTATATGTACTACACTCACATAATCAGTTTTTAAGTCACCCATAATATTTATAAGCTAGCTGACCCGGCGAACTTCGTTCCGCGTAACAGCCGATTCTTTATTTTTTTTTGGTTAAGTTACTCATAACATCAGCTGTCTGCCAGTGAAAGTCTCGTTAAAATTGGTCCACCTGTTACAGAGATTAGCCGGAACAAACAGACAGACAGACAAAAATTGTAAAAAACGTTATTTTGGTATATAAGTATGTACCGTGTATACATTCATATACATTTGAAAAAAAAACAGTTATTTCAATATTACAAACAGACATTTATTTGTATAGATTTTTTGTATAATTTAAGAAGCCCCTTTGTAAGTTCAAGATAATATAATGAAGTAATGGATACATAGGTAGATGACTTTCAGTATCACATGATAATTTGACACATTGTTAAGTTGATCAAAAAATATTGATGTCTTATTGCGTACTGTATAAAACTAAATATTTAATTGACAACTTTATTTATTATTGCATCTATGATCGATGTAATTTTTGAAAGCTTGAAATGAAAAATGTAACTCAAAAAGCCAAAAACTAAAAGGGTATCTCTCAAGGACGTTAAATTAAAAAACAATTACTGATAGTAACATTTTTGGTCAAATTTATTTCCTTCCGCTGCATTAATGTGGCGGTATTATCTGATTTTTTTAAAAGCTTTTATTGAAATGAAACATAATTACTAACCTGTGCTAAGAAAATGTTTTTATATGCAACTAATTTAATACTGATCCGCGTCAGTTCTATACCTATGGGCTTTGGCTGAAATAATTGGCAAGATTTCAATCTTTTAAATTTAGAACACAATAATCTAACAGTTGGGTAGAAAGGGAGCAATCGATAACTGCAGTTACCATATGTAATTAAGTTACAGAAAAGATTTCTACATGAGGTGAAAATAGGTCGAATATTAGGTTTCCGTGGTTTCACTCACCCTGCGGTCGCAGCGGCGACGTTGTGCGCGCGCTCGCGTTTCTGTGTTCACGTCGAGTACGCAACTCAAATCGTAGTCCTCCGCGGTTGCGGGCTTCAGTTTTTCACTCGGAAGGGCAGTTCAAGATCACGAAAGCCGCCGAGTTGTACTCACGCGGTGTTAAGTGAAAAATACGTACATCAAAACATTTTAAATATGGTTTATCCTACGATCTACGATGGCAAAGTGGAGGTAATGCATTATTAGCAGATATAAAATCTATTTTAGTGTGTATTACGTGACCTGTTACAATTTGCTACGGTGTTTCTTGTTAGTTGTTACCTTGGCAATATTTTTCAATGCCGGTTTTTCCTTATTGTGTCTAATAAACATTTTAAATACATACTCTGTCTCTATTCATGAGTACTAAAAATGAGAATACGTTCAAATTACCGCAATTAATTTAGGTAGTACTAATAGAACGTAGATTTAAATTTTCCTTTAGATATACGAGTATTTAACATCCATGTTAACACCCTTATAATTCTTTGTTGCTATGTACACTTCTTACATTGCCTGTTGTACATTGTACACATACAGATGTAAGCATTAGTGGGATGTAGATTTCATACATCTTCCTGTTACATAAGGCTACATAGCAAATAAAACGCAGACATACATACTATAAAATGATAACTATATTAAAACAACTTTTCTTTTACCAAATAAGGAATAAAAAAATTGTATTACAAAAAATGTGTGTTAAATATTATTCTTCTTCACTGCAGTAATTACAAAGGAAGCAGTCATTTCGTTAAATTCTGGGTGGTAGTGTCTTTAACAAAGTTAACCAATGTAAGATTGTATTGAGTTTTTATTTAGAATATACGTACTAGTAGTTAGTCTGCCAACCTGCACTAGGCCAGCGTGGTGGACTAAGGCCTAAACCCTCTCAGTTGTAGAGGAGGCCCGTGCCCAGCAGTGGGACATATATGGGCTGATGATGATACTAGTAGTCTTCTAAAAGATTACCAACTAATATTGCTATTACTATATTAACTTAAAATTATTGTATTTATACCAATAACTCCAATAGTTCAAACAATGAAGTTTAGTTCAAAATTTATATGTAATATTTACCTCTTCATGTTCCATAGTTTTATTATGTGCAGAAGTTCAAAATTTTACCACTACCTTTTTATACAATTAATTTTTGAATTATCAAAATGAAATTGTCATGTTCAATTTAATTCAAAGTAAAAGTGCCAAAATTATTTAATTTTATTTATTATTTTACATTTAAAAATTTAGTCTCAATAAATCACCTGGTGTGAAACTTACACAACCTTTTATAATATCTATTCAATCATTGTAATCGGCACTTACATTATTATTGTATCTTATCAAACTTATCTAATTCTGTAATATTACCAATAATCATGGCATTGGCATTAAGTTAATGTAGAAATCTGCACTGTCTGAAAGGAATAGAGTAGTGTATTAATTTTTAAATTTTAACATTAAACTGGTGAGTATAAAATATTTGTGTGCTTTAAACTGTTATAAAACAATGAATTTTTATTATATTGAGGAGTAATATGAATATATACGGTGAAGGAAAAATCGTGATAAAACCTGCACACCTAAAAAGTTCTTAGGAATTTCTTAGATGTGTAGTCCGCCAACCCGCTTTATGCCAGCATGGTGGACTAAGACCTAAACCCTCTCAGTCGTGGAGGAGGCCCGTGCCCAGCAGTGGGACGTATTTGGGCTGATGATGATGATGATGATGAATATATAGTTTTGTTTTTATTAATAACTGTTTAACTTTTTGATTTAAATTAAAACATATAATTTAAGTCTTATGGCTAATGTTGATTAAATTATTTAATGGATTAATAGAATATAAAATTATATACGCATTTACTTCTAAAGATTAAGTACAACATTAGCTCATGTTTTTATAGTAAATGGAAATATTAGTCAAATGTTTGGATAGTGTGTGGGTTGTAGCTTAACATCTTTATTGCATTAAGAACAATACAAGCCATTTAAATATTTGGTTCATTTTTTTTTATTTCTCTACTGGTTGATAGTGTCATTAGGTAGGTACTTCTCAATTAGTTTGGTGATGGGATCTTGGAAATCTCCAAATGACCACCTTTAGTTTACATATAACCACTAATATAAATATAAAACTTTACGGAGAGACAAGCTTATCATGTTTCTAAGGTGTCAAACTCTGTCTTTTAAAGTATCATGTGTTAACACATGGTAAAAGAGAATGCACCTACTTTTATGTGCTAGGAAGTTTAATAAAAATTATCACATTTTGATGTTCAATGGTTGCATTATAATTATAGCATCATATATAAAAATTGACATAAAGGCATTCACAGTTGTAATGGTTGCTCCGTCTGCCGATATGAGAAAATATTTGCACAGAATGGTGTAGAAGAACCAAATTTAATGAAAAAGAAAAAAACATTAAGTAAATCACTGCAGTGCGGATTCTGATCATTTATGGAATTACGGAGAGAGTCTGAAATTCATTCGGAGCTTATTGCTGGGTTATAGAAAATATTAACACAGCTACATTTTCCTTTTTATAGATTTTTATGTAAAAGTAAAAAAGTTTTTATACATAATCTATTCAATAAAATTTGTACCGACTCATTCTAGCATTATTAGATAGCGGTTCGCTCGAGTAAGCGCTGATATTGGTAATCGGTTTTGGCAAACCATAAAAATGCCGTGGAAGATTCCAGATTTTGCAATTAGATGTCTATTGAATGTATTGGATTTTTCCATACATACTTAATGTATTATGTTCTTTGTAAATTTCCTTGGTGATAAAATATGATAGTGATCAAAAGATAATAGGTTTTAGAATGTGTTGTAGCTACCGCAATATGTAGTTGTGAATTGTCCTTCACCTTGTACGCTGATTATACTTTTGTTTATGATATTTCATGTCATTGCCCCCGAGCGTTCCCCTATCGCGAATTTCGAAGGGGGACCGATATATTGATCTTGAGTGTCTTCCGGGCTTGCTGAATGTGCTAAGATTTATGTGACCTATTTTATAGAGTGCTTTATAGTTTGATAAATTCCGTTGCATACCATTTTCGAAGTTGTTGAATAACTGGTAATGAATTTAGTCATCCTTCATCTTAATTTACTAAAAATTAGAATATATAGGATGTTACATAGAGAAATTAAAATGTACCTAGTATAAAAAATATTTCACACTTGATCTCATTGCCAAATTTTTCATTTGAATCAGTTCCAGGGAAAGCTAATTGAACAAAATTATACTTCGTTTTTGAATCGATAATACTAACAAGAAGAGTCTACTGACATAAATAAGATTTGTGTTAGCCATGAAAAACGACCTAATAATTTTAACCTTTTAGTGACATTTGGAGTGTCCGTGTCACGACCTCTAAATTACTGGATCGTACCGGGTTTTCAGTGGCCTCTGTCAGCTACAGTTCACATTTGATGAGAACATGATGTATTCAATGTCATGCCCATTAGTTCTAGTTATCGTTTGTATTTGCCCATGATGCGCTTGCATGATTAATCTAGTTTATTAGTCTTTATTGTTTAGAACAACAAGCATTTGAGTTATATAAAAATGTAGACTATTTATAAATAGTCCTCATCATAATTTTTATTGATATATTTAGTTTAAACAAGTGTACAGTGCATATTTCAAACTTTAAATAATGCATTTGGTTCATCAATTGGCATGTTAAAAAGAAAAATAATAACAAAACTGTTCATGATGCTTTTGCAACAATCGTGACCAATCAATCTACATCTATATTCGTAATGGTAAAGTCAATACGGGTATTACTACTTGCATTAGAAGATGAATTCGTATTTCGTCATGTCTAACCATGGCAATAGTGAGAATTGCTCTGTTGAATATTTCACAAAAATTTAAAACTTATTCAACCGGATCCAAATGTTATTACTCACAGGTAAAGAAATCTTTACATTGCCTTTGCACGTTTTTACCCCTGTTTAATCTCCTTCAAGTATGCATTGTTAATTCCTAAAGGGTCCCAGTAACAGTGGTTTTGATCCCTGTCTATTGTGTTTCAAAGACGTTAATACAACGCTTTGTACCAGGCGGGGTCAACTGAGAAGCCCAGCATGCAGCTGGCTGCTGCCAACGTGGGCTCACACCTGCAAAACATGTGCAGTCTCGACATCGACTCCAAGGCCTCGTACGTGCGTCTGTCTGGCATCATATGTACTATAGGTGAGTTTATAAGTCTATTTATAGTTGTACAAGGAAGCGAAATTGATAACTTAAATTAATTCAAATTAACAACTTTGCCAATGAAGTTTCCATTCTAAAACATTCGACACACAAATAAAGCAACCTCAAAACTCCAGTGCCCACAAAACAAAAATGATGACAATTATTAGCGTCATATATTTCATTAGATGACTGCGACTGCAGTGTACAGTAGAACACAGCCATTAGAAAACATTATAGAACGGACTTTCTCATTAGGATCCATAAGGCATAAAAAAAAACCTTAAGAAAGTCAGGAGTATGCCACGTAGATCTACCTAGTACAAACAAGAAGTTAGAATATGACATTTGTCATGTTGAATGATTCTAGTGGAAAATCCCATCAGTTTCTCGATAACTTTATTCTAAATAATATGTTGGCAACAAATAGATATGTAGGTATTAATTGCTATGAAAACAGTAGATATAATTTACAAACGTCACCTTAAATTTCAAGTCTTATGTATTGTTTGTCGCTAAACGCGATACATTTTTGGATTTGAAAAGAGACAGGCAACAAACAGCAACTTCTCATTCTGCAACGTGTCTTCATGAAATTCTTATGATATTATGTTGATTGATGACATGTGTAATAATAAAAAAAAAATCCTTTTCATCTTAATATCCGACCGGATGAATTAAAGCACATTGAAAGATAATATATTAATATTTATTCGTGCAAATACAATAAACTTGAAAAACAGCTGTGCATTATAATTTTCAATCACTTTTATCTACGTGTCGGATAAGGTTTTATCTTGACATTATTTCCTACATTGATACGAATCAACACTCGTAAAAGTGATCGCAGCGAAAATGCCTCTTATTGGATATAGAATAGTCATGTCATCAACTTAGTGTATGAGCTGGCTTTGATGTGATGCGAGTAACTCATAAATGAATTTGGTCGATGAAATTGCCATTGTCTTTACTTCAGCTTAAGTTTTTTCGTATTCCTGTTCAAAAAATATAATATATTAATTAACATAGAATTAATTGCAAAGTCGCAGTGTACTTTTCTACAGGAGGGCCAATTCAACAGATGTGGTGGAAAAAGTAAGGCGAATCTGATATCTATCTAAGGATCATCATCATCAGCCTATATACATCCCACTGCTGGGCACGGGCCTCCTCTACAACTGAGAGGGTTTATGCCTCAGTCCACCACGCTGGCCTAGTGCCGATTGGCGGATTACACACCTAAGAAATTCCTAAGAACTTTTAGGTGTGCAGGTTTCATCACGATGTTTTCCTTAACCGTTAAAGTACATGATAATTTATTGTGAATACACACATAACTTCGAAAAGTCAGAGGTGTGTGCCTGGGGTTTGAACCCGCGACCGTCGAAATTCTCGATCGCGTGCCTAAACCTCGAGGCCATCACGACTTAAATATAATTCCCCCTAGGACCCGCTTCCCGCGATGTCGCCATGTTGGAGAAGATGCTGGAGACGGGCATGAACGTCGCCCGCATGAACTTCTCGCACGGCTCGCACGAGTACCACGCCGAGACCATCCGCAACTGCCGCGAGGCTGAGAAGAACTACAGCGCCAAGTTCGGCACCCCATTCTCCCTCGCCATCGCTCTCGACACCAAGGGACCAGAGATCAGGACTGGTCTGTTGGAAGGAGTAAGTAAAAATGAATACCTACACTCGACAATCACATACATAGATCGGACCCTCAACCAAGGAATTATCAAAGACTTTTCGGTCTCACAAACACGCAGACCCAAAATCAAATATTTGAGGTACAAACATGTCGTGGGCTGTGGCACAAGTATGTACCGTGCGATCTAGATGTCCTGGGTTCGATTTCCAGGTCGGGCAAAGTGTTATTGGGTTTTTCCATTAGGAAATTCTCAGTAGCAGCACGGAGTCTGGAAATGTTCCCGAAAAACGGCAATAGGCTCGCCCCCTATTACGTGGCAATGATACATACCAGGTGAAATGTGCCTACCCCTTCGGGGAATACAGGTGTGAGGTTATGTATGTATGTACACAAACATCTCTCTCGGTGCGGGGATGGTGATGAATAAGTACAAGAGTATCAAATAAACATTATTTTAAGAATTTATATCACGTGCGTTTGATATTTTTTACGTTCTTTGATATCACGAAGTAAAACACGTGATAAAATGGACATTGTTTAATTTGTTCGTGTGGTAATCTGCAATGTCAATGTTCGAGACAGTTTGTTATGAACAGATTGTATTTTAAAAAAAAAACATGAAATTTGTATGTACTTATATTAGTTGTTACTATGGTATATTGTTTCTTTATGAATTTATTAATTTGAGCAACACAGACGTTGAGACGATTAACAACCAATTTTTAAGTAATCCATGATATTATACAAATTTAATGTATCCATGCAGATTAAATGCGAATTTTGAGATAAATGTATGAGGTAAAATGGATGGACAGTGTAAGAAATAACTATATTAGACGGAGTTTGAAAGTGGTCCCTATGATAAGCTAAAAGCTAACCATGAATCTACGTAGGGAAGAAAATGATGGGTAGTAAAGTTGACGGACAGACATGTAAGGGAAGGCCAAAGAAGAGATGGGTGCAATCTGGTAGAAAAGAAATGAGTTAAAAAGAGTAGAGGGACCACATGACGACTGATAAGTATGTATGAAATGATTTTTTTGCCGACCCCAAATAATATTGGGAACAGGGCGAGAGAATGATAGTGAAATGACTTTTTTTTCTCGAGGGGAATACTGGTTATGGCTCTACTTCCCGCCAGCCCTGAGGGAGGGAGGATGGTAAGCGTATATAGGAGTCAGTAGTCCTTCCAGCCCTTCCAGCCCTGCGCGCAGATGTTACTGCCTAACTGGGTCTCTAACAAAAATCCCTACGCCGGCAACCGACCAAAACAATCCGGTGGCCATCTCCGCGCCTTGCTGTGTAGACGAAAAGCACCCACAATGATGCCGCAGCCGTTCGATGCGCCTCCGAGACCGAGACGAAAATGTCTCGGCTGTCTATGGTGATATGACAAGCAGTAGTGTAATTAATATTGAGCCTTCTCCGCCCTGACTCAATTTTATAAAAAAAAGCCTATGCTCTTTCTCAAAGTCGTTTGTCTATAAAAGTATTTAGGTCAGTTCATTAATTTTTGAGTTTAGTCATCAGCCCATATATGTGCTACTGCCGGGCACGGGCCTCCTCTCTAACTGAGAGGGTTACATAGTTCTGACCCCACATTAGGATGTATCATAGTCCTGTGTCGTGGGTATCAGAAATTTCGAGACTCTTTTCGGTCTCACAAACACCCAGACCCGAAACAAATATATGTGGATTACACAAACATTTGTCTCGGTGCGGGGACCGAAGCTGTAGTCTCTCGTTTCGCAAGCTAGTACCTAGCCAACTGCGCCACCTAAAGCGCTAAGGGGCCTAACTAAGCCTCGAGGCCATTACTTTTGAGTTTACTCGTAACAAAAACACAAATATATAGCATGGACACAAGTATAACTATGTCGTTTAACCCCAGGGCGGTTCAGCGGAGGTGGAGCTGAAGAAGGGCGAGACGATCAAGCTGACGACGGACGCGGCGTTCCAGGAGCGCGGCTCCGCTCAGACCGTGTTCGTGGACTACAAGAACATCACGAACGTGGTGAAGCCGGGCAACAGAATCTTCATCGACGACGGCCTCATCTCCGTCATCTGCCAGTCCGCCAGCGCAGACACGCTCGTCTGCACCATTGAGAATGGAGGTGCGTCTCCAATGAACACTCCTAATCCTATCTCGTACTTAAAAAAAAAACAACGTAAATAATTTATTTCAGAGTGTCACTTACAAACTTCCAACTGATTAGTCCATCGTCGAGGTTGATCAAGAAATACCAGAACTTTTTTTGGAAGACCGTATTTTAGCATTTCCGTAGATCTTCTGAGCCAATAAAATTTCCACTAGACGTGTGCGGGTAGCTAATATAAATTAGGTTATAAAATACTAGGCCACGCATTTCCAACTATTGAATACGGCCCTTACAAATAAGACAGGTTAGTTCATAATCTACCAACTAGTGCGGTCTTTTTTTTCTGTGCTATATCCGAATGGTTTTGACATAAGGCTCGCATCTGAGTGTAAAAATACTTATTTGTTCAACAGGTATGCTGGGATCAAGGAAGGGTGTTAATCTCCCCGGCCTGCCAGTAGACTTGCCCGCTGTCTCCGAAAAAGACAAATCTGACTTGTTGTTCGGTGTTGAACAAGGCGTAAGTATTACTGAAAAAAAGAAACTATCTAGCCAAAGACAAAGAATAATAACAATAACTCGCATAATTCATTCGTAGTAAATTTCCCCCATATAAAGAAGATTACAGAAGCCTATAGCACGATCGAAAACAATTACTAATATTTAGGGCTTAAAAGGCAAATATCGAGGGTCGTAAAATAATAAAGTACATTGCTGGCTACATAGTAAAATCATACAATTACTTTTATTGATACAAAGGAAATATATTATTTAATTGGGAACATTCGATATCATATTTTAATATATTTTATAGTCATACTAAGTGGCGTTATTAAGATAACGGCTAAACGTAGGGTAAATAAAAGTAATGAAGTCATCACGACGGCCGATGATCGTCGAATGATTTCCATCCACGCCAATAATAAAACCACGTGTGTGGTTGAAATAATATTTTTATCAGTCAATGCATAAAATATGTGTAGCGTCACGGATAAATAATAAGTTGTAGCCATCGACCTTGTGATAATACGGAATGCGCTATCTCCACACGTTTTTAATTACTCCTAACGATTTTCATTAATATTTGTCAAGGGGTCTTGATAATTTTAGTAGATTTTGCAATGAAACGCAACCTTTTTTTGGAAAGTATCAACTTTAAAAGGCGAGTTACTAGGTAAAATTCTCTAGGTAGATATAAATTGGATTATATCTAAATAACCCGAATAAGTGTTGTTTTTGAATAAATGAACAAGGAATTCCAAGTAATGTGTTTAGAAATATGTATTTACAATGTAGGAAATGATTACGAGTAAGATGCAGTTAGTTTTGTTTCAATATACCTCATAAAGTTTTAATATTAAGTTCATTAATATATTTTCTAAAATATTTTGAGGTTTAGCAGGCTAGGATAGAAACTGGAAAAATTGCGATTTTCTGTACCTATCTTAATTCTTACCACGTTAAAAACCTTGACAGTGGTTAAAATGTATTCACTTTTGTAAACTGCCGTAAACACGCACAAAAAATCTTTGAAACAGGCGCATTTTCTCTTCATATGTGCACCACCTCAGGCTCGACTGATACGTTTACATGTTATGTATATGAAAAGTAGATAAATAAATAAATAAAGTCATGAGTCATGACTGCCTCGATGTTTAGGCACGCGGTCGAGAATCTCGACGGTCGCGGTTTCGTTTCCTAGGCACACACCTCTGTCTTTTCGAAGTTATGTGTGTATTCGCAAAGAATTATCACGTACTTTAACGGTGAAGGAAAACATCGTGATGAAACCTGCATACTTAAAAAAGTTCTAAGGAATTTCTTAGGTGTGTAGTTCGCCAACCCGCACTAGGCCAGCGTGGTGGACTAAGGCCTAAACCTTCTCAGTTGTAGAGGAGGCCCGTGCCCAGTAGTGGGTCGTTTATAAGCTGATAATGATGAGTGAATAAATGACTTTTTATACTAGGTGGACATGATCTTCGCCTCGTTCATCCGCAACGGTGCAGCGCTGCACGAGATCCGCAGCATCCTGGGCGACAAAGGCAAGAACATCAAGATCATCTCCAAGATCGAGAACCACCAGGGCATGGTCAACCTCGACGAGATTATTGCTGTGAGTAGTTTTTCTTTCTCTTTACTGTAAGCCGAACTTATTAAAAAAGTTATGATTCAGAAGGTACTTATATCTATAATAATCGGAAATGATTAAAGCAAATGCTAAAAGAGAAACTAGAGAAAATATATTATATATTTATAAGTTAAATAGTTCTATACATTAATTTGTATGTTATTCTGTCAAAAAATAGGTATATTTTCTGTTTCTATTATATGCAGCAATGTAATGCTCATAAGTAATTTTTTTTTGGATGAAAGAATTATCGCACTAACACCTAGCTACAGAGCGATCCAAGAGAATTGCAAATAGCAAGACCAACTTTTTCTCACCGCTTTAAAATAAATAATTAATAGATCTAACAGCCATATACATAGTTATTACCCCACACTATGATACGAATCTTGTGTCGTGGGTATCAGGAACTGCGAGAGACTTTTCGGTCTCAGTAAAACAGAAACAAATATTAGTAGATCACATTAGAAACATTTGTCTCGGTGCGTGAATCGAACCCGCGGTCTCTCGTTTTACAAGCAAGGCTGTGAGTTGACCTGTTAATAATTTAGACAAGAAACGGCAATTTATTTATTTACACAATTTCGTAACACTTAAGTCTTTGACGCGAAGTTTTAAATCATTTCGTAAAGTCAATATATTTTTAATAACCACTCAAATATTTAGTTTCCTCCAAGCATACTATTGCCACACGCAATCACTAAAATAAACAATGTATTTTCTTTAAGCCTCTGATGATTTATATAAAGCTTTGCATATCAAATGTACGCAAGAAATGTAACTATTTTAAGCGGTTATCTTTTAGAGGTCGTTGCGGTCAAGTCTCGTTTTTGATGTTTTTATTAATACTCAGTGCATTTACATCGCTCACGAAGCTAGGTATTTACGGATAATATGCTATTTGAAAATATGAATCATCATGATCATCATCATCTCCATCTCCATCTCCATCAGGCCATCTACGTCTCACTGTTGTGCCCGGCCCACAGCTGAGAGGGTATACATACATGTGTATTCATGATGAATTTTCCCGTACTTTAACGATGAAGGAAAAAATCGTGAAGAAGCCTGCGCACCAGAAAAGTTCTTAGGAATTTTTTAGGTGTATAGTCCGTCAACCCGCACTACACCAGCGTGGTGGACTAAGCCCTATACCCTCTCAGTTGTAGAGGAGGCTCGTACATATATAGGCTGCAGATGATGTAATACATACACATTATGTATATAAAATCGATAGCGTTATATTCAAGATTAAATTAGCATTAAATAAACACAGTAATATTACTATTCAGTAAGACCATGAATAAACAACAACACCGATTTGTTTCCTTATTATTTTAAGTATACAATTGTATATAGCACGAAAACCTTCCGTATGGCGAGGTGTCATTGACCCCTAGCATCAGCTGATTTTTCATTTGATTTACATTGCGTTGTTTCAAATATAAAATATTATTGAGGAATTTTAAAAATATCTGTCCGTTTAATATATCATTGTGTGAAAAAATAAATAAACGCGGTTTAAACGTTCGGATGAATACTGTATTAGATAATCTTGCTCATTAACTTCGTTGCCTTGCAAGGAGGAGTGGCAAGGCGATATAATGCTTTAGTTTGGGTCATTACATAAATCAATGTTTTGACAAACTAAATATTGTTTGTATCAGTAAGCGTAATTAACGTTTTTGTCATTTTTTCAAATTGCCGTCTCAATGTTGACGCAAATATTTGCTCAAACATTGGCCACATCAAACCGGATCAGACATGTTCGTCACACTACCATTGGCCGGTCAATGTACCAGTGGGTGTATAGACGTTAGTTCTCCCGTCACATGTCCAATCGTGCTAGTTAATGGACGGTTGTTGTCAAATTGCAACGTTACGTCCAACCGAAACCGCCTCCCGGGTCACATGTCCAACAGTTGGTAATGGCCGGACGGTGCCAATTTACTCGCTGCAAAATTGCATTTGAGAGCACAGCGTCCTGATTTCAATAGAATGCAGATGTCGCCGGTTTTTCATTGCCAAATTATACTTTAATAATTTAACAATCACAAGGTCTCGGGTTTGAATCACGGGGCGGCAAAGTGTTTGCGGTTTTTCCATTAGAAATTTCTCAGTAGCAGCACGAAGTCTGGACATGTGCCCGAAATCGGCAATAGGCTCGCCCCCTATTACGTGGGACTGATAGATATGATTGATTGGCGAACTGTGTGTGCAAGTATCCACCTCTGCCTAACCTTACTCGAATATAGGCGTGAGCTTATGTATGTATGTAGTAAAGAATAATTTATCTCCGAGATTCTTGCCGAGATTCAATGATTTTTCATTTATTTAATTTAATATCACAACAGTGGCAAGTATGGACCTTGAGAGACGGGTTGCCTATACAGAAACACTTGTATAGGTTACACTAACCGAGCGTCTAACATCAGATATTTTAATGGTAGTGGTCCAGAACGAAATTAATCAGAAAGAAAGAAGATAGGAAACATATGGGGTCACATAACTAGGGCGCGCATGTTTGCTCATTCAGTTATATGTGCTATCGGGCGTTTCCTCCAGATTAATGTCTCCATCATTAGTAACTCCGTTGGTTTACGGTCAACATGGCTCGTTTCAAACGCAATGAACCGTTCGGCCGTCTGCAACGTATTTGACGTCGGATTTACGTCACGAGGCGCTAAAATAATGCCGTTTCGGTTCTAGTGTAGGTCGTCGACACATTAATACGAAAACAGTAAATCAAAGATTCAATGTAAACACACATAAAAATTTTACTGGATTATATGTGTAATATTTTTTACTGGTACGGTTTGACCGCATTGGCACCGATGGTGACTGCAGTGCCGTCTAGAGTGTAGATTTCAGCAGTCGTTGACATAATTATGTCGGCGTGTTGGTAGCCGGATATACACAGGATGATTCCGGAACACGACACACTTGCGTGGCTTACAATAGATTTAAAATTTATGATAGTCACAAATTTTGGCAAAATATGAGTACATCTGAACCACCGATGCCAAACCTGCACACCTAAAAGTTCTTGGGAATTTCTTAGGTGTGTAGTCCGCCAACCCGCACTAGGCCAGCGTGGTGGACTAAAGCCCAAAACCCTCTCACTGGTAGAGGAGGCCCGTGCCCAGCAGTGGGACGTACCTATATGGGCTGATGATGAATGAATGAATGATGAGTACATTAGTACTTAATCAAATAACGAGATCATAAGTTATTAAATATTTTACTAAAAATAAATTTGAATGTTTCCAGGAGTCCGACGGCATCATGGTCGCTCGCGGTGACCTCGGTATCGAGATTCCGCCCGAGAAGGTGTTCCTCGCTCAGAAGACCATGATCGCTCGCTGCAACAGAGTGAGTACTTTTAACTACCATTATAGTATATGTTTGTGACATGAATATTATTCATTCGAAATGAGCTTCTATAATTCTTACAAATTTGCAACAAACAAATGTATCAACTAAGCATAAATAGTGATAAAAGAGTCAAAGGTGATGTGACAGCATAAACCATTCAAAAGGGAACATGGGATGTTTATATACTTAGAAGTTCACATATACGTTAAAGCAAGAGTCTAAAAGTCGGTTAAAACTAGCTCTTTGGGTAAGAAATGCGCTAATCTATGACCCCATATGGCGTCCAACGCCATCTGTGTTATCATCAATTCATATACGTCCCACTGCGGGGCATGTGCCTCTGCAATTGAGAGGCTATGTGTATCTTGAAATAAATGTAAATACAGTCAGAACCGAATACAACGACATCGGTTATAACTTATAACAGATTGGTTATAACCACCTAATGGCAAGGTCCCGGCCGGGTGTATATTGCTTACAACAACTATGGGACAGAACGTCCGAAATATACAGTCCCTTCAATGACGTTATATCCGGTTTGGACTGTATTTCCAAGAGACGTTCGCACGGTATATGAGATGCGCGGTGGCAGGTGGGCAAGCCGGTGATCTGCGCGACGCAGATGCTGGAGTCGATGGTGAAGAAGCCGCGCGCCACCCGCGCCGAGGTGTCGGACGTGGCCAACGCCATCCTGGACGGCGCCGACTGCGTGATGCTGTCGGGCGAGACGGCCAAGGGGGACTACCCGCTCGAGTGCGTGCTCACCATGGCCAACATCTGCAAGGAGGCCGAGGCCGCCGTCTGGCACAAGCAGCTCTTCCACGACCTCGTCTCCGAGGTACCACACACACACACACACCATCATCGTCGTTTTTTTTTTTTATACTGGCACAGTGACTCCACTGTACCTGATGAGTCCAAATAATTAATACCGACCAGCGAGAAACGATATGGTCACCCGCTGGTCGACACAATCATGCCGGCCTGCACAAATGCTTCTTCACGCTTCGCTTAAAGGAATGTTCTGGTATATGTAATCTTAGACAAGGCGACAGATTATTATAAAAAAAAAACTTAGTTCAAGAAGCCAAATTGGGTTTTGGCCTCCCATCATAATGTCTCCGCTGTGATCAGTTTTGAGCCATCTATAATCGTCAGCCCATATACGTTACTAGGCTTAGGCCTCAGTCCACCACGCTGGCCTAGTAGGGGTTGGCGGATTACACACCTAAGAACTTTTAGGTGTGCCGGTTTCCTCGCGATGTTTTCTTTCGCCGTTAAAGTAAGTTATACGTATAATACTTATAGTTATATATATAATAATTCATTATGAATACACACTTGACTTCGATAAGCCAGAGGTGTGTGCCTGGGGTTTAACCCGCTACCGCCGAGATTCTCGATCGCGAGCCTTAACCTCGAGGCAATCACTACTTGGTAAATATTACATATATTGCAATTACACAAAAACATATGAAAATATGTAACATAGGACCTGTAATGCCAGGAATAAAACCTAATAACATTATTTTTTATTGAGGATTTGAGAAATGACCCGGAACTTTCATTATAACTTTTCGGCTTGCACCGTAGGCTCAACGTGAAATTTTTAATAGCAATAACATCAGGCAACTTCCAAAAACATGTGTGTAAAATATATTATTAGTGAAAAATAATACAGCCGTAAATAATACAAATATTACTATGCCATCAAAAAATGTACAATCCACCCTGATTGTACAATTAATCTGAAATAATTAGTCAATAACACAATTTTGAACGTTCCAGGTGAAGGCTCCCCTTGACCCGGCGCACTCCACGGCCATCGCGGCGGTGGAGGCGTCCACCAAGTGCATGGCGTCGGCCATCGTGGTGGTGACGACGAGCGGCAAGTCGGCGCACCTGCTCAGCAAGTACCGGCCGCGCTGCCCCATCATCGCCGTCACGCGACACGCGCAGACCGCGCGACAGGCGCATCTCTACCGCGGCGTGCTGCCCATCGTCTACCAGGGTCACTCTCCTCGCTTATTTATTTATGCAATCAGTATGGTAGCACCAATTACACTAATCGGCAACAATCTATAAAAGCTGTATCATTATGCCTCTGCCGACTGCCTCGTGGTCTCGCGGTACAAGTATGTGCCGTGCGATCTAGAGGTCCTGGGTTCGATTCCCGGGTCGGGCAAAGTGTTATTGGGTTTTTCCATTAGGAAATTCTCGGTAACAGCACGGAGTCTGGAAATGTGCCCGAAAAACGGCAATAGGCTCGCCCCCTATTACGTGGGACTGATACATACTTGGCGAAATGTGGGTGCAGAAATGCACCTCTGCCTACCCCTTCGGGAATACAGGCGTGAGTTTATGTATGTATGTACTATATCATCATCATCAGCCCATATACGTCCCACTGCTGCACGGGCCTCCTCTACAACTGAGAGGGGCTAGGCCTTAGTACACAACGCTGGCCTAATGCGGGTTGGTGGGCTACACACCTAAGAAATTTAATATTTAAGAAAGTTAAAGTAAGTTATAATTCATTATGAATACACAAAAAATCTACATATCTATAAATATACATACATATGTAAAATAGGTAAAGCCTTCATTGGTGATGAGACAGCATAAACAGAGAGAGGATGGGGTGTTTATATACTTAGAATGTAACATACGTCACAACAAAAGAGAATAAGAGTCGGTTAAAACTAGCTCTATGGTCAAGGAATACGCAAATCTATGATCCCAGATCGCATGTAACGCCATCAGTGTAGCTTGAAATTAATATTATTTTATATGTACATACAGAGGGACCCGCTGGTGACTGGCTGAAGGATGTGGACAACCGTGTGCAGAGTGGCCTGAGGTTCGGCCGCAACCGCGGCTTCATCAAGACCGGAGACCAGGTGGTCGTGGTTACCGGCTGGCGCCAGGGATCTGGATTCACCAACACCATGCGTGTCATGTTAGTATCCTACCTTCACTAATAGCGCTATTAGAAAATACTTCATTACTATCATCATCTAGAGCCTTTGTTACGACAGCTGCTGGACATAGGCTTCTCCTATGGTACGCCCTTGGGCTCGATCTTCGGCTCTCCTCATCTATCCATAATACTATTTAGTATTATTAAAAAATCATAAATTGTACAAATTTATTTTTTTCATATTAAGGAACACAGAAAATGTAATGAAAGAATGAAATTAGAAATTTTAAGTTACAATAATAAGAAATAAGTCCAATTACAGCATGTAGATGAAAAAAAAAGGATCTTTGTTGCTTTTGTAAATTATAACACCTTGTTGTTTGTATACTTTTGTAAATTGACCAGCAATAAAATTATTTTTCATTTCATCATCAATCATCTGCTTGGAAATCACGTGCCAAATATATGAATTTCAAATAAGCCGCCAAACGACTAACGCATAGCATTAAGCTAATAAAAGCGTTCCCTCCAACTATACCCGTATTGCCATGTTTAAAAATCTAGTCTACAAAAATCGTAATATTATCTAATATGCTTTATTTTTTCTTACAGCCAAGTGGAGTAAATGTTGGTGCCAGAACAAATCATCAATGAAAAAAATGATATTTTTTTTTTTAAGTATTAGCGCAAGTGATAGGACGTAACGTCGAATTGCTGGGAACACTATACTATCGAATGCTATAAAAGCTTATATTGAAGTACAGTTACCAACACAAAAAAATGCTTTTGTACTTTTTGTATATTTATGCATTTCATTTCTCACGCGAATTTTCACCAAAAAAAATACCTTTCTTGTTAACTGTACTACACGAGTGATCCTGTCGCACGTTACAGTGATATATGTATAAAAGGAATGTATCTCAAAATTCTATTAGTCCTAGGCGTACATATTTATTTGTGTAATCTATAAAATGACAAAACGTTGTATATTGCTGAATGCGATAATAAAGTTTTAAGAAATTATATGATCTTTATTTTAATACCAGCTGTACAATAACAGCTGACGTCATCATCTGCCCAAATACGTCCCACTGCTGGGCACGGGCCTCCTCTACAACTGAGAGGGTTTAGGCCTTAGTCCACCACGCTGGCCTAGTGCGGGTTGGCGGACTACACACCTAAGAAATTCCTAAGAACTTTTAGGTGTGCAAGTTTTATCACGATGTTTCCCTTCACCGTTAAAGCAAGTGATAATTCATTGTGAATACACACATAACTTCGAAAAGTCAGAGGTGTGTGCCTGGGGTTTGAACCTGCGACCACCGAAATTCTCGACCGCGCGCCTACGCCGCAGCTGACGTTAGAACCAATATAATTCTCTAACAAATATAATTTTCCGTATCCATTTTCTTCAATTTCTTTCTTTTAACGACACTACTTCCACTTTGATCGAGATTGGGCTTAAGATTTACACCTTGGTATCGCCTGCTTGTCATATTACTATGAGACGATTTAAATTGCTCTTTGGGGTCCACGAGTACGAGAGTAGCAGAAGCGTTGTAGTGTAATGATGGTAATGTAAATAAAGAACCATTTGTTCAGATATGACTATATTGAGCAGATGATAAGACACAAAATTAACGGTACGTGGTGTGATTCTTTACTATCCAAAGCCAAATCAACATAAATAACTAACATTGTTCGGCAATCCAAATTGTTTTTGGCCTCCCAGGTTTTAAGGTCTGTGATCAGTTTTGGGACATGTTGGACATATTGCCAATCTTAAACCTTTTTGTTTCATATACTATCGAGTCCTTATTATCACAAAAGGGAACAATCTCCAACATGAAGCTCCCGAATCTTTCATGAAATTTAATTAAACGCCATCTATTGTTAAAAATAAAAACTTAAGAGTTACTATGAGTATAGTCGAATCAGATTCACATTTCTCACATTAACTCAAACGTAATTTAATAATTCTACACTAGATGGCGTTCCATGTAAAGATATAAAATGAAGGTAGAATAAAATTGTTTCATTTTAACAAAAACAGAACATGTATCTTTTTGTAATACAAGCTGTATGATTACACTTATGTATATATTTTTAAGTTGTGTTAGGTTTAGTTCATTTAAGAGTTTATAAGATGTCCAATCCAATTTGAATGAAGCTCTGACGTTTGCGCAGCAACTACGTACGGCACAGTCACCGCTTTGAACTGTAAAATTAGAAATAACTCGTCATCATTATGAAATGTCTAACAATTACTTATCCGCCCAACGGAAAAATCAACAAACTCACTACGTTTAACTATACGTACCATTCGTACCTATAGCGTTTCACCTATGTTTACAAGTTGTCTGACGTCGTGATTCCCAGTATTTGACCAGTTTTCGTCTGTTTATAAAACTAGTTTTATATACTGCACAATTGAAGTCAAATACGAAAGTTTTTTAAATCTTGTTGCCGAAAAACACGAGATGCAACGAAGCCGTGCGTAACAAAAAGTATGACTGTAAGTATAAACAAAACTAAATTATTAATAATTCTCAAAAAGAAGTGAGGGATCCTTGTTGACTCATTGTTTTCAATAGAGACAGCGTCATGCCGTGTCATTAGCCGTACTCCTGAACACTTTCGAGAGTATGACGCTTCGATGTTCTCTGTTTTGCATTAACATTTTAATATCACTCTGATTATACAGACTTGTTTTCATTATTCTGGTAATGAGAATAGGTACGTATTATGAATTATATACTTTTAGTAATTCAATTATAAACTAAAATTAAAAAGGAATTTAATGAACGTAATATAGAAATAATGTATAAACATTATACACGGTAATTAAAAAGATCAAAGTTAATTATGAGTCAGGATGAAATATTTGCCGAAACTAACCGCATTGTGTCTTTATAATTTTGTGAAATCTACACTTAAAGGCCCTAAATTGCTTGATCCAATTTATGGCAGACAATCTTGACACATTCATCGTTTGATCATTGCACAGCACATTGATCTTGACACAGTGTGCAAAAGAGAATGTACCCGCATAAAGTTTTTTTCGTCGAGTCCTCATTAATAACGATCCAATAAAAGTGGCACATTTGGCAGCACCGAGAATATGGCGCAGCGAGCCACCAACATAAGGAGTGACAAGTGGGGTGGTTGTCCAGCGGGTACGGTGATGTACTGCGGCGCCGCAGCAGCCGCGTGACCCGCGCACCCTGGGGCCGCGCTCGGCGCTCGGGCTCTGGGCCGACTCGCCGAGCGTCTGCCAGTAGATACATCAGACCACGGGCAGGCCGGTCGCACCACGCCGCCGACTAAAAATAACCGCGCGCCGCTCAGTACCGCCGCAACTACCGCGCGCGTCGCCCGCTGCGTCCGCGATCGCAACCATGGCGGAGACAATCGAGGAGTCGTACGAGACCGCGGTCACCCGCAAGGTGGTCCGCACCAGCCTCAAGATAGAGGAGGTGAGGATCGACACACGACAGTTTTATGTAACGACGCCCGCGCGACACAAATATAGCACCGGCGCGCGCGCATGTCGCGACGCCAGCGCCAGACGCACCTGCTCACATAACAGATAACACGTTTGACAGTGAACACGGACGTAAACAGCGGCCGGCCGCACCGCCAGCGCCGCCGCCACCGGCGCACCGGCGGCCGCCCACAGCCGCCCGCGGCGCCCTCTTTCTTTTGCTCATCCGACGACAGACGTCCGGATGTCCAAAAGTGTTCCGGGATTGCGGCTTCCAAAGCGGCCGTTTCAAAGTTCCCAATGACGGAACCATTTGGAAGGCACGTGAAGGTCCGCCGCCGCTACGTCAGTGGAGGAAGCGCGCGCGCATCTCGGCACTTATAATAAATTTGTGGCAATCGACGATGTAAATAGATCGGGCAGTTGAATGAAAATTTCCGTGCCCACCTTGACGCGTGTGCATCGACCTGTTTCGTACACGACCACTCCACGTGCGACCTTGCAAGAGATACACAAACACAGGACACACAATATGCACTCACTCGACACATGCATAGGTACACACTTTCTAATTTATTACCCGACAAGTCATCAAAGAGAGACTTTACTATCTTACATCAGTTGGATCTTTACTTTTGGCCGTCTCATATAATGTAGTAATGCATTCAGATGAAACAGTAGCGTCTTTGTAACGTAATCAGCTAGCGTTAAACGCGAGTGATGCAATATCCTATTGTAACTGTACCGCGATGCATGCAGCATGACGGCCATGTCAACAAACGGCAGCTTTCATTGCCTCCTTATCGTTATCACATTCCATCAGTTTGGACACAAAGAGCGTTGGTTGGTTATGCGCCGACTACTGTCCGTTTCCAAAGCGCAAAATCCAATGGAAAAACGCGCCGTGGCATATTTTCGTCTTGGCTCCCATCCTAGTTTATCTGCTACATTACGATGTTTATTCACAATACGAATGTGAGCATTAATGTGTGCGTCTGAGCCACTTGTATTCGCGTATTTACTGTCGGTTTGGGTGCAAAACCCGATGTACCTGCATTAAGTCGTAAAGCTTATTAATAACTCATACACATGCCAGTCAACCTGCTCAAAACACATTGAGTGAAAGTATTCATCTCGGATTTTATTCTGAATAAAATATTTGCCATATTCCTCTCATACTAAAGCGACAATATTATTAAACCCATTTGTTGACATCAGTATTGTAGTTAAAAAAATACTTAAAATATTAAACGAGGCGCCTTGGCAAATGTCGATGTTTTTTCCACATTTTTAAAAGGGACAGAGAAACAGTGCAACAAAGACTCGTTCATTGTCAGCCACAAACAATTGTAAATAAAATGGCTGTGGCGATACAAAAAGTTATTTAGCATTATTTAAAGGAGATACTCGATGCTATCAATATTGTGTTATCTTTTACAACACTGCAGTAACTCTCAGTGTTGTAAACTCTACATTTATTATATTTTCACGTTGCATAGTTTCCTTCCCGCTGATGATTATTCTACCTAAATTATAAGTAAATATAATATTTTTCTGTGTCAGTTTCATTATTTTTAATATCATTTAAATTCTTTTAACAGTATTTTAGTTTTGTTTTATTGGTGATAATCGAAATAATAATTTCTTCTTTGGCTCCAAAATAATAATCGTAATTACTTTCTAACCTTATAAGTACTTATTCAATTGAAATACTGTCTTAGCAAATGCGTACTCACGGAAATCAAGTTTCAAGACTGAAATGTCAGTTAATACATAAAATCATTTCGTTATTATTAAGTAATGCATAGTGCGTAGCGTCTGGGTATGGATAGATATATACTGTTTCATTAGGATGAACTCTTTTCAATGAATATAAGTGTGTATGTTGAACAATCCATATGTTACTGAATGGTGTATTTGGTTGCTAGCTTGACCAATAACAATTATGGCTCAATCATGTATTGGCTTGGCGTTGAAAGTTCGTTCAATGTTCCACAAAGTTCTAGCAAGTTCTGTGTGTGCCATAATATATAGAATATCTTAAAAGTTTCTGTTTTGTTCCAAATTCTAAAGAAAAAATACTTTTGTTATATTTACAAATTTATTGTTCTGCGTTGTGTTTCTCGTTTCTGGCAAACAGCGCAGTAGTTTGGCTATTTACTTTTATTTTTGTAATCCTACAGACAAGAAAAGAATCTAAACTACATGGCAATGTAGGTAAATAGTACTACATTACTAAGACAATGTCGTAGGCTGTAAATAGTAGATACTACATTACTAAATTAGTAAACAATATTTACTATACACAAATACCAGTCCTGAATCAGAGTAGGTGTGGATGACGATTTATGAATGAAAGTCCACTATACCACGTAGGTAGATAGATACCTATGTACTAAAATATTCAGTAGGTGGGATTGGATTCTACGCACGATACCAATAATCTCATTCACAATCTCACCTGGCCAACGTAACTGCGCAGTATGCTGTAAATAATAATATTTTATAGACGAAATCTTTGCTGTGGAGGGATGTGGACAACTCTTTGTTTTACAACTACTCCTTTATATTTTCTTCGTTGCGGGATTATGATAAATTAAGTCCCCTTATATTCGCTGAGCTTCATTACTCGGCGTCGATACGGTACGTGCCGCTGTAGATCCTGGAGCACAGGAGTTAGAGACAAAAGACACCAGCTTGCGAAACGAGAGGCCGCGGGTTCGATCCCCGCACCGAGACAAATGTTTGTGTGATCCACAAATATTTGTTTCGGGTCTGGGTGTATGTGAGACCAAAAAGTCTCTCGTAGTTTCTGATACCCACGACACAAGACTTGTATCTTAGTGTGAGATCAGAACAATGTATGTGACTGTTGGGTGTATTTATTTATTTAGATGAAAGCTTTTTCAGAATTTAGGATGCATTTTCTGATATCACTATATTGTTGTTGTCCCTGTCGAAACCGTCTTGTGATCAGAATATCTTTTATTACTCCTAGCAATAGTAAAGTACCTAATGTTAAGCTACCACTGCTTTTGTGAAAGATCTCGCTTACGAAATACTACTTAACGTATTTTCTATATGGATTTTTATAAATAATTCATAAATAACAAGAATAGTGAGTATTTCCAATCCTAATAAGTAGTTACTAATAATACAGATATATTAATTGTCGACGAGAAATGAACGGATGCCTTGGTGGTATTCTTACGCCCCCAATCCCCAGGGCGGGTTATGAAGATAGCTTATGTTCATTGTAGAACTATACCCAAATCCATAATACTAAATGTACGTACGGTCGTCTCAGTCAGAAAAAAACAATTATTGCACCACAAATATTTTATGTTTTATTACACCATTCTTGTATTTTTGCAAAAACAAATGTAACTTTTTCTTTTGGGATCTGCTTTCAAAATATGTCATTGTTATGACACTTATGATTTTAAAAGTAATTTAAACTACACTGTATAAGTTTCTTGTGCTAAATAATGGCGGATATCATTCAAAACACGCGCGCGTCGTGGTTATTAACACGTCTCACCTGTTTGAAACTAAATGTTCTCTATAAATCACAGAATTGGGTCCCGAATATATTCGTGCACGTTTCCTAGGTCATGTTTTTTGAAAAGCACTTTACTGGTAAGCTGTGTAAACAAAATTACTGGCATATTACTAGCAAAACATACGTCGTGTATCCTATTTATATTATCTATTTAAGATTATATTCCGTTTAGTCGTGATGGCCTAGAGGTTTTGGCACGCGGTCGAGAATCTCGATAGTCACGGGTTCAAACCCCAGGCACACACCTCTGACTTTTCGAAGTTATGTTTGTATTCACAATGAATTATCACGTACTTTCATGGTGAAGGAAAACTTTGTGATGAAATCTGCTCACCTAAAAGTTCTTAGAAATTTCTTAGGTGTGTAGTCCGCCAACCCGCACTAGGCCAGCGTGGTGAACTAAGGCCCAAACCCTCTCAGTTGTAGAGGAGATCCGTGCCCAGCAGTGAGACGTATATTGGCTATTGATGATGATTAGATTAACAAGGGTGTATAATTGGATATATTAACCATACCCTAACAGTCAAACTAATATACTAAAATATATTTTTTATTATTATTAAAAACTTAATACCATGGCAAGGGTGCATAAGACCGAAGAGACATCAAAAACAATACCAATAAACTTGTTTTAATGTTTAATACTGTCAAATGCAAGAGAAATTTATAAAGTAAATATGACAACAAATTTACGGTGCACGCAAATTAATTTCGCGAAACTAAACTTAGAATGACGGACGGTCTCATTAACAGCACAGACTTATCATGTAAAGTGGCGACACAATTGTAAATTCAACAAGTTACGGTATGACAGGATAAAACAAGATGTGTCTGAAAATATTCATGTTACTGCGCGAAATCCAGTGGAGTTTTGTTCTAATTAGCTCTAAATTATCAGTATAAAAGTACGATTGCTGGACTTTTGTCTATTTTAGAAAGGGGTTAGAGTTTAGTCTATCGTACTAGCAGTAACAGGCTACTATCCAAGATAAAAATGATATATAATATGAGTATTTTGTGAAGAATTCCTCAAAGGCCGGCAACGCACCGATGATTCCTCTGGTATTGTGGGTGTCCATGGGCGGTGTTGACCACTTAACATCAGGTGGCTCACTAGCTCGTTTGCCTCCTTTCCCATAAAAAAAAAAAAAAAAAAAAAAAAAAAGAATACTCCTTAGTAGGTACCTATTCTTCATACTTTGAGGTATACTTTGAGGTCTTGTAAAGATGGTCTTCGCAAATTAATACGTACGTTATACTTATACGTATACATGCGTTATAAATACCTACGCGAGCTGGGAGGATTTAAGAATTCCAACATGCGACCACCATAACAATATTTTAATTTTGATTACATATTACGTTTAAGTCGTGATGGCCTAGAGGTTTAGGCACGCGGTCGAGAATCTCGACGGTCGCGGGTTCAAACCCCAGGCACACACCTCTGACTTTTCGAAGTTATGTGTGTATTCACAAAGAATTATCACGTACTTTAACGGTGAAGGAAAACATCGTGATAAAACCTGCACACCTAAAAGTTCTTAGGAATTTCTTAGGTGGGTAGTCCGCCAACACGCACTAAGCCAGCGTGGTGGACTAAGGCCTAAACCCTCTCAGTTGTAGAGGAGGCTCGTGCCCAGCAGTGGGATGTATATGGGCTAATGATGTGATTACGTTTACATTGTGACCCCGAAACTTTTGACATCCACGCTGTGTCGGGGTTATAAGAAGCTAATAAAGGAAAGAAGAAAAAAAATTAACACAAATATCAGTTTCCAATACTCAAGCCTTCATGACCATAGATTATAGAGCATAGAGTTGGAAATCTATGAGGGAGATCGGTCGGATAATATATCTTGTGGTGATGACAGATGTTAATGATGTCAGATTATTATAATTATTTGCCAAAGATTTTAATCACGTCACGGTGATTAAGAATGCTTGGAGTGCCTATTTTTGAAGTTATACTTCTTTTGGCGCGTTAGGGAAAAATGATGAGAGTGATTTTTTACGATGCGCGCGCACACCGACACCAAAAAGTTATTCAGAAAAAGTTTGTTTTAAATTTTAAGAATGTAGAATAGTGACAGTAATAAAAAGGGATTGACATATTTTTGAAGTTATTACGATGCGCGCGCACACTGTCATGAAAAACCGACACCATGAAGTTATTAAAATATTATTTTATAATATATAATATATTATTATATTATTTAAGAAAATATATATTTATGTATGAAGTATAACTTCTAACGCGTGTACATAAGTACACACACACACTTTTTTATTCCAATTTACACTGTAAGGAGCTTCAGAAAGCATACTAAGTCGTACCAGCGAACATCTATTTGTCTCTCTTTACTTCGCTGTTTGTGGTAATAGCCTTTTACAACTTTGCTGACTCAAATAGTAAAAAACAATAATAAAATAGAAACATTAGATATTATAATTACTGTTCTCAGTTTGCCTTTATTATTTTCCTATTGTACCAGTAGTGATGGCCTCGAGGTTTAGGAGCGCGGTCGAGAATCTCGGCGGTCGCGGGTTCAAACCCAACGCACACCTCCGACTTTTCGAAGTTATGTGTGTATTCACAATGAATTACCACTTACTTTAACGGTGAAGGAAAACATCGTGATAAAACCTGCACACCTAAAAGTTCTCAGGAATTTCTTAGGTATGTAGTCCGCCAACCCGCACTAGGCCAGCGCGGTGGTCTAAGCCCTAAACCCTCTCAGTTGTAGAGGAGGCCCGTGCCCAGCAGTGGGACGTATATGGCCGATGATGATGTACCAGTAATATAAGTTTTTCTTCATTTCATATTGCTTGTACAGCTAACCATAGAAACATTGAAGCAAGGAGTTCAAAATACAAAAACCTTATTGTATAATGTCGCCAAACCTCAGAATATATTGTATTCATATTTTTAACATACAATGAAGTTTCATCTTGGCTTTAATGCAAACACTTTTAGATTATTTACCAGCGCCTGCAATACGTCTGCTTTGATCTCAACACTTTATTCTTAGACCGTTTCTCCCCATTGTGACGTGGCGTGCGTTGTTTTGTGAATATTTTGCGCTTAAAAACTATCTGCAATATGATTTGAATACCCATTTTAATTAGCGTTGCATGTAATTGACGTTTCTTAGAATTGCGTGGGCGTAGACGAAAACACGAGTTAAATTTTGTTATGCACCGATGTGTTTTGGTTTTTGTACAGTTGCCGCGCTGTGTAATTTAACGGGGTCTGTCAACATCTTCGAGACCTACTTTGTGACGGGACACATATTTAAATAGAGTTATTGATAAAAAAAAATTGCCCAAAAGAGACAAAAAAAATCATAATCCAAATTCAGACGCTTTGAAATGCATAATAAGAAATGACAGACTTCGGTCTCACCAAATTTGATTCTAAACCAATATACATATGTAGAGCACACATATTTGTGTCGTTACGAATGAAACAACTTTTTGTTCCAAAATAGAAATCTCCTAACTTCATCATCATCATCAGCCCATAATACGTTCCACTGCTAAACACGGGCCTCCTCTACAACTATGAGGGCTTAGGCCTTAGTCCAACCACGCGGGCCTAGTGCGGGTTGGCGGAATACACACCTAAGAACTTCCTAAGAAATTTTAGGTGTACAGGTTTTATCATGATGTTTTCCTTCACCGTTAAAGTATGCGATAATTATTTGGGAATACACACATAACTTCGAAAAGGCAGAGGTCGAGATTCTCGACCGCGTGCCTAAACTAGACTTGTCCTAACTCCGCCATTAATTCTTAGATCGATACTTCGAGTTAAACCTCAGAAACAATAAAATGTACTCTTTCGAATACGATCTAAATCTTTACAAACAAAGTCGGCTATGTTTATTTATTCCATACAATTTTAAGTGAGAGGAAATAAATTTACATAGATGTATAGATAAATTTATTATAAACACACGTCGGGAATCAAACGCTGTTCCGTCATAAAAACATTGATGTTTATCAGTGAAAGTTGGCGAAAATAGTCACAGCAAAAGTGCAACGTTCGCTAGTTGATGAGATTTTATAGCACTTTTATTAGAGGACTATTTATTATTGTTATTCGCACAAAGTATTAACTAACTTAGTAAATGAAGTGTTTGACAATTAAAATTCAATTCTTTTCTGCTTGCTTTATGATTTACTTTTCAATGTTTTGTATAGTTTATAGTCATGTCACGAGAGAGATTAGGTGTTAGTTATCTGCAAGTGTAACAATAATAACAAACTTTATTTGACACCAAATTATGCACAAAGTAGGCAATAAAAGTAAATAAAAGTAGGTGGCATAAATTGGCGTTCTTATCGTTAAGAGCGATCTCTTCCAGACAACCTCGCAAGGAGAGGAATAAGCTAAAAAATAAGGACGGTGCTTTATCTCAATAAAATCACATAAAAATATATACTTATACGAGTATACATATGTGAAAGTAAATAAATACAACTTAAAATAAACTTACATGCGCCAAAATTTAGTAAATAATAAATAAATAATGTAAAACTCGTGATGACCCCGAGATTTAGGCACGCGGTGGAGAATCTCGACGGCCGCGGGTTCAAACCCCAGGCACACACCTCTGACTTTTCGAAGTTATGTGTGTATTCACCTAGTTTTAGAAGTACAAATATCACATACTTTAACGGTGAAGAAAAACATCGTGATAAAACCTGCACACCTTAAATTTCTTAGGAATTTATTAGGTGTGTAGTCCGCCAACCCGCACTAGCCAGCGTGCTGGACTAAGGCCAGAACTGATGGGCTGATGATGAATAAATAAATGAATATACACAATATAAATAGCAAGTATCATTGAAAATTACTTTGATATTAATGTGTATATTTAAGAACCCTGTATATGTTTGTTCGATGGCGAACGATCCGGTGTTATCGTGTTGACTGCTGAGACACTACTGTCTGGCCTGTCAATACACTATTTGTATCGCATGGCACTTACTATCAGGTGCCAATGCGGATGCAATCGGTGAATGTATATAAAGAACTGCCGATAATGTCAGCATCATTTTTTTTATAATATTTCAATTTAGTTGACTCATGGCCGAATACTGAAACGCTACTTAATCTAGGGCGACTTTTATTTAAGTGGCTGTTATAGTTTAAGCGGTATATACTTAAAACTGTCATGTGAAAGAACTTTTTGTGGTAATGTTGACTTTTATGGAAATTTAAGTGGGCAATTTAAGTGGCCAACCCGCACTAGGCCAGCGTGGTGGACTAAGGCCTAAACCCTCTCAGTTGTAGATGAGGCCCGTGCTCAGCAGTGGGACGTATATGGGCTGATGATGAAGTGGGCATTAGTTAATCACAGTCTTAAAACCGATAAATGATGTATACCGCTTAAATTATTACAGCCACTTAAATATAAGTCGCCCTCAGATTAAGTAGCATTTCAGCATTCGGCCATCAATCAGCTTAACTAATACCATGACATATATCAAACTCTATGTATCAACAATCAAAGTAAAGTATACAACAATTTTTGCCCATTAGTAAGAAATATTAGTATTATATTTTTGTTATCATCATCATCAGCCCATATACGTCCCACTGCTGGGCACGGGCCTCCTCTTCAACGGAGAGGATTTGGGCCTTAGTCCACCACGCTGGCCTAGTGCCGGTTGGTTAAATTTTTGTTAGCATATACTATTTTAAACGCACTATAGATACTCAACATCGGTTACTATGTTAACACTGTTATGGCAGTGTTTATAATGCTAATTATTTGGACGAATAAAAACACCCCACCAAATGAAAGACATGCTTTCGTATTGGCAAGTAAACAAAAACATTACGCCGGCCAAGGTAAAGCTGTATGTAAAGAGTAAATTGTTTCATTGCATCCTGTAAATGACATTAGTTTTCAACGAATGAATCACATTCCACTGAATTACTTTGTTGACAAAACTTCTCCTTTTTTATTACATTTTGATAAGCTTTCGTGCCACCATTGTTTAGAGACGAAAGTGAGGTTGCGGGTATTATCCATATACTAAGGAAATGTTTGTTACAGGCGTGTGTTTATCATAATGTTGACTCTCGTATTGCCTGATACCTTAATTTACGAGATAGACAGTGTTAGACGGTAGCATTATTTTCAAGCGTGGATGCACATATACGAATATAAAACGACAGTTGGCAGTCAATATCAATAAAGGATGTATGAGGCGCGGCGCAATACAGGTTTCCAAACGCAATACAGCCATATAAGGACATGCTCAATTGCGCCGGTTCCACGAATCAAACACGCTAAAGTCTAGAGTGTAACAACTGTTCGGGAACATTGCCAAATGTGCGATTTTGCCTAATTGACGAGCACGGAACATCCCGTCCGTTTGATCACGCTCCAGCGGCCGCGCGCTGCTATTAACTCGCGTATAAAACAAGCTCCACTCGGAAAAGAAAATGTATTGCACGTCGCTCCCTCACTCGCCACTTATCGGCTCGGGAGCGGAGGATGCGCTCTAGAAAGTATCCACTGCAACTCATTCAGTCAGGGTTGTTGATCGCAAATTGGCGTGCAGTAACGTCCGATTATAACTTGTCGGCATGGGGCCGCGGGGTGGTGGGGCGGCGTGGCGACGTCCATCACGCGTTCGACAACCGATGGACGTCCAGCTCGGCGTCAACTCGCGGAAGCCGCAACGGAACGCTTTCGTCGCGAAGCTCGAAAATGGAACGCAGCGGATATAATTAAAACTGGACGGACAAATCGTTGGCGAGGAATTAACGCGCGAATTCGGTCACCTATCGCTCAGTCAAATTGGGCGGGATGTGTTTTCAACACTTATTCTGTTCAAGCGACAGCAAGTGGTCTGAGGTTAAGCACCGCCCGCTGTGTGGGCCGGCGCACGGAATTAGCCATTTCTCACACTGTGCATACCTCATTGCGTTCGGAGCAAATCGAAGCGAAACCGCGGATACTGGCTAAATCTAGTGGAACAATAATGCTTCATCGGCATACGTAGGAAATTTAGTGCACATGGCTTTAACGGGTCGTTTCCACTGACGTATTTGGAGCTCGCATTTATCAAGCCGCAGCGCGCTCGAATATTGAACAAGCAAACTCTATTCCAGCATGAATTTCAAATGCAATAAGACAATCTTAGCACAAGCGTAACTGAATGATGTATGTACAGTTTGACAGCGGCTATTTGTTATACGCGGCCTTCCTAACGTTTTCAGACATATCAGGTTTACTACGTCATTCCTCTTGTGACCTACTGAAAGACAGGTATTCTAACATTATGCAAGTTATTCGTGGGAATCAGTAGCAAACCTTATAAATGTAGTAAGCAACAACAGTTCCTTACGCAAATAAAACACTAATTTACACAAGGAAACTTGATAGACTTTGGTAAAGCGGTTCTCAAGACTAGAAGAGGCATTTTTGTCTCACGTGAGTTATACTAAAAATAAGGCAAAATTACTTTCCATCTGTAGTTGTAACATACAAAGTAGTAATTGTAGGCACAGAATCAAGCAGCGAAGAACAATACTACTACGATCACCATCCATCCATCAGCCAATGGAGGTCCACTGCTGGACATAGGCCTCCCCTAATGACTTCCACAAGGACCAGTGGCGGTACTTCCATAGAAGCCCAAAAGCCCGGCTAGTCTTACAAAATTCGGAATAGTAATCTTTAAACTTTAAATCTTTATGTAACAAAAGCGATTTGACATATAAATGCGAATATCCTGACCCCACAACAAACAATTAATAAACTAGACCTCACAAAATTAACGTGTAACGTTTTTGGGCTTCTATGGAAGTACCACCACTGACAGGGACCTATAAGCCTGCAACCCGCGACCTTTACTACGTCGTCCGACCAATAATTTAGCGGTAGAAAAAATCTTAAATTTTAGCGTATTGGGCCCTCCTGGTTGAATGTTTATGTATGTATTCCTTCAGAGCAAAATCGCAATAACATATGAGATTAATTTTACAGTTAAATTTACTTCATATCAGGTTTACTGCCATTTTAAAGGTGTTTTGATTTTTTCAGAAAATTATATTTTCCCAACACTAATTTATTCATTAATAAGCGCATCAGACTAATTTACCACCGGACATGTCTATCATAGTACGTATGTCACTAATGGATCTACTAATAGGAAATTCCATATGTCTATTTTCATTACAAAAGCAAATTTTGGTTTAAAAACGTGTAGAAAATTATTTATACACCCCTAGATGACCTGAATAATAAATGAAAAATTGTGATGCGCAATTTCACCAGCATTAATAGGTTCTTTGACCCCGATAAAATATTCCTCAATGTCAGTACGCCGGCCGGAGGGCGCCACTTTCTAAATATAATATTTAATAGACAAGCAAATATACATTTGAAAGACAACATTCTCGCGAAACGACTGATCGACTTGCCAATCTATATATCATTGCAAATAAAGTGGTTTCACCATAATAAGTCAAATCCAAGGTAAGCTCTTACTGCATCAGTGATATTTAGATTGTAGTAAACTTGTATGCTACCATTAAGAGGAGGCCCGTGCCCAGCAGTGGGACGTATATGGGCTGATGATGATGATGATGATGAAACTTGTATGCTTCTATTGTTAGTTATTTCAACAAATAGGGTAAATACAGGACAGAGAGTAGCAGCTTTTTTTCATGTTAATCATTTTATAAGTAAAATAATACAACCGACCAATAGACTAAATATCCATGTTGTTTAACTTTTGACACTTCCTAAAAGTCCTACATTGAAATGGAATAGTTTTTGTCTATCTTTATGCTACAAGGTTAAGTATTAAGTTAAGAAAGTATCCTTAACTCTTATCAGTTAAAATCCTAAAACTTAAAAGGGGTTGAAGTCCTGCATTGAATTTTTAAGTTGTGGTTGTGGCGCGTGGCGATTTCGTGAACTTTAAAAATGATTCTGGACGGTGTGAATAGTAAACATAACAAGCAATAATTAGAATAACAACATTTAATAACAGTTGTTAAGTGATGTTTTTAAAGCTGTGGATAATGAAATAATGCAGTTATTGCAACAATTCGCATGCCAATATTTCGTACAAATCCGTTGCGTTGTTATTGCTTCATCGAATAACAAATGTAGGTATTTACTTACATTTATAATAATAGGGCAAATCTGGTACATCGTAAACCTTTAGTTCATAAGCATCGTAGGCTTATGATGTATTTTAAGTCTTGTAATCTCCAGACCAAATACGATTCCCAAAGCGGGATATAGAAAATTTTAGATCAGAACATTTATTTATTTAAAACTTTATTGTACACAAATGAATAAACTATGGAGTACAGTAAACTAAATAAGTACAAAAGACAGCCTTATCGCACAAGGCGATCTCTTACAGACAACCAAGGATGTAGGAAGAGGAATGAAAGGTAGTCATTGTTATTCCATTCCATTATATTGTTTATTTCCTTGCAAATATGTTGGCAACGAGCTGTTTTGTGTTTGATTTGTAAGTTATTAGGGTTTCCATTTCAAATGAAATATCCGAATGAAAGGAATACAACTAAAACAATACTTATATACTAGGAACGTGGGCAGTAAGTGTCAAATAATCCAATAACAAAATTCATGAGTTTCCTCACAGAATTATCATCATAAAAGATAAAATCAAGATAGTCTTGTTGAAAGGCAATTCAAAGATGTTTTGCAATACTTCCGTGCAGCTCGTTTGTCATCATCAGATTCAGAATAAAACATTGAAAATTATAAAGTTTATCAAAGACTACCTACCATGCCAATTTTTTATACAATAACACTTAAAATTCATAAAAAAATAACAAAAAGTTGAAAGATTTGTTACGTATCAATAACAACATAACATAAACTCACGCCTGTATTCCCCGAAGGGGTAGGCAGAGGTGCATTTCTGCACCCACATTTCGCCAAGTATGTATCAGTCCCACGTAATAGGGGGCGAGCCTATTGCCGCTTTTCGGGCACATTTCCAGACTCCGTGCTGTTACCGAGAATTTCCTAATGGAAAAACCCAATAACACTTTGCCCGACCCGGGAATCGAACCCAGGACCTCTAAATCGCACGGCACATACTTGTACCGCGAGACCACGAGGCAGTCAATAATCATAATAATATAATATAATATCGGAGTTTTGTTTTTGTTGCTACAGTTTGTATCGTTATGGCATTTATAATGTAAAATTAAAATAATGCAATTTTTTAATTTTTTAGGGTATATATTGCTATTTTCTAAAGAAAAAAATGACATTTCGTGTTGCTGAGGGAGTTTCTTGCCGTTTCTTTTCCACAGCGATAACACGTTTCGAAGCGGCAATAGTTTAAAAAAGTGTAAAATTGACGTTTCAAAAGAACTTTTAAAAGTCTATTTGAATAAAGATAATTTGACTTTGACTTTGATTTTAACAGTAGACCTCTATAGGATGGCAAAGACGACACATACAAGATACGATTGGCAACCTTAAACAAATTTGACTTAGAGATACGATAAGAACAGGAAGGACATAAAATGAGTATTGATATTGTGTATAGCATTGGACAAATACAAGTCCGTTTAGGTAGGGCAGTTAACGCATCCGCCATATTGTAATCGGTATATTTTGTTATTGTTTATAGTTCAGTTAACATACATTCCGACTGCGTAACTTGCTCGTTTAAAATACAGTGATTGAGAAATAGTAAACATTATTATTGTGGTTTAGATGCCAGGTTAGGATGTTTCCTGAAAAGCTATTTAGTTTATGTGAAGAATCATTTAAGCAGTGATGGCCTCGAGGTTTAGGAGCGCGGTCGAGAATTTCGGCGGTCGCAGGTTCAAACCCCAGGCACACATCTCTGACTTTTCGAAGTTATGTGTGTATTCACAATATCACTTGCTTTAACGGTGAAGGAAAACATCGTGATAAAACCTGCAAACCTAAAAGTTCTTAGGAATTTCTTAGGTGTGTAGTCCGCCATCCCGCACTAGGCCAGCGTGGTGAACTAAGGCCTAAACCCTCTCAGTTGTAGAGGAGGCCCGTGCCCAGCAGTAGGACGTATATGGGCTGATGATGATGATGAAGAATCATTTGTAAATAAAATATAAGAGACAAGTAGGTACAATAAACTATGGATTTTCATTAAGTTTTTTAAATATTTGATACTTCTGGATAACTATTTTCATCAAATAGTCATAAAGGGAGTGATACACACGTAGTCATGACATATGATTAAATTTTAGTATCAGAAACAAATCGACTTTAGCTTACGAATGTAGATGTACAATCGAGCCAGGGCGTTTGGTCCATGCTCAAAGATGTCTACGGCGTAGCTCTACCACTAACATACTTTACAATTTGTTGTTAAACACTTCAAAGAAGCTTAATGAGTTTATTAAACTATCTGCCTGTTATAGTAAATACAAGGTGTAAATAGACCGGGATCGAAAACTATTAAAGGGAATAGTTATAGTAAGAAAACATCAACAATTTTATTTTGCTTCAGGGTTTTTTAAGCGTCAATGTGTGTAATGAACGTAACTATTACACGCCTTAGTTTTCGATCACGATTAGTTTACAGTTCAAGTCCTGATGGCCTCGAGGTTTAGGCGCGCGGTCGAGAATCTCGACGGTCGCGAGTTCAAACCCCAGGCACAAACCTCTGCCTTTTCGAAGTTATGTGTGTATTCATAATGAATTATCACGTAGGTACTTTAACGGTAAAGGAAAACATCGTGATGAAACCTGCACACCTAAGAGTTCTTAGGAATTTCTTAGGTGTGTAGTCCGCCAACCCGCACTAGGCCAGCGTAGTGGACTAAGGCCTAAGCCCTCTCAGTTGTAGAGGAGGCCCGTGCTCAGCAGTGGGCCGTATATGGGCTGATGATGATGATGATGATTAGTTTACACCTGTATACAAATATAAATAGGTAAAATAATTCATTTGTTTGCACTATACATATTTGCTGGGGCATAAATTTTCTCGTGCGATGGATAGGTCCCGGGTTTATTTCCAAGTCGGGCTTTGTTATAGGGATTATTCAGGAATCAGCATGCTAGTATAGTAGTGTATCAGAATCTAAGAATATGAGTAGATCTTAGCGTGAGTCGGAACTTTGAGATAAACTATGAAATAATCTCATTGGGTGAATTTATTTATTTACTACTTATTCTAAATCGGGTAATGCGGGCCTTGAGTTTTAATAAAAAATATTATTTCTATAAAATACAACCAGAAATGTGGAATGTCTACCTATTGATTGCTAGATAGCAATGGCCTAGTTAGATAACTAGCTTCCCATTGACTAAGAGTGAGAGTCTTATAATATTAGAAGAGGAACGTTAAAAAACCTAACGCAACAGTGATCATTTTCTTTCGCAACGAAATTCTCTACGCCATCTGCAACATTTGCTTATACTTTGCTCTATATTAAGTTCGCTGCTGGCTTTATGTTTTCTTTCCTAAAATAAAATGGTGTATTATTTTGTGTGTAGGTTATATCGTTTAAGTTTATATGCACGCAAATAATGTATCAATTATATAGAAAAAGCCGCCTACAGCCGCCATTAAAGTCCTTTAAAATCTTGTATCAAATTTTAAAGACATCATTTCAGCTGTTTAGATTTAGAGACAAACTGTCTTTCACAATAGTTTAATTGACTTATAATTGTATCTTATTTTAACCAAAACATTACTTTAACTGCTAAAATAAAAACAATTTTTAAAACATACTCATGGCATTATTGTTTGATTAACATATTTAGATTATTATTAATAATGTTTTTTTTTATTTTGTAGGTATCCAAAGTTTTTTTATAATATATTATAATTTTAGGATACAATCTTGTAGTATTAGAAAGGATAATGACAATTACTATGCTACCCCGAGCTATAGATAGATTGATCTCAAAATAGTATCAAACAAAGCATTTGTTGGCCGCCATGTCCCCGTTTGCTTCTTCGTAACCACACTATGGATTTCAAAACAGTTTCTTTCTAATTTCTTCCTGCTTTATGTGTGTATTCATGCTAAACACGGTGAGAGTGGACTTGTAATGATTAATAATTTTCCTGAAAGCGTTGACGCCTAATACCGCTTACCAAGGCGAAGTCATGCATAAAAACCTTAAACTTTTTGGAGTAAGGGGATTTTGAAATTAGAAGCAAATGAATCCTCAAAAACCCTAACAATTCTCACAATAAGCTTTGAACATGAAAAACGGTCGCGATGCGTAACGGACGCGTCGTGAACAGAAATAGAGTGTCCCGCGCGGCGCGTACCAATGTCGAGGTAAACGCTACACATTGTCTCTTCGCGTTATGAATGTTCAGTTTTTTCATCTGCAACGACCTTACCAACTTACATCACCGGCCTCTACGTAATACTAATGTACTCTCAAGAATTGTCACATGCCATTTGCATACAATTTCACTTCAGTTGAGATTCACGAAAAATCTCTTTTGTCTAAGCCCCATTGTCAAAAATGTTTGGTCTTTTCATGTGTAGAATTGTTGTCAAGGATATATGCTATATTTCCTGACACAGTCTGATGGTTTGACATATTGAATAAAGTTAAAAGAAACAAAAGAATAGTCTAGAACATTCTATAATATTTTTAACTTTGTCCGCAATTGTCAATTGTTACAGTAAAGCACTATTTAACAGGCGAATTATGAAACATATGAGTCGATAGTTGCCTCGCTGGTTTCGTGGTATAAGTGCATCGAGAGAATAAAGTATTATTGAGTTTTTCTTTTAGAAAATTGACATTAGTATCTACTTAGTAGCACGAACTCTAAAGGTGTTATAGAAAATCCGCCTTAGGTTTATTAATTATTACATTAGGACTTAAAACGAACTCGTGTTTTGAATACTAGGTGTATTCGATGCTTCTGTAGCAAGATCGGGGATATAGACGTTAGTGTATGTACAAAAATGTATATACTACAAACAGACGGCTGATCAACATTTCTAGATATTTTTAAAAATTTCACCTTCAAAGTAAAGTTTAATTTGTTTACCGTCAACAAATATTTTTTGTGACGATGTCAACACTCTGCGAGCCAATATAATCGTGAGTGCTAAAGTTCCGATCGAAGCCAACTATTTGTACGGTAATTAATATACTTCCGATTTGCCTTGCGCCGCTCACACTTGACCGCTCCATAAGGTCGTTGCCATAATGACTAACATCACATGTGGCTAAATCCAAATTACCATTAGCTTCCTTAAACATGACACTGTTTCACAAATAAATATAGAACGCCCGTTTGTTATTCTTAATACTTGTTTGGGAATAGTGAAAGTAGATCATTGTTGTAACTACTTAGCGGGAGTAAATATTTATCTAACAGTAAAAGAAACTTAAAAGATTGATTTTGTTTTAGTCATGAACAAATGCAGAATACTTACTAATGGATTATACGAAAGAAAAGTAATTTTATAATCTCTCGTTCGCTTTGACGAATATTTCCTTTTTTGAATGTTAACGTCGTCGAAATAAGAAAATATTTTTGTTTCTTAATTTATTGCTTTTAATATTTTCACCAGCCAGTGAGCAGTTAGATTTATTTTTAAAACACGGTGAGATATTTAGCATTAAGAATAAAATATTGACCACTTGAAGTTGAAATGAAAGTATTCAGAGAAAATTATGGTTGCAGTTGATGATATGGATGATATGAACGTGATTTTTATTTTTTAAATATATAATCACTTTATTAAGCAAAATAATATTTCATTTCCGAAATCTTGGAATGTTGATTGTACAAAAAACAATATTAAGTAGATATTGGGTACCTATATATTTTCTAAAATTTTAAAGATAAAATATTATAATAAGACATAGCTTGTTTTTTTTTTTGGAATATTAACCGGTAGTACCTAATGATTGCATTACGACAATACATTGGGGGTTCCAAATTCAATAAAGAATGACATGAGAAGAAATAAGGCTGTGCATAGACAAAACGACATATTTTTTTACATAACTTAGACGACAGTTTTCAATTAACCATTTGTGATACTGTAATGTGGTTTTGCGAGTGGCGATAAATAGTTTTATGTCCGACCCAAATGCAAAAAGAGTATTTCTGGTCCTGGATCGATGACTCAAGCGTGGACGTGGACGGTCGTTGGTCTCGTCAGTCATAAAACATTTTAGGAGAAAGTGTTAATGTTGGCGTAAAAAACCTTATTGCTCACGGTCGAAGTAATTTAAAAACAAATTCTGTGGTCGAGTGAAGCACGTTGATAAAAAAGGTCTTTTCGCGTTTAAATTTATGTAAAAATCACTTTTAATTAAATATTAATCATCTAGTTTTTTGCTGTTAAAAAATTGTTTAAAAATCAATGTTATACCAACGCTGGCTCGTTGGTTACGCGGTATAAATTAATGATTACCATCAAAACGTTCCATATTTGAATCTCGGTCCGAAAAAGTGTTATTATTATACCAAATTTTCAATAGCATTACAGAGTATGGCTTATTCCTTATTCTCTGAAATTTAAAACCACCTTGGCGAAATGTAGGTGTAGAAAGTCTCCTTTGACATACAATGTTGAATGAATTTACGTAACATTTAAGTACTGTACGACAGTTAATAATACAATTTAATCTCAAATATATAGTTGATTACTCACAATTAAACCAGAAACTCACTATAATGTTCAATTGCAGCAATATGTAGTTACATAAAACACTTCTTTACTGATATGAGAGAAATAATTTATTTGAAGCATTTGCGTAAAAGCTTCCGCTTGCGTCGTTGATTCAATCAATATGTATGCGTTTACTTTCAACTTTTTAATTAGTTATTAAATGAGTTAAGAGAGCAGCAAAAATACAACTTCCTATATTTCTTATGAAATAACCAAAGATTGTGAAAATCATTTTTCTTCCTAGCTTTAACTAGCACAGTAGCTTATGTTATTAATTAAAAATACATATTGTTGGAATAATAGTCTATACAACTACATACAGGGTGTATTCAGACAAAATAAAAATTTTGACGTTTTCCATACAAACCGCGTACGTACATTTAATACCGATGTTTGTATGGAAAAAGTCAATTTTTTTATTTTTTGTCACAATTTTCTTTAACGCCAGGGGGTTTGTAATCACTTTAGCTATTACCTGCCTTAGTTTCCGATCACGGTCTGAATACACCCTGTATATCCGCACGTATACGTTCTACAACGTTTATGCCGTCTTTAGAGTAGAAAAGGATTAGATCTTAGTCCATCGTTGCGGCATTTGTATGTAATTTGTATAGAATTGACGTTGGAATTGTCATTTTCATACATTTGGGATGTAATCCGTAATACACTGAGACAATAGTACTGTGCTCACACTGGAAAGAAATTCGTTCCGTTACAGGCTGACGGTATAGTGTCGCAGTGTTCTACGGAAATATGACGTCATTAATATACGCCATTTTTGTATGTGGCGTTTTGAGGTAAGGGGCTCTCAGGAATGACGTGTCATGGATGTCGGACGTCGCTATACTGGACTACTTTCCGTTTTAAACAGTAACCAGTATAGCCAACTATAAAGGTCAATTTGGCAGTATACTGAATTGACGTCACACCTTTAGTGGTCGCAGTGTACAATAGTGTGTACGGAACACAGCCTTAATCTTTGTCCTTCACGCATACAGTAAAATGTTTTTAGTCTGTCGAGGGGCATGTGCATATACCGGATTAATATTAAGATCTTAATAACTGATCAGCACACTCACTCGTGACGTTATATTTAGCAGGCACAACAAACTGCTGGTTTCACAACGTGCCGCCATTAATCTCGATGATGGCGTCGCGATGACGATGTTATAGCGTCACCAATAAACAGACTTCAGCATTGACATATCTCCCACATCTTGTAATAGACCAGACCCTGTTACAAAGAGAGAAAACAATTATGTTTTAGTGACAGATTAAAGGGATTTTTATTTTGGAAAGTTATTTCCTTTTTTTTAATACTCATTAATTAAAGATTTAAAGAAACGGTGAAGGAAAACATCGTGATAAAACCTGCACACCTAAAAAGTTCTTAGGAATTTCTTAGGTGTGTAGTCCGCCAACCCGCACTAGGCCAGCGTGGTGGACTAAGGTCTAAACCCTCTCAGTTGTAGAGGAGGCCCGTGCCCAGCAGTGGGACGTATATGGGCTGATGATGATGAATTAAAGATTTCGATACAAGATGCTTTGGAAATCTTTGAGGAACAGCCATGTCGAAGTCTCTTGATGATGATGATGATGATGGTGATATGGTAGCGCAACAGTAGATATTAATATAGGCTTAATTGTAATAAAAACTGCAGTGTTTCCTTATTAACTTATAATACATTTATTCGGTGTTAGTTTTTTTGAACGCGTACATCTATTAGAAATTCTGAATTGATATTATTTTCCACATTAAGCACGACAACTCTTGACGGAAAAGCAACTATGTTTAGCGTTATGACATATGTTGAGGATTATGATAAACTAAAACCTGCAAATTTATGTAGGAGGTGACCAAACATACAGTGTAAACTTTATATCGACAGCCCCGTGGCGCAGTTGGCTAGACACCAGCTTGCGAAACGAGAGGCCGCGGGTTCGATCCCCGTATCGAGACAAATGTTTGTGTGAACCACAAATATTTGTTTCGGGTCTGGGTGTTTGTGAGACCGAAAAGTCTCTCGTAGTTTCTGATACCCACGACACAAGACTCGTATCTTATTGTGGGGTCAGAACTATGTATGTGACTGTTGGGTGTATTTATTTATTCATTTATATAACGACACTGAAGATACCATATATATTTTTACAGTACATATTTTCTGTACTTCGTAATTAAATAGGTACTGAAAGCTTTACCTAATTAGGACTAATTTTATTATATTTATCCTAGCTATGGAGGCTGTCTCCGCCCAGTGGAATGTAAACTCCCGGGAAACACTGCATCCCGAGATAAAAGTACCCAAGGCCCTATCTATATCAATACATCGTCATTCAAATCGGTCCAGCAGTTTCGGCGTGAATGTGTAACAAGACGGACAGACAGAGTTACTATCGCATTTATAATATTAGTATGGATATGCGGGGTATTAAATATTTAAACTACCTGAATTACATGAATGGCGTCATCATGACCCCATATGCGTCCCACTGGTGGGCCTCCTCTGCAACTGAGAGAATTTAGGCCTTAGTCCACTACGCTGGCCTAACGCGGGTTGGCGGACTACACACCTAAAAAAATCCTAAGAACTTTTAGGTGTGCAGGTTTTATCACGATGTTTTCTTTTACCGTTAAAGTACGTGATAATTAATTGTGAATACAGCTTCGAAAAGTCAGAGGTGTGTGCATGGGGTTTGAACCCGCGACCGTCGAGATTCTTGAGAAAAGTAATTCCATTGATAGATGTGGTAGAAAATACAAACTGATTTACTGTATTTTAACACTCATCGACTACACTAAATTCATGTTTACTTATTTGCTGTGCTATTTGTGTGTATCCTTTACGACTTCTCTTTCAATAATGTTTTAAACTACGATAAATTTAACGACGCATAAAATGAAACTGATTTATTTTTTGAGTAAATTATGCGGGTGAAGTCGAAGCATCGGATAGTGTATAACGTGTTTTAATACAAGAAATGACAGACTAACACCTTTTGAAAGGAGCGTATAGTCTAAAAAGTGATCAGAAAGATGAGTATTTCTCTATTTGTATTGACGAGCTGGTCCATTTTGCTATACATAGGCTTCGGTATATACCTATATTATTACGATAACTTTTTTTCATTTTATGTAGGATTGTCTCTACTCAAGTGAATGCAAATATTGCAATAAGCAGGTCAAAAATTTTATTATACAAATACAAAATGTTATGGAAATATTGTTTTTGTATAAAGTAGTAAGAACTCTTGGTACAATTAATATTTACACGATGCTTTATTCCTTTGTTACGGCTACTGCTAACGCCATCTATCGAGCATGCTTGATACTAAACGTGAATTGGTTTATTTTCGTCTTGATAGACTTTAAACTTCCGGATTAATCTTTTACGCGTCAATAACTGAGTCTGTTCACTGTTTGTGCATAAGACATTATCTATAAACACAAAATTTATTTCAAATAATAAATTAATATTGATTAATTGCATTTAATTAATATTGCTTGTGTGTTTACTATGATTCTCACTTCTTATTTGTTTTTACCATTTTATTAATGACATAAGTCGTTGACAAAAGCAAGACTTAACGACCACCTAAAGCAGTGGTGATTTATGTTTAATAAATAAGCTTTAATAAAAATCTAACGCCATTTTTAATTCCGTCAAACAAATTACTCAACTTAAACTAAATTTTGAAGCCGTACGACTTATAAAAGCACACATTATGGCTTGAAGTTGATTGATGCTTTTTTAACACCGGATAATGACTTAACTCGACACACATGGCGCGTCCGAAAAAAGTGTACATCGCGACATTTTAACCTTCATATCCGTTTTATACTCATAATAATAATCTTTTAGAATGGTTTTTGAGATCATATTTTAACACCAATGTTTATAAATAGAAGGAAAGAAGAGAAATTCAGGTTTCTATGTCACAAATAGGCCCATAAAATGATCTATTTTTTTTTTACTAAACTTATGTCGATAGTTCAAAAAATACTTGTGCGAGGATAATCACCAGATATTGTATAGTAGGTGTAAATATCCAATGATAACCACAGCCTGTGTAAGCAAAATATCACCACTATTCAAATCCCATTGCACTTTCTATCAATTTCCATTTTAACGTTAGGCACGTTAAGAAGACTGAACCCAAATTGGAGCGAGTACGGTTCATTTGTCAAAATACGCATTATAATTACACAACAGCGACCCAAGACCACCAATTAACGATTAAATATGAACCAACAGAGCGCACCCACGCGAAATTTCAACCCAACGTCCCGACCGATGTCCCGAGCAGGGCCGGCGTTGCGAAACACGAAATTATGGATGACACGACGGCCCATCAACGCAGTTTGGATTTAGCAGATTAGCCCTTTGATGCAAAAGCAGGGGACTGAAATAGTTTCGAAATAGTACGATCGAACTGTGGGAGTTTTTATTTCGTTGTAATAGAACACTTATAAATTCTAAGTACATATCTTGTTTTAAATCGAAGAAAGATTTGTATTATTATTTTTTAATTATGAGAAAACTTTTCTGAGTATTCTCCACCATTAATATGTGAGTCACGTCGGCGTGGTGGATTAAGACCTAAGTTGTAAAATAGGAAATCGACGCCAAGAGAATTTGAAGTCTTCACTCATTCATTTCGATATCACATATCATTTCGACATACTTGAATAGTTTATTTTCCCTAATAAATATATACACAAAACTGTTTGAGTTAATACTAAGTCACTACAGTGATTGACGATGGAACCACGCCTTATCTAGCAAATTATTGATCCACAGTGGAACCACGCCTGTAAATTAGTATATTGTTCAGTTAGCAGTAAGTCATGGTTCGTAGGTACTGATGTGAAATAAGCATATTCGTAATAAGCGTATTTCCCGCTTTCTTCCTTCCCATCTTGATATTTCCAATCACATCGCAGACACATTTGGCTAAATTTTCCATTTACCGATCCATCACAGACATGACGTCAACCCTTTGGGGAAACCCTGTTCTATTATATCCATACGGCAAATCTTGGGTATTTGGATAAGACGCGATGGACACTATTACGGAATTTAATATCATGGTAAAAATATCATATGTTTCATCGCAATATCGATAAATAAATAAATAAATAAATACACCCAACAGTCACATACATAGTTCTGATCCCACACTAAGATACAAGTCTTGTGTCGTGGGTATCAGATACTACGAGAGACTTTTCGGTCTCACATACACCCAGACCCGAAACAAATATTTGTGGATCACACAAACATTTGTCTCGGTGCGGGAATCGAACCCGCGGCCTCTCGTTTCGCAAGCTGGTGTCTAGCCAACTGCGCCACGGGGCTGTCAAAATCGATGAGTAAAGTGTATTCTAAATCAATAATCTTTCAAGCTTTTTTACATTTTTAATGTTATTAGGATTTAGGAATACGAAATCAAAATTTGATGTAACGTTCTATTTTATAAGTTAATCTTTGCTTGTTTATTATTGAAAAAAAATCGTTACCAGATTATATATATATTTTATTAATTATTATTATTTGGAAGTCTCTGTTCGTTTAGGATAAAATGACTACATAGTTTTGTGATGATATTTAAGATTACGGTCAAAATAACTTGAATAATAAGCAATAAACCAATATTCAGTCTCAGCCACTAGCTTATTTGCTAACTGAATTCTAAAAGGGAATCTCACTGTTTTCGTAGGAAGGTATTATGAAAGTCGTCCTCAAAGAAAATGGGTGAAACTAGCCTTATTTCAACTAGCAATCAGATGTTGCAACAAGAACTGTCCAATGTGATTATCAGTGAAAGCAAGTGGAAACCACAATAGTGCGTCAAGTTACTCATGCGGCGCCGCTCGCGCTATAAGACAATGAGAGCGAAAATAATAATGCGATTATCGCCCTGCAATACATCAGGCCACGACATCGGTCTAGTGATATTTATCGTAGACGCGTCCGGAACTTCATGGTCAGAATGAAAACTATTTGTAAATAAAGCAGCGTTGAAATTAGGACAATATTTTGAAATTTAAGCAAGCGTTATTTGGAGTATAATAGCGCTAAAAAGTACTAAGGCCTAAGCCCTCTTAGTTTAAAGGCCCGTGTGCAGCAGTGGGGCGTATATGGGCCAATAATGATGAGCGCTAAAAGCGGGATCACGACATGGTTATGACTTATGATTAGTTAGGAATTATCGTGAATGTTTTTCTATGAGTGCGTCTTAACTCGTACTTTTGTGCTATTTCCAGAGGTTATATTCCATTCTTATTAATCTATAGATTAATTTAAAATGCCTAGGTAACATGTTTAGTACTTTGAGCACTTAAATAAAATTTAGACTAGAACGTATCATCTCTACGTTTCTTAAACAAAAAATCTTCATTGTTAGTGGCAGTTAATAACCAAATATTGAGTATCACACTATAACACACAAAATTTGCCGATAGAGATTTAACATATTCGTAACGTGTAGAATCAATAGCTACAGTCTACAAACTCTTTGTTATTAATACTAGTGTCCTTAAGCTGTAAGGTGTATGTATCCAGGAAACCACAAATAGTGGTTTATTCATAGTAGCTGATTGAATTACAAATTTACGTCACAAATACATACCTACGTGAACAGAAATGTCATCTGTTGTCCAATACATCAACAAACACCAGTTCGGCGAAAAATAGACGATGATTTCTATTGACAGCCTCATTGTTGACATGGATAACAGACGCGTGTGATCGTCAAGTCCCGGATTCGGTTCTTAGTATGAAGTGTGTTAGTAAATACTTAGTAGCGATATCTTTCTAGTCTGAGTCTTTGAAACAGCGATTGGTTAGTCATTAATGTTTTTTATCAATGAATATGTTTTGACTTTTCTATTCAAAAAGGTGACCTAATAAAATGGGCTTACAATAAATTTCCGTGATAAAAGGATTTTCAAGTGATATTTAAAATATTCCGCTTTTTACTAAGTTTGTGCTGTAAACGGTTTAATGTGGTATTTAGAAATATGTAGGCGGCATTCTTGGAGCTTTTCCATCACGTACGCATTAGCAAAACAGTCACAGGCAAAGTGACGTCGCAGCTTCGTTGTAAACAACGTAATACCTCCATGCACAACGACATACAGAAGCCGACGTGATTTTGGCAAAGCACGTGTAGCATATGTGTTATTTATGCGACAGAAAGATTATGAATTAGAACAATGCTTGTGCGAGTCGCCAATATTAATATGGAACAATTTTAGTTCCATTGTGTGGTGCTAAAAGATTTCCGTGTACCGCATAGCCTTGTCTGTTTCATCTCCTTTTGTTTTTGCAGTATTATTGTAGGCTTCTTTTGCACCTTGAGCTTCAATGGAAATGTTTACAACTGCCTCAAGTTTTTTTAATAATAGGTACATTTATATTAAATTTTTGTTAAACAAAAAGTCAATTTCCTCATGTTAACTGCCTTTATTTCTACCAAAAAAAATATTCTTGCTCATTTATTGTTGGTATAAACGAGTATGCAATCATTAGAATTTGGTATTTCGTTTTACTTGAAGAATTTGGCTCAAATTTACGAGCCGGTGATCAATTAAAAAACTAGCGGTCCATATTTCATGCTTCACGGTAGAGATACGTCAAAAAAGTGAGGTTAGGAAATTACCGTTGCAATTTTGAATGCGTATCGAATAGACAGCAGCGGAATAAAAGTGAAATGGTTTTGTATAGTAAAAACGTAATACGTGAGTCGACTGCTCATGCTCTTGTTTAAATAGAACGATGTTTTCTGGTGGACTTTCTCTCGATTCATCTGGAGTCGTGGCGTAGTTATTTGCTATACCTAGATTTACTTGTAAACCCAGAACATGATAGTAAAATTATATCAATACCGACTAAATTTCTTCATTTTAGTGATCAATGCCTTGGTAAGTGAGTCGACTTTTTCTTTGACTGTCTGCCCTTTGTACAAATATATACATATCCATAGCTATTATTTATTACAATATATTATCCCGTGTTAGTGCCTGTTGCTGTTTAAAGTACACATTTCAACTTTACTAGATTCGTGATGTGAACCTTTTAATCGATCGTTCCCTCATGCTTTTACCGCGGGATCAGGAGTAAGAGTTTAAAACTCACGAGTTAATATGTTATATTATTTTTCGTATACGTTTTTATTCAAAATGATTTCGATTGGTAAAAACGTTAAAGAATACTGTGCTCGTTTTCTTTAAATTTTCATTGACATGGTGACACATACTAACGTGAAACATTATGTATGTAGATCAATAATGACGCATGACACCCGACGCCCCGTAGTCTAAGTCGCGTGTTATTTTTATTTTCCAATCAATTCGATTTACAACTTATAAACAATTTTTTTTTGCGCAACAGACGAATGCGTTTTGTGGGAAACAAAATTTTCTGGGAATTTGTTTCCAAACAACTTTATAATGTTGTTATTCGTAGAAATCGTTCTGTATATTTTTTTAATGCGTATAATTTATATTTTTCACTTAAAAAATTTCGTCCAATTTATACTTATAATCGTTTTTTCTTAGTATTCCATTTTTTTTTTTTGTTTCGTATAGCCATACGTTATAGTATAGTGCTAGTTTTGCTTTTGCTTTTTGAAGTCATATACATCTTTTTGTCACCCCGAAAAGCGCTGTATACACGAAGATCACTGTACATAATCTAAATCTCACTTCTTATGTTTGTCACTCGCTATACGGTATCCTATATACACATCCGGCTTTTAACGTACGTGCAAAGTGTTGTCTGAGGAGAGATAATATTAAACTTTTTTGTTGTATTATTGCACCGTAACACTCTTCTCTACACATCTAATAATTGTGTTCCGCGTCTAACTTAATAATCCGTATTTTTCTGGAACAAAAATTATGTGCGATATTCCAGTTTATAATTCGTCTATGTGGCATATTTTATCCATTTAGCCGGTCTGTCGTAATTGAGAAAAAAACATTTTTAAACAAATTTCGCATTTTGTAGGATATCAAATCAATATATCTGTTACATACATCAATATCATTGTTTGTTTTATCAATGCTAGTTTTTTTTAAATATTTAGACGACCTAGATCTAATACTTCTGAGTCATATTGTAGGCGTGGTAAAGAGATTGATGAGTTCGAACAATCTAGGCATGCGATGTTAGAATCAACGGTGATATATTGAGTTGTCTATCAAACTCATTGGCAGGTGACTATCGTGACATTATCGACGAGTGTATAGTTTAATCAAGTCATTCACCTTTGTTTCATGACAGATTGGACCTTGTTGGAGTTTAGCACTGATAATATAATTTAAATATTCAAAATCGTTTTTACTTGACTATTTATTTATTTATTTAACACTTTATTGTACACTAAACATAAAACAAAAACACAAAATAACATACATTACATACATTTTGTTGTTAATTGCGGTCGATGATAGTTTAAATCATGGCTTCGAGTATAAGGCGTACGAAAAATAGAACAAAAATTTTGTAGGTACTCAGGGTCCGTTTTTATAGAATAAAAGCCTCCTTACATTAAATTTTATACTTATAATAAGTTTTTATGCACTGATATTGCTTAATTATTTTTTTAAGTTTTAAATAAATTAATTAATAAGTATATGTACACAGCGTAAACATATTTTTAAAATATGATGTAAATTGAACTTAATGATGATTCTTTGCTGTTGTTTGAACCGTTATGTTCGGCTAATAAAATTATTAAGTTGTGTAATTATAGCGTCATTTTCCCGTTAATTTTATGCGTTGACATACTTAAGGTAGTCATAATTTTATTAGTGGTTATCACAAACCTACATTTTAACTGCGGCAACTTTGACTTTTAACTGTATGGCGTTTATGGAAGAGATTAACGGAAACTGTCAGATAAAAAAAAACATGTAATTTATTAATCCACTAGCTGGCCCAGCGAACTTCGTTCCGCCTAACAGTCGATTCTTTAATGTTTTTTTATTTATTTTTTTATTAGCCCAAGTTACTCCTTATTACATCAGCTACCTGCCAATAAAAGTCCCGTCAAAATCGGTCCACCCGTTTCAGAGATTAGCCGGAACAAACAGACAGACAGACAAAATTGTAAAAAACGTTATTATGTACCGTGGATACATCCATATGCATTTATTAAAAAGCGGTTATTTCAATATTACAAACAGACACTCCAATTTTATTTATTTGTATTGATAATTATAAGCATTATTTTATATGCACACGAAATGTTTTGTTTTGAGTGCTGTGAAGTAACAGATCGTTTAACAGCAAGAGAGAAAAAGTTAATACATGGTTCATTAAAGTTTTTTACTAAAACCATTAATGTATGGAAACAGTTATAATTGGCGCTTCCGTTGGCAAGCCGTGCGTCGGCGCGAATATTCGTTGATGTTCGCAACGGAAATGTTTCGACGCTTGTCCGACAGATGTCGCTACACGCACTAACCTATATAGATCGCATAAATAACGACGTCTGGGTGCGCCTGCGCAGCTGTCACGGTGTATTTCAATTCATCTATGAATGCATAGACAAAAGCTATTAATCGTTGTGTTGAAAAATAATTGTTTAATGAATTTTATTGTTGTTGCTTAAAATAGTTTCACTGTGCAAGCGTAAATCACAAGAAAGCCTTCATTGTTTGCACGAACTTCACAAAAATGTACGCATGTTTTTAGGATTTTAAATAGAGACTGAAATGAGGTATAATGTAGTGGATTTCTTTATTTAACACAGTTTTGAGTCTTCATTGAAATTAACACGACATACATTTCTTTAATGCACGAATAAAAACAATTACACGTCTTTGTAAGGTCGTGACTGCAATCATAATCATAATTTCACGCGCTTAAATATGTAAACAAATGTTATTTGCGGTCAATGAGTATTCCATAAAAAACAAAACTTGTAAAAAAAACAAGTCTCGCAACTCAGTTCTTCTGCCGTAAAAAGTTGTGAGATCCATATGATACCAAGTCGATGAATTTATTCAGTTCCCGTTTAAGGGAACTTCTGTCTTAAGTTATTATGCACTTAGCTTACCAGACACCATCTTATAGTGACCATATCAATATTAAAAGTCTTTTATGTTTCAAATAAAATAATTAGACTTGGCGATCGCATGAAAACACAATGTATCTCACTTTTAGTGTGATTGCCAAGTCAAAACTATTTTATTTTGTCTTAAACTGCCGTGCCCCCAGATATAAAGAGGCATTTCTGCGCCTACGTATCGCCAATTGTGTTTAAGAGTTAAGACCCCTTAACTGACTTCATGTTGTTACTGAAACGTAGGCAGGTACATCGTCATACTTTAACCGACCAGTGAATTGAACCCGGGACCTTTAAATTGCGCGGCTCACGCTTGTACGCGATTTAATCAATTTGTAATTAATAGCTCGTTCTAATTTTAAAACTTTAGGTATACATTTATTAATAATGCCGTTAAATTTTCACTATTTAATTGAAAAATCATTATTTAAATAAAACATTACTTCTGACTCTTTCTTTTAATTGTGACAATTGTAAGTTCAATGTTATTGTGCGAAAAAAAATATTGTGGTAAATGATTAAAGGTATGATAGTCGTGATGGCCTCGAGGTTTAGGCACGCGGTCGAGAATCTCGACGGTCACGGGTTCAAACCCCATTACGCTAGTACGCATTTTTAAAACATTTGTAAAAAAAATGCGTAGTTACTACTAACAACGCACACACCTCTGACTTTTCGAAGTTATGTGTGTATTCACAATGAATTATCACGTACTTTAACGGTGAAGGAAAACATCGTGATGAAATCTGCACACCTAAAAGTTCTTAGAAATTTCTTAGGTGTGTAGTCTGCCAACCCGCACTAGGCCAGCGTGGAGTTGTAGAGGAGGCCCGTGCCCAGCAGTGTGAAGTATATGGGCTGATGATGTGGTAAAAATAATACTGCATTCATATAAATATTTTATGTATCGACGTTTTTACTTCTAAGTTTTTGTTTGGGACACGTGCGGCGCTAGTGATATTATTAGGATGATTCATTCCTACCCACGACTGCCAAAGACTACAGCGAAAATGTACTGAAAACATAGTTTACGTTAAAACATTAATTATAATAATAATTCACTTCCTATTTGTCACCAATAATAGTGCATATATACAAAATGAATGAAAATCGGCGTAGAACGGACCGCGTTGCAATGGCGTCGTGCAATATATTGTATCGTTGACAAGTACCTATAATATAAATTTAATTTAAATAGGCTTGTACAGGCCTTTTCCTATACAAGGCTTTTATTTATTTAAAAAACGGAAATATAATATGCAAAAACACCGTGATCACGGACAATAAATACCTATTGGTGTTTTTTTAAACCATAAACATTATTTCAAACTTACGCAAAGCCAATTTACTTACATGCTTTGTTAATTTATTTATAAAGCAATTATGGTACAGTAAATTACTATATAATCATTATTAAAAGATGAGATATAAACTTACATATAAAAATTTAGACATCCGTAAAACATGTTTTTATGGTTTTTTTTGTTTTCAAATTTTAACTGCTATACTTCTGCGCTAGTCGGTAGTCTAAAAATTAAGCTAATTTGTTACTTTTAGCGTTCCGAAATATTTATATCTTAGTTAGACGAAGAAGATTTTGATCTTCGCGAAGGGAAATTAAATATCTTTTGTATTTAAGTACTTGCTAATTAACAATCGTTTATAATGACGTCTTATTTTAAACCAGCAATGACGTTTGATAAATGATCCTGTGAAGCGAAGAAGATTAACTGGGAAGGCGGACCCTGGCAGCGTCCGTGACGTGTTCAGGGAAAAGGAAGTGACGTTAGCCAAAACTAGACAGTCGACATTATTCAAATAAAAGTACTGGAAGTGAAAATAATTTTCTTTTTGTATATTCATTATCCGTACATATTCTCGGGATAGGCAGACGTGTACTATTTAACCAACGTTTTGCTATTTATCAAAAACGTAATTTGGAGCGAATTTATTGGCCTGTTCATGTACTTTTCTAGACTCCGTGGTAGCACTTTGAGTTTTCTTATGGAAAACCCATTTAAAGTTTGTCACGCCCTAGAATATAGTCTGTCACCGCTGGATCGCATCAAGCAAATTTATAATATCAATTAATTGTTAGTCAGTATTTATATACAACATACATACATAAAATCACGCCTGTATTCCCCGAAGGGGTAGGCAGAGGTGCAGTTCTGCACCCACATTTCGCCAGGTATGTATCAGTCCCACGTAATAGGGGGCGAGCCTATTGCCGTTTTTCGGGCACAATTCCAGACTCCGTGCTGCTACTGAGAATTTCCTAATGGAAAAACCCAATAACACTTTGCCCGACCCGGGAATCGAACCCAGGACCTCTAGATCGCTCGGCACATACTTGTACCGCGAGACCACGAGGCAGTCTTTATATACAAGTACGAGCAATTATGTGTTTTTATAACAAGAACTAAATATATTGAATGATATAAAATAAGAAGCATAGGAATAACTGTGTTTATTTTGGTAAGCGTGGTATATATAAATTTCAATGGCCTTTTCACAAGTTGGATATGATTATCGTTTTCGTTTTTCATCACCAATTTATGGCCACTTTATACTTGGCAGAGTAACGGCATATTTTATTTTTATTACCTGTAATAATTCGCCGTAACATTTTTTTAAAGTTCCCTATTAAGATTGTAGAGTTAATTATTTTATTTCGAATAATTATTTTCAAACAATACCAAAACCGCAAAGATCGAGGTATGTATTTGATTGCGATATAGGTATTTCTGTTTTGTTGTTTTATTGTTGTTTACTATAAAGTAATAATAACTTATAGCAGTTAGGTAGTTAGAATTTGCATTTAAAAATAAACGATCTTGAAGAGTTATAGTATATTACATAGTGAATATAAATTAATTATAGGGCCACTATGGCGATTCCAATTTCCAATAAAGAACGAGAACTTCAATTTCAAAAAAGCTGTACAAATTCAACTCTTAAGCCCAAATACTTACCTCTTATCAGCCTATTTATGTTCCACTGCTGGACACGTGTCACGGACTGGGCCATCATCCAACACGCTGGGTGGGGGTTGGTGGACTACACATTGTACCTACTCAAGAAATTCCTCGAAGAGAATATTTAGATGTGCAGGTTTCATCAGGATTTTTTCTTTCGCTCTTTAAATTGTTTCGTGATCATTTAATTACATTACAAAAAATATCATAAAATGTAATAATTGTTAAAAATACAATAGAGCGATTTTTGATAGAGATGATGAGTTTTTAATGCATTTTCCTCACAAAAGTTTTCAAACTAGTGGCACCATTAATAAACACGATTCTACGTATTCAATATAAATTAAAATATTATTTACGATTCCAGTAAACGTGTCCAGTAAACAACGAGAATATAAAATAAATTGAGACACATATAGCACTTGTAAATCTTTCTGCGCTTAATTTAAAATTGTTCAAAGAATTTCGCTCATTCTGTCCTCCATAACGTGACCTAAATTGTAACATTTGTACTTCCTACTTTTCACGTGTAAATAAGACGTTTCTGACACGTAACATATTCTGTCTACAAAGTGATTTTTCATAGTTAAATTACGTTTACTCATTGCGGTGATTTGTTAGAAGTGTTCTGTTTCAGGAAATTTGACGTATGAAACTGGCATGTTTTACAAATAGATTAAAAAAAAAACTAATTAAAAAATAGTGTTACTCATGGGTGGCCAGCTCGTGAAATCCAAGTATTCATAACCTCTTTACTATTCGTGGCAAAGTTTGCGTGCGCGCAGCGTGTCGTGTTGCATAACATGCAGAAAAACCGGATGTGTCGTCGTATTTCGGTCTCACGGAAGTGGGGGCGGGAGGGAGACGGGTCACGGGCGCGCCTGCCCAGGTGAGATTCTATCTGGCCTCGCCCGTGACAGAAGAAATAGCGGGAAAATGTCCCGCGTTTTATATAACCTAAATATACATTCTGGCATTTGTTAACTTTGATTATAATTTCAGGTAAGTCACCTTGGAATACGCGATGGGACGCCAAACGGAAAGATTTGGAAACCGGACGAAAATAAAATCACGTGAGTATTTCCTCGGATCAAAGATCGTGCAGTGTCATAATTTCCGATTTGTGATGACTAAGTGTGCCACCACAGACTATAATATCTGGTAGAGGATTATAATACGGAGAAATTATTAGCATTAACGCCGCCCTCTCTATAAATACTTCATTCATCAACGAGCGAGATTCAACTAAATGTTCAATCTTTGATAATTTAATCTATAATATGATTATTGTTGAAATTAATAGTCATTCATAAGTCATTCATCATCAGTTCATTGATAGTCAAGTCTTCAGTCTGCCTTTCTATAGACCATTCATGGAATTTTCTAATACAAACTAGCCCCACCTGCTAGCCTGTTGATTTAATGAAAGATCATTATAATAACTCAAGCTCACATTACATTAATTAACTGTCGTTATACTGTTAATCGTCAGCCACGCGTTTAATTATTTGTAACGCTACATTGTATCAACTCTAGATTTAATAGTACTTGCGAGTTATTTGCAGTGCCATAAACGTCTTTCATAGGGATTTTGTAACATCACTAAGCAGTAAGCACCTTTACGGAATTTCTCATATTAAATATTATGTAAGATGTTCCATTCCTGTAATTCGTAATAATATCCTTCGTTTTCTTCGTGTATCGACCTTTCTATGTTTAAATATTAATCGTCAAATTGAAGGATCATGTCTAGTCACTTTACCCTTTCTACACTCATAATCATCAGCCCATATACGTCCCACTGCTGGGCACGGGCCTCCTCTACCATTGAGAGGGTTTCACCTAAAAGTTCTTAGGAATTTCTTCGGTGTGTAGTCCGCCAACCCGTACTAGGCCAGCGTGGTGGACTAAGGCCTAAACCCTCTCAATTTCTACACTTGACACATCTTAAAAATATCTTCTTTTTCGAGCAATTTTGTTGCTTATAGAAGACATATGAACTCCCGAGAGAGTATGCATAAGTGTATTTTTACATCCGCCTTTCGCCATCTGTGTTTTTTTAAACCGCATGATATAGGAGACGAGATTATTTCCGTTATTGAGCTCATTTTGAGAGTGCATGCTGCTGCCGAATATAGACCCGGGAATCGGACCCGAAATCTCTTGATCATCCACCGCACACTCGCCTTACAGCACAAGCAGTCAGTAGTAGGTATATCTTTTGAAGGACATGTTTTGTTAAACATTCGATTTATTTATTATTGGCCCCCGTATGGTCCGTAGCTGGCGTACGCTTCCTCACACTTCAAATTCTTTGATATATTGACATGATAGTATAATAATTATAATTGCATCTCTTATATTACAAGCACTTCGTTGTACTGTATTACAACATATTGAAATAATTGCTTATTAGTTACGATGGTTATTGTCGTGTAATGTTATTTGTTGTACGGCCAACAGTGTTTCTTGGCACAGGTTAACATCATGCTAATCCTTCCTATGCAAATGTTTCAAATCAACGATTTGTATTATTTGTTTACGCGCATTCAAGCGATTAATAAGATTATTTCTTCTAATGTTGACTGAAGTGCTAAGCAAATAGCTATGGTTTCGTCACTTAAAATTTTTTGAAGACAGGCGTAATTTAGTAATTAATATAGCTATTGCAATAAATTTCAATTTCTCTACAAGAATCTCTACTCTGAAGCAAAAAACATTAAAAAAATAATAATAATACAGCTAGAAGACTAGAAGGAAAACTATAGGAAACGAAACAAGCTTTCATTGGAGGATTAAAGTTTAGAGCAATGGACGCTAATCTTCATCTTCTTACGTTTTTTGCTAGTTCAGCATCTCTTTTATTATTATATATCGAATTGGCACGTAAAACTCGGCTTGAGTTTGGAAATATATTCATAAAAACCTTTGCGATAAAATATGTCTCCTATAAGTAAGACAAATTCATCAATCCGGCGCCATCTTGCAAAATGCTTACTAGGTTACCGCGGTCAACTGTATACAAAAAAAATGCAACAAATTTGACCCAAAATTAGTTGTTGAAAAAATACAACTTTGCTACATTAGAGGCGTGAAACAATCTCGATAAAACAGAGATAGCTGTAAGAAATCATGTTGGATTTAGTGTTGGGCCTACACTCGATACAGGACTTTATCGATAAGCCGTTTAAACAGATTTTCGGGCGATAATCTGAGGAACATGGTACGGATTTATCGCGGGCTGTTAGGAGAACCGCGTATTTATATTAAGTGGAGTAGCTGTCAGCACCTACGCTGACGCCGGATTTGGACGGCTGAATACAACACAACTTTTATATAAATCTAAATAAATGTAAATCATATAATTTTACTAATGTATCAATTTCTATGTTTTGAACAATCGAGGTGTTCAAAAACGTATTTTTCATAATTATGACGCATTATATTTATTTTTTACATTAAATAAATATTTAATCATACACAGACAAAAGAGTAAACTCAGCACACGTTTTCAATTCACGTGTTAAATGAAACACGTAAAAGCAAGATAAGAAAGCCTTTGTGACTATTGTTTAAAGTTTTTCATTAATTTAGACATCATAAAAATCTTCTGATACTGAGCCAATTCGCATAAAATGTAATCTGTGGCGATACGGGGAAAGTTCGTCCAAGAGAATCGCAAATACAGTGACAACTAATAATGTAAAATTTGTTAACAAAATTAACCGGCTGTGGATTTAACAAAGCATTTAAAGGTGACAGTTAGGAGCCATTTACGTCATTGTAAATTGTTGGAGCGGCGCAGGACCGCCGCGAAGAATACAATAATGAAGGTGTCTCCCGGAGCACGTAATAAATGCGGAAAACAGTATTGTCAGTACGACTTTATTCATGTAAAAGGCCAGACCGACACTTAACTCTTTCGGCTAGATCGTCCAACTAATAATAATCCGCACGTGAAATGTTTTGGCTGGTGCTTTTTGTTCGCGGCGGTTATTTCAGTTTTCCAGTAGGATTTTATACAAGATCAGGTCTGGCCGTCTCCGCAGTGCAGCGGCGCAGGACGCTACTACCGCCAATTGGCAACTCGCAAATTATCGGGTGGTTTACTTAGTGCTCAACAGCAATGGGTTCTCTACCCAACGACGAAAAAGGGCATATCGAATACGAAAATTAAATTTAATTCACGATTGTTTTATTGAGATATTAGCGCGGTGTGGATCATTAGTGCAGTGAATGTGGGTGGAAACCTTTGAGGTCAGTGTTGTGGGCGTCAGAGCATCTATCAAAAAATATGACGGAATTTTTCGGATCATGGAACAACAATTCCAAGGACGGCGAAGTGGTGGAGACGGTGGAGTCGGTGGAGACCATCACAACCACCACGAAAACCCGCACCATACCAGTAAGTCAAACCTACGGCAACAGCACCGTCAATTAAAATTCGGCCTTGATCGTGACTTGCGTCGCAGGTGTATTTTTGCCGCAAAGATACATTTAGCTCCGTGGATATGCATCTGGAATACGTGGAATAAAAGAGAAAGACTCTAAATTAAATCTCTTAAATTCCGTATCAATTTCCTGAAATATGTGATGGAGAAAGCGGGTGGCGACAAATATATTTTTATTGCGTCTCGTCTGTATCATTGTTGGTGGTGTTTATTTTGGACAAGTCCAGTCCGGTGTCACGGGCGCTGTCAATGTTCACTTTCAGTGATGTGAAACAGCGGCCGGCCCAAGGTGAAGGCGAGCCGGCAGTCCCCCAGCTGGTGTTGCTTCTCATGTCACACATAAATTAAATAACTTGTCAGCAAATCACACACGCTTCCAACAACTCATATCACGCTAGAGTTACCTATTAAAATAGAATAGAAGATGTAAAGATACAGGCTGAATAATACGCGAGTTGCCTCGACACAGCTCTGTCAGTCCAAAAAATTCACTCGAAAAATAAAAACGCTTTGATCTCAGTAGTTTTATGACAATTTCTATTTGTGAAACTATTTTATTTACTTAATACGTGAAATGTGCGTTAGCCACCTACATTTTTATCAATAATAATCCCGAAATTAGTGTTTACATATACTTTTTATTTCCAGCGACGAAAATACATCACATATTTTACTTTAATTTCGTTCTGGACTGATTTTTTCGCAGATCTTGGAGCAAACAGTTGTCTCTATTTAAATGTTTTGTTGTTTATGCCTCATTTAACATAATTGTAACGTGGAAATATAATTAGAGAAACTGCGAATGACCTTTCCATTGCCTTCGTGAGTCAGTTTAATTATATCTAGTCATTTCTACCAGCATCTATCTCAATTAGTCTGTTAAATCACATCATATGTTAGTGATACTATTTTGATTTTCAAAATAGAAGTGATTTAAAACTGTAAATTTACAAAAACAAAGTGTGTCACGCTATATTTTAAGAACTAAAATGTATTAATCACATAAGTTTACACAAATACATTTTTTGATGATTAAAAGACGATTTTTTTAATAGAAATAAATTGAAATGTGCCAAATTAGCTGTTTTAGGACGTCATCACTGAATATTCATCACTACTAAAGCATACTAAACAAACTCAGTACATTTTGCCTAAAAGTTAAGAAAGAAGTTACCCATAAATTGTATTTTGCACCTTGCTATCTACTGGGTACTTTCAAAGTTACTTTGTGAGCAAATAAACGTGATTGAAGATCGTGTATAAGCGAAACGTGATGCAAATTGTTCCTTGTACGTCCCACGTAGGAAGTACAGCCCTTTGTTCGGAAACAATGGGATTGTATTCACCGCATAATGTCCCGTTTGCACGATATTGTCACATTTACTGATACTTTCATAGAAACGTTGGATCGACGGCTTTTCTATCAAGTATTAACTTAGATAGGGGCAGAATTAAAAACAGATTTTTTTTGTGTATTTGTATATTGCACTCTCAAGAAGATATTCTATATTTCAAATTGAATATTTCTATATAGGTACACCATAGTATCAGTGTCGGTACCTCCATAGAAGTTCAAAAGCCCAGCTCACCTTATAGAATTCCGAGTAATATAATATAATCTTTAAATCTTTATTTAACAAAAGCTTTTTGATATATAAATGAGAATATCTTGACTCCACAATAAACAATTATAGACTAGACGTTACGCAATTAACGTGTAATGCTTTTGGGCTTCTATGGAAGTACCGCCACTACATAGGTAGTATATAGATCTTACAAACATGCTAATCGAAAAAACTTATGTATACATAAATAGCTTCACGCCTGTTTTCCTAGAAAGAGTAGGCAGATGTGCATTTCGCACGGCATTTATCAAACGATAAAAAATCATGAAGTTAATTGAAATGACGAAGATATGTAAATTTATGTAACTAACTCTTTAGAAGGGCATAAAACCGGTCATAGAGCCGACAAAGCGCTTTTCAATTTATAATTTGCCATCTCATCGTCTCAAAGTCCTCACTTCTTATTTCTCTAAGCTCTACCAAGTTAAAACCAGTGGAGCGTTTTAGTGCATTATCAGAAAGATAGGCGTAAGTGTAACAACCAATGATTACACAAGCTATGGTTGTTAGGTTAGGTTAGGTACTCGTGACTAATGTATCCTCGCGTTGTTAAAGCGCAATTTGCAACGGCCAACCCTATATTACTATGTCCCGTCGTAAAAAATTACTATCGTATAGAGAATATAATTTATGATTAGCCATTCATTTTTGGAAAGTGCCAAATCTGTAGAGACTAAAGATGTACTAGTTGAATGAAGTCTAAAAATAGACAGAGATAACCTACAAAACATTACATTAATTTACATTCATCATCATCACCCCATACGTCCCACTATTGGGCCCGAGCCTCCTCTACAACTACATATATCGCCATTTACTCTAATTAAAAGTGAGTGCAATAGTTTCGCTAGCCCAGAACAAAAATTGCGGACATTTAAATACTTTCGTAATTAATTTTTACCACATTTAATATAATAAGACTTTGCATTGACCCTTTGCAATAGAAAGAGCCTTAGAAGACACGAGTGCCTGACAAAAATAAGCCGATCAAGATAATACATACATACATAAACTCACGCCTGTATTCCCCGAAGGGGTAGGCAGAGGCGCATTTCTAAAGATAAAGATAATATGTAAGTAAATCCGATAGATGCTTGACCGGAGATGACTTCTATCGTCGGGCCGCTCGCCCACCGTACTAAATAGCAATTTCTATATAAATTCTAATTCTGGGTGCACTGAAACAATGTTTAATGTAAAATACACAATGTAAACACCCGCTTTATATGATTCATTGGAGCGTTTGCCCCACATACTGAAATATTAGTTTCCTTGAGACAATGTATGGAGCTTACACGGCCAGTTTATGTATTTAGCAACACGCTTACATTGTAACACTGTATATAGGAAGCTGGTTTGCGAGTGATGTCTCTGTGAAATTTTTGATTATGGTTATTAAATGAAATTTAATGTGACGCATGACGTAAAAATAGACAGTATTTTGTATGGGGATGCGTTTCACTGCTTGTCTGTCACCTGTTCATTCTACTACGATCACACGACCATAAAAATTTCAAACAAAAATAAAGGGCTGCTATTGGTTGTCACACATTTACAAAAGTCTTGAATTACTAAGAAGCGGCCGTGTCAAACATATGATAGTCTAATCGTAGGTTCAGCACGCTCGGCATGCTGACATTTTCTTTCTAGTCTTTCAATTGTTCTGTGGATGCAATGATTTTGAAACTTAAAATGGAATCTGTCCGGAGGACTATGATCTCGAAATAATTCGATCAAAATCATGCAGTTGTTATTTTACTTTATTCTAATAACTTTAAATATTGGATGTACATGTGTACATATCTTTTAAAATAGAACATAAATTAAAACTTTGGCGAGAATAATAACATTCTAAAAATATATTTTTTTATTAAGATGTGACACGGACTTATTCCTTACTTAATTATAAGTTCTTATTGAAAAGTATTTAGCTCTTTGATACAAAAACAAGACATTCAAAAAATTTAGGTGCACAATCAGAAACCTTACCTTAAATATTGAACAAAACACCGTTAATTTCTTTTCCATGTCTGTAGTGCGTGGTAAGTACTTTCGTGTATAAAATAATTTTGCCTCCGTTATTATTCAACGCGGAAGCGGAAACGTATTCAATCACGCCTAAGATAGCTGAATCGAACTGTTCTCAGAAGAATACGCACGCAACGAAATGCATATTAATGCAGTTATTTGTATATGGTTCATTTAATATATTTTTTGTTGCCAGTCTTTGTAAAAGACACAAGTAAAGAAGTGCTTTATCTTCACTGTTTTTCCCTAATAATAAAGGCGAGGTTAAACATCGGTGCTACTGAAGTAATAAAATATAATTATTATTTCAAGTTCAAAATAAACAGCGTACCTCTCACAAAAATCGGTAAAACATTACTCAATACTAACTTTTTACCGACAAAATTGGCGTCTAGGTTAAAAAGTCGTCTTTCATTCTAAAATGTTAGCGGGTTCGACCCACGCACGCGCTAATATTTGTGTGTCCCATAAATATTTGTAGACACAAATACCTAGTGCTGCAAGGAAAATATATGTGTGAACGGACGAACTATTCGACAGAAAAACTGACAAGTCTCTTAAAAGACAAATATTTAATACAATAGTAACATGTAGGTACATATGTACGTATTTCCATATAGAGTAAGGCCTCCTTGTCAGTGTAGGAGCATCATAGTACATTTTATTCACATTTGCTATATTTAGGTTTACTTATTGACAAAGCGGAAATAAAAAGATTTTATTCTGATCACATAATTTCATTATATTAATATAATAAAATATGCACGTTATATTTGACGTATAAGCATACGTTGTATGGATTGCCTCTTTGATTACACAGCATAAATGTGGTCGTCGATCAAAAGATCCTAGGTTATATTTCCGGCTTTGGCAGCGTTTTTAAGTTTACTCAGTACCATAGAATTTAGCAATGTAGGTACTCGAAACTCTTTGGTGATGGAGGCATCTATGGACTTATCTATGTATTTGCCGCCTTTGTTGCACTAAACAAAGTCTTTTTTGTACGATATTATTTTTACACCGCGCTGGCCAAAAATACACATATTCTTATTTTGAATTTGGAAGCATAAATTGAGCCGAACGCTTTCTGCCAATTTTTGAAATGTTCCTCATTCCTCACAATGAATCTGGAGAGTGTTCGCCTCCAGACGGCGAGGTCATCGCACTCCGACCAGGAGTTTGGGTTGTGTATGTGAGGGAACTGAAATATCACAACAGCCATTTGCATCGTAGAGGTTAAGAAAGTTTCTTAAATAAAATACTATATCGTTACCAAGAGTAGTAATTTTGTCAAATATAGTCGCTCTTTGTGGCTTTGGGCAATCAGTTAGACGATAGTATGCTAAAATTATAGATTTTTACGAAACACAATAGAATATAATTTATCCTAACAGCAAATGAATGTACCAAATAAATAGTTTTTAAGCATTTTTAGTTCAGTGCGGTGTAATCTGGAAAACAGCAGTGTAATTATTATGCTGCTATTTTAATTTGTAATTTAGATACAATTATAAGTACAAATTTTGTCTCTATGTTGTTTCAACCACGACCAATTTCATCGTGCAATAAATTTCCCCAGGTAATTTATTATTTACGGGCTAACAAATGGTGTTGTAACTACTCTTACAGTAATCAAGAACAGCGTTTATCAGCGACCTCTCGTTTGTCTTTAATGCGTTCACAATAACAAAGGTAGGACATTAGGCCGACATTAATGATGCCGTCACAGCGACGTCGCGTCCATTGTAAAATAGTTTCATCACAGAGGTTCGATGACAGCCGGCAAAAGTGCTAATTGCTCGCGACACTCCAACTAAATATTTACATTGCGCGCCAACAGCCCACCGATATAACATTGTTTCAATTTACAAAAAGTAGAATGGTATTGAATACAAAAAAATCAAGGAATTTTTTATCATTTTCTAGGTTTATTTACAAATGACGTAGGAAATCCTCTGATGCTTCGATTAAATCTTTATAATTGCAATGCTGGGCTAATGAAAACGACTCGCAAGAATTTTAAACATGCACCTTTTTTTTGTATGCAAATAAAACCCAATAAATCCCTCAAGATTGTCTCGTAAATATGGTAACTGAAGGCATTAAAATGGCAATTTAAAAGCTCAGGGTTTTTTTGTTTACTCTAGATCGAGTGCATTCAAACTTACGCCTTGACTTAAAGGAATGAAAGACGAAATTCGTTCGACAATAATATATTTATATACGACGTTGTTGAATTGCGTGCAGCTGAATCTAAAATAGATCGCACAGCTCCGCCTCACCGAGATACGTACATTTTTGGAAATCAAATAAAAGCTTTGCGTTTAAAAATAAAATTAAAACAAGGTTGATTGTAAATAGAAAGCGTGGATACGAAATGACTCACACAAAGGTCATCCTTACGTTTGTTTAGCGATAAAACCATTGTAAAGGATGTTCTGCTATTTCAGATATTTGATTGCTCAAACATCCGACGCTTTCCACTGAATTCAACTTCGAAAACACAAAATCTATTCAACAAATATCAGCAATGCACGAATATTACACGCGTAGTGTCAAATACTGTCATAATATCTCATAAAGCAGTGGGCAGTGTCTCGAGCACTGGCAATGTCAAAGCGAAACTATTTTTCGCACTGAATGAGGTTCAGGGACGAACAAAGACCGTGTGAATCAATAATAACAAAGTGGAAGGGTCTGGAGACGTGGTTGGGTCGTTTCGAGCCGACGGCTGAGTAAGCGCACGTCACGCCAACTAATCCAGAGCTAAATTTGCATCTCCAATATCAACATTCATAATATAATGTGCAGAATGGACGCCCAACAATATTATTTTGGTGCAAAGAAATTTATAAGCGACTATTATTATTTTACAATAAATAAAATTAATGTTTTTTTAGTTTAGTCTGTACACTTCGACTACCTTTCATTTCTCTTGCTACGTCTCCATCCTTGGTTGCCTGTAAGAGATCGCCTTGTGCGATAAGGCCGCCTATTGTACTTATCTACTCTACTGTACTCCTTAGTTTTAGTGTTATGTGTACAATGAAGTTTTAAAATAAAATAAATAAATCGCAAATACTATGTCCCTTCTTTTTGGTTCTTTTTTATACAAAATCAACAATGAAAAGTTCTTTTCGATGCAATTAAATTTTTAATTTGAATATCACACTGTGACCCTCAAGGATTTCATGCTGTATTTTTATGACTCTAGAATAATGCTTTATGTAGATAAAGCACAATATATTTATTCAATAAATGACTGTGGCCAGTCATAATAAAGATATTACTAATGAATTTTGATTTACCGATCACAAATTACTATCTAATATTAATTCTATTATTAATCTTTGCGCATGATACAGCTTGTCAGTTATTACTTTTAATAGCTTTCAGAAATATGTTATAATAAAACGTTATTTTGTTGTGAGACTTTAATTATATTATCATTCATCATAATAACGGATGCTTGAAAGTTTTACCGTGCCAAAATGAATCATGATTGCGAAGATATTTGAATAATTACTTATTTTCGTATTTTTTGTTTACTAATGCGTCGTTCCGTAGGTTTGTGGTTTTCATATATATTTCAACTACTAAAACTTATATTTCGAGCACAACTTGATAGCAACATTTAAATCCATACTAATCAGAAGTATAGTCGCTCAAAATACAAAGTAGCTGCCCGCACGAAATATACGAACTCCAAACTACAATATTTTTAATGTATTCTTTTGGAATGTTGGCAATACTTTTATAATACAAACAGAAAAAGTTTAAATAAAGAAAGTACAAATTGCGGTCTTATCGTTCAAAGCGTTCCCTTACACAGGTGAATATGAAATAAATGAAAGTCACAAGTGTGCAAAGAGAATAATGAAAAGCTGAAGAAATAACAGACAATTTAGGAATATTTCATTTCGATAGTTTGCACTTGGCACAGATGTTAAGCTGAAACCTTGTGAGTCACGTTTGTGAAATTGCAATAAATTATCCAGACACTACAAATCTATTCACAGAAATTGATGCTAATATTCATTTGACATAATAAATTAATAAACATCATTTATACTATAACTAACTAGCTCAAAACAAACCTCTTTTTGAAACGAATTACAAAAGCGTTTCATTTTCACATTCCTAGTTAACATTGTTATTCATCACTGTCAAAGGCACCAAAAAAAAATCTATCTTGCTTTCAAGCAAATAACCTTACCTAAAGTGAGTGAAGATATAAGATAGTTTTAAATATAAGAAATCGTTATTGCCTAGGACTTAATTCAACTCATAAAAATTTGTGTCACATAATTTTATTAATTTACGGTGCGGTGTAAATATGTAGACTTCATTCTTTAGACTTCGAGTTGGCAAACATGACAGTAGTCATGGTGGCTATGTTGCTTTGGGCTAATGACCATCCGGAAGACAAGAATTGATGCAATAATCTAATGTCATAGCTTCAGCTTGACTAGTACCTAATCATCTGTCCATAGGCCCCACTGTTGCGCACGAGCCTCTTCTACAACTGAGAAGGCTTATACGCCTTAGTCCACTACGCTGGCCTAGTGCGGGTTGGCGGACTACACACCTAAAATTCCTAAGAACTTTTAGACGTGCAGGTTTCCTCGCGATGTTTTCCTTCACTGTTAAAATACCTAAACTTAGGCCTAATGAAAAAAAATTGCTTGTAACCTCTAATATACATATTTCTACCCTTTGCTTACATAAAATGTTAATAGCTTCTTGATTTCTTTCTTTTTTTCTTTATGATTTATTATTTGGATCCTATACCATTAGGCGCGGTCACTATGTCGTGATACAAGATACAAATCAATCGTTGAAAAATGTTGCCTCGATGTATTGTTATTTCGAAACGTTTAACAGAGGTTAATGTCTTTTTCGTACTCTCGCATAGTTTATTGCCTGTCTATTCTCGTATCAAACGTTTTTTTAACGCATTCTGTGGAACATTATAGTTTATTAATATGTGAAGTTTCAGGAAACATGCAGATTTTATCGAAATATATATTCATGTATTACATACATACATAAACTCACGCCTGTATTCCCCGAAGGGGTAGGCAGAGGTGCATTTGTGCACCCACATTTCGCCAGGTATGTATCAGTCCCACGTAATAGGAGGCGAGCCTATTGCCGTTTTTCGGGCACAATTCCAGACTCCGTGCTGCTACTGAGAATTTCCTAATGGAAAAACCCAATAACACTTTGCCCGACCCGGGAATCGAACCCAGGACCTCTAGATCGCTCGGCACATACTTGTACCGCGAGACCACGAGGCAGTCATTCATGTATTATTGAAATCATATCAGCCTATTTATTTCTTTATTTAGAGACACCATCGACAGTTACACATACACTTTAAAATACAGTTGAATAAATAGCATTGGACATTCCGTACCATCATTATAGGTGTATACAACATTCTTGATATTATTGCTATCATTCTCACAAGGTGGGTTGACTATCAAATAAAGATCGTGGGAAGCTGGGAATAGAACCCACTGCCTTTCGGATAAGGTTGACCTCTAAACTAATACGATATGGCAATTAAATTGTATTTATATCGCGCCAAATTTAAGTCATAGTGTAAGTGACGCAGCTAATGACTATCGCCGCCCATATTATTAGAAGCAGCTGAATACAAAATTATAGAGATTATTAATGATTTCCTAGCATGGAATCTGTCTCTGATAGATCGTCGTTTGTTTACTAATAAATTAATTAGTCACAGTGTTACACATACTCTATGTTTCTGAACACTCCAGTCCATATAACAGTTGCCTGAAAAAATCGCCGATAGCGATAAGGCTTCCATTTGTGACACTACTTTATTAAGATGTTACCAATAGCGATGTTGTTTTTTTTTGTTTGATGTACAATAAAGCATTAATAATGTTTGGCCTCTTCCACGATTGAGATTCCTCATCTTAATCCACTAATCAAAGTGCGTTATTGATTATAATACGCAACTAGCAGTTCTGCTTGTTCGTTTTGACAAAAATGGATCATTCCATTCTCCATTGTCCATTCTGTATATCAAGAATTATCAAATTTACTTCAGTGGTTTAGATACGAAAAGAAGTCGGAGCTACATGCAACAGTCGGCTCAGCTCAACCATGACAGGGCATGACAATACAAAAATAGGCTGTCTTCCAAGCTCCTACGTAAGCCTACGTATACGTCATAGCTGTATCAATGGCATAGCAAATCAAAAGTAAATTGATGAGGCAAAATAACACAACTATTTCCAAAAGACACAATGTGATAAGCTTCAAATGTTTTTAAAAAAAACCGTGTACACCTGTGACGTAAGCAAAAAAATATTAGAAAGGATACTGGCCACACTATCTGTTAATTTATCTCCAAATTCAAGACGCAGCTTGTTGAAGAAGAAGAATATAAATTTAAGTGAACTTAGATTTATATCGGGTGCTTTAGGACATTTTATAGCTTGATTCTGGGTATATACCTGTAAAATGTAAATATATGTTAAACGGTTTATTACCACATGTCCAATTAATTTAATAATACAAGGAAACGTATAACATTATTCGTCACAGTAAAGATGCCAAGTACACTAATGTGTTCTTGGAAACTATCAGATAGTTTGATTTGTAGGTATTTGTACTGAAAATATTTATCAGTGGAGCGGTCGGCATCTTATATATTGAGACAGGTCAATGTCTATATAAATTAATATGCGCTATAAATATGTGAAAATATTGGTTTGATTTCTATGCAAGTAATTGCCAAATTCGCTTCACTTGTTTGATATTTTCAATTAACAAGATGCTGAGAAATGAAAACCAGAACAAAAGTTTCGCTGTCATAAACTCGGAGAAAACCCACAAAAACTTTTGATTGTGTTCTTAAAACAAATCCAATGGATCTGTTTATGGGTAGACTATCTCTTTAAATCAAAGTTTGTAAACCTTTATATTTCCATGTGGTTATAGATAGCAACAAAAAGGCGTTAAAACTTTCAAAGTAACAAATATCGGTCTGAAATAATTAAATCGACTGGCAAAAAACAATCGACTCCAGTCGGGCCATATTTTGTGAGCCAACTCATATATATGGCGCAGTAGAATGCATACAGTGTTAAAAAAGAAAAACTCCAATTTCAGATGTTCGAACCTTGCGTCACGTGTCAAGACAGCCATGTTCCCTATCATTGAGCGTACATAAACAATGCAATTTTAACGCACTATATCAATCAGGACATGTGATAAATGCAGCTGCCTTGGCGACTGATGCCAACGGACGTAACTCAAATGGAGAAACGCTTCCCATTGCATATAGATACATAGAGATAGAGATACATTTATGCATCATTAGACGTAACTATTGGATAAGAGAACGGAACATATTATGAAAAAAACTTTATGAAGATGTCATAGAACCAGTTTTGACAACTTTATTTATCACACTTGGCAAAGAAGATAAAAAAAAATCGAGTCATGTGTTTACGCGTGCTCTCACACTATATGCCAGTTTCCATTGTCAAAAAAAGGGCTGAATATTAATAATTATTTTGAACATTTTAAATTTTAAATAACACAAAGAAAGCGGTTGAAATGACACACCCAGTGTAACAAAGACGCATGACCTATAAACAAACAAAAGATGAGCAATGGAAAAGAGAAATAAAATGTAATGGCAGAGGAGGGCTCGCCCAAGGGCACCGGAGGAGCGATCGCGTCATCATCCGAATTTAGGCCACACATACGATGTATTTGTAATAAAACGCACAGGAAATAACAAGAAAACAGTTGCGATCGATTTAATATTAGGTCAGTTATAGATACATAATAATTTATGTTCATGTCAATGCGCTAGAAAGTTCTTTTTACTGCTGACTTTTTATTTGGTGCACGGTGTTACCAATGAATATTTTTCAATATAATAATGTCATTTTTATGTATTAAATAAAAACAGTGAGTATGAGTTGCGATTTATCTATGGTATTGAGGAGAGATCGAAATGATTTATTACATACATACATAAACTCACGCCTGTATTCCCCGAAGGGGTAGGCAGAGGTGCATTTCTGCACCCACATTTCGCCAAGTATGTATCAGTCCCACGTAATAGGGAGCGAGCCTATTGCCGTTTTTCGGGCACATGTCCAGACTCAGTGCTGTTACCGAAAATTTCCTAATGGAAAAACCCAATAACACTTTGCCCGACCCGGGAATCGAACCCAGGACCTCTAGATCGCACGGCACACACTTGTACCGCGAGACCACGAGGCAGTCTTGAAGAAATGATTTATTGTATCAACAATAAATTTACAATACTTTAACTAAGTCCGAATGAGCCTCTAGTATCTATAAAATATATCTTTTAAATAACGTCGTAACAATTTAAAACATTAGCTACGAAAAAAAACAGAGGCTGTATATAAATGATTATTATAATATCGTACATAATTTAACTTGACCAACATACAATGACATGCAGGAAGAAAATCAAAATATTATTATTGTTTACCGTAGGCGTAATACCCCGACCTTGGCAACAAAATCGGCGAGCAACGAATGTCCACTCAATCCTATTTATTTTATTGTAGGGGAATAGTGTACCGTCGTTTTATAAATAGCTGCGGAATGTTTGGAATAGACGTGTTCAAGGATGATTTATATTTTTCGTGTCGCTTTGTTATTGTTCAAAAGAGAATTTATTAACGACGAGTGAGATTGAACCAATTAGGCCTACTAACACACATGCCTAGGTCTGTTTTAGATAAATAATCCCTGTTTTCCGTGGATTACCCAAGGTTGCCGTAACTGAAACGTTAATAATAATTTTATTTAAAAAAAAGCTGGCATTGGTGATTTTTAGTAATTTCCGTATAGTAGTATATTTGGGTCGATGTAGTGGAGATATGGCTGATTCGTGGTTTCAAGTCACAAGTCTGCTGGATCAGCGAAAGTTTTAAGTATTTTTTCATTAAGACATTCAGTTATAGCACGGAGTCAGAAAATGTGCTCGCTAAACCCCTCGTAGAACGGTAGAAAGTACCCTATTCATCATCATCAGCAGCCCAAATACGTCCCACTGCTGGGCACGGGCCTCCTCTACAACTGAGAGGGTTTAGGCCTTAGTCCACCACGCTGGCCTAGTGCGGGTTGGCGGACTACACACCTAAGAAATTCCTAAGAACTTTTAGGTGTGCAGGTTTTATCACGATGTTTTCCTTCACCGTTAAAGTAAGTGATAATTCATTGTGAATACACACATAACTTCGAAAAGTCAGAGGTGTGTGCCTGGGGTTTGAACCTGCGACCGCCGAAATTCTCGACCGCGCGCCTAAACCTCGAGGCCATCACTGCATCACTGAAAGTACCCTATTACGTGAGACTTAATGGAGGAAATTTTTAGCCAACCGATGCGTGATTTATTTTTGACATATTAATTTTTATATATTATACTCATTTATAAAACATGTGGTAGGTCGGCCTCATTGGATCATTGTTGACACTCATAATGGATGCGTCTAGACATAATAAAAATTGAGAGAAAAAAAAAACGCTATGAAATCATAAAGGTGAGCAAATTTACACAAATAAAATAATCGTATTCTTCTCTATGCGAAATTAATATTTGAATGTTTATCATTGGTTTTGTAAACTTTAAAGGTAAACTCGATATTGGCAACATGGCAGTCTTTAATCTAAGAATAATTATGTAAGTATTTGTGTTAAATAATAACGGTGCAATAATTCTCATAACTTCTTTTATTAAAATTACATCAAATAATAGTCAAAGCTATTTAATATTTCATATATATTTCAACAAGTAAACTTTTGTATTTAAATGTCAAGTGTAAAAAAAAGAATTACGTGTTGCTACATTTAGAAAGTGCAGTATAGCATAGGCTGAATAGTGTTGAGACCTTGACCTCATTGTACTCTATGGTCAATGGGTATTGCTAGGTATTGCGCTGTCAATCACAATGGGACAGTTAATAAATATCAGTTTGTTTATGGGTATCCTGTTGAGAGATAATAAATATTATAGAGTCACGCTGTAGTATTTTTTTTTATCTTGACATGGCTAGGTACTGACAAAAATGCTTCTGATGATGAGCATGGTGCTGTCCAATGGTTTTTTTTTTCGTTACAAAAATGGCGCTATCCAAGCAGAGTATTATGTTGTGGCATACATGCCGGCCTGCAAAGATGAATTACGAGGGGTAGAGCCAGGCTTTGACCGGACTGTGATTAGAATGGGCCAGTTTTATTAGGTAGTGTGGTGGCTCCGGAAGTTTTATTCGTTGTACAGCAAACCTGTTACGCGTCGGTATTCTGCGAAATAGTGGTTCCATCAAGCTCCTAACCATTAAGTTGCTCTACTACTTCAAAATTGAAGCATATTTATTAATTCGTTAGAATCTAACAATATTATAATTATATATTTTTTGTATTTTTTATAATAATATTTTTTAATGTAGAACTTTTAATTAAATTTATTTTTATATTGCTTAAATGTCCATCTCATCTCTTTTCTGTTTATTAATTGAGCAAAGATATTAAGAAATGCAGTAATATAGGATTCATAAGATTAAAAGTCTAGTTTTTGCTATATAATAAAATAGCATTAAAATCGAAAGATGACGATATTTCTAATTAATTAATTTTGAATTATACAAGCAAAAACGACGGTGAAATTTTTAATAGCTTTCTAAATACTTAGCAATAGCAAACAAATAACAAAATTTCATTGCTTCTTATTATTCCTTTCTATGTTTGTTAGATATTAATTATAAATTTCTCAGAAAATTGGCAATTATTCATGGCCTCAAAACAATCCTTTAATATTTGTTTGCCATCAAACCGTAGTATCGACATTAATCGCACGGTTATCGATTGTATCGAATCGATCCGACTCGTTTCAACGATTCGCGATACTCCATTGTGTTCTAATTGACCAGTCCTTGTCTATATTTTCAATCGCTGTTATTTCGATGCTCTGATTCTTGAAACACAACTGATATTTGTGGGCTATAAATAAACTTTCGACCATGACTTATCTCGTTAATACTTATTTTATTTAGATAACGGCAAGATTTGCTCTAAATGTGTAAAAATTTATATAAAAAAATATTTTATTATAATTTTATTCAAAACTAGAAAGTTTTATAGGCCATTGTCACGCTAAGTAGGTATTTTATGAGTGCACAGTTTAAGTTAATTAGTCTTTTGGCATAATTTCTCTTTTTTTTTTAATTTTTTTACATAGTCTTAAATTCTTATATTTTTTCCCCATATGGCCCTGCGCTCAAGTAAAAAAAAAGCATCCTATTATATCTACTCCAATACCAGGTACACAGAGTTTAAACACTTTGGTAAAAGTATGGAATGTATATTAACTCGGAGATGAGGACATCAACGAATACCCTAGCTACAGTAGTCTTTCCAGCCATTCGATATATTACTTGCACTGCACTGCTCTTACAATAAGGTTCCAATGTCGTCACTTTGCCGTCTCGATACTATAATTAGTCGTGGTTTTAATTTTCTTAGACTATCGGCGGACTTCACGACTTGATAAAAAAGATAATTTATCTGTTTTAAATATTGTATAAATGAGGTTGTAATAAATTATTCCTGAAATCGAAAAACAATCTAGTAGTATTTTTTATATTTGCTTACGATTATTAATACAAATAAATATATAACATTCTAGAGTTCTAGACTGTGTCAAGGTAATGTAATGCTTTAAATTATGGCCGCACAAAAGTGTTCATCTTTGGAGGCAGTGTAATAATTACATTAACTGTCTATAACTAAAAGTAAATAATATTTTATAGCTTTCAGGTAAACTATTAAATGTTTAAAGCGTGCATAAAGTGGAGGTAAAACCACAATTTTAAAGTGTAGCTTGTTAGCACGTCTCGCCTGTACCTCGCCAGTCTTTTAGAATCAACAAACATTATGATTTACAGGCTTCATCTGCTACCAGAATCACGACGTCTATATTTAACCCCTCTTGTGTACGCTTGAGCGGTTATTTCCATCAGCCAATCACTCAGGCAGTTATAAAAAGTTTCATTGTAATTGTTTTTCATATTTTTACGGTGTGAAGACGTTGTCCAATAACTGTTGAATTTGAATATTGAACTATTTATGACAACGGTCATTGAAAACATAATAGGCCTTCTTAATTATTCATATCTTAATTTAACGAACAGCAATTTTCAATATGCTTTATGTTGGATGGAGCAAATTTATAACAGTACTTTTTAAATAGCAAGCGCTGATTTTAATCTACTTTTGATTGACAAGATCCAATCATAGTCGACACAAAAGGAAATTGATTTAAGTGTTTAATTTCGCGACACGCTTTTTCATACAAATCCATAAATATGCCTTCCTGTCTGTGGGCGTGTGCGAACCGGTCGCAGTAACGGAACACTAAGTTAGTCATGCAAAAAATTGCACCGCTCGCCACTTGGCAACAGATTAAAAACTCGATTTTCGGACGGCTAATTAATTTTCAGAGTGCAGCAAAAAATTGTCGCGAGAGCACATGCGAAAGCATCGCTAAGCTTTGGTGACTTGAGTTATCGTGGTAATTTCCTCTTTAATGTGTCATTAACTCCTATAATGTTTCATTGTACATGCATATACATTTACTTACGCCTGTATCCTGGAAAGAATAGGCAGAAGCGTATTTGTAGACCTAATCGTTGGATAGTTATTTTTTTATCATACTTAATAGAGGACTGCCAAGTGGTCTCGCGGTACAAGTATGTGTGATCTATAGGTCCTGGGTTCGATTCCCGGGTCGGGCAAAGTGTTATTGGGTTTTTCCATTAGGAAATTCTCAGTAACAGCACGGAGTCTGGAAATGTGCCCGAAAAACGGCAATAGGCTCGCCCCCTATTACGTGGGACTGATACATACCTGGTGAAATGTGGGTGCAGAAATGCACCTCTGCGGGAAATACAGCCGTGAGTTCATGTTTGTATGTGTGTTAATAGAGGTTGTACCTGGTGCCGTTCTTTAAGCACAATTGCAATTGAGATTTTTTTTCGTGCTTTGTCAATCTTGAATAGGAGTTGCGATGGCAAGGTGGTGGGGTAGTCTCTGGACTCTGGCGATTTGGGGTAGTAACAGAGTTGTTTGTTCAAACGAATCTAAACCCACGTATCAGCAGTCCATGCCAATTTACTACTTATAACCAATAATATATCTATAGATTATATCGTCACGTGCCAAAAATGTATATTGAAAATAACGTATCTTGAGGAAATAACAGAAGGATATATTTATACAAATGCTTCGCTTTCTTTTTTTTCGTTCTTCTTCTTTCTTTTACTATCTTTAACAAACTATCGTTTTTATAAAATAGCCCCAATAATGTCATTTTAAAGGGTAGAGTAGTTTTGGCTGCTGTGTGTAAGGGCCAAAGGTCTGTAGTCATTTCATTGCTGATATTTGTTCTTGTAGGCAACACTAAACCATCATTTAGCTTTTATTTACCTATAGTCTTCCAATCAAAAATTTGCCACACCCAATTGATACTATATTTCAGTGATACTGTATATGTAAAGGTTAAGCCACTGTGTCTTGAACAAAAATTCTACATGTTAATAGTAAAAAATTGTGTGTGGTAGTTTTTATAATAAATCGTCATTTTCCGTTTAGAAGCAGTTGAATAAATTACAAAATGAGGTTGAAATTTTCCCACGTTCCAACGTAATCAAGTTTCTATAACGCACGTACGGAGCTCTTTGCGGGATTAACCTTAACTGTATTTGAAATGTGTTATAAAATCACATTGTTTATTTCAACTTTAAATAAGGTAAAGGGGACATGGTTATTACGGCACTAGTCATAGGCATAAACAGAATCTTTACATATATTTATATTCCGGCGGTGGCGGTACTTCCATAGAAGCCTAAAAACGTTACACGTTAATTTGTAATGTCTCATTTATAATTGTGGGCTCAGGATATCCTCATTTATATGTCAAATTGCATTTGTTAAATAAATATTTAAAGCTTAAAAATTATTATGTGGAATTTTGAAGGGCAAACTGGGCTTTTGGGTTTCTATGGATTTTTATGGTATTTGGTATTTCTATGGTACCGCCACTGGTATATTCATACAAGAGGAAACTAAGGAAATCAAGTTATTTTTAGATACTAGATACATATATGGACAGTAACATATGTCTTAATGAATTTTTAGTACTCCAAGCAAAAATTTACTGACGGTATTTGGTTATTTCTTCCACAGAAACAAAAACAGCATTTTTAAATGGTTTGGTCGATGTTTCGATTCGTAGGTTGACACATACAAATTACAAATTTGCCAATGGTTAGTGATATGTAGTCCTTATGGAGTATCAAGATGCGATATAGAAATGTCCTACGACCAGCTTATTTATTTATGAACGTCGCTCTTTATGAATCGATTCAGCCAAGGAATTTGCAAGTTTGAATACTCCTTTACACATTATCCCCTTAGGTTAAGCAGAAGTAAATTTCTACACCAATATTTGACAGTTATTGTGATCTGTGTTTTAGTGCTTATCCTTTAGCGTTTACTGTTCAGAATTCGGAATTGTTTTGTTTGAATTGTTAAGAATAGGGATCGCTACTACCAATTTTCTTAATACCTCCGATCGACCCAAGAGTTAAACTCGTAACGGCTCGACCGCACGCTGCTGACTTAACGTCTAACCAAGCAATTTAATCGTGTTAAATGACTAAAGCGGAAATCTTTTATCTATTTGGATGTTGCAATCTGCGAAACTAAGTAACCAGAAAAACATATTTGCACGAGATTTTAATATCGCAATACCGACCCAGATGATCAGGGCGTAACGTTGGATGTTGGCTAACTATTGGGCAATACCGGTTGTTAGCACGTTTGACAAAAAAAAAAAAACTATTCGGACAGGTGTAAATTTTGAAATGACAAAATTGAACACAAATAATAGGTCTATGTTCTACACCTATTATTCCCTAGCCACCAATAAATCGTCGTCATCATCAGCCTACTACCATGAAGCCTAGTGCAGCTTTTTGGACTTCTCACACCTTAGACATCCTTTGCAGAGAAGTTTTAGATTAGAGACAATTTTTGACTTCAATTTTTGTTTGGTGTCTGCTAGCCGTGACATTAAAATTCTCTCGCAACAAGATTCCCAGTCTAAGTAGATTCTAGTCTCTTAATGTTGGATCAGAACTATGCGTGTGTCTGTTTTACGTATCTTTTTATTATAAGGCTAGGGACTGTTCTGGCGACCTTCAGATAATATTATGTCTCAGGTGTTTTTTTAATTGTTCATATTCTTTTTAAGGTGTTTTTACTAGTATGTTTTCTGTGATGTAGGATGTTTCATTGATGTTCGTCGCAAATAATTTTACTGATTTATATTATTAGTTAGATTAATGTAACGATCACACGAAGAGAAGTGGCAGCTCGGAGATATCCTAATGGCCACTATATTAAATTAAGTGCCCAGTGCACTCTGTTAGCGCACACGTCGGAAATATAATTTATTCTAATGATACTTTAACTTGTTTTCCAGTAATATGTCTCCCTTTGTCCATAAGGCGAGCAAAATCGTTATCTGCCTTCAAAAGTAGTCTCAGAGCACACTACTCTAAATATTTTTGATTTTTTCTTATCTGAAATATATTTGTGTATTTGGCTTATTCACCGTTTTACTTAATTTTTGTTTTGTTTTTAATATTGCTGTTTGTATTCAAATTTTTTTTTTTCTTATTTATGTAACCACGGAGACTACCTTTTTTTTTATTTTATTTATTCACTTTTTTTCTGGGTTGTCTGGAAGAGATCGCTATTAGCGATAAGACCGCCCTTTGTAGCACAATAGTTTATAGCTTAGCATTATTTTATATTTTGTTTCTGTTCATGTGGTGTTCAATAAAGCATTTAAATAAAAAAAAATAAATAAATATGTGTAGTCGCTCATACTAACTTAACATTAGTCATAAATTCATAATAGCTGAGTAAATTATTGTCGCTAATGTTATGAAAGATCATGATCATTATTTTTATTCTTTCGTTGCTCCACAATATAATTTTCAATTATTTTACTCGACTGAAAATAATGAGGAATTTGATGAATGTAAGTTTTTTCAACTGTTTGTTTGTTTTTATATGAAAAATTATTAAAGATCATGATCATTATTTTAGCCAGCCATTATTTTTGGTATATACTTCTTACTGCGGAGCACGGGCTTCCCCTACAATAATCGTCTGATTTTTTTTATGAACTGGTTCTGTAGATGGAAAGTAATAGCTGTATGTAATTTTTATTTAGATTATGTAGAAAGTGGTATGAGTATGTATATTACCCAAGAATGATTTATAAATATATTTTACTTGCGAAAGGTGAAAACGAAATAGAAAATTTACATAAGGGCTTTCGATATCGTGAGTGAAACGTGATTATTTCAATACACGTGACGCAAGTTAATCGATGTTACACATATTCGTGATGACGCATATTCTTTATCGATTATAATCGATTGTGTGTTAATTTCTATTCTGTGACATGACAAATGATCCCTTTGCATATGACGAAGGTATGATTAAAATTTACAAATAATACTACAGTTTACAAAATTTTGTGAAAACATGCCCATATCTGAATAAAACCATATGTGGTGTTTTTATAACATATTATTATTAAATGCTCAATCTGATGCGTTCTAATAAATCGGGCGTTTTTACGAATATAACAGAGTTTTTATATCTGCTGAAAATTTAATATTCCATTCTGTTAAATAAAAAATGTGTTTGCAGCTTCATTTTGGATTTTTAGCGTTGAGAGTCTGTTTTGAACTAGAACTCTATATACCTAGCAAGTGAAACTTACATATAAACGATTTTAAATTCTTGTCACATGTCGACATCATGTCGTTTGCATTATGCAGCTCATCACCTTTTCTGGGCAAATCCGTGTACTTCACCTATTTACTTAGTGTTTTCTAAGTTAGCACCAATGGCGCAGTTGGTTAAATTGTTAGTTGTATTGACTGTAAAACGAGGGGCTGCAGGTTCGATATCCGCACCGATACATATACTTGTAGTTGTATGACGCACAGATGTAAATTGTTGCGTGCCGTATGTGTGTGTAAATTGGGTGACAATAACAATTGACATGACTCTAAGGTAGTAAAAAAAACACACAGCAGTGCAGTGGCTGCTGTGAACAGGCCTCGTATAAGTTCGAGACGAGTTAGCCTTTAGATCTCCACGCTGGCCCAGTGAGGTCGGTGAATTTCAATTACCTACCTAACTTATGGATTTCTTATGATTGCATTTTTCCTCGCGATTATTTCCTTCAATTCGTATATATAAGTTCGAAAAGTCAGTGTTAGTTTATGATCCGAAACTTAGAGCGCCGTAGTGATTTTATGAAAGACTCTACACTTTATTATTTAAGTCGTCACGAACTGACGTATTGTTACGTGTTTTCAAGATTTTACACGTCTGCATTGACTTCAACTGTTCAAACACGGATCAAACTGACAACATCGAAAGTAAAAACATTACACGAGCTTGTAAAACCGGTACGTTTTAAATTATTAACCGTTTAGATAATCCAATGAGATTTTATTTTAACACGCAATGAGTGCTATCAATCACAGGCGAACTTTCGCCGGCGTCTCGGAAACCGGTAACGTTGTGATAATAACCGGTAAAGAAACACTATTTGCGTGTCACACGATATCTCCCGCGTCCGCGTGAAGCTTTTCGTTACTCAAGAGGACGATTCTCAGAATGCATAATGGTTTTTAACTCCTAACTGTATAAAGTGTTAAATATGAGGTTATTGAAACATTTTTTTTTTGGGACAGCGGAATGAACGAAAATTAACAAACAATTAGTGATTACTTATATATTATTAAGTAGTTACTTTAATGCTGTTAAGATGTAAAATGAAGCATTTGAAGGTGTTATGGAAAGTTAATAAATTATATTTGACATACACATTCATGCACTTGCGCCTGTATCCCGTGAGGATAGATAGAGGTTTAGGGACGTAATTATGCATCGACATTTTGCCTGCTGTATTTTTATAACACTAACCAGTAACCATCCCGGAAAGCAAACCTGGACTTGGAAATTGAACGGCACACTTGAGTTGTGACACCAAAGACAGTCGTACATACGTGAAACTACACATACATACATAAACTCACGCCTGTATTCCCCGAAGGGGTAGGCAGAGGTGCATTTCTGCACCCACATTTCGCCAAGTATGTATCAGTCCCACGTAATAGGGGGCGAGCCTATTGCCGTTTTTCGGGCACATTTCCAGACTCCGTGCTGTTACCGAGAATTTCCTAATGGAAAAACCCAATAACACTTTGCCCGACCCGGGATTCGAACCCAGGACCTCTAGATCGCACGGCACATACTTGTACCGCGAGACCACGAGGCAGTCACGTGAAACTATACTTAAAAAAAATGTTTTTTTAATCCCAGTAAAGTACTTATAAGGAAAATCGGCTATAACACCTAATATTATCAACAAATAATAGCCACTTATATATTTTTTTAATAACTTCTCTCTTTTTTGCCAAGTTATGCCACTCCCTTTTAAAAGGCTATCTCTCCAGCGCATTCTCGGCCTTCTTCATAATAAATCACTAGATTGAACTACATATGAAAGTCCAACATCTTAATAGTAGCAAACTCCATATGAAAATGTGTGTTTGTAGAAAGTGTTGTCCAGTGGTCGATGTGCGAACGCCATGTGCATACTAACATCACTGTGAACTTAACAAGTCCTACAATCCACGCCAGCATTTTATACGTGATGGTGAAAATCTACTTTTCTCAACTTTCGCGCCACGAAAGTCGCACCAATAATTTATCTTCGAACGTTCGCTTTTTAAGGATAAACTACACGCTATGTATAAAAATGTGTAATCCACCACTGTTATACCAGTCTTTAATGTTATCTTACGATCTCACTGTCTTTGTATTGGAAACAAAGCACCTATACTTACAACACAATGACTTAATGAAATAGTAGCATCTGATAACGACTTGGCAATTTAACCCATAAATTATATAGGATTACTATCTAAGTGGACTAAAATCTTTTATAAATTACTTTATTTAACAAGACAATACTAATTCGGAATTCCAGCCATATTATTTATCGGAGTCGAATAATTTCCCGGTCTCCAAAAGCTTAACATTTTCTTTCTCTTCTTCCGCGATTTGCGCTCTCACTTTTTCCAATTCTTTATCTCTGATGGCTTTTTTCAATGCCTCTTCTTCTTGATATGCAGCTTCCATAGATTCATACATGCTCTGTTTCACTCTAGCGTAAAATATGCCACATATAAGTAGCGCAATTCTGGCGCCTCTTATTAATGGCGACACTGGATATGGAGGACCGTACGGTAGCGACATATTTAAATTTTAATTCAAAAACATTAAATTTGGCGGCAGTGACATAACATTACAAATGACACTCTAATATTTTCTTTTTGACAGCTTGATTTAAGACTTTTATGAATAAATCTATTTACCAGTAAATAAGTTTATATAAATAGCTGATAAATAATAGTGTAATTTTAACTACAGGTGAAATTTTAACAAATTATTTTTAAAGTCAATCTGTATTTACAAAGACAACAGAAAGGTCGTTCACCGGTTTTCGCGAATCGTAAACGAACATCCCTAATACTAGGTCAAGTGCAAACGTAGCGATTTATTATTTTTTTCGTGTGTATCGCATGCGTTTTGCGGGAAGGCCAGTGGCCGAACTAGTGGGCTGCTAAGAATACCGCTTGTCTCTGGTGTGGCGACCACCAATTATAGCAGACTGGCGCTCGGCCAGCGGTCGGCCGAGCGTCGCGTGGTCAACAGGAACAAACGTTTATCGATACGTATCAATCATTGTCGCGCATTTGCTCTCGGCTCATTTACTATCTAATATAGGCCCATAATACATACATACACACACAAGTCTATTAATACCATCATCTTCCTAGACTTTAAATTTACATTGCATTAGAAACACATCTTTAATTGATAATCCCGATTTGAAACCCGTTCTGTAATTCATTGCAATATTTCATTATGCTTTCATGTGGCTGGCTAATGATGATGACGATACACGCTATAACTGTAATTACTGACTTTCAATATTAATAATGACAAATTTCATAGCAGGAGTGCTTTTCTATTTTAAAGATCTTCTGTTATATACAACAAAAATTGCGATCAAAACCAAACTAAAATAACAAAACAAATACGTAAAACCTTCATCTTTAATTACAAAAATCATTTAGAAAATTCATAGCAATTAACTGCCTATTATTTAATAATTAAATTCTTAGTCACACAATATCACCGCAGATTTGTAACAAACAATAGACGGACTCTCTCCGGCCGATGTTAATATGAAGACAATGGACGTGTAAATTTAAGCGGTTGTTGGCGTGTGGGTTTCTGTATGAATTGACTCATTGTTTGGGACATTAGCACTTCTTATGCACGGGTTTACATCACTCTCACGTGAAGCGGTTTACTGCCTGATTGGTATCGTAGTACAAGTTAGCGGCGAGTATTTAGGAGATCTCGGATTTGATTCTCGGGTCGAAGTAATTGGGTTTTCTATAAATAAATTATATTATCAGTGGCGTACAGAATCTCGGAATAAACAAAAACTAAGATAAGTAGAATAATTACGTTACCTACGTAACACAGCCTGCGAATTGTGGGTGTATAACTTCGTATATACTTTCGTTTCATCATTAACTCATATACGTCTCACTGCTAGACACGGGCCTTCTCTACAACTGAGAGGATATAGGCCTTAGTCCACCACGCTGGCCTAGTACGGTTTAGTGTAGCGGACTACATACCTAAGAAATTCTATAGAACTTGTAGGTGTGCAGGTTTCCTAACGATGTTTTCCTTCATCGTTGAAGTATGTGTTAATTCTTTGTGAATACGCACGTAACTTCGAAAAGTCAGATGTGTGTGCCTGGGGTTTGAACCCGCGACCGTCGAGATTCCCAACCACGTGACCAAACCTCGAGGCCATCACGACTTTTTGACTACACACCTAAGAAATTCCAAATAACTTTTAGATGTGCAGGTTTCCTTACGATATTTTCGTTTACACGTGTGTAAATAAAGGCGTGGATGTATGTGTATATGTGATGTAGTCGTGTTATTTACAACTAAAAGTATAATGTGAAGGTTCTGCTAAGGCGGGAAATAAGGATCAACAATAAAGATATGTTTAGCTATGGACCTTCGTTGACCATTATCGTTAAATTATTTTAAAATATACCATAAAGCTGTTTTAAGATCGAAACTAATCATTGAGGATTTCTAATAAATTGTGTATTTAATTAAATATGGGATTATATAACAGTTCTATAAGAAATATAAATAAGTATTACCTACTATTACAGCCCGTAGCGCAATTGGCTAGACACCAGCTTGCGAAAGAAGAGGCCGCGGGTTCGATTCCCGCACCGAGACAAATGTTTGTGTGATCCAATAATATTTGTTTCGGGTCTGGGTGTTTGTGAGACCGAAAAGTCTCTCGTAGTTTCTGATACCCACGACACAAGACTCGTATCTTAATGTGGGGTCAGGACTATGTATGTGACTGTTGGGTGTATTTATTTATTATTTATTTATTTTAGTCAAGGCTAGTTGGTTAAATGGCCATTGATTTTCTTAAACTAAGTAAGGTATTTATGAGCATCCTAATCCATGTTGTTAGTTACAAAATGAGTCTTATTTATCTTATATTTCAATCAAAAGTTATATTCATATGTCTGATTTTAATAGGTAATGTAATGCATTATTTTTAAAATATATATTCCAGTAAGAAACTACATTATCTCTATTCTATACTCTGCCTCTATTATTATTATTTTTTTTAATGCCTGTACGCCAACCTATCGTCTGTTTTGTCACTTGGTCCCCTCATTGAAAATCAGCGCTGCAATACCGTGCAAGCGGAATTGCAGCATGTAGCCGAATAAAGGGACCATTGTTGGCTGTGTAAATTTATAGCTACTATTTTTTATTTATTTACGCGGATTGGCCAACAAAAATTTTTTTTCTTTCTTTCTTTCTTTCTTCTACCTCAGGAAGGTTAGAGATTATTAGTTAGGAAGTATTAAGTAACTAAGCGGTGTATATGCTTCATAGAATTCTTAGTTGTTAGTTCACTGCAACCTCTAAGTGTACCAGACGCGAACCTAGCTATGAGTCGCTTTATTGAAGTATAAAAAAACAACTCATAACTTCGGTAAATTTTTCAAATGACTAGATATATTTAGATTAGTTAGTTGGCATATGGACTTCACTTATAACACTTATAATATAATAATTATTTAGGTAAGAAATAATAATTTATAGTAACATAACTTCACATAGCTTTAATTATTTTTTATTGTAAGATATTACGAGAGCACTATAAAGCATTACTTCTCCTTTATTAACTGACGAATCAAATATTGTTGCAGTAATATTCCTTTCAATTTTTAAGCGTGACTTTTGCAGCCTTAAACTTAAGCAACGAAATAACAGTCCGTAGTTACCTATTGCATAAGTATACTCACCAATTTAATTGAAATTGTCTATGCTGCGTAAATGATACTGATGTTGTACAACGATAATAAACATTTATGTTTCTATTCATACATACCTACATACATATGTATAACTTTGCTTTCTAGAATTTTATCGTCGTCTTTTTTCTTTTTAATTTTCCAACATTCTGATAATATAAGATATCGGAGACGATCTATATGTTCTAGAAGTTTCGAAAATAATTTTACCTAAATCAATTGAAGACTTACACGGTGCCGATGTCTCCTAATGTCAATAAAAATCGATTTTTATTCAGTTATGTCATCACTATTGACTTGAAGACTTTTTTCGAAACGTCTTAGTTAAAATTTATTCGCTTTAACTGACGCAATGTTGTCCAAGTCGTAAGAGTTTTACTTTCTCCATAATAATTCAACGACGAATTTTCTACAATTTAACATTAATATTTAAATACATGTCGTATTTGAATAATTCTATAATATGTGTATGTATATCGGCTATGACTAATGACATCTTAATAATTGTCGAAATTATTTGCATAATCAATTTATTTTATTTTATAATTGACATTACGAAATGTTGTCTTTGACAGCTCAAAATAATAGCATAATAAAATAAATAAAAAAACAGGCTAATCAACTTTATGATACAAGACTTATTATGGTAGAGCAAGAAAAGCTAAGAGCTTTATAAATATACTTTAAGTTGTAATATTAGCTCATATTATTTTATACAGCCACAATACATGAAAACGAAACAAATGTCATCCTAGTCATTTTACCTACTATTAGCAACAAAACGAAGACTCCACCTAACGAGTTTCGGTCATGATTTATAATTGTATACTTGTGTTCCGTGTTTAACGATAGTATTCCTAGGAGAACCAAACTATATTAGTTTACACAGACATTTCCTCGGTATAAGCAAAAGACGCGTATACAAAACCCATAATAATGTTGATATTTATTTTGTTACGCCTGAATTTAAACAATAACTTGGTGCGTCTATAGTATTGTTTATTAAACGAATTTTTGTGCAAGCCCACCTTAAGAGATTGCTTGGTTATCGCTAATTTAATGATTATTTACTTAATAGCTAACTGAAAATTTGGCCCATTTCATAACTATCCTAAAGAGTAAAGTAGTGGTGTATTTTTGTATTCGAATTTCCGAGACTCCGTGCTAATTATAAATATCTCGCAAACTAAATCAAAGGCACTAAATATTTTTGTGTACCTAATAAGACAGTATCTGTCCTTAACTTATTATAGCAATAAAACTTCGTCACCAGTTAAATCGGCCACAGTGTCTATGGCACACTGAATGTACTGCCACGACCTCCAAACGCTGCATAAATATAATCAATCGGATGTAATTGACCACATAACGGTGACACACGTGCGTAATGTCTGTGTGCTCGGGTCGCGAGTTCAATATCAGAGTAGGCGAGCCGAGGAGTGCCGTAATCTATTACGTCATCGTGCTATTGTAACAATATGATGTCTGAATTTAAACGCACTTGTTGAGGATTCTCTCTATACAGCGCATTTTTTTTATTTTCAGTAAAGAAACTGTATTATATTAAATGTACATCACATTTAACATTTATTTATGCAAAGTGTTGATATCAATACACAATATTAAAAAAAGAAATAAATAATATGAAAATTATTGATCGCCAATAAATAATTTACTAAGACAATTATTATATATTATAATGCAAAAAAATTAATAGGTTTCATTCTTTCATTGTGTTTACATTATGCGAATAAAAGAGGCTTTGGGTACTTAGATTTATGTTTATTAAGATGATTGTACACCTATTTTGTTTTAATATTATTTTATTTATATGTATTTTCAGTAATTCAAATTGTTAATATGTACTTAACTAAACTAATAATATTAAATTGTTTACTCTACCTTCCTTTATTATACCATATTAAATGTAATTATGCAGTGATGGCCTCGAGGATCATGAAGGAAAACATCGTGATACAACCTGCACACCTAAGATTTCTTAGGTGTGTAGTCCGCCAAACCGCACTAGGCCAGCGTGGTGGACTAAGGCCTAAACCCTCTCAGTTGTAGAGGAGGCCCGTGCCCAGCAGTGGGACGTATATGGGCTGATGATGATGATGATGATTAAATGTAGACAAAACATAAACCCATTTTATAGAGAAAAACTAGCTGTAACTAATACACATATACCGATGTGTCTAAACAAGTCAAGACAAGAAGCTTGACGGATTTCATATTTTTTGTTAGCAAGGCTTATTTATCTACCGTTTAGTGACTTTATCATAGGATTTCATTAATCAATATTTCGTTTGCTAGTGATAAGGAATATTACACTTTAGTAAACATTTATTAGAAACTAGCAAAACAAATACTGATATCCTCTAAGTCTATATTATTTAATGTAGCGACCTTATATTTGTTCATTTTTCGTTTCCTTAAACATTTCGTCATTGTTTTATGTTTCTTGATAAGAAAACCGGTATTCGATAATGTTTTTTCTTTCCACCACCAGTAAGTCTCTTGAATATCTACTGGTATTTTGTGTCTTTGTCTATCATTAAGTAAAAGGCTGTATTACTTCGTCGCCTTTATCTCGCTCGCTCTTACACATTATTTAGTCTGTGTTTGTCATTTTAAGAGGGCGCGTGTGTCGCTAGTCGCGTTTGGCGTTTTTGGAGATATTTTCTACATTTTCTTAAATGTAATAAACCATCAATATTTTAACTTATTTTCGCTGTTAATATTTGAAAATATGAATAAGAGTGTCGGTTTTCCGATTAAAATAGTAATATTGTCATCAATCAATTAAATAGTGGGTGTGGTGAACGCCGAGTGGCTTGTCAAAAAATATTGTTCATCTGTTATTTCACGTTTTATTGTATTTATTATATAATCTTTAAACCTCGAATGTATATCATTTGCAAGATATAAAAGTGAAAACATCCATTGTGTGAAGGTGGCGTTAAATAAGTGTTTTCTGGTCGTAGAAATCGTCGTCTACGAAGACCACTACAATGACGACCCCGGCCAAGTTGTACGGACGGGAGTTGTCGACATACGATGAGGTGGACGTGGACGAGCTACTGTCCAAACTTACGCAAGAGGAGCTCACGATGCTCGCCAAGGAGGTTGATCCAGACGTAAGTAACCTCTTTGTTTTTGATATACAAATAATGACACTAACCAAGGACTTTAGAATACATTATCCAGTCAAGATCAAATATGAAGAATAGTAAACAGTTTTTATTAAAACATATATCTCTAAAGCATGATTTTAAATTGTATCAGTGGTAATCAATTTTACATTTCTATAATAATGTCTATTTAACTACTCAAAGTAGCAAATTTTCTGTATCCTATTACTTATTTTTGAAATTATTGACATACATATATTTTAAAAGACAATACATTAAATATTTGAAACAACAAATATTACATATATGAAATTGTTACCTACTTAGAACCATAATTATATTTATTTATTATTTATAAAATTTACAATAAACATAGAATTTTTGCCACTTTTAAATATTTGGCTCTTAAATATTTTCAATTTGGATTACTAGTAGATATAAAGTTCATATATACAATGATGCTATTTAAAGAATAATTCTCCATTTTTTAATGATTATGATTTTTTCAAAATATAAATGTATGATGCATTGATTGCTAATGTGGTAATTCTAAATAACAGGCAGATGGTAATTTATATCCTGTGGGTATGAGACTATGTACTCTCATATTATAGGCTTACATCACCCAATTACAGTCTATCTGTAAATTGCAAACTGAGGTCATTTTAAATTATGTTCAACCTTCTTTAACAGTCTATTGGTTAGCTACAAATATAAAATAATATTTCTGATTTGTTATGTCTGTTGTTGGTATATACATATTATATGATTTCTTCATGTGATCCTTATTATCATAACTTATAAATGTCATAAAGATTTAATTTACAAAATTTGTTAAGTAAAATGAAAGAATATCTAATAATATTTTGACAAGTAATGTTCTAAAAAAAATTAAATGTTTTTTCTAGACCATTAGCAAAAGATTTTCCTAGAAGATTTTAATGTTACTATGTAAAGAAGGACTACTCCTGCTTTACATAGTAATTGAATAAAATTCAGGTAGCTGATTGCAACAGAAAAATAACAAATAACTTTTTTACATTTTATTTGTTATTGAAAGCTATCATACAGTATGGGAATTAGTAGCAGTTAATTTTGTCAATTATTATGTACAGAATAAATTTTATAACTACTCTTACACCATTTAAAATTTGTTAGCCACAATATAACTCTCTAGTACAATCCTGCTCTAGGCTAGCATGGTGAACTAAGGCCTAAATCCTGTTAGTTGCAAAGGAGGCCACGTCTAGGAGCATGATGTATTAGTTTAGTTTATATAAGGACTGATAATGATAAATATAACTTGTGTCTAGTTTAACGGCCTTGTATAAACACATTGATTTATCCACAATAGTACCTTCATAGCTTATTTTATAACTTCATAGCTTAACAAATTGGATGAGGAAGGTTGAACAAATAAAAAGAACTTGTCTCTATTGCAACACAGCCTTGGTTCACACCATTCACCTTGCCATTATCGGCATACTACTTGTCTGTGAAGTAAAAATTGTACTAATGCAATTTGGTGGGAAATTTTCTTTTCGTTGCCAGATCTATAGGCATAGTCTGGCATTCAGCCAAATCTTTTTTATGTTTGGCAAGTATTAAGTTATTGTTTTGTAAATAGATAGCGGACATTCCTGGTCCTCTATTAATAGAAAATATCTTGAACAAAAATGTTAGGAAGTTTTTATAGTTTTATTTATAGCATATTGTTTCATTATATGTGTTGAAGAGCAGTAAGATTAAAAGAATAGATATTTTTATTGACCCTTATTGTTATGCTAAAAAATTGCTTCAAATCTCTTCAAAGATCTGTAATGAAGCAGTCATGTATTGCTTATTGTTTTTAAAGTCCCACATAATAGGTAGTGAGCCTACTGCTGTTTTTGAGCCAATTTCCAAATTGTAAATTCTTAGCTGTAACTGAGAATATCCTAGTGAAGAAGCCCAATAACACCTTAATCCTAAACTAAACTTAGGCTTCTAGATCATATTGCTCAAATTTATTCAAAATTAACACATGCTTGACATTAGTTAGTTTGCAGTGGTGAATCATTTTAAAAGTGATATAAATCTACAAATAATTTTAATATTTCTGATTCACTCACAGTTAAAAGGAAATATTGTATAAAATTATTTTTTTTCTCTGTTACTTATATTTATTAAGTAAAAACTTGATATTGACTACATACCCATGTAGCATGAATATAAAAAAATACTATTTACCATATTTATATAGAGTTACAAAGTTCCTGCTTATATGCAGTGGAATAATAATTAAGCCGGAAAACATACAAATTTCATGTAAAGTTTGTTAGTTCGAATTTGAATTTGATGTGAGTCAGATTACAACAAATTGCCTTACAACAACATGCTTTCCTTTGCTTTTCTTGTTAAATTTTGTCTTTAAACATTGCATACATGTGTAGAAATATATTTAACCATAAGAAAGCCAACAAAATATTCTTGTAAGCATAAATAAATAAGGAGTCATTTGTGACAATATTTGTAATACATATCTCTTTTCTTTTTTTAATGTGAAACATATTTATATTTTCTGTAATATTATCATTAATTAAATATAGCCTTCATGAGAATTAAAATAAAATTATGTTCAATTAATAATCTTCAAGTGTCAGAGATTATGAGACAAACAGACTAGATCTATCTATTCTGTGTAAAAAGAATAATGATGAAACTATATTTCATGTATTTGTGTAAAAAAAAAAAAACTAAGCAATTGCTACCTTTATTTAAAAGTGACAGTTATTTCAATATTATGGAAATTCAGCTATGAAGGAGCAATTACCGTATTTTAACCATCCTGAAATCTATTTTTATAACAGAGTATAATATATCAAAACCAGTGTTGGTGATGTAGTTAGCTATTATTACGAAATTATTCTGACAAGCAATGCGAGGGGTTGAAATGTTCGTGACTCAAGTACTGAGGGGTGAAACTTGAATCTATAGGAAGTGACTTTTTTATAATCTGACCCCTAATGATTCACACCCCTTCACGTTATAAAGGATGTAGGGAATTTATGCCGTGTACACATAAAATGAAAATTGTTGGTATAAAAAGATACTGTACATTATTTTCTTAAATAACGATTATTTTTTTATCATGATGTTGTTTACATCAAAGTTAGTTAGAAAAGTTATTTTTATTTCGATGAGTCGTTCCAATATCAATTCACTAGCAGAATATAATAAACACCAGTCAAGGTCAATATACACTCGAGCAGATAATTTTGAAAGGCAACTGTATATCAATGATAGTGTTTTGATTGTCGAAGCTCTCCTGTTATCACGTGAAGGAGACTTGCGCCCTAAATTCTTATCAGTGAGTATATTTGTTGATAATGTGTGTATTAATTCACGATTAAGTCATTAACTACGAATACACTGAATTGGGATGATAAGAGCTGTAGAGGTGCAACGCATTCGAGTACCTAATTTATCTAATATTGGGTAAATATTTCATCATCAGCCCATATACATTACGTCCCACTGCTGGGCACGGGCCTCCTCTACCTTTGAGAGAGGTTGGCGGACTACACACCTAAGAAATTCCTAAGAACTTTTAGGTGTGCAGGTTTCATCACGATGTTTTCCTTCACCGTTAAAGTACGTGATAATTCATTATGAATACACACATAACTTCGAAAAGTCAGAGGTGTGTGCCTGGGGTTTGAACCTACGACCGTCGAGATTCTCGGCCGCGTTCCTAAACCTCGAGGCCATCACGTCTTTTTTGGTTAAATATATTTATAGATTAAATATTTATTTGATGAATATTATAAAAAATAAATTAAAAGATATTTTGTTGGGTGAATTACATAAATATTCATTTCATGAACATGCATGGATATTTGAGTTGCATTTATTTTCGCCGTGCCAATGTACTGGGATTAAATAATGTGAATTGCCATTCGATTTCCAAATGGGATAATACTTTGCAGTATTTTTTTAAGTATTTTATAGTGGCGCGGTAAGGTGTTTGCAATTATACTTGATGGTAAACTTTTTTTTTTATTTTTTTATACTGGCACGGCAAAGTGACCCCATTGCACCTGATGGTAAGTGTAATGGAGTCCAGAAAAAGTGCCGACCAGCGAGAGATGATGATCTCCCGTTGGTCGACGCAATCATGCCGGCCGAAAACCTCTTCACCTATCTTGTAAAGAAGTTTGGGGGAGTAATACTATGGTAAACAAAGGACCGACCGCGAGAAACCGGCCAAAAAATGCCGGCACGGTCATCCTTTCACCATGATTGAAGCCCCCCCGAAAACCGGATATACACTGGCTGATCCCGGAACGCGGCACACTTGCATGTGCCACTATGGCGGGTTTTACGCCCAGTGTACGGTGGTCGCTATCCGGGCGGATACGAATATCCTACCACCAGCATAAGTACGTTGTGCTTTCCACACAGAATGTCCACTGCAGAGAATCTATTACTAGGTCTGTTTAACTTGATTCGATTAGTAGAAATATTACTTGGTTATTTGTCTCAAAGATTGTTATAGGTAGGCGTAATATTTCTAAAATTAGTTTCGGAAATTGGTCATAAATAAAACGACAATTTCAAAATTGATACATATGAATGCCTTAATTGACACAAATAGCAGGGTTATAGCCACAAACTGTAAACAAATGATAAGAATACTTAGCAAACATTTAACTCGACAATTACTATTTCATAATATTTATTGTTTATCATTCACAAGTGCATCATAAGTTAGTATAATAGAGAAATGCGCATACTTTCGCCTGCTTCCTTGAAGGGTTAGGCAGAAGAGTATTTCGATGCCCTCGTTTTGCTAACTGTTTGAATTCTACCTACTACATACTTAAAACCTAACTGCCATAGAGATACAGCACTTTGTAGAGCCAAGAGGAAAAACTTTAATATCAAACAGCGTATACCTTGCTTAACGAAACGTAAGTCATCCATATGGACTGACGTTATTATTTTTTGCCAGTGACAAACCTTCGATCTTAAAGTAAATGCTGTACTTTGAAAACACAGATAATTATGTAAGGACTTATTTTATTGAAATTAAAAAAAGTTATATATTTTTTTTGATAATGGGATGCTACCACAGAATGTAGACCTATCAGCGTTATCTCCTTTCAGCATAAAAGTAATGATTTTTTGTATACATAATGTTCCAGGACAACTTCCTGCCGCCGTCACAGCGCAACAACTACGCGTGCGAGAAGGACCCCACGGGCCCGCTCAACCGCAAGAAGCTCATCGAGCACATCAACAAGCAGGCGCTAGAGACCCCAGACCGGCCGGAGGTCAAGCCTTACGTAGCCGGAGTTATACGAGGAAAGAAGGTAATATCACTGTCTCTATTAATTTTAGTTTTTATACAATCATGCACACTCAGAATTTTTCCCCGTCATCAGGTGCATAAAGCGTCAGTCAGTATTTTGAATATAAAAGCATCAATATTTTTGCAGCGGCCATATCTTAAAGTTGTCAAATTCTTAATTATTGATAGGTTTTCGATTTTAATATTTTGAAAGTTTTTTTTTCTCGTTAATCCTTACTTTTCGGGTGATAAGTGATATTTTAATATGATCTTTACCAGAATACTCAATGCCGATTAAACTATTCACTGTAAAAAATACTGAAGCGTAAAGAATCGCAAAACTAATTCTCTTCGAAATGGCACCCGCTGACACAAACAAGCATCTCATTATTGTCTAAATTGCAAATACTTGAGTAATTGAAATAAGAAATATGTGGCGTGCGACGTCGACACATGTCGCTCACGCAACAGTGCACGCTTGTCGCTTACGTCAACTTGTCGCGAGCAACACGCACATTTGTAAGATGTCCTGTTGAGATGCAGCTAGGTCCCGCCCACCGCCGTCGGCCTCCCACATCTCGCTCTCATGAGTAATCACCGATACAGACGCCAGAAATAAAAAGTTTACTACTCGCGTGAATAATTCTTATTGTTCATATGATTATAAATATATATATACAAAATAAATAGATAGAGATACAAAATAAATATACAGGCTCAATGTCATAGTAACTACTTATACAAATAAACTTGTCGTTGTCCATGGAGCAACTACAATAGATAAGACTATGACAGGCTGATAATGGCAAGGCAATGATGATGAGTGATGTGTTTTGAGAGATAATGACTATTACTAGTTTATTTAATTATTTTGGCCTATTCGCCTCCTAAAAAGGAGCAGTCAGACTCAACACAAATAATAATTTATGACGTATTACCGAATACCTGAATTTTCGCTTCAAGGCGTTTAAGTTACATTGAACCTTTATTTCTTAAGAATTCTCCGGAAAGTTGGTATGTAAGTAAAGAAAACTTTGGCACATTGATATGCTTTAATAACACTTTTATAATTTAAAACATGGCAAATTATTCAAATAAATATAGCTTCATAAAAATTTTTTTTTTTTCGTTAGAACCGTTTTATGTTTTATCGGCAATAAATCAATATATCCGTGGGAAAGTAGCCTCCTGATCGATACTTCTTCTAATTTTTAGAGTAAATATTTTGTGAAGTCATTCGCATGTGTGTAGCAAATTAGACGTGTGGTAACAATCTTAGTCATAGCTGAGTCAAGATAAAATATCATCAGCAAAAATCTTCCATGCACACATATTGATTATGCTATCACAAGAACAAATTGAAATCCAATATAATATTATAGTGCAAAGAATCTATCTTCATAGTGTTCATTCCTCAAATCTAGTAATGGAATGTTGATGTTAAAATAAATATTTCAATTTTTTACATTTGCTCGTCGTCACCTAGGGGATATATCCACAAATATTTGTTTCTGGTCTGGGTGTTTGTGAGATGGAAAAATTTCTCATAGTTTCTGATACCCACGACACAAGACTTGTATGTTGGTGTCAGAACTATGTATGTGCTGTTGTGTGTATTTATTTATTTAAGTATTGTTGTGCCATATGGCAACAGTGGACGTGAAAAAGGTTGATGATGATGATGATGATGATTGTTTCGCAGTGGATCCCGCCGCCGCCGCCGGAGAAGGTGCGCGACGCGGACGAGCAGATCACCATCGACCTCGGCGACGAGTACGAGCAGGCGCTCACCGGCGCCTCGCAGGAGGAGATCATCGACCTCGCAGGTAACGCTCTCACAACAACACTAAACAAATTCATTTCCTTACAAATTTCTTAGGTGTGTTGGACTAAGGCTTAAAACCCTCTTAGTGTAGAGAAGGCCCGTGTTCATCAATGGGATGTATACAGGCTGATCATGATGATAGTGATGTGTCAGTGCCTTTTTCAAATCCCTCCAATTTTGTTGGATCCAGATTTAGGAATTGCGTCAGGCGGGAGTGGGAATTCAGAACGCTTCTCGTTCTGCAATATCTCGCACCGCCCGATGCGCGTGACGGCTTTCATAACCCTTTCGGTTTCCTCTTTTTTTAAATTTTATTCTTTAACAAGGATCAAAAACTTTCAAAGGGCATTGTGAGTTTACAATTCTAGAATTGCGTATCGTAAGTGTAGGTTTGATATTCGATGCACAAATTAGTTTTCTGATATAATACGGACTCAGTTTTTGTAATGATCCACAGGCTCCGAATAACATAATATGTCAATTGTTTAAAGCCACGTGTGTTTGCCAAAAACCGCGACAAAAATCTAGAACGAAAAAATGTGACACAATGCGAACGTATGTTACTGAATCGTATCGCGTGTCGCTGTTTTATTTATATCTGACTTTCATGTACCGAGGCTCGTGTAGTTCAGTTTGTAACACGGACCAAAGGCGATTAGGCGCGCGATCGAAACGGGAATGGGGAAATGTCTAGATCCAAAGTTACCTTAATCGCACTCCTGATGAAACTCTTTCGCAAAGCTCGTCAGTAGTCATAGGAACATTAATTTCACCTTTTGATAAAAAAGGGCTATATTTTCCAATGATCTTGCAGTAGAGAGATGGGATTTTTTGCCGTCAGATATAGGATTCTCTACGCTTTCGAATGAAGTATGCCTAATTTGGGCATCCGATCGTTCAAATCTATTTTTTTTTTTTTTATGCGACAATATTATCGTTTTAAGTCGCTATATATATGTTGTTTTCAGTAGTCCATATTATGGACTCCATAAATGAATAATTTTTTTATGGAAAAGAGGTAAATGTATCTGACACAGTAATATTCTCGTGTGTAAGAACACGTACTAGTGATATAAAAGTGACTTTAGCACAAATAAGTCCGATCCGTTACTTCGTTAATGTTTATAAAAGGCATAAGAAATTATCCCGATTGCTCTAAACAATATTTGGTGGTGGTTGCGACGGTTTTAATAGAGAAGCAGACGTATTTTATTTGTACTATTTTTGTTCTGCTCATAAAATTTTTACAACTCGCAAAGTTTGACGACCCAGTTACCTCCGAGACGGTGACGACGTATATGAAAATATGTGCTGTCGATTCGATGCTTGTTTGAGAACGATTCTGATTCATTGATTCCGATCACCTTGTGTTAGAATGTTGTTTGTTTGTGTGTCTGGTTCACTTTCGACACGAACTGGAAATCTACTGAGAGGATTCTACATTAAGGGTTATTTATTTATCATCACTGTATGACTCAGTGCATCTCCATGACATATGTAATAAAGCGCACATGTTAAATTTATGATAATTTGGCAAAAATCCAGCATTGTCACAACGGACTCAAATAATTACGTACAAGTTTTTATATCTCGACAAAATCGTCCGCTGTTTTGAAACAGAAAAATGCATAAAACACTTACAGCAGTAAAATTTGAATGGAAAATTTATTGCACTAATATTGAACATCGTGACATTAAGCATCCGCGAATCTGCGGAAAACATGTCATAATATCATCCTAGAGAATGCACGTGTTATTAAATTTCGTTTTTTGCGTCACGTATGTCGTAATTTTTGTTTATTTAAAGATTTCTCGCTTGGTGATAATTCGATTTGTTAGAGCGTTCATTTTTAGACCAAGATTGTTGTTGTCTTACATTTTAGTTGTGTAGACTTTATCGATATTTTATTTACTTTTGAGATCCCGTTTGCTCCTATGATGGTAGTAATGATAAAGACTACATTTAAAGATTAAATCCTTGCTAAATGTGATATCCAAATACCTACATCAAAATTTGTCCTTAAATCTGCTTAAATTTAAATATTTTTTCAGTTACGACAATTTGTCATTATGTCGATATATTTTATCGATATTGATATTATAATCAACATTTGTATGGTTTCCAGCTATCCTCGGCTTCCACTCTATGATGAACCAGGATCAGTACCACGCGTCGCTGCTCAACAAAGGCCAGCCGGTCGGTCTCGGATGGGACGGCATCACCAAAGCTACCAAACCAAAGGTATACACTGTTTTATCGATCTTTTTTATAGATTCATTTATCGTTTCTATCTACAATGTATATCATTTCTAAAATATTTAATGTGTAGATGTAACGGAATGTATTTAACAATTACAATAGAGTATTTAATATTAGGACATTAATTTATGCCTTCCAGGTTTATCCTATGGATCCTCCCAACGACACAGACCCAGACGAGACTATAAAGAGGGTGCAAGAAAATGACCAAACGTTAACCGATCTCAATTGGAATAATATTAAGGTAACTTACATTCTCATAAATAAATTGAACATTTCATATTTATTTCTTTACAATATTTAGGTAAGCTTACAGTTGTTTTTTTTTATCGATAGATAAATCTTAAATTAATACAGATTATTAATTAACCTTAGCTATGCTTTTCAAGTCGCATTCTACACTTATTTAGAAAATAAGTGTAGAAGTGAAGAATATATTGGTACAGAACTAGTGATGGCCTCGACGTTTAGGCGCTTGTCGAGATTCTTTGCTGTCGCAGAACCAAATTCCAGGCACAAACCTCTTGACTTTTCGAAGTGATGTTTGTATTCACAATGAATTATCACGTACCTTAACGATGAAGTAAAACATCGTGAGGAAATCCGCATGCCTAAAAGTTCTTAGGAATTAGGCTGTGTAGTCCGCCAACCTGCACTAGGCCGACGTGGTTGACTTAGGCCTAAACTCTGTAAGTTTTAGGGGAGTCCTGTGCCTATGGGCTGATGACGATCGGTACAGCACAGCACTTGCGTGTTTCAGAATATAAGCGAGGAGAAGTTCGAGAAGCTGTTCGCGGCGCTGAAGACGAACAGTTCTGTGGAGTCGCTGTCGCTGGTGAACGTGGGGCTCAACGACCGGCTGGCGGGCGCGCTGGCCGACGCGCTGCGCCACAACCACGCGCTGCGCGTGCTCAACGTCGAGACCAACTTCATCTCCCCGCCCGGCGTCGTGCAGCTCGTCGCCGCGCTGCTGCACACCACCGCCGTCGAGGAGTTCCGCGCCTCCAACCAGGTCCCGTACCTTTTTTTTCTCGAGGGGAAAGGTGATTATGGCTCTACTTCCCGCCAGCCCTGGAGGAGGGGGGGGGCGTATGTCAGGGTCACCGGCTTTCCAGACCGGTGCGCGGCGACGTCATGTCCGCGCAGATGTTAGTGCCGAGCTGGGTTCCTAGTCCCTGTGCCGATACCGACAAACGGTGTTGCGACCACGTTGTGTAGGCGGGAAGCGCCCACCATTATTCCGCAGAGACGGAAATGTCTGCCGTCTCAGAGTTGTAAGGGGTGCAGTTGCAGTTTCAGTGAGGACGTGCTGCCCCCGTAGCGCGCCCAGCGACATCTAGGGCCTCTTTGAGTTGCCTTCTATGACAGACAGGGGATATCGTAGTGGGATTTTAACTCCCCCTGGCAAACCCACACACACAGAAAGTTAGATTATATAGATAGATTCTATCCCAGTGACGTTACTTCCATAAAAGCCCAAAAGCCCAGCTTGCCTTACTAAATTCCGCATAATAATCTTTAAGCATTAAATCTACATTTAACAAAAGCAATTTGACCTATAAACGAGCCTGACCCCACAATAAACAATTATAAACTAGACATTACACAATTAACGTTTAACGTGATCTATGGAAGTACCGCCACTGGTCAGAACTATGTATGCGACTGTTGGGTGTATTTATATATAATTGTTAATGTGCAGCGGTCGCAAGTGCTGGGCAACAAGATCGAGATGGAGATCACGCAGCTGGTGGAGCAGAACCCCACGCTGCTGCGGCTGGGCCTGCACCTGGAGTACAGCGACGCGCGCCACCGCGTCGCCTCGCATCTGCAGCGCAACATCGACAGAAGTCAGTACACCTTTTTTATCGATATATTTATCGATATCCCCCAGTAGCTGTGGGGAACCTTTATCGATAATCGCTTCTCGGTGGGTGCCTGTGGGGAACCTTTATCGATAAGCTTTTCCGCCATTGCCTGGGGATATTTTATCGGTAATTTCTTTTCGATTGGTGCCTATGGGAATACTTTATCGATAGTTGCTTGTGGGCCGATGGCTGTGGGATACTCTTTTTTTTCTACTTTTTTGGAGGGTAATTAATGGGAACATATTTTTGATGGTTTGTGGTCGTTTGATTTTAGTTTGGGAATTTAATTAAGAATGTATGTTTCAAATTATTAAATAACTTTGGGCAAGATAAGGAAAGAATCCCGACAGTATTCGAACTATTTTACATCTTGTTCCTTTAAGGAAGTAAATACATGACACTAGGCGTTCCTAGTTCTTTTTAGACAATATAATATTTATTTCAGGTACTGTTTATAATGTGTAACACTTTTAATTGTGTTACTGAAACTAAGTAGTTTCAGTAAAACAATTATCAACAAATTTGATCATCCGATATCATAATTTTACCGAAATGGTGTTATTGTTGTTATTGGTGCTTATCATTACGTGTATAACTATAATCGCAAAATTTATTTGTGACAATCATTCTTCGAGCATAAAACTGAACAAGCTTCATTGAAGATCATACGTCAAGAAATATTATACTTCATCGGAACTTGAAGATGGCAGTGCATGAACTAAGAAGAAGGCTGCAAGAAATGCGCTTTACAAACACTCATTTGTGACACTTAATTTATTCATCACACCTAATATTCGATTTAATTCACTCGACAAAATTTCTTGTCACCATAATAAACTTGTATATTTATCCTAGCCGGAAAAAATCTACACTGATATTTGAAATATGTAGAGTATTATAAAAAATGCATTTAATCAATAATCGATCTTATTGCATTGTAATTTGTATTCCAATTACGATGCAAAACATCACAATTTCAAATCTAGCGAATTTTTAATACTGAACCACAATGCGATGTACAAATATCATATAAGTACACATGATGTGACTGACGGCGCAAAATCATCCTCACCTTATTAACACAATTACATGAAATTATTGTCGGCGTGAGCTCAAGAACGCGTGCTTGTACATAAAACATTGCAGAAACAACGCTTGTGTCTGACGCGAAAAATAATTGTATATTTGGGGGGTAAATACAAATTGAATATAGCTTGCAATTACATGTATGCTTATATGTGGATCTACTTAGAGATATAGAAAATTGCTATGGTATAAGAGGGTTGTTGCGTCAGACTGCGTCAGACACGCGGGTGTTGTATACGAATATGGTGGTGTCAGATTGTCGCGTGCTAAAGCGAGCCAGCACGTCGCTGCGGCTGCGGCTGCCTCGCGGCCCGCCGCCTGCTCTCGGCATCGACTCCAGCTTCCTCATGACGCCGCCCAGCGCGCTGCCGCCATCACCAGACACGCCCACGCCCACGGCTGAACCACGCCGACCAGTCATCACGGAGAACGTAGAGAAATCGCTCGTCATCGAAGCCAAAGAGCAACCCCCACTACCAGAGAACGGCGATACATTCCCGAGAGAGCGGGTGATACCAGTCGCCACGGAGCTGGAACCGACGGCGACGGAGTTAAGACCGGCGGCCACGGAGTTAGAACCGGCGGCCACGACCGAACCGGCGGTGAACGGAACCGACAAGACTGTGGAACTGCGCGCCGGCGACCTTGTCGACAGATTCGTGAAGGCGGAGATGCCAGATATTAACCCCAACCCGCACTCGTGAGTAGTAACACACACTCACGCGTGTCTCCTCCCAGTTACCATTGTCTAGGTTTATGTGATTTGGCGATTCAACGGATGTTTTTGAAACTATCGATACTTTTGATCAATTTTATCGACTTTAAAATTACCAATTAATAATTAATAGTTATGACAAATTGAGCATTAAATATCGATAAAAACATCCGTGCGATCGTTGTCAGCGCCGCATTCGATGTGCCACCGAGGCGTCCATGGTGTGCAGTAGTTTGAAGAGTATATGTTGTTCCATTACAGTACGGAAAGACCTAACGCTGCGACTTCAGTTCAGATTCTTTAACAACGTGCAAAAGGGCGCGCGTAGCCAATAGTCGGAGGTCAGAGCCCAGTGGGCGCACGCTCGAGCCCTAACAATACTTCGCTTACTGCAGCTTATATACTTAGTGTCGCGTGACCGAGTGCCACACTCACACGGTGCTGGTTTTTAGACCCTGTTTATTCCATTAATTTGCTTTATAAAATTAAACTGAACTGAAATGATCATAACTTATGCGTAGGAGTGGAAATGGGAAGAATAATTTAATAAACTTAGAATAAAAACAGAATTTGCTAAGAAAAAATTCTTCTAGATTGCAATTGCAAACTAATGGTGTTGAAAGGAATTGGATTAGTGATAAATAGTAGATTAAACAATATATTTAAAAACTGAGCCTTAACATAAAACATTGAATACCTATTCAATTCTGAACTAAAATTTCATTACAGTTTATTTGAGCATCACATAGAAATAAGTTAGTTAACTTAAATATGATCATTTTGGCATACTATATAATAAATTGGAATCTATAAAACTGCACCATAAAAGATCTATTTTAGTGAAACAAGTCACTTTAAAAGAATTTAATTAGCCGGCAGAAGTGGCATGTTCACAACTTTTAACACACTTCTACTCTTATCTATACTATATAAATTCTATACTATATTTATACGATCTGCTCTCATTCTGTCTTTGAAAGTATATTCTCTAACTAATACACTCTTGACCCCGATGTGTCTCCAATAATTTTAACAGTTAACATTTGATTTTTAGCCGAGAGGGGAGCGTAGAACCGAATGATAATATATAGAAATGGCCGCATAACATCGGTAAAAATCCTGTTTTTTGTTTAATTGGATTCGCTGCACATAAGGCCGACTACGTTATTTTGCCGTGCTATTGTTTTTTTCTTTGGGGAATAACTTGTTTTCCACAGAGTAAGGCTTCGCTAATCAAGTGCGCTTGAGCCTTCGACGATCTGTGAGGTCTCAGATACGACAGGATAGGCTTGTGTGTTCATATCTAATACGTATTTTCAATAATAATTTCGCAACATTCCAGTTGGCATTGATTTGAGGAGATTTCAGAGTTGCTGAAAATATTTCTTACCGATTTAAAAGGAATTAAAATTGATGGAAATTCGGTGATTTAAAGCTCGTGTCAAGTTACCAAGACCATTCCAAGAAATGCTATTAAAAGTCTCCTTCAATCAAATAATTATCGACTTAAAAATCAGTTTTAAATAATTACCAGCAAAGTTTTTATGCGTCGACTAACCCATATAAATTAAACTTACACGCATGTGTGTGAGTACTAACTGAATGCCGTGAATGAGTTGTACGAACTAAACGAACAATGACGATGTGGTATTAAAGCATGACTGTTTTCGTAATATACTCCTGTGATGCGATTTCTTGTTTTATTGTTTTAATTTATCCTTCAATATTTATCGTTTACCTGTAACGTAATTTTACCGATATTCTCTTTAATTGATTGGTTATTCGATAACTTAGATTGTGTAACAAAAATAATTGGAATTAGTTTTAATTTATCGATAAAAAATGTAGTCTTGTTTGAAAAAAATTACAATCAATTTTAATTTAAAAAATGTATTATTGTAATAAATGATTTTACTTATTGAAATTATATCAAAAATGCTCAAAAGTTGCAAATTTAGATATACTAATGTCTAATCGAAATTTATCATTTGGTATAATGACTATATTTAAGTGAATATCGGTAAGCGTTATGTTTGTGAGTAATGCCCCGTGTCCTGTACCCCTGTGTATGCATTGCAGTACGCCAGCAGCGCCGGAGCCAGAATAGCGCTTAAAGCCCGCCGCACTCGTATGGTAAGTACACAACCTGTACATTATACTCCGAAAATATCACAAAAAAAAACGTTTTTTCTCATTGATTATCACTTTGTAGACTTATCAATGTTTTCTCCTTCTCTCTTGAAACATCCTATGTTGATGGAGCAAGTGAGCCAAAACATTACTTAGTTAAAAGATTTTAATAGGACCCATTGTGTTTATATTATACAACTGTATCATTGCATCATAAGGAAAGTAAGATCATTGTATCAATTTTAATGAAATCACACACAAGTTCTACAACAGACACATTTTTCAATACTTTTTAGTTTTTTCAATTGTATATATTTTATGTTGCACCTATTTTATATGTAAGCATGATCCTTCCCCAAAATAGAAGCTTAATGATACTTGAAAAATTAATTTCCTGATTCTTTACTATACTATTTGAATGGTTGATCTTTGAACATTTATAGATAATATTTGAGTATCTTTAAGAATACCCTTACCGTTTTTTGCATATATCCTTGTTAGAATTTTAAATTTAATTTCAATATTTTAATCTATTTCACTCACTGTCCCATTATAACTGACATTCTGAGTATGAGCACAGATCATGCTTTATTAAAAATATTTTTAACATTTTACTCATCTTCTTATTATAATATTTATTTATCTTGTATTTATTATGTCTATTTTTTTTTAATTCTATGCTTTTTACATTAATTGTATTAATTTATTTTATTTACATCGATTATACAGATGTTTAAAAAGTACTCGTAATAATCTTATATCGTGTCTTGCTCAATATGAAGTTAAAAAGGTATATTTAATATAGGAATGTATATAATTTAAGTTTTTACCTAATATCAAAACTTAGAAATTTTATTACACCAATAAAAGTCTATCAGGCGACTTCGTGCGTTCATTTTTGTACATTATTTTTATTTAACGGAATCACAATGGCGTCATCTAAATTGTCCGAAAAGTTAACATTAATATTCTTATTTTAGGATTCGAAGCGTAATGAAAAAGTTGACATCCCTGTGCACAATTTATGGAACGCATTTTACTACTTATGATTTGACAGTTAACCAACATATTAATATCTAAAAATATTAATAATACTCTTTTCGCCTTTGTATTATAGGTATACTCATAACTCGTCAGATGAAGAATGTTTTGATAATTTCGCGGACAAATAATAACCAGTAGGTGTTGCATTGCAGGTGGTCGCATCCGGCGGCTGACGCAGTTCACCCGCAGCCGCAGCTACGTGGTGGGGTGGATCCCCTGACTCCGCCGCTCCGGCCCCGCGCTTTGTGATTGTGTGCCCCCCACGCCCCCACGACCCCACTCTACCCCCCACATCAAGCACTCGCCTAGCCTAGCTTACATCATTTAGAATAAGGACGTTATAAAATACTTTTTCGCTTAAATGTCTAAGAAAAGGTGTTGCCTTATGCTTGTCAAAATTCGCGGTGCTGTTAGTGTATTTAGTGTGAGATCGTAAAGCTCCTGAAGTTTTATTATAGGATTTTTTTTCTACTTATGTGACGACACACAATCACAAAGATACGAACGGACAGTTGACATGTGTGCCCGCGTGATGAATGCTGTGTGCGAACAAGAATTGTTATTTTACAATTCGATCGAACTACAAAAAACTCAAAGAGAGAAATCTAGCATGGTGGCAGGTCCATCACTAGTCCTAAAAAGGTGCAATGAATATTTCATTTGACATATTTAATATGACCATAGACAACATGACATTTAATTGAAATACTTATTGTTCATGACAAATTTTCTTTTCTTACTTTCCCAAAACTTTTGGAATTATTTTTTATAAAATAAAAATATTCAAAAAATAATTGTTTACTGCCGCTGCTTGTTCTGCATGTAAAAGGACAATTCTTGTATATGTGTGAATGACGTACGTTTTACAATTAATTCTTATTATAGTGTGCTAATGAAATTGTATTAATTTTTATTATTATAATGTAATATATTTTAGATGTGCACATTCCATTAATGCGAAACATGGTTCTCTTGTTTTGACGCTTATTTAGTGCAAGATCGATGACACAATGACTAAATAACTTTGATTGACTAATATTGACTGACGTTTAAATTTAATAATTACCAGAATTTGATATTATTGATGAATTTCATAAACACTTATTTACATGTTTTTTTTACTACATATTAATATTTTTGAGTAATAAAACGCACAATTTATGTGTAATCTAAGAGATGCCATGTTCTGCGTCAATGGAGAGCAAAGTTAACTTTACATATTTCAATAAAGCACCAGGTTCTTTTCTTGTGTAGTCGTTTCGTACGCCTTCAGCGGCCAACAAATTTTGCATCTTTTATAGTCGATTTTAGAATAATATAGTCGATTACAGTCATACACAATGCAAATTAGCTTTACAAAACGCGCGACCTTCTGCTTTCTTGAAACAAAAAATGCTTATGTTTAAATTGTAACTTTATGTATATTTGATAGTGAATCTACTGGGGAACTAAGTGTCCGTAACATTGTGATAAAACATCATGTTTTTTCCATTATAAAAATACAGCTTCGACTTTTAGTTTCCATAAGAGAGATTATTTGTATATGAATTTAGATTTTTTAAAGTGTAATATTCTTTTATTGTGACGATTTATGAAAAAAATAAAATATAATTAAATTAATATAAATCATAATTTTAATTGTAGTTATTTATGTTGATATTAAAGTTCAGGAGCATTTTGATTCAACGAAAACCTTGACTATTAGGGTCGCAGTTCTGTAGTTTGTGACAAATGTAAAAAAAAAACTTAATAAAATACGTAAAACATTGTAGATTCTGTTTTAATTTAACCACCTCAAAGTGCTAACAACATGACATTTTAATTAATTAAATTTTACACAACTAATATACATATATATTAGCTACCCTATATTGTTCATCTGACGGCTTAGAATCTATTCACTATTTTGGATGATTTAAAAAAACAATAAACGCGCAAAAAGATATTTATTTTCAAATAAAAACATTAAAACCATGGGTTTCAAATATTGGTATAGATAATGATGGACTTCTTTATGTTCAAATGTTGCCAATTAATTATGGTGAAATTATATGGTAATCAGCATTTTCAACTCTAGTCCACCAATAATTCATATAATAAATATACGTAATGAAACAATTGCGAAAAAATCCCAAATTTAGTAAGTGGAAGAAGTGCACAAATTAAACTTTATATTATTGCATTCAATGTTTTTAAGCACAGTGGTCTCAAGTTAGTTTTTACGTATATATTAAATTTTTCGAAGTCTAATTGTTTAAGACATTATTAAATGGCTTGTAAAAAATACATTATTTTCTGTGCGAAAAAGTAAAGTATCTATACGTATAATAAAAAAAGAAATGTCTATTTGTAAAGCTAAAATAACAACTTTTTGATGAGTTAAGAGTGAGGACCTATTTGAATGATTTTGGTATGGTTTTATCCCAGAACATTCATTGTTCCCGTGGGTTGATGACAGAATTCAAAATTGCGGCCGGACGGGGCCGAGCCCCACCACTAGTGATTTTATTTAAATGATAGCCTTGTCGCATTTATTTCTCACATTATGTTGTTAATAGTGACGTGGTAACGTCATAATGTAAGGCTTCTCGACATCAATGCTTCGAGGCGCAGTTGTGTTCAATGTTCAGGCGTCACAAAGCCGATGAGTCGAGGTATACTTGTGTTTAATGTTGACGTGAAGTGGCGTCGCGACGTCGATGCATCGAGGTATAGTTGTGTTTAATGTTGAGGTGAAGTGGCGTCGCGACGTCGATGCATAGAGGCATACTTGTGTTTAATGTTGAGGTGAAGTGGCGTCGCGACGTCGATGCATCGAGGTATAGTTGTGTTTAATGTTGAGGTGAAGTGGCGTCGCGACGTCGATGCATAGAGGCATACTTGTGTTTAATGTTGAGGTGAAGTGGCGTCGCGACGTCGATGCATCGAGGTATACTTGTGTTTAATGTTGAGGTGAAGTGGCGTCGCGACGTCGATGCATCGAGGTATAGTTGTGTTTAATGTTGAGGTGAAATGGCGTCGCGACGTCGATGCATTGAAGCATAGTTGTGTTTAATGATGAGGTGAAGTGGCGTCGCGACGTCGATGCGTCGAGGTATAGTTGTGTTTAATGTTGAGGTGAAGTGGCGTCGCGACGTCGATGCATCGAGGTATAGTTGTGTTTAATGTTGAGGTGAAGTGGCGTCGCGACGTCGATGCATCGAGGTATAGTTGTGTTTAATGTTGAGGTGAAGTGGCGTCGCGACGTCGATGCATAGAGGCATAGTTGTGTTTAATGATGAGGTGAAGTGGCGTCACGACGTCGATGCGTCGAGGTATAGTTGTGTTTAATGTTGAGGTGAAGTGGCGTCGCGACGTCCATGCATCGAGGTATAATTGTGTTTAATGTTGAGGTGAAGTGGCGTCGCGACGTCGATGCGTCGAGGCATATTTGTGTTTAGTGTGGAGGTGAAGTGGCGTCGCGACGTCGATGCGTCGCGGCATAGTTGTGTTGTTAAGGTGAAGTGGCGTCGCGATTTCGATGCGTCGAGGTATAGTTGTGTTTAATGTTGAGGTGAAGTGGCGTCGCGACGTCGATGCGTCGAGGCATAGTTGTGTTTAGTGTGGAGGTGAAGTGGCGTCGCGACGTCGATGCGTCGCGGCATAGTTGTGTTGTTTAGGTGAAGTGGCATCGCGACGTCGATGCGTCGAGGTATAGTTGTGTTTAATGTTGAGGTGAAGTGGCATCGCGACGTCGATGCGTCGAGGCATAGTTGTGTTTAATGTTGAGGTGAATATTTCACAAAACTCATATTATATATACCCTCCCTTCTATCACTTGTTTATGTCCATCTTATGGTTGTCTCTAAAAGATCGCCTCGAGCGATAAGACCGCCAATTGTACTTCATTCTTTTTGTATATTGTTTTGTTCATTATTTCTTAGTGTACAATAAAGTGTTTATAAATAAATAAATAAATATTATCCCACTGTTGAAAGCGAGTCTGAAGAGCTGACACAATATACAAATGTAATACTTCAATGGATTTGAACTAGCGACCGCCGATTTGGGGTCTCAGCATATCACGCGCATAATTAACTAGGCTATCTTACACGCAAATTATATACATACATAAACACGGATTAAACTTATAATACAGTGTTTATGTGTCGAGGTGAAAACCATCTATACTGATATATAAAGCTGAAGAATTTGTTTCTTAATATCAGGAGCTACTAGTACGATTTTTTTGTGTTGAGTAGTCCACCAAGGAATGCTATATATCATCACGTTATAACCAATAGGCAGCTATGAAAAATGTGGCAAAAAATGGAAAAAATATTCCTTTTGAAGTCTAAGGTTTCGCATACGAAGTTGCGGGCAGCGGTTTATAAATAATAGAAAAGGGAGTTATTTTGACTTATTTAATCTTTTAAACATTACGTAGACCATTTCCTAAAACTTTACAACATAATAATAATTAAAGTGCAAATTTTCCACTTACTAAAAACTCGATCATAACACACCCAATAGCATTATATAACAATGATATAGATAATATTTAATAATCGTTACCACATTTTGATCTTATAAAACAGATACAATTAGCATTTCAGAATCTTATTACATATTATTGTCCATATTGGCTAGCTTCGTAGCGTTGTCTGCTAAGTACGATTAGGCCTAAGTTCTATCTACATTAAAATTTTAATAGCAAAGATCACCATTTATGGAATGTGCAGAGTCTAAAGATGTGCCAGATACCAAACGCTATACAGTAAATTGTTCAAACAAAGAAAATTTCATGGAACTGAATAAAGAATTGTACAAAACGTACTTTACACTATCAACAAGCTAATAATCAGTGTGACCATATAAAAAAAATACATTTATTGTACTTTAATATTGACTCTATTTAAAAATAAAATATAGTAGCCATAATTTTGCAATTTATTTATAGTAATTGTCATTTGTTGAAACTAAATCAGTTAATTGGCATTTACAAAATGATGATATTTTACAACAAAGAAAAGTATTCATCATCAGCCTATATACGTCCCACTGCTGGGCACGGGTCTCCTCTACAACTGAGAGGGTTTAGACCCTAGTCCACCACGCTGGCCTAGTGCGGGTTGGCGGACTACACACTTTAAGAAATTCCTGAGAACTTTTAGGTGTGCAGGTTTCATCACAATGTTTTCCTTCACCGTTAAAGTACGTGATAATTCTTTTTGAATACACACATAAGAAAAGTATTACAATAATAGTTTTTTTTTATGAAATGTATTATTCTATGTTAATGTGGTCACACCTTTAAAAATTGCATGAACAATGGCACAATTATTTTGCTAAGTACATTTATATAATAACTTAGTCCTAGATATTGCAAGATTCAAGATACAGAAGTTGCAAAAATACAATGCAACTCATAAAAAAATAAAAATCATTTTTTTAACATTATTGCAGAGATCGCCCTTAAACTATTAGTCTCAAAAATGGTGTAAAATTGTGTTATTGCATTACAGGGTATTCACTTGAAGCTAAAAAGAAAAATAAGAAATATTTTTCTTGTCATAATAAAACATCTTTCAAACATTTTTCTTTTGTTTTAGCTGTGAAATATTCCCCCTGTAAGCTTGTTTAACTTTACACTATTGCTGAGTTATATTTTTAATTAAAACAATAAAAACTGCAAACAAATTAATTTTCACATATTCTGGCAAAAAATACCTTGAATTACCATAACTTTAAAAAGCCGCGGTGAAAACATTATTCAACTATAATATTAATACAGTAAAACAATCTACTCTACACATTTTGTTAAACCTACAAGCACCGCTAAGCGACTGACATTTCAAGCAATATTCAGAAGAATAGAAAACCCTTATATTACATGACTGGTACAATATTTGGTCAACATTATTGAGGAATTATTCTGAAAGGGAATATAGAAGTCAGATCCCTACACACGAATTTTTAAGCTATTTTAATACTCACTATAAAATTGGAACTACAAAGATCAAGTTACTTTGAGACTCGTTGAATAATTAAATTCCCTTCAGAATAAAATCCTTCAAGATTTTTGCGCCTCTAAAGAGAACGAGGAATTTATGATACGTCTTTAATAGTCTTTTATTTTTAAAATTGCATTTTTCAAGGAATGCAACACTATTGAGCGGTTCTTTGTGTTGCCTACTTTTGCGTTTACAATAATTGTCTTTTACTATTGTTTAAACCTAATTATATTTGTTTATTTACACAATAGTAAAAATGTAATTACACTAACAGTTATTTGTATATATTATGGTGCTTTATAACCAAAAATGGCGTGCTTTCAAACTTATTTGAAAACGATAAATGTTAAGACACACAAAAATTAAATACATAAAGTAATAAAGCCATTCATAGGCATAAAAAGTACGTATTATTCGTAATCAAGAGTTCTATACATATCAGGCATACTATACAGTATACAGCTCTAAGATTAAATAACATATCGGCATAAATATTTTTGTCAGGAATCCTCTTAGATACGAAAAGACCGTTTGGCTAACCAGTTTTCTTTTATTGCTCCAATGGATAGCATCTGAATCTTGGGAAACTTTATGAACACAAACGGTTAGTGTAAAAACACCTAAATATAGTGAATATTGGACATTGGAATAATGGTCTGATTAGAACATTAGAACCATGAATCATAGAAATATATTCAAATAGATATTTCGATAAAATCGACACACAGAATATGTTGCCGAAGTTAGAATCCAGACTCCAGGCTATATTTATTTTTTTCAGCTACTAAAACGAGTTAGCAATATGATTCAATAATAATTGTTGCAATAGATAACCTATGTTAACCGAGAAAATTAGTTACTTCACAAAAAGCTTTAACATTATTGTAATGTTGAAAAAAATCATTACATTATTTGTTAATAACACACACACATATTTAATATTGATTAGCCAAAAATACTAAATGTATTCATCAAGAAATTGATCGATAAATTGCCTACAGATGTACTTATTAGCGATACATAAGTACATGTCAATTAAGCGTTCACTACAAGCTAATACAATATTACAGAGCGCTAATAAAGCAATTATACCTCAGTAATATACCTGGAACAAGACTAGGTTACTAAAACTACGTCATCTAATGCAAGATTAATATGCTATAACATAAAACTTCACACCTAATAAGGACAGTTTATTCAAAACGTAAGGTAGTTATACAAAATTTAGAAAAATATGTGGCATGAGCAATGTAAATCCCAGTTAGGATTGAAATCTAAAATTTATGGGACTAAGTCTAAGTCCCTGCTAGTCTAGAAGTTAAAACTACATAATTCTTGCAGATAATTTTTAAGCATGCAAAACTTACAATTGTAATGAAATATTTTGCTCTACAATAGTACCTAGTAACCTGTGGGTATTTTTGCTAAAATAAACCTAACTTCATGTAATATTTAATGGCTCAATCTATAACAGTTTCACAAAATTTATACAAATTGTCCAGCAATCGTGGGTTACTACTAAACTGCCACCATTAAATAAATCATGAATTTCACAAAGCTTGTAATATAGTAAAACTATTTCGTATTGCACTGGGAAAAAATGTTTTGATGTACGCGTATATTATTATATATATATATCTATCAAATTTATTGATGCATTATTCTAGCTGTACCGAGTACAATAATTTATCTATTTTTTTTAAATATTAAGAATTATTCGCCGACTGATTTTTTTTTTGTATTTACGCTTCGATCAATATATGTATATTTGTTCCTATTCCAATATTAGAACTTAATCATATTAGTACAAAATACAAAATATCTATGATTAGCAGGAGCTATCAGTATTTCCAAATTACTTTTTTATATTTAACGTCATAATAAGTGAGAAAGTGTATCGTATATCGTAGATTAATTAATAAAAATTGTCCTAATTCACCCCAATTTCCCTATTCGCCCCATTAAGACAATATTATGTCACTTCCAATGAAGTCGACAATATTTTTGTGCAAAACTACTTTTTTAGATCTTGGCAGTGATTTTTCACAAGTCACTATTTCGAATTAATAATAATAATTTGCTATTGCAAATTAATTATTTAATAATTTGCTATTGCAAATTAATTATTTAATAATTTGCTATTGCAAATTATTATTATAATTAAAAGTAGTCTGATTTCGAAACAATTCTGTGTCTTTTAAAGTACTGGTCATAGTCATAGTTCATTGAATTAATCATAATATGACTTTTTAAAAGGCATAATTTGTGTCGTTGAAACCAATAAGGTTAAATGTTAATTTTTTAAACATTGGGACCAATTTTCAACACCCAATCAAATTTGCATCCTCAATACTCTTTTTAAATATGAATATATGAGCAAACAAAAATGTTTACTAACATCATCACTTTCCAAAGTATCTCATCAATAATTTAAATACCAGCAAATAATTCACATTTTCCATTTTCAATTTTGTAAAGGAGAATTTTTCTAACCAGGAATAATAGCGCTAAAATCGGTCCCAAAATTGACAACAATAAATCCTTATATACAATTGGTTTGAATTTCGGGAATATCGTCACCTTCCCGCCTCCACGTAAGTAAATCGTCCAGGAGAGCTTCTAACTGAGGGTTGCCACCGAGTCGGTTTACCTGCAAAAACGATTAATAAAATATCAAAAATTGTCAGAGTATCATCATTACCATCAGCCCATATACGTCCGACTGCCGGGCACGGGCCTCCTCTACAACGGAGAGGGTTTAGGCCTTAGTCCAGAGTTGTCAGAGTATGAGTTAGTATAGTTTTAAATTCCTGTTTGCGAAGAGAAAGTAATAAATGACACAGAATGCTATGACAATGATTATATGGTATATCGTTACGAACAGTAATACATGGCAGTAGTAGCTAATAGTACACAAACTTCAGGCACTTTTGACTTTTGACTATTGAATTTTTTGTGTATTCTTATTTAGGTAATGATTGCCTGGAGATTTAGGCGCGTGGTCGAGATTCTCGGCAGTCGCGGGTTCAAACCCCCCGTACACATCTCTGACTATTCGAAGGTATGTGTTTTCACAATGAATTATCACGTACTTTAACGGTGAAGGAAAACATTTTGAGGAAACCTGCACACCTAAAAGTTCTTAGGAATTTCTTAGGGTGAAGTCCACCGACCCGCACTAGGCCAGCGTGTTGGACTAAGGCCTAAACCCTACAGTTGTAATTGAGGCCCGTGTTTTACTGGGACGTATATGGGCTGATGATGAGGATTCTTTTAACGCTTTAACACGTATCCATCACTGGTACCTATATTTAATAAGCTGGTTAAAAGACCAATGTCAATCTGTATAATATTAAAACACGAACCTCTCTCCGTGCCTCTGAGTCGAGTGCGTGCAGGATCCCGCGCGTGTACCGGAAGCTGCCGAGCTTCTCCAGAAGCGTGATGCAGTAGCGCTTCACCTCCACGTCGCGAGTGCGCTGCCTTAGTATATCTGGCCATTGTGTTCAGGAAACTCTTACTGTCTGACAAACGCACGCACGCACGCACACAAGCACGCACGCACGAACGCACGCACGCACGCAAGTACGCACGCACGAACGCACGCAAGTACGCACGCACACACACACACATTGAGGGAGGTTTATTTCTTCAACAATCTTTTGCCAGCTGAGATTATGGGGCAACACCGCCCACAATACGACAATACCAGGGGGATCATCGGTGCGTTGCAGGCCTTTGAGTAAAATATAAGCTCTTTTAGTCCCTAAGTCGTATCCGTTTGGAAATACCGTCGAGGAAAGCTGTCCCATATAATAGTAATTTTCATGCATATTTTACTGTTGCTACTGTAAATTCAATAACATTTTGTCAAACCTAAGTATCGAATCAGGGACAGTAACAACAGTTTTTTTCTATAATACATGTGACGTCACGCGATATTAAATTTGGTTTACCAATAAACACAAAATGTTTAATTTCTTCATCCTAGTCCAAACTCCCCATTATTTTTTGTTTCAAAAAGGATACGGAGTACTTGATTGTCCCCCTCCTGGTTACTGATGGCGTGTATGATGGGGAAACTGAACTTGCCCTCAGTCAAATCCTCGCAATAACTCTTGTTTTCAGTGTACTGAAATTAAATAGCACATATTTTTAAAATCGAATATTTTACACTTTACATAGATACAGTTACGCCTGTATTCCTGAAGAGGTAAGCAAAGGTGTACATTTGCCCACGGTTTCACTTTTCAGTTTAAACTAAAATGTATTTCGAGACTCGTGCTGAACGAAAATTTTATAAAGAAAAAACACCATAAAATTTTCCGTCCCGGAATTTGACGCAAAACTAGAAGTTTTCTTGAAGACTTCATTGTCTTTAGCTTAACAAAGAATTTAAAAAAAATTACCTCCTGCATTGACAAATTGCAGTAATCGTCCCTGATTTGGAAGTACAGTCCCAATATGGCTGAGAGATTTGTGAAATCCGACTTGTTCTCGCTGAACAGTTGCATTAGACGTATTGCCAACATGAACAGACCGCCGGTCTCTGGGAACAAATACAAATAGATGTAGAAAAACGTCTTGAGAAGTTCTGCGCTAAGATTTTAGGTACCTATGGTTGGTCCGCCAACCTGGACTAAGGCCAGATTGGTGGAGTTCTAACACCTCAAAACCAGTAGTACTAACTATTCTTTATATTTAGGCGCAGTTGGCTAAACACAAACTTGTGAAGGAGATGGTTCAATCCCCGCACCGAGACAAATGCTTGTGTGATCCACAAATATGTATTTGTTCGGTCTGGATGTTTGTGAGTCCTTAAAGTCTCACAAGTTTCTTATACCCACGGCACACGACGACTCGTATCTTAGTGTGGGGTCAGAACTATGTATGTGAGTGTTGGGTGTATTTATTTATTGTCGTCTACCAGGCATATTTATTTCCCTTCCTTTTCATTCCCTATATCCCTTTCCTCCATTTCTTAAAACACACCCGAAGGCATCGAGCCCGTTATTGTATCACGTCAGCTCGGTGAAATAAATATAATCTATTAATTGCAAAAGGGGCTAAAACGTAACCAACAGACACAGACTTACTTTTACATTTGTAGTATTAAAATTGAATTTTACGATTAAAGTAATATGGTCTAACCACTTACTTTTGATTGTCATTTGTTTGTATTCCTCTTCGGAGGGGCATTGGAAATTGTCCCTCCAATATAATTCCATGCCTTGACCCCTGTGTAATTCTAAAAGTTGCTCTGTGTAAACAGTCGTAGCCTGGAAAAAAAGGGAATTGCACAAATATTTGTAAACCAATTCTGGGTTTCCAGATTTCTGATTCTTCAGGACGAACATTAAGTTCGTGATTCTAAACCCATATGAGTTGGTAATTTTGAATTTTAGATGCGATGTACTTTATCATTTACCTAGGTATTACTAAAAAGCAGTGGCGGTACTTCCATAGAAGCCAAAAAGCCCAGCAAACCTTACAAAAACCCTAATAAGAATATTTAAGTTTTAATTCTTTATTTAACAAAAGCAATTTGACATATAAATGAGAATATCCTGACCTCACAATAAACAATTATAAACTAGACATCACACCCATTATTTTGGGCTTCTATGGACATACGCCTCTTGTTTTCGTGATACTTACCAAAGGATGTCCCAATTCCAGAGTCTTCTGCAGAGCTATGATCATGGCATAGTTGGCGGCGTTAATGGTACTAGCCACGCCGTATATAGAGTGCGCCACGGGAATACCCCGCCTAAGGATGCTGTTGTCTTGGATGTCGTCGACACTGGGAAAAACAACCAGGTTTAAAAATATGACGAACATTCATATTAAACCTTAAATTAAAAGAGACAAGATGACTGATATCTTAACTAAAATTTTAAAAACAAAACAGTTAAGTAGGATCAGTTTACGAACAGCGTCAAGTTTTTTTATAGACACCTGTAGAATCAACTACCCTCATTCTGTCACAACATGCTGAAACAAATTCCGCCCCTCTATGGATATCTTTCGGTGAACGACAGCGACCACTAGAAGTCGCCTGTCACGATAGCAGGGTATACATTTCATCTTTAATATCGCGAATCAAACATGACAACTCAGAATCGTAAATGTTTTTTTATTATTATGTGAAACTGAAGCTCGACACCGTCAAGTAATTGCTACTGTATTTTATAGCCATTCTATTCTCTCATTATAGGCCTTATAAAATACGAGTTGAGTAAATATTTTAAGACTTTTTTTAGAATAATCCTTTTCACCACATTCTAAGTTGTTTAAAAGCTCCAAAATGAGCGTCCGTAAATTCTAATGAACCTGAAGCGAAGCTGATATTTGCTAGTGAAATAAAATTATATATGTATGTGACTATTAGGTGTATTTATTTGTTTACATATTCATTGTGCAATCACTAATGATAAATATCACGCTGAATGTGGAATTCCTTTTATGGGCTTTAATAAGCCTCGGTTTATACAGTGATTGTGGTAAAAATAAATTATGTCAAGAATTACAAGTCCATTACTTCGGTTGTCGTTGTAAAATGTATTTGTCCCTTCGCATACAATAAAGTGATTACACTCAGGAACCTGATTGTAAGCGAAGTGCTGTCAAAATGAATCCTTGATTGCGACTCATCACCACGGAGCACTAAAGAGGTGTCTTAATTATGGTGGGACAAGGAGTCAGGAGAGGAAAATAAGCACACAGGAGAATCTGTTTCGAGTTTGCTTGTTGCAGACCGTAAAGTGTCTCAGAGTTTCTGGATACGACAATATATTTTTATACCAGACATTATTTAACGCCACTCTTACGAGTAGTTCTTTGTTGTTTCGTTTATGTTTTCCTTACCGCAATTTATATCAATTGGCACAAATATGTTGCTGGGAAACTATAAAAAATACAATAGAGTTTTCAAGTGGCAATCGGGATGACATCACTTGGATTTCCCAAAACATGCTCTAGATGACGGAAGTTAAATGAAACATATGTCTCAAGTCTGTATGGTGAAGGAATATCGAAATGAGTTTGAAACAAGGCATGTTGCTTTGTACATCTTTGAAAAGAAAGATTTTTTTATTGTTACTAGATATGCCAAAAAAACATACAAAAAGTTAAAATATAAACTATACTAATAAGTTATAAACGTGGAACGTTTTAGCTGGCAATATTTATATTCTCAGCTTATTGCCGTCCACTGCTGAACGAAGGCTTCCCCAAATAGGCGCCAACCATCCCGGTCTTGAGCAGCCCTCATCCATCCGCTACCCGCCACCTTTCTAAGGTCGTCGGACCATCGCGCCGCAGGACGTCCTACACTATGTCTACCTAAGCGTGGTCTCCATTCCAACACTCGTCTGCTCCACCGAAATGTGGTATATATATAAACCTTTTATTTCAAAAGAATGGCAAAACAAAGACTAAGGTTCGGAGTTCGCTTCAATTGAATTGATCGATAGTTCAATTAATGTTATTTTGATTGAATCAGATTGTACACGTGCAATGTGACTTAATATTACCATTAGTAATTTGGGTCAGTCAATCCTTTTCATTGCTATCATGTGTTCAATCTCATTTGTCATGAATAAGCAATTAAAGTCAATGTAATCAGTAATAGTGATTCTATAAATAACATACATACATACATAAACTCACGCCTGTATTCCCCGAAGGGGTAGGCAGAGGTGCATTTATTTATTTATTTATTTATTTATGCTTCATATACATAAAAGTATAAAGGCGGACTTAATGCCCAAGGCATTATCTGCCAGTCAACCTCAAGGTGGTGCAGAAAAATACGAATAGGTGCATAAATAACGACAATGCAATATATATATAAATATATACATACATAGATAAATATAAATATATACACAAACATATATACATAGAGAATATATAATATGAATACATGACTACACATATATAATAAATAAATATATATATATATATATATATTTATATATATACATACTATGATACTTCTGACATACGATTAAAGAAAAGTTGCCGGACCCTTTCTTTAAAAGAAAAACGGCTTGTCAACATCCTGATTTCGAGGGGAAGTGCGTTCCAAAGAAGAATAGACTGAATGAAAAAAGAAGAGTGAAGAAAGTCTGAGCTATGAGAAGGACACGAAAGGAGAAGATTGTGAGATGAGCGAAGGTTCCTGTCATGGTTACATCCAAGATATTGAAAGTGAGAAGTCAGATAGGAGGGTGGAGTAGAAGATTTAAGAATTGAGAAAAGAGTAGTGAGTGCGCGCAGAGATCGGCGTTGGCGGATAGGTAACCATTTCAGTTTAGAGCGAAGTTCAGAAACGTGATCATATTTACGAAGGTTAAAAATGAATCGAATGCAGTTATTAAGAAGGCGGTCATATTTATTGAGGTATTCTGCATTCAGATCGAAATAACACACGTCACCATAGTCGACAACTGGGAATATTAAGGCTTGCACGAGCATCGCTTTGGTCCTGGAGGGAAGGAAATTCTTCAAGCGATAGAGGGCACGAAGAGTACCTGTGACTTTCTGCGACACTGAGCTTACTTGAGCTCGCCAGCTAAGAGTGGAGTCTATATGAAGCCCTAGATTTTTAATGTCTGAGCACCAAGGAATGAAACAATTATTAAAAACGATAGATGGAATAGTTTTAAAGTCAAGTCTGCTTAATATCCTAGGGCTTCCTATAATTATGGCCTGACATTTCTGCACCCACATTTCGCCAGGTATGTATCAGTCCCACGTAATAGGGGGTGAGCCTATTGCCGTTTTTCGGGCACATTTCCAGACTCCGTGCTGTTACTGAGAATTTCCTAATGGAAAAATCCAATAACACTTTGCCCGACCCGGGAATCGAACCCAGGACCTCTAGATCCCACGGCACATACTTTATGTGCGCTTTTGCATTATCACCAGGGAACTGTACTTTTTTCGGTATAAAACATTAACTCCTAGGTCGATATGACTGCTTGGTATGTCCCGTGGTATACGGTTGTGTGCAGTGGGAAATGTGTTCGATTCTGGGCCGTACATTGTTAGAATATTTCTTTACGAAATTCTTAGTTACACGCATTCTAAAAATTAATTACTTGAAACTTAAAACAAGGTTATAACACGAAGGTAAAGAAGCATTTCTGCATACCTATTCGGGGAACGCAGGCGTGAGTGCGTTTGTATGTATGCACCCACATTTCGCCAGTTAATCATTTCTGCTTTACAAGGTGAAAGTATGTATATTGTCGTTTTTCAGGCACAATTCTAGACTCCGTGCTGCTATTGAGAATTATCTATTGGAAACTCAATAAAACTGTCCGACCTGGGAATCGCACTGGAGGCCTCTATATCGCACGGCTCATACTTGTGCCGCGAGACCACGAGACGAGTCAAATGAGCGTGTGAATGTAGATAATATTATTTTGTTTGCGACAAACATTTATAATACGAGGAAAACGCCAACAAAACACACGCTTACAATCATGATTCTATTTATGAGATGCTTATTATAATTTCAAATATCATTGAAAATCATACAGGCACTTCTTGGAAACATGTATTAATATGTCTGTGTCATTGTTTAGCGGGAGCAACGCGGGTTTGTATTTAAAATTGTGTTAATGAGTTCTTAGTAGTGTAATAATCATCACTCAATCAATTTAAACGGATTTTATCGACGCGACCCTGTGGCGCAGTTGGCTAGACAGCAACCTGTAATACATGAGTGTTCGATCCTAGCATCATGACATGTGACATTCACAAATGTTTGTTTCCAGTCTGTGTGTCTGAGAGAACGTAATTACTCTAGTAGTTTCAGATATCCACGACACAACACTTGTATCTTGTCAGAGCTATGCATTTGACAGTTGGGTGTATTTATTTATTTACTGTTACGACTTGTTAACGTTTCGAAGACTTTGCAACCTTGTTGTTTACGCGGTGGGCTAAAGTCATTTGCAGTGTTAGTGATACCTACCATCATCAGCCTTATACGTCCCACTGCTAGGCACAGGCCTCCTCTACAACTGAGAGGGTTTGGGCCTTAGTCCATCACGCTTGCCTAATGTGGATTGGCGGACTATACACCTAAGAAATGCCTTTGAACATTTAGGTTTGCCGGTTTCCTCACGATTTTTTCCTTCGCAGTTAGTGATACGACGACTTCTTATTTTCTCACTTCAGTTTGAATGAATTTGTTTATTGTATGCTTGTTTTCAGACTATTCGTATACTTACTGATTAACAGTGCAATAATAAAACAAGTTCAGTGTAAAATGCAGTGAAATTCGGGTTCATAATTGGGCTGTGTTATCGCGCGCCTTCCGGCAAACGATATGACACTAACGAAATTATAAACGAAACTGTTTTATGACTAAGCAGAAAAAAAAAAACAATTTCATAATGGATTGTTAAAATCCATAGATGTCATTCCAATTAAAAGTGCATAGAAACCAAAAAGTAACTCACATTCACCTGATTATCCCCGAAGTGGTAGGCAGAGGTGCATTTTTGCACCCATTTTTCGCCACGTATGTATCAGTCCCACGTAATAGGGGGCGAGCCTATTGCCGTTTTTCGGGCACATTTCAATATTCGTGTTAGTAAAAAATATCTAATAAGAAATCAATTTTCCACACTTTCTTCAACCGCAGTCTCTCAATCGCACGGAACGTATGCCCCGGGATCAAAAAGATCGTCACATATAAAGTACATTAATTTTTTATAGCTTTAAGAGTGTTCTAATTCTTATATTCTTCTTTTTTATTTACTGTATCTGTTATTCAAGAATTGACTAGTCGCCTCATTTTTATTACGAGAGGAAAGCGCCTTAACCTCCCCGTTCGATACCTCGGGGGAGGCCGAAGAGGGTATGTCGGGGTCACCGGCCTTCCAACTCAACGCGTGGAACAATGGCTGAGTTGGGTCCCCAACCAAAATCCTGCGCCGGGATACCGACTAAACCTCTCGATGGCAGGGATTAATACAGGGAGAGTGCCCTTAATTGTTTTCCGTTGCCGCCCAGCGCTCTGTCCAAATGTAGACTCCTCTATAATGGTATGACATGATCGTGTACTAAACTTGTAATCAAAATTTTAGTGCTTTTAGAGTAATGTACGATAACCAGCTCCTGCATGTTAGACCAACGTTGTGCCACCAACACCGACATTTCTTAGTAAGTATAATTGCTAGAGTCCATTGTGCGAAATTCCCTCTAGGAGAAATTTGATGTAGAGATATTCTCCAAGAACGGAAAGCAAAACATATCCCTAGGTCCAATTATTTCTTACCGATCAAGTTCTAGGGTGCGTGGTGCAGCTAAGGCCTTCTTGGACGCCACTATAAGTCTAAAACAAATGCCCAATGGTGACAATAATCGTAAAATTGCAATAAAAATTGGTAATTTTTTACTTTTAACAAATTATGTGCGATCTTTGAATACTTGAAAACAACATAGGTCCATATGCTTTTTATTTCTTTCTAGTACGTGTCAGAATTTCAAAGGGATATTTTCATTAATATTTAAAACATTCAATTTTTTTAATACGCGATGCTATAAGGAAAAAGGTGAAGAGGTAGGTATTCGGCCGGCATGATTGTGTCGACCAACGGGAGATCATCATCTCTCGTTAGTCGGCACTTTTTCTGGACTCCATTACGCTTACCACCAGGTGCAATGGGGTCACTTTGCCGTGCCAGTATAAAAAAAAGGATAAAATTTTCTTTTGAGAACTGTATTAATAAAACAATTTAAGTAATTGTAAAAACTGTATAGATTGCCGTAAACCTTAATTGCAATATGTGCATCTAAATTAATATTTAGACCCGAAAGAAGCGGTGATACAATCGTTATTTTCTTTAACTTTTTTAACCGCAACTATCCGATACGAGCTCTGCTTACTCCTAGGGGTCGCAACCCACAGAATGAAAAACACTGTTTAAGAAGATTTAAATCATTTATTATGTAAGGTTTGGAATATCTTTTGAACCTTAATATTTTTTATTAAAAAAATATGAAATGAATATAAAATGAAATGAATTTTTTTTTTATTAAATCTATAAAATATCAAAAAAAAACTCTCATTTCTGATTTAGTCGTTTCAAAATTTTGTGTACCGCCCAGTTCGGAAGGTTTGTAGAGTCATCGACCGATGAACATAAAATTTTTCTTGACGACCTTTACGAAGACGATTATCCGCTGTACACTTGCAAATAACACACGTTATCAAGATGTTTTTGATGTCCGTTCCATTAAAAATGATAAAAGCAATTAAATAATTATATTTCTTAAAATAATCGCCCAGGCCTTCGTTTGCGTCCTTTAATTAGATTTTGTTTTTAAATAATGTTATATGCTTTTATTAATTCTCTCAGGAAGTTGATATTATTGCAGGATAAAATCAGCCTACAACCGTCTTATTTCCGTCAACATTTTACTATCTTTTAACTAATAAAAATCCCGTAATTATTCCTTAACGTTTGTATGTTAATTTTAATTTAAAAGTGGTGAGTAAGACACAAAACAGTAGCGAGATCAATATTTTTTAATATATGTACATATATTTGTCCTATCAGCGTTAAGTCGTTCGGTTTCATACACTTTTATATGATTAGTATATTGAAAGACATGATAATAAGCAAGCGATTATCTTTATTATAATTTCACAATTTTCGCAAGTGGCTTACTCTCGCAGTCCCTAATTCTTATATCGTACCCAAATGAGGGATAAGTTAGCTGAACTTATAATAGTATTTCATCATCATCAGCCCATATACGTCCCACTGCTGGGCACGGGCCTCCTCTACCATTGAGAGGGTTTAGGCCTTAGTCCACCACGCTGGCCTAGTGCGGGTTGGCAGACTACACACCTAATAAATTTCTACGAACTTTTAGGTGTGCAGGTTTCATCACGATGTTTTCCTTCACCGTTAAAGTACGTGATAATTCATTGTGAATACACACATAACTTCGAAAAGTCAGAGGTGTGTGCCTGGGGTTTGAACCCGCGACCGTCGAGATTCTCGACCGCGTGCCCAAACCTCGAGGCCATCACGACTTCATAATAGTATTTATATTATTATAAAACTATGTCAACATCCTTAAAGCAGAACATATTAATTCTACATCGCGACTAGGACAACATGAACTATTCATTTGCAAAGCAATTATAGGGTTTTCTGACGTCATTACTGCGTGCGTACTACAAAGACGTGGGTCGTTAAAATATTCACGCGCATTTTCACGAGATCATTTAGTATTATGCGTTGTATGATATGAGTATGAAGGAAGACTAAAAGCAGACATCTATTTTTAAATAGTACTTTTTTACCAGCCAGCGTGGTGTACTAAGGCCTAAACCCTCTCAGTTGTAGAGGAGACTCGTGCCCAGCAGAGGGACGTATATGGGCTGATGATGATGACGTTTTTACCTACAAATACTTTTCCCTTAAAGACTCATCACCTTACAAGGTAGTTAATTCAACTACTGCTTAAACATGGTTTGGCCTGCTCAATTGATTGTACGTTGTACCGTACCGTATTGTACCTGTAGCGTTGAAGACAAAGTATCTTCATATCGTATATTAATAATAAATACACCCTACAGTTACATTCATAGTTCTGACCCCACACTAAGATACAAAACTTGTGCTGTGGATATCAGCAACTACGAGAGACTTTTCGGTCTCACATACACCCAGACCTGAAACAAATATTTGTGGTTCACACAAACATTTCTCTCGGTGCGAGGATCGAATCCGCGGCCTCTCGTTTCGCAAGCTAGTATCTAGCCAACTGCGCTACGGGGCTGCCATTAATAAACTAACGCCCATAATTAAGGTCGGAAAAGGCCATCGAAATCCTCGTCAAATGACAGGAGTTAGACTTCTTATATGACCCCCACATACGTCTGATTGGGCACGAGACTCCCTAATTTAAAAAACAAATAGTAGTTTTACTTTACATACCTATACAATTCGCAGTCAATAATCGTCATTTAGGTTTATTATTTTTTACAGTCACGTTTTTTTACCAGAACTTTTAATGTTCTGAAAAACCTTGAGAGGTATTCAGGCAATCGCTAAATAATAAATATCATTGTTAAAAATATTTACAAACATCAATTACTACTGTGTAAGTCGCCATTTTTTCCTTTTTAATCTAAAAAGGAATCAGCCTCATTGTTGGTATTACAAAAGACATGTTCTATGCATGAGGCTAAGTAGTAAATAAGAATAGCTATCATAGCTATATATAGAAGCAGTGATGGCCTCGAGGTTTAGGCTTGCCGACGAAAATCTCGGCGGTCGGGTTTTCAAACCCCAGGCACACCTCTGAATTTTCGAAGTTATGTGTGTATTCACAATGAAATGTCACGAATACTTTAACGGTGAAGGAAAACGTCGTGAGGAAACCTGCACACCTTAAAGCTTTTAGGTATTTCATAGATGTGTAGTCTGCCATCCCACTCTAGGCGAACGTGGTGGACTAAGGTCTAAACCCTCTTAATTGTAGAGGAGGCCCGTACCCAGCATTAGGACTTATATGGGCTGATGACGCATGGTGCATCATATCGATAGCTTACGGGATGAACGGTGGTATGGGTTGGCAAAAAAACATGCAAATGCATGGCAAACGCCTGTTTTTGCATTGTCAGCTTAGAAGGGAATAGGAAAATGGAGAAGGGAAGGAAATTGAAGAAATATCGTTATGTCTTAGCGACGATCCGCTCTTGGCCGGTTTTTTATGTTATGATCATAAATGGTTTTCAATAAAACGCATATTTACTCGTAAACTCCCTTAAACAAGTTCCTTGATTTCTCCGTCCGTTTATGAGGAAAAATATAAATAGACGTTTTTATTAGCGTGATGGAGGATCCCGCTATGCCCAGATGTTGGCAGAGACACGGAGCACTGCGTTTATTTATAGGATTATTTTTAAACTACATAAAACTAATTTTGGATATGAAACATTTGGGTACAATACAATCGTGTGACTCACTATGATCTTCCCTATCTCGCCTTTGATAAATTATAAGGGTACCTATACCTATTGAATGACAATACATAATAACGCGACGGCATTCGGTACCTGAAAATGGCGTTGGATTTTGGTCGCAGATCAAATTTTATACATACATACATAACCTCACGCCTGTATTCCCCGAAGAGGTAGGCAGAGGAGAATTTCTGCATCCACATTTCGCCAGGTATGTATCAGTCCCACGTAATAGGGGGCGAGCCTATTGCCGTTTTACGGGCACAATTCCAGACTCCGTGCTGCTACTGAGAATTTCCTAATGGAAAAACCCAATAACACTCTATATCGTATACTTGTGCCGCGAGACCACGAAGCAGTTTTATCTTAAAATCAAATATTATCAGGCACATACAAAAAAATACTATTCTGTTGTTAGTATCATATGTTCGAGTTGAAAAAGAAGAAGGGAAAAATCTAGGACATTAATTACACTTCACTATTAGGAATCGGAGGTTCCTACTAGATTCCAAACAGCTATGACGGGAGGTACCAAGATTAATGCTGATATAGTTGATCTAGCGACATGGAATTTGACGCGGGATCGCGACGTCGCCGGTTCAATCCCGGTATATTGGGTCTTAATAGCAACAGCGAGATTTAAATGTGTGCCGTTAACGACAGCTATTATGTGGAACATAATACATGCAATATTTTGATGAACACCGCTGCTTGTTCTTTTTGGTAGAAGGGCGTGATTGGGTAAAAAAAAGATTTCATTCATAAGTTGATTTTATGTATGGAATGCACATAGGATTGCCCGCAGGATTAGCACGCTAAAGTGGAAGTGGGCCGGCCATGTCTGCCGACGGACGGACGGCCGTTGGAGCAAACAAGTGTTGGACTGGAGACCGCGCTTAGGTAGACGTAGTGTAGGACGAATGAAGTGGCGGGTAGCGGTTGGATAGGGGCTACTCAAGACCAGTGGCAGTGGACGGCGATAGGTTGAGAATAATGCACATAGGGTACATCTTTACATGACTTGCGTTGGGCCGAGTAGGGCGCAAGACACATTCACGAAACATTACTCAAAAAGTTATAACAGGCGTTTCAAATTTATTTCAACAAAACTTGAGAGAGGAAGGGTTTGTATTTAGTGTTCCCGTGGGATGAGTGCTGAATTCAAAAATTCTAAATTAATCAAAAAGAATCAATAAAAACCTTGGCCTTGATACGTAGTCTACGATTGTCTATGCATGTCTTTGATTGCTGTCAAAATAGTCTTTAACTATGGAAAAAAGTGGAATACATTTCATAAATAAATCATTTCTTTTTTCTTTTGAATTTTATTGTCCATTGTGAAGACCATGGTTACATCAGAATTGTGATAAAAAAACTACTATTAATCAATATTATGATTAATAGCATATATAGTAATAAGTTTCACCTTGGCAATATCTCAAACAGACCTTACATCAAGACTAAAACTCCGAACTCATGAGTATAAGTACCAGGCGCACAATTTTATATGATTTCTGCATCAGGAATATCTTCTCTCTCTCTTCTCTTTTACTCTAAGGTATTATTAGCCAATACAGAGGCATCTCATGCTATATGAAAATCAATACTCTGATGTAAAACCGTGGTAAGTAGTCTTCTATCAAGTTTTTTCAAATAGTGTCTAAATTAGATGTTGCTTTTATGTCACTGTTTGCTTAAAGGGTCTTAGATTAGATGTTGACCGTCTAATAGGTCCTGCTGTTTTGTTGCGTGTGACCCAGCTCTGATTGTGGTTTAGGTGAGTCAAAATTTGTTAGTCCTAGATAAATAACTTGGAACTATGTCATAGTCTCACGACAAAAGAATGTGCCGTGTGATGTAGGGGCCCTGGGATCTATTCTCAGGTCAGGCAGAATGTTATTAGGTTTTTTGATCAATAAAATTCTATGTAGCAATATGGAGTATGAATATGCATTTGAAAAATGTCAATGCCTCCTATAATGCAGGACCCAAAACACTGTACAACAAGTGCTGCCTTCCCCTTTGAAGTTACAGGTGTCAGTATATGGGTACTTATGTGAAATAGTTTGTTTTGATATGCTTAATAACTATTATAAGGATAAAAAATAATATGTGCTATGTGGAACAAAAAATACAGCCGGAAAAATAAAAATCTAGATGTATAAATTCACCTCTTTTTCCCTACAACAATACAGGAATGTGAAGAAGTGTATATAATAATAATATTCTGATAAACTTACAGTAAGCTGGAATTGTGGAGCATTTGTACAATCTCTCCAACCGCACGCAGTTTCTCTTCAGATATCTTCAACCAGTAGTTGAATGCGGATGCAAGTTTTGTACGAATCTGCTTGCCGGGTACTTGTTGGATGTACATGAACGGCATCAAGATTTTCTATGTCAAAGCAAAATACTAGTTAATATAACTTATATTTTATGATAATTAATAATTACTTCATGCAGTCAACTCATAAGATTGGATTAATAAATAATTACAATGCTAATTAAAATAATATGTATCACAATGTCATACATTATAGCATAATTACAATAAAATTAAAAAAAAAAATTTTTTTAATATGCTATAAAAAATATATTGGAATCACTAATCATTTTTAAATATAATTTTTTATTCCTATTGCAATCCACATAAAAAAAATTCAAGATTTAAATTTTTAACTAAAAATATGAAGAAAAACAAATTGACAGATTCATCATATCTCCTAAAGCTTGGTAAATGTAAAGAGCACCTGACGATAAATTATGTCAATACTAAAAAAAATTGCCGCTATGCAGTATCACAAAATCGAATTATATCGGAACTTACATGCCGGCATAAAAACATAGACGTTAACAGCATTGCGTCATTAGACTTCTTATTAACAACTCGGTAGTTTAATCCTTTCTTCAGCCTCTATCATTCTAAAATACGCCTTTATGATAAAAACAAATTCATCATGCGGCAAAGGCCTGTATTTTAATTAAAACAAATTAAATGAACAATACTCACATCGTCAGGGAATTTATCTCCATTTGTAGCGATAATTTGTGACATATTGTTTAGTTAAGAAAATTTATACAATCAGTTTTTTAATTAATTTGTACTTGTTTAGAAAAAATCAATTTTTTTCCTCGCTCCTGTTGACACTGACAGATCAACGACTGACAGCTCACTGCACAAGACAAAAGAACACTGCTGACTGCGCACGTTCGGAACTTGTGTCACATTAATATAACTTATTGGATGTACGAGAAGTAGGAACACAAATTACATAATTTATGGATTCGATAATTAATTACTTTAAATGGTACGTGTTAGGAATGAACTTTTATTTTTAATATCATGAACTTATTCCGTGCGATTTTCATATTCTAGACCAGAGGTTCCTATACTCTTGTTTCATAGACCACTTTCAAAATTTTGATGGATCTGGTGGATGTAGGTACATTGCTACCAATTTCGAAATCTCCAAAAAAATACATAAATAACAAGACGCGTTGTGTTTTACAAGTAAAAGTCGCTGAGCTTCTTAAAATATTATTTGCCTATATTGATAGAAGTCAAGCTAACATTTTAGTTCGAAACGAAATTAATTCTAATGGACCCCGCTTACGATTGTGGACCCCAATTTTTTGTCACGCCCAACGAAGACCCCCGTCGAGTCTCTTGTGTATGGACCCCTGGGGGTCCACATGGACCACTTTGGGAATTACTGTTTTAGACAGTGTATTTTCATTTATAGATGAAAAGTATTAGCCCTAAATTATTAATTTATTAAAATGTGAAGTTATAAAGTAATATATAATACCCCTAACTAGCTGTAACAAGTTCAAGATTAACGATTCAAGTACTTACCTCGAAATAAATCATCATTTAAAGTACACATTGGCATGAATATAGGGTACACATTGATATCTTTCAGAAAACTCCCATTTCATAGTAAAATTATATATTTAGTAAAAAGTAAAAGTTTAGTTCGAATTTAGTATTTTAACGTCGGACAATCTGGTACCTATGAGTAACAAAACTATAGGAATTAGGTAGATTAGAAATTATCTACTATGAACATAAATATTTTTACCATTGCAAATCTCTTCTTCAAAGATCTACAAATTCTTTGGTAAGTTTTCGACGTCACAATAAAAATACTGATTTCAAAATACCTACCTACAGATGAATTGCGAATAATAAAAAAGAAACCTTATATATCGTTCAGAAATACGTCGACTCCTTGTCCTTGGGTGTCAACTGTCAGGTCAGACGTCAGTTCACAGTTGTCATGTTTGAATTTTAACTTGTCAATTTCATGTTATGAGTAGTAAACATTAAATTTACTTAAATTAATAATTATTCATTAATTTTCCGGGCAATAATGGGAATTGATACACTTCTATTCGTTTTATGTTCTCCTTGATTATGTCAGCCAGAAATTATTTGTCTCTTCGTGATAAAAACATTGGAAAATTATATGAATGTTTACCTAGCATAAACCAGCAAAAGTTTGGGTTCAGAAATGGTTCGGAGCTTCCCCCGTTGTCGGCAAATACGAGCAGTTTTGTAAATAGGAATTTAAATTATTCGTATGATTTACAAAGTTACAACTTGAATAGTGTTGAGCGAGCCGGTACACCGTTTTCGGACTTCTTCTCGGAAAGCGAATCAGGTATTCAAAGTATATTCAATGGCTGCCTTGTTTCATTTTAGTTTAGGTATGTTTCATCATCATCATCAGACCATATACATCCCACTGCTGGGCACGGGCCTCCTCTACAACTGAGAGGTGTTAGGCCTTAGTCCACCATGCTGGCCTAATGCGGGTTGGTTTATGTTTATCGATTATAATTTTAAAATTATACCGTGGTTTGATGACAGTCTGGGAAACGGGCTTAAGTTCAAAACCCTCAGTATGACAAACTATCTTCTTATTTTGTCTTGTGTGAGACAAAAAATATCTCGTAGTTTCTGACATTAATCAATAGACTGATAACTGATAATTTAGTATGGGATTTCTTATTGTATCAGACCTGTACAATATTTATATTCTTGGTTATTCATTATAAATAAATACTTGTCAAAATAATCTAGAGGTTTATTTGTTGTTATAAGTAATCACAGCTCAAATCTTGATTGAAATATTCAATCTGTATTCTTACTTATAGTGCTTAGGCCTACTAAAAAGATTGAACCTTTACCAATTGTATATAAAAAAATTATATCTTTTAACCAGTGGCGGTACTTCCATAGAAGCCCAAAAGCCCAGTTTGCCTTTTAAAAATCGAAATAATCATTTTTAGGCCTGAAATCTTTATTTTACTAAAGCAAATTGTTAAATAAAGACCCCATAATAAGCAAATATAAACTAGACATTACACAATTAACGTTTAACGGTTTTGGGCTTCTATGGAAGTACCGCCACTGCTTTTAACTCACATCTTCATATTGCTTTTGTTAAATCCATATACTAACTTATATTAAAAAAAGGATAACAGAAGAAAATGTCTATGCTTTTTCCAGGCACACCAGACTTCCGCAGTGAAGAGAGTGACAGTAGTGCAGGATCAGCATTACAGAGAAGCACTGAAGAAGCAACAAAGATATTGTCCGAGGAGTGGGAGAGGATTGAAAGGACTCTGTACAACGAAGAGGGAGAGAAATCTACTAGGCCACAGATTATTGAGGAGTGTAAGCAGTGGAGGCATTTGCATCCCCAGCTAAGGTGATATTTTATTTCTCTGTGCTAAGTACTGTCTTGGTTGTAAATGAGCAGTAATACTCTCAATAGCATACACATGAAACCTTCATAATATCCTATGAAAATATTAATCTTTGTACAAAGGTGTTGTTAACATGTTGAGGGTAAAATTTTTTGTGATTTCAGAAGGCAATCAACATTCTATTATAGCATTATTATCACCAGCAAATAGATTTCATAAAGTTTTAGGAATGACCTGTTAAAATTATAGTAGGCAATGTACATAGAATAAACCAGAAAGGTTTTTTATTCTTGCATAGGAAAGAGACAATACAACAATCATGCTCACTTAATGAAATGAAACAGTAATGCTTTATATTGATTTCCTGTGAAAGAATGGTACCATGCTAGTTGAGGTGGCCCATATTTGCAGCAGTCCAAGCTGGCTATGGCATGGGTTTACCATTTAATTGATATGTAAGAGTTTGCTTTTGGCAACCAGACAGCAACACCACATCATCATTCAAACCTCAACAACATACCCATTTTTTTCATAACTTATCTGATCAATAACATCTATGCCACAAAATAATGAAAATGAAGTACTGGCAAAATGTGAGTGCAGAAATGCACCTCTGCCTACCCTGTGAGGTAATATATTTATGCCTAAAAAATAATCTGGAAATCAATTCTGGGAACTCTTGATTGCTTGCTGCGTACCACTCATGCCCACAAAACAGCTTTAATTCAGCTGTTCTGTGCTCATACTGCAACACCAGCATGCCAGTCTCGTTACTTAGAACAATAATATCATCAAATAATCTAAATAAAAAAGTTTAGAATATTATTCATGCTTCTAAAAGCTATTTTTTTACTTTTAAATCATTGTAATTGCTCATCAAACATGGAATTACCTGAGTCTCAAGGTGTCTCATTATTTATTTATGAGTATTGATTGGATGTCATGTGGTGTTCAATGTAGATTTAATATATTCACACATTGTTATTTTTTATGTCCATATGTATAGTATGATGTCAAGGAGACATGGGTGATTATTTTTTTATATGACTACAATAAATCTAGTTTTCGTTCTAGTCCTTTTACTATAAAATGTTTATGTATATTTCTATAACTGTCTACTCTTTTACATAATACAGTAAACCCTTCCATAACGCAGTTGTATGGTTCCGCGTTATACGAAGTGCCTTGTTTTACGCGGTTTTATGACTTCGTATAACGCAATATGTACGAATGATTCACGTTAAAAATTTCGCATTAAATTGTTCATGGTGGAATACTGTAATCCTCCATAATATGAAACTAATATGTTGTATTATAAAGGTTTATGCTGTATTTTATTTAAGCACTTTTTAAATCATTATAAATTTCGAAGTATAGAAATATAACGTGAAAAATTTCCGCGTTGTACGAGATAAGTGAAATCGTGTTAAACGAGAACCGTGTTATAAGAGGGTTTACTGTAACTGTAGCTTTATTTGTGCTCTTCATTTTTTCTCTCTTCTCACTCTTTCATTGGCCTAATGTACAAAATATAAAATATGTATGTCTATTGTCAGCTATCATGTACCAAAAAACAAATAAATAATCTTTTCAATAATAATTATTCCTGGCGTCGCAGAACCAAAGGGGAAATAAGCTTTATTCTTTCACAAGCACTTTTGAATATTTAAAAAAAAATAAACAACTACAGCTTCGGAAATTGTTATGACTGCGACTACAGATTTCATTGTCACGTGGTGGACCCAGTCAGTCAGAACTTACTCGTATAACGCGATATAATCTGTAACAATCAATTTCATTTCAACGTATGAATTAGTGTAAAAATTACGAATATCGCAAAAAGTTTACATAAAAAGTAGGTTAATTAACTACCTTCGATGTTTAGGGTATATCATTTTTATTATTACGATATTGAGTACTTATATTATTATATTTAAATCTCACCTTGGACAATGTTTTTTCAGAATCATCGGCAGAGGTATACGGTTACCTGAAAAGCGTTTGTCGTACAGACAAGTGGAGCAAGATGAGGTGATCGTTATGCATTACAGCGACTACGAGGAATTCAGCGAGAGCGAAGAACGGTTGTCAGAGAGCAGCAGTGACGTCACACCACAAAACTCCCCCAGAGTTTCCGTCGAAGATCTGTGTGAGCCAAGACTGATGCGAGAGAGAGTGAGTTTTTGCACTCCATTCAACGATGAGTCAGACCTTCCAGACTCGTTCTGTTCTTTGCTACACATCACCCCCTTACAAATACACAGTCCAGCGCCTCGGAAACGCCAGAACCAGTCCATCATCAGGTCGGAAGTAGCATCATCGCGGTGGATGCGAGGCTCGCGCCCAGATTCGTCTTTGAATTGTGATAGGAACAGTGCGAAATCTTTCGTCTCATTAGACGTTCGGAATTACAACAATTTAACGTTGAGTGCGTCTGACAGGAATAATTTTATGAACAGCAGGGTTGTTACGGCGAGGCACAGGGATTTAACTCGACTTGAACCTTTGCATACCCCAGAATTAAGCCCGACAGACATGTCAAAGATGAGTAATGGGCCGTTCCAATGCAGTATAAGAAAGGTGTCACTGCCACCCCTATATGTGGAGGACGAGAAAAAGAAAGTGCCAGCAGTTAATTCTGCTAAAAAGCACAATTTAAAGTCTCGAAAGAGTACGAAGTCGTTATGCCAGTATGATAGAGCGAAAAATAACCACTGATATTAATTTATTTTGAGTGTTGATAACGTCAAAATGAGGCTAATTCCTACATAAATAGGTTGGTCCATATGATTCTATGAGTAAAACAGTGGTTTGTAGTTCTGTGTCCTTTGCACCAATTTAAATTGTCTTATGATATTGTGAACTTTGTAATTTTGTGTGAATTTTAGTCGTGTTGGTTAAATGATGATAGTGTTACTTATAAAAAAAGAGTATAGACGCATATCAGTTGTTATGAATTTATTCTAGTCTGATGCTGTTTTATAGATAGTAAATAATTTATGCACTATTTTTGTAATGTACAGATCGATTGTTTGTAAAGAATTGGCAGGTGATATAGAATGTAAAATACTATTTCCACAATTATTATGAAATATATTTTCTTTACCATAAGTATATCTGTTTTTTTTACTTGGTCGTCATTTTATTGGGTTAGGAATAATGGTGATGGGTTAAAACAAAAAGTAAACAATAAGGCAATACAATAAATCAAATACAAATACAGAATTTATTTTGATATTTACATTATTTGCATTTTATTAACAATCAACATCAACAATATTAAATAATCTGCTCTCGTGGTGTGATACATTTCGAACAGTCTAATAATATTACAGAACCCATGCCGGAGTACCATTTTGTTTGGATAGGTGCGCAAGATGGCCGCCGGAGTCACAGGCTATGTAATATTACGTAAGGTACGTGGTGGTATTAATCCTGTAAATGGTTACTAGAAGCGGTGAATTATGGTTTTATAATTTACGCTGAGAAATTTGAGCAACTGCGGAGAAAGCTGTGAGCTTTGAGTCGTGGGTTGCCACAAGAAAGTGATAACTAATTTATGCACAAAATGTGCTTAGTATTAGGCGTAAAGTTCAAAACGTGAGTAAGGGATATTTTTTAAAATGAAAATACCCTACGATCTACTTGGAATCGAATATGTGGGAATCTAGATTTAAAAGTTTATTTCTGCCAACATTTTGAATAAATTTACTATGGCAACCCATTCCATGTTAACGTTTAAGACGTCAATTATTTTAGTAATCGTTTATATTGGCATTGCACTAAAATTCATAATTTATATCTTCATATACCTTTAATAACTCAAAAATCTACGCGTCACTAATAAATCAAAATAATTATTCCATATATCTATCTTTCTTTCTTCATTTATTTTTATACGTTCTCTTGTGCGTCAAAAGAACATGACATGCAATGCCAATACAGTTTTGTAGATACTTTCTTAATGGAAATAAAAATACATGTTATAAACTTTTTTTAAATATTTTTCATTTGTTGTTTTTTTATTTCCATCAATAAAGGCAAAGGTACAGCATAAGACCAGTCGTTGCGACAGAGCGAGTTCAAGTTGCTATTTTAATATATTATTTTTTCATTTACACAATATAAATTTAAATTGTTACATTTATTAATCTCACAGCCATCATTATATATTGATACTACGTTTAATAAGAGGACTAGTGTGTGACAACACATTAAGATGGCGTTCAGCTTACAAAAGGGGCTAGCGAACATCGTTATAGAGCGTTAAAGATATATGTACGTATAATATATAATACATGAAAAATTCACCATTTTTCCGTTTCTAAAAACGTTAACAACCTCAAGCTATTAGCAATAGTCAACAATGTTGTTAATTCTAAGATTTAATGCACACAGAACATGAATTTACTAGTTTGCGTATAATTTTCGCGACTTTTTTTAATTACTGATATTTATTACTAATTTTATAGTGTACCTTGTTTAAGTAGCTCATGAATGATCGTTGGATGGTATAGACAAACGGGTGGGAGAAATCTTTACATTATATTTTATATTCGAATTTCTAATCTTCTATGTAACCTGACTAGTATTTAATGGGGGATTATTTTCATGATATTTGCAGCTTACGTGGTTTATTTACTTTAGCTTTTAGAGCCGCTTCTATGTGATTCTTATAATTACTTAGAATTTAAACTGCATATTTTATATTTTTCGTTGACTACCCACGTGGCTTTAGGGTGTCAATGATGGCATATGTTTTCTAAAAGCGATTTTTTGTGATGTGTCTATGGTGGACACTTGTCTTAGCCAATAAGGTATTACATTGACATTTTCCGTTTATTATTGTGTTGTTCTCCCGCCCGAGGACGTGATGTTCCACTTTTCGTATCGTGAATAAAAACGGTGATGATAAAATGTGCCGAATTATGTAAGAAAGTATTATGGAGGTGTGTGAAGATAATTGATTTTCCGTTTATCGTAAACAGTTGGGTTATTTATAAATAACGTCGAGTACGTATATAATAGGGTGCCTTTATACGATAAAAGGGTTCACCTAGCAACAAGTCGAGTCGTGAGACACGCATACAACACATACACAATGCATAATAAACGGTAATCGTAAATTTAGACTCCAAGCAAACACGCAGAAGGACTCAGCTATATTCTCTCTCGTTAAGGCGATTATACAAATTTTATTAAACTATTTCTCTTTAAATTGCACACTGACCCACCTCTCTAAACTTTTAATTGCGATAAATATTATTTTTTGTAATGCTGTATAAAAATATTAAAGGAAAAATCGTTCATTTAATTTATCAATACTTATTTTTTAACATTCATAATTAATTAATCCCAAGTCAATAGCGTGTATTTTACATTTTTACATTGACACGTCCGCACTCTATACGGCACACCTAACTAGCATACAGTGACACCGAAGCCTATTCCACAACGAACTACACACCATAGTATATTGAATATAAAGTTTTTGTTAATATAACCGTAGCATTCTATTTTAATGCAAAGGAGACGTATATTGAAAAATTCTTACGTAACATACAAAATTACATTTGACTATATACAACACTAGCTAATTAAGTGTTAAAAGTTGTGTGTAGAATGCAGCACACTGCGGTACTCTAAATATTAGGTACCTAGTTTGGCGTCTAGGGCTCCATGCATGGATCTCTACTTACGATATATCAAGCTCAAACGACGGGCACACCCTGGCTACGCCCATTCTCAAATGTTCATCTAATTCTTTATGGTTAAGACCCAAAATAGTTTTCTATTATGTCAACGTTTAGGTTTTTTTAAATCTCCGCACCGATTTGACTACTATATTTATTTACTTGATGCTATCAATTCAATAGAGGTAATATAACGCAAATGATAATTATTAATGCTCTATCGTTGACAGAAAAATCTATTGCCAAGATTATTTCTTATATGCCCCTTTGCTTTTATTCTTATTTTATTTAAATATTCTAATACTCGGCACAACAGCGACACTACATTATCCTTTATGATAATTGATAAGTGTACAAATTGATAACTGGTTGGGAGGCGATTGATCTCTAGTGTCATTCATTATAGACAGTTTACAATATGCATGACCGTCAAATACGTATTCCGATCAGCAACGGAGTTCCTATCCTTCGTTTTATATAAGCGATATCCAGGCGAGTATTCGATCTTGCCTGTAATATCCAGATGACGTTTCACAAACATCGCGGTAGTCTGAGCAATCTTTGGATTTATCCAAATTTCCATGAAACTTTATTCAAAATCTGATTAAACTTGGCAACATCTTTACGTTCTATTTATATCCGATTGCAAATTACACGACTTACTAAAATAACGTCCATCATGTGGTCAGCTGCTCAATACTTCAAAGGGATATCTTTTTCTTCACCAGATCATTTGTGCAGTGAATACTGATTTAAATGACGACCATGACATGGTTTAGGTGGAATATAACTGACCACGAGAACGGATCTGATCTCTGGCAAAGCTGAACCTATTGGTCGTTCGCCACACCCTGAGAATTTTTGTATTTCTGTCGTTTTTCCTTATGTCTTATTAACATTTAGCCTCTCTAGAGTAGTTCGGAGTATAGGAGACATATCTGCTAATTATGATTTTTTTCAAGAGCTGCCGTATTTTACAATTTGTATATTAATTAATTCCTGATTGAGGATCCCAACAAAAGCAGTAATGCTTTTTGTCAATTTTCTACCTGACAAAAGAACCTCGATTTCATAAAGTTATTGGACTAGCTTAAGATTGTTTTGTACTATAATATCGAAAATTAGACTTAAAAATACTGGGCTCGTCCCTCCTCGGTAAAAGTACCTTTTTAGTTTTGCTTGAACATATAGAGTCGTTGTCACAAGGTCTTTTGAAATGGTTCTAAAAAGATACAAATGATCAGTACAGCAAGATCCACATGTAAAATTTAAGAACCTTTCTTATTTCATTTGGAACATAGTTCTAATTTTTATCCAATTGCACCAAGAAAAAATTCCTATCATCCGAACTTATGTAATGTAATAGATACATTATAAGATCGTAGGTATCCAAGTTCTTTTCCATTCCCGGTCATTGAGCCTTATGATAAGTCCTTACATTTATAACATTCTATTCTATAACACACGTAAAAGAAAAATACATTTAAATGGCTAACAAATTGATAGACTATTAACGCTTTAAACGATCACCTTCAGACAACCAGGCATGATGGAATATTTATCAAAGATATATACAGGTTATAACATTTTTGTTACATACTTATATAAAATATATAAATATACATAAAATATATGGCTATATGAGTGTATATTGTGAGAACCTTAGATTGTTTGTAATGGATATTGGCAGTGTATTTCCCAGGCGAACAGCCTGCATGGACAGCAAAGGAACCATTATACAAGCGTTTCAGATTCTTTGGCGACCTCAAAGATAAGATGAGAGAATTGAAGAAAATGAAAACATTTTTGAAGTTAAAAAGGAGTTAATAGAAGATTGTTAAGTAGGAAATGAATACAAGAAGATTACGGATTCGTTAAGAATACGGCGTCACTTAAACTTAGAGAGAAATTGGAAAATGAACCGGAAATAAAATTTTCATACATTGGATTACTTATATAAAACTATACAAAAATGCTTACGGAGAGTTTCTGAAACTACTGGATATTGAAGGAAGAACAACATTATTCGGGTATTACTGTTGTCGTCATTTAACTGGCGTTAAAAACTTTCACTAGACGCATATATACACTCACACCAAGTGTTGCCCAAACCGAAATTCGAATTCGGGATCGCACGGCACACATTTATAACGCTCAACCAAATAGAAAATCAAACGAGGTTAGTTTTATTGGGTGTTTTAATATAGAAATGTTTAGGAGCAGAAATGCACATCTGCCTCGCCTTTGATACTACGGGCGTGAGTGCATATGTACCTAGGTATTTATAATATCCCACTCAGAATGCAAATATGCAATAATTATTGTAGTATGTAAATAAAACAGTACAATATTTGTTAATATATAAATAAATTGGGTTTTTCCAATAGGAAATTCTCGGTAACAGCACGGAGTCTGGAAATGTGCCTGAAAAACGGTAATAAACTCGCCCCCTATTACGTGGGACTGATACATACTTGGCGAAATGTGGGTGCAGAAATGCACCTCTGCCTACCCCTTCGGGGAATATAGGCGTGAGTTTATGTATGTATGTAAATAAATAGATCTATGAAACTTTGATAACATATTTCAACTGCCGGTTAAATTGCGTAATAAAGAAAATAACAACAAGTATGTTTGAACTAGACTTACAAGTGTATAAACTATAACTCTATTATTACTATATAGGTACACTTTCGATGTTTTGTAATTTGCTATCACAGAGAATTCACACTGATTTTTTTTGTTTCACACCAACATTTCTTATAATTCAAATTAATTTCTGCAATATGGCAAAACCTCTCGTCAAAGAATAAATATAATTTAATAAAATACTTTGTATTTAATATGGGCCATTTATGTGGGTACTGTGAATACATTTAAGTAATCCGTGGAACAAAATGGCGGAGAGCTAGGGCGTGCCCGTTTTGTACTCTATTACTATTTGAATATTCGTTTATGCTACAACCGGCTTTGAGGTGGTCAGTACATCCCTACTTTACCCGCAGATCGCGCGTGGGTCTGGAAAGCCGTCACCGTCATAACCGAATATAGCCCCTTAATATTTTTTTATTAATATTTTTATGGACAGACCGATTTATAATTACATAAATAAATCTATCGTGCACAACCATCTCGAAACTTTACAATTTCTTTATATTCGGCGTTTAACGTGTTATTATATATTATGCATTTTAATCCTAGATGTTGACACGAATACATAGTTTTAATTTGTTGTGGAAGATTTCAACAGCAATCGATTTTTATAGGGATTCACTATCATTCACTAACAGGGATTATGCTGCTAAAATCTTTTAGGGCGCCTTATAGCAAATGACTAGCCTACATTAACTATTATAATATATTTTATGCTTTAACAATTTTTAAACTTTGTTGACAGGAGCAGTCTTAGACGATTTTTGCAACGTCACTATAGCTATAGCGCGAACCGCGGCTTTACAAACAATAAATAAGCATCTAGATCTATTTTGTGGAAGAATAGATAACATCAGATTCTTCTTATATTTAATTAGGTACTTCAACAATGGCTTAGTAAGGCTAGATAAGCCCTATATATTTAACTGGGCACGAGCGGTGTTTTCAAATAAAATTTTGAACTCTATAAACAATGTTATATGACAGTAAAATATATTTGGTAAGGTTTGTGCTTTGTCCGTTACCGTATCATCTATAAGGGTTTCAGTTTTGTTAGTTGTTTTATTTTTCTTTTAAGAGTTGCTAGCGACGAAACCATAAGTCATTTGCTATGCATCCCGTGTACGTTGTACTTTATAATTGAGGTCCATAGACAAGTATGAGACTTTTTATTATTTAATTTGCAAAGGATTCATGATTACAAAAATATGGCAGTATGTTTGCATTCAATTCCTTTACACTAAGGTTGTTTGCTATTTCACTTATGGACCGAATGGATCGTTACCTTTAGTAAATTTTAACCAGTTTGAATTTCCAATTAATTGCAAATACTCATTTGTTGCGATACACAAATTTAAACTATTATGTATTTAAGGCCGGCTTGCCTAATCTATACGAATGGATGATACATGACGTGACAAAAATCATATATTTACATGATGTTTGACAAACTCACTTGTCCATACAATTACATACTATCAGTTAAATTGAGGTATTCTTTATTTATAATACAATTATTTTAATTAAGGTGGTGCTGTTGCGCGCGTGCGTGGTGTACACGAGATCGTATGCCCGTACTTCATCAAACATCGTGTATTTAATAATAAATAAATTGCATCTTTATCTATATTTTACTGTAGCGATGAATCTATCGGTGATGCAAATGTAACTAATGTCTAGTAAATTCTAAAAAATGGCCTTTAACCAACTGCACCGAGGTTAGTTAGCGGGACTATTTCATTTAATTGCAATCGATCAACATAATTCCGTGCAGCCGATCAAAGTGACGCCTTATTTTATACAAACAACATAGTAAACTATGAGAGTCCACAATCGTCAAAGCACCCGGAGTTAACACTAAATACATCGCAGGCTTCAAAAGCCATATTTAACAACGACGTTTCGAAAATAATATCACACATTTATAGCGAAATTACACTTGCACTCAGTGTCACTCGCAACATAAAAACTCATTTTTTCATTTATTTCAACCGATCACGCAATGGCATTTTATATCGTATAATAATATGTATCAGTTCGTATGTGTCTCCATGTGCAGCGCCATTATTCACGTCCACTTTGACAATCCCCCGCCCGAAGTAGGAAAATATAAAATAAAAAGAAAAAAAACTTAAAAAGCTAATAAAATTTTATTAAAAAATAAAAATAAAAACATAACTATAGGGATAAGATTGAGTGTCACTATGTATATAGCAATCGATCGACATTTCTCGTACACGTTCAGAGCGATAAAAACGAAAAGAGAGGCAAGTGACGAAAAATGTAAACCGACTTTGTGTATCTAACCTAAGTATTTAAATCAAAATTATAATGAGCAATGTGTACGCGTACTACCATCATACGTGCATTTGAAAGTATGGCAGATGCGGCTTACAGCTAAGCGAAGAATTCAATGTGAATTCAGTACTCAAATGACTAACGTAACTTAACAATAACTGCTAAAATTAATATCAATCACAACATAACCTGCACTATACGATGTGCTTAACAGCTTACCAATCAATCAGTCGATGAAATTATTAAATGCTTACGTCTATACTTTGTATAATAGCGCCTTAAAATATGTGAAAAGTGAAACAATTCTACTGAATAAGGAATGGATAAATCTAAAAGAAGAAAAAGATTAGTATAGTAGCTTAAGATCAAAAACTATTACACATCTGTTTAGCTGTCATGCAATTAAAAGTTTAAAGTGTCCCTCATTGAGCATTTACCTTCTTCATGTTTAGGTCATCGCTTACTTTTAAGTTATAGAAAGTTATCGGAAAGTTATTTGCCACATTGCCGCGATTTTTATTTGGATCGTACAAGATGGTGGATCTTACGTTCAACAAAATGGCGGACCTGATGACGAGCTGTAGCAAAATGTCTGTAGTGTTTGAGATACGAAAGAATGCATGGTAGACTTGAGGAAGATAGGATTGTAGCAAAGATAATGTCAGTGCGCAGAGTGTAGAAGAAGCAAGAAATGGCGTGTCATATTCATAAAGGCGTGTGCTTTGTGTAATAATACTCAATATATTAATTTATCATATCTTTAACTAAACTTGACCACCACCATTATTAATCCTAAATATAACAAGTCCTTTACAACCGCCTAAAGTTAGTAAATTATTTATTTTTGTGTTTTGTTGTATTTTAGTGCAGTTTTAATATCATCGCCCCTCTATCAGTGCATGTTTGGCTGCAAGCTCCTTCACTAATATTAACAGTGTTGCCCTCATTCATTTGATGCCGTATCTATATTTTGAATTTTCCTCAGTAAATCTTCGCTGTTTAATAAAATAATAGTGTTAAGCACATAATTGTCTGTCTCAGAAGTGCGGCTGAATAGTGTAAGAGTTAACGGTGCACTGTGAGGTGTGGAAGGTTGAATCATGTAATATGCTAAATTAAATTTATAAAATAGGGACAGAGTGTGCTTCGGCTGCATCGAGTTGTAACACGTTTATTGGAGCAAAGTTTGAACTTAACATTTGTATACGCCACTATTCCCGAGGAGTGTGCGGTCTCCCGAAGAGTAGTCAGCAATTGACACAGTTATTATAACTAGACAAAATATTTCTTTCTCTTTTTACGACATCAGCCTTTTAACTTCATTTGTTTCGTTGCCGTGCACGGATGCTACAACTCGGTACAACCGAGGGGGACTATCGGCAAATCGTTCAAGCCCAAAGCTGTCATAAGAATGGCGCGAGAATGATTCGCCGCAAGTCTAGTGGCCAGGAGGCCTTTGGCAGGAGGTGAGGTGAGGGTAGGATTGTCGGAGTGATGTGGAGCGAAGCCCTACAGCCTATATGTAGGAGTAGGGCCCGTCTGTGAGGGCGCTGCACAGCAATAGTCAGGAGGCGTCGTCCTTGCCGCCGCTGCCGGTGGCCGAGCCCGCGCGCCGGCTCGCTCGGTACTCCACGCCGGGGTCGAACTGCATCAGGACGAACACCTGCGCCACATCACATGCTAGGGCTACAACACGTTGGCTACGGTGGTTTCTACTTACTTAGTTATAGAGACTTCAATACTCCAGACCGTATTACAGTTTAAAGTATCTTAATCTTAATTATTTTGTTTTTAGAAAAGTTATAAGACTGTTGGAATCGATATCGAAGCATTTCTATTTTTCTTACTAAATTATGCGGCAATGCATAACAATAAATATTAAAGATGATATTTAAAATACACAGAGCTTAGGGACAACATTTGATCAGATCGAAACCTCATCTCAAGTCAAAATGGAATCGTATGACAACAGTCAAAGTTTTGTCGATGGCATTGTACCGTACCTGATCAGTAGGTAATAGCGAGAAGTCATCAGGCGGGTTGGTGATGACATAGCGCTTACTGCTAGCGTCGCAGGAGGAAGAGGTGTCGCGGAACCGGTACAGGCCGATGCACAGCATGCCGTACGTGCTCAGAGCCGCCACGAACAAGTCGCCGTACTTGCCGGCCTCGCCAAACTGGGCTAGGGGACCGTCGTACAGAGATATCTGACCGACTCTGCAACGATCCCTGGGAAAGAGAACACAACTTGTATTGCAAATAAGGTGAGACATTTCTATGTTCAATACGGATTTAAGACCTTTAAGATAACCAAATACTTATAATGAGAATGAATAAGTTTTATGGCAAGATTAAGGATTCTACGGAATGTAGTGCTGAAGGGTATTATTATCCCACGAGAGTTTCCCACGCCTGCCTAATCAAAACACATATGATATACTACAGCAATATGAAAACTACATATATACCAAGTACCTTATCGGATTCGAAGAAAGTGGTGTTATTTTTAAAAAAATGATCCAAAAGTTTAGATTTGAACCTGAGGCGTCAGGTATTTTACGCGTACCTGTTCGCCAAGCTCTCCGGCGTGGAGTACCCTCCCCTGAGGCCGGCGCCTTCCGCCAGGATGAGCTCGAGTTCCGGCGTCGCCCCGCCAGTGATCAGCGACCGGATCAACGTCAACGCGTTCTGGTTGAAGTACGTCTGGAAGTATTTTAAATGAAAATAAGAAAAAGTCTTCAGCCACAAAATACACCCAGTAGTAACATACATAGTTCTGACCCCACACTAAGATATGAGTGTTGTGTCGTGAGTATCAAAAACTACGCGAGACTTTTCGATATCACAAATATTCAGACCCGAAACAAATATTTGTCTCGGTTCTGGGATCTAACACGCGGCCTCTCGTACGCAAGCCAACTGCGCCACGGCAATATCCAAAGCCACAATGGATCTGAAGTGAGTGACCTTGGATAAAACCAACAAAATTGGCAAGATTTTGCTTAATCATAAGATTAATGTCCAAAGAAGCAATAACATTATACTGAAAATCATAAAATTAGTATTTTTTTTAATAGAATTGGAAACGGTAGTTATACGTGTTTCCTAATTAATGATGAGTTCTATTGCGTTGACCTGGCAGATCTGATAGTAACTAATCTGCCTATAAGTATCCAAATTACTTAAAATAGTTAGCTCATTGCAATAAAATAATTTGTTACCAATGTACTCAATACACTAGAATTGATAGACTTCCTCGGCACACCCATACATTTTAGAAAAGAAAACGTAATTCCATACGAAACTATAGAGAAATCTGACCGTGGACATGAGGGAGTCGAGCACGCTGACGGCGAAGGCGGTGCCGCACGCGAACGGCTGCGTGAGGTACAGCTCTGTATCGGGATCGTCGTCGTCGTCCTGGTCCAGGAACTGCACGTTGCTGTCGTTCACCAACTCTACAAAATCACGCAATGACTGATAATAGATTTTATTGACTAGCTTCAGCTTAAGTTTCCTTCTTTTATCTTATATTTCATTGATAAAGCCACAGGTTATTTTACCCTTCCTGACTAGATGCGCCTAGCGGTTATTGGAGACTTAGGTTGTTTGTCATTGCCTTTGTTTCTCATTCTGGGTTTTGCTTATTTCGTACCAGGTAAAAATCATACGAGATTAACTATATATTGAGTATATATAGTATGGAGTGATAGGTACTGAATCAAAAACCTAGAAATGAAATTTGAAAGCACTCTTATCAATTCCAAACCTGTGATCATCGGCACATTAGCTCCATAAACAGAGCCTCTCCTCTGCAGCAGTACTGGCGCTGGCGGCTGTCCGGGCAGTGAAGCCGCTGTACTCCCGTTTCCTCCTGCGCTGAGCACTCCAATAGTGTCGTCGAACGTCATCGCCTTGATGTTCAACGAAGCCAGGATAGCCTCCTTGTCAGCCAGCGTGGGGTCGTCGTTGGACGGCACCTTCGCCGACAGGATGCAGCACATGTCGCACAAGTTCACGTTCACTGCACGCAAGTCAGCCCGGCTTAGCGGTGAACCCTGGATAAAAATTATGCCATGTTTGTATTTTATACCGAACCGAGTTTTATAGAGTGACAACACTGTACTTTTAGTAACTACAATGCTGTACGATTAGAGGGTCAATGAGTGACGGACCGTCCTAAACTGCCTATATGTATCGCCTCTAATCGAAAACTTTTAGTGTCCAGTGGCCGTTGAAGTATAGGTATTAACAAACAATCGACCTGAAATTTAATGTCATGGGCCAGACATGTCTTACAATCAACAATACTCCACTGAAGTCGTCTCCTCCTTTCAAACGTAGTAATACACAGAGAAAAAGCAAATGACGATTTCAAATCATGAGAACATACTAACATTCAATACGGATATCTTAGGAAGATTCTGCAACATCTTCCACTCTCTTCTGATGTAATCGACGCTGCCCACAATGACCACGTGTTTCAGCTCGTGGTAGTGGAAGTTGGAGGCTCTCAAGGGCATCACCAAATTCCGCAGCCCTATTAGCGGCGAGTCGGGGTCCGCGAACAGACACACGACCACGTGACCGTTGAGTACCGTCATCGCCGCTTGATTTCTGTCCTGAAGTTGAAATTTGTGTTTTATTAGGATTTTCTACCATCATAATTTTCAAGCTTTTTTTCTATAAAGATAATTTGTCAATGTCTGGTTTTGTTGAATTGAATAAAAATAAAACGCAACTAACAATTATTTTACTGTAAGATAAAATTGTCTTAAAAATTTGCAAGTCTTTTAAGACTTACTATTTTTCACCTAGGTCTGCACTTTGGTAATGAATCGATATTGTTCACCAGCTTTTGGATCTGATGATGTTTAAGTATAAATTACTGGAATAAAATCAATACATCAGGCATTTCTGTTTGGTTGTGTATGTTGTCTTCCACTCGAATTTGTATAGATCCGGTAAAGTAAAAGATCGATTGGGGACCTTAACTATCCTTTTAGGAATGATTTGGACTTTAGGCCAATTTCATCATTATACTTACTAATATACAGTCCTCTAGGTTCCTCGCGGGGCTCCAATGGAACATGCCAGTGGAGTCGTATTTCATTTCAGTCTTTTCAAAGTCGAAGTCCTTGGACTGGTCGTCCGCCAGGCCAGCGGGTAGACTCACGCCATTGCTGTTCTGGTTGCCACCACTACTCCTGCTTGTCGGCCTACAAACCAGAAGAACCTTATCAAAATCGAGTCACGATTGTCGCGGCTCTGTGCTTTGTGGCGTGTTTATATTCTGTTTACTTGTTCATTTTATTGTTCTAGTTTAGTGATTTGGAAAGTGAATATAGACGGTGGTTTGTGTGCGGTAAATTGTTATGATAGTGTTTCTATAAGCGAAAAATTGTTTAAATATACGATTCTACTGAAAAAAATAGCTCTGAGTTAAGCTTGAGAGTAATGTACAAACCTCGTTAATAAACGTCTATTTGTTTAAATAATTGAAATATTTTACATGTTTTTTGAAATAAAAGTGTTGCCAATTCTTTTACCCTAATGGAATTCATAGTCTAATTATGCATCAATTCTAAACGCAACTTTGCCGCAACGTATTTTAAAGGAAACGGTACTAGATTAAGAACTTTAAGCGGCCAATGCAACAACGGTTTCTACTAAATAAACGTTCGACTATTACCATAATATTTATTTTTTTATTAATAGTCTAATTTCTAACAATATAAATATTTTTAATACAGACACATTATGCAACGAATAGTAATCGTAGAATTATTTCTACGACGTTTTTTTAAAACGGACTATATTTATCAAAATGTGATGTGATGTTTTTAATAATACTTATTTTTGAAATTTAAACAGCTTATCGAATATTGTGCACTTGTTTGTATTATAACTAGATATTTAACATTATTCAGTATCTCCTAAAACTACAATTTTATTTGCAAACCATAAAAATACTTTACATAATATTATGTATATAAAATAAATGATCATGCCACATGATGAAATTAAATTCATTTTAAGATTTGCATATAATGTTACAATTTATAACGCTATTAATTTACAAAGTAAACTGTTTAAAATCTTGTTTTTTCCTGTATCAGTATTACTTTCAGGCTGAGTTTGTAGGCAACCGATTTAAACAATTGATGCTTGTTATTAATATTTCCAAAGAATTAATGTCCTTAAGCTAAAAAATTAAATTTATTAAATTAATTTTAATATTTTAGTTGGTTAAAAGACTGGCATTACCTACCTATAAAAATGATTTATAATAAGAAAGAGGAAAAATATATTATCGGCAATAAATGTATTGTGGTAATGTTATACTTACATACATCCCTTAAAATGAATTTATTATAAATAATTTATATCAATAACATTGTTTTATGTGCCGTGCATAATCGATGTGCTTTTAAACGTACTTCAACTTGAAAAATAGGCAAATGCGAGGCAAGCGCTACTCTACGCTATACTATTTAATAAATTCTTAAATTGTATGTTACGATAGATACATTATGCTGCATATTGCTTTTAATAATGAGCCCAGAAATATGTTTGTTATGTCATTTCATAACGTTATTTCTCATGACACCGAGAAAAGAGTCACGAGAAAATTTTCACGTGTGGCCAAAACGCTAGGAAAATCAATTCAGTACGGAATTATTTGAGCCCTTTTTTAACATTTTGTTTGTGGTCACATTATAACTCCTCTTTCTCCGGTATTTATAAAATAAATGACGTAAAATTTAAATCGAGAAGAAAGAAGTCAAGTATTTTTTCTGATATTTCCGACATCATCAAACATTTAGAAAAATCTACGTGTTTAATTACGACATAAGTGCATGCTTGAACTAGTTTAATTATTAAAATGTATCAATTCTTTTCTTTGCCACACAATGAATCTGTGGAATAGTGTGTCTGCCCACGAAAGGAGGGAAGTTTTTTCTATTGCCCCCCAGGACCCATCCTTTCAGCACTGCATGAAGAAGTATCTCAGCAGTCCGGTATGAGGATTTCGAAAGACGAAAGATGGGTGTCTCTCGGCTCTTGATGCTCTTTTTGGACAGCATCTTGCTTATCATCAGGTACAATGTTATCGTTTTGTTACAAAAAAAACCCATCAATTTTGATTTGGTTATTTAACCAAAACTGAATGTTTTTATTTTATGACTCAATCAAAAACGTAAAATTAATTCCAACCGTAACACACAATTTAAGCGTGACACTATAATTGATTGCATATCATAAAAAAACACTACGTTGGAACTTCATCTAGCTGATATATAATTTATTTGAATTACATGAGCTTTTTCACTTCGTAGGCAAGATGATAAGCCTGGTAATTTGTGTCTTGATCTTGAGGGTTCCTGTAACACAGGGGCAAAATGTCTCCTTCCGTTTAGATTTTAAAAGGAATATACGTGCTTTAAATACATTATGCTTGGAAGTCAGGCGACGCGATATAGTCTAAACAAACTGGGTTAATTGGGTTAGAACGCGCATATATTTCAACAATAAATTAATATGAATTTATTAATAATTTTCATGCAAATTCATGTATCCACACTAATTCTTACTGTTCGAAAACACTAAATATTACCACAAATTGAAACTCAAAACCGTGTTATCACAAGTGTCCTATAATGGACACAAAATATAGCAAAAAACCTGTTTGAAAAGCTTAGACGTTTAAGGCATTCTAACTTACTGTCTTCTTTTCCGCCTGTATGAAAGAGATTTTATGTGTTAATTAACTTTTTAAAAAAATGCTAAAATAAAATAAATACTTTAATCTTTCTAGCCGCTTATGGCGCTAACTTTTATTTTTGAGTTATATTTAATAAAAAAAAACTGTTTTAAAGAGATGCTGAGTGTATAATAAACAACAACAATAATATATTTTATTATTAAGAAGAAATAAAGATGATGAAAATATCAAGTACCCAATGTTGGACACTACCATAAATAATAAAATTGCATCGCGTAACTTCCAATAAAAATATTTGAGGATAGCATAATCGGGGTTATTACTATTCTTATATCTAATGCCTTGAGTGCGGTGTGCCCGATGTGCCAATAGTGATCATATAGTTCTATAGAACTACAAGAAATACAATGGGGTAAAGAGAATTCATAAATAATATTAATATACTTTATGTTTTTTTAATATATAAACATTTAATATTTTACAGGTAATATGACGATATGTATATGACTTAATAATTTCATAAAACATATACCTATATTGTTTGCTACTTAATACTTGGTCTTCTTTTAGTCCGGGAATCGAACCCGTTAAGTTAACTTTCCGTCTGTTTAGCCATCAATTTTATCCCTAGGCATAAGGTCTAGGCAGAAAAGGGAGGAGATATGTATATCGAATTTAATTTAACATATAATAAAAATGCACATTGAAGGCCTAAAGCGAAACTCAAAACATTATTAAGACAAACATAAAGTGACATAACTGTAGGTAATTTAATTGTTTTCACATATCCTATACACTAGAATAGCAATTCCGATCATAAAGTAACTAGAAATTTTGTATTGTAAAGTATTAGTTTTAAAAAGGTCCAATAGATGTCACTATCATAATTTTTTGTACTTTTATTACAACGATGAAAACAAAAATACTTTTTTGTTCTGTCTAAAAAATATTTTTATTATAATTTCCTGTTTATTAATCCTTAATTATTAATTATTGTTCTTAAAGTATGTAAGAAAATTATTATTCTATGTTAGTAGAGATAGTTTGAGGAATATCGAGTAACTTACGTATCCGGTGGCGCTCTGTTGACGTTTGGCTTCACCTTGTTGACTTGTCTCGTGGTTGTGGTGTTCATCAGCTGGTTGGCGTTCGGAGACAGCAGCGTGGTCGGCGCGGCGCTTCGATGGTTCCGGTTAATCACTAGGTACAATGTTTCCACTTAGAACTAGGAACTTGTTGGCAAATAGTACAACTACCTGAATGCCATCAATATGGTGTTATTTTACCGACATTTAATAGGCGTTCATTTAATATACTTTAGAATATTAAGGGTTTTATGCCTATATCTCTGTTTAAATTGACAGCTTAAAATGATTAAAAAAGAATCGTTGTCTTAAACGATATTGATTTTAGTAAACTGCGGAGTTTTCTTTGGCAATCTATAATAGGTAAATCAATGAAATTGAATTCTTCACTATGATAATGAACAAAAAAGGTACAAATAAACATAGATTTATTTAAATTACAGAGAAAATTAACATTTGGGTTTGACCCGAAAACTAGTGACGTTTATTAAAGATAAACCTACATAGTAATATAAACTTTCAAAATGTTACTCACAACTCGTGTCTTCCCCTCTCTCGCGAGCTATTTCACCTGTAAGTTGTTTAAAAAGTATCAATAAATGATCTGATGTCGTCAGTACATTATATTGAATTTGTATTTCAATTATTTTTATTCATATTTAAATATTAAATATACAACTCAATGTTAATATTTACCTTGCGATTAATTATTTCATTATATAAGTCTACATCAAAAGCTTAGAAACGTCGCATTCATGATTTAGCGTCGCCAATTTTTGATACTAATAACGACTTTTTCTTTAATTGAAAAAATCTAAAAAGATCTACTGTGTCGTCCTAGATGAGTTTGACACTACTGTGTATTGTAGGAACAGGGCCCAACTTAAATCTGTTCTGTGTGGCACTACTTAATTTATTAAATTCGGCAGGTTATCCAAAAATTGGCAACTCCGTTTCAAAGACAACAAATATGGCGGGCATATCATAGACGGATAGATGCAATGCCATGAAATATTTGCAATGCTCGGCGCAAGGGTACAAACCACAAATGAAAAATACATCCGCTTTAGAGTTTACCAAGAAGCACAGATCGATGATCGTAACTTTAACCTTACTTCGTAACGTATGATGCAAAACGAACAGAAAAAATCATCCCGTTTCGTTGAGAACAGTTGAATTTAGGAATGTAACCGGTTGAGTAAAGTTCGCTCGCATAAGCGACAGGGGTTTAACTACGGATTCAGCCGGGTTCATGCCTGACAAGCGGTAGACCAATTTTCAAACGGCCTCCAGCCGCGTTTCATAGTGCTCGCTATGAATTATGCGTGATGAAGCATCTAAGTGCACGGTATCTCGCGGTAACAAGGGACGAAGCACATTGCCGCTCGTTCGATGGTTAAGTGTGGGCCGATGATAAAAGTATAAACAAAAAAAAATCACTCAGCCCCGAAAGGCCGAGATGTACCTCGAACATGGACCTTCTTGGGCAACTCTGGCGGCGTGAAGGTGGGGGGAGGATGGTGATCATCTGCAAAACATCAGCACAATATCGCATTCCGGTACACCACTCAGTAGATACGGTACCTACAGGCACATCGCAATATACAGCGTGTTCGCGCCAGCATTTACTCCTGGCTCGGTCTCATCGACCCATTCGGGTTCACTTTTGATGCGTTTAGCGCATTTCAAGCAAGCTGAGCGCCCAGGCGTGGCCTTTAGCATTGACTTTCAGAATGACCTGACTTTTACGTTTCATTCAAAAATTCAGGGCATTCCGAATCGAGCAGCATGTTCCAAAAGTGAATCCGAATTGTTTACAAAAGTTAAATAAATTACTTTCACATAAAACTACATAGTAAAATACAAACACAAATCATTCACTGGGCATGCAAACAAAGCTACGACACAAAATAATATATATCTAACTAGTACACAAGCATTATGTGCGTTAGTAATATGAATTTATTGTTAGTTTAAAATGAGTTTAGAACCCTACACTTGAATGGGATTAGATATGGGACCTAAATGATTGCGGAATACTTCGGATGATACCGAGCTATCTAATCGGTAGTGAAATAGATGAAATCAACTCTTTAGATGCGGATGGAGTATTCGAAATATACCGTATGTACCGACGGAACAAACGCAGCAACCAATGGCTGCAAAATCCGGACGGTTCTATCGAGGCGGGATACTCTAATAAAAATCCCTATAGAGGGTTATCGATAAATAAAAAAATACATCTGATCAATATCATAAGCGTAATTTACAAAATTATAATTTCATAATAAAAACTATAACGTCACAACATCAATATCTGAGGGTCTATTTATCGATGCAGAAATCAGGGCTCAAAATACTCCTATGGAATAAAATTGTCGATATATATAATAACAACAACACCAAAATAAATAATATACATCACAATAAGTCTGTCTCAATATATCGGCTAATAGAGAGGCAAACATCTAACTGCAGTAATGCACATAGAATAACGTATAGACAAGACAATAAAAGGACACGTGGTTGCTATGTCGCGGTGGGCGGCGCGCAACTCGGCCACCGGACGTCGCCCCGTGTGACATCACATCACATAGACATTTACACTGAATTTTATACACATGGTTACGTACTTGCCCTGCCAACCATCTGGACGGCTCGTACGCCCTTCCTGAATGTGGCCACTAAACCGAGAAACAACACCTTTAATCTAACTTGTATCTAATTTAGTCATCTTTATTTAAATGGTGGACATTACGGAAGGAACGCAAATAATAGGTAGGTATATGCAGATAGAGATGCAAAGCTCAGGACAGTTTCGTTTGTAGACAGGAAGATTCGGCCATTCCTTTAGCTGCGTTTTGATTATGAGGACCTTAAACGTTAGTTAGTAATGCTTTAGTAATTGATAAGCCGGAAATTAATGTATAGCGTTTTGGATCCCCGCAATCAAAACCTTTGTATGAAATGTCCAATGGGTTTGGTGAATTTGATATCTGTCCCCTGGGAGCCTATCGTACTCGTAATACATATATGTATAAGCGTATCCATCTGTTTAGTGACTTAGCCCAGCTGCAATATAATAGCTGCGTGTATCGTTTAATCGTGTATTAGCGTTCTGTAGCCCAACTTTCTCTCATGAGCAATGGTTAGTTGTTGCAAACAAATTATACGTGTGTAAGGTACGGTAATAGGGAATAGCGTTTATCCGTTCCGTACCGTCGAGACACGCACGGTACGTATTAAGACTTTGTTTCACCATTCCAGTCTGCATCATCATCATTCCGACATCTGTAAAAATCCAAAAACTGAAACATGTCCTACGCTTGCTGTTGGCTATCAATTAATTACTCCATTTGACAAGATCAAAGATACCATCACTGACGTTTGATCCCATCAAAAGTGTGTATGATATGAATAGTGACTGTTTAGTTTTCATTTCCATTAGTCATAACTGTAGTTAGCACAGACAAGCCGGAACTGTCTTATGAGTCTTTGTCCTCGGAAGCTCACTCTCGTTGGGGCAAATTCTATCAACACTCTGTCTTCATTTTGCTTTCTGAGACATGCTTTCATGGATACATATTAATATTTGCTAAGTGTGTCAGGGTAAAATGACGGTGCACTTGCTGTTTTGCAAAAACTTAGTTCTACTTCCATCTTATATCGCATGCAATGTACTGTCTGTGCTGGGCTTTCAAGTGCATCATATCAATCTCTATCCACAACATTGATACGTGCTCAATTTTGAAAAGTGTTGTTCACATTTGTTTAGTTAATACTGTTCCTAATTCGGTGACGTTTAATGCATTGTGATATTGTATGATGCACTAAATCCTGCCGATATTGATACAAATCAGAGCGACAATCCCAAAAGGCATAGAAAAATGGTGAAGTGTCGGAGTGGTTTGTCTTGTGGCGGTATTCATTCACGAGCTAGCGGACATACACAATGAATGCTAAATTATATTATAGAGGGTGTGAACGAGCACGGATCAAGATAATGCTTTGCAGCCGATCCAGTCTGTGAGGTACGGACGCAACACCACTAAAGCAACTCAACAAAATTATATAGACACGAAAAATAATCGGAAAACGTCAATTTGTGAGGTTAGGTGTGGTGCAAGTTACCTATGTCGGCTCCGACCTTCCGCTGGTGCGCGGTCACTAAAAGTTTAGCCGAACAATAATATCATTAATGTCTCACAAGTAAGAAAGTAAACGGTGTGGTACTGGCAGTTGTAGCGAGTCTGTGTCGGAGTACTTGAGTACAAGTACCTACGGTGTTCAAACAATGTGACAACGTTTAGAAACACGGTGTCGAAGTGAACGGTTATATAGTTACAGGACACAGCTCGTGATTATCTTAAACAATCATATGTATATATAGTATGTATAAAAAAGATCTCCAGAAAGAATGTCACAGAATTCGTTACGATTTGAATTAGTTGATAGGCGTTGGGTCTAGTAGAGATAGCTATTTATTTTACAGACTAATAGTATTGTTTAGGTTAAGGAAGCAATGATCTTACAGTTTTTGCATTTGCATTTCTTGATCAGAGTTTCGTCTTTGATGTCCTCGTGGCAGGCCTTGCAATAGTACCAGGCTCTGAAAACAGAAAGCAAAGTTGTTGCGGTCCATAAGTTTGTCCCAACACTTTAATTCTTATTTATCAATGCATCGATTACATTTACTAGTTCGTTGTTTTACAAAATATTTATTTCAACATCGTTTTTGTACTGTTGTAGTAATTGCTTTAGATTTTTAGAGATGACTAGAAATTCACCATAGAATGTCACGTTTCATGAAAGATCAAAGTATTGCTCCTCATCTCAGTTAATCTGATGTAAGTGACAATTGTTACCTCTTGACTTCATCGGCAGATTGTGCTATAAAGAACCCTTGCGTGTTGGCGTGTATTTTCGCGTTCCGAGGATTGATGGAGATCTTGCTGTCAGCACCTTCTTCTCCTTTAATCTCAATTGCCAGTAGCAACAACTTCAACTTCGTAAAGCATAACCTGACAAACAATTCGTACTGTAGTTGTCAGTGACGCAAACATACAGCGAATGAATTTAATTCCTCCAATAGTTGTACATGATTATTTGGTTAACTTAGCATTACAAGCTTAAATGTTATATTGCCAATTGGTTGTGTAAGTGGATTAAACTCATGCAAACTCCTTAAATTTTGTCATGACAAAAATGTTATCTATAAGGCTTTATTTAAATTTTATGCATGATTTTAATGCAGGGCTATGTTAAATTTGCTTATATCTAATGTTATTTGGCTTCCATAACTCTTCTAAGTGACGTCACAGGAAGCACAAAGGATGAAGCTTCGCAAGCCGGGGTCCATGCTTAAGTTAGCAAGTATTAAGAGAGATGTGCTTAAAAGCAATAAATTGAGTGTTGAATAGTTAGTAAAACATGCGTAGATGCAATGTGACCATTGGATGTCAGTGATGCAGTTTGTACAGAACCACCTAGTCTTACTGCACTGAAGTAGTTTGATGGCGATTATGAACGATCTCAAATACGACTTTGACCATTAAAAAACCATTCAAACAAACAAAACTAACTAGTAGGAGATGTAAAATTATGAAGACTACCTACGCCAATCTATAACATACCACTATCTATCATTTACCCATTCAACATGCATGATCTATTCTGAAGTAAGAGAACATATTTAGTTCTATCGATATCCTACTCTGGGTACAGGTTTATTAGTGCACACTCATTAGCTAAGATTAGCGACAGGCCCACACAGTGTCTACGGTGCGAGGGTGCAGGCGGGCCCGAGGATCGAGAGGGTCTTACTCGCTGGCCTGAGCGAAGCTCATTCCCGTGAAGGAGGTCGACAGTGTTTCGGTGTACATCTCGCATCCCGTACCCTGCAGGTAATCGTTCTGCCATGCTTGTGTGTCAGGGGACTGAAAACAACGAACGGTACACGCTGAAGCTCGTGCTATGTTAGTCATAGCAGTCTGCGACCTCTACCTCTCGGCAATCCTCTTCCTCAGGTAACTAAACACATATCATCCCTGCTTCGAACTACACTAACATCTACACAGTTATTCAGTGCAGTACCTAAGGAAAATGAGACTGGAAAAGAAACATCAAGATTCAAAATCACAGTTTGAAAGCGGGCAAACAAAAATTGTACATAAACAATGAATGACAGAAGCTTTGCGATTCAGTAGTCGGTTAGTGACGCTTGTTCCGCGATCGCGGCGGTATGGAAGGCCAAACACTTGTACATTATATATAATTCAGTGTGTGACAACGTCATATGTCACAGTGTTGAAAGCGTCTCGTCGCCTCCCACTTACTCTGTCGCCTGTTTGAAGGGCATCCCGATAAACGTGGTACTTAACGTCTCCGTGTACATCTCCATGCCGGTACCGCGCATGTAGTCATTAGTCCATATAGCCATGTCTGGTGACTGTGGAAATGCCGCAAATTACGTTAAAACTTGAAGTACTCTCAGAGATTTGATAATTCGCAGATTGCAGCCGATCTCTGAAAGTACTTTCTATTGTATAGTACGAATGTGTTAGTATGATGACAAATGTGAGAGCTGACCGTCTTAAAACTCCTCATAGCGAATAAGTTGGCCATCATGGTCGAGAAGCCGGGCGCGAGGCAGCTCTGCGCGATGAAACCGAGTTTCAGTTCCGCCAAGCAGATGACGTCATCGCCCTGCTTCCAGTCCCATGATGGGATATTCAGCAGGTAGGCCTGGAATTAATGGCCAATGTGTACAGTAGCATTTTTTTTTTTGAGAAATTGTGAATAAATTGTTTAGGCAAGTTTTTTTTATTGTGTGCCACAGTTCCAAAAGATGTTTCAGGAGTCTGAAATATTCAGTTCTTAAGGTTTGTATTGCCAATATATAAAATTTGCTTCGGCCAGGTATCTGTATCATATCTTTACCTATATCCAATCTCACCTTATTGTGATACTGCATCAGTTGTATAATAACCCTGATGTCGTCGGAGTAGTTCTTGATGGAGATAACCCTCATGATATTAGCAGCGTCCTCCGCATCCGGATCTTGGCAGTATTTGTTTGCTAGCACCAAGCAAGCGTCTGCTTCGTGGACCTACACATTGACAAGTTCATGAAATTCGTGCAGTAAAGTTTCTTCAACGACTTTTAGTATCAACAATTACTGTTGTACAAATTTACTCTGTTTTTTTTAACATATTATATTTTTTTCAATTTATTGCAGTCCAAGTTAGTGATGTATGAATAGTTCTTTTGATACCGTTAAATTTAAATTTGACTTCGCAATAAAATTAGTAAAAATGCACTCACCTCAAATTAATAGCTTTTTGATCGTTCATATAAATAGTTGTTATAATACAGTGACATTTAAACACACAGATATGACATCAATTCAGTCTAAACAAAGGACAAGCTAATACATTTCATGCTATATTTAGCCGCATATCTAATTATAAATGGCCACTGCGATTTATAAGGGTTTAATTTATGCGGGAACTAAAACCAAAGAGTACCATAGCATCGTAGTGCCCATTTAGAGGTAAAAATTGTATGAGAGGTAAGCGCATGCGTCACATCGACATTCCGGGAAGCCATGCATCGACACTTACCGCAACACGCATCGACAATCGACAACTGTACTTGAGACAAAGAAAAGTAGTAATTTTGAAAAAGGAAATCCTTTCTTCGGCAGCCATTAATGCCAATACAACTCTTACGTACAGTGCAATCGATATCGAAGTAACACACGGGCCAGCATCGCATACAACACCCATAATTGGTTCGGGATAGTCAGACAAACGGTGGCCGCGTCTGCGCACGGCGAAGGATCAGAGGGATATTGAAACACACAACGCGCCCGGCCCAGTAAGTCGCGCCGGAGCGCAGGGCCAGGCCACACACTGATTAGCGACAGGCACGTACAGACAGCGCTCAGGTCAACACATCAGAAGGGTAACACTGTTCCGAGAGCAACTCGAAAGAGCTTAGTGAACGAGCAAACGCTCTACGTCTAGAGAAATGACAGTCTGTACAGCTCAAACCGACACCACGCCCAAAGAACACATCTCCGTGTGTGCAGTGCTACTTACTTTTACCCTCTGTAGGTCGATTGGATTCATAATGGTGCCTTGAAAGAATTCCACAGTGGTAAAGTGTCTCTTGAACAGGCCTTCGAGCTCCAGGTCGGGCGGTTTCCTGTCATCAACGCTCAGTTAACACTACTTGTAAAGGACAGTCCGCCGCCTGTGGTGGCCTTACCATGCATTACTATTTACCAAAACACGCAGTTGTGGTGCGGTACGGGGGCGCCCCGGAGCGCCGCCACGCCGTCGTGACAAGCAATGATCGCATCAAAATAATCACAAGATAAAGTTACCAAAGTGATAAAAACCTACTGTGACTATGAAACAGCGTCTTTACAGAAGAAAAAGGTCCGTCTTATATGCACATATAAATAAATAAAAATACTGATTCACTGAGACGCGTATCAATGACAATAACGGCCGTGCTGCAATCTAATGCCTGCGCTATTTGTCTTACTCTAACCTTGACTCGCTCAAGGTCGACGGCATTCATCATTGTACCCTGAAAAAACTCGACGGTGGTGTAGTGACGCTTCAGTAGACCTTCCAGCTCAAGGTCGGGCTCTTTTCTGAAAGCGTCGTTGGATCATGCATGTTACACCACCTCCACGACATTATTTTACGCTATTTAGGCCGACGCGCGTCCGCCTTCTCACAAAATACTTCATATGTCGAATATGAACGCGGGTATAAGTTTGTGCAAGTCTGTATCAGGCACAATAACTATTGGCGACGCTTAGGCTCAAATAAACGATACATACGCGCCAAAGAAATGATGGTTCGTAAACTGTTTACAGTTTACTAGAATGTAATTTTGAATTTTGAATAATTAGGGTATTTTATGGATCAGGTAAAGTGTGATATATCAATTGTGATTCCTAATCGTAAAGACATGTTATTTTTATCTAAAACTTTAGCTAACTTATACAGGGTGTATTCAGACCGTGATCGGAAACTAAGGCAGGTAATAGCTATGGTGATTACAAACCCCCTGGCGTTAAAGAAAATTCTGACAAAAAATAAAAATTTTGACGTTTTCCATACAAACCGCGTACATTTAATACCGATGGTTTAAAGCCAGGGGGTTTGTAATCACCTTAGCTATTACCTGCCTTAGTTTCCGATCACGGTCTGAATACACCCTGTATATAATTTTAAATATATTATAGGTAATATATTATTAAATGATGTACTGACCTGTGTAAAAAAACAACCTCAACATCTACGTCTTCCCGGTCCTCATGTAGGAAGTCTTTTAAAAAATGGCTGACTGATTCGTATGTTATATGTCCACAAACAACAATATGCCTGAAAATCAATAGAATTATTATAGGATCATCCTTCCAAGCGTCACTAATATTGTGCATCTACAAAATTAAATGCAAATTGTTTTAAGAAGCTGTTAAAGCAAAATTTTTGAAAAAGTGAAGCCTCTGTTTCGAAAGTTTGAGAAAATGTTACCAAAATTTTAAATTTTCTTCCTTTGCTGATCAAAAATTTAAGCTTTGTAGCTCTTGAAGAGTGAAAGTTTACATTTGCTCAAGATATTTTTAAAAAGCAAATTTCAAAAAGCACAAAATCTTATATATAGAAGACAGGAAAGATAGAGTTACAGCAATTTGGAGTTTTATTTAACACCTGGGACCACATAGACATAGTAAAAAAAAAAGAGATAAATAAACAAGGTCTCCACAGGGTTAAACAAAACAATAAGTGAATAAAGCATGAAATAACTACTTGATCACACAACGCCTTTGGTTTGAAGCCAAATACTGAGCACCTATGAACAAAATACACATTACATACAGATGGCATGGATGTTGGTGCTAATGTGGACGCAAATGACGGAATTTTGAAAATCAAAGACGTTGCTTTTGACTTAACCTCCATAATTTACTATTTTGTTCATCAGTTTGTGGATGAAGATTCTGATAAATTACATGATGTGAGTGAAACTCGTATATTTGAATTTAATCTAGTTTTTGAACCCACAAAGAAATGAACCACCTTAACTAGAAAGCTCAGTTTCGTTCAGGACTGTGTAACTATCTACCGAGCTAAACCACGAATTTACCGGGATGAGGACGTATCAGGATGACGCTTGCTGGGAATATTATTGAATAAGAAAATAAACAGCATTTGTTGCAGGGATAATGGGTTCTGAGTGATTGTGTGGCAGAGTAACGGTGAAATTGAGATCTAGGCACATTTCTCAATTATTTTTGTGATTTGTATTGATCATGTGTGATTTTTTCCATTTTCAATATTGTTGTGTCTAGATGCTCAATTTATTTCATCGGCACATTAAAACACATAAATTAAACTTGCGTCTTGTAACAATTTGTTGTTCATAAAGAAGTACAGGTATTTACGAACAATAAGAACATAGTTATACGAGTAAGTGTGTACGAGCAGTCTCAATTCTTATTGAGTTCAATTTAAAAGAGAGTTAGATGAGATAGTGGAAGTGTTGACAGTCTGGTTGTCGGTACAATGATGGAGGTTAATGATGTTAACGATTGCACACAAACGACAGCAGGAAGGGCTTCAAAGACACTAAAATCAAGAAGGTATTTCAGAAGGAAACAAAGACAAACAAAATGCAACTCGCTCTCTGTCTACTCACAACCATGCAATCTAAGATTGATCTAAGGTGTGGCAAAGGAACTGATTTCATTGTTATTTTCAATATTAGAATTATTAAATTATCTACCTTTTGTTTTTATTAAACTTACAAACATTGCAAAAAAATAAAAAAATCAGTAAAATTGAAAATTTTGTATATAATGATTGGTGTGTCGCCGCTAGATGATGTCGATCATGTCGAATGATATGTCTATACACTAAGCTAGTTTTGCGTCAAAACGTCCTCAATGCACACAGCCTTGCCACGCTCTATGAATTATATAAATACCAAAATACATTACACTAACAACCGAGGGGATCGACTCAAAAGATACATTAAATAATATACAACAACAACAACAACAAGTTGGGTCAACATGGAAGTACAGATACGGTACAGTCGTGCAGGCAGGGAGGGTGGCGGTACGATGGCGGAGGGAGGGAGATGGGCTGGAGCATCAAGTGAGGAGCATCAACAGCCCCCGGGCCGGGCCGCCGGGCGTGCCGGCGCACCGCCGCCAGCCGCGCCCGCGCCAGGAGCTGTCGACGCGCCGCGACGCACACCACAACTCCAACAACTCACTACGTTTAACCACTCAACATTTAACTGTCCGCAACTAAGCTTTACAGTAACATTCCTTACCTACCTACCTACTAACAGAACATAATCATGATACCTATATGACGAGCGATAACACTAGCCACTATCTGCGGTTCACTATTTTAACTGAACTCAAATCAATTCAAAGGTAATTCACAATCAATATCGACTCATAAAAACAAAGACAACTCGCGGGACTCGAGTCCCGCCAAAGATAAGTGAGTACACAGAAGCGTGCTAAGAGAGGAAAAGGAAGAATAGATTTCACAACACGGAACACATTCAACGGAACGGAGTGAAGACAGCGGCTCACCTGCGTCCCCGCTCATTCTTGAGGGTGCCGCCGTACTTGGGTCTAGTGCCGATTAAGTCAATTATCTCTGGGATACAACTGGCAAATATCGCCTAAACGCCGACAGACAAAACAAGACGTTCATATTGGATCGACCGGACCGGGCTCGAGCCGGCCGCCGGGCGCAGCCGGCGCTGCGACCGGCGACCGGCTCGGCCGGCTCGGCGACAGCTCCCGAGTGTGGAGCCGGGGCGCGAGGCTGAGGCGCGAGGCTGGCGCGGCTGGCGGCCGGCGCGGGCCGGGCGGGCGGCGCGGCGTGCGCGCGGGCGCAGCGGCGGCGGCACGCGGCCTCTCGCGGCAACTCGCGGTCGCGGCGCGGAGGATGTGGTTGTGGGGGGGGCGGGGGGTCGGCGCGGGCACTGGCTGTGTGTGATCGTCGGGACTCGTGGCGAGGTGCCGGAGCTAGCGCTACAGCGTGGCGACAGGCATCGTGTGCAAGCGAACAAACCAAACACTACTCATCGACAGCATTACAAAACTTTACATCGGCTCTCTCCAAATCTAGTCTCGTTAGAAGGATCAAAAGCTCAACGGTGTCTCGAGTGAGATTACGAAAAAGGCATGTAGTAGTGCGTCGGTCGACCGCGCGCCTGTCTCTCTAGTTGGGGGAGAGGGGCGCGGCCGCCGGGACTAACTCTCCGAGCATGCGCCACGGCACCGAGAGACCGATTCTAGTGAAGGATTAATAAATTTAATTAGCAAACTCCGCATTCAATCAATCAAGATCGAAACCGTGAGAGGTGGGAAGGCAGGAAGCCGCGTGGAGCGGGGGCGTGAGAGCAGGGTACCTGCGGCGGACGTCCTTGTTGTACCGGCCGCCGTATTTGTTCCGCTGCGCCGCCAGCTCCGTGATCTCGGGGATCCAGCTGGCGAACACAGCCTACGATACACAGCAAACACCGTGAGGTGAGCGACCACCCCGCCCCGCGCGCCCGCACCCGCCCCGCGCCCCGCGCCGCCCCGCCCCGCCCCCCGGCCGGCCCGCGGCCGCGGCCGCGTACCTCGCGTCGCACAAGGCTGTGGCTCGAGTGTCGTCTGTCTGCGGCTGTGAGTGGTGGCTGTGGCGTGTGTGTGGCTGTGGGTGTGCGGGACGTGGGGTGCCGTGCCGAGCTACGCTAGCGGCGGGAGCTGTGACCGGCGCAAGCCGTGACGGGACTCGTGACCAGGTGCATGCAAAGCCTAAGGATACATACGCTAACAGGTCGATGAGAGGAAATTAAAAAGAAATAGATTCGGTCGGAACGTCAACTAAAACGATGGGCATTCGGTATAGACGCTGGGTAGAACGCGAGCACGGGGCGACCGTCGCGGGCGGCTCCAGGCGCGCGCTCCCCCCGGCGCTACGGCTCGAGTGGCAGCCGTAGCCTCGGGGCGAGCAGCGCGCCCCGGCCGGCTGCGGGGCCGCCGAGTGCCCGCGAGTAGATGACACAATACATCTGACGGCACTGAGCAAGCTTTCTTATAAGTGATGATCTCACAGAGTCCCCGACAGTTCGGGCGACCCACGTCGGGCGCATCGCGCGCGATATGGCTCGCCTTCGCTTTCGGTGACCCATTGATACGACAAAATGATACCTTTTTCCGTGTTCACGCTTCAGCTCGCCACTGTACTTGGACCTACTTCCTACCAGCTCTATAATTTCGGGAATGCTACTAGCGAACATTGCCTGCAACAGACCACGGTGTCGGTGGAACGTCGCGTCCGAGCGTACGCGGACACCGTCGCGTGGTGCACGACAATGTCCACCTGGAGTCTCGGTACGCGCTCTATGGGACGCTGAGTCGTAATTGTGGCCAGGAGCGGAGCGAAATAAAAATAAAAGGAACGAGTGTGTGTCTACCGGTGATGTGAGCAACAGAACACAGCCAGGCACAGGTGCGGCATGCAGAGATCGCGAGGTGGGAGGGGTGGGACGCGGCGCGGCGCCGGGCTCCGGGGCCCCGGGTCCCCGGGCGCGCTGCTGCCGGAGCACGCGGCCGCCACCGGAGCGACCGCGCGCCCGAGCGGCCGAGCCGAGGAGCTCCTCCGGTAGCTCGGCGTACTCACGTAACAAAGCAAAAGAAACAAAATACACCCATGCACGCGCTCCGAGCTCGACGGCTCTCGAGGGGAGCGCGACCGTCACGAGGCACATGAGTGAGTGGTAAGGCACGCGGCGCAGCGGGGTCGGCGCGGCGCAGCGCGGCGCTGGCTGTCTCCGGGCCCGCAGTCACAGTACATGCTCTAGTATGGTGCACTAGTCAGGCTTACGATCATTCACGAGCTGTGCGTTAGTTAGTACGCTTGTCTAGCAAGTCACGTGGATCTATTTCGTGTCCATCCGACCACGACGGCGAGTCTCCGATACATTTCCTTTTGCTTTGTTATACATATAGATTTACGCAAGGAACAGCAAGCGGTCCGATTGAAATGTTGGCAACATTGAGTATTAGAAAAATAAAATAAAAGTATAGTGTTTGTGTGAACAGTTTACATTTAAAACTTGCCTCTCCTTGCACATTGTTAATATAGTCATAAAATTCCTTTTGTGATTTTTATCTTAGTCTTATTAGATAATTAATAATAAATTATAGAAAGTATGTGAAAGAGAAACTTACCAAGCCGACGAGGAGAAAAAAAACCAAAAACGTTCTGCCAAGTACAGTGTGACAAAACACATCACCGTAACCTACAGTGGACATGGTGACTATTAGAAAGTATACACAAGTCCAGTACGAAAGCTTCTGTGCGTTGTCAAACTCTAATGGATCTCCGGAGTTTTCCAGCTGAAACACATAAAACACAATTCAAATAACCATGTATTTGTGTTCACCCAACGACATCTTCACACACATCTAGTAGAAAAAGATACTGCGCATACAAGCAATAGGCTATCAGAGTAAGCGAAAGCTCTAGAACTATCAGTAGTTGTGCAAGCGTGAAGTATCTGTGTAATCTACCTTTTATGTAGATCTGCGAAGTATTTGAAGGAAACAAAATGAAAACCTACATAGTTTTTGAAGCTTTTACCCGTTTGTGGTGACATTCGATTTTTCATATTTTAACATATACTCAATTCCATAGCCAAATTTACTCTCCCCGATCCCAATTTAAATGAAGTTCATAGTATCCAAATGAGTAATGTGAAGAAGGAAGAAATTTAGCAGATGAGACGAGAAATGAACTTACCAAATGAATAATGCCGGCAGCAGTTAACCATACTGATATAAATATAGAAACTAATTGCGCCAACCGAATTGAACTCGATGTCTTTAATATATTGAGGTACTGCAAAATATCAGGCACGGTCATTAAGCGTAGAGCTCTGAGAAATCTCAGCCCTGGAAACAAATGAATAACCAATTAGAAGAAAGTCAACTGAAAAAGACAAAGATGAAACATTTAATTTACCGAGAGCCGAGAGAGTTGATAATAAACAAAGCAAAGAAGTTGAGGTGCATTAAACTTCATTTAATTACTTAAATGAATCTTCAAATAGTTTAATAGAATACCAATTCCGTGGTGTTAAAGACACGTAAAAATACTCAGCAATGGTACAATACTTTTATGTTTAGAATGTCCAATATTTCTTACTATTTCTAACTGAACTGTAGATGGCAGATGTGAGAAGAATATATTGCAATAAGTTTCAATATTTCCGTAACATAGCTCCCGGCATAGGACTTGCAGTCTATAGAACAGCACAGTATGCATTTGTATTAATGCACGGCGAATAAATAAATTCGATAATAGAATAATGAGTCCGCCAACCCGCACTAGGCAGGCTTGGTGGACCAAGGCTAAGACCTAAACCCTCTCAATTGTAGAGAAGATCCTTGTACAGCATTGCGACGTATATGGTCTGATGAAGAATGATAAATGCTTTTGTTTCTTTCATTTCATAGACGATGTGGATATCAGTTTTTGATTTATTATTTTATTTATTTATTTATATACTTTTTAGTACACTATACAATAATTTATACTACATGATTGAAAACAATGAAGACAATAAGTATAGGCACAATAGGCGGTCTTATCGCTAGCTGCGATCTCTTGATCGTCATCTTCATTATATCAAATCAATCTATAAGTTATTTTTTTTGGAAGAACAACATATTATGACATAAAAAAAAGCAAGAAGAAGAAGCAGTTATGAACAATAGGCGATTGCACGATGGAAATATTACATCGAACAATGAAAAAATATCATAATATCGTTAGAAGCTGCGCGTAGTAGGAAATGTACTCTTTATGCCATAAAAATATGCTAAAAATAGTGTAACAAATGCTGAGATACCGTATGATCTATCCATTCACTTCAGTACTATATTCTGATAACCCATCTTATTGGGCTTTCTTGGTATTCTTTTAAAATATTCAATTAAAAACGAATGATGTATTGAAAATCACTCACCTATCCACGTTCTATCCAGGTATATCGATACAAAGGATGGGGGTATCGTGAAATAATCTACAAATGAATACATTTCGAGCATGAACCATAGTTTGTCACTAGCTGCTATAAACTGAAACAGAAATAGCACAGACATTAATCCGTTTAATTGTCGAGACAACACCAAACGAACGATCCAAACTTGCGGTGAACAATAAAATGTTCAATTTATTGCCATTTTATTGTTATTGATTCATTAAAGGCGTCCATCAATAAACGGAAGAGAACTTACTCGTATAAAAAAGTAGACCATAAAAAATATGTTAAAGGCAAGGTCGATTTGCTGAGTAATATTGTCGCTCCATTTCTGACATCGTTCCACCTCCTCACTGTAAACGTTAGGAATGATGTTGGTTAGAGTGCCCCTGTGTTTGTAATAACAAAACAAGTACGAGAACGAATCACGGAAGCCACTGTCTAATTACAATATTCAGCAGACAAATAAAACAAAAGCTAACATTTAAACTATAACATATTTCCAGCAAGACACTTCGGACCACATTTATACAGTTTCAACTCACGTATTCCTTTATGATTTCAGCATTATTGTAAATTATATTGCATTAATACTTTAGCTACTGAATGAATTTCATTTTAAGGTATAGAATTGATATTTACCTGGACGCGTCGATGAAGTAGATGATAAGCGATGCTATACTCAGAATGAACACCAACACTACCTGCAAAAGACAAAATCATTCTATTATACTAACTCCATTTTAAAAACATACAAGATTTTATTGACAAATGTTTTAGTTTTAGTTTTTTTTTTTTTTTTTTTTTTTAAACTGGCACGGCAAAGTGACTCCACTGTACCTGATGGTAAGCACAGTGGAGTCCAAAAAATTAATACCGACCAGCGAGAAACGATATGGTCACCCGTCAATAATACGAATATGGCTAATTTATGGATTATCCGGTAAAATTATGGTATACACTTTAATGATTTGAATAGTCTTTCTACTCGAATAAGCATGTCCCATGCCATAATAACGGTGTGACAATACATTTAAATTTTCATGCCGATATTAATCATAAAAAGTTGCAAAGTAAATTTCAGTTTTATATCAATTATTTTATCGTAGTACAGAATTACTCCTGCACGTTTAAAAAAAACTAAAGGGTTTTAATTTTTATTTATAAGTTGGAAGTTAATTCCTAACCACAAGAATACGTCATATTTTTTTACAATAAATTTGAACATTAAACAATTTGTTGTCTATTTTACTTACAAACAAACTCTAAAAACCAAGTTATATAACCATTCTTTTTAGCATGGAATCGCCTACATGTGGCGGGATAAATAATTGTATTTTTTTAAACTGTATTTTTATATATGGACTAAATTATGGTCTGAAATAAATGATTTATTATTATTATTATATTATAACAGTAAGTTACGTAAATGTAATATAAGTTTGTATAGCTGCGTTTTGCTTTGTTACTGATGTTCGCATTATGCGTTCAGAAGCCCTACAAGTATTGCCTGACCATTGAAATGATCTTGTTAAACTACCAGCATTTACACTGTTTTGATTTTAAGTCTGTGGAGTTGTAACGCCTTTTACTAAGCTGGGATTGTTCTGGATAGTTATTGTCCTCTACTGAATAGCCTGGAAGAGCTTAATGAGTTACTTCTTTGTTTCGAAGGACAATTCAGTCAGTGATCTTAGCAAGTGGACTCTAAAAAAGCTGAAAATTATAGGTCATTTTTAGAACTAGACAAAATGTAAATAATAAGTGATTTTGATGATGATGTTGTTGGGGACAATTCATGTCGTACTAAGGAAACTACACACATATATTAAATTTAAAAAATATTGTTAATAGCTTCGTAAATAAGACTGAAAAAATTGAAGCCACTTGCACCAGTTTGCCATAAATAAATTAATAAAAAAATCCACGTATTTTATTTATTCGTATGTTTATTCATATGTCAATCTAGAACCGATCAGTTACAACAAAATAGCATAGTTAATTAAGGCCAAGCCAGTAGATGCAAATAAGCTTATTCAAATAGGATTCATTACCATACGGCACGCGCGTTGGATCAAAAAGTATTGGTTAATGGGAAAAATACGCGCTTATATAACACATGTATCCCCAAGGATTAGGCAGAGGGGTATTTCACACTCACATCATCTGTATTGTAATTAAAAATAATAGGGTGCTAGCCGACAACAGTTTTAAAGGGCAAATTTCGCCGTTTTCTCGGGAATATATCCAGACTCCTAACTGATATTGAGAATTTCCTAAAGAAAAATGTAAGTCAATTTGCCCATCATGTGAATCGAATTTGGAACCCCTCCATCCCAGTGGCGGGACTTCCATAGAAGCCCAAGGGCGTTAAACGTTAATTGTGTAATGTCTAGTTTATATTCGCTTATTATGGGGTCTTTATTTAACAAATTGCTTTAGGTAAATAAAGATTTCAAGCTTAAAAATTATTATAAGAAATTTTAAATGGCATACCTACTGAGCTTTTGGGCTTTTATGGAAGTACCACCACTGCTCCATCCTATGCCGCGGTGCCAACAATGGAATCTCGCAATAAGCTCATGTTATCAATTAATACGTCCTACACTAACCTGTGAATTATGATTTCATCATTCAAGTTCTAGTCATCAATGTGATTCATTGTAAAGATCGGTATATTTAGCGTTTGCAAAACAGTAGTAGGTACTGATGGATGAGATAAATCACTTTGACGAATGGTGAATCGGGAACTGTGTTTTCTTTGATCGACGAGGTTGTAAGATGTTTGAGTAGTTCTAATACGGAGAGAAATGACGCCACGGTTTTGGACGGAACAAATGGTTTAATATAATATTTTATATTACAGCCCCGTGGCGCAGTTGGCTAGATACCAGCTTGCGAAACGAAAGGCCGCGGGTTCGATCCCCGTACCGAGACAAATGTTTGTGTGATCCACAAATATTTGTTTCGGGTCTGGGTGTTTGTGAGACCGTAAAGTCTCTCGTAGTTTCTGATACCCACGACACAGGACTTGTATCCTAGTGTGGGTTCAGAACTATGTATGTGACTGTTGGGTGTATTTATTATTTATATCTATAAGAAAAAACATGAATTAAGCAAATTTTAGGCATATGGTCAAACTGTGTATACATTCAGTAATTTCAAGGCTGACATTGCAGTGTCGACAGGAAAGACATAATTTCCATCGCTTTTTTGGACCGCACTGCATTGACTATCACATAACTATGATTGGGTAACTTAATAAATAATAAATAAATAATAAATAAATACACCCAACAGTCACATACATAGTTCTGATCCCACACTAAGATACAAGTCTTGTGTCGTGGGTATCAGAAACTACGAGAGACTTTTCGGTCTCACATACACCCAGACCCAAAACAAATATTTGTGGATCACACAAACATTTGTTTCGGTGCGGGGATCGAACCCGCGGCCTCTCGTTTCGCAAGCTGGTGTCTAGCCAACTGCGCCACGGGGCTGTCAAGATATATAAGATAATAATATATAATATAATAATAATATATAATATAATATAGATAATAATAATATATAAGATATTGCATTTTAATCTCATATACTTTTCGCTAGGTACTTTAAGAAGATTCTCGCGTCGCGTCGTCCATATTCGTTCATGCATGTAAATTGATTATTATCAATAGAATATTCATTGGTAATCATAATACATATGAAGTCAATTGCGCACCTCATAATTTTATTAAAATTCAACATGACAGTAGCGCTACAGAATGCGGAATTAATAAATACTTATCTAACCTACTCCGAGGTGTTTCTTAGCAATGAAATAACATAGATAAACAAAATACAAAGATATTTTTAGGTTAAATTTCTGGCATCAACCAATCAGAGGCTGCGTCACTATTTTTTTTATCAAAATAATCAAATAATGATCATATAGAAATATAATATTTATTTTTCTATAACATATATTTTATTCCTATCGAAACCATGACGTCATCTATGTCCCTAATAGAACTATTCAAATTTCTTACAACCTCGTACTAGGGCTCCTAAACGAAGTCTGATAGACTTTTTGTAACTAAAAACTGACTTCCATCATAACAATGTAGTTTAAATAGAAAATAAATGTTACTGCTACGATTGTAGCAGTACGTGTAAAAGAAAACACTGTTGTTATCTTAGAACGACTGGAGTCATTATAAAGTTTTTATTGAACAGTGGTTAGCAGAGCAGTGATAACAATAACAATGTTAAGTAGTTCCACAGGCTTAACAAACACTGGTTGTTAGCATAATATCAGATGAAGGTTCTGTAAATATTAAGCGATTAGTCATTTCGAAGGTTTACTTCTATCTGGTTTTAAGCTAAATTACAGATCTATTGATCATATATATAGTAAAACGAACTATATCTACACTACCGACAAAAAGTTTGGAAGCACCTATAATTTTTGTAAAAACAAATAGCAAATTGATAATAACAAATTTTATCGATGTTGTAATAAAATATAATATTATTTTAGTAATAAGAATATGGTTTTGTTTCATAGTTTAATTGTTGTTTAACTGGGCACGAGCCTCCTCTACAACTGAGAGGGTTAAGGCCTTAGTCCACCACGCTGGCCTAGTGCGGGTTGGCGGACTACACACCTAAGAAATTCCTAAGAACTTCTAGGTGTGCAGGTTTCATCACGATGTTTTCCTTCACCGTTAAAGTACGTGATAATTCATTGTGAATACACACATAACTTGGAAAAGTCAGAGGTGTGTGCCTGGGGTTTGAACCCGCGACCGTCGAGATTCTCGACCGCGCGCTTAAACCTCGAGGCCATCACGACTTTCAGTACCTAATCATTCTTAATTAAATAATACTATATCTTATATTATTTCTAAAGTAATTGAGAGTATTAAAAGTGCTTCCAAACTTTTTGTCGGTAGTGTATATATCTATTTATGAAACTAAAACCTTAATAAATTTGATAGCATCATGCTATATAGCTGGTTGGATCTACGAGTAAATGATGCAAACTTTTGTGTGATCTACAAACATTTGCTACAAATATTGTGCCTTATGCGGCCGAAGAGTCAAAAAATTCTATAGTTTCTAATTCTATTGCATCTGGGTATTTCAACCATTAAACAAAATTTATTACTTTGCGGTCAGGACAATGTTTGTGACACCTACTATAAAACAATACGAAATTTATCCATGACATAAATATTTGTATCAGTAGGAGGGTAACTGACGGCCTCCCTAACACGACTATTTCTTACAAGAATATTATGAACTTTTATCTGGGGGCACGGCAGTGCCCCCGCCAAGTCGAGCAAAAAAGCGGCACGGCCGTACTATACTTTTCTCGAAGCAACTCAGGCCATTTTCGATACCCTATAACTTCGTTGTGGATAAACTTAGAAACCTGAATTTTCTGTTACCAAGCAATGAAACATTTTATTTGAAACATAAAAGATTTTAAATATTGATATGGTCTCTATAAGATGTTGTCTGGTGGTTTTGATATGGTCACTATAAGATGTTGTCTGGTAAGCTAAGTGCATAATTGCTTAAGACAGAAGGTCCCTTAAACGGGGGCTGTATAAATTCATCGACTTGGTATCACATGGATCTCACAACTTTTGACGGTAGAAGAACTGAGTTGCGAGACTTGGGGTTTTTTACAAGTTTTGTTTTTTATGGGATACACCATTACAAATTAAAAGAAGTCTTTAATTGTCCAAATTCGACGTAAAGTGCGCCACACCCATATCTCAGAAAAGGTCTAAACCAAGGCGGTCAGTTTCAACCCCATTATTTAGAGGGCAAGACACTGATTTACAAACAAGCCTGTCATGGTTATATCCAGTTTTTACCAATATACATTATTTAAATTGATCTGCCAGCTCCCACTTAGTGTGGTCTGTCCGAAGCAGTGCAAAAAGATATTGGAAGGATAAAGGCTGATGGATGAGATGTTACAGACATTTCAGTTTTACTGTTGAATAATCACATCTGTGGTTAGTAAGAAAAACAAGGTTTTATGTACAACAGTGATTCATAAACCTGATTTTGGTGCCTGAGTGTCTGACTATAAAAGTAATGGCAGACTCACTGTAAATATTTGTTTGATCAAATAGCATTCGTTACAGTACTTAGTGTGGTGATTTTAAATTTATTTCTTTCTGTTGCCTTTGACAAGAAAGTAGAATCTGTGCGTCCCAGTTAAGAAAATTTTGAGTTGTGAATTGATAGATTGTTAGTGCATAGTAGATAAAAAAGGCACTTGTTTCTAAAATTTAAAATACATACATACATAAACTCACGCCTGTATTCCCTGATGGGGTAGGCACAGGTGCATATCTACACCCACATTTCGCCAGGTATGTATCAGTCCCACGTAATAGGGGGCGAGCCTATTGCCGTTTTTCGGGCACATTTCCAGACTCCGTGCTGCTATTGGGAATTTCCTAATGGAAAAACCCAATAACACTTTGCCCGACCCGGGAATCGAACCCAGGACCTCTAGATCGCACGGCACATACTTGTACCGCGAGACCATGAGGCAGTAAAATTTAAAATCTTTTATAGAATTTATGAACGAGAAATGATAATGACTGTAAACAAAAATGCACATAAAGGCTGTGGTATGCTTGTCACGCAATATTTGACTTAATTTCTTAAAATTATCTTCAATATCCTTAAAAAAAAATGCATCACACTTTGTGAACATTTATCAGGAATCTTAGTCTACAACGCTAACATATTAAGGGTGGACAGAATGGAGATAACTAATAAATTTTATTTTAGGGTACTTTCAGCCAGTGCACATGACAATTTCTTTCGTCATTAAAATGCGAGCAAAATTAATAGCTATAAACGCTTAGCATTACGTTGGCATCTAGCCCGATTTTACCATCTCATTAACAAGTAGTCTAAAACTAGCTGTTATCATGTACTTAGCTTTTTATTTATACTGTCTGATCATCATCAGCCCATAAAATAGACCATGCATGCACCTAATTTTTTATATCTGCATCAACCTGAAATTGACTGTTAGGGAATGCCTAAGGCATTAAGTCTGCCTTTCTACAAACTGTGTATTAGGAATAATAAATTGATAAATACCTATATCTGCCGTTATTAAAAGTTAGACCATAACATTTTTCTCTACTGTGATATTTATGCGTAGCTACGTGTTGAAATAGTTATGGAATATCATAGTTTGGAATGTTTACATTGCTCCCGAGATAACATTTCTTATAGTGGGTACTATAAATTGTAATAATAAAAGTCGTGATGGCCTCGAGGTTTGGGCACGCGGTCGAGAATCTCGACGGTCGCGGGTTCAAACCCCAGGCACACACCTCTGACTTTTCGAAGTTATGTGTGTATTCACAATGAATTGTCACGTACTTTAACGGTGAAGGAAAACATCGTGATAAAACCTGCACACCTAAACAAAAAGTTCTTAAGAATTTCTTAGGTGTGTAGTCCGCCAATCCGCACTAGGCCAGCGTGGTGGACTAAGGCCTAAACCCTCTCAATGGTAAAGGAGGCCCGTGCCCAGCAGTGGGAGGTTTATGGGCTGATGATGTACTATAAATTGGGTAAAGTACTATTAATTTATGGCGTGTGTAGGAAGTGAGCTAGCCTCTGTGTTTTCATAACCACGAGTTTATGTATTGTAAAAAATATTCATGTTAATACAATGGATTTGAAAGTCTTAATAGGAACTAATTGGATAAAATATTTAAGTGGCTTTTGCTGTTTTTTTGCTACTTAGAAGAAGATTAGTGCATTACTAAGAAGAGAATGAAACTGCAGCTCATAAAATTTTTTGTTAATAATAATTTTAGCGCTAATTTACCACTAAATCTAATAATGATCTTATGTACGAGTAATTTTCTAATGAAACATTTGAGATCATTGTTCCAACAGCTGACTTAATCGAATTTACTGCGTTTATGACGTCAGAATATGATGTCATCTTGAGGTGAATCAGGCAATGACCTCAAGTTAAACAGTTGCATTTGTCACGTGCGCCTACTAAATAATTTTAATTGAATGGATTTGCTAACGGGTCTAGTGATGTCTAAGTCGTGATGGCCTCGAGGTTTAGGCACGCGGTCGAGAATCAAGACGGTCGCAGGTTCAAATCCTAGGCACACACCTCTGACTTTTCGAAGTTATGTGTGTATTCACAAATAATTATCACGTGCTTTAACGGTGAAGGAAAACATCGTGATGAAACCTGAACACCTAAAAAAGGTTTTAGGAATTCTTTGGCCACATTGCATCGGTCATTTTATCATACATCAAATATTTAACAATGATCGGCTAGCAAGCTGAGTAACGCAAAACAAGCTCTGATTTAGCTAATTCAGTTTTTAAGATAGTTCACGATGTTTTTTTCTTTTTCATTGCCTATTAGGTACATTTATTTGCTCTTCCATTGTTTCAGATCTTTTGCAATACTTATTAACCCGTATTAAATTTTTTTAATAGGTGAATATTTGTAATTGGGTTTGATAATAATAAACCTAGTTATTAAATTATATTGTACACAGTTGTAATTATTTCTCGAATAATAAATAAATAAATCTATTGTTATTGAGAACTCTCAAACTTGTAAATGGTTTTCGTTATAAAAGTGAGTAATTGAATGCTCGTTATAATAATATATACCTACTTTTTATATTCTAGATAATTGTTAGGTCCGTAAGCTAATCAGAACAAGTCTGTCAGTACGTATTAGGCCAGCGTTGTGGACGACGTTACCAAGGCCTTACTTATTAAGGCCTTACCCTTCGCAGTTGTAGAGGAAGCCCATGCTCAGCAGTAAGACGTTATATGGGGCGATATAAGCATAAAATATTTTTTTGTACGATGAACGGTATTGGAAATTTTGCGTTCAAAAATGTGACACAAAATCGCTGGTTCTTTAAAACTTGTGAATGGAGGTCGAGTGCGATATGTGTAGGAGTACATAAGAACTGAATTGTAGTCGGGCCGATGAACTAATATTGTTTATCAAAATTATTAAGAGTGAAAAATAAATCCTTTTTGCTGTGTTACAAATTATTTAAACCACATACCTTGTAGTATTTTGTCGTATATTTTACCCTTGTTAAATTTGTGTTTTGATTAAAATGTTACTATCCCAATTATAACCCTCTCAGTTGTAAAGGAGGCCCGTGCGCAGCAGTGAGACAGATAGTAATGATGATGAGTAATGATGATGATGATGATCCTAGTTAATGACTAATATTAATATTTAAAATAAAAATAAATACACCCAACAGTCACATACATATACATAGTTCTGACCCCACACTAAGATACAAGTCTTATGTCGTGGGTATCAGAAACTACGAGAGACTTTTCGGTCTCACAAACACCCAGACCCGAAACAAATACTTGTGGATCACCAGTCATTTGTCTCGGTGCGGGGATCGAACCCGCGGCCTCTCGTTTCGCAAGCTGGTATCTAGCCAACTGCGCCACGGGGCTGTCAATTTCATTACAATATTTCAATATGTGCGCATACTATGGTTAGTATGAGTAACATAAATACCAATTTTCATTGCCTTGGTCCCGCGGTATAGGTGTGTGCCGTGTGATTTAGAGCTCTTGGGTCGCCCAATATTACGTGGGACATGAAAACCGAGACGTGGGTACAGAAATTCATACCTGTCTGAATACAAGCAAAATATATGTAGGTATGATGCAGTGGCAGTACTTCCACAGAAGCCCAAAAGCCCAGTTTGCCTTTCAAAATTCTGAATAAATCTTTAAACTTCAAATCGTTATTTAACAAAAGCAATTGGACATATAAATAAGGACATCCTGATCCCTCAATAAGCAATTATAAACTAGACATTACAAATTAACGTATAACGCTTTTGGACTTCTATGGAAGTAACGCCACTGGTATGATGTTACCTAAAACGGGTTTATTTCTGCAGACAAATTGATGCAAATGAAGCGCTTCCTTTACCCATTATCATTGTGCACTAAATAAACCCACAAAAACGATAACAAGTACTGTACGCGGCAAAAATATGACGCAAGTAGGTGTCGTGAATAATTTACTAAAATTTTCGGGTATCTGTTGATTAATGTAAAGTAGAGTTGAATATTAAATGAAGGAGAACGTCGGGGGACGTGGGCGCACTTAGGGGAACCGTAATTAGTCGTACTAGAAACTAAACAGTGTCAACTAGCAATGAATAGGTACGATGATCTTAAAACCAAAGTGTCCGCGTGTTTTTATTACATAATAAAAACAAAGTCATACATATGACTGCCAGACGGTTCACCTATAGGTGTTCAGCGTGGGATTGAGAGGTCCCGGTTTGGAAGCCCTGGATTTCCGTTAGGAATTTTTTAGCAGAACCTACTTATGCATAAATATTCTCAAGCTTCAGCTAATTTAGCTGGCAGTAATTAAGTTTTCTAATAAATCCATTTTATGCTCAAGTGCATGGCATCAAAGTGGAGCTAGGAATTGCATCAACTTATCACTTGGCCGCGTCTTGGCAACTTGCCTTCAAAACTTCCGCGCGCGGCTCAAATCAGAGGATGCAACAGCCATTAAGTAGTTTGTCACTTGAAATGTCTTTTTATGTTGGTTTTTACTGTGTAGTTCGTTTAAGAGGCCAGTAAATAGATCCCTAGCAGGCAGTGCGCCAAAAACAGGTCTAAAAAGAGATCAAATACCTATTTGAGCGTGAACTATGAACGGAGTATGGTAATAATTGGTCTATTATACTATGTCATGGCTAACTTTATAAGTGGAGGCATACGTACATTTTTTGGGTAAAAATAGTTTGACATTCTAAGCTTCTGTTTGGTTGGGATCCACTAAGATCTATAAATCCATTTAAAAGCTCAAACAATTGTCATAAATTTTCAGTACACATTAAAAAAAATATTATACCTCTAATAAAACCTTGTAATAACTCACATTTAATTAATGCACTTGTGATTAATATTATTATTAATTCAATAGTATGAATATTTTCTCGAATTCTTATGACTTTATTAAGGTTCATAGATATGTCACCGTAAAACTGTAAACACCGTTAGATTATAATATATCTAGCGAGATTGTAAACTGTCGAAAGATTGTGAACTGCTTACAATTTAACGTGTTATTATTCGGTTATAATCTACCGAGAAATAATGCGTTAAATTGTAAGCAGTTATTACGGTTCACAATCTTTCGGTTTGTAAGCAGTTCACAATCTTAGTTCCCCGAGCAGTATTAATATGCGATATTACCGTTTAATCACTACCAATACTGCTTCACGCATGATTTCATCCATTTGAATAATTGGCAGAGAGCAAGATCAAGGCAATGAGGTGTCAAATTGCCCTCACAATTAAAGCATTACGCATCATTAGAGTTCATAATTGTATAGACATCATAGTTATTTTAAGAAGATACAGTTGTACATTTATTTTAAATATCGCAAATAATGATTTAGAGGTGTTAAGTATATGAAATGAAAAGTAGTTTCCAACTTTCCATTGTCAATTAGCAATAAAATAATTTACATCAAAAATTACATACATATAATATCAATATCAAATAATCAGTTATCTAAGTAATAATAATCATCATCATCAGCCCATATACATACGTCCCACCGCTGGGCATGGGCCTCCCCTACAACTGAGAGGGGTTTAGGCCTTAGTCCACCACGCTGGCCTAGTGCGGGTTGGCGGACTACATACCTAAGAAATTCCTAAGAACTTTTTTAGGTGTGCAGGTTTCATCACTATGTTTTCCTTCACCGTTAAAGCAAGTGATAATTCATTGTGAATACACACATAACTCCGAAAAGTCAGAGGTGTGTGCCTGGGGTTTGAACCCGCGACCATCGAGATTCTCGACCGTGCGCCTAAACCTCGAGGCCAAGTAATAATAGCTATGAGCATTTACGAGTCCCAAAATTCTTACAACTAATCTATCTGCTTAGGTCATCGACCCATCTAATTTTTGAGCGTCCTACACACCGCGGTTTCCATCGGATAATCCGACTAAAAATTAAAAACGGGACAATTAAAACCACCATAAGCATACCCATAAAGATTTCCAATCAGCACGTTCACTTGGAACTGTGGCTAGGTCAGCGCAGTTCAATTTCAAAAGGTCAAACGGTCTACGCTTACTACAGCAGTTATGTAATAATAAATTAATCTATACACCGGAAAACATGGCACACGTTATTAGATTACAGCGCGGAGTGCACATAGGAAGGCTAATCCATTTAAACACGTCCACATCCAATTATACTGAAAGGTTGGTACACTATCCTTGTTGGTCGCAAGGTTGCCGCCTTGACTTGGAGACGCCAAGATTTACCGCCGCCTCAAGAGCGAGCTCTGACCATGTCAGTATGAAAGGTCTATGTTATGTTCGTTGATGGACAGTTTTACAAACTATATTAGATTACATATGTCCCACTACAGGGCACGGGTCTTCTTATAACTGACAGCAGGTAGGGCTTATTCCTTAGTTGAAGATGTATTCTCAATAGTGTAGAAAAAATAAATTATGTTGTCATATTTACTGTTCTAATTCTACCTTTATTTCAGATATTACAACGTATCAATAACAACAGGAGAAGTTTCTTTTTGTCTTTATAATGTTGCGAAATCTTTCAAAACCACTCAATATTAATTTATTCGATATTTTTATGCGATTTCTAGTTTTAGTATAAATTGGTGTACGAGAAAAGCATGTATGGTAATCTGAATATTTTGTTATGAAAGTTACAACCATTTAACGAGAAAGTTGAGCTAATAGAATAAACACACAAGAAATTCCAACGAACAATCTATTGTATCAAAATTTTATATCCATCGTCGACCATTAAATGAAATAATTTAGAGTCTGTGAGGGTTGTAACGTTTTGTTTATCGGCGACCTACTTACGTCATGTGTCCAAAACAATTCCCATTTGCCAATCTATTTGATGTAGTTATACTTACATTCATTTTCTATTGCTCGACTTGGGGTGGGTTACAAATACTACCTAAAATGACTGCCTCGTACTAGTATGTGCCGTGCGATCTAGAGGTCCTGGGTTCGATTCCCGGGTCGGGCAAAGTGTTATTGGGTTTTTCCATTAGGAAATTCTCAGTAGCTGCCCGGAGTCTGGAAATGTGCCCGAGAAACGGCAATAAACTCGCCCCCTATACGTGGCGAAATGTGGGTGCAGTAATGCACCTCTGCCTACTCTTTCGGGAAATACAGGCGTGAGATTATGTTATGTATGTACCTAAAATGACTAATCAACACATACAGTAGCATTGTACTAAAAAGTAGTATGTAATTGCCCATGGTAGAATTTTTGTTTCTTTTCATAGTGATTGACAGAGCCCGTGTATCCAATAAAGGAAATAATTTTGTCGGATAGTGAGAGGTACTCTAGAATAAAGTAAAACGAGACTATTTGCTTTTATTGACAGGCGATGGTCACTTGCCGTGTCAGAATAATCAAGTGATATTTACGTTGAGGGCTGAATTATATGTTTTTGGTATTGAGTTCCTTAGTCGTTTCTTAGTTCGTCTCTTGTCTGGTGTAAAATAATAAGTAGGTATACTCAGTAATTAGTGAGCAATTTAAGCAATGAGCATTATTGTGTATTTTTGTATTGAACGTTTATTTATTTTAAAGACTTAGAATAATATAATTTCGTAAAAAAATAATGAAGTATTGATTCTGCAGCAGGGTGTTATTATTCTATGAAGAATAACTCAGTTGGAAGTGGGAGGAAACGACAAGAAGGAGTGGCAGCTTGGAGTCCAGAATACACTTTTATTTTTTGCTCATTTTAAACGTGAAGGTAAACATAAAAAGATAACTTACATACATACATAAACTCACGCCTGTATTCCCCGAAGGGGTAGGCAGAGGTGCATTTCTGCACCCACATTTCGCCAGGTATGTATCAGTCCCACGTAATAGGGGGCGAGCCTATTGCCGTTTTTCGGGCACATTTCCAGACTCCGTGCTGTTACTGAGAATTTCCTAATGGAAAAACCCAATAACACTTTGCCCGACCCGGGGATCGAACCCAGGACCTCTAGATCCCACGGCACATACTTGTACCGCGAGACCACGAGGCAGTCAAACTTAAAAAGTTAAAAAGATAACTTTTTGCTTGCTTTGTGAAGTCTACCAGCCCACACCACGTGCGTAATGTAACTAATACTAGAAGGAATCAGATAAATGGTTTATGTATAAAGTCTATATTTTTGTTGCTAAGATAAAAAAATAGCTATAGCTAGATTGTCAGCAACTAAATCTCAAATGAACGTTGGAGTTCGGTATGATCATTACATCCTTGTATTTTTTGTGCGAACAAAAAACGAACAATGTAAGATAGCTATGCAGTTTTTAAATGGGTACGAATTATTTTGATGCGTCTTCTTATATCTTATATTTTGACAGCTTTCGTGGCGCTGTGACTAGACACCAGCTTGCCAAACGAGATGCCGCGGGTTCGATTCCCGCACCAAGACAAATGTTTGTATGATCTGCAAATATTTGTATCCGGTTTTTGAGACCGAAAAGTCTCGCTTAGTTTCTGATACCCACGACATAAGATTCGTATTTTAGTGTGGGGTCAGAACCGTGTAAGTGACTGTTGGGTGTAATTATTATTTATTTATATTTTTGCGCTTGCTTTAGGATTGAAGAAATAGCAGATCAATTCACTTACAAAATGATACTCTATAGAAAAGACTGTCATGTTCCCTTTTATCGAGCCTTACTTCAATAAAAGACTGTTGAGAACAGTGCGAAGACTTGGTGATGTGTCATCGTTGTTTATGTGAAAAGTTTCGACAATTTATATCGACAATTAGAGCTGCACTGACAGTTTTATGTGTCGCCATGTTGTTAAGTTGTGTTAACAGAACATAAAACCGAAATTTATTGTACTTTACGATCATTTACATTACTTATTTAATTAGTTCTTACTTCGTTCGATAATTCTTTGAAACTAAATAAGTAATTACAAACGACAGTCGCATATACCCGATAAGACCGCCCATTGTCTACATTTTTATTTATAATTCCATTTATGTAAGCAGTGATGGCCTCGAGGTTTAGGCGCGCGGTCGAGAATTTCGGCGGTCGCAGGTGCAAATCCAGGCACACACCTCTGACTTTTCGAAGTTATGTGTGTATTCACAATGAATTATCACTTGCTTTAACGGTGAAGGAAAACATCGTTATAAAACCTGCAGACCTAAAATTTCTTAGGAATTTCTTAGGTGCCACCCCCCCTAGGCCAGCGTGGTGGACTAAGGCCTAAACCCTCTCAGTTGTAGAGGAGGCTCGTGCCCAGCAGTGGGACGTATTTGGGCTGATGATGAATAAAGAGTTGTCTATCTATCTATCATATACTATCTCGAGTACACAAGGTGTAAATCTAATGTCGAAGGTATAGCTATACTGTTCCATACTTATGGACCATTGATATATTTGTATAAATAATTACTAAAACAAATTTATGTGTCCTAGTTTGAATCAGTATCATTACACAGACTGCTCGTCTAATTAAATAGGCCATCAATCTCATTGCAAAACAAGTGTAATTGTTCCAAAAATATTTATTCACCACAAATTGGGTTATCGCAGAAAGAATTTTTGCCTTTGTCACTCGTTTGAGTAAATCGCAAAGTTTTTTTATGAATAGTCCCGGCGGCCTATGACGGGCCGTAAAAAAGGTTATTGCCCAGAGAAAATAGGTCGGACGTAGGCATTTCAGCTCGATTCAATTGGACTGTGTTTTTCTTCGTATTCACGTCCTTATAATAAAGTTTTTATGCCGCGTAACCCTTGCTCATAAAACCGTATTTTAACCGCAGCGTGGTCTCTTAATGATTTCTGTCTTCGTAATTATTACTTCGTTTCTGTCATTTATCAATTTTAACAACACTCGAGCGTGTATTCCCGAAGGTAGGCATTGGGGCGTTTCTGCAGTCCCGTATCTTCTCCTGTGTTTTAAGTCTCACGTAACAGGGGACGAGCCTTTTGCGATCATCATCATCAGCCCATATACGTCCCACTGCTTGGCACGAGCCTCCTCTACAACTGAGAGGGTTTAGGCCTTAGGCCACCACGCTGGCCTAGTGCGGGTTGGCAGACTACACACCTAAGAAATTCCTAAGAAGTTTTAGGTGTGCAGGTTTCATCACGATGTTTTCCTTCACCGTTAAAGTACGTGATTATTCATTGTGAATACACACATAACTTCGAAAAGTCAGAGGTGTGTGCCTGGGGTTTGAACCCGCGACCGTCGAGATTCTCGACCGCGTGCCTAAACCTCGAGGCCATCACGACATTAAATATATTTTTATTAATTTTCCATTCAGAAGTACTATACGCTATTGCCCCCAGTCTCGCTGGAATGGGAGTTATTCTGTGCATAATATGTGTACAACTTATATAGAGTTTAAAGTTTATATGTACTGGATGCCTTTCTTGCGATAATACACACATAACTACAAAAAGTCAGAGGGGTCTGCCTGGGGCTTGAACTCGCGACCTCCGAGCTATGACTCGACCGCGCGCCGAAACCCAGAGGCCATATAGGTGAAAAACATACTTAAATTTTATTAAATTCACTAACGAGTGGAACCCGCTTCGACCCGACGTAATATTATCAGATACTTTGTGTCTCAATATTCTATCCTACGATCCCATCCATATCCATACCAAAGAACATCTAAATCGGTTAAGCATTTGTTGAGTTTATCCCTGACAAATAATTTTACAATCAATAAGATCCTTTTTATAATAGATATATTACTATTGATCAGTATAATTTTTATGCAGTTGTGGTTGTTCCAAAAACTCTAACTCGTTCATTTAAACCTTACATACATACATACATAAACTCACGCCTGTATCCCCCGAAGGGGTAGGCATTACTGCATTACTGCACCCACATTTCGCCAAGTATGTATCAGTCCCACGTAATAGGGGGCGAGCCTATTGCCGGTTTTCGGGCACATTTCCAGACTCCGTGCTGTTACCGAGAATTTATTAATGGAAAAACCCAATAACACTTTGCCCGACCCGGGAATCGAACCCAGGACCTCTAGATCGCACGGCACATACTTGTAACATTTAAACCTTTAACTAATCAAAAGAGAGAAATAAAGTTCACGATCTAGAAATAATTATGATTGAAGTGATAGTACTTTGCTTCTGTGAAACGGCCGCGTTCGCGTCAAAAACATTTCAATGAATTGTGAATGGGTTTCCGTTGAAGTCTGCTTCAATGGAGTAACATAAATTACAGCGATAAATGAATGAAACATAATCTTGTAGCTCGCGTTGCGACTTGTTGGCTTGTTTACGAAAGTGGCGGGACTTTCGTATTACTATTGAAATGTTGGGTGTACAGTTTTGTCATGTATTAAGTCGTCTATTGTGGATACTCACATTATAAATAGTATACACCTACGCTCAGTCGTGATAGCCTCGAGGTTTAGGCACGCGGTCGACAATCTCGACGGTCGCAGGTTCGAACCTCAGGCACACACCTCTGACTTTTCGAAGTTATGTGTGTATCCACAAAGAATTATCACATACTTTAACGGTGAAGGAAAACATCGTGATAAAACCTGCACACCTAAAAGTTCTTAGGAATTTCTTAGGTGTGTAGTCTTTTTTTTTTTTTTTTTTTTTTTTTCCTGCGGGGAAAATCCTATTTACGGACGGTGTGTCGGACTCACCGGCGCCTTCCGACCCAGCATGGATGTTACCGCCGTTGTCGGGCGGCCGCTGGGCCTGGTCCCTACCAAATATCAATGCGCCGTAATACCGACTAAAAACCCCGCGACGGCCACCATCAGCGCATTCAACGAGACGGCCCCGGAATACCCTGAAGCCAGAGCTATGGATTGACCCGGGACCGCCTCTGCGCGGTGCCAAAAGGCACACCGAAACAATTGTTACCCCTCGGGGGCCGCCAAGGTAGGGACGGCGGCCCTGCGTGGCCTCTGGGCGCCGGGCTAGATGTTCACCCGGCGCCTCCTACGTCGCCTGTTGCGACGAGCGGGATCGGTCTGCTCCCGATGGGCTGATGATGATATGATGATGACACCTACGCTCAGCGATCAGAAAGGGTTGGTGGAGAAGTATAGTATTTTCACAACCATGTTTCGCAGGCTATGTTTTTAGTTCCACGTAAATGAAAGACTACTGCTGATATCCGGGCACACTTTTAAATCTGCTGTCGCAGGGCTGCAATTGAGAATTTTTTGATGGAAAACCTTATCGTAAATTTGCCGCCCCCAGAATTGAATCTGGGGACTATGAATCGCAAGCGCTAATTTACGCCATGGGTCTAACATTCTTTTTTACGTAACTAAATTATAGACATACAAACGATCAAACAAACTTCTAATCTATACTATTATTACATTACGTGGTTTATGTTTACACTGTATCATCATCATCATCATCATCATCATCAGCCCATATACGTCCCACTGCTGGGCACGAGCCTCCTCTACCATTGAGAGGGTTTAGGCCTTAGTCCACCACGCTGGCCTAGTGCGGGTATACCAATGTGAAAATAGTTTTTAGTTTACATAACATATTACATTTCTGAACGCACTCATAAATATTTGACAACGAATATTTATTTATGTCAATCCCTTTTTATTACTGTCACTATTCTACATTTTTTAAATCTTAAACATATAAACTTTTTGAAAAAATATTCGATCCGAAACATATTAAAACCTTTCTGATCCATTTGACACTTACATTGAACATAGGCAGCTTCAATCTGTCAATTATATTGGAGCACATAGGCAGCTTTAACGTCTTACTTTTGTGTTACAGTGATGCGCGCGCATCTTAAAATTTCACCCGCATCATTTTTTCATAACGCGCCTAAAGAAGTAGAACTTTAACAATTAAAAAACGCAGTAGTTCAACTCAGTTGCAATGTAAAGCAATGAAATTAGATATAAGCTTTATGACATACTACAAGTTCATTGATACGTTCGAAAGAGGATAATATGTTCCCATTTACGAGTTAGCCACGCGTCATTTACTGCCGGAGACGAGTTGTGTGGCGATGGATGGGCGATTAAACAGCTCCTATATAACTTGACACATTTCCCGCGATCGTCAATTTTTATTGCGATTTCCTTCTGCGGTTGTGACATGTTTTATGGCATCACTATCTTGCTTGAATAATCCAGTCATTTTAGGTTTTATCTGCGGAATAATTCCTAGTGAGCTGAATTTTGTATACACCTTTATTACGGTGTTATAATGAAGATGTGAAATTTCGACATTGATGTCGTGCCGGCCAAAATAGCTAAAGGTCAAAGGTGCCGAAAATCAGTTTTTCGCAAATATCTCGCGACCTATTGCTCGGCAGTCAAAGAGGTCATTATAAGAATTGTTTGTCGTGAAATTATCTACAAAAAATGTCTCATGCATTTTTCTGTAAAAGTAGCCGTTTTCGGAGTAGAGCGCTGAGAAAGCGACTAGAATGCATTTAATTCAAAGGTGTATACAAAAACTCAGATTAGAGTTTAAATGACTAAAATGACTGGACTAGATTATTCGCGTTTGGATAGATCTTGTCAATCGCCGATTCTCGCGGAATCTTCATAGATGCCCCGGATGATGTGATCGACCTATTACCAAGGAGTGTCTGGATCGATGTGGCCCCGTCTGTGGTCAGTAGGGACCAGACCTTGTATTACATTCTTCAATACTTTCAAGGCAGTGGAGGTACTTCCACAGAAGCGCAAAAGCGTTACAAGTTAATTGTGTAATGTCTAGTTTATAAATGTTTATTGTGGGGTCAGGATATTGTCATTTACATGTCAAATTGCTTTTGTTAAATAAATTTTTTAAGCTTAAAGATTATTATCGGGAAACTGGGGTTTTGGGCTTCTATGGAAGTAGCGTCACTGCTTCAGGGTTGGTGGTTTCGGCAAAGAAAAGGTTAATTAGTAGCATTTCAATAACAATACACAAGGTCCATCTCGTTTTTCACTTTAAAATAATAATAATAAGATATTATGTATTTCCTGATGAAAACTAAAAATAAATTATAAAAAAAAACCGTAAATATTTTTGTACAAATTATATAAAATGAACCATAGTTAAATTATAATGTAATAATAAAAGATTTTTCTTTTCTGTATTAACTTGTCATAAGTGCTATTTGATTGCCTACGTGACCAAATAAAACAATTTCATTTCATTTCAATTTCAAAGCAATTTCATTTCATTTCATTTCATTATTTTTTTCTCTCTGCCATTGCTGTCTGTCATAATCAATTGAACTGACCTTATACCTAAGCCCTCGTCTTATGCCATCAGTATCCACTTAGCACCTAATAGCAATTTCCTTTAGGTATAAACTCACTTAGTAGCTGGATTTTGACGAGTTGCCAAATCACATTGCTCATTATTTGCATAGTCTAACCTAGGACACATGTCAGAAATACAGATTGTACGTTGTGGTATGGATTCCGAATTCTTTAGATGTATAACCTATAACTTCGTATCGTAAATTTATAATATTCATCATCATCATCAGCCCATATACGTCCCACTGCAGGGCACGGGCTTCCTCTACAACTGAGAGGGTTTAGGCCTTAGTCCACCACGCTGGCGCAGTGCGAGTTGGCGGACTATACACCTAAAAACTTTGAGGTCTTCAGGTTTCATCACGATGTTTTCCTTTATAATAGTGTTATCTTGCATATGTTACAGCAATCGATGCATAAAAACACACACAAAGAATAAGTGTCTCAGCAACTTAAACCTTGTAGCGACAACCCTACTTGTAAAATACGAAAACATGTACAGAAGCATTTGAATGAACATTCCAGGGAATTCGTTCATGTTCAACCTTCGTTACAATATAAGCGTAAAAATTCTGCTGATAAAATGCATTGGAAAATGTTTTATTACACAACAAGCGCTGAAATTCAATTAATCTGGAGTGCGCATTACGAAAAGGCCTCTAGGGCTATCAGTTATCACATGAATGAAGGTTTTTCTGAAATGTTTTTTGTTGTGTTCGATTTTGAATAGATTAGTCGAATGAATGTTTTTAAATGATACTATTGGCTGTAGTAAATAATATGTGAAATAGTAAAGTTAATAATTTCTTATGGCTAGATATAAAACAAAGGATCGCACCGAACATTTATTTACAAATGATGATCGTGTCTGAATACCTATATGGGGTCAAATATTTAGGGATCCACAAATTGATTCGAATCTAAAACAAGCACAGCCCGCAAGCTTATCTTTCCGATAAGTGGCAAAACCCCTCTTTATTATGTGTAAATTTAAACATACATACATAAACTCACGCCTGTAATCCCTGACGGGGTAGGCAGAGGTGAATTTCTACACCCACATTTCGCCAGTATGTATCAGTCCCACGTAATAGGGGGCGAGCCTATTGCCGTTTTTCGGGCACATTTCCAGACTCCGTGCTGCTATTGAGAATTCCCTAATGGAAAAACCCAATAACACTTTGTCCGACCCGGGAATCGAACCCAGGACCTCTAGATCGCACGGCACTTGTACCGCGAGACCACGAGGCAGTAAATTTAAACTCAGCAAAAATTATCTTTACAAATACGCTTACCCCTACGGAGATACAACCTGCAATGTTTATAAAACTAATATAGACTTGGTAATGACTATTTATTTCGCGTCGTCTGAGCTGTAAGTTGGCTTTCAGCAGCCCTATGTCGAGTGGGGGCTGGCCGTCCGTCGAGAGGGCCCTCGCGCGCGCAGCCGAGATCAAAGCCGCGATTATTGGCTTTTTTAATTCCCTTCGTTTTATTCCAATTATCCGGCCGATCCGATATGTGTGTTTTATCATCGCATTTCGTGTTTTTGTTATTCTTCTGTGTACACACGGTTTAACGATACGGTTGGGGATTTGGTGTTGCAGTCTTGTTTGTATGAGATTAATTGTAAATTTTAATCTTACTTAAATGATGAAATTGGCCACGATATCACAATGTTTACTACCTTTAAAACCCTTAATACGAATGTTGATTCAACATGATGAAAAATAAAAAATAAAATATATTTCCCAAAAAAATAACTTATTAAATTTAATTAAGTAATTAATTAAATATAATTAAAAAGCAGTGATGGCCTCGAGGCTTAGGCGCGCGGTCGAGAATTTCGGCGGTCGCAGATTCAAACCCCAGGCACACACCTCTGACTTTTCGAAGTTATGTGTGTATTCACAATGAATTATCACTTGCTTTAACGGTGAAGGAAAGCATCGTGATAAAACCTGCACACCTAAAAAGTTCTTAGGTGTGTAGTCCGCCAACCCGCACTAGGCCAGCGTGGTGGACTAAGGCCTAAACCCTCTCAGTTGTAGAGGAGGCCCGTGCCCAGCAGTGGGACGTATTTGGGCTGATGATGATGAAGTAATTAATTACCTAAGTATTTATTTGTCTTCATAACTTTATGTATGTAGATTACAATACAAAATGGTTAAGGAATTATTGATGCCGATAGATGGATGACCCAAAAATGACTTTCTCATACGCCCTAGTGGGACATTAGCTCGATTTCGTTGCAAAAAAGGTGGGTCAGATCAGGTCGTTTGGAAGACTACCCTAGACAAAAAGTTATTCAATGACGTCATCAATCTTCTTCACGATAGTTTAAACGATTCTATTTTAATGCTTTTATTTGACACGGGACAAGACGTCGGTTAGTCGATATCTGAGAAAAATAAATTGCATCGCTGAGTCAGAGAAAAATGGCGAAGAAACATGATCTTATTATTAAAAGTTCTATCGAAACAACCGTAAAGATGTTTGTAACAGTAGCGGTACTTCCATAGAAGTCCAAAAGCTCAGTTTGCCTGACAAAATTTCAAATAATAATCTTAAAGCTTTAAATCTTTCTTTAATAAAAGCAATATGACATATAGGTACCTATAAATGAGAATATCTTGGCCTCACAATAAACAATTGTAAACTAGACATTACACAATTAACGTGTAACGCTTTTAGGCTTCTATGGAAGTACCGACATTGGATTGTAACCATAAATTAAATTAAAGAGCCCTCACACTATGGCGTGGCGTAAATTCATGTCAATTTGTACATTTGAATAAGAAAATTTTCATACCGATAATACAAGGCTGGTCCAGAAGTAGATTTCAGTGTCTTTATCGGTAACGCCGACTTAAGTTAGTAAGTTAAAGTACACCTACGATTGGTTATATTTTGTAAAAGATTGTATGAATCAAAATATTTTGACTTTTTCATAAAAAGTTATTCAATCGGAACTGGATGCTATAGCAAGAACCGCTGCAAATTAATCAACCTAATCACTAAACTATCCAAAAATGAGTAAAAAAAAGGATACAATATTCATTACCTTATTATTACGTCACCGTAGGGTAAATATGTCGGTCCCTATTACGCATTTGTTATTAAGGATACCTGAATATAAAACCTTTGAATTTAATAGCTGTATTTAACGCTCAATGAAACTCTGTTAAGCGGATAGGACTTGACACAGATGCTCAGGATGGGAAGCGCTAACGATCCGTCGGGTAGGTAAACAAAACATATTTTCTACCATTTGAAAAGTGGAAACTGTTATACGGAAAGTGCAATTAATGGACTGTTAGAGTAAATCTCTGTAAGGTTATTTTGATGTGATTTAAAATTGTTTTGTATGTGAGAAAAGATATGAAAGAAAAAAGGGTGACTGAAGACATGACGGCTGACAGGGATGTTTGGAAGGATAAAACATACTGCGCCGACCCCAAATAAAATTGGGAACAGGGCAAGAGAATGATGATGATTGTATTCTAATTTTTTATGTTATACAAGCTCTTGTCGAGGCTTTTTTTTATTGGGAATTGGGCCCAGAAGAAGATGAAAAATAAAAAGAGTAATCAAAAACCAGTAATGCATCCTGTAATTCCTTTATAGCACATGAAATTAAGACTTTTCAGGGACAAAAGAACTATTTTCTCTTCCCATCCTAATGCAATTTAAAAATGAACTTTTGCGATAAATTGATAATTTAAGAGGTAACTATAAACAAATTCCTGAGAGTTTAGTCAGAATATTTGTTTACATATAAGCTGTCCGACTACTATATGAAACTAAAAGTGGATTAAAAAAAAAATATACTGATTGAAATATCGCTAGTTGATTCGATCTAACATAACGTAACATTAAACACTGACACTTATCGTGGATGCAAAAAAAGGTAATCTGAAGATTGAAAGATTGTACCTACGTATACGGATTTTAAACGTGGATATACAAATAACAAACTTTCGTGGAACACATTTAATTAAAAAGCATTTAATATAATCAACGGAATATCAATCAATGCATCCGAGAGAAAAGTTATATGCACCTCACTCTTAAATTATGCAATACTCCCGTTAAGGTCAACTCCGAGGTCTTAAAAATGTTTTAAGGCGTTCTCCTCTCATAAAAAAAAATGTTATTCAGTTTTTTCTAAATATATGTAAATAAAATTGAATAAATTTATAACGGTGCTTAACATTTTCTTTGCAACATTAGTAAGACGATAAAAACGTTCCAATCCAGCATTCGTGCAATAATTGCCTTTAAAAAGCTACTTATTGCCAACAGTTAATAAATATTGATGTTGAGTGACGAGCGAAGTTCTCCGCGAAATGTGGAAAGCATTTTGTCTTTGTGAATATGCGAGTAGAAGCAAAACCTTGGTCAAAGAATTACAAAGTACATGAACTATTCTTACTGCGGTCTAGATTTTGAAAACTCGGTTGCTGCCTGAATTTCAGACCAGTCTTAATAATTTACTAATACTAGGAGTGGTATTTTGTATTTATTTACACTTGGTAAAGTGTTTGTCAAGGTGATTAAGTCCACCTTAAGCCTAAGGCATTCTCTGGCAGTCGACCTCTGGTGATGCAGAGATGGTACACATATTATATATAATTATTTTTAACAATAAATTGAGTATTTATTTATTTAAAACTTCATTGTACACATAACACTAAAACTAAGGAATACAGTAGAGAAGAAAAGTACAATAGGCGGCCTTATCGCACAAGGCGATCTCTTACAGGCAACCAAGGATGGAGAAGTAGCAAGAGAAATGAAAGGTAGTCGAAATGTACAGTCTAAACTAAAAAACATCAACAAAGCTAAAACATATCGTTAAAAAAGAAATAAAAAAAAATAAAAAGAATAATATTCAACTCTATAAAGCTTATATCTTAAAATAATTCCTATTTCGAATAAAATATTACCATTAGATTAACGCTAACTTTAAGCTCGTTGTAAATTAAGTAGGTAAGTAAATCAAAAAGTAATGTAACAAAGAAATAAAAAGAATACTCATAAAATTCTTATGCGCCACTTCTGCAATTTCCCGCAGGTTGCAATAAAATTCCAAAACGACCGTATTGCCGGCTCGCAATCGTATTCGGCAGTGAAAACCAGACACATACATACATAACATAGAGTGGTATTCCTTAAATATATATAAAGCAAAGACCTTCGAAGGGTTGGGAATGAATTTGGAATTATAGTCCAACATTGGACCCCAACAGGCTGATGATGATCATAAATACGTAAACCTTCTAGAAAAAATTGCTTAAATGATATTGAAAACTGCATTAATAACCCTGCCTCTTGACTGTTTCGCAGCACAGGCATGTGCTGTGCGGTCTAGAGGTCCCGGGTTGGATTCTCGGGTCGACCAGTGTTATTGTGTCTTTCCATTAGAAATTTCTCAGTAGTTACACGGAGTCAATGGACTCGCCCTCTATTACGTGGGACTGTTACATAGCTGGCGAAATGTGAGTGCAGAAATGAACCTCTGCCTACGCATTCGGGTAATACAGGCGGGAGGTTATGTATGTATGATATGACACATACATACATACATAAACTCACGCCTGTATTCCTCGAAGGGGTAGGCAGAGATGCATTTCTGCACCCACATTTCGCCAGGTGTGTATCAGTCCCACGTAATAGGGGGCGAGCCTATTGCCGTTTTTCGGGCACATTTCCAGACTTCGTGCTGTTACTGAGAATTTCCTAATGGAAAAACCCAATAACACTTTGCCCGACCCGGGAATCGAACCCAGGACCTCTAGATCGCCCGGCACATACTTGTACCGCGAGACCACGAGGCAGGCCATGTATGTATGAAATACTTATTAATCACATTTTTCCCCCGTTCTTTTAGTAGATATAAGCTCTGTAAATATTAAATATCTGTTGACCTTTTTACGTAACGTTTTTTAGACCTCACTTCACGTCGGTTTTGCAAACAAATGTCGCGCCTGCACTGCAGCCGTTGACAATATAGAAGTTAAAACAGCGAAAAAGCTATAAGTTGGCCGTCTAGCTCAGGGAAACCGTTTTATTTATAACATATCATTTGTCATCCAGGCGGGAAGCGTAGATTTTTGTGTGTCACTGTTTAAATAGAACTTACAACACTGCAAAACACTTTTATTCACATTTATTTTTGAACTTCAGTGTTGTTTATACAACTGTAGCGTAAACAAAATATTTTTTATTTCTCCTCACTAACACCCGATCGATATCCATCGATTCATCAATGTCAATGCATTTCTATTTTCGTTTCGGCGTTTTTGTGTCGTAAATATGACATCTCGGTTATGGATTGTGATGCATAAAAATAATGTTTTAATCCAAGACTTTTCATGATATGTGTATACAGGGTGTATTCACATCGTGATCGTAAGATAATAGCTAGCTAGGGTGATTACAAACACCGTGACATTAAAAAAAATCCCGGCAAAAAAATTAAAAAATACGTTTTCCTTATAATCACATCCATTTAATATCTGTGATTGTTAGGAAAACGTCTTTTTTTTTGTAAGGATTTTTTTAACGCGAATGGGTTTGTAATCATCGTCGCTATTACCTGCCTTAGTTTCCGATCACGGTCTGAATACACCTGTATAAAAATCAATGAAAGAAAAATGTTTTCAACTTATTAATTTCATTCATTAATTCATTCCTATTAACATATTTTATAAAGAACGGCGTATATATCATTATTTCATTTGTTTTGTTAATTCTAGTTGCTGTCTTGATTTTTCAAAAAATAGTAAATCTCCGACGACGGAATATCGACAAACTGTTATTGCCATCAGTCGAAAGCTCTTAATAATACACAGGGCATTTTTCATCGTCATATGAAGGTACGAGGTAAGTGAATCTACTAAATTGAAATATCAATATATTTGACAAAGAGCTTGAATAATCCCGGGAAAAAGTACAAAAAAAAATCAACCTAGAATTAAAGGCGTGGATGCAAACCTTATGCTATAGATACGACAAATCTCTTCCACTCTTCGTAGCTAAAATAGCAGCTTACCAGCTTTCATCTCATAAAGAAACACGTCTACCCTAAAGCCCTTAGTGAGAGGATTAAAAAAATATGGCGGCGCTACCTAAGCACTTTAATTACACGTGACCGTTTTACCGTTTCTGGGCCAGTACTTCCTTATCTTCTCGTATGTGGTTAGTGCGACAATTCAAAAGTTCTGAGCTCGGCCGCGTCGCATCTCGACGACCTCATTGTTAGCGCGTACAATGCGCACTGAATATCCTTTGTTGGGGGTCCGACGCCATTTGCAATTCGGATACACAGCTAAAATGTTATTTTGTTTAGATATTACTTAGTGTTGTTGTTGGTTTTCTGTTTGTTTTCGTATAGTTGTGTTGTTTGGAAAAGATTTATGCATATTATTTCAGTGGCCTCATTTATTATACTATAGTATAATGTATTTTTTGTAGATATTTCTCTCATCCTTTTCATAACTTAGCGGCCTACTACGACCAGAATTTTTTAAGCTCTAATACGAATCTAATATTTAAATTGTATAAAAAGCCTACGTCGCCTTAATGTTATTAAATCTATACTAAAATATCGGAAGAACGCACAAAGAACATATACATTCTGCTTTCGAACACATCAGTTTCAGCCCGTGTCGATTGACACAGACATCTATCCGGGTAAGCCTATTTCCTGCCTAGCTGATTCATAGACAACCTAGCTTTCGATATTGCCGTCAATCTATCTAGTAGGCGGCTCTTATTGGGATGGCATAAATAATATTAGAAATGTAGTTAATAACCCTTAGCCCCTTCTGTCCTGATACAAAAATTTATGAAAGTAAAGGTGCCGTGCGATCTAGAGGTCTCGGGTTTGATTACAGAGTCGGGGAATGTTATTGGGTTTTTTTACCAGGAAATTCTCAGTAGCAACACTGAGTCGGGAATTTTGGCCAAAATACGGCAATAGGTTCGCCCCCTATTACGTGGACATTAAGACAACTGGCAAAATGTGGGTGCAGAAATGCACATCTGCCTACCTCTTCGGGGAAAACAGGTTTGAGGTATGTATAAATGTTTTTAATATAAGTTGAGTGATTCATAAGTGAAAGTGTTACAGAAAGACTAAATTACGTGTTTGTAAATTATATTATTAGTGAGGAGTCGTGAATTTACTATGACAGAGAAACCAGTAAATCATTCCCGATGTTTTTGTTATTTAGGTTGACGCGAGTTTCCGGTAAACTGACGAGGTTTGTGGGCGTGGTTCCTCAAATAATACTATTGTGCCACTAAATACATCTTCTTTCGCAGTTAATAATGTATTAAACTCGGTCTTCTGCTTTGGAGAAATGAGAAATGGGGAGCCGAAAGGGGAAGAATGAAAACAATGTCCCAAGAAACGAAACGCCTAATTGTCTTTTATCATATATGTATACAGATTAGGGGAGTATTTGCCCTTAAAATTTTATTATCTTTTATTAGTCCACGAGAATCTAGTTCTACAATTATTGTCCCGTGATTAATTGTGCCCGTGTTACTACTATAATATATCGCATGACAAAACAAATAACATAAAGTTTTAAGGTGACAAGTTGCTAGTGTTTTGTCGTTTGCAGTTAAAAATACCGGTATTAATAATTATATTTATAAAAATATCAATATATTATTGGACTTTTTCAACTGCAAGCGACAGAAACTGACAAAACACATCTAATTGCATCTTGTCACCTTAAAACTTTATCGTACTTTGTGGAAAACAACTAGTTATTTTTGGAATCTATTCGATTAGTACTGAAAGACGATTTTTCTTCTAGTTGAGAAAAAAAAGGTCTTGCTCCAGCCTATTGTGCGATGTTAGACTTTATTGTGCCTATTCGTTCTGTGTTGAGCAGTCTCTCTCCTCACGATGTATTTCGTCATAGTCATGTCACAATGACACTTAACATCGACAAAGGGGACTAACCTGGGTTCGAATCTGAGACAGCGGTTGTTATTTTTATTCGACTAAATATGTCCAATTGGTATTAGCGTTGACGTCATCAGCCGCGTGTATTTGTGTAAGATCGTTGACATCAGTAATTTCAGTAAACGATTAATATTTTCTGCATCTATGCCATCGAAGCATGACAGTAAATAACACTCATTGTGTTTTGCTATATACAGTAGAAACTAGATTATCCGGCCCTCAGTTATACGGATTTGCGATTATCCGGACCACCGACCGCGACCAATTTAAAAAAAAACAACAAATATTAAATACCTACAAGTCGAATTTAGTCGTAGGTATGCTAATCATGTTTATTTGTCAGAAAATGTATCTCTTAATAAACATTGATTTTCGTTAATATGTATTTGTTGTTTTAATAACACATAATATTATGTACTACATATGCACAAAACCCGCTTTTTTCATACATTCGTTAACCGGATTTTCGATTTTCCGAATGCCTAACGACAACAATTAGTCCGGGTTATCGAGTTTCTACTGTATATAGAACTCTCTACTCTCTGACTTCGATGTTATCATACAGTTGGATCTGGAATCGTTTATCTTTGCTCAAATGTTTTTTATGTGCAAATGGGCACTAAGGGAATTTTGAAAATTTACTTCAATTTTGTATGGAGTAATCAAATTTGACGCGGGTCAATTTTTTGTGATTGTAATTGGCTAAAAGCCATGGGTAGATCGATATCCATTTATAAGGTAGATCAAAATCTGGTAAAGATTGACGGACGGCACGTTTTCAATGATAGTATTATTGGTCCTTTGATCGCCATGATTGATAGTCCCCCAAACTTCTTCACAATAAGGTGAAGAGGTATTCGGCCGGCATGATTGTGTCGACCAACGGGAGACCATCATCTCTCGCTGGTCGGCACTTTTTCTGGACTCCATTGCGCTTACCATCAGGTGCAATGGGGTCACTTTGCCGTGCCAGAATAAAAAAAAAAAAAAAAAAAAGGAAGACCTAAGCCTATGGGTATATAACAGGGAGGTCATAAAATATTTCAAGCGGCTAAAGGAATACTTCGATTAAATATTGACGAAAGAGAAAAGAAACAAAGCTATAGATGGAGCGTGTGGAAGAGAATATGAATTGTAAATATTTCGCCGGGAATCTGGGAGGAAAGGACTAAGTATACTAACGTTGAATAACTAAGGATTAGCTAAGAAACGATAGATTCCGTCCCAATGGCGGTACTTGAAGTCCAAAAGCTCAGTTTGCCTTTCAAAATTTCGAATAATAATAATCTTAAAGCTTTAAATCTTCATTTAACAAAATCAATTTGACATATAATGAGAATATCCTGACTTCACAATAAACAATTATAAACTAAACATAACACAGTTAGCGTGTAACGCTTTTGGGCTTCTATGGAAGTGCCGCCCCTGTTCTATTCCTCATTAGTTTCAAAAACAATGAATCTATTGGCGTCGGGTAAAGAATTGGTTAAGAATATTGGCAGTCTTGGATTGTAAATACCATCAGTCGTTGCTGTATCAATATGTAAGAAAAAACAGTGTTATAGGCATGTCGTTCGCGTGTTTGCAATAATCGAGTAGTAATAATGCGGCGCGATGTCGCGCTATGTGACACGGGGTTAAATATAGTCCAGGGTATATATAGCCCTCTCTCGGAGCGGGTTAACGTTACGATGCTTTGGTCGTGGTCGCTCTGAGTGCGCTCAAATGATTTATTGTACAATTAATGCTATTATTTGTTTTACGGGTTAAAGCGTTGTTTTGTTTTTTTTTTGCTCTCGGTTGGTCGCATAAGTTTATAGATTATGCCTCGTTTCGTATGTGTCCTATATGGCACCATTAAGTGATCCTTGCCGTTACAGTATTAAAATGTTCAATATTTCTGATTCTAAGTCTGATATAATCCCGAGTTCATTATTCTGATACATATTTATTATTCTGATATTTCTGATAATACACAGAGCCACAAAGGGCATGGCGGTGTTTTGCCACCTGGGTTTCATGTAGGTAGTTACAATCGTCGTTATTATCACATACAAGGTGTAAACAGACCGTGATCAAAAACTAAGACAGGCAATAGTTAAGGTGATTAAGTACAAACATGTTGACGATTAAAAAAAATCCTGAAAAAAAACAATTGACGTCTTCCTAATTTTTTTAACACCAATGTGTTTGTAATCAGCCTAACTATTACCAGTCTTCGTTTTCGATCCCGGTCTTTTTACACCTTGTATAACAACGCGAATCTTTGTTCGGTATTCACAGCTTAAGTATGAAACGAACCGACCATGATGAATTCTGCTTAGTCGTTGGCAGCAGTACCGAAAAAGGCGTAGGGTATCACTTGAAAAATAAGATTTTCGAGGAGTAGATAAATATTATGCAAGAGATGTATACACATGTATGATGTATATGTATTCTGGAACATGCTGGCACAATTTTATCAACTTCCTTGAGATTATAAATATCTGAGAGTTAATTAATTTGCGCGGTTCCTATAAGCAGATTATTCTTATCAAATAAAGGTATATTCTATATTCTAATCGCAATAGTTTTTCATAATCCGACACTTTTTGTATACCTGAAGATCTGTATTTTTGCGTATAAAAAATCTTTCCCGAGTATTAAAGTTTAAACGAGGAAGTTTAAGACGACACATTTGTATTTATGTACCACTCACGGTAACAAACGGGTATACCTCTTAGCACAAAATAATTTAGCCAGAGCGTCTAATAAATCTCGACCCTTGAGATCAAAGGACGCAGTGACGTGGTATTTGTCACCTTATTTATAGGTGTAGTTTTATACCTGTTATAATATTATCTCATAGAATACTTAAAAAATATTATTTTAGTTTGTAATAGAATGTTATATATATTTTAACAAGACATAACGGGATGCCGAATGAAACTAAACAAAAAGTTTCCTATTTTTTTTTTATACAGGGGAGAATATTACATTACGAAAGTTGGAGTATACATTACTATGTACGTCACAGATTGTAGTGAATTAGTAAGTTTTCTTAAATCGATGTTAATATTTAATAAACATACATACATAATCTCACGCCTGTATTCCCCGAAAGGGTAGGCAGAGGTGCATTACTGCACCCACATCACGCCACGTATGTATCAGTCCCACGTAACAGGGGGCGAACCTATTGCCGTTTCTCGGGCACATTTCCAGACTCCGTACTGCTACTGAGAATTACCTAATGGAAAAACCCAATAACACTTTGCCCGACCTGGGAATCGAACCCAGGACCACTAGATCGCACGGCACATACTAGTACCGCGAGACCACGAAGCTGTCGTTTAATAAACAGTCGCTTGATTGTTGGTTTTCGGGATTATGACATGCCAAAGGGCTGAACATTTTAAGCATTTTTTTAACTTATATTTAGAATAAAGGACTTTTAGTTACTTTAAAATAAAATATAATAATACTCCATATCTATTGGCTGATGACATTGAGTACCCAATTTTTGTATTAGTAATATATCTTCATTATTATTATTTATTTTAATTATGTGAAAGTTCGCTAGTTGAAAATTTGTATGAATAGAATGTCTTTGAGCTGGAAATCCGGAGACACAAAAATACCTTTTGGTCCCTCCCGAGGTACCAGAAACTAGTCGTTTAATCCCATTTAAAAAAAGGAAAGATCGGGCAAACTCAATTTACAATTACAGTACGGTCCTGCTTCCAGCAGCTCGTTAAGCTCTCTCGTTTGTTTATTGCCAAATAAAAGTAGTTAAATCGAGTTAAATTTGCTGATTAGAAAATTTTGGCACTGAATACTCCAATGTTCTCACGATTTTAATCAGGGCGTCGGCAGTATTATATGCTGTAAATGCGAAATGTAAAACCACAAACAGTAAGCCTACAAACTGATAGCATATTAGTGTGTTCATAACAGGCCCATTAACCATTTTCATTAGATATAATATTTATTAAATTACAGAAAATATTTGTATTTTCAATATTCTTTTTTTTATTGCATCTAACTTTGATTTTCGTTTGTTTTGAACTTTCAAGTAGCACACACTATTTAAAAAATAGATAAAAATTAAAAGCATTGTACTATCGCAATGTTAAAGAATAAAAAATAGGATACTTTTAATACCAACAAAAATTTTGCTACTTATGAGTTTATCAAGGTTAGCAGGATGTATCAATTATTTTTTATACATGCAATAATAAAATTATTATACAGAGAAATCTCTGTCCTCCCCATTTTTAAGTTTCAAGAAGAAACCCTGTGTAAAAAAATAATTATAAAAATCGTAATCGTAACTAAAATTTTCGTTCCATCTACATACTTTTAGTACAAGCTGCCTAAGTATTCTGAAACTTATTTGATGCACATAAATAAAGATTATGTAGAAGCGTCATAACTCTTTTATTTATAAAGTCTTGTATACCTACAGTATACAAAACAAATAAAATTATTGATGGATTACTAATTCTGGCTACAGTACAAAAAATACGACTTGAATGTTTACTTTATTACGTCATCGAAGCTTCAATTTGTGGCGCATAAAGTCATTCGATACATCTACGTTTCAGTTAAAGTGTATTTACTTTAGCTTGATGGAAGTAATGTATTTTCTCGATACTGTATCCAGTATAAAGTATATCTTCTTTCCTGAATAAATTCGTCTTTATAGAATTTTATTTTAATAAAAAAAACCTCGTGGTCTCGCGGTACAAGTATGTGCCGTGCGATCTAGAGGTCTTGGGTTCGATTCCCGGGTCGGGGAAAGTGCTATTGGGGTTTTCCATTAGGAAATTCTCGGTAACAGCACGGAGTCTGGAAATGTGACCGAAAAACGGCAATAGGCTCGCCCCCTATTACGTGGGACTGATACATACTTGGCGAAATGTGGGTGCAGAAATGCACCTCTGCCTACCCCTTCGGGGAATACAGGCGTAAGTTTATGTATGTATGTGTGTTTTTATAACACTATTTTCCTTATTATAAATCATGAAGGACATAACATCACCCAACCTATTTACTATTTCTGTTATTAGAACTTCCAAGAAACCTTGAAGTTTATTCTGCAAACCCCCAAGAAAGGCACTATTATGGGCACATAAAGCCCGAACTTTTGTCCGGTCATTTTTTACGAGAGGACCAAAATGGTCGATATTGTCTACTTGGCAAAAATTGTTGGCCTTTTGCTATTTTTATCTTGCGAGGGCGGGTTTTTTCCGGTAAATTGTCGGATGGATAAAGGCTATTCCCCAGAATGGCTTCTATCTGGCGTCCACCCAGTTACTAGCCCAGCTTGCATTATGTTTATCAATAAGGAAATGGGCTTCTGTTGAGATAAAAACAATACGACCTTTCTTGAGTTGTCTGCTGAAGAAAACGTCCGGTACTATTTACAGTCGTTTTACAGATGAAAAATACTTATTATAATACGAATAATAAATATTACAACAGACTTAAAATGTTGGTGATAATGTTTTTACATGTAATTTTTTTGAATAATGTACATATGTTCTTTTGCCGATTGATGTAAGCAAGCAGCAGGTTTTGTGGTATAAATGTGACATAAGACATCATCAGCCGCAGAACGTGGGACAAAGGCCTAATTCAGAAACTAGTGCGACCTGAAAGATATTAGGAGGCAGTTTTGCAACATTATTCAGATTTTGTAGGAAGGTCCAACTAAAAATGATATATATACCAACTTCTGTTAGCGAATTTTACTGGCTTGTAGGCATCACAAACTGATTCAGAGAAAGAATTAATGATGACGGATAAAACAAAAATGTGAAGAACAAGCTAATATGAATTTTAATAATAATTAGATTCAGATCACAGTCTGTTTACACCCTGTGAATGTACATTTAAAAGCAATGATACGATAGGACTAAAAAATAAAAATAAGTGTATAAATCTATAGATTAAAAAATAGGAAAAGTAAAAAAGGAAGCTAAATTAGCAAACCAAATCCACACGCAAAGATTTGTTGCTACGGTAAATGATTTTAATTTTTTACGAGCGATTGTGATACATTTACGATCGCCCAGAAATGCGCCCTCGTAAAAAACCATCAAATATGCCAAGTTCGCATTTGATTCGATATGACCTTGACGCCTTGACATCGCGGATAATTTTATGGATCATAGTATTTTTTATGAATCAAGTGATTCATATTTTACTTATATCTGCCAAGACAATTGGTTTGGTTCTTAAGCACCGGTTCCTCTGAAAATAAAATGATTATGAAGATAACTCGTTTGACGATTAGAGCATTACCATACATGTAATAAGCGGTGGACGTATATTTCTTAGTTTACTGATTTTAGAGTATACATACATACATACATACATAAACTCACGCCTGTATTCCCCGAAGGGGTAGGCAGAGGCGCAATTCTGCACCCTCATTTCGTCAAGTTTTTCGGGCACATTTCCAGACTCCGTGCTGCTACTGAGAATTTCCTAATGGAAAATCCCAATAACACTTTGCCCGATCCGGGAATCGAACCCAGGACCTCTAGATCGCTCGGCACATCCTTGTACCGCGAGACCACGATTTTATTGCACATCATATAAATAAAAACAACATAGGTATTGGTAACATCTCAACAAGGTAGTGTCACAAATGGCGGCCTTATCGCTATCGACGACTTCTTCCAGGCAACCGTTAGGTGGACTGGACAGATCAGAAGCATAGAGTGGTCACAATTTATGTAAATTTTGAAATTGTAAAATAAACGATCATGTATTTAATCCAATAGAACGAACGAATATCTCTTATAAATGGCATATCGGGCGAATTCTTATACTTTAATATTTCGATATCCATGAATGTTCAAATGGCAAGAAAAGTGCACAGGAATGAAGTTTTTAGAACTCCATAGTTTCTACCTACCTTTTTGGGGTTAAGGTTTCAATGAGTATAATTTTATTTTAGTTAGTTACTTGAGTGCAGAGCTATTCGTGCAGTATTGCTAATTTATTTAATCAATATAAATCAATGACCTCATTTCGTATGTTTATAGTTTTTCAACGATTTAATCTATGCCAGAGTTTGTGTAAATAATTCATGTTTCACGTCTGTTAAACCACATCTAAACATATTTAAATAGATAAATTGATTTATCAGCTTTATTTATATGTACAACTAGCCAATTTCCTTGTTTTGGATGCTGTAGATTTGGTGTACTCGTTTACGTTTCTTCGAAAATAAATTTACCTAAGGAAATGCATTATTACAAAAAAAAAGACTTCTGAAGATCGTCCTAGCATTATAAAAGTATTGAATGGAACAAACTATTTTAAAAAGGTATTTATTTTTGTTCTGTTTTTTTTTTATTATACTTTATAAAATATATAACTATTTGAAGTAGTTAGCTCCCTGCCTCTTAATAAGGCTTCTGGGGATGATAAAATTTCCAATAAAATTATGAAGGAGGCGTGTAAGTTGTCTAGTGTCGCTATAATGTGCGTTTATAATCGATGTATAGCTGAGGGCGTCTTTCCGCGAATTTGGCGGTGCGGTCTTATTAAACTCGTACCTAAAGGAGGGAATAAGCCCCCTGAAGACCCAAAATCGTATCGTCCAATAACGTTGTTACCGTCGTTAGGCAAGTTACTTGAACGTCTTATCGTGCCTCGCTTACTACCGGGCGGACCGAAATTTCACGAAAATCAATTCGGTTTTACGATTGGTAAATCAACCGTGGACGCAGCTTTATCGGTTAGGAGAACAGTTAACAAATCGGACCATAAGTACGTGTTGGGGATATTTTTAGATATCTCTGGTGCATTCGACAATGCTTGGTGGCCTATGTTACTTCTGAAATTAAAGTCTCGCGGTTGCCCAAGGAATATATTTTCTATGATTTATTCGTATTTTATCCATGGCACAACCAAGTTGCGCTTAGGTCACCACGCAGTGTCGAAGACACTGACAATGGGTTGTCCCCAGGGCTCCGTAGTCGGCCCTTACTTATGGAATCTAGGCTTTGACGACTTTCTCGCGATTCCTTTACCTCCATGTTGCTCTTTAATAGGATATGCGGATGACGGACTCTTGCTCATACAGTCAAATAGCAGATCAGGTCTAGAAAAGTTAGCAGACGCGTGTCTTAGTTTAATTACTCACTGGGGTGAAAGAAACCGTCTCTCGTTCGCACCCCAAAAATCATTTCATTTGCTGCTGAAAGGCTCTCTGAAAACCCCGCCGCGTATAAAATTTAATAACGTCTCGATCAAAAATAAACAGTCTGTTTGTTACCTAGGGCTTGTTCTAGAACGTAATTTCTCTTTTATAGAACATATAAAATGCGTCGGTGAAAAATCAAAAAACAACTTTTATGCCTTGACAAGGATATCAGCGTCAACTTGGGGTCTGTCGTTTAACACCTTAAAAGTAATTTATGGAGCTACATATTTGAGTTGCATTTGTTACGCTTCCCCTGTGTGGGCCGACAGGGCAACTGTCGGTGCCGTCAGAAGGAAATTGCTCCAGAGTCAACGTTTGGCGTTGATATTTTTGTGTAAGGCGTACAGAACTGTTAGTACTGAAGCTTTACCTGTTCTGGCGGGAGTACTTCCAGTCGACCTGGAAGTGCAACGTCGCGCCGCGTTATATTTTTCCAACAAGCAAAATATTGATAAAGATTTTCTTTCCTCGCGCGACCTTTTGAAAATTAGTCGGTTATTTAAACCATACCCCGAGACTTACTCGGAATTCATAGAAGAATGGCAAAATCGATGGAGTCTCTCTATAAAGGGGCGTCATCTTTATCAATATTTTCCTTCGGTGAGCGATCGTTTGGCAAAAACTTGGCTTGAGATCGATCATTACGTGTCGCAATTTCTGACGGGTCACGGTAATTTTCGTAGCAAATTATTCTCATTTAAGTTGGTTGATTCTCCTATGTGCCAATGCTCAACACATAATTGCGAATATGAACAGTCCGCGCATCATATCCTTTGGGAGTGCAATCTTTGGTCGGATGAGCGTAACTGTATGCTCAATAGTATGCATGTAACGTCTGGTGTTGTCTATTACACAGACCTTGTTGAATCCAGGAAGAATTTCCGTGCTTTCCAGCGTTTTTGCCATGCCTATTATTGGAAGTCTACATAACAGCTCGCACTTTAGGTCCAATTTAGTCAATAAAACTCATACAGTTTTTACCCGTGGTGCGTTACTTGCGTCTAATATCACTAAATGTAATTGTCTTTTTTATGTGAGGGTAAAACCTCATAGCTCAATGTTTTGTCACCCGCTTTGCTGTGGAGGGAAGTGAACAACTCTTTGTTTTTCAACTCCTCCTTATATTGTCTTTCTGATTAACTTCGTTGTGGGATTATGACAAATTTAGGTCCCCTTAGATCCGCTGAGCTTCATTGCTCGGTGTCATTACTGTGCGTGCCGCTGTTGATCCTGGAGCACAGGAGTTACAGTGGCGGGTGTGTGGTGGGATAGGGACTTTATAAAATATAATGTGTGTTGTCATAAAAAAAATAGATTATAATCTCATAATTAATTTATGTAGTTATAAATTTTAAGTTCTTATCTCACTAGGATATTCAGCTGGGAATATACTAGGCGGTTGGGAGTTACTTCACAGAACATAATTCAATGTACATTTTGTATGAACCAGTGTGGGAGTTGGTTGCAACGGGTCGTGGAGGATGCAGTCGCTTGGAAAATTAATGCGCTCCACAGTCCACTCGATCCTTACATAAAGTACAACTTCTATTAGGTTTGGACAGCATAGACCATGTATAACAATAACCGTGGAGAACTTATAGTATGTATTCGACACGAGAAGACTTTGCTGGAACTAAAATTATAGTGAGATTAATCGTTGGTAGAAAAGATGAGGGTAAACGAAGAAAAGATGGATCGATTAAATAAGTACAACACTAGGCTCAATGAGACCAACATTTATATTCTTAATTAAGGTTTTGTCTCCGGTTACTTATTTGTAATTAAGTTACACGAGTATGTACAACAAAGAGTAAATAAATAACATACAAAATCCTGTGTCGTCTCACAAACTACTCTAAACTTTTAATCTCATATTTGATTCAGACCGGTGGACATGTTTGTGAATGAGACAAAATTTTCCCCGTGCGAAGATCGAACTCAAAAACTCGACTGTAGAAATGATAGGTATAGTAATGAGCGACATAGTAATATCAACCGAGGTATACTTAAACTTTTTATTTGATGCAGCCCAATAGAAATATAAGATAATATGGCCTAGTTATAAAGTGAAACTATTACTAGATAGCTCGATGGCATTCCATTATCAATGTCGAGAACCACCGCAACAATTGTGTTAAAATACACTGCTTGTTTTTTCTATAAACATCTTTAATATGATGTTAATTACAATGTCACGTGTATGTTGGCACGGCCATAATGATTCAAAACAAATACAATTTTATAAATAATACACTTAACTTCGCCGCGGGGACAGCTGAGGTGGCAGGAAGCCAAGCACTGCCGGTGACAAATTTGGCAAGAACCGCGCTTTATATCCTAAGGCATATCACCCGCGGGTCATTCTGAATTGGATGTAATATACTATGCCCACACTATGCCAATTTACGAGTACGCATGTGACGTCACTAGAGGCCTTCTCTGTCACTCTAGAGGGGTGATGAAGGTGACAAAACTCTCTTTCCCTCTTTCACGAGAGGCGCGTCATGTTCAGGCGCCGTTTGTCATCGGTGTTCGGCGAGTTTCATATATTAGGTTACAAGATGGCATTCAGCCGGTTTTTTCATTCTACAAACGTGCTAACATTGCGGTCACCTATTTACGAAGTTTTCTCACTACAAGCATGTTTCGCTTTAAAAGTAGAATTCTAGTAAAACGTCAGCTGTTTCGAATATAATTGTGAAGCTGACATTTAGCCCATTTCACTAAATTAATTAAGCTTGCATTTCATTTTATCTCAAATGAAAGCGGCTCGTGTTTTTTAGAATGATTTGCTTGTTGGCTGCACTGGCGCTGGCAATTACAACGATCCCTCAATGCAAAGAAAATGTTTCCCGACGGCGACATTTCAAAGGCTTCAACGTCATTTACAGCTGAATTGTAACATTTGAGTCGTACAAACAAGATTTGAAATGTAAAAAAGCTCTATGGTATTACGTAATCAATCCATTTAGGTAAGCATATATAACGTTCCAAGTTTAAAAGTAAACAAACCACTCGAGTAAAATAAAAATAAATTCTAAAACATAAAGAATAAACAATTCATAGATTTCCTTTGAAGGCCGCGTACAAATGAAACGCTTCGGAATCCTGCGAACCGCACAAGTGCCGCCAATCGATAGGGCTCCACCCACTGACCTATTTACGGGGATTAGGAGGACACGGGCACCGCTCCACGAAACAGCCCCGCGCTCGCTTCCTTATTCACATATCTTTTTCTCGTGTTTATGAATTTGATATGGGATGCAGAGCACGTACATACATACATAGGAGTGACATAGCATTTGATTAAAGTATATCTACCCAATGGTATATGTTTAGGAACTATGAACCCTTGTATATCACACGAGTTTCACCGCTGGCTACACGCTTTGTCTGGCAAGATCTGACGAAAATATAACAATGAATTTTAGACTTCACATTGATTAAAACTCTCGTAGGTGTACAGGTTTATCATGTTTATTTAAAGATTAGTAACTGCGGATAGGGCAGAACTTCATTAATCCAGAATTGGATAATCTGGGCGAACTCCATATAGCGTCTTGAGCGCTTAGTTTAGCTACCGCCCACGTCTTCCAGAAATATTCAATTCTGATTAAGAATTTGTCTGAATTGTTTTTTAAATGGACACTTAACAGATATTAAAATTAATCAAATCGTAAATAATAAACGTAGAATCACTTGTTATATTTATAAACGTAATTCGAGCAAAATATATCTCGAATGAATCGCAACTTCAGTTTTATGTCAAGATTGCTTAATGTTGGTAAAAGCGGGTCCCTAAGCGCTACCACTCAGTTCTTCGCATTTTGCGAACCCTTTTTGATCCGGCGGCTATTTTATCTTGTTTCTTGAGCGGTATTTTTTAGATCTACATCTCCGCAGTCGAAACCCACCCTGGTTTCGAATAAATGTGAATGAATGAAACATTTCTCATTTATGGAGCTACTTGAATTTTGTATTTTAGTTACAATAAAACTACAAGGTAATCTTCGAAAGAAAAATCATTTTCTGTTAGTTATCAAATTTAAAATTATATTTTTTATTGATTATAGATTTTTCTAGTTCTTTAATGAAACGTCAGGCAATATGATTATTGATTAAGTGATTAAGATTGGAGAACAACACGGTCCTTAAGGGTTTCCGCAGAAAACGTTAGAAAAACTATAAAACATTATCATAATAAGTCATCAAAAGATTAGCAGATAACTTATGATATAATTGTCTATATAGTCAATAATCAGTTAAATACAACGAGATATTGAATACATTTAAAAATCTTGGCAAAACCAAAAAAAATGTAGTAATAACCAAATAAATAGCAGACAATGAACTCCGATAGGAAAAGCTAGACGTCTGGCATTTAAATGAGATCATGAAATCTGGCAAAGAAACACGTATAGTAGTAGTAGTAGAGATAATCTGGCAAACCTTGCGCCGTATTTGGATCGTTGGCTTGGATAACCAATTGGACTGGAAGTGGACATATGGGTCGGCTCCATAAAATGACGTGACATAACATTGTTGGGAAGCTTCCTCGTGCGCTCAGCGGTAACTGTTATTTAAGCAATTTTGCATATTCCACTGAATTGCTTTGAATGTAAGGGGTTATAGTCGACTGCATTTTATTATTAAGTTCGTTAATTTTGCCACTAGCTTTTCATTTTTAGTAACATCATAATTTTTGGCAGCAGTAGTTTAGTAGTAGTACCTACCAATAAATTTACATATTCAATTTGCATAGGCTACAGCAAAAGCTGAATTTTTGAGATAAATTAAATCGGTTTTAATGCTTTTCGAATTTTGCTTTTAGGGAAGAGCTTGTCGATAAAAAAGGAAGATATTGGATTTTTGCTTCCTTTGAAAGACTTTCTTTAACATTTTAATATATTCCCCGGACGTTAGTAATAAAAGGGATTGCCTTTGCGACAAAGCTTTGAAGACTTGTACTTACGTAATTAGTCTACGCACTTTTGTACTCTGAGGTTATCTTATTGGACCGCGTTCCAGATCATTGAGAGGTTCAAAGGTCGGTTTGTAAAAGTCAATTCATGCTGACCCTGTGTTCGATGAATAAAGATTGATATAGGATCGAAAGCTACCACAATTTTTTGCCAAATATTTATAGATTGCTATCTAGACCCTTTGTCTCTTGTAGACACAATTCTACTTTTATATCCACAACTCGCCATTTTATAGGTGTTTCTAAGTAGAAAACTGTTCCCAGGAGCATCGGGACCAATAAAACAGTCTTGCATGATGCATTAATAATATCTATCAATGCATATTCATGTTGGAATTACGTCACAGTTCAGTTAAATGTCGTGAAGAAAGTCCGCATTGAAACAAATGGAAAAATTTATGCAATCTCCGAGCTAAATACCTCTGAAGTATTTCAATACGATTTTCGACAATATGTGGGGTCTTTACTACGGAAGTTTTCGCAGTTTGAATTGTTAGTGCGCGTGTAAAGGTATGGGAATGTTTGGAAAAGAATGCTAATAAGGCGTGCGTAACAATGCAAGGTTGTAATGAGTCATTATGATGGTGATGTATGCTTTTTTCGTGTGTTTTAAGTTCTATTTGTGAATTTGTCGACCAAAGTTTAGTATATTTTAGTGTCACATATTTCAGAAAGGATTAACGAAAGCTTTTATGTAATATGATGCGTGAAAAAGTACTTTTTACGTTATAAGTATTCAGGCGTAATTGCTTAATCGTGCGATTACTAATACTTTATATCCGATTCGTATCTGACTTCTTTTTTGCTGTATTTGTTAACAGCGCAGTCAAGTGGTAAAGCAAAACATCGTGACAAACCTACATAACATTCTTGACGAGGCATTATGTACTTAGGTACATCAACCATAAGTCAAGTCAAATCATTGTCAAGTGCGTCTGCTTTAGACCACCATATTGGTCTAAAGTCTAACCCCCACAATCTCCTTAAAACTTGAACGTATTCAGGCTCATATAGAGAAATCCATAGTAGGCGTTATATATGCGTTAATATTCGACGCAAAATTCCAGTTCAACTCACGACGCAGCGAATAAAGGCTTCGTGACACATAGGAATGCGTAATAGGCCACATTCAGCGGGGTCCTTTGTCTACTCACCAGATTTCAGGGAGTGGCCCGTTTGCAAACTTGTTTTGATATATGGATGAATTTTAGCGTATAGATCACTAAACGAAACTGGTATTAGAACTGCAAATTTCCAACTTTAAGACTTCCCACTATGATTTATAAGTTTCTCCCCGCATCCTTACCTTATATTTCACTGAGCTCTGACGTTATTCCAACGTCGTCTGCATTCACCAAGTTACGTACGGAGAGGGAAGAAAAATGTTTGAGTAATAAAAACTGAGAATAACTTGTTCTGTAGATATTTTTGATTATCAGTAAACTCTATTTGTGTGGCAAAATTCATCGAAATCAATTCAAATGTTTTTGGTGATTCAGTAACAACCATTTAAAGTAAACTTTCACATTTATTTTATTATGATTTAAATAGGATCAAATCTCTGGATAGATCAAATATCAGTTTGTTATGTTGAATTGTCCCATTCTTTTTTTATCAATATCCTGATTAATTGCCAGTCCACCGTAATCAATAAAGTCATCTGCATTCTGAATCAAAAGGCCATTAGCTATCATATGAACTTTAACAACAATCTGTCGAGTTTTGATTGATCTCCTGGCGTCGACCCAACTATGTTAAGGCTTATATTTAAATTGCTGACGTATTCTGCGCTTTCTATGTGATCAAATGATCATCATCAATAAGGTTCATAACGATTCCTATAACGTTAAAGTAAGTTGTAACTGACTTATAAACATTACCAAAAGTTAGATGGGTTATGCTGCGAACCAGCTATTTGCTAATTTTGCTACCAAGGCTCTGTTATCATTGATTAACTATAAACTATTTTAATTATAAAACCTCGTCATCGCTACAAAAGTAGACGCAACTGTCCCTAGCAGAACGTAAGTTTAACTTATCTCCAGGCGACCTATTTAGCCACGTCTAAAACTTAGTGGTTGTAAACACCAAGTTTCGCATGAAACCTTTTTTGGTAACAATGCAAACGTAGATATAGGTTACCTACATCTGAAACACTAGTCGGGTCCCGTGTAGACTAGAATTGCAGTTGTGACCTCGATACGACCACTAATAGATTAAACAGATGTGACGTGTCGACCGGGGGATGATTTATGTGTGGAAATAGACGAGGCTCCATTTTCAAAGGTCATAGTAGATCTCATTAGCTTGTAGTTGTTAATAAAATGGCTGATGGAATTGATACTGGTAATTGATAGTGATGGTATTAGTGAGGTATTCGTATTGGATTGGTATTCATCGGGAGCTTGATGACTTGATAACAGAGATAATTGAAAAGTTAACAAAGATGAACAAAAAAACTTAATCTTTTAGAACCAGTTCTATGAGAAGAACCAATTACAGAAACTATCAACTTAAAACACACCATGAGTTCGTATATTTGGTTGCCACGCTTAAACTACTGGTCTGATTTCACTAAATTTTATTATAAAGACAGGTGGATTTAAAGTCGATAGGATGCTTTTTATTCTTAAAAAATATTACGATAAAACCAACAGCAAGATATAAAAACTGACTGGAATATCACGTCTGCCGCATATCTAACGAACTCTGGGCAAAAACCACTGAATATCTAAATCCTACAACGCGGTAGATCTAGAAAGAGATCGAAGACGAATTTTATTTGAGTTTAACCAGGAAAGTATTGGTGATGAATTGATAGATTGAATGGAGAAGGATTTGCTCAGTATTGGAATTGCTGAACTTCCAACACTTATAAAGTTTGAAGTGAATATTTTACAAAGATCGAAACCAAGGAGTCTCATAAAAAAATTGATGGCTTATTATAAGTACTTCACATTTCACGCCTTATTAAATATCGATTAGTGTTTCAAGCAAGAAAAAAAAGACTTCAAACTTTTTGAGAAACATTATTGCTTACTCCCTCACATGTAAATGCCATCTGTTGCTGACAGACATCAACTAGAAATTCTCGTATTCCTAAAAAGAACGATCTAATTTTACACCCAAGACCACGGTCAAAGTATAAATAAACTTAGTCTAGAATATCTGCAGACAGCGGGCCTAAGTTTTAAAGGTTATTAGGTCACAGCAAGTCGTCTGGCAGGTATGATTTTAGATGCATTTTTACTGTCGCCTGAAATGGATTGGAAATTTATTGGATGGGTTTGGCGCCGTCCTTGTGTATTGATTAGTTCACCCGCTTCAAGAGCAAATAGATGGAAGAAGGTTGCCTTTTATATAGTTTACTGATGTTATGTAACCATTTCAAATTGAGTTACGAATAGCTTTGAAATATTTTGAATGTATATTTTCGTCAGCTTTCGTCGTTCAGTTGTTTAAAAGCCAAAATTATGTATTTTAAGTCTTGGTGTTTTCGAAAATAGTAAATTTCTCATAATAGTTAGTACTTATGATACTTGATGTCAGGATAAATTGGTATGACAGTCAGTATCAAGACTTGATAGTAAGTATCGTCAATGTGTGTGTTTGTTAGAATTATACGTGCAACTGATGAGTACAATTATATACATCTGTAACTACTATTTATACATTTTCAATTCATAAGTACAAATTATGCATCTAAGAAATTTCCGAGAGTTGCACATAGAATAAATCTAACAGTCCATCAAAACAGTCTTGCCGTGTATAAATTACGTAGGAAAATCACACAAAAAACTCTTAAAAGTAGTATTTTATTACAGACATAAAATATTATTTTACGTACTTTTCTTTTTATTTGATTGCGGTTTCGTCTTCTACTTACATATTTCGTAGATAGAACTATTGACTTTGAATTAAATGACATTGAGAGGTCAGAGCACCTTTAATTAACCAGTAAATATTTATGATTTATGATGACTGCCTCGTGGTCTCGCGGTACAAGTATGTGCCGTGCGATCTAGAGGTCCTGGGTTCGATTCCCGGGTCGGGCAAAGTGTTATTGGGTTTTTCCATTAGGAAATTCACAGTAGCAGCACGGAGTCTGGAATTGTGCCCGAAAAACGGCAATAGGCTCGCTCCCTATTACGTGGGACTGATACATACCTGGCGAAATGTGGGTACAGAAATGCACCTCTGCCTACCCCTTCGGGGAATAAAGGCGTGAGTTTATGTATGTATGTATGTAAATATTTATCAAAACACCTATGGTACGTTTTTTAGTCTTAGTCGATTTGTAAATATACCTAACATGTATTTTTGGTGCAGTTATCTTTTTTGGCCGTCACATCCACAATCACCTTTCGCGCAGCCATTACGTCAAGCTTCAATCATCCACTTCATTAATTTTATCACTGTTAATTATCACTCACCTTAACGAGTAAGGGACATATTTTTAGGCATATTATATACCTGAGAAATTTTCTTATTTAAGTGCTTAGTACCTATGTTAATTCAAATTCTATCCAAAGTGTAAGAACAATCAGAATATTTTTTTTCTTAAATGCCAGTTAAGGAAAAAATAGAGTATTTTTTTCTGAAAAGGTAAATATATAATACCACTAAACCGTAGATAAAAGCAGTGTTTGACGCAATTAAAACCGTACAATAATCATAATTTAGCAATGTTTCCGACATCACCCTCTAGGTAGGGCAACGGTTCGCCAGGCGAATACGATGGGACCGGAAGACATTTCTCTAACAAAGGAAGTTGAAACTCTCACTGTTTAAGTGTATAAATCTCTGAATTTCGTCCTCCTTTTCCTCTCTTGATACCTACATCAATATTAGTGATAAAATATTAATCTAAAACTATAATAATAAAAATATAATATTATTAAAATTCTACAATTTTTAATCATTATAAAATGATAGAATCAACATAATATAATATTTTTTTTAACCCAACCCTTGCACTAATAGCATGCTACTGCGCTTATTTAAGTTTTGATCAACTAAAGGCCCTTCTACACGGTTGGGCGTCTAAAACCTCCAACCAAATAACATTATGAGACCACTTCAATTAGATACAATGACACGAAGCATAGCTATATGCTAACGTACAGCTAGACGCTGACGTTGGCAACTGATTCATTGTTTCATCTCAACTTATGAATGCACTGGGCAGACAATAGCTTGTGCAATGAAATGAAACTTTTGTGACACTAAAAGCTAAACAACATTAAACCTTTTTGAGGCCAAGAATCAGCTAATTATCTCTTTCTCTCTCGCTTACTGTTTATAAATTATATTAAGTACTTTAATTTACTCGACACCGAATAGCTAATTATCTAATACAAAAAAATATAACAATGATAACCTTATGTGAGTGTTACACCACAAATATGTGAATATAAAATAATATTACTCAAAACTACGGGTCATATAGATAAATATTATTAGTTAATTTTTATATTAAAGCTCCAAAATGTATTCAATGTGTATCTTTTTCATGGTTTTAGAATTGTTGGCGACATAAAGGGTTTTATGAACTTCATCATCTATATTGTTATAGTAAAAGAAAAACTAGTTTTGGCACCGTTAATTAATTTTTGGAAATAAACATGATTATGTTACCTTTAATGTTGTGGAATTGTGAATGTTTTTAATACTATCAGAAAATATAACTACGATGAATTATACTTACTTATATATAGCTTATAAAAATCTTTGGCTTTCTATGATAAACAATTAGGAGTTCTAAGAGGCTTAACATAAGTGATTATTTAGATAATGTATATAACGCTAAAATAAATTCCAAATACAACCATAGACTGAGATATCTACGAGTCAAAGTACGGACGCCGCTGAAACAAATAAAATCGATACCCAGTAATGGACGTCTAACGCACACGTGTAATAAACATGGCGTCTGGCGCAGCAGCCCTGTGCGAGCAACAAAAACGCATCAATGGTTAACGAAAGGGAAAATGTACTTGAACTACGAGGGGAGCGGAGGGCCGCATCGATAGATGTAAACTAGGTCAGGGTCCTTCCCGCGCGTCACGTGCCCGTCGGCCACCGCGCAGGGTTGCCAGCGTTCCGCGCAGTACGGGCCCGCTATACCAGCGTCAACACGTGTTGCCAACACTGCCGTGTGGAATGCGTTGTTATCATTTTAATCGAAAAATTATTAGATACATCTTTTGTTTAGAAACAAGATTTGTACCTGGTTTACCCGGAAATTATGGGACATAGGAACGTATTTCATTTTTATAGCCCCACAGGAAGCTCCCCAGAGCCCTAACTGCCTCTATCCCTTCTATTTGAAATGAATGAATATTAGAAATGGTTTAGGACATTCAGATTAGGCAATTAACTCATTATCACCTCTTTAGAATAAATGTTTTGTTTACAATTATCAATTTCACATGGTATAATAAATAATGTTCGTAAAGTATTTAAATGACAATAATGGCCGTCCTCCAAAATTCATTGACACGCGCTGCCGATCGTGTGGCGGTTCCACTATATTTTTGCGTATCGCTCGCGCTTAAGACCACTATCGCTTGTTTGCGTAAAGTTTAACGTTTCTTATAGCGATTAAGGTTTTGTTCGTCGCAAAGGCGAATACCGTCTTTGACAACGGCTTATTTGAATGTATCAGAATGACAAGTTTCAAATATGCATATCTGTTGTTCTTTTGACTGTTATTTGTATTGTAACAAAATATTGTTATTTTATATATAGTTAAGATGATGTGTGATTTTTTTAAATATAAAAATAATGTATATCTACTTCAGACCATTTAAGTCTCACTGTAGGGCACGGGTCGTCTCTACAACTGAGAGGGGTCAGACCTTAGGCCAAGTGCGGGTCGGCGGACTACTTATACCTAATCAATTCAGATTAAAAAACAATAACATTATTATTTTGTTTTCAGTTGTATTTACCTCTGTAATTGATAAATAATTTTTATCTCTAAACACAAAAACACGAAAAAGGAAATCATACAAATATACTTTATATATTTTTTTAGATATCTTCGTCGTAAATCATTGAAACAACAAAATATGAGCACTAAAGGAACAATATATTTTAACTCAAACTATATTTAACAAAAAATACTAATCGTGGAACAAGTTTTGAGCTAATCATTTAATAAAAAAACGTTCTCACAGATTATTGTCTAATAAAATAGTATTTTTTCAATTTAATTTGTTTAACTTTACTTATAACATCATTTAAGTGGTCGTAAAAATTAGCCACAGATTTGAGAGCTTAATAGGACCATACAGAAGACGAAACCTCCGGAAAAAGTGTTTCTACAATGTAAAAATCAACGAGCATTGATTAAAGGCTGTTATTAAAAATAACAAATAGAAACGTTAAAGTTTGTTATTTTGGTTATAGACGTAGATAATACGTGGAGAAGTTTATTATAGCATAGTTTATATGTTTACTTATATGGGGTAGTTCGAGTACACTTTAATATGGCTATGCTAAACAGGACATAAATAATGCATGGACTCATAAAGGCTTCGGTACAGCACATTCTGTATGAAGCTGAGTAATATTTGGAACGTACGTTGTATTTTGATTAGCAATACATTTAATAATTTACTAGCGACCCAGGTTGAGTGCGAGGTCGTAATATGTATGTATGTATGTACGAATTACTAACATTACGGAAGTTTTTCAATGAGAATTACTAAACGCAATCAGGATTGAAAATTAGGGGTTTTGTTGTTGTGTGATCTATTATGTTGACTGATTAAGGAAAGATGATGGAAGCAGTGATGGCCTCAAGGTTTAGGCGCGCGGTCGAGAATTTCGGCGGTCGCAGGTTCAAACCCCAGGCACACACCTCTGACTTCGAAGTTATGTGTGTATTCACAATGAATTATCACTTGCTTTAACGGTGAAGGAAAACATCGTGATAAAACCTGCACACCTAAAAGTTCTTAGGAATTTCTTAGGTGTGTAGTCCGCACACCCGCGCTAGGCCAGCGTGGTGGACTAAGGCCTAAACCCTCTCAGTTGTAGAGGAGGCCCGTGCCCAGCAGTGGGACGTATTTGGGCTGATGATGATGATTAAGGAAATGAAGGCATACAACAATTCGAATTTATTCGTTCGTTCGTATATTTTTTAATATTGTCTATTTTTTATGTAATATGTAATAGTTCCGTGGTTATATGTTTAACCAATAGCTGAAATTTTTAATAAATAATTTTGGTTTTGTCCAACTGTCGATAATGTTTGAATTCTATTAATTAATTATTTATTCTATTTCAATTATTCGAAGTTTGTATGCGCAAACGTCCTCTATTATATTATCAGATTTAAAATAAAATTGTCGAAATCCATCTCCACCCACCCCATCAAACATACAGTCATGACAATGTATATGTATGTATGTATATATGTAATATAATGTATGCATGTAGGTATATAATAGGTAAAGAAATTCGACACTATTTAGAAATCGCTATAATTGTAACCGGACTGAAAAAGACGCCTGAATAACTTTAAACACTAATAGTCAGACTTACTAAGTACAGCTTTAAGTCTTGTTAAAGTAAGTAGTAATTATTACTCAATATTAGTTAAGTCAATTATTCATTATCCAATTTCATCTAAATTCCAATCAAAATTCATGCACATGTGAACTATTCTCAAGCTTTGCCTACCTCGCTTTCGTATATACCTACATTTTTATATGCGAATAATTCGCATAATGCGCATAAAATATTCTTCAGCATATACTTTACGGTACATAAAAGACTTTATAAATGATAATTTTAAAATAATAATAAGCTTTAAATATTATTTTATATTAACATAAAACAATAAACTGGTTCAATATATCGCACACGATTTTAAATGTGATTAAATGCGTCGATGCATTTATATATCTGAAAGGCTACAAAAAAGATAAATCAAATAAATATACTAACAATAATTCAAAAGCTATGTGCAAAAACTAATAAAAAAAGAAAACAAAAATTCACGACTAAAGAAACAAAACAAAATTGCAGTAAACATAACAATATTCAATACAATAACGCAATATATTTTATATGACAAAATAAAAGTTTAATAATATATTAAACATAAAAGCATTTTAACCACAAACTATTCTAAGCCAATTGAAAAGAGGGTAGTTTAAAAATTTACTCAACGGATAAAAGTTCCCTTTATGGAGGTGGAAATGCGGGCGCCGTCGCCACTGGAATCTGAATTAGGCTACCGGAACTCATTTAAAATGAATTTTAGAACACGTATGGCATTTCAGGGACATGCATTATTCAGTAGTTGGACGATTTGAGTCAGCCCTAGAATTGTAGAATTGCTTTCTTCGAAAATTTAAGTTTTCATTCGACTGCATATGTATATAACAATACATTACATATCCTTTTGTTATTTGTCTAAAAAAGTTTATGAATATCTGTTGACATAAGTCCCACTTCTGGGATTGGGCTGAAATGAGTCATCACTTAGTTCACCACACTTTCGTAGGTTTCGTTTGTACAAAAAGCTGTATACTAAATTAAAAATAATAAACTATTTATTTATTTATTTATAACGACTTTAATTCATATTTGTCAATAACTAAAAGTCTTAACATAAATTTAATTGTATGAAGGTACACTGACACTAGTCAGAATTAGTAGAAACTAGTGAAAATTTAGCCTACAAAAGAAGCAGCAATACACGAGATCAATAGCTACCGATCTAGTGTCCATTATCATTGTTACGTAATAGGAATCTGGTTGATATAACCAAAGGACTCGCGCACAAAAGCCATGGAGACTGATAAACACATTAATATTATTTAATGTGCGCTTATGACATCATGGCAAAGTAATATGATGGTCGTTTTGATATCGTTAAAGGGTGTGTTGTGCCAAACGACCAGCGATCGAGGTTAATTGTCAAGTACATTGCTTCCCTTCTGGAAATATAGGGGAGTTGACAGACTGAATATATAAAACACAGCATACGTTATTAATGACATTGTATAATTTAAATTAGGAACGATTTAAATTCAGATATGTAACGGTCTTCGGTAAATTTAATTTTACCCACACAATATTGTGCTCGGTACGTGAAATGCGGAGAAAGCGACACGCGGAAATAACTCCGATATATAAAGGACAGACGACACAATCCAGAGAAGGCAAGGATGTTTTGATGATGTTTGTGGTACACCGTTTATCGATTCGGCGATGGTGTGGACACAAGTCGTGAGGTATGTCGCGTATTTTTGTATGTCAACGACTACCATTGGACAGTTTCATTGCATTAGAGAACATTTCGGTGAATGTTTTTTATTTGTGATTACGTTTACGAACGGTTGCATTCACTATAAATGTTCGAGGGTGTGACAGTAACACGTGCAGTACTTACCAGTATTCGTCCGGTGGTGGTCTGACCGGATATGAGTTCGCCGGCCCAGTCTTTCGCTTCGGTCATGAACGTCCCCTCGAACTCTTGTTTGCCCTGTCGCGCTGCTTTCTGCTCCTTCTGCTTGGGGTCGTTGGGCGCCAGCTCCGGCTCCTTGTGGCAGCAGAAGAACGCGCACGCGCGCCAGAACGCCACCACGAACAGTCCGGCGAGGAACGTGATAATCGACGACAGCAGGAAACACCACCATTTTCGGACACTGAGGCAGTCATCTTCAGGGTTCGGCGTAGTCGCCTCTTCCTCGGACGAAGCCATTCCCCGAGGGCGCGAGGCATCCAGTCAAGCGCGCCATGCACGTGCACCGATGCGCGCGCCCTCACGCCATGCCCGCGCGCGACTGAGCCACCGCCGCCCGCCGGCCCGCCCCTGTCGCCCCCGCCGCGCCCGCCTCGCCGCCCGCCCGTCCGCCCCGCGGTCGATGCCGCCCGATCGATCCGCGACGGCGCACTACCGACCGCCAATCGACTCCTCGCTCCACATTCTCCCAAGATTACCTTCTCTATCCTTCTGCGCTTATGTGACGCGCCTCAGGCTGCAACCCGTCCGCCGAGCATCGCCGCCGCCACGGAGTTTATGACTGCAGATGTTTCTCGGACGATTGTTATCGATGCCATAACAGTGTCGATCACTCGCCGTCGCCAAGCGCTCGTTGTTCGCCCTCACACTGTTTATCGGCTATGTTACGTCGAGTTAGTGAATTATCCGGTGAATGCGGAGGTTTTCGACAAAGGTCAATGTATTCAGCCCGTGTCCCGATAAGCGTAGCGCTACGCCGCCCTGTTACTGCGTCAGCGGACGCTACGAATCTCGTAGACGTCTACGGGCTGCGATTGGTCGAGCGAAATGCGAAAGCGGCGATACGTTCGCGCCTCTCGCTATAATAAGGTAGCTATTTGTCTTTTCTTTGTTACACACGGGCTCGGTTTATGTGAGTTGCCTGTAGTTAAAATAAATGAGCCAATTAGAACATTAATGGACACTTTTTACATTAAACTTCCAGCGAAGATACATCACGTGGGGCACGTGTGGTTTTTATTAAAGTGACACTAGAGAATAACACACCCATGCATTCAAATAAATTATAATTGTAAGTACCTATATGGCAAAATATTTTCTAACGTAAAATACATAAATTTCAAGGACAATAAATAATGAAAGCGAAGCGGTCTGACCGCGTGTATTTCTGAGAAGCGGCGCCCAGCTTCATATTCTAAGTATTGCATGTTTAAAGTCAAAGTCAAAGTCAAATTATCTTTATTCAAATAAACATTATATATAACTAGTTCTTTTGAATCGTCAATTTTAAACTATTATCTAATAACAGCTATCGAAGGTCACTGACAATAAACACACAGCAAATTTCCATTCATGTTTGAAAGTTTATTTTCAAACAACTTACATTTAAGAAAGTAAAAATATAAACCAAATAAATACATTGTTTTTAGTAACTTGGACCTACTTCTCCAAGCTAATAAATTAGCCTATATCCATCTATCTCCACACTAGAAATCATCTTAACTGATGCAGCAGTTTCATAGCCAACCATAAAAGAGTATCTGACAGACAAAAATAAACGCATTTTCACGTTTATTTGGCAATAATCACACTGGCAGCCTGATTTCGTAAAATTTATTCTTAGAGGTTCTAAGAGTTTATTAACCTTACAAAGAGATACAGCATTCAACTGTTCTGATACTACAACAGCTACTATCAGCCTATAATTAAATACGCCCAACAGTCGCATACATGGTTCTGACCCCACAGTAGGATACTAGTCCTATGTCGATTAGGTATCAACTACGAGAGTCTTTTCGGTCTCACAAACAATCAGACCTGAAACAAATATTTGTGGATCACACAAATATTTGTCTCGGTGCGGGGATCGAACCTGCAGCCTCTCGTTTCGCATGCTGGTATCTAGCCAACTGCGCCACAGGGCTGTCGAAAGTATAAGAACAGATCATTATGCCAGGGCCGGCAGGGTAACAATCAAAGATATCAGTTTATGTCAGGAACATTTGGATTATTTTATTCTCATCAAAGTCACGACTGCCTCGTGGTCTCGTGGCACAAACAGGTGTGCATTAGTACTATTATAATGTAATTTTATAGGCTATCAATATAGTCTCGCCTAGTGAGTTGACCATGATTAATGCTAATATGTTTAGAATCATAATCATCATGCTGGGCATGTGCCTCCTTTACCATTGAGAGGGTTTAGGCCTTAGTCCACCATGCTGGCCTAGTGCGGGTAGGCGGACTACACACCTAAGAAATTCCTAAGAACTTTTAGGTGTGCAGGTTTCATCACGATGTTTTCCTTCACCATTAAAGTAGGTGATAATTCATTGTAAATACACACATAACTTCGAAAAATCGGAGATGTGTCAGGTTTGAACCCGCGACCGTCGAGATTCTCCACCATCATCGCCATCACTAGAAGCATACTGATTTCAAATGCCCTATTGTATATTTCTATTTTTATTTGTCAAATTGTGTATATGTTTTTTAAATAAAAAAAAAATCATTTTCATCTTGTGCGTTGTTATTACTTCGTCTTGCCAGGACACTGTGCCGTGAGAGAAAGCAGCACTGAGTTAAGACAAACGTAATCAACCTCTTTAATTAGTAGGGCCCTTCATACACACGAGTACGTAGTGGGGGCAGAGGCTTCTCAAGTACACACCCACTCCTGCATATCCTTTACAACTGGATCGATAGCGGAACGCACAGAAATGATATCTTCAAGGAATCGTACTTTTCCTTACCCATTACGTCCCAAGCACTGTATTTTTTTTTAAAGCAATATATAAATTAAGTTCTTAGTACATCAAGAAAAAATATGAGTTTTTTGTTTTCGCGATATATGAAGTCGCATTATAATGCTCTTCCTTAGTCGACAAAAATTATGATCAATTTAAAAAAAATACATTAAAATCAACAATTTTTTACAGCGAAAAAAAATTTGTTAGAAAATTTGCTTAAAATTACGAATTTGATCAGATACAATAAAAATAAGAGCCCTAAAAAATATGTTGAATATAGTATCCTAAAAATAGGACTGTGAGAAGGAATGGGTTAATATTCATTCATAATATGTAGGAGGGATAAGAAAAAATTACTTGATCTGTAATTTAATTGCGATAATGTGTATTTATGTATCTACTTATTTGCATTCGCGCTTTTAAAAATATTAATTAGTATATTATATATTTATTTAATAACTTGTTCATTCCGCAGTACAAGTGTGTGTTTTCCGGATAAGGCATCTTGGGTTTTTTATCAGCAAGTTTCACGAAAAGTATAAATTCTCGTCATATCCACCACGACAAAACAACTAAATATTATGATTAGATTGGACTGCTAAGTAATAAAACCTATCTACATATGCTAGCGTAGTGGTCTAGGGCTAAATCCATCTAAAAGTATTTGCCTAGTAATGGAGCGAATAAAGGCTTATATAAAGTCTAATTTTCAATAAACAGACAATCAAATATAAGTGGATACATTAGACATGAGCACAGTCGTCTGTTCCAAATAAAGAATATCGAACCGATGTTATTTTGGACTGTGCGATGACACAGAAGGTAATGGCACGACGCTTGTCACTTAACAATGTTATTTTAGAATATTTTCTACCTTACTGTTAAAATTCTTAAGTTTTTACATTAGGGTGTTATTACTTCTCGATCACGATGATTTAGATAAATTATGGAGGCAGGCTTTATTTTTAAAATATTGATTTTGATAAAAAAAAAGTATATTTTCTTTTTTTAACTTAAATAATTGATCTATGTGCGACTTTAATAACATGTGTGAGTAATTACTGTTTAACGTACGCATTAGAATTTTATGCTAGAAAAATTTACGGGTTCGTTTGCGATTGTCAAAAACTTTTTAGTTATTTCCATAAAAGATATTCATATAAATAACTAAAATATCCTTTATGGTATTGATTCAAGTCATTGTTTTTTTTACCTACAAAAATTTAAATTTCGTTTTTTTTAACCTAATTCTAAAGTCCACGAGCTACAGTGAACTGTAGTATTGGATTTTGAAAAATAAAATGATTCCTATGATTTTTTTTCATTATAAATCATCATCGGCAACAAGACTTTCTTTGCTGGACATAGGTCTTCCGAAAGACTTTCAGATCGCCTAGTAGAAGTGGCTTGCATTTAGCGACGCCCGCTTATCTTTACCTAGTCATCCGTTCATCTTCTGTATTCTTTATATGATAGAAATAAGAAGATCTAATCGAGAACTTTATTTTTTGCGGCTGAACCAAGTGTTCGGATCTTTAAGATACGCACGTTTTACACGCCAGTTTAACATTGCCGCTAAAATAGAAGCAGGCACCATTGTGAAATGAATAGTGCGCGCACCCGACAGGGAGTACTTAGTTATGCCTAGGATGAATTGTCGGCAACCGCGTTTTGAATGTTAGAGGCGTGAATAACAGCTTGGAACCGTTACAGTTGGGTAAGCGCATTTCCTCGCCAAGCATATGCCATTCAACATATTGCATTGAATGCTTTGAAGAATTGCCCAATTTTACGACATTCGCCGATTGCTCGAACAAAAATCTGCTGTTCATATTAAGTTGGTTTTATATTATATATGTCTTTTTTAAATAAAGGGATGAGGTAATATACCATTAGTTACCTGTATAAGTTAACGACATCCGCAACGTGGCTGGCAGCAGTTGGATGTGGAGGGCCGAAGTTCGAGCCCAGTGGCGTGCTATAGAAGAGGCCTATGTCCAGCAGTGGACGTGAAGAAAGGCTGTTGATGATGATGATGACCTATTTTAGTTAAGAAGTAAGGATATAACACTTTTATACTATAATTAATAAACTTAATTATTATCAGCTTCAAGAGAAAGATCGATACATTTTGTCTGAATACTGTTGTCAAGAATTTTTGATATAGGTAGGTAACATTCATTAAAAAATATCAAGTTCTATATTACTGGTAAGTACAATAGTTAAAACTACACTTTTAATAAATCGAATATTATTAATTGCTGAGTGATATATATGCAAAAAAGTCGGGAATACGAGATCATCTTTTTTCCCATCATGTCATTTTTTGTCATGAAAAAAATATTAATAAAAAAAATCGTTCCTCGTGAAAGTGTGTACCTAGAATGCTATTTAAACTTTCTATCCTTGAGTTCATGGCTGCTTGTACGTACGTATGCAGACAGTATCTATTTAGACGTCACACCCTATGTGTTGTGGCGCTTCGAGATTGGTTGTGAGTAAACTTGGCAGTGGCTGACCAATGCCTCATCAACATGGGGGTTGTATCTTAGCAACCAAGTGTAAACATTGTTGAATAAAATCTTATGCATTCAGAAAAATGCTCTGTGTCTCTGCGACTGCCTCGTGGTATCGCGGCACAGGTATGTGCCGTGCGATCTAGAGGTCCTGGGTTCGATTCCCGGGTCGGGCAAAGTGTTATTGGGTTTTTCCATTAGGAAAATCTCAGTAGCAGCACGGAGTCTGGAATTGTGCCCGAAAAACGGTAATAGGCTCGCCCCCTATTACGTGGTACTGATACATACCTGGCGAAATGTGGGTGCAGAAATGTGTGGATGTTTGTGTGATCCACAAATATTTGTTTCGGGTCTGGGTGTTTGTGAGACCGAAAAGTCTCTCGTAGTTTCTGATACCCACGACACAGGACTTGTATCCTAGTGTGGGGTCAGAACTATGTATGTGACTGTTGGGTGTATTTATTATTATTATATTACCTCTGCCTACCCCTTCGGGGAATACAGGCGTGAGGTTATGTATGTTATGTATGCATTCAGAAAAATGCGTCGCTACTCTTGACGTAATTTCTCGGTGTTGGTGTTTCGATCTCATAATGTCATTACGTATTATTTCTTTTTTTATACTGTTACGGCAATGTGATTACATGGTACCTGATGTAGATGTGCTTTAAGTAGCATCTATATGAGCAAAATACTATTCATCATCGTCGTCATCAGCCCATTTACGTCACACTGCTGGGCACGGGCCTCCTCTGCAGCTGAGAAGGATTAGGCCTTAGTCCACTACACTGGCCTGGTGCGTGCTGGCGGACTACACGCCTAAGAAATTCCTAAGATTTTTTTTGGTGTTTCCTACGATATTTTCCTTCACCTTTATAATGATAATTCATTGTGAATACACACTAGATTTACTAGATTTTTTTTTATTTGTTCTGATTTTGATTTTTAAGTGTATTTGTATTTCTGCTTTTTATGTTTTCTCCTTTTATTACCTGTCACGAAATGTAATGTTTAAACGTCATGCATGCGTTACCTATATATAATTTAAGTGATTACATTGTATTACATTTTAAACAATACCTTATTACTAGTTGTTCTTGATGTAATTACTTTGTTGGTGTGCTAAATAAATAAAATAACTTCGAAAAATCAGAGGTGTGTGCCTGAGACTTGAACCCGCGACCGCCGAGATTTTTGACTCGACCGTGCGCCTATACCTCGAGACCATCACGTCATCAAATACGATTCTATTTTAATTACGATTTAGATACGATTGTGATTATCCTTTTCTAGGCGCCATAATCATGCCTGATGGTAAGCGAGTCAATCAATACCTTCTTGTAGATGGACGTTCTATGACCTATCTGGACAATTCGAATATTCTGCCATCAGAAAGTTGAGCATCAAATCCTACATAAAAGGTGCACCAGTTGCTTCACGTCGATTTACTGAGACGGTAGTACTGCTACGGGTCGATCACACTTAGGTATTTGTACCTGGCGCTCACTCTTACTTGCATACCTACATTACGCTTGTATCCCTGTAAGGATAGGTAGAGGTGTTTTTTCGTTTTGTTAGCTGTCTTTTATATACCAGGTAATAAGGACTATTGCTGATATTGATTGACAAGTTTAGTGTCTATGCTCAGAATTTAGTAACGGAAAACCTAATAATACTTCTTTATCCAGGATGTTTGCTTGTCACACACAATAGCTTAATGGCCGAATACTGAAACGCTACTTAATCTGAGGGCGACTTATATTTAAGTGGCTGTTACAATTTAAGCGGTATACTGAAACATCATTTATCGGTTTTAAGACTGTGATTAACTAATGCCCACTTAAATTTCCATAAATGACAACATTACCACAAAAAGTTCTTTTACATGACATGTTTTAAGCAGTGGCGTAACTATACCATCTGAGGCCCGTGGCAAAATCCTTGGATGGGGCCCCTCCCAGTAAAAATCGTCACTTTGTAATTAAATTAAATTAATAAATTATAATTTTAAAGTACTTCGGTACAAAATTTTGGTAAATATGTTAGGTTATTTCTGAGCTTGTGGTCTCTTGGGCCGGGGGCCCCTCGCGTCGGGGGCCCGTGGCAATGGCATTTTGCCAGCCATGCCACCCTATAGTTACGCCACTGGTTTTAAGTATATAGGTACCGCTTAAATTATAACAGCCACATAAATATAAGTCGCCCTCAGATTAAGTAGCGTTTCAGGTATCGGCCATAAGACCCACAGTACAGTCTGTCACTCTTACAAGGTATTGTTATATTTGTATCCTTTGTAAATATCTACCCTATTTTTATGCGTAACGGATAAGAAAAAGGACCTTAAAAATATTGATACGTAATTCGACGGCCTGGAAGATGTGTTGCAGAGTTCTGTGTTATCCATTGTTTCCATTTTCATTTTTTTTATTGCATGCTAGGACATTAGTTGGGACCCAGCTCGGTCATAGTCTTCACGCGCTGTGTTCGAAGGTTACATACCCTACCATACTTCATTTGGGTCTTCCCCCAGGTTCTTAAAAAGGGGTAATGGCCCTCTCTCTGAATAAAGTACTTTCAGGTTCCATGGTAATACCATGTTCTTATAGAAAGCTAATGTCTAGCATTATATTAAGTCGACATTGCGTTTTGCATGTTTTTAGGTTTCCTACGACTGTGATTGGGGACCACTAAACTTAAAGTGTCAGCTCAAAGTCAAAGTCAAACACACAATGTTGATGATCTCAAGCGGTAATGTATGCGACATATAGTGTAGCTTGGAATCTCTCGATTGCATGCGCCAATTTATTTTACAGGACCATACAGGCTGCGTTATTAGTAGCAGCACGGTCTGTAAACACGCGTTTGGGAAGAGGCAATACGCCCTCTATTATATGAAAATAAAAAACACCGGCCAAATCACTGACATGTGTATTTTGTTCTCGTTTACTCTTTTTTTAACCAATAATATAATGACAAGGCAAAGAAAAGTACGGTTCAAATAGAGAACCGACTGATGAGACAAGTCTCTAAATTACTGATAAACTAATGCCGACGGTGCATCGACCGGAAAACTTTTTTTTTTTTTTTTTTTTTGTTCTCGAGGGGAAAGCTGTTTATGGCTCTACTTCCCGCCAGCCCCGGGGGAGGGGGGGGCGGGAAGCGTATGTCGGGGTCACCGGTCTTCCAGCCCAGCGCGCGGCGACGTCATGTCCGCGCAGGTGTTAGTGCCGGGCTGGGTCCCTAACAATATCCCTAAACCGGCATACCGACCAAAACCCCCCGGTGGCCATCTCCGCGCCGAGTGGGGCGACCGCGGTACGTTGGCGAGAAGCGCCAACCGTAATGCCGCAGCCGCCCGGTGCGCCTCCGAGACGTGTTTGTCTCGGCCGTCTCGGTGTATGTAGGGGGCGCAGTTGCACCCCCACTAGCTTGGTTCGGGCGCCCCGGTTGTGGATGGGCGCCCGCGACGTACACAGGCCACAGTGCCGCCGCCCCTCTCGGGGTCACTTTTAGTGAGGACGCGCCGCCCCCGCAGCGCGCCCAGCGACCCCAAGGGCCCCTTTGAGTCGCCTTTTACGACAGGCAGGGGATACCGTGGTGGGATTCTAACGCCCCCTTGCCACAGGGCAGGGCGCCGGGTCTAGTTATCTCTGTCGACCCGGCGCCTCCTTCTCTGACGTCTTTGGCGGGCGGGATCGTTGATCTCTCGATCCCGCTCCGCGCTCTCCTTCTGCGACATGACGTGCTCGCAGAAGGAAAGTACCGCTCGCCCCGACCTCGGACTCCCGACCATTGAAGATACGACGGCCGGGAGCGAGAGGTCGCCACCAACAATAGCGCGGAGAGCGCTGCGCTCCGTCTCCATCGACCGGGAACCTAACCTAACCCAACAGTAACACATAACAGTACATACATAAACTCACGCCTGTATTCCCCGAAGGGGTAGGCAGAGGTGCATTTCTGCACCCACATTTCGCCAAGTTTGTATCAGTCCCACGTAATAGGGGGCGAGCCTATTGCCGTTTTTCGGGCACATTTCCAGACTCCGTGCTGTTACCGAGAATTTCCTAATGGAAAAACCCAATAACACTTTGCCCGACCCGGGAATCGAACCCAGGACCTCTAGATCGCACGGCACATACTTGTACCGCGAGACCATGATTACATAACAGTAATAATCTCTAATCACTTCACAGGTGACTAGGCTAGGCTAGTAGGCTCGTAAAGGCGATTTAAATTATAAACAAGGATAACCATTAACATTACTATTAGCATAATAGCAAATACAAAATAAATAATTCCTTAAAACTAATATAATGAAAGAAATACAAGCAAGAGCCAACAAAACGTTAATCATTCCTTCTATTTTACCTCCTCCAATATCTCCCTGTATTTTCCTAGCTACGATTTAGTCCTCGTGAACTTCGGAGTTAATCTAGAGAGAAATGGAGAACAAATGAGCAATAAAAATAGTAATAAACATTTACATACATACACACACGCTTGTATTCCCGAAGGAGTAGGCAGAGGCATTGATGCACCCACATTTCGCCAATAGTGTCACAGAAATTTTTCGTCCCACATTTCCAGACGCCGTGCTGCTACTAAGAACTCTATAATTAAATTACCCAATAACACGTTGCCCGACCCCGGAATCGAACCCGGCACCTCGTGATTGCACGGCTCATACATAAACCGCGAGACCACGAGGCAAAATAATGTATTTTTATTTAGTTTTTAATATGATAGATATGTGACAGTGGTATTAAACTTTATATGAAGCACACTGTTTTAACTCTTTAAATTAACTGTGATTTTATTTTTTACTTCCAACTCAATTTAGAAGTCCATGCAGGAGAATTCGTGGACGTAAAGTAGTGGCAAAAATGTTTTAAGCAGTGGCAAAATTCATCCCAGAGTTTATAACGATTTTTTTTGCCATTGTGTATGGTTTCCCATTATTTAAATAGCTAAGAAAAAAATGCAAATTATCCTTGACTTAGAACATTTAATCATGGCATAACATTTTAATAAATTAATCTTAAATACTAATCTATAATGTTAGCCCATGCACTGCTCATAGACTAGCATGGGCCTCCTCTACAGTTGAGAGGGAAAAGAAAATTCTAGTAAAGTATTAGGCATCTTTAAGAGCTGTTTTTGTTTGGATCAGGCACTGTGTCACTAATCCACTGCAAGTACTGTGGGTTACCATTTTGTATTGGAACTGAGATAACTTCACACACTTCGTATGGATGGTGTGCCTTTACATATTCAGTTAGCCTGTCCACTTGGGATGTGCGCGTTTTTATCATCAGCAGAACCTGGAATTACATAAAAAGATAATTATTACAATATTGTGAAATAAAACTTAATGTGTTCCTAAGAATGTTTAGGTGTGCAGGTTTCCTAGGACATTTTTTTTATTTGAGAGGGATATTATTTTTCTGCACCATTCCAAGCAACATGCTTTCTAAATTGTCAGATGATGTGTATGGGCCCAAAACTATGAGAAACTTTTCAGTCTCACAATCACCTAGACCCGAAACAAATATTTTTTAGCCACACAAACATTTGAATCATGTGGGGATCAAACCTGTGACCTCATGTTTCACAAGCTGATGACTAGATAACTGAAACACTGGGCTGTCAATTTACAGGACCAATTACAGTTGGTAATTGATATTATACCCCAATGCACTTATAGAACACAAAAATTTAAAGAAAAAAAAAACATTTTGTGTTTCTGAGGGAGTGTCTTGTCTTTTGTGCTCCACAGTGATAACATGTTTAAAAGCAGCAATAGTTTAAAATTGATGATTCAAAAGAACTTGTAAAAGTCTATTTGAATAAAGATAATTTTGACTTTGATTTTGACAAGTACAGTTACTTTGCTGTATCAGTATACAAAAACAGTAAATTACCTCACTATCTTCATTTATTTCATTTTTCCATTCATAAATTGATGTGACTTGCGGAATAATGTTGACACAAGCGGCCAATTTGTTGCTCACAAGTCCCGTGCCAATGGTCTTGCCAACTTCGGTGTTGGGCACAGTCACATAAGCAACGGAGAACTTGTCTGAAAAGGGTAACATATATCTTTAACATATATTCATACTTTCTCAAATCTATACTCTAATTGGTTGGACAAAATGCTTAGTGCAGTGAAAGAAAACATCTTTTAAAATTGTTCATACCCATAACCTTTTTATATATTTATGATACAATTTTAGGGACCTTCAAGAAAAGAGCCTATATTTTCCTGAAAGGCCAACAACACACCAATAATTCCTCTGGTACTGTGGGTGTTCATGGGCGCTGTTGACCACTTAAGATCAGGTGGCTCACTAGCTCGTTTGCCTCCTTTCCCATAAAAAAAAAACCCGACAGTATTATGCAGAGATGTATTTTATGTTTAGGTAAATTGCTAAATTTATGCATATACAGGTTGCAACTCTGGTTTCATCAGCATTTTATTTTATATTTTTCATGATAATAGGTATTCTGTATTCTTAAGATAATTTAACTTTTTGCCAATTTTTACAAGGATGCATTAAGTTATTATAGTTTTATTGAGTATCAAACATGAGAACATTCTCATAAATAATATTGATAGGAAGAAGGATGATATCTCATTGGAATTGCATTATTATTTGTCTATTATTTGAAGACAATATATTGTTTTTATATGTTACAAGTAGTATTAAAACTTTTAGAGGTTTTAATAATAATAATTAAATATTTTGTTAAGCAATAATGTACAAAATGTAGAAATATGTTTTTGCTTTTATTATTTCTAAGGCGTTAATTACCATCATCTTTGAATAATAAATAAGATAGGTTTTTCGATTTCTATTAACAATTATGTGATCAAAACATTGATACTAAGATATTTCTGGACTTATGAAATACGATTTACATGATGCGGTGTTGAAATGCCGCAGAAGTATTGTAGTAATCGATATGTACAGAAAATATTTAACATTAGATGCGTTTTATACGTTACTATAACCGTTTTACAATAATAACAATGTGTACAGAAACAGCTCTTCAACTGTAATCTGGATTTCCGGCTCACAATAAATAAATAAAAACAAACAGTAATTACCAGGTTCTATGCCTCCAGACATATTGGTGGAACTCACTGCAAAACCTGGTCTCAAAACTGAAATACACAATGTTAAAAATGCTTTTCTGTTGAGGAACGTAAGCATTTTTCGCATACGGCAAAAATAATTTAGAAATAGCAGTATACCATCTTCCATCACCGGAAACGGATCAATTTGACAGATATTGTTTTTAATAATTTTACCCTTACAATTATGCCAAAGGAATGCAACTCTTAGAGCCTTATACATCACTTAAAATATTTTTTCTGAATTGTGTGTCAATTGTCATTGTTGTCCATTCTCGTTTTTAGGACCAAGTTATTAAGACTCCATTAAGGCCACTACACTAACCCTTCTGGGACTTTCTTGACTTCTTGATTGAATCATACCTATACATCCTCGTCATATAATTTAGTATATTTTATTAAAGTAGAATTAGCATTATAGGTCAAAAGATAAGTTAAAATATAGCCACAAATTATGAACTATGTTTTTGTGATCAGTGATTGTCAGTAAAATTGTATTTGAAGCCTAAAGTAAAAAAGAATCTTGATGCATTATGTTAAGGATATTTAATTATTTCTACTAAGTAAGATAAATAAATACAGCAACAGCCGCACCTTCTCTTCAATGCTTGTAGTATTTTAGGTAATACATGCTGCCACAGAGGTAAATAAATAAAAAAAATTGAAGCTGTTTTAAACAGGGAATAAACAGGGGACTTACTTAAACAGGGAATGTACCTAATGTGTTTTCTAAGCTGGGTAATTCTTTCTTTCTCTAATCACTGAACAGTGGTCGGATGTTAGTTACATTATCCATAGTTTATAATGTACGTCTGCCTATGTTTTCGGTGATATAGGCGGGAGTTTTTGTACATACTTAGAAGAATGTACATTTTTGTTTGTGAATAGAGGCAGATAATCTTCTTAAAGGTATTATAAAAAAAGACAAACGGTCAAACGAGTAATAAAATTTATTTGTTGTAACCAAATAGTAAGACTGAAGGCAAGCACCTACTTAATTGGCTTAAATAATTTAGTCATTATTTATATAAAAAAAATATATACATCCTTATTGAACAATTAAGTAGGTCATTAATCAATTATAAATCATAAATTTCGTCTCGCTGATTACAAAGCCTCTCAATTATATTACACGCGGAAGATTTATGTCGTTATTATACTTATTTAAATAATATTTTAATAAAAAGACCTTATTATACATTACGCCATTATTATGTAATAATTAAGTAACGTTTCAATTTTTTTTCTTTTAGTTTCAAAACCATATATCGTAATCGATCCAATTTAAGTTAAGTATCCAGTAATAGACAGCATAATAATAATAATAAATACACCCAACAGTCACATACATAGTTCTGACCCCACACTAGGATACAAGTACTGTGTCGTGGTTATCAGAAACTACGAGATACTTTTCGGTCTCACAAACACCCAGACCCTAAACAAATATTTGTGGATCACACAGACATTTGTCTCGGTACGGGGATCGAGCCCGCAGCCTCTCGTTTCGCAACTAGCCAACTAGCCAACTGCGCCACGGGGCTGTCTTTTACAATTTTTTCACAGATCTTTTACAAAATTTTTTCTAGCCTTACATTCTGGCGTATCATGTACAAGGTCTCAGTTATGATGATGTCTTAGTTTCAATGTTTTATCTAGGAGACTAGGGCATTAATTTAATTTAATAGTTAAACTTATGTGGCTAATTATAATTTTTTTGTTTTGGACGAGGTCAAACAGCTTATATCATGAACCGTCGATATCATTTATCGTGTAGCACATAATTTTACCTTATGCGTCATAACAGCATTCGTGGTAATTCGACTGCTATTTAAAATGGCTTGACAGTAAAACAGACAATAATCACCGCGAGAATTTATAAAATCGGTAAATAAATTCTAATCAAACGGCATTAAACACTCAAACTTTTTTGTTACGACCTCATTCAAAATATATCGTTCGGAAACGTGCTTATTCACAAAATCATAACATAACTTTGGCCACACACGAACAACAGCTGGGCACTTTTAGCATCATGTCCGTCGTTTTTCCATTGGCGTCCAATGCTAGCATTGTTCGCCGAACAAATTTCTGCACGCATCGCGCCTCGTACCCAGGCTGGAACGACGCGAAGTCCGCACACCGGGAATGGTTCGTGCTGGAATATAATTGTGAAATTTAATAACATTTTGACGATAAGTATATTTATGTTACTTCAGAATGGCCGGGTGAAACAGAGATTGTCCAGTGGAAAGCTTCTGACAGTCATAAAAGCCGGGTTAGCCCTCTGGCTCACTTGGTTTTTCTATCACCTTCGAAAAAATAGAGGGAAAATATAAGCTTAGGGGATATTTTTTATACTTTTTCAATACGATGCAAAATGACACTTGACAGTCAAATGATTCTTTGCCATCGTATCTAAATCGCGTCTCATCATCTAGTTTATTATACACGTGCAATTCTGAACGCCATTACAAACAATTGTGTGAGAAAAGTAGATATTGTGGGTAGATACATTAAACGGTTGGAATTACTGGAGAATGACGCAATCAATTGACGCGAAAAGATAATTACTACTGTCAGTTGTAATGAGTTATGTTTACTCACTCGCATATTTCAACTTTAAAACCCTGGACTGGGTCTTTATCTGAGTTCACGACCATGTACCATCTGCCCTCTTTGTCTGGTGCCGCTTGTGGGTATACAATCTGCAAAAAAAAAGTATTTAATTTAAAGATCGTCATCAGCCTATATAGCTCCCCTACGTAAAATATATATGTCCCTCCCAAAAAGGATTACAAATCTCGTCAGATCTTATAGACTCTAAATTCGACACTGCATTAATAGAGACGCACTCTTCATACCAGAACACGTAATAAATGTACCACGACTCGGCAAACGTAGTGTAGGACGCCCACTGCCTAGGTGGTTGACGATATTCGCAAGGTGGCAGCGGTTGCTGAGGAGAGCCGAAGATCGAACCCGAGAGGCCTATGTCCAGCAATGGCCTTGAGAGAGACTATTGAATATGATGATGATGAATAAATGAAATAGGCAGATTAAATTTCAGTATAGTTAATAATAATTTTAGTATTTTATTATATTTTTTTATTTGGGCATCATGTCTTTGAAATATTGGCTGGCCAGAAAAATATAACGATACATTTCTTTGCTCTAAAATGAAAATTAGACACTATTTTATTTCAAGACTTCGATTTTTTTATTATTATATAATTTCGTACCGAAATCTGTAGCTCCTCAGAAGGGGGTCCGATTTGGGATATGGGCCTGTTGGTGTCATATTTATGATAAGAGACACAGAAATAAATGTGTCTGTAGATATCTGATTGGATTTTGAAGTCTATACCCAGGTTGTTCAAATCTATCAGGTAACTAGGTCCTCAATAAGCAAATACACATCTGCTAAATGTATTATTTTAGATAATACAATATAAATATTCCATACCCTTTCTCTAAAACTACAGAGTTCCATGTTGTCTTCCTGCGGCCCCAGTCTCTGGGCGATGTCTGGTGTATCCGATACGTCCAGCTCATCTCTTTGGAAATTCCGCGCTCCCTCGCCGAGCTAAAAACATAAATCATCTTATTATTATTTTTTAGGGCTCCGTGACGCTTATTTCGATTTTCCTAACGGAAAGCCACTATTAGCTGTTGTCATTTAAGGTAACGCCTTGATCGACCAGGGAATTGAACCCGCTTCGAGAGCATGCGCTAATATATACCGCATGACTATCAAGACAGGAATAGCTAAATGGACCACCTTTAAACTCGCTCTCCGAAAGAACCTTAGTAATACAATAGGGTTGCTTTACGTTGGTTTTTTATGAGTAGCATTACACAGATCGAGCAGGTCCTAGTCGTGCGCATGTGGTAACAGCGCGGCTTCATTAATGATCTTCCTTATAGTTCACTATTTTTATATCCCGCTTTGCTGCGGAGGAAAGTGGATAGCTCTTTGTTTTCAAGTCCTCCTTCGTACCCTTGTATGATTAATTTCGTTGCGGGGTCATGACAAATTAGTTTCGATAGATTCGCGGAGCTTCATTGCTCGCTGTCAATGCCGTGCGTGCCGCTGTTGATCCTGCAGCAAAGGAGTTGCAATAGCAGGTATTTGATGGGATGGGACTCTGATTACTGAACTATAGATGGAGATGAGGAATTGATCAAAGATATTACAAAAAGCAGAAAAATAAAACATAAAATATTTTTTTAAACGCCTCACCTGAGATAGAATATTATCTACGTGTTCTTTTGGATAGTTAGGTATGCTGTCACAAATACCGATTCTCTTGCAATCTTCAGGTATTTCGGGTATGAATGACTGCGCTGATGTAGGCCCGGGGAATACCACTTTGTCAGCCGAAGACACCGCTTGACCTGTAAAAGTAAGGTTTTGACTTGTAGTACAATTTTGTTATAAGGGATGGGGAACAATAACAAAAAAGGGAGAGTGCAATGTTTAAAATGAGACAAATGCTTGTGCATTCCACAAAATTTTGTACAGGGCCTGAGTGCATGAATGATGTCAAAGTATCCCGTATTTTTTTATTTCCACGGGTCCGAAACTTTTTTCCATGGGGGGTGTTTTTTATCAATTTAGGTATGTAATATGTGCTTTGTTCTAAAATTATTTTAGACATTATTTATAACCAAACGCGATGGTTATTTTGGATTATTAATGTTTACCGTCTATAATCCAAGACATAAATTATTCATGCAATTAAGCGTTTAATATTAAATTGTCAATCCAACTGTGAAGCAATAAAGTCTCATGCATTGCTCGATTAAAAATATGGGTAAATATAATCAGTGGTTACTTTCATCAATAAACATTCAAGAGGTAATTATGCACATCTTTGCAAATTACCCGCGCCTCTCTCCGGCCTCGTTACGTCAATAATGAAATGAAACACGAATGGGAAAGTACGAAATCGTTTGAAACGATCCGGGTGAAATCTGAATTGTCCGTTAATGTGTGTCTTCTTAATTGGGATTTAGTGTTCAATTCGAGTTCATTCTTAATTTGAATTTCCAAATGTCAATTCCGAAGTGTTTTTGTCATGTCAAACCTTCTTTCATGTTGCAAAGGGGTGCTGTATCTATTTATAATGTTCTCTGATTGCTCTCTAGTCAAGATTGAGCAGAGCAATAAAAAAGCCAATCCCTAATGTAGTTTGTAAGGATTTAGTCTGTACTTGCCTAACTATGATTCATGACCCATATACTCTGAATAAAACCACCTGGTAAGAGCCAGCATGGTGGACTAAGTCCTAAACTCTCTCAGTTGTAGAGGAGGCCCGTGCCTAGCAGCGGGACGTACATGGGCTGATAATGATGATTGTCCCTTCTTCCAATAATCCTTTAAACTAGTGAGAAAGAGTGAGGATAGCATGGTTTTATTAAGTGACGAGAGATACAGCTCCAAATACTTTATTAAGGCAGCAATTACAGTCAGGCGAGATTTAGTATTTTTGCGGTGCTCATATAAAATAAATAAAATATTTATCAGACCGCTCTCGTCATTTGATGCTCTGTTTGTGCAGCTCTGTGCTTACCATCAAGTGTGATATTGTCATTTTGCTGAGTCAGTTAATAATTTTAGTGAATTTACTCGTACATATACATATAGATGTTACATTATTCCGCATTATTTCGTAATTTTGGGCTACGAGTTGTAAATTGTTGTTTCCTAAGTAAACCTAAAATTTAGAATGCGCATTGAAATCGTTTTAAAAATAAATAATTTTGCGATGGCGCATATGCTACTTCTAAAAGCAGGAAGTGGCCGCAGTGACGTCAGAGTTTAAACAGTGGACATTAAAGTAGTCGGTGCAGTTGGCATTAATGTTGTAATGTTATCGGCCGGCCTTGGTGTACCTCGCTGTTGCTTTCCAAACTATGGATTAATTATTTATATGAAAATATTAAATTCAGAAAAGTATGATTTATTTTTAAACCTCAAAGCATTTTCATATTTTTGAAACTGGCTACAAAATTGAAAAAATAATACCGAGTTTCTTTTTTATTTTGTCTTATGTTCATATGTTGTGAAATATAGCATAGCTAAGAAAATTTTAAATACGTAATGACTCATAGAAATCTTCACGCCCTTAAAGTACTCGTATGAGCACATGTGTATTGATAATTAAATATCACATCATCATCATCATCAGCCACTCGCACGTCCACTGCTGAACATAGGCCTCTCCTATGGCACACCACTGGGCTCGATCTTCGGCCCTCCTCATCCAACCGCTGCCAGCCACTTGCGAATATCGTCACCCCACCTAGCCAGAGCAGAGGGCGGCCTACACTACGTTTGCACAAAATATCACGCACTTCAAAAATAAAGAAAATATCGAGAGGAAACCTGCGTGTTTGTGATTTCTAAACGGATCTTTAGATATGTCTAGTACACCAACTATGATTAGTCTAGCTCTAGTGTAGTGGAATAAGGCTTAAACCACTTCAACAGTAGACGTAGCCCATGCCTAACCGTTGGACGTATACCGACAGATATTAGCATCCTAATTTACATATGTAAATATATATAAATAAATAAATACACCCAACAGACACATACATAGTTCTAACCCCACACTAGGATACAAGTCCTGTGTCGTGAGTATCAGAAACTACGTGAGACTTTTCGGTCTCACAAACACCTAGACCCGAAACAAATATTTGTGAATCACACAAACATTTGTCTCGGTGCGGGGATCGAACCCGCGGCCTCTCGTTTCGCAAGCTGGTGTCTAGCCAACTGCGCCACGGGGCTGTCATACTAACATGTCAACATCATACTATGTTAGTATTTTTATATTATGTCATTCTCCTATAAAATCTCATTCCAAATGATGTAACATAGTAATTAAAAAGCCAAGTCTGCGATTTATACTACATCGTTGCAAATCATAGCTGTTTCGTAATGGTATACTGACACCTCAGTGGTCCAAGACATTTTCCTTATACTGTGAAGTAATACGGTTACTCGACCAGAACTTCCAATATTTGGGAAAACACATCGGTGACAACACGGAAAGTACAAATTTGGTTTTGTATGGGAAATCGACTGACTTACAAAATACTTAATATGGCTCTTTTTATACTGCCACGGAAAGTGACAAAACCGCACCGTATTGATAAGTGCAGTAAATGCTTAAATAAATACACCCAACAGTCATATACATAGATATAATCCCACACTAAGATACAAGACTTGTGTCGTAGGTATCAGAAACTAAGAGACTTTTCGTTGTCACAAACACCCAGACCCGAAACAATTCTGCCCTGTGGCAAGGGGGCATTAGAATCCCACCTCGGTATCCCCTGCCTGTCGTAAAAGGCGACTCAAAGGGGCCCTTGGGGTCTCACCCACACACCGTGGTCGCCCCATTCGGCGCGAAGATGGCCACCGAGGGGGTTTTGGTCGAAATGCCGGCATAGGGATTTTGTTAGGGACCCAGTCCGGCATTAACATCTGCGCGGACGTGGCGTCGCCGCGCGCCGGTCTGGAAGGCCGGTGACCCCGACATACGCTTCTCGACCCCCTCCACCAGGGCTGGCGGGAAGTAGAGCCATAACCAGCTTCCCCTCGAAAAAAAAAGACCCGAAACAATTATTTGAGGATCACACTATTTTATTAAACACATGTACTATTTTTCTAGCCAACTGCGCCACGGGACCTTTAAAATATGAACTAAATAGAGTATCGACTGGTGAAAACCGACGAAGATCATCTGCCAGCCGTCGAAACAATTATGCCGGCCTTTGAAAATTGTATTAACACTTGCATGTGTCATACATAGTTTACATCGTGTGTTTTCATAAAAATATTTTTTACATCATTAGTCTAAAAGCGAGAATTATTGAGTTGAGTGGCCCAATTATGTTGTACGCGGTACTTCATCATCATCATCATCAGCCCATATGCGTTCCACTTCTGGGCACGGGTGTCCTCTACAATTGAGAAGGTTTATAGGCTTTAGTACACCACGCTGGCCTAGTGCGGTACTTATTAGCTGGTATTTATCAAGTCTCAAGCTTTCACTTTGCCGGGCTAGTGGGTATAAAATTTTAGGAGATTATTAAAAAATTGTGATATTTTTTTTCCATTCTTACTTATTTAGTTTTGTAAACAATTTACGACACACACAATGTTAAGTATCGCCGTCCCGACAAAAATATTTTAATTTTACTTTTTTATGTGTTTACCGGATGAAATATGTAAACTGCAATATATTCACATTAAATACGGATGATTGGGATCAGGTTTTCACTTCGCTGATTTAACGAGTTACGTGCCTCTCATGTTTAATTTCATAATATTAAAATTATCCGAGACAACGGCCTCGAATTAATACCGTATAAAAATAGCAAAATACGAGTCTGACAATTTAATATTCAGCTTTTGCTTTGTGTTTACATGTTTTTATATCTTTAGTGAATAGCGTGTTGTAGTCAGTTTGTATTGCGTTTCTAGACACATAATACTAATACGTAATAATTATACTCGTATGACAATTATAATTGATTCCGCTAATTAATTATTTTCGTTGTTCCTTGTTATTTTCTATGAGTTACTATGCTACACTACAATGGCTTTAAAGTCGGGTCTTCTCAATGGTAGATATGCTTTCCTAAATTGAAAATATTATTTCTTTGGTGGGTCAACCGCCAACTCGTACTAGGCTAGCGTGGTGGGCAAAGGCGTAACTCCTCCTAGCTGTAGAGGAAGCTCGTATCTAGCAGTGGGAAGTATTTGTGTTGATATAACAGATATTAATGACAGTTTTCTTTGTAAAACTGTTTTTTATATTGGAACCTAATTGGAAATGATGTATAGTGCAAAAAGATTGGTGACTGTCAAAAAAATCGCGACTGACTCTCACAGGTTGAAATATTTTTAGAAACCTGCTTTTTACTACAACCTAACCCTTCTTAATTAAAGAAAAGGTCCATGCACATAAGTGTATAATCGTGTATTTCGTAAACGTATACCTTTGAGCTAGGCATGCGAAAAACTTGCAATAATTAATATACCGGGTTTGATACCCTATATGGTTATTATCCGGAATGTAACGACTATCCTACTGCTAAAACGTGATTTACATTAAAAAATACTTTAAAAACCCTTTCCTTCCTTATGTCCATCCTATCGTTGGCTCTGAAAGGTCGCCTTGAGCGATAAGACCGCCAATACAATTCCCTTTGTATTTTGTTTTTTTTCATAGTTGCCTAGTGTACAGTAAAGAGGTAATAAATAAATAAAATAGAAGTAATACTCACTTCTTCTATTAGTAATATAAGGCTCAGGAGGATTGTTTAATATTTTGTAAGAACCATTTTCGATTCTCGGTCTGGAATCTTCTATTTTGGAACTGTGTCTTCTTCGTTCTTCGTCTTGTATCCTCTGAGTCTCGCTGTGGATTGGTAGGGACCTCTCGTTGGTACGTAGTTGCGCATGTTCAGCCGACCGTGCTACCATCTGTCGGCTGCTTTCGAACCTTTGTTGGTAAGATAGTTGTTCGTCATAGATTTGGTATTGTGGTGGAAATATGAAACAGTTCTTGCATTTGTAAGATGATGTCGACATCTGAAATGGATAAACATATTTTGTCAGTAAATAATATAATGGTGAGTTGTGTAGTCACATAGACAGTTTGATATGATCTTTTTTATGATCGGGACACATATATATTTTTTATGACACCATGACCATTTTATATTCACTACTATTTTCTAAGTTTTTTTGGAAGTGATCTCTAATAGCGATAAGACCACACTTTATAGTTTTTTTACCTTGATAGTTTATAAGAATTAAGCTTTATTTAATCTTAATTCTGTTTTTGTTGTGTACAAAAAAGCATAATAAATAAAATAAATCATCATCATCATCATCAGCCCAAATACGTCCCACTGCTGGGCACGGGCCTCCTCTACAACTGAGAGGGTTTAGGCCTTAGTCCACCACGCTGGCCTAGTGCGGGTTGGCGGACTACACACCTAAGAAATTCCTAAGAACTTTTTAGGTATGCAGGTTTTATCACGATGTTTTCCTTCACCGTTAAAGCAAGTGATAATTCTTTGAGAATACACACATAACTTCGAAAAGTTAGAGGTGTGTGCCTGGGGTTTGAACCTGCGACCGCCGAAATTCTCGACCGCGCGCCTAAACCTCGAGGCCATCACTGCTCAAATAAAATAAAATATCATGTAATATTAGAGTGATTGCAACTATTGATCCAAGTATTTAAACAAACGTTCGCATAGATCTTAATCTTTTGCAATCCCAATTTTAATTTACCGTCATTATTATGACAGCCACAGGCCTCCCCAAAGACCTCCAGTGACTAGTCTAGCCTGCAAGCAACGAAGTAAGGCAACCTTCATATTATCTTCTTGTTATGCTTCATTGGTAGTGGACGTCTAATGCTGAGTTTGCCGGTATTTATATAAAGCAAAAATAAATAAAACTAAGTAGTTGCCGAGAGATTTTCTCGTCTTCATCGAAGACAAAACTAATTACGTAACGATTGTACATACTCCACATTGACAATACATGATGATGATGATGAGTGGTGTGGTTATTATAGCCAATAAATTATTGCAACATCTGGACTGATCTATACAAATAAATAAAATTGGAGTGTCTGTTTGTGATATTAAAATAACCGCTTTTTAATAAATGCATATGGATGTATACACGGTATATATACCAAAATATCATTTTTTACAATTTTTGTCTGTCTGTCTGTTTGTTCCGGCTAATCTCTGAAACGGGTGGACCAATTTTAACGGGACTTTCACTGGCTGATGTAATAAGAAGTAACATAGGAAAAAAAAGGAGTCGGCTGTTAGGCGGAACAAAGTTCACCGGGTCAGCTAATTTATGAATAAATTTTAATAGTAGTATTAAAATTTTTAGTATTTGGTGGGTATAGAAATAGAAAAAATAGTGATGGCCACAAGGTTTTATGCGCGCGACCGAGAATCTCAGCGACGGCGGGTTCAAAACCTAGGCACACATCTCTGACTGATCGAAATCACGTGTGTATTCATAATGAATTAACACTAACTTTAACGGTGAAAGAAAACATCGCCAGGAAGGCTGCACACATAAAAGTTTTTAGGCCAGCGTTGAGGACTGAGGCCTTAACCTAATCGGTGGTAGAGGAGACCCGTGCCCAGCTGTGGGTCATATGGGTTAATGATGATGCTATTTAGGAGAAGATAGATGTATTACTAAGAAGAGAATGATAAAGGAGATATATTTCTGGAGATCAGCGGTTGAGGCAGCTCATACAATTTGTTGTTAACATTAATTAATGCTAATGATGGTGATAAAAATAGTCTATTAAATAAATATCTAAAAGTTTATTGACTTTATATATGTATTTCATATCACTTCTTTGTAACGGCCGCTACAATAGTAATTTGTACCTACTAGTTTATCGACAACGCAATTAGCGAGAAGTCGACGATAAGTGATAAAAAAGCAATAAATACTAATAATGAGGCCGATTTTCATTGTTTCCATTGGATTTATTTATAGAATTCACATTAAAATACATTTAACGGTCTCATATTGATAATTAAGAATATTTTTTTTATTAATTGTCAATTATTATTGACTGCCTCGTGGTCTCCCGGTACAAGTATGTGCCGTGCGATCTAGAGGTCCTGGGTTCGATTCCCGGGTCGGGCAGAGTGTTATTGGGTTTTTCTATTAGGAAATTCTCGGTAACAGCACGGAGTCTGGAATTGTGCCCGAAAAACGGCAATAGGCTCGCCCCCTATTACGTGGGACTGATACATACTTGGCGAAATGTGGGTGCAGAAATGCACCTCTGCCTACCCCTTCGAGGATTATAAGCGTGAGGTTATGTATGTATGTATGTATGTAATTGTCAATTAGTTGCCTTCTCTGTACAACCATCAAGGCCAAAGAATAATTGTGCGCGACTGGCAGGTTCGGGAAAACTTTTAAAAGGTTTATTTTTAGAGTTAAGAGTTACTTAGCTGCCAATACTAGGAGTAAAAATAAACATCATGCATCTAAATATAATTCGGAGCGCCTTGTGGAAATCTGACTACGCTTGCTATGGTTTTTCTTGGAACTATCATCACCAGCCCATATATGTACGTCCGACTGCTGGGAACGGGTCTCCTCTACTACTAAGTAGAGGAGACTTTAGTCCACCACGCGGGCTTTTGCGTTGGCTTGGAACTATAACATTATGTATTCCTTTGATCACCTTTCTGGTGTACCGTTTATGATCATGAATACTTTAATAGGTGTAATCAGTCTACAACTATTTTGACCTACAATGTTGGCCTTCAGAAAAAATGCAACCTATTAGACTAGACTATAGACTATGACTATATTTTATACATACATACTCGGACACGTATGTAAAAGTGTTATTTTTCCTACCCGTGTCTTCGCCCACGCACAAACGCAGCGCAAAACAAGTTACACTCCAATAATAATTGTTAACGACTTATTACAAATACACTGTCACAATGTCGTATTTAATTACTTGTAATATAAACTTGCAAACGAAAAACCAGCTGATTTGGTATTGAGCATCGAATCTCATACAAACGAAAAGGTTCGCAAATAGGTCTTTCCCGTAACATCAATGAGGAATAAATTTACTGAATACTCCTATTTTCTTCTTTTCCTATTGTCCTAATGGCTACTTAAGTAAGTGCTATGCGATCTAGAATTCCTGGGTTCGGTTTTTGGGTTAAGCAAATTGTTACTAGGTTTTTCCATAAGAAAATTCGCTGTAGCAGCATGGAGTCTGTAATTTGAAATTTCCCGAAAAACGGCAAGACCTACCTATTATGTAGGACCTACATAAAATTTACATGTGAAAAATGTACCTCTGTTTACCCCTTCGGGGAATATAGTATCGTAGTAGTCGTGAGTATGTACATACTATTATCCTGAGTCCTTTCTTGTACGATGATGTTCTTTTTTTTTCGTAATTTAAAATTGCAAAAAAGGTAGATACTCGTTATTAATAAGTGTCATTCATATCGATACGTGTTTTAAAATCGCAGATAAATTTATTTATAGATATCTCAGAGTTTAATTACACAATAGGTATAAGTTTTAAAGCGTATTAAATAAAAAACCGTAAAGGTCATGACATTATATTGTTGTGTTCATTTTAACCGATTTATTTATTATGTTATGTCATAGTACTATGAAATGAAATATAAATATTCATTGACCTATAAAATTTTTAAATACATAACTTACATTAAGTTATAATTAAGTTAGGGAAGGGCGGACATGAAACAAGTATTACTCTACTAAACCAAGAAATAAATAACAATGACACAATTTCCTAATCCGAATTATGACTTTTATTATAATTTTATAATATGGTCCAAGAATAATACAACACACGCAAAAGAAAATATGCGCCATTCCTAGAAGAGTTATGATAGTTAATTGGCTTTACGATATGTTTAATCGATTCTGTAACAATATCGATAAATGTAAGTTTCTAGGTATTTCTTTATTAAGTCGTAAATATTAAGGACTTTCTAGCAACAATACAATAAACAAATTAACACTATTTACGTCACTCAATCAATTCCATCAATCAACAAGTGGCGCAGTTGACTAAACACAAGCTTGCGTTACGAGAGGCCGCTGGTTCGATCCCCGCACCGAACTGAACCGAACCGCACCGAATTCTATCAGTGCTAATTGGGTTCTGGTCACTGCATGTCTTTATTTGTTTAGTAATATGGTCAAAATTACGACTTAGTTTCAATAATACGCTACAATCTGAATATCATCACGCTCCGACCAATAGCAGTGGAGCAGCAATGAAATAGGTTAACACCTTTTTGATAACGGGGAAACATTTTTGAAGTCTTCAACTTCGCATGACGTTGCGGGCAGCAGCTCGAAATAAGAAATTTACCTATCTTACTATTTATACTTCAGCATCTTCTTTACAATTGATAGTTTAGTTAGTCAAATACTCTAGCCAAGGTGTACTTTTAGATATTTTTGTATTCTTGGCCGACCGATGTTTTCCCTCCATTTTTCCACAGGCGAACAAAATTTCAATAATACGAGTATGAGTAACGTAAAATGCTGATTTGGCGACCTGTTTGTCATTGCCTGACGTGCCAGCCACGTTTAGCAGTCTAGTTAGTACAATTTATATGTTTTGTACGTTTCTTGGCACGTCAAGTGAGAAGAATATTCGTTTCTTAATATAATTGTAATTTGATCTATTCATGAAAACATATTATGCATCCATTTTATTAGGTATGTTGTTGTTAATATGCCATCTTGCCGCACACACAGATTTGGGTCTACTTTTTAATGCGCACTGCAAAGGAGTGGAACGCCCTGCCCGCTGAAGTGTTTCCCGTACAATACAATCTGGACAAATTCAAATCTAATGTGAATAGGCTGCTACTAGGCAGGTATGCTCCATCGTCGACCGCGTCGTCGCTTAACACCAGGTGAGATCGTGGTCAAATGCCTGCACTAGATTTAAAAAAAAGAAAAAAAAGGTATATATCAGTCCCATATAACAGGAGGCGAGGTTATTGCCGTTTTTCGGGCACAATTTCAAACTTCAAGCTCCTACAGAGAATTTCCCAATGGAAAAATCCAATAACATTGCCCGACTTGGGAATCGGAACCGGGACCTCTGGATCTCACAGTACATACCTACTTATGTCTTAAAAAATAAAAAATACACCCAACAGTCACATACATAGTTCTGAGCTCACATTAAGATACGAGTCTTGTGTCGTGGGTATCAGAACACAGATCAGAATCAGACCCGAAACAAATACTTGTGGATCACACAAACATTTGCCTTGGTGCGGGGATCGAACCCGCGGCCTCTCGTTTCGCAAGGTGGTGTCTAGCCAACTGCGCCACGGGGCTATTATAAGTATAAAGATTAAGCAGCTATGGATAAAATGGATTTGCATATTAAAGCCAAAGCCAAGTAGTTCTGAGATTGAACTATGAAGCGGTTCGACCAAGATAACACAATCTTGGCAGTTAGTTATGGGTTCGTGAAATATCGCCATTGGCCATACATTTTAATGATATTATTATGATAAGCGGTTGTTGTGGGTCAATAACTCTTTTAATTATTCAGAAGTCGGCGTGCACTGTCGTTTTCTTGGACAATGTTATTTATCACTTCGTAGAATAAGCTTATGGATGAAATTCTTATTGGAAATATACAGAGAACTTGATGATGTTAAGAATTCATTTCAGTTTCACTGGGTATTATTTTAAAGTATTTCAAAGGAATTACATGCGTCTTCCTACGGATGACTTTTCCTTGTTGACGACGACTATATGAGTACTTATATACATACATACATATATGTATAGTGGCCTCGAGGCTTAGGCGCGCGGTCGAGAATCTCGGCGGTCGCGGGTTCAAACCCCAGGCACACACCTTTCGAAGATATGTGTGTATTCACCAAGAATTATCGCTTACTTTAACGGCGAAGGAAAACATCGTGATGAAACCTGCACACCTAAAAGTTTTTAGGAATTTCTTAAAGAAGAGTCTGTTACCGATTCTCGGATATATCTCCATACAAGTACTGATTCCGTATCAGTACTTCCTATTGAAAAGTACCTAATTACAATTCGCCCTACCTTTGAATCATCTATATCTATACTCTAAACTACATCTATACAAATAAATAAAATTGGAGTGTCTGTTTGTAATATTGAAATAACAGCTTTTTAATAAATGCATATGGGTGTATACACGGTACATACATATATACCAAAATTACGTTTTTTACAATTTTTGTCTGTCTGTCTGTTTGTTCCGGCTAATCTCTGAAACGGGTGGACCAATTTTAACGGTACTTTCACTGGCAGATAGCTGATGTAATAAGGAATCCCATAAAAAACAAAACTTGTAAAAAACCCCAAGTCTCGCAACTCAGTTCGTTTGCCGTAAAAAGTTGTGAGATCTATATGATACCAAGTCGATGAATTTATTCAGTCCCCGTTTAAGGGAACTTCTGTCTTAAGTTATTATGCACTTAGCTTACCAGACACCATCTTATAGTGACCATATCAATGTTAAAAATCTTTTATGTTTTAAATAAAATAGTTTTGACTTGGCAATCGCACTAAAAGTGAGATACATTGTGTTTTTATGCGATTGCCAAGTCTAACTATTTTATTTTAAATAGTCCTACTTTTTTCTTTTCGGTATCTTCTACTTCTTGAGTACTAACAACGGATTTTCTTAAAGCCCACTCTCTGCCTTATGAGCTTTGCTTACTTTTGTAGGTAGTCTTCCTCCTCTACATACGAGACGAGGGCGGCCGCGTCGTGATCTTTATTTTAAAATAATAATTATTTTTTGCGTTAGTTAGAAATATTTAGGGCCGCACGCGTCATACGTCAGTTGGAGTTAATCCTATTTTAAAGTTTTTATCTCTCTTTCACTATAAATTGGTACTGTCAATGTACCTAACAGAAATTTACAACATAAAGCTTATTAGAGGTATAACTTGAACTAATTTACGGCATTAACTGCCGCACTCAGTTTTTTTGAAATGAATAAATTACTTGACCCTATTAATCAGATTTCCTCACGATATTTTCCTTCCCCGTTAAAGTACGCGATAATTCATTGCTACATACATCCTACATAAACTCACGCCTATATTCCCTGATGGGGTAGGCCGAGGTGCATTTCTGCACCCACATTTCGCCAGGTATGTTGATACATACCTGTCAGTCCCACGTAATAGGGGGCGAGCCTATTGCCGTTTTTCGGGCACATTTCCAGACTCCCTGCTGCTATTGAGAATTTCCTAATGGAAAAACCCAATAACACGTTGCCCGACCCGGGAATCGAATCCAAGACCTCTAGATCGCACGGCACATACATGTAACGCGAGACCACGAGGCAGTCCTTAATTTAAAGACCTTACTTTATAAATAATAAATAAATACATCCAACAGTCACATACATAGTTCTGATCCCACACTAAGATACAAGTCTTGTGTCGTGGGTATCAGAAACTACGAGAGACTTTTCCGTCTCACATACACCCAGACCCGAAACAAATATTTGTGTATCACACAAACATTTGTCTCGGTGCGGGGATCGAACCCACGGCCTCTCGTTTCGCAAGCTGGTGTCTAGCCAACTGCGCCACGGGTCATTTCTATAGTAAGCTCTTCCCGAATACTAATTCATTGCTAATACACACATAACTTCGAAAAGTCAGATAAGTGTGCCTAGGGTGTGTACCCGCGACCGCCCGGATTCTCGACCTCACGCCTAAACCTCAATACCATCCCTACTTATCTAGCTACACCTATTATTCCATTATTTTATACTATACAGGTACACTAATTTATTTAGGTACTGCAAATGTATCTTTGTAATCCTATATATTTATATGGGATTACAAAGTTATTTATGCAGTTTGTGTATCTAGAAAACTAGACCGAAATTGCAAGATATTATAATTTTTCCTTAAGTTATACACTAAAACCTAATTGTGTTCCAAATTTGAAGCTTCTATGTCGGCTAGAAGTGCCTTAGAGTTTTGATGATCGGTCAGTGAGTGACCAAAACCGCGGAGTTTGACTAGTTATAATTCTTAAACTACTGGTTCAAATTGAATGAAATTTGAAATATACAGAGTTTATACCATTCTTGCTTGGTAACTAAAAATTCAGGTTTCTAGGTTTATCCACAACGAAGTTATAGGGTGTCGAAAATGGCCTGAGTTGCTTCGAGAAAAGTATAGTACGGCCGTGCCGCTTTTTCGCTCGACTTGGCGGGGGCACTGCCGTGCCCCCAGATAACTTTGGCAAAAAAATAAAATAATAAATAAATTAAGAATCGACTGTTAGGCGACACGAAGTTCGCCGGGTCAGTTCGTATTGAACTATGAACCTTCCTTCGGCTTGCGCTAAATTTGTTTCTCATGTGGGATATAACGCCTCTTACATTAGATGGTTCTTGGTGATAAAAACAAAACATATAACTGACATATTCAGAGAAAATTCAGCGTAGAAGAACATCTACCGACCCCTTTAGGAAGAAATGAGTGTATGAATGTACCATTAATTTTTACGACTACAGGTACGTGACAATTCATTTATTAAAATCATTGTTATTTTTTAAAATACGACATGATTTTACTGCAAAAACACTGCTGATGTCACGCTATTTTTATGACCTATTTAAATGAGTAAGTGTGAATTGTTTAGAAAAATACATCTTTTACTTCACTTTATGAGTCGTTTCATTAATATACTGTTAGGTATATGATTGACGTATGCTTGTATACTGTTAATTCCCGTCAATAACAATGAATAAGTATAGCTGGTGTCTAACTCTATTTTACTATTTATTGTATTATTATAACAAGGTATGTTAAAACGATTCCATAAAACTTATTTTTATTATCATCGTCAACATGAAAATTTCCATTACTGGGTTTAAGGCTCCCTGAACAGTCCAACTGACCACAATCCTCGACTTTTCTTATTTAAATAATAATTGTACGAAATAGTTCTCCCTCTTCGCATCGTCTTCTTTATTGCTAAAGGTCGTGATCTCCTGTACACGGAGTAGTCTTTGTTCTGACTATGTAGTTTCGTGTTAAGTGTCGAGCAAATTTGGTCCGACCATATGATGGGACATTGGCCTTTTGGACGGACGTTTCGGACGTTTGCCCTCGACTTTGCCAGTAATCAGTTGTTCCAGGTTATCTCCGTTCTTTCTGGCTATGACCAAAAATCTCCAGTACTCGGCGCAAGCAGATGGTAGAAAGCTTAGTTATACGGATTTTTTACCAGGTAGGTCCTAAATAGATAGGTACTAAATTTTTTTTTACTGACTATTGCAATTCTTATACTTAAAGTTGACGATTGTTATGACATTGCGATATCAGGAAACTGAGATGTAAAATGAAAACGTGTCGCTTCCGCTGTGGGTTTAAGCCGACGGAGCGGCACGTACACCTACATATAATAGTTATACGAGTACATATACATGCCATTACGCGTTGACCTGACGCATCGAAATGGTCCTTTGGGGCCGTTCAAGTATTACGTAAGCAAATTTTTCATAATTATAAACCCCCCCGTCCCCCATGTCAGCAAAGTAAGCAAATATCCTACTCCCCCCTCAAATGCTTCTTTTTTTATGCAAGGTAGAAAATCCGAAAAAGAAAAAGAAATATTGCCTACGTAATCACCATCCAGACCCCCCATTCCCCGAAGTCATGAAAAATAAGCAAAGGGAATACCCCCCCTCCCCCTCCCTCCTTATTGCTTACTGCGTAATACTTGAATGGCTCCTTTGGTATTTCATAGAATACTCGTAGTAGTAAAAATAGTATCAGTTAGCGTCGACATAATTGTGCCGGCATTTTCGAAAACAGAGCATAATATACTCGCATAGTTAAATTGGTTCGTGATTAGCGTATTTTAGATTGCGAATGTGCAATATCTTTCAAGGAACAGGAGAGAGAAAGCAATAACTGTCGTTGTAATGTATCGAGTATCGACCTTATTGAAACGACGAATGCAATACAATCTTGCATGTTTTGTAAAATCTATAAAGATCAATTTGGAGCAACATTGATCATTTCCAATAAATGACAGTCTTGTATTTAATATTTGAACATGCGAAAAATATGACTGGAATGTAACATTTGATGTTCGTGATTGCAAAAACTTAAGTCATAACGAAAACACGACACAAAAACATCAAAACATCCGTAGATTGAAATATAGATGCAAAAATGGTGAACGAAAAAACAAGATATAATTGCAAAAACATTAAGTGAGCCGCTTACGCGTACGAACAGCGTTAAACAGGCAAAATAACTGGGTAAGCAAGGTTATTAGCTAGGGTTGCCGCTTTTTAAATAAAATTTTACACGTTTTTCTATTCCTTTGAGACGTTAACAAAACCATAGTATAGTGCGGTCTCTCTGCCGTATCTTAGAAAAATAATATCTTAAAAAATCGCGGCTGGTGTCGCCTTCCACAACATATTTTCTTAATGATGCCCCAATGAATATAATGTACCATTTTATGGTCTATCTTTATTTTATCTGGACTGATACATAAAAAAAAATGGTGCAATGTTCATCTGGTTAATTTTCATAATTTGGCAATGAAATTAGCTCATTTGTTGGAATATTTTTTTTGAGCCATAGTATTGCTATTATGAGTTTCCATCCTGCAAATAGTCTTGTCATGGAATCAATTAATAAATTTATATACCGTTTAATTTTTTATCAAACACTTTTTTAACACTAAAACGTTGTGGTAATTTAAACGATTGTATCGAAGTTTAGCAACCCTATTCTCACATATAATTTAAATATCATTAGATAGAGCTGTCTAATATAAGTCCGACACGTGGGAATATCCCACTTGGGTGGCTTTGAAATTGGGTGTAAATGAAAACATGGTCCCAATTATGTACATTCAAGTCGTGATGGCCTCGAGGTTAAGACACGCGGACGAGAATCATCACCATCATCAGCCCACATACGTCCCACTGCTGGGCACGGGCCTCCTCTACAACTGAGAGGGTTTTGCACATGCAACTATTTACCTGACGTTTTTCATTACAGTAGTAAAGAATATTATTCCGCGAATTCTCAACTACGTTTATCAAATAAGATATTTAAAACGCATTGCATTGAACAATAAAAGTGATTGCGCATTCCGTTGAAGACATAAACTTGCTCGTTTTGTAGCTATGAAACTATGTTGGTATTCTGTTAGGGTTGTTGGGCCATCAACTGCAGGTTGATACGTAATTTTTTTTTGTGGTACCAATCGCGAAATTATCAGTGTCATTTTTAATTGGTTTTCAAATAGAATATAACACACACAAATCATCGTCAGACTAATTCTACATAATTTTATTATCATGAGCCACAATTACATCACTTAAAATACATTTATTAAAAATTGAGAGCGGAAATGTGCCTCTACCTGCGCAAGGCAAGAGTGTGAATGTATGGTAATAAAATTTTATATATTTTCCATTGCTTTATTATTTTATATTATTATCTTAAGTAATGTTATTGAATATATCTTTTATATATTTAATTATTGCCTAACCATCACAAAGATGCGCATATAAGTCTTTTGGCTAACCGCCAACCCTACTGACATTAATGACGCGAATTCAAACGTGTAGTATATCATAATATATGCGATAAAGAAAGTGACAGCGGACACACACTTTTACAAACGCTGCGAATGGCCTGCGTGCGAAGGCCGCTACTTCGCAAATAATTCACAGTTGTTACTATATAGTATCACCTAATTCTTTTGTATAACTCCGGTACAAATTACACACGCGACAAATGTTTACCGACCAAACTTGCAATTTTCACAGTACATTATGATATCCTTGGAACGCCGCGCCGGCCCGTCTTGTAGACATAAAACGAATTGTCAATATACTGTAGTTACTTATTAACACATTTTAGCTAAGCGTCTATGTATTCATCCACATCATCATCAGCCCATATACGTCCCACTGCTGGGCACGGGCTTCTTTTACAACTTATAGAGGTTAAGCCTTAGTTATGGGCTCGCCCCCTATTCCGTGGGACGAAAGAATAATTTGCGAAATGTGGGTGCAGAAATGCACCTCTGCCTACCCCTTCGGGGAATACAGGCGTGAGGTTATGTAACTATGTACATATGTAAGTACGTAGGTTTTTAGAAATATGTTATATTGGTCTTAAAAATCAGAAAACGTAATTAATAAGTGTGTAGGCTATGTGAAAACTAAAAATATATCTTTTTTATTTTGAATATATATTTTTTTTGAATAATTAATTTGTAATTCAAATCCAAAACTTATTTTTTAAACGCGGAAGTTACCGTTCCTGTCTGTACAGTATAATTTAACCATATAATCACTAAACCTACTTTGATGATTTTTTGGAGATAGGTGGGACACTGGCCGCGGTTTCTCTCCTATAATCCCAAGAAAAAAATACGTTCCTTAATTTTATCGTTACCGTACAAATCCATAGTAATTAGAAGCGACGGCAGCAGTTAAAATTATAGCAAAAAAATCAATTTAAAACTTCGTACACGAGCTCCATAAGAACGTGACAATCTGCTAGGAAGGAAACAATTTTTAAACTAAAACAATCTCTTACCGTCTTCAGAAAGATCACGAACAACTTGTAAACACAATATATATAGGTAACGTAATAATACCGTAAAGCTGTGTCCATATTGTCGCCTAAAAAAAATTCTCTTGTTTTTATGCTCCTTTAATACTTTCACGGCCTTCGCTAGAATTGTATTAAATGAATTTACCGAGCTTGTTTTTATCATGAGAAAAACGTAGATCTATTGGTATGTTGATCTAGTATCGAATGTAGGCTTAAAGCAGGCAAATGCGTGTCAGGCCACGAATAGGGTTCCGTAGTCACCCATAATGGCACGAAGTTTTATAAGCCTCTATATTTCTTAACCTAACAAAGTAATCTAAGACATTTTAGTTTTCTTTCAATGTTCATCATATGGAATACCGTCGATTTTTTTTTCGAGAAAGCCGTTTAGCTTTTAGGGGTTGGCCGGAGACACTATTTTAACAACAAAACGTAAACGGAAATTTATTTTAATCTCAATACTCAATAAGTACCTACATCTTATTGGGAAAACTTAAAAGACTTAAAACTGTCTTTTGATATTAGGCATAAATATTATGGTTTCCCCAAACTACTAAGATTTTTTTGAGCCGATATATAATAAGATTTACGATATGTGTTACATTAGAACAAGAAAAATGTAGTTTCATAGCCTTGAAAAGAAAGGAAGAACAAGAGCAAGATTAATGCAGTAATTATACATGACTTCTAGATAAAAGAAAATAGTTCCAAGTATGATGATTTTGAAAACCCAATAGCACCTTTTCTAACCCGGGAATTGGACCCGGGATCTACTGATTTCCCGGTACATACTTGTAACGGTAGACCACGATGCAGTCAATATATTTTTATATACTTATGTAAAATGCCAAGTCAACTGCAAACCAAGCGAACAGATGTCTAAATAAATTAGCGCCTTCAAATTGATTCAGACTGTTTTTGCTGGAGTTAAATATTTAGCGATATAGTAATAAATAGAAATATGCCAGTGGCCATGTTACGGTATATTTTTGACTGAGAACAAGTCATCGTATTAAGTAGGTTAGTCGTAAAATCATATTATGTCGAATCTTTAAAAAATGTCCATCATCATCAACATCATTATCAGCCTAAAGAAGTCTACTGCTGAACATAGGCCTCCCCCAATGACTTCCATAGTGACCTGTTGGAGGCAGCCTGCATCCAGCGACGACCCGCGACCTTCACCAGGTCGTCGGACCATCTTGTGGGTGGACGTCCTACGCTGCGCTTTCCGGTACAAAATGTCCATAATAACATATTTTTGATCTCACGAGTTTTATATAAGAAGAATGTAAAAAGTGATAACATGGCTTCCATTGATATTTTAATAATGATTGCATAAATTTCATCTACGTTGGCTCCGAGATCAATATTTGGTAGAATCTGGATGGTTATAAAACCAATTCTTTTTTTTTTTTAATATCTGCAACACAAAACCTTGCTTTTTGCTTCACTGGAGATATTATGAAAAAAAAACCTTTAAAAAACAAATATGAAAAATCAAAGACATCCCAAAAACATGTTTATGGATCAAATGCTATAGACGTGAAAGCGTAACAGCGTAAGTAACAGCGTTTACTCATAGAGGATTTTCCATTAATATTTATAAGAGGTTTTCCTTCGACTTCGGACATATTGATCTACTTAGAGAATGCTATGAGTCATCGCATTACACAAGATATTTACGATCACAACACCAAGTGGGGCAAGGACATTATCTCATGATGTACGTAACCGTACGCTAGGTTCTAGTTTATTTTTAAATGTACTACGGCTACATGTTTTGATGGACAAAAGGCTTCCTCCAAAGATGATTAAATCGACGGCGATGCGGCCTGTATTCAGCGATGTTTAGGTTCATCTCTCACTTTTTTTACTCTATACCTACAGTTCGCAGAATATATCCTCGAACTTGAAACAGTGTTTAGGTGACCTATTGATATTTCCGCCCTGTGGATTGGGGGCGTAAGAATTCCGCCACGGTATCCTACCTGTCGTAAGAGGCGACTAACAGTGGCCACTGGGGTGGCTGGGCGTACTGCCATACGACCCAGCTCAGCTAAGGCAATTGTTCCGTGTGCCGAGTCGGAAGGAGGGCTTCAGGCGCTTTCCTCTCGTATAAAAAAAACCTATTGATTTGTTAGTTTACTAAAAAGTTTTTAAGATGCCGCGACATGAAGTATTCAAGTTTCCAGTTTGAATGTGCCGGGTCGACCGGTATGGACAACTCTATTGTGAAAAACCATCGTACAATTAAATGCAGCCACGCTTCAATTGAAAACCTAAGTACCTTTATTTCTATGCAATTCTATTTTCCCTGTTCGTCTTTCTTTTGCATGAAATGACCAACCAAAAATGTGGGATTGTGTTCCGATTAAGATTAAAAATCTAGTGTTAGTAGGTTTCAACATTACGAATCTTTTAATAGCAGATCAGAGTTTAGAAAAATGCCCGTAAAACGTTGAAGACCGGTGACCCCGACATACGCTTCTCGCCCCAGGGCTGGCGGGAAGTAGAGCCATAAACAGCTATCCCCTCGAGAACAAAAAAAAGGTTCTTATCATGTGACATTTCTAAAGACTTTTTAGGTCCTACCCTTTCAGGAATACAAGCGTACATAAGAATAATATTAAAACTAAATTGTGTAAAGGTTATACACAATGTAAGCGAACGGATTTCGATGATGCACAAGAAATTATAATTAAGTTTTATATCTCCGGTTAGCAACTTCTTTTATTGCCGTGTTATAAGCCGGATCCACACGCTGTGTTGCCTAGAATACTTTTGGTTTGTTTGTTTCGTAATGTATTTACATAATATTATCATTTTAATTCAATTTTTGTATATGGCCTTACTGACCATTAGCTAGCGTTAGATAATGGTGTTTTGTTTTGGTTTATTGCATTACTTATGATTTCCTACAAACCACGACAAAATTTTACTAAACTAAGTTAGACTTAATTATCGTATGTAATTTGTAATTTGTATTAGTAAGTGCTACATACATGTGTTAATATGTGTAATAGAGCTTGTTATGTTAAATGACGGATTGAAATAAAGCCACAGCCACATTTATAGACTCCGTGCTGCTACTGAGAATTTCCTAATGGAAAAGCCCAATAACACTGCCCGACCCGGGAATCGAACCCAAGACCACGAGGCGAAATGTGGGTGCAGGAATACAGGAATGCGGTTATGTATGTATGTAAGTAAAATGCGATTAGAGCAGAGTCACTAGTTAATAAAATTATGTCGACCTGTTCTAACTTCACAGGGGATCCCAAAAAGCGACATAAATGCAAGGTGACCGTGGCGGATTTTACCATTTATGTACTACGGTCCTTGCCCCGACAAATACGAATATCCTACCAATAATATGGTGTATAATATAAATATCTATCAGGTCGCGTATCGATGTATTGATTAAAATTTTAAAGTTTAAATTTGACGACAAGTCGATAAGGAGATTTTTATATAATAATAATTAATTAATATTAGTATACAATTAGAACTATCATTAAGTGGTCGGCGAGTTGTCATTTTGCCAATTTAAATTCCTTCTGTCCGAAACCAGTCTATGCGCATAAATATTTTCACTTTTCTATGACATTGCGCAGGTCGACTGAAATTTGTTAACGATATTAAAATAAATAAATACACCCAACAGTCACATACATAGTCCTGACCCCACACTAGGATACAAGTCCTGTGTCGTGAGTATCAGAAACTACGAGAGACTTTTCGGTCTCACAAGCACCCAGACCCGGAACAAATACTTGTGGATCACACAAACATTTGTCTCGGTGCGGGGATCGAACCCGCGGCCTCTCGTTTCGCAAGCTGGTGTCTAGCCAACTGCGCCACGGGGCTGTCAATATTTTATTGGAAGACGTTAGCTTACTACTCTGTTAGATACAACGATCTAAAACTGAACATTCATTTTGCGATCTCATAAACTTGGCCGCCGATTTAAAGTATTTGTACATCCAAATTTTGCCAGCTGCATTTAATGTCCCAAAAGTTCAAACCCCAGGCACACACCTCTGACTTTTCAAAGTTATGTGTGTATTCACAATGAATCATCACTAACTTTAACGGTGAAGTAAAACATCGTGAGGAAACCTGCACACCTAAAAGTTCTTAGGAATTTCTTAGGTATGCAGTCTGCCGACCCGCACTAGGCCAGCGTGGTGGATTAAGGCCTAAACCCTCTCAGTTGTAAAAAAGGCCCGTCCCCAGCAGTGGGACGTTTAAGGGCTGATGATGATGATTTAATGTCCCACGAAATAAATGACTAACCTTTATTTTACTTTGCAAATTTTCCTTGATGGATGCGCTTGAATAATTTAGTACGATGTATACCTAAACTTACTTACCTATTTATGTATAAATATATATAAACGCGTCATCATTAACATAGGTATATTACGAATATTTTAACTACTAATTATTTATTTTCCTTTTACTATACTTAACTGTAACTGACGTAAACAATACTGGAATGTAGTAAAAGTGGATTTTACTTCCTCATAAATGTATTTAATTAAATATAATATTATTTTCGTCTATTTTTTTTTGGAACAAGACTGAACAGAAAAAATGGTATATTGCAATAGGTTAAGAAATAAAATAGAAAACGAATTAAACAAATATTTTTTGTGCTGAGTAGCAAAAGACTATTTACTTACCACAAAAATAAAAATACTTCTAACTTTCAAATTTTTTTCAAATTTTAAATTTTCTTGACAAGAAAAGAGTAAGAGAATAATAATAAAATAAGCCCATGTTAGTATTCTTCTGAATAATATTTATTTATTTCTTAGTCCACAAGTTTCTATTATAAGCAACATGGCAGGTGTATTCAATTTTAAAGTATATAAAATATATATTTTATATTTTTACGCAAACCATGCATATACAAAAATAATAGAAACTAATAAAAAACAACTAATAACTTGAAAACAATATAAGAAACATGTAGGTACTTGTGTGTTAATTTGTAAATTTACAATAAAAGAATATATATTTTTTGTTATAAGGTGAAAATAATCTTCAAATTAAATCTAAATATTAATTTGATATCGACGACAAGACCGTTAGTAGGTTGCGATTTCGGCAATCGCACTAGTGTTTGTATAATCCACAAATATTTGTTTTTAGTCCGTGTGTTAGTTTGACCGAAAAGTCTCCCGTAGGCATCAATATTTACCATAAAAAACCTGTGTATCTTAATAAGAGGCGCCTGAGATATCTTAAACTACTAGAACATGAAATGAAATGATTGTTTATTTGTCACATATGTAATTATAATAGCATTAAGATAGGTTAATGTATTAGAATAGCTTACATTGCCTGTCTTAACGGTGATGAAAATTGTCAAAGAAAAAAAAAGAAGAAAAGATAAGAATGTAGACAAAAGCTGTTGCTTTACGACGGTTTTAAAAAGTTTTGTTGAAAACCTCTGCTGAACCGACAATTTACAATGCGTCCTAATCTACAGTTTCGGCGAGGTATTTATTTACTCTAATGTGGTTGCACCAATTACTTTTACAACAAATTCCGTCGAGAAAAAGCAAGATATTTTTTACAAACAACTGAAATATCACGCCTTCACGACTGTCAATAAAAAATATTGTTCACTATTCTCGAACGCCTTTCTCTTCTTCCGCACGCTAGCCGTTTTCATAAAAAAACATGCACATGCAATTTCATCTGAGAACAAAGCCGGCTAATTGATATTTATTTGCGTAAATACTCACAATGAACATGCAGACGAACAAATTCTGTATCCAGGCCATAACTAAGCACTCTTGACACTTATAGCACTTAAAACTTCATCACAAAATATGTTTTAGCTAGTGGCTTGCTCACTTTATAAATACATTTCGCATGTGCGGCATTATTTACGTGGTATAGCGTAGTGTGGTACTCTGTCGATGTCGACACATGTACCGAGCGCCGACGGCGGGTGGCTACTGACTGCTCCAACCAGCCTGCCGACAGACAGTAACACGCCCATTCCAACTAGATCTTCACTTTCGCGACGAAATCCCCCGTTTTCAACTTTAAACAGCTTATCTCGCGGGACGAGGCGGATCTTATGAACCTGGTTGTAGATTGTTTATGTAAACGCTGTCCATTTCCAAGTTCAAAGGTCATTATCGTAATTGGATAACGTCTATTGTGTTAATGTATAGTGCTTAATTACAGATCATCAGGTAGAACCTGTCTGTGAGTAAAGAAGTAATGTAAATATCAATTACCATATCGTGGTACTTCCACAATCACTTGCTAATGATATCGGTATTTGGATTTGTGATTATTACGTATCAGAAATGGTTAAACATAAAAAAAATCTACTTATTCGGTGAAGATTCTTGTACTTTTTTGACTTGATAAACAGTTGCTATGCAGTGACATGTTTATGTATATAGTAAAGCAATGTTGATTTCTATCTGTACCTACAACTTTTTGGAATAGAATTTTAAATACAAGTGTGAAACATTTTCTTCTTCTTTCTTGTTTTATGTCGTAATACATTTTAAACTTTAATAACCTTTATGTTATTTTTAATCGAATAAACCCATATTAAACGAAACCTGTGATTTTGATATCACCGATGTAGAAATTATATTGTTTTTGCTTATAAAATTGAGTGTCTAGTTACCCTATTTTCAAGAAAGAAACATTTTTCTATAAGTTGATTTTTGTCGCAGGATTGCACCTGATAAATAATCTGTATGGCATGCTTGCACATATCATAATTATAATGCTGATTAATTAACAAATAACTTCAAAACAGCTATAATTTTTTTTCAGTCCTCGGTAACATTGAATTTTCACGCTAGAAGGCCTCAATTCCATCTGGTGATTGGTTCTCCTAAAGAATGTGTCTACTTAACAAGATTTAGCCATCTGACATTATATATTTGCATTTCGCTTACTGTCAGATGTATGGAGACTATACACACCGTATTGTGATAATTTATAGAAATAAATTTAATAAAAAAATAAAAAAAATAAAAATATTTATCGTCACGTAAATTATTCGTCCCAGCACTAACTTATTGATAAGCATTTGAACAAATAATTATAATATGGAGTAAATCAATTATACAAGGAAACAAATAGGCATTCCCTAACTAATCAACAGTTATGAGGTAAATTTAATTAAATTAATAATTACGAAGAATCACTTATTAATATATGAGAATGTTTTAATTTTGAAACCGTGCGCAATGTATGTAAATATAGCACGGGGAATGTGAGTGATTAGGAGCCCATATGAACTGGAGCATTTATTAAAGTACAAAAAAAAAACCTTAATCTAGTCGTGATGGCCTTGAGGCATAGGCGCGCGGTCGAGAATCTCGATGGTCGCGGGTTTAAACCCCAGGCACATACCTCTGCCTTTTCGAAGTTATGTGTTATCAAGAAATTATCACGAACTTTATTGGTGAAGGCTAACATTCTGATGAAACATGCACACCTAAAAGTTCTTTGGAATTTCTTAGCGAATAATTTAATTCCAACCCGCACTAGGCTAGCGTGGTGGACTTAGGCCTAAACCCTCTCAGTTGTAGAGGAGGCTCGTGCCCAGCAGTGGGACGTAGATGGTCTGATGATGAGTCAATTATTATGCTCAAACATTCACCTAGACTTTGTATGAAATTTATTGATGATATCATGCATACATACATGTCCATATATGTACATCCCCGGTTGGAGTCCATAGTCCCACGTGAATGGGAGCCGAGCCTATACCGATTCCGTGCTACTGCTGACAATTTAATTGGAAGAACCCAAACACACGTACTAAATAGTGCGGAATTATAAATGCAGTCGATGATACTACATACATGCATATATACACATACAGTTGGACGTAGATATAGTAATTGACTGTAATACATTATAATTTTGAGACCCGCTGACTGTTAAATGGACTTATTGCTAAACTTTTCTTTAGAGAAACGACTGCCACGTCGATCTCATGATGAAAGCGTATCCCGGATATCGCAATTGGGACGAAAAAATAGCAATGTGCTTCCCTTTGAAGAGAAAACTTTAAACATAGGGACATGAGCTCAGAATCATCATCATCATCAGCCCATATACATCCCACTGCTGGACATGGGCCTCCTCTACTATTGAGAGCGTTTAGGCCTAAGTCCACCACGCTGGCCTAGTGCAGGTTGGGAGACTACACACCTAAGAACTTTTAGATGTCATCATATTTATGCTTAAATATGTATTTGCTTGTCTAGGGCATAGCTTTATTGCGGTTCCTACGCCTTTAAGCATTCTATCTCATTGTAGTATTTTTATATTTATACTCTATACATACAGAGTATGTAGTCTTTAACAGATGTACGATTAAAACGACTAAACACAGGATCGGCGTTTGGTAAATAAGTTTGGCCAATTCAAACATGCAAACATTGGTGTTTGCGTGACATCGCTTCACCAAGAGTATTTCCAAACGGATTCTCGGAACTATTTACTTTTTGTCTCAGTGACGACAGTGAGGATATTTTTTACAGTAATCATGTATTTATAAAACTTTTTTAGACATTACATAATGTAATTTTTATTAAGACGACTGAGTTACATTTTTTTTTAGAAAAGATTCTTTTTCTCATGGTACAAGTATAATATGTTCCGTGCGATCTAGAGGCTGTAGATTCGATTTTCAGTTCGAGCGAAGTGTTATTGGGTATTTGCCATTAGAAAATTTCCAGTCTGTCGGAGTCTGGAAATGTGCCCGAAAAACAAATATGAAATATTAGATTAAGAGATTCGTTTGGCAGCGGGGAACAATTAGGGGCGCTTATCGCCCAAAATGTGCAAGACGGCCGTCGAGAAGTTTTTGTCGGCATGCCAGCGTAGGAATTTGGTTAGGGGTCCAAATCAGCCAAGCGAAAAATACTTCCGCGCGTTGAATTTGAAGGTATACCCTTTTCGACCTCCCTCGAGGTACCGAAAAGGGATTTTAAGGCGCTTTCCTCTCGTTAAAAAAAAATCGGTCTCATTTTCTTTGATAAGAGCGGTCTCGAACAATTTTGAATCATCATCATCATCATCATCAGCCTAAGGAAGTCCACTGTTGAACATAGGCCTCCCCCAATGACTTCCATAGTGCCCTGTTGGAGGCAGCCTGCATCCAGCGACGACCCGCGACCTTCACCAGGTCGTCGGACCATCTTGTGGGTATACGTCCTACGCTGCGCTTTCCGGCACGTGGCCTCCACTCGAGAACTTTTTGAATTGACTAAGGAAATTTTGTGCTATTCAAAAATGTTATAGTTTAGATGTCAACAAAATATTAAGGAAGAAACAATTTGGGTTAGATGAAGGCGTGTCCGTTAGTGTGTCCGGGTGTATGTGTGTGTTTGTGTGTGTATGGATGTCTCTGTACTAGAGTATAGTACTGTAGGGGTGATTAAATGTTTAGTTTTTGGAAGAGAGGAGCTTACTATTCTGGGGTAAAGATAGCACATTACACTCGAGGTAAGCTTGGTCGAGAGCTTTGTTTTAAAGTTTTTATGATTAGATTTCCCCGTAAGTGTTATTTTTTTCTTATTTTTTTTTGTAAGGAGTCTGGAAATGTATCAGAAATTTATTATTTATTTATTTAAAAAAATATTGTACACATTATAAAAACACAATGGAGTACATTACATTAGACTCGTAAAAAAGGCGTAATCTACAATAGGCTCACCTCCCATTATGTGGGACTAAAAACACAGTTGGTTAATAAGGGTGTAATAAAAAAATAATTCTTTATTTGACAAAAACATAGTTAATAAAACATAAAATATTCCCCTGTCTTCTGCACTAGTAAAAACTGTGTTGCAGAAGTCAGTGTAATTAAAATTTTCTTTGCCTACAAGTCTATCTATGTACGTAAGTATATTTGTTTTCCCCAATACGTTATATTTGCTTAAATACGTATGTTACCGTTTTGCATGCCTATTACAGATGATGTGGTTGAAAATTATTGTTTTTGTCGCTAACTGCTTACGCAATTGGGTCAGGCAGTTGGAGGAAGTACATATGTATATGTGCTATGAATAATAATTGATTTGTGTCACACACTGCCTCGTGGTCTCGCGGTACAAGTATGTGCCGTGCGATCTAGAGGTCCTGGCATCGATTCCCGGGTCGGGCAAAGTGTTATTGGGTTTTTCCATTAGGAAATTCTCAGTAACAGCACGGAGTCTGGAAATGTGCCCGAAAAACGGCAATAGGCTCGCCCCCTATTACGTGGGGCTGATACATACCTGGCGAAATGTGGGTGCTGAAATGCATCTCTGCCTACCCCTTCGGGGAATACAGGCGTGAGGTTATGTATGTATGTGTGTCACCCCTTGGTAAGTGTCACTATTTTTGTTTTGTTTTGTTAAAAAAAAAACTAGGACAAAAAATAGGCTAAAAGGTATGAAACCGGATTTATGGACACAGGACTCTACCAAGATGCCTTCGTTGCACTTTGACAATAATGTCATATGATACGATACTATAGTACAGACATAGTTAGATTCAGTGACGCGTCATATAGCCTATAACCAGCGGACGATCAAGACGCTTCCAACGATACCTGATTTGTGCAGTTATAATAAGTAGTTGAGGAGCTATGAGGAAACAGATGAACACACTTATATACATAGCTTGTTAAAATCATAACACTCATTTGGCTTTGTCGTAGTCGGGTGAAAATAGCGGCTACGGCCTACGGCTCATCCTACGGGAACACTAAATTTTAACGTATGTCGTTTCATTATCATCAATCCTACATTAAGCAGTGATGGCCTCGAGGTTTAGGCGCGCGGTCGAGAATCTCGGCGGTCGCGGGGTCAAACCCCAAGCACACACCTCTGACTTTTCAAAGTTATGTGTGTATTCATAATGGATTATCACTTGCTGTAACGGTGAAGGAAAATATCGTGATGAAACCTGTACATCCAAAAGTTCTTAGGAATTTCTTAGGTGTGTAGTCCGCCAGCCCGCACTAGGCCAGCGTGGTGGACTAAGGCCTAAACCCTCTCAGTTGTAGAGGAGGCCCGTGCCCAGCAGTGGGACGTTTTGGGCTGATGATGATGAGTCATACATTTTATAGTCAGTAAATAAAACATATTTAAAACGTCGCTCATAACTTTCTGAGCAATAGTTTGTTCGGTGAACGTGCTTTATATTGTATTGGGCACCGCACAGCACGGTTACAATTTTATGTTTAATGCTATGTTCATAGCAAATACGAGTATCATCCAACTCTGTTAAAGAGATTTTTATTTGTTACAAACATACAAAATTCTTTTTTATTATGTATATTATAATTCAGATGAGCCCCAAAACGTGATAAGAATTATGTAATTTTACCACGTGTGCGTGACTACATCAACGAAGTTCAAAATTTGAGAAAGAAAACGATTAGTAGTTTTGCTAGAAACTGCTTAAGGTTTTCGTCCCGACGACGTCTTCATCATTAAAAGACGTGATAATTCATAAAGTCAAATAATTCGAAAAGTCAGAGGTGTGTTCCTGTGATTTGAACTAGCGACCGACTACTGTCTCACATAGGTACTCTAATAATGTTTCGTGTCGTTATCGCAAGCAGACTTGTCTTTCTACACTTATATGTCGCCTGAAATGTTCTAAGTATATTCCAGAAAATAGGGAGAAAGTCTTTTGCCGCTTTTTGAGTACTGCTGTTGAGTAATTCTTAATAAAATCACCAAATATCGCTCTGCCGACAACCTAGACTTACAAAAATATTGAAAGTGGCCCGTCCCTGATTTTCCTGGGAGCAGTAGTTTTTCATATCCTTTTATCACCACTCGTCTTCAATTAAAACCTAACTTAGCCACCCGTCCAAACCACTACAGGTTCGCCAACACCTTGTCCGTTATACCACTGATTTTTATTATTATTTCTATTTTTTTTCTTCTATAAGTAGCTTCTGATAATAACAAATACAAAAAAAATGACATTCGCGTGTGATGCCATGGTCAAGGTGAATAGTAATTACTCTTTGTCATCCTTTCTTCTTGGCCGCGTTTGCAAAATACGGCAGTTTGTAGGCACAGTGTCATCCTTCATTCATTTGCCGTCGCTCGGCCGCCGCCAAGAGAAAGTTCTTGATTCCTATCTGTCACGAAACTCGTTCCCTGCACTATGTTACCTGTCAGGTATCGCATAAAATTATACTTCATAGCGAATACTACTCGCATAAATATTGACGTTTAAAACAAGTGAACCGCGTCTTTGTGAGTTACAAGAACTACACTCGAGTGCTTTATAAATAAGCTTATCAAGAACCACACAGTTTCACCTTTCACTCATCTATCCTATCGAATTTTCACACATGCAGTAGAGTATATGGTTTCGGGTGGTTATAGGTACTGTTTCTGTAATTTTTGATAATTATAATTTAAAAAAAAATGAATTACTCTGTCTGTTCGTGAAAAAAGCATGGAAAATTCCAATGTTTAAGAGTAAGACAAAATAAAGCTTCTGAAACTCCATGACATTCCTGATTTTATTTTTCATCATCTGTCTATTTACGTCCCACTGCTGGTTACGGGCTTCCTTTATACTTAGACCTTAGTCCACCACGCTGGCCTATTGCGGGTTGGCGAACGAAATTCCTATGAACTTTTAGGTGTGCCGGTTTCCTCAAGATGTTTTCCGTCACCGTTAAAGTAACTAATACTCGTAATTCGTAATTTTATTACAGATCCCTAATAAAAAGTAGTTTTTATCGTTATTAGAGTCTATCACAAAATCTAATAGCCGGCTTGCGCAATGGCCTGCTCTGGGGGGGTGGTATTATTCAAACAGAGCATCGAGTGCACACAAATTTTCATACCTCCTTACTCTATGCACTCATGTCGCCTTGCGGAGATGTTTGGCATTATCCATACCTAAGAAACTTATACAAGCGCTAAAGCATTTTGTGCGTTGAAGACAACATATTATATCCTAGGATGGTGGATGTCCCGATTTACTCTCGCAATCAATCAATATACATCTGTATCCTGCTTCTTTACATTCTCATTAACCTTCTTTTGTTTGTAACTGACAACGGAAATAATCTTTAATTAATTATATTATTATTTATAGATGTCCACTTATTATGTTTTATGACTTAGGCATGCACTTATAAAAAATAACTAAAAATCCATTTAAACATATTTAGAAATTATAAATTATTAGAATATGTTTTTAGGCAGCAAAAATATGCTTATGTATTATAGGTACTAAGGTGTGGAAATAAAATCATGTTGTTGATTGTTTTAATTGGAGTTAATATTTTAATTAATGAATTTTTTCTATGTTATTATTAAATAAATAAATACACCCAACAGTCACATACATAGTTCTGAACCCCAAATTAAGATATGCGTCTTGTGGCGTGGGTATCAGAAATTACGAGGGACTTTTTGGTCTCACAAACACCCAGACCCGAAACAAATATTTGTGAATCACACAAACAGGTGCGGGGATCGAACCCGCAGTCTCTCGTTTCGCAAGCTCTAACTCTAGCCAACTGCGCCACGGGGCTCAATAATCAAAATAAATACTATCAGTTGTTATATTAGGCTCATAAAATTATTCTTTAAAAACATCCTTTTGTCACCGTACACAAAGAACAATAAAATAATACATGCAACATTTAAATATGTTTATTACAAAAACGTTATTAAATAAAAAAAATATATTTACAATACAGATTTATTATATGCAACAATAAAGCGTTCTTAAACAAATCCGTCAAAGAGTATTTTACGTTCGTGATGCAAAAAACCGCTCTCTTACGTCAACGTATGCTGTTAAAGTGACATTCAGGTGTCATTCCGACATATAAACTGCCATTATGACATCAAAAAAGGCGCGTTCGTTTGAACAATGATCATAAGTGTGTTCCAAATAGGCTGTTACTTTCTATCGGCAATTTTGTAATTGCAAGAGCAGCATATTGGAAGTTCAGCCTTTATTGTCTCTGTACCGTTATTTCCATCTGATACGAGGAATTGCCATACACTAAACTTCTGCTTGCAGAACGTGATGACTGAGGGCACAAGAGCTGCATCGTTGAAGCAAGAGCTGTCCACTTCTCTGAAAATAAAATTAGTGGTGTATGTATTGCCGATCACTCCCAGCCAGTTCAGTAAAGTTATACTATATATAACGGCGTAAAACCATATACTGAGAGAATGACTGAACAAGAATGACTCACGGGCGGTCGCCCCACTGCGGTGTCGATCGCCCCACTACATTGTCTATAAAAAGCCGCCCGCTGCAGCGGAGTCAAGCATTCGTCCGACTACGCGTGGACGGCAAACATATGTATGTATTGGGAAAATATTGGGAAATTAAAAGGAATTTTGATTGAAGTGGATTGTGAAAATCTCTTCTCAAAATGAATCCTCCAATAATAACGATGTCACTGCCATTTTTTAAATACTGGGCTATTAGCCTTTACAGTTGTGAAGTTCTCGTAAGGAAAACCCAAAATATGAATAATCATCATGAAACCAACAATGTTTTCCTAAGCCTCTCCTCCTCCGACACATATTGTTATTCAGATATTTTTATCATCTGGGTATATACAATATTATGTAACAACGAAATATAACTCAAATTAAACGAGTTGAAACTGGTTGTTGTTTACGTTGAAGAATTTCTGTGTCTGTCTTCAAAATCATAATGTATGCTCATTCGATTTAGTTGCATATTAGTTTTAGCCCAGTCATACCAAGATTCAGAGCAAGTATCTGGTAGATATATTTTATAAAGATATGTGTCGAAACTACAACTGAATCTACGCCCTCTCATTTATGACCTGACAACCATCTACGCCAATCTACGGGGCTTTCAAAATATACAATATTTTTCTTTCAATGTAAAATATTTTCAAGGAAAACTTACTTGCAAATCTCTAACCGGACTTTTTGCACATAGTTCTCTTCAGGTGCCTGGATAACGGTGTGCCACTGACCTCGCGTGCTGCGAACTTTGAACAGTGGCTCATACTGTGAAATAATAAAATATCATATTAAAAAAAAAGATAAATAAATAATAAAAAAGTGTGTGTGTACACGCGTTAGAAGTTATACCACACGACTGAAGTAAAACTTATAAATACGGCCAACAGTTACATACATAGTTCTTAGTTTACACAACATATTACATTTCTGAACGCACTCATAAATATTTGACAGCTAATAAATATGTCAATCCCTTTTTATTACTGTCACTATTCTATTTACGTTTTTAAAATCTAAAACATATAAACTTTTTTTGACAATTATTCGATCCGAAACATATTATTATTAACACCTTTCTGATCCATTTGACACTTACATTTAACATAGGCAGCTTCAATCTGCCAATTATATTGGAGCATATAGGCAGCTTAAACGTCTTACTTTTGTGTTACAGTGATGCGCGCGCATCTTAAAATTTCACTCTCATCATATTTTCATAACGCGCCATTTTCATAACAAACATTTGTCTCGGTGCGGGGATCGAACCCGCGGCCTCTCGTTTCGCAAGCTGGTGTCTAGCCAACTGTCAGGCTGTTAGATATTAAACTAATTTTGTTTGTCTGAAAATGGTGTACATTTTTCATCTTAGCAAAGCAAAGTTACCACACTGGTACTTAGTGGAAAGTGCAGCGCTAAAAATCAGTCGATTTTAGAATGCTGGCTTATTGGACATACATAGGCTTGTCTTGGAACGCGAACCACTTCCATCCTTTGGCGAGTTTTACACTTAATGTGCAGTTTAAATTTGTTATTTTTTAATTCGTATTTGATAATAAAGGCATTTTTTAAAAATCAAAACCTTTCAAACTTTGTATTGCCAAAAAAAATAATCAGAAAACAATTACAATATATATATTTGAACTATCTAGGCAATAAAGAGTATTTGTATTTCTTCTTTTTAAGTATCAAAAATATTCTTACCGAAATCTCACTCTCGCAATTGTCTCTTCCGTCTGGGTCTCCTTGTCTATCCCCGAACGATTCTATTACGAGAGTGGGCTGCGGTGCTACTTTCTGTAAAAAATAAAATTAAATGCTAATTATCCAGTTCGAATCTTAGAGAGATTTAATGGCGAGGCGGTTCGATTAAAGATGTTTGGAAAGTTTGCAGTATCATGAGGTATTCTGTTGAAGCGATAATGGAACATAACAGAACCTAAGCTGGTTTGATTATTTAATTCATGCAAGCTATTGTTTTAGCGTTAATGTCAGATGCTAATGGTGCAGCAATACGTCGCATTTTAAGTTTCACCGCTAAAAGCACCTAAAACTAATATTGACGAAAGAAGATTATATAATATGTTATGTATTGAAAGCAATAACTGATAAGACGAAAGAAGTTCGAGAAATGGAAAAATTGGAACGACAAAGTCAAAGGAAGTATCTGATCTGAATGTTTGGGCTGTTGAAATATGTCAGCATGTAAACAATGTTATTTATGAGACCCATGGTTTCTTGTTGTTCATGAACTAAACCTGATTGCGGAAGACTTCAGCAGGCCAGGTTTCTGGGACACATTCCTGGGAGTTGTTGTGGACGTGTTTGATCTCCCGGGAGTAACGTTTGGCCTCGAATATAAAAACAGAAAAGTCACCCTCACACTGTTTCAAGGATGTCAAGCACCTTATATTCTGACGAAAACTTAAATGTTGCTAATTTAACATAGTTTTTGGAATTTTAAAAATGTGGTAAATAAAGAGGTTATTAACATTTATTTATTTAATAAAGTGAATTTTGTAGACACCAGTGGGAAAAGTTACCCATATTAGGAACATGTGAGTTAGGATTGTTGAAAGCCATTAAATATTAATGAGGAAAATACTATATAAACCTTTTTGTACATGGAACTGTTTTTTCACAATTCATTTTTCTAAGCAAATATTATGTTTAAGCTTACCGTTCCTTTAAACATTGAGTTAAACCGTTCTTGAGGGTAGTCCTTTGGTTTGATTGTACAGAAACCCTTGTTCTTGCATACATCGGGGATGTCGTCATCATCAGACCCGTACCGGTTGCTCACATCCTGGATCGGGCCAGGGTACTTTATGGGAGTATATTCCTCTGAAAATAGGATAACACAACCTTTTAGTATTGAGATGAAGTGTTAGTATTATTAGTGGTGTTAGTAGCTATTAATGGAGAGTTAGAGTTTTTGTCTTGGGTCGTCGAAAGTGTTTGGCTTACGTTGTCATATTTTGGGAAAAAAATCTGGACAGACTAATATGTCGTTGGTACTTGGGTCTAAATCATTGTGATTAGGAATGTCCCGTTAAAATCCGAACGGGTGCCACTGCTAAGTTTGGCCGTGTTTGCAAAGAAGCTAGATCAACGGAAGCCTTTCATTTAGAATGAAAGCAATGACCTAAATATTTTGGAAAAAATGGAGAGATGGATGCGTGGATGGAGTGTCTATGTGTTCATCAATTATATTTTATATATTTTTTGTTTACCAGGATAATATTAGATATTAAAAAGAAAAGTTTAAAAGAATAGAGAGAGCGTTACTATCATCATCATCATTATCAGCCTAAGGAAGTCCACTGCTGAACATAGGCTTCCCCCAATGACTTCCATAGTGACCTGTTGGAGGCAGCCTGCATCCAGCGACGACCCGCGACCTTTACCAGGTCATCGGAACATGTTGTGGGTGGACGTCCTACGCTGCGCTTTCCGGTACGTGGCCTCCACTCGAGAACCTTTTGGCCCCATCGGGCATCGGTTCTCCGCGCTGTGCCCGGCCCATTGCCACTTCAACTTGCTAATCCGCTAATCCGTTACTATCGCCAAGCCTCATTTACTTCATTCCTTTATTACATTTTTTCAATGTGGGTTAACAAATTACCTGCATAAATTTTCAGCGAGTTATACAATCTGCACCCACATGATCCGGTCCGGTGTGTGCAAATTTTTATTAACTCACTCGAATAAATCCATGTAAGCAGAAACGTGGGTTTTAATACCACTTTAAAAAATGCGTGGGTTATTTTGAAACTACATAAATGTTCCGATGTGGTGATGGTAGATTCTGATTTATTCAAGCGATATTAATAATTATAATGGAACTTAGTGGGGATTTATTGTCTGTTTCATACAGCTAATTGTTGCTAAGATGACATGAATTGGCGCGTGCGATCAAGTGTGTTTGGGTCCGTATTCATTCCTCGTGTCAGGCAAATGTCATGGAGTTTATTTTTTTTTTTTTTTTTTTTTTTCTGGCACGGCAAAGTGACTCCACTGTACCTGATGGTAAGCACAGTGGAGTCCAAAAAAAAAATACCGACCAGCGAGAAACGATAATGGTCACCCGCTGGTCGATACAATCATGCCGGCCCGCACAAATGCTTCTTCACGCTTCGCTTAAAGGATCCAGGATCATAGGAAGGAGGGAACACGTGAGCCGGCAAACTATTCCACAGCTTGATGGTGCGGCAAAAGTAAGAGTTAGCAAACTTTTTAGTTCGAGCCGCGGTTGTTGTGACCATAAAGCTGTGGCTTCGCATGCCCGCACGCGTGGTTCTGGTGAGGAAAGGAGAGGATGGGACAAGGTTAAACAATTCTTCAGAGCATTCACCATGATACAGACGGTAGAACACGCTAAGTGCGGCAATGTCCCTGCGCAACTGTAGCGGCGCTAAGCTGGCTGTAACGTCTGCATCATTCACAATGCATTATCTGTTTTTTTACAGGTTTTTTTTAGCAGGAGCTGGTCTTGAAATATGACTAATGACAATTAGACCATCCCTTCTTACGGCAGCAAGTGTGTGTAGATATACTAATATCTGCGTTCTCCTTCGGAAGCATAAGTGCCAATGTTTGTCTTTAGTAAATTTACGAAAAAAACATTTAAGTTGTATGGATTACTGACAGTTAGTCAACATTCTATTTGTGTGCCATTGTTATGTCAATAAAAAACTTCGCGCACCTAGTTTTATTGTGTGAGAATTCTAGCTATATATTTTACAACAAGTTCTTTGCATAATAGTTAATTATAATTGCGTTTTATCTTGAGGTCAATAGGTCTCCGTTGATTGATGCATGCCGTGAATTGTTGGTAATATTATAGCGTATATAAATATAAACTTCTAGATAAATGAGAAGACCTGTGTTTGGTTACTAAAAAGGTTTTGACTGTTCTGACCTCTGGGTTTCAATAATAAAAATGTCTTAAAGATATATTATGTATTTATGTAAATACTCGTACGTTCAAGACTGCCTCCTTATTCCCGTTGCTTAAATATGAGTTGGCGAATACAGAGTTTCAAGTTAGTATCACGGGTTGGATAAAGCGTTATTGGATTTTTCCATTCGGAAGTTCTTAGTAGGTCTTAGTCTGGAAATGAATCGGAAAAACGAAAATATATCCAACTACTTAATATTATTATTAATTCCCACTTACATGTCACGAAACTTGGGTGTACATATACGAGTACATATATGTCTGTCTACCTATTCAGGTATATACTCGTAGGCATAAGTGTATATACAGGTGTATCCAGACCGCAATCACAAAGTAAGGCAGGTAATAGCAACGGTAACAACGGTTCCTAACAACCATAGGTATAAAATGTATATGGTTGTTAGGAAAACGTATTTTTTTTATTTTTTGTCGGGATTTTCTTTAACGCCAGGGGGGTTGTAATCACCTTGGCTATTACCTGCCTTAGTTCCCGATCACGGTCTGAATACCCCCTGTATTAGTTTTGTGTTGTCGGTATTAGGAGTCATAATATTTTTTTCGGTCTGAGCTCGTGCATTGTGATCTCACTAGCATTTTATTCCGTGCGGATATCGAATCCATGACCTTATACTTAATGGTCTGTAACTGCATCACATTGTATTTACCTTTCTTGGTGGAAGCTGCGTTAGCTGCTTGTAGGCAGCAAATGGTTGCCTGAAAATAAATAAATTTATATTAAGTTTATTGTTATAAAAATATTTATTTATTTCTATAAAGTCGTCATGGCCTCGAGGTTTGGGCACGCGGTTGAGAATCTCGACGGTCGCGGGTTCAAACCCCAGGCACATACCTCTGACTTTTTCAAGTTATGTGTGTATTCACATTGAATTATCACGTACTTTAACGGTGAAGGAAAACATCGTGATAAAACCTGCACACCTAAAAGTTCTTAATAATTTCTTAGGTGTGTAGTCCGCTAACCCGCACTAGGCCAGCGTGGTGGACTAAGGCCTAAACCCTCTCAGTTGTAGAGGAAGCCCGTGCCCAGCAGTGGGACGTATATGGGCTGATGATGATGATTTCTATAAAAAATGAAATTAATATGTCAAGGAAAAACACAGACAATTGAGCAATAGAACTTATTAGTGCTCATCTTTTTACAAATGGAAGACCAACAAAACAAACAGTTATGTATTACTTCAAAAATAAGATAACTGTGCGTAGTTGTATTATATAAATGCTTTCAATAGGTTTTTAGTTTTATGACTAGTCAGTAGAACATTTCGAAAAAAATGAACGAAATACAGTAGTAATAAGTGTAGTAAAAAGAAATCCATTATTTTTGCATGAAATTAATGGCCGAATACTGAAACGCTACTTTATCTGAGGGAGACTTGTATTTAAGTGGCTGTTATAATTTAAGCGGTATACTGAAACATCTTTTACCGGTTTCAAGACTGTGATTAACTAATGCCAACATAAATTTCCATAAATGACAACATTACCACAAAAAGTTCTTTTACATGACATTTTTTAAGTATATACCGCTTATGAAATGAAATGAAATGAAATTGCTTTATTTAGTCACGTAGGCAATCAAATAGCACTTATGACAAGTCAATACAGAAAAGAAAAATCTTTTATTATTACATTATAATTTAACTATGGTTCATTTTATATAATTTGTACAAAAATATTTACGGTTTTTTTTATAATTTATTTTTAGTTTTCATCAGGAAATACATAATATCTTATTATTATTATTTTAAAGTAAATAACGAGATGGACCTTGTGTATTTCCGAAACGTCACGTATTATTTTAATGGTACCACCGGATCCAAACGCGACCCTGACTGAGAAGACCCGGCGAAACAAACTCAGCGGGCTCACTTTACTACTGGAATTTACGCGGCGCGACCCACACCTGAGTAGATCCAGCGAGTCCAACTCAGTGGGCATGTATTTGGTCCAGTAAGGATAACATAATTATATTATATGACCTGCCAAATAAAAATTGCCTTCTTATTATTTATTTGCTCGAATTATTTACTCGATCGGTCGTCATTTTATTTTTATTTTATTTATTTTGTGCACATTTTATATTAGATATCAATTTGTATATATTTGATGATTTTATAATGGTTTAAGTTACACTTGGAGCTTTGGGTTAATTTATATTTCTTTATGTATTTATTCAAATGATTTGGTTTAAGAAAGAAGAATGTGAAAGGTACTGGGTTCCAAGATGTGGTGATGGCGATGTGCGGGAGAGATCTAATGCCAAATTTCCTTATCCTCTAAATACTGATTTATATTGTAGTATCCCCTTGTCATCAGAACACGTTTAATGTGCACCTTAAATGAATTATCTGATAAGTCAGTTACAGATTTGGGGAGCTTATTGTAAAATTTAACGCAGTTGCCTATAAAGGACTTACTGGTTTTTTCTAATCTTAATGAGGGTATCACAAGTTTATGTCTACCCCTGGTATTTACATTATGTATATCACCAATTTTACTAAAGCTAAATACATTCTTACGTACATACATAATATTTTGATAAATGTATTCAGACGGCACGGTCAGTATATTACAGTCCTTGAAAATGGATCGTAAGGAATCACGGCTACGTAGATCATAGATAGCGCGGACTGCTCTTTTCTGTAGTATGAAAATGCTGTTAATATCAGCCGCCGATCCCCACAATAGAATGCCATAAGACATTATACTGTGAAAGTAAGCAAAGTACACTAACCTAGCCGTTGAAACATCCGTGAGTTTTCTTATTTTACGAATCGCAAAAGCCGCGGCACTCAGTTTACTAGATAATCGCTCTATTTGCGGACCCCACTGCAGTTTACTATCTAGAGTTATTCCTAGGAAAACAGTTGAAGTCACCAAGTCAAGTGTTTCTGCGTTTAATGTAACAGGTGACATTACATTCCTAACATTTGGTAATGTAAATCGAATGCATTTTGTCTTTCCTGCATTGAGTAGAAGATTATTACATGAGAACCAATTCAAAATTAAATTAAGTACATGATTTGGAACAGCTAGATCTTTATCCTTACGATTTATTTTAAATATTAGTGACGTGTCGTCAGCGAACAAAACTATGTCTGTAAATTTCTGTACCATGTAAGGGAGATCATTTATATAAACTAGAAACAAAAAGGGGCCCAGAATGGAGCCCTGTGGAACCCCTATTTTGACTGTTGATCCTACTGAGGTGACGCCGTCCACACATACTTTTTGTTCACGACCCGATAAATAGGACATTATAAGTTGAAGAGAGGAACCACTTATGCCGTAGTAACTCAGCTTCGTAATAAGGGTCTGGTGATCAACGCAGTCGAAAGCCTTCGAGAGGTCACAGAAAACCCCAAGAGCATCTTGTGACGTCTCCCAGGCTTCCAGTACAGATTTCATCAAAGATGTTCCTGCGTCTTGCGTAGACCGACCCTTTGAAAAACCAAATTGGCTTAAATTATAACAGCCACTTAAATATAAATCACCCTCAGATTAAGTAGCGTTTCAGTATTCGGCCATAAATGCTTTAATTACCATAGATAGAATGATCCGATTTAGGTGAAATATGTGCCGTTTTTTTCGATAACTCGTCGCCATTTTGAAGGCATCATTATGCTTCTCTCATGAAAGCCCTCGTCCCCATTGGTAAAAAATTGAGACAGTCAGTCAGTCAGACAGGAGCTTGGCTAGGATGTTCTTATGCATCCATCTTATAGTCCGTACCTGGCACCAAGTGATTACCATCTATTCCTGTCTATGGCGAATAATTTTGCTGGTAAAAAAATCGCTTTAAGAGTGGCTTGTGAAAATCGACTGTCTCAATTTTTTGCCAATAGTAATGAGGGCTTCTATGAGACAAGTTATCAAATAAAATGGCGTATATTTGACTTAAATCGGATCATTCCAACTAAAGTAATTAAAGCCTTCAATTTCGTGCAAAAATAATGGATTTCTTTTTACTACACCTATTATTTAATTTTTCGTCTTGGGCTATAATATCATATTTCTCCAAAACAAAAAACAACTAAACGACATTTAAATTGAAATGTGAAAGAAAAAGATTTATTTAAATCATGTGTAACCCAAACACAAGAGATTTGTCGATGACACATCCCATTGTTATTTAGGAGGTCTTTCCAAATTGGCCACATTATGTCATTATGCTATGGTGGATAATCTACAGGAGTTCCCCTTGTTACTGTGAGATTATCCTCAGTTAGCACGTGACGTGTTTCCGAGATCAATTGGCGAGATTACGCGCGTATGCTCTTTGAATAACAACAGGCTCACAAACGTTAAATGTAATAATTATTTATAAACTAATATAATATTCGTAAGTAACTCTATTTGTCTGTTACGCTTTCATGTCCAAACCGCAGGACTGATTTGAATGATTTTTGGGATGGAGACAGAAAGGACCTTGAAGAATGGCATTGTATTAAATTTCGAAGTATTTTCATTCATTGTTTTTCAAACTCTTATTTACATTATTTTAATATTTCTTATCATAGAGGTAAAGGTGTTTAATTATCACGTAATTACTACATGCTTTTGGAATTATATATTAAAGAACAATAAAAAGAAAATAAAATTAATAAAAAATGAATAATTTCGGAATCTAAATAATCTAAATTAAAACAGACATCAGGCATCATCGGTGATCATAAAATATCGTTCCTCGCTTGTCAAGCTCCTTATAAGTATATAAGAAAATAAAGGTCGTTTGGTCAACGTTTATCGGTCAACGTCTCTCAGTCAGAAGTTGCTATTATTACTTTATGGTCAATTAACTCATATCATTATTTATATAATGGAATCTATCTAATGCTGTATGAATATTGTTTGTTGTTTTAACATCAAAATCGATATCTAGAATTATGAGATAAATGTGGCCTTGGAGATTGTTAAAGCTTTAATAATTTTTTTTAAACTTTCGCCCTAGCGAAGCTGACGCTATACTATATTACTCATGTCTCCTTTGTTCCAAAGGCGATAGAAAGCGGCTCTGTAGCCGTCTATCGTCATTTTGGTATAGAGTCGGTCGGTTTCTATAAACTGGATGCAGCTTTATCGAGTTTACATTATTTCTCATATCTGATAATGCTGCATAAAAACTCCTGAGTTACGTAATCTAACTGGCTTGACCTTTTCTTAAAAAAAAAAACTAATGATAAATATTTACATGCAAGAGAAAAACAAAATAAAAATTGTTGAAGGGAAAACGGCAACATAGTTGAAACCGGTTATTAATGCGAACAAATAAAACATGTTATTGACCGAGAACCGGTCATTTGCAGAAGCTAAATGCAGTTTCGAGAAGGCAGGACTAGTAATATTTACCGTAGCAAAGCTAATGCAAAAGTCTACACTACACATTAATACCCGTTACGCAGTTTTCTATTTTTATTATATCTGTTTCTAGTTTGGACCCTTTTCACAGCGTCCAATCGATATCCGTAACAAAAAAAAAACAAATCAGGTAAATACTATTTGATTTCTCGCCCCCCTATTACGTGGGACTGATACATACCTGGCGAAATGTGGGTGCAGAAATGCACCTCTGCCTACCCCTTCGAGGAATACAGGCGTGAGTTTATGTATGTATGTATGTACTATTTGATTTCATTTGATACAAGAATGATACTTTTATATTTTTGTAATTTTTTTATGGTGTATTTAAAAAAATAATATTTAAAGTTAATAAAAAAACATATTTACATAATGACGCGTAAAATAGTGTCATTTTAAGTGACGAATTGCTTCATATAATCTATACTAATATATAAAGCTGAAGAGTTTGGTTGAATATGCTAATCTCGGGAACCCCTGGTTCAAATTGAAAAAATATTTTTGTGTTAAATAGTTCAATTAGCGAGAAACGCTGTAGGCAATATATTATTATCAGACTAACACAAATATGGGCGGAGCAGGAATGGAAAATGTGGTAGACGGAAATAAATTATTCATTTTGAAGTTTTTACGGAGTTGCGGCTAACAGTTAGTTTATAAACTTCGAAAGAAAACATCATGGAATTGTACATACCACTTAATATCGCAAACTTACCCTAGCTATTCTCTTTGTTTTCTTACTACTTAAGAATGTAGCTGTTTATAATTTATTAAAAAAGTTGTTTCAAATTTATCGAGCCTTTACTGGTATTGCCATGAACGGTCATTGAACTCGAATCGTACGTAAAGGCTAACAGGTCGAAATGGAAATCCAAAATTGGGAAAACAATTTACGTAAAATACCAATAAATGTTTAAGCTCGTGCTAAAAAATATTTATATTTTTCAGCTGATGTTGTAAGCGGAAGTGGTTTTGTTATTTTTAAGATGTAAGAACTTATTTCTGTGTTGATTACATTCTTGTATATTTTATGACATATCCGTCAGAGGTAATTTTATTTAAAGAGTAAGTAACTTAGTTTAATTAACAGCCCCGTGGCGCAGTTGGCTAGATACCAGCTTGCGAAACGAGAGGCCGCGGGTTCGATCCCCGCACCGAGACAAATGTTTGTGTGATCTACAAATATTTGTTTCAGGTCTGGGTGTTTGTGAGACCGAAGAGTCTCTCGTAGTTTCTGATACCCACGACACAGTACTTGTATCCTAGTGTGGGTCAGAACTATGTATGTGACTGTTGGGTGTAATTACTATATTCTTGGTATGCACGAATCTACTGTAGTTTTAATTTTTGAATTCAACTGACTTGTGTGTTTTAGTGTATTAAAAATACCTAGAAAAAGCAGCTTTTAAACAGGATCTCGCAGCATCCTATTACGTTTGTCGTAAAAATGTAAATGCAGCTCAAGATGGTATTATGTTTGCAATTTGTAATAATATAGAATAATTAAACCTATATAATAAAATAGAAGATGACCTTTTATATTTGCACATGACTAGTATCTTAGTGTGAGGTGTATTTATTTATGTAGGTATGTGAAAATAATATTTATTCAGTAATTCTCATAATATATGAAATGAAATGAAATTTATCGAATCTATAAACACAGTATAAAGTAGAAAACGTCGGAGAAATTTCTGATACGCTGACTTTAAAAACTGGTAAAGTAAAGCTTAAGCTATGTTAAGTTAATGGGTGCCTATGAACGTATATGTGTAGATGCTGGTATTTATATTATTTTTATTTACATATACATATGTATATGTATTATTTTATATATGTATGTGTTTTTCTAACATACATTAGTATATTCAACTACGATTCATTTTAAATAAAGGCAAAAAATACAGGGATTTTAAGTGTCATGCCTTTACATGTTATACGAGCATTATTTCCTGGAAAGTGGTTAGTGCGGTTTAATTGTTCGTTTTCATAGACTTTTATAAGTATTGCCACTGCCTATAAAAAATAGACTGCCTTCAGAGATTAGCCGGAACAAACAGACAGACAGACAGACAAAAATTGTAAAAAAACGTTATTTTGGTATATGTACCGTGTACACATCCATATGCATTTATTAAAAAGCGGTTATTTCAATATTACAAACAGACACTCCAATTTTATTTATTTGTGTGTATGTATGTATGTTTAGATGTATAGATTATAATAATTAACCTTTATATGTAAGGTTGTATCCTGATTTTTATGAAAGTCATGATGTTTAAAATCGTGGATGTGAAATTCGTGACTACCTCGTTAGTTCTGCGGGATATGTGCGCAATGTACGATTGAGCGGTACGGTGTTCAACTCCCAGGTAGTGCAAAGTGCAGGTGTCTTTCACCTCTATAGGCGAAATTTATTGATGATGTTTAATTTCTGCCTGTATCTAAGAAGCAAGCATTGTTTGGATTTTCGAATATTGTGTATTCAACTATGTGTTTGTATTGAAAAATCATATTCTCCCATGTTTTGGTAGGCTTTTGGTTTTAAGCTTATATTTTTTTATTACTTCCTGCCTTGCTTTTTTATGACAACAGAAAAGAAAACGCACCAGAAAGGTAACAAGATTGTGCCGGATTGGTTTTCACTGCGACAGTTTTCAAATCCTTTCTAGTTAGAATCATGGCTGTGGTTTCAATTTACCTAGGCAGTATTAAATGTTGGTGTAAAAATTGAATTCGATATAATTTTATTCGATTCGAATTATCTTTTATATGAACTGTGGTTGCTTGTTATTGGAATGGCATATATATTTTTTTTTTGTTATTACGCGCTTTTTTGTGTGAACTTTGATGTTGACCGTGATATTTGTCGTAATAATTACGTTAATATTTTTTACTTCTATTAAAAATAGTTTCTTTAGAGTTTTGGCTACACAATAAAAAAAAACAAAAAGACACACAAATAGTCCCGATCGGACATTAAAATAGAAGTATTGTTGTGATTATGTAAATTACGAACGACTTGTCGTTCTCTTGTATAATAAAACCTCATATAATGTAGATTCACATAAACATAAGTCTCTTTTTAGGTAGCAAACCGGGGAATATCGTTTCCCGAACTGGCTGCTTAATATTTGAACAACAAACACTAAATTTAAATGTTTTCACATTACTACTATAATTACATACTATATGTTTCTACGCTATGATACTATGCTAAATACACGCTTATATACACATAGCATGTAGAATATTTAATGACGTAGAATATGTTAATCAGATTTCTGTTCAAATTAAAAACTTGAAAGTCGAATTAGTCAGGTCAAATATCAACTCCGATATTTATAATAATTAGCTTCGAAATAGTTAATCAAAATATTATACAATGAAGACCGATTTAAAATTGTATTTATTTCTTAATACTAGAATGAGAAACTGACGAAAGAATTATGGTAAGTGCAATTCAGTTAAAATAGTGTCGATTGTCCATAAACGACAAACATCATTACCACTCGAGATAATTCTGCAAAAATGATAATATACACACAAATAGAAAAAAGGTGTATAATAATAATTTTACCACAAAGGGCTAAATTAACAGACACAGTAACACGTCACAATACCGTACACGAACGCGGAGGAATCATATACATCGAAAAAAACTGGATCCCACACTGCATTCAAAACCTTGAAAACTTCTCGGTTGAATTAATTAAAGTACTTACGATGACAAAAAATCCGTGATACATGATGTGTGGACGTGCGTTCACTCGCGCTTTGTATCGTAAACTGAGACTCGGAGCTCTTTGGCCAGTCGTCTTTAGTACACGGCGATGCCTCATCCATACTATTGATAGCGGTCCGAGAAACGTACATTGAGGGGAAAAAACGCTAAGAAAACGCTGTTTTTTAAAAATACATATGTCGTATAAAATGTAGGCAATTGGTTAATACTGTAATAGCAAATTGGAAATTATAATATCATCTGTGAGTAGTTTTGAGCAACTGAAGTTTGTGAGCGAGTGTTTTTGTGAAGTGAAGAAGCATCTCGACAGGTTGATATAAGGGTAATGAGTGCCAAGATGTATCTCGCCACTTAATGGTGTTTTCGGACAGTGTACTTTTTTTTAGCGAGAGGAAAGCGCCTTAAGCTCCCTGTTCGGTACCTAGGGAGATGCCGAAAAGAGTATGTCGGGGTCTTTTTTCTTTTTTACAAAATTTATTTGATATATAAAAATGAATAAACTAGACATTACAAATTAACGCCTAACGCTTTTGGGCTTCTATTGAACTACACAATTACAATGCCCAGCTGTTGTTTATTAAGACACAATATATTACTATTAGAACTGTGCTATTTTAGCGTGGGTAGAAACGTGTACTTAGGGGGGATACCCAATATTATGTAACGAAGTTGTAAAAGTACATAAATAATTAAAACAACTACACACCAATTAACATTGATTACAGATATAATGTGCCTTTATAAATTCTAATAAGTTGATTATTCATTCACTGAAGAATAAAATTGTTTCAATTTTGCAAATTAATCTGACGTGGTTATGTATGGAATCCATTGTTTTTATTCGTAACTAGCTTATGCCTACAACCTTGTCTGTTTTTCTGTATTGGGACCAAAGAAAAACGAAATATAACAAAATAATATAAAACTTAGGATTTGCTAATCCATGTAAAACATTATCATTTCATAAAAAATTCTTCGAAACCGTTCAGCCGTTTATGTTTAAAAAATAATGAACTCAATTCGATATATCCTCACGAGATTCCAAATTTAAATTTAATGAAGTATAAATTGTGTATCTGGTAAAAAGATAAGGAACTTTCATAGTTTCATTTTGGTATAGTCAGTTATAAGGAACATTACTAAAATGACAATTATATTCATTCAAAATACATTAATTGTTTGAATTTCCGTCTTCATTCAAGACTAATTTAACTGTAATGAAAAAGTTCTTCGAATGAACCTAATAACCCAACTGTACAAACAATTAATACATATTACCGTACCTGGTAGGTATGGTACCTAGGCTGCCTTTTAAGTCGTGTCGTTTGCCAACCTATCGCGTTTATTAAAAACATCATATTATGGCATATTCATCTTTTTGAATTTAGAATTCGAAAACAAAATAATGTTTTCAGATTGTTCGAATACTTTTATTGTATCGTCCATTCAAAGGTGACAAGTTGGTTGTAAAAATGGAAATATCTAAGGATTTGCGTGCGATAATTTTCTACAACTTTCAAAGGGGATTATCGCGACTTCAGTGCTTTCAGGAGATCACTTCTGTGTTTAGTGATGCAGCACCATGTCTTAGGACTGTGGAACGCTGGTATTTAGAATTTCAACGTGGGCACTCTAGCCTCAGTGACAAGCCACATGAAGGTCGTTCAAAAACCGCAATGACGCAAGAAAATATCGAAACCCTGCAGCAGCTAATCCCCGAAGATCGTCATGTGAAATACCGTGAAATAGAGGCATCCGTGGGCATTTCAGGGACTATTCTCAGCCTATCGCCGTCCACTGCTGAACGAAGGCCTCCCCAAGTAGGCGCCAACCATCCCGGTCTTGAGCAGCCCTCATCCATCCGCTACCCGCCCCCATTCTCAAGTCATCGAACCATCGTACTGCAGGACGTCCCACACTACTAGAATATCTTTTTAGGCAGTAAAAATATGCTTATGTATTATAGGTACTTAGGTGTTGAAATAAAATCATATTATTGATTTTTTAATTGGAGTTAATATTTTGATTAATGCATTTTTTCTATATATGTTAACAACGTTTGCTGTCAAAGTGACATCCAACTGTCATTCCGACATATAAACTGCCATTATGACATAAAAAATGCGCGTTCGTTTGAACAATGATCATAAGTGTGTTCCAAAGGCTGTTACTTTTTATCGCCAAATTTATAATTGCAAGAACAGCATATTGGAAGTTCAGCCGTTATTGTCTCTGTACCATTATTTCCATCTGATACGACGAATTGCCATACACTAAACTTCTGCTTGCAGAACGTGATGACTGAGGGCAAAATAACTGCATCTGTGAAGCAAGAGCTGTCCACTTCTCTGAAAATAAAATTAGTGGTTTATGTATTGCCGATTACTTCCAGCCAGTTTAGTTAACTTATATATTATATTATTCAGATATTTTTGTCATTTGGGTATATACAATATTATGCAACAACAAATTATAACTCAAATTAAACGAGCTGAAACTGGTTGTTGTTTACGTAGAAGAATTTCTGTGTCTGTCTTCAAACTCAACAAACCAGCTTTATGGTATCATCATAATGTATTTTCATTCGATTTAGTTGCGTACTAGTTTTAACCTAGTTCAAGATTCGGAGCAATTATCTGGTAGATATATTTTATAAAGATTTGTGTCGAAACTGCAACTGAATCAACGCCCTCTAATTTATGACCTGACATCCATCTACGTCACGGGGGCTGTCAAAATATACAATATTTTTCATTGAATGTAAAATATTTTCAAGGAAAACTTACTTGCAAGTCTCTAACCGGACTTTTTGCACGAAGTTTTCTTCAGGTGCCTGGACAACGGTATGCCACTGACCATGCGTACTGCGAACTTTGAACAGTGGCTCGTACTGTGAAATAATAATACACCAAATTGTTGTTTAAAAAGATATTAAACTAATATTGTTTGTCTGAAAATGGTGTACATATTTCATATTAGCAAAGCAGTTACCACATTGGTAAGTGCAGCGCTAAAAATCAGTCGATTTTACAATACTGGCTTATTGGACATACATAGGCTTGTCCTGGAACGCGAACCACTTCCATGCAGAATTTTTGGCGACTTTTACACCTAATGAGCAGTTTAAGTTTGTTATTTTTTTATTTAATACTTGATTCTAAAGGCATTTTTTTTTATCAAAACCATCTTTCAAACTTTATATTACCAAATAATTAATCAGAAAACAATTACAATATATTCGAACTATCTAGGCAATAAAGAATATTAGTATTTCTTTTTTTTTTCTTCTAAACTTATAAATGACTGAATTTAACTGATGTAGTTGACATTTTATCTAGGCAATAAAGTATATTTCGTTACTGCCAATTTTTATTTTCGTTCTCTCCTTTTTTGTATAAACTATAAGAAGTATACAAATCATTTCCCTATTTTGGATCTGAAATTATTTACCTTAAATAGTTTGTTAGTTGTTACATCGCTGGCCTTGCAAGAAACAATAGTTTTATGTTTCCGTAATACATGAACAGTTATAGCGTTGCCAAGTAACATAACTTAAGGAAATATCGCAGTAAATTCTGATCGCAGACTCATTATTTTGTGCACTTATGTGTATGTGAAATACAAGACTAATAGTCTTAAAGAGCCTTACAATCGTAGTTTATGATTTTATAAGTCGTATGTAAAGGATGGATGGTTACAAATTGTCTCTGTTCGTTACTTTTTGTGGTACAAATACTAAATCGAGAATCAGCTTTTAAGGAGTAATTTAATTATATGATTTTTGTCTTCTATCGCTTCGGGTATGAACATTATCTCATGGTTGTTCTATTGATTGTTTCTGCGTTATAAATAACTTTATTCACTTTCTGATAAAATTTTATAAAGCAAAAAGTAAATAAATGCTGTACTGGTACAGTGATTTTTTGGCTCATCTGGCTCTACCCACATCTGACGTTTCTAAGCGTAACTTTGTGTATATAAATTAATTGATTTTAGATACATAATATGCGTGATTACATATTTAATCTAAAATAAAATAATAGAGATGCTGCCTATGTACATAAGTATCAAAAATATTCTTACCGAAATCTCAGTCTCGCAATTGTCTCTTCCGTCTGGGTCTCCTAGTCTACCCTCGGACGATTCTATTACTAGAGTGGGCTGCGGCGCTACTTTCTGTTAAAAATGAAATTAAATGCTAATTATCCAGTTCGAATCTTAGAGCGATTTGATGGCGAGGCAGTTCCATTAACGATGTTTGAAAAGTTTGCAGTATCATGAGGTATTCTGTTGAAGCGATAATGGTACATAACAGAACCTAAGCTGGTTTGATTATTTAATTCATGCAAGGTGTTGTTTTAGCGTTAATGGTAGATATTGGTGGTGCAACAATACGTCGCATTTTAAGTTATTAGCCAAGAAATTTTGACGCGTGCTCTCATATTACCGATAAAAGTACCTAAAACTAATAATGACGAAAGAAGATTATATAATATTTTATGTAATGAAAGCAATAACTGATAAGACGAAAGAAGTTCGAGAAATAAAAAAATTGGAACGAAAAAGTCAAAGAAAGAATCTGATCTGGATGTTTGGGCTGTGTAGAAATATGTCAGCATGTAAACAATGTTATTTATGAAACCCAAGGTTACTTGTTGTTCATGAACTAAACCTGATAGCGGAAGACTTCAGCAGGCCAGGTTTCTGTCCTGGGGGTTGTTGTGGACATGTTTGATCTCCCGGGAGTAACGTTTGGCCTCGAATATAAAAACAGAAATGTCACCCTCACACTATTTCAAGGATGTCAAGCACCTTATATTCTGACGAAAACTAAAATGTTGCTAATCCATAGTTTTTTGAATTTTAAAAATGTGGTAAATAAAGTGGTTATTGACATTTATTAATTTAATAAAGTGAATTTTGTAGACACCAGTGAGAAAAGTTACACATATATAACATGTGAGTTAGGATTGTTGAAAGCCATTAAATAATAATGAGGAAAATACTATATAAACCTTTTTGTACATGGAACTGTTTTTTTCCCAATTCATTCTGCTAAGCAAATATTATATTTAAGCTTACCGTTCCTTTAAACATTGAGTTAAACCGTTCTTGAGGGTAGTGTTTTGGTTTGATTGTACAGAAACCCTTGGTCTTGCAGACATCGGGGATGTCGTCGTCATCAGACAAGTACCGGTCGTTCACACGCTGGATCGAGCGAGGGTACTTGATGGGAGTATATTTTTCCTCTAAAAATGGGATAACAAAACCTATTAGTACTGGAATGAAGTATTAGTACTGTTAGTACCTAATGGAAAGTAAGAGTTTTTGTCTCGTCTCGTTGGAAGTGTTTGGCTTAGGTTGTCATCTTTTGGGAAAAAAATCTGGACAGACTAATATGTCGTTGGGAATTGGGGTAAAATCATTGTGATTAGGAATGTCCCGATATCCGAGTGGGTGCCAATGCTCAGTTTGGCCGTATTTGCAAAGTCTCTAGATCAACGGAAGCCTTTTAATTAAAATCAAAAGCAATGGCCTAATTTTTTTGGAAAAAATGGAGAGATAGGAATTAGGAATGTCTGAGTGTCCAAATATTTTATATATTTCTTGTTGTTATACTATTTATATATTAAAAAGAAATGTTTAAAAGAGTAGAGAAAGCGTTATTATAGCCAAGCCTCATTTCAAGTCATTAATTTTCCGTACGTCCGAATAAAAAAACGGAACCCTTATAGGATCACTCGTGTGTCCGTCTGTCCGGCGCTCACAGTCAATTCAGTCATTCGAAAAGTCAGAGGTGTGTGCCTGGGTTTTGAACCCGCGACCGTCGAGATTCTCGACCGCGTGCTTAAACCTCGAGGCCATCACGACATCCATAAGGCATAGAGTCATAATATTTTTTTCGGTCTGAGAAGCTCGTGCATGGTGATGGTGATCTCACTAGCATTTTGTTCCGTGCGGATATCGAATCTATGACCTTATGCTCAATACAATGGTCTGTAACTCCGTCATATTATATTTACCTTTCTTGGTGAAAGCTGCGTTAGCTGCTTGTAGGCAGCAAATGGTTGCCTGAAAATACATAAATTTATATTAGGTTTATTGTTATAAAAATATTTATTTATTTTTATAAATAATTAAATTAATATGTCAAGGAAAAACACAGTAAATTGAGCGTTAGAACTTATTAGTACTTATCTTTTTACAAATTGAAACCCAACAAAATAAACAGTTTAAGTATTACTTCAAAAAAAAGATAAGTGTGCGTAGTTGTATTATATAAATGCTTTCAATATGTTTTTAGTTTTATTATAGTTATACATATAACTGGAAGAATCAAACTAGAGTCAGTAGAACATTTCGAAAAAAATGGACAAAATAAAACAGCAATAGGTGTAGTAAAATGAAATCCATAATTTTTGCATGAAATTGAAGGCTTTTTAATTATAGTTGGAATGGTCCGATTTAGATCAAACATACGCCGTTTTATTCGATAACTTGTCGCCATTTTTAAGGTAATAACATTATGCGATAACACGTTTCAAAGCGGCAATAGTTTAAAAAAAAACTTAATTGACGATTCAAAAGCACTTGTAAAAGTCTATTTGAATAAAGATGATTTTGGCTTTGACTATGCCTCTCTCATAAAAGCCCTTGTCCCTTGTGTTGGTAAAACATTGAGACAGTTGATTTTCACAACTCCAAGCCACACACATCGATAGTGACTCGCCAGAATATGGTGGATTACCATCTATTCGTGTCCATGTGCGAACAATATTGCTTGTAAAAAAAATCGGTTCGACAGGCTTGTGAAAATCAATTTTTTATTTTTCGTCTTGGGCTATAATATCAGATTTCTCCAAAACAAAAAACAACTAAACGACATTTGAATTGAAATGTGACAGTTTTTTTTTTTAAATTTAAATCATGTGTTCCAGATTGGCCGCATTGTCATTATACTATGGTGGATAATCTACAGAAGTTCCCCTTGTTACTGTGAGATTATCCTCAGTTAGCACGTGACGTGTTTCCGAGATCAATTGGCGAGATTACGCGCGTATGCTCTTTGAATAACAACAGGCTTACAAACGTTAAAGGTAAAATTTATTTTTAAATCCAAACTAATACCTATTATAATTTTCGTAAGTAACTCTATTTGTCTGTTACGCTTTCATGTCTAAACCGCAGGACCGATTTCAATGATTTTTGGGATGGAGATAAAAAGGACCTTGAGAAATGGCATTCTATTAAATTAAGTCGTGATAGCCTCTAGGTTTAGGCACGCGGTCGAGAATCTCGACGGTCGCGTGTTCAATCCCCAGGCACACACCTCTAACTTTTCGAAGTTACGTGTGTATTCACCAAGAATTACCACGCACTTTAACGGTGTAGGATAACATCGTGATGAAACCTGCGCACCTAAAAGTTCTCAGGAATTTCGCCGGTTTTATTGCATTCTTGGGCAATTCAAAATATTTTGCGATGTTTCACGAAATAGTAATGTCGTGGTGAAAATTCTCATAGATTTTCGTTTGTGAATATGCTAGGTGTATGATAAATAATACATTCACATATACATAACCACACGCCTAGACTCCCCGAAGCCAGAGGTGCATTTCTGCACCCACATTTAAGTAGGTATGTATCAGTCCCACGCAATAGGTGGCGAGCCTATTTCTTTTTTTCAGGCACAATTCTAGACTCCGAGCCGCCGCGCTGCAATGAATTTCTTAAGCGCGTTTACGCGGTTTTAGCGTTAAATGAGTAAAAACAGTACTTTTCGAATCCCTTAAAATTGAAAGACTCATCGTACAAACATGTTAATTACCAATTATTTTAGCGAATATTACCTATATATTTAGTGAAGAAGATTTTAAGATTTTTGTATAAATTTTCATAAATAACAAGATGACTGAACAAAGGTTTTCATAAATTCAATTTTAGAGTCACTTTCGAGGCTCAAAATTCAAATTTATTTAGAATATATTTAATCAAAATAAAATGTTGATGAATTGGGAATATCCCCAAGCAAATAGTTAGTGAAAAACATTTGAAGATTTAGATCCCTTATTTAAATAATAAAAAATCTAAGGCATTCGGAATATTGAGAAATTACTGTCAAAGCAGACAAAGTAACACGTCACAATACGGAATACCGTACACGAACGCGGAGGAATCACATACATTGAAAAAATAATTGAATCCCACACTGCATTCAAAACCTTGAAAACTTCTCGGTAAAATTTTTAAAGTACTTACGATGACAAAAAATCCGTGATACATGATGTATGGACGTGCGTTCACTCGCGCTATGTATCGCAGGGCTGCAAATAAATTGCAGCTATACGGTTTACTCGTAGTATCTGCAATTATACTAAATTTAATCGCGTTATACATAACCATTCTATAAATCGATTTTTCTTCATAATTTCATAAAACTAACATACTAACCTGTACTTTAATGCTGTTTCGTTTTATTTATTAATCTTTTAATCTCTGACAGTATATGTAGGTACTTTTTCGTACTGGTCACATTCAAATAATCTTGTATCACTTATGCAGGTGTGGTAGAATTTAAATCTGGAAATAAATAAAATTATTGATTAAACAGTGTCGATGAAGTCTGTCAAGTTTTACTTTTCTATTAAACAAGTACCTACTATTTAATTGACAATTAGTAAATTGTCTTTATATAAAATACAAAAGCCACGCACCCAAATTGTGCATTCTGGTTAGTTATTATTTATAGGAGAGAAATAAATTGTTAATTTGTTCATAATTCCTTACTACACGTACCACCTAGTTTGCTCTATATTTTTTTAAACTGCTTAATAATATATAACATTTAAAACTTACTGTAATTAGTGGATGTCACAGTTGCAAATTGTTAATTATGTTTGTTGCATGATAATGATTACAAATATAATGTTCCTTTATACATTCTAATAAGTTAATTATTCATTTACTGAAGAATAAAATTGTTTCAATTTTGCAAATTAATCTGACGTGTGTAATTATGTATGGAATCCATTGTTTTTATTCATAACTAACTTTTGTCTACGGCCTTGTCTGTTTTTCTGCATTGGGTCCAAAGAAAAACAAAAAATAACAAAATTATTCACAAGTTCAGCCCATATACGTTTCACTGCTGGGCACGGGCCTCCTCTACAATTGAGAGGGTTTAGGCCTTAGTCCACCACGCTGGCCTAGTGCGGGTTGGCGGACTACACACCTAAGAAATTCCTAAGAACTTTCAGGTGTGCAGAGATCGTCGGGATTCTCGACCGCGTGCCTTAACCTCGAGACCATCACGACTTCACAAAAATAATTTATATATTTATTTACAATTTTTATTTAAAACTTAGTATTTGCTGTTCCACGTAAAACATTATTTTTTTTCGTAAGAATTTGTTCCAAACCGTTTTTGTTTAAAGTATGACGAACTCATTTCGATGTATCCTCACGAGATTCCAAATTTAAATTTAATAAAGTATAAAATGTGTCTCTGGTAAAAAGATAAAGAACAGAAAGAGTCAATTACAAGGAAGATTAGTAAAATGCCAATTATATTTATTTAGTTGTTTAAATTTCCGTCTCCATTCAAGACTATGTTAATTTAATGAAAAAGTTCTTAGAATGAACCTAATATCATGTCCCAATTGTATAAACAATTAACTTAGCACCTGTGCTCTGTTCCAAATATAAGCGTTGAATAAATCAAACACTTGAATTAGATCACAAAGTCAATTGTGTTCTGTCTTTTGTGAATAATGTATGTAGTTCTTTTGTCACGAAATAATCGTAACAGGTCAATGTCAACGTCGTGTTTTTGCATCGATAATTAATTTACCTGGTAATAGTAATACAATATTTAAAAAAAGTAAGGATTACAAAATTGCGCCTTAATTTAAAGATAAACGATAAGCATTAATAAGTTCAATCACTTTGGTCATCAAATTTTGCTGCACGGCAAAATCGCCTACAACAATTGAGCGTTTTAAATTCTCTGTGTGCGTTGATTTCTTCCAACGTCCAGGTGGAATTTTTAACGTAGTACGAAATGACGCAGGAAATCCCGTAAGTTTGACTCAGTGTTCTAAGTCGTCACTCGTTACAAATTTTTGCGCCATATTTGTAAAACGGTCTTATTTTTTACTATGATATTTTGCATTCCTAAATAATATTAAAAATAAAATTTATCAATAAAAAATTTGACAGCCCCGTGCAGTGGCGCAGTTGGTTAGATACTAGCTTGCGAAACGAGAGGCCGCGGGTTCGATCCCCGCACCGAGACAAATGTTTGTGTGGTCCACAAATATTTGTTTCGGGTCTGGGTGTTTGTGAGACCGAAAAGTCTCTCGTAGTTTCTGACACCCACGACACAGGACTTGTATCCTAGTGTGGGGGTCAGAACTATGTATGTGACTGTTGGGTGTATTTATTATTTAATTATTAAAAAAATAAATTATAGACACAGTCCTGAGCTCACATTAAGAATGAGATTTTTTAAGGTAGATACGAGTAACTTCTTGATGATTTTAGCTATAACACCCACCACAAGCATTTGTGGCATTTACGGCCTGGTTTCAATAAAAAAATAACGTGACTAATATCCATTACATTTTGACGCGGCTACGACACAAAATCCACACGACTATGCAGTTAGTATATACACATAAAAAGTTATGTTATATAAGTAGGTACATATAAAAAAGATCTTCTCAACAACTATTCAAAATATTGAGTTGTCATGGATCCTTTGTAAGGATGCCAAAAGAGTTAACCCGATATTTTGAAGGGGGTCAAAATCATGTTCAAAGATTCCGTTACATACTAACATACCAGCATACTAACATACGTATAAAGCTAATATGGAGCGTATAATAAGGTGAATTGAGAAAATTGTATATCGCGATAATAAGTACCTATATGCTGTAAAAACATTATGATTGGAACCATCGTTTAAAATCTTATCGTGTTCACGATTTAATAACAAGAAAAAAGAAATTGCTTGTTATATGTTTTGTATATGTATATATTGTGTATATATTTATAATATAAAATACAAAAGATACAAAATAAAATTATTTTTTAGGTAAGAAACAAATAAATAACATAGAATAAATTAAATAAAACTAACATATATGTACATAGATTTTAAGAAATGTAAATTTACTGGAAATAAAAGGCTTTATTATTATTATTATATGTTTTTCACGGCAAAATGGCTGACTTTGTTTTTTGGTAATTGGAACGTAGTCCAAAGAAAGTGCATACTTGTAAGAATGATTCAAAACCCATCATATTTTTTAGGTGTTGGAAAATATTTGGCTTCATCACCATCATCAGGAAGTCCACTGCTAAACATGGCCTTCCCCGATGACTTCCATAGTGACCTGTTGGAGGCAGCCTGCATCCAGCGACGACCCGCGACCTTCACCAGGCTGTCAGACCACCTTGTGGGTGGACGTCCTACGCTGCGCTTTCCGGTACGTGGCCTCAATATTTCCAATATTTTATTAATTTAATTTCCAATATTTGGCTTGAATCTAACAACCTATGACATATTCTTTGTATTTTTACGAATTATTCAGGAAAATACTGAATTAAAATTAAGTACCATATCTTTGACAGTTAACATAGTGTTAATCCGAATGTAGGTGAGGAAAGTATAGTTTTTTATTATATACTAAAAAGAGCTTAATTATTTCGTTGTGTTTCATTACAACACTAAAATGATTTTAATGACAAATTATATTAATAGATCTCTTGCTAAGTTAAGATATATTTAATATTGCATATTATTTTATAAAAATTAAAAGCAAAAAAACTTAAAAAAAAGCCTTTATTTAAACGCTCTAAAAAGAATAAAATATTTTTTTCCTTAAAAAATTTCACTATCAACTTATAACCTCATTATATATAATTTATAATTATAATCATAAAAGCTTGTGCCGCGATTTGTAAATAAACTAGTACCAATTTAATTATATAAATTGATCTGCTAAATATGTAATTAAACATCGCGACAAGCTTTTATGATCATATAAATTGTATATAATGAGATTATAAATTTATACAATAGTTAAAATTTTTAAGGAAAAAATATTTTGCCTGCACACATAAAAATACTTAGGAATTCCTTAGGCGTGTAGGCCGCTAACCCGCACTAGGGTAGCGTGGCTAAGACCAAACCCCTCTCCTCTCAGTTGTAGATTAGGCCCGTGCCCAGCAGTGGGACGTATAAGGGCTGATTATGTCATGAGTCACCTACAACTTTCCTACAGAAAATATGTATATATGAATCAAAGTATATTAAGTATACTAGAAGTTATTACAGGCCTCGGCTTCTTTCTCCGCATCGAGACTAATGATTAGTATATATCAGGGTTTCTCAAAGTGGGGTTCGCCATTCGACGGTAGGGGGTTCGCGACAAGATTTACGTAATGGTTACTTGATGCCTAGCAGGCACGTGCGGCATACATAGTGGCTACAACATACTTATGTGAGAGTGGGTTTTCACACCTGGTCATGATAAAAAGTAAATACAGAAATCGACTTGATACCGAGTCAGAATTAAGGTTAAATTTTTCCAAAATTACTTATAAAATTGACTCCATGTGCGAGAAGAAACAAGCTAACCCATGACATTAATTTTAAAAAGACATTTCTATTGAAATAAAAATCTTATTTTCTTCAACAGACAATTTTATTATTTTCTTTGGGGGTATAATTAGTTACTTAGACGGGTTCGCCGTCACCTGGAAACTTTAACAGGGGTTCGTGAAACCAAAAGTTAAAGAAACCCTGGCATATATGATTCTAAGTGTTTGTGAGATCGAGAAGACCTTTGTAATTTTTGATACCCACGACACAAGACTGTCTGCCTGGGAGGTTCTGGGCCCGGCCGCGATTCGCTAATAATGTTAAACTTGCAAGTTTTCGAGGTTAACAAGACATTTTTGCAAAATGTAAAACCCCAAGGTGGAGATGCAAATAGACGTAATTTTTATGACGATAAAGTACTTACACAATGTTGTAATTTAATGCAATGCTTCTTACTCAGACTGTTTAATTGATCCGATTGCATAATATGGTGCATGTGAACCTGAGTTTAATTCCCAGGTAAAGGTGGGAAAAGTTTTGTTGGGATTTTCCGTCTGAGCATTATGAGTAGTTTGGAAAATTACAAATGCAATTAACTGACTTAAATTAAGAACAATAAATTGGTATGTTTTATTTTGCATAAATTAACGTTATAAACAAAGTAGTTGGTAATGTTAGTTGTTTTGGTGTAAAAATACAAATTCGGTAATTATACTAACGAATTGACGTAACGTCTTATCGCAGAATTAAAAGAGTTTCATAATTGAAAAGTTTTACATGATATATCATATGATCATCATCATCAGCCCATTTACGTCCCAAGCTGGGCACGGGCCTCCTCTACAATTAAGAGGGTTTAGGCCTTAGTCCACCACGCTGGCCTAGTGCGGGTTGGCGGACTACACACCTAAGAAATTCGTAAGAACTTTTTCATCACGATGTTTTCCTTCACCGTTAAAGTACGTGATAATTAGAATCGTGTAATCGTAGTAGAATAGGTGACGGACAAGCGGCGACACTCGCCCCATACAAAATACTGTCTATTTCCCTTCTAATCTTATTCAGCTGTTCTGCGTTTATGAAATTCCTAGCCATTTCATTACTCTTCTGCCGGCATATTCTTTGCTAACTCGTTCAGAAAATATAGATCAGTTGTCGTAGTGTGCGTCAAAGTTCTTAATGATGACAGATATTTCCTTAAGGAAATTTCAGTTGGAACCATTGGCGTAATACCAACGAATTCATAGTCCAGCTATGACGCTCACACAGTTTTATGGTTACCTATTAAGTATTGTATGAAGTGATATCTGTAACACTCCATAGGTATGGAAAAGAACAGGCGTTGTTTCATGTTTGGGATTTTACAGCTTGCAATAACGTTAATAATTTACGAGTATGTTGCTATTGTATGATACGTAATTTTGATGTTAAGCGACGATTTTTGTCAAAATAAATATGTTTTATCCAAAATAATACTTAGTTTTCTTTCTGACGATTCATAAGTTCTTGTAAAACATAATATGAACAAAGACATTTTGACTTTGACTTTCTAATGAAATTATTAAAGGACATTAGCCGTGTTTGATCTAGCTTATTAAGCGTACGAGTCGTTGTTTGCTTGTGGTAAAATAAACCGCCATAGTGACGTAAGCATGACGTACGGACAACCTTTGTATATTGCATCAGTAATATTCCTGCAAAATTGTGTCGATTGGCGATTGTTTGATGCAATCGTTGTAGATGTCACTGTATTTCATGAACCACTATCAAAGCTCACCCCCTATTACGTGGGACTGATACATACCTGGCGAAATGTGGGTGCAGAAATGCACCTCTGCCTACCCCTTCGGGGAATACAGGCGTGAGTTTATGTATTTATGTATGTACTATCAAAGCTGAATTAGTTCTACCCAGTAGTATTTGTAGTCCTATACGATCACTATCTTTATAGAAAAAGACTACATTTTTCATAAAGGCTACGAGACCCCAAGACCCCACGAGACCCCAAGAATAGTTTGTTTATATTTGTGATGAATTGAATTAAACGCATATTTTCCTGTTATTTAATTTTAAAGATGTAATAGTTAATGCGAAGACTGGTTTATGGACATTCCAGATTTGAGATTGTCGACTGCATTAACCCAAGTTGTGTAATGCAGCAAGCAACGCGACAGGACAATTGTAAAGGATAATTATTCAATAAAGTATTAATGATGCACTGTTTCACAGTTACGCTTGGGTTTTCCATGGGTGAGATGAATATATTTCCGTTATAGTTTGACGTATTTTATGGCATTTTTATAGAATTACGCGGAAGAGTGAGCGGACTGGCGGCTGATAACAAATGTACATACTCATGCCTGTATTACCAAAGGGGTGGGCAGAGTTGAATTTTTTCGACAATGTTTTGTACATTGTATTTTGAGTCCCACGTATACGAGGTAGACGAGTCTTCGTGTTATTATAAAAAAATATATAAATTCACCTAACAGACACATTCATATTTCTGACCCCACATTAAGATACAAGTCTTGTGTCGTGGGTATCAGAAACTACGAGAGACTTTTCGGTCTGACAAACACTCAGACCCGAAACAAATATTTGTAGATCACACAAACATTTGTCTCGGTGCGGGAATCGAACCCGCCGCCTCTCGTTTCGCAAGCTGGTGTCTAGCCAACTGCGCCGCGGGGCTGTCTTTTACTGAGCATTTTATATAGAAGGACCATATAATCTTACGACTGTCAGCCTGATGAACGCAGATTGATCGCATAGCAGGACACACTTTCATGGGTCACTGTGTAGGCCAAGCGCCGGGGTTTTTTTTTTGCGACGTACGGGACCTGAATATTTTTTTTTGGAATATGTTCAAGGGTGTCCCCTGAATGTAAATCCAAGTTGGCGGGGGGGGGGGGGGGGGGGGGGGGGGGCGGGGTTCACTTCAGCCGCCATCTTGGAAAACACGTTTTATCGAATATCTCGCGAACCGCGCAAAAATTGTAGAAATCATTATTGTAGATAATAATATTTGCCATCTTTTTTATTTGAAACTTTTTTTTGTATAATGCATAGGTTTTTAATTATAGCGCTCCAAACAGAACTGACGCGTCTACGAAAATTTCAATACACACACAGGCAAGGGAACGACCCTAGTCACGAGGGGACAAAAATGGTTAGGATTTATACCTGAATACTTTTGGAATGTTAAGAGGGGGAAATTCCGAACGACCCGAAATATATACTGCAACTTACAGGCGCATAATTGAATATAGAGGCATTATAATCTCATTTACAGCGTTACAGCTCCTAAACTATGCTACGGGAAAAAGTTTCTGATAAAATTTATAGGTAATTTTATGCTCTACAATTCAGTTACCATTATTTTTAATTTTTAACAAAAAAAATTAACCATTAACTAAATATTTAGTAAAAACCATATTGTAAAAAGTTTGATAATTAAAAACCTATGCGTTATACAAAAAAAATATCTACAATAATGATTTCTAAAATTTTTGTCGTAGGATGCGCGGTTCGCGAGATATTCGATAAAACGTGTTTTCCAAGATGGCGGCTGAAGTGACCCCCCCCCCCCCGGCCGTGCCAACTTGGATTTACATTCAGGGGACACCCTTGAACATATTTAAAAAAAAAACAGGTCCCGAACGTTGCATTACTTACCTACTTTTTTTGCTGCGGCGCTTGGACTAGTGGGAAATTATAAGCATTATATCTTGCAATAAAAATATACTTATATAAAATATAAATACAATAAGGCTTCATGCCTGTTATCGTTGATTCATTATTTTTTAATGGCGTGTAGTTATGTTCATTTATTTAATGAAAAATTGCGTCGTGGTCTCGCGGCATAAGTATGTGTCGTGCGATCTAGAGGTCCCGGGTTCGATTCCCGGGTCGGGTAAAGCGTTACTGGGTTTTTCCATTAGGAAATTCACAGTAACAGCACGGAGTCTGGAAATGTGCCCGAAAAGCGGCAATAGGCTCGCCCCCTATTACGTGGGACTGATACATATCTGGCGAAATGTGGGTGCAGAGTTGCACCTCTGCCTAGCCCTTCGTACATGAGTAAGATTTCGTATGTACATTTATGTTAAATGAAAAACTTGGTAAGGTGAGACATGATTCCGAGCATTCTACAGGAATTTCGTACTTATAAAATAGACCTCTTCATGGGTATGTCAGGTATAGGCATATGCGTCACATAAAAGTAGGTTAATTTCTTATAATATGACACAGACAGACAGACGCCAAGACAAGAGTTTTCCTTGTGCAAATTGTTCATGTAGGTACATTATTAAATATGAAATAAGTAAAAATGAAGTAAGTGGTCTCCTAACCTCTGACTTTTCGAAGTAATGTGTGTATTCACAATGAATTATCACTTACTTTAAAGGTGAAGGGAAACATCGTGTTGAAACCTGCGCACCTAAAAGTTCTTAGGAATTTCTTAGGTGTGTAGTCCGCACTAGGTCAGCGTGGTGGACTAAGGCCTCTTAATGGTAGAGGAGGCCCGTGCCCAGCAGTGGGACGTATTTGGGCTGATAATGATGAACGATGATGATGAATTGTAATATTTCATATTTGGGTGCTTCTTCGGGATACTTGGGAATAGTGTTGTGTATACGTTAATTTCCACCAAAGAACCACCATACCAAGAGACTCAATTGAGCCAAAACAAAATGCAGGAAGTGTTTTAATGTAGGTATGCATTTTAAGGCGGTTTTACAATAATGGTTCTTTACCATTGACTGGCTTTCGTAATAAAGGGCTTTTTAAACTCATTTCAATGAATGTTATTTTTTTATTTAGAAGTGCGAGAATGAGAATGCTTCATGTATATTGAAACTAGGAATTTAAAGAACATGAATGAGATGAATATTTTAATATTTATCTGTTTATTTATGAAATATAGCAGCGAAACCCGGCGTTGCTTGGTTAAAATACATTGCATGTTTAATGGTACAAGAAATATTCAAGGACCCATTTTCTAAAGTAGATAGATATTATAGATAGCTGACCGGGCGAACTTCGTTCCGTCTAACAGTCAATTTATTAAATTATTTTTTTAGTCTAAGTTATTCCTTATTACATCAGCTACCTGCTAATAAAAGTCCCGTCAAAATCGGTCTACCCGTTCCAGAGATTAGCTGGAACAAACAGACAGACAGACAAAGATTGTAAAAACCGTTATTTTGGTATATGTACCGTGTATACATCCATATGCATTTATTAAAAAGCGGTTATTTCAATATTACAAACAGACACTTCAATTTTATTTATTTGTATAGATGTTGAAATTGGCGTCATGTGTGAAATGAGACACACTTGCGGTTGCATGAGTATATTGATAGCATATTTGTACTTCAATGTTAAGTTCCATTCAAGTTCGTCAATGGAAAACCGCAGAATGTTTCAGTTCTCCTATTCTGACAGAATTTGCATCATAATACGACAGTAGTTATTGTGAAATTAATAACATTTATTTGTATTTACGTGGTCATTATTCTCGGACCATATATGTCCCATTGTTGGGCATAAGTCCATCTTGATAACATAAAAGACGACATTAGAGTCTTTATAATTTGAAAATATCTTTTAAGATACAGGATTTTTCAGCTACTTAACATTATCTATACATCTATACGGATAAAATAAAATTGGAGTGTCTGTTTGTAATATTGAAATAACTGCTTTTTAATAAATGCATATGGATGTATACACGGTACATACACCAAAATAACGTTTTTTACAATCTTTGTCTGTCTATCTGTTTGCTCCGGCTAATGTCTGAAACGGGTGGACCAATTTTAACGGGACTTTCACTGGCAGATAGCTGCTGTAATAAGGAGTAAGTAAGGCTAAAAAAATATATTTAAGAATCGACTGTTAGGCGGAACGAAGTTTGTAGGGTCAGCTAGTATAATCATCATCATCAGTCCATATACGTCCCACTGCTGGGCACGGGCCTTCTCTACAACTGAGAGGGTTTAGGCCTCAGTCCACCACGCGGAGCTAGTCTAATATACAGAATATACTCGTATAATTGTATCATAAATACAGTTAAACGAAAACAACTCCTTGTTTAATTCAAAATAACAGGACTACATAGTTGCTTTGTATACATTTTTATGCAGGCACATCATTGTCTATACGAGCTCTATTGAGATCTAATGCGATTTAAATATGTATAATGTTAATTGTTAGGAAATGATTATAAATTTATCGTTAGTCTTACTGTGCCGGCTAATAAGTATTAGGATGAACGTAAGCATTTATTTTGGTCGCTATGGCACCTTTAACACTTTGAGACAGTGTCGCTATCCGATCAGATACGAATTCCTGAAAACCAATTCGATCTATAGCAGTCTAACTCGGCCTAATTTATCGCAGTAGACGACGAACAAATCTCAACAAAAAAATCACAGTTTTCTATAAGACTGTGGTATTACCACGGTGATGATGGTGAAGTCGTGATGGCCTCGAGGTTTAGGCACGCGGTCGAAAATCTCAACGGTCGCGGGTTCATACCCCAGGCACACACCTCTGACTTTTCGAAGTTATGTGTGTGTTCACAAAGAATTATCACGTACTTTAACGGTGAAGGAAAACATCGTGATGAAACCTGCACACCTAAAAGTTCTTAGGAATTTCTTAGGTGTGTAGTCCGCCAACCCGAACTGGGCCAGCGTGGTGAACTAAGGACTAAGCCCTCTTAGTAGTAGGACCTATATGGGCTGATGATGATGATGATAATGATGATTACCATGGTCAGACCAATTCGTGCCACAATTCTACATGAATAGACGTGGGTGCACATGTGATTCCTTTGCATACCAAGTTTAAAAGTTTCCGAGCCATTAAATTGTTATTTACAAAGAGACCGGTTCAAAATCAACTAGTATGAATCAGGTAACATTTAAAATGCATATTTCACGGGGAAGTCCTTCATTAATGCGTTCAAATGAATAATAAAATTCTTGATATTCAGTTTATGGACACACTTGACGCGAATTGATACAGTTCTCAGTCTGACCACTAATTAGTATTTGGAACTTGTGGAAAATAGGTTTGTCGCGCGCTACATGTTCCGAATCAAATAGGCATAGGGCGATCCTGAAATTAATTAAACCACCAACATATTTACAATATCACCTAAATTGTACAAATTTTGATCATAATCTGAATGACAGGTTCGCCAAGAATAGCCATTTTGCTCTAAACAATGCGAAACTTTAAGTGTGCAGGTTTCTTCACGATGTTTTCCTTCACCGTTAAAGTAGATGAAAGTTCATTGAGAATACACACATATTAAATAATAGTAGTGATGGCCTCGAGGTTTAGGCGCACGGTCGAGAATCTTGGTGGTCGCGGGCTCAAACCCCAGGCACCCTTTGACTTTTCGAAGTTATATATCCATATGGATTAAGTAAAAAGCGGTTATATTATACTAGCTTTTGCTCGAAAATCCGTCCGCGTAGACTACAGGGTTGGGTTCAGAAAGAAAATAAGTCTATTTTACTCCACAGAGTCCCATTTATGTCCATACCAAAAAATCATTCAAATCGGTCAAAAAGACGTGAAACGTGTGCCGCCGCGCGCCGGCCGGCCGGTGCGGCGCCTTGTATAATACAGGGTGTATTTGAAGCGTGATCAGTAACGAAGACAGGTGATTGTTATGGTGACTATGAACAACGATCCTCAACGGGACAAAAATATCGTGAAAAAAATATAAAAAATCGTATTTTTTTTTCCTAAATTTTATCACATCATCATATTCAGATACACCAATACGTGAATTTTTCATAATAATAAAGCATCTATTCCATCTATTTTATTATTCAAGGGGTCATCGCACTGGCCGCGACTCGCGAACACGAAGCAACTACGCAAGTACCTACCGAGCGACTGCTCACCCCCTCCTCCGTTCGGCGCGGTGAAGCGGGCCGCGAGCCGCGAGACGCGGGCCGCGACGAAAACTCGCGCCGCACACGGTGTGATAAAAATATCAAAATGCGGATTGTTTTAAGGCGCGTTATGACATTTCATGATACAACGCCAAACGTTGTAAACAAAATAAATTAAATAAACGTTTTAAACATAATAATTTTATGGAGGAGTCACTTTTTTATGTTCACCTCCTAATGCGAGCCGTAATTTGAATTGAGCACTTGTACTAGGTACCCAAATTCACACAATAGTTTGTATGAAAATACGTTTATGTTTCCTAATCCTTATTAATGTAGTATTAAAATGTTTCATTTAAACGCCCTATTGTCAAAAAGATCAAATAACTTTATGGTTTTATAGTAATCGAAATAACTGATTGGATCCCACTACTGTCAACGACAACGTAAAGATTAGCTTTGTTATCTTATCCCATTCATGTTAATCAAAGTTATAGTTTTAAACAACTTACCTAAGATCTTCGGAGTCTAAGGAGATGTGAGACAGAAGACGAGCCCGACGTTCTGTCCCTTCGTGAAGACGGGACATCAATGTTGGATCTTCGATGCAAACGGCTCTTAGTTTATCGAAGACTTCCACTATCCTACCACGCATTTCATCCGCACTGGTACACTCGCGAATAAACACTTTTTCTTTAACATATCCCCACAAAAAGAAGTCTAAAGGCGTAAGATCCGGTGAACGAGGTGGCCACGCGTGAGGTCCCAGCCTACCGATCCAGCGATCTTCAAATATTATTGTCAGACTTACGCGCACGGATAGGACTACATGCGGCGGTGCGCCATCATGTTGAAACCATGATCTTCGGTACTGAGCTAACGGCAACTCGTCCAACATAATATCCAAAATATACCGGCGAGACATATTTAGTGTTAAAACAATTGAAACAATCCAACTTAAAATAAAAAACTAAAAACTATTCACGATTAGGTAAAAACGAGATTACTAAGTTGTGGTGTTTCGCGCGCGAAAAAGTTACATGAACTTAGGGATGATCGATATTCATCGATATTGAATAAACATCGATGTTTAGCTGAACTTCGATATCATCGATATATCGATGTTATAAGAATAAAACATAGAAACGACGAAACGTCAATTATTCTTTAGGGCGCCATCTAGTGTTCGCAAGACAAGCCGTACGAATAATTATTTCTTTGCATTTCTCAAAGAAAAAAAAATCTGACAACTAAAGAAATTTTTTTTCTTTGTTCCTAATGAAACCGGCTAAGGTCGAAGACCATGCTGCCAAGTCTTCAGTAATTTAATCTCATTAGTATGAATTATGAATGATGATGATGATGAATGATGAAAGAAAAAGGGCGGGAAATTCCCAAACTGGGGGCGCGCCCCCCGTCCCTCCCACATACAACCCTTAATCCCTTCATTACAATACTACAATAGTGAACAGAGAATCAAGCACTACTCGTCGATATTGCACACAGCGCATCCGATTCACCCCTCGCCTCCCCCCACCCCGTCCTAACGCATCGGTGGGACCGTCCCACCTGGATCAGGAGGCTCCTCCATCCTCTCGCCAGAAAAGACAAGACTCACCAGATACAGCGCGACAGGGAAGAAAAAAGGGAAAACTAAATCAAACACACATTATTTAATAAAACTATTGTTAATAATAGCAAACAATGATTGTGAATAATAACAAATTAGTATTACTTTATAAAACAAACATAACATTATTGACAGCCCCGTGGCGCAGTTGGCTAGACACCAGCTTGCGAAACGAGAGGCTGCGGGTTCGATCCCCGCACCGAGACAAATGTTTGTGTGATCCACAAATATTTGTTTCGGGTCTGGGTGTTTGTGAGACCGAAAAGTCTCTCGTAGTTTTTGATACCCACGACACAGGACTTGTATCCTAGTGTGGGGTCAGAACTATGTATGTGACTGTTGGGTGTATTTATTATTATTTATTATTACTTAAATCGTTTCCCTATATTAATTTCATTCAGAAGTAGAAAGCGACCTAATCGCTATCTATGATTCTTAATTTCAATCTTTTTACTAGCCACTTTTTTAATAGCCACAACCGTAACTATTGATTTTATGGCTTCCTTGGTAAGTTTCAAATTGTGTAGCATAGATGGCGTAATATCATTAATTATTACTTACATTTACACGACGTCCATGTTTTTATGTCTGTTTAAATAAATAAGATTATTATACCTACAATTAAAGATTTTGCAATAGTTCTAAAATATTTTTGATATTATTGCTTACGAATATAGTTGTGCCCAAACCGAATATATTGTATGCGACAGGAAGTGATTTATTTCTTTCTTACCAGCCTACGATTGGTCGAAAATATTCGGGATAACTGCGTTTCGACCAATAATACATCGAAAAAACTACTTCAATGAACAATTCTAATACCTTATTATTGGTATTTGTTTTTTTTTGTGACAACGGTGGTTTTAATATTAAATGATAATATTTACACAGTTTTTATTTGATTATTGTTCTGACAAAACTTTAAGTATTATAAGAAATTAAAAATTAATAGACCCGGAATTATTATGAAATTGGTGATTTACGTACGATGGCGTATCTTGATGGCCGGCACCGGTCAGTGTTCCCAACTTGGGGGTTTTCCCCCTAAATTTGGGGGGAAAAATGTGCACTGGGATTTTTTTAGGGGCTTTATATTTTTAGGGGTATTTTTAGGGATTAATCCATCCCCTAATTGCTAAGTTTCTTTAATGCCAACATGTATGATTTGAAATAGTCAGAACCAGAATAAAATGAAATAATATTTGACGTATGAAATAATTTATAAATAAAGACTATTAAACAATATTGCAGAATATTATTATTGTTTTTTTTTATATATATTTTTTTACATAATGTTATTTAGATAATTATTAGAAAAAATGCAAACAGTCGAAAAATTATGATACGAGTGAGATTCGAACCTACGACCTCGGCATTACGCGCCACGCTCACATGCAATTTTTTCTAATTCGTAATGCTAATCTTATATCTTTAAATGAGCAATTCTTGTATTATATATAATTGGAATCTCGGAATCGGCTCCAACGATTTTCATAAAATTTAGTATATAGGGGGTTTCGGGGGCGATAAATCGATCTAGCTAGGAATCATTTTTAGAAAATGTCATTTGGAAGAAAAATAACAAAAAGGAGGCGTTTGAGTAGACTCTTCCTGACATCTATTGGCGAATTGGCGAATAATAATACTATTTTTTGAGAGCAACTAATTGCTTTAACGACAAACCAGCAGATGGCGTTGTTAAGTAACATTATTCATATTTCATCATTTTATTAGTAATTCGTACTTAAATATAATTTCCAAAAAACACAAATAAAAAAATTAAAAAAAAACCGAGCAAAGCTCGGTCAACCAGGTACTAGCTTATAAAATTAGAATTGGAATGCCTAACATGAATGTGTGGTATATATATATATTTTTAGGGGGTTTTCAAATAATTGTGGCGATTTTAGGGGTTTTTGACTTTACATTTAGGGATAAATATTTTTGGGAGTTGGTAACCCTGGCACCGGTAGTTCATGTAACTTTTTCGCGCGCGAAACACCACAACTTAGTCTTAGTAATCTCTCGGTTTTTACCTAATCGTGAATAGTTTTTAGTTTTTTATTTTAAGTTGGATTGTTTCAATTGTTTCAACACTAATTATGTCTCGCCGGTATATTTTGGATATTATGTTGGACGAGTTGCCGTTAGCTCAGTACCGAAGATCATGGTTTCAACATGATGGCGCACCGCCGCATGTAGTCCTATCCGTGCGCGTAAGTCTGACAATAATATTTGAAGATCACCGGATCGGTAGGCTGGGACCTCACGCGTGGCCACCTCGTTCACCGGATCTTACGCCTTTAGACTTCTTTTTGTGGGGATATGTTAAAGAAAAAGTGTTTATTCGCGAGTGTACCAGTGCGGATGAAATGCGTGGTAGGATAGTGGAAGTCTTCGATAAACTACGAGCCGTTTGCATCGAAGATCCAACATTGATGTCCCGTCTTCACGAAGGGACAGAACGTCGGGCTCGTCTTCTGTCTCACATCTCCTTACACTCCGAAGATCTTAGGTAAGTTGTTTTAAACTATAACTTTGATTAACATGAATGGGATAAGATAACAAAGCTAATCTTTACGTTGTCGTTGACAGTAGTGGGATCCAATCAGTTATTTCGATTACTATAAAACCATAAAGTTATTTGATCTTTTTGACAATAGGGCGTTTAAATGAAACATTTTAATACTACATTAATAAGGATTAGGAAACATAAACGTATTTTCATACAAACTATTGTGTGAATTTGGGTACCTAGTACAAGTGCTCAATTCAAATTACGGCTCGCATTAGGAGGTGAACATAAAAAAGTGACTCCTCGCGTCAGTCACACAGCCGCGAGGAATTTAGTTAAGCCATAAAATTATTATGTTTAAAACGTTTATTTAATTTATTTTGTTTACAACGTTTGGCGTTGTATCATGAAATGTCATAACGCGCCTTAAAACAATCCGCATTTTGATATTTTTATCACACCGTGTGCGGCGCGAGTTTTCGTCGCGGCCCGCGTCTCGCGGCTCGCGGCCCGCTTCACCGCGCCGAACGGAGGAGGGGGTGAGCAGTCGCTCGGTAGGTACTTGCGTAGTTGCTTCGTGTTCGCGAGTCGCGGCCAGTGCGATGACCCCTTGCGTTAACTCTTTCAGGACCATAACATTTTGAGAGCCACTGTGACTACTTTCGCTGTATAATATAATGATCCGTTAGGTATGCCGAAAACATATTATCATGTAAAAATAGTAATAATGTCTATGGATTTTAGGTAAATTTTGGGGACATATATGTCCCTATGGTTGTTATGGGTAATATTCCTTCAACTTTTCGTTTAGTTATTTGTTAGGTATATTTGTAAAAAAACACACATTTATTATAAATAATACCGTTTATTTTTGAGAAATATTTATTATTTATGCTTATATCAGTTACATCCTTAGTATTAGTAATGATACTGGGCAAAACAATTCCGTTCATTTATACAACATAAGTGAAATTTTTATACGGGACAAGTATTTTGTCCGGTTTTCTTTCTTAATTTTCGCGCAGTTTACGCATCTTTTTCTTATGTTAGTTTTTTCCATAGGATGTGGAAGTAGACGACATTTCATAGAACTACAAACGGCACTCTTTCTTGAACTGGAAGCAGCTCTTTGCCTGTCTGCATAACCATTTATCAAATTTCGAGCTACATCTTGTCTGAACGGTAAAGAGGTCAACACACCTCTTTCTATTTGTTTTTGGTCATGAATCATAGTGCAGAGGACATACGCGTTGTTCACTGATAAACCAAACAGATCAAGAAACAATCGAAGATAGTGCTTTATTTTCGATCGTTTATTTTCGATTATTGGGATATACAGGGTTACAGGTATCGTCGTCCTATATCGATTAAGGGCGTGTAGTTTACATCGTTTCTGACTGATTTGGCTATGAGACACCCTATCCTAAATCTATCCGTTTTCGAGATACCTATTTGAATTTAATAGTTTTATCAAAAAACTCCCGATTTTCGGCTATCAGCTTAGATATTTTGAAATGTGTAAGTCTTATTATTACTATTATTTGATTTTCACATGTAAAATAAGATGCTTTATGACCTCAATAACCAAAATTGTACATAAAATGAATGAATAAGTCGCTGTAGACGATTAAAACTTAAAAACTTGAACAAACATTTAGAAAGTTTATTTCTCTCGAAAGGATATCAAAAAATATTATTATGGCACCTGCTTTGCAGACGTACTTAAAAATATCTACGTTTCATCAGCTATCCAACGAGGTATAACAATCCAGGGTTTTATTAATATTTTGTAGAAAAAACTTAGTTTAATAGGCTATAGGGGAGGCAAAAATAAACTAAATAAAATAATTGATGAGTACAAAATACTAAATTTATTAAACTTTCCAGATATTTTGTTATATCTTAGTATAAAATTTATGTTCATTATGTCTACCTCATAAGCCTCGAGGTTTAGGCGCGCGGTCTAGAATCTCGGCGGTCGCGGGTTCAAACCCCAGGCACACAAACGCCAACGCTTCACCGTAAAAGCAAGTGATAATTCATTGTGAAAACACACATAACTTTGAAAAGTCAGAGGTGTGTGCCAATAAAGTATGTTGAAAATCAACATCTCTATTATGGACGACTTTAAGTTGCTTACTTTTTTATTTATAAGTAGGTTATAAGTACGTTTGGGGAAACGTGTTTTAGAGTGGAGACCACGGCTCGGCAAACGTAGGTAAGACGCCCTCTGGATCGGTGGGGTCACGATATCCGCAAGGTAGCTGGCAGCGGTCGGATAAAGGGGACCGAAGATCGAGCCCAGTGGGATGCCAGAGGCTGGTGATGACGACGATGATTGATGATGGGTTGTGAGTGATTGTTGAGCTGCTTGGATTCAGAAATTGTTATATAATACCTATGCATGATTGTTTTCTAATCTATTTTTGAACGGAGAAACACTGTAGTTTCTTGCCTGTTCTTCTTTAGCGATGAGGAAGATTTCCTTCTGAATTGTGTGATATATTATATGGTGATATTATGTTCGAATTTGAACTTCAAAAATTTTTTTTTTCCAATTATACCATATTTTTATTGATATATTTATATTGGAGAAGAAATAAACTACTCGTTACTAGCGGGCAACAGCCGGTATTTTTATCAGATTAACACATAGGTGGTAACCTATGTGTTATTCTGATGTTTAAGTTTGTCGGCGGGGGAGTGCTCCGTCGACGCGGGCCTTTTGTATGATTGAAGAGTGACTCTATGGTCGACGTCACTCTGGCGGAACGCCGAGTCTATGGCGGCGGGCGGCTATCTTGGCGACGGAGTTCGAACGGCACGGCCCCTGCGCACCGTACTGGCTATTGATTGGATTGCTTTCAATCAGTATTGTGTATCTAATTCGAATTACGCGTAAAAGTAAAGTTGGCTCTGATTTCCAAAGACGCTATCGAAAATGGATTTGTAACGAAGACGCCATCCAAATCATAACATCCATCCGTCCGCGCGTTTACAAGTTAAATATTTTTTTAAATTATTTATTTATTTATAATGCTATATTGTACACCATACCGATAGAAATAATATTGTTTACTGGTCACAACTCAATAACACAAATGGCGGCGTTATCGCTATCGGCGATTTCTTCCAGTCAACCGGTAGATGTACTGGAGAGATCAGAAACATAGAGTGGGTGGTTAAATTTTAGTAAATTTAAAATTTCATTCAGTAGTTTTGCGTGAAAGAATAACAAACATCCATACAAACTTCCGCGTTTATAATTTACGTAAGATATTGTGAATTTCTTGACGCCTGTTGGTATTGTAACAGCAAATAATATTATTAAAGCTGTGTTGCTCAAAGCCATTTTAAGCATATCTAATGTTGGCAGGGAAATTGTCGATGGGTTTTATTATAAAACTAGCTTTTGCTCGCGACTCCGTCCGCGTAGACTTCAGGGTTGGTTTCAGAAAGAAAATAGTAGTCTATTTTACTCCACAGAGTCCCATTTATGTCCATACCAAAAATCATTCAAATCGATTAAATAGACGTGAAACGTGTGCCGCCGCGTACCGGCCGGCCGGCGGCGCCTTGTACTCGTACATCATAATTGCGCGTTTGATATTTTTTTCGCTGCAGCTGCGGTGTTATTTCAAAACTGCGATATTTTCTAAGATACTCATTGAAATCAAATGATGTAAAGGGCAAATTTATTTTAAATTAAATACTTGTGATGAATAACATATTTATTTGGATAAGGATTAATATCATCTGTATGAAAATACCTTCACAAATAATGCTTTATTTTATAACAAATTTGCTTAGCATAAAAAAGGTTATAGTGAGCCAACCTTAAAAGATAGACATATGCTGTCGGGACTTTTTTTTAGAACTTTTAAAGGGCAACAATTTTGTTATACCTACATTATTTTAGCGAAACTTTAACCGTTTCCGCAGCGCACGCAGCGGAAGTTCCCAAAAGGGAAAAAATACTCCCGATTTTGAAACATTATTTATTGGTGCTCCGCTCCTATTGGTCGTAGCGTGATGTTATATAGCTTATAGCCTTCCTCGATAAATGGGCTTTCTAACGCTGAAAGAATTAATCAAATCGGACCAGTAGTTCCTACGATTAGCGCGTTCAACCAAACAAACAAACAAACAAACTCTTCAGCTGTATATATTAGTATAGATATCGTTGAGACTGCTGAGAAATATGGCAAAATTGAACACCTAAGAAATTTAAAAACGATCCCTAACAACTATTTTTTAAGAATAATTACCAATAGTTGCAAAAATTTTACAAATTTATTTTACTCCTACAATATATTCTTATTTTCATTAAGCATTTTAAAGTCATCGAGTTACTGTTGGGTTTATTTATTCTCTGTTTTTTGACCGTATTCAAGTTGTTGCTATGCGTTTTACTCAATGACCTTTTCATAATAAATGGCATACATGTACAAGTGACATTAATAGCGCTTATTTACGTCCCCAGTTGTTTTTCATTGACCATCTGATCACGTATGATTTTCTACTTCGTACTGCTTCAATTTTTTTTATACGTTGATAAAAGGCACTAAAGATTAACGCATGCTTGGTATTCGAAATATATTTTGGTAAACTGATTTAGCGTGGTGGACTAAGGCCTAAACCCTCTCAGTTGTAGAGGAGGCCCGTGCCCAGCAGTGGGACGTATTTGGGCTGATGATGATGATAATGATGAATTAAAAGAACAAAAATACCCGTTTGCGCACATTTGCTCCTAATTCTCTTGCAGGAGATTCTTGCACATACTGCAATGAATCTCCTGTAATGTGACTTTTTGGATTTGTGGTAGTAGGTAATGATGGCCTCGAGGTTAAGGCAGGCCGTCGCGAATCTCGACGGTCGCGGGTTCAAACCCCAGGCACACACCTTTAACTTTTCGAAGTTATGTGTGTATTCACAAATAATTAATTATCACGCACTTTAACGGTCAAGGAAAACATCGTGATGAAACCTGCGCACCTAAAAGTTCTTAGAAATTTCTTAGTTGTGTAGTCCGCCAACCCGCACTAGGCCAGCGTGGTGGACTAAACTAAACCCTCTCAGTTGTAGAGGAGGCCCGTGCCCAGCTGTGGGATGTATTTGGGCTGATGATGATGATGAATATTCTTGGGCCGACACTGTTTCTTATTTACATAAACGACTTTTTGAATCTGCCTACAAGGGAATCTAATGAAAATTGTAATATATTACGCGGACGACACTGTTCTTCTGTTTGTAGAGGAGGGCTGGTATAGAGTGTATAAGGCGGCAGAAATAAGACTGACGGTGGAATACGATTCGATAAAATACACAGCTTTTTGCAAAAAACTGACGTTCAATTTTCCTATCGCATACAACACTAAAGATACTCGTAACCATTTTTTTTTATACTGGCACGGCAAAGTGACTCCACTGTACCTGATGGTAAGCACAGTGGAGTCCAAAAAATACCGACCAGCGAGAAACGATATGGTCATCCGCTGGTCGACACAATCATGCCGGCCAGCACAAATGCTTCTTCACGCTTCGCTTAAAGAATCCAGGATCATAGGAAGGAGGGAATTACAACCCAAACTTCCCTGCAACTTTAGTATTACTAATTGAACAGATAATTTAAATACTTCGGTGTACATATTGATGTGTCTATCTTATAAAACTCACATTGATAACTTAGTGTCCCGTGTTGACAAATAATATTGGTATTGAAAAGTCCCACGTACATATGTATGTACCTCAAAATAAAATCTGGTCATAGAATACAAGGAAGGAAGGAGCAACCAAAACTACAATAATCCATTTGGAAAGGACGCAAAAAGGGGTTCTCAAAATCATGTTGTATACTGATGTCATGTGTACTGACTTCTACACTTATTTGAACCGTCTCGAGTGCGGAGTTGTTGACACCTTTTGGTAGAGTAAGGTCATTTGACAATCATCTAGTCGGCCGGTTAGCAGGTAATATAAATCCAAAATTGCTAAATTTCATAATAATTTATTAAGTGATAAATAACGCTTATAAACTAAACCAGGTACATTAGTTTTCATAAGGCAAAGTACATTCGTGTGGTAAAATCCATTACTCGTCCATGACGCATGCGCAGCACACGGGCAAGCCGCCCTGCACCCGCACCGCTTCCATCGACTTGCCGTCCAAGCTCAGCACCACGAACTTGAAGTCCAGAGTCGTCTGCTGGCACGTGAAGCTGTTCATCGATACCATGTCATGAGACAGATTTCTTGTCTGCCTAGAAATACGGCCCGGCTGTCTGTAATGTAAACGTTCATTTTATAAATGTTTGTCAGACATTGATCGATTCGTGATGTAATGCAGTGAAATAATAGTTGAAGGCCCCGTGGTGTAGTTGGCTAGACACCAGCTTGCGAAACGAGGGCCGCAGGTTCGATCCCCGCACCAAGACAAATGTTTGTGTGATCGACAAATATTTGTTTCGGGTCTGGGTGTTGAGACCAAAAAGTCTCTCGTAGTTTTTGATATCCACGACACAAGACTTCTTAGTGTAGGGTCAGAATGTGACTGTTGGGGTGTTTATTTATTTATTATTGATGGCATCACTCACGTGCACTTCTCGGTTGTAACAGCTTGCCTAAACCTCTTATCCGACTGGATCACATATCGTACGATTCCTTGTTCATCCACGATCTCGTAAATCTGATCCGTCTGAGAACAAACAGAAATAATTAATTATAGTTGTTTATTTGAGATGTTCAAGTACATAATTTTTTACATTTTAATCATAACGTGCTGAGAAATGGCTTCATTGGATTAACTAAGCTTTGACAGGGCTAAGGTATCGAGAATTGAATCAAATGGGTAAGTTTACTACGACTTCTGCCTTACCAAAGTTTTTGAATCCTCAGCGCATATATTCCACTACGAGTCTCCTTTCTTTGAAAACTGTTTAAAAAACGTTGAAAAAATACTTTACATTTTTGCATGCAGGGTTTAGAATCCCCTTAAACTAATCAATTAAAGGCGCTTAAATTGGCCTTTTTAGTATACTAAAATCCATAACAAGTATACAGATACCAATATATATCAATATACAGAAGTCAACCCACACTAGGCCAGCGCGGCGTGGTGGACTAAGGCCTAAACCCTCTCAATGGTAAAGGGGGCCCGTGCCCAGCAGTGGGACGTATATGGGCTGATGATGACACATAAGTCAACAAGTGTTACTTACTCGTCGCTCGGCATTACACTCGTTAGGCGCAATCTCTGGCCCGTACCTGTCGCCGATAGGCTCCGTGCGGTCCACGAGTCCCTGCTCGGATAGAAACATTGTACCATTACATGAAATGTTGTGTGTAGTTTTATTACTATAACAAATGAAGTAATGAAGACTTTAAGCAAAATGTTAATTCAAAAGTTGTATTTGTAATGAATTATCATGTACTTTAACGGTGAAGGAAATCTGCACATGTAGAACTTCTTAGAAATTTCATGGTGTGTAGACCGTCAACCAGCACTAGGCCAGCGTGGTGAAATAAAGCGTTAAACCCTCTCAGTTGTAGAGGAGGCCCGTGCCCAGTAGTGGCAAGTATATGGGCTGATGATGGTGATGTGATGAAAGTTTAAACTTACCGTGTCACTGAGCAAGCTGTCAATGATGTCTGTTGGATAGTCCTCGTGCTTGTCGAAGCAGAACGTTGTGTTGGCGCACTGCGCCGGCATTTTCGCTGTAACACACAAATAAATTCATTTGAAATCGCTCTGACTGAAAATCACATACAGTAATTTCATAGTGAAATAATTATACTTATTAGCGTACGGTTATTTGAGCAATTAATGGAAAAAATAGACACTTACCTACAAATGGACCGGGCGCCGCGTAGCAAAGTGATGTCATTTGAGAAAATACCTGTAAAAATATCAAGTTAAATTATAGATAAATCGTTCAACATAAATCGCTACTATTTTAACTGTCATTAATTAAATATTATATCTGAATTTGTAACAAAAATATAGTGTTATGAAATAAGAATCAATATTCGTTCTTAATAACCTTTTCAATATTTAATATGTAAAACTTTAATAACTAAACTAAACAATGAACCAGTTATTGTGAAAATGATAGCGACATTAAAACCGCTTGAATTACAGTACTTGATACTCACCACAGTGACAGCAACAACGTACTTCAATCCCTCCATGACTAATGCTTAGTGTCCACAAACTCGACACGACGTATCCTGTGCAACGCTAGTCGCTGAATGAAGCTCGATGGGTGCGGTTCACTATATATAATATAGACAGCTGTTTTTCCTCCAAACGCGCAGTGTTTGTGTGACCTCACAACACATGCCGTGATGTAAATGTGTCGTCACTCACATCTGGAATCAGTGGAAGTGTATTTCCCCGTTCCCATAAGAGTTCAATGTGACTTTTTGTGGGACAAGAGGTCACTAGTCAACCCTAGTACTAAGACAAATGTTGAAACGATCCACATAAATATCTATATCGAGAATTATTGCGTGTGAGCGAAAAGCCTTACTAAGTTTCATTGATTCAAGAAATGTGCACGAGAAACGGTAGTAGGTTCTCGGCCTATCACTTAGATCCTCAAGTAACGTACAAAAAAATACGGTTAAGTGTATGTCAGGCCACACATAGAAAATAATTCCGTAGTCACACATAATGGCATGAAGTTTTGCGTGTTAAGCCACTTTTACTCCTGAAGCAACAAGGTTATCTAAGCCGTTATAGTTTTGATTATATAGTAATAGTTTGAAAAAAACTTAATTGTCGATTCAAAAGCACTTGTAAAAGTCTATTTGAATAAAGGTGATTTTGACTTTGACTTTAAAGTTCATTATTTTTTTCAGATTTTTCGAGCCAGCCGTTTATGTTTTAGAGGGAGGGACGCCTTATTTTAACAAAAAATGTGCTTTAAAGTTAAATATCTCGTAAATGGGTATCTGTAAATAAAAAAACTGTCTTAGCAACCTTTCAATGTTGTTAAATGACCTAATGATTCCCACTTTTCGCTTAAACAAAAAAAAACTTTTCGTGATTTTTATTTTACCACTTTGTTCACGGGCTTAATACACGTATCCATGCAAAGTTTCATCTTTCGGGCACTAACTGTTTAGTAGGTAAGCCGAAGACGGATGGACATGAGGAAACTATAAGGGTCCTGAGACGTGAAATACAGAACCCTAAACAAAATTGTATTTACATATCTGCCACTCTTTTGGCAACAGTAGCCTGAATTTACGTAATTGTAATTGCGTCAATTAGCGTTTTAATCTATTCTCCCATAATAGAATAAATTTTGCATGTTCATTAATGAATTAATTGTAATAGCCAAACGAATTTAATGATTAGTTTCCTGAAAACACAGGTACGTGACTGATAAAAGATGTAACGCTGACGTCACTAACGTTGAATGGATTACAGGAATATTGGAAACAATGGTCCTTTTGATTGCTAATCGAAGCTGATAATTAGCAAATTTGTTCTTACATAAAGTATCGCTTTTTAAACAAGAGGATATCGCTTTTACTGCCTCGTGGTCTCGCGGTACAAGTATGTGCCGTGCGATCTAGAGGTCCTGGTTTCGATTCCCGGGTCGGGCAAAGTGTTATTGGGTTTTTCCATTAGGAAATTCTCGGTAACAGCACGGAGTCTGGAAATGTGCCCGAAAAACGGCAATAGGTTCGCCCCCTATTACGTGGGACTGATGCATACTTGGCGAAATGAGGGTGTAGAAATGCACCTCTACCTACCTCTTCGGGGAATACAGGCGTGAGTTTATGTATGTATGTATGTATGATATCGCTTTTAAATCTACATACAAACATAACCTTACGCCTGTATTTTCCGAAGGGGTGGGCATTTCTGCACCTTCATTTCACCAGGCCTATTGCCGTATTTCGGGCATATATCCAAACTCCGTGTTGCTATTGATAAGACTACAGTCTAGTGGAAAAAAATGATGGGTCATTTCAACCACCAGAAGACCTGTTTACAGGGGCATAAAATAATAACATTCAGCCCTAGGCCGTCACTTGTAAGCTGTCCAACTGAGTGCAGGTTATATTTTCAAAGCTCAGGTACATGGAGTACATTTTAGAGAGTTACCATCGATAGATCCATGATAAATAATAAGAAAACACGTAGTGCCGTACAAAAATAGTGCGCCACAAAGTTGGATATTTTTTTCGATTTTCCGGCGATTTTCTCGGAAAATTTAGTCATTTGATTTTGTAAAACTGACCTTTCTCCTTACCGTATTGCATCACATTAAAATGTGTCTTATTGTATTACATCACATTAAACGCCGTGACGAAAAGATTACCTCATTGCTGCTTATTACTGGAATGTTCCTAAGTATTGATTGCATTCTACGCCAAAAGATGGCGCTAATTGGTTCCGTGGCGTTCGCCCAGGATCCCGGGTTTGACTCCCGAGTAGGGTATACTGTTATTAATATTTGCTGCCTTAAGGAAGTACAGACGTGGATGTGTATGTCCATAGACGATTTAAAACGTATGGGAATTGCCACGGCCTGTTTATCATAATAAACACTAGATTTTCCAACTACTATTTGTGTTTTTGTGTACTCTCAATTATTTTGATTTATTTTGTTTGAAAACAATAATAATAACAAAAAAAAATTTGGTGATATAATAAGCTTCTGTAAACACGAACGGGTAGTTAGAGGTGCATTTCTGCACCCACGTTTGGTCAGTTGCATTTTAAGGCCCACGCATAAAAGGGCCGACTACCGTTTTTTACGCTATTGACCTCTATGTGCCTCATAAGAAAGCTCAAGGTTACTCAGGGAGCTATGGAGAGGGCTATGCTTGGTTTTTGCCTTCGCGATAGAATCAGGAATAATATCTAATAATAATTCGTGAATTTTTTTATTTAAAATCATCAAGAGGACCGAAACCGCGAACAAACGATTATTACGATATGTGTCATTATAATTAATGTAAACAGTTTGCAGCACAGTTCCAAAGAAATTAAAAAAAATATAAACAAAAAACCACAATTAATAATTAGAAAATATATTATTTACTAGGAAAAATAGACGATGCCAACAATATTGCGACTTGATATTGAGTATGGTTATCAACATAGAGTGACGTCACGAGACAAGTCGCTTGTTTATAAACAAAACTAATCGGTTCTCAAATATTGTCACTGGCACTGGCACGTAACTGAAAAATTAAAATAATCATAATATTTCAATTCTTTTTCAAATAAAATGCCGTCACAAATTTATTGGTTCATTAGTTTTCCATGGAAAGAAAAGAGGTTAATGAACCAATGATTGCATAGTATCGTTGCGGCAATTCACCAACGAATAACACGAACCTTTTATTGTATGCTAAAGCTGTGAATATCTTTATTTCGCAATAATTAATGACATGAATTACATGACAAAAATTTGCTAAATGCTGCAATCTAATTTAATTAACTTGCTCAAATTTCAAAGAATTTTGAAAGACCCAATTTAACATTTGGATGTAATTATTATTTAATTGGAGCTTGGTTTTGGTAGCCTCGTTGAACGCGGGAAAAGCAAAGTTGGGTTTTTTCGTTAGGAAATTCTCAATAGCGCCACGGAGTCAGGGATTTTATCAATATGTACTATATATGATAGTAGGCCATCTTATGCGTTCAGCTTAAAATGCAACTGATCAAACGTGGGTGCAGAAATGCACCTATATCTACCCGTCCGTGTTCACATAAACTAATTATATCACTTAATTTATTTATTTTTATTATTATTGTTTTCAAACAAAATCAATCAAAACAATCGAGGGTAAACAAAAAAATACAAATATAAGTTGGAAAATTTAGTGTTTATTATGATAAACAGGTCGTGGCCATCCCCATACGTCTTAAATCTTGCATTTGAAATAAATAAAAAAATATTTACCAACACTAAAAAACATTAGTAAAAAAAAAAAACTGACGACTGGCAAGTAAAAACCAAGTAACGACTGCAATAATCCTTAATCGGTATAATTTTGTGGCAATTCCAGAACCCAACACGCCTGAGTTTGGCCTCGTTGGCCTTGCTTTAAAATTGTGCGAAGTGCGATCGGAACGCTCTGCCTGGCTTAAATCCCGGATCAGGCGAAGTATAATTGGGCTTTTCCATTAGCAATTTTCAGAAGCAGCACAGAGTCTGGAAATGTATCTGAAAAACAGCAATGGGTTTACCTGGGTCTTAGAAAAACTACCGATGAAAGGTAAATCAATAAATAAATCCTTGCATTTACTAGTAAGATAATTAAAAGCTGCGTAAACACGAGGCAGTCCACCAAACTGTGTAGCTGTGCGATCTGGAGTTCCCGGGTTTGATTACCAGATCAGACAAAGTGTTATTGGCTTTTTCCATTAGGAAATTCTCAGTAGCAGCACGGAGTCTAGATATGAGCCCGAAAAACGGCAATAAGCTCGCCGCCTATCACGTGGGTCTAGTACATACCTGACGAAATGTGGGTGACTTGCATCTCTGCTTGCCCCTTAATATAATAATACAGGGAATACAGGCGTGAAGGTTATGCATGTATGTAGAACTAAAGGCGATCTCCTCTTGTTAATAAAGGGTGACTGTATTTAAGAAGAAATGAACGATTACCTGTTTCTGTTAGCAACCAAAAGAACCATTGTTTCCAATATTCCTGTCATTCATTCAACGTTAGTGACGTCAGCGTTACATCTTTTATCAGTCACGTACCACGGGTACATTTTCAGGAAACTAATCATTCAACTCGTTTGGCTATTACAGCTAATTCATTAATGAAAATACAAAATTTATCCTTTTACGTGAGCATATATTAAAACGGTAATTGACTGATTGAATTGCTAAAATAAAATCACCAATTTTTTTTAGGTACATAACATACGTCCCCTGCACGGACCTAAAGCATGTTTTTTTTTCTCGCGTCTACTTCATAGTGTAGGGTATCATTAGACAGGACTTTTAAAAACATTGAGAGGTTGCTAAGTTTTTTTTTTTTAAATAAAGGTATCCGTTAATTAGATATTCAACTGTAAAGCGCCCCCTCTAAAAACTAAACAGCTAGCTCGAAAAATCTGAACAAATTCATTACGGTAGTCCATGTGATGAACTTTAAAGGAAAACTATAACGGCTTAGATAACCTTGTTACTTCAGGAGTTATAGAGGCCTAACTTGTAAAACTACGCCATTATGGGTGACTACGGAACCCTATTGTATTCGTGGCCTGACACGCACCCGGTTTTTTTAAGCGCTATCTTGAAGATCTACGTGGTAGGCGGCGATGCTATTACTGTTTCTCGTGCAGATTTCTTGAATCAATGAGACTTAGTAAGGCTTTTTGCTCACACGCACACCCATTCTCGATATAGATATTTGTGGATCGTATCAACATTTGTCTTAGTACGAGGATTGACTAGCGACCTCTTGTCCCACAAAAAGTCACATAGAACTCTTATGGGAACGGGGAAATACACTTCCACTGATTCCAGATGTGAGTGACGACACACTTACATCACGGCATTTGTTGTGAGGTCACACAAACACTGCGCGTTGGTAGGAAAAACAGCTGACTATGATATAAATATAGTGAACCGCTTACCGCACCCATCGAGCTTCATTCAGTGACTAGCGTTGCACAGGATACGTCGTGTCAAGTTTGAGAACACTAAGCATTAGTCATGGAGGGATTGAAGTACGTTGTTGCTGTCACTGTGGTGAGTATCATTTCCACAATAACTGGTTCATTGTTTGGTTTTGTTAATACAGTTTCACATATATTAAATATTTTTAAAAGTTATTAGGAATAACTTTTGATAAATATTTTATAACGCTATATTTTTATAATTCAAATTTACTTATAATTTATGAATGACATTTTAAATATTATCGATTTGTATTACGATTTATCTAATTAGATATTTTTTGCAGGTATTTTCTCAAATGGTATTAATTTGCTACGCGGCGCCCGGTCCATTTGTAGGTAAGTGACTATTTTTTCTATTAATTTCTAAAATAACAGTACGCTAATAAGTATAATTATTTCACTATGAAATTACTATTCGTCATTTTCAGTCAGAGCGATTTGAAATTAATGTATTTGTGTTGCAGCGAAAATGCCGGCGCAGTGCGCCAACACAACGTTCTGCTTCGACAAGCACGAGGACTATCCAACAGACATCATTGAAAACTTGCTCAATGACACGGTAAGTTTAAACTTTCCTCACATCACCATCATCAGCCCATATACTTGCCACTACTGGGCACGGGCCTCCTCTACAACTGAGAGGGTTTAACGCTTTATTTCACCACGCTTGCCTAGTGCTGGTTAACGGTCTACACACCATCTAAGAAGTTCTACATGTGCAGATTTCCTTCACCGTTAAAGTACATGATAATTCATTACAAATACAACTTTTAACTTAAAATTTTGCTTAAAGTCTTCATTACTTCATTCGTTATAGTAATAAAACTACACACAACATTTCATGTAATGGTACAATGTTTCTACCCGAGCAGGGTCTCGTGGACCGCACGGAGCCTATCGGCGACAGGTACGGGCCCGAGATTGCGCCCAACGAGTGTAATGCCGAGCGACGAGTAAGTAACACCTGTTGGCTTATTTATACTATCTTGCCAAAAAGGCAAATTTAGGCAAATTCAAATTTTTTTGTAAGGCAAAAGTCGTTGTAAAATTACCCATTTGATTCAATCCTCGATGGCGGAGCCTTGTCAAAGCCCTGGTTTGTTAGTCCAATGAAGCCATGTCTCAGCACGTCATAATTAAAATATAAAAAAATTAAGTACTAGAGCACCTCAAATAAATAACTATTAATATTTCTCTTTGTTTACAGACGGATCAGATTTACGAGATCGTGGATGAACAAGGAATCGTACGATATGTGATCCAGTCGGATAAGAGGTTTAGGCAAGCTGTTACAACCGAGAAGTGCACGTGAGTGATGTCATCAATAATAAATAAATAAACACCCCAACAGTCACATTCTGACCCTACACTAAGAAGTCTTGTGTCGTGGATATCAAAAACTACGAGAGACTTTTTGGTCTCAACACCCAGACCCGAAACAAATATTTGTCGATCACACAAACATTTGTCTTGGTGCGGGGATCGAACCTGCGGCCCTCGTTTCGCAAGCTGGTGTCTAGCCAACTACACCACGGGGCCTTCAACTATTATTTCACTGCATTACATCACGAATCGATCAATGTCTGACAAACATTTATAAAATGAACGTTAACATTACAGACAGCCGGGCCGTATTTCTAGGCAGACAAGAAATCTGTCTCATGACATGGTATCGATGAACAGCTTCACGTGCCAGCAGACGACTCTGAACTTCAAGTTCGTGGTGCTGAGCTTGGACGGCAAGTCGATGGAAGCGGTGCGGGTGCAGGGCGGCTTGCCCGTGTGCTGCGCATGCGTCATGGACGAGTAATGGATTTTACCACACGAATGTACTCTGCCTTATGAAAACTAATGTACCTGGTTTAGTTTATATTTTTTTTGTTTTTTTTTATTATACAATAAATTATTATGATACTATTTAGAATTTATTTTACCTGCTGACTTGATGATTATCAAATGACCTTTCTCTACCAAAAGATGTCAAAAATACTCTGAGAATCACACTGGAAAGAGGTATTAAGACTACGGTGTAACGTACCATTGAACCTCACTATTTTAATTCCCTGTAGTACCCATGGGAAATGGTGGAAAGCAGAGCAATAAAATACTTTCCCTTCAAATAAAAAACAGGAGGAACAAACATAAGAGCGGCGTGTTGACGAATTTTGAATTAGGATCAGTTTGTTGGATAAAGAAAATGTTAGGGGAGAAGGTGAAGAGAAAATCTAATTCTAGTATCAGCGCTTAGGAAATGTGATGAATAAAATATTTTATTTTATACGAAGTTGGTAGTTAAATGAAATCTTTCTGAAGAGTAACATACGACTGACGAAGCTAGTTTAATAATTGAGAATTGAAATATAAAGAGTCTTGTAAACTTCTTTAACTGCTCAAGCGATCCCTGAAGCCTACAGGGGAAGATTACATGGAACTATTATCATCTACGTTTTTCTATTAAGTCAAAGGAATTCGGCTACCACAAAAAAGTTATTAAAATTAATAAGTGAAATTTCTTCAAAACAAAAATTGTATGTTTTCAAGTACACGTTCTTATATTATAAAAGGTTGTTGTTTTATTAAATTTTGTATAACATATAAATTAAAAAAATACAGTGATTTCTCAATATTCTAATACCTTAGATTTTTTATTACTCAAATAAGGAATCTAAATCTTAAAATGTTTTTCACTAACTATTTGTTTGGGGATATTTACAATTTAACAACATTTTATTTTGATTAAATATGTTATAAATAAACCCGAATTTTGAGCCTCGAAAATGACTCTAAAATTGAATTTATGAAAACCTTCGTTCAGTTATCTTGTTATTTATCAAAATTTACCCAAAAATCTTCTTCACCGACTATTTAGATGACAATATTCCCTAAAATAATTCGTAATTCACATGTTTGTACGATGAGTCTTTCATCAATTTTAAGGGGTTTGAAAAGTACTGTTTTTGCTCAAATTATGCTAAAACCGTGTAAACGCTCATAACCATTGAATGCTACGCAGAGACACTTTAATTACAGCTGTCGGTGAATATCGAGAAGGGGTAAGCAATGCATTGCCAACGTACATTATATAAGTTCGGCCTACAAATAGCGTCTTAAAAAATGATGAGTCTTTCATAAACTACCGCGATCTATCGAATAGATGTTGGATAGTAATAAATAATCTGGAGTTGCATCTGGGTAGTCATAGGTCCTCTGAAGAGTAAGTTAATTGCTAAGTTTCTTAACAATTTACTGAGTATAAAACAACCCTTATAAATTAAACCAGGTGCATTAATTTATTATAATTGGTTTTGACATCTTTTAGTAGAGTAAGGTCATTTGATATCATCTAGTCGGCGCACTATGGAAAACGTTAGAACAAGGCCATATCAAAAATAGTTTTTAAAAAAGTTACTTATTACTTGTTTTGATGATTTTGTTTTATAGTTAAGATGTTAATTATCGAAATAGAAAGAATTATAACCTTTTGGAATCATGATTTTACTTGATAAACAGATTTGAAAAACTCACATTTACTTTTAAGTAAATTTGTCAATATAATTTTCGTACATTCAGTATCAATTTTCAGATTGAAATTGTTAAAAAACACCTAATAAATTATATATTTTTGGAAAGAATGTTTCTTTCTCATAATTTTGATAAAATAATATTTGCTTTAAGTAGCATATATTGTATATAATGATAAAATTTATAAATATAGATAAAAAAATCCAGTTTACAATTTTCAATTAGGTATTTCTTTATTATCGAAGCTTGCCGAAGTTTTGAATTTTGTATTTATCAATAGCTTAGGTCTTTAAAAATGACATATAAAAAATTTGTCTGCTTATACGTGCTTATGTAGAAGTTATGATGATAAATATCAACCGAGTCCCACGTTCGCGAAAACGTTATCTTTGCGGTTAAGAAAAAATAGTGTTCTTTTATGGTCTTATTGACTATGTAATTGCCAGGAAATGGTATTTATATGAGTTTGCACACGTTACATGTGGGAAATATATTGTTTAATTGCACTCTACACTCATAGCTTTCCTACATAAACCTCAGTCGAGGGTGATTATTCTATCACAATAATTACAGTGAAAATGGCCAGTTTTACTTGTTCAAAGGAAGAAATAATAATATATTATATAAACAACCATAGACAATCAGGGACCACATAAATTTCATAATTGAGGATTTCAAAAATCTCTTGCTTTGCAGACTGCTATACTTTATGCCAGCAAATACAACTGGTATTATATGCCATCCTCCGTGCATACAATATTAATACATGAAGAGAGTATTATAAATCATTTTTCAGTGTTGCCCATTGGACAGCTTTCAGAAAATGCCTAAGAATCCGGGAATAAGGACTACAAGAAATTTAGACTGCATCATGCAAGAAAATGCTCAAGGTCTGCTAGGAATGAAGATGTTTTTCATACTATTTTATACACGTCTGATCCATACATATCCAGTATTCGAAAGCAATACTTTAAAAAATATTAAAGAACTTGACGAAGACACTTTGGTTCTTTTAAAGGTTCATCAACTAATTGTAGATCCAGCAAAACAAGTTACATATATGTTTAAGTTATATTTAATAGTTATTTCATCGGTCGAATTGTGAATCTGTATATTAAAACCAATTATAATAAATTAATTATAAGATAATATTTTGTAATTTAATTTCTTTGCGTTAAATGTTATACTTAAGTAAGTTTATAAGTGCTATAAAAAAGATAAACTTTTTTTATGTTAATTGAAGTTTTAAAAACCCAATAAATTTATTTTTAGGTAGTCCCTATTTATATAGTCCCTATATATTAGTTTAGATAATATTTTCGAAAGTGTAAAATAAATATAGTTTTTTTTTCTTCGCATTTTAACTTTGAACCCAAGCAAAACCGGGTTAGAACATTAGTATCATAAATTCATGCAAATCCCTAAATGATTGTACTTTCGACTATATCCATGCAAAATTTCAAAGCGATATCTTTATAAACAAAAAAAGTACAGATTTTTGATATGAGAATGACCTATTTTGCCCATAGTGCGGCGGGTTGGCAGGTATAGAAAAATAAATCCGAAATTGCTAAGTTTCATAATAATTTATTGAGAAATAACGCTTATAAACTGAACCAGGTACATTAATTTTCATATAACATTCGAGTGGTAGAATCCATTACTCGTCCATGACGCATGCGCAGCACACGGGCAAGCCGCCCTGCACCCGCACCGCTTCCATCGACTTGCCGTCCAAGCTCAGCACCACGAACTTGAAGTCCAGAGTCGTCTGCTTGCATGTGAAGCTGTTTATCGATACCATATCTAGAGACAGATTTCTCGTCGGTCCAGAAATAGGGCCCGGCTCTCTGTAAAACAATTTCTTTATTCAAATAGATATAATGAAAATATGTTAATAGTCTCGCGGTACAAGTGTTTCTCGTGCGATCTAAAGGTCCCGAGTTCAATTCCTGGATCGGGAAAAGTGTTATCGGGTACTTCGTTTTTCGGGTACTTTTCCAGAGTCCGTGTTGCTATTGTGAATTTCCTAGTATCGAACCCGAGATCTTTAGATCGCAAGGCACATACTTGACCGCGAGACCACGAGGCAGTCAAATATAGTGAATTGTTTCATAAAATTGTTAAAAGCATAAGTTACCAACAGACAGGCCACATTGCTATAAGATCCTTAAATGCTTTATCGTTACTTAAATTCTTAACTTATTAAGAAGAAACATTATACCAGCATTTTTTCTAGATTTGAAGCATTTCGTGAAATGTAAAAATAAATACACTTACAAGCACTCCTCTGTTCTAATAATTTGAGTGAAATTATGCGATTGGACCACAAATCGTGTGTTTCCGTGCTCATCGACTATCTGGTATATCGGGTCTACCTGGAAGAATAAAACAAACTACATATTACCTGACTTTGTTTTAACGTGGCTTTGACTGCCTCGTGGTCTCGCGGTACAAGTATGTGCCGAGCGATCTAGAGGTCCTGGGTTCGATTCCCGGGTCGGGCAAAGTGTTATTGGGTTTTTCCATTAGGAAATTCTCGGTAACAGCACGGAGTCTGGAAATGTGCCCGAAAAACAGCAATAGGCTCGCCCCCTATTACGTGGGACTGATACCTGGCGAAATGTGGGTGCAGAAATGCGCCTCTGCCTACTCCTTCGGGGAATACAGGCGTGAGTTTATGTATGTATGTGTTTTAACGTATTTTGAAATCATTATTAAAAAAAAATGTTTTAAGGGATTTCTTGAGTGTTGTTCGCCAACCCGCAGTAGGCCTCAACCCTCTCAGTTGTAGAGGAGGCCCGTGCCCAGCAGTGGGACGTTCATATGTATGTTGTATGCATATGTGCTGATTATGATGATTTTAATGAGATCTTTACGATCAATGTTCATAATCATCAGCCCATATACGTTCCCCTGCTGGGCACGGGCTTCCTCTACAACTGAGAGAGTTAAGGCCAACAAACAAATTCAATCAATATTCAAATAGTGTTAAATAAATCAAGTTTCATACTAACTCGTATGCTAGCTTTGCATTCGTTTGGAGGTATCTCGGGACCATGTCTGTCAGCAACGGGCTCCAAGCGATCGATTACTCCCTGTTGGCATGGAAACATTAGTCATAATACAGTCTGTTCTTAATCATGCTTCCAATAGATGACAAAGTTTGTGTGCATGTGACCGCACCATAACTGCTTAATCTAGATAAAATTTACGTACATACATACATAAAGTATATGTACATTGTGTGTATTCACAATGAATGATCACTTGCTTTAACGGTGAAGGATAACATCGTGATAAAACACCTAAAAGTTCTTTGGAATTTCTTATATTGCCGTTTTTCGGGCACATTTCCAGACTCCGTGCTGTTACCTAGAATTTCCTAATGGAAAAACCCAATAACACTTTGCCCGACCCGGGAATCGAACCCAGGACCTCTAGATCGCACGGCACATACTTGTACAGCGAGACCACGAGGCAGTCTAAAGTACTAAAATTTAATACTTAGATAAATTATAATTTAGAATTACACATAGGTAATTATGACAACTGGGAGGCAACGGGAAACAATTAAGAGCGCTTGCCCTATATTTATCGTACCGCCCAAAATGCGCATGACGGCCATCGAGCGGTATTAATCGGTAAGCCGGCGTATGAATTTGGTTAGGGACCCAACTCAGCCAAGCGAAAAATAGTTCCACGCGTTGAGTTGGAAGCCCGGTGACCCCGACATACCCGATTCGGCCTCCCCCGAGGTACTGGGACAACAGGACGGTAACAGGGAGCTTTCCTCTCGTTGAAAAAAAGGTAATTATGACACACAAGCCATTGGATACAGGCCGCTTCAGATAGAGCGGTCTTTATCTCGGCAAATGACATTAGTATAGGCAAGGAAGAAATTAATACTACTCACTAAATCACTCAGCAAGCCATCAATGATCTTTTTTGGATAGTTGTCGGGCCTCTCGAAGCAGACTCTCTTGTTGACACACTGTGCCGGCATTTTCGCTGTAACAGTTAATTAATCTACATACATACATTAACTCACGCCTGTATTCCCCGAAGGGGTAGACAGAGGTGCATTTCTGCACCCACATTTCGCCAGGTATGTATCAGTCTCACGTAATAGGGGGCGAGCCTATTGCCGTTATTCGGGCACATTTCCAGACTCCGTGCTGTTACTGAGAATTTCCTAATGGAAAAACCCAATAACACTTTGCTCGACCCGGGAATCGAACCCAGGACCTCTAGATCGCACGGCACATACTTATACTGCGAGACCACGAGGCAGTCAGAGCAGAATTAATTAATTTATGTGAAATAATCCTCACGCTTGTATTCAAAGGGGTAGGAAGATGAGAATTTCTGCACACCTAAACACACACACATATACGCAAACATTTCCTCAGCAATGTTTTCAGGCCTTACATATCATCCATCCATCAGCCAATGGAAGTCCACTGCTGAACATAGGCCTCTCCTAATGACTTCCACAGGGACCTGTTGGAAGCAGCTTGCATCCACGCTGCGCTTTCCGGTACGTGGCCTCCACTCGAGAACTTTTTGGCCCCATCGGCCATCAGTTCTCCGCGCTATTATTAGCGCTTACATATCAGGGACCAGATTACTGCCATTGTTCGCGGACACATAAAGACTAGATCAGGGTTTCTCAATCTTTTGGTTTCACAAACCCCTGTATTATTTCCAGGTGACAGCGAACCCCTTAAGCCTTAAGTAACTAATGAACCCCCCCCCCCCAAACAAAATAATAAAATTGTTGAAGAAAATAAGATTTTAATTTCAAAAGAAATATCTTTTTAATATTAATGTCATGGGTTAGCTTGTTTGTCGCAAGTGGTGTCAATTTTAGAAGAAATTTTGGAAAATTTTAACCTTAATTCTGACTACGTATCAAGTCGATTTCTGTATTTACTTTTTATCAAGTCACCATTACGTAAATCTTGTCGCAAACCCCTTGCCGTGGAATGTAGGGTTCGCGAACCGCACATTGGGAAACCCTGCTCTAAGTCGCACGATACACACCAAGACGAAGAGGCATTCGTTTAAATTTTCACATCAGTTGTAAAAATTGTGGTCTGATTTTTCATTTTACACAATGAGTAAAATAATTGTTTATAAAAAATATCCGTAAATGGAATTAATAAAATAATACAACTTTGATCCTCACCGATGGGTACTCCGGGCATTGCGTAGGATACTGATACGAGTTGAGAAATTACCTGTTGGCAAAATTAAATTAGTTCCAATTAATATCAATCTTTTGAAGCTTCGTCAATTGATGTATTAATTATGTAATCTCTATACATAAAATATAATTATTTATGAATGTATAACCAAGCCATTTTGTCCTGTATTTTTTTTTCAATGCTTCATATCGTTGTATTCCTTTTTTCATTTGGCGCGCGGTTTATATTTGTATTATAAAAATTGCTAGAGCAAGTTCTATGAGTTTTTGCCCATTTAAATCAGCTGAGTTGGAAGGACTAAAAGTTTGAAATTTCAGCTTAACTTTCAATTGTTTTCCACTATAATGTGCTTCTTTAGTAACAATTACTTTTAAATTAATATAATATGTGTATTTTAATATGCTATCAATTTAATCGAATTCTAGTAACTTTCAGATAATTATGTTTTTAGCTAGAACATACTTACTTGTTAATTAAATGTTATTGGTACCAATTGCCAATTACTACTAGATAAGCAATAGTTGGCAGCAAAAAGCGAAGAAACCCTCTCAATGGTAGAGGAGGCCCGTGCCCAGCAGTGGGACGTATATGGGCTGATGATGATGATGATGATGAAAAAGCGAATTAATAAAATAAACTTACCACAAACACAACAATGTAAAGCAAACCCTTCATGGTTAATAAATTGAGCGAACTTTTAAAAAATATTACACAATAATTATCGTACGTCCCGTATGCCACAATGTCACTGAATGATCCATAACCGATTTATATAACAATATATAATGATTTTTTTACCTCTAACTTACGTTCCGATATGCGTACGGGACAGTGTGACGTCAAAATTCTTATAATTCGTATATTCTGTTTCGGTGGAATATGTTTTCACTACACTTACATACTTCTTTCACAATAGATTTTTAGTATGAAGATTTTATCAATAAGGAGGTATGTGCGTTCATGAGAAGAGAGAGTGTGACTGGGTTTTTTCGTTAGGAAATTCTCAGTACCCCAGTAAACGGAAACAGGCTCGCCCCCTATTACGTGGGGCCTAAAAAGACCTAATCTATCGTGAGTTCAGAAATACGACAATACTTTCTCAAGAATATATCATTATCATCAATAGTCCATATTCGTCCTACTGGTGAGCACGAGCCTCCTCTACAACTGACAGAGTTTAGACCTTAGTCCACCACGATGGAAGAGATCGCCTTGTGCGATAAGGCTGTCATTTGTACTTATCTAGATTACTGTATTTCATTTTATTTTTCTCTTATTTTTATGTGTACAAAAAAGTTTAGTAAATAAAAAAACTAAAAAAAAGATGGCCTAGTGCGGGTGGGTAGTCCGCACACCTAAGAAATTCCTAAAAACTTTAAGGTGTATAGGTTTTTTCACGATGTTTTCCTTCACCGTAAAATTACGTGATAATGCACTGTTGTACGAGTATACAATCATACATAACTTCGAGAAGCTAGAAGTGTGTGCCTGGGATTTAAACCCACGACCGCCGTTATTCCCGATCGCGCGGCTGAACCTCGAGGCCACCACACAAGAGTGTGTATGCGTGAATTTTGTAATATTATGTAGGTAGTAAAGAAAAACATCGTGAGGAAACCTGCACACCTAAAATTTCTTATGAATATCTTAGGTGCGTAGTCCCCCAACCCGCAACGGGCCAGCGTGGTGGACTTAGGCCTAAACCATCTCAGAAAAGGCTCGTGCCCAGCATTGGGACGTGACGATGATGTCAGGACAACGCTTACATCATTCCTCATTATTTTATTGGGAAAATTATAATTAATACCTATAATTATGCGGCATCTGGGAAAAGGGCCGTGTGACGACATACTTACATCATAGCGTTTTGTCATATAAAATGTATGTGCAGGAAAACTTATTGCATTAATTAGCGTAATGCAAATTCATACTAATCTAATTTGACGTCTGAGTAATTAATGGCATCTGCCTACTGAAATGACGGTTTTATAAATAAGCATTATTATTATTCTTGGTGTTAAGATTAACTTCATCATCATCATCATCAGCCCATATACGTCCCACTGCTGGGCACGGGCCTCCTCTACCATTGAGAAGGTTTAGGTCTGAGTCCACCACGCTGGCCTAGTGCGGGTTGGCGGACTACACACCTAAGAAATTCCTAAGACTTTGTTTTTAGGTGTGCAGGTTTCATCACGATGTTTTCCTTCACCGTTAAAGTACGTGATAATTCAAGATAGTAAGAATAACTTACATGAAGTTAACTTACAAGACTGCCTCGTGGTCTCGCGGCACAAGTATGCGCTGTGCGATCTAGAGGTCCTGGGTTTGATTCCCGTGTCGGGCAAAGTGTTATTGGGTTTTTCCATTAGGAAATTCTCAGTAGCAGCACGGAGTCTGGAAATGTACCCGAAAAACGGCAATAGGCTCCCCCCTATTTGGTGGGACTGATACATACCTGCCGAAATGTGGGTGCAGAAATGCACTTCTGCCTACCCCTTCGGGGAATACAGGCGTGAGATTATTTATGTATGATGTATTTACTTACTCTGCATGGGTTTTAGAATTCTGTCCGGGTCTAACAACAATATTTTTGAGTAATAAAAAAGGATAGAAGTCGTGATAGCCTCAAAAATAAGATAAAATTGGGGGTGGCGCGGTTTTAAATCCTAGGCACACGTCTCTGAGTTTTTGAATATTTGTGTATACGTACTACATTATTACGCACTTTAGCGGTGAATGAAACCATCACCTGGAAACCCGCACACCTAAGACTCCGCCACAAGAAATTTCTTAGGCATATGTAGGTCACCAAATCGCATAAGGTCAGCATGCGTAGCACATACCTATATAAACCAATATACATTGATTAACATCTATCTAAACGTCATATCATAGGATCATCATCAGCCCATATACGTCCCACTGCTGGGCACGAGCCTCCTCTACCATGGAGAGGGTTTAGGCCTTAGTCCACCACGCTGGCCTAGTGCGGGTTGTCATAGGATATATTTGCGTATTTTTAACTATTTTGTTAGTATTATTTTCAAGTTTTTTAATCATCGCTTAGTTGAACAATTTACCTCATGCACAACTAGATGGCGTTACTAGGTCCATATTGTCTTAAATATTTTCCGTTACCAGATGTGAAGTACTAATTTTCAAAGATCTTACTGGGCTGATTGTCATGAACCTCAGATATAAACTACATATATAGGGTGTATTCAGACGGTCTGAATACATCCTGTATATACTTGAGACAATTCATCGCATACCAATAAATTAAAAAAAAGGTAAAAAATGGAATCTCTTTTATATTTTATATAAAATAGTTTGACTTGGCAATCGCTCTAAAAGTGAGATACATCATGTTTTCATGCGTTTGCCAAATCTAACTCTTTTATTTAAAACATAAAATATGTTTAATATTGATAGGGTCACTATAAGATGTTGTCTGGTAAGCTAAGTGCGTAAAAACTTAAGACAAAAGGTCCCTTAAACGGAGACTGAATAAATTCATCGACTTGGTATCACATGGATCTCACATCTTTTTACGGTAGAAGAAATGAGTTGCGAGACTTGGTTTTTTTTACAAGTTTTGTTTTTTTTATGAGATATAACTTTTTTAAAGAAAGAACTGTTTCGCGACAATAATATAATCTGTGATGGATGTTGATCGACATTTAGATAACCTTTGAAAGCAGCATCTAATTATTAAAAAAAATCAAAGTCTGCTTTCTATGCGCGTGATGGCTGAGTCTCACACTATATAGAAGATACGGGCTATACCGCAGAGAGCAACTTTTACTACAAACATTCTGTTCCAACAAGACCCTTCAAATTGCAAAAAAATATATGAATAATTAAGATTTGGGAATGCCCGATGTGTAACCTTCTTGTTATCTATTTCCCTGTTATATAAAAATCGGAATTCCAGTTTCATATTTCCGCTGGTTCATTGAAGCGACAGGGCACATCGGTCCTAAACCGTTTGGTTTAAGTGTCGTTCCGTGAATGAAATTTAATGTTTTTTTAATCACGTGAAAAATATGTAAATTTAGTTATACTACATATTAAAATAAATACTAAATTATTATTCCACAAAAAATCTTTATTAGACTGGCGTTTTTTTGATTGACCCGAGTGACAACTGATGGCGAGTGACGACATATCACGTTGTCAATATCAACAACTTGTTCATATTATAAGTGTCGACCAAAAATGACCTATGACTGTTTCGCACTAACTTCCACACGCTGGTCCCGGAGCACAATACACTTGCATGTATCACTGTTGTGGGTTCACTATACCAGAAAATCCGGTCTCTGGCAAAATTGAATCGCAAAATTGCTATTCTATGAGTGGGTAATACCGCTCCGGTCTAACCGAGCCATGCCAATGCACTTCAAGCTAACAAAATGGCTTCACCACGCACATTTGATACATCAAACATAAAAATGTTGATAATATGCGGCGAACTTGATAACAGACTCGCGAAAACATTATATTGGGTTTTGCGATCCCTATTATCATTCGAGGTTTTTTCTGCGGAGTGTAACATGTGTTTAGTGTTAAGAAAACAAAAAAATGTATCCATCAATATTCGCTGCCGTTTTTGTAAGTTTCCTTTTTTGTTTCTAATTTTTTTTTCCCGGTGTACAAATTTCCGCCTAATACAATTCTACTTTAAAATTATTCTAGTTTTGGACTTAAATTGATGTTAATGTTAAAATGTTTTCTTGAATGTATTTTAGGTATTTTTCCAAATGGCACATCTCTGCGATTCAAAACCAAGCAGGAAATTAGGTAAGATAAAAATATTGTTTATTTTGTTGTATTTTTTTAAATAAAAAAATAGAACATGCTTGAACGAAATATTGCCTAAATTAACATTGACATAATACGTGGTACAAATATCGCAAAAAAAAGAAATTGGAAATGTCTATCATTGCATTTCATTAATAAATCTTTAATATATTATAATACGAAAATTACAATAATAAAATAATGTGTTTTAATCCAATTATATGTTATGTATCATATATTTTTCTTAATACATAATAATATATTTTATAATATATTTATTCAAATTCATTAATAAAAAAAATCGAAATAGTATTTTTTTATCTAGTAGCCAACAATATATCTCTAGTCAGCTCTTCTAGCCAAATGTAAATAACCGAATCATTATTTCAATATTTTAGTGAGGATGCCCAGTAATTGTGCGGGGAAGAACTATTGTTTTACGAAGCATGAAGACTACCCTGAAAAACTCATCGAATATCTGTTGGGTGACATCGTAAGTAACCATAAAAACGTACACATCATCCCATATACGTCCCACTGCTCGGCAAAGACCTCCTCTATTACTATGAGTGGCTCTTAGACCATTAGGCTGGCCTAGTGCAAGTAGGCGGATTACACACCTGAGGAATTTCTAAGAAATTATTTATTTATTGAATTCTTTATTGTCATCATCATCATCAATTTCTTAGGTGTGTAGTCCGCCAACCCGCACTAGGCCAGCGTGGTGGACTAAGGCCTAAACCCTCTCAGTTGTAGAGGAGGCCCGTGCCCAGCAGTGGGACGTATGTGGGCTGATGATGATCATCATCATCAAAATCATCATAGTGCGGGTTGACGGACTACACACCTAAGAAATTCCTAAGAACTTTTAGGTGTGCAGGTTTCGTCACCATGTTTTCTTTCACCGTTAAATTAAGTGATTATTCATTGTGAATACACACATAACTTCAAGTCAGATGTGTGTGCCTGGGGTTTGAACCTGCGACCGCCGAGATTCTCGACCGCGCGCCTTAACCTCGAGGCCATCAATATTTTTACTCTTTATTGTACACATTTTAAATCATATAGTATATATATATACTCGTAATATAATACGTAGAGAAGGTTTTAGGTGTGAAATTTTAGGTGTGCTAGTTTCCTCACGATATATAGATACCTATATGGTAAACACTAAACATTTAGGCGTATAATTTATTCAGGTTTTATGTAAATTATAATAATTGAAAAACGACTGCCTCGTGGTCTCGCGGCTCAAGTAGGTGCCGTGCGATCTAGAGGCCCCGGTTTCGATGCCCGGGTCGGGCAAATGTTATTGTTTTTTTTTATTACGAAATTTTCAGAAGCAACGCGGAGTCTGAAAATGTGCCCGAAAAACGGCAATAGGCTCGCCCCCTATTACTTGGGACTGATACATACCTGGCGAAATGTACATTTCTGCACCCACATTTCGCACATGGGTAATTACGAAAAAAATCCTAGCCTATATGTCCGAAGCGGTTTTGGTGTTTTTCCTCACTACTCATCGGGAGATAACATTGCAGCACACATTTATAATGTGACGCACGTACCATATTGAAGTAGGCATAGACTATGGAGCGCTAAATTCCATGGTAATTAGGTTCTCTCTTTTGACAGCCCCGTGGCGCAGTTGGCTAGACACCAGCTTGCGAAACTAGAGGCCGCGGGTTCGATCCCCGCATCGAGACAAATGTTTGTTTCGGGTCTGGGTGTTTGTGAGACCGAAAAGTCTCTCATAGTTTCTGATACCCACGACACAAGACTCGTATCTTAGTGTGGGGTCAGAACTATGTATGTGACTGTTGGGTGTATTTATTTATTATTATTTCTTTATGAGACGATCAGATTGATGTTTATAGGTGCGCTTAGGACGTCCAAGACCTACATCAGCCACGTCTGCATATTGAATACCTTTCTTAATACAGGGAGCATCCGTTTTTTAAATATGGCTTGAATATTTAATCACCCCGTCTTGGTGTCTTGTCGTTTCTTGGTAATTTTTTCCTATTTTAGGTCATTGTTTCAACATACAATATTTCTCATTCTGAAAATTATCATATTACATTTGGATCCATCCGAATGGAAAATTTATTTTTGTATGTTTTAGTATATTTATTAAGTTGTAATAAAAGCTAGAAATAAGCTAACATAAGTTCTGTGCGATCAAGAATTCTCAAATTCAGTTCTTGTGATCGGCAACATGTGTTATTAGATGTTATTACATTACATGCGACTTAAAAGACGGGATACGGGGATGATGTAGAAACCTACATTTGCCTACCCCTTTTATATGTGTTAAAAAAACTGTTTAAATAGTCCTCTATGATCCTTAGAAAGAGAGTAGTTGTTATAAATGAATCAAGATTGTAGGACATTATGGAATCAAAACGGTGAACAAAAAGCATTGTACCTACATACATACATACATAAACTCACGCCTGTATTCCCCGAAGAGGTAGGCAGAGGTGCATTTCTGCACCCACATTTCGCCAGGTAGTATGTATCAGTCCCACGTAATAGGGGGCGAGCCTATTGCCGTTTTTCGGGCACATTTCCAGACTCCGGGCTGTTACTGAGAATTTCCTAATGGAAAAACCCAATAACACTTTGCCCGACCCGGGAATCGAACCCAGGACCTCTAGATCCCACGGCACATACTTGTACCGCGAGACCACGAGGCAGTCTATTGTATAGTCTATTGTACCTATTCAGATGAATCTAGGATGATGCGATAGTTTTAACTTAAAATTGTGAAATGTATTTTTATTTGTATTTCTTTTTCCACAGGAGCAGCTGTTCGACAATATAAACCAACCGATATTTGATCCTAGGAGATTATCACTTGAAAACCCGCTTAGGGATTGTGAGGTCTCCGTCTCCGTAAGTATTTGCCGTTTCTTGAGGTTTATTTAAAATATCCGAATTAGCAATTAATGATAAGCGCAGTACGGTCATGAATTAAGTATACAGGATGTACTCAGACCGTAATCGGAAACTAAGGCAAGTAATAGCTAAGGTCATTACAAACCCCCTGGCGTAAAAAAATCCCGACAAAAAATAAAATAAAAATATGTTTTCCTAACAACCATAGGTATAAAATTATGTAGTTGTTAGGAAAATATATCCACGTTTTATCCACTACGTCATAGAGACGCGAATATTATCTCTTATCAGACATTATCCAGGCTCCGTACTGCTGCTGAGAATTTCCAAACGGAAAACCCATCAAAACTTTATTTGCCTTGAAAAGAAATTTCGTGAGGCTTCGACCGCACACGCAAACTTACTCCGAAGCACAAAAAAATTACTCGTATTTCAAAGATCATCTAATAAAACTATCTCGTAATTTCTCATGCCCATAAAATCAGCCTTTTTTTGTAGGTCTTTATTTATTATAGAGGGTTTAAAAAAGCAGACTTGTATCTTACTGTAGGGTTACAACTATATATGTGACTGCTATGTGTATTTAATATTAAAAATTATGTTGTTTTAGGTTGATCCTATATACGAAATTATTGACACAAATGGCGACTTGCGATTCGTCGTGCAGTCGGAGGCGAAATTCAAACAAATCATGAGAATAGAGGAATGCAAGTAAGTATTATCTATTTGTATGGAAATGCATATGACAATAAAATCTAGTGATCAGACAAATAGTCGATCTATTTTCAAAATAAATGCTCCATAGGTTTTAAAAGTGTACTTTTTTACTACATATAAGTACTTTCGCTTGTATCCCAAAAGCAGTAGGTAGTATTACACTCCAATTTTGGGAGTTGTGCTTTAAGACTCACGTAATATGTTGCCAAGCCATTGCTGATTTTCAGGCGCATTTCTAGACAAGGTGCTGTTAAATCCCAAAAGCAATCTTTCCGACTTGGGTAGCAACTGGGTATCTCCCCATCGCACTTCGCACACTTATTTGATCAACGAGCAGAACACTTTTATGTGCTTTTGTTACCTTTAGACTATAAAGACCGCATAAGACCCCTTAGAATTCCCCAAAGTTGCCTTACCTTTTATCGTGCTTTCGAAGTTTGTCTAGACTCCTTGGGAATGTAAATTTATAAGTTTATAAGTTCACTTCTGATCTATATTTATCCGATTTACCTATTTATCATCATCATCAGCCCATATACGTCCCACTGCTGGGCATGGGCCTCCTCTACAATTGAGAGGATTTAGGCCTTAGTCCACCACGCTGGTATAGCGCGGTTTGGCAGACTAAAGACCTAAGAACTTTTAGGTGTGCAGGTTGCCAGAGGCGGTACTTCCATAGAAGCCCAAAAGCGTTACACTTTAATTTGTAATGTCTAATTTATAATTGTTTATTGTGGGGTCAGGATATTCTTATTTATATGTCAAATTGCTGTTTATTATTCAGAATTTAAAGGACAAACTGGGCTTTTGGGCTTCTATGGAAGTACCGCCACTGCAGGTTTCATCAGGATATTTTCCTTCACCGTTAAAGTACGTGACAATTTTTTGTAAATATCTATTTAAGACAGAGGTAATTTAATGACATCTTTCATTGTTTTCAGAAACCCGGGCCGCATCAGGGAAAGTACATACAATTTCAACAGAATTATATTAGACATATTCAATTTGCACTGTGTGGACCACTATATTGAGCCGAAGTTTGTTGTTTTGAGTTTGGATGGAACTTTCTTGGAATCAGTGGCGGTGATGGGAGGTATCCCAGTCACTTGTTCCTGTGAACGTGGGCAATAGAGAATTTAAAGGTGTTTTTGACGAGCATTTAGGAACTGAAATCATATTCCGGTGATTTAGTGACTTGTGATCCTTTAAATCTGATGGACATTTATTGATTTATTAAACAAAATACACATTTGCGAGACTATTGAAGCCTATTGATACCTACTTTTTTGGTGGATAAGCTAGTGCCTTGCGTTTTTATCAAACTTGCCGTCAATCTTATCGAGACTCTGGAAAAACATTGCCAAAATTCCAATCAGACAAAATAAGGTGCCGAAATGAGTGCGAGACTGTACAGTCTGTGAGTCAATATCTGTGTTGTAAATAAAGAGGTATATGAATGAGGATAGGGCTTACTAGACTGCTTCTTGCTGTAGGTATAAAAACTCAGTAACAGCACAGACTCGAGAATTTTGATCGAAAAACGGCAATAGGCTCGTATCCTATTACGTACATACATACATAACCTTAAGCCTTTATTCCCCGAAGGGGTAGGCACATTTCGCCAGGTATTAGACCCACACAATAGGAGGCGAGTCTATTGCCGTTTTCGGGCACATTTCCAGACTCCGTGCTGCTACTGAGAATTTCCTAATGGAAAAACCCTGTAACACTTTGCCCGACCTGGGAATCGATTCTAAGACCTCTAGATGGCGCTGCACGTACTTGTGCCGCGAAACCACGAGGCTCTCCTCCTATCACATGGGACGAAAACACAATTAGCGAAATTTGGGTGTAGGAATGCACCTCTGCCTACCAGGTGTGAGTGAGTGTAGTTAGGACTACAAATATGTTTTAAAGCAAGCCTTTCTCTAATTTTACTGGTGTGTTAGGTTAATTTTAAACGTTTAAGATTAAATTACAAGAGATATTGTAGGTAATTTAAAAAGTTCAGGTTGTATTAGATGTATACGAAATAAATCAAATGGCATAGTATTAATCACAAAATTGTAATTAAATTTGTGATACATATAGTATACGTAATAATGTGACGTAATATAGTATAAGTAGTTTAGATTAGTATACTAGCACAACAAAGACTTCTTTTGCCTGTCGTTGAATTTATTAGTTTAAGTATTAATAGTTTTATGTTTATTTATTTTTAATTAAAATATATTATAAATAAAAAGGAAGATGCTATTTAATGTAGTCATTTGTGTAATTTTAAATGTATATAATTTGTGAGTAATAAATTAATAAAATAAAAGTTAAGTGTTTAATATTTTCATTTGTTATTATTGTACGTCCCTACTAGTTTGTTAAACGATTAGCAAATATGCTATCATGATTTTCTGGAAGAGATTTTAAAAGCAAAAGACAAGTGTTCATTTTTTAAATATAGCCTAAAATGACACGAATGCGAAAGTACTTTTGCCTTTCTGTTACACTTTCACGCCTAAACTACTGGCCCAATTTCGATTATTTTTGATTTATAGATATATGGAATTTTGGGAAAACACATAGGCTACTTTTTATGTGTTTGACTGGACAGGGGCTCAATCATTATACATAAATCTCATATATTTCACAAAAAAACCTATAATCTACTAATTCGTTAATCACTTAGGTTTAAAAGAACAGGATCAATTTAAATATTTAATTCCTAATTAGGTGCAATAGGTAAGAACAGTTTAGGTAGACTATTTCCCTGAAATTTGCGTTCTGACGTCAATTGATAAAAGAGATAACGTTTCACGCTCAGTGACATATTACGTATAGTACGTACGCATGTATCTAACTCTTGCCTGCAGATTTATATAAATCTTGTTACCCGTTCCCCATACAAACTTTGGACACCCGTTTCTTCCCTTAGGGAAAGAATGTTGGAAAATCCTTTCTATACAGATATCTACGTCATAAAATCTACATGCCTTTTTTTTGTTCTCGAGGGGAAAGCTGTTTATGGCTGTACTTCCCGCCAGCCCCGGGGAGGGGGGCGGGCGGGATGCGTAGGTATATCGGGGTCACCGGTCTTTCAGCCCGATGCGCGGCGATGTCATGTCCGCGAAGATGTTAGTGCCGGGCTGGGTCCCTAACAATATCCCTATACTGGCATACTGACCAAAACCCCCCGGTGGCCATCTCCGCGCCGAGTGGGGCGACCACGGTACGTGAGCGAGAAGCGCCCACCGTAATGCCGCAGCCGCTCGGTGCGCCTCCGAGACGTAAACGTCCCGGCCGTCTCGGAGTTGTAGGGGGCGGAGTTGCACCCCCACTAGCTTTGTTCGGGCGCCCCTGGTTGTGGATGGGCGCCCGCGACGGACACAGGCCACAGTGCCGCCGCCCCTCTCGGAGTCAGATTCAGTGAGGACGCGCCGCCCCTTTGAGTCGCCTTTTACGACAGGCAGGGGATACCGTGGTGGGATTCTAACGCCCCCTTGCCACAGGGCAGATAAAATCTACATGCCTGCCCAATTTTAATGCAATCGTAAAGTGGTTTGAGCTGTGTGTTGATAAAATAAGGGCAGATTGCCAAAAAATGTTCCTTTTATTATTATTTTTTGATAAGTCCTTCTATGTAAATTACTGTATACATGTGGGTACTAATAAAGTGTTGCCAACTAAATTTAATTGTTCGCCTGATAAGGTAATTCCAAGCTTATAACAGCGTTTTTTATTCCTAAGACATACGCACTGTTTTGCTTTAATAACAATAGTTATGATATATGAGAATTCGTAATAGCCCTCGCCAACCGCGAGTTCTAATCTTAGGCAATTGCCTGACTTTTTGCAGTTATCTACGCTGGCCTAGTGCGGGTTGGTTCTGTGTCATTAAAAAAAAAAAACAAAAAAAACTACAATACGAAAACTTTATTGGCTTCAGAAACTGTTTACAATAAATACACTATATATTAACAATTATACCTGTTGTCGTGAACATAATACAAGTAATAGCTCGATAGTATTACATTTTATACATATTAAAGCAATTTGATATAAATGAGAATATCCTGACGCCAAAATAAACAATTATAAACTAGACATTACACACTTAACGTTTAACGCTTTTGGGCTTCTATTAAAGTATCGCCACTAGTTATAGGTTTCCTTCACTTGGGATGTTGACAAATTAATGAGATTCCTGACGCTCATATGTGCAGCTGATTGGCAAGCCGCCTTTCAACGCGACTAGCTCTAAGGACGTCCCATTCAGACTTAAAACAACAAATTTCTGCTCTTGATTGTGGTCAACGCAGTATAAATCGGCCGTTGCTACCGCTTCGTATGAGAAATTGTAGGTTGGACGAACAATACGGCCTGGATTTCTGAAAAACGACAATCTAGCATCATCATCATCAGCCCATATACGTCCCATTGCTGGGCACGGGTCTCCTTTACCATTGAGAGGGTTTAGGCCTAGGTCCACCACGCTGGCCTAGTGCGGGTTGACGGACAATCAAAATGACTATAAATCATCATCATCATCAACCCAAATACGTCCCACTGCTGGGCACGGGCCTCTTCTACAACTGAGAGGGTTTAGGCCTTAGTCCACCGCGCTGGCCTAGTGCGGGTTGGCGGACTACACACCTAAGAAATTCCTAAGAACTTTTTAAGTGTGCAGGTTATATCACGATGTTTTCCTTCGTCGTTAAAGCAAGTGAAAATTCATTGTGAATACATACATAACTTCGAAAAGTCAGAGGTGTGTGCCTGGGGTTTGAACCTGCGACCGCCGAAATTCTCGACCGCGCGCCTAAACCTCGAGGCCATCACTGCTTGTTTGTGCTGAATACTTCATTTATCGCCGAAGGCTATATATCATCACGCCATGACCAAGCGGGCGTAGCAGTTATGATGTGGTAAAAATAGGAAAAAAAAAATATTCACTTCAAAGTCTTAAAGTTTCGCATTCAAAGCTATATTTTTATAAAATTCATTACACTAACGCCTTTTATAGTCAAAGAGGAAATCAAAGTTATAATTATACACATACACACTGTGACAGCTGTGTTCAGGTTTCGAATAATTTCCGATAACGATTACGATTTGCTTCTGAAAAAAACATCTAATGGTCAAACCGAATAACATAATGCCCATACTGGGTACTGAATGCCCAGGCATTTTATGCCGCACGGCACATACTTATGCCGAGAGATGAACAAGGAAAGATAGCTTTATATTTCTATATACCTGCATTCTTCTATTCCAACTATTTGCCTGAATTTTCCAAATGATTGCGCAACAAACCGCACCTTGTCATTTTGATCAAGAATTTCGTATATGGGTCCTAACTGGAATTAAATATTTGTAGTTTAGACATACACATAGATATAAACCAAACTAATAAAAGCTCCTCAAAATACACAAAAAAAGAACAAAAATATTTCAATAATATTTTTTACAATCATAATTAATATAATCAACGAAACTTCTAAATATTATGTAATATTTTAGAAAGGGAAATTAGCTTTTGTATATCCTGATAGTTATCACAACTGATCAAAAACATTGAGCAACATCTTCAGACGCTCTCAATTTGTTGTAGGTTCCACACTGAGTCCCCGATAGTACCTACCTAGTATTTTGACATTTATTATTAAAAAAAATATTATAATAATAAAAAGATGCACATAGCATTTTTTGTATCCTATAATATGTCTCTATTCCTAGATTGTCGAAATAATTTTAAAATTAACTGTTGCCTCATCCTTTTTATTACCATGTTTTACTCCTCCCAGTTGTCAGAATTTAATAAATCTACTACCATCATCATCATCATCATCATTATCAGCCTAAGGAAGTCCACTGCTGAACATAGGCCTTCCTCAATGACTTCCATAGTGACCTGTTGGAGGCAGCCTGCGTTCAGAAAGTTACTATGAAATAACTCAATTAAATACTGGTATTAAAATTTTTGTGAGCCTATTGTGCTTACCGACACTAAAGCCTCGCAGTCATCGTGTAAGTAGTCTCCAGCAATTCTACCTTGATACAAACTGCCATTCAAACTGTCCTGTGAATTAACAATGATCAATTAATCTTTGGCAAAGAACGCTGCAAATGTAAACCAAATATATTTCATACACCCAGCAGATTAAATTTCAACTAGAAATGTGCGAAGTGGTTGGATAATTATTTTTTTAATATTCATGCCACTTTCTAAAGGTCTCGTGAAATTTCCTGGAAAACAGTTCGTAATTATTTCCAAGCATTTTTTGCAAAAAATATTCCAAGAATGTACTTATCAATTATTAATAGTTTTGAACAATCTACCTATTTAAAACGTGGACAAGATATATTATTTGAAAAAATATATTAAAAAAAACATTTTTTTGGTATTGAAACATTTGGAGGATTTGGATAGGTAAGCAGCTTTACTCAATGCTAGTATATTTCCTATACAGTTTATTAAACAAATATAGTTATTTCATTCAGAATATACATACAACCGTATTCAACTCGATTAAACAGTAGTTACTTACGTCTCTACTCAATAGATCCTCGATGAGTTTTTGGGGATAGTCTTTATGCTTCGTTAAACAATAAGTCTTTCCCTCACAGTCACTGGGCATCGTCACTATAATAGGTAAATACTAATTATTAAGGAAAAAATGAAATAATGTCCAATCATATTATAGACGCATAATATAAATTAAAGGAATTACTATAAAATGTTAACTATTATTTGAACTATAAACTAGAGATGTACCGACTAGTCGGCGACTAGTCGGTAAAGCCGACTATCCGGCCACTTTCATAGTCGGCGATTAGTCGGCGACTATTCGGCAAAGAGTGCCGACTATCCGGCCTCTAACTTTGTATATATTTCTCAGTAATATGTATGACGAATCACATTAAATAAAAACCTTGATAATTATTTATTCATATTTTCATTTTATAATCAGACAATTTGAAATGTAAAGCAAAGTAACCTTTCCTTTGAGAATCAGTTTTACAATTACTTGCTTGTAAAGAAATCATATCTATTGCAGTTATTAACCTTAATTAACAAACAAACCGACATAATATTTTCTTAACTTCAGTAAACATTAATAATTATTTCTTCTTATCATTTGGCATTCTTAACTACTAAAAACTATTATTTGGCATTGGTTTACTTTGCCAGAATCAGTGTCCAATTGTTCAATAAACATCCATACACGAGATTTTCTTTTTGACATGATTAAATTTTAATTCCGATATTTCACTTTAATTAACATTGGAACAATAACAGTTCTATTAGGTAATTATCTTGGCACAATTTTTTTACACCTAAGCACCACTCTGACCCTTGACAAAAGCAACCAAGAAACAATGTGAAGTTAACAACACAAGTAGAGACATGCTTTTAAAAATCGTTTGAGACTTTCACGCGAATACGCTGTAAACGATGGGTTACCAGAATAACTGAAACCGTAATCGGCTTGGCCGACTAGTCGGCCGATTAGACGGCCTCTTTATACCGACTAATCGGCTAGTCGGCTAGTCGGCCAAAGTCATAATCGGCACATCTCTACTATAAACCGAAATGTTAATAAGTTTTTTAATTATATTTTGTCTTTTTTTTCTCATGTCATTGTTTACCGGATTGACGATGAATTTGTTATAACGATAAAATATGACGAAGAAAACGATAGTAATTAATAAAAATTACCTTTTTATTTTAAACAAGAAATTTAACAAGAAAAGTTTTTGAATAAATTGATATGTTTTGACCTCACCTATTTTTTTATTTGGCTTTGCGTCACTAATTGACACAATTTGGAAAATAACCTGTAAACAATTAGAATACACTTTAAATTTCCACAATTATGTAGTATGCATGTCGGTGTTTATAAATAATATAATGTTTATATATATTTGTAATAATAAAATGTTTTTTATTTACTTATAAAGAACACATCAGTCGCTTCAAAAAATGATTTACAATTAAAATAATATAATCATCTTTTATGAGTGTGATAAACTGAGACTCTTTCTTTCACAAAATATTTAATTTCCTCCCACCAAAAATTTTAATGTTTTAGTTAATGTTGACGACAAAATTCCAAGAATTAAAATACACAAAAATGTTTTATCCTACGAAACGCAGACTGAAAAATTCTGAACATGAAATGCGTCCTCTCAAATAAAATGTAAATTAATAAAAACTATTTTAGAAAGAGTATTCCAAATAACTACTTACAAAAATGGCGAATGTTAATCGGAACATGGCAGTGGTTTGTGCACACAAAACATGTATCAATTCCTTTGCGAGACAATTAGATGTGTGATATTAAATTTATCATAACGTAAAAACCCTATACAGTGAGTTGTTTCACGCGGAACGCTTATCAATTAGGTATGTAAATAAAAATATTATACACAATCAAACATGTCACTGTCATTAAAATCATTATCGTGATTCTGTTGTAGGGACGGGAGTAGTGAAACGCATGACTGACGATACAATACTAACTATTTATTGTGTCTCTACCAAATATATATGTTCTTACAGCTAAGCTATACACACTTACTTATGTCTACGCTACATCTCCCCCATAAAAATAAAAAAATGAATGATTACATTTGTTTTTTTTTTGTTTTTTGCATTACTATATCATAAAATTATATTATTTATTAGTAAAGATTAAACATTAAAATGAATAATATTGTATATGCTTTATATAAGTAAATGTTATACACATTGCTAATTATTATATTTAAGAACAGTACAGTTTCGTTCTATTTTTATGAACTAAGTCTATTTTTCCATCTTTAATAATTTCTACATTGGGTGATAATGTTATAATTACTACTACATATGGGCCAGAATAAATTGGACTAAACTTGTTTCCTGTTTCTTTCTTTAACAAAATTTGATCATTAGGCTGGTATATTATAGGATTTAATTTACAATCATAGTGTTCTTTCCTTGTCAACTTTGTTTGAATTAAATTCTTACGAGCTTCATTTTGTGACACCTGTAACCTATATTTTAACTCTAAAGGGTAACTTTCATGATTATATAAAGGTTCAATAGACGTTGACAAATTACTCGGTAGATTACATTTCTTTCCATATACCAATTCAAACGGTGTACATAATTAGTGGAGCTATGTACTGATGTGTTATACGAGAAACACCAGTAGGGTAACCATGTGCTCCAAGTTTCAGGATGATTATCAGATTGTATTCTTAAAAATGCTCCCAAGTGTTTATGAGCATTCTCTAATGCACCAATACACTCATGACGATAGGCTGTAGAAGAAAGTTTATTAATATTTAGTAATTTACATACCTCTGACATTGTTGTGTTAATGAATTCTGTACCTCTGTCTGTTGCAATACTCGTAGGGACACCATGCTTAAGAAAGAAATTTTCAACGAAAGCTTTCGCAACTTCGTTGGCACTTTTGGAAACGAGTGGACAAGCTATTATATATTTCGATAACTCACATTGCATGGTTAATATATACGAATAATTATAGCTATCCCTATCTAATGGACCTACAACATCTAAAAATATCTTATCAAAGGCCGTATGTGCGGTAGTCGTTACCACCATTGGCTCTTTTGTATAGGTAGAATGTTTTTGTGTCTGACATTTGAAACACTTTTTAACGAAGTCATGAACAGCTCGCTCCATTTTGGTCCAGAAATCATATTTTTTAATATTATTTAACATTCGCCTAATACTCGCGTGACTACTCGTGGGTAAAAGGTGAAAGTCATTGATAATAACTCGTATGTCGTCTTTATCGACTATTCTTTTGACATCTTTTAAAACACAAAGTCGTGTTCGTATATCGTCTTTATCGACTATTATTTTGACATCTATTAAAAAACAAAGTCTTTGTCGTATATCGTCTTTTAGACTATTCTTTTGACATAATCTATTAAAAAAAAAACAAAGTCGTGGTTGTATATCGTCTTTTAGACTATTCTTTATCGACTATTTTGCCATCGATTAAAAAAACAAAGTCGTGGTCCGGACCATGTATCATCATACATTATTCGTATCATTCTTAATAAAATATATTTCTTCAATATTATATAAACGACAATATACACCGAGTTCCCTCACAAAAGCGGCTGGCGTCAGTTGTGATCGGGCTGTCGGATTTATAAACAATGTCATTTGAGATGGCACGAAATTAAATGTACCTCTACTACTTAATCGCACATTATCATTTTGCAATTGCGATATCATTTTATTCCATTTAGTCTTTGTTATGTATTTCATTTCAACAGATTCTTTCGGCTTACTATGTGTTTCCACGACTTTTGGTTGATCAGACCAATCGTCAGGAATAACCATATCATCCGAAGAACTGTTTTCTAGCAAAGTCCTTTTTTGTCTTCTAGTCTTCACGTTTATTACACATTCATGCATCTCTTACAATTCTTTCGATGACAAGCATACTCTCTATAATGCGTCCGTATCAATACCTAACATAATAACCGTCTAAATTATCTAATGTTACGCTATAATATTATTTTAATCTAATATTGATTTGTATCTCCGTAATAAATCATCACAAATGATTCCATGCATCGAACATGGTAATGTTTTAAAAACATAGAACACGTAAGTAAAATTGACGCCATCCACTGTTAAGTCTAAACAAACATATCCAATTGATTGTACTTTGCTTGTCTGTCTCCTAAAGTATCGACCACGTTGTCCTCTAAAAAAGTTATTTGTAGCACGCCTGTAATTATAGTTACCTTTGTTAAACATTCTTATGTCTCCGAGAGACGTCGATGACGATGAGAATTCCTCATCTACCGCAGCCTGTATGGCATCCTTAAGAGAGTCAAATTTCTGAGCTGCAATAATAGTGCTCAAACGACGGTTTCGCAATCCGTCGGCGAATTGCTTAATAGCTTGTTTTTCGTTAACCGGTTTTAACACTTTGTAATTTTCGGGTTTTCCTTCGGATTGCGAAATTGTCAAATCCACAAACATCTCAGTAATCGCTTTTCCGTAATCATCAATTGACAAATTATTCTGAGAAAAGGAAAGTAATCTATTCTGTAAAGCCGTAGACGACTTTTTTGGCAATAATTGAACCCTCATATCTCTCAATAAATTCTCAACGTTGTCGTAGTCTGGACAAAGTTTCAATTTTGCTGCCTGAGACAAACGGCATTTTAAAACAAAAGTAATCAATTGTTTTTGTGAGTGTACATCTAATAATGAACTATAATATTCTATACTATCAATAATATGTTTAATACTAGATTCCTCCGAGTTAGTCATTACAGGCACTAAGTTTAGCGCAACCTTTATTTCAAAATTTGCCATTTTGGACAATTTTCCTTCGTCTTCACTAATACTGTCAGACTTTTCACACAATTCCTTAATTTCTAAATATAATTCATTTATTTTGATGCGATAATCATTTATTATTTTTAATTCATCACATTTAAATTCCTTAATCTTACCTTCAATTTCACATATTAACTTTTCATAGGAACAATATATTATATTACTCTCATTGAATTTTTTACTACATGTCCTAGGTTCACATCTACGCTTAGGACCCACTTTTATTTAATATCGTCTTTTTTACTTGACTCGTTATATATTTTATCTAGTTCTTTAGCCATAAAATACCTTTATTATTAATAAAAAAAAATACTTTGACATATACCGCACAGTACGTAAGACCTTTTATGTACACACTATGTAAAAAAAAACCACACTACACAAATTCACTTATCACTTGCCGATTGCTTCTGCTGGTCCAGGTCGAAAGCTCGCATGCCTGGGACGGCCCTATCTTGTCTGCCATCTTCGAAATTCTCCTCCTCGAACTTCTAAACGTCTTGTAAAATAATTCCTGCATTATCCACTGCTTGTGGCGATTTTTGTAAAATTTGTACTCGTAGTAAATTAATATAATGCCTCCTTCGATCAAATATACACTAGATTGAGGATCGCGAACAAAATCACTTGTCTTAAGTGGCCGAGGTTGCTTATACTTACACATTTGTGTTTCGTACTAAAATGTATAGAAAAAAGTATTAAAATGTAAACAACTTCAGGTAACAATAAACTTTAATTCTTTACAATAAGATTTAACATGGCGTATAATATATTTACATTTAAGACGTTATGTCATTGAAGAAGAGGATATAAAAATGCCATTTTTAAAGAAAGTCCGTTATAAATGAGCACAAATATTCTAAAATAAAACGACACAGTTCGGCAATAAGATTGAAAATAATTTTTGACATTCGGCGCTCACGCTGTTTTAGAACTAAATAGTTTTTGAAGCGTCCACTTCGAACAGAGTCATTATAGAAAGACATAGAGTGGCTGTTTTTTGTTATGTTTAGCCTTACTTCGTAAGTGTATAATATTCGGTTATATTTGGTAGCATAAGTAGAAATCGTTGTTGATCACGCCACAGGTTTTGGTATCGAGAAATAATAATTAAAATGAAAACTGCAATTAAAAAAGTTAAAAGATTTTTTTTTAATATTTTTTTTTTATACACCCAACATGTGACATAGTTCTGATCCCACACTTAGATACAAGTCTATTGTCGTGGGTATCAGAAATTACGAGAGACTTTTCGGTCTCACATACACCCAGACCCGAAACAAATATTTGTGGGTCACATAAACATTTGTCACGGTGCGGGGATTGAACCCGCGGCCTCTCGTGTCGCAAGCTGGTGTCTAGCCAAATGTGCCACGGGGCTGTCAAATATTATAATTGAAATCATTATGCTCTGACATTTAGGTACGCACACACACTAAGTTATCCTTTTAATTACCATGAAATAAATTAAAGTAAAATAAATTTCTAAGACGCTTATTCACTTTTTGTTAATTATGTTTCTTTTTCGAATTCCCCGAGTATAATTTTGCGGCACGTTGTCAATTGTTGTTTTAAGAATTCTTTTCTTGGTGTGTCACATAAAGATGTCACATCTGATATAAAAGCTTCAAGAGTTTTGAAAGAAACTACATCATTCTGAGGAATACCGCGTTTTCCTGCAGAGTCCACATAAGTAGTTTTTGTGGGTGTGGCCTGTAAAAACGAACTAGTTATGGGAAGGTTGATAAACTTAATAAAAACAAATACAATTAATGTCGTATAAACATTCTTTATATATAATTTTATATACCCTGATTTGATCATTCATTTGTCAGGTTGGAACAATCACGTACTTGCACTTTATTTGCAAACTCATGAACCTACAAATTGCGAAATATTAATGAATAATATAAAACCTATATAGAAGACATAACCGTTGCATAGTATTTTAAATACTTTTAGGCAATTTTAATTTAGGCATCGCTGTTTTTAGTAACCTACGCCTTTGTATAAGATCCACGTAATAGGGGACGAGCCTATTGCCGTTTTTCGGGCAGAAATTCCTAATGGAAAAACCCAATAACACTTTGCCCGACCCGGGAATCGAACCCAGGACCCCTAGATCGCACGGCACATACTTGTGCCGCGAGACCACGAGGCAGTCGCGCCTTTGTGTATTGCCCGTTATATCCATTTTATCAAAATGCAAAGAGCATATTATTGATTTTTTACAAGGCTTGTAAAATTCTTCTCCTCGTTCTCTTGCAACTATTGATACCCATTCTGCACAGCGAAATGGATTGCTAGGGAAATTAAAAAAAAGGCTAGTTCTACTCAACTCCATTCTTGTTCCAGTATAACCAATTTTGGACATAGGTTGGCGCATTGTACCAAACATTGGTGAAACAATAATATTATTTGTCAATTTGCTCATATTTATGTCTAATTCTTTATTTGTATTTTAAAAATAAATATTTATTGACATAAACTTGCCGAAAAAAAGATATTCCCTCCGATTTTTTTGTATTCCGATGATTATTTTCACAACTTTTAAACGCGCACTGCGGCGTGTTGACGTGTTAGCGTTGGCGACGATTGGACCATACTGATTTGAAATAAGACCACATTTTTTGTTGTGCTCTTATTTTTCGGGCCGTTTTTGAAGCGCTCATCGGAAATCTAGTATATATTTGATCGAAGAATGCCTCCCAAAATAACCAAAATTGTTAAAATTCCATCCCAAATTCCAGTCCAATCTCTGCACATCGTTGCCGCTGTTAGCTTTAACACCAGTTGCGTTCTGGTTTAGGAACATCTCTTTTTTTTTTCTTCTTCTTTTTTGTTGATTGGCACATTTTAATTAAATTTTATTTTCAGCAGATTTAACACAATGTAACTTTTCGCACTTTGATCATTGTTTTATAACAGTTGCTCCAAATAAGGTAAGATATGCGGTGCCCGAGCGCGCTGGTCTCCTGTTACAGGCAGGGTCGCCATGTAGGGACGGGAGTAATGAAACGCATGACTGACGATACAATACTAACTATTTATTGTGTCTCTACCAAATATATATGTTCTTACAGCTAAGCTATACACACTTACTTATGTCTACGCTACACTGTTCTACCCTTACTTTTGCTAAAGAATTTTAATAACGTTTATATATTTTAATTATTATAAATAAAGATTATAATTTATTCCAATAAAATGTTTGTGTTACAATGGATAAAGCTAGTACATAATATTGTTCTTAACCTGCATATTATCCAGGGGTTTCCAAACACCGGGAAAATATCTGCAAGCCTAAATGTCTCAACAATTTCTTAGTCGAGAACTAGGATAGCGTGATGGAATAGGCTAATAGCGTAAAGGCTTAATCCCTCAATTACAGAGAAAATACGTGTCCAGTAGACGAAGAGGAGGAAAATAAAACTAATATTATTTTACCCGACTACGGCAAAGCCAAAGGAAGGTTATGATTTTGACAGGCTATATGTATGTTCATCTGTTCCCTCATAGCTCCTCAACTATTTATGTTTGTTATTCCTTTAAACTCACACGGCTTGACCAACTTTGATGACATTTACAGCTGAGAACCTAGATCACAATTTAACCCCAATATATTTTTCGAGGGCTAGTGATAATTGTCGGCCCTTAGAATCCTAAAGCTTTCTTGCACCATACAACGTCAGTACACTGTACACTTTAAAAAATCCAATAGTCATACATATACATATATATATATATATATGTCGAAGCGTCAACGCATCCCCACTGTGCGTCCAACGTGGGGTATAAATACAGCCGCCCGATCGAGAATGATTCACTCTCGCTCGGAACGCCGGACCGAACGGAGCTCTGTAATAAGTTTGTTTCCGATTAAATTTGTAATTACCTCCAAAAGTTTGACTGTTTCATTTAAAATCAATAACGCCCAAGACTCTCCGATATTATATAGTCGTGATGGCCTCGAGATTTAGCCACGCGGTCGAGAATCTCGACGGTCGCGGGTTCAAACCCCAGGCACATTCACAAAGAATTATCACGTACTTTAAGTGTGAAAGAAAACATCGTGATGAAACCTGCACACCTAAAAGTTCTTATGAATTTCTTAGATGTGTAGTCCGCCAACCCGCACTAGGCCAGCGTGGTGCACTAAGGCCTAAAGCCTCTCAGTTGTAGAGGAGGCCCGTGCCCTGCAGTGGGACGTATATGGGCTGATGTTGATTTATGAATCACACAAACTTGCATGTTGTGGAAAGATAATTATCAAGGGCGGCTGTCACAACACGTTCGTTCGTGTCCTTTTAACCTTTCATGACCTCACAGCTACGATTGCGTCACACTACCAACGTAACAATCAGTTCAAATAATTATTAAATGAATAAAGGAAAGTATTGACTGCCTCGCGGTCCCACCGCGCAAGTAGGTACATATGTGCATACGATTTAGAGGTGTCGGGTCAGGCAGAAGTGTTATCGAGTTTTCCATTAGGAAATTCTCAGTAGCAGCAGGAAATGTGCCCGAAAACGGCAATAGGCTCGTCCTCTATAACGAGGGACACATACCTGGCGAAATGGGAGTGCAGTTATGCATCTCTACCTACCCCTTCGCGGAATTCAAGCGTGAAATTATGTATGTAAGATGAATAAGTAATTTGTTGAGGGTCTTTAGAGACTTCATCTCAGTCTTTTTGAAGTTAGTAAATATTTCGCATGACTGCTCTCATGGTAAAAGTGTGTGTCGTGCGATCAGGAGGTTCCTGTTTTGATTATTATATGGGACTTAACTAGTTTCTCCATTCAAGATGACTATGTTATTCTCATATTCAATACAACAGTCTTAGATTGTATTAATGAGCTGCTCTAATTTAGGAAATTTTGTCTTTGTATTAATATTGTCATTTTAATAAAAAATTTGAAAAGAGCAACACTAGAGTTTCTTGCCCGTTCTTCTCTAGTGATGACTGCCTTCTGAACAGGGTGGTACACTAAATTTTGAAATGACTGAATAATATTTTGTAGATTCAATAAATATTGTATTATTTCATTTTATTTCAAACATAGCGGTAAACTGATAGTCCAGAGCTGTATCTGGTGAGAACATGTAAAAGCGTGTTTGACACTGAAATTGTAGATACTTAAGTACTTATGAGCAGTTGCGTCACCGTCGTCCGCTTGTGATTTCATGTATCATGAAGTTAAGTAGCCCTAATAACGATACAATAAAATAAATATAATTTCATGATGCCAGCGCTCAACTTTAAGAATATTTTATTTCACCATCAGCCCATATACTCGTACGTCCCACTGCTGGGCACAGACCGCCTCTACAACTGAGAGGGTTTAGGCCTTAGTCCACCACGCTGGCCCAGTGCGAGTTGGCGGACTTTATTTACTGTGTTATAATTTTTTTTTTTTTTTTTGTCACAGAAATTTTAGTAGAGTCGGTTGGACTGTACGGAAATAAAACTACGAGATTGTTTTTTTTTGTCACTGATCTCGGTTGAAAAATTACCTTTTTCTCTTAATTGAATTGATTGATTGAATCTTAAGTGAACACCAACCTACTAACGCCATCTAGTGGTATATGAGGTAAATATGTGACATAATGTCACAAACAGATAAAATTATATTTACTTTTAAAAAATGACCACGAGAAAATTATCTAATTACAGGGAATACTTACCTGCTTTTTTACATACATTCTATTACTCGTATGTAATTTTAAATGCATAAAACTTATTGTGTTTGTGACGTTGTCGCGAGTAAAAAATTGTATGTACTTCATCTCGAATAACTAACTCGATCTAGACGCAGAATACTTACATTCAATGCTATGTAGTTCAAAGCATCGTAAAACCAACGAAAATAGGATAATCGTTAAGAGGAATGAAAAGCAGCGATAACTAAGAAATAATTTAATAAATTACACTTATAACTAAGGCAGGTACAATAGCTTCTATAATAAATAGGATATTTTAAGTCGTCACGCAAACTTGTTTGAGTGCTTATATTTTTTACGCATTGTATAGAGCAGGGAGAGGCAAAAATTCTCGTCAGTAGATACAAACATGTAGACTAGTAAAATCTTTGCGGTGGGCTTAGATCATGCACAGGCGTAAATCGTAGTAGATATCATTGAAATCTTAGCCTCTCTAAAAGCTTTAAGAAATATTTACAGCTTATCTGACTTTAAGTCTGATTAAATTCACGTATTTACAGAGCAATCACTTAAATCTATTTCATACAGCGTAGGAGGTTATACCCAACTGTGGGATAAGCGCCTGTCTATACTTTGGTAGTTATTACATGATATTCCTTAAATAATACATTTTCTTATACTAACATTACTTAGTATTAGGAACTTCATATTTTTCATTTCTTCATTTTTAATATTTTTTTCTTCCTTTCGATTGTCTACTATAACACCAAGAGATATCACGATAATGCTTCCACTTTTTTGCTTTTATTCATACTCTGGAAAGAGATGATCTTGGTCGTCGTCAAAAGAATCCCTTGTCCTCTCTGAATTTAGTCCTCATTCCTCTCGCAAGTGCAGCACACTGGGATCCCTCCCTTCACCCTCACTGCCTCCAACCCGTTGCCGTCCATGTTCACCACCACGAACTTGAAGTCTAGTTTCTTCTCCTTGCACGTGAACTTGAACATTGAAACCTGCTCTGTTGACAGATTTCTTGTCTTCCTCGTGATAGGCCCTGGCTCTCTGCAATGATTTTTCAAATTAGCTGTGGCATATAGTTTGGGAATCTCGGTCGGATTTTACCAATTTTATAGAGTATCGATGAAACGGATTTGTTTATGTGCAGTCAAGCGCATTCACGTGTATGATGATAACGCTTAAGCGCTATAAGAAAATTATTCTTAAGAATTTCTGCTTTAGAAAAAAACATACATACATAAACTAACGCCTGTATTCCCCTGATGGGGTAGGCAGAGGTGCATTTCTACACCCACATTTCGCCAGGTATGCATCAGTCCCACATAATAGGGGGCGAGCCTATTGCTGTTTTTCTGGAAAAACCCAATAACACTTTGCCCGACCCGGGAATCGAACCCAGGACCTCTAGATCGCACGACACATACTTGTACCGCGAGGCAACGAGGCAGTCAAAAAAATTAAGTAAAAAATGATTATAGCTCAAGTATACGTACTTGCACTCCTCTGTTTTGATAATTTGCATGAACATCTTTTCTGACTGCACCACATAACGCAACAGTCCATCTTCGTCCACGATCTGATAGATTGGACTATTCTGTAAAAATAATTAAATGTATTATATATGCAGTTAATGAATGCACAGTCATGTCTCATGCATATTTTATTCTACCAGGTCCCTATTTATCCTGAAACCATAATCAATCACTTTGTCATGAGCTATCAACATGGCCGTGAATGTTGGAGATTTTATTGATCCTCTGTTGAAATTGACTATGAAGTAAGTCGTGGTTATAAAGAAGTGCCGAAAATTCAGCCACCAAGGCATGACCAACGAGCCAATAATTGTAAATTAATCGAAATTATTAAATAGAATTGACTGTGTTACGTACAAGCACGCTTTAACAAGTTCAAAAACGGTACTCACTCGTCGGACAGGCACGCATTCGTTTGGCGGAATCTCGATACCAGACCTGTCGCCTACAGGCTCTGTAGTCTCAACAAACAGACCCGCCTGTTGAATAACAGAAACAAATATTTTATTTATAAGTCCTGAAAAGTGTCTTTTTAATTTCTTGGTAAAGAAAATTATTTTATCACTATCTCGTAAAATCATAAAACCTTGGAAACCTAAAAAGAAAAAGCTAATATTTCCTGAACAGTAGTTGTTGAAACAATAAGTGCAATTGGTGCATCCATATTTTTCTAAAAATTAAATAAACGTCCCGTATAAAAATCTCCAAATGACAGACTTAAGGATTGAAACATATTAACTTTAATTTCACGTACGATTTGAAAAGAATTTTACTTACGGTGTCGTTTAGTAGGTTTTCGATGATTTTATATGGGTAATTCGCAGGCTTGTCGAAACAGAATGTCCGTCCCATGCAACTCTCCGGCATGCTTACTAAAACAATAAAATAAAACTGTATAAACTTTGAACTTTAAAGAACGACATCAATGTAAAACAAGGTAGGATCCATAGGTTCTTGAAAACCACGGCTAAAACCTTTAACACTTTCATACAGCCAAGATTACATTTTTTAATTTGCTCTTTAAATGACCTGTGACGTAGTGAAAGCAAGAGATTTTTTTTCTTAGTAGCATACGTCCCATTGGTGGACACAAGTGCCATTTGTAACTAAGTTGAGTGACACCTACTACGCTGGCTTTTGCGGTTTGGCGAACACAGTTAAAAAATCCTTGTGGTCTCAGGTGGGCGGGATTTTTTACGATTTTCCTTTACCGTTGTAGTGAATGAGCAAGTTATTGGCAACGTAAATGAATCATAAGTCATACGTCACCAATTTCTTTTTTGAATTTACAATTTATTGTTGCATAATTAATTGTCATGAACATTTTGTTCTTGAATAATTTAATACTGTATAATTAGAAGAATAAAAATAACATTTAACATTAGCCTTACCTCCACCGTAACTGGGTTTTGCATAGCAGAGCTGTGTTGTTTGGGAAATGACCTGTAAAAAAGATATTGAATTTGTCAACTTTCACTTTAATGTGCAATTTAAATTATTTTAAAATAAGGAAATTGATTATTAAAAACAAAATATTTGTTTTATTAATATAAAACATAATTCTTTTATTATAAAATAAGATATTTTCGTGGATACAATACTCACAATAGCCACAGCAATAAAGTATTTTAAACCCTCCATGATTAATTTATTCACTCACAAAGCACTAAAGAGACGGGTATCTTGAGCAACTCAATGCTACTTAATGATTCTGAACCGGTTCACGAGACTTTTATATGTTTATCCTCATGTTTGTAGTTTTGTTGAGACGCAAGTACGTCATCATTTACTTTGTAAACATAACAGACGGGATTCCCGAATCCCGTGCAATTTGTTTTACAGGATATTGGTTTTTACAAAATGACTATTGTTTACAATACGAACTGTATTATGAAACCTTTAGTAATATTGTATGTTGTTTATTTATAATATATGATGGCTATTCTATATTTATTGCATGTGCTCCTCAAATGTTACGCCTGCAAAGTTTTAATACATACAGTTATGCAGGCACACACCTCTGACTTTTCGAAGTTATGTGTGTATTCACATTGTTTTTTTTTTTATTGTTTTTTTATACACCCAACAGTCACATACATAGTTCTGACCTCACACTAGGATACAAGTCCTGTGTCGTGAGTATCAGAAACTACGAGAGACTTTTCGGTCTCACAAACACCCAGACCCGAAACAAATATTTGTGGATCACACAAACATTTGTCTAGGTGCGGGGATCGAACCCGCGGCCTCTCGTTTCGCAAGCTGGTGTTTAGCCAACTGCGCCACGGGGCTGTCAATTGAATTGGGGCTGAATTGTCACACACTCAAAGGTGAAGGAAAACATCTTGAGGAAACCTGCACACGTAAAAAGCTCTTAGGAATTTCTCAGGTGTGTAAAGCCTACGTGCTAGACCAATGTCTAACCACTCTCAGTTTTATAGAAGACCCGTGAGCACTGGTACGTTATACGTATACGGACTGGTATAGTAATAGTAGCAGTACGCCCTCACAAGAGTTGTACAATTCCGAGATGTGCGGCAGATGCATGGCCTCGTGAATGTCGCGGACGCTCACACCATGTGAGCGTCCAATATAGGGCCAAGTGGGCCACATTTGGACAGAGCGTTGGGCGGCAACGGGAAGGCACTAAAAGTGAGATACATTGTAATTTCATGCGATTGCCAACTCTAACTATTTTATTTAAAACATAAAAGATTCTTAATATTGATATGGTCACTATAAGATGGTGTCTGGTAAGCTAAGTGCATAATTACTTAAGACAGAAGTTCCCTTAAACGGGGACTGAATAAATTCATCTACTTGGTATCATATGGATCTCACAACTTTTTACGGTAGAAGAACTGAGTTGCGAGACTTGATTTTTTACAAGTTTTGTTTTTTATGGGATTATGTAATGTCTAGTTTACAATTGTGGGGTCAGGATATTCTCATTTATATATCAAGGTGTTTTTGTTAAATAAATATACATACATACATAAACTCACGCCTGTATTCCCCGAAGGGGTAGGCAGAGGTGCATTTCTGAACCCACATTTCGCCAGGTATGTATCAGTCCCACGTAATAGGGGGCGAGCCTATTGCCGGTTTTCGGGCACATTTCCAGACTCCGTGCTGTTACTAAGAATTGCCTAATGGAAAAACCCAGTAACACTTTGCCCGACCCGGGAATCGAACCCAGGACCTCTAAATCGCACGGCACATACTTGTACCGCGAGACCACGAGGCAGTCGCATATTTAAAGCATAAATATTAATTTTCGGAATTTTGTAAGGCTAGCTGGGCTTTTGAGCTTCTATGGAATTACCGCCACTGCTTCCTACCTTTCGAACCTTTCAGCTGAAAGACTGAATGAACTGCATACCGAAATTATCCTTGTTTCTGTAAGGAAATCATGGAACCTTAGAAAGTCAATCATGCCAGGTATTTTAACTGTGACTTTTTAACATTATGTGTGAACTAATGAACTTTCAATTTCTTAAACAGTGATGTAGTTTTCCCGCCTGACAGTATAGTTCGTTAGTGCAAGCCTCGAGAAACCTTTCAATTGTTTATCTTTTTAAATTTTTATGTCATTTCGTGATGATGACCGGCGAGTTGATTCTATTTATTAATATTATAAATAATCGTCAGCCCATATAAGTCCCACTGCTGAGCACGGGCCTCCTCTACAACGGAGAGGGTTAAGGCCTTAGTTTACCACGCTGGCCTAGTGCGGATATGCGAACTTTATTTACTGTGTAATAATATTTTTGTTTAGTTTTGTCAATATTATACTTTTATATAAATGGCATTAAATAATAAATGACAACAAATAATATACGTTGTCACCCTTTCACGTCGAAATGTACAAGTCGATTTCGATGTATTTGGATACGAAATTTAAAGGCCCCTCGAAACTACAATAGGTTATTTTATTGCATGGGCCAGAAGTATAACATAAATTATAATTAAAAAAGCAGTGATGGCCTCGAGGTTAAGGCGCGCGGTCGAGAATTTCAGCGGTCGCAGGTTCAAACCCCAGGCACACACCTCTGACTTTTCGAAGTTATGTGTGTATTCACAATGAATTATCACATGCTTTAACGGTGAAGGAAAACATCGTGATAAAACCTGCACACCTAAAAGTTCTTAGGAATTTCTTAGGTGTGTAGTCCGCCAACCCGCACTAGGCCAGCGTGGTGGACTAAGGCCTAAAACCCTCTCAGTTGTAGAGGAGGCCCGTGCCCAGCAGTGGGACGTATTTGGGCTGATGATGATGATGATGATGATGATATAATTAATTGTTATGTGAATTTTTTTTGTAAAAAACATTTTTATTTTTTATTTTTTTTTATTTATTTATTTACAGAAAATATAACATCTTAACAGCCGAGGCCAACACGACGCTATATCAAATAAAAGAAAATAACTCTAAAACTATAATGAATTTAAAAATAAATGAAACAATAAACATTGACAATAAAATTAAACAATTCAAGCAAAAATAAAAATATAAACAATAAAAACAATTATTATTCTAACATTCGTAACATTTCTCTAAACATTTTTGTGCCACTTCCGTGAATTTGGGCAGACTGCAACAATTGAGATCAATGTCCTCAGCAATGGTGTTGAGAAGTCTTACTGCGTGCGACAGGGGTGCAAATTTTAGTATATTAGTCCTAAATAAATTGACGTGGAACATCGGCGGTTGGCGACGAGTGCCGACGCGTCTGACGGGTACGCACAGCTGTAGCGCCGACAACACCTCTGGGTGGTGCACCCACCCACGCCACACTTTAAACACGTACTTGACGAGGGCGACATCCCTCCTAACCCCTAGCCTACAGTAACCAACCATGCCCATAACGAACTGGCTCGGATACATCAGCGGGTAGTACGGATAAACACCATATTCTTTCCAATATAGAAACCTTGTAAATTTATTTTGTAGTTGTTCTACCATGAGGTTATATTTAGCCTCATGGGGATTCCATATGATGGAGTTCGTTTCGATTCTACTGCGAACAAGTGCATTGAATAAAATCTTCACTACTGAGATGCTGTAAAAATTCTTGCCTTGTCTCAAAATAAAACCAAGGTTTTTAAAAGATTTTTTGCAAATGTCAATTATATGGCTTCGAAACGTTAATTCGGGTACCATTCGAACTCCCAAGTCCCGGACGTCCTCAACGCGTGGTATAACTGTGGTGTCCATAGTGTATGAATAGTGGAGTGGTGCTCGTGCGCGGGAATATGTCATCATACCACATTTAGCGACATTGAAATATAACTTATTGACCTCACTCCATTGCATCACTCTATCAATATCGCTTTGAAGCCGCTCACAATCAGAGACCTCAGATATCGAGAGAAATATTTTGAGGTCGTCTGCAAACAATAAACACTCCGCCTCTTTTATTATGGAAGGTAGGTCATTGATCATAATAATGAACTCCAGAGGCCCCAGATTGCTGCCCTGACTCACGCCCGAGAAGGTGAAATAGGGCTTAGACTCATGTCCAGCGTATTCTACGTACTGTCTGCGATCACTAAGATAGTTGGCGAAGAATTTCAAAAGATGGGGGGTAAATCCTATTGCGGCAAACTTCCTTAACAATATATCATTATCAACGGTGTCGAACGCCTTTCTAAAATCAAAATAAGCAGAGTCCACCTGTCCCGCGTTATCAAGGACTGGTGTTAAATAGGTAACGAATGACAACAGGTTACTCGCCGTACTTCTGCCTGGGCGAAAACCATGCTGTACATTCGTTAGTTGGCCGTTTATTTGATTGAATATGCTTGTATGCAAGGCCGTTTCAAATACCTTAGCAAACGCAGACAGAACGGCAACCGGCCGGTACTCACTGACATCTGTCTTAATACCACCTTTTGGAACTGGGATCACTCTAGTGAGTTTCCAATGATCCGGGTAATAACCTTCCTTTAAACATAAATTAAATATATGTAAAAGGGGTTTCACCAATGCTGCACTACAGTCTTTTACAATGTATGGTGGTATGCCGTCGGGGCCAACCGAGTGCTTGGGCTTGATGCGGCGGAGGGCGGCGCGCAACTCGCGCTCAGTCAGCTGGCCAACATGCACGCGAGCCGCGCCCGCACCCCCGCCCGCCTCGCGCTCCGCCGCCGCCGCGTCCAGCGTCGGCCGCACGCCACTATACACCGAATGAAAATATGATGCGAATGATTCCGCGCACTCCACGCCGCTCAATTCCTGTCCATCTTTAATAATTACTAAAGTATTACGTTTAGACTGTTTGCATCTAATGAAATTCCAAAAAGATTTTGGATCTTCCTTGATATGTGACTGTAAGCGTTTTATATACAAATCATACGATGATGAAATTTTGGACTTAACTTGGGAGCGATAGAAAGAGAACGTTTCGTAATCGCTCTGTGAGCCAGTCTTTTTGTACAATTTGTGATGGACCCATTTTTTCCTAATATCTTGTATCAAGTCGGATGAATACCAATCTGGATAGTTGTATTTTGTTTTAACCCTACGTAAACTATTATCTAATCTAGGAACTGAAGCGTCAAAAACTTGGTTTAATTTACTATATATATGTACAATAGCGTCATCTGGATTCCTAATTGCATATAAACTTTCCCACTCAATTAACCTCAACTCATCATATAAATTGAAAAAATCTGCTTTACGAAAATTCCATTTTTTACTACTGACGTCTAAATGAGCCTTGTCTTCTCGGTGATCTATGGACTCTGCGTCTAACTCCGTAGTCGTGGAGTTAACTACACTAATCGCGAGCGGAGGGTGATACGCGTCAATATCTACCAGAGGCTCGTCAGATACTAAAACTTGCACCTCGCACGACACTAACGACGTCAACACTAAATCTAGAACACGATTATTAATATTATAAATATCATTTACCTGCTGAAATCCACAGAAGGCGTTAAAATACTCAACATAATTCTGTATTTCAACTGAGGCGGATGGCATATTAAAATCACCCAACACTAATAACTTGTCATATTTAACAGCTAAATCTTCTAAAATATGGAATAGTTGCATATACTCACAAGAACCACAATTTGGAGGTATATATACAACACAGCACAAAAACAAACAATTATTTCCTAAATGTACGGTAGCACAGGCGACTTCAAACAAGGCTGTGTCTACGTTGGCAATAGCAACGCGTTTAAGTTCGAAGCGCGACGTCGCTGCCAAAAACACACCTCCTTGTTTTCGTCCGTCCTGTCGGTCACAACGTATAATCTTGAAGCCTGGTGGGATGATTTCTCCGTCATGTATTGAGTCATTAAGGCCAGACTCGGTAACAGCGAACAAATCATAAGATGATTCTAAGAGATTAGAGTAAAATGTACTAGTTTTTGTTCTGAGCCCTCTGACATTCTGGTAGTATATACTGATATTCCTCTTAGTTATCCGTGTTACAAGTTATCCGTGTAACATAAATATTTTGTATGATTCAATTTGCTTATTTATTTGTTCTCTAAGACATAAATAATAACAAACCACATTGTTTTTTTTTTTATTTACATTAATTTTTTTACACATGATATAGGGACGTCTTATCTATCTAGGGGAAAGCTGCTTATGGCTTTACTTACAACTAGCCTCGGGGAAGGAGGGCGGCAATCATATGTCCTTCCTCCTCATCCTTCCACCTCAGAACGCGGCGGCAGATGTTAATCCCGGGCTGGGTCTCTAACATTGATTTGCCTACGCCGGCATACCAACCAAAAACCCCCGGTCGTCATCTTCGTGCCAAAGAGAGCGATTCGAAGTGCGTAGACGAGAAAGTCCCACAATGATTCCGAAGCCATCTAGTGCGCCTCCTACGCGAAGACCGTCCCAGCATTTTCGAAGATTAATGGTATCTCACCACAATATTGCCCGCCTGTTAGGGCCTCAATAGACTGAATATCAGGCCATACGACATAATAATAGCAGTTTGTTCAAATCAGTAGGTACTATATTGAATTATCCTAGGAAATAATCAGGAATATAGCATGCTTTATTATGATGGGTTTTATACCATGGTATATACAGCATGCTGTATAGCCTTATGTTATCGGAAATTCCAACACCAAAACAAACATTTGTAATATCAACATAATGTTGTGTTTTGACCTAAGTGTTTTGATGAGTCCAAGAAGTGTATCTATCAATAAATGGGACTTTAAGGGACAGTTGGGTCATTTTTAATGATGCCACATTCCATCGTAATTTAATTTGCTATTTAAGCGTGTTGCCGCAGGCATGAATCGCAGGCTTTGAGAAATCATGCACATATTCATAATGAATTATCTCGTCCTTTTACAATAAAGGAGTATATTTCTTAACAATATGCTTAAAGTCAAAAGGGCCATTGTAGTTGACTAAGGCCTTCAAGGCCTTAAGACTAACCCTTTCAATAATAGAGGAAACTTTTGCTCAGCAGTAGGACATCCGAGGGTGGATATAAAGGAATACAAACTTTCACCTTTGTTAATAAAATTTCATCTACTTCAAAACCACATACCTAATGAAAGCAGTTCTTGGTATTTGCGGATATTGAATCATTACCAACCCGGAAATCCCATGGGAATTTCGAAGTTTGATGTTAATTAACTTCTTTGTTTATTCCTATCGGCTAACATGTCCAACCAATTATTATTAATGTTTACTACCTATAGGGTAAATACTATCAACAAAGGTAAAAACCATGACATGTGTCGCAAAAATAGTTTGCACTGGTTGTTGTTACAAAAATAGAACTTATATAATTTTTTCATAGAATTACTTCTATGGATCCGTACATAATATGTATATGTATGTAGAGAGAGTGTTCTCAAGCTTGTATCCCTGAAGAAATAGGCAGAGCAGGATACCTGCATCCACATTGTGTTTTTTTGAGTTCTCTTAATTGTTGGCAGACAAGTCAGTTGCCTTGTTTCGGGTACACTTCTTGGCTCTAAGCTACTGATAATACATACATACATACATAAACTCACGCCTGTATTCCCCGAAGCGGTAGGCAGAGGCGCATTTCTGCACCCACATTTCGCCAAGTATGTATCAGTCCCACGTAATAGGGGGCGAGCCTATTGCCGTTTTTCGGGCACATTTACAGACTCCGTGCTGTTACCGAGAATTTCCTAATGGAAAAACCCAATAACACTTTGCCCGACCCGGGAATCGAACCCAGGACCTCTAGATCGCTCGGCACATACTTGTACCGCGAGACCACGAGGCAGTCAATAATATCCTAATAGGAAAACTTAATATCAAGTCGTTATGGCCTTGATGTTTAGGCGCGCGGTCGAGAATCTCGACGGTCGCGTGTCCACACCCCAGGCACACACCTATGACTTTTCGGAGTTATGTGTGTCTTTACAAAGAATTATCACGCACTTTAACGGTGAACGAAAACATCGTGATGAAACCTGCACACCTAAAAGTTCTTAGGAATTTCCTAGGTGTGTAATCCGCCAACCCGCGCTAGGCCAGCGTGGTGAACTAAAGAGTAAACTCTCTGTTATAGGCCCATGCCCAGCAGTAGGAAGTATCCCATATACTTCCATACATATACTTCTAATGATGATGATAACTCAATACTACTTACTCCTACCGTGAAATTGAATCTGGGAATTCGAACTTGAGAGGCTAGATCACGAGAATGTCTACATTTTAATATTAAATTCGTTACATTTGTTATTACATTCGTTAAATAAATAAAAAAATACGTACATACTACATACATACTTCAGACCCCACACTAAGATACAAGTACTGTGTCGTTGGTATCAGAAACTACGATGGACTTTTCTGTCTTTCACCCAGACTCTAAACAAATATTTGTGTCTAGTTTAAAGACATTAAGGTTAACATCATCATGACCATAATCACCAATCCAACCCATATATATCCCACTCCTGGGCACAGGCTTTCTCTACCACTAAGAAGGTTGGCGGACTACACACCAAAAAAAATCCTAAGAACTTTTTAGGTGTGCAGGTTTCCTCACGATGTTTTCCTTCACCATTAAAATACGTGATAGTTCATTGAGGTTAACACCCCCGTCTATTAAGATGGATTTCTTTATATTTTTCCTCATACCGTCACCGAGAAGAAATAACCTTTTTCAATGTCATAACATTAAATACTCAAAACTGTAATTGTTACATCATTTAAAACCCGATGACGCAAAGAACAGTTCAAAGTTGCGCAATTTATTTGCAATCCACATATATGTATATGTAATTATAATGCAGGATACATCCAAAAGAAAAGTGTGTTGCTGACTCAATTTAATTATAATTGTCATCAGCGTATATTACGTATGTTGGACAGTCTCTATGATTGAAATGGATAAGTTCTTAGTCCACCAAGATAGCCTAGTGCTGCTCGGTGTATTTTATATGCACATATAAATGAAAGATTTTTTATCGATATTGGGCGATAGAGGCTCTTTTGGTTTTCGATTTCCGAGTCGGGCTAATTGTAATTGGATTTTTCAGGATAGGCTTGCCACTGTGGGAGCATCGTCAGCATAGTCGATGAACTCGAATTATGTCAATATTTTGGTATATAAAGCAATAAAGTTTTTATATGCACTGAGTCATATATTAGCACGCATCAAGACCGGTCGTTTCATTTACGTCGCTGCGCTTACCCTAATTACGCAACAACTATACACGTGTATCACAGGTTCACGTACATCGGTGACTCCACGTGAACAGATACACTTACAACTGGTGACCCCGACGTGATACCGACGTTCGAAGCAAACTTCATTAAATTGTGATAACTGTACTGCACAGCCTTATCAGCCTTCCACCAGCGGATCTCCCTGATTTGGCTTTCAAGAGGCATATAGTTATTCAGAAAATGAACCCAAACGCAGGTTGTGAGTACGCTAAATCCGGTAGCCATCCACAGCTCATGATGCAGGTAATGAACCAAATGAGTAAGCTCACCATGGAAATCGCAGCACTGAAATCAAGCTCATTCAGAAACGGACATCGTCACCATAGACGCAATCGAAGCCTAACGCGTCAAAGATCCCGATCGCGAACAAGAATCACGCCGGAAAGTCCTCAATGGTTATGTAAATATCACTTGCGCTATAAGGATCGAGCTTGGAATTGTGAACAACCGTGCAATTGGAGAAAGCCGTCGGAAAACTAGAATCAGCGTTGACAGAGGCGGTCGTCAGCGCTATTGTACCATCAAACCGCCTATGCGTTACCGACAGAAAAAGTGGGTATCGCTTTTTGGTTGATACTGGCGCTAACATCTCAGCAATACCGAGAAGAAGTAACAAAATAAAAACCGACAGCACTTACAAAATATATGCCGCAAACGGCACACCAATAAAAACATACGGCGACAAAACGCTGACGTTAAATCTGAATTTGAGACGACCGTACCGTTGGACTTTTATCGTCGCTGATATTACACAACCAATACTTGGAGCCGATTTTTTGGAAAAACACAACATTTTGGTCGACATTAGAAACAAGCGTTTGATAGATGGTACGACTGGACTTCAAAGAAACGCAAAGTTGATGAAGTCAAGCACACCAACACTTCGGACCGTTGACTTAGCCGAAGATTACGCAGATATTTTAGCAGAATATCCAAATATTTTAAAACCGCTCGATACTCTGTCACCACCAAAACACAACGTGGTTCACCACATTATCACGGAGGGACATCCTGTGTTCTCCAAGTCAAGACCTTTGCCGGCCGACAAATACCTAAAGGTGAAAAAAGAAATAGAGGACATGTTACAGACAGGCATATGCAGGCCTTCCAAGAGTCCCTGGGCTAGTCCACTACTGGTGACAAAGAAGAAAAACGGCGAATTACGACTATGTGGCGACTACAGAAAATTAAACGCCATCACTGTACCGGATAGATATCCGATCCCGAGGGTATTAGATTTCACATACCTGTTGCCTGGAGCTACTATATACTCAAAAATTGATCTAAAAAGAGCTTACAACCAAATACCCGTCAAAGATGTTGAAAAAACCGCAGTAATTACCCCGTTCGGTCTATTCGAATTCACTAGAATGCCGTTCGGTTTACGAAACGCGGGCCAAACGTTTGTCCGATTCCTGAACACAGTATTAGCAGGATTAGACTTCATTTTTGTATATATCGATGACATATTAGTGAGGTCATCGTCACCCAGTGAACATAGACAGCATCTACATGAAGTGTTTAAACGACTCAACGAGCACGGCATCACAATAAATCGCGCCAAATGTGTATTTGGACAACCCCAAATAGAATTCCTCGGATATTTGATTACTCCAGAGGGTATCAAACCATTACCTGAAAAGGTTGAAGCAATCAAAAAATACCCGACTCCAACAACGGTGCAAGAGCTACGCAGATTTTTGGGAATGATCAATTTTTACCGCAATAACATACCACAGGCAGCCCGACATCAAGCTCTTTTGAACAAATATCTCATAGGCTCAAAGAAAAACGACAAAACTAAAATACAATGGACTTCCGAAGCACTAGAAGCATTCGATCAATGTAAAGAAAGTCTAAGCGACGCTGTTACATTGACGTCTCCAGATCCGCATTCTCCATTATCACTCATGACAGATGCTTCGCAAACTTGTATTGGCGCCGTTTTACAACAGTACGAAAACGACACGTGGAAGCCACTTGCATTTTTTTCAAAGGCACTGAGTGAAGCACAAACTAAATACAGTACATATGATCGAGAATTGCTGGCAGTTTACATGGCTGTAACGCATTTTCAACCTTATATCGAGGGACGAGAATTGATAATATACACCGATCATAAGCCATTATGTCACGCCTTTACTACTAAACAAGACAGTTCAAGTAAAAGGATATCCCCAAGACGACTACGTCATCTAGAGTTCATTGCACAATTCACGACAAACATACGTCACCTCGCCGGTAATATGAACCCAGTGGCCGATGCACTATCACGAGTTGAACAAATAGATTGCCCCACACCTGTGGATTGGAATGACATAGCAGATTTGCAACGCAGTGACAATGAACTCCCTCAGCTGTTAAATAAAAACAACCTCAGCTGGAAAAGTATCCAGTTACCGGGAACGAGACAATTATGGTGCGAAAATTCAAGAACAAATTCACGACCGTACATACCGAAGTCGCTTCGAAAACAAATATTTGACTCTATGCACAACGTTACGCATCCTGGTGTAAGATCATCAAAGAAAATGATCTCTGAACACTACTTCTGGCCAGGCATGAATACAGACGTAGGCACATGGGCGAAAACATGCGAGTCATGCCAGACAAGTAAAACATACAGGCACAACTCAGCCCCAATTGGAAGTTTCACGCCAACAGCACGTTTAGACCACGTGCACATAGATATCGTCGGTCCATTGCCAGAATCCAATGGAAACAGATACATCGTGTCAATGATCGACAGAGCAACAAGATGGCCTGAAGCCGTACCAGTACCAGAAGTAACAGCAAAAGTTGTAGCAGAAGTTCTCCTGAATACCTGGATAGCAAGATTTGGATGCCCAACTACCATTACATCAGACCAAGGACGACAGTTTGAGTCAGACTTATTTATCGCCTTAACTAAAGCACTCGGTATCAAGAAAACCAGAACTACCAGCTATCACCCACAATCAAATGGATTAGTTGAACGCTGGCATAGATCAATGAAAACCGCACTAATTGCGCGTGGTAACACAACTAACTGGTCAAATGAGTTACCCCTAGTCCTATTAGGGTTGCGAAGCGCCTTACGATTGAAAGAAAACATCAGCCCAGCAAAAATGTTATACGGAGCAAATATACGTCTACCTGGTATGTTTATCGAGCCGAAAAAGCAAAACACATCACCAGAAATTTTTACACGGACACTACAAAGGACAATGGCCAATCTAAGCCCGTTTAACAACAGTCACCACGCTACAAACCATAAACCATATATACACCCGGACATGAAAGATTGTGAATACGTATTCGTCAGAACAGATGCTGTAAAGAAGCCCCTAACACCATCATACAAAGGACCATACAAAGTGTTAGAGAAATATGAAAAATATTTCAAAATACAAATGCCAGAAAAAACATCCATAGTAACAGTGGACAGATTGAAACCTGCTTACATGGTAAATGAAGACAAGGCGAACGAACCTTTGGCACACTTAAAAAGCACATGCAGCAACAACGTCAACGACCGCAACGGTGCTGAGCTCGCGGAAAAGAACAAGTCCACGCTGACGACAACACGTTCGGGTCGCGTCATACGCCCTGTTGTACGATTCGCTATAGAGCCTGATCAGCGGAAAAGCAAGAATATATAATTAGTTTATTTGTGTCACATACATTTTACATTTACTTATTTTTTATCATTATTGTTATACATTTACTTTTTTAAAAAAAAAGGGGGGAACTAATGTGGGAGCATCGTCAGCATAGTCGATGAACTCGAATTATGTCAATATTTTGGTATATAAAGCAATAAAGTTTTTATATGCACTGAGTCATATATTAGCACGCATCAAGACCGGTCGTTTCATTTACGTCGCTGCGCTTACCCTAATTACGCAACAACTATACACGTGTATCACAGGTTCACGTACATCGGTGACTCCACGTGAACAGATACACTTACACCACTTACGAGGGGTACAAACCCTGTTCACACAACATAAGTGCAGAAATGCAAAGGAGAGAAGGAAATTCCTCTAAAGATAATAGTATTTTACTTTACTTCCTCTGAAGTAAATAACCAAGAGAGTTCTTGAAATTAAATTGTTATTAAGAATATATTACGTTCCATCTACTGGCATTATCTCACGTATTAACTTTATTTAATGTAAAAGCTCGTTACATGCATACGCATGTAAATTGTACATTTAACATTAGCCAAAGAGAAATAATGCCTATCAGCGTTATTTGAGGCAGCGGTTTAATCGTTTATTTTGTATCTGTGTTTACATTAGTATTGTTTACATAGACTAAGGCATATTAAAACATGTCATACATTATGTGGCTCTTCGCTTTGCAAATGCCTACTTTCCAGTCATAGAGGTTTTCTGTCTATGTATTATTAAAACTATAATTGGCATTAACAAAATATTTGTCCAATTTAACTTTCGTGTTCTGCACTCATTTATTATAAAAAAAAAAAAAAAAAAAAAATAACAAAAATATATCGAAAGTTATAAAAACCTGTGACCGAACTTCGTTCCGCCTAACAGTCGATTCTTTAATTTTTTTATTATGATACCTTCTTAATTTATTTTTTTTCAAATTTTTTTTTTTGTAAAATAAAGCCCAAGTTACTTCTTTTTAGAGACTAGCCGGAACAAACAGACAGACAGACAAAAATTGTAAAAACGTTATTTTGGTATATTTACCGTGTATACATCCATATGCATTTATTAAAAAGCGGTTATTTCAATATTACAAACAGACACTCTAATTTTATTTATTTGTATGTACAGATGAATCCAGACATGTAGCACTTGTTAACGAGTATGACGCAGGTGTCAGCCATCGGTCTCTTAAACCGTATTGCGAGAAATTAAAAGAAAAAATAACATTACATAATAAAAGCTTTTATTACGTTTATCTGAGCGCCAAAATTTTTGTCATGTAAATATTATTTTGCTGTATAATCCGGCTTGTTTACTAATTTAAACGAACTAGCTTAAAACTCCCTTCAGTGTCCTATATTCCAATATCATCTCCCGCTTTTCTGTTGAGGGAAGTTGACAACTATATTGTTTCCAACTCCTCGTATTTGTTTTCTTCTGATTAACTTTGCCGCAGGGTAAAGGTCCTCATAGAGGCTTGCTGTACAAAGGTATTCGGTGTCAATTCTGTACACCTATCAATTGCGATTACGATTCTGATGCAATGCTTGGTGCTTTGCCATGGTAGTTGTGTGGGATACGGCGATTGGTAATTGTTGTGTAGATTTGGCGTACTTTATCCGTAATATATAGATTAAATACATTTATATGTAACAAGCTTAAACTTGAAGTTACGTATACGAGTACGTAGGGGCATTAAGTCTCTACAGAAAATACTAATGGGTCATTTTAAGGATACAAGTCGACAATGGCAACAAAAAGGAATATGTGCGTAGTAATATCTAACTTTCATTAGCTCTACGTCATAGATGTAAAAAGGCATCTTTCTGTATCGGGTTTTACATTGTGCGGTCATATTGAGATGTTCCAGTCCAAAATCTAGGGCGCAGCTGACTCCATCGGACCTAGAAATGTAATATTTGCACATTAGTATCGGTTCAATTAACAACTTAGAACGATTTTTGGTGTATCATCATCAGCCCAAATACGTCCCACTGCTGGGCACGGGCCTCCTCTACAACTGAGAGGGTTTAGGCCTTAGTCCACCACGCTGGCCTAGTGCGGGTTGGAGGACTACGCACCTAATAAATTCCTAAGAACTTTTAGATGTGCAGGTTTTATCACCGTTTTCCGTTACCGTTAAAGCAAGTGATAATTCATTGTGATCCATAGTGCCTGGGGTTTAAACCTGCGACCGCCGAAATTCTCGACCGCGCGCCTAAACCTCGAGGCCACCACTGCTATTGTTTATTTATTTTGGTGTATTTCCATTAAAAATAATCAATGTCAATGAACATCTTTCAAATATTCGTTAGGATAAAAGACACAAAAAATATTTACGACACCACACATTTGCAGCCAGTATAAAAAAACTTAGAGATATTTTAAGTGCAAGCATTGGATTTAAACCCATAACTGGTGTAATGCAGTGGGGGTACTTCCATAGAAGCCCAAAAGCGTTACGCGTTGTAATGTCTAGTTTATAATTGTTTATTATGGGGTCAGGATATTCTCATTTGTATGTCAAATTGTTATTGTTAAATAAAAATATAAAGCTTTAAGATTATCATGCGGAATTTCATAAGGCAAGGTGGGCTTTTGGGCTTCTATGGAAGTACCGCCACTGGTGTAATGGTGTCATGGGAGACCGCACCAACTGCTTGAGGGTATCATGATTTGAAAAAATAAAATACTTACTGACAACTCGTGGCTTCTACTAGCTGTTCAAAAGTTTTCGTCTGTACAATTGGATATTTGACGATGTTGTTTGTGTCTTTAATGACGTACGGTTTTATTACCTGGAAATTAAGTCGTGTGAGTATAAGTAGGCAATCTAAAAAAATTAAAAAAATCTAAAGTAAAATGTCTAGAAATCTAAAGTAAAGTAAAATCTCTCCGCAAAGGTACCTTGAGCGATCTAGAGGTCCCGAGTTCGTTTTCCGAGTCGAGCTAAGTGTTATTGGGTTTGATCATTAGGAAGTACCTACTCGGTAAGAGCACGGAGTTTGGGAATAAATAAATACACCCAACATTCACAAACATAGTTCTGACCCCACATTAAGATACGAGTCTTGTGTGGTGGGTATCAGAAACTATGAGACTTTTTCGGTCTTACAAACACCCAGACCCGAATCAAATATTTGTGGATCACACAATCATTTGTCTCGGTGCGGGGATCGAACCCGTGGCCTCTCGTTTCGCAAGCTGGTGTCTAGCCAACTGCGCTATGGGGCTGTTCCTGTCATTCCACGTAGTGTCATTCCACGGGAATGTTGCTTAAGACGGCAATTAGCTCACCTGCTATTGCCTGAAAAAGTTAAAGCCCCAATGGGGCACAAAAATACACCTCTGTCTTACGCCTTTGGAGCTATGTACGTATCTATGGCGTGAGTGTGTATTTATATAAATTATGTCGTTGCAAGTTCCAAGCACCAAAGAGATTATTTTAAATTATTAGTTATGATAGCCATAAAGTTTAGGCGCGCGGTCGAGAATGTCGGCGGTCGGGGTTCACACTTCAGGAACACAGCTATGGGACTGGCATGTCTATAAAGGAAAAAAGTCCCTAAATTAAATAAAGAGAAAAAAAAAAGGAACCCAGCTCTGACTCATCGAAATTATGTGTGTATTCGCAATGAATTATCACGTACTTTATCGGTGAAGAAAAACATAGTGAGTAAGTAAAAGTTCTTAGGAATTTCTTAGGTGTGTAGTCCGCCAACCCGCACTAAGACCAAAACCCTCTCAGTTGTAGAGAATGTATACAATGAAGATAATGAAAATATAATTTACCTTAGTAATCCAAGTACAATGAGCATCTCTCTCAATTACTTCCCCTAGATCCTCGACTTTTCTTGGTGTCATCGATATCCAGCTCTGAAAAACGAAACAAACAATATATTGCCTCGTTGGTCGTGCAAATCTTTGGCGTTCGATCCCCGGGTCGGATGTATTATTGGATAGTTTTATTCTGGCTAGGTGGGATGGCGATATTAGCAGGGTGGTTGGATGAGGAGGGCCGAAGATCGAGCCGAGTGGCGTGCCATAGGAGAGGCCTATGTCCAGCAGTGGACGTAAGAAAGGCTGCTGCTGATGATGATGATTTTTTTCTAATGGTAGGATATTCGTATTCACCTGGATAGCGACCATATCATACTAATATTGTAAAGCTGAAGAATTTGTTTGTTTGAACGCGTTAATCTCAGGAACTACTGGTCCGATTTCAAAAATTCTTTCAGTGTTAGATAGCCCATTTATCAAGAAAGACTATGGGATATATGACATCACGCTATGACCAATATGAGCGGAGCAGCAATGGAAAATGTAGAAAAAAGGGGAAAAGAATATTCCTTTTGAAATCTCATTTTTCGCATACGGAGTTGCGGGCAACAACTAATAAAAGTATGAACTGCCATAGTTGCATCTTACAAGGAGACCCTACGTCGTGAGGGTCGAGTATTTCCATGATTTTTGGTGGGGTGGTAGAGGGGCCCGAGGGTAACTATACAAATATTAGGGTCAACTGGGCCCTCGTTAAAAATATATAAAGGGTTAAAGTTGGATGGGTAATTTATCTAGGTAGTAGATAATTTTGACACGAATCGCCAGCTGGCGGTAGCCTCGCGGTAACGTGCTCGCCTGAGGAAGCTATTGTCCCGGGTTCGAGACCCGACGACTTTTTTTTTAATTATCACAATATGTAAAATCTGTTTTTTTTTTCATAATTTTGCGCAGAATTATAAATTCTGCGTAAAAAAATGAGAAAGAGCGCGAAAGGGCGATAAAGAGCGATAAAAAACCAGATCGTGGAAAAAAGTTAAATAATTTATAATTCTGCGTAAAACTATGAAAAAAAAAACAGATTTTACACAATATTGTGACAATAAAAAAAAAATTGTCGGGTCTCGAACCCGGGACCACAGTTTCCGCAGGGGAGTACGTTACAAAATTACGTGTCAAAATTATCTACTAGATAAATTACCCATCCAACTTCCAACTTTGATCCTTAATATCTTTTTAACGAGGGCCCAGTTGACCCTAATATTTTTATATAGTTGTGATACCCTCGGGCCCCTCTACCAACCCACCAAAAATCATGGAAATCCCCGACCCACACGTCGTAGGGTCTCCTTGTTAGTATAAGTCGATATATTGAGTAATAATAAAAAAATATTACCGTATTATTATTCATGTATCCCCACATATTCTCTGTATAGTTGTCGTACCATTCTGGTTTTGTCACGTCGACAATATAGCCTATGGAAGAATAATAAATACAGTCACAATGAATTATGGAGCATTTTAACGGTGAAATAAATCCCGGACTCGCAGTGGGATGTAGGTATATGGGCAGATATAGGTAAGGAAAATCAGTTTACAGAAATATAAAATTATAGTTGACGAACATAATTTAATCTTGAATAATAATTCACCATCGTTTATGAATATTATTATTGTATAAAAAAAAAATATTCAGGATTCCGATTTCAGTCAGTCTGACAGTTTTTGTATAAAAATAAATAAATACACAAATTTACCCAACAGTCACATAGGTACCTACATAGTTCTGATCCCACACTCGTGTCTTAACACGAGTCTTGTGTCGTGGGTATCAGAAATTACTAGTGACATTTTGGTCTCACAAACGCCCAGATCCGAAATAAATATTTGTGGATCACACAAAAATTTGTCTCGGTGCGGGGATCGAACCCGCAGCCTTTCGTTTCGCAAGTTAGTGTCTAGCCAACTGCACTACGGACCGGTCAAAAAACAATAATACACAATAATACCTATAATGTATTACCTGGTGATACACCTTGTGCAACCGCCAACGCGAGGATCAACTGAAATCATTATAATGACAATTGTAATGGGACCTGCTGCTGGATGAATTTAAGTTGAATTTGTTGGATGTAGGCTGGATCCAAAGCATTTTATCGAATCCAGGGTCTGATATAGCTATACGGTTATGTCAACTAATCAATTGAATTCATCCAGTAACAGCGTTCCATGCTCCTTTGTTGCTTGTTGTTGTTGTTAATATAAGTATATGTATATTGTAAGTGTGTTTGTTATTGTTATTGTTATTAATGTAAGTCTACGCTTAATATGTTGTTAAGTTAGATGTAGATATAATTATGTACAAGATATGATGGGGTTGTCATATCTTTTTGATAAAAACCCCGAAATAAATAAAGATTAAAAAAAAAAAAAAAAAGACAATTGTAATATTTGCTTCGTTACAATTACTATACATACATTATGATGATGATGATGATGATGATGATGATGGTGGTACATACATAAACTCATACCTGTATTCCCTGATGCGGTAGGCAGAGGTGCATTTCTGCACCTAAATTTCGCCTGGTATGTATCAGTTCCACGTAATATTGGGCGAGCCTATTGCCGTTTTTCGGGCACTTTTCCAGACTCCGTGCTGCTACTGAGAATTTACTAATGGAAAAACTCAATAACACTTTGCCCAACCCGGGAATCGAACCCAGGACCTCTAGATCGCAGGACACATACTTGTCCCGCGAGACCACGAGGCAGTCACTATTACTATAGTATAAGAAAAAGGACAATGAGCTCAATAAGTCCTCATATTTTGAGGGATGAGCACAAACGCGTAGATATACAACTCTGCCTATCCTTTTAAAGTGCCATTGATAACAGGTGGGTATCAAACCACACTAAAACGACTGCCTCATGGTCTCGCCGCACACGTATATGCCGTAATACCTAGAGGTCCTGGGTAGGTTAAAGTGTTTCTTCATTAGAAAATTTTCAGTAGCAGCACGGAGTCTAGAAATGTGCCCGAAAAAACGGCAATAGGCTCGAATCTGACGTGGAACCGATACCAGCAGTGATGGCCTCGAGGTTTAGGCACGTAGTCGAGAATCTCGGCGGTCGCGGGTTCAAACCCCAGGCACACACCTCTGACTTTTCGGAGTTATGTGTGTATTCACAATGAATTATCACTTGCTTTAACGGTGAAGGAAAACATCGTGATGAAACCTGCACACCTAAAAAAAGAGTTCTTAGGAATTTCTTAGGTGTGTGGTGGACTAAGGCCTAAACCCTCTCAGTTGTAGGGGAGGCCCGTGCCCAGCAGTGGGACGTATATGGGCTGATGATGATGGGACCGATACCAGGCAAAATGTGAGTGCAGAAATACACCTCTACTTTCTTTTGCAGGGAATAGGGGCGTGAAGTTCAAATGTACCCTCATTATTTTGAACTTGATGACTTGAATATGAACACTTGAAATTCTTGACCAGAATATTGTCTCATGGCTTTTTAGACGATGTCTCAAGTCTCAGCCTGAGCACTGGTATTTGTTTCAAAAACGTATTTAATGCCTTTTCGGGCATTCCATGGTAAAATGAGTCAAATACCTTGGCCTGGTATTGTTGCTCATATCTGCAAACCATCCGACATTCAAAGTACGTGACTACGCTTAGAATTCGAATCGAATTGTATTCGAATGTACTGAATCATACTCACTGCACCTCGTCTTTTATGAGCAATAAATTCCAAATAACTGAACAATGGCCCCATCCCAATCACTGACACCATTTCGAAGGTAATGAATGTCATATATAATCATTAATATGTGTATAATGAACTATCAAGAACTTTAACAGCGAAGGTAAATATTTTGAAGAAACCTACACACCTAACCAGAGTTTGTGTGCTGCTATTAAGAATTTTCTATTGCAGAAACCTAAAATGCTTAGCTGAAAGTAATAACATTACCTAATCTTTCGATGCTGCTAGGCTAAGGCACTTGACGAAAAGTTTTAAACTTGTTTCGTATGATACTATCCTTTCACAAAAGACCAGGCGGTATACATTTTATATCTGGCGGGAAGAGTCTAGTCGACAGGGCTTACGTGTCGCTCCTCAAGAAATTGAGGCACAAAGAGAACGACTGCATATGACTACATTGGCGGAATGGTATAGACGACTTGAGCAACCGATCTCAGGCACAACCACAATTGAGGCAATACGGCCAGTCTTGGCACAATGGCTCAGTAGGGGGCATGGCGCTTTGACATTTAGGGTGACGCAGGTACTCTCGGGTCATGGTTGTTTCGGAAAGTACCTGTACCGAATAAGACGCGAACCCACGCCGATTTGTTTTCATTGTGGATACGAAGAGGATTCAGCCCAGCATACGTTAGAGCACTGCATAGCTTGGGATTCAAAGCGACGTGACCTTATTGAAGCCATTGGGAACAACCTATCACTGTCTAATGTGGTTTGTGCAATGCTGGCGAGTGATAGGGAATGGACTGCCGTAACTACATTTTGTGAGCATGTGATGCTGGCGAAAGAAACCGCGGAGAGAGAAAGGGAGCGTAATAGCAGACTCCCCACCGGGACTAGGCGAACCCGTCGTCAGCGAGACGACTCACGACCTCCATAGGTTTGGGTAGCTTTCTCTTGAAGGGGACGACTTAAAATTGCGTGGTAGTACTGTGGTATTCTGTGGATCGGCTGACAATGTTCGGACCGCGGAGGGCCCCTTAGGGCCAATTTCTAGGTGGGTGCGGTCCAATGCACACGCGTATACCGTGCCCCCCTGCATAAAGAAGCAAGAGAAATATCACGGGGTTTTAGTCGGTAGGACGTCCCAGTATTTGACAATTAGCACATCTAATTTTCAAATACTGGAACGGTGAGTCCGACATACCTCCGAGCCTCATGCTCGGGGACGATCCGCAAAGGGATTTCCTCGTGTAACAAAAAAAAAAAAAAAAAAAAAAAAAAAAAAAAAAAGGCGGTATACATTTGTACCTATGTAAAAATACAAAAAATAGTGGTAGAAGTTAATAAAGAGAACGCAGAACTACAAGTTTTGATCCATTAATCAATCATTTATTTATTTGACAGCCCCGTGGCGCAGTTGGCTAGACACCAGCTTGCGAAACGAGAGGCCGCGGGTACGATCCCCGCACCGAGACAAATATTTGTGTGACCCACAAATATTTGTTTCGGGTCTGGGTGTATGTGAGACCGAAATGTCTCTCATAGTTTCTGATACCCACGACACAAGACTTGTATCTTAGTGTGGGATCAGGACTATGTATGTGACTGTTGGCTGTATTCATTATTATTTATTTTATTAGCAACAAAAGTAATATAATTTTGAGCCGTTGATAAGTGCTTATCACCAATGACGTCAGATGTATATTTTTAGCTTATTACACATACATATTGTGTATGTTCTAGTTGCCGAGATAGCCATTTTGGTACTGTAAGGGGGAAGTGACCAAATTGCCTCCTGACGTAACCAGTTCTGTCCAAATTGTGAAAGATTTAAAAAAAATAACCAGGTGAACCCTCAACAGTTAACATAATTACTCCGCATGATTATTATTAATCTATACAAAACTAAACCTTGTGTACATACGATAGAGTTTTATTTGTTTGTTTTGGCATCCGGCCGTATGTGGCGCTTATGAATTGAAAGGTTATTGTTCATTGAACTTGTGATGTAATTTCACTTACTATATTACTATCGTTCTTCCATAACAATTCATACTTAACTAAAATATAATTGGATCCCAATATTAATGACTGCTGAAAGTCATAGTTAGTTCGCCTGCGGTACGAATGGGCGAGTCGTAACGGTTCGACGTTGTCTACCCGAAAGATTATTTCACACATGCTTAAAGCATAATACTAATATGACTAGCACAAAATATTTTAATTTTTGTCTATGCCTTCACCAAATACAATCGTATAAGTATTTAAAGTACTACTTTTTTTAACTGCCAAGTTCTGTGAGTAATTGCAATGTGAAATAGACTTTATGCCAAAGGCTTTAGGTTACAAATCGCACTATAGAGCATAACTGCATATAATACATTCGTTAAAGTTATGTAAAAATGGTTTGTATAAGAACTTACACATAGGAATGTGTGACACATGAACCCCATTTGAAAATTCTTCCACTATAAGTTAAATTTAAACTGTAAAGCTTGGTAAAGCAGTAACAACGTGATCGGTTGAAGCAAATATCGGTTAAACTGTAATAAAATATACGTTACATATTATATTAACCGACGTTTTTTCCTTTTATAGTTCTGAAACGTTTTATTTTTGAACGTTTCGATTGATTTCTACGCAGTAGTTACAGTAAGTAGCGTTTATAAATCCGTGAGTTTTTAGCTTACGCTATCACGTATATCCTACGCAGTGACAATAAATAAATAAATAAATACACCCAACAGTCACATACATAGTTCTGATCCCACACTAAGATACAAGTCTTGTGTCGTGGGCAGTGACAATACTTCCATAGAAGCCCAAAAGTCCAATTTGCCTTACAAAATTCCGAATAAGAATTTTAAGCTTTAAATCTTTATTTAACCAAAGCAATTGGACATATAAATGACCCCACAATAAACAATTATAAACGAGGCATCACACGATTAACGTGTAACGCTCTTGGGCTTCTATGGAAGTACCGCTACTGATCCTGCGGGGGTAGGCAGGCACTATTGAATGGCACAAGATACCGTCCTGATATCCAAGTTCGCGCAATAAATTTCTATCATATATGGCATTAGTGATGACATCACCCAACAATGATACATAATAATTTTAACGTTTCGTTTTTAAACATTGAAAAGCTTTCGAATACAATGAGTTCTTGTAACCGACGAGGTTTCATGACAGTTTAAGAAATAAGAGGTGTGTTTGTTAAATATCATTTGGCGCTAAACTCTTTCTGCCTACGCTAAGGGTATGCAAGCGACAATGTATTTAGCGACCACGCCTATATATCTATACCTATATGACCATATACATCCTACTGCTGAAAATACTCTACTTTATGCCTGAGAGGAGCCAGGCTGGCCTAGTGCGGGCTGACAGACTACACCTAAAAGTTTCCTAATATTATAAACTTTTAAATTTTTTTAATGATTTTAATTTAGTTTTTTTTTATCAGGAAATACACAAGTGCATAGATACATAAATTCACTTCTGTCTCCCATTGGGGTGGGCAGAGACTATAGAGTGCAAAATTGTACGGTCCAAGCACACTTCCTTCGCTTCCTCGATTGACATTATCCTCTTCATGCATCCACGTCGGTTTTGAGGACTCTTTATAGTTAGTTTTTTTTACATACGAGTAATATATTACTATTCATTAATGTTTATTGAGCTTTATTAATTACTAGAATCTACTCGGGGCAATCTGGTTGTAAGGTGATCCCACGAGTCCGACTGATAGGTAAAAAACTAATGACCGACTTGAAGCCACATGCGATTATATGCTCGGCCTGAGTTCGTGGAATGGCTTCGGTGTTGCGCGGGTTTCCCAATTCCATTTAAAGCGAAGGGGAAATAAATTCTTTATGTAGTTCGAAACGAAAGCGCTCTTTATGAACATTAATAAAATTTTACTCTTACTCAAGTTTTGAAAAAAAATGTATACCTACGAGTATCTATAGGTAAAAAATTAGCAAATGTTTCTTTGAAAATTGTCATCATCATCATCAGCCCATATACGTCCCACTGCTGGGCACGGGCCTCCTCTACCATTGAGAGGATTTAGGCCTTAGTCCACCACGCTGGCCTAGTGCGAGTTGGCGGACTACACACCTAAGAAATTCCTAAGAACTTTTTTTATGTGTGCAGATTTTATCACGATGTTTTCCTTCATCGTTAAATTACGTGAGAATTCATTTTAAATACACACATAACTTCGAAAAGTCAGAGGTGTGTGCCTGGGGTTTGAACCCGCGACCGTTGAGAGTCTCGACCGCGTGCCAAAAATGAAAATTATAGGAGGTAATATTTTAATTTGATTACTTTACTTGAATATTTGGGTATGGGTAATCCGGTCACCCGCACTGGGCCAGCGTGGTGAACTAAGGCTTAAGTCTTCCAGTCACGGAAGAGACCCGTGCCCGGCAAAAGGAGTTATACGGGTTGATGATGATAAAGTTTAGTTTAAGATTACATATAGCCACTATTGCATACAGAACCTCCAATTGTTTGAGAGAAGTTATTAATCTTGGGTCCACCAGATTGGCGTGGATTACTAGTAAAACAAATACTTAGGAAATTCTATGTGCAGAAGTATCAGGCTTACCGAATTATTAAATAAGATAGAGGGATTTAATTATAAAATACACATAATTTAAATAACTCACATTTTTGTATGGCATTTGAGCCTGCGACAACCGCGATCGTGACTGTGCACGCCTTATCTTTTTGGGCCGTATTAAAAATGGGTATATCATCATCATCATCAGCCCATATGCGTCCCACAGCTAGGCACGGGCCTCCTCTACCATTGAGAGGCTTTAGGCCTTAGTCCACCACGCTGGCCTAGTGTGGGTTTGCGGACTACACACCAAATAAATTCCTAAGAACTTTTAGGTGTGCAGGTTTCATTACGATGTTTTGTTTTGGTTATATAAATAAAAAAGTTGCTAAGATGTAATAATTTAATAATACTAAATCTTTGGTATCGCTTAAGTAATTTTAGACAGACTTAAGAGTAGATGCTGCAAGCGCAGCAGACTGGAATGAGGACAGGCACGCGTTCGATCTTCTTATGGATACTGTCATAAATGTACAGAGCGATGGACGAGTACTTAGTCTTGCAGTAGCCTTTGGAAAGCCCCGTGAATTCAGTGAAGCATTCCTCACCAGCGATCTCGTCCTCTTCCTGAGGCCTGTTGGTAAAAAGTTGTGTTTAAAAACAGATTAAAGAACTTAACAAGACCCTCAAATGGTACTAATGAGTTGATGGTGGCTGAGGCGATGGTGGTAGTTATGGAAAACCGTACTTTGTACTTTGTATGAGACTTCTTGAGGTACAATTTGTGACGTCAATTAGTGTTTCCCCCTTTCACATAATCAGTTTTTTTATGCTAACTCAGTAAAATTACAACACGGATGGCAAGTACAATGCTATCAAAATGGAAAATCAAGAGGCAAGAGATTCCCATTTCTCATCCTCGTCTCTCATATCTGTTCAGATGCTTCGTCTGTTTTAACAAATTTATGCCCGTAGGATTAAGTGTACGTACTTGGCCTCTCTGGCAGAGCTTCATTTAAATCCCCTAAAATGGCTCATTGTCACTCTGCCCGACCCTGGAATCGATCCCAAAATTTCATCATCATCATTATCAGCCCATAAACGTCCCACTGCTGGACACGGGCCTCCTCTATAACTGAGAGGGTTTAGGCCTTAGTCCACCACGCTGGCCTTGTGCAGGTTGGCGGAACCATCGGTCGGCATCAGTGGTTCAGTGGTAGAATGCTCGCCTGCCAAAATTTTACGTAGAACATATTTAAGTGGTGTTAAGTATACTCGTATACTTACGCGCACTCTGTAACCCTGAACTTTTGCTCGTAGAAGCTCGACTGCACGATGACCTTCGTAGTGTCGTTTGTTCTCAGTGTATACGGCTTCATAACCTAAAATTAAGTATCGAAATTTAAACAAAATATCTAAGTCAATCGTAGCTAAATACACTTTATTTATTTATCTATTTATTTATATAAAAGACAATAACAATTTGTACATTGGTATTCAGTGTAACATAAACCAAATTAGGTTTTTCTGTACACCTGTTGATTCGTCGACATTGGTATATTTTAATACAATAAATACAAATACAAAACAAAACAACAACAAAAAAGGAACTAAATAACTATTACGATACTAATCTTCTTCTTCGATCTTAATAAGATACTACGTCAATCACCTAAAACCTAGTATTCTAGTGTAAAAATATAGGTTTCACTTACTCTCGTGCGGTATCGGCAATTGAATTCAGACTCAACAATCTCTTCTGCCTCCTCTTCATATTCATCAGTGTACAAATTCAATTTCTGCAATGAAAATTACATATGACACAAAACTTTACTAGAAACTCTATTGTAGACAGACAGGTATGATTGCGTCAAACCATCTTTCTTCTTCACCATTCTTATCCGGGTTCAACATTATACAGGGTGTAAACACCGTGATCGAAAACTAAGACAGGTAATAGTTACATTGATTACAAACACATTGACGGTAAAATATCCAAAAAAAAAAAAAACCTAACCTGATATGGTGATTAGGTACCTGTCTTAGTTTTGAATCATAGTCTGTTTACTTCTATAGATTTATTATCATCATCATCATCATTTAGGCCTTAGTCCACCACGCTGGCCTAGTGCGGGTTGGCGGACTACACACCTAAGAAATTCCTAAGAACTTTTAGGTGTGCAGGTTTCCTCACGATGTTTTCCTTCACCGTTAAAGCAAGTGATCATTCATTGTGACTACACACATAACTTCGAAAAGTCAGAGGTGTGTGCCTGGGGTTTGAACCTGCGACCGTCGAAATTCTCGACCGCGCGCCTAAACCTCGAGGACATCACTGCATCGATTTATTATATGCTGTCGAAATTATGTCGACTGGAGAGCTGCAATCGTAATGATTTCGCCAGCCAACGCACTATTTGGACGGTACACATTCCACCAGAGGAGCGATTTGTTTATTATTTTTCTGTTACTAAGGACACAAAATATGCAATAATTTTGACAAATCTATGAAATGAGCATCTGTTTTATTAATGGATTCTGTCACTGAGTGGTTTCGATCAGAATACAATGGTTGAGATTTAATAGGCTTTACGACTGTATCAAGTATCGATGAATACTTCTCTCATATCCTTCGTATGTTTTTATATTTATACACCACCAGAAACATTCTAATCCGGCTTTCAAAAAAATTAAATATACATACCTTTTGAATGGGCTCAAACATGCTATCGATTTCTTGCTGAATAGCGTCATAATTATCGGGTTTTTCGTTGCCAAACAGTTCGTCCTTGCTATTTTCGGAAGAATCCATAGCATCTGAAAAAACATTTGATATTTAAAGATTTGACTCTATTAAAAGAAATACGAAAGAATCACAGAACGGGCCAGAGACAAATCCTAATTACTACAACCTTTTTAAATTGTTTATGAGATTTTGAAAAAAAAAATGTTAGGACTTTTTTATTAATAAAATCTATATCATAGAAGGAAGCCATAGCTATGACTTAATACTTTACGTTATGCAGATTACAGTAAGATTTTTGACTCTGAATAGTTAAGATCCTTGTGTCAATTTTACGCATGGCTTCGATTTCATTTGGTAAGCTTTTTTCCTTGCTAATTATATTTTTTGTGTATATTTAATATCTTAATTATCTAAGATATACTGAGAAGTAAATAAATATTTAAACTTAAGCATTTCACAAAATATGAAATAAAAAATACATAACATTAGACACGTAGAGGAACGATCTTTCTTAAGAAGCTCGTAACCATTCTACTGTTATAACTGTATAAAATTGTTAAGCCTTTACTTCCCAAGAATCGAAAACATTGGAATTTTTTGATGAAATATATAAATTAATTTCATAGTACATGAGGAAAAAATAAGATGAGAAAACAACAAAATTAGTAAAAATGTTTTCGCGATATATGAAGACGGATCATAATGCTTTTCCTTAGTCGACAAAAATGATCAATTTACATTAAAATCGCCTTAACATTTTTTATGGCAAAAAAATATATATTAGAAAAATAGTTTAAAATTACGAATTCTATCAGAAAACATTCAAATAAGAACCCTAACAACTAAAAAAATAATTTAAAAATAGTGTCCTAAAAATAGGACAGTGGGGAGGAATGGGTTAAGTTAGAATTTTAAAAATATAACTTATTGATACTCTGTGTAACTTTTAAATGTCAAAAACACTTTCGTCAAATATACTTTAACGCAAGCTAACTATAATAGTATTTGATTAGCAATATAACTCACCGGCTACTAACACGCCATAAGCAAAAACTGCCAACGCCACCTATAACAATAAAAATTGTTTTTAATTAGCAAATGAAGTTAATTAATTTGTGTTATTTTCAATATCCAAAAATCATTTTGAAATTTCAAGTAGGTAATATTTCCGATTTTTACATAAAACCTCATTATCTTCGAATTATCGGTTTAACTATTATTTATTTTAAGATTTCACTATCACAATCTTGATTTTTTTATTAAAATGTATATTCAATCTTATTAATACTGTAAAGTTATAAAAGCTTCTAGTTTTACACGAAAAGAAATTTAACCTTATTACGAAATATAAAAATATTTACCGCAAAATATTTAGTTGGACTCGCCATTTTTGGATTGATTTAATTTTGATACAATAAATTTAAAATTCGATTCCAAATAGTACTGATAAAATTTTAATTATTCACAGTAGGTACGTTTGCACCCAAAGCTTTGAATACTTTAATGGCCCACAGTTGATTTGCCTTTATATATTATTCTTGCTTAAACATTTTCCTGTTGTTCTTCGTAAGTTATCAAATCATTGCGTATATGCATGACGCCATCAAAATAACCATAATAATAATTAAAATATAGCAAGGTGTCGAATGCCTTTTAAAGTAAGGTAACTAGTAATTGATCATGTACCTGTAGTTGACCACTAATGCACATGAACCGATAAAATAAGAATTCGCGGCCTATTTTTAAACTAATTCCATATTGAGTAGACAGGTCTGTCATGTGGCCAAAGAAGCTCGCAAACTACGCGTCCATTTTTTCAAATATTCCAAATAGCCGCTAGTTGTTTGTTGAGTGACGCACCGAAAATCTATTATTCGATTTTTTGTAACAATTTAGTGCGGGTTGGTGAACTACACACCTAAGAAATTCCTAAGAACTTTTAGATGTGCAGGTTTCATCACGATGTTTTCCTTCACCGTTAAAGTACGTGATTCTGTGTGAATACACACATAACTTCGAAAAGTCAGAGGTGTGTGTCTGAGGTTTGAACCCACGACCGTCAAGATTCTAGACCGCGTACCGTGCTTAAACCTCGAGACCATCTCTGCCGGTCGTAAGAGGTAATTTCATTGATGCCATGTTTCATGTCCATATAGATACAGACTAGCTTTTGCCCGCGACTCCGTCCGCGTAGACTACAGGGTTGGGTTCAGAAAGAAAATAAGTTGTAGTCTATTTTATTCCACAGAGTCCCATTTATGTCCATACCAAAAATCGTTCACATCGGTCAAATGATTAAGGCGTGAAAGCGTAACTGTCATATAGTTATTTTCTCATTTATAACTTTTAAAGGGTTTTCTTATATTGTGTATATGATATATATATCATATATATGATGTAATGATGTAATAAAAGCCATATAAAAAAGTTTCATCATTCTAGCTTCAAAAATGACGAATTTCCATACAAACTTTCATCCCCTATTTTTATTTTACACCCTTAAAGGTAATTTTTTTACATACTTTGAATGTCATATTTATTTATATCTAATCAACAGCCTAAAAAATAAGTTTAAAGTTTCTAGCTTTAAAAATGACAATACTTCCATACAACCTTTCATCCCCTTAAAACCCCTTTTCCACAATAAAAAGTAGCCTATGTTCTTTCTCAGGCTCCAAACTATCTGTGTACCAAATTTCATTTAAATCGGTTCAGTAGTTTTAGCAGGAAAGCGAGACAGACAGACAGACAGACAGACAGAGTTACAATCGCATTTATAATATTAGTAAGGATATACATATATACATTATAGTAAGGATAATCTGAATAATCAGGCCGGGTATGGAATACTGCTCGCACCTCTGGGACGGTTCCGCCAAATACCTTCTCGATGCCTTGGATGGATTGCAGCGGCGTGCCATCCGCACTGTGAATGATGCAGACGTTACAGCCAGCTTAGAGCCGCTACAGTTGCGCAGGGACAATGCCGCACTTAGTGTGTTCTACCGTCTGTATCATGGTGAATGCTCTGAAGAATTGCTTAACCTTGTCCCATCCTCTCCTTTCCTCACCAGAACCATGCGTGCGGGCACGCGAAGCCACAGCTTTGTGGTCACAACAACCGCGGCTCGAACTAATAATTTCGCCAACACTTACTTTTGCCTCACCATCAAGCTGTGGAATGGTTTGCCGGCTCACGTGTTCCCTCCTTCCTATGATCCTGGATCCTTTAAGCGAAGCGTGAAGAAGCATTTGTGCAGGCTGGCATAATTGTGTTGACCAGCGGGTGACCATATCGTTTTTCGCTGGTTGGTATTATTTTTTTGGACTCCACTGTGCTTACCATCAGGTACAGTGGAGTCACTTTGCAGTGCCAGAATAAAAAAAAATCTTCGAACATAATAACCAGCGTAAAAATATATATATTACATCCTCACACCAAATGCTTCCGATTGTAAGTACGAATCTGTCGAAATAAGACTAAAAAATAGCCACAGATGACAGTGGTACAGGTAATTCCCTTTTAAGATTTCTAAGCAATTAGTCTATGCGCGAGATTATTGGAAATACCCACCATTCGACGGGGTTCGCCATTCGACGGCAGAGGATTCGCAACAACATTTACGTTATGGTGACTTGATGCCTAGCAGGCACGTGCGGCACACATAGTGGCTACAATATACTTATGTGAGAGTGGGTTTTCACACCTGGTCATGATAAAAAGTAAATACAGAAATCGACTTGATACCGAGTCAGAATTAAGGTTAAAATAAAAATCGAATTTTCTTCAACATACAATTTTATTATTTTCTTTGGGGGGCGGGGGGTGATTTCATTGTTTTTTAAGACTTAAGGGCTTCGCTGTCACCTGGAAACATTAACAGGGGTTCGTGAAACCAAAAGTTTAAGAAATCCTGGAGTAGACTGAGTGAATGGACTGGCTCGACCTGGGTGATATCGGTGTCTCACAGAAATTATGTTTCATGGATGAGATAGTGACCTATTGTTTAAAATATATAAAAAACTGCATAAAATATTAGGAAATAAAAAAACGGTAGTTTATTAATCTCGAAGTATTAATATTTTCCTATACGATGATGGTAGCAACAAAGCATTCAATGAAGAATGAAGAAATTTCTAAAGAATTACAAAATAATATTCCAGTGATAGTTACAAATAGACACGGCTCTGGATTATAATGTTAAATTCCTAACAAAGGGATATAATTGTTTTCATATGTATTCATACTTTTTTGTACGAGTATGTCATATGTGTGAACTTAGTATTTGAAACCGCGACTGCAGCAATTATGTCTACCCAACTACACTTAATTATCGTACTCCGTCACCTGACACTTGTCTATAGTGTTTAAAAAAAACAAGGTTTCTATGATGTAATAATTTATTATGAAACTTAATCTTTGGTAGGTATTACTTAATTACATACATACATACATAACCTCACGCCTGTATTCCCCGAAAGGGTAGGCAGAGGTGCATTACTGCACCCACAATTCGCCACGTATGCATCAGTCCCACGTAATAAGGGGCGAGCTTATTGCCGTTTCTCGGGCACATTTCCAGACTCCGGGCTGCTATTGAAAATTTCCTAATGGAAAAACCCACTAACACTTTGCCTAACCCGGGAATCGAACCCAGGACCTCTAGATCGCACGGCACATACTAGTACCGCGAGACCACGAGGCAGTATTACTTAATTACTAAGGCATAAATCTTATCACTTATAGAAGGTCCGTGTCCAGCAGTGGGTCGTATAAAGGCTGATGGAAATAAATAGATGAGTTTTCGTTTAAACTTAAGAGTATATGCTGCAGGAGCAGCAGACAGGAATGTCGACGGAGACGCGTTCGATCTTCTTATAGACATCGTCGAAAATGTACAAACTAATAGACGAGTATTTGTTCTTGCAGAATGCTTTGGACAGGCCCGTGAAACCATCGAAGCACTGGTCACCAGTTTCCAAATTATTTTCATGAGGCCTGTGAATACAAAAAAGTTAAATACAAAAATGTATTGTTACTAAGACCGCGTGTGTGACAAAGATACCAATTTAAGTATGCGCCCTACTCTGCCTGGCCGCATTTTTTTAAAAAGGTTTTTTTTCCTACGGTCCTGTCTAGACATGGGTAACGCAGTAAAAATTCCTTGCGTTCAACTCAGTAGCTCAAGCGCAATCTGTTGTACCGGCTGATTATGTTTTAAAAATACGCCATAGCGCAACTGAATGGGAACCTGTACCGAGCGAAGAGTTAAACGAAAAAGTCAAAGTCAAAGTTAAATTATCTTTATTCAAATAGACTTTCATAAGTTGTTTTGAATCGTCAATTATAAACTTTTTTTTAAATCTAAACTATTGCCGCTTCGAAACCTGTTATCGCTGTGGAGCAGAAACGGCAAGAAAGTCCCTTGACACAAACAGCGCGCGACACTGTGCTGTTTGCCAACTCATATTGAAAAAGTTCGTAGATAAATCCGGCGTAGTGAATGTGTCTAGTTCTATTTATGCCCACCATAACCACACACCATACAAACAAACTAAATTGCGTAGCTCTTAATTTTAGCCCTAAATATTAATTTTACAATAATTAAAAATTGCATTTACAAATATATACTTACAAGCACTCTGTGACCATAAATTTTTGTTCGTAGAACTTCGACTGCACGATGACCTTAGTGGTATCGTTTGTTTTCAGAGTGTATGGTTTCATCACCTAAAATTAAAGATATCAAAGTAATTCGCAGCTCTTGATTGAGTGTACATTATTGGAGTGATTGCCGGCAGATGTTACCACTCTCTGCCTTGGCAAGGGGGCGTGAGAATCCCACCACGGTATCCCATGCTTGTCGTAAGAGGAGATTCATTGGGGCCCTTGGGGTCGCTGGATGCACTGGAGAGGCAGTACGTCCTCTCTCAAAGTGACGCCGAAAAAAAAAAGATATTACATCTCCACATTCTTATGTCACATGACACAAAATCTCACTTTTTAAGGATTATTATTATAATATTTTGAGCATCAGTTATTGAGCTCCGAAATGAAGATAGTTACAAATCGTTTATGAGTCAAAAATGTACATATATCTGCAATTCTGCACTAACATTTCGCCAGCCATGTTGAAATTTGTAAGAATAAAGTTCTTTACAGAATAAATTCTTAGACTTTGTACTGCTGCAAAAAACAAATAGGATATATCCTGGCATGGAAATCGAACCTAGGGCCTCTGAATCGCACGCCTCTATTTACGTCCCGCAACAAATATGGCGGCAGAGGTATTTGTTTTAGAAGTATAAGATAGTTTCACTCACTCTTGTGCGGCGTCGGCAATTGAGTTCAGACTCAACAATGTCTTCTACCTCTTCATTTAAGTTGTCGGAGTTCAGATTCAATGTCTGCAAAGGAATTCTCCATTACACAAAACTGTTCGCCTAAGACATACAGGTACAATCGTGAGTGAGACATTTTTAGAAGTAAATCGCTAGTCTTATTTGGACGGCATGAAGCCAACAAGACGAATTGGTATGAAATTGTACCTTCTGAATGGGCTCAAACGATTCATCAATATTCTGCTGGATGCTGTCGTAATAGCTGGGTTTTTCGTTGCAAAACAAATCCTCCTTGCAAGTTTCGGGAGCATCCAAAGCATCTGAGAAAAAAATATGGTTCATGAGTATGTTTCTTACGCTTAAACATGTAAAGCGTAAGAATTTTATTAATTTTGATTAACACATAGTTTATTTTAATTAACATATGTAAAAGATCAATTTTTATGGTGTTTTTTGCGTTATTGCAAACTGCGCAATAATCCTTTCAGATTACACTAATATTTTTGTCTTTTTGACTAGGTCAAATACTGAAGTCAAACCAACTACGTCACGAAGACATATTAAGTTCTGTTGTATTTCACATGGCTTCGATTTAATTTGAATAGTTGTTTACTACATGTATAATATTGCAACTTTAAATGCAAAAATTACTTACCGGCAACTAACAACCCAAAAGCCATCGCGAGAAACGCCACCTTTAACACACAAATTGGATTTTAAATTACAAGTCAATAATAGTAGAACAGATTAGTTCTGTTTCACGAAAAATGTTTATTAAACCTATTATCCGAAGTTGAATTAAAGTACATCTTTTTCAGTTTTTTAAAAAAATATAAAGCTATATTAATATTATAAAATTTAGATAGTTATTTACCGAAAAAACCTTCACTAGGCACGCCATTTTTGAAAATAATTATAAATCTGTTTAGAAATAATACTGATTTAATTGCACTAAATTTTTAGCACGGTACTTTAGCAACCGAAGCTTTGAATGCTTTGATGTGCCAGAGTCGAGTTGGCTTTATATATTGCTCTCTTAGTAAACATTTTCCTGTGTTCTTTGAGTGACCGAGTCATTACGCATATGCATGACGCCAATCAAATAACCATATACCCTTTTCATATACCAAATAATAATATCATTTAGAATATCAATAGAAATAGTTTAAAAAACAACTTAATTGACGATTCAAAAGCACTTGTAAAAGTCTATTTGAATAAAGGTGATTTGACTTTGACTTTCTTTCAAATGGTATCTGCTCCTGAACTTTTGACTGGTGGGTGCCTATGTTCTGCAGTAGATGATCAGCGTGATAGTTAAAGGTTATAATGGAAGATACGCGTTCACGCTAAAAAACTACTGATATTCAAAAATACTTTTTCTATGCTCTTCTTTATTATCAGTGTAAAAATACTCTTTCCAAAAACACCAATCTTTGATGAACAGGTGTACGTGCAAACAGACAAAACACTTTTTTCTTTCGATTAGACTATACTTGTTTAAAGCTAAATCTAATTTGCGGATACAACTAGAAATATTACGTGATAATTACGATGGTAAAACAAGATGGTTTTGTTATTAATATTAGTCTGAATGTTGTACCTAAAGTGATAGAAAAATAATAATGTCTGCCTCGTGGTCTCGCGGTACAAGTATCTGCCGTGCGATCTAGAGGTCCTGGGTTCGATTCCCGGGTCGGGCAAAGTGTTAGTGGGTTTTTTCCATTAGGAAATTCTCAGCAGCAGCACGGAGTCTTGAAATGTGCCCGAAAAACGGCAATAGGCTCGCCCCCTGTTACGTGGGACTGATACATACCTGGCGAAATGTGGGTGCAGAAATGCACCTCTGCCTACCCCTTCAGGGAATACAGGCGTGAGTTTATGTATGTATTACATAAATAATCACATTAAAGTTCTTTTGAGCAATATGATGAAAGGCTATCGGCCTTTATACCATTCTGTGGTCGAGATAACTACACGTGAAATACTTATTTTACACTTATTAGGAAACATGTATGCGGTCAATAATATTGCTGCCAATACCTTCATATTATTGTACATTGTAATAATGCGTTACAATTTATGGTTAACTAATGTCAGAAAATTATATGTATTGTAAAATTGCCAAATATTGCAATGAAACTGAATTCAAAACGTTTATCATTTCGCAAATTCGGTAACGGTGCGCGAGAATTGTTAACGGGGGTGAATCGAGACGTATTATAAGTATATTAAGGTCAAAGTGATAATTAGTCGTGAAGGCCTCGAGCTTTAGGCACGCGGTCGAGAATCTCGACGGTCGCGGGTTCTAACCCCAGGCACACACCTCTTATTATGTACACCAAACAGTCACACATACTGTTCTGACCCAACACTAGGATACAAGTCTTGTGTCGTGGGTATCTGAAACTACGAAAAACTTTTCGGTCTCCCAAACACCCAGACCCGAAACAAAGATTTGTGGATCACTCAATTTGTATCGGTTTGGGGATCGAACCCCCGGCCTCTCGTTTCGCAAGCTGGTGTTTAGCCAACTGCGCCGAGAGGCTATCATATATTTGAAAAGTCATTCAATTATGCTGTCAATTATAAAAACAACGGCATCGCGAAGCTTCTATTGAATTTAGGAAAGCCCATAACCAACAAATGATGGTATATGTTGTAATTTATTTAGAAAAAATATATATGGACAAACCGTATTATTGGTCACGCAAAAATATGATTCATTCAACTATAATGAAGCACATCCTAGATTCTACAGATAATTATTCTGCAGCGGAATATTTTAAAACGAGTACATACACATACATAAACTCACGCCTGTATTCCCCGAAGGGGTAGGCAGAGGTGCATTTCTGCACCCACATTTCGCCAGGTATGTATCAGTCCCACGTAATAGGGGGCGAGCCTATTGCCGTTTTTCGGGCACATTTCCAGACTCCGTGCTGTTACTGAGGATTTCCTAATGGAAAAACCCAATAACTAAATAACACTTTGCCCGACCCGGGAATCGAACCCAGGACCTCTAGATCGCACGGCACATACTTGTACCGCGAGACCACGAGGCAGTCAAGCTCGAGTCAAGTCGAGTTTAAAACGAGTATAATATTTTAATATGTTCTTATTGATAATTACGCTATGGTAAAGGAAGCAGACATCGATGGGAAATACTGGCCACTGGGACTTTTTTTAATTTGAATTTAAATAAAGAACGGATTTTGGATGAGTGTGACGACATTGGGTATTCCCAGGAGAAATTTAATTCGTCATTTAACATTTAAATTGCTTTAGAAGTCTTAAAACAACGATTGACAAGTAAAGTTTACGATCAACACTCATAAATCGCTACAATGAATACCGATTGAAGTCGGATACAACGTAACGAGCCTATAAATCTACAGATGATAACCACGTGTAGGCAGAGTATAGATCAGTAGGCATTCATAAATTTTACCTTTATTACATTAGCTCTCATTCCAAAGTCAAAGTATACCTCGAAAGGACTTGTTTGCATATGTTTTATTACTACTTCACTCCTAATAGTCTTAGCGTGATTATACATAGGCTGTAGCCTTCCTCGATAAATGGACTATTTAAAATATTATATGGAACCAGTAATTTTTGAGATTAGCGCGTTTTACAAAACAAACAAACTCTTCAGCTTTATAATATTTGTCCGCATACAATAAGCTAGTATGAATCATCTATGTTTGCGGACAAGAAAAAAAAGATAATAAATAAACCGGTTCGATCAGGTATTAACAAACGTCATTGTTCGATCGATTCTTTATTCAAAACTGACCGATTCTTGAACTTTTATGAAGGTTAAATGTCCGTAGAAAACTTATTTGTTATACTGCAAAACTTATTTGCAAAACTGCTTCTGTTGCAGTGCGCCCTGTAAAGTAATACGAGTGGAAAGCAATTGGGTTTATTTCTCACTAGTTTCATCTGATCTTATCGTAAGTCTTCTACATAAACTTCTAATTCTTTCCACAAAAGCAACAGAAATGCCCAGTTATCTTTCGTTTATTTTTTACTTCCATACAAAGGAGGTGGACTTAATGCTTGACGTATTTTTACTCTATCAGTTTACCTTAGAATGATAAAGGTTTGAATAATGCTTAATCAAACGTGCACATACGTACAATACTCATTGTATTACTTATTAGGAACGATGAGCCCTTACTAATACTAGGACGTGTACGAGTCGTTACTCATTCAAGTTGAAAGTACGGAAGTTGTTGACATTCAGAATGGCAGATGCTTCAGAACAATAGTTTGTTTATATAAATTTATAAATGTATTTATTTATGTATGTAATATGTATATCTGTAATATATTAGTACCTATATATTTACTTAAGATATTTATGTTTTATATATCGTATGTATGTATGTATTTTGTTTAATGTCTTGTGTAGTATATCATAAATCAATTTACGCACCTACGCTTTTCATCTCTGCACCACCTAAGGTTTGACTGGTAGAGAATGCCTCAGGCATTAAGTCCACCTTTACATATGTTATGTATAAAGCGTAAATAAATAAATAAATAATATGTAAACCACTTTCTTGCCGACTGAAAGAATGGCCCTATCCCACCACACACCCGCCACTGTAACTCCTGTGCTCCAGAATCAACAGCGGCACGCACAGTATTGACGCCGAGCAATGAACCTCAGCGAATCTAAGAAAGCCTAATTTGTCATGATCTCGCAACAAAATTAATCAGAAATAATATAAATGAGGAGTTGGAAAACAAAGAGTTGTCCACTTCCCTCCCAGGGAAACTAAATTTTCAACTATGAGGTTTCACCATAAATGAGACCTAAAGCGCGAGCTGTTTGGTTAACTTCCAATAATAGACATGGCAAAAACGCTGAAAATCACGGAAATTCTTCAACTTCAACGAGGTCTGTGTAAAAAACACTGCCGACTGAAAAAAATAAACAAAAACATTTTGTATCTAAGTATGCTAATATATGTTAATAAAGCTGAAGAGTTTGGTTGCTTTAACGCGCTAATCTCAGAAACTTCTGGTCTGAGTTTATAAATTCGAGAAGGTTACAGTCTACTTCCAACAGAAAAGGAGCAGATATGAAAAATGTTGCAAAAACCGGAAAATAATATTTCCTTTGGAGCCTAATGTTTGGATAACGCAATAAAAAAGTCTTATTGCGTCAATATTACGTAAATTTAAAAATGCTAAAATGAAGAAGAGATGTACGTATGATTACACTGGTCAACAAAAAAAAATTTTTTTTTGCCGCTGTTTAAAACTTGTATTTTTCCATACCTTACCATGAGATTAGTTAAAATACGTCCATAAAATTAAACACCCACTTTCTAAGAAAAAAATGATTATTTGAAATTTCTTTGTAGGCTGAGGTGGTGGGCTGTCTTCAGTATAAGGAATCGGTTTAGTTACATATTCTACATGAGGATATGTAATTTTACTTCTTGTTTTATAAGAATATCCCTTCAGTTTCGTTAAACAAAAATAACAATAATTTTCATGATATTTTGTTCCCTCCAAATTACAGGTTTAGAAAAAGGCATTAATCGGTGGGTACCATTAAACCACCCTCTCAAATAACGTCCACATCTTAAACAAAAAAAAAACTTGGTGTCCAAGGTTGATTAATACTCTCAGAAATCTTGAAACCAGAATACAAATTGTAAATGTTATACAGTAACGGCGTACGACGTTCTCGATTGGAACTGGAATTAAACTCCCCACAAACAAAATAGAAGAGATCCGATGAATTGAAACACTTTCGATTCATAATGCAAGCTATATACATATGAATTTACTATTTAGTACACTTCTTCAAAATCCGAAACGTATTCAAATTGTCAAAAATACTTCACAATTTAAACAACAACACTTTGGAATAAACACTTGTAACTGCACGTCGTCGTAGCAACATTACGTAATGGTACATACGTGTTAAAGTAATATTAAAAAAATTAACATCAATGAACGAACAATGACGAGTTGAAAATATTCAGGTTTAAGGATATATCGTGTACTACCAACAACAATATTGTCTTAGTAAGTAAGATCAGCTGTTGCAATACTCTTTTTCGATATACTCTCACAAAATTAAGCCAAATATATCGTTCATATATTTAATTGTACATATTTAGATATTTCCATGTAATAGATTTTTATTATTATTATTCCGTTAATATTTATACATAAAAGATACCGAAAAAGTACAATTGGATTAACGGCAAAAAGTCATGTTGACCAGTGTTATTTGCCTTTTCGTTTTTCGACGATCTGCTAAATCATTCGCCTAACAGCGTAAATTTATAATGCACTTTTATTTGGTGTATGTACCTTGTACATATTATGTTTGTATTTATATATGGGTTATAGATAAAATTATGTTATTGTCGCACAGGCTGGTAAGAAAAAATATATATACATATACAATCATTTATTTGTCTAAATATTGCTATATTTCACACGTTAACTACCCTCCTATATATCCCTTCTTTAAGTCCATCTTATGGTTGTCTCTATAAGGACGCCTTGAGCGATAAGACCGCCAATTGTACTTTAGTTCCGTTTGTATATTGTTTTGTTCATTGTTATTTACTGTACGATAAATAGTTTATAAATAAATAAATAAATTAGTAAATTTGAGATTTTGCACGTAAACCGGCGAACTTTTCTTAAGCTTGATAGTGTGAGAAAGTAATGAACTACATATATATTGAAAGACGAATAACTGCCTGACTACCTTGTGGCCTCGCGGCACAAATATGTGCGATCTAAAGGTCCCAAGTTCGATTCCCGGGTCGGGCAAAGTGTTATTGGGTTTTCCATTATGAAATTCTTAGTAGTAGCCCGAAATCTATATTATATTACGTAGGACTGATACACATTGGCGAAACGATGGTGCATAAATGCACCTCTGCCTACAAATATAGGCGTGAAGCTATGTATGTATGTAATATGTATGTATTATATGAAGAAATGATCAAAATTTAACCGATCAAATGCTTTTTAGGTTTTAAAAATTATAATTACTCATTAGTATAACATAAAAAACTAAAACTTCAACTTTACCATGAAATCAACCATAATGAAATTCCGCTTCATATTCCTAATTCAAATGACAGGATAATATGTCATAATGAGACGACATAATTTGCGTCACGTTGCATAACCTACGTCACTACTGCCAACCTCAGAATGTATTAAATTATTACACACTCGCCGTAATACCTATTTAATGATGACGATTTTTGTACCAAACAGGGCGAGACGGCGGAAAAATATTTTAGGATCCGCATTGTATAAGCACCCTTATCTCGAGGGAGTAAGGTTCAAATGATTACAATTAGAATTCGTTACGAAACAGTGATGTGACAAAGTTTTAGTTAAAGTGGTTGTGTTTGTAATACAATTGTTTACAGTAAGCCATGAGGAGAAGGTTTTCATCATTTCGAGTTAGCACGTCTAATTTGGAGACATCATGAATGATATTTTGCATCACATTTTATTCGAGTTACTTTAGTGGATTGGCCATATTGGGACACCGCATGCATTTCATGTGAAATTACCCACTTTAAATTTCAAAGATTATTATTCAATGGTTTTAAACATATCCCCAATATTAATATTCTTATACGATGTGGCCCTATCTTCATATCGAGCTTAAAATACTCGACTGATTTATTGCGACAGTAATCATAATTATTGCGGGCATTTTGTGTTTTTAATATATTTTTGGAAAGCACACACCGCTACCACCCCCGTAAAATTGTTCTAAGATGGACTCTTCAATGGTGTAAGCGATAGAAATACCCCTGCGTAGCTTAAAGATACTAATTCAGAATGAGCGGCCGCGATAGCATACAAAAAAGAATTATTTGTACAAAAACATTACAATACTATATTTTTACAATACACATATAATGAGAGCTGTACAATCTCAGTGTGAAATTTTATCTCTCATTGACCCCAAACTAGGAATAAACCTGTAACTTGGTGTTTATCACTTTGTTGGCATGAACAGGACTTTTCTATACTCACAGGTCATTACTCATTGTCTATATTGAAAATACGGTTCCAGTTCGGACCAGTTTCTATTGGAATCCGTTTATCATGTTTACGCGTTTGGACCTGTTTTTGCGTTTGTAGAGTATTATGATACAAATAAAATAAATTTACGTAGGGACATTACCTTTTCCAGTTTTAGCGTGTTAATGTATTTCTATAGCAATTTGCAAAAAAAATAATAAGGTTGTGGGCAATAAAAGTCAACCCTGATTGGATTAGAATCTCTTATTTCAGTGCCTTAGTCCACATTCAATCAAATATCATCATCATTAACTATATACGTCCCACTGCTGGACCCGACCTCCTCTACAACTGAGAGGGTTTAGGCCTTAGTCCACCACGCTGGTCTTCTAATGGTTGGCGGACTGCACACCTAAGAAATTCCTAGGTCAGGATAGTAGACTAAGGCCTAAACCCTCTCAGTTGTAGACGAGCCCGGGCCCAATAGTAGGACGTATATGTAACGATAATGATATTGTGGTCACTTTGCGTTTCAATTTTTAACCCTTAAATGCATGGTTTATTTTTATTAAAAAAATATTATAGGTAGTATAAGTAGTAAATAATACACCGAAAAGGTTATAATATAAAATATTTTTTTATAGATTGTAGACATTTGGCAACAATATGCATTTAAGGGTTAAAAAATAGTTCCAATAAGTACAATTTGTAGTGCAGTGCGATTCTTGTACTATTTCAACCAAATTATATTATTTCACAACCGAATAGTTGAAAGGTTACAAACTATCTTATTTATATGTATTGGCAAGTCTAATAGCTGACACGGTTTAGTTACCGATGAGCAGTTGGTGTTACGTAATATTATAATTAGTCGGACATAGGTGAATGTACGAAATACTTCCTTACTTCCTACTGTGGCGATTTGTAATATATTTTTATGCAATTTCTATACTAATATAAAGAGGTAACGTTTGTGAGGTGTTAGGAGGTAATGTATGGATCTACTGATACGATTTTCAAAATTATTTTTGTTTTGAATGGTCCATTTATCTACCATTAGCCTTTTATCCAGCATTAGGCCAGCGTGGTGGACTAAGGCCTAAACCCTCTCAGTTTTAGAGAAGGCCCGTGCCCAGCAGTGGGACGTATATGGGCTGATAATGATGATGATGATTTATAGAAGAAGGTTATAGGCACTGACATCACCATTACTCGACATGTAGAATCGGAGAAAGATATTCCTTTTGAAGTCTAAAGTTCCGGAGTAGCGGGCATCAGCTATAAGTATGATATATTTTAGTGGATGGTATCTTAAGCTTGTCTGATGTCACCACAACAGTTCTGCAACCATGTTCTTTGTATACCGGCGAAGTGACCTTGATGACACCTGACACACGATGCTATATTTTCTGACCAAACATAGTGTTGACTGTCCAGGAACGATTACATCGGCCCGCCGCTAGCTTCTTCAACGCCCGCGTGAAAACACGATTATAACACCCTACACCTTACAACTAAAAAAATGAGGTTACGGGCTACATAATTGTATCAACTTTCTTATATCCAAAATGTTATGACATATCTGATACTTAAGCGGCGAATATCGATCTGTTTATAATACACGTGCAAATTAAATACTGGCGTTGTTACGACAGGTCACTTGAAAAACAAAATTACATCGAAAATACAAGTTAAAAATAAAAAAGGCATAAAAAATAATACGAGTGAACCTGTATAAAATTTCTTAACGCCACAATTATTGTCGTCGAGCCATCTCGGAAATAAATGTAACTGCTTTCACATACGTACATAATTCTAACCCCATACTTATATGCAAATTTAGTGTCGTGGATTTAAAACCTACAAAAGACTCAAGAGTCCTTTGTCGATCCCACAAACGTCCAGACTCAAAACACTTAAAACCCCACAAACATTTGTCTTAGAGCGAGGTTATCTAACCAAGTACGGCACCCAGGCTGCCAAATGATAAATCAGAAGAATTAAGTATTTAAGTTTATTGTATTTGGGCCAATATATGCAGGATACATTACTCGGTCTAGACAAGATAACCTGCTGGAAAAGCCAGATTTAAGACACCACGGGTAAACACAGTTAATACGGAATTCCGCGTAACACCAAGCGGATTCAGGATGTTACAATGTGAGGTAACAGCGAATGTGGAACGCGTGACGTAACGTATTTTAACATATCTCGAAGTCTGAGGAGTTTGCTTTGGTCAACTATACTTGCCTAAAGCTTGACAGTTCCACATCACCTTTCTCCTTCTTAAAAACTGGAACTGTCGATGCTACTATGCCGCACTGATGTACTCGTAAAATAGGTACAGAGTATAGACATAGAACGTGATAAACTTGAATCTGTCACTATTAGTTACAACTTTTATTGCAGATCTCATTATCCTAGATGACTTGACTGCCTCGTGGTCTCGCAGCACAAGTACGTTAACTCAAGTACAAGCTCGTATGTGCCGTGTGATCTAGAGGCCCTGGGTTCGATTTCCGGGTCGGGCAAAGTGTTATTGGAATTTTCCATTAGGAAATTCTCAGTAGCAGCATGGAGTCTGGAAATGTGCCCGAAAAACGGGCAATAGGCTCGCTCCCTATTAGGTGGGACTGATACATACCTGGCAAAATGTGGGTGCAGTAATGCACCTCTGCCTCTCCCTTCGAGGAATACAGGCCTGAGTTTATGTATGTATGTAATATACTCAGCCTATCGCCGTCCACTGCAGAACGTAGGCCTCCCCAAGAAAGCGCCAACCATCCCGGTCTTGAGCAGCCCTCATTCATCCGTTACCCGCCACCTTTCTCAAGTCTTAGTTGTAACAATTTTATTAATCTTAAAAAAATACATTCAATTTATTGCAGCAAATTATGTTACTATACGGCTGAGAGAAGTAATTTGCAAGACCCTTCTAGCCTATCTATATTTCGATTTAGTAAATTTTGTCGTAAAAATGCTAATAGGCTTTCAAGTATGCAAATTCTGTTACAATATTTTCATTTTTTGTTAGAGTGATTGATATATAATTATTTATATAAACATATACATAAAATATACTGTCCGACAAGGTGGACCGACGATTCGGTGTAAAATCGAGGGAAGCCGCTTGAAGCAGGCCGCTTCCGACTAAACACTTGGAAGTCTTTGGGGGACGCCTATGTCCAGCAGTGGACGTCTTTAGGCTGATGATGATGATACAACTACTATGACAGTCCCATGTCGCAGGTAGTTAGACACCAGACAATGAAGCTTTAGGCCGTATGTCTAATCCCCGTAACGAGGCAAATATTTGCGAAATCCGAAAATAATTGTATCGCGTCTAGCTGTTTGTTTGACCGAATAATCTCCTCTACTTAAACAATACCCGCGAAACTAGATTTAGCCCCGTGGCGCAGATGGTTAGACACCTGCTTGCCAAACGAGAGGCCGTGGGTTCGATACCCGCACCGAGACAAATGTTTGTGTGATCCACAAATATTTGTTTGGGGTCTGGGTGTATGTGAGACCGAAAAGTCTCTCGTAGTCTCTGATACCCACGACACAGGACTTGTATCCTAGTGTGGGGTCAGAACTATATATGTGACTGTTGGGTGTATTTATTTATTTACTTATCATCATCAACATCATCAGCCCATATACGTCCCACTGCTGGGCACGGGCTTTCTCTACAGCTGAGAGGGTTTGGGTCTTAGTCCAGCACGCTGGCCTAGTGCGGATTGGCGGACTACACACCTAAGAAATTTCTAAGAACTTTTTAGGTGTGCAGGTTTTCTCACGATGTTTTCCTTCACCGTTGAAGTAGATGATAATTCTTTGTAAATACACACATAACTTCGAAAGTCAGATGAACCCGTGACCGTCGAGATTCTCAACCGCGTGCCTAAACCTCGAGGCCCTCACGACTTCCCATTATTACTTATTCTGGGGCTAAAGCTATATATTGTGTCATATGTAGCTATTAATATTTTGTTTATACTCGTATATACATATACTCAAGCCTTTTCCCTAAATCAGTAAGCAAGGTGGTATTCTCATATATAAAATTTCGCTAGCTATATTGTAAGCCCAACGTCTTACAAACATATATTGCTGCTATCTACAGGTAACTGGGTTCTCCCACTTTCTATCTAAGAGCGTTGCTTCGTATTCAAACTTATTGATCGCGCTAGAGCAAAATATAAAATATAAAATAGAATATAAACATACACAGGTGTTTTCAATTCTTTCGTAATGGCAACCTCTTCCGTAGTCAAAAATTAGATAACAGTAAATGTTGTTTGTATCAATTTCAAACCAATAAATTGCAAATAACCCAAATATTGTCAAAACACAGACACTTTCACTAAGTCAAGTGTTAATCTGTCAATAAAATGTTGTATTAACAGTATGCAACCAGAAAGAGCCGGAATGATCTTTTTTCTATTTGCATTGCTATCTATGGAGGCACGTGACCCAATTGTTTTTTTTTAATGAATTTATGTCAATTCCTTCTTGATACTTCGTTGTAAAGTGTGTATCTTTACAAATACTTCAGAATGCTGCTTTGCTATGGTCATCCATTTAGAATCATTTCTAAGAAAACAATTTGCATCACGTTAAAAATCATAAGTAAGAATAAAATAAACAAAAAATATGTAAATACACGTGATAATCAACCTATAGTTTTGATCTCAAAGAAGTTGAAGTATTGTGTAATATCTAATAATTCTAAAATAAACTTCGTCCTTACAACAAACACATCCAAAACATCATACAAACAACGGTTCATCGACGCCTCTCATATCAGCCATAGACTTGGCGAAAATATATTTGGTAAAAAGGCTGATTCTGGAACATTCTGAGTATGGAATACAGTGGAACTACCCCGGTCGATGTCGGTCGCATTAATACCGCAGTCCAAGTGGACATTGTGGCTCTACCATTATATGCTATTTGTTTCTAGGCCATAGTGAATGTAAGCAACCCAAAGTTGAGAGGAGTGTTAATATAACCATTATGTAGCATAACCATTTATTCTTGTAATAGGCTTATATCAATTCCAAGTTCTAGGTGTCATCTAACATTACGTGTAAAGTAGAAAGGACCGGCACACATCATGTAATTGTAGAGGTTCTAATGCACTAACTCTTACTTAAAGGGCTCGTGATATAACAATGTAACTTAGACGATTTCCGTCTGATATGACTAATATGGAATAATTTATAGTGTCTATTTTGTTTTGATCTAGTTTATTTTTCCTATAATACCAATTTGTATAATGATAAAAATACGATAGATTTTTCTAATAAATGTCGACCCGAAACCAATATTTTTGGATCCAGAAATACTTTGTCTCATCGCGGAGATAAAATCCGCGGATTCTGATTTTATTAGCTTATGAGTAGCAAACTATGTTATGTGTGGGGATGGCGGACCAAAGTATCAAGATGTGTCACCGTTCAAAACCAAAGTTGTTGTAATATCCATTGAGAGTACAATCATTGTACATATAAATAGATTTTTGTCGCAAATTGTATTTTATGAAAATATTTTAACTGACTCTCTAGTTCTAAAAAATACATATGGTTAAATAAGTCCCAAAATAAATTCAACAGAGCATATTTATGTATATTTACTTTTATACATAGGATTCTTTCAAAGGAGGGTTACCAATTTTTAAGTCAAATTAACTGTTATTTAACTGTTATTGTTATTATTACGCGTAAAAGCTAATCGATAGGTTAATTGCATGCCATTGAATATATTTGTTATTAAATTTAGTTTTCCTCCTCCTCCCGTCTATTTTACTAGACAGTAGACACAAGCACTCAGGTATAAGGTGGGCAAAATTCCAAAATCCTTATACAAAGTATAACTAGGCCGTCAATTGTGTTGTGAAACAATTAAGTAACATGAATTATTTAATCTTATCCAGGATTGACCAATAGTAAGGATATGATGAGGCGTAACGAATAGTTAACTAGAAGTTAAATATATGTTTCATCGACAATTTCGCAAACTGCGATAATATTAAAAACACTTAATACCGCATCACCTTCCTTTCGACCTGAATTAATATATCTAATAATGCATGTTGTTGTAGTTTTTATGTTTTACTTGGTTAATATTATTTAATTCTCGGTAATCGGTATGTAGGTACATAGCGCACCAAGTAAAGTGTCGACTGGCGAAAAATAGTTTCGATTATCTCCCAGTCGAAGTTACTATGCTGGCCTTTATTCACAGTCTGATGTATCTATTGACCCCAGATTCTGACGCATACTACGGAGGATTCTATACGTTATGTATGAGTGCGCTTCCTTATCTATGTGAAAAGCTTGTGCTATCCAGACAGATACGAATATCCTACCAGTTACAATAGTAAGACCAACATCTACAAATTCATCAAGGATATGAGTCCTACATTTATCGTTGTATATTCTTATTGTAACGTCAAGTAATCTAAATATCTGAAAGATATACTTGATAGATCATCACATATTCCGTTTCTAAACAAAACTAGGTAATGACTTGTAAATGTTTGGCATTGTCAAGAGTATCTAGATTGTACTGTTTATGCAGCTAAGAATTGTCAGATTATTAGTCGCTTTTGAATTCTTTCGCTTAGCTCTTAGCTCCAGTACTCTGGTAGTCTATGTGGTCGTTAATATGGGGGTTGTCTCTGACCCCTGATACTAAAGCTAGATTGCATTACAGACTCAGCTTGAATTCTTCAGCTGTGCCAACTTCCAACCTTCCGAAATTACCTGCCGTCGAATGACCAGGAATAGTGAGACGAATAGTATATACTGACATACATATTTTAGATATACCGATATATCAAGTCCTATTAGGCGATTCCCATAGGATAACGAGTAATGTCGCAGTAAAGGCTAGTATTTTGATAAGCGATGCTATTATGCGATAATTCACAATCGCAACAGAGCGGGGATGGTTTAAATAAAAAGAAAACCGCACCTCAGCCGGTGAGAGTGACAGCGCCTTAGCGGACCTGCGCACGCGCACGCTCACGATAGAAAGTCTCGACAGCCGCCATATTTGAAACGTCAAAATTTCGATATCGATAATTTTTGTCGATATTTTGTGCATTGTATGAGTGCTTGTGATCTTTGAGTGCTTGTGAGTGACTTTCGAGTTTGAAGGATGATGTTCGTGCGTAATTTGAAGGTAAGGTGTATTTTTATTCGTCAACTTTCATTTTGTATTTAATCATCTTTGAGTATTTTATAATTTGTCAAAGAAATTGTTTGCTACTTTTTCATATGAAAGAAAGTGAACAACAGTTTTATTAAGTTGAAATTACTTATAAGATTATTATGTTCATAAATAATTATATATTAGAAATAAAACTTACTTTATGAATTGCAAGCATTCGTATAGAGCATACGTATGGAAATAGACTAAGTCATTGTGTTACATCCGCTCCTTGAAAAAAAAAAAAAAAAAAAAAAAATTACCTCCTACATTTAATTTGGTTTATTTGTTGTATCATAGAAGCGATTTGATACTTATCCAGTAAAAACATTTGGTCACATTCATAATAAAAAAGCCGGCTGAGACAAAATTTTTTTTACATCGGAGACATCGTACCATGGTAATAAAAATACCTAGCTTTTCATGACAACTATATATGACACATTAACTGATGTTCGATCGATGCGTGACTTTCTTCAGCATATAAAAAAAATACTATTAACAAACATGACAGCTCGTCTACTCATTTGTGTGCAAAAATTCTAGCGCACATTTACAGCATCTTTAATTTTTCCATATATAATTGGGATTCATCTACAACGCATTACAAAGGAAAGTGAGAACAATCACTACTGTAGCATTATTTCATTTAGCATTTGGAATACTTTTATTTTGCTATATTTTGTCAGACTTTTATATTATATTATTTTATTTTATTTAATATGCTTTATTGTGCACCACATACATAAGTAAAAATTAAATTAAAGGTACCTTATTAGCTATTCAATCCAATCCAATCCATCAGCCAATCGAAGTCCACTGCTGGACATAGGCCTCTCCCAATGATTTCCACAGGGACCTGTTGGAAGCAGCCTGCATCCAGCGACGTCCCGCGACCTTCACCATTAGCTATTATTGATTTGAAATACATATATAATTTAAAAAGCCTTGTGATTTAACGTCACTGACTTAATTCTAAAATTGGCTTGTTTTTGATTATACAGGATTTGCTTAGTCTTGACATCACATTAAGATCACATTACTTACGTAGGTGTCAGTAAAATTTTAAGTTAAGCAAGCTACTAATTTTCTCAACTGACTCGTGGTCTCGCGGTACAAGTATATGCCGTCTAGATGTCCCTGATTCGATTCCCAAGTCGGTCACAGTTTTAATGGGTTTTTTTCCATTAGGATAGTTTCAATAGCACCTCAAAGTCTGGATTTTTACTAAGAATCAGCGATAGGCTCGGCTCCTATAATGTGGAACTAAAAAAAAAAGAACGAGACGAGGATTTAGAAACACACCTCTGCCTACAATAATGTATGTACCAGTGGCGGTACTTCTAGAAGCCCACTAGCACAGTTGGCCTTATTCGGAATAATATTCTTTAAGTTTTAATTCTTTCTTTATTAAAACAATTTGAAATATAAATGAGAATGTCCTAACCCCACAAAAAAACAATTATAAACTAGACATTACAAACACCAGCTTGCGAAACGAGAGGCCGCGGGATCGATCCCCGCACCGAGACAAATTTTGTGTGATCCACAAATATTCAGGTCAGGTTCAGGTCTGGGTGTTTGTGAGACCGAAAAGTCTCTCGTAGTTTCTGATACCCACGACACAAGACTCTTAATGTGGAGTCAGAACTATGTATGTGACTGTTGGGTGTATTTATTTATTTATTAACGTGTAACGCTTTTGGGCTTCTATGGAAGTACCGCCACTGGTACATGTACGTATGTAAATTTTCTTAAAAAGTGTATTTAAGCCATCGTTTCGCAGCCGCTTACTGACCAACAGCGTCAACAAGTCTATCCAATTGGCAATGGAAATCAGATTTGAAGTGTATATGCATAATCAATAAACCCTCTTAGTTATAGAGGAGGCCCGTGTCCAACAGTGGGACGTATATGGGCTGATGATGATAAATAAATAAATAAATACACCCAACAGTCACATACATAGTTCTGATCCCACACTAAGATACAAGTCTTGTGTCGTGGGTATCAGAAACTACGAGAGACTTTTCGGTCTCACATACACCCAGACCCGAAACAAATATTTGTGGATCACACAAACATTTGTCTCGGTGCGGGGATCGAACCCGCGGCCTCTCGTTTCGCAAGCTGGTGTCTAGCCAAATGCGCCACGGGGCTGTCGATGTCTGATGGGGATGTCTGATGATAATGATGATGATGCATAAGCACCCACATTTTTCCAACACTGCTTGAAGTGACGGGTAGCAGAGACCCGGCTTACTAAAGTTTTTCCTGATATCCAGACTTTCTACTATACTGAGCATTTCTCCATTAATAAACAAAAAAAAATATTTGCCCGTCCCGGAACTCGATTTGGGAACTCTCGACCCCACGCCGCACTCTTCTGTCGCGAGACTGACGAGGCAATCTGCACCTAATTGGTACTAGAAAGATCTTCCTGAAACTATAAGAATTGACGTATTTTTTCATAAAGTGTTAAATTTGTGACTGCCTCGTGGTCTCGCGGTACAAGTATATGCCGTGCGATTTAGAGGTCCTAGGTTCGATTCCCGGGTCGGGCAAAGTGTTATTGGGTTTTTCCATTAGGAAATTCTCGGTAACAGCACGGAGTCTGTAAATGTGCCCGAAAAACGGCAATAGGCTCGCCCCCTATTACGTGGGACTGATACATACTTGGCGAAATGTGGGTGCAGAAATGCACCTCTGCCTACCCCTTCGGAGAATACAGGCGTGAGTTTATGTATGTATGTATGTGTTAAATTAGCGCCATAATGTCGATGTCATGTGGCTTGGTAACAATGGTTGAACACAAGAAACGCATGAATCGCACATTTCTACGGTTAGAAATTCTTTAATGTCTTATTAGGGTATTGTTCTTTACAATATGTTCATAGAAGCTTCATTATACTACATTTAACTATTTATAGCTTGATAATACGGGACTAAGGAAGAACGTATATCGTATACGTTTTTTAAATAGTCGTTTCGTGTAAACAAAACAAGATTAGCAAAAAAAAATTCTTTGTTTTAAATTTAGGAGTCATTGAATCGTCAATTGAAAATTAGTAGTAAATAAACAAAATTCCAAAAACTTTGTACTAAAATTAACGGATATCGCTTCAGCACTTAATGGCCGAATACTGAATAGTTATAATTTAAGCGGTATATACTTAAAAAATGTCATGTAAAAGAACTTTTTGTGGTAATGTTGTCATTTATGGAAATTTAAGTGGGCATTAGTTAATCACAGTTTTAAAACCGATAAATGATGTTTCAGTTTACCGCTTAAATTATAATGGCCACTTAAATATAAGTCGCCCTCAGATTAAGTAGCGTTTCAGTATTCGGCCATAAGACGTGAAAGGAGGACAAAAATATCACATTTACACTTATAATATTATTTAGTATATTGCGTGTGTGTTTTATATAATAAAAGTCTTCCATAAAAAACAATAACAAAGTTGAATCATCTATTGTTGCTATTACTTAATATTCTTATAATCGTATTGACAACAAAAAAATACCGACATCATTGAACTAACAAAATGTGGTTTTATTAAATGCAATAATTTTATAAAAATAGATCAGTGAACAGCTTGTGTAGCCTATTTATAGGGGAAACTGTTTTATAAAAATACAATAAAAGACAAATAGCTTGTAATTCAATAGTGAAATGATGACGTTAATGCTGAAAAGCGTTGGATGCAGGTCTTTCTAAAAGGTTATTAATAGGCCCATATCCGGCAGGACGTCTAATAGCTGATGATGATTTTATGGCTGATAGTGATTAATCTATTGTTTTTTTTTAGAACTTTAATAATTAAGAGAAATGTACGATATCAGGGCATCTTTTTGGGATTTAATAAAATAATAATAATAATTAAATACACTCAACAGTCACATACATAGTTCTGATCCCACACTAAGATACAAGTCTTGTGTTGTGGGTATCAGAAACTACGAGAGACTTTTCGGTCTCACATACACCCAGACCCGAAACAAATATTTGTGGATCACACAAACATTTGTCTCGGTGCGGGGATCGAACCCACGGCCTCTCGTTTCGCAAGCTGGTGTCTAGCCAACTGCGCCACGGGGCTGTCAGATTTCTTTCATCGTCTTATGCTCTGTTTGAAAAGCATGTGTAAATTGAATATTATGCATTTTAATCTATTCTCCCTTTTGATTAAGATCCCCAATGTTAAATGACTAAATTAAAACTTAAGCATTTTTTTTACCTTCTGAGTTTCTTTGACGACGACAATCAATATTTACTAGATAAAGAGCTCGTTGGTAAAATTACGAAAAATACTCTCAATTTACACAACAAGATATTTCATATATTACAAATAAACTCTAATTGGTCTCGCAAACAATTATATATGAAGTTAATGATGACGACACCATAAAGATGCTTTTACCACGTTTCATATTCAGAGTGCCTTACGTAACTTTAACAGCAGGTGTTGTGACCTCAAAACTGACCGGCTTATCGAGAGCAGACCACGTCAACGTTGTGGGCATTTCCTAATTATCTTCCCGTTTCAACTGTGTAGTGTGATGTAAGTTTCGCCCGTATGTAGATGATGTGGCCACTTGTAGGGGCATTATGATGAAATAACATGGAAAATCCTTTTGTAAAATGATACAGTGGTAAGCTATCAGTAATTATTATGAAATAAGACTGAATTTGTATTATTCAGAAATTTTTGGTTCTCTGCTCTAAAAACCGGGTTACATAGTGCAGATGGGCCTAAGCCAAGTTGTTGTAGAGCAACACTGATGTTATGATTGTTATCTATACAAATAAATAAAATTGGAGTGTCTGTTTGCAATATTGAAATATCCGCTTTTTAAAAATTCATTTGGATGTACACATGGTACATATACCAAAATAACGTTTTTTCCAATTTTTGTCTGTCCGTCAGTTTGTTCCGGCTAATCTCTGAAACGGGTGGATATATAGGTATACATCGGCTGTTAGGCGGAACGAAGTTCGCCGGGTCAGCTAGTTTGTAATAAAACTAATGGAAGCTGTATCTTGATTAGTTTGGAGAAATCTACCCTTTTTTTTAACCTCTCTTGGCTCTCCGCTCTATAACTATTATTATTATATTGGTATAGATTTAAAAGATTTTATTTAAAACTATTACAGTGAAATTTACCCTAAAGTACATTGTCGAAGGTATAAAAACCTTATTTCATATCTTTAAGTCCTTTCTTGTTTTCTCTTCTCATTATTATGCTATTGTCTGAATAAAACACTTCTAATTTACTCTTACATACATGTCTTAATATAATTCAGCTTCTCACATTACTACCAGTGTATCAACTGTCTCGCAACCATTAAGTAACACTAGATGCGTGGATCACACACGCAATGAAATTTTATGAGTTTGATCGACAAATATGGTAACTAAATGCAATAAAGCAATTCGCAACACTTCTATGTGAAGCTGACTCGTATTAGACACAGAATACACCATTTACAACATAAAACATCAAAAGAAAGAACCACTTAATATCACTCATTAATACATACATCTATATATTATATATAAGTCAAAGGTGACTGACTGACTGACATAGTGATCTATCAACGCACAGCCCAAACCACTGGACGGATCGGGCTGAAATTTGGCATGCAGGTAGATGTTATGACGTAGGCATCCGCTAAGAAAGATTTTGATTAATTCTACCCCCAAGGGGATAAAATAGGGGATGAAAGTTTGTATAAAACTTTGTCAATTTTAAACCGATCGGGCTGAGACTTTGCATGCATAAAGCTACTATGACGTAGGCCAACCCTGTAGTCTACGCGGACGAAGTCGCGAGCAAAAGCTAGTTTGTTATAAATACGTAGGGTAATGAATTCATTTACACACAAATATTTCCAAACAGATCTTTATTAAGGCGTTCACTATCTTGTAGGTCGTGTAGCGTTGTCTCCAATTACCATTACTAGTACATCGAACACTATTGCTAATACTGCTTCTTAATCCGTAGTATCTATACAAAATAAATTTTGTTCAAATGCTTCCTCAAAATAATCTTCTATCGTAACCCTATCAACTGAAACTTCATTCGTCATTTATTTGTTGAATGCATCAATCTTTCTCTTTTGTAACATTTCACAAGTAAGGTGTTCGGTAACTAGTGAATGTGGTTTGATCGTTGTGTTTGTTCGTCTTATTTCAACATCGCATTTACATGTAACCATGAAATCATCTGTTACTTCGGACATAAAATATTTATTGGGCGTGCGAACGATGGGTCTGTTTTGCAATTTAATTGCATCAAATTTTATTTTAGCTAATAGTGATTGGATAAACACTTCCTTGTTTTTGCAACTAATTTTATAAGCCAAGGGCTCGTATGATTGTTAGTTATCACCGCTTTTTAACGCTTTCAACGTAAGATTTTTAAATGCTATGACGGCATAGAAGAATGGGTGTTACGATTATACATTTCCAATCCAATCCATCAGCCAATGGAAGTCCACTGCTGGACATAGGCCTCTCCCAATGACTTCCACAGGGACCTGTTGGAAGCAGCCTGCATCCAGCGACGTCCCGCGACCTTCACCAGGTCGTCTGACCATCTTGTCGGAGGACGTCCCACGCTGCGCTTTCCGGTACGTGGCCTCCACTCGAGAACTTTTTGGCCCCATCGGCCATCAGTTCTCCGCAGTCAGTCAGTTATACATTTGTTATTGGCTTATTGACTCTAAGTCGTATAGTTGTATAGTGTATACTATTGGGTTGTTCTTTAAAGGAGTAAATTTGACCGTCATCATGTTGCCAAGATTTTATAGCTAAATGACATCATATGTCTGGGCAAATGTATTTGATATAATTATTAATCCCAAAAATCAAGAAAGTGTATACATAATGCATATATTTTACTGACTTGTACAGGTGTTTACGAATATTAGTGATATTTGACAAAAAGCTGTCTCATCTATACACTTTAGCATAACTAATCGCTCGTTTATAAGGTTTGCAAATTTCTACGAAACTATTATGATAGGTCAATAAAGTCATCTGTGGGTTCATAGTAGAAATTCAATTTAATTTGAGCAGTTATAAAAAGCTGTGTAATTATGCTATCGATATTAACATGGTAATGTGTTCCACATATTCTGTAGAAAGCAATAAGGAAGAGTGTCATTATGAAGAAACTGCGATTCATTTATATATTATACGTCAACATCCATGTATCATACGTACACGTTACGTGTGATATCATATGAAAGAAAATAAATCCTTAAATATTTATTAATAATTTTATTGGCAGGTTGTATTGTTTTAGATAAGACATTTTAGACTCGGATACAATTTCAATGTCCGCTCTCCGAACTTATATGCATTAGTTTACCTAATTAGTTATCCCTAATTTTAACGATATCTACGAAACGACGAATATAGTTTATATATTCATTTATTTAGTAGCGTTAATTTTTAATTTTTGTGTAAAAAAAATATTAATGTTGTGAAAAGAATATTAATGACTTTGTCCTCCTATTTTATAGCTCATATCCAAATCGACTAGATCAATTTTATCACTGGATAAGATACTGTGATTTTTTATTTAGATTAACTAATAAATTGTAAATGATAAATGACAGTGAGTAAAATTCTCACGGCAATGCGAGCATCAGTTTTTTATTAAATAAATTTTAGTGCATATTTCAATATAGGTAATATAGGTAATCGTACAACTCGTGAGTCGCAGTGACACACGCGTCAAATTAGATTTTGTGTAAAACATTGTCTAGATCCGTCATTGTGTGATTGATTGACACACATACACAAATCTGGCTTTTGCTGGAGTTATAAAAGCTTCTGAGTAGAAATCTCGCTGATTTTGTTTTTTTTTTCCTTGCGGTCATAACCTTTTTATAAGGTGTGGCCATCACCGGCCATTCACATGCAACGCAACAAACGAACGAAAGCGAACTCGTCTTGCTTTCTGCATACCGACGTCCGATGTCATAAACATTCGACGCATTTTGTTGGCAGCACATAGGGTTGGCAGCTAGACAGTTTATTCTAGAACGGTATACAAACGCTTCAGATAGTAAGTGCAATGTGGTCCTACGGGAGATTTCTGTTTCTCGTAATTCAGCATGATTACCAGTGGCGGGACTTCCATAGAAGCCCAAAAGCGTCAATCGTTAATTGTGTAATGTCTAATTTATATTTGCTTATTATGGGGTCTTTATTTAGCAAATTGCTTTAGTTAAATAAAGATTTCAAGCCTAAAAATTACTATTTGTAATTATAAAAGGCACACTGGGCTTTTGGGCTTCTATGGAAGTCCCGCCACTGATGATTACATACACTAGTCTGTTCAATCAGACTCATCCTACCGCTGGACATAAGCCTCCCCCAGTGCTCGCCATTTTTCTCTATCCTAGGCTACCTGCATCCAAAGTTTAACGGCTTTGAGGGCTATGTCATCTGACCATCTAGCTGGTGATCTGCATCATCTACTTCATCGTTATTAAAAAAGTTTATAAAATCATCATCATCATCATCAGCCCAAATACGTCCCACTGCTGGGCACGGGCCTCCTCTACAACTGAGAGGGTTTAGGCCTTAGTCCACCACGCTGGCCTAGTGCGGGTTGGCCGACTACACACCTAACAAATTCCTAAGAACTTTTAGGTGTGCAGGTTTTATCACGATGTTTTCCTTCACCGTAAAAGTAAGTGATAATTCATTGTGAATACACACATAACTTCGAAAAGTCAGAGGTTGTGCCTGGGGTTTGAACCTGCGACCGCCGAAATTTTCGACCGCGCGCCTAAACCTCGAGGCCAACACTGCTTTTTTTTTAAATCATACAAAAACACCAAAGTATTGAGTTATATGAGTATGAGTGTCTAAATAATATGTCAAACACTTCAAAAGTAAATACGATAATAAACAATTAATAATAAAAAATGCACAAATAAGGACCTTAATTGTAGAAAAACACTGATATAAAGTGTGATGAAGTAAAAAAACGCGATGACTAAAGAACAGGTGACAACCCTAGCAACTCCTGCCATCGATAGAAAGTGACCCTTATGTTGATTCGATTGTAATAAACATGTTAAGGTAAAGTTGTGACTTACCGGCGACAATGTTCAATTTGATTGACAATAGAACGAGTATACTTACGTTCATAGACATAATATGACAGTCTGGGTAACTAAGTGTGAAAATAAGTGTTTTCATTTAAATAGGCCTTTTATATGGTTATGGGAGTATTATATTTGTGCGTTGTATGTGTTCCATAACTTACCGTTTAAGGGGAGGGCTGTTAGAGATGTGATCCAAAGCAGCATTCTTTCTAATCCGCTCTGAAGCCAATAATGTTATTCAGTCTTGTAATTTTAAATTAGTCCTACTGTTCGACACGACTTCTTTCTACAACTGAGTGGGTTAATAAAACAATAGTATAATGAGGACACACAAAACAATTAGCAAAAATACATTAAGCTATGATTATGTCTTTGATCTTAGAGTATAGAATCACTTAAATATATCTGAAGGAACTGCGAAGGACAAAATTTGAAGCAAAAACTCTTTATAATATGTCTTATCCCAGAATCATATAGGTATGTACTATATGCTTCCGATATCTTGAATCCATCTAACGGTTGCCTGGAAGAAATCGCCGATAGCGACCAGGCCGCAATTTGTGGCACTACCTTATTTAGAGTTACTAATAGCTATGTTGTTTTTATTATATGGTGTACAATAAAGAGTAAATAAATACATATATACTAAACCAGTAAGTAGCCAACTCGGTCAAATTACCGAAGAGAAATAATAGAGTCTCAAAACCACCTATAACAGTTACCAAATCAATTGCATAACATCAAAAAACAGACTTATTGATAGAATAGCATCAAATTTCAAAATGTTTTGTTCCTTTTTAGAACCGGTTTTGTTATCACGAGTTACGTAACTACCTATTATTGTGTGTCAAAGATTTTAAACAGCGTTAATAAGTGCCATTAACATGCGGTTGAGAAGATGTATTCCATATGTCCTATAGAAAGTTACTGTGAATGGTTGAATAATGATTTGTAGGTGTGATTTAATCATATTAGACTCGAGATGTTACGCAATATCTTTGACTATGTGGAAGATAAGTTAAGAATCTTGGTACCAGAATTTTATAGCTGTTATAAAAGGAAAAAGCAGCATGTTATAAAAGTCGTGATGGCCTCGAGGTTAAGACACGCGGTCCAGAATCTTAACGGTCGCGGGTTCAAACCCTAGGCACACACCCCTGACTTTTCGAAGTTATGTGTGTATTCACAAAGAATTATCATTACTTTATCGGTGAAGGAAAACGTCGTGATGAAACCTACACACCTAAAAGTTCTTAGGATTTTTTTAGGGGTGTAGCCCAACAACCCGCACTAGACCAGCGTGGTGGACTAACGCCTAAATCCTCTCAGTTGTAGAGGAGGCCCGTGCCCAGCGGTGGGACGTATATGAGCTGATGATGTAGTATCATCGTCGTGATGATGTTATAGCAACATTTAAATAGTGTTTGGGAATTCATTATAATATTTGTATATTTTTCGCAAAAAAAAATTAAATTATGAAAAAATATTTTTAAAGTTCGCTTTAACAATAAGCATTGAAGGTTATTGTTACGTCAGATCCCTTTTCAACTGAATTAATTATTGTATTTTCCTTTACAAAGATATAAATATAGTAATATAGCTTCCAATAACATAATATATGATGCATTATAAAATTATATTACATATGCGAATTATTCACTACATTTTATTACCTGACCCATAATATAAAAAATCACAATCCCACACTAGGATACAACTGCTCAGTCGTGGGTATGAGAAACTACAACATTTCGGTCTCACAAACACCCAGACCCGAAACAAATATTTGTTGATAACACAAACATTTGTCTCGGTGCGGGGATCGAACCGGCGCCTCTTGTTTCGCATGCTGGTATCTAGCCATTGCGCCACGGGGCTGTCAAACCTTATTCGGATTATTCTTTGAAGTCCTTCTTCGTTAAAGCTGTGAGATTAATACATAAATGTGGTGATTTAAGATTAGATTTCTCGATATGACGACGCACGCAACGTCGCTTCCATATTGAAACAACTAGCACGCTCCGCACATTCAAATGTTAGTAAGTCATGATCGCATCGACAATAATTTACTTTCGATTATTCACGTCACGGTACAGCCAGCATTCGAGCGCATAATCTTTATCAGATCACGAGAGCATTGACCTTTCGGCGACGTCATGCTATTTATATAGCTGTTCATTGCCGCAAATGCCCACTGGTCTGCGCGGGTGTTTTCCAATAAAAGCGCAATGTAATGAATTTCTCAGTAGTCTTTGTTGACGATACGGTGAACAGATTTTTACACGTCTTTTTTAAGAGTGAAATAGCTATTGCGATTTTATCTGCCTGTATGTAAGTTACATACCCTCACTCTGCGCCTGACCCAAAAATTGAAACTAAGACCTCTTTATCAAACGAAGCACACTTACATAACAAGACTAACGAGGAATTTACTTATATGTTAACAAATGTCTCGCTAAGGATCGGAATCTTCATGTACAAAACAATTTTTATATAAATATTACTTAAATGTATTTTTTTAATTATATTTATTTTTATTTAAGAAATAATAATAATAAATACACCCAACAATCACGTACATAGCTCTGACCGCACACTAAGCTACAAGTCTTGTGTCGTGGGTATTAGAAACTACGAGAGTCTTTTCTGTCCCACAAACACCAGCAAAGTTTAAGCCCATCATGTATAGTAATGTATACAGTTTTTACTACTCGTATTGTTGACTCAACCAATGTGTTAATTGGATGCATTGCGACCATCTATGCTTAATTGTTCACTTGTCGCGTAACGGTGGATACGCGTCAACCACGTGTGAAATTATTTGTGTTGCACAAAAATTCATGTGCATTACTATTGCAACAAGCTGCTAGTGATTTCATTAGTTGTTATTTTTAAACTACCACCATATCTGGCCACTGCTGGACACGGGCTTCCTCTAAGAAATTCAGATAGAAAGAATTGAGATACGAATCACAAACTACTCACTTCTTTGTCATTAAAATCCATATGGCAATGCCTATTTTATTGTATATGTCCTTTAAAGTAAATACAACGCGTCTTATTACAGTTATGTACATACATATGTATGTATGTACGAACCAATTCTACGTGTATTGCCAGCAATTTTTCATTAACTTAGGTAAATTTATTATTGATTGCGGTTATGACAACATCATACAAACAATGTAAAATATCACAGTCGATGACTTCAATTCAAATGAAAATATTTGAGGTGTTACTGATGGAACAATACATACATATTATATTGTTGTTAGCTCCATTGTTATAGCACTTACATACGTAAGAAACTTTATACCGCAGTTCTCTGAACTGGCAATATTTTTCAACTTTGGTAAAATACAATAGGCAAACAGTTAAATAAACAATAGTTGTCTTCGATAGTTGTGTGTTACCAGTGATGACATACGGCACTGAGACGTGGCCTCTCACTAGACGGCTCAGAGTCACTCAACGAGCTATGGAGAGGGCTATGCTCGGGGTTTCCCTACGAGATCGAATCAGAAATGAGGAGATCCGTAGGAGAACTAAAGTAACCGACATAGCCCAGCGGATTAGCAAGTTGAAGTGGCAATGGACCGGGCACATAGCGCGGAGAACTGATGGCCGATGGGGCCGAAAATTTCTCGAGTGGAGGCCACGTACCGGAAAGCGCAGCGTGGGACGTCCTCCGACAAGATGGTTGGACGCCCTGGTGAAGGTCGCGGGACGTCGCTGGATGCAGGCTGCTTCCAACAGGTCCCTGTGGAACTCATTGGGAGAGGCCTATGTCCAGCAGTGGACTTCGATTGGCTGATGGATTGGATAAATAAACAAACGTGATCTTTATTTCATGAAGCGTACAAATTAAAAACAGAGCAAAGCTGTTCAAGTGATCCATATTTATCTGCCCATAGTCTGAGTAATGCGAGTCCGTTTTTATTGACAGGCATCAGGCAACCGCATTAACTAGTAGCATGTAGACAGTCTATAGTGCATAGACCCCGCACGCAAGGAAAGAAAGTGTAGTACTAGGAAACGGTGTGGAAGCGTCAGAGTTAATGGCATGTATTCTATACTTAATTATATAGTTTCCTCATATAAAAAAAAAGGTTTACCAAAATCTGAACTAATATAAGAAAAGAGAAGTTTGCTCTATCAGTTCATACATACATACATAAACTCACGCCTGTATTCCCTGATGGGGTAGGCAGAGGTGTATTTCTACACCCATATTTTGCCAGGTATGTATCGACGTCCCACGGGCGAGCCTATTACCGTTTTTCGGGCACATTTCCAGACTCCGTGCTGCTACTGAGAATTATCTAATGGAAAAACCCAATACCACTGCCTGATCCGGGAACCCAGGACCTCTAGATCGCAGGGATAATTGTACCGCGAGACCACGAGGCAGCATTCTATACTTAATTATTTAGTTTTCTCATATTTAAAAAAGGGGCAGACCACCAGCCAGAACGTCGGATGACATAGCCCATGTAGCTGGAACGCTATGGATAGAGTAGCTCAGGATCGACAAAAATGGCGAGCATTCGGGGCGGCCTATGCCCAGCAGTGGGTACATGTGGGCTGAGAATGAATATTTAAAATAAAGTTTTTTTAAACCTGAAGTAATAAAAGAGAAATTTGCTCCGTCTGTCTCTATATAAATATGTATAAACTCTTCATAGTCAATCCGCAGGATCCCTTTAATTATATTTACAAATTATATTGCTACGGTTAAACGATCTTAATAACACGCGATGCTTGCTGCAACAGAGCCCTAATAGCGTATTGTATTGACAGGAATTAATATTGCCAATTGTCATTGCTATTGTTAGTCAAGAAGGTTATGCCGGTCAGCTCATGTTTATACACAGTGATTTCAGAACTCGCTGGCGTCTGCTTCTGTGGAATTTGCTAACATATTCCCGGTGGTTGCTATGAGGTGCGCTACAAATGACCGTTGATATCACCCCTGGCAAAAACTGGTATTCACTATATCCTGGCTATTGTGTTCAATATTGGTCCAAAGCGCAATATTCAATTTTTTTTCAATCAGCATTATGGTAGGAAAAAGGTTGGCTAATTCAGACAATGAATTCAGGGCAAATGTTTTCTCTGTTATTTTGTTGTGTATTTTAGATGTGTCTCATAAAATTATAATTCGTAACACATGTTTGTAATTATATTACCTTAAGGTAATATAAAAATTCTAAATCTATTTACTGATAGGCACGTACCTCTTTCACTGTCTAAAAAGGTAAGACTATAGTACCTACTTAACAGACCTAATACAGGTTGCTCATACTTAAAAAACGGAATGTAAATACTGTTAAAAAAAAAATAGTTTGAAAAAAATTTTGCTCAGTTTTCGCGTTAAGAACGTCTTAAAATTACTTTATAAATTTATTAAGCAGATATGTATTCTTATAAAACTTGTGCGTATCACTACAACCACAGGAGGACATATGTATACCAGGATTTCAAAATATATGTCAACATTTCGCGGTCAAGTAGAAAGAGCAGACGAGAAATGCGTCAAATATTTACACAAAAAAAAGAAAAACTAAATATTATGTAGCCGACATTAGTACATAAGTGGACAGGGGAAGATGAACTATGAACTTGGGACCACAAAACTGTTGTTTCTTATAAGTTTTCTATAACTGTGAGATTTTCTCGCACGAGCTAGCTAATTGACGTAGTCTGAGCCGATTACAACGTGATTAGATTTTACATCAGATTTTGGTAAACCTTTTTTTTTTCATATGAGGAAACTATATGTTAAAAATCTTGATGTACATAAATATCTATCTCTAGTGTTACTACATTCTATATACCATGCGGTAAGTAAGAATAAATGCGGATTTCCTATTACTCATGTGTATGGCAGTACTTTCTATTCCTTTAGAAAAACATGTGGTTATGTAACTTATTATATTCGTTAAGAATTTTTTTTGAAGAATTATTTTTTTGCATAAGAATTTTCAAATAAGAGTTATGTTATGCTTTTTTCGGTTAACATAACAACAGGAATTAAATAAATCATCGATATTAAAAATAAAGCTAGCAAGGTGACTAAAACAGCTTATCTGCTAGTCAAATCAGAACAAGATCTACCATCTTGCTTGAGATCACAATCCTTTATATCTTTAACATAAAACAAGATAAATATTTATTAACCACACTAGTTATACAACAATGTTGCAACTCAAAATATGTCGAACGTGAAGTAACTTGATTATCTATTAATTTTAAAATTTTATGAGTCAAGTCGTGATGGCCTCGAGGTTTAGGCACGCGGTCGAGAATCTCGACGGTCGCGTGTTCAAACCCCAGGCACACACCTCTACTCAAAGGGGCCCTTGGGGTCGCTGGGCGCGCTGCGGGGGCGGCGCCCCCGGCGGGAAGTAGAGCCATAAACAGCTTTCCCCTCGAGAACAAAAAAAAAAAAAAAAAAGAAAAAAGGCACACACCTCTGACTTTTCGAAGTTATGTGTGTATTCATAAAGAATTGTCACGTACTTTACCGGTGAAGGAAAACATCGTGATGAAACCTGCGCACCTAAAAGTGCTTAGGAATTTCTTAGGTGTGTAGTCCACCAACCCGCACAAGGCAGCGTGGTGGACTGAGGCCTAAACCCTTTCAGTAGTAAAAGAGGCCCGTGCCCAGCAGTGGGTCGTATATGGGCTGATGATGATGAGTCATAATTTCTTTGAATTTACTAACAAAGCAGCAAGTTATTAAACAGTTTGTTATTAATTCTCAGAAAATGCTCCATTTTGAATTTAAGCACTATTTTATAATAAGTGTAATATGTATATACAATTGACAGACACATGTATTTGGCTGACCACCAAATACCTGTTTATAACTTCATCATCAGCCCCTATTTGGTCTTACTGATGGACACGGAGCTCCTCTAAAACTCAGAAAGTTTAGGCCTTAATGGATTTATCACTTAACTAATCGTTTTTAGAATATCTAGAGACGAGACGACGATTGGGTTTTCTATTAGGAAATTCTCAGTAACAGCCCGGAGTCTGGAAATGTGCCCGAAAAACGGCAATAGGCTCGCCCCCTATTCCGTGGGACTGATACATACCTGGCGAAATGTGGGTGTAGAAATACACCTCTGCATACCCCATCAGGGAATACAGGTGTGAGGTATTGTATGTATGTGCAATGTGCATGTATTTAAAACACAGGAAAAACCATGTTTTAACACCTACCTATAAATAATAATTAATCTCGCGTGACTGGAATATCGTATTAATTTTCATTATTCTTGAGGTGATTTCTCAAGACTTTAAACATCTTTTAATTATTATTTTATTTTATGGTTATTGTCATTTCCTAAGCCTTGAGTTCTAGAATCTTCTTCTTAGCCATAACACACGTTATTCACTCTGCTACAACAATACTGCACGCCTCATTAAAACAGAAACACTCAACAATTTACAAAAAGTAAACTAGTTATGAAAGCATTACGCAAAACCGTTTCCAAGTCATTGTTAGGAAAAAACTATATACAAACGGAAGCGAGCCTCGCGCCAACGGGCACGAAGATTGCTACGTGTCAAAAATTTATGTGTTGAGTCGATTGTTAGAGTTGCCCAATATTTGCTTTGTTATTAGAGACTGCATACATACATACGCACTCACTCACGCCTGAATTCCCCGAAGGGGTAGGCAGAGGTGCATTTCTGCACCCACATTTCGCCAGGTATGTATCAGTCCCACGTAATAGGGGGCACATACTTGTGCCGCGAGACCACGAGACCGTCATCAATAATTCATGAATAATCATGTTATATAGTAGTAAGTAATAATAAGCGTAGACACACAATAAATATGGGCTATGGTGAACTACTTACAGATATAGTAGTGTTGCTTGTATCATATTTCATTAGAAATCTTAATTTATAAATAATTGGGAAACGATTTTAATTTAATATTTGTCCTATTCAATCTTTGTTAACCTACTTTTTGCCTTTTTTTTGTTAACCAATTGAGACTGCCTTACGTATACGAGAAGATGTAAAAAACGCAAAGAAATCAATGCATGACTGTGCATACATATATAAAAAAATAAAAATTATTCATGACAAAGTGTATTTTTCTGTATTTTCTATTTCTATTTACCATAAATTTGAGTCAACCGTTGGAGTGGAGACCGCGCTTAGGTAGCTGGTAGACGTAGTGTAGGACGTCCTTGTAGCACGATGGTCCGACGACTTCAAAAAGGTGGTGGGTAGCGGATGGAAAAGGGCTGCTCAAGACCGGGATGGTTGGCGCCTACTTGGGGAGGCTTTCGTTCAGCAGTGGACGGCGATAGACTGAGAATGAATGAGTCAACCATTAACGTGCGGTCTAGACTTCAGGACTTAGGGCTATCCTTTGACGCATGCGCAGGAAATACGCTCAGGGTTTTGCAGAGCGTGTCTCTGTACAAGGATAATGTACTAATGGCTATCGTTAAATTGCCATATGGTGTCATCGTTTTATGGCGTTGGTGCATTAATTACATCGGAAAGTACGTAATGACACAGATATTATTCTTGAAGTTAAGCTTGCATCATTAATCCAACGATAAATAATGTGTTTATCTTATGCCGAGGCAGTAAAGTGACCTGATGGTAAATGTAGCGATTATCGATTATCTTCATTGCATTAATTTTATATTGATTTTGCCAATATCATAAATAAGGCACATTTTATGTGAGAAATTATCTATCTGAATGACGAAAAAACAGCAAGATGAAATTTTAAATTTATAAAGTAGATTACAAAGAATGCTATGCAGTATCTCGGTAAAACATGGTTTAACAATCACAGTGACTTGCCGTACGATCTAGAGGTCCTGGGTTCGATTCCCGGGTCGGGCAAAGTGTTATTGGGTTTTTCCACTAGGAAATTCTCAGTAGCAGCCCGTGCTGCTCCGTTCGTGCGCTCTTCCAGACTCCGTAGTCTGGAAATGTGCCCGAAAAAGGCAATAGGCTCGCCCCCTATTACGTGGGACTGATACATACTTGTGCGAAATGTGAGTGAAGTAATGCACCTCTGCCTACCCCTTCCGGAAATACAGGCGTTGTTAATTGTGTAAAAACTAGCTCATTATCCGCTTTTTTATTACTAACATATCTTTATATTCTCCTATAACTAATAATGGAATCCATGCAAGCCAAAGCTATAAGCAAAATTCAATTTTTACCTTAATCAGATTGACTGCAAATGCTGTAATATATTCATAACTAAATTAGAAAAAGTCTATTTTATAGTGAAAGGGAATGTCGAGTAAATTTTCACCTTCGCTTTAATTATATACAATTACCTGCTTATAAATCTCCGGCGACTATTTAACGACGCCATCATAAGGAGGTATGTACGTGGCCACGAAGTAGACTACCTGTTTATTGTAGAATTTTGTATATATATATATATATATATATATATATATACAGGTTGTTAGGTAAAAGACCGTACATACTGAAGGACACGTTAGTCAATGGCTTCAAGTAACCATTAAAAATATAATGCAAGAGTAATATAAATATACGGCACAGTAAACGATACGAAATTATTGTAGCACAAATGCAGAAAATATGGACACCCTACATACATCGAGACTTGAATAAAAAATAATAACTAGGTACCTACCTCTTAGTGTATGCAGCGTCCACAATGGTAGAATATGTAGTATTTATTTACACCGATTCACTTACATTTACTAAGTATTTACATTTACACTATTTACATAAAATTAAACGTATTTTAATAATTGTTCAAAATGATCGCCTCCTCGCGCAACGCAGAGTTCGGCGCGTTTTCGCATATTGTTTTTCACCCGGCACAACACAAACGTATCACTTCGAACCTTATCAAAGGCGGCTAATATTCTAGCCTTTAGTTCATCCCGGTTGGAGTATTCTGTAGCGTACACAAGCCGTTTCACTTCACCCCACAAGTAAAATCTAACGGTGTAAGGTCAGGAGCCGGCGACGGCACGGGCCCACCGCGACCGATCCAGTTATTGCCGAAGTGACAATTTAAAAACTCGTACACTGTCATTAGCTCGGGCATATGCACGAACCATTTCCCAGTATTCTTCGTTTGAAAACGACATTGCACTTGACACAAAACACACTAACAGTTAAAAGAGGTTTCCGCAAATAATCAAATATTGCATCACGGGCGACTCGCGACCTTTGACTGGCGCCCGCGCGTGCCGCGTGCTCGGCCGGCGAGGCGACGCACGGGCATGAAAGGGCGAGTGCGGGGAGGGGTGCGGGAACAGAGCGCTGTTTGTAAACAGCTGATCGCCGATGACCGCACTTACGCAATACTTAGAATTTTTTTGGATAAATTATGTAAAAAATAAGGTACCAATTATTTTACAAATTCGGGGTCAGAATTGAGTGCCTTATATTTGACTTCAGTATGTACGGTCTTTTACCTAACACATTGTATATATATCACCGTAAAATTGTAAACACCGTTAGATTATAATCTATCTAGCGAGATTGTAAACTGTCGAAAGATTGTTAAAAGCAAGCGGCCTTTTAAGTCTTCTATATTTATATAATTCAGTTTAAAGCTTACCTACTATTAAGAGCAGTTGAGTGTAAACGAAAATAATACATCTTTTAAGTCCGAAGTTTTGACCGACCTTCCTTACTTTTTCACTATATTCAATTATTATACACTCTTATACAATAACTATTCATCTATAATTTTAATGCTAGATACTACTCACTTCTTCATTTGTGTGGTTTATTTTCATGACACTAGTAACGCCATCTATAAACAACCTTTGAGAACTAAATTTTTACTATAATATAATAATTTACTCTTGACAAAAAATAAACAACTATAAGTATTTACTGGTACAGAAAAATAAATAAATTATTCATCAAGCCACTATTGACGTAGTCAGCTGTGTTAGTGGCCCTAATAAGCGGAAGCGAGGCGTTGCGACAGCCGGAGTATAAACTTTCGCTTTTCACTGCCAAGTGCCAAGGCTCGCGGTTACCTCGCGGCCCGGGTATTTTTATTGGCCATTATTAAATAACTGATTTGTATTCACTGCATTATTTAATCAGTTGCATAACGCTGAGTGCTTTTTAAATATCAAGCGATGGGGACATTCTGAAATCGCCCTTTTAATTTTGATATTTTACCATGTGTTGGGTAACATGCCTTATTTATAGCATGTTTGCTTTTGCTACATGACTTTTCCTTTCTTAGACTTACGTGAAGCTCGTTAAGAGAGTAAAAAACGGAAGGCAATAACTTTGAATCCAACCAAGTGATCCGCATTCACTTGTTTCGGATTTTATGAGTCAGACAAACCTCTCGTATTTTTAGTTTCTCACGACATAAGATCTTCATTCGAGTGTATAAGATCTATTATGAAATTGTTTTATAGTTTAACATCAGCAAAAAATCGTATAGAAAATCTCTTCTAGAGCATGTGAAGAGTATTAGTAGAGTGTAACACGCAAGTTACAATCCCGATGAAAAAAAAATGATTGTGACCATTTGTTACTCACCTCCAACAAATATTGTAATATGTTTATTACACAATAAACAAAATACTCCCACACATTCACTAACACAACTTGTGCCGTGGGAATCGGAACCTACAGAGGTTTTATGATCCCACATAGAATAAATATTCTTGACCAACAAACATTGGTCATTCAAGAGTGCCCTAGATACGGGACTCCGCGCTTTCAACGCGAGATGGTTTGTAATCACCTTAACACCGAACCATACAATATATTGGACCTTATCGAGTGTCCCGTAGCCTTCAAATCGTTTCTCAGTTTCGTACGCTTCATCATCAGCTCCCTCAAACAATTCAACAATACATAGCCGCCGCATCCTGCCTCAGTGTTCACTTAAAATTATATAATTGTTGTTATTATTATTGTCTTATTAATTTTTTTTTGGTTTGTATAATTTTACTTCTTTCTTTGTGCTTTTCTTATTGTCTATATGTTTACATTACTTGTGTAAGTTTAATTTGCTTATTTTGTATAATTGCTAATTTTAATAAATATGTAACACCAGCACTCACTCACACGCACACCATACACACAACATTTACACATTAGATCGTACATACACTAATTAATGCTCTCGAGGGAAGGTAAAACCGTATCAAATAGCGAATTTGCTTTCCTCTGGCGAGCACGTCGAAACACTTTCAACTCACAACACCAAACCACCTTATTAAATTTTACAATAAAAATAAAAAAAACTTTTAACAACAGTATTTCATGCTTCGCGCCATACAGATAGAGCGTGGACTGGCAAAAATTGATTACGAACTATGCATTGAATCAGATAATTATGGCACCCTTTCTATGTTTTACTCTTTTTATACCAAGACCTCCGGCAATTTTATTCATCATCAAAAAGAACATCACAATTGTACGACAATTTCTTTATTTTTGCAACAAAATGTTCATAAACAAGAAGAAATATCCATGCTGGGATCGATTTTACATCCTTTTTAGCATAGTGAGCCAACTCTTTAGCGTCTGCGGCTATTGAGTCGTCACAAATGTGGATAGAAAGTGACAGTGACGCCTGAGTTGAGAACTATGCATTATTATTGATCAACAGAAAAAATATCTATATAAAAAAGCCTTTTATCTTTGTTTTTGTTAGGGAAAGTGTCATTAGTTCACGTTGAATCATAGATTATGGAATTAAATGTGTTTTGACATTTAAGTATATGATGGAATATAAAATTCGTAACAATAACATCTAATTAGTCTAAAGTAGGTTAATTGTAAGCATTTAGGGGAGGACGATGTCCATGAATGGAAATTTTGTGGCTGATAATCATGATGTGAACAATCCTTTCCGAAGTTAAAGTTGCGTTTCATCATCATCATCAGCCCTAATACGTCCCACTGCTGGGCACTGGCCTCCTCTACAACTGAGAGGGTTTAGACCTTAGTCCACCACGCTGGCCTAGTGCAGGTTGCGTTTACCAGCATGAAATTAAAAAAAATATGTTGACGTAGGCATAAATATTTGTTACTGATTCAAATCATGTAGGTCAATTTGTTGATAAAAAGAATGTGCTAAACATCTGGTATCATTTACCTAATGATAAGTTTTAACAACTGTAAATCCCCTGAGGTCATTACTACTGTAATTGTAAACAAACAAAAGGCCAACAGATAATCATAACACCACGGCTTCCGTGGCTCAATTGTTTAGAAGTTCAGATCTTGAAGCCTAGGGTTCGATTTTCATACCAAGACAAAGATTTTTATATATCTTTGTTAAGGGTATATGTAATTTTTTTATAGTTTATTTTAACCACGACAGACTTCTTTCCCAGTATAACGCTAGTAGTATGTACATTGTACATAATGTGATATTATCTTACATATTTATTATTTATATATTTACAAAAATGTACCAAAACAAAGGAGCATAACAGATTATAAGCAATAGAGTGTCCTTTTATGGTTTTTGAAGTTATACTTCTTTTGGCGCGTTAGGGAAAAATGATGAGAGTGATTTTTTACGATGCGCGCGCACACCGACACCAAAAAGTTATTCAGAAAAAGTTTGTTTTAAATTTTAAGAATGTAGAATAGTGACAGTAATAAAAAAAGTAAATAAATTTTAAGTAGTTTTGATTACGTCACGTACGGTCAAGACAGAGTCGAGAGAGGTATTTATTTTATTTTATTTATTTTAATTTAATCTGATTTTACTTTTAAAATTCTGATCACGTCACGTGCCGTCAAGACCGAGTCGTGACGTCAGAATTAATTATAATTTTAATTTCCTTAATTTAAATTTATTACTTATATGATATGTACGTCACGCATGGTCAGGCTTAAATCGTTTTTAGTAATATAACTCACCCCCCCCCCCCTCTGTCAAACTCCCTCAATTTTAATCGTAGGATACCCGAGTTTGGTATCATTGGAACCGGCGTGACGTAAGCTATCGATTGGTCCCATTGGAATCGGGAATTTCGTTCATCCTAATTTTAAGATTAAGTAAAAAACTTATTGAAGTTATTACGATGCGCGCGCACACTGTCATGAAAAACCGACACCATGAAGTTATTAAAATATTATTTTATAATATATTATTATATTATTTAAGAAAATATATATTTATGTATGAAGTATAACTTCTAACGCGTGTACATAATTTTATCCTGCCTAGCTTTTTTGGTCAAAGAAAGAAAACATCAAGCTCTTCCAAAATCGGTTTACAATAAAATGTTATGAGCAGACAATTTGAAGTTCAAACTATGTATTCTATTGCAGGTGTGGTTTTGCCTCGCGTGCATGGCGGCGTGTATGGGAGCGCCTGCACCGAGCTCCGAGCCCTTATACCTGGATATCATCGACATGGCAGCCATCAGTAGGATGTCGCCGCAGCAGCTAGAAGCTCTGGCGGAAGGACTAGCAGCGGAAGAGATTATGAGGTTAGTAATAAAAAGTGCAAAAAGACAATGGAATTTTACTGTTTTAGTACAAAATTGTCATGCTGTAAAACTATTTGCTTACTAGTTGTGATAAAGTACCAAGCAACTAAAGCAATAAAAACCAAACCAAATAATTTCTACCGATATTTTGCACCACATTATATAAAATTTTAAATAATTATGTTTTTTATTAGAACCAAGCGGTCATCAGCCCAAGCGCTGACGTCAGTCGTATCCAAAGCATCTTCAGGTCTGCAAAGTAAAGTTGGACTGCTCGGCCAAGCTTCAGCGTTCATTGCGTCAGCTTCAAGCAAAACTGGCGGCGGTGGCGAGCACACCGGTTATTCTTACGAACCAGTAAGTATTGAAGATACTTCATAATAAGGTGTTGCCATTATTCATTTCTGTTGATAAGTTAATGCGTGATTTTGTCTAAAGTTTATAATATTTTTACTACATATTAAAAACGACGCAGTATTTAATATGTTAAAGATACTAAGTATAGTGCGAATAACAAAAAATGACCCTTTTTTCGTTAATATCCCTGTTGTGTTAATATTTACCGAAGAGAGGCATAGTTGAGGATCCTCCACAAAGGATATCTTCATTATGTCAATTTTATAAACCTGTAATACACTAGCGTGGTGGAGTATGACTTTACATTACTGTTGAGAAAAATCTTAGTGTCAGTAAAGATCTTTAGAAATGAAGGTAAATCTGGAACTTATTTTACAGCAAGGCGAGAAATACGACTACTGGGGCCTGAAGAAATCAATCCTTTACACGCTGTTCCAAGCCGTAAAAGCCATTACCGGAGGTGTGACGATACTCAAAGGACAGCTGATAAAGGGCGGTGGTGCCCTCGCAAGTACCCTGGGAAAAGTTATTGCCGTGAAAGGTGACGCAGTCAGCAATCTTGGAAAGAAAATTGTTAGTTCAGCAGCTCTCAGTGAAAAGAAACCTGGATGTAAGTAGACATTCCTTTAATCGTTTTTTCAAGACGAATGTAAGAATTTTTTGTATTTTTCTTGACGGTAAGCTAAAAGAAAATATGATAACAAAGAGTAATGACTGTCATTTAATTACAGTCTTTTTGTATCGCATTAAATCTAACAATGAAAGCATGTTTTGCTTTTTTACACCTGATTTTAAGTACGTTTAGGTCTAAAGAAAATGACGAATTTCGAAGAAAAAATTCTAGACCGTCGCGTCGATATAATTCATTTAATGTATGCCTACGTATTACTGGACGGTACATAATTGTCCAATCTCGAAATACAACTCACACTTATGCCACTACGGTGGGTTTACTACCTTAAAAACGGCATTTAATGTATACGAATATCCTAACATCGTTAAACCGCCAACCGTTTTATACTTTGCATAAAACTCTTCGCACATTCCAACTTATCTGCGTCGTTCTAATTCTGTTTAGTTTGCATAACTACTACATCTTCAGTAGCATCGTTGCTTAGTGTAACATCTCGCATATCCGGTGTATTACGAACGTCTTTATTAACTATCAAATTATAATTGCGCATTAAACTCAATGGATGAGGAAACGGTTACGCAATGTGTTTTTGTACAGTGCGGTCGGATTAGTATCAGATTTACATAATGATGTGTGAAGACTTGAGGAATATTATTATCTTTTGATTATTTGAATATGTTTATTTTTATTTTTTTGAAAATTTAGATAGAAAATGATATGATTGATAGATGATTATACTGTGTGAAATGACAAATCACACATAATTTTGAGACATTGATCTGGTGTCAAAAACTATGTCAGTAGATAACAAATATTAGGAAGCTTATGTACAATAGTATAATCTAAAATCTAACATGTATAAAATACTTATTTTTTTTACGTAAAATTAATCCCACCAAATCTAATCTATAGATTTCATTTAGAAAGTGTTAAAAAGTATGAAGTTTTTTTTATGACATATGTTTTTAAACTGGCACGGCTTAGCGACCGTATCTGTTGGTACGTACAGTGCTTTTCAAATGGACTGTTTTCATGTTGGAAATAATATATTGAAAGTATGATTCTGATAACCATTGGGACTAAGTACATTGGGAATTTTATAAAGTATTAGCAATTAGCGTCCTGCTTTTATATCAGTTGGGATTTTCCTGAATCCGCTCCGGTTTCATAAGTTCCTCTTTCATTACATCATACAGTCTCCGTGTTCTGAATACAAACGAGGCAAAACCATTATGTATGCACACGGGCTTACATTTTTGTAAGAATATGAATATTTTACGAGATATTTTGTTTTTAATATTCTCAGCGTTTAATTTTGTAACACCTTTTAAGTGAATGGAAGTTTAGAGGTTATTTAAAGTAGTAGTTGATGTACTGAATGAAGGGAGGTTATTAGAAGTGGTTACTTCAGTAGATAACTACTGAAATATGATGACGCCTTATATCCACCTGTAGTATACACTTATATTACAATTTAAAATACACTTTAAGCCATCACCTTACCAAGAATTTAAACTCTTCGTCTGCCCATGAAATAGTAATTATTTAGGTAATAATGATATAAGCCGATGGGTACTTGAAGAAGAAAAGCTTGAAAAATTTATAAATAACTTTTCATTTTACACTCACTATAATAAATATTATGCATTAAAGTAGTAAGTGAAGTTTATGTCGAATACGCTATAAATGTTTATTTTGATCGCTACGAGCGTTGTAAATGAATCATACAATATTAAAACATAAAATATTGAACCATGCAGTAAATTTTCATTTGTAGCAAGAGCCACAATTTCACATATTTAAAAAAAATCGTCCAACAGCCACATATTTTTGACCCCATACTATGACAGAAATTTTGTGTCGAGGGCATCAGAAACTTCGAGAGCCTTTTCGGTCACAAAACACACAGACCCGAAACAAATATTTGTGAATCACACAGGCATTTGTTTCGTTGCGGGGATCAAGCTTGCGACCACTCATTGCGCAAGGTAATCTAGCAATATCAGCCCACATACGCGCTAGGCACGGGATTCCTCCACAACTGCTTCTTACCACCCTTACTCCACCACGCTGACCTGCTGATACTACTGAAACTCCTAGAAATTCCTAGACCTACTTATGTTCAACATATAATTGAGAAAATTATTCCAGCAACCGCAGTATACGGACCTCCACCAACCAGCCACGTTGAGTACGGACCTCCCAGCGCCTACGGAGCCCCGACAGCCCCTGCACATTACTCGCACAGCGCTCCCGCCGCTCCCACAGGCTTTTCTGCCCACAAATATCCATCGCATTTAGACGGTAAGTTCACTTGGATACAAACATATTGTAATGACTATTGATAACAGCACAATGGAAAAATTAATCAATCTCGTGTAATTATATGCTATAATTGCAGGGTTATTTCTTAGCTTTCTATTTATCTGTCTATTTTATTTTCATTGACGTGTTTCTTGGATAAAACCTTTTTATACGAAAGTGGCGCCCGTGTTCATCTAGGCACAATATTATAAAGCGGCCGATATAGTCCCCCGAAGTCTTATCCACTACGTTACCAAAAATCATAGGCGTGACAGCGTAACAGACCATTATTTTGATATTTTAAATATTAATGTCTATCCTGTCATAACATAGCAATAACTACTATTTCTATCCCAAGTATTTTTCCAAAAACATTTCATAACAACATTAACGTGTTTTTATTATGTGGGTAACAACAATTTAGTTATTACTTTAAGTCTACATTGAAAGTAAACATATTAAAATAATAAAAAAAATGAAAACGAAATTTAATTAACAAGAGCAAAAAATACAGTAAAAGTGGGACATGAAAGCAAATAAACAACAATGCCATAACAACTCGTGCTACTTACACTGGCCAAACAGTAACATAGTCATAACAATCAGTTATGTAACTAACTGGATGAGTGTGGTCGATAACAGACTGTTAAATAACAGCCTGTAAGTAGACGCGGCTATGTGAATCAATTTAATTGGGCATTTTGTCGTCAAAATTGGCTGGCAAAATTGTGTCAATCTTCTGAATTAAATGTGAAAATTCTGACAGCCTGTTTGTTATGAAGAAATTTACGTGGATTCTCGCTCGTTGTAACAATAATAGCCCATATGCTGTTCGACTCATTCTACATTTTAGTCTAATTACTGTACCATCAGGTACAGTGGAGTAACTTTGCCGTGCCAGTTTAAAAAAATAATAATAATAGGTAATTCCATCAAGTCTTAAGTTCTCATCATCATCAGCCTATATACGTCCCACTGCTGGGCACGGGCCTCCTGCGCAACTGTGTGCGGGTGGTACAACTAGTGCGGGTTGGCGGACTACACACCTAAGCAATTCCTAAGAACTTTTAGGTGTGCAGGTTTTATCACGATGTTTGCTTTCATCCTTAAATACGTGATAATTCTTTGTGAATACACACATAACTTGGAAAAGTCAGAGGTGTGTGCCTGGGGTTTGAACCCGCGACCGTCGAGAATCTCGACCGCATGCCTAAACCTCGAGGCCATCACGACTCACGACTACGTCTCAAGTTTTGGTTGATGGAATGTCTTAAATTTGTATTCCTTAGACATAACTTTCAGCTGTAAAAATCTCCAACGTAGAACAGCGTAATATTTTACCATAAGTTATTTAAACCCTTATAAAACCCAAAAGGTTTGGTATACGAACTCACGACTGCCAAGAATGTACGAATTTGCTCTTGACTGTACGTGTATAAATGTTGTTTTTTCCGGTCTTCTGCTTCGCGGACACGGTAAAAGTAAAAGTAATCAAAGTGGGCCACGCGTTCTTACGTAACTCTGGTCAAAGTTCGACAAAACTGAACGTGGAACTTTTTTTTATGTAACTGCGTACTGTCTTACTGCTGTGCCTAAAATGTCAGCACGTTGTTGTCACACAACTGTTAATACAAGTATATTAAATTCCTCGTAAAATTCTGGAGCGGTGAAACTTTTGAAAGGTTAATGTTGTTATTATTATGTAAATATGGTTGAGCAACACATTTTAATATTTATGTTGTTTAATTTCGGCGGTCGCAGGTTCAAACCCCAGGCACACACCTCTGACTTTTCGAAGTTATGTGTGTATTCACAATGAATCATCACTTGCTTTAACGGTGAAGGAAAACATCGTGATAAAACCTGCACACCTAAAAGTTCTTAGGAATTTCTTAGATGTGTAGTCCGCCAACCCGCACTAGGCCAGCGTGGTGGACTAAGGCCTAAACCCTCTCAGTTGTAGAGGAGGCCCGTGCCCAGCAGTGGGACGTATATGGGCTGATGATGATGATGTTTTATTTATTAAATAATTTTTAGTTTTTTCCCTTAGCTTTGCTTTCGTAAGTATAGATTTTGTAGGACGAATTTATAAAATAAAAGTGCCCATAACTATTTTTAGGATCCAATTTCATTATTAACAATCTTTTACGGTTCCCCATAAATAGCTAATTTGGTATATGAGACTAGCAATACTATACTTACACAGCCAAAGTCAATCAGATTCCTACATGATTGATAAAATTTAAGTATAGGTAATAGGCAAAAGCAAAAAAAATAGTCTCTTCATTAATACTTGTTATATTTTGTCAGAAATTCCCTTTGATAAACTTTGTTCTTCTATGTCATTACTCGTATATTAATACGATTATTTGGGTTTTTACATATGTTCTACGCCTAATTATATGTCGAACACATTCAACTGATTTGGCGATTATTATTTCCCCTTATCTTAATTTTTTCAACTCCGATGACCTTAAAGTTTTGAAATTTATGTTCGACCCCTTTGTTGGTCAGTTGTAAAAATGAAATAAAATTACGTAAATATTTATTTTATTTTAAGAGTACCATTTCTCAAGTTGAAAGCAGGTAGATAATGGCTTCGTTGTTGAAAACTGTATCTCTAAATTTCACTCAAGAGAACTCACTAATTTTTTCCCAAAGAGGGTGAAATGCCAAATATAAAATAAAATCATCTGAAGCTTATGTGTGTAGCTAATACTAACTAAAAATAATGACATTTATTTTTTCCGAAGCCCTAGACACCGCAATACTTAAGTCGAAACGGTCGTAAAGTGACCATTCAACTCAACTTTACGGTCGCCGGTTGTCCATTAAAACACCTAAAGTCATGTGTATACAAATGCAATAATATACATGCTGTTGAATATTCATAGCCTGGGTTTTGCTGTAATTTAAGTGAAACACTATTTCAAAACAAGTTATCAATCATTTCTCAGAAATGATTAAATCGAGCAAAATTATTGCATAAATTTTTACCCATTTGTGCGAAGGGTCATTTTCTTTCATTTATCACGATTTGACGCTAGTTAAGATGAAATAAAGTCGTTGTCTCCACCATTGTCTAAGGCGCAGGCCAGACAGAAGAGACGTAAGACGAGGACGCGTCGCGGAAAGGGCGAAGACGAGACACGGACGCGACTTTTGCAGTTATATAGAAGAGACGGGGCGGGGACGCGGACTCAAAACAGGACGCAAACATTCAACTCTCAAGACGGTACACGTGACTGTGCGAGCGAGCGAGCGAGACCCGCCCGGCAGGTATGCCATCCTGCGCCCGTCTTCACCCCCGCCGCGTCCGCGCCCCGTCTCTTCTGTGTGTTTTGAATAAAAGGCGCAGACGTAAAAGCGTTGCGCCCGCGTCCCGTCTATTCTGTATGTTTTGCGTTGCGACGCTACTATACATTTTCTATGAAAGGGACGCGGAAGAGACGAATGTCCGCGCCCCGTCTGTGTCTTACGTCTTTTCTGTCTGGCCTGCCCCTAAGTAAGTCTAGTAGTCATTGCTGGCCTGATCTGGCAGTCTGTGATATTGGCGTTGTGTATGTCAGCAACTTGTGAGCTTGGTGCTTGTTTACACCTACTAACCCTCGAGTTAATGGAGATACGGTGACATTTTTGTTACGAAAGGGCCAACATAGTTTCAAGTTAAAACTTTATTTATTTGACAAAAAAAAATAAAAAATATATATATATATATATATATTAAATTATTTTGTGACTGCCTCGTGGTCTCGCAGTACAAGTATGTGCCGTGCGATCTTGAGGTCCTGGGTTCGATTCCCGGGTCGGGCAAAGTGTTATTGGGTTTTTCCATTAGAAAATTCTCAGTAACAGCACGGAGTCTGGGAATGTGCCCGAAAAACGGCAATAGGCTCGCCCCCTATTACGTGGGACTTATACATACCTGGCGAAATGTGGGTGCAGAAATACACCTCTGCCTACCCCTTCGGGGAATACAGGCGTGAGTTTATGTATGTATGTATTTATTTGATTGAAGACAAAATAATTCGTCTTGATGCGATGAATGTCATGTTTTTGTCATGCATACTGTCACATTATTCAAAATACTCGATGTGTTAGGTGTTAAAGAACCGAAAAACCCATAAAATTTCCTAATTTGCATTATGGGTTCGGGACTTGTGAATTTCTGTTGGTCGTATCCGTTTATTTCATCCATAAGAGGAAAATAACGTTATTAGCACAATATTGTCACATGGTATCCTCAATCAAGCAGCTACGATCATTTCGTTTTGGTACTAATCAATCAATTTGAAACTGAATGTTTTGCTAGGCAACAGCTACTCCGTTTTCTATATCACTTCAGTTTCAACTCGGCATTATTGTCTCTTTGCGATTTTTGTTTCTTGCTGCCTCATTACTCGCTACTCTATATGCACACTACTATAAAATAAAGTCATCATCATCATCATCATCAGCCCATATACGTCCCACTGCTTGGCACGGGCTTCCTCTACAACTGAGAGGGTTTAGGCCTTAGTCCACCACGCTGGCCTAGTGCGGGTTGGCGGACTACACACCTAAGAAATTCCTAAGAACTTTTAGGTGTGCAGGTTTTATCACGATGTTTTCCTTCACCGTTAAAGTACGTGATAATTCAATGTGAATACACACATAACTTGAAAAAGTCAGAGGTGTGTGCCTGGGGTTTGAACCCGCGACCGTCGAGATTCTCGACCGCGTGCCCAAACCTCGAGGCCATCACGACTTCAAGTAAGACTTAAAGTACCTATTGAAATTAGAAATAGGAAAGCAGCTAGATCATTACAAAATAAAAGAGTGTCAAAAAGGAATACCTTAGATGAATGGAACTCAGGTAAGGGAACCTCTATAATATAAATTATGGAAAACAACAGAATTTATAACTATATTCGTGATTAAAGTTAAAATTTTACTTTAACATCTTACATAATTCAATATTATATCATTCGCCTCCAAATTTGAATAACCCGATCTTAAGGGCAGTCGATTAACGACTTAATTCGATTCTTATGTAATTAATATGGATTTTGAATTAAGATATCATATGTTACATTAATTTAGGCTTTGATTATATTCAGCTTATATTAACAAAAATATATAATTATAAATGATTGAAAATACGCGCTAAATTATTGAAAGTTAAAGACAAACATAATTTTTGTCCGAAAAATGCTGCACATGTGAAAGTGCACAATAACAATGCTAATGACAGTGTGTGAATACTGAATAATGATCGCTGTGTCAAAAGATCGGCTTTCTTTTTCAGAGATGATAGTGATGTCTTCGGTACATGTAGATGAAGAAGAACCGATGCCTTGGCCGTCTGAAGAGTTGTATAGTCGTTATTACGATCTAGTCAATGATTTGTGGTAAGATTCTTCAAATGATGAATTATTCTTCTCTGTCTCAGCTTGAAAGGAATCTCTTGCATTCCTGTTTGGTCTTCCAGCATTGATTGTTCTTCTCTTTGCTAAGAAGCTGTTCTATTGTGTCTGATTATTCTTCTATGTTAATTTTTTCAACTTAATTTGCTGTATACTTGCTGTTGGTCTTCTATTTTCAGCTATCAGTGTTTTGTTCGACGTTTTCTTTCGCAATTTCGCTAAAAGCATCTGCTGCATTGGATTTTGAGGTGTTTTCGTCAGTCCTTAAATTTGCATGTATCGACATCTGAAGAGATCTATGATCAACTTGCAAAAAACAACCGTAATTATTAATATTCCTCTATTATCAGTTTTGCTATCATGTGCAAGAACTGTGTGACTTTTCGTTGACTATAATAGAATAAACTATGCCGAAAACGGTGAGTCTTCAACATTTGCATAACTTTCATTTTCGAGCGGATATAGCTGTTTGTGGTGAAATAATACAAATGACCACGTGTGGACGTCTCGCCCTGTCATCATATTTTGAAATGGATGTCGTATTCTGGTGTTGCAAAGGTGGGAAAACACCCATTGGCTTCCACTGATGTTTTGGTAACACCAATTGCAAGAGTATGTAACACCAGTGCTCGCAAGGGCATATATGCATTATAAGCTAAAAATTGTTACATGTGGAAACTGTCTTCATTGGTAGGTTTAAGTGTTTATTATTTAAAATGAAATTAAAATGTAAATATGAGGAAAATAATAGGCACAAAATTATTGGATTTGTTTTCATTTGAAACTATAGTTTATACGTAATCTCGACGTATGGAAGAAGAAAATATGTAAAATACTGTAACTGCTGAGCTGAAACTAATGTAACTAACTAATCCTTGGAGTAAAATTAGTTTGTATGCTGTACTTTGAAAAATACTACCGTATTGGTAATTTTAGAACAAATAGAAAAACACTATCTATGAAACTGGAGACCCCGGGCTGAAATATCACACCAAAATAAACACTTACGTAATCCACAGGCACTTGTTTAATTCAGGTCTAGATGTTTAAGAGACGGAAAAGTCTGTACTATACAAACAATTCATTAGAAATCTGAAGAGCTGACCTACTTATACGTAGGAAATTGAGTGGGCACGATCCATTATCTAATAGTTTCAGGGAAGGCTCGACTATTGTATAAAACGTAGCACCTGCATTGATATTTTGTGTTTAATGCACTTTCACTACATTATGTTACGGAACCAGTCGATGCAGTCTGACGAGTCCGCGCGAAATACGAGACTCATGTGATTCTGCGTGATATCGAATGTTCTGCTAAACATATCCTATACTATGTAATCCTATATTTTTTGTAGACCAATTTGCGGTCTACTTTCCTTATTTGGAATGAAGGTGAAAATTGCTATAAACCTTTTTCTGGTTCACCGTATTTTAATGTCGTCTACTCAATAATAACAAATCTCACTATTTCTTTTGGCCGAACACTGAAACGCTTCTTAATCTGAGGGCGACTTATATTTAAATGGCTGTTATAATTTAAGCGGTATACTGAAAAATCATTAATCGGTTTTAAGACTATGATTAACTAATGCCCACTTAAATTTCCATAAATGGCAACATTACCACAAAATGTTCTTTTACATGACATTTTTTAAGTATATACCGCTTAAATTATAACAGCTTAAATAGAAGTCGCCCTCAGATTAAGTAGCGTTTCAGTATTTGGCCATAAATCTCCTAAAAACAAGATAGATAAACAAGGGTGATTGAGCAAAATAACTATGATAGATATAACCAACTAATGCTTTAACATCATCTGTCTCGTGTGATATACATTCTCTCAACCCTTATCAACCATCAGCTACTTCCTTCGAAAATATATTAATGTGACTAAAGAAATAGCTACCTATATCACGTAACTTGTATTAAAAAATAACAATGTATCTATGGGCTTATATAATGAAGGAACAGAGATAGATGATCGTAAGCTAACAGAGTGAGCGGTTCTAGTTACACCATATATTATTACAAGGAAGCTCAATTCGGTGTCAGAGATAGTTAAAGCATTAGGAGTGGCACCAGGTCATTTGTATAACGATGACGGAACAAACCTAAAGGCAGATTTCGTAATTGTATCGCATAATATTATATAAAAACTGGATACGGATCAATATGTAACCCAGATTCTCGACGAAGAATTAGTGAATGTAAAAACAAAATTGATCAATTCCAGAAGGTAATTGCAGTAACGTAAAAAGTGGAACTTGCATTTCACAGATTTCACTTATAAGTACAGCGATCGGTCAGTGAAATGTCAAGCATCTGGACTACATGCGTTGAAGCAATACTTTCCAAATCCAACATGCTTTAAGGTCGCAGTGAATAATTTAAGTTGGGCAAGGGTCATGATTTATTTATCAGTAGAGATAAACATTCAATTTGATTTGGTATAAGGGCAGAGGTTAATGTTTGGTAGTCACAAGATTTAAAAGGTCTTAGCCTCACAACCTTGTTAATAGGATTAGGTATTGATAAAAAAAAACTGATTGTGTTTAATTAATAACAGCCATAATATCTCCAACTCCTTAGTTGTCATCCTGTCTCCTTAGACAGGACCTTTGTGAGAAAGATTATTTTAATCTACTACCCCCACCTAATCGGGACCTAGAGTTCTAACTATGGCTTATCAGATTAGTATTTCCTAATAATAATAAGTACTTTCTGGAAAATTTTCCAGAAGATCATGTCTGTTATCTTCTCAAGTAAATTGAGAAATAATTAACTATTAATACAGTAAATGGTGCTACAAGCTGGGCCTCTAAATAATAACGAAACTCTGTAATCTGCTTCAAAATAAATATATGTAAGTAAATCTTGAGGAAGATATGAATAAGCACCAGTTCAGTTTGAGGACTCTGCATGAGCATCTGTTGATTAAGAAATCTTCGAAGTGGAATTAGGACGGCGTAATGTACTAAAAACCCGCCCTCAACTAAAAAAGAGCCAGTAGGGAGACATATTATATAGAATTAGGCTGTTATAGAAAAAATATATGAAAAAAAAAGTCGTGTTGGCCTCGAGGTTTAGGCACGCGGTCGAGAATCTCGACGATCGCGGGTTCAAACCCCAGGCAAACACCTCTGACTTTTCGAAGTTATGTGTGTATTCACAACGAATTATCACGTACTTTAACGATGAAGGAAAACATCGTGATGAAACCTGCACACTTAAAAGTGCTTAGGAATTTCTTAAGTGTGTAATCCGCCAACCCGCACTAGGCCAGCGTGGTGGGCTAAGGCCTAAACTCTCTCAGTTGTAGAGGAGGCCCGTGCCCAGTAGTGGGACGTATATGGGATGATGATGATGAGGCTGTTATAGATTCTATCTCGGACATTACGTGGATTTCTACTACAAGTCAGTTTTCCCGGAGTTAAAGTAGTAGCCATGACATTTACAAAGATTACGTGCCATGCTCGAAGTTTAGTCGATGTAGCTGTTACATAACGTAATTGAATCTAGTTCCGGAGATATTTGCATTCTAAATGGAGTTTATGGTTAGCATTGTATTATAATTTATTCTAAACGGTGAGTTCTAAATAATTAATAACACCAAAAATTATGCACATAAATCTGACCACATGTAAAGATACAGATCTTTTTTGTTAGTAATAAAAACTAGTAGATTGTCTTTGTAAGTTTTGAAGTTAATATAGTATCTATGGTTGATGCAATGGTCTACCCTCAATGGTAATTGCAGTACAATGTAGGGACAGACGTTTCTTGTCACGCGACTCTATCATAATTCCACTCGCTGAAAAGCTTTTAAACATTATTGGTAATAACAGTTATTAAATAAATAATAAATATACACCGAACAGTCACATTCATAGTTCTGACTCCATATTATGATGCAAGTCCTGTGTCGTGGGTATCAAAAACTACGAGTGACTTTTCGGTCTCACAAACACCCAGACCCGAAACAAATATTTGTGGATCACACAGATATTTGTCTCGGTGCGAGGTTGGGCCCGCGGTCTAACTTTAAAAGCTGGTGTTTAGCCAACTACGTCACGGAGCTGTCAGGTAACATAGCTGATATCCGTTTCTATATGTTTCTCTGTTTAGTTCATATAAATACTATTTTGAGACTTAAAAATAAATTCTATCTTTCATAGCAATGGTGGTTTGCGTGACTATAGCGATCAGGAAATTACCTAATAAAATAAATACGAGTATTTTATTTTTAATTTTATTTAATTTTATTTGGGAAATACACAGAACAATCACAATCAAAAATAAAAATATAAAACACAATTCAAAACAATTTCCACTTATAGGTAAAGCACAAAATAGAGGAAGTGAACGACTAATCTTACAAAAAAATTACATTATACAGAAACAAAAGGCATTAAATACAAAACAAAAAGCAATTTATACAAAAACACCTAAACTAAACTAACACTTACATACACTAGAAAAAAGTATTTTTTTATAATTATCTAGCGACTCAGAAAATATGTTATCTAAGTAATGTATTATAATATATATAAATATATCTAAGTATTAAATAAGATACATATATACTTAGATGTAATCATGAACAGCGAAATTGCTGTATGTTGAGTGACGAAATCTAAGATCATGACAAATGATAAAAATGATGAAGGTATAATTTGTGATATCATTTGAAATGCCATACTTATGATTAAATATAGAAATCTTTAATTCCACACATTTATAAATTACACGACCGTCATAATTTGACACTAATATTTACGCAACCACTTTCAATCGATTGCATAAAGTACTTTAAGTTGGCATCGTATATACGGAACGCAAAAACTAAGGTCATTGAACTTCCTCTGGTTTTTGACACTGTCAAGGTGTTACTAGTGTGACCACTTTCTGTGTGCAGGGTGCGGATAAAAACTGCACTCGGAAATACGCATTCGTTGCCACTTTCACGAAGTTTAGTCGAGCAGGTTCGGATTGAGGTAGCATGTCCGGGGGAACGACACCCGTGTTAAGATTGCCTGTTTATTACTTATTAGATTATACGTAATTCTGCAGAGCACATCACTATGATGTACTTTTTTTTAGTAATAATTGTAGGAGATTAAAGCCACAATACCCATCGCAATATACATATATGGTAAGATTTATTTTGTTACGTAGTAATATACAAGCTAGTTAGTGTCGGAGCAATACTAAGGTTGCTGAGATGATATTGTTTATCGTCATTCTGATAAAAAATAATTATTTCAATAAAGTAATTTAACAGCACGGAGTCTGGAAATGTGCCCGAAAAACGGCAATAGGCTCGCCCCCTATTACGTGGGACTGATACATACTTGGCGAAATGTGGGTGCAGAAATGCACCTCTGCCTACCTCTTCGGGGAATACAGGCGTGAGTTTATGTATGTATGTATGTAATTTTCCTGTTAAAATTGTGTGTTACATAATTGTTTAGCATCAAAACCATGAAATTTAAAATTAATATCTTAGATGATGCTTATTATTATTCAACGCATTATTACTTTAATAGATATTAGCCTAATGATACTTTATTCTCCCGAAAATCAACTCACTGCTTTTGTTTATGATAATTATTTTTAAATACACGCATAACTTCGAAAAGTCAGAGGTGTGTGCCTGGGGTTTGAACCCGCGGCCGTCGAGATTCTCGACTGCGTGGCTAAACCTCGAGGCCATCACGACTTATTATCGAACGGCGGCTTAAATGCGTCTGAAAAATATAAATTTACATTTTGGGCCCTCGAAACTATCTAGACTACATACCTGACAGTAGAAAGAATCTTCGCAATTACGCAACGCACATAACTATTATATTAGAGCGCTACGTGTGAGTTGGAAGTCTTTACTGTATGTTTGTTTTCTCCTGTCGTCTAGTGAATGCCTCGATGGTCTGGCGGCACAAATGTGTGTCGTGAAATCTAGACCACCTGAGTTCGAATTCCGAATCAGGTAAAGCGATATTGGGGTTTTTCATTAGGAAACTGTCAGTAGCAGCACAGAGTCTAGACTCTCAAGAGAAAATTTAAAGAATAATTAATCCGAAAGGAAGCTGGGAATTTGGTAAATGTCCCTATTACGTGATACACTATAATACAATTAGAGAAAATTGGGCGTAGAAATACGTCATGGCCTCGAAGTTAAGGCATACTGTCGAGAATCTCGGCGGTCGCGGGTTCAAATCCTAGGCATACACCTCTGACTTTTCGAAGTTATGTGTGTATTCACAATGAATTATCGCGTACTTTAACGGTGGAGGAAACCTGCACACGTAAAAGTTTTTAGGAAATTCTTAGGTGTGTAGTCCGCCAACCTGCACTAGGCTAGCGTAGTGGACTTAGGCCTAAAGCCCTCTCCGTTGTTGAGGAGGCCCGTGCGTAGCAGTGGGACGTATATGAACAAATGATTATGATGATGATGAATAATTTAATATTATAACTCAACATACATATGTATACGAGTATTACAAAAATTAACTGTAATCAAACTGAAACTTTAATTAAAAACTCAATAGGAAATTACATAAAATATTTTTTAAGATCAACTTCGCGGACCATATTTTGGCTTCTGCGGACCACTGGTGGTCCACGGACCACCACCAGGGTTGGGAACCCCTGCTCTAATACAATGTTATTTGATCATTCATTCAGAAAATTCAAAGCAAAAAGTCAAAATTTTATTAATAATACAATTTTTTTACTGATTTGTTATTACTGACTGCCTCGTGGTCTCGCGGCACAACCAGTGCCGTGCGATCTAGAGGTCTTGGATTCGACTTTTGGGTCGGGCAAAGTGTTACTGGGTTTTTTCATTATGAAATTCTCAGTAGCCGCACGTAGTCTGGAAATGTGTCCGAAAAACGGGCAATAAGACCTGGAGAAATGTGGGTGCAGAAATGCACCTCTGCCTACCCCTTCGGGGAACACAGGCGTGAGGTTATGTTTGTACATATTTTTTAAATTTGTCAGAGAGAAGTCACAAGATAAAGAAATGATATGTATCTTAAATGCTGTAATAAGGAATTATATCACATCTCTGCGCCTTTTTTTTTACTTACTTAATTGTTGCGTAAGTGTTATGTGACTGAATTTTCAATGAGTCACAGTTATTGGGTCGTGTAAAAGTTAGTCACTGCGTTAATCCTCCGGTGGAGTGAGTCAGTAACTTTTTCCTTTAATTACATGCAACGATATTGGGCTTGTCATCGTTACTGCTGATGTTTAAAAGTTGTATGATCACCGCCTGGTAAATCAACATTGCCGGATATTGGAATCAATAGTTTTTTTTTTGACATAAGTTTTATATTTTTATTATAAAATTTTACAAAAATATTTTTTACCCTGATTGAAGTACATACATAGTGATAGCCTCGGAGTTAAGCTGGTGGTCGAGAATCTCAGCGGCGGCAGGTTTATACCCCAGGCACACACCTCTGACTTTTAGAGGTAATGCGTGTATTTACGTACTTTAACTAAAAAGGAAAAACATCGTGAGGAAACCTGCACATCTAAAAGTTCTCAGGAATTTGTTAGGTGTATAGTCCGCCAACAAGCTCTAGGTTAGCATGCGGGACTACGGCCTCAACTTTCTCAGTCGTAGAGAAACCCCATGCCCAGCAGTGGGACGCATATGGGCTGATAATTTTGAAGTATCACGTCAAGTATTACCTCCTAATAGTAAAGAACGCACGGACCGATATATATTTACGTTGGACCGACCTAGTTCTAATCCTACCGTAGAAAATAGCTGAATGAAGAAAACGGGTGACTCTCAAGGACGTATAACATTGAAAGTAGTTATCTTACAGAATCTTTTAAAGGTCTGATAGGACTACATTACGTCCCTGTATGTTTCAGTTTGATTTCAACGTCTTAGCATTTCTACTATAATATGAATATCGTAGTTATTTCAGATTGATTTTTTTTCCATTGTGCTGCTTCTTATATTAAACGTATATTTTTTTACAATACAATTTTAAATTTTAGGAAGATCGCCAAAAAGAGCAATTCGACGACAAATACCAATGCATTTCCATCATCTAGGTACCTTTTGTTACTTGTTCATGCACTGTGTAATGGTATAATTGAAGTATCGTTTAATACATTACTTCTATGACGTAATGTACCGCAGTATTATCGTTTCACAAATATTTAGAACTGCACTTACTAATGTCCGAAAATATTGACACCATAACTACCCCGAAGAAAGCAGTAAAAAATAAACAATTTTGTTACTTTTCATATCCCAAAACAACAAATCAACAAGTAAAAAAAACCTAAGGCTGTTTAGTAAACATTGCCTACTCAATAAATTTCCCTTGAAAATATTAAGTGTTTAGTTCTGAGTATTAAAACATCGATTAACAAACAATTTATGCGCGATCATGCAGCATAAAATACCAGTAGGTCCACAAACAACACGAAATGACATAATGTGACTGACTTTTTGAGACAGGCCGAGGTAAACTGAATGGTGTGCACGCCGGACTACTATTACTTACGCCGTTGGGTGAAGCAACACAAAGCGACGATTGGGACACTGCAAACTCTGGTCACTCGCCCATAGACTCACCTCCTACCTTCCTGAACTCAGTATACAGCGCCATCAAAAACGCCTTTACCACTGCCCCGTCCTACCCTGACGAATCTTTACTGCACCAGCCCCCACCTCCCCCGCAACCTGTACCGTCTTTCAAACCAATGGGCTGGGGAGAAGTGAACTCCTACGGCGAACCAGTAATGGTAGATTCATACAATGATTACCATCCAAGTAACCCCCACCCACCTTTAGATTACACTATTTCTAAGCATATAGCTACTGATTCTAAAGGATTGACTCCTGAAAAAATGCAAAAGATTAACAACAATTTGAAGAAGGTTCAAATATACCTTAATCAGAACGAAAGATCTATAGAAGAAGTTCCAACGTTTACTAGATTAGAGACTTATGCCAAAATGATGAAAAAAGGCCAGATTCCTTTTTTTCCTACTCCAGTAGTTCATGACAATGAAATAGGGGTGCTACCAGCGGAGTTACTTCCCGAACCTATGTTTACCACATCCTCTACCACATCCTCAACCTCTAGTACCTCTACTACAACCACAACAACTACGACGACAGAATCGCCTCGTACAACAGGACAGAATAGGCGGAAAGACGTGAAGTACATTCTTCGGGGGAACAAGATCATTCAAGTGTGATACAACTGACTTGACTGACTTGAGGTATGTGATGACGACTTGACGACTGACTGGCAATACTGTGACTTGTACATAATTATAGACCTACCGCGAGGTAGTGTGACTTGACTATGACTTTGAATTAAAATATTAACAAAATGTGAAAATAAAAAACTGTAAATAAGCTAACATCAATCAAAAGAAGTTGTTAACTAATTTTAACAAAAATGTGTGCCTCTTTAAATTGCATTACAGTATTGCGTAATCTTTTTATTACTTTCAAATGTAATTCTGAAGAAATTTCAAATAATTACGTTCCTTCTAATATTCACCTGAGCCTTTCCAATAGAAATGACGTTTAAACTTGTAAATTTGATGACTTCGAGTACATTGACAGAATCTTCTAGAAAATGATAAAGTACTGCACACATACACATCCATGATGCGTGGACTGGAGGTTTTGAAATCGTCTCGAAGAATTATGTCCTTTATATAATTTCATAATTTATGTTTGTGTTAAAATGACTTGGTCATTTGGTCTTGGATTAATTTATTTTCAGTAATATATATTTCTACAGTAAAGCTATACTACAAATGGTGCTTATTATATTGACGTCCTTTTAGAGTATCAAGTACAACACTATCATCATCAACGATCATACCCTGACACTCGACACAAAGATCTTAGCTCGCTGAGATTATTCCATTTTATTTCATCATCTTATTATAAGGGTCATGGATCCTTTCAGACACCACTATTTGAATAGATTTGTGATATACATAGTTCATAGATAGATGGACCCAAGCTATGAATAATTTATGAATGGGGGACAGTCCATATCTTACAAATTTTGGAAATTCTAAATTCTAAACCTAAACCCTTTCAGGTAAATAAGAAAAAACTCGTAAATAATAGAATGAATAAATACAAAACAATACGTTCAATAATTTGTAAATACAACAAAAAATAACAACTTTAACGTTCTTGCAATTGTGATTTTTCTGAATTTACTAATATACATCTACTAACTATGACTGACTTTTGTGATATTATGTTATGGTGTTATTAATTATGAGTTTTATCATAACATTACACCATCGCGCCTTATTATGACGGCGTGGATGACTCACTCAATGTTATTTATATATAATAAGGTGTGTATCCATATATAGTCTTGAGAGAAAGTGGTGATTGTGTAATGTCGGTTCAAATTAAAGTTTAACTTGTTTTTATATTATAAGTAGTTTTTAATGTTCGATTTCCAGGTAGAGCAATTTATTTAGTATGAGACCTTTGATAAAAATACCCCTGATAGAATTTTCAAACGAAACGATAAACAATTTGCCAACGCATAAAACCAAGCTTTTTGGGTTATTAGTGAAAATATAGGCTTAAAATATATATTAAGCAGTAGAAAGAATAACAAGTTTGCCTTAGTTTTAAAAAGTAAAAATAATTAATTATAATAATAGATATTTTTATTAATTTGCAAGCATAGAACCTTTATTCTCTTTTGATATAAGTAGTACTTGGTTAGACTTCTTTTTATGTTCATGGATGTCTTTTATTAGGTTCATTAACGCCTCCAATTAAAAGAATTCTTGTTAGAGAGAGGCACCTCTAAAATCGTAAAGTAATTGATCGTAGAACAATAAAATTATTGTGAGTTTTATTTTATTCACTAAAATTATTTCAAATTATAAATTCATCTTAAAATGCATTCTAACATAGATATAATTTTTGTTATATGAAATTAAACAAGAGTCAGTGTAGTGAATAAAAATTAGAAAGTCTAAAGGTGTATTTTATGTTAATATGTCAGACGAGCTATAAATATTATTCTTAAAGATAAATTCTCGAAATCGTTACATAATGGGATTAAAATGCCTATGCTATGGTTAAAATGCCTTAAACAGTGGTAAGCAACCATCGGAACACTTTCCTTTTAAAAAAGAATCTTAATATTTTAATGTCGTATTTATAAATTCGAAGTTAAAGTTTTTGATAGGTCATTCAAAAACTTTATACGTAACATAAAATTATCAACGCTTGTTTTAGAATTGCTACAAAATTAGATAACTAAAAAAGATTTAAGTCCACCGTTAAAATATCTGTAAAATAACCTAACTTAACTAAAACTTAAATAACTTAACCTTCCTGAGAAGTTCGAATAGTGATTTATACTGATATAAATAATCTATTAACTAATAATGTCACAGTTAAAACAATTATACAATATTGTTATTTAGAATAATCATATTATTAACTTTTCACTTTTTTGTACATAAAAAAATTATTAATTCTTATTAAATTTACTTTTCATTTCATTAATTTGTGTTTCTTTCGTGTTTCAGAAGTTCCTGTGGTCCAAACAGCGGTGCTGGGCGGAGAAGATCTGCAACACTACTACCATGTTTAAAATAAGTGATATGTTGCAAGAAATGATCGTATAAGGTCGCCCTACACTGTGGATTAGTGACTATTTAATTTAGCGCCATTATCTTACAACATATCGCATCGGTGTACTGCAGGTCTCGTTAATTTATTAATCGATCGATTTTAGAACGCTCACCAATAGGATTAGTTGTATTGGAAGCTAAATTGGATTATGTAATTTAATGTAAATTTTTACTAGTAATTTTCGCATCGATCAAATCATATGCCAGCCAAAACCATCAATGAAAGTGATACTCAAAAAACTTATATTATTACATTCATTTTCAATTAAAAATATTGTAGATATCTATTAAAATCTGTACTTGGAACGCAATGATAGCTATTAACTAAATTAAGAAATTAAGTTAAGCTGTTACTGCCAAGTTAAAGACTTAAAAATCAGTGGTTTTCAATGAGTTTTTATCAAAAATAGAAAATATCAAGTGCCACTAATTTTATTTTAAAAATAAAATAATAGCATAGACAAGATAGTTACGTCACGCAAATGTTCGGAATATTTAAATTAAGAACCACTGTAAATTTAAGTACAATTTACTTATAAATACAATAATAATTACTATTGTAATTAAATATCAAAAGGTTTGTGTGTATTTTTCATTTCAATAATTGTAGATAGCGGAGTGCAGTAATAAAACTTCTGTTTGAAAACGAAATTTGTATAATAATTGTAAATGAAATGTTTGAATTTGGAATATGTAAAAATTATTCTTGTTATGTAAATATTGCTATTTATGTTTTGTAAAATACTTTAATGTGTAAATAAATTATGAGGGATGTGTGTTTATATGTTTTTGTATTCTTTTTCAATATTCGCTCTACCTAATTCACGTTATTACTATAAAAACAAAAACACCAGTGATACTGTATGTTAATGATGAATAAAAGTGATGAAATTGTTAAAAAACTACTTTAAAAAGTCAGCTGTGTATGTCATGGAAGGGGGGAGGGGGTAAATAAAACTTAAGTAAGTGGACTAAGGCCTAAACCCTCTCAGTTGCAGAGGAAGCCCGTGCCCAGCAGTGGGACGTATATGGGCTGATGATGAAGTGGATTTTAATTGGTCAGCCTTGCCCATAACAGATTGAAGATACCGGAAAATTGTCAGTCCATTTTTTAAGGAAAATGAAACGCATTTCAATGAATGCTCATAAGCCTTAGTCCACCACGCTGGCCTAATGCGAGTTGGTGCCTAAGTGGTATCTGTGTGAAGAAATATCTGGTAAAGTTCAATACACACAAACATTTTAAGGGAAGAAATCTTCCTCCAAATCGTAGCGTTATTGTACTTTTTTACTTTATAATATCATCTATAAATATTATTTTAACATTAAAAACAAAAAAGTTAAAGTACACTGCTTTTTGCACTTAACATGCTTTTGAAGCACAGATAATTCATCATCAGCCCATATACGTCCCACAGCTGGACACTGACCTTTTCTACCACTGAGAGGGGTAAGGCCTTAGTCCACCACGCTGGCCTAGTAAGGTTTGGCAGACTACACATCTAAGAATTTCCTAAGAAATTTTAGGTGTGCAGGTTTCCACGTGACGTTTTCCTTCATCATATAAGTTAATTAAGTAGTTTTTTTTTATACTGGCACGGCAAAGTGACTCCACTGTAGGTACCAGATGGTAAGCACAGTGGAGTCCAAAAAAATAATACCGACCAGCGAGAAACGATATGGTCACCCGCTGGTCGACACAATCATGCCGGCCTGCACAAATACTTCTTGACGCTTCGCTTAAAGGATCCAGGATCATAGGAAATTGTTAATAGTTGATAATTCATTGTGAATACACACATAACTTCAAAAATTCAGAGGTGTGTGCCAGAGGTTTAAATCTGCGACTGTTGATCTTTCGACTGTCCGCCTAAACCTCGAGGCAATCACTCCTCTTTTTACAGATGATACAGATGATTTTTTTAAATAAAGAAATGACCAAAATACTTTGCAGGTACAAGTCCGAGTATAATAAATTCGCTCAGCTGTCAAAAATACAAGTTGTAGGTCGTCGGTAACAAAAACTGTGGAAGTGTATTAATGTTCTTTTAGTACCTACAGTACCACGTCTACTATCAAGTGCGATAGATATAGTTTACTTTGTTATGTAATTATGGAAAACATATTGATGTTAAAAATCACTCAACCCTGTAATGTGTTTATGATAATTATCATCCGTAGGTATAATAATTCGTGAAATGTAATGGGAATATGTACGAAAAACAATACTAGCTGTAAATTTTTAACAATAACTAAATTTCAAACACAAAGTTTTGTAAAGCCGAAATGCGGTAAATTTTTTTTTATGAAAAATTAACTCTTTATAAGTAATTTTACCTTTAAAGTTTTTGTTTCAAAATAAATTTTATGTCACAGAAAGAGAAAAGAAATTAGTGTCGCCGCCACCCAGCCATGGAAGTTCCGTATTTAGTCCTTAGCTTTCTTAATACGATAACTATCAAACAGTCACTATACAAAAAGTATTTCGATGGGATTAGTTAACAATCGCAGGTTCAATCACCATAATATTCATTTCTGAGTAACGCCTGGTAAAATATTTTCTGCAATATTGTTGAACAAAACGTTTGCTATGTCAAAATAGAAGAAAACTTGCGAAAAATTTATGAAAGAAACCATTTCTTTAAGTACTAAAGCTAATTTAAGGCAATTTTTACGTACTAATAAGATAAACTTACTGCACGTGCACCCGATGCTAAAATTATATATTAATTGAAAATACTGTAAAATCATAAGGTAATGGCACTAGTAGTTGACCATGTACCTGTAGTTGACCACCAATGCACATAAACTGATAAAATAAGAATTCGCGGCATATTTTTAAACTAATTCCATATTGAGTAGTCAGTGCTGTCATGTGGTCTACGAAGCGCGCAAACTACGACTCCATTATTTTCAAATATTCAAAATAGCCTCCAGTTGTTTGTTGATTGACGCACCGTAAATCTATTATTCGTTTTTTTGTAATAATTTTCTTAAGGATTGAAAAAGTTTTAAGTTAAATATTAACAACTTTGTCACCTTGTTGATGGTAAGTGTTTTGCTTTTCTTATTCGTTAAGGATTAATTGAGGTAACAGGGTATTTAAAATACGAAAATTTGTTTACAAGATTGAGTTGTGGGGGTGGTCCACTACTGATTCCGTTTTAGCATGATTTTCTAGTAATTGACCAGGATGGTCAACTTCTGATGAATTTCTGTATCATGTAAACGTACTGTACAGAATAATATATGAAGGGCATCATCAATTAGAATTAACTATTTTATTTACTTTTACAATAACTTAATTTTATTTAGTAGTTGACCACCTTTATTGTAAGGTACGATCAGTTACTAAAACCAAATTTTCACCTTGTAGATGTCTGGGAAAAAGGGTACATTCCTAAATTATACTGAAGCTGCAATGCTCTCAGCAGTAAATGACGTTCGTCTTCATAAAACACCCATAAGAACGGCTGAAAAAAAATCCTCTCACAATAATGATGGTGTTTTGGAAACCACAATGGAACCATCAGCAACTGCGGTACATATTACTGTTGGTGACGAAATAGTGCTAGTGACGATCCCAGGATCACCAGCAATTAGCATTGCTGATGATATATTTGAAACCACTCTAGATCAATTTGACATCATAGGTCCTAACGATATGCTTGAAAATATGCGTAAACTTTCAACTACTGTTGTCTGATTAAGAATCTGACAAAAGCCTCGGCAAAAAGTAAATGGTGAATTTGTCATATTTAAGTACGGCCTTGAGGTTTAGGCACGCGGTCGAGAATCTCGACGGTCGCAGGTTCAAACCCCAGGCACACATGACTGACTTTTCGAAGTTGCATATGTGTGTATTGACAAATAATTATCACGCACTTTAACGGTGAAGGAAAACATCGCGATTAAACCTGCACACCTAAAATAGTAGTAGAACTAGACTATTACAAGACTGTAGTCCGCCAACCCGCACTAAGCCAGCGTGGTGGACTAAGGCCTAAACCCTCTCAATTGTAGAGTAGGCCCGTGCCCAACAGTGGGACGTATATGGGCTGATGATGATGATGATGATGAAGTACGATAATAACTTTTATCCTGGAAAAGTACTTAAAGCTATATAAAAAAAAACAGCTACAATATCATCGATGAAAGCAAATGGTCGATTGTGGAAATGGCCAGAACATTTATTAACGAGCGAGGGATGTTATTGTTATTATATTTCAAATAAAATGCAAAGTTGTCTTAATTTGGCTTCTTATGTAACAAATAATTAAAAAATCTGAATGGTCAACTACTGATGCAAAACATGGTCAACTACTAGTTTTTAGGTGGTCAACTACTGAATCTCTTATATTAAGTTTTATTTTCATTTTTTTACTTGAATTCAACCATTGTACAAAAAAAAATACTAGCTCGTTTCGTTAAAAGACTTGCACAGAGTTAACAAAACAAAACACTCATTGAATTCGAATGATGATTAAAGTTAGACATTAAAAAAGAAATTTCTGTGTCCTTAAGTGGTCATCTACTAGTGCTATTACCTTAAATACAACTATTAAATCAACTTTAAAAAGTAAGAGGTGTGTGCTTGGGGTTTGCACTTGCTACCGCCGAGATTCTCGGCCGCGCGCCTAAACCTCGAGGTCATCTTTTTATAAAATTGCGTCGGAATGACGGGAACCCATCCATTTCGATATATAAAAACGCTATAGCCGTCTAAGAAGCACAGTGCAGCATTTCTCCTGAGCGGAAACCAGCGCTTAGCCGCTTCATCGGCAAGCACGCACGATTTAACACAAGAGGAAAGGAAAATGTTAGCTATTTGAAATTTATAGCCGCCTTACACGTCGAAATGTGGTCGAGACTTGGCAATTGAAGTGTAATCGGTGACATTTAAACCTGTCACGAGAATGTTGTGGCATATCAATGTCTTGGGGAAAATAAACGAAAGCACAGATTATTTCTCTCTTGGAAGCTAGAAGTTTAGTTGATCTTCAGCGGTTCGTATTGTTGAGGATGTTATCGTCAAAGACCTCTGAATTTTCAAACGATATTTTTTTTACTTTATATATTTATTATAATTAGCGTGAAGAAATATAAATGAATATTAAAATAAATTAAATAATATACTCAAGGATCACGTACACAGTTTTGACTGCACATTAAGATATAAGTCTTGTGTCGTGAGTATCAGAAACTACGAGAGATTTTTAGGTCTCCCAAACACTCGGACCAGAAACAAAATATCGCGGTGCGGGGATCGATACCGCGGCCTCTCGTTTCGCAAGCTGGTGTCAAGCCCAGTGCGCCACGGGGGCTATCAAGAATTTACTTAATAATGGTACCTTAAACATCGTGAGGAAACCTGCACATCTAAAAGTTCTTAGAAAATTCTTAGGTGTGTAGTCCGCCTACCCGCACTAGGCCAGCGTAATGGACTAAGGCCTAAAGTCTAAACCCTCTCAGTTGTAGATGAGACCCGTGCTCAGCAGTGGAACGTATATGGGCTGATGAAGATGAATATGATGATGAATGTGGAATCAGACTTTTGCATTTCGCTGTTGGTTATTAATCAATAAAGCCTATAGTTGTTATAATTACTTCTCGGTCTAACTAGAAAATACCTTCAAGCTAATAACACCGAGTTGTTTATCGATAATACTTGGTTTCCTGTTACAGTAAATCGACACATTAATGCTCGAGTTACGTGCCATAAGGAAATAATCGAGAGTTATATCCGTTTGTGATGATTTAATATGGTGCTTTTATTTTATAAATTGCCGGCTGCTATGCGGCATTACTAGAGATAGTATAAGCATCCGCGCGGATAGGAAACACCGGGCAGAATACGAGTATTGGTATTTGCTCATAAAAGTGTGTCTAGTCTTTAATGGAGGTTGTAATGGTAAGGATTAAAGACCAGCTAGGCTACAGTCGTGATGGCCTCGAGGCTTAGGCACGCGGTCAAGAATCTCGACGGTCGCGGGTTCAAATCCCAGGCACACACCTCTGACTTTTCGATGTTATATGTGTATTCACAATGAATTATCACGTACATTAACGGTGAAGGAAAACATCGTGATGAAACCTGCACACCTAAAAGTTCTTAGGAATTTCTTAGGTGTGTAGTTCCCGCCCTGTGGTTGGGGGCGTAAGAATACCGCCACGGCATCCCCTGCCTGTCGTAAGAGGCGACTAATAGGGGTTATCGGGGTTGTTAGGCGTACTACGGGGGAGGTACGCCCTCACAAGAGTTGTACAACTCCGAGATGTGCGGCAGAGTGCATAGCCTCGTGAATGTCGCGGACGCTGACACCATGTGAGCGTCCAAAATAGGGCCAAGTGGGGGATATCTGAAATCCCCCTATCGCAGAGGAGTCCACATTTGGACAGAGCGCTGGGCGGCAACGGGAAACAATTAAGGGCGTTCGCCCTGTATTTACCGTACCGCCCAAAATGCGCAAGACGGCCATCGAGAGGTTTTAGTCGGTATGCCGGCGTAGGAGTTTGGTTAGGGACCCAACTCAACCAAGCGAACAATAGTTCCACGCGTTGGGTTGAAAGGCCGGTGACCCCGACATACCCTTTTTGGGCCTCCCCCGAGCAGTGGCGGTACTTTCATAGAAGCCCAAAAGCCCAGCTTGCCTTACGTAATTTCGAATAAGAAACATAAACTAGATATTCCATAATTCAATACAAACAACAAAATATTTATCCAAAAACATAAAAATTTACGTATTTTTGCCGCGCCGCCGTCCGCCATACAGTCACGCCGCCGCGCGGCAAATCCCTGCCCATATAATTTCAAAAAAACGAAACGCGGGCGCACGAACGTCAATAGTTTAGAGTAAACATCAATGTTGAACATAATAATAATATCTATCTCCCTATATCTCATGGGCTTTCAACCTGGCTTCACTTTACTAGTTCTCTCTTTCGCACTACGTCGAAATTCCCATTGGATTTTAAAACATAGATATAATCAAAATACCGTTTATATAGCAATCCCGAATCCCGCTTTCGCTCTGAAGTGCGTGCAATCGGGAGTGCAGCAGGGTTGCCATTGACGTTGACACGGCAATTGCCGTGTTATAAGGTAATTGGGGTCAGTTGGAAAAAAAAAACACGGTACACGGCAGAATTTCCTTGCCGTGTCATAAAACACGGCAATTATATGATAAGAATTTAATGTAATTAAAAAAAAATGAAACGGCAATTTCTAATTTTTTCTACAAAACACAGCAATTCGACATCCAAAACACGGCAATATATTTTTATTTAATGGCAACCCTAAAGTGCAGTGAAGTGAAGCACTTTGTCAAGGTCACACGTTGTTAATTGTTAACGTTTTCTGAGTGAAAGAACCAAATTAAATTAAATAGAATTTGTTGTGGTATTTAGAATATTACTACAGTGATTATAAAAAATAGGTGATGTTTATTGTTAATCCTCGTGGCGACTTAAAGTGTGTGCATGTTTTGCTCTTCGAAGATAAGGTAAATTCATTAAATTATACTGTGAAAAATCGGCTCGTAACTTGTCCAAAACCTACATATGCCAGACTCGAGTATTTCTCTAATTGTTAAAAATTATGAGGACGCTTAATAGATCCGATTAGTAAGTAGTGTACATAACTAATTGAATAGTTGAATGTTCCCATACGAAAAGGTTATATTATGTTTGTGTTGCATATTTTATATAATGTTTAAAATGTGTGGAATTCTTGTTGTAATGATTTAAATAATTTATCTGCTTCTTGTAGAATGTATTAAAATTTACAACACCACATAATTTGATTTCTTTTTATAAATATTGTAAAATACGCATTGAAGTATTCATTTCTCGTTAATTATGTCACTAAATTTCAAAACTCTCGCGTTGATCATCATCGTATTATTTGTAAGATTAATACATATTATTTATCATTATGTTCAACAACAAAAAAACTTGCATTCAAGGTCACGACATGAAAATTAACTTACGAGTATAGGTAATTTTTAGAATTTGACTGTTTAGGTACTTTTTAATTATGTGGTTTGAAACCAATTCGAGTCGAGTTATTTGTCTAATAAAATTCAATATGATATATTCCGTGTCTATGTTATAACATCTCGAATTCAAATTTAGAGAGACACGACGTTTGTGCACAATTTGGACATATTATTGTTCTAATAATTTTCGCCGACATTTTATGGTTTTTGGTACTAACTATCACTAGCGACAAATAATTATTTCTTTGTTAGGCCAGTACTATAATATACCTACATCAATATGTCAAAATCTTGAATGTAAATAATTTGCGGTAGGTATATTATTTATTAGTTCTCTGACTTTCTGGACCAAAAAAATACACTTATAAAACTTGCCCTAGCTAGAGACCCTAGGCACGCCACTGCCCCCGAGGTACCGAACAGGGAGCTTAAGGCGCTTTCCTCTCGTAAAAAAAAAAGGTGTGTAGTTCGCCAACCCGCACTAGGCCAGCGTGATGGCCTAAGGCCTAAACCCTCTCAGTTGTAGAGGAGGCCCGGGCATACATACATAACTTCACGCCTGTATTCCCCATAGGGGTAGGCAAAGGCTCATTTCTGTACCCACATTTCGCCAAATATGTATCAGTCCCTAGTGATAGGGAGCGAGCCTATTGGCATTTTTCGGGCACATTTCCAGACTTTATGCTGCTACTGAGAATTTTCTAATGGACATACCCAATAACACTTTTGCCCAACCCGGGAATCAAACCCGCGACCTCTAGATCGCACGGCACACACTTGTTCCGCGAGACCGCGTAGCAGTCAACTATGTTTTCTGTTTGTGCCATTGTCGATCTTCATCATCATCATCATCAGCCCATATACGTTCCACTGCTGGGCACGGGCCTCCTCTACTACTGAGAGGGTTTAGGCCTTAGTCCACCACGCTAGCCGAGTGCGGGTTGGCGGACTACACACCTAAGAATTTCCTAAGAACTTTTAGGTGCGCAGGTTTTATCACGATGTTTTCCTTCAACGTTAAAATAAGTCGATCTTGATGTACAGGAATTACAGTGAAGGAGTGTGTTATGGGAAAGTCTCTAATGTCTTATAATGGTATAGCCATGCCACATTGGGCTTCACAAATGGCCCGACCTCACCGGGGTGAGAACCATTGTCAAAGTCAGTGTAAAGCAACATTGCCCTTCGTTCAATGAGTGGATTGTGAATTTATGCAATTAATGTAGGTACTAGGTAATATACTCGTACTTGATAAACGAAAATAGTCTATCTACTAACTAACAACCAATTTGTCAACCATTGGCATGTAAAATATATGGAAACCAGCATATAGAAGATAAATAGCAACCCAAGAAAATTCCAAATGCAAAACCAATAAGTCTTGAGTTTTCAGATCGGCTTCCGTACATCTAATATTGAACACAGTTACGTGTTTCTTGTCAATGAATACAATTTAATTTGCATTGCACTAAGGACAGATGTCAAACCAATCACTTCACCATAGGTACCTGTGTCAAAAAATAAAAAAAGAACAAGCTTTCAAGCATGCTTTTATAAATTTGATTAAGATCTTTTACCCTTAAGATAACAGACCGACTTCCTTACGTATCAATACTTCTTTTTCAAACAAGTAGTTCTAAATATACACTTAAAATCCATTTATAACGCGACTGAGTTTATCTTCTATCAGACCTGTTAATACTCTTGTATAATATAAAGCTTATATCCTTGTTTTTCTACCAAGTAATTACGGAAACAGAACGCATTCAGAAATGGCTTACGTAAGTCACAGAAAGGTGGAAGATATCATTAAAACCTTCCGCGTCTCGCTCCATTGCACCCACTTTCTGTATGATTGGGGGACTAAGGTCCGTAATTAATGAGGGTTGGCGACCTTTAATTAGTTAATAGCGTAGCCGATACATTTAATTTATTAACTCTGAAAACTGTCTCGTTGGGCTTATAAACAAGGAGGCTCATTTCGATTCCCTGGTCGAGTAAAGTGTTTATTGCGATAAATTTTGATAGATTCGACCCCGGAATTAACTATCACTTGAATTAAATGTATGTAAGAATCACACAGGTTACAAGTTTTCTGTCGTGAATATTATAAACTACGAGACACTGCGCTTACCGAAAAACCCAGAGCCAAAACAATTGTTATATATTATGAACCTAATATATTACGTTACAGGTACATGTACACTGTACAGTGCATGGTTAATTTGTCGCTTTGTCTAAACCGTATAAAAAGTTTGTTTATTGATGAAAGTAAATTAGTATCTGAACAAAAAATAGCCAATTTTCTGAATAGTTATTACGTATAAATGATTGTTTATAAGTCCAATAGACCACAAAAATACATTTAATTATTTACCTTATTATAGTTGAAAATGCTACGTGACGTATGTCATTAACATTGAAAAGAGAAGTCACTTTTAGAATACCGTATCAAAATTTAAAAACCACATTAATAATAATATAAATACGATTTGGCTCTCAATTGGTTGTTGGGTCAAAACTCTGATTCAGAATACAGTGTTATTAGACACGGCACGCATCGTAAGGCAGTTCCTCGCTCTGAGCTCCTAACCACCGGTGGCTTGGGTCTTAGGCCTCGTTATAGGAGGGTGTATATTTTTTATACATTTTAAAATTAAATTTAGATATATAAATGCGAGAGTGACTCATTATATTAGACTTCTGGCCTAAAAGGTTTAACCTACTATATAAAGATACCTGAAGAATTAGTGGCTAGGCATAGGCTACAGTTTTGGTGAAAATAAAATGAAAGAAATGAAACAATAAGTATCTGAGTCAAACGGGAAATTACTTATTCATCATCATCATCATCATCATCAGCCCAAATGCGTCCCACTGCTGGGCACGGGCCTCCTCTACAACTGAGACTGAGAGGGTTTAGGTTAGTCCACCACGCTGGCCTAGTGCCGGTTGGCGGACTACACACTTTTTAAGTGTGCAGGTTTTATCACGATGTTTTCCTTCACTGTTAAAGCAAGTGATAATTCATTGTGAATACACACATAACTTCGAAAAGTCAGAGGTGTGTGCCTGGGGTTTAAACCTGCGACCGCCGAAATTCTCGACCGCGCGCCTAAACCTCGAGGCCATCACTGCTTCTAAATTATTTATTAAGTAAGACGTATTAGAAGTCATAAGTGATAGAGCCGGGCCGTAGTAAGCATGACTGCCGTAGAAATGGGTTTATTTAACCGGGGTTGTACCACTGTCTCAAACAAAATCGAAGTGAACCAATACTGTATCGTTCGAAGAGTGAAAATAAAGCACTTGATAGTAGATTGCGCTGAAAATTAACTATGAACTGACGAGAAATGTCGGGATTATCTTTAGTTCTCACCGCTAAAAATAAAGCTCGCTTAAGTGTACGCGCAAGTTTTCCGTATTCCGGGATCAGGTTTGGTTTCGAACAGGGTAATGGCTATTAGTAACAAATAATTTAATCTAAAGTGGAAGTGGGCCGGCCATGTCCGCCGACGGTCCGACGGCCGATGGAGCAGACAAGTGTTGGAGTGGAGACCGCGCTTAGGCAAACGTAGTGTAGGACGTCCTGCAGCACGATGGTCCGACGACTTGAGAAAGGTGGCGGGTAGCGGATGGATGAGGGCTGCTCAAGACCGGGATGGTTGGCGCTTTCTTGGGGAGGCCTACGTTCAGCAGTGGACGGCGATAGGCTGAGTATTATCATTTATTATTATTAATTTAATCTATCGCCAGTGTATTTAATCAAGCTTATTCGTTCGTACATAGTTATAATAATAATTTATGTCATGATTGCGAAATTGTGTAGGTATCTTTTGGAACGGTGAGTCCGACATACCTCCGAGCCTCATGCTCAGGGACGATCCGTAAAGGGATTTCGTCGTGTAACAAAAGAAGATATGTTTCTTACGCTTACACACTTAAATCTGTGAACTGATTATGATAAATCTTAATACAGAGATCGACGGGATATGAGAAGATTTTAAGCAACTTTTCATTTAGGAAAAATGTGAAGATCTAATATAAACATGAAAAATAATAATATTAACACTTTTTTTATTTATTTCTCAGACATTTTTTAGATTCTTTCTTAAATAATACTAAAATCCACGCAAATAAAATCGCAGGGAAAAAACGACTGTTTAATAACATGCGGAACCCATAGAATAAAGTAGTGGTCAGACCTGTCCGTTTTTCGAATCCTCCACAACAAGTCATTGACACTCGCGCACGCGATTAGAAAAGTGACCGATCGTCCGCACAGACAGACGCTGTGTTTTCACACATTTTCTTAGCCTCAGTTATGTATGGGCTCTGCAATGATTACTGTGATTGAAGGGAAATTGAACGATAGTTTGATCGTACGAATAAGTATTTGAATTATTTCCTTAGCTGTCTTAGAATAAGACATTGTTTTTATGAAAACGGGTGAATATTTGTTACAAAATTATGTTCTAGATAAATAGTCAATGACCGCTATATAATATAAGCTTAAGTGTTTCAGATTCACTAATTTTGTTGTACTAACTAATTAATTTTGATGTTTAATATTTTTTCTATTGTTATGAAAATAAAAATACATTTACATGAACGTTTAGATTCAGTAATTTGTCGATTTTTAAAAGAATTTATCAATTTGTATACATATATTGATTTACCTTTGATATCAAATTCAATTATTTTTGCAATAACAATCAATCAGAAAAAAAAATTATGAATCCAGTAAATGTAATATTATTTACTTATATTGTTTTTAGTTTTTGAGACAAAAAAAATACTTTTCTAGCATATTTTGCATTCACAAAACCTTTTTTCTACGAAAAGTATATTTTTGTGTGTATTTACTACTTCTATACGAAGCCACCTTTTACTACAGAATAGATAAAGGCATTTCCCACTACAGTGCACAAGACTCGTCTTGGCTTAGTGGGGGTTGATATAAAAGTGTATAGTGACCTATTTCGTCTTTCATACCAAGTCGTTCGTTGTCAGCTGTCATTGTTTACGTATTCTGTTTTTGAAAAAGCAAGTTTTTTTTTAAACATTGTCAGATTGTGTCGAAGGTTTTGTTTTAAAACAGTAATGTGTATAAGTGACTATATTTGTGAATTTTTGTGAACAGTGTGAAACCATGCGAGACTTAATTATGAAGGTATTGTGGCCAATATCTATTTTATTTCATTATTAATACATTATGATTATAAATTAATTAATACCTACCTTTTAAGGATATCTATTAAAAACTTTATTAGCCTAAAAATAAATATTAAAGTAAAATGAGTACATTGAATATTCTATTTTTGAAATAAAAATCATGTGTTGCCTATACGATATATTTTTTTCTAAAAAATTGTGTATAAAATTTTCTTTTTTTAATTTATTTCTCATTGATTGCAAAAAGGTTATTACTATTATACCTTTTATAGTCTGTACTTCGGTATTTCCTGCTAAACCGGTGAGGACATTCTAATAGCGCATAATTAATTTAAGTGAAATGTTGATTTATTGATAAACCAGAGAAAATTGAATACATTAACGCACCCAAGGAGTAATGATCGCTCGTTCATTACGAAGGCCGTTCAATGGCCTTGGTATTGTAATTTCATAATTTACCAGTGTTACGTGCATGCGAATATTTGCTTCTCTCTTAGTGATTTGTAGTTGACGGCAATAAGACATGTATGCATATGCATAATTTTTGGAATATAGAAACAGAGTCTCAGTCTATTGAGACAGCATTTTGGTTCTTGGATTCGATTCCGAAGCACGAGTATGAGTTCAAAATTATACGTGATAACACTTGATTATAATTATAGTAATATATTAATATTAAAGTGTATATATTTTCGGTTTAAAACAGTGAAGTTTAGTATTTAGATTTTGAAATTGTGGGTTTTCATTTCGGAAGGTCCAAGTTACAATAGTCATTTTGTGTTATTACTACATAACTGTCTTACTTTAATCTTGCCCCACACAATTGTTGAGTGAAAATATAATTAGAGAACCTGTACAGTCTAGGCCAGTGCGATGGACTAGCCCTACATCTCTCATGGGTAGGGGACGCCAGGCCCTGAAGTGGGATATAACATACATATGTATATAATATGTAAGCTGATATTATAAAATATGTAGATGGAATTGGTATTTATTTTTCAGGTCTCAGTAATAATAATATACATATTATGTACATGACTGCCTCGTGGTCACGAGGCTCATGTATGTGCCGTGCGATCTAGAGGTCCTGGGTTCGATTCCCGGGTCGGGCAAAGTGTTATTGGGGTTTTCCATTAGGAAACTCTCAATAGCAGCACGGAGTCTGGAAATGTGCCCGAAAAACGGCAATAGGCTCGCCCCCTATTACGTGGGACTGATACATACCTGGCGAAATGTGGGTGTAGAAATGCACCTCTGCCTACCCCATCAGGGAATACAGGCTTGAGTTTATGTATGTATGTACGTACATATAAAGGATGTAAAAAGACCATGACCAAAAACTAAGACAGGTTTTATTTCGGTCTTATTTTTTCAATTATTTTTTTATGTCAATGTGTTTTTAATCACCGTAACAACGACTTGCCTTTGTTTCCGATCACGGTCTTTCCACTTTTTTGATTTTAAAAGTATTGGTTTAAATTAGCTTATTTAACTTTCTTTTTTAGATTATTTTTGTTTTGATGTTTAATAGAGATTTGTTGTCGTGATGGCCTCAAGGTTTGGGCACGCGGTCGAGAATCTCGACGGTCGCGGGTTCAAACCCCAGGCACACACCTCTGACTTTTCGAAGTTATGTGTGTATTCACAATGAATTATCACGTACTTTAACGGTGAAGGAAAACATCGTGATGAAACCTGCACACCTAAAAAGATCTTACAAATTTCTTAGGTGTGTAGTCCGCCAACCCGCATTAGGCCAGCGTGGTGGACTAAGGCCTAAACCCTCTCAATGGTAGAGGAGGCCCGTGCCCTGCAGTGGGACGTATATGGGCTGATGATGATGATGATGATGATGAGAGATATGTGTGTATAGCGAAGATTTTTTCCTAAATTAAGGGTTATAAAATTAATGCAGCACTCTCACCGCGACCATTAATACAGATTATAAAAATGGATTATAATGGCTATCTCGTTCGTTTTTTGGCATATTTAGGCGATTGCGATCAAATGTATCCTCAATTTTTTTGCCCTACATTGTAAGTTCCTGGTAAATCTTAAAAATCTGTTTATGTGTCTGACAAGTAGGCTGAATGTTTGAAACAATAATTAGTATGTAACAATTGGTATTTTACATTAAATATAAGTACTAATCCGTACAATATGACAGGGCTTACTGTAGAATCTATTTTCAAAGAACCTGTTGTATCACCTATGACTATACTATTGAAATCGTTTTTTTTTTGAGGTTTCGTTTTCTTTTTAAATTTCGACCGTTATTACCTGGCCAATATCATCGCGAACACAAATGTTTCTACCATCAAAAATGTAAGACCTACTTTGTGCCTTCCCATAGTAACAAGCCGAACGATCTAACATCGACCCAGTACATCTCCAACAATGTATGACACACGTCTGTGGCCCACTCGCATATGGAGTGAACTTGACTATCCCATAAGACCGGTCCATCGAGATTTCACATCGCATAATCACGGCTCGCAGCGGTAGGTGTCATCGGATACGCCTTGGTGTGGAAGTAAACATCCCTCTTTGAAGGATGTGATGCTTTCTAGCTATTACGCTGTACTATTTGACACCCAAATAATTCACGGGTGAAAATTTTACTCGTTTTTCAAAATTAACATATGCAAAAAACATATTATTGAAAGGAACGCAATTCTGCTCGACTGCCTCGTGGTCTCGCGGGACAAGTATGTGCAGAGCGATCTGGAGATCCTAGGTTCAATTCACAGGTCAGGCAAAGTGTTATTCGTTTTTGTTTTTAGGAAATTCTCAGTAACAGCACGGAGTCTTGAATTGTGCCCGAAAAACGGCAATAGACTCGCCGCTTATTACGTGAGACTGATACACACCTGGCGAAATGTGGGTGCAGTAATTCACTTATGCCTAGCCTTTAAGGGAAAACAGGCGTGAGGTTATGTAGGTAAAAATGTACAAAAGTTAAATTGAATAATACTACTCAAATTTATTATTAGGATATTTCTATTGACTCAGGTTTTCTCCCTAATAAAAAATGCTTAAATCAAAAATAATAAAAGTGCTAATGACCAGAGATGCCGACAATTTAAAATACGTTAAAAGTTTGTATGAACTTTACGTAAGGATCGACTCTTAGCATAAACTAAATTGTGAGACCGATGAGTCTTTAATTTGATTTCTGTTCAGGCAAAGGGATTGAGTTTTATTGGGAAATTCTTATTAGCCAAAAGGAGTAATTTATATCTTTTTTCTTTTTTGTTGCACTTTTTCAATTCTCATAAAATAAGAGAAATCGAAAATAATTTGTCCATAAAAACAACATTAATTAGAATAAAAATTAAAAATCATGCAAAATAGATGAAAAGGAAACCGACTTCAGTTTAAACAGGTAAGAAAACTGCCTGGTTAGGAAACCGCTATTCCAACATCGTGTCCATTACTGGTAAACACAGTGTTAAGTAGAACTTCTGCAAAGCACAGATAACGTAAAACCATAAACAATAATTTTCCGTAACGGACCTGCAGCAACTGGAGTGAGGCAGACCGTTCAACGTTCTTTTAATTAATGCTTAGAATGTATATGCTTTGTTAATTTTTGAGGTTATGTCCACACATGCTGTTGCTGTGCTGTGCTGTTAAGAGAAATTGATTGTCTCTACAATTCAAACAGCAACGTGAAATAAAATAGAAAAAATATATTGGTATACCTTATTATTGTTGATTTAATCGTATTTTAATAGTACATAATAGTTGTTTTTTTATTATTATAATAATTGTTCTATTATAATCGATTACCCTATCATATTTTTAAATATCCCTTTTGTAAAATAGGTTGTCTGGAAGAGATCGCAGTTAGTGATAAGACGACTATTGTTCACTTAATCTTAAGCTTATTATTATTCATTTTTATATGTATTCATGGTGTACAATAAAGTATATAGGTAAATAAATAATAAACAATCAAGAATTTCGGCGGTCGCAGGTTCAAACCCCAGGCACACACCTCTGACTGTGTATTCACAATGAATTATCACTTGCTTTAACGGTGAAGGAAAACATCGTGATAAAATCTGCACACCTAAAAGTTCTTAGGAATTTCTTAGGTGTGTAGTCCGCCAACCCGCACTAGGCCAGCGTGGTGGACTAAGGCCTAAAACCCTCTCAGTTGTAGAGGAGGCCCGTGCTCAGCAGTGGGCTCGGCACGGCAACGTATATGGGCTGATGATGATGAAACAATCAAGAATATAGCCAAACGCCTTTATCATACTTACAAATGAAATTAAAGTATACGTGCATGTTTTACCATAATTAATTTCAATGTATATCTACAACCGTTTCTATCCTAGTTTCAACTATACCTACGAGATATTCAATATTTGTTCTTCATACCCTTGGTGCTACTTTTTGCGTCCATACCAAATACTAACCACCACAGTACTACTATAAAATGTTACTATGATTGACAAATGCTACTGCGGATCTTCATATTAGTGAGACTGAACATCGCGTTGTTCCTAATACACTCTGTATAAGGCGGTGGAACATACTGTTGGACAAATCGATAGGAAACTAGTTTAAGCTTTGTATTTACATGTCACATTAAATGAAAAAACTAATTTTCTCTCGTCCATATCTCGATACATGTACACACTTCCCTAATAAGTTCTAATTTCAAGTAATAAGGGGCCATTTTTCTCCCGTTTACTGAGAATTTATTGGATTAAAAAACCAAAAAAAAAATCCCAACCCGGTAATCAAACCCAGAACCTTTCAACAAACCGCATATTTCCGAAACCAGCCTTGCAGTCTAAGATTTCTGTCAATATTTCAATGCCGTCGCCCGAACTCCGATGTACATGATTAAAACGTCACAAGAAAATGTGACGATGTTCAAATAACTATCTAATTAAAGTCACAACATGTAATTCTGAAATGTTCAGTTTACGCAACCGAGTCACGCGAGAGTGGACAAATGGAAAACATTGTTTAACACCACACGCGAAAATTCACGTTTATTAGGTTTTTGCTAGAGTTTTTCATGAGAATATAATTGTAACTCCATTATTATTGTTGCCGTGGATGGTAATAAGATTATGTGTATTTACATAAAAATCTGTTCGAATATTGGAATGGCGTCTCATCGTTTTACGACAAAAAATATGTTAGTATCATCATTTTGATCATTTTGTTCACTTTTTGCACAGACTAATGGCCGAATACTGAAACGCTACTTAATCTGAGGGCGACTTATATTTTTCATTTATTTTTCATTGCAAATAAATAAATAATAAATTGTAGCCTTCCGAAATTCGCTGAAGCCGCATATATGAGCATTGAAAAAAAGTTGTAATATAGTTAAATAAGTTATTTATTAAGAACCTAAGTACTATTTTTTTATCGTTTACAGCATCGCATTGGTATATACTATAACTGATGTTGTAAATTATTTAAATAAATAAATAAATCTTGTAACAAATCCATTTCCATCAAAAATCATCCTTTTACGATCATTTGCGACAGCTGCCGATACCGAGAATAATTTTCTCGTGAAGAAACGTAACCGGTCTCCGTGCGACACGAGCCTATATTTTTCCACCGGCTTCTAAATGAGGAATGCTAGCTCGTAGCCAAGTAATCGCATTTAATAATACCTGTTTTATAATATGTGCCACACACATAATATGGGAAATGTCCTTTTAATTTCGACAAAATTTGGAAAAAATATAAGAAGATTAAACGACGCTTCATGGCAAGAGCCAGTGTGTGTCTTGCGATGTAGAGGTCGTGTTTTCAAGGCCCTGGTTAGGCACAGTGTTTAGGAACCAATTAAGGGCGTTCATCCTGTATTTACCGTACCGCAAAAAATGTGCAAGACGGCTATCGAGAGGTTTCAGTCGGTATGCCGGCGTAGGATTTTGGTTAAGAACCCAACTCAGCCAAGCGAACAATAGTTCCACGCGTTGAGTTGGAAGGCCGGTGACCCTGACATACCCTTTTCGGCCTCCCCCGAGGTACCGAACAAGAGCTTAAGACGCTTTTATCTTATAAAAAAAGGTACAGTGTTATTGGGTTTGAGGTCTAACCCATTGACCATTAGGAAATTCCCTGTAGCAGTACATAGTCTATAAACATAGCCCATTAAACTGCATAGGGCTCTCCTTCTATTGTGTGAAAATTCACCTCTACCTTCCCCTCCATAGACATTGTTTTGTGTGTGTACGTATATAAGTTTTTATACAATTTTATTATACATCGTTGCACCTCCCTCATCATTTTCAGAGATTAAGCGTATGTGTCAGTTATAACACCTTTCTATTTTACAGCACACCTTAATCATACAGGTATTCTCACAGTGAGATGACCTTAGTCTATGACCAATGATATTTTATATACCTATTCACATTCACAGGCCAATTTAGCTGGTAATTATAGTCAGACGTGCAAAGATGGTAGCGTCATATACTACTAAATAAACTTTCATTAAAATGCCGACTGCTTCATGTATTTTTCTGGACTGCTATAGCCGTCATGCCTAATGTTAAATACAGTGCTGTACAGTGGCGGTACTTCCATAGAAACCCAAAAGCCCAGTTTGCCTTACAAAATTTCGAATAATAAAATCTTTAGGCTTTAATTCTTTATTCAACGAAAGCAATAAATAAATGAGAACATCCTGACCCTAACATACACAATTATAAACTAGAGTTTAAACAATTACCTAAAATACATAAATCACTTTTATGGAAGTATACCTATATGGAAGTACCGCCACTGCTGTTCAGTATAAAAATAATAAAAATCCCTTTATTTTTAACACCACATTAAAACATTAGAACAAAGAAAATATATCTAAAAAATAGAAGCATTAAATTGGCGTTCTTATCGCTAAGAGCGATCTCTTTCAGACAAACTAGAGTATCCACTCGATACAATTGATTTGGATACGGTAATAAGAATTTTGTGTGTAGGTTATGGCTAGGCTAGATCAGGAAGGTTACAAACTGCTTGGGGAGGTCTAAATTCTGACTTAGACAGTAATAGGTTCTCTTCTAAATGGTAAGCAGAGAAATCCTTCACCCTCGGCTACCCTTGGTTAAAGTCCTACTTATTATTTGAGCCTGTTGAGGCTAGACTTATTGCAAGGCATGCACTTACTATTCCATAAATGGTAAGCAGAGGTATATTTTTTTACCTACATTACGCTTTTTTTGAGCATATTTCTGACTCAGCACTACTGTCAATTTCCTAATAAAAAATCACATTGCCATTAACTAACCCAGGAACCTGGGAACTGTCAATCTCACGTCGCACATTATTTCATGGGACCAACGAAGCAATCTTTTACCTATGTACCTGGGACTAAAACAAAGCTGAATCAAAGTACACCTACATACATATATGTGTATGTCTGGATAGGATTTTTAGATATTTACGAGTATTTACTCGTACTACTATTTATTACAATAAGTATGTCAAGATTACTAAGCGACAATAAGACATATTATAATTGTGGACCAAGTCCTTATTGGTCTTAACCAAACAAGATTTTAAATAAATCAATACACCCAACAGCCACATACATAGTTCTGACCCCACATTAAGATACAAGTCTTGTGTCGTAGGTATCAGAAACCACGAGAGACTTTTCGGTCTCACAAACACCCAGACCCGAAACAAATATTTTTGTATCACACAAACGATTGCCTCGTGGTACAGGTATGTGCCGTGCGATCTAGAGGTCCCGGGTTCGATTCCTGGGTCGGGCAAAGTGTTATTGGGTTTTTCATTAGGAAATGCTCAGTAACAGCACGGAGTCTGGAAATGTGCCCGAAAAACGGCAATAGGCTCGCCCCCTATTACGTGGGACTGATACATACTTGGCGAAATGTGGGTGTAGTAATGCACCTCTGCCTACCCCTTCGGGGAATACAGGCGTGAGTTTATGTATGTATCTGTACACAAACATTTGTCACGGTGCGGGGATCGAACCCGCGGCCTCTCGTTTCGCAAGCTGGTGTCTAGCCAACTGCACCACGGGGCTTTCAGTTTCCAACCGAGGACATTCTATCAAGATAGCCATTGCAATAATCTTACAAGGTTACATGTATCAATTTGCAGGTCCAGTTAATCATGACACTATTCTCGATTTCCCAAGCGGCGTACATCAATCGCATGAACAACATGAACAGGATCCGATCGCCCACCGCCTTCAGGCCTGGAGTCACGTTACACAGAGCCTGGCCTCACCAACGGCTTGTCCAAGCTGCCTCGAATAGGGCACCCTATGTGCTTTATAGGAATCCACCGCACAGGTACATAAGCCATCAACTGGGAATATTTTACTAAGATACTGCCTCGTGATCTCACAGCACAAGTATGTGCCGAGCGATCTAGAGGTCCTGGGTTCGATGCCCGCGTCGGGAAAAGTGTTAATGGTTTTTTTTTCATTAGGTCATTCTCAGTAGAAGCACGGAGTCTAGAGATGTGCCCGAAAACGGCAATAAGCTCCCCCCATATTACATAGGACTGATACATATACCTGGCAAAAAGGGTGCAGAAATGCACCTCTGCCTACCCTAACCCCCGTTACGTATACCCTAACCCCGTTATTACTAAGATTGACGATAAATCAATAAAATAAGTACGGCTCAAAATGTGCAAAAGCCTTTAGCTTGACAAATATAGTGTAGCTCCCAGATGAAAACTTGTAAGTGTTGATATTGGCCTAATGAATAAACACGATTCATTTTGTAGAATGTTTTAGAATACACCATGAGCGTATAATTAATAATGAATAATGGATACATGGGCCAACCCGCACTAGGCCAGCGTGGTGGACTAAGGTCTAAACCCTCTCAGTAGTGGAGGAAGCCCGTACCCAGCAGTGGAACGTAAATGGGCTGATGATGAATGGGTACATCGAAGCCGAAACTGGTTGCCCAGTTCACCTTCCACATTTTTCTTTACTTTACATTTACATACACTAACTAATAATTCTGCTCACAGTTATCCACGCATAGTCTAAAACTTCAACGAGGCCTAGGCACAACGGCCGACATAACTTTCACATAGACCACATACATTTTTCCAGGTACGCAGTAAAACACTACCCGTCAGCGAGTCGTCACGTGGTCAATGGAGCGTGGAAGACCACGGCTCGGCTGCCGGTGTCACCGTCACCCCAAGAATACGAGTTCGTACGCCCGGCGGCGACACAACCCTACGTCCAGACAGATGGTGGTACAGAGTTACTTAACAGAGAGCACTGCACATGCTTCTATGGCATTATCAGGCATTTGGGCTTTTGCTATTTGAGCTAAAAGCTATGCTACAATTTTATACTCCGCATTTTGAAAAAAATATTTCTATAATTTGAAATTATCGATATTAATCTAAATCTAAAAACTGACTGAAGATATGAAAGAAAAAGGGGTGAATGAAGACATGACGGCTGATAGGGATGTGTGGAAGGATAAAACCTACTGCGTCGACCTCAAATGAAATTGGGAACAGGGCAAGGAGATGATGAAATTATCGATATTAATGTAACGTAAAATGATACCACCAATCGCGAGCTGATGAGTGTCTGTCTTAACTGCCGTCGTTTGCATATTTTTTATGATACAAATCTGATTTTATGTTATGTGAAAAATTAGGAATATATCTCCATTTCACGTACTTTGTTATCGAAGTGGTTGCTGCTTATAGTCAAAGTCAAAGTCAAAGTCAAATTATCTTTATTCAAATAGACTTCTACAAGTTCTTTTGAATCGTCAGTTTTACACTTTTTAATATTTTTTAAACTATTGCTGTTACTGTACTACTGTGTTGCGTGTAGTGATTCTCAGTGTGGAATCAAGAGGGAGTATCTATACGATTATAAAAGTACGAGTACATTAACTCGTGAAAAAATAGTTTATTGAAAGTCAACATTTCTAATTTATTTATTTATTTATTTAGTACACTATACAATAATTTGATTGAAAACAATGAAGACAATAAGTATAGGCACAATAGGCGGTCTTATCGCTAGCTGCGATCTCTTCCAGACAACCTTCGGGACTGGAATGAAAGGTTGTAGTTCAGGCAGTTGTCTTCAGAAATTTAAAAAAAATCATATAATTAACCAAATATATATAAATAATAATAAATGACATATAAATAAACATATATAAAGACCATATACTTAGTATAAGATAACATTTAATAGAAGATATAAGTGTAAAGTTTCCATAAGTAGTTTGCATGAGTTAAAACAATACTATTATAATTATTATAATTTAAAAAATTGAGGAAGTTTTTTCAATATTACTTAAAATACCAGCAAACATTATTTACGGACATGCACGTTTTTATCATGACAAATATTTAAAATCAGACTCGCTTTTATAAATTGACCAGTATTGATATTGTAGAGGCATTATTCTTAATTTATGCTTTCGTTTTCATGTTAGCTGCACGCAAATAGCTGGTACACTTTCTAATTAACTATATCATGCAATGCGATGCAAGATAGCTTCAGTAGTGTTTCTGTTGCAAATTTCTGGTGTGACAATATTTATATCATGTTTTTTTCCAGCACTAACCGCACTGATCAAACTTTTGATTCCGTCTACAACAGCGGCGTTGTTACAAAAATAAATAAATAAATGTTTAGTGGGGTCGACAAATAAAATATGTTTAGTGGGGTAGAAAAATAAAATCAAAGGTAAAACTTTACTTTAAATATTGAACAGAACCGTTAATTTTTAAAATGATGAAATATGTTGAATCGGATTCTTTACTTTTTACTTCTAATTTTTCATTTTTAAAATTGAGAACTTTTGATTCGTTAAGTGTAAGTATAAGAATAATATAATTTTAATGCGATTGAATATTTAAGAAAATAAAAAATCGGAAACTTCGTGGTACCCAATTATTGTTTTTGTAACAACGTTCGTCTGTAGACGGGCACTGTTGGTTCAGGATTTTTTGACTTGCAGGTGCCATCCACACCATCCCAGCGCCGAACCTCAGTCTCTCAGAGAAGCCTATCGTAGTCCTGGATGTGTCGGACAGTCCTGTTTCAGAAACGGTATTTGTTTTGACCTCTCTCAGAAATAAAACAAATCATTTTGAATATTGGCTTACCAAATCAACCTTCATTGTGTGGTTTTTGGTACAAAATATGTACCTAAAGAGTGTCTGCTATATATATGACAGTGTTGTTGAGGTTCATACGATGACTTAGATGGTCACTGAAAATCAGCACTGTGACATGATTACGTCATGTCGCAGCTTAATGCTGAGTTGATCACCTAGTTGTTTCAATGTGGACGTGCAATACTTGTACTCAATATAATTGCATATATAGGTAGGTACTACATTGTGACAATAAACATCTTTCTCTTTCTTTCTTTTCTATCTCGAACAAATCTCTAAACAGCTATAGAGACAAATCCTACATAGTCTATATTATACTTGCTAAAATCATGATTGTCGTCGCAAAAATTAGGGCGTGGCTCGCGGTTAAGACAAAATGTCGGCAGCCGCGGATTCATATGCCCAGTACTACAAACCACTGACTTTTCGAAATGATGTATATAATTACAATAAGTACAATTAAGTATGTTACACTTTATCGGTGAAGAAAAATATCGTGAAGAAACATGCACGTCTAAAAAAGTCCGCTACGACTTTCATAGGAGTGTAGTCCGCCAACCCGCACTAGACAAGAATGGTGGACTATGACCTCTCAGTAGGAGAGGACGCCGTATACAGGCTATAGAATATAGTTATAGCTCGTTTTATTAAAGTATTTTTTACTGCCAGTTAAGGATTGCGATAACTGATATTAATTTGGACATTTTCTATGAATTGTAAATCGGGCGGCGTGAAACCAAAAGCCCTACACAAAGATACGAATAGGCTTGAAAATAAATAATCAGTGGCACAAAAAAAAATATCCACGCGGCTGTAAAAGGGGCCAAAAATACAGAATAATATTATATTATATGCTCTATTTATTTCAGCCAAGACCTTCCTACGAGGTAACAGAGAAGCACCAAGAACCTATGTACCAAATTGCCAAGATAGAAACTCCTGTAGGATTTTCTAAAGCGGTGTGTATTATCCATAGCATATACAAACTAGTACTTACCTACTGGTACAAAATGTAATCTTATGTACATAATTAAATAATTATTTTATTTTAGATATTTTTATTGTTTATAATATATTTAAAAATTACTTATTTCAGCCAATGTATTCTCCAGAACTAAAAGCGTTATTAAGAAACGGCGCAGGTTTACAATACGGTTCAGAATATGGAATATCAGCGATCAGTATACCTCAAAATGCGGTAATGCAGTCTCTAGCGCCTCAACAATTTACAATACAGGTATTAATTATTACTTAATTGCAGCGTATCATAACTTGTTAAAACCCCTTAAAGAATAAAGAACTTTTGGAATAATAGGACAGAAAGACAGTCCAAGAATACTAAGGCCGTCAATAAAGATAATATTTTAAAATTGATTTCAAAACATTAATCCTTGTAATTCTTCAGGGATTCACCAATCTCCCATCGCAGCAAGAATTGATAAATGCTGGCGCTGAAGGGATCGTGATACCACCGAACGCATTGTATCAAGCAGACCCGATGTTCCTTCAGAAACTGCAGGCTCAACTGCTTCAAAGATTCCCTTCAGTTGAATTTATACCGTACGCCGCTGACTCACCGCCCGTTCAATTGCAACCCAGCCAAACTCAACAGCAATCACAATTAATACTACTTGAAAATGAAGAGCTCAAACCAGAACCATCCTCTTTTGTGCCAAGCATATCTCACAAAAACTTAGCTCAGAGAGAAACTCAAGAAAATACGATAGTAACTTTAGTTCCGCAAGCTGTTGTAGTGAATAATGTATCTGAAAAACCTGATACAACATCGTCACAGCCACAGAATATTACATCGGAATCAGTAACAACTGAAACACAGCCAGCAACAACGACCATCAAATATGTGATAGAAACCAATACTGAAGAACATAATGTTACTCCTGTTTACTACGCACAGGTCAGACAAAGTGTTGGTGATGATGTTGCCAAAGGATTTTACTCCGCAATAAATGATGTTAGAACCGCATCCGCTCAAGCCCAAGTTGAAAACCCTCAAGAATCCAAAAATGACGAAGTCAAAACTACTACCGTATCCTCGGAATTAAGGCCATATTTTATCAAAGAAAACAATGAAATTAAAAATGAAACTATTACTGAATTCAAACCTTTGTTGGGTGTACCATTCACTAAACCAGAGGACAGTGTTAATGTTACGTATACGTTATTAAGAGCAAGCGGCTTAAAACCAAAAGTAACTCAGGAAGGGACAATTTATGCTGGTCAGATTGTCGAAGCAAAAATCAGTGAAGATTATGATTTTAATATAGCCAAAACTAGTTTGTTATCAAGGCGACCTCCTGTGAGAATTGTCGCGGTGTCTGAAAAAAATGATATCAATACTGCCGCATCTAATGGCATTGCCCCTCAAATAGTTTTACCATCGAATAATGGTCCAAAAGTAACTGTTGCTAAAGCAAAAATACCACCGAAAAGCAAATTGATATTTGACGATAAAACAGGAGAACCAGTTTTGAGGATATATGCGAGTTACGTTGACAGCCCCGCTCAGGTAAGTTACAGTATAAAGAACAATAATTGAGTCCCTTTTAATAAGATGAAAGTAAGTTTCATTTAAAAAAATTCAAATGATTACTTTAAATTCAATATTCTATTGGTCTTATCGTATGGATTGTGCGTATTAATAACTAAAAAAGTGTAAATTCTCATACTTAGTAGTATGAGAGACAGTGAAAAAAGTTGTAGGTAAAAGGAGTTTACATATTAATAAAAACATATTTTCAGAAAGAGTTAATAACAGCAAAATTGGCGAATTTAAAACGAGTGAATGAACCTAAAAAGGAATCAGTGGACAATTGGAAGTCAGCTACAGTCAAAACAATTGACAAAAGCCAAGGATTTGAGGGCAATCAAGTGACACAGTTTGGTTTAAAGCTGAGAGCTAGGAGCGACGATTACCTACCATTATTTGAAGAATACGATTATTAGTTTGATAAAATGGTGATGTAATTTGTATTTCATTTATTTTTTTCAGGGTGAAACTCTTTTACCTTTTACAGTATAAAATCGTTGATAAAATCCCAAAATATATTTTGTATAAATATTTTGAAATTGACCCAAAGAGCAACGATATTCTGTGTAATATAAGACACAATATTTTAATTTGATTGCCTATTTATAATTAAATAAAAAAATTGAAATCATAACCCTTCTTTAAATGAAACAGAATGTTACTTCAGTTTCATTAATTATACAAATAGCATTTCCAGGCTTATTATTGCTATTAATAAACATAAATTAAAGCATCGGTATTGGCACCAAATAATCGATCAATATCGAACATTATTTCACGCATCAAATCAACTGCAGATTTGAGAACATACAATAGGGATGTTGACAAAAATTTGGAACTGTTTTCATTTTATAGATAAGAACGTAAATATTACGAAAAAATATATTTAAATTTTAAATTCATCAAATTTAAATAAAAAAACGACTTTAATTAGTTTAGTGTTTAAATTTCGCGCCTAAACGCTCCAAGCTGTCACCTGGTCTGATGACGTAACAGTGTATTAAATACAACAAACTGCTGTTAAACTAGGGATGAAACAATACCATTAAGGTATCGATACTTCTACTCAATACCGTATCGGTCGTCAAGTATCGATACTTACTCGGTATCGGTCGGCAAGTATCGATACTTACTCGTATCAAATCGTTTTTGGAAAATTTAGAATAAAAATCTTAAAATATAATAGGTAGTATTTTTTATCAATAAGTACAAAATTATAGGATTTTCAGCCACGTGGCGCCTTTGGCTAGACACCAGCTTGCGAAACGAGAGGCCGCGGGTTCTATCCCCGCACCGAGACAAATTTTTGTGTGATTCGCAAATATTTGATTCAATAATATTGTTATAATATTGTTTGGGAGACCGAAAAGTCTCTCGTAGTTTCTTATACCCACGACACAAATCGGTTAAAAATATCTGCTGCTTCAAAATTAAGTTGCAAGATTTCATCCAAACAAACATACATACAACATACATTGCAAGTTAAATAAAAGCTTGTAAAAAGTGTAAAGTTCCGATTTATCGAATCGATGTTTTTTCAAAGTGGACAGTGGACATCCCTAGGTTAGACAACTTGTCTGTGATTCTTCATACATTGTGACGTAACGCGCTCCGATTGGCGTTTGCAGTCACGTGATATTTGGAATTATTTTAAACATTTTTAATTATTTTTAATTAATTTATTACTCATATTTACATTTACAAAATATGATTTTCAGCATTCTAATATTCCCTGCTATGGAAAAAAAATAACTTTTCATACATTCGCTATTTATGTCAACATCCCCATTTCAAAAATGGTAAAATTTATTTAATAAAAAAATGTATAGAAATAATTAGTTTTGTGTATAACAAATAATCTAAAGATGTGACTAGACATATTTATATTGTGATTATTAATAAATGTGTATTCTAGTTTAGAATTATTTCTGTAAATAATTTAGTTGTAACTAGATAACTTAGTGCATTTAGTTTTATTGTTGATGTTGTTATATTTTTATCTAAATAAAAGAGAAATTAGGCAAAACATTTTTTATTATTCCATCACTTACAATTTACAAAATTATAAATTTAGCTTTTTGCATTTTGGTATTATAAGTGTACAAAATTTATAAAACATTTGTTAACGTGTAAAACGGACTACACACAATACAAATAAGAGCTCATTTCATACATCAGTTAAAAAAAACTTGAAAATTGCACTTCATAACAATATTTTATGCTTTGGTATAAAGAATTATTATGCAAGTAATGCAGACTTGTTATAGAAATGCTAAGTAAAATTTTAGGATCTTGATTGTAATGATTAGCTCTTTTTAGCTAAACAATGTTTTTCTGGCCAAATTTACTGTCCTCTGTAGTTAGAGAAAGATATGAAACATAATTTTATTAAAACGAACAGACAATTTTCATGTCCACATGTGTCACTTTAATTATGAAAACAAATATTGTGATCATACTATATTATGCAATTTATATTGCACTAATAATTAAAATAGACAAAACAAACCACAAACTTGTTAATGTGTGTTTCTCAGTATTCTTAAAAAAAGGTTTTTAATCTATACTACTTACTTCTGTTGTTGATTACTGGTCACATATAAGAACAAATTTATATGTATAATTTTGAACTTCAAGATTTAACATAAGTTTTAGATATCTACAAGTAAACATCAACTACAGCATCACCAACCCTCAATAGGCTAGCATGGTGGACTAAGTATACCCTCTCAGTTGTAGACAAAGCCTGTGCCCAGCAGTGGGACATATATGGGGTGATGATGATGAACCACAGTATCAGGACAATTTGGTACTCTAATAAATAATTATAATTGCACACTGTCATATTTGTAAATAGATATTATAAATACTATTCTTTTGTCCATTGAGAATTCATAAAATTTAGCATGAATAATCCACCTGCTAAGAGAGACATTGGTTTCAAAAAAGTAATTATTATTTATCTGTATACAAAGAGAGACCTGTGCCAACAGTGGGTTAACATATTATATAACATATCTCCTTATGGTATGACCTGGCAACACATTAGACATTCCACATGCAATTATTGTTAAATAGTTTGACTAAATATTTGTCCAAGTCTACACTATATTAATGAATTTTTAAATTGTCTTCTTCCAGAAAGAAAAAAAAAGACCTATTTAGGTAAATATAATCCTAATAATAAGCGATGTGGTCATGTATAAATCATCAACAGCATTAATCAAAACCATTTGAATTTTATGAATGCAAATAAATTATTTGTTAAAATAATAGTGTTTCATACATTTAAAAAATAAAACAGATTACAATACCACAATTATTTATATTTGAGACAAACCAATAGTAAAAACAAACATATATTCATCATTAGTTTTCAATAGTGATGTACTGTATAAAAACTTTACAAAACCACCTTACAATAGCCAGTAATCTCTAATAATTTGTTTGTATAAAGCATTCACTGAGATGGATCGCTTATTGTGTAAACTTAACCAATTTTCTATATGTTTTAGAGTCAACTGTTATGGAGCTGACTAATTCATTGACATTTGCCACTTAAGTCTTCATATCTAAATATTACAATGTACACAGAATTAATATGAGTCTATGTCTAAAAGTATAAGAAACAAGTCTTCTTCAGTAAATGTTGCCTAAGATCCACTAGGATTCAGAATTGAGTTTCTCCAACTGATCCATGAACCAGGGTCGGCCTGTATTGCGTTTTGTGAGAATTTCACATCCAGTCTCCGTGACTAAGAGAGTTTGTTCAAACTGAAATATAAAAAAAAATTAATGAATGGTCTAACATTCTCACCATTGTCACAAATTAACTTATTAAACACTATATAATAATAATACATTTTTTTTAGCCTAAGTTACTCCTTATTACATCATCTATCTGCCAGTTAAAGTCCTGTTAAAATTGGTCCACCTGTTTCAGAGATTAGCCAGAACAAACAGATAGACAGACAAAAGATGGCAAAAACTGTTATTTTTGGTATATGTACTGTGTATACATCCATATGTATTTATTAAAAAGTGGTTATTTCAATTTTACAAACAGACACTCCAATTTTATTTATTTGTATAGATTACTAATTTTGCACACCATGTTACCATTTTTTTAAAGGTTACATATTTATGGATTTCCTTGTTACTTTGGTTTTGCTTGGTAGTTCATAAAAGTTAAAAGTACAGTCTTCATAATATATATGTACTTGTACAAATTACAATTTAAAAGTGAAATAAAAGTATGCAATATGCAAACTATTGGCTGAAAAGTTAATCAGACTAGAATGTGAGATATCATGTTTTTTTGGATTATATTACCATCCAGGCTGTTACTTACTGTTAGTATCTTTCATGAAGTGTATTTTTTTTCTTTATAACATTTTATTAGAACAAAATTATCAAATCTCAACTGTTGATTTAAAGTATTTTGTTCAATATAATACATTACATTATATACATATCATACCTGAGCAGATCTAGAGCCATCAGCAGTAACTGCAGTCCAGTGGTCCGGCCACTGCTCATCTCGCCACCCACCCTCATTGATCATAGGCTCAATAGTGAAACAGTGTCCAGGCTTCATTACTCCAATGGCTTTGTTCTCTGAAAGTTTATACCAACCGTTACTGTAATTGTAAAAAATAGCAGTAGTAGCAGTTTTTCTACTACATTATGTATTCTACTACATACAATCTCTTTCAGGGAAAATGTGTGATGATTAGACCTTTTATATTAAAATAGTGCCTGCAAATTTCTCCCAATCATGACTTCAATCCAACATTTACCATCCTATTAAGTTGCTAAAAAGGCCAATTTTAAATCAGATATCTATGTCAGCAGAAGTAATATCTTTTCCCAGACTAATTGCATTTATATCATGCAACTTCAGATCTGGTATATTAACTAAACATTATTAACTTTTAAAATTTGAAATTGATTTTTCAACATTGCCTTGTGGTGTTGCAGCACAAGTATGTACCATGGGATCTAGAGGTCCTGGGTTTGATTCCTGGGGTGGGCCGTTATTGGATTTTCCCATTAGCAAATTCTCAGTTGCAGCACAGTCTTGCAATGTGCTCAAAAAGCAATAAGCTTGCCCCCTATTACATAGGACCAATACATACCTGGTGAAATGTGGGTGCAGAAATACAGCTCTGCATACCCCTTCAGGAAATACAGGCATGAGGTTATGTAATATATATTAATGATTTTTCAATACTTACTGGCATAATGAGGCACATTAGGAGCAGTGTGGAACAGTCTGTGAATTCCATGTCCACAGTACGATCTGACCACACTGAATCCATTAGCCTGTGCATGTTTTTGTATAACATTGCCAATTTCCCGGTACTTTTCTCCTGGCTTTACAATATCGATAGCTTTCTGCAAACACTCATATGTTACTTGTACTAATTTCCGGCTTGTCTCTGGTACATTACCAACGAAGAATGTTTCATTCAAGTCACCGTGAAATCCACGGTGGTACACAGTGACATCTACATTGCAAATATCTCCATCCTGGAAAATTAGAGGAAATAATTAAATTGCTCATAATTCTTCTTTTGACTAAAAAACAAATATATAGTAAACAATAAATTGTAGATATCTGATATCTATGTCCAACAATAATTATTATCTTAGTTTGTGGTCAGTACAATGAATGTGACTGTTTCATTTATTTATTAAAATGTAATTTAAATTACAAATGAATAAGAATAATAAACAAAACATATTACAATATATTAACTCATCATCAGCCCATATACATCCCACTGCTGAGCATGGGCCTGCTCCACATCTAAGAGGGTTAAGGCCTAGTTCACCACACTGGCCTAGTGCGGGGTAGCAGACTACACACCTAAATTCTTAAGGCCTTTTTAGGTGTGCCAATTTCTTTACAATGTTTTCCTTCACCATTAAAGTACATGATAATTCATTGTGAATACACACATAACTTCAAATTCAGAGGTGTGCATCTGGGGTTGAACATGTGACCATTGAGATTCTCAACCACATGCCTAAACCTTGAGGCTGTCACTATATATTAACTAATACACTAGTATTTATCTAATATTATCAAGCATATTAGGTAAATAATTGAAGGAGATAAGAATCGCTCACTTAAAAATGTTTGTTTTGTATTGAGCATTTATATGTCATCAAACAAAGTGGAAAGATATTACAAACCTGCAGAGGACGTAAATCTGGTATACCATGACAAATGACCTCATTGACTGAGGTACAACAACTGTTGGGGAAGTTGTGATAGTTGAGCGGGCTTGGGTAGCACTCCCGTTCAATGCAAGCCTCATGAACAACACGGTCAATTTCTTCAGTTGTCACACCAACATCACACACTCTGAAATTATTTAATATATTTTTATCCAATAAGACACACATTAAAAGCCTTTGGAAAATAACATATACTATGGGTATATAAAAATATCATAGATATTATAATTTGTAGAGGAGGCCCGTGCCCAGCAGTGGGACGTATATGGGCTGATGATGATGATGATGATTATAATTGCTTCAACTTGAATGAAATTACATTCCTTTTATTACCTTTTCTTTCTTTCCAATTTAACCCTAGATAATTGTTTTTTCCTTTTTTATTTTTTTTTTTTTTTTTTTTTTTTTTTTTTTTTTTTTTTTTTTTTTAATGGCCCTTGCGTTATAACTTAACGCAACTCTGCCAGTGTCAAGTAGGTCACTGAGAAAAAAAAAACAGAAATAAAGAAAATAGGGGGTATTATAATAATTGACTTTCAAGTTGACCCGGATCTGGAACAAAGACAAACACATTTCTAATTTCTACAACAATGACAATAGTACATTCTATAGTTTGATCCCATTCACCTTAATGCATTTGGATAAAAGATGGACAAAAGGAGAGAAAGTTAAGGTAAGAAGCGTTTTCATGGAGGTGGGACGAGGGATTTCAGGAGGAAGCATGCTATAGAGGGATAGTCGGAGATTAGGGCAGTTGAAAAAAATATGGTCTAGATCACCGTCATCAAGGCCACATTCACAAAGGGAACTATCCCGTACCCTAATTTTTGCTAGGTGAACTGGTGTGCATGAATGATTTAAGCGGATTCTGCAGATAGTTGATGTAGAGGGTTTGTCTAGGCCTTGAAACACAGAAAACCAAGGTTTTGTAGGTATTTCTGGTTGTATAGATCCATAGAACAAACCTTTGGTTTTTCTAGATATCTGCCAATCTTTATTCCATGCATCCATTAGCCTACTTTTCAAACTGGAGCAAACGTCGAGAGGAACAATGATGAAATGCTCCATACAACCTATACTAGTTGCTTGCTTAGCCCATGAGTCTGCCATCTCATTGCCTGAAATGCCCGTGTGACCTGGAATCCAAGCTAACACAACATTTAAATCTTGTTGGTGGCAATCATATAGTAGTTTTTTTATTTGGATAATAATGGGGGACCTAGATTTAGATTTAAATGAATTTGATGTTATGGCTTGTAGGCAACTTTTGGAGTCAGAAAATATGATAGAGTTATTTACTTTGTGAGAAATTATAAATTTTATTGCTTCTAAAACAGCTGTAGCTTCTCCTGTGAAGACGGTGGTGACTGAAGGACATTTATATGTTAAAATAATTTTAAAATAAGGAATCCACACTGCTGCGCCTACCAAACTGCATTCAGAAAATTTGGAAGCATCAGTAAAAATTGTTAACCATTGTGGATATTTTTCCTGAATTTTATCTCTTAAGGTTTTCTCGGCCCCAGCAGAGTCCTTTTCAATACCAAAATCTAGTATTACATTTGGTTTAAAGGTAAGAGCTTTGTAAGGTAAAGAAAAAATTAATTTACAGGGAAACTGGAGAATAGGATCTGGCAGACGAGAGAATCTAATGAAGCTACGCAATAGACAAGGCAAGTCAAAAAGTGAGTTGTATCCTTTCCTAGCTACTAACTTAAACAAAAGGTCAAGTTTTTGCAAAAGAGGATGTCGAGAATTTTGAGATAATTTAAACAAGAATTTATCAGAAAGGAACTGTCTACGGAGGTAAAGAGGAGGGTCCACACATTCAACCTGCATTGCATTAATGGGAGTAGACTTCATAGCTCCAAGAATCAAGCGATGACATTTTGCCTGAATTTTAGACAGTTTTACTAAGGACCCTTTATTACTTGGGTCTAAAAGAAATGAACCATAGTCTAGGTTACTACGGATTATGGCATTGTAAAGGATTCTTTGGGTAAAAGGATGAGCACCCCACCATACTCCTGACAGAGATCTAATAATATTAATATTTTTATTACATTTGGAGGCCAAATAATCACAATATGGGGCACCCGACATAGTAGAGTCTAGCCAAACACCTAAAAATTTAACTTTTTGCTCCTGGGGAATTAACTGGTTCTCTGCAAAAACTTCGACGGCAGGTATATTTCTTCGTCTGGAGAAAACAACTATTTTGCACTTTGGAACAGACAATGTTAGACCATGGATACCTAGCCAATTATTAAGGGAGATTAGAGCGGCATTAAGTCTCGAGGAAGCGTTATTCAAGGAGTCAGAAGAGGAATAAAGTACCAAGTCATCTGCATATTGAAGGACGGAACAGTATTGATTGATACATTCATCAAGATCTCGAGTATACAGATTGTATAAAATTGGACTGAGCACTGACCCTTGGGGAAGACCCTTCCACACAATTCTGGGGTGAGTGAATGAACCCTGATTTTTAATTATTATATTACGCTCCATCATGAGGTTGCAAATGAAGAATGCTAACTTATCGGGAATTCTAAGCTGAATCAACTTATTCCTTAGAACTGAAAGTAAAACATTATCATATGCAGACGCCACATCCAGAAACGCGCCAACCAGGTATTCATTTTTAGAAAAGGCAATTTGTATGTCAGTTGTCAAGATACCTAGACTATCGAGGGTACTCATATCTTTTCTAAATCCAAATTGAGTATCTGACAGGAAATTATTATTTTCTAAATACCACTCTAGACGGTGTTTAATCATGTGTTCAACAACCTTGACCAAAACTGAGGAAAGAGCTATAGGTCTACGACTATTAGGATCTAAAGGATTATTTCCTGGCTTAAGAATGGGGATAATTATTTGGGTTTTCCATGAAGCAGGGATTTGTTGAGAGTTAAAAATGCAGTTTACTAAGTTAAGAAAATAAAGTTTATTCTTTACAGAAGATTTTACAAGAAATGAATATGGGATGCCATCTAAACCTGGCGAAGAGTCGGAGAGATTCTCAAGAGCAAGATTGAGTTCATTAAAGGAAAACTCATCATCCATGAGGGAACAGGAAGTATTTGGACATGGAGTAGCTGGGAAGAAATTTAGATTGGGAGCAGTAGGAGGGGCCAATTTATCAGCAAAAGCGTCAAGCCAAGATGATGGGTCATTGGCAGAGGAATTTACAGTGATATAAGATCCTCTAAAACGTCTTATTTGTTGCCACACCAAATTAGATGGCGTTCTAGGGGATAATGCTTCACAGAAACTGCGCCATCCAAGTTTCTTCTTTGCGGACAAAACTTTTTTCGCTATTGCTGATTTGTGACGATAATTAATAAAATTTTCGACATTCATGGCCAGTCCATATTTACGTTCTGCCGCTTTTCTTTCACGAATGACTGAGGAACATTCTGAATCCCACCAAGGAGGCGAGGCTTTACATTCAACCCTATTCTTTTTTTGAGGGATATGTTTATTAGCACTAGATGTTATGGCATCAACATATCTTGAGTAAACTATAGCTAAAGTATGGTTATTGGGGCTGGGAAGAGAATCTAGAATATTATCTAGACAAGAAGAATAAGAATCCCAATCTGCACAAGAAAGTCTATATTTTATGGAAGGAGAGAAGTTTATAGCAGGGGATACTCTATTAGGGAATTTAATAATTATAGGGAAGTGGTCACTACCATGTGTAGAACTAAGGATAGACCAAGAAATAAAGGAAGAAATAGTGGGGGAGCAGACTGTAAGATCTACTGCACTCCTTGGATTTTGATGAGGGTAGACTCTGCGTGTAGGAGAACCATCATTAATAATACAGAGATTTTTTTCATCAAACATTTCTATAAGGGAGCATGCAAAAGAATCATCATGACTTCCACCCCAAGATGTGTGATGGGCGTTAAAATCTCCCATTATGATAATAGGAGGGGGCACAGAAGAGATGGCGTGAAGAATATCTGGGATAAGAGAAGAGCTTGGGTGAGGGATATAGATGGAAATCAAGGAAAAGCCAAAGACTTTTGCTGCAACTATATTGAATGCTGAATTGAAAGGTGGGAGGGGTAATTGGGAAAAAGTTAAAGTGCGTTTTATTAGCAGCGCACAACCTGCATACCCATCAGATCTGTCATTCCGGAGCACGGAGTAACCAGGGACTCTGAATGGAGAACCAGGTACCAACCATGACTCGGAGATAGAAAAGACAGAAGGGCTAAATTTATTAATCAAATGAATGATTTCATGTTTTTTGGGGCGTAAACTTTGGCTATTCCATTGAATCATTGTTGTGACTGGGGCCATTATTGTTCAGTAGGGTAGTTAAGGAGGAAAGTGTACTGGCAACGTTGGACGGTATGGGGGAGTTCTTATCTGTTATTAAATTGATGATAATTTGGACAAGTAATTTAACAACACTACTATCCACTTGATTTGTTTGATTAATATCTGAATTTAAAGCGCATCCATTGGGTTGAGTTGAGGGTAAATCAGAAATAATAGCCTGATGTGAAGCTTTATCGTAAATTTTATCTAATGGAGGTCTAGGACGAGGAGATGAAGAAACAGTTTTGGAATATGATTGGGATGATGGTATTGGATTTGACCTGGGTAAATTTATGAGAGGAATCTGAGGTTGGGATGAAGAAGGGGAGGAAGATAAAATTTCAGTATATTTACGGGAAACTTTGGGAAATTCTAATTGGGCTTCCTCATAAGATATGCCCCTTTGGGCCATACTCCTTTTAATGGAAACCTGTCTGTCTTGTTCTGGGCAACACTTATTATTAGAAAAATGTTGACCTGAACAGAACAGACAAGTAGCTTGAGACTCCGGTATGGTACATAAGTGGCCCTCATGAGGTTGAGCGCATCGGAAACATCTAGGTTCAGACCGGCACTGAGATTTTATATGACCAAAGCGGCAACACTTGACACATTGAATAGTAGGATATTGGTAAAGTTCTACTGGGAGGGAAGTATTAAAGGAATAGATCCTCTCTGGTAACATTTGTCCCTTAAATGTAATAACTACTGTTTGAGTAGGTGCCCAAGTAACGTCGCCATTATTTATCACTTTTCTGCTTAAACGGCGAGCCTTAAGTATTTTGCCACATCCATAAGGTAGGTCAATACTCTCAACAAATTCGTCCATAGAAAACTCTACAGGAACATTCCTGACAATTCCCATGCGGGAAATGTTATATGATGGGATAGATGCTGTATATTTGTTACTATTTAACATGGGGTTTACCAAAAAGTTATTGGCATCTGATGCTGATTTAAATTCAACTGAAATTTTGTTTCTGCCTAAACGTTTTACACCATCAGGTTTTATATTTTTAATTTTATTTTTAAACAATAACTGACCAAATTTGATAGGCCGGATGGATAGTCCTGCAGCAAGGTCAGGTTCAGATCTAGAGATCTGAACTAGATATGGTCCTTTGTCTGTGTCGGAATAGGAACTAACGCCAATGATTATGTCTGGATGAGTGAATATCCTTTGTATAGAGGCTGAGGCCATACCCATATCTGTGATGGTTTTCTTGGGGTTATTGACCGTCGTTTGGGCGTCTGAATCCAAGCGGCGTTTCGACGTGACATTAGAGGTGGAAATAATAGCTGTGGAATGCGGGATATCCGGAGGATCAGGGGGATCAGGAGGAACTACCTCCATGATGAAAAAAAAAAAAAAAAGTTAGACTAAACTAATTATAAACAAGTGTTAAAACACAAATTTACCTAAAACACACACTACAGAGTCAACTTGAATTGTATCACTCAATCACGGAATTCAGAACTCGAAATCAACAAATTCCACGCAAAATAGGTCTACACCGTTACGTGACAGCTGACAGAGTCCCCTTTTTTATTTATTATAAATAGTTCATTGATGTTTGAAGTGGTAGTTTCGAGTTAAATATACTATAGCACACTTAAATTGTCAACAAAATGTTGGTCATAATTCAACATATATTAAAGCGTAACAGGAAAAACTTACTTGGCAGCTTCATCTAGAACTTCTCTTCCGAGACGACACGCGACTTTCATCCCTTCGATCTCTTCATCATCAAGCACTTTAATTTGTCCGGAGCCTTTAGCAGCATTTTCTGACGCCGGAAAGCCGGTAGGATGATCGGCATAATCCGGCCGCTCGAAATGAGCAGGGACTGTTCGTTTCGGTCCCGCAGGGTAGGGTCTCAGCTTACCAGTGAAATTGTATGACGGCCACGGATTATACTCCACGTTAGATGCATCGGTGCTATCGCCCTCTATAACAGAAATCGTATTATCACTACACTTGCAGACTCATCGCACAACAGCTCGACATAACCTCACTTACTCGCCAACGAGTGAATAATTTTGTGCGACTTCCATGACTTCTTAAAACAGTCTTGATTGCAGAAAAACGAGCCCTGTATGCCAAGTTTTATACATGTCGGGCATTGTAACTGTGCAATTGATTTGCAACCGGGAGTTTCGCACATTCCAATCGCCGCCATTTTTTTATGCTGTCATGGATTTATGACAGACGTCAAATGTCAAAGCTACCAACTTTACTACAAGTGGTGAACGCGTTCAATAAATTTCTATTAAAAATATTCCACTGATAAGGCAACTTCCATTACAATCTAATATACAAATAAGTAAAACATGTAACCTATTCCATTAATACGCCAGATAACTTCGCTAGCTGGTGGCTCTAATTCGATCATGTTTGTGTTTTTATTGAAATTTTCTGTAATAAAAACATGTTTTATTATCTTGACTGAAACATTCACATAAACAAACACAATGATATGACCATAACTTGTACAATATGTTATACTTACTGTAAACCGAGTGAAGGTTGTATAACCACCCGTCGGGTACGTCCCAAGAGCGGATTAAAGCGTTTCTAGATTGAATATAAAGAAAGTTACACGCAGTTACAATATCCGATAGTAAATCAGCGTCCATTGCACTCACTGTATAAACAACACAACAAACGCCCTTGATTACAATAACACTTACTAGAATTTTGATAAAAGATAGAATACTATTACACCATTTCGATACGTTGATAAGTCGATTGATACGCAATGTTGGCACTTGTCAGATTAGCGATAGTATTTTTTTAAGTGCGCATTCTATTTTTAAGCGTTTATTTTCTTCCATGAACTTCTGGATTCCAGCAACAGAAACGCGTGAACTCTTTAGTAATGCAAATTATACACTGAAAAAATTCACGTTGACTGGTGTTCTAGCTTAATTTGCATATAGAATTATACCGACCTTAGTGATTGTAATTTGAAGTTTAAAAGTTGCGATAACGTGTCTCGAAATTAATAAATCTAATAAGAGAAATAATGATTTGGTTTAAGGATACCACATACGAAAACAAAATTAAACATTTTCGGTATTTAATTTTCAGCATAGCTACAACGGATAGATATCCTCATGGACTACCGTAAAACGGGGTAAATTGGTCCAATTTTGACTTTCAATTGGAATTTTAACCTTCTTCTGTAACTCATAGGGTATTTATAAGGTTACTTAAGATTGTATGGTTATCTGTTTTAAAAGTTTAATAGCTTTTGATTCCCAAATATTGTCATAATTTTGAGAAAATTAACAAAAACTCTATTAAATTCCAATTTACCCCTGACGGGGTTAATAGGTTCGAAAGAGGGGTAAATCGGAATTTTTACAAGGGTTGTCACCTACCTACTTAGCTAGTTTGAAAAAAAAATCCTTGTAGCGTGTATAAATATAGCAACGGTCGGACTACCTGCATGCGGAACCAGAAACCCGGGTTCGATTCCTGGCGAGACCGATATTTTCCAATGGTGAATTTTAATGCCTGTTACGAGTCTGGGTGTTTTTTATGATAAGTAATGATTAGACGTCGCCCGCGTGATAGAAAGCACCACGCTTGCCAATCTATACTATTATAATAAAGAGGAAAGGTTTGTATTTTTGTATTTTTGTATTTTTGGATTTTTGTATGTTTGTTACGAATAAACTCAAAAACTACTGAACCGATTTCAATGATTTTTGGTATGGAGATAGATGTAACCTACCGAAGTAACATAGGATACTTTTTATCCCGGAAAATGTAGTATTCCCGTGGGAATGGGTATAAGTAGCTCTGTCAATATTCAGCTTTTACGCCTAAACCGTTTGACCGATATGAATGAATTCTTTTACAGACATAAATGTGATCCTATAAAGTAATATAAACCACATTTTATCCCAGGAATATGTAGGGTTCCCGAGGGATGAGCATATAATGTAATGCGAAAGTAACACTGCCTGTGTTATGCTTTCACGCCTAAACCATTTGACCGATTTCGATGATTTTTAGTATGGGAGTAGATGGAACCCACCAAAGCAACATAGAATACTTTTTATCCCGGAAAATGTAGTATTCCCGTTGGAATGGGTATAAGTAGCTCTGTCAATACTCTGCTTTTACGCCTAAACCGTTTGACCGATATGAATGAATTATTGTACAGACATAAATGTGATCCTATGAAGTAACATAGACTATATTTTTTCCCAGGAATATGTAGGGTCCCGTGGGATGAGCATATAATGTAATGCAAAAGTAACACTGCCTATGCTATGCTTTCACGCCTTAACCATTTGACCGATTTATATGATTTTTAGTATGGGGGTAGATGGGATCCACCTAAGCAACATAGGATACTTTATATCCCGGAAAATGTAGTATTCCCGTGGGAATGGGCTTTCACGCCTAAAATATTCGCCCGATTTATATGAATTTTGCTATGGATTTAAATAGAACCCTATGAAGTAACATAGACTATATTCTATCCCGGGAATACGTAGGGTTCCCGTGGGATGAGCATATTATGTAATGCAAAAGTAACGCTGCCTGTGTTATGCTTTCTCGCCTAAACCATTTGACGATTTAGATGAGTTTTAGTATGGGGGTAGATAGGACCCACCGAAGCAACATAGGATACATTATATCCCGGAAAATGTAGTATTCCCGTGGGAATGTGCTTTCACGTCTATACTATTCGCCCGATTTATATGATTTTTGGTATGAATATAAATGGGACACTATGAAGTAACATAGACTATATTCTATCCCGGGAATATGTAGGGTTCCCGTGGGATGAGCATATATTGTAATACGAAAGTAACACTGTCTGTGTGATGCTTTCACACTTAAACCATTTGACTGATTTGGATGATTTTTGGTATGGACAAAAATGAGACCTTAAAAAAGGACATAGGCTATTTTTTTATCCTTACTAATATTATAAATGCGAAAGTAACTGTCTGTCTGTCTGTCTGTCTCGCTTTCCTGCTAGAACTACTGAACCGATTTAAATAAAATTTGGTACACAGATAGTTTAGACCCTGAGAAAAGACATAGGCTACTTTTTTTTCCCGGAAAAGGGGTTTTAAGGGGTTGAAAGGGGGGATGAAAGGTTGTATGGAAGTATTGTCATTTTTAAAGCTAGAAGCTTGAAACTTATTTTTGTTGATTAGATATAAATAAATATGACATTAAAAGTTTGTAAAAAATGTACCTTTAAGGGGGTAAAATAAAAATAGGGGTGAAAGTTTGTGTGGAAATTCGTAATTTTTGAAGCAAGAATGATGAAACGACGTGTAGACGACTGTAACTATGTATATGTAACTATATGTTTGTTATGCTTTCACGCCTAAATCATTTGACCGATGTTAACGATTTTTGATATGGACATAAATGGGACTCTGTGGAGTAAAATAGACTACAACTTATTTTCATTCTGAATCCAACCCTGTAGTCTACGCGGACGGAGTCGCGGGCAAAAGCTAGTTCTAAATACAGTGACATCCCATCATTTGAAATTCAAATCCCGGTGTGTTACTGCTCTGTGATTATCATCATCATGTCATGTAAAGCGTATGTCGGGGTCACCGGTCTTCCAGCCCGGCGCGCGGCGACGTCATGTCCGCGCAGGTGTTAGTGCCGGGCTGGGTCCCTAACAATATCCCTAAACCGGCATACCGACCAAAACCCCCCGGTGGCCATCTCCGCGCCGAGTGGGGCGACCACGGTACGTTGGCGAGAAGCGCCAACCGTAATGCCGCAGCCGCCCGGTGCGCCTCCGAGACGTAAACGTCTCGGCCGTCTCAGAGTTGTAGGGGACGCAGTTGCACCCCCACTAGCTTGGTTCGGGCGCCCCGGTTGTGGATGGGCGCCCGCGACGTACACAGGCCACAGTGCCGCCGCCCCTCTCGGGGTCACTTTCAGTGAGGACGCGCCGCCCCCGCAGTGCGCCCAGCGACCCCAAGGGCCGCTTTGAGTCGTCTTTTACGACAGGCAGGGGATACCGTGGTGGGATTCTAACTCCCCCTTGCCACAGGGCAGGGCGCCGGGTCTAATTATCTCTGTTGACCCGGCGCCTCCTTCTCTGACGTCTTTGGCGGGCGGGATCACTTCCCTCGCGATCCCGCTCCGCGCTCTCCTTCTGCGACATGACGTGCTCGCAGAAGGAGAGCACCGCTCGCCACGACCTAGGACTCTCGACCATCGAAGAGACGACGGCCGGGAGCGAGAGGTCGTCACCAACAATAGCGCGGAGAGCGCTGCGCTGCACCTCCCAGGCTGGACACTTGTAGTGTGTGCTGGGCTGTGTCGTCCGAGCAGTTGTCACGATGGTGGTGACACACGGCCGACTCCTCCTTCAGAGCCACCCGACACAGGTAGTGGCCGAAGCACCCGTGCCCCGACAACACCTGCGTCAGGCGGAACGTCGCCGCACCGTGGCGCCTGTCCACCCACTGTTCGAGGACAGGACGCGTGCTGCACGTGCCTGCTAGGCATCAAGTCAACATTACGGAATTCGCGTACCCCACTTTGAGAAACCCTGGTATAATTCAAGAGGCATCTCAATTCTGAAATACATAAAAACATTTTAGCGCATAGGTATAGCTCGGCTAACTAAGGTAATCTGATACGATCATAGAGGTAAAGCAACTTTCGAGACAGAAAGTCTTTGGATTGGTGACCCCCATGCAAAAAAAAACTAGGTTACATTTCTACCTGGGCGGTACTTTGGGTCGGATGATACGTAAAATTGTTTTTGGATACGGTACAACCCTATTTAATGATTCCAATTTACCCCCCAAGTGAACCAAATAACCCCAGCGTTGTTCCAATTTTACCTGTTCACGTGCCTTTTTCCCCCTTTTGCGTTCCAATTATCCCCAAAATAACCTAAAAACGACATGCAACTGAAACTAAGGTTTTTAAAAGAAAATTTATAGTTATTTACTTACATTCACGTTTCTGCCAAGCACAGTACACTATTATGCCTAGGATTTATCTATTTTTACACTCTTTTTTTAATTAAAATTTAGCTAAATCTCGAAATTAAAAATAGCTAAAACCACGTGTCTGCGACAACCTCATTTCACAGTGTTTTTTTCATAATAAATCCTGAGTGCCTGTCTTAAAAACTCATTGTGGCTAGTAGAACAAAATATAAACTCGTTAAAAACCCAAGAACTGTTGACCTTATTTAAATAGAATAAAAGTTATACAACGTGCTACAAAATCAGATTTTTATTTCAATTTACCCCGCCATTCCTATTTACCCCGTTTTACGGTACTTAGTCAGCTGAATATATTTTCAGTTTAAACAAATCCTGGTTTTGATAGAAAAGGTGGAATGTACCTATGGAATTGTTAAATATTTTATGCATGTATCTACTGACATTGTACACTACTCTAGAGTTTTGATAAATAGGAAATATGTATTTATATTATTATTTATCAATACCATTTAAATCGTGATTTGATAGAATAACTTAAAGAGATAAAACTATTGTTTACATTGTGGCTATTTCAACGACGATTCTACACGAAAAAGAAAAGAAAAAACAGCTCTTTAAATACTGAATATACTTGATACTCAGTAGTTAGAGATTAAATAACAGCTATTAATAATAAAAAAAATCAGTGTACCTTCATGTAGTAAAACATAATAGCACTAAAACGGATTTAGGTGAGTTGGCTTTTCGTAAAAAAAGAAGAAAAAAATAAATAAAGCTTTTGCTTTTATGTGAGGATAAAAGTGAGAAAGGTGCGTGAGTTCAGCAGTTCTCGCAAACTTAAGCGACCTAATTCAGGATAAGCATTTATGACGTGTCCGCACTCAGGTTTAACGAACTCTAAACAGGCTATAGTGTGGGGACGGACTGCGTTACTTATGAGTCTCGGGTCTAGCATTAAAAAAAAAGTTCGGCCTAGAGCCTCATAGATGGCTCTGAACCCACTAAGATATACAAGACATATCTTCGTGGTTATAAAAATAAAGATTTCCGCCTCAAGAGCACCCAAACACGAAAAAAAATTGTGTGTCTTTTTTTAATGTAACTTTTGGTGGTATTAATACTTTTTGTAGACCCTTGCATAGTTGAAAGAAGTGTATTCCTTCACCATTACGGTCTACGTTACATGAAACGACACTTACGCCGTTCATCTCGTATCTTGTCGGACCCAGTTCTATATTTTGAAATAGTTTACCTCGGGAATTGAACGCGGGGCTTCTCAATGCTATTTTGCGCTTTATACCACGGATGGACGAGACAGTTTTAAATACCCAATAAATAAAAACAATTAGATTATTGTCGGAATATGTCTGGGTAACGGAAACCAAGAGAGGTCCGGAACACGTTTTTTTTTCTTTATGCATAAGACAATCGTTACCTTTATATACCAATATTTTTTATATATTTTCAGAAAGAAGAATTTAAAGATATATTAAAATAAAGCTGAAAGCTGAAATGCCCCCGTATACTAATGTTAAATACGGCCCCAACCAGGTAAAGTAGAAGTGAAATTAGGCCAATGTTTGCCATTATGCGGTCCACTTAATGGATGTAAAACCCGGCTGTTTACCTCTCTTAAGATACAGTCGACTTGTCTATGCTTTTCAGTCGGTAATGTTGGTATACCTGTGAGTGTAATATTGTCTCTTGATTTTAAAGATGAATGAATTATGAAATTAAATTAACGCTGTTTAAATCTTTTAAAAATTGTTACATACATACAAACATACATAAACTCACGCCTGTATTCCCCGAAAGGATAAGCAGAGGTGCATTTCTGCGCCCACATTTCGCCAGGTATGTATCAGTCCCGCGTAATAGGGGGCGAGCCTATTGCCGTTTTTCGGGCACATTTTCAGACTCCGTGCTGTTACTGAGAATTTACTAATGGAAACACCTAATAACACTTTGCCTAACCCGGGAATCGAACCCAGGACCTCTAGATCGCACGGCACATACTTGTACCGCGAGACCGTGACGCAGTCAGAGCAGAGCAGTTACAAATTGTTGAATTATTTAATTAGCGTCCTCTCGTTTCTTAATTAAATTGTTGAGTATGCTACAACCGGCGTGAAATAGTTATAAGTCATTTAAAGAGTAAATGAAGTTAATTGCAAATGAAATATGAAATATTACAGGTGCGTGGTAATGTGTGCAATTGGAAATACACTACTGTAGTTTTATAACTTAAATATACACAATGATTTCTACTGTATGTTTGTAGGCCATACAAATTGTGTGCCGTATTGGAATTGAGTCAACTTTTGTAGTCTAGGAAGCCAAGTCAATGACAATTAATTGTTTATATTTAATTGAAGAGTGTTTGTCAAACATTTATTTTATCTTTGACTGACTTATTGTGTCGACTGTCGACTGGTGAAGGAAGGTCGGACTCGTTTCTTTCAAGTTGTCTATCTATATCAGTGGTACTCAACCTTTTTTAGGGGCTACAAACATTTGTTAGTTACGGAGCTGCGGGCCGAAAAAAAAATGGAAAATAAAGTGACGTAGCAACTACAAAATACAATAACAACGAATGTGCCAACCACAAAAGTCCGGCGGGCTGTAAATTGATTATAGATGATATATTTAAACTGCACTACTTAACTCCAGGTCTATGCCGTACAAGTATGAAAAAAAATTGAAAATTAAATTTCGCAAGAGCCAAATAGAAAACAGTGTTGTATTCTTGAGAAAGTTTAATCCGGCTTGTTGTCGGTATAACTTTCGTAAATACCCCGATTTCGTTCGCAAAGCCGATTAATTGTTGAAAGGAGAAGTAAATGAACCCAAAATAATTTAATATTCGGCGAAACTTCCAATTCAATTTAGTTGCTGGAAAATGCCTTGGATAAATGCTATTTACTTGTTTATTGATGGCTATAGTCGAGTTTTTGTTATCATAAAAGTTAACTTTGCAGAAAGATATTATCAAAGTTTTAATGCTGTGAAATTACAGTGATGGCCTCGAGGTTTAGGCGCGCGGTCGAGAATTTCGGCGGTCGCAGGTTCAAACCCCAGGCACATACCTCTGACTTTTCGAAGTTATGTGTGTATTCACAATGAATTATCACTTGCTTTAACGGTGAAGGAAAACATCGTGATAAAACCTGCACACCTAAAAGTTCTTAGGAATTTCTTAGGTGTGTAGTCTGCCAACCCGCACTAGGCCAGCGTGGTGGACTAAGGGCTAAACATCTCAGTTGTAGAGGGGGCCCGTGCCCAGCAGTGGGACGTATTTGGGCTGATGATGAAAATACAACCTACTTTTAAATCGAACGTAGGTAATTTTGTTTGTAACGTTTTGATGTCTGAACCATAAAATTAATTTTGATTATTTTTCTAATTATGATGAATGAGAAAAATGAAAAATATTCAATAACTAGATACTTATTAATTACGGCTAAACAGTTAAGGAGTACAAGTTTTTTAAAAATATTAACATAAAAATGATGTCAAACTATTACTGAAAAAACATTCGAAACATTGACACATTAATAATAGTAGGTACAATGAAATATATAATTATTCAGAAGCCTATATAATCATCATCAGCCCATACACGTCCCACTGCAGGGCACGGGCCTCGTCTACAACTGAGAGGGTTTAGGCCTTAGTCCACCACGCTGGCTTAGTGCGGGTTGGCGAACTACACACCTAAGAAATTCTTAAGAACTTTTAATAAATAAATACACCCAACAGTCACATTCATAGTTCTGATCCCACACTAAGATACAAGTCTTGTGTCGTGGGTATCAGAAACTACGAGAGACTTATCGGTCTCACAAACACCCAGACCAGAAACAAATATTTGTGGATCACACAAACATTTGTCTCGTTGCGGGGATCGAACCCGCGGCCTCTCGTTTCGCAAGCTGGTGTCCAACCAACTGCGCCACGGGGCTTTTAGGTGTGCAGGTTTCATCACGATGTTTTCCTTCACCGTTAAAGTACGTGATAATTCATTGTGAATACACACATATCTTCGAAAAGTCAGAGGTGTGTGCCTGGGGTTGGAACCCGCGACCGTCGAGATTCTCGACCGCGTGCCTAAACCTCGAGGCCATCACGACTTCAGAAGCCTATAAAGACTTCTGATATTACGTAGGCAAGTTTGCTGGCCTTTAGCGTTTATATCTAAGCACCATAAAGAAGTACATACCTACATACGGAGAAATTCTAATAGTTTACACTATATTAGCATATCTGTCTGTGTTTCAGAAATTGAAGCAGTAAGCTGCGAATTTATGAGACCTCGTGCGCACAAATACTAGTTAAAATATCAAGTAGATGAAGCAACATTCTATGTTAGTAATTTCATGAAATGATGGAAGCGGTTATAACAATGAATTGAATAAATTTAGGTTTCTCCTTAACAACGGGATTGACCTTGGTTCCTTTAGATTTTGAAGATGGATATGTAAGTACCCGGTGCGACTGTCGTGTATATAAACTTTGGTATTGCTTAATATTTCTTCTACTGTTTATATATTACATATATGATACATAACCTCACGCCTCAATTCCCCGAAGGGGTAGGCAGAGGTGCATTTCTGCACCCACATTTCGCCAGGTATGTTTCAGTCCCACGTAATAGGGGGCGAGCCTATTGCCACTAAACAGTTGCCTATTGTCGTGCTACTACTGAGAATTACCTAATGGAAATACCCAATAACACTTGGCCCGACCCGGGAATCGAACCCAGGACATCTAGATCGCACGGCACATATTTGTGCCGCGAGACCACGAGGCAGTATATGATATTATTGAGTCCCTAGTGTCCGGTCTTCAGGAGCGTGGTGTCTGGGTGTGTTTTTGTATATGTATAGTATGTAAGAACTTTTAGGTGTGCAGGTTTCCTCTAGATGTTTTTTCTTCACCGTTAAAGTACGTGATAATTCTTTGTGAATACACACATAACTTCAAAAAGTCAGAGGTGTGTGCATGGGGTTGGAACCCGCGACCGTCGAGTTTCTCGACCGCGTGCCTAAAGCTCGAGGCAATCACGACTTTATGCTACTCTCTTTATTTTCCTCTTCTATTATCCATTCTAAGGTTGTCTGTAAAAAATTGCCTAGAGCGAAAATACCACCACTTGTGTTTTATAGTTAATTTAATTAATTATTTTTTTAAGTACAAGAAAGTACTCAATATTAAAAATGTCAAGCGCAGCAATGGTTTGAAGTGTTTACATATGACTACATAAAATTGATTATTACATTAACGAAATTACGTTTTAGTTAACAATTACTTAAAGAGACTCACAAAAATATATTCAAACAAATCCTGAAGTGGACAAATTGTAGCCCTCGCGGAACAATCGTAAGAAACTCAGCAATAATCTTGTGAGATTAACAATATTTATTATCGTTTCCTTTTCTTAATCCGCGGACATTTTAGCAATATTCCCCGGATTCCACTTTCTTTTGTCAACTTAATTGTAGGGATTTGTGTTAATGCATCAGAATATTGCGACGCTCGGATTTTGTAAAATAATAAATACACCCTTTTTGGAGATTGCCTTTGTTTTATTTTGCATAAACTATTGTTTGATAAGCCGGCATATTTATCATCATCATCATTAGCCCACATACGTCCCACTGCTGGGCACGGGCCTCCTCGCCAATTTTTTTTTTTTTGTTATGGAAAAAGGAGGCACTGAGAGAGTTTACGCCTTAGTCCACCACGATGACGTAGTGCGGGACTACACACCTAAGAAATTCCTAAGAAGGTGTGCAGGTGTCTTCAAGATGTTTTCCTTCTCCGTTAAGTACGTGATAATTAATTGTGAATACACACATCACTTCTCAACCGCGCGGCTCAACCTCGAGGCCATTACTACTCTATTATATGTTTTTATAAATCTGATGAGTCTTTTTCCGATTGGGGCCACGTAGCGGCAAGAACGTTATTGGATGTCCATATATGAGGTTGCATCACCATTACGGACGATAAGGTCTCATCTTATTTCTTATATTTTTTTAAGTCCTGGCTTTCGCCCTGGCACAGTAAAACACACGAATAGCGGTTAAATTAAATATCGATTGGCGCTAATCAATTAGTAATATCCTTTATTCTTTAATATGGTTTCTTTAATTTAATGAGAACCAGTTTTGTAATTCTAAAGTACTAAAAGTTATAATCCAATTGAAGAACAGAGCTACGGAATCGAGTTAACTTCAACAGTAATAAGATCGCAACTCTTCTGTTTCAATTAAAAACTTTATTTGTCTCTCGTTTAATAGTTTTAAACTCGGGAAGCGGAGAATCAATTTGAATATAAAGCTGCTTCTTGCGGTCTTCTTAAAATGAATTATCAATTCTATAATTCTGTACTTGCAACATATTTTATAAATACAAAAGAGGAAATGAAGAAAGAACAAAATGGTTCCCGAGATTCGTAAAATATTGTACGTTAAAGCAAATTATTTACATACGAGGCTGTACTAAGAGATTACACGTACCAAGAATTATTTTCGGATCTGGATTTATAATTAAAATTTTCGATTTTATATTACAGCAAATTGACTCTCATATATCTTTATGTGAGGTTACACAATGCGTGCGACTAATAGGTGATACTGGCAAAACACATACATACAAGAAATCGCCGACAGCGATAAGGCCGCCATTTGTGACACTAGCTTATTTAGAGTTGCTTATACCTGTGTTGTTTTCTTATTATATGGTGTACAATAAAGAATTAATAAATAAATAAATAAAAATAGGTAGGAAAGGCCCTTCCCTTTGGAGAAGGAGGCGCCGAGGTGATGGTGAAGATCGACGCGAGCCTTCTGCTTAAAGACGGAGAGAAGAGGCTTTGCTAAGGAGAGAGTAAAATCGTACTCGCAGTAAGTGTTTTTTAGCAACGCATTGGAGTTACACTGGCGTGTTCATTACTGAGGTTCCGGAGTAGGTATCTCCTTAGTATAGATGAACACGTATTTGTGGTTTTCAGCCTGTAAAAATCCGACATACCCAGTCTATCACGATAGGTGGGAATCCAAGAGGATTTTCCCCACGTTAAAAAAAGTTAGGAAAAGACCTAAAAATATCACAGTCAGCAATATAAAATATGACAACTATTGCTTCATTAATTCTATGTGCTCTTTCAATATTCAAAGGCGGCGAAGCTGTAAAAAATGAAGCTGTAAATAAAATAGAAAACATCGATGTACATCAAGATGTTTTCTCCGTTCATAATGACATCGCACTCAAAGGCAGATGGTGGGAGCCGGGCTTTTTCAACAACACCTGTTTCATACCTTTTGATTTTAGTGATAACGCTTCGAAACGTCCCACCTTTAATATCTCCTGATTACATCTGTCACGTTCTTTATTTGGAAGTGATTTTTGCTTTTGCATGGAATTCAGGTGCTATGTTTAGAAATATGAAATACTCGTAGTATTATCCTTGGCTGTGTAAATGGAAATATATTTCTTTTTAGGATGCCGTACGTCCGAATAAACAAACGGAACCCTTATAGGATCACTCGTGTGTCCGTCTGTCCGTCGGTCACAGTTGCAATTATTAAATTGAAATTTGGTACACATATCAATTTCTGTGACCCAAACGCAAAGGCGTGACGTGATATATGAAATCTGTATATGGAGGTCAAGGGGGAAGGTGGAAAAAAACATTTTTAAAAACTGCATCGTGTGACATATCAAATGGAAGTTCTTGTTGTGAAGATCTTAAATGTATTTTTTTTTATTTTAAAATAAATAGTGTCTAAGTAATTCAAGAAAATTGACCAAATGTTCCCTATATAAACAGATACAAGATCATAACGGAATATGGTACGTGGACTCTAAAAAATTGCTTAATGTATAGAGCTACACATCCACTTATCCATTAGGTGTTACTGGCAGTTATGTGTTTAAAAAATAAATTAACAACTACAACTTTGTATTCCAGTACCTACCGTAGGATTTCTGAAAGACATCGCAGCTAGCATTAGAGCACCTGTTGTAGATATTTCTTTTTCTCATTTTCGTTTATCTTATTTTATTCGTAAATAATTGTATAATGTACAATAAGTCTGTCATGGTATGGGCATGTTATGAGATGAAGAATATGTAGGTAAATAAGTAATGAGTATGAAAGTTGAGGGATGGACAAGCAGATAAAGGCGAAAGAAGAGATGGATGGAATGCGGAAGGGATATAAAAAAAGGGGTGAATTAAGACGTGACAGATGATAGGAATGTACGGAAAGAAAAACAGACTGCGGCGACCCCAAATAGAATTGAGAACAGGGCAAGAAGATGGTGATGAATGTACAATAAAATATATTAAATAAATTTGAATTTAAAAAAAGTCCGCTCAAATCCGTGTAGTGGACAGTCGTTGCCAACCCTGCAGGGTGGTTGGGCGGGCGGGAGCGCTCAGACAGCGGCGGCGTGTCGAAGGGAGCGCGCGTCCCCGACAGCGCTGACTCACGCTTTCGCGATCTAAGTTACATCGAGATTCGGGACGCGGTTTCGTTACCAAGTATTATTTTCGGTGAGTACTTTTGAATTGCCATTCAAATCCTTTTTTTTTATTTGTTATTGTTTTTTTTTCAGACAGTATTTTCGAATGTTTTAAATTTTGAAATTCAATTACAGAGTTAAAAGGGCAATTTTAATATAGACAGATTCTGGAAGATTGATAAAATTAAAATTAATTAGTCTAAACTGCTGTAATTCGACCAGCAGAATGTATAGTATTTACTTAAATTTTCTTATTCTATCAGTTGAAAAGACTGTCAATTTTAATTTCAAAAATGCGTTTTTAGTTTAGTATTATAAGAGAGTTAAAATTAAAATGTATCTTCCCTCCAGATGACATGTTTTTTCGCATAAGTAGGTACTAAGTCGATTATTTGTAAAGGATTTCTTTAAAGTTGATCATTTTTGGTCAGTATGATGGACTTGCATTACCTATAGAGGACGCCCGTGCCTAGTAGTGGGGCGATATGTTGTGATATAATGGTGTTTGTAGTAAAGCTTTAACTTCTCTCATAAAGCGTATGACTACTTTGTCTGGGCAATTTTTATTTGTAAAGAAAATTGGAAATGTACATCATGTTTCGTCGTCTGTTCGAATTGTTTAATATCTTGTTAGTTTATTAAGCATAAACTAGGTAAGTTCCGTAACTTTATAAATCCATGTAGATACCCCATGTCGGGTAACAGGCATTAGTGTGCCGTGTACGTATGCAGGTTTTTTCACATAAGAAACAGAGCCAGAAAATTTGTATCAAAATGAAGTTAGCGAAATAAGTTTGAAGATACACATCTCAGACTTATCTTTTGGGTTGCATACGTGAGAAATGAGAATACACAGGCAGGTAACCTAGTATAATACCCGATATAAATTGCCTTGTATTAATAATTTAAGAGCCTACATTGCTCTTTCACAGAATGCTGTTTATGTTTAAACTGTAATTAAAATTTATTTAAATTTTATTGACTTACTAAAAGTAAGATTTTTCTAAAATACAAAATTAAGATTTACATAGATGACGTTAATTTAAAATTACTGTTATTTTCAAATAGTAAGCGTTAATTAAATATTTCGGTTTATAGAGGATGTGTGGCGAGTCTTGCCGTTATTCAAGCATATTTATAGACTTCTTGATACTATTTCCTAATGGAAGTCCTGCCCTGAAGTTCCTGCCGTCGCGGGAATCTAACTCAGGATCTCTAGTTTGCGCTGACAATATCCAAATGTATAACCCCAAAACAATAATTTTTCAAATTAAAAATAATAAACTTGTCAGCGAAATAAATTTAAGAAGGTCGAAATGTTTGTCGCCCAAACAAATTCCACGTCATTTAAGTACTGCGAACTCAATTGAACTTCAAATCATCTAAGAAGGGTAAGAGTGAGCGCATTTTGAGTCCCGAAATTCTGTAATAAAATTACTTGGAGTGCTTTTGGAATTCTTGCAAAACTTTTAAGCAATGCTTCGGGGCAAAGCAGTCAGCGTCAAACATTAGAAAGCAGGGCTGTAACGTTGCCTTCGATGCTCATACTTCCATTAAAAATGCAATAGTAACTTGGTGTGTCTGTTTCGCTTTCACGACTAAATAGCTGAACAAGGATGATATTTATATATATATTTTTTTGTATGATTTTGAATGTATACAATAAAGAGTTAAATAAATAATAAATAAAATATTTGAGAAGGAATTTTGCAAAAGGGTACAGCTACTTATGATATTAAATTACGTTTAAAATTAATCTTTGATAAAAAAATGAGTTTTTTTAGAAGCAAATAGATGATTCAAACTAAAGGATAATTGCAGTGTATAAATTTAAGCTAGGTTACAATACAAATGTCATGTCAGCGATACGTTTTGATGGTAAAACAAAAACCTTTTATATTATGTGGAAAGTCTAATTAATTAGAAACAAATAATTCACTATAGGTACTTAAAGAGTAATAGTGTGTCGGGTAAAATCTTATATCTTTAAATGAGCAATTCTTGTATATATATAATTGGAATCTCGGAATCGGCTCCAACGATTTTCATAAAATTTAGTATATAGGGGGTTTCGGGGGCGATAAATCAATCTAGCTAGGAATCATTTTTAGAAAATGTCATTTGGAAGAAAAATAACAAAAAGGAGGCGTTTGAGTAGACTCTTCCTGACATCTATTGGCGAATTGGCGAATAATAATACTATTTTTTGTGAGCAACTAATTGCTTTAACGACAAACCAGCAGATGGCGTTGTTAAGTAACATTATTCATATTTCATCATTTTATTAGTAATTCGTACTTAAATATAATTTCCAAAAAACACAATTAAAAAAAAAAAAAAAAAATCCGAGCAAAGCTCGGTCATCCAGGTACTAAATATCTAAGAAATACCATATGAGACATTGTATTACTAGAAATTTCTTATGCGTATGTATTATAAGACAGCCCCGTGGCGCAGTTGGCTAGACACTAGCTTGCTAAACGAGAGGCCGCGGGTTCGATCCCCGCACCGAGACAAATGTTTGTGTGATTCACAAATATTTGTTTCGGGTCTGGGTGTATATGAGACCGAAAAGTCTCTTGTAGTTTCTGATACCCACGACACAAGAGTTGTATCTTAGTGTGGGATCAGAACTATGTATGTGAATGTTGGGTGTATTTATTTATTTATTCCACCAACTCACATTAGGCCAGCCTGGTGGAGTCACTCCACTAAAACGTAGGAGAGGTCCGTATCCAGCAGTGATTCGAATAAGAACTGACAATGATAATATAAAAAAAAAATACCAACTGGGCTGAAGGCTGTCAAGACAAATGTGTCAAAATATTACAGTAAATAAACGAAATTATTTCTTTACAAAAATCAAACAAGGCGGCGTCATCATCACTACAGTTAGTAACAACATAAATAGACTAGCTGCCACAACTCCGGAAGCTTCCCAGGAGATTTGTTACCATGCAGCCGATGAATGGAGAGTCCTTATCTAATAGCGGATTAATAGGTCGATGAATCAATTGAAGCTTTGAACTCGCGAAGGACTTGTTACTTTTCTATTTAAAGCATTCAGGATGAATTTATGCTGGATCGTAATATAAACAAAGATGAAATAATTATTTAAATAAAATAATATTTATTAAATCCGTAAAATCTCAAATACATCACTGAGATTCAGTCATTTAAAAATTTAGTTTACCACCTAGTTCGGAAGGCAGTTATCACTAGAGAAGAACGGGCAATTCCAGTGTTGCTCTTTTACAATCAATAAATATTTTACGAAATCGATTCTCTACCAATTCTCCCTACCAACTCGAAACTGGTATGATCAATATTTGGATCTACCTTCATCATGATATTTTCTTTTATAACTACATTGAATTTGGTTGGAAAATGAAACAATATAATTTTTATTTCTAAATAACAGGAGGAGTGTATTAACTGCGTAATCTATTGTTTGGTTATATCTCTCTTTTCTACGTAACTGAAGAATTATTTATAATGTCTCATTTTCACACTATCATTTTATAATAAAGAGTATGTTAACTTATTATTCATCTACAGATTTAAAACTTACTAACCCTTTTTATATCAGAATAGATTTCAAAATGTCTTTTGATATAAAATTTAGAAAACGAGAGTTTTCATAAGAATAGCATAAAATCTGAGTTATAATTCGTAAACGTTTCCCACGTAGTCAGTCGGGCTGCACTTCATACCATCAACGCAGCCTACTTTCCTGCTTTTGACACAGATAGATACGGAACCTAAACATATGAGACAAGCCCAGTTTATTTATAATCCCATACGAAGTCTATTTTTATCCGTAACCCTCAGGGTCTTGAGGTAAGGATCTCTAAAAATTAATATACCCTATTAAATTCTAATCTTTGTCGAGATCACGGGCTGTCATCACTTTGTAATGGAAAAAACCAGATCGTATCTCGGGCAAATTCAATTTCCAAGACTTGGTGGATTGTTCACGAGAGGAATTAATAAAATCTCGTAATCCAGGATACTCCGGTTAAATGGAGTTTTTGAGGCGATCGTTTTTTTATTTAAGACCGCCTTTTTGCGAGGAAGTAAAAAAATGCGAGACTTTTTGATAGGGAGATAGAGTAATCTTTATTTACTTTCTTGGTCTGATGGAAAGATATTATTATTCTATACAACGTAGAGGTACTCGTAGATATACTTTGGATTTTTCGTCAACATTACTGACAAATTTAAAAATAAAAATTAAGTTTTTTTTAAATTAGGGCGTAAAATATTAATTTCAACCATAATTTCTCAAATATTATTCAGTTTATGATGTAATTATTCAGAACGTATAGAATCATAATAAGTAATCTATTCATTTAAGGATATATCTTTAAATCGAGTATAATTTCTTAGAAAAACTCAACTTTATGTGATGTCGCACATTTTTCTGTTCTCGTTAGTCCCATTGTACAGTCAGAAGTGAGTACTATTCAAACTAAATTTTATCAAAAAAAAACTGAATAGCACGCTAAATTATCTCTAAAATAATTGAAGCGTAAACCGCCCGAACGCATCTTTATTACCAGCTAATATGGGAGCTCGCAAACCTAATCTAACAGACAAAAGGGATTAAAACGGCCTAAGTCGCGCAAAATAAAATAAACACATCTTAGACGGGGCCGAGACAAACATCTTTATAGTTGTGTAAAAAAAGGTTCCTTTTAAACTGGAAATTAAGCCAGATTGGTACGAAAAAATGTGCTTGATCTCAAATTGAGTGTTTTGTTCAGCCGAATGGGCCAGAGAAATCCAATCTTGGAAACGTTCGTGCTTTTGTGTGGCCGATGGGTGGACGGCCTGTTTGACTCTTGATTTACGAACAGCTCAACTTATACTGGATTACCGCGGAATTGTTTTTTGCCAACATTATTGATGTGGAAGTAGAGAAGGCGCTATTACTTTGTGATATATGTCGTTCATTAGCAATTACTTGAGTATATGAATTATAGGCATATACGCGTGTGACTCTGGAAGATTAACTTGAACTTTTTTAACCGACTTAAAAAAAAGGAGGAAGTTCTCAATGTGACTGTTTTTTGTTTGTTACCTCAGAACTTTCGACTGGGTGGATCGATTTGATGATTTTTTTTATATTCACGTTTCGCCGGGTATGTCTTTAAGTTACATGTATGTAACTATGTATGTATGTTAGTAAGTTAGAAGTCAACAAGCCTACTGTCTATTTTGGAAACAATTAACTCTCCGAGACAAGGATTTTCTAGCGAAAAATTCAATAACACTACCCTACCCAGAAATCGCACCCAGATCCACTCGATAGCAGGCCACGCCAAAGCGGCAGATATAATATAGATATCTAACAATTCGTTTAAGCCATTGCAATGGGCTAAGCCGAAAAAACGAATTTTATGTTGGGTCGTATATGAATTAACCATAATATTTTAAAGGCCATTTAATATAGTAATTTCTTTGTAATATTTAATTATGCTAAAAGCTAAAATTAACTCTGTCCCTATAGAATAAAATTCGTAGATTCTGAGTAAAATTTTATAAAAACTATTCTTGGAACATGGCATAAAACGTTGTTTTGTTCCATTGGGCCATCTTTTTGAACTAATAAACTTAAACATGATATTAAATTATATTTAATTTTTTTCGAAAAATCGATAAAAATGCATAAATAAAATAAAAATTATACATCGTCAGTACATACATATACGTAAACCATACATATTAACGTTAACGTGTTATTATTCCACTAGGATAATAGGAGGCAAACCTATTAACGGTTTTCAGGCACATTTTCATACTTGCCTAGCGGAAAAACCCAATAACACTTCTCAACTCGGAATCGTATCTACATAGTTTCAGTTCCCGAATGTCCCGGGCGTCTTACTACGAATTTGGGAATACGTTTACAACAGATACTGACAGGAGATATTCCGGGTAGACAAACGTTAATGGAAAGGAGAAAGAGCTGGTCTGGGCTTTGGTGGCAGACAAATTAATAGTACGTCAGTGCCAGCCAGATTTTCAGATGCAAACGTCTACAGTTAGAAAGTCCGGCTGCCTTGTCTGTTGGACAAGTAACAAGCATTAGCGTTAGGATTTATTGTACATGATAATATCATAATGTATTATTATATTCGTCATCGTCGTCGTCATCAGCCCAAATACGTCACACTGCTGAGCACGGGCCGCCTCTACAACTGAGAGGGTTTGGTTTATTATATTATAATAATATATTATATATAAAAGTCGTGATGGCCTTGAGGTATGGGCATGCGGTCGAGAATCTCGACGGTCGCGGGTTCAAACGCCAGGCACACACCTCTGACTTTTCGAAGTTATGTGTGTATTCACAATGAATTATCACGTACTTTAACGGTGAAGGAAAACATCGTGATGAAACCTGCACACCTAAGAGTTCTTAGGAATTTCATAGGTGTGTAGTCCGCCAACCCGCACTAGGCCAGCGTGGTGGACTAAGGCCTAAACCCTCTCAGTTGTAGAGGAGGCCCGTGCTCAGCAGTGGGACGTATATGGGCTGATGATGATGAATATATTATATTCGAATGTGTGGGGTAGCATGGATTGACAGAGTGAGGAATGAATACGTTAGAGGAAGTTTGAAAGTGGCTCCTGTGATAGATAAGCTGAAAGGAAACCGTCTCTCGTGGTATGGTCATATTATGAGAAGGGACGAAACATATATTGGTAAAAAAGTAATGAGTATGAAAGTCGAAGGATGGACAAACAGAGGAAGGCCAAAAAAAAGATGGATGGAGTGCGTGACTGAAGATATGAAAGAAAAAGGGGTGACTGAAGACATGACGGCTGATAGGGATGTTTGGAAGGATAAAACATACTGCGCCGACCCCAAATAAATTTGGGAACAGGGCAAGAGAACGATGATGATTATATTCGAGCTTTTCTTGATAATGGGAAATATAAAGGTGTAAAAAGACCGTGATCGAATACTAAGTCAGGTAATAGTTACGGTGATACTAAACACGTTGACGTTAAAAAACATCCTGACGAAAAACAAAAAACATTTTCCTAACAACCTTAAGTATTAAATGTATGTATGTGGTGATTATATGTATAAAGTTGAAGTGGCAATGGGCCGGGCACATAGCGCGGAGAACCGATGGCCGATGGGGCCAAAAGGTTCTCGAGTGGAGGCCACGTACCGGAAAGCGCAGCGTAGGACGTCCACCCACAAGATGGTTCGACGACCTGGTGAAGGTCGCGGGTCGTCGCTGGATGCAGGCTGCCTCCAACTGGTAACTATGGAAGTCATTGGGGGAGGCCTAGGTTCAGCAGTGGACTTCCTTAGGCTGATAATGATGATGATGATGATGATGTGGTGATTGGGAAAACATAAAAATTCTTATTTTATTGTCGGGATTTTTTAAAATGTCAATGTATTTGTGATCACCGTAACTATTACCTGTCTTTGTATTAGATAACGGTCTTTTTACATCCTGTATAAATATGCCAAATTTCGAGTTAATCTGACCTTTAAAGGGGGACAAAATCATGTTCAAAGTTTCCCTTACATACTAACATACATACGTATCATCATAATCATCATCAGCGCATATACGTCCCACTGCTGAGCACGGGGCTCCTCAACCATTGAGACGGTTTTAGACCTTAGTCCACTACACTGGCCTAGTGCGGGTTGGCAGACTACACACCTATCCCACCACACACCCGCCACTGTAACTCCTGTGCTCCAGGATCAACAGCGGCACGCACAGTAATGACACCGAGCAATGAAGCTCAGCGGATCTAAGGGGACCTAAATTTGTCATAATCCCGCAACGAAGTTAATCAGAAAGACAATATAAGGAGGAGTTGAAAAACAAAGAGTTGTTCACTTCCCTCCACAGCAAAGCGGGTGACAAAACATTGAGCTATGAGGTTTTACCCTCACATAAAAACATTTAGTGATATTAGACGCAAGTAACGTACCACGGGTAAAAACTGTATGAGTTTTATTGACTAAATTGGACCTAAAGTGCGAGCTGTTATGTAGACTTCCAATAATAGGCATGGCAAAAACGCTGGAAAGCACGGAAATTCTTCCTGGATTCAACAAGGTCTGTATAATAGACAACACCAGACGTTACATGCATACTATTGAGCATACAGTTACGCTCATCCGACCAAAGATTGCACTCCCAAAGGATATGATGCGCGGACTGTTCATATTCGCAATTATGTGTTGAGCATTGGCACATAGGAGAATCAACCAACTTAAATGAGAATAATTTGCTACGAAAATTACCGTGACCCGTCAGAAATTGCGACACGTAATGATCGATCTCAAGCCAAGTTTTTGCCAAACGATCGCTCACCGAAGGAAAATATTGATAAAGATGACGCCCCTTTATAGAGAGACTCCATCGATTTTGCCATTCTTCTATTAATTCCGAGTAAGTCTCGGGGTATGGTTCAAATAACCGACTAATTTTCAAAAGGTCGCGCGAGGAAAGAAAATCTTTATCAATATTTTGCTTGTTGGAAAAATATAACGCGGCGCGACGTTGCACTTCCAGGTCGACTGGAAGTACTCCCGCCAGAACAGGTAAAGCTTCAGTACTAACAGTTCTGTACGCCTTACACAAAAATATCAACGCCAAACGTTGACTCTGGAGCAATTTCCTTCTGACGGCACCGACAGTTGCCCTGTCGGCCCACACAGGGGAAGCGTAACAAATGCAACCCAAATATGTAGCTCCATAAATTACTTTTAAGGTGTTAAACGACAGACCCCAAGTTGACGCTGATATCCTTGTCAAGGCATAAAAGTTGTTTTTTGATTTTTCACCGACGCATTTTATATGTTCTATAAAAGAGAAATTACGTTCTAGAACAAGCCCTAGGTAACAAACAGACTGTTTATTTTTGATCGAGACGTTATTAAATTTTATACGCGGCGGGGTTTTCAGAGAGCCTTTCAGCAGCAAATGAAATGATTTTTGGGGTGCGAACGAGAGACGGTTTCTTTCGCCCCAGTGAGTAATTAAACTAAGACACGCGTCTGCTAACTTTTCTAGACCTGATCTGCTATTTGACTGTATGAGCAAGAGTCCGTCATCCGCATATCCTATCAAAGAGCAACATGGAGGTAAAGGAATCGCGAGAAAGTCGTCAAAGCCTAGATTCCATAAGTAAGGGCCGACTACGGAACCCTGGGGACAACCCATTGTCAGTGTCTTCGACACTGCGTGGTGACCTAAGCGCAACTTGGTTGTGCCATGGATAAAATACGAATAAATCATAGAAAATATATTCCTTGGGCAACCGCGAGACTTTAATTTCAGAAGTAACATAGGCCACCAAGCATTGTCGAATGCACCAGAGATATCTAAAAATATCCCCAACACGTACTTATGGTCCGATTTGTTAACTGTTCTCCTAACCGATAAAGCTGCGTCCACGGTTGATTTACCAATCGTAAAACCGAATTGATTTTCGTGAAATTTCGGTCCGCCCGGTAGTAAGCGAGGCACGATAAGACGTTCAAGTAACTTGCCTAACGACGGTAACAACGTTATTGGACGATACGATTTTGGGTCTTCAGGGGGCTTATTCCCTCCTTTAGGTACGAGTTTAATAAGACCGCACCGCCAAATTCGCGGAAAGACGCCCTCAGCTATACATCGATTATAAACGCACATTATAGCGACACTAGACAACTTACACGCCTCCTTTATCATTTTATTGGAAATTTTATCATCCCCAGAAGCCTTATTAAGAGGCAGGGAGCTAACTACTTCAAGAAATTCGTTAAGAGATGGGCTATCCGAATCGGGAGTAGATGGTGAAACGGAGGCCCATAGCCTTACTTGACTATGATATGCGGAATCGTTATCAAGGCTATCGTCCGGGATAAGTGAGTTTAATAAAGTTTCCGTGGTCTCCTCAATACCAGTAGTGTATGTGTCATTAACCTTTATATTTTCAATATATGCTGAATCAATTGATTTATTAGCTTTAAACTCATGGTAAAGAGGGGACCAAGGACCCTCAGCGTTCAGACGGTCAACAACTCTTCGTAATAAATCGCCTTTTGCTTTAATAATCGCGGCTCTATAACGCGACCTGGCTGTTTTTAGAGTGTTAAAAGCACTTTCAAGTAAATTACTATTGTTACACCGTTTTTTAAGCGAATTGAACCTCCTACGCGCTCGACGAAATAGTTGACGAAGGTGGACTAAGGTATTATTCCACCAATCACATCTACGAGTACCAGTTACAAATGAACGACCGAATGTTATATCCGCACAGTACGTAAAGGTATCTGTCATTATTTCAGCGCAAGCTTCAGCTGAAAGTTCATTGCGAGTGAAATCCTTAGTATGATGCGCAAAAAGCGAGCCAAAAGACTCCCAATTAGCCCCTCTTAATTTATATTTAAAGTTGTAATAATTATTATGATGTCCTCGTGTAAATCCAGGTAAAAACTCGTACACTATCAGGCGATGATCACTACAAGACGCGTCTGGTATAACACGCCATTTATCGATATGGACGTCTCCACATGAAAGTGTGACATCGATTGAAGATTCGCCCATAGGGCTGCAATATGTTGGTGGTGCGTCAGATGTATTATGTATTACAAGATTTAATTCCGCAATAAAATCTTCGACGGCACAGCGTCGCTCTGAATCGGTGGATCTAAATTTGCCATACCAAAGAGGGGAAGACGCATTGACATCTGCGCCAACAACAATTTTGTTTCCCGAAAGAGACCTCAGAACATGTCGCAAATGGTGTAAATGTGGACCCACAGGGTCCGAGTATTGAAAATAACAGCTCACAACGTATAATTTAGTTGAGGGTGTTGTAACCTCCGCGACCGCACAGTGTGACGTCATAAGATTACGCACTGATGTGACTGTAAATACAGAACTCGACACGTAAATGCCTGCTCGTGAGCTGTTATCTAGTTGTATTAGTCTAGTACGTAACCGAGCGTGTTGGTACTGCTCTTGGACGAGAACAATGTCAAGCTTATATTCATTAATTAAAATATTTAACTCCGACGTTGCCGCCCTATCATTATGTAAATTCAGCTGTCCGATCGTGAGATTATCCATTATATAATCAATAATTTGTTGAAAGGATTAGCATTTGCAGTTTATGCTTATAAGATGGGCACTCCTGAGACCCACAGCGGTGGTCATGTGGTTTTTTAAATTTTTTACACGTCGCGCAAATTGGTTTAAATGTGGCATCGGCCTTATGGGGACAAGATTTAGTTTCGTGTTCGCCGGCGCACAAAGCGCAAGTTGGGGATTTTGTAGTGCAGAATTTATGAACATGTCCGTATTGTTGACAATTAAGGCACCGGACAATCTCGACGTCATCAACAAATCGGCACGTCGCCCAATCAATGAACAACTTGTCTTTGGTGGTCACAAGATGTTTACGCACGTCCGCGTCTAATTCGATGCCTATCCATTTCCGACCGTTATCTAAGACGCGCCTACGAACAATTCTAACGGATTTAACAAAATCGTCCTCTTTAATCGGCAACTCGCTCTTAATATTTTGTTTGTAGAGAGCATTAATGAAAACGCGATCTTCCATTGAGGCCGGGACGTCTTTAACTAAAAGACGGGGTCGACGGCCTTTTGGTTTTTCTAATCGCAAACCGGCGGATTTTATTGCGTCTACAGATTGCAATTTTTTAATTTGTGACTCGTTCGCGACACGAAGTACGACTCCAGATTTCGCGGTTTTTTTAACGCCAACAATTTGGAAACCGTCATCACTCGGCTTAATCGCTTTCATTAGCGCCTGCTTCGTTGCAGATGATGACGCATACTCAGCTGATCGCTCAGCTGTGGGGTATGCTACAACACACGGCAGCGGCGCGCGCGACTCCATTGCCGGTGTCGGTTTAGATAATCTCAACTTTAGGCGGTCCGCATAAGTGCCATTTACCGGTGCAGGTTCGCGCACATTTTTATTCTTATCTATCTCTCTTTGTAAGTTTGCAAGTTTTGTTTCGTTGCAAGACGATTTTATCGCGAGTAAAGAAATAATGCCTGTGACCCGTTGAGTGAGGTCCATAATTGCAGATTTGTTCGCTATGTTTATTCGCGACCCCTGATCGTTGACTAGGTCATTTATCTTACTCAAGTATGTCGACGCGTCGGACACCAAATCGCAATAATTATTTCGACCCGCATCGCAGCTGTCCTCGAAAGAAAGAGGAGAAGTGCTACCCGACCCGGACGGTTTCGATCTTTTATCGCCAGGAGAAATGTTTGTAGGTGACATGTCACCAAAAAGCCGTTTCGGTCGGGAGTTATTCGGTGACCTAGGGGTCAACAAACTTTTGCCGAAAGGATCCCTGCCTCGGTCAGGGGGATCGTCATTACAAACCGACATTGTTTGAATAAAATGAGCCAAAATCTAATGCGCAAATTTAAAAAGATTAAAATTTATCGGACTTTGCCTACCCTCACAACAAAATAAAACGACTTACCGGTAAACACGAACAAAAAAGTATTAAATCCAACGTAAAACACTTAAATAACTTACGAACTGTAGAGCACAAACCAACACAACACAACTGAAAACACTCACAAGCCGGCAATCAAACCCGAGACACGAAAAAACACAATTTTAAAGCACAGTGTCAAACCGTGTCCGCACAGTACGCGTGCGCGTGCGCGGGTCGTCGCTGGATGCAGGCTGCCTCCAACTGGTAACTATGGAAGTCATTGGGGGAGGCCTAGGTTCAGCAGTGGACTTCCTTAGGCTGATAATGATGATGATGATGATGATGTGGTGATTGGGAAAACATAAAAATTCTTATTTTATTGTCGGGATTTTTTAAAATGTCAATGTATTTGTGATCACCGTAACTAACGTACCTAACTAACGTAACGTTTTGGGGAGCTTTTAAAAATTGCGGAATTTGGCGTTCTTTGCCCCTTTAATGGATAGTAAAGTTCACATAAGGGATATGTCTATCAGCCATTTTTGTACGGCATACCGTCCGCCAAGGCACATTTTATTATTGAAAGGGGTTAGTAAACAAATGAGTAATGTTAGAACTGCCTCGTGGTCTCGCGGTACAAGTATGTGCCGTGGGATCTAGAGGTCCTGGGTTCGATTCCCGGGTCGGGCAAAGTGTTATTGGGTTTTTCCATTAGGAAATTCTCAGTAACAGCACGGAGTCTAGAAATGTGCCCGAAAAACGGCAATAGGCTCGCCCCCTATTACGTGGGACTGATACCTACATACCTGGCGAAATGTGGGTGCAGAAATGCACCTCTGCCTACCCCTTCGGGGAATACAGGCGTGAGTTTATGTATGTAATTATTAGGCATGTGGGTTTCTTTACGAGGTTTTCTTTCATAGGTAAAGTGTAAAAAAATTAAAGTTTCTAAAGTTTCCTAGTTCTCATACTCAGCCTATCGCCGTCCACTGCTGAACGTAGGCCTCCCCAAGAAAGCGCCAACCATCCCGGTGTTGAGCAGCCCTCATCCATCCGTCACCCGCCACCTTTCTCAAGTCGTCGGACCATCGTGCTGCAGGACGTCCTACACTACGTTTGCCTAAGCGCGGTCTCCACTCCAACACTTGTCTGATACATAACTAGATAACAGATGTGGCTCTGGCGGCCGACGAGTGGCGGCATAACCACTCCTATTAGTTGGAGTGCCTAAATACCCAAACCTTCGGTGGGCAGCAGCGCCGTCGGTTAAAACATTCCAACCACTGCGGTCACCAACCCGCTTGCTAAGCGTGGTGACTAAGGCAAATCCCCCAAATGGCAACAACTCTACTAAGCAAGCAATCTTTTCAAATCAATTGAAAAATTAATATAACCATTGAATCAGTAATAAAAATAACAATAGAGAAAACGGTAGGCGGTTGGGTTTAATGTTTTACATTTATATTTATCGCATAGGGAATTAAATTAATTCAGTCACAACCACCCAGTAAATTGCGTCATGTACGTAAGCGAGTGATGATTCGTGCGTAAAACTCCATTATGCATTAAATATTTTTTGCGATCATTGGCGAATTGAGAGCAATTTCGTCACGTGCTCCACCAAACGGCGGTACTCTGGTTCGTTTACATATCTCCACTTAGCTGGCAATACTGAAGCCGGTCGATGCGTCATAAATTATAAGAATCGTCGTCATCAGCCCGAATACGCCCACTGCTGAGCACGGGCCTCCTCTACAACTGAGAGGGTTAAGGCCTTAGTCCACCACGCTGGCCTAGTGCGGGTTGGCGGACTACACACCTAAGAAATTCCTAAGAACTCTTAGGTGTGCAGGTTTTATCACGATGTTTTCCTTCACCGTTAAAGCAAGTGATAATTCATTTGTGAATACACACATAACTTCGAAAAGTCAGAGGTGTGTGCCTGGGGTTTGAACCTGCGACCGCCGAAATTCTCGACCGCGCGCCTTAACCTCGAGGCCATCACTGCTTATTATAAGAATTATAAGAATACCAGTCTTTTATAAAAGTCCGACCAACAATAACATGCATTTTTCTGACTTCAAACTAAATGTAATGTTGTATGAAAATCTACGTGAAGCTAATACATATACTCACACCTGTATTCCCTGAAGGGGTAGGCAGAGGTGTATTTCTGCACCCACATTTCGCCAGGTATGTATCCATCCCAGGTAACAGGGGGCGAGCCTTTTGCCGTTTTCGGGCTCATTTCCAGACTCCGTGCTGCCACTGAGAAGTTCCAAACGGAAAAACCCAATAACACTTTGCCTGATCCGGGAATCGAACCTAGGACCTCTAGATCGCACGGCACACACTAGTACCAGACCACGAGGCAGTCCTGAAGCTTATCTGTTTAACAAACATTTAAATATTGTTTCTGTGCGGGGATCTATCTCATGGCCTTTGTTGTCATAGCTTGTCGAGACAACTGCGTGAAGCTCAGTGGCGGTACTTCCATAGAAGCCCAAAAGCCCAGTTTTAATAATACCTACAAAATTCTGAATAATATTACCTTGAAGCTTTGAATCTTTATTTAACAAAAGCAATTTGACATATAAAGGAGAATATCCTAACCCCACAATAAACAATTATAAACTAGACATTACACAATTAAGTGTAACGCTTTTGGGCTTCTATGGAAGTACCGCCACTGGTGAAGCTATGTCAGTTAAATAGATTTTTGCAAGAAGTATACACAAGAAACGACTGTCAATACTATATCTCATGGATTTTAAATGAAATTAGTCATTACCTAGGTCTATGATTTCAATACACAAATATCCTAGTGATAATCACTAAAACACCAACAAACCCGATGTTGAAGGCGCAGAGCCTAGCAATATCGCAGGGCTGATGTTTTATTTGTTTGTCAAACGTTTTATGTATTATATATTCCGGGGGTTGGGAGGCGTGACGGCTGATCCCGTGGGAACCGACTCCCGTGCCTTTGTATCGGCTTTCAGCCTGGAAAATTGGGAGCAATCTTTTTCTAACATTACTCATTTGTTTGTTATTTGATCGAAGTCCGTATATGTAAGTCAAGATTACAGGGAAGGTAGAAGTAAAGGCTTTTTGAAAATGTAACGCACAATTAGTAATAACTTTGGGAGAATAAAATATAATGGTATTTATAGACTAAATATTGACTCTTGCAACTATTTGATCACAACCTCGATATGAACGTAAATTCATACACTTACCAGGTATCTTAAAGTATAGGCTAGACTAATTGAGAATTTCCTAATACAAAACAACGTAGAAGTTCCGACCCGGGATTCATACCGAAAAGATTACGATCACATGAACTGCGAAAAACAATAAGGCATATCTAGCAAAAGTAGTGATGGCCTCGAGGTTTAGGCGCGCGGTCGAGAATCTCGGCGGTCTCGGGTTTAAACCCCAGGCACACCTCTGACTTTTCGAAGTTATGTGTGTATTCACAATGAATTATCACGTACATTAACGGTGAAGGAAAACATCGTGATGAAACCTGCACACCTCAAAGTTCTTAGGAATTTCATAGGCGTGTAGTCCGCCAACCCGCACTAGGCCAGCGTGGTGGACTAAGGCCTAAAACCGTCTCAATGGTAGAGGAGGCCTGTGCCCAGCAGTAGGACGTATATGGGCTGATAATGATATCTAGCAAAGTATCATTAACTTATTTGCGAGCTAAAATTCAAATTTGTTACGACCATAAACAAAGTAAGCAATGTTGCCCCAACTATGAAATGTTAGCAAAAAGCTTATTAGGCTGGGAATAACTCCGTCATAGCCGGCTCGAGTCGGGATAGTCCGTTCCAAAGTTAATTTACCCAATTTTACGAGTAACCGGTTTAGGGGTTTTAGAGTTATTTAGCGTTTAATTTTACAATACATATTTACTACCTCAATGTACATACTTTGATACATACATACATACATAAACTCACGCCTGTATTCCCCGAAGGGGTAGGCAGAGGTGCATTTCTGCACCCACATTTCGCCAGGTATGTATCAGTCCCACGTAATAGGGGGCGAGCCTATTGCCGTTTTTCGGGCACATTTCCAGACTCCGTGCTGTTACTGAGAATTTCCTAATGGAAAAACCCAATAACACTTTGCCAACCCGGGAATCGAACCCAGGACCTCTAGATCCCACGGCACATACTTGTACCGCGAGACCACAAGGCAGTCATACTTTGATAATTTTTAAGTATTTTTTATTACTAAAATTTTGTAGCGGCATATGTAAATCTGTTATATTAAAACCGCGGGTAGCCGCTGGATGGATGCGGCTTCCAACAGAGCGCTTTGGAAGTCTTTGGGGGAGGCCTATGTCCAGCAGTTGGTTCCTGAAACCGTGATTTACCATTAGTACTCGAGGCTACCATGCACTTAGTGATTGGTTGGTTGGTCATTTTTTATGGTAATTTTGTTGTCGTTTATCTAATCAGTCAAATCTTAGCCCCTCTACACATAATTTCGACTGTATTGATGATAAATTGTTTAATCTAATACAAAATTTTTAGCTGAAAAAATATTATGTGAGATTTCTTAACTAAAGTCTTTCGGCTGATGATGATGATATGTTCGGCTGATGATGATATGTTATGTAAATTGTCAAAGGCTCGCACACTAATGCAACTTTCCCGACCCTAGAATCGAACCCAGGACTTCTAGTTTGCATGGCGCATCCTGGTGCCGCGGGAATAAATAGGCATTTTATAAAAATAAATCTACTATTTTTTTACTCTATGGTCAGACAAGGCTTACTCCTGGCGTAGTGATAATAGCTGTTTAGAAAATCTCTTAATGTATTTATTACTCATTTCAAAGTGTTATTAAACACTAAAACCATTCACACGCAAATAACTTTAAAAGTAAAATACAATGAGCGAGCTTAATTGAGGCGCGCCTTCACACAAAACCCTTTGCTAGTATATTGCTAAAGTTAAACGAACTATTCACTTTGAGATTTTAATCAGTACACTTTATTTGCTGTTTGGATATAATATATTGAATGCAAATTTGAGGGAGTTAGAGCTTTTTCGTTCTAATGTGCCTTCGTAAGTTGAAATTTCAGGTGGGGATTTATTATCATCATCATCCGTCAGCCGAAAGAGGTCCACTGCTGGACATAGGCCTCTCCCAATGACCTCCAATGGATGAACTGGGGATGGATGAACCATTTATTAACGGGAGGAGTTTTATATTTGAGTGATATTAAAATATATTTGACACAAATCCTTGCTGTAATCTAGAGGTCCCGTGATCGATTCCCGCGTAAGCAATGTGTGATTTTTTTTCATTAGGAAATTTTAGTAACAACGTGAAGTCTAGAAATCTGCCCAAAAACGGCAATAGGTTCACCCAACCTATTTTAGGGTGCTTATGTATATTCATATCTGCCTTTCCCTTTGTATGTGTATATAAATATCCGAACACATTTAATTTCCATGATGTTCTAGTTTTCGAAAAATTTTAGGTTAAATATTTCACGTAGTTAATTTAAGTACCTATGTCTAGTTACATAGTACCACTGACATTATTACTCAAGCATATCCTTGGGGACTTTTCATTATTTAGTGTTTTATCTGATGACATAATTGAAACTAGGTGGGTTTGAAGACTAAATGAGAATATGTGTCGTGACCCTTTCAACAAACGTTGTAAGGAAATTCTCTGGAACTAATTTCAGTTGTTTTTATCCGCCTACGAAGAGGGAGGACTGTGTTTGATACATTTATTTTCTTTCGATTTTTTGCACATAGGTCCCGCCTGTTACAAAACTTGGTTTTCGATGTTTGCAATTAATTCATCGTATTTTCATTCTTATTTCGGCCTACGGGGAAAAGTACGGGGAAAGGTAGATAATGGTAAGGGTGAAATGTTATGATTGAGTGTATATCTATTTTCTTTAGTGAAATCTCTTAATCAACATTTACAGTACACCTAGTCCTTATTATTTATTAATATATCTTAAAAATATATATGCGTGAAGAGACGGGCTTGCTCATTGCCGCTTTTGGGGTACATTTCAAGACTTACGACCGCATACATATACAACATAAAACAGCGGCACTCGACCATAGAACAGTTCAATAAGACTAGGAAATGTCAGCATGCCGAGCGTGCTGAACCTACGATTAGACTATCAAACATATGTTTGACACGGACGCGTCATAGTAATTCGGGTTGCATGTAATATCAAGACTTTTATAAGTGTGTGACAACCAATAGCAGCCCTTTATTTTTGTTTGAATTTTTTATCATTGGTCGTGTGATCCTAGTAGAATGAATAGGTGACAGACAAGCGGCGACACTCGTCCCCATAAAAAATAGTGTCTATTTTCCTTCTAATCTTATTCAGCTGTTCTGTGCATTCGACGATTAAAAATAGAAAAAAAGATTTTCATCATAGACACATAATTATACTTAGAGTATAGGTATAGTTCGCAACTAGTTACGATCGTAATGTGTGCATTAATTAAAAATTTACACGTGGTTGAAATTCTGCGTGGATCACAAGGCGACGGTCCCGCACGCAGCCTCGAGTGCGCCACTCCACCGCAACACACCCGTGCGTGTGCAACTCTCTTTAAAATATCTAGTTTATGTGTTCGGTATTTTTATGTACGAGGATATTGACCATACAAGTACTTATCTCCTCATCATCAGCCCATATAGGTATCACTGCTGGGCACGAGCCCCCTCTACAACTGAGAGGGTTTAAACCTTAGTCCACCACGCTGGCCTAGTGCGGGTTACTGATTACACATCAAAAAAAATCCTAAGATCTTTTTAGATGTGTAGATTTCCTCACGATGTTTTCCTTCACTCAAAACTGAACTGACAACACCTGTGTTAGAAGGTTCCGCTGTTCCTGTGTTAAGTAGATATTACTTCGTATTTAGGTACATTTTATTTCAATCTATCAATGAATATTGGGCAAAATGTAATCATTTACATATGAAATCCGAGCAAGAGAAAATTGCAGAGCGAGTTGTAAAAAGTTTTGATCGAAATAAAAATAGTTCTAATATAGATTATTTATCAATTAGGGCTAAAAAAATCACTTTACAAATAACACACGAAATAAAGGCATTAAGTTAAGCTGATAGATTAAAACAACGTTTAAGGCTTCTGTGGCTTATAAGGGTATTGACCTAATTATAAGATATTTGGGTATAAATATAGAATCTTATTTGATTATTTTTGTGATCTAAATGTTTTGTTAAGATAGTATAATATATTCAATTAAAAATACAATGGGATAAGATTATTGTTGACAGCTTATCTCGTTAATTACCGCGACGATTTTAACTAAATCACAAATATTCTTTTTTTCGAAAATAAGCCAAAATGATGAGGGAGCGGACCCAACTGCCCATTACCATAGCAATTTAAAGAGTTAAAATCAAAGAAAATAAACTCCACGTTAGCAGAATCGTGCCTGAACAGTATGGCGAGGCTCCAGTCTCCACAGGGATTAGCTGCAAAATGAGACTTGCGGTAAATAAATTTATGGCATCCCATAAACCATGTATTTCTGCATCCACGTTTCACTAATTGTCTTTTAAGTCGTCCATAATAGCGAGTAAGCCAATTGAAAAATTTTGGTTACATTTCCAGACTCACTCCTGTCACTGAAAAATTTCCGATGGAAAAGCTTAATATGTTTCCCGACCAGATATTCGAACCCGGGACCTCTGGATCGCACAGCATACATACAACGTGAGCACAAGTTAAAGTGTATTTACAAGAACATATAATATCGGCCTAAATGCTGCTGGGCTAGGACTTTTTCTACTATTGTGACCTATTACACCTTTTTATACCATTCAATAAAATATATTTATCTTCAAATAGTTTATACTGATAGTTATTTTTTATACAGCACAGTCACTGTATTGCATAATAACAGAACCTGTACGTCGCACAAAGCACAATTTACTCCCATGCGTTCAATACAGGGATTTCCTTTGAGCGCAATTTCAATAATTCCTTTCATTTGCAACTAAATGTCGCTTGTGCAATGTATTGTGCCTCTACGTACAATGTAACTGTGTGCGATCCGGCCCGGTCCTGCAGTTGACACACGATTAATTTCCATCGATTATGTACCGATAGCCGTGTAACTTTTGGACTGGAAATATAGAAATGTTCGTGACGTTTTGTGTTTTATTGTCGCCGTTTAGCCGATTGAATAGCTTTCGGGGTATCGAGTCATTGTTTGGTCTAGTGATTTTTATAATAATGTAAAGGATTTCTAAACGGGAATATTTCATTCCAAAAACGTTTCTAGGTTTTTAGCAAAAAAAAGCAATTTAGTATCGGGTGTCGAGATGAATTGGAAACAACTCATTATTGTAGTTTCCTTTTGTTTACTAACATAATAAATATTTTAATTGTATGTGTAAAAATAAGGAAGAGAAAAATAACAAAATGTATCATTTAGATAAAATTTTCGCTGCTTCCGTATGTTGACTGCTATGTATCATAAGGTTCGTAAGTTTTCACTTCTCTCAAATACTGAGCCAGAATACGTTTTACCTACCTATTACCTGTGGCTGTTACTTAGAGTGTAACAGCTCAGCGTCTGTAGAGTGACGAGACTTCCCTTTATATTTCTTACTCCATTTGGAGAGCATACTTACCATCAGGTTCAGTATTATCACTTTGCAAATATTTTTTAGTTTTATTACTTTGCTTAAAAAGAGTGTTCACCACACGGTAGGTTGCGGCTGGGTTGTGCCCCTAGCATTACTTTAGTCCATGGGCGGCGGTAATCGCTTACCATCAGGCGGACCGCGTGCTCGTCTGCCTACTGAGGCAATAATAATAAAAAAAAAACAATCGGCGGTGTTCAAAAATACAACAAACCTTACAATATTTTCTGCCGATGTCAAACGAAAAACAAACTTTGAAACTCTTGTACGGACGCATCAAAGGTTCAAAGTTCGCAGGACATTGTTCTTACTTTCCAGTTTCTTGTTCGAATATTACTCTGTGACGTCTCGGAGAAAAATCTTCAGGCTACTTATACAACTGCTCAATTTACGGTACCTACTGTTGTGCTTTTAAGGGCTGAGTTGTATAGCAATGACTGTTGTTTAAAGGTAATTAAAAACGCATCAATTACAGTGATAAATGCCTTGCTAGCCTTATGACAAAATAATGCTTTATGATCGAAGGACCTCGGGATATATTACCAATTGAAGTAGTTTTAAAGTATTATTTTTTGGGTGTATGAGGGTGTAGGTATAAAAATGAGCACTCACTTCCAGGAACTAACTTTCGTATATTTATTAACACTGATAACAGACAGAGTAGAATAATAACAACTTATGTGTATAGGAGCGAGGTGTGCTCGTCACGAGTGATGGCAGACTGTTCTCTCATACAAATAAACCGACCCTTTTATCGGTCTCCCCGAGTGAGGATCGGTAGCGATAAAACATAAAAAAAATATTTTAACGAAAATAAATAAGGTCTATCCATTCAATAAAAAATATGGGTTCGCCTAAACATCTGGGCTATTGTCCAAAAAGATAAACCCATTTCCAAGGATTGCCGTCACTAAAGAGCTTAACTAAGTAATATAGTTTTATTGCACCGGCATGAACGGGTATTTACGATTGGAGAAGTTAACAAAATAGTTTACAACATCATTAATTACTGATATTTAACAATAATATGATACATAAAAATTCTTGCTGTGATAAATTTTACGACTCGCAGATGTTTATGGTTAATCGCCTGCAGTCATATTTAAAAATAAGAACAATGCCTGTTTAAATAAAGTTAAAAAATTACAAGTAATGAACAGGTAAATATAAAAAAAACTAAATCTAAGTCACAGCTTAACTACAATTTAAATTTTTTAGTACTGAGAGCAATAATGATAATAAATATATCCAACAGTCAGATACATAGTTCTGACCTCACTCTAAGATACAAGTCATATGAAATATACACACATACTCTGTCACCAGTGGCGATACTTCCATAGAAGCCCAAAAGCCTAGTTTGCTTTGCAAAATTCCGAATAATAATATTTAAGCTAAAATCTTTATAAACTAGACATAACATAATTAACGTGTAACGCTTTTGGACTTCTATGGAAGTACCGCCACTGTCTGTCACGTCTTTGTCCCAGAAGAGTTAACCGTTAGGGTACATATAGAGAGGTACATTACTGTCCCACCATTCGCGAACTGTGTAATAAGTTTAATCCAACGTAATAGGGCGCGAGCATATTGCCGTTTTATGGACATATCCAGACTGTGTGCTGTTGTTGAGAATTTCCTGTAAGAAAAATCCAATAACACTTTACCTTACCCTGACTTTCGAGTCCACGCTGTATAAACGAAGCAGCCATCCTTAAAATATATTTAATATATCCAAGCGTTTGAAACAAATTAATTTCATTGACAAAACCCGTCCGATGGCTGTTACCTTTCAACCCTCCTCGATTCAGTAAAGCATGTAAACGACGTTGACAAATTAATTTTACAATTCACACGTACCTTACCAAATAACCCGTATTTTACACTCTATTAACGGGCATATTTTTTGAAGGGGTCCTTGATTACTTTTATAAAAACATATTTTAAATGGCGCAATCACAGGTCATTCAGTCTTTTCGAAGCTATTTAAATGAAATCGTTGTTGGTAAACATCATTGCGTGTAAATTTGTTCTGATAGGACTGTATCAATATGAACGTAGGCCTCCCCAAGAAAGCGCCAACGATCCCGGTCTTGAGCAGTCCTCATCCATCTGATGGAGCAGACAAGTGTTGGAGTGGAGACCGCGCTAAGGCAGACGTAGTGTAGGATGACCTGCAGCACGATAGTCCGACGACTTGAGAAAGGTGGCGGGTAACGGATGGATGAGGGCTGCTCAAGACCGGGATGGTATCAATATACATAGACTGTTTCTATTACACGTTTTATATTTTTTGTTTTCGTAATACGTAATACAAATTTATCAATAGTTTAAAAATGTAATATCTCTTTTTCTGTCGTAAGTATATAAGGGTACTATGGGGCTAGCATAATCAATTGATTGTAAGTCCCTAAAATAATAATAAAGAGAAAAAAAAAAAAAAAAAAAGTAATACGTAATCTGTCAGTTCGACGTAAAAATGCCAGCGATAGCCTGCCAGCTGTCATTTTTAACCACCGATACGTTCACTGTATGCAAATTGATTTTGGCTGGATTTTCGAGATAAATAATTCGCATTGTACATACGTAGATAAGGGTAATAACGGATAGTTTTTAACCAACTACCAACTTGGCATGATGTCGATCTAAAGTACCAACGACAGATTGCCTTGTTCGTTTTGCGGCACAAGTGGCGGCGTGCGATCTACGGATACCGTTTTCGATTCCTGAATCGTTGTCATAGTGTTAATGAGTTTGCATCTTAAGAAAATTCTAAATAACATTCAAATCTGGAAACGTTCCAATAAAAAGCAATAGACTTGCCTCCGAGTACTTAGAACACTAAAACCTTAGCTGGCCAAACTTGTTTTTAGAAATAGGCTACTCCTTACCCCTTTGGGTATACAGGCGTGAGTTTATATTTTTGTCATTTCACAATACAATGGAGTTCTTCGAGTGAAATGCATATTAAGGAAACGTCACAACTCACGATCGTCGACAGAACAATTTCGCGTGCGTCGCAATAAGTATTTTATCCGTCGACGAGTCTTCCATACATCAGATACACATCGCTTTGATCCAAAGACTTCGCTAATTAAGTGGGGAGTTAACATGAGAGTTTGTTGATTTGTTTATTCTTTGAATTGGTTTGGTGGTTATTATTAGCATACATACATACATAAACTCACGCCTGTATTCCCCGAAGGGGTAGGCAGAGGTGCATTTCTGCACCCACATTTCGCCAGGTATGTATCAGTCCCACGTAATAGGGGGCGAGCCTATTGCCGTTTTTCGGGCACATTTCCAGACTCCGTGCTGCTACTGAGAATTTCCTAATGAAAAAACCCAATAACACTTTGCCCGACCCGGGAATCGAACCCAGGACCTCTAGATCGCTCGGCACATACTTGTACCGTGAGACCACGAGGCAGTGGTTATTATTAGCTGAGAATAAATATGTTTAAATTATGATTAACGAGCTTAATGGACTCATAATACTAGGAAATTGCACGCGAAAACAAACTCGTAACGTAGGTATACAAATACGTTCGTTTTATGTTATCATTCGACACTCTATTTGGACCGCTCGACGCGTACCATCAAGTTGTAGTATTTCTAAAAAGGACATAAGAAAACCGGTTAAAAAAAATAGCCGCCTCATTATTTTAAAAATCCATTGCGCCGACGCCTGAAAGTTTGAACACTTGTAGAAGAAGACTTCAATGCTTAGTCATCATCATCATCAGCCCAAATACGTCCCACTGCTGGGCACGGGCCTCCTCTACAACTGAGATGGTTTAGGCCTTAGTCCAACACGCTGGCCTAGTGCGGGTTGGCGGACTACACACCTAAGAAATTCCTAAGAACTTTTAGGTGTGCAGGTTTTATCACGATGTTTTCCTTCACCGTTAAAGCAAGTGATAATTCATTGTGAATACACACATAACTTCGAAAAGTCAGAGGTGTGTGCCTGAGGTTTGAACCTGCGACTGCCAAAATTCTCGACCACGCGCCTAAACCTCGAGGCCATCACTGCTTAGTACTTTTGTCAAATCCCAAATCGAGATGGTACTCAAGAAACAATATCCTCACAAGCAGGGGTAAACATTGAAGTATTTTGTTGACACGCTGAGAATCCACCTTTTAGTACAACCAGCTCGGGTATCGGCGCCTAATGGCGCTCCCTTAACTTTGCTACCAAAGTAAATACTCTTTCAGATGAAACGCGCTGCCACAGAGACTGTTTGTTAACCTATTTTTAACTCGAGATTCTGAGTTTAAGTAAAATGGTGAAAGAAACAAATTGTATCTTTTTCTACATAGAGATATATTTATATAGGTCGACGGCAGTGGCGGTACTTCCATAGAAGCCCAAAAGCCCAGTTTGCCTTATAAAATTTCGAATAATAATCTTAAGTCTTTAAATCTTTATTTGGCAAAAGCAATATGACATATAAATGGGATTATCCTGACGTAAACAATTATAAACTAGACATTACACAATTAACGTGTAACGCTTTTGGGCTGCTATGGATGTACCGCTACTACTCGACGGTTGCTGAGTAACGAATTAAATAATAAATACATCACACAATCAAATTAAAGGCTCGTCTCTTTTCAAAAATTAAAAACTAAAATTGATTAAATAAATTGGCAGTACAGCTACGTTTGTATTTAAATTACTCTCATTACACAATTTGGAACTCTGCCCACAGACTACTAGCCTTGACCTTTCAAGCATTGGATTTAAAGATCGATACATGCCAACATAGACAAAGCGAGAAATATCACTACTTTTTTTTTATTTTACCTTTCAAAATCCACGTGCTTGAATATGTGTAGTATCTTGAGGACAAGGCGAACAGAATGGGGCAATGGAAATAATCTTAATGGACCAAAAAATATCCACTAGTATTCAACATAACATTACGTGACTTGGTTAGTCACAACCCATTTAGAATTATATCTATACAAGATACAAGCTGTTTAACAAATTAAGGATTGGATTTCCGACCCAAAGTATAAATAGTCGTCATCAAGAAATTATTTCTTGTTGGTACTATTTATTAATGTCTTTATTTTTCTGATATTAATTGGTGAAAGCTCAAGATTAAGTGTATGGCAAATAGCCAATGTATCGCTTCAGGAAATGTACCGAGAAAACATGTCTATTTGACTCCATTTTAAGGAAAACTCAAGCCCATCAATGATATTTAAAAAGTAGACTGATAGTAAAAAAATATCGATTACCTAAAAATATTAATATCCAAATCAAGACAAAAATTACAAAAACAAATACTTTTTTTCGAAGGGCAAATGAAAATACAAATACATTCATTCTACAAAGGTGCTGAAAATTGACAACAGGAAGGACGAAGGGATGAATCAGAGGGGATGAATGTCCCCTCTCTAGACAACCAGACACCTCGGTTCCAAATTGGTCTGCGAGGGAACATAGTTTTTGTTTTCCCCTATTTGGAAGATAGCAATCTTGAAATGTCGGGATAAAGCATTTGCGCTAAGAAAATGGTTTAAGATTTATTAAACGTATTCTTTTAGGACATGAAAAATGCCGCAATGATGTTACCAGACATACTCGTATAGCTAGGTATTATAAGGGTGTTAAGAATTGAAGAGACTGATTGATTTTGATAAAATCAAATCACATTTTGATTCAGTGTTTGTAAAAATAGTCATTAATCATACATACATACATACATAAACTCACGCCTGTATTCCCCGAAGGGGTAGGCAGAGGTGCATTTCTGCACCCACATTTCGCCAGGTATGTATCAGTCCCACGTAATAGGGGGCGAGCCTATTGCCGTTTTTCGGGCACAATTCCAGACTCCGTGCTGCTACTGAGAATGCCCGACCCGGGAATCGAACCTAGGACCTCTAGATCGCTCGGCACATACTTGTACCGCGACACCACGAGGCAGTCAGTCATTAATCATTTGTTATTAATATACGTAAGTACGTACACACCTACATATTATATTCCCCGAAGGGGTAGGCAGACGAATATTTCTGATATAATATGAAATACAACAGCAACTTTCGGACTCATGAAGTAAAGAGTTGAATTTTTGAAGGTTTCGATTTAATCTATTAATAACGATGGAATTTGGATGTGGTATATTGTACTGATATTTTTAATTTTACCATAAAATGTAAGATTGCCTGGAATTCTCAAGCAAAGATTAAGAGGACTTTGTCATGGTTTTTTTTTAGCTTTCAACTTTGTTGTTTCACTTTGTACCAGGGTATGAAATTCTTGCAGACGAAGTCATGGGCCGAAACAGCTATATTTATTACTGGAAGCACAAATTCACCCTCTAATAACACCAAAGCCACCTTCACTTCTACTCAAATTAAAAAAAAAGGTTGCTTTTAATATAATAAATTCAAGAATTCATAATTTGGGTAGTTAAAAGCCAGTTAGATTTTCCAAAATGATGCAAACTAAAACTACCTTAGAAACTTCACAGCTTAAAAACTTTGACACTAAATTCACGACTGCTTTGACAAAGGCTTCCAAAAGTAGCCCTCGCGTTAGCAGATTAAATCTTATTGACGTGAATTAATAATAAAATTTGTTGTGGTACCAGACATCATAAGTTATCTTTATGTGTGTAATAAAAAATGTTTATCAGTGAAAGTATTTTGGACTGACCATTTGTTCTAGAGATTATCCCCTACTACCTGAGTAACCTAACCTTACCTTTACCTCTAAATAATATTATTGATAATTTGTCGTTTTGCTATGAAGCTTAGTGAGGCGCTTTTCTTTATTATTTTATATTATTCTCGCCTATCGCCGTTCACTGCTGAACGAAGGCCTCCCCAAGTAGGCGCCAACCATCCTGGTCTTGAGCAGCCCTTATCCATCCGCTACCCGCCACCTTTCTCATGTCGTCGGACCATCGTGTTGCAGGACGTCCTACACTACGTCTACCTAAACGTGGTCTCCACTCCAACACTATTATTTTTCTTAGCCAAGTATTATTGTTATTATTTTTATAGCGTTAGCTTGGGACCATTAGTATTACCTGATAGTATGTTATAACTTAATATGTCGAGTTCGTCTGTTTGTTGATGACAGACTTGGCTGGAATTTCAGAGGAAAAAAATCAAAAACACAATACATAAGACACCTTGTTTTTCTGTGAGACACTAGATAGGCAGTGTCAGCACCTGATGCTTAGTACGGTTCTGTTCAAATAAAACATTAAGTGGTGAGAGAACTACATACCTAACATATTTATGATAATAAGGAACAGGAATTTCTTAGGTGTGTAGTCCGCCAACCCGCACTAGGCCAGCGTGGTGGACTAAGGCCTTAACCCTGTCAGCTGTAGAGGAGGCCCGTGCCCAGCAGTGGGACGTATATGGGCTGATGATGAAGGAACAGGAAATATAAATATAGCGATGAAATGAAATGAAATTGCTTTATTTGGTCACGTAGGCAATCAAATAGCACTTATGACAAGTCAATACAGAAAAGAAAAATCTTTTATTATTACATTATAATTGAACTGTAGTTCATTTTATATAATTTGTATTAAATTATTTACGGTTTTTTTATAATTTATTTTTAGTTTTCATCAGGAAATACATAATATCTTATTATTATTATTATTTTAAAGTAAATAACAAGATGGGCCTTGTGTATTTCCGAAACGTCACGTATTATTTTAATGCTACCACCGGATCCAAACGCGACCCTGACTGAGAGACCCGGCGAAACAAACGATGTAGGAACACGTGTACCGCTAAGCTGTTCCACAATTTGATAGGACGATAAAGACTTGGATTTGCAAAACTTTTGGCTCGAGCCAAGGTGCTAGTCACCACGAAGTTGGGTCAATCGCGAGCCTTAACACGTAACGCTTCTTGAAAAGGAGGTGATGTTAAAATTTTAAAAAATCTTCAAATTTGCTATGATATAAACAGTGCACCTGATCAATGAACAAATATCCTTACGCAACTACAATAGCGTTAGTCGTCTGCAAATATTACAATGCGGATAGCCCCACGCTTCAATACATTCAAGGAATACAGAAAGATCGGTGGCACTGTCTAAGCCATTGATATAATTCAGATGAAGCTAAATATTGCCGTGGAACTTCCTAATATCATCATCATCATCAACATTTGTCACGTCCACTGCTGGACATAGGCCTATCCTATGGCACGCCACTGGTCTTGATCTTCGATCCTCCTCATCCTACCGCTGCCAGCTACCTTGCGGATATCACCCCACCTAGCCAGAGGGCGTCTTACACTACGTTTGCCGAGCCGTGGTCTCCACTCCAGAACACTTACTAATATATCTTCATAAATATATTCTCAAAAAATAATGTTTTTCTCATCAAGGTGTGAATTACAGAAAGTCACTTACCTTCATAATGTTGATAGCGTCGTTTGTCAAACGAGCAATTTTGCGCGTTTGAGTGAGTAATGAGTGAATGGAGAATGTTAATCATTCACTCACTGAATCTTTGTAATGAGATGCTTCTGATTTAGAAGATAAATCGACTTGCTAAATTACCATTTTTTTACCTTTAATGTTTCAACCTCACTCAGCGAAAGTACCGAAAGTTCAGGTTTTTCTTTACAGTTTAAGACACTTATTTTTGTCGTGGTACCTTAACATGTGGTGATATACTAGTAGAATAATAGCTATGAAGGTCTGCGACAGCAATAGTAGGAGACCCATCTAAGAAAGAACTAGAGGACAAATAAATTTACATATTTATAGACAATGGTGAAAACGCTTTCATAATAGGTTTTATAGTTTATCGGTTGCAATAAATTTTTAAATTTGAAAGTTTGTAATAAACTTAATCTGATCTGTAGCATAAAAATGCTGGCTGATGTGATTGTAGCGAGGTCAGAGAGGTCTGACTCTCGTTGCTTTATGCATTATTTTAACAGCATCGTATTTAAAAGTGTTTTTTCTTTAACTAAAGCTAGTGCCTTGAATTTGCCTCTTGAATTTAGAGTCGAAACAATAAAATGAAAAAGGAAAAACAACATTAAAAATAAATCTCCATGAGCAATTGGAGTAAAATATAATTCAAAACAAACCACCCTAAAATATATTCCAACTTCAATTTCTTTCCCGCGATGACGTCTTGAAGATTTGTTGAATCTCCTTAATTAGATACGGGCGTGACACGCTGACACACGCCTCACATCACCCCGGGAGAGGCGGCTTTTAATAGACACTTTTTTTAAGTTATCACGCATTTTAAAAATATATTATTACCTATGTATTTCACGGCTGCGTCTTTATTTTCACTTACAATAGTATTATGTGGATGTTGCTTCATACTGAGTTTTGAATAATGAGCGTGGTTGTTTCTTGATAACATTTGATCTGTTAGTTTCTTTCAGTCTTCAGTTTCAAGCGAACCTTATTATTCGGAGAAGTCTGCGTATTCAAAATTGAAGTGTATTAACAGTAAAGAAAGATCCCTTAAGAAAAGATCACTTAAGAAGTTGATGAAAAAAGATAGAAGCGGTGGAGTAAGGTCATGGCGACGGATATATCGGTTCTCTAAGCAGATGTTTGTGTAGGGGAATGGCAGTACATATGGATTATTTAAGTGATTTAAAGGAACATAGAATAATGCTCTTACCTGTTTCTGAAGGAAAACAAACGTTGCAGTCATATTTCTTACATTTCCTCTGTCTCACTCCCTCCAACGTCATAGGTCATACAACTGAGCAAGGCAAAACATATCTAAGATGATCTTAGCAACGATACTAAGTTAGGTTGCCAACATATGTGTATGTGTTTCCTGTACTGTTGAAAGGGTTTTGGCCTTAATCCGTTTCATAGTTCTAGGTGTATTTGGACTAAACTTTACCTTTATAAGGTTCTTCCACGGTAAAGCTATAAAACCTTTCTATCACTAACATATACGTATGTCAATATCTCTGGCATTCCAGATTATTTGTGACTGCTTCTTAGTTTTTACGCTATAATGAATGCTACTGAGAATTTTCTGAAGCGAAAACCCAATAACATTTTACTCGACCCGGTAATCGAACCCGGGACTTCTCGATCGCACGACACATTCATGTGCCGCCAGACCCCGAAACATTCATATGGATGTATTTTTTTTTTTTTTTATACTGGCACGGCAAAGTGACCCCATTGCACCTGATGGTAAGCGTAATGGAGTCTATAAAAAGTGCCCACCAGCGAGAGATGATGATCTCCCGTTAGTCGGCACTATCATGCCGGCCGAATACCTCTTCACCATTCTTGTGAAGAAGTATGGGGGACTAATGCCATGGTGATCAATGGACCGACCGCGACAAACCGGCCAAAAAATGCCGGCACGGTCATCCTTTCACCATGATTGAAGCCCCCCCGAAAACCGGATATACACTGGCTGATCCCGGAACGCGGCACACTTGCATGTGCCACTATGGCGGGTTTTACGCCCTGTGTACGGTGGTCGCTATCCGGGCGGATACGAATATCCTACCACCAGCATGTATTGTAATAATGCAAAGAAATATTTTTTCCTTGTTCCAATTTCACAGGACGCTAAAAGAGGTGTTGCGACCCACGGCCAACCGAAGAAGTTTTCTGTCAAAGCATCGCACTCAGTCACAAACACGGATGTCATCAAGCTGGGTTTCCACAGCAAAAAAAACCCTTCGGCATAACTCCATCTGCTTGTATTATATGAAATAAAAAATTTCAACCATCCGGAATTTTACAAACCGATAAAGCCTGCGAAATAACCCAAAAATATTTAGCGCAACGTTCCATGAGATAAAACACAAAGTCGGTAACTTCCGAGTGCTCATATCCGATTTGGTGTGACAAGGGTCGACGTATATACAGTATTAATATTAAATTATGTCTTTAGGGCGATGCTGATGTGTGAATTTTGATATTTCTAACGATATTGGGTAATGACAGTTGTGACGTATTTTCAACAACTACTCTAACGATATTTTATCAAACTATATTCCTACTTCTGCTATTGTATTACGCTGTCTAATTCGTTCTGCTTGATGTGAGACTCTTCTTCTTTTAAGTAGAGTTAAGCTTCCTACCGTGAATACAGTATAGTTTACTATGGTGGCTTAGGGAGGCTTTATAGACTACACGTGCCTATGAAATTATTTGGAAAAGAACGTGGAAAAAAGGCGTGATATTTTTACTTTTCTTATACCAGTTTCAATTCTCGTCAATGAGCGCTTTTCAATTCATCGTATACTCTATTGAACGGAGTTTCCACTTTGACAGTCACTCAATCTGTGGGTACCCGCAATACCAAGTGTCAAGTCTTAAATCACTTAAACTCTGAACCATCACTCAGAGTGCCAAGCAATTATTTGACGGACAGACAGATGGATTTACCCATTGTTTTCCTGTTAAGAACTCCAATTTTCTCGTCTACACATCGAATATATTTTTGCTTTTAGTGGGTGTAAAAATAATGGTAAATTTTGCAGTAAGAACTGCTGGCTTCTACGATTATTTTTGAGTAACTAGTCTAGTATTTCCTGCGTACTGCAGTCAATGTTGTTTACAGCGTGACTCTACCAATTACAGTACTTCAGCTCTGCAAAGAAACTGTTTAAAAATTTTGTTGGCCTCCAAATTTTTTTTCATCATCGGCCCATATACGTCCCACTGCTGGGCACGGGCCTCCTATACAACTGAGAGGGTTTAGGCCTTAGTCCACCACGCTGGCCTAGTGCGGGTTGGCGTACTACACACCTAAGAAATTCCTAAGAACTTTTAGGTGTGCAGGTTTTATCACGATGTTTTCTTTCACCGTTAAAGCAAGTGATAATTCATTGTGAATACACACATAACTTCGAAAAGTCAGAGGTGAGTGCCTGGGGTTTGAACCTGCGACCGCCGAAATTCTCGACCGCGCGCTTAAACCTCGAGGCCATCACTGCTTCAATATATTTTTTACGCTGTCTTAAATAAAAATTATGATTTTGCCTAATGCCGTTCGCATTGGTTAAAAATCTCGCAATATATGTAAAAAACCAAAGCTTCAGTTTTAGTTTTTACAGCAAAGTCGGTCTAGTTGAAACAAGAATCTCCTGGTCCGATCAGCGCACCAAGACGTTTGTTCTATGTTTTTTAAACTTTTCTCCCAATATTATGACTTCGAAACAAAGAATTTGTTTGTTACGCTTCCACGCCTGAATTTTGGCACGAAAAGAACCCTAGAGACTTTTTATCCTCTAAAGAATACTCCCCCCCCCCCCCCCCCCCCCCCGAAAAAATATCACATGCCTAAGGAATTATTTTTATAACATTCGCTGACGTGATGTGCGAGTATATAAACTCGAGCGACACCGCTAGTAAAAATTTGTAATTTAAAAAAATACCTTTTTTATAGTACTCGTATAAAACGACTTCACCCGCACATAATACTGAGAGCATTGTAGTTCAACCAATTCCGATTGTCGACTATTGTTATATACTACTTTTTCCCAAATAACTTAGTTATCTTGTAGTCCAAGCGCCGCGCAGCAAAAAAAGTAGGTTTGTAATGCAATGTACGGGACCTGGTATGTTTTTTTGGAATATGTTCAAGGGTGTCCCCTGAATGTAAATCCAAAATGGCGGCTGAAGTGAAACCCCCCCCTCCCCGCCGCCGCGCCCACTTGGATTGACATTCAGGGGACACCCCTGAACATATTTCAAAAAAAATACCAAGTCCCGTACGTTGCAAAAAAAAAAAACAACCCGGCGCTTGACCTATTGTTTGCTTTTAAAGTTCTTAAAATCGCCATCATGTGATTTATCCCTAAACCTACCTACCAGGTTGACTAAAAACTTAAGGCCAACCCCAGGCAGTACCTGAAAGCGAACAGTTATCCCTCGTCACGTGACATGCCTTGGTTCATTGCTAAGCAAACAAGTATTATTAAATAACTCTTAGTCTTCCCAGTGATCCGTAATTGAGACTTTGTTTACAAAACGAGATAAACTTTAACATAATGACGAATAGCTTGTTGTGTACAGTTTTGACACAGCCACGAATAAAGGCCGCCTTGCGGATATTCGCATGCAAAAGTGTTTGCGATGTCCTGTCAATATCATTTTTATGCTTTATTTTATTAACATACATTCACACATATCCGAAGAACTAGGCAGATCTATATTCCCATTTCCACAATTGTTTTTATGTCTTCCATGATAGGCGGTCGAGCATATTGCAGTTTTGAGGGAAATTTCCCTGCACCACTGCTATTAGGAATTTACAATAAAAAAACCTAATGACACTGCTCGACCCGGGAATCTTACGATACATAAATTATATGCCTACATAGTTTATGAAGTACATCAACGCAATTAGGTACAACACGCTCGCATAATGCCTGTGCTTACGGCAGCGTCATGTCTCGGCTATGTCACTTCTCTTCGACATGGTTGAGGGGACCGATGTCCGATGAATGCGTCATACTCGTGAACGAATGTTTGCGTGGACAGATCTGCCCGATTTGCGTATGATATTAATGATACATAGTCATTTTTTTTTCTTTCATTTTCCTTTATAATGATTGTGTGGAATCTCCAACCTAGATGACTTTATTTCACTCACTGATTACAATATGTATGTATCATGGTAAACTTTAGTCTGTTGATAAATAAATTAACTACTCTGAGTCAGATACGTTCGGTATCACTGTTTCTTGCCTAGTTTCGTCTTTCTTGAAACTACCTTCTGAACTGTATGATGTAGTTTGAACTGTTATAGTTTGTCTTAAGTGCATCTTATACGAGTACTCACTGTTTTATGCAAAGCACAATTCGCCAACCAAGCCCACAGATCAGATCAAATCAGTCATTGGTTAATAACAAAATATGGTGTAATTCTTTTGTTTTTTAAAATCTATAAGCTGAGTGACTCTTTGCCTAATAGGTAATCATCATCATCAAATGAAAAGTCAAAGTCAAGTTTTCACTTTTGCAAATATTAAAACCATTTACAGCATTAAAAAGCACGAACGTTTAAAGGTGTTTTATTCTTCCAGAAACATAATTATTGTTTCCATCAGAACTTTATCATTGTTATAAAGATATCATTGTTATATCTCCCACTTACTTGGGAAAAAAACTTATGAGACATACAATTCTTATATAATCTCATTTCATCCACATCTAGATATATAGACATATGCTAAAGCCTGTATGTCCTAAACAGTAGGTAAAGCTACATTTCTGCACCTAAGTTCCATCTGCATATATCTTAATCTATATTTTCTGAAGATAGGGGTGCCATTGTATGTATGTTTGGAAACTATAAAATAACTGAATCGATTTTAATATTTCCCCATTAGATGGCAAGCCACTATGTTATCCGGAAGTAGAATAGCCTATAATAAACGGGGTCATAACGAGGACCGACGCGACGGTTAAATCAAAGTCTAATGATATACTAGTTCTAAATACCTACTATATAGGTGTAAAGTAGTATGTAAAAGTGATGTATCGAAACAATTCGACCTATGAAATTATTCAGATAGATCGTGGTATCGTATAAAAAAAACAATATCCTCATTGGGGGTATTACGCCTCAACGTATTTTCGCCCGGTTCGGCAGGTAGTCATAAAAAAGATATACCGATCTCTTTAACAAAAAAAAGTCTAAATTCAACATATACTAGTTACAGGAGACAGGACCGATTCCTTTGCCTATTAAAAAAACTACTCCCAATTTCCCAATTTGTGGTGGCATCAGTACTGGCCGGCCGCCGAGTGTGACGCGTGTCAATGTCAGTTGCCCACGGGAGCCCGCCACGCGTGACCGCACCACTCCCGACTCGCCGCGTCCCGCGCTATAGTGGACCGCGCTCGAGTGACAAGTGTTTGTGTTTTTAGTTATTTGTATATTTTTGATTGGTGAGTTCTTTTTTTGAATTTTATGTTGTTTTAATTTGTTTTTTTTTTTTCGAATGTTATTTTTTCTAACTGGCACTATAATAAATAATAATAATTTTGTTTGACTGTCATTTATTATGAAGAATTCAGTTCGATTAGGTAATATTTTGTATATAAAGTAAGGATCTCCCAAAGTATTATGTACCTAATAGTGTATTTACAGTTTTAACGGATATATTTATGACAAATTTAATATTATTTATTTTGGACTAGTGGCTTAATCTGGCTTTGTCCGGTCACAATTTATATCGCTATGCGTACTTACTCTATATGAAAGGACTTTAACAAATAGTATAACATAATTTCTTCTTTACTTTTCATTTAAATTAATGTTTTATTCCCATTAATGAAACGTAAAATTGTTTGTTTTATTCCTTACAAACAGAAAACCAAAGTATCTGATTGTCATCATGATATTATAATGAAATGCAGTCATTGATAATCTTGTAGAAATTGATTTCTAACTTATGTATGTGGGTTGCCAAGCCATGACCTCCAGATTTACTTTAAAAAGTATTGAATGTACGTATATGTAAAATAGTCAAGATTCCTATAACTGAAACCAGTGTGGGCAACATTTTGTCGACAGCACGTTCACACCGCGATGTAATAGAAATCTAGCCGACAAACAAACAAAACACTACCAAAATGTTCTTCAATGAAACTTGGCGTAAACCTTCCAGGTTGGACGCACAATCTTCTTTCTTCTAATTCTGGATTAACTTTGACTTATTTATAGTACAACCTCTTTTCTTTATTCTTTTTTTCCATCTATTTAAAAAGGCCAGTAAAGCGCTTACGTATTGGATTTACAAAATTATTTCTTCATTGTTGACTTAAAAATCGAATTCTTTTTGCATCGGGTCGGGATAAGCCTTTTTAATCCTATTTCGAGCGAATTGGCATTGTTGTGTCGACTAGTATAGAATAACGATTCTGTCAGCTTAATACTTAATCTAGACACGTTTGCAGGTACTGGTACAATTATAATAGTCCCACAAAGTAACTTTTTATCTATTTTCTTTCTGATTAATTTAGTTGTAAAAGACAATCTGGGTCCTCATAGAGGCTTAATGAGCTTCAGCGCTCGGTGTCTTTTCTCTTCGTGACATTGTCGATCCTTGTATACAGGAGTTGCTGTGGCAGAGAAGCTGTGGAACAAATTCTAGTTCTAAAAACAGAGACATTTAACTAGTTACGTTAGCGTTAGCGTTAAAGTTTGCGGCCAGCAGTATATTTTCTTTTATTTGTATGACAAATTTTACGCAATACCTCAGCTTAAAATGAATTATTTAAAAGTAAATGAACAATAATCTAAGTAACCAATTTATTAGGTACAGCTCGTACTGAAAGTATGTAAACAGCGGCATAAAATGAATCACATAACCTGATTGTATATTGAATTAGTGTCAGCATAATTCAATTAAAATAAACCCATTATTTTCCTTCTTGCGTTATTGCGTATGATTTAATGGTAATAATCCCAGAAAAGATAAATATACAAATGCATCCAACACATACATATATAACTGACCCCACGCCAAAGTTCAAGACAAGTCGTGGTTATCACAAGTTTCGAGAGACTTTACGGTCCCACAATACCCGCATGTGAGCAAAATGTTATTAGAACACACATACTGGTGTTATGATATTTATGCTATTTTTATTATTCAATAAAACAGGGGGACTTTTGTTTAACACCATATATGTCAGTCCCGTCGTACCTTATACTATAATATGTGCCATTAAAAAAAAAAACCTCCCTAACGCCCTCAGACGCCATGTACGGTTACGTCACACCAGTCGAAACAACTTTGTTTCCAACTTCTATTTATTTAATTGCGGGGTAGACAAGTAGTGATCAAGGTTTAGGCGCACGGTTGAGAATCTCGGCAATCGCAGTTCAAACCCCAGGCACACACCTCTGACTTTTCGAAGTTATGTGTGTATTCACAATGAATTATCACTTACTTTAACGGTGAAGGAAAATATCGTGATGAAACCTGCACACCTAAAAGTTCTTAGGAATTTCTTAGGTGTGTAGTCCGCCAGCCCGCAGCTGGCCAGCGTGGTGGACTAAGGCCTAAACCCACTCAGTTGTATAGGAAGCCCGTGCTCAGCAGTGGGACATATATGGCTGATGATGATGATGGCTTTAGTATACCTATACAACTCATATATCTCTCACGCCTGTATTCCCCGAAGGGGTAGACAGAGGTGAATTTCTGCACCCACATTTCTCCATGTATCAGTTCCACGTTATAGGGGGCGAGCCTATTGCCGCATTTCGGGCACAATACCAGACTCCGGGCTGTTACTGAGAATTTCGTAATGGAACAACCTGATAACACTTTGCCCGACCTTGGAATCTAACCCGAGACCTCTAGATCGCACGGCACATATTTGTGGCGTGAGACCACAAGGCAGTCAGGCAGTAAAACATTAACATTAAATTACATTATAAATAAACATCAAAATTGCAATTAGCAGTACAAAATATACAATATGAAACAGTTTCTATTACAGAAAACAGCACTGCCAAATCACAATTGTATGTTAAAAATTCATGCCGAATGAACGTAAAATACATTCTAACCGTTCGTAGTAACAGTACAATTGCGTAGACAAATGTCGTCGGCCACCGGATTTAATTATAAACACGAGCGCTAGCGTTTCCGACGGCTCAGTACATTGTCACTTATGTGCTATGATGTGATTATTTGCATACTCTCGTGTGAACGAGAATATTCCATCGATACAATTGTGTTTAAAATCGAATCGACCTTTTGAATTCATAAAAAAAATGCATAGCAATATAAGCATTATTATTGGTAACACTAAGGCCCCATTTGCACGAGAGTTTTTTATAGGACGTTAAAAAAGCGTTCAAATACAACAAATGCAGTATGAAGTTGCATAATATGGTCTATTTCCAACGCACAAAATTGAAAATGCAACACTGCTCGATAAAAATAGCATCGTGTTTTAAAAACGCTGTCGTGTGAACATATACTTGGGAATGCATTTGTTTTATTTGAACGCTTTTTTAACGTCCGTTAAAAAACTCTCGTGCGAATGAGGCCTAAGAACATAATATATAATCGTCGTCGTCGTCGTCATCAGCCCATACACGTCTCACTGCTGGGCACAGGCTCCCTCTACTACTGAGAGGGTTAACTATAATAATATTAGAGCAGAGCTAATATTTGCAGATACCACGAAAATTAGGGTATTTAATATTTTATACAAATGATATCTTCTTTCAACGGAACCGTCTATCGTCATCGTCATCGTCATCAGCCCAAATATATCCCACTGCTGAGAACGGGCCTCCTCTACAACTGAGAGGGTTTAGGCCTTAGTCCACCACGCTGGCCTAGTGCGGGTTGGCGGACTACACATCTAAGAAATTCCTAAGAACTTTTAGGTGTGCAGGTTTTATCACGATGTTTTCCTTCACCGTTAAAGCAAGTGATAATTCATTGTGAATACACACATAACTTCGAAAAGTCAGAGGTGTGTGCCTGGGGTTTGAACCTGCGACCGCCGAAATTCTCGACCGCGCGCCTAAACCTCGAGGGCATCAGGCAACCGTCTATACTGAGTTGAAAACTTCTGCTTTTAAAATTTAAATGTCGAATTATGATCGAGTGGGTAACAGTTCTGCCTGTAAAAATGATGAAGAAATTGATCATGCAGCCATAATTTTAATAAGTGATAATAAATAAACGAGTTTCGCTCGACGCTACATTGCTAGCACACTGTACGTATAATGTCATTGATTTGTCGTGTCAACTTATGATAAATAATGAAAGACACAATATAACCTACGTGATAACAATTATGATTCACAACTTCGAAAAGTTAGAGGTTTGTGCCTGCCATTTGAACCATTACTAATGTATGTAATTTAATGTTTTACTGCCCTGATGAGACATAGCTTACATCTTCAACTTCTGAGTTACATGATTGTCTGAGTATAATATATATAGTAAGCCTATCACTGTCCACTGCAGAACATAGGCCTCCCCAAGTAAGCGCCAACCATCCCGATCTTGAGCAACGCTCATCCATCCGTTACCCGCCACCTTCCTTAAGTCGCCGGACAATCGTGCTGCAGGACATCCTACACTACGTCTGCATAAGCGCGGTCTCCACTCCAACACATGTCTGCTCCACCGACCGTTCGGCCGGCCCACTTCCACTTTAGCGTGCTAATCTTGCGGGCAATATATAATATAATCAACTTATTGTTTGATGTTAATACTTTTACAATTCCAACTGACTTATCTTTGTCAGGAATTTGTCTTCCAAGTATGTGATGCTTCAAAACAACTTATTTATTAATGTTACACACACCCTCTTCCAAATACAATCCCATAAACACAACGATTGCAGAGCTAATTCATTAATTTTGAGCACATAAAATAACATTTCTCGTCTAGTTGACAATTTCCCAATGTTAAATGATGACGCCCGCTCGGCGACGTCGTCGAAACCTCAACAGTGAATGTTTGTATTAATTTTGACGCGCCTTAAATTAAACTGTCAAGTTTGACATGTCACAAGTTGGCTTGTGTGCGTGAGTGTACGCGAATTTATCGAATAGATTTTTTATACTGGTTTATTTGCTCGGTCTTGGCAAGTTGGCAGTATGAAGTCTTTTTATAGAGATTTAGAGCAACAATGACATCTGTTATCATAATTATGAAGCGACGTAGGAAACAGGATAACAACTATACAGTTAACGACAACAGTGACAACTATTTTTGCCTATTCGAAGTTATAAAAGTCCTTTGAAGAAATATAAAATTAGTACCAATTCGAAACGTGTTATTGCCGTCAAAAATAAAAGAATTTTTCTCTGCGCAAAAAATGTCCCTTTTGAAAAAAAATTTTTTTGTTAAAACGCTTAACGGCTCGCTATTCAATTTAGTGACGTACACCTTGAGTGTGTTATATCTCTGACAGATTTTTCAACTAATTGCCATCTTGCCTATTCCATAATATAGAAAATCAAGTCTTGAGCCACATCATCAGAACCACACAAATTAAAGGGTTTTGTAACCTATGCCATACATTTTCATCCAAATTCTAAAAAACCTGAAGCGTTTGAGGGGCGTATTGATATATTCAGTTTCACACTGCTATCAGGACGACTGGGAGCAGACCTGTGGATTAAGGGCTTTTTATTTCCGCCACTGACTCCGGGCTCGCAGCATACATTAGTGCCGTGCGAACTAAGGGTCCCTGAATCAATACCCTGATCATCGATATTGAGTTTCCATTAGGGAATTCTCAGTAGCAGCACGGAGTCTGGATATGTGCCCGAAAATCTCGCCCCGTATTATGTGAAACTGATACATACCTGGCGAATTGTGGGTGCAAAAATGCACTTCTGCCTACCCCTTCGGGGCATACAGGCGTGAAGTTATGTTTATATGTATGTAGGTAATTTATAATTCCTCAACAGCATTCTTTGACTGCCATAAAAAGACAGTTGCTTTACGCGCTGAAATGATAGGCTAGAAAACCGAAAATAAACTTTCAACTTCCCTCATTATTTTGATATTAATTAATTTGTTATATAACTAGCGGTGGCTCGGTCTTAAGCTCGTCTCTTTTCTGATCTCTAACCGCTCCATTTTCGCTAATTCTGTTTGTTGTTAGCCAACTTAATACAATTCCGCGAAGATCTGTATTCGTCATTGTTTTACTGAGTGGTTATTATTTGTGGTATTAAATTATACAAATGTAAGCTAGGTACATCTATACTAGCTTTACGTGAAATCAAGGTAAATGTTATGAAGCAAGGAAATAAAGTTTCTTTGATAAAAACTGGCTGAATGTCATTGTGATCTCTTAGTGTCCTCAATCAATAATCTCGCATTTTTTTCTCTCATTACGTGGGACTAAAACTTACAGGCGAAACAGGGGTGCAGAATTGCACCTCGGCCTAACTTCCCGGAGATACGGGGCCGTGAGTGTGCGCGTTATTTGACTCATTCGATATTGAAATAGAAATAAATATACTACTTTACATATTAATGACATACAAAAAAACATACATACATAATCTCACACCTATATTCCCCGAAGGAGTAGACTGAGATGCATTGCTGCACCCACATTTCGCCATATACATATGTATCAGTCCCACGTAATAGGGGGCGAGCCTATTGCCGTTTTACGGGCACAGTTCCAGACTCCGTGCTGCTACTGAGAATTTACTAATGGAAAAAACCCAATAACACTTTTCCCGACCCGGGAATCGAACCCAGGACCTCTAGATCGCACGGCACATACTTGAGTAACATATTGGTACATATTAATGAGTGTAAGAAAAATTAAAGCAACTGAGGCAAAGCATCCAACAATATTTAATTTTGTCACTTATTGTTTAGAGGGTGCGAGACTCCATCCGCGTTCCTCATAAGAGACGGTTAGGTAGGGTCTTTTTACATTGTTATTGGTTTTGTATTGGTCGAAATTATCGACTCTTAACATTGGTTAGAGCGTCAAACCTATAAATTCCAATACTAAATCGGTTCCCCAAATCTGTGAGCACATACATACATATGTACATTATGTTACTTATAAAGTTCCATTCATTTGTAAATTTTTACGATTTCAGTAGTAGCCTCCGCCATATTTTGTGTTCATTTATGAACTTGATAGGAGACCATCAAAATATTTGTGATTTTATTGTTGGTCAAAAAATATTTTTTTTATTCAATATCTTGCAATTCTAAAATAAATGAAAAAAGCTAACCAATGAGCCAAGGCCAATGTGTTTTTAATATAAATAAATATGTTTTTGACATTTTGATATTAGTGGCAATCGTATTTGTGATATTGTCACAATAATGAGATCAAATTGGAACATTCCTCGGATTTGTTATTTTTTTAAACTGTTCTATCAATTCGAATCAGCTGTGATTCAACAGCTAACCTTACTTGTTAAAACAAAAATTGCATACATCAAAACCCGTTTACTATAAATAATAATCTATTAATAAAACGTTATCACGAGACATTCGACGCTAAAATGCCACTTATTTGAATTTCTCATAATGGAGCGTTATACAAAGAAAGCATCGCACTTTATTATTGGAATGTATCTGCGTTATCATTCACTGATAATAATGACCGATGCTCCGTACCCGTCCTTTCTAAACAGGCACAACTGACTGTATCCCACAAGTGCTACTGGGCCTTATTACGTAACGTGTAGAGTACAAAATTAATTGCATACTCGGATGCACATACGGTAACAAAATTAGCATAAGGGTCAAAGAACATTGGCTGATTATGTATACCATTTGCAAGTACTTAGAACGAGTGCTGTTTTGATGATTGTATGTTAATTATTTAGCTTACCTCGTAATTTGTACAAATATTTTGTTGAATTATAGCGTATGCTGGTCGCGTAAAATTTTAATCAATAATTTTTTAATAAGGACATTTTATTAATTTTGTATGAAGTAATATTTTGCAACAATTAATTGGTAGAATTTTAGAAATTAAATATATTGAGTTAACGGTTCCTGGATTGAAGCAAAGTTCTGGCAGACGCAATGATTCAAATCAAATAATAAGTTGAAGAGACAATCTGGTAAAGGCTCTTAGTGAAATGGTCTTTTTAGACGAATATTAGTTTCGTGGTTTGGTGAAACAAGTTTGTTGTAAAAAAATGACGAGGGTGTTATCGTGATCGATAGGTATAACAAATTATTATAGAGTAATCTACATGCCCGAGAATCCATAAAAAATCGCGATTTTTTTTATCCTTTACTTATTCCCATAATTGCCCATTTCTTACCCACCTTTTCTCTAAATAGTACACAAGAAAGTCTGCGTTCGCATGTATAGGTATGTATCTTCGCCTACTTCTTAAGCACGTACTATTTTAACATCATTTAGTTTTTTTATTCTGGAAGGCTGATAAATTATAGTACTTACTACTTAAATTTTAAATTATTTTCTCGAACGTTAGCACTCCATTATATTTTCACGGTCAAGAGTAAAATGTTACTTTTTTATATGATTCAGCACGTTCTTCGTAAGTAATTGAAATATAAATACATAGAAAATAATGTACCAGGAAATACGATGACTGTCACGTAACAAAAGGTAACAGCCAATAAATAAATACACACGACAATGAGACACGGATTCAAAACCCCGCACCATACAAAGAAACAAACCATATAAAGATTATAGATCTCATACCAATATAATAGAAACAAAAGCTATTAGTTCACACACACATTTCTTCTAATCGTTGCATAATTTAATCAGATGTCGTCCATTTCACAGTCGCTTCTCAATCAAATATGACCTGGAGACTGACGATACTAAGCTTGGAAATAAATCTATGAATTTTTTGGACGTAACTGACTCCTAACCAATTTTAAACTTAAAGATATAGAGGTGATCCCGACATCATGCCATTATATTAAAACACGTGCATAAATAAGCGAAAGATAATGTAATACCCTCACTTTTTTGTAGAAGCAAAAAATGACTCAAACAAATATAACAAGAAAGATAGTAGAAATATAAGAAGAAGGTCGGGCAAAGTGTTATTGGGTTTTTCCATTACGAAATTCTTAGTAACAGCACGGAGTCTGGGAATGTGCCCGAAAAATGGCAATAGGCTCGCAACCTATTACGTGGGACTGATACATACCTGGCGAAATGTGGGTGCAGCAATGCACCTCTGCCTACCCCTTCGGAGAATACAGGCGTGAGTTTATGTATGTATGTATGTATTTAATATGCATATTTCGACACTGTTATGTTGCATAATCCACATTATTATTTATTTACGTTATACGAGATATGAATATCAGAAAGAAAAACTTAACACCTTTAATCGTGATATTTGGCCAAACTCCCAAGTGAATTTTGCTCAAACTTTGTACATAGTAAGAGAGTATCGTCACAAACACTTGGTTAATTGATAATGTCATAATGTCGCATCCACCCTTTATAAAGACAAGTCTCCGTAAATTCTAACCTATCAGAAAGACGTCCAAGTTAAAAAAAAACAATAAACAAAAAAAAAAAAAAACATTCCTCGGAATCCGTTATCTGTCGGCCGTGACCGCAGCATGTTATCGGGCAGCCACTTCTTGTCCTGTTAGAACACAAATTTTTATTCGCCCAAAATGATAAAAAGCTGAGTCGTTGCGGTCGAAAGAATGAGGATATTAGTCATTGAACGTTCATAGGCATGCTGTAGGACTATAGAACATTTAACCCACACGTTCCTAGATCCCAGTATTTACAGTAAAAGCCTCTGTGGAGCAGTTGGTTAGACATGGGTTAAGACATCCAATAATACAGACGTATTTTACACTCACTCGCTGACATTTCGCTAGTTATGATTTGGTATTCATGAAATTTCTAAGAGTGGCCGGGAATTACCACATTCAGTGCCATTGAGAACTTCCTAACCGCAAAAGCAAACGATACTGCCTGACTCTTCATCTTCAATTTTTGACTATTTTATGGCCGCCACTCTAACTACCGTGCTCCAGGATCATCAGCGGCACACACAGTATAGACGCCGAGCACGGCAGCTCAGCGAATCTGTCATGAGCCCGCAACGAAGTTATTCAGAAAAAAAGATATGAAGGAGGAGTTGGAAAACAAAGAGTTGTCCACTTCCCTCCACAGCAAAGCAACTTTTGACTACTATTCTTCTAACATAGACAAAACCTGCGTCTTGGTTCCAACGAAAACAATGATATCTACAACTTGCATACCCTAACACACTAATCGTCTTACAAATCCCCAAAGCTATTTAGGTCATGTTCCGAATTTCATTTGTCATGCCGCCTCGTCACAATCTCGAGTGTACTTATCAAGTTCCCATCAAAATATGATTTAAGCATATTCTGTCAACGTGAAATTCGACTAGCGTCTCGGAATAGAATAGCTCTAGCAAACTACAAAGCGTCTATGCCAACTATCTCGGCCGTACCCGACTGAAACTTGGTCTTAAGTCGGCGCAAACTTAGTTTCGCGTTACCGACGTTGATCATCACATCAAAGGGGTCGCGGAGTTACCCTAAATTGTTTGTTTTAAACTTTTGGGCATTTTAAATAATTGTGATTAATGTAATAGGCGCGATAAATACGTTGGAAGCTTGTAGAGACAATGGTTTGAGTTCGTTTCTTGGTTACATTCTTTTTCTCAGATATTATGTTTGACAGCCCCGTGGCGCAGTTGGCTAGACACCAGCTTGCGAAACGAGAGGCCGCGGGTTCGATCCCCGCACCGAGACAAATGTTTGTGTGATCCACAAATATTTGTTTCGGGTCTGGGTGTATGTGAGACCAAAAAGTCTCTCGTAGTTTCTGATACCCACGACACAAGACTTGTATCTTAATGTGGGGTCAGAACTATGTATGTGACTGTTGGGCGTATTTATTATTCATATTTATTCCTCCTAGTAAACAAAGAACGTAAGCGTTTCTTGTCTAAGTTTTTTTTTGTTATTATCGCTTACTTGAATACTGTATGAAATCGTGAAAAAGACCATAGCATTGTTAAATTTATAATTAAAATATTTATAATATAATCTGTGAAATCCTTACTTAAATTCGTTGAAAATAATGCAGTAGTTAATGGTGGATTTAGCGGCTCATAGTTCAACTAATAAATTATATCCAATCATAAAATTGCTGCTTGACCCGATTTAAAATCTTGTGTGAAACGTAACTGGAGTGAGCATTTACTGTGTTCTAAGTAATGAATGAAAATAAATTGTGTTATGATGTGGATTCTTTGACATTGATATATCTATTCAGTTTATTCAAAACTGTTTTGATCGACTTGGGAATCGAACTCGGTATGTTTTAATCACATGACGAATGATTTTACGGTCGCAACTATATGCATTTGCGATTTTACTTTGTCATTGGATATTTTAAATAACCTTAAAACTATTGTATACAGACATTTTCATAATATTTGTCAAAGTATTGCAAAAATCACTGTTCTTTGTCAGATTAGACTGTCAGACGTGTAACAAAGGCTCCTGTCACATTTTCATCTATTGTTCGAAAGATTAATAGTTATGTCAAATACATACATTTTATGCTTTCTTTACAAATACATAATAGAAAAAATATTCATTCTTGCCGTAAAATAAATAAAAAATTTACGACATTAAAAGGACATAAAAATAGGCGTGGATCATCAATGATGTCTTTTGAAAGTACTATGTACAGTTTAAGACTTATCATGATAACGATCGATATTTAAAAAATAAATAAAAGTAAAATAGTTATTTTTTATTCGAATCTCACCTCTTTACTTTATTGCAATTTTATTTATTGGCATAACCCAATAAACTTTGATCGCCCCAGGAATCGAACTAACTTTCTCTGTCACGGCATAATTGTGACGGAAGACTAGCAGTAATTTTAAAAATGTCATGTTTTTACGATATTATTTTTACTAGTAAGTATTCTTAATGTTGATGGTAAATGAAATGAGGCCTATCGATTTAACCTGAATGACTAAGTACGGGTAGCTTTAATGTCTTTGTGTAGTTCCCGTGCCGGAGGTAAGAGGGAGAATGACCGATGGCGCTCATGAAACGAAAATGTTTGGACGTGGCATGATTTTGGACATGTAGTTATTTTTAGTCATTTATTCAAAAAAATATACATATATATTCAAGAATCATTACTAGGTACAACCTCATTTACGGTTGATAGGTCTTAGGTCTAGTAAAAAATAATAGTGGCACATAACAGAGTAGCAGCTGTTTTTTATACTGCTACGGATAAGTGATAGCACAGCCACACACTTCTAAATTTTCGAAGTTATGTGTGTATTCACAATGAATTATCACATATTTTAACGGTGAAGGAAAACATCATGAGGAAACCTGCACACCTAAAAAGTCTTACAGATTTCCTAGGTGTGTAGTCCGCACACCCTCACTAGGCCAGCGTAGTGGACTAAGGCCTAAACCTTCTCAGCTGTAGAGGAGGCCCGTGTCCAGCAGTGGGACGTAAAAGAGCTGATAAATAATAAATAAATACACCCAACAGTCACATACATAGTTCTGATCCCACACTAAGATACAAGTCTTGTGTCGTGGGTATCAGAAATTACGAGAGACTTTTAGGTCTCACATACACCCAGACCCGAAACAAATATTTGTGGATCACACAAACATTTGTCTCGGTGCGGGGATCGAACCCGCGGCCTTTTGTTTCGCAAGCTGGTGTCTAGCCAACTGCGCCACGGGGCTGATAATGAAACTTCGAGAGACTTTTCGGTCTCACAAACACCCAGACCCGAAACCAATATTTGTGGATCACACAAACATTTGTCTCGTTGCGGGGGTCGAACCAGCGGCATCTCGTTTCGCAAGCTGGCATCTAGCCAACAGAACTGGAATTGTGAACTAAGACCAAACACCACACTATTCCCCTATATCTCTCTATGGATAGCTTGTGCTCAGCTAACATCAAAATGCCACATCAACTCGTTATTTTCGCAATGTGAAGCAATGATTAATTTTCCTACACATAATGGACCGATGGCGAGCTCCATAAAAGTTTTAGCAAGGCACATCGTGTACTTTGCAACTTTGTATAAAAAGGTGGAATTAGGTAAGTTCGTGTTGCGCACGATTTAACATCCAGCTAAGTTTTTGACATTGTGTGTCGAAAAGTTTTACGTGTACTTTACGCGTTTGTATGAATCGAGTTTTACTACTTAAATATCAAGGTATTTTATTCTAGTTAATCTATACTCATTGCTTATTTTTAATTAAAAAAATACAGTCACGCCTTGCACAGTCACTTTCTTGTATTAGCCTAAAAATTGGAATGAAATTTCCACGAGAATAATTTCGACCGCCATCTTTGCATGTAAAGCCTGCAAACGCTAATGACCTTTACGTTATTGGAATTCTATTTAGGCGTTGGTATGAAACCAAAAAATGGTTGCATTAATCTATCATACACAGGGGTATTTAAATTAATAACTTTAATGTTTTTCGCGAACTAATGAATAAAATGAGAGAATTGTAGTTTACCTCTGACTTTTCGAAGTTATGTGTGTATTCACAATGAATTATCATGTACTTTAACGGTGAAGGAAAACATCGTGATGAAACCTGCGCAGCTAAAAGTTCTTAGGAATTTCAAAGGTGTGTAGTCCGCCAACCTGCACTAGGCCAACGTGGTAGACTAAGGCCTAAACCTTCTCAATGGTAGAGAAGGCCCGTGCCCAGCAGTGGGACGTATTTGGGCTGATGATGATGATGATGATGATTTGTAGTTTAAGGGTGTCATTACAAATGCCCCCTGGTTTGTAACAAATGAACAGCTACATCACGACCTGCAAATGCAAACTGTACATCAGGAAATTGCGCACCAGACAAAAAAGTATAAGAACAGGATAGCCAACCATCCAAATATTTTGGCAAGACACTTGATGGAGAAGAACCAAACAACTCGCAGACTTAAACGGAAAATGCCACAAGACATATCTTTATCATCCTGAAGTAAAGTAGGATGCGACAATGGTCGCATACCGAGCATGCCCGTAAAATATAAACCTATCTTACTATTTATTGTCCCAGTAAGGAGACAGATTGTAGTATTAAATAATAATAAAAAAAAAAAAAAAAAAAAAGGGTGTCATTATCATCAGCCGAAAGACGTCAACTGCTGGACATAGGCCTCCCCCAGAGACCACGGAAGCGCTCTGTCGGAAGTGGCCTGCATCACGCGGCTTCCCGCGATTTTTGTTATATCGTCCGTCCACCTTGTGGGTGGACGTCCAACGCTGTACTTGCCGGTACGCGATCTCCACTCGAGAACCTTTCTGCCCCACCGGCCGTCAGTTCTACTAGCTATGTGCCCTCTCCATTGCCATCTCAGCTTGCTTATCTTTTGTTTAAGGGTGACCAAGGTCTTACTCAAAGATACCAAGAAAAAGAGGAAAAATGATATTATATAATAATCTCTGAACATAAATCGCCGCACTCAAGTAATTCAAGAAGCACCACACACACTGCAAAGCGTCGCCACAATCCATTTGTAGATTAAATTTGAACGTTTTATTAAAGTAAATACGTTTGCAAAAAGCAAATATTTTAAGTTAAAAGTATCTGGGCTCGGTTGAGGAGTGTTGTGGACGAGGAATGCCCGAGGCGGGCTGTTCGCTACATGTCAAAAATATTTCGGAAATTAATGTTTCAATCTTAAAGGACTGAATATTTTGCTGGTGAGTTTGTTAAATGATTCATGAATTTTACTTTTTTTGTAGTTTCTTGAATGGTAAGGAACCGATTGATTGGTTAAAATTATAGACTTAAATCAAATCCAATGGACTAAGAGGCAAAAAGATTGCATCGTGGAAGCTAGGTACAGCCATTCTACGTCCGTCCATATGTTGACAAATAACCTGCCAAACAACATGAGAAAGAGACATTCTGAGGGTCTTTATTACAATTATTAATGAATATTGACAGCCCCGTGGCGCAGTTGACTTGCAAAACGATAGGTTCGATCCCCGATCGACAAATGTTTGTGTGATCCACAAAAAAATGTTCCGGGTCTGTGTTTGTGGGACCGCGTAGTTTCTGATACCCACGACACAAGACTCAGTATGATGAGTATCTCAGTGTGGGGTCCGAACTATGTATGAGACTGTTGGATGTATTTATAAAACAGTGCTCAGTTATTATAATATTGTACCCGTAATAATTTTAAAAATATTATAATATAATAAAAAATTAAATTATGAAAACGAAGTTATATAAATATCCGCCGACGGAATAATAACGTTAATTTTAGCTGTGCTCTACGGGACGTCCAATTACGAAACTCCAAAAATATATTCTTAAGCTCCAATTAGATTTTTTTGTAACGTCACCCGGAATTTATGATTTGCAAGTCTCAATTATTATTGTATGTCAGAAATAAATCCATGCCCGTTTCATGACTAGCCTTGAACCTCCATTACAGTTGATTGGGAACTTGTTTTATCTCAAATTTTGTCGTAACTTCTTAACAGTTTTCATATAGCATATAGTGAAGGCATTAATTAATTAATTTATTTATTTATACTTTATATACATACAATGAATGTATAAAGGCGGACTTAATGCCTAAGGCATTTTCTACCAGTCAACCTTAGGGTGATGCAGAGAGATATGAATAGGTGTGTAAATTCATGCACATATGTGATTCCGTGATATTAAAATAAATAAATAAAGATAAATAAATATTAATTAATTATAGCTAGCTAGGATATTTGTATGCGTCCGGGTAGTTACTACCAACGTTAATGAACTACCACACTATGTAATACCTACAAACCTTCTAGGATACAAATGAAAGGCCCATACTGTAGTCACTTTGGTCTGAGTACTGTGGTACGAAAGGGTTGATTTGATCTAGGTGGTAACAATGACTTACAGAAAATCGGCGTGAGTCAATATTCATCATCAGCCCATATACGTCCCACTGCTGGGCACCGGTCCCCTCTACAACTGAGAGGGTTTAGGCCTTAGATCACCACTCTAGCCTAGTGCGGGTTGGCGGACTACACACTTAAGTAATTCCTAAGAAATTTTAGGTGTGCAGGTTTCCTCGCGATGTTTTCCTTCACGTTGTGAAAATGCCTTTTACTGCTGAACGTATGCCTTCCCAAGTAAGCGCCGGCCAGTCTTGAGCAACCTGTATTCATCCATTAATTAATTGACCACGCTTGCCAAGCGAATAGATTACGACAAAATAAAAATATTCAAGAATTTATTAATTTTAATAACGCAAAACATCTCTTTTGTTTCAGATGAACCATTATTGAATTATGTCATATTGTTTCGAAAAAAGTGATAAAATTAATTGAATCAAAATGACTATTCGGTGGAGGCGTGCGTCGCCTGCGGCTGTTGGCGCTGTACTGATATTTTTGTGTGTGAATTACGAAGTAACCTCCTGTGCGGGGAGGGAGGAGCCCCACAAATACACCATAGAAGAACTTCTGTCGACCCACTTTGAATATAAGGAGTCGGAAGATGTCGGACTGGATCCCTGTAAAGCTGGTAAGTGTATTTTTATTATTATTAATTTTATTTTATCCTAAATGATTTTACATGATAGCATTCTCATACTACGAGTAGTACTTCGATATCATTTGTTAAACAATTTTGTTAAATATTGAGATATTTCAATCAGAATCTCCAAATTCATATTGAAATAGACTGGTTGTAACTCCATAGTATTGATATTTCAAATTTAAAGACATATTTCCCAATTCAGTAATATACTCATGTAAAAATGGAACAGACTGAAAACTTTTGACTGTTTATCTATACTAATATATGAAGCTGAAGAGTGTTTTTACTTAGTTTAATGTGCTATTCTCAGGAACTAATGGTTCGTTTGTTTTTTTATTTTTATTTTTTATGCTGAATAATAAATTTATCGAGAAAGGCTAAAGTTAAATGTCATCATGCTACGGCCAATAGAAGTGGAGAAGCAATGAAAAATAAGACATAAACGAACGAAAACTTTTGCATACGGAGTTGCGGGAAAAACCTAGTACAAAATAATTAGAGAAATAAAAACAAACATTTATAAATATACACTATGTATATAAAGTTTAAACTTAAAGGAAAGGGTTTGCGTACTCAGTGAGAGTAGGTACGATCCAAGTATTTTTGGCTCTAAATTCCAAACCATTATCTTTTTGAAGTTTTCTGTGTACTTATAATGATTGATCTTACCTACCTAAGTTATTCAGCTCCCTTTGCAAGCCAGCGTGTTAGAATTAGGCTTAAACAAGCATAGAAGAGAAAGTATATCCAACAGTTCATAAAGATCTATTTTATTTATTAATACCCAGGGCCTACAAATTATACTAGGAGGATAATTATATCGGGATGAGATATCATCTCCAACCATTTGTACCTATGTAATCGCACTATTGACAGCCCCGTTGGTTAGCTACCAGCTTGCGAAACGAGAGGCCGCGAGTTCGATCCTCGCACCGAGACAAATGTTTGTTTTAGGTTTGTGAAACCGAAAAGTCTCTCGTACTTTTGATACCCACGACACAAGACTTTATATTAGTGTGGGGTCAGACTGTATGCATGTATGACTGTATGTATTTATATGACTGTTGGGTGTATTTATTTATTTTATTATTTAAGGAATTTGTATATACTTTTTAATTTCGTATTCAACCACACGAATTTATCAGAGCCCATTAAACAAGGCATTTGCTTATTTCAGTTGGCCTCGTATTTAATTCCATATAACCTCGGTGACTGCCTTTATCTATACTAAAGGAGCTTTTTAATGCAACCGAGGCATTCGAGCGCGCACAATAAAAACCATTCAAAGGAAAAGATAAGTGGTACACGCCTTTGGTATTCGATACACGTTAACGATGAGTATTAACAATGGGACTTTTACGTCTTTGCTTTCATATTCTTGACTCACAATAAAGATATCAGCTAACCTGTCTTTTGGAATTTTTAGAGTATTTATTTCGTGTTGACAATTAGTGAATTCGTGGGCGCTATTACGTCATCTTCGTTATTGTCTTTTACTAATCTTAAAGTAGAATAGTAGTTTTCTAACACAGCATGTTTAGTGAGCCGTTGCTTAAGCTTAATTTGAACCAGATTAGCTTTAATATACTCGAGACAAAAAAAATGCTAAAAAATCTACACTTAAAGCATCTGACACTTATCAAAAATTAACGCAGAAAAATCTCCTCAAGCCTTTTGTTCCAAACTAAAATAATTCCTAACATTGACAAGTTCATAACCAAGTACCTAATTAACCTTAAATCCCAAAAAAAGCCGGGAACGTATCCATCAAAATGTAGACGGGTGGACAATACGTTTTAGTCGCGGTAGTACAACCCAACTTTCTAAACTTAAAGGACGGTCCAAATGCTCATTCCGTTTAAATTTAAACACGCCTTTGCGGAAATGTTCGGTGTATTAAAACAAACAAACCGTAAAAGGGACATCGCTGGACGGATGGGCGCCGGGATTTCGTCATGGACACCTTATAAGTCTCGCTGATTACCTCCGCAATTTTATGTGGCTCTGTAATGTTGGTGGAAGGGATGTCCTAAAGCGGGTTGCTGGTATTGTATTTTTTCTTTGTGTCAACCCGTTTCGACTATACCTGAAATAAAATGTTGATCAGTGATACTACAGCTTTGTAATGAAATATATTAATTTTAATTTTAAAGCTATGGTTAGGCGACATTACTGCTCAACGATAAATCCCTTTAATAAAGATTTTCTAGTACAATGGAAATCCTACATAAAATACAGACGCTAATATATATAAATAATAATAAATCGCTGAATGTGTTCCTGAGCGTAAAAGCATAAATAATAAATAAATACACCCAACATATGTGACATACATACATAGTTCTGACCCCAAGATTAGGATACAAGTCTTGTGTCGTGGGTATCAGAAACTGCGAGAGACTTTTCGGTCTCACAAACACCCAGACCCGAAACAAATACTTGTGGATCACACAAACATTTGTCTCGGTGCGGGGATCGAACCCCGGCCTCTCGTTTCGCAAGCTGGTGTCTAGGCAACTGCGCCACGGAGCTGTCATATATTTCATAACTATTTCTTGAAGTTATAGAAATGTAACGCTTCATTTATTTCAATTTGCATTTATTGAACTTTATTATGTGACGTTACAACTACTTATCTTAAATCGTAGAAGTATTCAATCTCGCTTTACTCATTTAAGTTCTTACTTAATAAGCTCCGCGACTAATTAAATAAAATTTTAATAGTAACTGATTCCCTATACGTTTGTGTTTTGTACCACAAAAGTCGTCGAATGAGAAGCACAGAGAGAGGGTTGGTTTTTATCGTCGGCTCGTTGATTTCTGTTTTGGCACTTTTTAATGGTTCCGTACGGAGCAACATTTAAATATTCCACATTGTTTCGACTAAATACGGCTTGAAATAAACATTTTAAGCAAATTGTACACAAAATCGGTACAAATATGAAATAAATTAGCTTTAGAAAACACTGCCGACCAAACGTGGTAGAACCTACACTTCTGCCTACGGATTAGAGGGTGCAGTAATAAATGTGTGTTAAAAATGTTCAATATACATATTGATATTATAGGATACGCCATGCTAATGTACTAACTTTTGCATATTATCGTGCAAAGTAGGCGCAAAATCAGCCTTTGAAAGTTATGCGCAAGCGGATGAAAAATCAAGGGGACCAGGGGTAGGAGTTAAGTGTTATCACTTATGGAGTCATTGACGGGATCCCTCGGCTAAAGAGACAAGGTGTTCTTTAACATCAATATACCATAAATTTTCCATTAGACTAACTGGACCAAGTTAAAAAAATATATAAAAAAATATGCCCGCTAGTCGAAAACACGTATTTATTTAATGTCCGCAAAGCGGAGTAGAAACGCTTTGACGCGTGTCGGCGACAGATTAAAAAATATTCAAAGCGTAAAGGCATCGAAAAAAGTTATTGACAGTACATAAAACCCTTTCGCACGTGAGTGTATATGGGGGGGTAAATTGAAATCTGGCGCTGTAACCGTTTAAAGTCAATAAAGCGTGGAAACGTTGAATTCGGACAACGTGGGTTTATGGCCGAGACGCCTACACGTCTATCGGCTAAATTCTCCGTTGATTATGTTGTCCCAAGAACAGCTTTTTTGGTGGATGAATTTTGTTTAAACTGGAGGTTATGAAAATATTTTGTGCGTTGTCGGAATTTGATGAAGCATGTCATAATTTTGACGAAAATCTATTGTCATACTGTTATTTTTTTCATTTCGTGCTCGGTTCGAGATAAAGCACTTAATCTAGACTAGGAATATTACGATTGAGATACAAGAAAATATTAAAGATGATATCGTGTTGCTATAATAGTTCCTTGCAGTTTTCCTTCTGCACAGCCATTATGGTAATTCTCAAGTGGTAGTAGTTTTAATACCCAAAAAATAAAAAAAATTAATACATTTTTAATAAGCAAGCAATAAAAAATATAAAAAATAAAATTTTCATAAAACTGTATTGTCTGATATAACCTCTATGGTAAAAACATCGTAGAGCCTACCTCGTAGACTACTACGCGCTTACTACGAGTCTATGTAGCTCATTCCCGCCGCGTAGCGGGGACAAAGCGTCAAATCCTTGAGTCAGTATTCTAAATCGCTCTCTATTTATAAAGCAAGTTCTGTCTGTTAGTTTACTATTGAAGTGCAGATAAGCGTTTCCATGACTAAGTTTTCATTCTAGCTCGCTGAAGTATTAGGTAGAGAATTTAGCTACGGCAAAATAGCACTAATGCATTAATGTTGGATGTTCTAACATTGATTTTACTTAGAACTTGAGTGAAAATCTTGAACATTTATAAATGCGACGTGAAACGGTAGCTTTTAGTATGTTTATTGTTCAAATTTTTTTTTACTTTAAATTTTATCGTCCCATTTTAACCTAGTAATTTTTGGAATTAAAAACAGCCTATAAAAGTCTCCAGAGTCTGTTCCATATTTGTACAATATTCATTGAAGAGGCGTAAATGGGTTTTTTATAGTATTTAATACCTTTTCATTAAACAAGTTATGGTTTATTTATACGAGACTTGCATTATAACTAGCTATGACGAAATCAAAATCAAATACGATGACAATCCGATACGCACTACTTTTCCAACTCGTGCCAACCGTTTCATCCAGAAAGCACAATTAAATTAGCATACCGTGTTATCCTAGTGAAATACATTTATGGAGCATCGCGTAGGTGCCAAAAAAGCTATTATCCGTCCGACGGGTGGGCGTGCCGTCCACCCATTAAGGGTTAATATTTAAAGCCTCCGGGCGGCTCTCGACGGGTTCAAATTAATAGCCAACAGCTTTCGCCCCTTAACTTTCGAACGGCTCAATTCTGCGTTTTGGGATTGCGTTGTGGATAGGTGTTTTTAGGGTTCTGTACCCAAAAGGTAAAAGGGGACCCTATTACTACGAATTCGTTGTTCGTCTGTCTGTCACCAGGCTGTATCTCATGAACCGTGATAGATAGACAGCTAAAATGTTGACAGGTTAAGGACAGGACGAGTTTCTAAATGTTTAACTATTTTATAGTAAGAATAAGTCAACTGGCTAAAAAATACTAAAAATAACTCATTAAACTAATTTATATAAATTAAAATTATGTTGTAATTTTCACGTTCTTAGGAGATAATTTTAGATCGATGACAGTAAAGTAATAAATAAGTACACCCAACAGACACATACGTAGTTCTGACCCTATTCTGTGATACAAGTCTTTCCGGCCTTGCAACGGAGGTAAGTTCATTTTTACGTGATTAAGACTAAGCACTATAGGTTTGTCCGTTATCTTTCGTATTCATAAACACACAAGAGCGTGTCCACAAATTTTCTTTAGTATCACGTTACAGCTAACAAAAGATTGCAAAATCGCGTTAGCACGTTTATTTAATTGAATTTGTGGTGACGTGTGAAACCGCCGTTCCTTTGTGACAAAGCTCGTTAGGTCGCCGACCCACAAACCGCCCCGTGACTGTCACACCAGATGGGAATAAAATGTTTACAGCGCCCACTTGAGACTTTTGTATTTTTTTATATTCGTTTGGGTGAAGAGAGGTTTCAGGTTTCTTCTGGGACGAGGTAAGGGTTGTATTTATATTCAATTGCCCTATATCGTAGATAATGTGAATTCGAATGGTTTTTGGGGCTTAACTACTTGACTTGGTACGATGAGAGCTTCGTCAGGGTTTGAATCTTGAAGGATGCAAAAGACTATATCGCGAGATAATCTACTATGATCGTTTGATAGATTTTTGCCAGTCTACTGAGACTAACTTACTAAAAACTTAACAATTAACATACATACATAACCTCACGCCTGTACTAACCGATGGGGTAGATCGAGGTGCATTTCTGCACACACATTTCGCCAGGTATGAATCAGTCCCACGTAATAGGGTGCCTATTGCCGTTCTTGAGCACATTTCCGTACTTCGACATTGTTACTGAGAAATCACTAATAAAAAAAGCAATAACATTTTGCTCGACGCGGAAATTCAACCCGAGACCTCTAAATCGCACGGCACATACTTGTACCGATTGCCTCGTGGTAGTCGTGAGTCACGAGGCTTAACATTTAACTTACTACAATTATCTAATGTAAATAGTTCAATGAGTTTTTGTGAGATAGGTTCAGACATGACATCACAATTGAATAACACTTATCGGCAAGGATAATTTCTAAGTGACTAAAGAAAGAAATACTTTATATTGACCTCATGCTATCAAAGTACATGCATCTTAGAAAGTCGCGCAATATCAAATAGGCATATCATTTAAATTAAATTAAATTATTAAATTTTTCAACTAATCTCGATGCTTTACAGAAATTATTATTATTAATGTTGTTTGAACTTATATTTAGCTTATTTATACGTTTATTTCAATATTATTGACGTAATATACGACAGCCCCGTGGCGCAGTTGGCTAGACACCAGCTTGCGAAACGAGAGGCTGCGGGTTCGATCCCCGCACCGAGACAAATGTTTGTGTGATCCACAAATATTTGTTTCGGGTCTGGGTGTTTGTGAGACCGAAAAGTCTCTCGTAGTTTCTGATACCCACGACACAGGATCGTATCCTAGTGTGGGGTCAGAACTATGTATGTGACTGTTGGGTGTATTTATTTATTTATTTATTATAATATAAGGAGGCTTTTTACATTTTTACGGTACATACTACGTGGAAGGGTAAGTAGGACACCATTGGCACGTGAATGAATCGGAATGCGGAAAAACGATTTTTGAATACATCTCATCACACAATACTACGTATTTATAAATATAACTCAGAATTTATGCCATATTTTGCAACTATCGAAAATCACATTTCCCTTATAAAGTCGTTCTATAAATCAAAACATTTGGATTCTACACTATTATGCTTTTCAGACAACGGTCTTTATGAAATAACTTTAATTAAAGAGTTATCGTTTAACAGTGCGAGCTGTAGAATATTTATAAATGTAGGAAGTAGTTATTGGCAAATTCCGTAGCACAGGTTGTTAGAAACCAGTCTGTGATACGAGGAGCAGGCGTTCGATCCCTGTTTCGAGACAAATGTTACATAGGACTGACTGATACATACCTAGCGAAATTTGGGTGCAGAAATGCACCTCTACATACCCCTTTGGGGAATACAGGCGTGAGGTTATGTATGTATGTATGTTTATGAGGCCGAAAAGTCTCTCTGACTACGACTCAAGACATGTATTGTCGTGTTGACTTTGAATTGTGTTTATTCACACAACTAGTTTTCATTTATGTATGAAGCCAAAGTCAAAGTCAAAATAATCTTTATTCAATTAGACTTTTACAAGTACTTATGAATCTTCAGTTCTAAACTATTGCCGCTTCGGAACCTGTTATAGCTGTGGAAAAAAACGGCAAGAATTTCCCTCAGCAACTCGAAATGTTATTTTTTAACAATAATATAGCAATATATTTACATATTTTTTTAATTGTAATAATATCATTTTTACTCTATAAATGTCATAACTATACAAAGTGTAACCACAAAACAAAACTGATGAATTTACTTTTATCTTTGGGGTCAATAACATATACTTTATGTTCCACTATATCAGGTATTGTTATTTGTTAGAAAATTATATTGCACCTTGCGATCTAGCAACGCTCACACTTATTTACTTAGATACAGTCGAATACCTAAGGGGGTATTCACACCTGCCAGTCATCAATATAAGGCGGGCGTCATCAGCTTCACGCGTTGTGCCCACCCTCATTTATATTCAAATCCAGTGAAAGGTTGTGTGTACCCGGCCTGATGCAGACATGCCTTATCTCCTATCTGAGAATCCCAGCGTGCTACACGTGCTTTTTATTACCCTTCTCATTAAAATCTTCAGTTTCAACCTTTTTGTTTGAACTTAGAACAGATGTGTAAAGGATTTTGACGATGATTCATTAGGTAGAATATTACCATCTGGTGAATTTTGTTGGTATAAAATGATACGGGTAGTAAAAAATACTCTCAATAATATATTTCTAATTACATAAAAGATTCACGTGGCTACTATGAGAATTATGAACCGAATTTCAAACCTAAACAGTAAATTTAATTGAAGAATGAAATTATACCTTCAAGATCTTATTATAAAGCTAAACCGTCTATGAGTATAGATAAACTAAGAATACTACTGAAATAGTATAATATTACTACGTACAGAAATCCAAGCATATAAAAAATGTAATTTATAAAAAAAAACGTTATATAAATAAAATTAGCAACGCACATAAAAACACCGTAAGAAATTGATGAAAAAATAATTGAAGAGTTTCACAAGTTGCACGAAATTTGTCGGAACGCGAAAGTTTTGCATAATTTCGCGAGCATGTAATATTGTTTTTTATCCCCGCGGATCGTGCGGTACCATCTCATTTTGTTCCCACAGTTCGGTGTTAATTTTTTACATCAAAATCCCCCGGCTAACACGCACATTTAATATTTTGCATCGTGTACAAAAAGTTTTAATTGTAATAAATGTTTGGGTTATATTTCATAGGCTTTTTAATATTAATTGCCTTTTGAACGTTAATGCAGATGCTACTGACAGCACTATTAAATATGGCGATATTTAATATATTTATTGAGGGCAAATACATTTTAAAAAATCTTTGGTATCTTTAACAAAGTGATTACACTTATCCTTTATGTAACCTTGTAGTACCTTGACGTCCTCTACCTATTACATACATACATAAACTCACGCCTGTATTCCCCGAAGAGGTAGGCAGATGTGCATTTCTGCACCCACATTTCGCCAAGTATGCATCAGTCCCACGTAATAGGGAGCGAGCCTATTGCCGTTTTTCGGGCACATTTCCAAACTCCGTGCTGTTACCGAGAATTTCCTAATGGAAAAACCCAATAACACTTTGCCCGACCCGGGAATCGAACCCAAGACCTCTAGATCGCGCGGCACATACTTGTACCGCGAGACCACGAGGCAGTCCTACACCTATTATATGATGTGTAAATTATGTTAGAAATTTGAAAAGCAGGCCCGCAGTCTCGTCTCGAAATGTATTTTCGATGCTAATGACATCCATATACATATCGAGTGATAAACTATTTGTATACCTATTAATAACTGTTGTGTGTTAAATAAGTCCTTTTATACGAATATATAATTAAAGATCAGATCAAAAGCCTATTTGGATAAGTGCTTTCTCTGTCCTACACATAAATTTCAGGATCTTACAGGTCACAATTTAACATATAATATGATTGATTTAAAGCCTATAGTTCTAATGAAATTCCTATTGCGATATCGCGTATGTAAAATTAATAACATTATAATTGCGAATCGATGTGTTTAATATGTATGTTAACATATTTTCTTAAATTAAATTTATAGATGGTACTATATTAATTTTTAATTTACGATAATTTCATGTATGATTTTTTGTAATTTTTAATGGTAATTTTCCTTTTTGCCATGTTTTCTGATAATATATTTTAGTTTATATAAATTGTACAATGAAGTTGTTTTCAATTAGGGTAATTAGCATAATCGTACTAATTGAATATAATAAATCTAAATCAGCCACATCCAGGGCTGGGCAAAATACATGCTTTGCTTTAATTGAAATACAAATTACAAAATACTGTATCGCAAGTAATTAAAATACGAAATACAAAATACATTTAAGTAAGGTATTTGAAATACAAAATACAGTATTTTAGCTATTTTTAATTGAAATACAAAATACAAATTACAAAATAATGCATATTTATTTGTTTTGGAATAGTTTTTTTTTGAAGGCGGTTTTTGTTTTGTTATTGCAGGTCCTGATGAGCACAAACTAAATACTAAATGAAGGCTAAATGTATTTTGAAGCCTCGAGTATTTGAAATACTAATTCCAAAATACTTCGGCTTAACGTATTTGGAATACAAATTACATTTTAAGAAAGTTATTAAAATACAAATACAAAATACGTATTTATTTATAAATTACGTATTTCAATTACAAGTAATTAAAATACTGCCCAACCCTGGCCACATCCCATAGTTTTGGGGGAAGTCAATGTTCATCAGCCGACGTGGAGCGACTAAAATAAAAATAAAGATAAAAATCCAAAAATTAAATCAAGTGGTAGAAGTAGTCAGTCGGGAAATACGCGTCTAAACAAGGGACCGTACTTTAACACGTCGAGATGACTGTTTAGCATTTTTTCGCACTGAAATGTGAAGTGTCGAGTTATGGACACACGGACCATAAGTTTATCGCACAAATAATTTAATTTCAACTACGTTACATCTTGATATGCACGTTCTTGTTCTATATAATAATACATTAAGCAACTTAACTCTGCTTCGCGTATTGTTTGTGTGTATAACCTGATGTAAGCCAATACTAAAGCTAAATCCAGTGTATAAAGTCCTTAGATTTTCATGCGCTGGATCGTTTTGATATAAACTTACTCTTGGATAAATAATCTTTAGTTAGATTTTTCTTGCTTAGTGACTAAACGTTCACTTCTTGCAGATATTTTCAAAGATGTCTGGAGTGAATTTTTGGAAGCAGCTTGAATCCTTCGGCCTTCCATGGTTTGCGATCTTTAACAGGTCATCCGACTTCTAGGGTTGTATTTGCTAAGTCTGGCATTCTGCGTTAATTGAAAATATTTATACGATTCAAAGTTTCCTCAATAATATTTAGGAAGAATTTTTCGTCCCATAAAAGGGTTTATTAATATGTTATTATATATTTACATTCATAAGGCTAAAATAATAAATCTTTTAATAAATAAATATTTTAATACAAAGCAAAAACGATTTATAGAATTATGATATGTATACATTTTGATGTATAAAGATTATTTAACTAATATATTCAAAAACCTACATGATATAAGTCTTTACTTAAAATTCCAGCAACAATTGACAAAAGTGATTCCAAAAACAATAAATGATGTTGGCTATTCTCATGTTGCGTATGTAATAAATTTGCCCTGACATTTGAAAGAAGCTCATATCCTGGGGAAGGGCCGACGCGTGTGTCATTGGAGTGAAAACCTAGCGAGCCGTGTTATATTACTTTTTATATAAGTACACGTATGTATAGCAGCGAGAATGAGGCGTATCAAATATATAGGCTTAATGAAACGTCAAGAAATTTGGCAAACTTAAAATGCCTTGCCAAGCTACGCCTGCGGCATGAGTGAGCGGAGTGCGATGAAGAGCGCTGGGGTATGATTCCCGGTCTGGGCAGTGTTATTGGGTTTTTCTATTAGAAAAGTCAGCATAATCTCAGGAAAATTTCCTGTTAACGCATATAAAATTCCCACTTAATAGGACTTAAAAGACAGGTGGCAGAACGTAGGTGTCAAAATGCAGCTATGACTTTGAAGATTTTTTTTTGGGCTAGATATACGTACATACATACATACTACATAAGTAGATACATAACCCATTTTTGCACTCACATTTCGTCAGGTTTGTATCTGTTCCACGTAACGGAGGCGAGCCTATTGCCGTTTTTGCTGCAAACTTCCTATTTAAAAAGTCCAGTAAAACTTTGCCTGACAAGAGAATCGGACCCAGGTCCTCTAGATCGCACGGCACATACTTGTGCCGCGAGACCATGAGGCAGTCAAAATATATATGATACTTCCTCATCATCATCAGCCCATATACGTCCCACTGCTGGGCACGGGCCTCCTCTACAACTGAGAGGGTTTAGGCCTTAGTCCACCACGATGGCCTAGTGCGGGTTGGCGGACTACACACCTAAGAAATTTCTAAGAACTTTTAGGTGTGCAGGTTTTATCACGATGTTTTCCTTCACCGTTAAAGCAAGTGATAATTCATTGTGAATACACACATAACTTCGAAAAGTCAGAGGTGTGTGCCTGGGGTTTGAACCCGCGACCGTCGAGATTTTCGACCGCGTGCCCAAACCTCGAGGCCATTACGGCACATACTTGTGCCGCGAGACGATGAGGCAGTCAAAATATATATGATTCCTTCCTCATCTATCCTTTTTCAAACCTAAGGCATTAAGCTATCCAATTGAGGATTATGAGTCCCTTCGAGCCGGACGGTGCGTGCCATCTGTTAACCGTTGCATATGGTCCTTGATCTCGACCGTCCGGCGCATAATAAATGGCATAGTTTATCATAGTTTGTCAACATTATCATATTTGCCTTGAAAGTCTATTTTTTCCTTTATTATAGGTACCTATATTCTTGGTTAACAGTATCTTGATGACCAAATTAGTTTTTTCATTTATTCAAATTTTATATACTGACTGCCTCGTGGTCTCGCGGTACAAGTATGTGCCGTGGGATCTAGAGGTCCTGGGTTCGATTCCCGGGTCGGGCAAAGTGTTATTGGGTTTTTCCATTAGGAAATTCTCAGTAAGAGCACGGAGTCTGGAAATGTGCCCGAAAAACGGCAATAGGCTCGCCCCCTATTACGTGGGACTGATACATACCTGGCGAAATGTGGGTGCAGAAATGAACCTCTGCCTACCCCTTCGGGGAATACAGGCGTGAGTTTATGTATGTATGTATGTATACCTATATTCTTGGTTAACAGTATCTTGATGACCAAATTAGTTTTTTCATTTATTCAAATTTTATAATAAGAAAACATTTTATCTTTTGTTCAATTGCTTATTACGGATAAACTCAATATAATACTTAACTGATTTTAATAATTTTAGGTATGGACATAGATAGTTCTTTGGGAAGAACATTGGCTATTGTTTTTATAAAATTGCGTTGGGGCGAATCGGGACCAACCGCTGCTTTTTTGTAAAGTAAAAGCGTATACTATACATGATGTTATGCTGTGTACATAGGAATACACTCCATAACCACAAATATTTTAAAATCTTCTTATGAGTCATAAGAGTTGTATCTCTTTTGTTGCATGCATTGCTAATGACGAAACTTTTTCAATCGCACTAGAGACTTGGAAACAAGTTTTGTGAATCACACAAACATTTGTTTCACTGTGGTAAATTAATTTCTGCTAACAATGATCTGGACTCAAGTGCAGTCCTCATCTAGTCCTCAAAACTACATCATCTGACCAAATTTATTTAAAACGATTTACCTTGCCCTATTCACCTTTTTAGTTACAGCGCGGTGCATTCAAGTTCATTTTGACTGGCGAAAAACGTTTGAGTCATTACGCCCGCCACCCCGACAAGGCTTGACCGATTAGTGTAAAGTTAAAATTATTGCAACACCGACCCCCATATTTCATTCGCAGCGGGAAAAAGTCAAGGGTAGGCTGGCGAGGCGACGCATTTGTCATTGTTCGTTTTTTAACCGTTTGAAATATTTCGTCGGCGAAGTTTTAAATTGCAAGTTTACGGAATGCTTTTTGTTTGGTATGTTTGTTGTAGAGTAATTCTCGACATGAGGTCAAAATTAAAGTCACACATATTAAATGCAAGTAGTGATGGCCTGGTGGTTTAGGCGCGCGGTCGGGAATCTCTGCAGTCGCGGGTTCAAACCCCAAGCACACACCTCTGACTTTGTCCAAGTTATGTGGGTATTCACAATGAATTATAATCACTTACTTTAACGGTAAAGGAAAACATCGTGATGAAACCTAAATACCTAAAAGTTCTTAAAAAATTCTTAGGTGTGTAGTCTGCCAAACCCGCACTAGGCCAGCGTGGTGGATTGAGGCCTAAACCCTCTCAATGGTGGCAGAGGTCCGTGCCCAGTAGTGATGATGATATTAAAATGCGATGTTGATGATATTAAAATGATGTTATAGGTCTCAGGTCAAGATGGGTCTACTGAGTCCAAATTTTCTGATTGTACTTTGAAGTAGCTTGTAGCCTGTAATTTTAAAATCGCACATACATACTCATACGGTTCCCTCGTAAGGTCAGGCAAAGACGTATTTCTTCGCCCCCTTATCACGTCCCACGTAATAACGGCCGAATTTTGGAATCCAACCATCAATTTAAACCAAAAAATATGTTGGTGACCGTGGTATTGAAAAAATAATTGATTTTTAAACTTGGGAAAGTATTTTAGGAACACAAAATAAACATAGGTATATAGTTTATTATCCTAATTTAATGCTTAATGTACTGCGTAACAGCAATCTGTTACTGTGTTAATTCAATAGCTAAATTAATGAATAGTAATAAATACACCCAACAGTCACATACATAGTTCTGACCCTACATAAGATACGAGTCTTGTGTCGTGGGTATCAGAAACTACGAGAGACTTTTCGGTCTCACAAACACCCTCACCCGAGGCAAATATTTTTGGATCCCACAAAGATTTGTCTCGTTGCGGGAATCGAACACGCGGCCTCTCGTTTCGCTGCTGTCAAACTACTACTAAAACAATCAAACTACTCTTGGTATAAAATCAGTAAAAACAGTGTATTTTCGTAGTAAACCTGATATCTGAATAAAGCTGCTTCGGTTTTATCCGCATCCGTAGTTTTGCGGTTGCCGGCTAATTAAGATATCTCCTCTACATTAATTGAACTACCCAGGAAAGTCGGGTTAACGGATTTATATCCAAATAGTTTAATTGTACTTTTTACTGCAACCTTTTTTTTTTTAGATGACGTAAATAAATTCTTACATAGAGTGTAAAATACAGTACAGTGAGTGATGACGCAATGAGAAAAAAAAGATATTTATCAAAATCATATAGTTACATTAGGGTGTTTTGTTGGTATTCTTTAAAGAATAATATTTATTAGAGTAAGGCCTAAACCCCCTTAGCTGTAGAGGAGGCCTATGGCCAGTAGTCAGACATATATGGGCTGATGACGAAATAAAAAAAAAAATATAAATTCTTTGGAGTAGGTCTCCTAAGCAGACTGATCTAGGAATACGACACGCTTAAGCATGTTACTGTGGGAAGCTATATACTTGATGGTTTATATTGATGGTCATAATAGAGTAGATAAAAATATTTTACCACCAGCAAACTCATTGCCACGTTACAGATGATCAAGTCAATCTCTTAGTAGTTAAGATTTTATTGTCCATGTGATAATTGACACAAATTAATGTTTTTTATTTTGCTTTTCTAATTTTTTAGGTGTGTAGTCCGCCAACCCGCACTAGGCCAGCGTGGTGGACTACGGCCTAATCTCTCTCAGTTGTAGAGGAGGCCCGTGCCCAGCAGTGGGACGTATATGGGCTGATGATAATTGAACTACTTTTTATTATAATGCATTTGAAAACACATAAAGCACAATTTTAAATAACAAAGTTAATAAAAATTTACCTGACAGTCCAGCAGGACTCCGCTTCGCTCGCTTAATGTATATAACGTTTCGTGAATTGTTAGCTTTGTGACGAATGTGGGCCTCTGTGAAATTAAAAGGTCTCGTGTAGTCAGGCCTTTGACACAGCCTGTTCAAATTCAAGTCGTGTCGTGTTTCAAACAATATTCGCGATTGTTGGAGCTCTCAATGTGCTGGCCACTACACTGTGTGGGGTGAAATGATATTGTGGTAGGAATCGTTTTAATTCCATAGCTTTGTCACTTTGGATAGATTTTGCGTAGGCGAAGAATTTAATACTAATACTACAAAGAGGGATAATAACCATATATAACATAATTATGAAAATAATTCACACGTGCTTAGGCGACTATGTTGAGTTTCAACTTTTGGTTGTTATTGAAACGGATTTCAATACCATACTACTAGCAGATAATATATAGCTCGCATTGTATGTGAACTGAAATTAATACGTAAGCTCTTTAATCATCTATCATTTACTCCGAAAGACTTTCCGATTTGACAAGCATAGAGCCGACAGGTATCTTAAAAACTACGGCGCTCAGCAAACTGTCTTCCTTCATCTTGTTTATTGTATTATGAAATGCTTTATATTTACTAAGATATGATATTCCATCCCTTTTACTACCAGGGCATCATGATGCACAAAGCACCCATACTCGAGATTGATGGGAGGTAAAACGCTTAAAAGTAAACAGAGATTATCGATGAACAGATTACGTCCATCAGCCTATATTGAAATTGAAGTTAAGTAAAATCGATTGGTGCAGTATCCATTAACATAATGCGCTGGTTAAAATCTCCAGATCACTGTTATATCAAACTTTTACATTAAATTTAGTACAACTGTGATATGTGGTTTCCCCCGGAGCATTTCTTAAAATTTTACAATTTCTGCTGTTTATGCATTACAGAATTATGACTCCAACTGATGTTAAGTAAAATGTGGTCCAATTTCTATATATGTTTCAACATTCATGACTGATGACTGGTTTCGCATGAGATTGCAATCAAATCAAACTCAAAATAGATACCTAAATGCAAGCACAAATGAAGAACTCATATCACTTTCAAACTTAGAACTCTAAACAGACCCACCAGATTTCAATAAAACTAATACTCACAAAGAGCAACCGTTCATTTAAAGCTAGACCCGTGCAGACAGTTTACACTATCGTGCTAACAATCCCGAGGCAGGTGAAAATGAACCTTAAAGTGATGCAATAAGCTCCAATGTGTCAATTGAACGATGAATCGGTGTAAACGTCGAATGTGGACACGACCGCGCAAAGCTATACCTCATTTAACGATATTGTACCCACATTAAGGACGTGCGCTTTAAATAATAATATCGATGGGAATCAAGGAGGCAAAATCTCAGTGAGTCATTATCAATGTGTTTCTACATATTGTACAAATGTAAAAATGCCTATTGTCACAAAAATTTACAGCTCAGTAGACCAGTGTACGAGAGCATTCCTAATTTTGGTTGTACTCTACGACTATAACATTTAATCTCTGTTTCAAGTTAATCCGTCGTTGCACTGAGTGATACATTGAGCCACAACATCGATTAAACCAAATAACTATAATGTTAGTGGTATTTCGTTGCATCAGTCTATTGCTGGATTAGAACTCAAGTCTCCATCCTTTTTTACTCACCACCTTTAAGGCGTTAACAGCATCGGAGTATGCCATATTAGCCGCCGTTACTGTATTCTGTAAAGTCCTTTTTATTGCCTTATTATTGTTATTGAATATAATGTCGAAAAATTCAAGCATTGAAACTCTTTTAACGCCCGACACATTGACAGAACGAGGTTACAAGTTGTACCCCTGTGTTACGACATTGTGTCCCCAAAATACGATTAAATTCGAGTGTCGCGTTTCTCCTGTCAAATTAAAATCAAATATCACTCAATTTCTGTCTGCCGATGTGATGTAATTGAGAATCTGTCATGTGAAAAATTCTATGATTCGTGGGAGCGCTTTACGTATTAGCAGAAACGTCTTCAACGGTATCGAGTTATTTATGAGTATTGTTCGAATCTGAAGTGAAATCTTGAATTGTAAATAGGTATAATTATATTGTCATTGACAGTGATCGTTATTGAATTTTTGTGTACAGTGATTTTGTAATGAAGGTATTTTTCTTACATTTATTTTTTTGAGAAAGTTGAGTCTTTTTCATTATTTATCGTTATGAATTTACCATTATTAGTTGCATCTGTGCGGTAAATATACCATTGCAGGGTTAATCGAGGGTAAATTAATCGCCTAGATTCCATATTATTTCAATAATTAAAATTATTTCAATAATTATAAATAAATAAATATTGTAAGTTGGATATGTACTGATTAAGGAATAAGTGGTAAAATACCAATAACTCGATAGAATTTGAAGTAGAGAGTGGTATCGACAAGAGGGCAACGCTAGCATAGTGCCGGAAGCCAGCAACACATTTTACGATCGGCGGAACTGTCCATTGATGTCCGGCTGCGCTAATGCGTTCTTCTGTCTACTGCCGATTTTAACCCGAAGTCTGCTGTGATAATGTTACTAATAATCTATAACATATCATATACCTACTGCTGGGCATGTGCCTCCTCTACAACTGAGAAAAAAATTGTTATAGTTACCAATCATATTCAATTATAATATTATAAATGCAAAAGTATATTTGAAACATTTTCACGACTAAAGGATTGGGCTGATTTTGCTGATTAATAGGTGATGGATGAGACCTTAAAATAGATAATTAAGCTATTCATGTTTTTTTAAACGAGCCTATCGAGGTAGTCTTAGTAAAAGAATAAAACTATATACGTAATACGACAACTTATATTAAAATATTAGCTGACTTCAACATGACTCATAAATAACATACCTGCTAAATTCTGAGGCTATATGCGAGATAAATGCAGCGAAAGCAATCTGGTGTGTACAATCAACGGTGGATGCGGCGTGTACTAGCGATGTGCACCTGCGCCTGTCTATCGCGGGAACAAAAGCCGGCCCGATTGATTCTATAGTACTGTTGGGATCAAACGTCAGTTCATATATGCAGATTTAGGCTTAAGTTTTAGTGCTTATTTTTTATCGGTTACATAGTTAATAATGACTTGGATGGGACAAAATGTGAGTTTGTCCATTGAGTCAGTTAGGGAATTCTCAGTAGCGAGACAAAGTCTAGAGTCTATCCGTATCTGAAGTCTGCGCTCAAAACTTATTACGTGGTACTCAGAACACAGCTGGCAGAATACGGGTGCAGAAAACTATTTCAATTGATTATTTTCAGATGATGATGTTCTTTATGCACCACATTGCTGTTACCATCAAGTGTTAACTATCACTATGCTATGTCATGTTTTTGTATATTTGTTTGTTTGTTTAGGATGTCTAAATAACCGCAACAGTACCTGATGGCAAGAGCAATATGGTTCGAAACAGTCTCTCGAATTAAAGATACGACTACCATCACTTCTCACCAGTCCGCGCGATTATACTTGTATCTGAACAAACAAGGAAACGTCAAAACAGTACAGTGCTTATCGAACAGCTGTGACAATATCGCTATGATATAGCCCCATCGTTCTCACCGAACAGTTCCGGAAGCGAAGGGCGCGTTTTACGATCCACTCAATTGTCGGACAAGGGACTGAGTTATTTTTGTATTGAACGCCCATTCTGTTACATAGCATTGAGTTTGAAAGGGATTCCATGGTGTTGCATGAATTGCTGCTTAACTTTTTGTAATGACCGATGTGTGTGTAGAGTTGTGCGATCCGTATGTGAATCTTCTGTAATGAATAAGGCATTGAATGGACTGGTAAAAATCTAGTCAGATAGCTCGAATCAGTCTGTTTTGCTTGACGCTTTAACAGCTCGACTGATTAACATGCTTTTTAATAGACGAAACCTTGGAACATGGGCTATTTATTAATATAAAATTCCGCCAGCGAGAAGTTGGGTCTCATCATCCAGGACCTCAATTTCTTTCTTTGTCTTAAAAATAGTATACGTACATCCTTTCCAGTATATATTTTTATCATGGGGGTATTTACAAGTTTCAATTTCACATATCCACAAAATCGGACAAATTTTTGTAGGCTATACAAACAGTCCCAGCTGTAAACTTCAACAATCCCAGCAATGAAAGATTAATTCGCTTTCTACGAAGCAATACTTTTGGTAGATGAGAATTTTGATAAAATATTTATCTTATCAGAATCGAAGTCTGTTGTACTCGACTGTACAATAGCAATAATCAATCGAAAGCGCGTCTCTATTCAGCAATACATGTGTACTGTAGTTCCACGCATATAATACATTCACAGCGCTGTTATGTACATAACAAAGCCAACTTCATATACATACATATACGGCTTCATGTAACAGCTCATAGTTCTACAGGAGCCTTTTCTAGGATTGAGAGATGCGAGGCCACATAACAGTCTTTAAATGAAACATTATGTGGACTTTTTTATGTTTGTAAGTACATAGTTAGTTGTAGTCTTGTCTAATTAAATTCGTTGCGGGTTCATGACAAATTAGGTTCCCTTAGATCCGCTGAGATTCAATGCTCGGCGTCAATACTGTGCGTGCCGCTGTTGATCCTGGCGGGTGGGTGGTGAAATAGGGCAAAATTATCTCTCAACCAACGGCGAAGAAAGAATTATATGAAGCAACGGGTCTAGTTTGTTTGCATATTTTCACACTTTTTTCTGTATAGCGAATGCTCTCCTGTTCTAATTGAACAAGATAGAATATAGTCAAATATATTGTAGACATTGACTTTTTCGTTGTTCCCGCGGTATTCATTGACAGGCTCCGTGGTGTAGTTGGTTAGACAGGTCGCGGGTACTGAGTTCGTGAGATCCATAAAAAAAAATCTCTGGATCTGGGTCTGGATCTTTGTGGGATGTTTCTTTTTTAGTTTAATACCCACAATACAAGACTTAATCTTAGAGTGGGGTCAGAACTATTTATGTTATTTTTAGTTTATCTAAAATTACCTAAATTATCTATACTCCTTAAGCGGTAGGCACGACTTTTCTTTACCCATGTTGCACCAGATATTTTCCAGGTTATCATGAACGTGATTAATTTAATTCAACAGGAATATTTTGAAACGGAATTTAGAATCTGTAAAAAATCTAATAACACTGTTTGACCAAGGTTATATTCAATCTCACGCATTTTACGTCTCTGGACGCATGAGCCAGTATTATAGAAAATAGATATACCTCAAAGTTTCCTATAGAAATCGGTAGGTTGTTAAAAGTTTACTAAGCCGTTAATAACCTCAACACTTGTTAAAACTTCGTAAAGTATCGCTCTAATACTTTGCCATCTTAGGTGTTATAAGGATGATTTTAAAATACATCTCAAATTTTGTTTTGGTTTATGTTATAATTATTATATACATTATGCATGTATATATGGTCATGGATTTTATATACAAACACAGCAAAGAAACCACGTTGCCGGGATGAACTTTGTGCGACCCTAATATACTCGTAGAGTTATCATCTTTAGCCGAAACACGTCCACTGCACATAGGCCTCCCCCTAGGGATGCCCAAAAAAGTGTATTGTATCGATATATCGCATCGTAACTGTATCGAACTTGGTTGTATCGATACGCGATATTATCGATTTCCTTTGTATCGATATATCGTATCGTAACCGTATCGCATGCCTTTCAATTAATATGCGATATAATGAGTATATATCGTGCAAAGGGTTATCTTTTTAGTAGTTTTACTATATTCTTTTATTTTTTAAAAGAAACAAATAATTATATGTATTTAATAGTTTATATTAAAATTGTAAACCAATTTTTATCAAATGACATTGATTTAAATTTGTGAAACAACGGCCAAGAACTACTCACCCGCATATCTTGTTGTGACGACGATACTGATCGAGAAGTATGACCGCCATCCAATGCACTTTGATGATATCTCTTTAAATGAGTTTGTAAATTCGTAGTATTATTTTTAGTCTTTACAAACATATGACATAATTTACACTCTCCACCGTTATTTGATTTGATAAAAAAAATTCCACACAGTTGACTTTACTGGCGGTGCCATTGCATTGATTTTGAAATAAAAGTTTTGTTGCTCGAACTCGAACGGAATGAAAAAGGAGAACATAAACTAAACATTTATTAATCATATTTGACGGTACTACAAAGTCCAAAGATTTATTTAAATCTACCTCCAAGTCTAAAGAAAAGCCGGCTATTCTTGTTCCATAAACAATTTTGTCGACGTTATCATTCTCTTATTATCTACTAATAACAATATATTCAATGGCACTGTCTATTATCGTTTAGTGATGATGTAATAGGAACTTTAAAATTATACGAATTAATCACCGACATAGTTTGATACGATACGGTAATGCGATATTTTTATAAGAATGCGATATATCGAAGCGTATCGTATGGTCAAAATATCGCATCAAATATCGATATATCGTATAGTGCTGTATCGATATTTCGATATATCGTATCGTAACGGGCATCCCTACCTCCCCCAAATACTTCTAGAGAGCTCAATCAGAAGCGGTCTGAAACCAGCGGCTTTCCACGATCTTCATGATATCGTCAGTCCACCTTGTGTGTGGACGTCCAACGCTGCGCAATTGTCATTTTTGTCAATAATCATTAGTCACTTGACGAAAAACTAGCTTGTGAGCTATTTCCCCCCAGTCAGCATAATTATACCTACCCTTATCGGATATCCATAGGCTCATCTCTAGACATAAGTCACTTGCACGTGTTTCTATCGCAAGTTTCACAACTTTCTTAAGAGTCACTATCGGGGCAGTTAGAAAATGGGACTTGCAGCAATCACACTATAGGTACCTACAAAACCGAATAAGGTCGCTTAATTTCGTAGGTTTTCTGTGGCTGAAACTCATGGTCTCGCAGCATAAGTATTTACCGTGCGATCTAGAGGTCCTGGGTTCGATTCCCGAGTCGGGCAAAGTGTTATTGTGTTTTCCCATTAGAAAAAATAGTAGCAGCACGAAAGGGTGTATATAAAATCTTCGACACTAAACTCTTCGTTCTTCGATATGCATTTTTCTAACACTTGAGATTATTCATAGCAGGTGTTGGAACACCGGCGAGGCGCGGCGATGTGAGGCGGGAACAAAAGCGCCGAGCAGCGCGACGTACCTATTGTCCGCACTCTTCAGTATTGTCGACTGCACAAGTGCTTGGCGGAAACAATTTTTAATATATTAATTGTTCTTACGGAGTGTTTTTGTGTCGAATATCAGCATTAATGTCAGAGTTTTAGCAGAATAGGTTGAAAAGAAGTAATTAAAGATTAATAATAAAAATTGAAAATTATTTTAAAATTTTGAAAGCTAAAATTTGAATGAGTTTATTTCACTGCTTGTTTTTTTTTTGATGCTTCTCTTTTTTTGGACAGTTAACTCTTTTTTCTTCCAATATTATGTAGGGATGAATTAAAACGAGTTTTATGTATCTATTTGCATATTGATTTTCGCTAATGACGCAAAAGCAGATGAACGAATTCGTATACAATGCGGCACACATCAAGTTACTTTTATATCCCAAAATATGAGGTTATGAAATGAAATGAAATGAAATTGCTTTATTTGGTCACGTAGGCAATCAAATAGCACTTATGACAAGTCAATACAGAAAAGAAAAATATTTTATTATTACATTATAATTCAACTATGGTTCATTTTAGATAATTTGTACAAAAATATTTACGGTTTTTTTTTATAATTTATTTTTAGTTTTCATCACGAAATACATAATATCTTATTATTATTATTTTAAAGTAAATAACGAAGTGGACCTTGTGTATTTCCGAAACGTCACGTATTATTTTAATGCTACCACCGGATCCGGTTACCAAGTGAATATTAAAAGATACTCTTAGTGCTCACACATTTGCCTTTCATTGCATTACATTCATTTCCATTTGGACACATACAGACGAAATTAGGTAGACTGTGGAGGAAAAAGCTAAATGAAAATGATTTTATTATGAGATTGAGCATTTCCCAAAGCGAAAATTCATAACCAATTTTCAAATAACATGCGATAAAACTTCAAGAGAAATGCACAGCAACTTGTTATGGCCTAACTTTTCCACTTTAATATTGCTTAGGTGACTCAGTTATGGCACTGAGCTCCACTATTTCATTTCAAAGTGTTAGTTCGAGAAACAATATAATTATATTTCATGTAGGTATATTTTAATATGCGGTTTGAATTTATTTAATTCTTTTTTTTTTTTTTCCTAATACCTACGTATTAGTTTGCGAGACAATGTAACTAGACTTTGTTTTTCAATATTTTTTTATGTGTAATTTTTTAATTTTAGCTTGTTTTTTATTATCTGGGGGCACGGCAGTGCCCCCGCCAAGTCGAGCGAAAAAGCGGCACGGCCGTACTATACTTTTCTCGAAGCAACTCAGGCCATTTTCGACACCCTATAACTTCGTTGTGGATAAACTTAGAAACCTGAATTTTTAGTTACCAAGCAAGAATGGTATAAACTCTGTATATTTTAAATTTCATTCAATTTGAACCAGTAGTTTAAGAATTATAACTAGTCAAACTTCGCAGTTTTGGTCACTCACTGACCGATCATCAAAACTCTAAGGCACTTCTAGCCGACATAGAAGCTTTAAATTTGGAACACAATTAGGTTTTAGTGTATAACTTAAGGAAAAATTATAATATCTTACAGTTTCGGTCTAGTTTTCTAGATACACAAACTGCATAAATAACTTTTATTCCCATATAAATATATACGATTACAAAGATACATTTGCAGTAAATAAATTAGTGTACCTGTATAGTATAAAATAATGGAATAATAGGTGTAGCTAGATAAGTAGGGATGGTATTGAGATTTAGGCGTGAGGTCGAGAATCCCGGCGGTCGCGGGTACACACCCTAGGCACACTTATCTGACTTTTCGAAGTTATGTGTGTATTAGCAATGAATTAGTATTCGGGAAGAGCTTACTATAGTAATGACCCGTGGCGCAGTTGGCTAGACACCAGCTTGCGAAACGAGAGGCCGTGGGTTCAATCCCCGCACCGAGACAAATGTTTGTGTGATACACAAATATTTGTTTCGGGTCTGGGTGTATGTGAGACCGAAAAGTCTCTCGTAGTTTCTGATACCCACGACACAAGACTTGTATCTTAGTGTGGGATCAGAACTATGTATGTGACTGTTGGATGTATTTATTTATTTGTTTATTATTTATGAAGTAAGGTCTTAAAATTAAGGACTGCCTCGTGGTCTCGCGTTACATGTATGTGCCGTGCGATCTAGAGGTCCTGGATTCGATTCCCGGGTCGGGCAAAGTGTTATTGGGTTTTTCCATTAGGAAATTCTCAATAGCAGCAGGGAGTCTGGAAATGTGCCCGAAAAACGGCAATAGGCTCGCCCCCTATTACGTGGGACTGACAGGTATGTATCAATATACCTGGCGAAATGTGGGTGCAGAAATGCACCTCTGCCTACCCCATCAGGGAATATAGGCGTGAGTTTATGTATGTATGTAGCAATGAATTATCGCGTACCTACTTTAACGGGGAAGGAAAATATCGTGAGGAAATCTGATTAATAGGGTCAAGTAATTTATTCATTTAAAAAAAACTGAGTGCGGCAGTTAATGCCGTAAATTAGTTCAAGTTATACCTCTAATAAGCTTTATGTTGTAAATTTCTGTTAGGTACATTGACAGTACCAATTTATAGTGAAAGAGAGATAAAAACTTTAAAATAGGATTAACTCCAACTGACGTATGACGCGTGCGGCCCTAAATATTTATAACTAACGCAAAAAATAATTATTATTTTAAAATAAAGATCACGACGCGGCCGCTCTCGTCTCGTATGTAGAGGAGGAAGACTACCTACAAAAGTAAGCAAAGCTCATAAGGCAGAGAGTGGGCTTTAAGAAAATCCGTTGTTAGTAGTCAAGAAGTAGAAGATACCGAAAAAAAAAGTAGAACTATCTACAAAAAGAAATGAGATCCCATAAAAAACAAAACTTGTAAAAAACCCCAAGTCTCGCAACTCAGTTCTTTTGCCGTAAAAAGTTGTGAGATCTATATGATACCAAGTCGATGAATTTATTCAGTCCCCATTTAAGGGAACTTCTGTCTTAAGTTGAGTAAAAGTGAGATACATTGTGTTTTCATGCGATTGCCAAGTCAAAACTATTTTATTTAAAACATAAAAGATTTTTAACATTGATATGGTCACTATAAGATGGTGTCTGGTAAGCTAAGTGCATAATAACTTAAGACAGAAGTTCCCTTAAATGGGGACTGAATAAATTCATCGACTTGGTATCATATAGATCTCACAACTTTTTACGGCAAAAGAACTGAGTTGCGAGACTTGGGGTTTTTTACAAGTTTTGTTTTTTATGGGATAATTTTTTTCTTAACAAGAAGCTGGAAGTTTGGTGATAACAAAATATATCTTGCTCTTCTGTTACGAGCGTTGGCCATATGACCAGTTTTACTCTCAATAGAAAGGTTAACTTTATGTACCCAAAGACGTTCTTTATCGATAATTTCAAGGAGGGAAAGGAAGTTGCATTACTACACCCACATTTTACTTGTGTTTTAAGTGTTATAGCCAGCGTATTGCAGCTATCGGGCCTATTACCTAACACAGTGGTGTTACTGAGAATTTCCTAATGGACTAACTCAATAATACGTACCCGACCCGGGAATTGAAGCCAAGACATTGATATATCGATCGCACGTCGTCGTCACATAGATCGCAATGATTCAGTGAATTGGAAAATATTTTAGATATTGGAAATAACAATGCATAACGTAAGTCCTCAGTAAAACTTAATTTATATTTTATTCGATTACAAACTCGAAGTAAACATAAGCTAATTAACGTCAGAATGTGATGGAAATATTTAAAGCGTGTTTCTTCATAAATTATCAATTTATTAGGTCATGTATTGTTGCTCGCTTTAGTCGTATCACCGACGTCATCTTGTATTCTGCACGTGGTGAGTTTGAGAGTTTCCTTTGTCTAATGATAAATTAACTATCGGCGATATTCAATCTATTATTAAATAATAACGTAAATTAGCTAGCGGTAGGATTGTATCCACTCGCATAGGAATTACATAATATAATAATACTTTTAAAAAGCTGAAGGGTATATTCTTTTACTCACTAGGATCTCAGGAATAAGAGTCGGATTTGAAGTATACTTCATACAAGTTCTATGTTTCGTCACACGATATCTTCGTGCTGGACAGCTTTAATTATAAAAACCGGAAAGGTTCGTTTACAGTTTTATTATATTCATAATTACATGAATACTGTGTTTTAAGGGTTCCGTACCCAAAGGGGACTCTATTACTAAGACTTCGCTTTCCGTCTGTCTGTTTGTTCGTCCTTCCGTCTGTCCGTCTGTCCGTCTGTCACCAGGATGTATCTCACGAACCGTGATAGATAGACATTTGAAATTTTGACAGGTGATGTATTTCTGTTGCCGATATAACAACAAATACAACAAAACAGAATAAATAAATATTTAAGGGGGGCTCCCATACAACGGGAGTGCGGGACCCTTCGTGCGAGAGTCCGACTCGAACTTGGCCGGTTTTTTACCTTTATCCTCAGCATAATATAGGAAATTAGCGAATGGACTTATTCGAATTTGTGTAATTTTGTTTCGTGAAATGAAAGCGAAACTCACGTGACATTTTCCTCAATTATAATTTGTAACATTTAGAGTGACCTATTTTCGTTGAAATAATGATTCCCGAAATAAACAAAACACTCAAAAGCCGCTTAAATATTAACATAGCCTCAACATTCTTTGTTATATTTTTTTTCTAGCTATTCCTGCTACAAATTTTGAAACTCTTATAACTACACTCGGTATTAGAGCCGAACTTAATTTCAAAAAATATTTCTATTTTAGAATTAAAATAACGCTAAGTTTTAGTTAGAATTATTCTATTAAATTCTGTGATACAAGGTGCTATTTTAAGCTGTAATGTAATGTAACACAGACACTACTCTACTCTCGCCTTCTCTACTGTATTGAAAACTGGAAAACACCGCATATAAGGTTTAAAAATAAATCTGAGTGACTCACGCAAGTGTGTCACGTGGAAAAATCAGTCTAAGTACACCGGGTTACGAACAGGCCGTCATTATTGTATCGACTGAGAATACTAGTTGTAATTTCTCACTAACCTACAGTGAGATAGACTCTACGCGATAATATAAAAAAATACTTAATATTATCAATCAATATTATGTATTTAAAGGCTCTCAATGGCAGAAAAAAAGAATTATGTCTATAAAATCACCTCGAAAGCATTTGATATTTCGTGAAATCATCCGGACCATTGTAAATTGGGCTGTATCACCGCCACATTGTTGGGTAACGCAGGTGAAAATTACACAATGCGGATGAGCGACAGGGGTCTGATTTCATTGCTTTATCGTCGTAATACTAAGTGGGTAATACATTTATCGATGTCTTTGTACGGAATTCAATGTAAGATGTTTGTTTCCATTGAAGATATGCAGCATTGAAACTGTTGTAGGGAATCTATTTTAGGAAATTACTATATTAAATCAAGCAATTGTAAAAAATATTTTATGAACAAATAGCTACAACTCTGAGATATAAAAACTTATCGCTGAAACAAAACATCTTTCAAAGATGTTCACACAATAATTTTATCAGGTATGTGATTTCCACCACCCTGGAATAGGTCAACGCTGTGGAAACTGAAGTCTAATACCACCTACCTAAGGACTAATCCCTAGTAGAAGGTGTCCATGTCCAGCAGTAGGACATTATGAGCCAGAACAGACATAGCTAATTTTCAACCCAAGCAAAACGCGTCATTTGCTACCACTATAAGCCTTGAGTAAAATCACTTCATTGATCCTAAAATAGCTTTTATACACATGTTTGACCTGACTGCCGCAGTGGGGAAAAATTCTATAGCTGTAAATGAGATAGGAGACAAAGGCGATTTCACAGCGCGCCGCTTTCAGCTACCTTCCGCCGCTATGAATGCGCCGGATACCGACTACGTAGTATTGTTGCGAGCACACACGCCCATGGGTTTCTCTCGTCCGTCCAATCTGGGCGTGTTGTTGTAGGAATGTGTCGTGCTTTTACTGAATAACTAAGAAATAGTGGTTAGAGAGACCTAGTTTGCATATTGGCAGCCCCGTGGTGCAGTTGGCTAGACACCAGCTTAAACGATAGGCCACGACTTCGAATCGAGGCAAATGTTTGTGTGATCCAAAAGTATTTTTTCGGGTCTGACCGTTTGTGAGACCGTATAGTCTCTCGTATTTTCTGACGTCTACGACACACGACTCGTATCTTACGAGTAGTGTTGGGTCAGAACTCCGTACGTGACTGTTGGTAGTATTTATTTATTTAGAATGATTATTTTTATATGTTTTATGTATTTATTTTTATATATTATTTTAGTAAAGAAGTGTGAAATGGGACACACATATATATATAGGTTATAGCATTGGAGGTACTTCCATAGAAGCCCAAAAGCCCAGTTTGCCTAACAAAATTCCGAATAATAATCTCTTTTTTTTTTCTTCTTTTTTTAATGACTGACCTCGCAATAAACAATTATAAACTAAACATAACAAAATGAACCTGTAACGCTTTTGGGCTTCTATGGAAGTACCGCCACTGGGCTATAGGCTCACATAGTAGTAATAGATAGTAAGGCCATTAATCCACCACGGTGGCCATGTACTTTTGTGAACTTTACCTAGCTAAGAACTCACCGATATAGAATTATAAAGAAGCAAATCAGCTCGTTCTCAGAATCCTATCAATCTATTTTCTAACACATTAAATGTTCGTCATAAATAGAAGTACCCGCATAGAAATGAGAAGTTTTTATGCGAACGAAACTCTAATCTTTTTAAATAAGATGATAATGATGTTTCAACAGACAACAGAATTATCTCATATTTTAGAATGTCATGCACTTTTCATATTTTAGAATACAATTGAGATTTGAGATATTAGTAACACAGTCACGATTGCTCCACCTTCGAGAGTATTAGCTACGAAAATGTAAATTTTCAAGGATTGCGGGCACATTGAAATTTTCGCTTCAACCAAATGCATAGATTTATGTTCCTTTCACTGTTTCATTAACTGTTTTATATATATTTAGTTCACTTCTTCAAACTAAACCTTCCTTATTGTTCTTTAACTTTACTGAAAATAAAGTGGCCATAATATGATAGTTTGAAATAAAAAGATTTTTAAGTACATTACTAGCTCCGGTTTCAAGAAACCATTAAAAACTTGGCAAAGATATTGTGCCCGCAGAAAATCCACATTAAATAAGCAACCCATTTAGATGCACATTTCTAGTTATAACCGGATAATGGCGGATTAAAACCGGATTAATCCGACATTAAGCGGCTGCAGGCGGTTTTCGCAAATGTGATTCCATTAGTAATATAATTATTCCGGCGATTTCAGGTCGGTTTTATCTTGTTAATGTGTTAAACAAGCCGTTATTACGTATTTAATGATTATAATGGTTCTTTTGTTAATATTATTACTTCTCACTCAATTATTATTTAAGTATGGGTTTGTAGAATTCACATCATCATCATCATCATCATCAGCCCATATACGTCCCACTGCTGAGCACGGGCCCCCTCCACAACTGAGAGGCTTTTAGGTCTTAGTTCAGCAGGTTTCATCGCAATGATTTCCTTCGCCTATAAATTAATAACTTTATAAACTAAGTATATAAAACCTTTATAATCCCCCGACTGCACTAATACACTTCTTACATTGGTCTTGGAGTTTTCCATTTGAATATTCTCATTAGCCGCATGGAGTTAAGAAATGTGCTCGAAAAATGGCAAAGCCTCCCCCCTCATTCACAATTATATACACCACTGCCCACATTTTTTTGGGAATCAGACGTAAATGCAAACTTACGCATTCAGTACAAATTACACCAGAACATGTTAATAAAGTAACGTAAGAATTTAGTGAAATACGGGGTGTATTTACATACATTTTATACCTATGGTTGTTAGGAAAACTTCAATTTTTTTTATTTTTTGTCGGGATTTTCTTTAACTTAGTTTCCGATCACGGTCTGAATAAGTACACCCTGTATAATAACAGTTTATCCTTAAGTTTAAATCAATCACATCGCCCTTATGTGATTACGTTCGTCTTTCAACGGGCAAATAATCAAGTAATCCACCTTTTGTTGTATCTCATTAAAGTTTTGTTTGAATTCTGTACGCTCGGCGACGCACCCGTTAATCTCTACTTAACACTTTGATTGTTATCTATTGTTTAAGAGATGTTTGGAACCCTTTCAGCACCTGGAGTTTGCGGGAAGAAAGGAAATAAGGGGATCTGGGTTTAACGAAACCGCACGTAGTTGAAACCGCAGATAGAAATTTATCTTCCAACTTTCGCGTCCACTGAAGCCTGTTTTTCTTGTTTCGATAACACTCTTAATTCTTTCGACTAAGGAGGAAATATAAAGAGTCCTCGAAACCGACGTGCATGCATGAAGAGGATAATGTCAGTGGAGGAAGCGAAAGAGGTGTGTTTGGACCGTGGCATTTGGCGCTCTATAGTCTCTGCCTACCCTAACGGGAGACAGGCGTGAGTTTATGTATGTATGTATGTATGTAAGGAGGAAATATTGCAATTTCTAAACCATAACATCCGAAAAAATTGTAAACAAATTTTCACGGGACATTCACTAGCGTAATTAAAAGTATAACTTTTTCCATTCCGTTAAGTGTGTGGCAATAGCCATTAGAATATATAAGCAAAACATTCAATTTAACAGCTATATTCATCTTTTCAACTATCATGTTGAATTAAGGCAAAATCCTATCTTCACGCAAATTTATAGCCTAGCTTAATTGGTGGCATATTAAACGGTCTAGCATTTAGGATTTAATGGCGAGTAAATACCTTGACAAGATCCGCAAACCACTGCAAATAGTTACGATGTTCCGAGCGTGTACAAGCTGTTACAAATAATAGCACTATTAACAATGAAACACTGCGTAGTGTGGGACGTCCTGCAGCACGATGGTCCGACGACTTGAGAATGGTGGCGGGTAGCGGATGGATGAGGGCTGCTTAAGACCGGGATGGTTGGCGCTTTCTTAGGGAGGCCTACGAGCAGTGGACGGCGATAGTCTAAGTATATAAGAATGAAACAGGCAAATGACAATAATTCTACCATAGCACAACTATCCTTACGTAATTGTATCCTCTAAAGGGTAGGCGGAACTGTAGTTCTACAACAATTTGCTGGTTTGTATTGCCTTTTTTTGCACATTTCGAATCTGCGGCTTTGAATTACTTGACAGAAACATTCAATAATTCCTTATTCAAATCGACAGTTGAACTTAACATTTATATGTATCAAGTAATTACACGTCAGAGACGGAGCACTAAAAATGAAATATAAGGTTATGTAATCCCATTACTAGATATCAATGTCATTTTCCAACAAATAATTTTAGAAAATTTTCGAATCCCTCATACATCAAGGTTACTGCATATAATTAGCACATGGTTTTGCATCACACAAACATTTTTTACTAGATAGGATCACCAGTTGCTCTTAAAATGTTATGTTATATACATAAGTTGAATTTATTTAACTAACACAAGACTGCCTCGTGGTCTCGCGGCACAAGTATGTGCCGTGCGATCTATAGGTCCTGGGTTCGATTCCCGGGTCGGGCAAAGTGTTATTGGGTTTTTCCATTAGGAAAATTCTCAGTAGCAGCACGGAAAACGGCAATAGGCTCGCCCCCTATTACGTGGGACTGATACATACTTGGCGAAATGTGGGTGCAGAAATGCACCTCTGCCTACCCCTTTGGGGAATACTGGCGTGAGTTTATGTATGTATGTATGTGTACACAATAAGTATTTTAAAATATTTTCTGTCCCATATTCATGCCGCGCCATAATTACTCTTTCATATTATATTTTTTGCATAAAAAGCAGGCAATTGTTTGATACTCCGATGTCAAAATAGTTAAAGAAACCTTGCACTTTAACTCAAAACAAAATCTACTCATATTTGAATTATCTGCGAATTTTGCCAGGCAAGGCATCAAGAAGCTATCAAGTAAGACATACTTTGAGTGCATAACTTACCGGCGGAGGTACGTAAGAAATTTTAAAATAATATATGAAATATTTCAATATACCGATAAAATATTTCGAATAACATCGCCGCACTCGGCTCCTCCTGAGATCACTTTAGGGTTTCCACGTCAGAGAGAACTCATGGAATCTGAGAATAAGTACTCTATAGAAATTGCAATAATGTTAGACAGACTTCGTTTTCGTCCAAAGTCGTGATGGCCTTGAGGTTTAGGCACGCGGTCGAGAATTTCGACGGTCGCGGGTTCAAACCCCAGGCACACACCTCTGACTTTTCGAAGTTATGTGTGTATTCACAATTAATTATCACGTACTTTAACGGTGAAGGAAAACATCGTGATGAAACCTGCACACCTAAAAAGTTCTTAGGAATTTCTTAGGTGTGTAGTCCGCCAACCCGCACTAGGCCAGCGTGGTGGACTAAGGCCTAAACCCTCTCAGTTGTAGAGGAGTCCCGTGCCCAGCAGTGGGACGTATATGGGCTGATGATGATGATGATTCGGAATTACGTAAGGCAAGCTGGGCTTTTGGGCTTCTATGGAAGTACCGCCACTGGGTGAGTCACTTGATATATTATCTTGGACTTATTTTCAACTTGGACTTATTTTAACGTTGACTGCCTCATGGTCTCGCGGTACAAGTATGTGCCGTGCGATCTAGAGGTCCTGGGTTCGATTCCCGGGTCAGGCAAAGTGTTATTGGGTTTTTCCATTAGGAAATCCTCAGTAACAGCACGGAGTCTGGAAATGTGCCCGAAAAACGGCAATAGGCTCGCCCCCTATTACGTGGGACTGATACATACCTGGCAAAATGTGGATGCAGAAATGCACCTCTGCCTACCCTTTCGGGGAATACAGGCGTGAGTTTTTGTATGTATGTATGTATGTTTTTATAAATATTGTAAACAACGCATTGAAGTATTCATTTCTCGTTAATTATGTCACGAATTTTCAAAACTCTCGCGTTGATCATCATCGTATTATTTCTAAGATTAATACATATTATTTATCATTTTGTTTAACAAAAAAACTTGCATTCAAGGTCACGACATGAAAATTAACTTACGAGTATAGGTAATTTTTAGAATTTGACTGTTTACTTTTTAATTATGTGGTTTGAAACCAATTCGAGTCGAGTTATTTGTCTAATAAAATTCAATATGATATATTCCGTGTCTATGTTATAACATCTCGCATTCAAATTTAGAGAGACACGACGTTTGTGCACAATTTGGACATATTATTGTTCTAATAATAATTTTCGCCGACATTTTATGGTTTTTGGTACTAACTATCACTAGCGACAAATAATTATTTCTTTGTTAGGCCAGTACTATAATATACCTACATGTCAATATATTATTTATTAGTTCTCTGACTTTCTGGACCAAAAAAATACACTATAAAAACAGTAATAAAAATTTTGGCTTGCCCTAACTAGAGACCCTAGGCACGCCACTGGACTCACCTCCTGTTATGTGTGACATAATTATTGTTTTCAGTTAGTCGTGTCTTAAAAAAAAATATATATAAACATTTACGAATACACCTATGGCCACTTCTACAGAGATCCTGTCATAACGAAGTACATATTACATTTGTATGTGAAATTTAAAGTGTTGTTGATTTGATAGTTTCAACCCTAACGACTTATATCGCAGCGTATAAGGCAGCTTCGAAACTTGAATAGGTATCTAACGTCAGATAATACTTAGTACCTGGATGACCGAGCTTTGCTCGGTTTTTTTTTTAATTGTGTTTTTTGGAAATTATATTTAAGTACGAATTACTAATAAAATGATGAAATATGAATAATGTTACTTAACAACGCCATCTGCTGTTGTGTCGTTAAAGCAATTAGTTGTTCACAAAAAATAGTATAATTATTCGCCAATAGATGTCAGGAAGAGTCATATTTTTCAGTTAATTTTTGTTATTTTTCTTCCAAATGACATTTTCTAAAAATGATTCCTAGCTAGATCGATTTATCGCCCCCGAAACCCCCTATATACAAAATTTTATGAATATCGTTGGAGCCGATTCCGAGATTCCAATTATATATATACAAGAATTGCTCATTTAAAGATATAAGATAACAATTTGATCTTCAGTCTGTCTACTTTATATAGTTTAACTACAAAACCATCACTTTTCCTCAGAGAATTCCTCAAGTTTGTTATACTTGTACGAGGAACCAACTCTTCATCACTCTTACCGTTGAGGAGATTTTCCCAGTAGAGGATCGTAGGGTTACATAGGTTTCAATATAAGATCGTGTACAAGCTAATATAGATGGAATACATACATACATACATACATACATACATAGTATGTATTACATACATAACCTCACGCCTGTATTCGCCGAAGGGATAGGCAGAGGTGCATTTCTGCACCCACATTTCGCCAGATATGTATCAGTCCCACGTAATAGGGGCGAGCCTATTGCCGTTTTTAGGGCACAATTCCAGACTCCGTGGTGTTACTGAGAATTTCCAAATGGAAAAAACTCAATAACACTTGGCCCAACCCGGGAATCGAACCCAGGACCTCTAAATCGCACGGCACATACTTGTGCCACGAGACCACGAGGCAGTCATAGATGGAATATATGCCGTCAAACCGTAAAATTCAGTACAGAATGTAACAATAATGTGCAGAACGTAACAGTGGGCAGCGATGTGGCAGCTCGGCACATTTGCAGCATATGCAAATCAATTGCATTGAGATTTCAAGCACCACAGTCGGCGCCGATTAAATTATACCGCGCATTATCTTCCGGTGCAAGCGACAGACGATAGCAATTTAGAAATTTCTAACCTGTGAACAAAAAATAAAAAAATTGTGATGGCCTCGAGGTTTAGGCGCGTGGTCGAGAATTTCAGCGGTCGCAGGTTCAAACCCCAGGCACACACCTCTGACTTTTCGAAGTTATGTGTGTATTCACAATGAATTATCACTTGCTTTAATGGCGAAGGAAAACATCGTGATAAAACCTGCACACCTAAAAATTTCTTAGGAATTTCTTAGGTGTGTAGTCCGCCAACCCGCACTAGGCCAGCGTGGTGGACTAAAGCCTTAACCCTCTCAGTTGTAGAGGAGGCCCGTGCCCAGCAGTGGGACGTATTTGGGCTGATGATGATGATGAACAAAAAAACGAGTTATTTATGTGTGCGGTTTTTGCTTATGCCTTATCCGATTCCACGCCCGTATCGCTAAGAGAGGTATATAAATTTCTATTTCTTCTATCATTTTGCCAGGTTTTGGCATAATCGCAACATAATTTGCATCTTTAGAGACACCATGATGCTATCAAGTATGTCCTAAAGTTACATGGGCTAACCCTCTTAGTTGAAGACGAGGCCCGTACCTAGCAGTGAGCCGAATATGATGAGATATAAAAATGTATGTACATTTTTAACGCTGCGGAATCAACGACGGAGTCAGATTATATGCAAGATGCCTATATGTGTGTGTATATATAAGAGACATTAATCGGAGAATGGCTTTGTTTAGGAATCATATTGTATCAAAAAATTATGCATGGGAATATCCTTCCTTACATGTATTTAAATAAGTATTATTGAAATCTAAATGACTGCCTCGTGGTCTCGCGGTACAAGTATGTGCCGTGCGATCTAGAGGTCCTGGGTTCGATTCCCGGGTCGGGCAGTGTTATTGGGTTTTTCCATTAGGAAATTCTCGGTAACAGCACGGAGTCTGGAATTGTGCCCGAAAAACGGCAATAGGCTCGCCCCCTATTACGTGGGACTGATACATACCTGGCGAAATGTGGGTGCAGAAATGCACCTCTGCCTACCCCTTCGGGGAATACAGGCGTGAGTTTATGTATGTATGTATGTAAATTAATGCCTCGTGGTCTCGCGGCACAAGTATGTGCCGTACGATCTAGAGGTCCTGGGTTCGATTCCCGGGTCGGGCAAAGTGATATTGCGTTTTTCCATTAGGAAATTCTCAGTAGCAGCACGGAGTCTGGAAATGTCCCGAAAAACGGCAATAGGCTCGCCCCCTATTACGTGGGACTGATACATACCTAGCGAAATGTGGGTGCAGAAATGCACCTCTGCCTACCCCTTCGGGGAATACAGGCGTGAGGTTATGTATGTATGTATGAAATCTAAATTTGTGAAAATATTATCAAAATTTAGACTCTTCATGTGTAAGTTTAAACTAAAAACATGCCATCAGAGATAATATAATTTCCATGACTAAATTTTAAAAAATATTATCAAGACTTCTCATCCAATGCAAAATTCACGATATTAAAATCCAGACGCTTTTTATCTGTTTGTAATCCTAGATTTTGCTGGTAGACAGATACGTTGACAAATAGCCATAAAGTTGTCAAAGTAATAAATCAGTTTGTGAATAAACCCCGCGAATTTATAGTTGCTAAAACATTTAAGAACGTTATTTATTACTATTAATTAACTTAAGCTTAAATCTGATTTATACAAGTTTACGAAACTATTGTCTGTTATCTCAATTTTATTTCATCTTATCAGTCTTCAAATATATTACGAAAAAATTAATAAACATTACACACCCAACAGTCACATACATAGCTCTGAACCAAGCTAAGATACAAGTCTTGCGTCGTGGGTATCAGAAACTACGAGAGATATATCGGTCTCACAAACACCCAGACGCCAAAAAATATTTGTGGATTACACAAATAAATAGTCTCGGTGCGGGGATCGAACCCGCGGCATCTCGTTTCACAAACATCTAGTCAACTGCATCACGGGGTTGTTAGTGTCAGTGTCATTACGACTAGAACTCTGAATCTTGCATCATTTTAATACTTAAAAAATACCTTAAATATCTAATGCCAATCGTTTACAGGAATTGGAATAGTTAATCGCTTATTACTTCATCATCATCATCATCAGCCCATATACATACGTCCCACTGCTGGGCACGGGCCTCCTCTATCATTGAGAGGGTTTAGACCTTAATCCACCACGCTGGCCTAGTGCGGGTTGGCGGACTACACACCTAAGAAAAACCTAAGAATTTTTCGGTGTGCAGGTTTCATCACGATGTTTTCCTTCACCGTTAAAGTAAGTGATACTTCATTGTGGATACACACATAACTTCGAAAAGTCAGAGGTGTGTGCCTTATTACTTGCACCATACAAAAATTGCTGTAGCTGCGATTCCTAATTCAATCGGCGACTAGAGATTGTGACAGTAAAGGTATTTTATAATTAAGCTTCCGGTTTAACTGGAAGCTTTCAAACTTTTGATTAAATTTCTCACTTTAATATTATACTGTTGGAATTATTCCCTTTTCAATGTTTGTTATACTAAGGATATAATTAAAAAGCTTATGAACTTAAATTGGTTGAATGGGGAAATTTGTAATGAAACCAATTATATATTATTATACAGGGTGTATTCAGACCGTGATCGGAAACGAAGGCAGGTAATAGCTAAGGTGATTACAAACCCCCTGGCGTTAAAGAAAATTCTGACAAAAAATAAAAATTTTGACTTTTTCCATACAACCATCGGTATTAAAAGTACGCGGTTTGTATGGAAAACGTAAAAATTTTAATTTTTTGTCAGAATTTTCTTTAACGCCAGGGGATTTGTAATCACCTTAGCTATTACCTGCCTTCGTTTCCGGTCACGGTCTGAATACACCCTGTATATTATTATATACAAGGAACCCAACCCGCACAGGGCCAGCGTGGTGGATTAACACTGGGACGTATATTGGCTGATGATTAGTATATATTTAAATTGAAACTTATAAATACTTACTTACTATCATAATTCACTTCATTTTAGTATAATTAATAAAATACTGCATTCAATGTTCACAAGTGGATTTGTTCGTAACGATTTCACTGCCTCGTGGTCTCGCGGTACAAATATGTGCCGTACAATCACGAGGTCCCGGGTTCGAATCCCGGGTCGGGCAAAGTGTTATTGGGTTTTTCCATTAGGAAATTCACGGTAACAGCACGGAGTCAGGAATTGTGCCCGAAAAACGGCAATAGGCTCGCCCCCTATTACGTGGGACTGACATATAAATGGCGAAATGTGGGTAGTGGGTACAGTAATGTTCCTCTGCCTACCCCTTCAGGGAATACAGGCGTGAGATTATGTATGTATGATTTCATGTTTCAATCTTACTATGATTTTTATTACGGAGATATATGGCATCTAAAGATGATCATAGTTTTTTTGGCCCTATCCCACCACCACCCGCCAATGTACCTCCTGTGCTCCATGATCAGCAGCGGCACGCACAGTATTGTCACCGGGCACGTAAGCTCAGCCTAAGGGAACCTAGTTTGTCATGACCCTGCAACGAAGTTAACCAGAAAAATGATATAAAGGAGGAGTTGGAAACAAAGAATTGTGCACTTAGACTGCTTGTTTATGAACAATCATCATCCTCAACATCATTATCATCGCTTCTTTCAGCGTAGCGTGGAAAGCATTTCAGCAGGCCAGCATGAGCTTGTCAAGTGACGATAAAACCGGGGCCACTCGCCTTTGAGGCTCTATTTTACTGTCATCAGGTGCAGTGTTGTCACATGGCCGTGCCAATATAAAAACAGACACAAACACACACAACATAAAATTTGTATCATCTTAGGATCAGACATATTGACAAAAGCGTGTGTTTTCGAATGTTAATTGTAGCTAAATCTTATTTCATAAATCGTTACGTGAAATTGAGACTGAATTTAAGAAAATCGTAGGTGACATTTTATTCCATAAAAATGGTTTACTATTGATCCTACGAGTATATATTATGAGCCCCAACAGTATCTCCAAGAATAACCATTAATGTAATGCCCCCGTCCCAAACCTGTGATATCCTGAAATCTGAACTGCACAAACTGTATTCCTAACCGCTTAAATTCAAAATTATTAAAGTATGAATTCAGTGACGCCACGGATCCGTAATCAAATTCAATCCGGACGCTCACCATGAATATTCATACCGTACCTATCGTTAGGCGTCATGTCCAATACGCGCTGTGTAGGCACACATAGGCGATTAATTAATTGTCAGCCAGCGTTAGGCACCATCTGGACCATAGACACAGGTCGGTCATTAAATTTTATGATGGCGCCAGATGTAGTGGTACATTGTTGTTAATGGCCGCATGCAATCGGCGGTGGCGCGTTTTGTTGAATTTGAATTTGGAATTAGACAATGGCCGTAATTAATTTGCATTTCCGCACTAACGTTTTAGAGTCACGGATCCTAAATGGATGGCTTTGAGTTTAAACTGTTTTTTTTTTTCGCAATTACTTAAAAACAACCAATGGAAACTTAGACAATACAATGACAATCACGTTGTTTCTTATCGTTTACTTTATTATGACGAATATTTGGTCAGATAACAAATTATATTTATACGCTGGGGATGAACAAAATGATGATAAACTTTGCACATACGCAATTAATTAATATTTGTAAAAAGTGTTTTAATGCAAACTTATTTCATACACGTTACGTCACATTTAATTCATGTCCATTTAAATTGACAAAATCATTATTTCTCTTGCTTTAACTGCTAAGTCATTGTACACAGTATAGCGATGAGCTGAATAAGTTTTTAAAGTCCAATAACTCTTCAACAGGTAACTTCCAAGGAGATATTGCGATACCAGACTCTGATTTATACAAGCCCGCAACGAATTCGCCATCGAAAATCAACAAATCGCTGCAAGAAGAGGTGGAAAGACTGAAAAAGGAGGTCCTTCTCGAAGGTCTACAGGTTGAAGAGGAAGGATTACCAGATATATTAAGGAAGAGAACAAAACAACCCTTACCACTATCACAAGATAAGCCAAAGAAGTACAATGATGCAGCGTTGATGACAAAAGTAAGATATTTTTATATTTTGTTTTATTAAAATAAAACGATAATGATATACCACAGTAGATAAATATAATCATTACTTAATAAACAGTTCAAAAGATGAAAGCAACAAATTTGAGTCCGTATCTTTACGCAAAACATATTTGAAAGAGTAAACACCAAATTATAGAAATCTTTATTTTTATTTATTTATACTTTTTAGTACACTATACAATAATTTATACTACATGAAAACAATGAAGACAATAAGTATAGGCACAATAGGCGGTCTTATCGCTAGCTGCGATCTCTTCCAGACAACCTACGGGACTGGAATGAAAGATTGTAGTTCAGGCAGTTGTCTTCAGAAATTTAAAAAAAAACAAAGAAATAACCAAATATATATATATATATATATATATAAATGACATATAAATAAACATATATAAAGACCATATAGTAAGATAACATTTAATAGAAGATATAAGTGTAAAGTTTCCATTAGTAGTTTGCATGAATTAAAACAATACTATTAATAAATGTATATAAATACTAAATACATACATATATATATATATATATATATATATATATATATATACAAATACAAATTTAACAAAACAAATATAAAGTTAAGAATAGTGAGCTCTGAGAAGTTTTTTAAAAGTGGAAAGTGTTTTAGTTTTTCGAATTGTCAGTGGCAATTCATTCCACAATCTTCTTTGTTAGGATAGAAATGGTATAATATATTTTTGTTCCAGACTCTACCAGCGGGGTTAGACAAGTCACTGTTATTGAAGAACGGTAAACTGTTACCCGAAGATATGTTAGATAATTCAGGAAACATCACTAATCAAAGCATATCGGATAACACAAACCAAACATACCTTACTGATAATTTAACCGAATCCGATAGCCTTGAACAGGACGGAGTTTTAGTAGTCAACGTATCTACCGATAGCATATTAAATTTAGACGAATTATACCCTCACATACAAATATCGAATATTTCAAACAAGGTTGATGAATCTTCGAACAAAATACAAAGTAATAGCAGAGAAATTACTGGCGATTCAAACAACTACGTAAAATTTAAAGATCTGCCAGAGAATATGACTGTAGCTCCTGCTCCTACTAATGGTGTTATACCTACGAATGAGCAAGACGAAGATAAAGGTCTTATAAATAAAACAGAATTCGGTTTAGATGGTAACGCTGAAGGTAATGATTTACTGAAACCTACGGAGAGTTTGCAAAATTTGGTGGAGGAAACAACTAGAAGGCGTAAACGGAGAAGAAGAAGGCACGGTAACGGAAGACGGTATGTACTTTTAGTTTCTTAACCAACGTAGAAAATAAAGCAGTTCATATTAACAGCCCGTGTCTAGTAATAAAAACTTTATATTCTACTACAGACAATACTTTTGCACTAGATTTACTTAACATACAAGTTAATGAAACAACTTAAAAAATCACGTAAGTTTATTTTTTCACCCAAAATAAGTTACGTTGATACGAAATAGGGACTTATTATATTCAATCATTACTCTCTCAGTGTCAACAAAATAACCTACTGCAGCAATAATTTATTAACAACAACTAGGCTTCTGAAATAGTCAATACACTATTCTTTGAAACTTAAAAAGCTGCGCAATTTAAAATGCTAACTCCTGAGCACATCAATATAACATCGGTAATAGTTCTTACTCAAATACTTTAGCTTGCTTTTTTCTTATTCCGGCTTGCAAAGGATCTTCAGTCCTGAAAAGGCTCGTTGAAAAACGTGCCACGTAATTGCACCAAGTCAAAGCCTCGGCCGCCTTCACCATTTATTTTGTCGACTTAATGCAGCACCGTAGCAAAATGTGAAAACGTCGGCAAGGAGTATGAAATGAAATCTCATGTCAAATGAAGATGTCTAACATTTTACGCTTCCATGGCTATGCAGAAAAGATGTCTCACTTTGAATATTTAAGTTGAGACGGTCTTTGACTGTACTTTAATTTATTTAATTATAAACGCAGTGCGATCAAGTATATTCTAATTTAAAGCGTTATATTGTCTTTAACTGGAACAAAAAAGTGGATGATAAAATAATTTCTAATGTTCTCATTTTATTAACCAATTTAATCTAAAAATCCAAGCACATGTCTTTAGATCCGGGAATCAAACCCAGGGCTTCTTTTGGGATTTTAAGGAGAAACTCTTCATCGCACTGCACACACATGAGTTGCGGGAACAAAATATTTAAGTAAACTTGTATAGTTATGACCATCCAACTACCATAAAATAATTCAGCACTCCAAAGTGTAGACAGTCTAGCATAATGATGTAGTTGTCCCAGTTTATCGTAAGGAATATAGTCATATTGTTTTGTCTGTCATTTCTAAATATTTAGATAAACGTCGATATATTTTCTATATAATCAATCTCTAGAAACTATTGGCATTGCTAGCAGTTGTTTCGACTTACTTAGCGCTAACTCGTGGTCTCGCGGCACAAGTATGTGCCGTGCGATCTAGAGGTCCCGAGTTCGATTCCCGGGTCGGGCAAAGTGTTATTGGGGTTTTTCCATTAGGAAATTCTCGGTAACAGCACGGAGTCTGGAAATGTGCCCGAAAAGCGGCAATAGGCTCGCCCCCTATTACGTGGGACTGATACATACCTGGCGAAATGTGGGTACAGAAATGCACCTCTGCCTACCCCTTCGGGGAATGCAGGCGTGAGTTTATGTATGTATGTATGTAACTTAGCGCAAATGTTTCGTAATTAAGTGCTCGTATAGCTAGTTTACCAATATATATAGTATATTACATATTCATTTATATTCTTCGTTGCTCATAAGTGTAGTATGTACATAAGAAGATAATGAAAGTAAATAAAAAATAATATCTGGATTGAATGCGTGATAAAAATTATTCAAACTTTTTGCCGTGCAAAATGAAAGAACTTATTAGAGCATCAGACAACACTACATTCTAGTATTAATAATCATATTGTTCCAATCGATAAATCTTATTCAAATTGATTGTCAAATGTAAATTCACCCTTGCCAATACTAAAAAATGGAGTTAAAATTACTCTAAGTAACAGTAAATAACTTATCCTTTAGTTACGTAATGTGCCAATTCAACATGCCAATAAGAAATTGACTGTAGAATATTAAGATAAATCACAAATTTCAAGTCATTGCAATACGGGACTTGAAAAAGTCCTAGTAGACACTTGTAGACATTGTGCCTACAAATGCGATTCTAAATGAAGCCAAACAATCTGCACGGCGATTCATTATCTCCATTTGTACGCAAATAGCACAATTCCAGCAACTTGTTTAAAAATCTGAAATAAAATTGATTCAGCCGATAGAAAATTGAGTGCTCTTTTTATAACTGAATTATTCCTAACGGTTCTTTTGTAGCAAACTTTATTGTTGTAACTTTTATGTTTTCTCTATATTTGTTGAATTTGACATTCACGTTTGAGTGTTATTTAAGACATTTAGATTCGAATTCTAAGTGTGAATAAAAAATACCGGTGTTGATATTCTGAAGTTATAGGTGCGTAATAATAACAGGCTTTTAATGTGAGGGATTAGTTAATGAATTGTGGACATACGTACTAGTAAGGTGCACTACAATGCAGGTTCAAGTTAAATTTCTACATAGAATCGCAAAGAAAAAGGAAAATGTTTGAAGGTAGGTAAGCTAGCCATTTGTAATTTATTACCTCGTGCAGGAATTGAACCCGCTACCTATAAAGGTTGATAGCAATAAAGCTACGAAATCCTTGAATTATAATGTCGAGTTTGTTTATCTTGCATCGAAAAAGCGTTGGGACATCATATTTAATGTTAAATAAAGTAATACTAACTCAAGAAATATTTTCAGACTAAGAAATGTCCATTCAATCGAGAGAAGCCTTAATTCAGTGAAGTCAGAGGAAATGAATACGGAATCGCATTTTGTGAGGAAGAAGTTTTTTCGTCACCACAAGAAACATACGAGCAAGGAACATACGGAAGATAAAAAATTTCAAATCCCTGAGCATGAGTTCGAAGAAAGATTTGAACTGAAACCTCCACCTAAGGACAACAATACATACCAACAGTTCCAAGACATGGTGTTTCGCGACACTGAAGAAGATTTGGAGATGGCTGAAAGCAGATCATATAATTTTACTGAGGTACGTTGGCTTCTTACTAAAATTTTTTGTCTTTAATTATTTCAATACTGGCCCAAAATAACTATACTAACTCAGACACTTTACAACTATTAATAACGAGGTACTTCACTTAAAATCCAAAAAATATTTTGCCAGCCTAACACAAAAGTTTTCAGTGATTTCCTACGCACTTATTAATAGAACCATTATTTTGGATGTTATTATCCGATACAAGTAATCATTATAATATTGATTATCGCAATAACAAGACAACATGACAAAAACATTACAAGTTTTGAAACTAATTGGACGAGAATTGTACAGGAAGTATAAGAAATATTATATTCAAGTCGAATAATGAAAATTATTATTATGAGAAGCATGTCATTTTAGTATAATATGAGGCTACTACACTGAAGCAAGAATACTTGGTAATTTGCGTTGACGCAAAACGCTTTCAGCAAATATGTAGGTACATAATATACTGGCATATCATACCAGATGCTTAACATTACTCGCCGTAATTCGAGGAAACGTTTGAGTAAAATTAGCCTTAGCTAGATCGTAAGAGAGGGTTTGTAGCATAACTGTTTTATGGAGGATTAAAATGCTATTCGTACGGATTTAGTCATAAAAATATTTGTAATAAAGTATAATGTCCTGTGCATCGATCGCTATTTTGTTTTCCTGCTTGGTTTATAGAAAATAAATAATACTGGAACACGCAGTGATACGGACTTCAATTGAGCATTACTTTAGTAGTCATTTTCAAGAAGAAGAATGCGTTTTAGTCTCCCCGTCAATTATCTTGGGCGAGGCTGATTTTTTTAAAAGATCCATGAATTCGGACAGTACGCTATCTTGTAGGTCAATGAATGTCCCATGCAGAAATATGCAATCATCATCATCATCATCGTCAGCCAATATAGGTCCCACTGCTGAGCACGGGCCTCCTCTACAACTGAGAGGGTTTAGGCCTTAGTCCACCACGCTGGCCTAGTGCGGGTTGGCGGACTACACTGCACACCTAAGAAATTCCTAAGAACTCTTAGGTGTGCAGGTTTCATCACGATGTTTAATATGCAATCATCCAGAACTAATTTAAAACTATAAAAGTTCTCTAACTGGTTAGGAAGAAGTCGTCCAAAATGAGTCCAGACATAATATACACGCGTTCAGAAAAGTTGAAAAGGATTATCACCAATTTAAACGTTTTATAAGTATGTTGTATAGTGTTTTTTAAAACACTGTCCTAGAACTTGTACGCCTGCGAGTTTCAACAATAGTTTTTAGGCCAGCGACGCGCATTAAGGCCAATCCCGGCTTGCAGTAGAGACGTGTAAAGAGGGCCAATGTATCGCCTAGCTGTATTTCTGCCATGCATTGTGATAAGTCGAGAGTATTGAGTCCTCTAAATATCTTTGATCGTAAATAAAATAATCATCGGGATAGTTTTTTAAATATTTTCTGGTTAAGGGGGTTGGAAGATAAGATTCCTAACTGCAGTTCAAATTATTATTGAATTGAGATTCCATGAATTATACATAACTTAACTTTACCTCCAACCGACCTTCTGACCTCATTGGTGTCGCTAAATGCAAGACACTCCCAAAAAGTCTTTGCGGAGCTTTTTGGCCTCATCTAACTGATAATAATACGATTTCTGTTACTACTAGAATGGGAATTAGGAAATTCAGTAGCAGCAGGGATTCTAGAATAGGCTCCCTAATGCGTGGGACTGATACATAGCTGGCGAAATTTGGGTACAGAAATGCATCTCCCCAAGCTCTTTCGGAGAATACAGGTGGGAGGTAATATGTGCATGTACGTATAAGAATGGGAAAATTTATTCGCCTGCGCATAAATTCAGCCGATAATTTTATAAATCGTCGCAAGCACTGAATGACCGTTTAAATTCAATTAACAGTCATTCTGAATAAATGACTCGTGAGTTCTGACCAAAAACGTCACCAGTTGATAATTAATTGATTCGATCACCACATTACGCGTTTGACTAATTAATTGTACCAGTTGCGGCAATGCGTACACCATTTAACGATCTGCATAATAGCGTGGATTACTGGGGTCTTTGCACTCGGCCATTACACGAATTAAACAATTATACCGCTTACTTTCACACGAGATGTGCGTTTAGATTCTTATGTAATGATATATCTATATGGCTATCGTGGAATTATGACGGAAGGTATACTCTGTCTGCTTGTTATGTTATCATATTTCAATGAGGAGGAAACAAGCCTAAGGCTTTTTTCGGCACAATTCAAAACTTGCTGATACTGAGAATTTCTATATGCCCAATAATTTTCCTGACAGAGGAATCAAACTTAACAACTCTCGATCGGACATAAATACCACATAAATATTAACCAAAAAGCTATCGCGCCACCTTTTAAACATTTCTTTAAAAGTCTTCAAGTTTATTCGTGATTTAGTGATGATGGCCATCAAGTGATCTCAGGGCTATTTCTAGTCAGACTAAGCAAAGTGACCGCATTCATGATTTCTATGGTTAGGCTGACCCCGGAACGCAACACACTTGCGTGGATGACGCATGTTTCATCTTGGAAACCAATCATTAATACCCTTAGGTATGTGGGCACGAATATCCCAAAACCAAACTTTGGCCAGATATGTGCAAACTTTTATATTCATCCATTCATGTACGTCTGCATAACCGAAGGGTAGACAGAGATGCATTTCTGCACCCACGTTACATTAACTGTGTTTTGTGTATTAGGAGGCGAGCTTGGTGCTGTTTTCGAGCACATTTTCAGGTTTCGAAGAATGACAATTTCATACAATCAAACCTAATAACGCTTTGCCCCAACTAGGAATCGAATTCGGAACCTATTAATCGCATGGCAAACATTAGTGTCGCGGAGCTACGAGACAGTCCACTGAAATTAAATGAAATGAAATAATATTTATTGAATCTATAAAATATCAAATACATCACTTAGATTCAGTCATTTTAAAATTTGGTGTAGGTACCACCCTGTTCGGAAGGCAGTCATCACTAGAGAAGAACGGGCAAGAAACTCTAGTGTTGCTCTTTTCCAATCAAGAGATAGTTTACAATATTGATACAAAGGCTGAATTTCCCAAATAAGACCAGCTCATTAATACAATCTCAGACCGTTGTATTGAATATGAGAATAACATAGTCCTGATATACCAATCACGAGAGACTTTCCGTTTTTCGTCATATAAAATGACGCATATATATCGCATAGAATTAAGTGCGAATTGTATGACTATGGGAAAAAAGTGAAGCCACAGGCTTTTAGGTTATTAAGGGCACGGTGTCACTCATTCCGCGCCAAACAATCGGGCCAAGAGTCAAAGAACATCAATCATCTGAGTACTGTCTCTGTGTTCTTACGTAGGTATGTACTTTTCTTTGCGTTCTTATTTGTGTTGGTTGCGTGACCTACAAATTTCAGTTTTCAATGCTGTAATTTTTGCTTTTCATTACTATATTTATTAATTGAAAACGTGGTTTCTTGGAAACAGATTTTTACCGACCGATCGAGCATAAAACTTGTGGCCAAGAAATTTGCCCGAAAAACGGCGTTTGCGTAACGTTATACCTATAAATATATGTCATATTACATTTGAACTCCAATTTCACAATTACACAAATGATGCATATCTGCGTGAGTATCTGGTTAGTCTATTCTGTCTTAAAACGCCTTAACCATGAATATTAGTGTTAGTGCACGGAAAAAACTATCAATCTCATTCCACATATCACCTCTACACAACTGCGAACTACGAACATAAAACAAATGAATAATTGTCATCATCATCATCATCAGCCCAAATACGTCCCACTACTGGGCACGGGCCTCCTCTACAACTGAGAGGGTTTAGGGCCTTAGTCCACGACGCTGACGCTGACGCGGTTGGCGGACTACACACCTAAGAAATTCCTAAGAACTTTTTAAGTGTGCAGTTTTTATCACGATGTTTTCCTTCACCGTTAAAGCAAGTGATAATTCATTGTGAATACACACATAACTTCGAAAAGTCAGAGGTGTGTGCCTGGGGTTTGAACCTGCGACCGCCGAAATTCTCGACCGCGCGCATAAACTTCGAGGCCATCACTGCTTAATAAATGAATTATTGTAAACACCGTTTAAAATAGCTTCTATTCGTATATAAATTTGACTCTTTTATTCTTATATTTACTATTTAACAGGCAAGAAAAAGACATAGATCCATTCGAGCAGCGACAAACCGCAAAGAGAGGATATGGGACAACGGGGTGATTCCTTACGAGATCGACGGCAACTTCAGCGGCGCCCATAAGTCCTTGTTCAAACAGGCGATGAGACATTGGGAGAACTTCACGTGCGTCAAATTTGTTGAGAGGGATGCTGATATGCATAAGGACTATATCGTGTTTACGGAAAGGCCTTGTGGGTGAGTATTTTTTTTTATTAGAAATCCCATCACTCAGAATTCCAGTAGTTGAGTTAAATGTAAGTTCAAAAATATATAAATTGTTAAGTCTAGTTCTGGTTGTGATTTGAAATTTGTGTAGATAATTTATAATTGTAGAATCATATTACGTAATTTAAAAAGAGCAACGGTTTTGCGCCTTTATCTCGAATATCATAAATTAAAGCATAACACATAACATAACATACCCTCACGCCTGTATTCCCCGAAGGGGTAGGCAGAGGTGCATTTCTGCACCCACATTTCGCCAGGTATGTATCAGTCCCACGTAATAGGGGGCGAGCCTATTGCCGTTTTTTTGGGCACATTTCCAGACTCCGTGCTGTTACTGAGAATTTCCTAATGGAAAAACCCAATACCACTTTGCCCGACCCGGGAATCGAACCCAGGACCTCGAGATCGCACGGCACATAGGTACTTGTACCGCGAGACCACGAGGCAGTAAATTAAAGGTGCTTTTAAAATGCCATAACATACGTAAATTCGTGTTATGTATGTAACCAGTGAAGTCTAATATTTCACAGTAAAGGAACATGAAATATAGCGTGCTGTGTAATTTCAAACGTGCCGCTACACTTTCTTTTTCCTAACCAATCATCACTGCTAAACTAAGCCTAAAGAGAAAAAAACTGAATCTAGAATTACATCAAACTACTAATGACCTTATGTAACAAGTCAGAGAGATATAAATAAAAAAATCATGTCACTATGACCTCACAGCACGTAATATGTTGCAAATAGCGATGACATTCCAGCGCTCATGTTTCTGTGTCAGTCATATACCAATGCAAATGATTTCAAGTAAATGATTACACTCGTTTATCTCCACTCATATTAAATTTAAGCAATGTGCCCACCGGTGGAGAATTTTGGGTCACAATGCAATCAAATTTAGCTAAAGTGAATGACCCCATACAGTACAGCACTAGGTCAGCGTGATGGGCTAAGGCCTAAACCCTATCAGTTGTAGAGGTAGCCCGTGCTAAGCAGTGGGACCTATACGGGTAAGTATAAAACTTAAAAACAGATTTGGGTATAATACAATAGGTTAATTGACTATTTATAATTGTTAGATACATATTTTCTTTGAATTCTAAAGGAGAATGCCCAAAAGCAGTATCGCATTTTTTTAAGTTGTGTAATAACAACAATTCTTGTTTTTAATTGTAATGGTTTTATATCGCATTAGTTGATCTAAGTTAAGTCGTGATGGCCTCGAGGTTTAGGCACGCGGTCGAGAATCTCGACGGTCGCGGGTTCAAACCCCAGGCACACACCTCTGACTTTTCGAAGTTATGTGTGTATTCACAATGAATAATCACGTACTTTAACGGTGAAGGAAAACATCGTGATAAAACCTGCACACCTAAAACTTCTTAGGAATTTCTTAGGTGTGTAGTCCGCCAACCCGCACTAGGCCAGCGTGGTGGACTAAGGCCTAAACCCTCGCAATGGTAGAGGAGGCCCGTGACCAGCAGTGGGACGTATATGGGCTGATGATGATGATGATGATCTTACATTTGCCGGATAAAATAAATTAAGATAATAAGTCTTTCTATTTATTTACCTAGTTCCTACATTTTCTGTTGTCAGTTCATAAAGTAATGTTGCCATGACAAAAAACTGTTCACGCCATTTCAGATTATCGATAAATAGGATATCAAATCGATTTTAATTTATTTGATCATTTACTTTTAAAAACGAAATAACAGTATTGTTGTAAGCGATCACCAGCTCATTCCGGTGTGTTCGTTAGCGTGAAATGTTAATAATAAGACTTATTTAAATAAAAGTAACCTATTCTTAAGCAATGGTTGGTGATGGTTGCCATAGTATTTCGTTTCTACTATCAAACGCAAACATTTTTCGAAAGAGTCACTTCACAGATTTTTGCCTTAGCGCACATTGCGTTTCATCAACGTGCTTATTTGCAACAATCACATCAATTAATAGCTCTGTACTTCTAGATATTATTAATAATAGATTTAACAAGTTCGGTACTATTCTGATAGCTGCATATTACTAAGGCACCATGCATTGAACATCCTGACAATATAATGACAATACAAAATATTTTTTTTCAACATGATCATCATGAGAAATATCGATTATAAAGTAATCACTAATAAATCGACTAATGCATTTGGCAACACTGAAATTGATTGGCGGGCGGGATAATGTCATAGACTCATAGTCATGTCAATGCCATATGTTATTCAATATATATACAAGAACTGCAGTTACGTTTGTTTTTCGCATAAACATATATATGAATGTTTTTCATATTCCGCGTGTGTTTATTAATAACAGGTGTGTTTATTTAGGTAGTGATTTTGAGTAAGAGACTGCATATAGTTATTATTGCTGCTGCTTAGTGTGCAGTTTTTATATTATTCTTTGATCCCATAGTTGCGATGAACCCCGCTTATTATGATAGTTCTATTTAGTTTTATTGATAGTGTATATTAATTCCAACACTGTACAGCAGTTTTCAACTTGGCACAAAAATATTTTTGCCGATACTAAGATTCATAGTCATTTGGGCATTTCCCTTTAAGAGAACTTTTAATGCCTCTACAATAATTAAAAAATCAAATTTGACGGCAATTATTATTCATAAGCAATTAAAAAAAAAAGGATTTAATGTATCTTGACGTAACAGTAATTATAGCACGAAATTTACATTTCTTAATGGGACTGTGCTAAATTGCTATTATAAAAATATTTATACTTATTTCCAACAAATAATGTTGCCAAACAATATTTATACACATTTCACACATTTAGAAAGTAATTTGAATATTGATAGTAATTAAAAATAGACTCGAAAGACAACAGCCAGGTACATGAAAGACAACAATAATAACAATAACACTGCACGATCCGCGAATTGAACCTGAATTTTCTGGACAAAAAGTAAAAAATAAAAAGTAATAAAAACTAACTAGCCTGTGTCAAAAATATCGAATAAAGAAATGAAATTCAATTGTCTTGTAAATAAATCTTGCAATTATATCGAAACTTTGCTTTCAAACATTTCAATGGAATAGCGAAATTGATGGAATTGCTAAAAGCAAATTTCCAGGAAGTAGTTTAAGTTTGTAAAACTTCCGTCGGCTAACAATTAAATCCGTCGTTTCTGCTGATTTATTACATCTTGCTGCATCAATGTTGTAAATACTTAGAAATTGTTACTAAAAAGTTGATAATCAAATTCTTTAATCAAATTCTTATCATGATCTTATTGTAATAAGTAAGTAAATATAAGGTAGTAAACGTGCATATATTCATAAATAACTTAGATAATCATGAATTGGCAGATTTGTTTTGTGTGTCACCACTAGCGAAAAGAAACAACTACGTCTTTCGTTCGGTGCGTGAGAATGTCTGAAAAACTTACTCTTTCCGTAATTAGATATAAATCTTGTGCCGTGGGTATCAGATACTATGAAGAGATTTCTTGTCTAACAAATACCCATACAGACCCTAAGCAAATATTTGTTAATGACACAAATAATTCTCGGTGCGGGAGACAAGCTTACGGCCTCTTAACGAGAAATTTGTGCAACGGCACGACATAGTTTCCAGCTAGCTCTTAACAATTCTCCATTACTATCACTGTCATTAGGCTAAAAAAAATTCACTCCCCTCAGATGCTGTTCCTTCGTCGGTAAAAGAGGAGGGGGTGCCCAAGCCATTTCCATCGGCAAGAACTGCGACAAGTTCGGTATCGTCGTCCACGAGCTGGGACACGTGGTGGGATTCTGGCACGAGCACACGCGACCCGACCGGGACAACCACGTCCAGATCATCAGGGATAACATCATGCATGGTAAGAGTGATCCATACTAATATTAGAAATACAACAGTAACTTCGTCTGTCTGTTACGCTTTCAAGTCTAAGCCACTGGAACGATTTGTTTTGTTTTTTTTTGTATGGAGATAGATCCTAGGGAAATGACGTAGAGTACTTTTTATCCAATGCAGTGTTCCCCTGGGAAGAGGACAAATAGTAATAGTATAGTCATATAAGAATAGTCATGGTAAGAGAAATATGTAGTCTGTATTCCTAACATTTCTCTGTTCCTGTATGTTACCTACATAAGCTAAAACACTGGATGAATATATCGGCTAATTTTATCCTAGAAAAATAAATTTGACGCGGGTGATATCCCAGGCACAGCTCGATTTATAGTTGTCAATAAGCATCGCTTAATTAATAAAAATTTCTATCAGTGCAATGGAATTAAAATACGTAATAGTAAACAAGTTAATATTGATTCCGATAGCCCAGTAGTTTGCCGAGGAAGGAAGCAAGCCCAGCTAACAAAGTTATCGTGTACAAACACAGAAATACCACGTACAAGGGAACCGGCGGTAATTCGATTTGTAAAGCCACGGATTGAATGTTATTGTAATACGAATGATAATACATTACGTTATGTTAAAGATAAGGGACAGTAAAAAAATAAAGGAAAATAAATAGTCGAAAAACATGTAAGAATAAAATGTAACACGGAACAAATTATGCAACATAAATACAATTAAATGAAGACCAGCAAAATTATATTGTAAAGTTAGAGATCTCGTTATTGATTCCCTCCAGTTGACACTCGATTTGACATTGAACTTACATTTTAAGGAATAAAACTTACCTAACCGTTCTTTTCGTCAGTTTTACAATTCTCTGATAAAAAAAATAATTTTTAATAGACTACTTGAATAATTAATAAAACACACCGTCACTCTTTAGACAAACACTACACGAAAAATTTATCCATATTTTACAAAATAATAAAGCAAGCTTGACAATAAAACACGCTAGGACAGTCAAATCCGATGAATTTGGGATCCGATCGGAGCTCCTTATAACCTTCAATCTGGGAGGATTAGTTGGCGACGCAAATAAGGGCACTCGGGCGGAGTGCGTGTCGCCCCGAATCGTGACGTACTCACAAAACGTGATATACTTGACCCGAATAGGTTTCAAACGTCTCCATTCAAATCTTCACACGCGATCGTACGTCACACCGACGTGTATCGTATTTGGTTCGAGTGCTGTGTTCAAGTGATTAACTCGTAGCACTGGTAAAGGAGGTCTTTGTCTTTGATAATTGAGAAAGCGTGACCTAGTTCAAATGCTATTTACATAGTAATACACCGAACAAGCACTTAATAAGTCCTTAACCTACTGTTAAGCAGTGATGGCCTCGAGGCTTAGGCGCGTGGTCGAGAATTTCGGCAGTCGCAGGTTCAAACCCCAGGCAGACACCTCTGACTTTTTGAAGTTATGTGTGTATTCACAATGAATTATCACTTGCTTTAACGGTGAAGGAAACATCGTGATAAAACCTGCACACCTAAAAGTTCTTAGGAATTTCTTAGGTGTGTAGTCCGCCAACCCGCACTAGGCCAGCGTGGCGGACTAAGGTCTAAACCCTCTCGGTTGTAGAGGAGGCCCGTGCCCAGCAGTGGGACGTATATGGGCTGATGATGATGATGATAATTAACACTATGCCACTATTTTGTATCAATGAGATCTCAATCGACAAATTCATTGGGTACTCGTGGAACTTTTCGAATCGGGTCATAGATAATATAGATATACTAATCAGTAGGAAACACATTCATTGCTAAAATTAAGTAATTAACAGATAATAATTAATAAGTCGCATCGATGACGATTTTTTGTAGTTCCGTAATTGTGTTGTTGTAATTACTTGAAATGTATTTTACAGTTATTTAACTTTCAATCGTTGTGATCGTTAATTTCATACGATAGCGTTGATTATAATATATTGATAACCTACTGTTAAGATAAAAATGGGTTCCAGAAACTACCAGATATTTTGAAGTCTCGTGAAAACCCCAATACCTTTTTTTACACAAATAACTGTCTTAGTGCGTGGATTGAATACAAAAAATATATCAAAAAGGCATACTAATAAAAAAATAAACTAAAAGAATGTACGATGCGATACCCTTATCTCTAAGAACGCACTCTCACAAAAATAAATAAAAATAAAATAAATAAATACACCCAACAGTCACATACATAGTTCTGATCCCACACTAAGATGCAAGTCTTGTGTCGTGGGTATCAGAAACTACGAGAGACTTTTCGGTCTCACATACACCCAGACCCGAAACAAATATTTGTGGGTCACACAAACATTTGTCTCGGTGCGGGGATCGAACCCGCGGCCTCTCGTTTCGCAAGCTGGTGTCTAGCCAACTGCGCCACGGGGCTGTCCTTTACGACATCAAACATAAGTGGCCTCTAAATATGGAACCTTAAATATAATTAGGTAACCCACAAGCAATAATGGAAGGAGTAAAAAATAGCCTTCAGACACTACATATTGCACTCCTAGAATAACAAATTGAATTGGCTCTGGGTGGGGCATAATTAAGTAAGCAAAAACAACAATAACAAGAAGTATACGAGTACGAGTATATAGACTTACCACGCGATTGCGACAAATTGACAATCTCATGAAGTAAAAAACCAAATTCAACAAAAAATAAATAAATTAACATTGCATTGAGGTAGCCCTACGTTAAAAAAAAAGAAACTTTCAACTAGTCAGTGTGAGTTTAAGCCAGTGAAACATTGGATACAGGAACAAATGACGCAGCCGGCTGACGCATAAGGTCCGTGCGCCCAGCCCGGAACACCTACAGTTCCTGTGTATTATCATAACTCGGACGCACTCTTAGCCGAGTTTCATTGGCCTTGCCACTTCCTCTACGCGCTTTACGACCTCTGTGGAGGATTCGCTGTCACCGGTTCAACAAATAAATATGGATCAGGAACAATGTTGTTATTTGTAAACTTTGAGAGGACTTTTTTTTCATGTCTGAGAAACTAATGTTGAGCAAAAACGACATATGCATTTCGGTTTATTCTAATTCTAGTCTTGAGCAAAAAATTCGTCATCTACTGTAAACGTATGATGATAATGGTCTAAAAGTAGTTCATTATGTTTTAGCTAGGTGAAATTTATATCCAAATAAATTAGCATCGCAAATAAATCTAACCAAGATCTCATAACCAGTATGTAATTAAAATAATAAACTACGGAAATCCTATGTTAGTTAATAACTCTCTAATGTTACATCCTTGTACGTACAACGCACATCTCGGACGATCCTAATTGCGTAGTAACACAGTCTCATTGTTGGAACACGCGCTTGACACATACCTAATAGTACGCAGTACACGCATAAGATTATGTAATTGGCTAATGACTACAACACTTGGCCGTATTATACCGGTGTATCCTAGTGTTTATCGCGGGAAACACAGTGCTTGTGTCGCTTCTTTCAAATACTGTAGTTTGTTCCAGCTCAAACAAACGAACTCAATCATAGTTCAAGGGTTTGTAACTATAAAACAAATTTTGCATTAAAGTAGATTTCATTATATTCTTAATAAAATATAAAGGATAACATATCTATAAATCTTCACAATTATAGTTTGTATGTATTTATTGTATTTTAATCCTATATGTATGTATATATATTATAATTTTATTATGTATTTATGATATTTATGTTTTATATATTGTATTTATGTATTAGCTTTAATATCGTGTGTATACTACATAATTTAATTTACACCTACGCTTTTCATCTCTGCACCATCTAAGGTTCGACTGGAAGAGAATGCATCAGGCATTAAGTCCACCTTTTACATCATGTATGTATAAAGTGTAAATAAATAAATGAATCAATACATTTAAAATATAGGAAATAATATAACTGTGTGCCAATCAATACTAATATTATAAATGCGAAAAGAATAAACGCGGACTTAGATGATTTTGGTATGGAGGTAGATGGGACCTGGGTCTTTAAAATTGTAAGTTATACAAATTGGGCTATACTTTTGTGTATAAGCTAACTTTTTTCCACAAGTATGAAAAATCATTCAAAATTTCCTAATATTTGGTTTCCTAACGCGTTTATAGGGAAATTGTTGTTCATAGACAAGTTTGCAAAATATAGACAAACTTCTTAAAGTATCCATCAAGAGCTATTAAAGCGAACGGTCTTGGCAAACTATTTGCAGCCAGCAATTCCTTTAACAATCTCCGAAGAATATTCGCTGTAACCAATTGATCTAGTCATTGTTCTGTTGGAAGGAAGGCAAGGATGACTAAAATACCAGCCGAGCCAAATTCCCACCAATTTCAAACCACCGGAGAATTTTGTGAAAACAAATTTTAGCTTTATTACTTGAGACATAAGTTTCACTTTGAGTAATTATTATAACCGCTTTGACGTTGAACAATTTTGCACAGTAGCGGTCTTGTAATAAGGATTAAATTTAATAGCCATAGCAATGAATAGAACAAAAGTTGTACGCAAAGTTTCATATCGAAACTCGACCCGATAATTATCTACTTGAATAAGAATTTCCTGATAATTCACAAAGTATTTTTTAACATCTTAAATTTCCGTTGATTAATAAAGATCGATGAGTTAATGTTATAGGAACGTGACAAGCTTAAAGAGTAGATAATTAAATAGTAAGGAAGGAATGAAGGATGTATGGCAACCATACTGACCAGGAAAGTCTTAACTTGCTGGTCCCATTGCGTGCGACGAGTTATTAAGAGGTCCTGTATTAGATTATCGATGTGTAATTAGATTTTTTTGGGAAGGAACGATGACACATGGCCGAAAACCGGCAATTGACTTGTTTTCTATTGCGATGGACTTATAACACAAATATCTTCAGCAGGGGTAGAGAAACACGTATTTTTTCACGAACGTTTTGCCTATTATAGTTTTCATACTTCGTTCTGTTATTATAGCAGATCGCTCGACCTTGGAGCCGAACCCGAGACCTTTTGAATACTCAACGCACCCATAAGGGTGCAAACAGGTATGAAGGGTACAAGGGTGAAGGTATAAACCTTCAGATAGGTAAAGATACTAGTAGTTAACCAAGGTTTAATCTATATTATCAATGATAAAGGACCACTTCCTGTTTGCAACAAATAACATCATGCAGTATTAACATGCACTTATCTAAATGAGTTCCACACGCTAATGCGTTTATCTTGAACTTGCTAAATCAATTATAATTATACGTGGCATTGTTTGCATAAATAATATACATAAATAGTATGAGAAATTGCATGCTTAGAATTGGATTGGACCGGTGAAACGGGAGTCTGAGATTAAGTTCTCCGGACTAGAAATAATTTTGATGATTAGTATTATCACTTAATTTGTTTTGAGAGAAAATCGACATTTCCTGAAGCTTAGTGAAAAAAAGATATGAAATCCCTCGCTTTAAGTTTTGGTGGATGTAAGCCAGGGCTCCTCAAAAAGTCATAGATAGTGTTCGATTTTGTTTTCATTCAGACGTATTAAAAGATCGAATACTTGAATTTTTATCATGATTACCATGATGTCATCTCAACTATTGTTAAATATACAATTTATTTTATATTAGGTCCTCGTTGAATTCTACAGAAATAAATGTAATTCATTTCGTCAAATAGCTTAAAAAAAGATACATACATACATACATAAACTCACGCCTGTATTCCCCGAAGGGGTAGGCAGAGGTGCATTTCTGCACCCACATTTCGCCAGGTATGTATCAGTCCCACGTAATAGGGGGCGAGCCTATTGCCGTTTTTCGGGCACAATTCCAGACTCCGTGCTGCTACTGAGAATTTCCTAATGGAAAAACCCAATAACACTTTGCCCGACCCGGGAATCGAACCCAGGACCTCTAGATCGCTCGGCACATACTTGTACCGCGAGACCACGAGGCAGTAAAAAAAGATTTTAATTACCATCCCATCCTTATTTCTCATAAATGTACCTTTGACTAGAGGAGGCTCGTATACATTGAAATAGAAGGCTGGAACGTAAACTAAATGAATTTAATGAATGCACGAAGGAGACTGGCTGAGTATCAGTTTAAAAAGGCATTCACTGAGAGATAGAAAACACTCGAAAACGGCGGGGCATCTTTAAAATGTTTTTTTTTATTAAAAACGATAGCCAGTCAACACCCTCGCAATTCAAGTGAGTGCGTTGGATTTAAATATATCAGGATCGATATTCGATTCCCAGCTCAGGCAAAGTGTTTTGAATGTTTTCCAAAAAAAAAAAAATTTGCATCAGCACGGTAATGTTCCCGAAAATCAGCATTAGGCTAGCTAGCTCTCTACTGCGTGGGACTTAAAATACAACTGGTAAAACGTGAGTAATGTCTCTGTGTGCCTCTTACAGGCGTGTTTGTGAGGTCTTTAGACTTTAGTCTGTCGTCCTTTTATTGATGGCGTGATGGATAGTAAATATGTTGGTAATTGTCGAGCTAATTACCTTTGTAACTGAGATATGGTATTAAGTTCTGTGTCATAAAACCCTTCTGTCATTCATAGACATATTTTTTATTTATTTATTTGATCTCTATTCGAAAAAATTCTAGGAATTCTTGTTTTTGAGTAGACATCGTAAATTTAAGAATATTGTAGAACAGGTTATGTAATAAAGAGAAATTAGCAATATAATCTGTACTGAGCAGTTTTTGTAATATTATATAGTATTTTTTTGATTACCTGTGTAACCTGTAAAGGTAATCTAAAAGTTTTACATTTGTTCCAGGTCAAGAATACAATTTCAACAAGCTAACCGACGAAGAGGTAAACTCACTAGGTCAGACATACGACTATGATTCGATAATGCACTACGCCCGAAATACATTCAGTAAGGGAACGTATCTGGACACAATCTTACCTCTAGAAGTACACGGGAAGAAGAGACCGGAGATTGGGCAGAGGGTTAGGTTGAGCGCTAGTGACATAGCACAGACTAACCTACTTTACAAATGTGCAAGTGAGTATTGTAGATTTGATTCTTTTTAGACTGCCTCGTGGTCTCGCGGTACAAGTATGTGCCGTGCGATCTAGAGGTCCTGGGTTCGATTCCCGGGTCGGGCAAAGTGTTATTGGGTTTTTCCATTAGGAAATTCTCGGTAACAGCACGGAGTCTGGAAATGTGCCCGAAAAACGGCATAAGCTCGCCCCCTATTACGTGGGACTGATACATACTTGGCGAAATGTGGGTGCAGAAATGCACCTCTGCCTACCCCTTCGGGGAATACAGGCGTGAGTTTATGTATGTATGTATGTATGATTCTTTTTATCGCTTCGTTCAGACAACATAGGATATTCAGCTTGTTAGAAGTGATCCCAAGTAGGTACTTATGATTACTTGGTTAGGAATTATAGGTCTTAAAAATATCAAAAAAGTTAAAAAGGGAAAACAGAGAAAGCAGTAATTATGATGTTTGATAATTTTTACCGATGCTCGTTGATAATCTGTAATATACTAACAACACTGTTGGAATCGACCTTTCCGTGACAGGATTACCATATATTATAAATTAATTATTAATTAGACAGCCCCGTGGCGCAGTTGGCTACATACCAGCTTGCGAAACGAGAGGCCGCGGGTTCGATCCCCGCACCGAGACAAATGTTTGTGTGATCCACAAGTATTTGTTTCGGGTCTGGGTGTTTGTGAGACCGAAAGGTCTCTTGTAGTTTCTGATACCCACGACACAAGACTTGTATCTTAGTGTGGGGTCAGAACTATGTATGTGACTGTTGGGTGTATTTATATTTATATTATATATTATTATATTATCACGGAAAAGGTACAAAAATAACAAAATGATAAATCTCAGTTGATTGATATTGAGAACATAAATACCAGTTTACCATATGTATTTACAAAAGTGATAGACGTTAAAAATTTTGTAACTTTGCTTTAGAATGCGGAAGAACGCTGCTCGGCAACTGTGGCTGGTTCAACTCGCCGGGATGGGGAACGGAACCAGTGCCAGTTACTCCTGAGAAATGCGAGTGGAGGATCGTCGCCACGCATGGGGAGCGAGTCGTGCTAAATATTACTGGTAAGTGCTTATATACTTCATTACCTCTCAGTGGGACAAAATGAAATGTTTGTTTTGATCTGTTTACCTGCTTACTTCGGAGTTTTGGGTTTTGTCTCTCCGACTGAGTATATCTTCTCGAAGGTTTATAATATTAGAATGTGATACATAAATTCATAAGGTGTTACGGGCTTTGAGTGCAAACTTTGGATATTTTTTTTACTAATAAACAAATATTAATAGTAGTTCAAATTTCGGTCTTCATTCTGTTTGTACTTATTTTATTCTGATTATTCCAAATAGTTTAAGAATTAAATACATATATAGAATTACAATTTCATAGAATCCTTTATTTTAGTAAAATTTATCCTTATTCCCTGGAAGTTGTCCAGTCTCATTCGATTTTCATTTTTTGGTTTTAAAATTTGTAGACTTTATTATCTGCATCGTTGTTTCCTTTGCCGTTTTATCTGTATTTTTTATTATTAAAGTGACAATCATTGTTTTACTTATAATTACCTCTATTTTTAATATTGATTAATTAATTGCACCCTTTATTATGTATGTTTATTATTTATATAGTATGTTATATTATGATAATGGTCAAATGCATACGTTTGTTTGTAAGTTTAACAGTTTTGTCGGTTTCGGAATACGAGGTTGCAGTTTCAATAACAGCTGCGTTTATTTGCGAAGGAAAAATATATTTATTTTTATTATGTAATTTTTTTAAATTTTCATATTTTTCTAAATTTTTTTCATTACAACAAATATCAATATTAGCTCCAAAAAGATAATTATCTGTTTAATAACAATATTAAATATGTTTTTAAATTTTTGAATATTTTATTCTTATATCCAGGATACTTTTTATGCTAGGGACGGAACTAATACTTAAACTCTCGGGGCCCTCATATGCTTCTTGAGGATTGATAGACTTCCCATACCTAAAGTTTCTTGGCGGAGAACTATTTGAAAGTAGTTTGCCCTTATAGTATTTTCCTTTACAGGAAACTGAAGGAGAGCACATTTCCTAATAACATTCTTGTCCAAATAGAAAAGTAATTCTACCTTCAACATACCTACGTGTTGGTATAAAATTGAAACCGACATATAGATTTCTGGAAGGCAATTCAGTGCGGCAAATGGCAAATACCCCCGGTTAAAAGAACATTGTCAGCCGGAGTCTGTGGAGTGTTTGCGGAGGGTCCCGACCGCCCAATTTCACGTTAAGTGACCACTTGAGACCTGATTGTACTGAGCAGTTTTTTTTTCCGACCGGCATTTTGGACTATTTTTAGAATTCCTTAGTGTGTTTTGGAGTTGACGTCACGAGTTTTGTTTTTCTTGTTGGCAGTTGGTATCGATCAAAATATATTATGATGTTCATTTATAAAAATAATGCTAACAGTAACATGCAAAGTTGTAACGAAAATCATTCTGAGAAAACCTGCACGTCTTAGAGTCCTCCATAAGAAAGTTCTTTGGCGTGTAATCCGCTAACTCGCACTAGATCAGCGTGTAGGGGGGGGGGGGGACTAAAGCCAAACATGTGATGCTAAGCAGCGGCAAGTTAATGAACTAATTTCCATTACTAGCTGTTGCCCACAAATCCGTTTACAAAATTTTCTACACCAAAAAAATGTTTTCCCCGTTTTTGCATCATTTTTTAATGCTGCTACGCTCCTATTGGTCGCAGCGTCACAATATATACCTTATAGCCTTTTTCGATAATAATAGCCTATCTTATCGTCTGATCAAAAATCAAATGTAATTTTAAAAAAACACTACGTTAAGCTATTAAAACACCACACTGCGTGATTTTTTAAAATCATTTTTTTTACTTTTATCTGTGGCATCTGTAATTGCATCAATCAATATATTCTTAAATCAACCTGCGTTATGGCCTGAGCCTTTGTACTGGAATCGTAGCTAATGTTACTAACATTACTTGAAATAAACATTTTTTAATATTAGTTTGTTTCCCGACTTAACAACTAAAGATATCATTTAAGTGACCACTAGGTTTTTGCCTTTTATTTTGACACGTTTACTTAATCAGCTCTGCTACTGAGAACATTCTATAGGAAAGATTCCAACATAATTTGTCCGACTGCCGGAATCAAACCCGAGATCTATCCATCGCATTCATTTATGTTATCACCAATGTGGCAGATAGTTCCTAATCCCAATTATCAATGTGGTTTGTCAGTGTGTGAAACCCATTTAAGCTTGTAATTATTGTCTGAATAGGCAATTACGCAACACATTAATTAATCGCATTAAGTTTTGGATTCAATGTCCCATATAATCACGGCTGTATCCTGATATGGGTAGGCAGAGGTCTATTTTAACATCCTCGAATGTACACACGCGTTCCCGGTTGTTAAACAAAAATAAAGACATTTTGTCTTGAATTATTCCAACCCCAATTCATCCTATCTTGTCCCCAATATTTTTTCTATACGACATATCTGAGGAACGTAAATCAATTTGCCAAACCACTGTCTAAGTATTGGGCATCAAAATGGTCCAATAGTTTTATCAGTCAAGGTCTATCGTGAAAAAAATACCTTTATGCCTTTTTATAATATTCTGTTGTAGGGTAGATACGGAAGTAGACGCACGTCGACCTGAAACACAGATTAAAAAGGTTGTCAATTAATGATTTCAATTCTAAATTTTCCTTTAAGAAACAAATGCATTTTAATTATTTTGTCATATTATTTTATAAAAAGACGTATATTGTACGAAATACTACGCAATTAAATAACTGCTCTATTCCATCCTATGAGACTATAAAGTGAAGCAGGTAATTAGAATAAAGAAGAAAACGAAATAATAAATAATAAATACACCCAACAGTCACATACATAGTTCTGACCCCACACTAGGATACAGTCCGGTGTCGTGGGTATCAGAGACTACGAGAGACTTGTACGATTTCACAAACACCCAGACCCGAAAAAAATATTTGTGGATCACACAAACATTTGTCTAGGTGCGGGGATCGAACCCGCGGCCTCTCGTTTCACAAGCTGGTGTCTAGCCAACTGCGCCACGGGGCTGTCAAAAATGAAATGAAATGGAAAATATTAAATGAAAATACTAACTAATTTCAAGTTACAAATATAACTTGGATAGATATTAATCTATATATATGGATTCTATTCATATCCCACTTAATCTATTGTCTTTGTACACGGTGCTACTGTCAAGTGGACACACGGGTAATATTTTGCGTTGCGTGCGGTGGGTCGTTAATCCCCGAACCACACTCGTGACAAATGGATGTTAAGACAAGCGTTTATAATCTTATTGTTATGTGGGCTTTGTTTGTATTGCTGTAATACGTTTACGTAATTTTGATATATTATACTAATAATTCAATTTGGTAGTTTTTAAAGAGTTGCATCTGTTTTAGACAAGTTAAGTTCAACACTTTAAGAAGTTAAAAATACTCTTTTTTACAGTTATCTTTGTCCGCTAAGCTTTTGCCAACCAATTGCTACTGTAAAGACAATTTTAGGTAGTCTAAATAAATAAATTATTACGATCTAAATAAATTATGACACAGCTCCACTCCACTACCTGAAGCTTATTTATAATAACCGCTTTATATTCACGAAGAATTATCGTGATAATTCAATTCATAAATACTTTAACGGTGAAGGAAAACATCGCGATGAAACCTGCACACCTAAAAGTTTTTAGGAATTTCTTAGGTGTGTAGTCCGCCAACCAGTACTAGGCCAGCGTGGTGGACTAAAGCCTAAACTCTTGTTGTTGTTGTTGTGGAGGAGGCCCAGGCCCAGCAGAGGGACATATATGAGCTGATGATGATGATGATGATGATGCTTTATATTTACGTCCCAATGCTGGGCCCGGGCTTCCTCTACAAATGAAGGAGGTAGTTAGTCCACCACGCTGGCCTAGTGCGGATCGGCGGACCCTAGTACGCTTACCTATACGGGTAATCTATTGCAGATTATAAAATACGCGCTATATAGGGAAAACACAACAATATAAGTTGTGTTTGCTCTCTGATTGACGGCCCCTAGCGCATGCAGATAACGAGTGTGCGAACTTTACTCCGTGTTTCTGAGTCAATGAACAAGAAATAGGTCCGCTGCGGTGATGGGATATCGCTGTTGTTACGTTCTAATGTGTGTTGTGTCGTATTTTGTGATGTTAACATATTGAGATAGATACTTACTACAACTCGCATTTTTCTTTATTAAACATACATACATTCGAAGTCGTGATGGCCTCGAGGTGTAGACACGCAGTCGAGAATCTCGAACTTTCGAAGTAATGTGTGTATTCACAATGAATTATCACGTATTTTAACGGTGAAGGAAAACATCGTGATGAAACCTGCACACCTAAATGTTCTTAGGTGTGTAGTCCGCCAACCCGCACCAGGCCAGCGTGGTGGACTAAGGCCTAAACCCTCTTAATGGTAGAGGAGGCTCGCGCCCAGCAGTGGGACGTACATATACGGCCTGACGATGAAGATAATGATGACTGTTATATTTTTGCTTCTCATATTATGTAAGTTCAGTAAGATTAAGATCGCTGTTCAAAATTCAGAAATTAGTAATGATGATGATACATATATTCACACATACATACAAACATAACGCCTGTATTTTCCGAAGGAGTAGGCGGAGGTGCATTTCTGCACCCACATTTTGTCAGTATCAGTCCCACGTAATAGGGGCGAGCCTATTGCCATTTTTCGGTCAAATTTCCAAACTCCATGATGTAACTGTTTTATCGAATCGAATGAAAAAGGTTTAGCCTCTAGATCGCGCGGCACATCTGCCGCGAGACCACGAGACAGTCTTTTAATTGTATACTTTGCTTTTTACTTGGTGACATTTATTTGTAACCTCAATTCTATGACAGAAAGCATGTATACACACTCTGAAACCTATATCCCCAAAGAGGTAGTCACAGTTACTTTTAAGTCAACATTAAGATTCTCTGCAGCTGGAAATGTGCCCGAAAAATCCCTATAGAGTTGCCCTCTATTAATGGGGATCTAAAACACATCTGGCAAAACATAGGGGTCGACATTAGACAACCACCTCTGTAGACAATTTATTACAACTGTCACTTTGCACTTTGCAGTGACGGTATGAAAGAGAAAATTAATACCAGATACAAATATTCTCAAAAATATACTCAACAGTACTTACAGATACTTATTTATCCTAACCATCATCGTAGCAAATGATGCAAGTATTATGATTTATCGGTTCTCTCGGGTCGAGGGTTTCAATTTGCCAACAGACTGGAGATTAAATGTCGCGAATAGTTGTTCGGTAATGATACAAATGGAATACATTGATAAAAGATTATACTCGTAAATACATACATACATAAACTCACGCCTGTATTCCCCGAAGGGGTAGGCAGAGGTGCATTTCTTCACCCACATTTCGCCAGGTATGTATCAGTCCCACGTAAACGGCAGAGCCTATATCCGTTTTTCGGTCACATTCCCAGACTGCCTCGTGGTCTCGCGGTACAAGTATGTGCCGTGCGATCTTGAGGTCCTGGGTTCGATTCCCGGGCCGGGTAAAGTGTTATTGGGTTTTTTCATTAGGAAATTCTCAGTAACTCGTAAATAAAGAATCAATTTTGACATTCACACGATTTTGAGAGTGTTTTTATAGCATTTATGTTGAAGCTGAATCTCGGCGGTCGTGGGTTAAATCCCCAGAAGGTTCCTCTGACTCTTCAAACTTTATTTATATGTATATTCATCATATTACAAACATTAAGGGTGGCGTAAAATTTCGCGAAACATGCACGTCAAAGAATGCGGTGCAAGTAATATTGTTGGATAGTATACCAACTTGCTTTAGACCCATGTGGTAGATTTAGGTCTTACCCTCTATCCGTTGTAAAGGATAACCTTGCCCAGCAATGGAATGTAAATAGGCTGACATAGTTCGGTAATAAGTAAACCATCATATCCTTTGGAAGTGCAATCTTTGGTCGGATGAGCGTAACAATATGCTCAATAGTATGCACGTAACGTCTGGTGTTGTTTATTACACAGACCTCGTTGAATCTAAGAAGAATTTCCGTGCTTTTCAGCGTTTTGCCGTGCCTATTATCGGAAGCTACCTTAACAGCTCATACTTTAGGTTCCATTTAATTATTCATAAATATAGTTACTTACCCGTGGTGCGTTAACTCCCCCTGTATATTATTTCTGATTAATTTTGTTGCGGGATCATGACAAATTAGGTTCCCTTAGATCCGCTGAGCTTCAGTGCTCTTACTGTGCGTGCCGCTGTTGATCCTGGAGGACAGGAGTTACAGCGGCGGCTGTGTGGTGAGATAGGGCCAAAAAAAACATTAAAATCTACTCTAATAAATAGCAGAATGTAATTAATTATCCACGTTACTTTATCCGTAATTAATATGCATTGAATATCCAAGACTCCTAAATCCCCTAAATATATTTTCTTCCTAGCTCCGCCATATCTCAAGCAGTCGGAACAAAGGAATTCCTCCTGGTCAGACATAAAGTAAATCCACATAAGCTCCAATACATGCAAACGTTTCTTTCTCTTGCGAATATAAATGGATTCCGGTGAATTAATGAATTTATAGCCCGCTTTTATTTTAAGAGCACGGTACAGCCGGTCATTCGGGACGATAAATCTCCAGACCCTTACCACTGGATATCAATTTCTATGCACAGAACATTTGGACATTGCGAAGGACTATTTAAATTCAAGAATTGTGCTTGGATTTTAGAATGGTGAATTTTATTTCACTCCATCCGTGTTTTTTATGGGGTGATTTAGGTGCTAACTGCTAGTGTTTTGAGTTACGTACCATACTTTAATTCTACTATATCAGCCGTTACATGTCCCATTGTTGGGCATGGACCTTCTAATTGTTTGATATTATTTTTTTATTTATTTATTTATTTATTTATTATACTTTTTTGTACACTATAATATACTATTTTAGTATTAATATATTTTTTAGTGTTTTTTTTCTCCTTAAAATAGTAACCTGATAAATTTCATTAAAGATTCCTCGATGTGACCGCGGGATAAATTATGGAAAGCATAGTTTTACCTTGTTGACAACTACTTTTCATTCTCAAAATTAAGAATTCCTGAAGCTCATTCTTTTGTAGATTTACTCAGAACTTTGATAGCTACATATGCTTGAACAGCTTTTTATAATCATGCCAAACATTACAATATCAGGAACAGGATACACAAGAAGTTGTTTATGTTATAATTAGCCATCCAATTTCGTCCGTTTCAAATTTGATGTTTGTACGTGTTTCCGAAATAAATCCATCATACTCGTATGTGCTATTTCACACTATTACAATCAAAATTAGAAATTAGTTCTCCCCACAATTGTTTCCACACTTATATGCATTAGTTTTCCAAGAGAAGTTCGTGGATGCTTAAGTGCCAGAACGCACCGACGAATTCCCCAGTGTTATCAGTGGCGATGCTTCCATAGAAGCCCAAAGCGTTACACGTTAATTGTGTAATGTCTAGTTTAAAATTGTTTATTGTAGTCAGTAATTGTCATTTATACGTCAAATTAGGACGGAATCCATTTATGCGTAGGACGTCCACCCACAAGCAGCGTAGGACGTCCACCCACAAGATGGTCCGACGACCTGGTGAAGGTCGCGGGTCGTCGCTGGATGCAGGCTGCCTCCAACAGGTCACTATGGAAGTCATTGGGGGAGGCCTATGTTCAGCAGTGGACTTCTTTAGGCTGATAATAATGAATGATGATGACGTCAAATTGCATTTCTTAAATAAAGATTTAAAGCTTAAAGATTATTATTCGAAATTGTGAGGCAAGCTGAGCTTTTGGGCTTCTATGGCAGTATCGCCGCTGGGTGTTATGTGGGTTCGTGGGCGGCGGTGACAATCTTACGTTGGTACGTGGTGGCTGAACTATTTCCAATGTGTCACTTGACGTAAGGATCCACCATTACTGACACGTCATCTTGCATCACTGTGAACTTTGTGACAGGAAAACTCAAAAACTGATATTTCATGATCGCACGAACTGTTTCATGCTGCTAAAAAAATGTTGATATTTATCATTTGTCGCTGTCCTTTTAATAAAAAATAGAATAGGTACAAAATGTTTCAGCATTGACAAAAAACTTTGACAAATTATGTTAGAAAGACTCATGCCAGATGCACTTTAAAAAATACTAAGATTGACAATAACGTAATTTATAAGCAAATTATACAAAAAAAAAACAGGCAAATATTTGTTTCCAATATTTTTCGTATACAGGCTGATCCCCAACAACAGTAGTGGGGTGGTGTGACAAATACAGTGTAACAATGCGAACATGTGCGAGATTTATTGTCGTGAATCGGTCCCAACAGATAGACCAGCCTGTACGCCTGTACACGTTGTATTGTGCCACTTTGTATTCACAAATCTCATATGCCTTTGTTTCGCGATGAATCACGTGTTTGGCCCGTTTGATGGATAATAACTCGAATGCTTTTTGTAAGTTAAGTTTCTATATCGTTGATTCCCAAAGGATATCGATCCTTTGAAATCGACTTTTGAGCATCCACGACAGCTAAAATAACAATTGAAGTCTGCACGATAATGGATGTGATTTTATCATGTCGAAAAAGTAATAACTCAGGCTAGCTACCCATGGATGCCTACTAGAAATTGTGTGAGCTACGCAGGCAGCCGCCGGGCTGCCTTGTTGCCGGGTTGTGTGCCGACACAACAGTAGGTACTGCTGGGCCCAACAAGGTAAATTTTACCAATTAGTTACCGATCCTGATTATTAGAAAACTTTGTGTACCCATATGGTTTGGTAATCTTTTATTTACAAAAGAAACCCCTGGGATTTCCATAATGGCACGTCATGTTAATAAACTTTTTTACGGCAGTCAGCCGTCAGTTTTCATTTGGGCCCACTCTGGGAGTCGGTGGTAATCAATCACGCCGACTTCCCTTGTTAATAGACAGAGAAATGCCAAAAACTTTTCGTATTAGACCGGTATGATTGTGCTTTTTGTTATTTCTGTGGTAACACTTAACGCCCCCTTCTATCCTTGAAGGTGTATTTCTACACCAATTTTTCGCTGGCTTAATTTTAGTTCAATCAGTAGTTGAGTTGTCAATATGTGTATTCACAATGAATTATCACTTATTTTAATGGTGAAGGAAAACAACGTGATAAAACCTGCACACCTAAAAGCTCTTAGGAATTTATTAGGTTTGTAGTCCGCCAACCCGCACTAGGCCAGCGTGGTGGACTAAGGCAAAACCCCCTCAATGGTAGAGGAGGCCAGTGCCCAGCAGTGGGACGCATTTGGCTGGCTGGTGATGATGATACATACCTGGCGAAATGTGATTTCAGTAATGCACCTCTTGCTACGCCTTTAGGGAATACAGCCGTCCGGTTATACCCACACTTTTCTACTTATTTATGTGAAGCATTATCTCTAGATTTGTGTCTTTTTATCATAATTAGAGAAGAGATTGAGCTTTTCGCAAAACTAGAAAGCAATTTTTTTTTTTTTTTTTTTATGTGACTGTTGGGTTGGGTGTATTTTGATACCGCAAGTACGAGTATAGGTGTAATGCATTACAGATTTTAAACGAACTATTCTCAATCGAACTCGACCGTCCCTCTCAATCTTCAATGAATTGCTAATTATCAATTTATTTATTTATTAACACTTTTTTGTACACACGGAGAAAATTAACAAAACAAAAACACAGATGAAAAATAGTACAATTGGCGGTCTTATCGCTCAAGGCGATCTTTTAGAGACAACCATAGGATGGAAACAAAGAAAGGATAGATGAGAGGGTAGTCAGTGTGTACAAATATATCAAAATGTTGAGTATATTTCTCAACATTTTGATTGAAGCGGCGTCGAATTCATTTCCTCTACAACAGTAACATCGCTAAATTACATTTCACGCGGAACACAACTGTCGTGAGCAATAACTTTCCTTTCGATACGTTTAGTGACCAGTTTCGAAGCGTGTTCTGTTCCAACAAGCCAGTATATTTAGGTCTCTAGATTTCCCTCACTAGCTCCGAATCCCCTTAAATTTGTTGATATTGGAGGCGGGTGGGTAGATCGTGGTAAATCGGTCATCGGGTGGTATCGTGAATTTTGTTGGTCAGTGCGAGCTTAGTTTACGACTGAGGTTTCAGTATAGTTAGCGCTGTTAATCTATCCGGGTGTTATACTTCGGTAATTCATTTGGTAAATTCGATTCTGTCGGCTCTCGCAGTTGACAATTGCACTGTATCTAACGTTGCAAAGCTTCGATGTGAATCGTTTGAAATGTAGTCTAGCTTATAGAATTTGTACCTATTGCCTTCCTCTGTCTATTCCACTTTTAGATCCGATCTGACTAATGTGATTTCATCATCAGCCCAAATACGTCCCACTGCTGGGCACGGGCCTCCTCTACAACTGAGAGGGTTTAGGCCTTAGTCTACCACGCTGGCCTAGTGCGGGTTGGCGGACTACACACCTAAGAAATTCCTAAGAACTTTTAGGTGTGCAGGTTTTATCACGATGTTTTCCTTCACCGTTAAAGCAAGTGATCATTCATTGTGAATACACACATAATTTCGAAAAGTCAGAGGTGTGTGCCTGGGGTTTGAACCTGCGACCGCCGAAATTCTCGACCGCGCGTCTAAACCTCGAGGCCATCACTGCTAATGTGATTTATGCGTGTATTATTGAAATAGATTCGCTTGAATCACCACGTCATTAAATTACCGCATATTAACTTTTTCGAAAATATTGGATGTCGTTCAAACTGAAGGTTCATTGAAAATTATATTAAATGAGAGGCAAAGAAGAAATAGGCCCTCCATATGAGAGATACGTAATCATCACTCTTCATGACCAGCCATCAATCGAAATGGGTAGGAGAAACGAGAAAATAAAGTGTAGGTTGACATATACAATCTTTTAAATTAAGAAAACAGAAGAATTTAAACTGATATTGAACTCACTAAATACCAAAAAATTATTAATTAATAAAAATTAATTATTTTAATTTTTGTTATGACGTCATACTATTATATAATTACAAACAATATTAGTCGAGGTAGTACCATTTACAAGAAATTGTACATACATACATACATAAACTCACGCCTGTATTCCCTGAAGGGGTAGGCAGAGGTGCATTTCTGCACCCACATTTCGCCAGTTATGTATCAGTCCCACGTAATAGGGGGCGAGCCTATTGACGTTTTTCGGGCACATTTCCAGACTCCATGCTGCTACTGAGAATTTCCTAATGGAAAAACCCAGTGACCCTTTGCCCGACCCGGGAATCGAGCCCAGGACCTCTAGATCGCACGGCACATCCTTGTACCGCGAGACCACGAGGCAGTCACAAGAAATTGTGTTTATATTTTTTTATGTATAAAATAATATTTTGCGCAGAGATCGACATCCACAAGTCAGAAGGCTGCCGTTCTGAATGGGTGGAGGTGCGCGACGGGTATATGCCAGACGCGCCCGTGTTGGGCCGCATTTGTGGCTCCGGCAAAGGCCCAATAATGAGGTCCACGGGCTCTCGGCTTACAGTAGTCTACCAACCGGGCCCGAGGCCAAAACCTCACAGGGGCTTCAGGGCGTTTTATGAAGGTGAGATTAGATTTATGTAAATCATCTGCTTTATTACTTTTGCATCTGACTTAATTGTCACATGCGTTTTTTGCAATATTGGATATTATCAAAATTTATTCATGAATAATGATTGTTTTATTATACTACAATTGCAATTTAACAATAAGCCACCTGATGGAAAGTATGGTCTAGATCAGGGTTTCTCAAAATATGATGGATGTGCTTGTTTCTTGTCGCAAATGGAGTCAATTTTAGGAGTAATTTTGGGCAATTTTAACCTTAATCCTGACTCTGACGAATTCATTCGCGCCCGCGCCTCTATGTGTGTCGCACGTGCTAGGCATCAAGTCACTATTACGTAAATTTTGTCGCTAACCCCCTGCCGTCGAATGGCGAACTCCTAGGGGTTCGCGTAACCAACTTTGAGAAACCCTGGTCTAGATAAATAAAGCATTGCGCAATGAGAAATGTAAGTAAAAGTAATATGAATAGTTTACATCACTCGATTACGCAACTCTAATATTCCAATGCGTCAAAATTCTCGTTTACACTAATTTCAAATAAATCAGAACAACAGAAAAGAATACATATTCATCTAGTATGTAGACAATTCAATTGCATGTTGGGTTTATACGGATGTCGACGAAGCTTTTGGTTCATTCTTGAGTGGTTGTCACTACAAAGTTGAGACTTCGCAAGCCAGCAACAATAACAGCCCTACTTTATAAAACCTTGCCTTAACTGTAACTTTTATAAAACAAAGTAAAGCATTTAACTAGTTCGAACAAACTCCGACTTTTAAATTCAGTGCTTCTAGAGGGAGCTTTAAAATTAATTTATAATTTCAGCTATTTGCGGCGGCGATATTGAAGTTGATAGCAGCGGGCATTTAGAATCTCCAAATTATCCTGAAGACTATCAGCCGAGTAAGCTGTGTGTTTGGAAACTATCTGTTCCACAGGTTTGTTTTTATGTACACGTACTGTGGTCCCTCTCGTAAAATAACGTTCAGATATACCTGTTATTGATATATCATCAAATCTGCTGTTAAAAATAAAATTTATATGTTGTCAATTACCCTAAATAAGTAACTATTTACATACATCATACATACATAAACTCACGCCTGTATTCCCTGAAGGGGTAGGCAGAGGTGCATTTCTGCACCCACATTTCGCCAGGTATGTATCAGTCCCACGTAACAGGGGGCGAGCCTATTGCCGTTTTTCAGGCACAATTCCAGACTCCGTGCTGCTACTGAGAATTTCCTAATGGAAAAACCCAATAACACTTTGCCCGACCCGGGAATCGAACCCAGGACCTCGAGATCGCACGGCACATACCATATATATCGCGAGACCATGAGGCAGTCACTATTTGTATTTTAAAACTATTAAAACTTTTTCCTGGATTGATATCTGATAATACACACAGTCCAGTTACGTACATGTAGTATTAGTATATTATTTTAACTACAAATAGTCCTATGGAACACATAGTTAATATGAGGCTTGCTAATAGTAAATATTAACACCCTCAAATGGAAATACCTCAACCGAAAAATCATCATCCTTCGTGCTACAAGATACAATATAACAACTACTTAAATTGTTTATTTCAGGATTATCAAGTAGCTTTAAGGTTCCATTCGTTTGAAATTGAGAACCACGACACGTGTTCATACGATAAAGTCAAAGTAAGAGATGGTGACTCAATGGATAGCCCTCTGATCGGCATATTCTGCGGACACAAGATACCACCAGACATAAGGTTAGTCCATGGACAAAACGCTTTCGCCTTGTTACAAAACTTCCACTTTTAGTACCGGGATAAATTCAGGCAATATGTTAATGATCGAGAAATTATGAAGTCGCACGGTTTATGAGCTGGTTTTAGAACTTCATTTTTTATGCGGGTTTTGACTGACGACGTGAATTTTCTCCGTTTAGGTTTATTGTACGAGTACGTTTTGCATTAAGAATGACTATATTTTCTTCAAACTTAAAATTCACCTCTAAATGGCTTAAAGTAAAGCTTTCCATTCCTACTGTCGTGTTTATGTATTTCTTCTAAACCACATATCATCAGATATTAACATTGTTGCATTACTTACGACGTTAAATCCCGCCAGATCAACTTCAAACACACTGCTAGTGATCTTCGAGTCGGACGGCACGGTACAGAAGGCAGGTTTCTCTGCCACCTTCATGAAGGAGTTTGACGAATGCGCCTCCATCGAGCACGGCTGCAGCCACTCCTGCGTCAACACCCTGGGGGGGTACGAATGTGCCTGCGACATTGGTTACGAGCTGCACTCCGATGGGAAGAAGTGTGAAAGTGAGTATAGAAGTTTCTTTTGACATTGTGCATAAATACATACCACTGGCTGTACTTCCATAGAATCCCAAAAGCAAAGCAAAAGTTTGCCTGAAGAAATTCTGAATAATAATCTTTAATCTTTAAATCCTTATTTAACAAAAGCAATTTTTTTTTTTTTTTTTTTTTTTTTTAAACTGGCACGGCAAAGTGACTCCACTGTACCTGATGGTAAGCACAGTGGAGTCCAACAAATTACTACCGACCAGCGAGAAACGATAAGGTCACCCGCTGGTCGACATAATCATGCCGGCCTGCACAAATGCTTCTTCACGCTTCGCTTAAAGGATCCAGGATCATAGGAAGGAGGGAACACGTGAGCCGGCAAACTATTCCACAGCTTGATGGTGCGGCAAAGGTAAGAGTTGGCGAACTTTTTGGTTCGAGCCACGGATGTTGTGACCACAAAGCTGTGGCTTCGCATGCCAGCACGCGTGGTTCTGGTAAGGAAAGGAGAGGATGGGACAAGCTTAAACAATTCTTCAGAGCACTCACCATGATACAGACGGTAGAACACGCTAAGTGCGGCAATGTCCCTGCGCAACTGTAGCGGCTCCAAGTTGGCTGTGACGTCTGCATCATCCACAATGCGGATGGCACGCCGCTGCAATCCAATGACAATGCAATTTGACATATAAATGAGAAAATCCTAAACCCACAATAAACAATCATAAACTAGACATTACACAGTTAACTTGTATCGCTTTTGGCCTCAATGAAAGTACCGCCACTGATACATATACACAACCTCATGTATGTAGTTTCTGAAGGAGTAAGCGAGGTGCATTTCTGGAAACACAATGTATAATTGTGTTTTCGTCCCACGTAATAAGAGGCGAGCCTATTGCCGTTTTAAGGGGACATTTCTAGACTCTGTGCTGCTATTGAAAAATTCCTAATAGAAAAACCTAATAGCACTTTTTTCAACCCGGAAATCGAATTCAGCATTTCTCGATCGTGCAGCACATACCGCGAGACCACTATATTTATACACTGCCTGGCTGTTTTTTCTTTAGTGATAGAGCCAAGCCGTAAGTCAGCTTTGAATACGGTACAAATAATCTGGTTCGATTTGTGAGGTTCCAGTCTCAAATAGACGTGAAGCAATAATTTGGCATCTTATTAAAGGAGTGAGGCTAGGATATGTCGTACAATGTACCTACTGTCTTATTCCAGACGCATGCGGAGGCGCTCTATACGGTCCAAACGGCACAATAACATCGCCGTCGTTCCCCGAACTGTACCCGCCTTCAAAGAACTGCCTGTGGGAGATCGTCGCGCCGCCGCAGCACCGTATCACCTTGAACTTCACTCACTTCGACCTCGAAGGCAATAACATGTACCAACAGGTAAAATTAGGCGTACACTTATATTCATATATTTGTTAACATTACAAATTTTGTAAAAAAATATATATATATTATATTTATAAAATTAAGCGGGTTTTATATCGAGAACACTACTTTTAATCGTTTTTAAACGATTATCCATCATTTGGTGTCCATCACCGGTTAATTAATTTCCTTTAATTTTATCTTTTATATGTACCTATAGTAATTAAAGCCAGACCCTAGCTAATAATTACTAAAATGATCATTACATCAGGACACATTAAATAGACGCCTATTATTTACGATGTTCCAAGGATAAACAAAGAAAATGATATTTTCGCAGGAGTGTGAATACGATAGCGTAACGGTTCATTCCAAATTGGGAGCGGATGTTCTGAGAAGGCACGGCGCTTTCTGCGGGACTGCACTGCCTCCTCCCGTGACGTCAGACGGATCAGTCCTTAGAGTTCAGGTGGGTGGTGTTACTAATATCTGTTTTAGTAACTGGATATGATGATTTTAATTTAGTTCTTGAGAAATTGTTTTTGCTCATATATATTTTTAACTATTTGATGATAAGGAAAAACATAATAGTTGTCAACAAAGAAAATAGTTGTATCAGACCTGATCCATATAATATAGGAGCCCCGTGCTCAGCAATGTAGCATAAATTATATAAAAGCAGATTGATAAATATAGATACAAAATAAACAGCAATATACACGACCTGAGAAATCATGGCAGCAACTACTTTTTTTTAAATTAATGATTACTGAATAGATTAAAATTTATTTTTCTATTATTTCATCATCATCATCAGCCCAAATACGTCCCACTGCTGGGCATGGGCCTCCTCTACAACTGAGAGGGGTTAGCCTTAGTCCACCACGCTGGCCTAGTGCGGGTTGGCGGACTACACACCTAAGAAATTCCTAAGAACTTTTTAGGTGTGCAGGTTTTATCACGATGTTCTCCTTCACCCTTAAAGTAAGTGATAATTCATTGTGAATACATACATAACTTTGAAAAGTCAGAGGTGTGTGCCTGGGGTTTGAACCTGCGACCGTAGAAATTCTCGACAGCGTGCCTAAAGCTCGAGGCCATCACTGCTCAGCAATGTACGAGTAGCATAAATTATATAAAAGCAGATTAATAAATATAGATACATAATAAACAGCAATATACATGACCTGAGAAATCATGTCAGCAACTCTTTTTTTTAAATTAAATATTATAATTTATTTTTCTATTATATCAAAGCAGTAATGGCCTCGAGGTTTAGGCGCGCGGTCGAGAATTTCGATGGTCGCAGGTTCAAACCCCAGGCACACACCTCTGACTTTTCGAAGTTATGTGTGTATTCACAATGAATTATCACTTGCTTTAACGGTGAAGGAAAACATCGTGATAAAACCTGCACACCTAAAAAAGTTCTTAGGAATTTCTTAGGTGTGTAGTCCGCCAACCCGCACTAGGCCAGCGTGGTGGACTAAGGCCTTAACCCTCTCAGTTGTAGAGGAGGCCCGTGCCCAGCAGTGGGACGTATTTGGGCTGATGATGATGATGATGATGATCAAAGCAAAGCTCCATCACTTATTCTGATACTCTTCAATTCCAGTTCACATCTGATGGCTCCGTGCACCGGTCAGGGTTCGCGGCGGTGTACTACATCGACGTAGACGAGTGTGCGGAGAACAACGGCGGCTGCCAACACGAGTGCCACAACACCCTGGGGGGATACGAGTGTGCCTGCCACAGCGGCTTCACGCTTCACCCTAACAAGCACGACTGTAAGGAGGGAGGATGCAAGCACGATGTTACGTTACCACACGGCACTATATTTAGGTAAATCATCATCATTGCCTTGCTCCCAATTTCATTTGGGGTCGGCGCAGTATGTTTTATCCTTCCAAACATCCCTATCAGCCGTCATGTCTTCATTCATCCCTTTTTCTTTCATATCTTCAGTCACGCACTCCATCCATCTTTTCCTTGGCCTTCCTCTGCTTGTCTATCCTTCAACTTTCATATTCATCACATTTTTAACTATATATGATTCATCCCTTCTCATAACATGCCCATAACACGACAGACGGTTTCCTTTCAGCTCATCTATCACAGGAGCTACTAAAGCTGAAATTAGTATTATCTTTGAGAATTTTAAATTGCGATTGTCCATTTGTCAGCCAAATTATTGTTTTGACGTTTATTTAGTTAATTAGATGTAATTTGCAACTAATGTATTGCCAATGTTACTATTATTCCTACTATGTTTCTTTGATGCTGGTATGATATTAAAACGTGATTACTGAGATATTTTATTTAAAAATCCTTTTTTTACCCTGAAATTATATTAATGCGAAAGAAGGACGATATATTTTTCAATTAATTAACAAATAATATAAATTTTCATCACATAAAGCTGGATTGAGCTGGATGATCTCATTTTTTTTAATATAGCATCTTATATAGGATAAAAGTGGAAATACAAGAAATTCCTAGAGGCTGAACGTTAATCGCTCAAAGTTAATTTCAAACCATGTTCAACGACTTCCGTTTGTTTTCTCTTGGGCTAGCCTTCTGGTACACACCAAGGACTGGAAGATCAGGATCATTCTATTGAATTATTTAAATAATACACATAGTCATGACTCCACATATAACCTCAAAGTTATTATAGATCTTTTTGAATAAATTGGTCGAATTGAAACACTTTTGGTGGCCGACATATTCAAGTTTCCATCGTTAGTCTTTGCTGTTATTCCGTCCTAATGGTCAAAAAGATTGCATTGTACAATTTGTATAAATATATTTTTTCCTTTACAGCCCCAACTACCCTGCAGCGTATCCTGCTCGTAAGGACTGTGTCTGGCAGTTCTCCACTACGCCAGGACACAGGATCAAATTGATATTCAACGTTTTTGAGCTGGAGCCTCATCAAGTACGTATCAAAAATATGACTATGTTTTCGTAGGAACTAATAAATGTAAGTTTGTGTTAAGTGGAATTTCGGTACTCATAAGTTTTATTAGAAAGAAAAGATGGATGGAGTGCGTGACTAAAGATATGAAAGAAAAAGGGGTGAATGAAGACATGACGGCTGATAGGGATGTTTGGAAGGATAAAACATATTGCGCCGACCCCAAATAAAATTGGGAGCAGGGCAAGGCAATGATGATGACATTTATGTATGAGTTAACTCAAAACAAATGAAACTAACCAGTTGTTTGATAAGTTTTTTTTTAATGAATTAAATATGTTCCCATACATTTTTTTATTAATTTTCATTCAATTCACTCAGGAGTGCGCGTACGACCACGTTACCATATACGACGGCGCTTCAGCTGATGAGAAGACGCTGGGGATGTTCTGTGGTAGCAAACTCCCACATCCAGTGGTCGCATCCCAAAATCAGATGTACGTCGTGTTCAAATCTGATGGATCGGTACAAAGGAAGGGATTCCTCGCTACCCATTCAACCGGTAAGAACTTTTAATTACATGAATAATTTCTTATAGCAAGCCAAACATAAATGTTATACGCAGTATTAGTTTCAGCTTCTAAAGACAAAGAAAATAATACATTTACGATTCCTTTACACAATGTCCAAAATTCATCTCATACAAGGGAATATGCGCGTAAGAAAATAATGGATGTATGCTATATGAAGACAAAAATCAAAAACTTTGATTGCCTATTTATATCCTACTAAACACTTGTCCGATATGCAGACGACTTTTTGGAAGTTCCGGAAACTTACAGAGCAGTTTAGCCCTAGAAATCTGTAGAGCAAGCCTATCAATTAGACATCCTGATGAATACCATAAAGAACTAATACGAAAATATTGTTCTTTCCAGCCTGTGGCGGATACCTCGCAGCAACAGAAGCAGTGAAGCATCTATACTCTCACGCGCGCTACGGAGACAATTCCTACGAGTCTAGGGCAGACTGTGACTGGAACATCGAGGCGCCCCCTAACCACTTCGTCAGGCTAACCTTCTTGACTTTCGAGTTGGAGAGGGAGGCTAATTGCAGATATGACTATGTTCAAGTATTTGGAGGCCTGGACGGCAGCGGTGGAAACTATGGCACCTTCTGTGGTACAAAGGTTAGGAGATTTGAGATCAAATGTTTTGATGTGATTGATGGTCTTCCATAATTTCTACCCTCTATTCTCCTACTGTTTCTATGTGTATCCTTAAAAGCTGATTCTGATTCATCTTGTTAATAATATTCATAAAGCATTTGGACAATTATGAATTTATGCAAATTCTCAGTTTACCTTTTATGTAAATTATAAATATAAACAAACATGCCATAGTCCGTATTATTTCTCAGATTATATTGTATTTTTTATGAAAAACATTAATAAAAGTGTTTTTTTTTCAGATGCCACCGGAAATTGTATCAACAACAGAGGCATTACTCGTAAGATTCCGCACAGATGATTCATTGGTTTTTAAAGGCTTCTCGGCATCTTACCAAATAGTAAAGCCAACATGGAGTGAAGAAGATAGTTTAGAAGGCGGCGAGTACGAAGGCGAAGAGGAAGATGAGCGTATGCCCCCTTTGGTGGTGGGTAGGCGTGGGTTGCGCGCCCCCGTGCAACGTTTCGTACGACGTCCGGCGTGACGCTGGCCGCTACCGAGACATCCCCGCCATAGGCGACCGCACCGCCACGCAATCAAACGATTGTAAATCACAATCGATGGACTCCGATTTTGTGTTGCCATATTACAAAAACATTATACCATCGATTTAAATCAGTAATTCCCAAAGTGGTCCAGGGGTCCACGGGCGACTCGACGGGGGTCTACGTTGGGTGTGACAAAAAATTGGGGTACACAATCGTAAGACGGGGTCCATTGAAAATTAATTTGGTTTCGAACTAAAATGTTGGCTGAACTACTATCAATATGGGCAGATAATATTTTAAGAAGCTCAGCGACTGTTACGTGTAAAAACTTGAATATTCCAAATTCAGTAGGTACAATGCGTTGAGACTTTTTTTTTAGATTTGAATATTGGTACTTATGTGGCTGCAGTGCAGGGGGTCCACCGGGTCCAGCAAAATTTTGAAAGCGGTCTATGAAACAAAAGAGTTTGGGAACCTCTGATTTAAATTAATCGATCGATTTTGGTAATTTTTAAATTTTGAATATCTTTTGTTGATTGAAAATAAAATATTTAACTGGCGGTTTTTGCAAAGCCTGTTATAAAGATGTTTATTGTAATGATTTTGCATTTACTTTGAATGCGGTCGTAATGTTTTTAATATATAATCTCATTGTTTACGACTGAACAAATAGGTATGTAAATAAATGAATATTCTTAGTCTAGCTTAGGTTTATTACTTAAAGAGTGGTTACCAAAGAAAATAATGTAGCTGAATATGTAAGTTTCAATTAAATATTATTTTATATTTTCCTGTTTTAACCAAAGAAAATCATGAAATCTACCAATACTCATTTATAATAAATAAAATAAAATAATACTCAGGTTAAAAACAGACATTTGTTTTAATAAAAAAAACGCACATGTACTCAAGTTTGATTATAGGAATTATATTAGCACAAGTTATTAATAATACTGAGACAATATGTAAGTTTAAGATTATTGTGAAGTATAGCTCATTTAATGTTAGGTGTTCAATTCCATATCAGATTTCAATACTTCAGTAGGTACAATATACGTTAGAAAATTAAGTGATTTTCGATGCAATTACATAAACCAAACGTAGAAAATACTTAAAACTGTGCCAAAGAAAAGTTATGTTCCTACCCACTGTCTATTTCAGGCCATATAGGCCCCAGTGATGGGCACGGGCCTCCCCTATTCCTAACCACATAATTAGGTACTAAAAATTAACTGTTCACGCAATTGTACTTAATAGAATCAATTCTCGAAATATGTGGTATTGAAGCTCTTGTTATTATTGCTGGTAAAACAGGAATAAATAATGTATAATATACAAAAAGATTTGATATTTGTGAAGGCTATGCCTGAGAATCAAATGCTATATACACACATAACCCCTTTCACACTGGTAATCTTATTAGAGCCAAAACTTTATCGCATAATACTCAAATTGTTCGTATAATGTTAGATACGTGCCAAATGGATACTTAGTTACTATTAATGCCATAGTGTATATTAAACTAGTGTTTTGTAACTTAAATATTTATACTTAGGAATGTTATTTTTATTAAAATGCTGTGAAAAATGTGTTGTTTGATTTCTATAGTAATGCAAATGTGATAAATATCAGTAGGTACCTTTATTTTTAATTCACGTTATTTAAAAAAAACCCCTTCAGACCTAAATTGATAGGACACATCCCGAAATATATCATTAAAGTTTTTCTGTATGGTAGAGGTTTGAAGGGAGTTTTGAAAAAAATGCGATTTTTCATGTTTACTTTTTTTTTTATTTTGATGTCCACTTGAATGGACAATTTAATCGGTTCAGAAGGGAAGGGAAGCGCAGCGTAGGACGTCCACCAACGAGATGGTCCGATGACCTGGTAAAGGTCGCGGGTCGTCGCTGGATGCAGGCTGCCTCCAACAGGCCACTGTGAAGATCATTGGGGGAGGCCTATGTTCAGCAGTGGACGTCTTTGGGCTGATGATGATGATGATGATGACTTAAAAAAACTGTCAGAAAACTATACTCGTATATTTAAAATCACACCTACATCCCCAAAGTAGGCGAAGGTGCAATTCTGTACCCACATTTCCAGACTTCGAAAACTTATAGATCATTGTTCAGACCACAGGGCAAAGAAAAACTTAACTTTTTATTTTTTATCTTTATTTACGTATATGTCTACTTATATGTTCGTTACTGATTGTTTTAGAGTTCTTAACTGCTTCCATCAGAGGTATAAAATTTTATAATAAGTCAATTACTGTTTATTTATTATCACTCAAATATTATATCTATGTCCATACTAGTATTATAAATGTGAAAGTAAATTTATCTAATACTCTACTACTAGACTGATTTCGATATTATTTGTTAAGAGTATAGAAAGGATTATAACAAACGGTAGGACTGTATCTGACAGAACTCAGAAGCTAGATAGTAATGAGCAGGGCTGCCAGCAAATAAAACGCAGCCATACGGATTAATATCTGCAATTATACGAAATTTAATCGCATTACCCCCGTTCGCACGGGCGTTAAAAAAGCGTTGCGTTAAAACCCGGCGTCGGCGCTTTTTTAACGCCTTAAATTTGAGTGTTCATTCGAGCGCTTTTTAATCACTTTTGTCTCGCCTCGCGCTCTAGTAAGACGTGAGAATGGTTATCGCTAATTGACTAGCAGTAGCGGTTTCTGTCGCTAGAAGGCGAAAAAGGAAACAGAAAGCATTCATTCAAAGAAAAAGTAATAATAATAATAATAATATATTATTTATTCTAATAAATAATACCACCGTAATAATACGACCGTAACACCAAGAACCTTTATTAGTTAACGCGCAATTATGCGTACATGTATATTGCTATTCAATTATACTAGGCGCTGCGCATGTCTGCGTTTCTCCCAACAGCAACATTTGACATATTGTTGAAAATGGTTGGCCCTCAAATAAATTTCAAGGTGCCATCTGTACAACCGCTGGTTGTTACACTGAGATAAGTTAAACAATATTTAAAAGAATACAATTATATTTATTAAAACGAAATTAATCATAACGACATCATTGACAAACGCAGATAAACAATACACGTCCGCTCACGAGGACAGCCCAGCGCGCTGCGCACTGACTGCAGCGCCGGCGCTTTTTTACCGCTCGTGTGAACAATAGTATGAAGTTGCATTGTTCTATTTCCAACGCCCAAAATCGAAAATGCAATACTGCGCGATAAAAAAGCGTCGCGTTATAAAAGCGCCGTCGTGTGAACAGATACCTGGGAATGCATTTGTTGCATTTGAACGCTTTTTTAACGCGCGTTGAAAAAGCTCCCGTGCGAACGGGGCCTTATACATAACCATTCTGTAATTGAGCTCTTTTATAATATTTTTTTTAGAATTTTAGTCAGATATATAAACGGTCGAAAAGTTGAGACTCGAGAGAGTAGCTCTTGTTTTTGAAGTTATACTTCTTTTGGCGCGTTAAGGAAAAATGATGAGAGTGATTTTTTACGATGCGCGCGCACACCGACACCAAAAAGTTATTCAGTAAAAGTTTGTTTTATATTTTAAGAATGTAGAATAGTGACAGTAAAAAATAATTTAAAATTCTGCTCGTCACGTGCCGTCAAGACCGAGTCGTGACGTCAGAACCTCACCCCCCCTCTGTCTAACTCCCTCAATTTTAATTGTAGGATACCCGAGTTTGGTATCATTGGAACCGGCGTGACGTAAGCTATCGATTGGCCCCATTGGAATCGGGAATTTCGTTCATCCTAATTTTAAGATTAAGTAAAAAACTTATTGAAGCTATTACGATGCGCGCGCACACTGTCATGAAAAACCGACACCATGAAGTTATTAAAATATTATTTTATAATATATTATTATATTATTTAAGAAAATATTTAAGAAAATATATTATAATTATAATGAAAATATATCTTATTTAAGAAAATAAGAAGTCGTGGTGGCCTCGAGGGAAGTCGTGGTGGCCTCGAGGTTTAGGCACGCGGTCGAGAATCTCGACGGTCGCGGGTTCAAACCCCAGGCACACACCTCTGACTTTTCGAAGTTATGTGTGTATTCACAATGAATTATCACGTACTTTAACGGTGAAGGAAAACATCGTGATGAAACCTGCACACTTAAAAGTTCTTAGGAATTTCTTAGGTGTGTAGTCCGCCAACCCGCACTAGGCCAGCGTGGTGGACTAAGGCCTAAACCCTCTCAATGGTAGAGGAGGCTCGTGCCCAGCAGTGGGACGTATATGGGCTGATGATGATGATGATATTTATGTATGAAGTATAACTTCTAACGCGTGTACATAATTTTTTTAGAATTTTACTTAGCTAGATAAATGGTCGAAAAGTCGAGATTCGAGAGTTTTTTTTAGGATTTCAGTTACCGTACCTAGATAAATGCTCGAAAACTCGAGATTGGACGGTACTTCTTGCTTTCAGACAGTTTGATTTCATCCCGTATGTTTATGTATCGTATTATACGAAATGGTCATGGATACAATATACCATCCGATTATACATATTTTGTATCCAATTATACAATCTGGCAGTCCTGGTAATGAGATAAGATGCTTATTTGTGAGCCTCAACGCTGGTATTCAAGAAATATAATCTTTAAATTTCATTAACTTTATATTTAATATAATAAAAAAAAGTATAAAAGCAGTATAAGTATAAAATCGGTTTATGTACTAATTCTTTGTAAAATATTTTTAGCCATCGCAAATACATCTTACATGGCAACACTTCTATTGTCAATTAACGATGACAGTAGAGGTGTAAAAGTAACGAAAAAAAGCGTACCCGTATGTATTCGTTACTATAACACTTAGTACTCGTTACTATCGTATCGTTACGTTACTCGTTACTTCTGATCATAACATGCTATTTGATGTTAGAGCAACGAATGAAGTCGTATTGCGTACGCGTACAGTATGACATTGCGGCGTCGCACCATTAGTAATTTGTAGAAACCATACTTATCACAGATACTTTTTATTACATACCAAGCTGTGTAAGGTGCATTTTTTTTACTTTTCCGTATTTTGAACCAGATTTATGTTTAAGTTATTCTAAATTTACCTAGTTTGATTTAATTTCCAAATTATACTTAACAAACATCATTCTATGTAACGTACAATTTTAAATTCACCGAATAAACGCGCACATGCGTAAAACATACGATAAACAAATTTTTAATACACGTATCAACCGTACTTGCGTGAACTGAAACAGTGTAGGTATCCATAATACGAAAAATGCGAGTAACGAAATATATTCGTGTGTAACGTTTCGTTACTCGGTACTAGGTGGCGCACCCGTTACTCAGTACCGAATACATACGGTTTGCTACAGCTCTAGATGACAGTAAACGTCACATAATTGTTTTGTCATTTCAAAAAGAAAAAGTCAAGCGCACATAATTTATTTGTTACATTTCAGTTTCTTGCGTCTTCTGACCTAAATATTAAGTTGCGTCAAAAATTGTGCAATACGTAGTAGAAAAGAAATACAGAAATGTCCGCGGTAGCCTTTAAAGTGAAATGTAAAAATAGTCAACAAGTTTTAAAAGATTTGACCTCTGAAAGTACTGTGGGTGAATTAAAAATCTTTCTGTCTAGTATAGCAGACGTTAGTGTGGAGAGAGTGTGTGTACTTTGTGGTTATCCTCCGAAGCCTTTGGACATAAGTGACGACACTAAAACGTTGAGTGAGATAGGGTTGAAGACTGGTGAGACTTTGATAGTTGAGGAGAAGGCGCTTCCTCAACCACCAGCACCAGCGCCGGCGCCTATAGCCGCTGAAACTACTCCCAAACCTGTAGAAAACGGCATCGCGTCTCACGAGACCATGCGCCCATGTCGACCAGGCATTCTCATGAAGAAAGTTGTTCCGTCTGATAATTCTTGTTTGTTTACGAGTATAGGTGAGGGAAGTGTGTTGTAACTATGCACTCAATGAACACTAGGTATTATCATCAGCCACAGAATGTCCATAGGTGTCTTCTTTTAGGCTAGAATTCTGTTAATGTTCATTGTTATGGCATTGAATAATTCCTAAACCAAAGTAGTTTCCCACTAATTTGTAATTACGCATTACACACAGCTGTGATTTTCTTTTACTAAGTTTTAAGAAGGGAATGCAAAGCCATATTTGAGAAAAAATAATTTGTTCTGGTAAAATTAATTTGTATGGTAAATTCATGTAATGCTTTTCAATATGAAAACACAAAGTCATGCTTTAAAAAAATAAATTGAATAAATATCCCACTTGTCATTATTTACTTGATTTTAATGGTTGTAGTCTTGTGTTGATGATTTTTTATTCAATAAATTTATTTTGTAAAAATTCAGCAATGAAACTAGAGATTATATGGCATTTTTTTTTTATATTTTAAAACTTATATTTTCTGTAGTAACACAATGTGTACCTCTCATTCCAGGATTTGTATTAAATGGCAAAGTTGACACAACAGTGCACTCAATGATGAGGCAAATTATAGCTGTAGAAGTGGCTGGAGATCCGGGCACATACAATGAAGCCATGCTAGGAAAACCAAATTCTGAGTATTGTACTTGGATACAACATCCCAGTTCTTGGGGTGGTGCTATAGAGGTATGAAAATATTTTCATAACTACTGATAATAATTAAGTAATAATTTTAGTATCTATATTATTTATTTATTTATTAACTCTTTATTTACACCACGATAAAAACAGAAAAAAAACAAATTTAGGCACAATAAATTGGCAGTCTTATCACTAAAAGCGATCTCAACCAGGCAGACTAGGCAACCAATAAGAGTAGACCCCATAATTATGAATAGTAATGAGTGTGTGTCAAAACAGTTTAATTTAAAAGACAAAACATACTTTACTGACCATTAGGTTACTTTTTAATGCTCCTAAAAAAGGTAACAATATGAAGAACTCTTTTAATGCTTTTTTAGTTTGTTTAAAAATTATATATAAATGTGGATATATGCCAGTTAATATTGTAATCAAATGGACAGTTACTTTTATATGTTTTATCAGTTACATCAGATGTCATGCAAATGTTACCAACATTTGTGTATTGATGTCAAGGAAAAAACTGATTTGCAAGTTTGTTGTAAACATAATCCTAAATGTTAAGTTTAGTAAATAAAATAAAATTAGTATTCATGAAAAAACTATTAATAATAAATCAATGCTATTTTATATATTTTTACTTACATTGACGCATATATACTTGTGGCTGTTGGCAGATGTGTATTTCTTCATATTGGAAGCAAGACATATTTCCAGAGTCTTTACTACTTTTAGAAATCCTGTTAAAAAAATATCCCAATAACACTTTAAGCAAATCATTCTTTTATATCTTTTTGTTTCAAGTTATTACATCATTTTATGTTGGTAAAACTATATAGACTTGGTTACAATAGTACTAAATAATATTGATGACATAATCATTTTATTACATCAATATCTATTTGATTGCCTAATAAAATGATGGTCTACTGTTGAGCCTAAACATGACCTAGATATCTCTGCTTCAATAAAATATTAAATAATAACAAGAATCATGAAAATCCTTATTTTAACTATTCAATATGCATGGTATCTTTCATTATGGCGCTGTTAATCCACCAACTCACACATGCCACTGTAATGGACTAAGGTCTAACCTCTCTCAATAATGGAGAAGGCTCGTGCCCAGCAGTGGGATGTAAATAGTCTAATATAGTAACTACTTCTAGGTTCGTTGATTGATTTCATAGTCTTGAATTTATTCTCGATTCGAAAATTCCTTTGAAATCAAGAGTTTTATTGATCTTACTTAAAATTTAATTTAACTTACAGGTAGCGATTCTTTCAAGATTCTACGGTATAGAAATGGATGTTGTGGACACTTCTAATGCTATAATAAATAGATTTGGCGAAGACAAAAACTATGGGCAGAGGGTGTTTCTATTATTTGACGGTGTTCATTACGATCCTTTATATTTGGAGAAATTGGACGTAAGTAGCTTGCGTATGCAATTGTTGAGAACAAGTACTTTCACAAAAGTATTTTTTTATTGCGAAAGAAAACATTGTGGGGAAATCTGCTCTTCTAAGGGCTTTCGACAAGAAATTTATGATACATGTGAGGTCCACTAATCCTCACTAGGCTAGCCTGGTGGACCAAGGCCTAACCTATCTTGGCGGTATTGGAATAACGCATTCAGCAGCGGATTTTTGAGTCGGATAAGAAAAAAAAAAATATTAGGCCCATTCAACATTGGCCTTTTTTTCCACAATTTGCTGGTAGGGTTGGGCAAAAATATTGTCTTATAAAAATTAAGGAAGTTTTATTTATCTCACTAATAATGTAGGTTAACTAGTGTTCTTTCTTTTCAATATCTTTGGTCTATGAAACGTTTTCTTTATTCCAGGGTGGAATGGAAACCATATTCCCCTCAGAAGATATGGAAGTGTACCTCGAGGCCGAGCAGTTGGCCCAAGAAGCCAAATCGTCGAGACAGTTCACAGACCTTAATAAGTTCACTCTGAAGTGCATGGTGTGCGACAAGTTCCTAACTGGGCAAGTGGAGGCGCGGAAACACGCCAACGAAACACTTCACACGAGTTTCGGTGAAGTTTAGCGAATAATTATTTACACAGTTAATTAGGTACATAATTATATGTTTTATTTTTTATTTTTAAATGGTCGTGTCCTTGAAATTTATTGCATAATATAATGATGTCTTGTTATGACGTGTTGATAGATAGTTATGTTTATATGGTGCCGTAACTAGGGCGAAAAGTCTTGACATTTTAATGTAAATCCATTAAATAAAATTGGTTTAAATAAATTAGTATAAAACGAAAGTTAAAGGTTCCTATCAATTCATGCCTTTCAGTCCACCTTAAAGAATGCAATAACATTCAATTGAAACCCAACATCAAGAATAAAAAATAAAATAAAATGACTTTTCCTGGAAATCTCCCAAGGTTTCAAGTCCCACAATGTAATTTTTCATCATTAAATATTAAAAATCCATATAATAAATAATAAAAAATTTAGAGGTCTGTGTCTGTGATTCAAATCTACACCAGCCAAGATACCGATGAGAAAATGTTTGCCTGATAACCCTATCTTGTCAATGTCAACTTGCCTAGTTACGGCACTCCACATTTTACAAGGGACGACAAAGTGATTTCACTGCCTCCGATAGTGCCTCGGTCCATAAAATGTTGACAAACACAAAGAGTTATTGACCACACTCCTTATATTAATGGACTCAGAAATGGTAACAGACTCTTGTAAGACGTAAGTTATATTTGTAAATCCTAAGGTGCGTTGTTAAGATTGTAATAGCTATATATCAAAATACTTTCCACACAGATGCTATGAAATTATCGACTCTTTAAATGTAAGACTTGGCCCATTGATGGGCACCGGTTTCTTTACATATTAGGAGAGTATTATAATTCTCCTTATCTAAATAGCAAGTATTTTAAAATATCTTGACAATTGTGACGTAAGAAAAATAACACCAAATAAGAATGGTAAATACGACGCGTTCTCAGATTACTGCTTATTTTTATAAATGGTTTTATATATTATTACCATTTAATATTGTTTAAAAATAATGTATGCATAAGAATTTTTGTAGTATAAAATTAGCAGTAGTGGAAAAAACTTGCTTATCTATCTCTTTCTTACACGTTAACTTCAATGTCGGTGACGTCACTGTGCTTATTATCCATCTTCTTTAGCTACTTAAGAATTATAATCATTCAACATTATATTATAGTACAAATTACCTTATTAATTTCTACAGTACCTTACTACTATTTAATTAACATATTTTGGTGAAAATAAAATTAAAACAAATTACACAAAAATATGTTTTTATTTTATTAATACTAAACTTTCTTTTTAATCTTAACAATGAAATTGCTTCTCCCGCTCTCTCAAACTCAAGTCTAAGTCCCTAATTGTGTAGTTTATTCTTCATATAATAATATATTGTGAACAATATTTTTCACCATCTATTTCATAGTAGTCTGTGTGGTTTGCGATGAAGTTTCTATATTTGTACTGAATAAATAGGTATGTGCAATATAACAGTCAATTACTGTTACATTGTTGATATAAATAGTTTTTTACAAGTGGACACGACTAGTATATTGTAGTGTAATTTTATTAGGATTTTTTTCCATTATTCTTTTTACTGACGGGTCATTTCTCACATTATTTGTCATTTTTGGAGATTAAATGTAATTCAGTATTGATTTTTGAGATTTCAAAATTATTAAGAATTAAATTAATTAAAAAAATATTGGTTTTCTGTATGATGTTTACAATTAATAAGATGTTTACTTTTATTAGGTTTTAAAGCCATTATTGTTACTCATGTGAATGTGATTGGCCCGCATATTTGTGTCGACAAACTCGACGATATTCTATTTGTTTCATTCTAGTGGAAACATTTCAATCACTGCTCTTAAAACAGGTACCAGGTGCTGTTATTTTGCTGATATGTCATCTATGTTGGTATTATTGTTGGGTTAGGTTAGATAGGATAAGTGACTTTGCTGTGTTAGTAAATTAAAAAAAAAACAATAATATAATATATTAAAAATTTATGTACTTTAGTAAAAGTTTCCTTAAAATATTAATTTCAGAAGCTATACGAAGGGTGAATTATCCCTTTTTGTTTATAACTCGGTCTTATGTTTTGCAATAATTCATATAAATATAATTGTTGTATGGCACAAACAAGACTGATTACAGTCAATTGAACTCATTATTCCCAGAATACCCACTTAGGTCGTTAAGACTTGTTCCTGGTATTGTTTGTACTTCCAATATGATCAAAAGATGAAATAAATAACCTGTGTTGTGAATTATTAATCTGTTTTTTGAAGGTAGATTAGCATCTAGAAAAATTAATGCTTAGAATTAAGGACAGAAGTCCATTTCTTAATATATTTAAATGTAACCTTCCAAGGTTAAAGTTAATAAGACAATAATAATGTGAAAAATGACCTTTTTTTATTTAGCAGATCACATATTAACAAATTAAACTTTATTAGCTATCTGAATGTTTAGTGTTGTGTTGTATAATTTATTTGTATATTTTTAGATGCTCAACTTAATGTAACCGAAATAGGTTGTTGCATAAATATAAATGTTTAATACAGCCCTTTTTACATGTTTTTCAGAAGTATTTGATTCATAGTTTTTACTCATTAATAGGTAGATTATTTAAAACATCTATTTCGTTTTAATAATTTCCTGACATTTATGTTAATGAAATATGCAGGGCAGTTAAGCATTTAAGTTTATGCCCAGAATATGATTTGTTGTCATACTTTTTTATTACCTAAGAGGTCCACATTGGAAAACAGAAAGAAATAAAAAAAGTTAAATAATAATAGTTAGTATTTTTAGTACATTTTTAAGGCTCTTACCTGCCTTCGGTTACTCTTCACTGCGTATTGCTACATGATTTTTATTTCTGTTGCAGAAATATTTCACTGACAGAAAAATAAATTTCTCTTCTCAATGGTATGTTTAAAAGTAGTGATGGCCTCGATGTTTAGGCGCGCTGTCTTCTTGGCTGTCGCAGGTTCAAACCCCAGGCACACACTTCTGACTTTTCGAAGTTATGTGGGTAGTCATAATGAATTATCACTTACTTTAATGGTGAAGGAAAACATCGTGAGGAAACCTGCACACCTTAAAGTTCTTAGGAATTTCTTAGGTGTGTAGTCCGCCGACCCGCACTAGGTCAGCATGGTGGACTAAGGCCTAAAATCTAAAAACCCTCACAGTTGTAGAACATACCTGTGCCCGGCAGTGGGACGTATGTATGTATATGGGCTTATAATAATAATGAATGGTATGTTTATAGAAAAAAACAAGCAATAATTTTTAATCGATTTATTTTTAACACAAAAAATGTACAATATCAATAAATAGTTACGTCGGTTCTCTTATATAGTACAACTCGAAGTGTATCACTGCGTTGTCACACAACTCTGTTACACTGAAGCGGTTGTGCACAAGTCGTCTCTTGTATTTGAGATTTTATCACAAATTTCGTATATACTACAACCAAATGGTATTTCTGACAGACGATTTTAATTTATAATTTATCGATATCTTCCTTCAAAATTTGCAATCGATTTTAATCGATGATACTTAGTTTTTGTTGAGTGCCCGATATGAAGACAATTGTCTTTTTATCGACAAATCAAACATCAACTTGAAGTAAAAAGTGTTTAGTTCTTCAGAGAATCAAAAATATTTTTAGGCCTTTAAGTTATTTAATAAAACCTCTGTATTTTCAAAATCGTTCTCTAAGATTTTTTAATATTTCCAAACCTTTAGTTTTTTGTGTCCGTCAAAAATACCACACATCTATTTAAAAAAATCACACGACATTTAAATGTTACAATCACAAATTAACTAAATCAACCGCCACTATCGACCCTAAAACTGGGGAAACAGTGACCATGTCTTTACTTGGGTAAAAAGACAGTATACCACACTACAGTTGAATAAGACTAGAAAGAAAATGTCAGCATGCCGAGCGTGCCGAATTTACGATTACACTATCTTATGTTTGACACGGTCGCTTCTTAGTAATTCTGGTAGCGTGCAATATCAAGACTTTTGTAAATGTGTGCCAAGCAGCCCTTCATTTTTGTTTGAAATTGGTCGCGTGACCGTAGTAGAATTGCTGACAGACAAGCGGCGACGCTCGTCACCATACAAAATACTGTCTATTTCCCTTCTAATCTTATTCAGCTGTTCTGAGCTGTATACATTATAAACCCACCAATTTCGAGAATGAGATGTAAATCTTACGGCTTTCTTTCCAGAAATATAATATAATGTACACTCACAAGGATAGTAAGCTTCTATTTGCTATGAAGTCAGGTGCGAGACAAAGATAATGTGCGATAGAAGTAAATATGGGTCATGTGTCATCCCATTCCTAAATTGATAGAGCTGTACAACTCATCTGATAAACACCATTCGATTATAATCGATTATCTCGATGTGTCTCCGAGGAAAATAATATTTTCACATTTAATAAGTATACATAAATATTACAATGTTACTAAAATCAAAATATACAAGATTTTTCAAAACGTTGTACATTTCGAGACTTCTAACCACGTGGGTCAAAATTTCTGCAAGCTATACTTTGAAGTTATAAATAGGTGCAGAGTTTAAAAATGCCTTTTACAATACAACTTGTTAGGAAATATGAAAAATGTTTGTCCCACGCGGCATACATAGTAAATATTACATAGTCATATACATCGTGTGAGCAACTTGTATATTGCGTCGAGACATATTGCTAAGATATAAAAAATTAAATTGCTTTTCATTACTTACAACTAAATGTTACAGTGATAAAAGTTTGAACTTAACACTTTAACTTGCATACTTCGGATAAACGCAATGCTTTGGCAGTTTTAATTAACCCCATACACGTTAGGGGATGGTTAAAATTGCTTTTAAAAGCTTCACAATATTTCGTAAGGAACAATACGGTATTTCGAGACTTAGTCAAAAATAATAATGAATTTAAATAAATAATTTAATATAAATTGTGTAGAAACGTAGTCTTAGAAAAAATATTATATTATTGGGGCTAGGAAGAGAACTAATAATATATAGTTTAGTACAGTTTTCAGAATATTTATCCATCAATATAACAAAGCTACATTATTCCTATAGAAAGGTCGCGTGCCTGAGATTTATTTAAGCTTTATGTTCGAGACTGGACGTATCCAAGCGTGGAGGTATACATGATTTAAATAGATTTTTTTTAAATTAATTTCTACCTAACTATTGATTTCTAATAATCTCTTAATACGCTGATTAGACTTCTCAATGATATATATTTTTTATCTGTACAATTTTACATTACAAAACTTTTTAAACTAGTTACAGAACTCGTCGATGATTTTATCGATAATTACCGGTTCTCCCCACTATTACCTTAATCTCATAGATTTGTTATTAGGATTTTTTTCATTGAAGTATAACAATAAGATAAATTCTCGTAGAAATTAATGTCTAAAAAATATTTTAACAAAAAATTAAAATAAGATAAATATGTTTATGATTTAGGATGATTAAGGAATCATATTAAAAAAATAAATATCAAATGACTTGTTTACGAGCAAAAACCGATTTATCAAAAAATACTTTCAGCAAAAAATATAGTTTATATATAACTCGTTTTAAAGATACGCTAAGCGTATTGAGAAGTAATAAATTAAATAGAATAAAGCAATTAAGTAAGGAATTATTTTTTCATTGAATCAACGTTATTCCAGCTGTTTGGTTGACAGACAAATTCCACTAAGTTAATCGATCTTTTAACTAGTTTAATTATCAGATAAATACAAACGGCAATATTTAATGTTTGTTTTTCACAAAAATTGTTATAGTTTCCATCCATATGGGCCTCTTTTCGTATCGACTAGAGCCAGCGGTAGTTTTCACATTGTCACTTTACACTTATTTTATAATTCAATTACTCGCTTTAATTTTCTCGCAGCTTTGATCAACACTTCAATCTAATTAATTACAGTTATGTTTTAGTGGCATAATAAAATAAATAACCATGTTATTTGTTTAGTAGTAGACAAATATATCAAATAGTTATCAATTTTTTTTTATACTGCCACAGCAAACTTACAGCACTATTATATGTGTATGAATAAAATGACAACTGGCATGAGATGACTACGATTATCTCTTACTAGTCGACAAAATCATGGCAGCCTTTTCTGATATTTATAAGCTGATTCAGAAGAACGAAAGAAATAAATGCATCTTGTGCGGTTTGTTATGTATGACACCGTAAAATTGTAAATACCGTTAGATTATAATCTAACTCGCGAGATTGTAAACTGTCGAAAGATTGAGAAACGTTACATACTGCTTACAATTTAACGTGTTATTATTCGGTAGACTAATCTATCGAAGTGAAACCGTTAAATCACAATCTTAAAATGTCAACTGACCGGAGGCTGTCCCTGATTGGTCGGCCTTACAGTAGACCGTTCTGTGTCCATAGAGTTAGGTTACGTTACGTTAGTATTCAACCAATCAGCGGGCGAGGTGCATTCCGTTTCACAATTTCACGGTTTCACTTCGATAATTATAATCTACCGAGAAATAATGCGTTAAATTGTAAGCAGTACGGTGTGTTACGGTTCACCATCTTTCGACAGTTCACAATCTCGCAAGATAGATTATAATCTAACGATATTTACAATTCTACGGAGACATGTAATCAATATTAGAAGTTTCCTTGTAATAATGATTGAAGCTGCGAGAAAACAAATCAGCTGCTGTACCTTAGTTAACTAGCTCACTCCGGACCACAACGTTATAATTGATACTGTACAAGACGTCGACAATCGTCTACATACATAGAAAAATGTGATAATTCGATGCGAATTTATATACGACGTTTTATACTCTTCGACAACGATGTCTATCGACAGGCAAATGTCGATACGCGGTGCTACCTACTGTGGCGTAACTAGGAATTAGTACCAGCCTGTTAAATACTTTAATGTTGTTTAATTATCGATATTTTGATACTAGTACATAATTGTAGGAATTTCTTAAGCGTATGACGTTTATCGATACCAGCGTAGTGGACTAAGGCCAAAAACCTCTGTATAATAGAGGAGGCCCGACCATTGGAATATGGACTAATACAGCTTACAATATTGCAATAAGTTTGTATGAAAATATGTACCTAAAAATTGGATTATTGAGGCTCGGACCGGTTGCCTAGTTACGCCGTTCTAGTTGCTACGTTACTGCGCTTGCTTGGCGAAGGAAAACCTGGGTAAGGAGATGCCGAACTTGGTCTCGAGCCCCGTGAGCACGGGCAGCGCCACCTGGTAGCCGCCGATGTGCTGCGGCTTCTTCACCGACTCCTCGATAGATGTCGCCACGTGCAATTCTGAACCGGTTGGTCGACTGCAAAATAACAAAAAATATTACTGTACTTTTTTTTGAAGTCGTGATGGCCTCGAGGTTTAGGCACGCGGTCGAGAATCTCGACGGTCGCGGGTTCAAACCCCAGGCACACACCTCTGACTTTTCGAAGTTATGTGTGTATTCACATTGAATTATCATGTACTTTAACGGTGAAGGAAAACATCGTGATAAAACCTAAAAGTTCTTAGGAATTTCTTGGGTGTGTAGTCCGCCAACTTGCACTAGGCCAGCGTGGTGGACTAAGGCCTAAACCCTCTCAATTGTAGAGAAGGCCCGTGCCCAGCAGTGGGACGTATATGGGCTGATGATGATATATGCTTTTAAGCCAGTTTTTAATAAATAACTGCGCTAAGGCTCGCTAGCCTGCTGTGCTGGACTAAGTCCAGACCTTCTGAACTTGAAAAAATACTTGCAAAGATCAAGTAAAAGACGAATATAAACAGGTAATTAGTTTATATTTTCGGCCTAGTACAGCCGTAATTTAATTGTATTTTCTTATTTAAACTTTATTAAGGTTCTTATAACATATAAAACCGTATTCTTATGATCGTTTTTTGTTATTAGTTACGAAAATATAGACTGGTACTCACGATCCACCGAAGTCGACATAGAAGAGACGTTGCAGAATTTCATATGTCACTAACGTCACACCGAACTGTGGCGATGAGCGGAATACACGAGCTGAAATATATTACAATTTGATAAGTACACTAAACGATAATAAATATAAATAAAAAAGAGGGCTCGTTTCGTGTGTATCAGAAACTAAATAACTAGAATAGCACTTCTTCTGCCAATATTATATTTCTTTATGTTTAAATTTTATATGAAACTATTGATTTGACAACAAATACCTATATTTAATCAACATGTAAGTCGTGTTAAATGAAATTGAGTTATAATGGGAAATTAAATCGGTAGATTACATATATTATTCCTGTTAATACAGGGTGTATTCAGACCGTGATCGGAAACTAAGGCAGGAAATAGCCAAGGGCATTACAAACCCCCAGGCGTAAAAAAACTCCCGACAAAAAAGATATAAAAAATATTAGTTTTCCTAACAAACATTTCATACCTATGTTTGTTAGGAAAACTTAAAAAAATAATATTTTATGTCGGGATTTTCTTTAAAGCACAGAGGGTTTACAATCACTTTAGCTATTACCTGCCTTAGTTTCCGATCACGGAATGAATACATCCTGTATAATATATTAAAAAAATATATAACCAGTTTACTTACCAACAGCTCCTTTCCAGAATGCCCGAGCGCCTTCTTCGGCGTATATTTTCCTCGTGGCGTCTATTACGCCATTGTATGTCGTTTGACCTGATCTCGCCACCACCTGAAAAATAGAATTGTGATTTTCTAAAATAGGCTTCTAACATATTATGATTATGAATATATTTCGTAGAGGTCTAGGTCTAGCAGTGGACGTTATGTAGATAATGATATACAGTTGGGACAAAGTGCTTCAAAAATTCAGAGAATTAAAACTCCCTTATCTAGTCCTGGTATCATTTTTATCTCCGATTTTCTTTCATTCACGTACCTTCTTCACGTTTCTTCGCTTTGCTTATGTTTGATGACATCGGGGAATAATCTGGATGGTGATTACGTAACCATTTTTTTGTATTTTTCAGCTTCTCTACAAAATTTTGTCCCGAATTTTCGAAGACGAAAAGAAACCAGAACAAATAAAAAATATGTTTTCGTATGCATAGGAGGGGGAGTACGATATTTGCTTACTTTTGTTGACATGGGGGACGAGGCGGTTAATAATTTTGAAAAATTTGCTTACGTAAAACTTGAACGGTCCCTAAAACATCATCATTATCTTATCATAGTCCAACTGCTGAACACGAGCATCCTTTACAACTTACCACGCTGGCCTAGTGCGGGATGGTGGACTACACACCTAACAATTAAAAAATAATCCTAAAGTACAATTACTGAATTGTGCAGGCTAATATTTCGCTGCAGGAATGGGTTTCTCAATATTTGTGGACAACTTTGAAGGGATCAGGGCTGGTGATGATGGCGGTCATACCTGGAGCCTGGTCTTGATGACGTCGGCGGGCGTGACGAGCGAGGCGGCGGGGATGCCGGCGATGGCTCCGGCCGCCAGCAGCGTCAGCGGGTGGTTGTACCCGTTCTCGTCCGCGAACTTAGCCTGCGGACAAAACATTGCTTGCTTGGTTATATCTGCTACGACAGGGGAAAATGTGTCTTTTATATACATACATACATACATAAACTCACGCCTGTATTCCCCGAAGGGAGAGAGAGGTGCATTTCTGCACCCACATTTCGCCAGGTATGTATCAGTCCCACGTAATAGGGGGCGAGCCTATTGCCGTTTTTCGGGCACATTCCCAGACTCCGTGCTGTTACTGAGAATTTCCTAATGGAAAAACCCAATAACACTTTGCCCGACCCGGGAATCGAACCCAAGACCTCTTGATCCCACGGCACATACTTGTACCGCGAGACCACGAGGCAGTCTTTTATATGGAATGTAGATTCAATCGTCGCAGCCCCGACATATTATGTTTAATTGTATAGACCAGTGGTTCGCAACGCGCGGCCCGCAGGCCACATTTGTGAACCGTAAATGTTAGCATTAGTTGGCATTTTCATTTTTTCTATGGGTTATAACCAATTGTACATAGGTACGTAGAATCACGGTAATACTATCATACAGTAGTTTAACTCGGCCGCATTTTTGAAAGCAGCAGCAGCGCGGTACGTAAACATGCGATAGGGCTGCGAACCTGCAGATTTTTAATTCAATCTGCCTACTTTGACTTTCTAAGTATTTTTATGATTGTGTTTTTTTATTTATTTAAACAAACAAAATATTTTGTGAATGGAATAGGAAGTGTGCAATAAAAATGCATGTTATTTTGTTGATTGGAAGATTTCATGCAACCAAAAACAGCACAATATATATTTACTTGTCATATTATAAATAGGCACTTGCACTTATTTTGTATAAAAATCGCGCGATTACTGCTTAAAAAACAACCCCGCCCGTTTGTCACTGCGGCACATTCGCGACTGCCTGCATGCCTTGCGCATGCCGCGATCGAGGCGCGTCGATATAACTCGCGTTTCGCCCGTTTGTATGAAGTTAAACTACTGTATGATAGTATTCATCATCAGCCCAATATACGTCCCACTACTGGGCACGGGCCTCCTTTACAGCTGAGAGGGTTTAGGCCTTAGTCCACCACGCTGGCCTAGTGCGGGTTGGAGGACTACACACACCTAAGAAATTCCTAAGAACTTTTAGGTGTGCAGGTTTTATCACGATGTTTTCTTTCACCGTTATAGCAAGTGATAATTCATTGTGAATACACACATAACTTCGAAAAGTCGGAGGTGTGTGCCTGGGGTTTGAACCTGCGACCGCCGAAATTCTCGACCGCGTGCCTAAACCTCGAGGCTATCACTGCTTTGATAGTATTATCGTGGTAGAATCTAGGGTAAATATCACAAGTGCGGGCCCGCCTTTAGTTTATTTTGCCACATTGCAGCTCTTGCCTGCCAAAAGGTTGCCGACCACTGGTATATACTAATAATATTTCCCATATTCTGAGAGATTTTGTATGTGATATTTAAAATTATGATTGGTTTAATACTGAGAATTTTGGTTTTGCATAAACGATTCATGAACAATCGTCAATTCTATTTATAAATTCTTCCCGTTCATTTCTCCTATTTTAACGTTCTACAATATCCCAATCCTCAACACCCCAACCATTTTGATTTTTTATTAAAATTAAATTTAACAAGTTTAATATCAGAATACAAGCATTTTTACATTAATAAAACATTATTACATAATAAATAACCTTCCAATACATAATAAAATAAATTGTAACATAATTTTGTACATTTCTTGAATGAATGTCGGTACCTTGACATGCGCGTACGCAGGGAAGTAGATGGCGCTGAAGGGCACATCGCGCAGCAGACAGGCCTTGGCCCCCTTGTAGAGGCCGAAGAGGCCGAGGTCCTTGACCACGGACCACGCACGGACCTTGGCGCCGCTGGCGATCTCACCCGCCACCTGCAGACGGATCTTCACGATCTCCAGGGGATTCGTGAACACCACTTGTGAACCACCCGCCTGCAAATAAATACAACGTTGAATGACTACATTACCTGTATGACCCTTCATCATCAGCCCGTATACGTCCCACTGCTGGGCACGGTCTTGACTGCCTCGTGGTCTCGCGGTACAAGTATGTGCCGTGGGATCTAGAGGTCCTGGGTTCGATTCCCGGGTCGGGCAAAGTGTTATTGGGTTTTTCCATTAGGAAATTCTCAGTAACAGCCCGGAGTCTGGAAATGTGCCCGAAAAACGGCAATAATCGCCCCCTATTACGTGGGACTGATACATACCTGGCGAAATGTGGGTGCAGAAATGCACCTCTACCTACCCCTTCGGGGAATACAGGCGTGAGTTTATGTATGTATGTATGCTGGGCACGGGCCTGATCTACAACTGAGAGGGTATAGGCCGTAGTATGATGCAGTAAGAGTATAATCTTTACGTCAACCCATTAAATTAAACCACGAGCATTACTGAGGAAAATATCATACACACTCGCTTTTCGTAGAGACATTTTTTTAAATATCTCAATAAAACGAGGCTTTGTTTTTTATGCCACAATACTTCGGCACGGCCACGTGGTATGATCAAACCGAGAATTTTGAAATCTTAAATCGCAATTTTTGCCAATACTTTCAGTCGATTTGTGCTCAAATTTTATGTTTGTAATGGACGCCGTCTCTATCAGGGATAAGAATATCCCTTATATACAGAAAGAAAGCGGGCAGAAATTGGTTTAAAAAGTACAATTTCTATGCGATACTTACACAAGCGCCGGCTATGATTTCAGAGTACAGCGGGAGGTTGCCATTTTTGTCCATAAACTTGTCACGGACAAAGTCGTTTACCTGTTGGCGGAAACAAATAATTTAGGGCGTTATATTGACTACGGATATAGTTTATCCTAAAAATATATTAAAATAAAAAAGATCCCATAAAAAAACATAACTTGTAAAAAAAAACCAAGTCTCGCAACTCAGTTCTTCTGTCGTAAAAAGTTGTGAGAGCCACATGATAACAAGTCGATGAATTTGTTCAGTCCCCGTTTAAGGGAACTTCTGTCTTAAGTTATTATGCACTAAGCTTATCAGACACCATCTTATAGTGACTGCCGTGCCCCCAGATAGTGAAATTTACTAAATTCAGAAAACTGATTTCCGGAATTTTTTAAAATTTATATTTATGTTTTATGAATTAAAGCATTCTTTAATTTTACTTCTATTAAGTTTTTATATTCTACTAGTTAAGTCCATTGACTTAACTGACTTAAGACGTTAATTCTGTGTACCCAGGTACACCCAACTGGTACTACAAATATTTTTATCTATATCAGTCCAATCCCACTGCTGGACGTTATCTATTATTTAGAGAGGTTTGCCCGTAGTCTGTTATAGCAATATATTTTTGTATATAATGTGCATCCACACATCAAGAGTATAATATGGACTTGGCGACACACGAATTGGTGTCCTAGTAATATTTTAGAGTCAATGTATTACTATCAATATTTACTTAAATACTTATGAAAAAATTACAGAATCAAAGACAATAATGAATTACACAAGACGATTTCAAAGGACCTAATCGCATTAAGCATGATAAAATGTATAACACATGCTTTGTTTATAGGGTATAGATATATGCAGACAATCGTATTAAGCGTGTTCGCATTAAACGTGTTAGTATCAAGCGGGTTCGTAATAAGCGGGTTCTCACCGTGAGCTTGATGGCCTTCTCCGGCGCGACTCCGATGAGTTGCGGCACGAGTCCCCGGTAGAGCCCGAACACTCCCTCGTGGCGGATCACCTTCTTGAAGCAGTCCCAGGAGTTGCGGTACGCCACCTCGCCGATGAACGAGCCCGTGCGCTGGTTCTGCATGCGGGTCTTCACCAGATCGATGGGGTATACCGCTGACGCGCCCACAGCTGCACACAACAGTTGTTCATTGTTAGATACACAAATACACCTAACAGTCACTAACGTACTAAGATTGAAGTCTTGTGCCGTAGGTTTTTTTTTGCGAACTATCGTTCGCTTGGTTGAGTTGGGTCCCTAACCACAATCCTACGCCGGCATACCGACTAACCCTCTCGATGGCCGTCTTGCGCATTTTAGGCGGTACGGTAAATACAGGGCGAACGCCCTTAATTGTTTCCCGTTGGCGCCCAGCGCTCTCTCCAAATTTGGACTCCTCTGCGATAGAGGGATTCCACATGGTGTGAGCGTCCGCGACATCCACCAGGCCATGCACTCTGACGCACATCTCGGAATTATACGACTCTTGTAAGGGCGTACCTCCCCCGTAGTACGCCTAAAAACCCCGATAACCCCTATTAGTCGCCTCTTACGAAAGGCAAGGGATGCCGTGGCAACAAATTCAGTGCGGTCTACGGATAGTCTGCGTGAAACAAATTCAGAATTATTGTTTTCGTCGTCTATTTCAATATTTTAAATATATGTAGTTACTGAAAACCTCTGCCACTTTCACAAATTTTCAGTTCATAACCTGAACGAATCCAAAGTTTTGCTCATAGCCCTCCAATATTAAAACAAGTTATTCCCCATGAATACCCATTACATAGCCTTATAACAGCAGGCTGTATGAATTAACAATTATCTGTTATCTTTACTTTTTTAAATAATAGTCACATACATAGTTCTGACTCTACAATTAAATAAAAGTCTTATGTCGTTGGTATTAAAGCTAAGAGACACTCCTCAGTCATAAAACATTGGTCTCGTTGCGGGAATTGAACTCGTAGCCTCTCGTTTTGCAAACTAGTGTTTAGTTGATTACGCAACGGACGCTGTCGATGTATGAAACTTACCACCAGCAATAGAACCGAGAGTAAATCTGTAAGTGCTCTCTAATATTTGTATAAGGATGCTGCGCTCTTCGGGGCTCTGCAACAATCATAACGCATAACTTTACCTCGATACTGTTTCGACACTAAATTAATAAAAAAAGAGAAATATCGCTATGATTTCATAAAACCATATCAAAAGGTGATCATATCTGTTGTGTTTATGTAGACACTGGCGTGATAATTGTTCTAACAACTGTGTTACTTCTGTAACAATAGTGTTAAAAAAATATTGTCATATGGCTCAAGTATACTATCAACCTTTTTAAAGATAAATCATAGTCGATTTTTATTTTATCATTTGAATGTAGAATTTCTCCCTAGTTCTAGATAATTTGTTTTTAATATTGTTATTTTCCTAATAATTGCATTGCCAATATTTTTAACAACCAAAATAAAAATATGTATAATTTACTTAAATAGCTTTAACGATGCTTCGAGTGAAACAAATAAAGTAATAACTCATTAAATTATATCTGAAATGTATGTATAGTATTGTAAATATACTTTTAAATTCAAATTAATTGAAACACTAAGTCAATATTTTCAAGTAATATATTTAACATTTTAACCTTGGCTAAATGTGTTTTTAAAAGTAAATACAATCAACAAGTGAATGTAATTACTACTAGTTATTCTAAGGTCTTTATAAGATAAAGTCGAATATTTAGCCTTGTGCCAGTGTATACATAAGTTATATATGTAAGTATTTACACGTCTAATATCTAATTTTGATAGTTTTATGATCATCCTTGGACATTGGGAAGGTAGATTTCACATTAATTAGTTATTTATCAAAAATCCATTTCTATTTTTCTTACAATGATTGTGTATAACAAAATGTATCAATTTATTTTCTTACTGGAAAAAGTTAACAAGCATAAAATTTTAATCGGATTTTCTAAATATTCGCCAAATATACCTTCCCCTGTAAAACTAGAATTTCATGTGCATAAATATATTAAATGTGCCAAATAAGTATATAAAAAATAATATGGTATATTTTTTTACTTTTTTGGCACTTTCGTTTCTATAAAAAAAAACCTGTTGGAACTATGTCACATTTTTTTAAATTTAGAATTGTAATGACATTTTAACATATACCTAAATGTGTTATAGTTCCACATTCAGGCTGTGATAAGAGTCTGTGCTTACAAAGCTGTGTATAACCAGTAAATGATGAAATGAATCAATTAAATTGTATCAATTTGATGCATGTTTTTAATAAGCTAATTTTATTTAAACATAACCAGTAATGCTTTTTAAAAACAGATATAAGAGCGTATTAACGATGTTTAGTAATAGGATAATAAATAATCAATAGTTTAGCATAAAAGAAATCTAGTTTAAAATTTTTCATAATACATTCCGAAAGTAAATATTTTGTTTCTAATTACTTGAAGTCTAAGTATGACAATGAGTAGTAAAGATTGTTAGTGATAGATTGAAATAGTTTTAGTAGAAGAAAGTGTTAAATTTATGAAACAGCGATTTTCACATGCCAATGAGCACTTAGCCCGGGTCATAGCGAGAATAGCAAAGAAAGAAGCGGCCCATTAGAGAACCTACTACAAAAATAAAAACCAGAAGTTAGTTTCTTAAGATCTAAGCATTGTCTCGTTCAATCATGTGGAATATTATGTATTTGATTAATTTAAGCCATAAATAGTTTTATGTTTATCTCTATAAGGAATTTGTTACTAAAACCGTGAAACTACTAAGTGACAATTCACAGGTTTCCCTCAAGCTAAACAAACAGCTTCATATGTGTTTCCTTAACTATGTTTGTCTCATTGTATTGTATGAATATTATCAGACCATATATGTCCCAATGGTGGGCACGAGCCTCCTCTACAACTGAGATGGTTTAGGCCATAGTCCAACACGTTGGCCTAATGCGAGTTGGCGGACTACTCACCTAAATTTTTTTTAAGAACTTAGGTGTGCAGGTTTCCTCACGATGTTTTTTTTCACCGCTTATGTATACCAAAATTTATTTAGCACTGGCACTACCAATCGACAGCATGACCCGGGCTAAACGTCCCATCTGGTCACAAGAGGACCATTGCACTATAAGATTCTAAATGTGTTTGTGAAGTGCTGATTAGATTTCCATAGGTAGGTCATATTTATGCTTTGTAAGCACTAGACCCTTTCACCGCGTATGGGCAATGCACGATGCCCTCAGCTTACGTATAAGAGAATAAAAGTAGTGATCTTTTGGTCACATTTGAAGATGTTCTGACAATTTAAAGATTTTGATTAATTTTAGCCAAGCCATTGTAAATTTTGTTTTAAGGTATTACACAGTTACGCAGTTAATCCATCGCATTGCAAATTTAAAACCAATACAACTGTGAAGTCAAAACATCTCGTTTAAACTCATATCATATTCGCACCAAAATTTCACTTTAAATAATGCAGGGTGTAATGGACTAGCTCCCAAAAACATATATTTTCAATTCATTTGGCAATTCTGTTTTTTCAGATCAAAAAAGGTGAGTCGCTTAAACAGATAACGCAATGTATCAAACAGAATACTAAACGTACTTCACGATTAAGACGCTTTACATTGCTGCTTTACGTAACAAGATATGATAATTTAAATATAGGAAACGAATAATGTGCGTCGTTCACATGAAAATATTATACTTATTTCCGGTTTTGTAGCTTTTCCCTTACACCTTGTACAATGAACAAACACCATATTCATTTTCCATTACTTACCATAAAACGTCCCAAATAATCTATTAAGCGATTACGTTCTGTATACATAATTACCTCCTCCTTTTGAGCATTGAAAGAAAGAGAAAAATACAGACCTGTCAGTTAGTGACGTTTCGAAAACAAAAATTAAGCAACTTTTTTTATATGAATGTAAACATTAGTTCTAATTAAATATTCTAACAACATACATTTTAACTATCGCCAAATCGCCTCCTGGAATTACCGACATTTGCGTTAAAACGGGACGACGATATGGAATGAATGTATATGACGATATACTTACGGAGACTGCCTTGATCTCCGCCACGCGACGCGTCACTTGCTTGAAGTACTGCTCCGGAGTTATCGAGTTCAAGTCGTTGTATACAATTCGACTGCAATCGAGAAATAAATACATTTGTAAATACAATTTATTATATCAATACAATTATTTTATTACATAAATAAATTTAGTTAATTATAATTACAGGTATTTTCTATTTGAAATTACTAAAGTCTAATATTAGGTAGTTCAATATGTTTCTTACGTAGCATTTTTTTCACTTAACACTGAACTAACCACTATGTAATATGGAATTCTTTACCGTAATAAATTTAAATAATTGTAGTCATAAATAAAAATAAAAAAAATCAATCTTAAAAGAGATTAGTTATTAAAGTAGCAATTCATAATTTTAAAATAAAATATCTATACAATAAAATACCCCTGAAAACTCATATTCGTGCTTTTACTATGGAATAAATTGTTTATAAGGTTGAAAAGTCAAAAATCAATGCCAAAGAAAAGTGCAATAAGTTTTCTTTATTTCCCAACTAAACGTGAAATGACAGTCCATCTGCTTGTGAAAACTTTTGTCGTACTTCAGAAATATTAAGGGCACATCCAGGTAAGGGAATAAAGAATAATAAAAATGTACACAGATTTTCTTCTGTTTTGTTGTAAGTTCAAAAAAAGATAATCACTCATAAAGCAAACCCGATACCACACTTTTGATTGACAGGAACCGATCTTGGTAGTGCTGTTGTCTCACTGCCAAATAATATCATATTATGACAAACTTAACGGGTAATAATAAGTATGATTGCTCTATTATGTATGTACAAGTTTTTTTTTTTTTTTTTTATTCTGGCACGGCAAAGTGACTCCACTGTACCTGATGGTAAGCACAGTGGAGTTCAAAAAATAATACCGACCAGCGAGAAACGATATGGTCACCCGCTGGTCGACACAATCATGCCGGCCCGCACAAATGCTGCGCGATTTAGAGGTCCTGGGTTCAGGTATAGTGTTATTGGGTTGGAAATTGGAATTTTGGATTCCATTGCATTGGGAAATATTCAGCAATAGCACGAGGTCTGGAAATGTATGTATGTATCTTTAAAAACTCTAGTAAAAACATTTAAAAAGACGACTAAACCCTATGAGAATTTTATTATTCATTAAGTAGCCAATAAAAACACGTAGCATACATCGATCCATCACGCTCGGTAATTTTGGATCAAATCGCTGACGCAATCTCGTACTATAACCACGATAAGCGACGCTGTTTGATAATTTCGGCTGCGGTGTAAACCTAACGTGATTACATAATGATAACATTGACCGTCATTCACTTTGAAGAACGTCTCATGATTTGTGACGTAAGGTTGCCGTGACCGACAATTTGAGTATTAGAAACGGTGACGTCATTAAGATAGTTTTTACGGGCCTTGTAAACGTCGATGACGTCTGTTTTAACTTGATAATTTATCTAGCTGACTTATTCAGATATTTATACATCATCATCATCATCAGCCTAAATACGCCCCACTGCTGGGCACGGACCTCCTCTACAAGTGGCCTTAGTCCACCACGCTGGCCTAATGCGGGTTGGTCGACTACACACCTAAGAAATTACTAAGTTTTTTTTTGTGTAGGTTTCCTCACTATGTTTTCCTTTACTGTAAAATTACGTGTTAATTCATTGTGAATACACACATAACTTCGAATGGTCAGAGGTGTGTGCCTGGTTTGAACCCGCGACCGTTGAGATTCTCGGCCGCGCGTCTAAACCTCGAGGCCAACACTATTTTTAAGTTTATACCTACTAATATTATACAATACATACATAACAAGCAGTGATGGCCTCGAGGTTTAGGTGTGCGGTCGAGAATTTCGGCGGTCGCAGGTTCAAACCCCAGGCACACACCTCTGACTTTTCGAAGTTATGTGTGTATTCACAATGAATTATCACTTGCTTTAACGGTGAAGGAAAACATCGTGATAAAACCTGCACACCTAAAAGTTCTTAGGAATTTCTTAGGTGTGTAGTCCGCCAACCCGCACTAGGCCAGCGTGGTGGACTAAGGCCTAAACCCTCTCAGTTGTAGAGGAGGCCCGTGCCCAGCAGTGGGACGTATATGGGCTGATGATGATGAATATTATACATTGAAAAATAACTCTGTCTGTTATGTTTTAACATCTAACCTGCTGGTCTGATTTGGATGATTTTTTAACAAGCTTCAATTACACACACTTCTGCCTACCCGTTTGGAGATACAGGCGTCAGTTTACGTATGTATTGTATGTATATAAGAATGGCGCAGTTGGCTAGACACCAGCTTGCGTAACGAGAGGCCGCGGGTTCGATCCCCGCACCGAGACAAATGTGTGTGTGATCCACAAATATTTGTTTCGGGTCTGGGTGTTTGTGAGACCGAAAAGTCTCTCGTAGTTTCTGATACCCACGACACAAGACTCGTATCTTAGTGTGGGGTCAGAACTATGTATGTGACTGTGGGGTGCATTTATTTATATAGTTTCGTCATTCTATTAGTGGTAACCATAAGATGCGAATAGATTTTTGCGGTTATTTACAACTCACAAACAATCGCCTTAAGAAATAGGTTGTATACATTTAATCGAATTTAATACATGGAAATGTTCCATATGGGGTTATTGTGCATTGTTTTTCTATACCATTTTAATGAATAAACTGTAAAACTGCTGCTAAACTGTTTTCGATGATTTCTCGTACAAAGATGAGACCTTGGACAGACTTTGTTTTTTTTTTATAAATTGTACCCAGGCGAACTGTACCAGCTATATGAAGGCAAGGCTAAATCGATGCCTTCGGATGTTCGATAACCCCATGGAGGCGATTTCATATTCAAATCACTTAAAGTAAAATCATTATAAGGCCATACGGGGGCTTTGCTCGTTTACCAATGGCCTGGGAAGCAATTAGCAACTTGACCTTTTTGCTTTTTCATTTAAAATTTTATTATTATTCATTTGTCGCGGTCGGTCCTTTGATCGCCATGATTGATAGTCCCCCAAACTTCTTCACAATAAGGTGAAGAGGTATTCGGCCGGCATGATTGTGTCGACCAACGGGAGACCATCATCTCTCGCTGGTCGGCACTTTTTCTGGACTCCATTGCGCTTACCATCAGGTGCAATGGGGTCACTTTGCCGTGCCAGAATAAAAAAAAAAAAAAAAAAAAAAAAAAGTAACATTTGACTACTATCACTACCATTTCTTCTTTGAATACTGCTATTTCCTAACTGTTAACTACTACCCGTTACTAGTCGAGACCATTATTGCTCAAACATTTTACGGTCTCGCGGCTCAAGTATGTTCCGTGCGATCTGGAGGTCCCGGGTTCGATTTCCGGGTCGGGCAAACTGTTAATAATTTTTTCCATTACGAAATTCTCAATAGAAGCACTAAATCTGTATATGTGACCATAAAAACAGCAATAGGCTGGCCCCCTATTACGTGGGACTGATTGACAAAATGTGGGTGCAGGAATACACCTCTGTCTACCCCTTCGGAAAATACAGGCGTGAGGTTATGTAGTATGTAAGTTTGCAAGAAAAACTCACCCGTTCGTTTGATGGATCATGTCGCAGAGTGTGAACAGTACGTCCACTTCAAGTGGGGTGATTTGTGACATCATCTGCGCTGAGTGTAGGAACTCTTCCTTCGTGACTTCCTGGGATCGATGCCCGTTGGTGGCGTTGAGGTACACCCTTTTAATCAGCTCCATGTTGTTGAGTAGAGAATTGAACGCCATGTAGTATGGGAAGCTTATCTTGCGCTCGCCATGTGGGAATCCTGACGCCTGGAAAAGTTATTTTAAATTATGTTTAATCTTCTTAATGGGAAAGTCACCTAGCAACTGCTCGTCTTCGGGGTACGGTCCAAACAGTGTCAACTGTCTGTTTGTTCCAGCTTATCTCTGAAACGACTGGACCGATTTTGACGGGACTTTCACTGCCATTACCCTATGGTTATTTATTTGTATATATCATATAATGTGTTAAAAAACAAACTGGGAAAGAAAACATAGTATTTTGAACATCTAATGTGTCATTTTGAAAGCAGGGAAGAATTTCTTTGGGTGACATATCAACTCACAAATAGTAATAATATACCAACAGGTGGCTTGGGTTATAATAATATACCAAGGGTTGGTAATTTACCAATTACCAATTTGAAACCAATGGACAATTTAAATAATTCAGCAGTTTTAATTTGACATTCCTTATATATTATTTGTAAGGGACTGAAAAAAATATGGCTGCCACATGATAAATAATTGCAATTCAATCAATCAATACGTAAATTTTACAGTTAACAGGCATAATTTTGCAGACTAACTTGCCTTGTCTTAACAATAAACACACTTGCGACAGTACTGTACAGTGACGTCATTTAGATTTGCGCAGTCAAAAGAATCTTACTACTTACATTAATGACTTTATTCTTCAAATCCTTAGTGAGCAGGTGGTTCTTGACGCTCAGCATGATGTCCCTAAAGTCTCCGGCGCTGATGAACCCGCTGCCGTCCTTGTCGCACTTCTTGAACGCCTCGACTCCATACTCCTCGTGGAAGTCGTGCAGGAACTGGCTGAACTCAGGGTACGTGACGAGCCGCTTCTTGTCCTTGCCGAAGTACAGCCGGACGAACGTGCTCTCCATGTTGAAGGGAAGCTTCTTGTGAAGCGCAGTCTTGCGCATGACCTCCGCGAATTCGTCTGGAAGAGAAAAAATCCAAGATATCTTTGTACTTTTGTTGATTGTGAAATTGTTGGTCGTGTGTAAGTGTAATAAGTGTGCGGCGTACGATAGTGGTCAACTTGTAATTGAATTTTCTTCATTAAGAAATTCTTAGTAGCAACAATTTTAGAAGAAAACCTCAAACTCTTCTTCCCCTCCAATTACCTATATTACATCTGGTATCTCAGTTGACAAATCTTTAAACTTTCAGTTAATGTTCGCTTATCGTTATTCTTCTTTTTAGATTTTAATCGTCTCTTTCTAAATGATGTCTACCTAGATAAAGATTTGTCCCATCTCTGGTGGATAAAATCCCCTAGTATAAGTACATTATAGTCGCTACAACATAGACCGTACAATTTTATTGAAATTCAATCATTATCTTACCAAAAGCGACGAGTCCATTGCCATTAGTGTCGAAGAGTTGGAAGGCGGTTTTGTATAGCGCGTCGGGCACGCACAGCAGGCCCTCGAACGCCTGGAACTCCGAGAACGATATGAAACCGTCCTTGTCCATGTCCACGATGCCAGCGATGAGCTGCACCGACTCCTTGTTGTAGTCATCTGGAACGACAAATAATATCATCGTCATCATCATCAGCCCATAAACGTCCTACTGCTAGGCACGTCCTCTATTGCTGAGAGGAGTTAAGCTTTAGTCCACCACGCTGGCCTAGTGCGGGTTGGGGAACTATGCATCTAAGAAATTCTTAAGAATTTTTGTAGGTGTAGGTACAGATTTCCTCACGATGTTTTCCTTCACCGTTAAAGTACGTAATAACTTTGAAGTCAGAGGTTTGTGTCTGGAGTTTGATCCCGCGACCGTCTCGGCGGTCGGTCAGGTTTTGACTCGACCGCGCGCCTAAACCTCGAGGAAATCACGTCTTAACAAATGATATATTTGCATTTTTTATTTGGATCTATTTATCACCATATAGGTCCCTATGCTAGTCATGGACCTTTCTACAATTGAGACACACATTAGTAAATTACTCGGGTACCCAACATAATAACCATAAGTAACAGGGAGAAAAGTATCTGCTGCTAAGGTCAGGCTGCGATATCGATTGCATGGACTTCCAAGGTTTAGGCCCATAGAAATTGAACTTGTCTGCAATATTCCACATACTCGGATTATCCCTGAAAATTTTATTTGTTTTAAATAGTCTTTGTCGTATTCAAGGTCCCGTCAAGTCTCATGTAATATTCAATAAAATTGTTTGATACAAACGTAAAAGAAAAAAACCACTTTCGTGTCTATTGGGATATCTGATATTTTCAATACAATCATCATACTAGAATAAATTTTTAAGTGAATAAAAAGTATAAATGTTTTGTAGTTATGTAATTTCTGATATTATGGCTACATTTGCGTATAGACTGTTTGTCTATAAATATTATTGAAAATTATAACATCACGTTTGGTGTTTTTATGCTCTTTTTATTTTGAATACATACAAATTTAAATTTCAATGATTTTCATTGTTAATTCTATTAGTTAATTAACACTATCATTAGCTTCAGATAATTTCCTGAATTACTTGTTTTTCGTAGCAAAAACAATTATGTAATCACAAAAGTCTTGAAATATCCATACTGATAGGAGGATATGACTATTCATATCCTCCTATCAGTTACCTATGTAACTCATTAATAATTCCATTATCAATTATTGAGTCATTAGTCGTAACATTGATATTCAAATCATTGACTCACGAGGCTGAAAGTAAATCCCCAATTGGACTGTAGCTGTCATGACAACTGCAAGCATTGTTTGGATCTGTAAACGTGTTATTTTGGACGTCATCCAAAGCACGAAGTCGCGGTTCTGAAGTAGTAGTCATTTGCTTTTGTCTATTCTTGTTATGAGATGTTCTACCCCTACCTCGAAGATATACACGAGGCTCCGTTTGTATTTGCACCTTTCCCGAGAACAGTAAAGGATGATTCAATTTCTATTCCATTTTCATCTTATTTTTTAAAACGATTATACATTACTCTGCCTCGACTGCCTCGTGGTCTCGCGGTACAAGTATGTGCCGTGCGATCTAGAGGTCCTGGGTTCGATTCCTGGGTCGGGCAAAGTGATATTGGGTTTTTCCATTAGGAAATTCTCGGTAACAGCACGGAGTCTGTAAATGTGCCCGAAAAACGGCAATAGGCTCGCCCCCTGTTACGTGGGACTGATACATACTTGGCGAAATGTGGGTGCAGAAATGCAACTCTGCCTACTCCTTCGGGGAATACAGGCGTGAGTTTATGTATGTATGATTATACATTAAACCAAAGTAGGTACAATAGACTTCCCGGATGTTTGTACTCATATGGTCAACGGGACCCTACTGCCTAAGGCTCCGATGTCTGCCTATATTTTATACAGGAATATATGTTGAATTTAAATACATGTCTTAAGTTTCAAGATACTTCTATTACACATTGCGTGTAATTTATTAATGGGTTATTTTTTAGTATACCATCTTTGTCAGCCCTAAACGTCTCACTGCTGGCACGGGCCTTCTCTACAACTGAGAGGGCTTAGGCCTTAGTCCACCACGCTGTCCTAGTGCAGGTTGGCGGACTACACACCTAAGAAATTCCTAAGAACTATTAGGTGTGCAGGTTTCATCACGATGTTTTCCTTCGCCTTAAAGTAAGTGATGATTCATTGTGAATACACACACAACTTTGTAAAGTCAGAGGTGTGTGCCTGGGGTTTGAACTTGCGACCGTCGAGTTTCTCGACCGCGCGCCTATACCTACCTCGAGGCTATCACTACTTAGTATACCATAAAAGGTTAATAATCTGTTGTTCCTCAATTTCATAACATGGTTGGTATAATATGCAATTATTTCGGTGGAATAAATGATTCATTCGTCGATTCAAGAATCGTTACACCGTAAATCTCGATTGCAATTTTTAAAACGTTTACAACACGTGCTATGGTCACATTCCAACTGCATGTAACGCTCACGCGATGTACGCAGCTTATTTGATTAAGTGATACGAGTGTGATAATGCTAAGGTAATCAGCAAGGTGCATGGCTATTTAAAGCGCTTGACACTCCAGTTGGCAATAGGTATATATTTGGAAAACCTTCATGGAGGACTAGATAGAGAAACAGCTACGAAATGTCTAGTTTCATTTTTGTAATGACATGAGCGGAATTTCTTCTACATGATGCATAGGTATACAAACATCAATGGCATAAATACCAAGATCAAAATCAAAATATCAGCTGGCGAAAAACGTCTTTATTTTTTGTCATCATCATCATTAGCCCTTATACGTCCCACTGCTGGGCACGGGCCTCCTCTACCATTGAGAGGGTAGTTGCCTTAGTTTACCACGCTGGCCTAGTGCTGGTTGGCGGACTACACACCTAAGAAATTCCTAAGAACTGTTAGGTGTGCAGGTTTGATCACGATGTTTTCCTTCACCGTTAAGGTACGTGACAATTCATTGTGAATACACACATAACTTCGAAAAGTCAGAGGTGTGTGCCTGGGGTTTGAACCCGCGACCGTCGAGATTCTCGACCGCGTGCCGAAGCCACGAGGCCATCACTTTTTTATTTTTTTACTTAATTACAATTTGGATAAACTGTTGCAGTAAAAATAACATCGAGATTGTTTGATAAATCATGCCATAATAATTTATAATATGTATTTTAAAAATACGTACATATATAATAGGGAAACTTGCATCTTTATAGCCAATATGTACTAGGCATCCGTCTATGGTTACTAAATAATTTATTAAAAAAATATTTAATATTATCTCAGACAATATGTAGATTTGAAACTTTTATAACTTTCAAATTACTAAATAGTGGAAAATAAAAACTTTAGAATTTAGAAGTAAGTGATGTTTTGGTTACAGTTATAAAATAATATATTATGTAATATTGTTTTCTGTGGTGAGTACGTCCAAATTTTGCGACTAATGTCACAAAAGTCTTCCGCCGATTATGCGGCCATTGCAAGCCATTCAATTCTCTTAATAGTCATCATCATTACTTTATATTGTTTATCGGGCATCGCGAAAACCGTCCTTGCATATGGATAAAAGTTAAAAATTTCGACTTAAGAACTTTAGAGGGTCCATATACATCAATGATTATTATTCACTCATTTTCACTTTGCGGATGGCTTAATTTAGTTCTATAATCTTTCATCAAATTTGGGATAAATTTTTAGATACATTTATACATGCTAAAAATGGAACATATTTTGCAACCATCGAAACGTTGTCAATTTCGAATCGAATTCGAATGTGAATAATGCCGTCGGCATGGTAAGCCTATTGCAAGGCAAATGACGGGTGTTGAATGTTTGAAAAAAAAACTATTAAACGAACAGTTTAACAAATAATAGTAGCAGAATTTTTATTCATTCCACTGTACACCATAATTAAAATTTTCTAAATATACCTCCAACTTTGCAAAAAGTATGTAAAATTTTTAGATGAAAGAAAGTAAAGGAAAGAATAATTGTTGACTTTTGAGTTATGATTATTAGTATTAAGTTGAGGAAAAAAGAAACATATTCCAAATTAACATTAACAGGTATTGCGTGCATGCAGTAATATCAACTATTAAACGAACAGTTTAACAATTAATAGTTGCAGAATTTTTATTCACTCCACTGTACACCATAATTAAGCGCCAGTGAAAAAAAATGTATGTGAGTTGAATTTATGTTAAAATTATCACGAATAGCAACGATAATCGGACGGCTTGGTCAAGGCCGCACAAAGTTGCTGGATACAAGCCGCTTTTAACTGGTGTTGTGAAAATATTTAGCTGAGACTTTGGTCCAGTTATAGTCTTATGATCTTAGGGGTGACGATGACATTCTTACCTTCAGTGAATAGTCCAAGGTATTTCCTGACGAAATCTTCGCTTGTGATGTGTTTTTCACCGTTCCTCTCGACGGTGGCGTACTTCAGAAATATCTCATGGAGTTTGTCTGTGTCCGCCCTTTTCAAATAACCAGCCCCCTGGGAACAAAAGTTAGATTAAAATAATTTAATTAAAAAAAAAAAAAAAAAACCGTCAACAAACTTCTGATGGCTGACCCAAAATATATCATAAGATTATTTAAGAATGAAGAAGATACATGAACGAAATTTATACAAATAGACGGTGAATTAGAGAAAGTCGAAAACGAATTCAATGGAGATTACGAGCCACGCTTAGTGTCAGACGTATGAAGTTTTGATAACTATAATTTTCAATTTTGACGTATATATTTTTTTAATTTTTTTTATGGCATAATAAAGATAATTCGCTTTTTATAAACATTTACTTAAATTAAAGATGTATATACCAAGTTAATCTTTCGCGAGGTACATAACGTTAAAACTGTTTCTTTAGATTTTCATTTATTTAAGACCGTTGTACAGTGGCACCAGTTTATTCATAACACAGTCCTAACTTCATACAACTTGGCTGTGACACTTGCAGAAGACATAACCGAGTAATAACAGATATTGACATTGGTTCGACTGATAATTATTTGCGCGAATCAGCATTTTTTTTATCTTCACTATATTCAAGTTTACTAGCTAGATAACGGTTCAATATAATATTATCACGTAGAGATTAAAGCCTTTGTAGTAAAAAAGATAAAATGATTCGTATTAAACGAATTCCGATTATTTCACAATTTATCGAAATTCGAAAAGACTGCTGGTAATTTTTTGTCAATAATTTTAAGTAAACATACCATTTTGAAGTTCGATATGATTAATAGGTATTATTTTTTTACAAAACACTACAAATTAATTATTTATCTATTACTACTTACATTTACTTTACATAGAAAAATCCGGTGCAATGCCAATATATATAGATAATAGATATGCTATAAAAATACTTTAATATAAAGAAAATGGTATGTATAGCCCGAGTAATTAAAATGTCTCTAGTATTATTTGTACAGAAATAATGTGGGTTACGTACACATAACCCAGTTTTCTTGAACAACGAACATTTTCTGTTTGATTTTGCGTATTTGCAAATTTTAGCGATATCTTCCGTGGCCACGTTAATTACTAAAAATTATTTTTTTACTTATATAAATACAGAATTTTACAACAGTATTTCCCGAAGGGGAAGGCAGAGGTGCATTTCTGCACCGACATTTCGCCGATTTTTCAGGCACATTTCAAAATATTTTTTCTTTCTTGATATTATTAAAAAAAAAACTTTAAAATCACAATAGAAAGGCAAAGCTCAGTATGTATGGAATGGATTGGATTGCTGTCACAAATAATGAATATTATTTTTCGATTGTAAAACGTGTATTAAATCGTTGCTGGTTAGTAAGACATACAATTAAGTAGAGTTGTAAAAGATATCTTACGAATACCAACAGAGATAATATTAGTGCAAATCCTAGTCTCTCTGAGAAATGAGATCGTTGAGATGAAAGCTAATTTAAAGGCTCTTATGACTAGGGTCTAGCCGGCTTCTTACAGTAACAAAAGACTAACGGAACGAGAACGGTGTTCTCTCTCATTACCAGTAAGATCAAAGAAATGTCTTAAAACGAGTAGGGTGTATGATGGAAAACGATTTCACTTAATTTATAAAATCGGATGCAAAAATCGTTTTTATCAGCAAAACAATTCGAACGATCTGTGCCAAAATATGACTCCATTTATACGTCCTACAACTGAATAATCATCACAAATATTTTTGATCAATCGACAAAAAAATATGGATTTTTAAATTGTGGAATAGTTAATCAATCTAGTGTCTTCATATAGCCTTGGTTCCTTTAAGCGAAGCGTGAGAAAACAATTAAGTAGTAAGTCGTAATTCAACGGATGGCGAGACAGTTTCTTAGCGGTACGCCGATAACCAATAACCACACCTGCTAGTAACTGACCGCCAACCCACATTGACCCAGCATGGTGGACTAAGGCCTAAACCCTCTCAGTTGTAGAGGCCTGTGACGTACGTATATGGGCTAATGATGTGATTGTAACCGTAAATCCAGATCAAGTATTGAAAAACTGCTTCACTTTCATCGTACTGGATTGTTTAATTACATTTTCACGCTACGCCAAAACTACCCAAGGTTAAAGGAAGAATGAATCACGTGAGCTGGCAAACTGTTCAAAATGCAAAAAAAAAGTATATTAGTGTACCGTGATGCAGATAACTGGGCATCGATACAAGATCGGGCTATGTAAACTAATGTATCATGCAACGATTATGCAACTTTTGATACGGTAATTTCCATATCAACGCATGGTGAAAAAATATTACAGCGCACGATAAGTTTGTCATTGTTGTAGACATTTGAGTAATATTTGTTGTTTGTTACGCAACTACATGCGTAAATCGGTATGTTTTGATCACTGACAAACAACTTACGTACTCAATAAAATCGAATTAAAGTTATTGTCTATAAAACTTAAGTGGCTTATTAAAGAACGAGGGGGGGGGTTTATGTTTCTTTCCACAAGGACAGAAAACGGATGTTATGCAGCATGCATATTTTATCCAGCTTGATTTTACGTTTTGAGTTTGGTACTTTTTCCCCTCAACTGCGCCCTCCTGACCACTTATAAACTCTTATGATGAAATAGATCCTATAAGTGCAGCATGGCTGGGTCATGATTTTACTTGGGTTTCTAGGAAAAGTGATGTTTAATAGTTAAGTTAATATTTTTGTTGGTAAACAATTTTTAAGCTTTAAAGTGAAATGGGGAATCATACTATAAAAACAGAAAATATCACATTATTAAGCGAATATACACCATGGAGCTTAGGGTTCAAGTCACTCTGGATTGTAATTTTTTATGACATAATGAATAAAAGTGAGAAAAAAATTGTTAAAATTTTCTAAATATAGGTCAACTTTGCAAAAAGCATGTAAATTTTTTAGATGAAAGAAAATAAAGGAAATAATAATTGTTGACTTTTGAGTTATGATTATTAGTATTAAGTTGAGGAAAAAAGAAACATATTCCAAATTAGCAATAGCAGGTATTGCATGCATGCAGAAATATCAATGATACATATGTAATATGCAAAGGGAAAATTAAATAGATGGAATCTACAACTGACGCTTATCAAGTTGCATGAAACTTTACTTATGCATATACTCATATAGTAAAATTTATGCTCATAAAATCAAAATTCCATTGCCAGTACCATGAAATGAATTGGAGAAAAAGGTTGTTTTCGGTCTTACAGTTATCACTGTCAAAAATGACACTTTTGTTACAAAGTATTTTCTTCGGAACACTGCTATTTGATTATTTTATGCTATAGTCATAGTTCAAAGACTTGGTCTGAGCACTTGTTTTAATTGCTTCAAGAAATATCATGGACAGTATGGTTAAGGATGAATCTGTCATTTTGTTTATGTTTCATTATGAGGGTTATCTAACATATCATTAAAGCGCTTGACATTTTGGTTAGGACCAAAGTTACATATTGCATTTGTGCATTATGACTTTTGCAATATTTGCCATCAATATTAAATACAAAAATAAAATATCTTGGTTAACAAAATACTATTACATGTTAAAAACAGTGCCATAAATTTTATATGCAAGATTGCATTCTAATATTTCTGGTACTTTGGAATATCTTTTCAAGTATAACCTCACTATTAAATTTGGTAATGTATATGTTGTTATTCAATTGAAATGAAAGTTGTATTTCTTCTATATATAAATGTACAATTGAAATAATGCATATTTTATATACAAGTACAATATGGATCGCAAAAAGCAAATGAGTTACAATCGTTTTAATCAATAGGTATTAGTCAATTATAATGTTCACAATATGCCTGTATGTTTGAGATGATTGATCTAAAAACAACTTACAGTTAACTTTAAATGGACAGTAACTGTCTGTGATAGTGAAAAATACTATAAAAACAACACTAATAGTTCATTTACTACCATGAATATCCTCTTAATGGACAATATAATAAATTAAGATAGATAAATTAAGAAAACATTACATTCCAAACCCAATCACTTAGTAAATAGAGTTCAATTCTGAATAAAATAAAAAAATCATGAACACAGCACATGCACACAAAATCACAATTCACAATTGAAATGTATTTGAATAAAGAACTTTATGAACACAAAACTTGTTCTTAATTTATGGATATTCATAAAAAATAAATAAAATATGCTTTTACCCGGCGAGTTGTCATTTTGTAGCGACGATTCAAATTGAACTAGTTGATGGCCATCAGGATGTTGACGTAACAGATAAGAATATTTTATCATACATGTTGAAGCTATATATATTTTACAGTTCCTTATCTTACTTTGGTTCCATCATTCACTCAAGACTGACATATTATTGCTATTTAATTAAAATTATAACAATTGTTTTTCATCATTATTCTGGTGAGTGGTAGAATATAGAAGTAGTTATTTAACAGGGATATACGGTAGACATATTTCAAGTGGTCATAATTGGGCCAAGTTCTATTGAGTTCTTACTCAAATTTGTTTTTTTTGTAAGGTTAAAGAGGTTAGGATCGTTATCTAACAGCAATATAGTTTCTGAGTAAAAAAATGAGAAACAAGTGATAAGTTCATAATGAATGCTTTACAGATGAAGTAGAAATATAAGTTAGTCAGGTGTTTTCTATGTCAGTTGGACCGCAAAGCCGCATAGTGACGTATCGTTGGAGTTCAAGGCCGGGCAGCTCAAGGGCATCCGAAAAATTATGTAAATACTATACAACAATGTCCCCTGTTTCGTAATCTAACAGATAATGAACTAAAAACCTTTTGTAAATAATTAAAAACTTACCCACCTCTTGACAGCTGGCCTGTGTTAACAGAGAGCTCAACAAAGATTTAAACATTACAGAGTTTTTATTCACAAAACAAAAAATTTTTGAAAGAGAACTGCAATATTTAAATCTTCCAAGAGTTGCTTGAAGTTCGTATGCCCTGATAACACGTCACGATATGTAAAAATGTTACAAAATCTATTTTTGTTAGACATGCACCGCGTTCATGATCGGTACGACCGCCCGGCTGGTAGCACTACCCGTTTTGACAGTCTTTTGTTATCTGCACAAGTTGGACAAAGCTGAGGGTTTTTAACTTGGTCGCATTATCGTAGCTTTTTGCGAATTTTGACGTAATAGTGATGTGCTCTAAATCATTGATATCGTTTGTTACTAGTTTGAACTGAAAACATAATATTATCTACTATAACATTAATGCTAATTAATCGTTACATATTTTTTTTGCATTGATGAAGATAACACTTTACAACTTTACAATTTTGCTCTAAATATAATGAATAATCTTGGAGAAGTAGTACCTACGTAGGAACCATTTGCCATAAAAATTGACATGACTTTGTAGTACTTACATATTTGAAAGGTTAAATATAATCGTGTCCCTACAAGCCGAAAACTTCAGCCAGGTATTTATTTTTATCGTTATTTAAATGCTTTTTTCTTTGATCAATAGATTACATATTAGTTTTTTTGCCATCTGTAAAAAAGCGATGAACACAACTATTTATAGGTTAACTTTAGAAATCTACATAGATGGTTTTATTACAAGCTAGCTCTGCAAGTGACTTCAGTTGCGACCTCTAGATGTCGTTAGGCAAAAATTTGTCAGTTATTGTTACAAATAAGAATTAATCTATTTAATTATTTATTACCTATTGGTTAAACACCAGTTTGGGTGTCGAAAGAGATTTAACTTTTTAACGGGCCATGTAGGTACTGTGATAACGTGTGGTCATTTATTAAAAAAGTAACTACTAGAACATTTTTTTAATCGTTCTTAGAGAAATCTAAGAAAATGGGCTAATTATAGGCTATGACATTTAGTTACGTCTTAAGAAAACGTGCCAATTTGAGAAACCAAAACAATAGGCAATTAAAGAAATTCCGAAATTGTCAACAAAACTTTTATTGGCTTTGCACAGTATTGTTATAGCAAAAAGCAATAGTGCTAACTAATAAACACTTCCTAAATTAAACAATTTAACTATGTTGGAAAAAATCATAAAATATTCTGTATATTTTTTAAATATTTCAATGTTTTCGCCTCTTTATAATCGATGTATATTGCATGTGGAATAATGAATGCCTATTGGTCTCTCGGTACACGTATGTACCATGCGATCAAGAGGGTTCGATTCCCAGGTTGGGCAATGTATTTTTTTTTTATCGGGAAAATCTAAATAGCATTTTGGAATCGGAATATGCCTTACAATTTTAAATTTAGACAAAACTATTTTCTACAAAGAGTGCATTAATACAAATAATTGCAATGATGAAGTTAGCGATTTTTTTTATCATTTCAGTTAAGTCAATTAGCTACCGCGATTAATTCATTAGGTATTATAATATAATAAAAATAAAGTAATCTTGGTTTAGTAAAAATCATTTATGTTAGTTACCTAGGTACAGAACTACTTACCTTAGTTACAGCACTCAAACTAGGATGGAAGGAACTCCTTTGGGATTCCTAACTTGACATAGGCATAATGTTATCTACGCTTGCCGCAAATAAAAAAAATCGATGTAAAAATAAAGTTTAGTAAGTTTAGTGGGATAAAGTTAAGGACGACCATTTTGGCAGTCGCGGATTCGAATCTTTGGACTTACCACCGAATTAGTAAATGAGTACCTACATTAAGCATATATCACCGTTTATTTTAAGTGTAAAATAGGATCATGAAAATAGAAATCCATGTATGTAATTTCTCAGATATATCATATTCACCGACCCGCATTAGGGTGATTATTCTCCATGATTTCATTGATATGATTAGCATTTCCTCCCCTTAAAATGTAATGCAAGTCGTAAGTCGATTAAAACTGATATTATACAAGTCATAATTACTTTACGTTTTTTAACATTTCCTCGTTTTATTTGCCTGTTCGTTATAAAGGTTACCAAATAGGACGTTCTTAAATACCTTTTTTTATAGATCCACAAACATACCTAACCTATAATTAGGAAATTCTCGGTAACAGTACGGAGTCTGGAAATGTGCCCGAAAAACGGCAATACGCTCGCCGCCTATTACGTGGGACTGATACCTACATACGTACTTGGCGAAATGTGGGTGCAGAAATGCACCTCTGCCTACCTCTTCGGGGAATACAGGCGTGAGTTTATGTATGTATGTGTACATAACGTCATAACCTATACAATCAAAATATGTATTAACAAGAGCAAATTCGCGGTCACAATCGAGATTGGATCATTTTAATATTATAATCGTGAAATTATTTTGTTTTCCAATGACGGTAATGTTGTCTGCTAGAACAAAAAATATTGCAAAATAAGGGAGGTGCGTATTATCATCATCAGCCCATATACGTCCCACTGCTGGGCACGGGCCTCCTCTACCATTGAGAGGGTTTAGGCCTTAGTCCACCACGCTGGCCTAGTGCGGGTTGGCGGACTACACACCTAAGAAATTCCTAAAAAAATATTAGGTGTGCAGGTTTCATCACGTTGTTTTACTTCACCGTTAAAGTACGTGATAATTCATTGTGAATACACACATAACTTGGAAAAGTCAGAGGTGTGTGCCTGGGGTTTGAACCCGCGACCGTAGAGATACTCGACCGCGTGCCCAAACCTCGAGGCCATCACGACTTATGCGTATTATAAATACCAGAAATAAACAAAAGCTCTTTTTCGTGTTATAAAATCTACTCCAAAGCAGTATTACCTTTATGTTTTTACTCTGTTACTCTAAAATTTTAGAATGAAAATTAAATGTTAAGCATTGGCAATCTTTTTGGTAATAATGATTATTTCTATTAGTCCAGACAACCATTACTTATTTCTTATTTTCGTAGAGAAAAACGTGATTTATCAATCCCTTTCCCTTCTCAACTCAAACAAGATCACATAATTGTCATTATTGCTATTTTTTTAAATGCATATCAAATGTTATTATAATATTAAATTCATTGCGCCAATTGTAAGGGTTCGTTTGTCTTATTAGATATTATTAATGGGTAAAATGGAACGGTCTGGTTCAATAACTTGTATGACCTAATATATCATCACGCTGTGACATTAACGAGCTGAGCAGTGAAATACGGACCGCAACCACAACTGAGTCTATAATTTTTAATAAAGACAATGCTAGTTGGCTGTACATCGCTGTCAGAATGTTATTGGCCGTATTCATTTTAATCGTAAAGTATAACATCACTAGCTTGGACAATCTATCTTTGAACAATAAATAGGTACAATCTAATAGTATGGTCTCATAATGATTATGCAGTTATTGTGATGGCAATTAAAAAGCTTGGGATTAATTTATATTTTAAGTATGAGAAAAACTATGTAGGTACAAGAGAGAAGCAACAGAACGCATTCAATGTCTGCAACCCGCACACTAATCCGTATTCGAAATTCGAATAATAAGTTCGTTAGCGAATCTACCGTGTTGTGGTCGCGATGGCAAACAAATGCACGTCACTATTTTGCCCCGGGCGTGCAAAATGCTGTGGAACAATTCACTAATATGCGGTAAAGGAATTTCAGCTTTATCATTTATGTGGCAAAGATTAAATTAGATTAGTCTTTTTATTACAAAACGTAGGTATATCACTTTATCGGTATGTTGTGTAGAAGCCAGTTACATTGTAAATCACGCATAAATACTGCCGCCACAACCGCTGCGTGTTCGAAATTTGAATTTAACAGTGACAGTTGTAGACTTTTTTCGTTGGCGCCAAATGAACAAAATGCAGGTTTTAAAAACGGAGTTTTTCGGTATCATGAAAGACCTAGAGTTTTAAAAATGGCGGAACAAAAAGTGAAATAACGCTCTTTATCGTTTTATTAGCTATATTGCGGCCAACATAATTAACACTGGACTAAGGCCTAAACCCTCTCAGTTGTAGAGGAGGCCCGTGCCCAGCAGTGGGACGTATTTGGGCTGATGATGATGATGATAATTAACACTATGCCACTATTTTGTATCAATGAGATCTCAATCGACAAATTCATTGGGTACTCGTGGAACTTTTCGAATCGGGTCATAGATAATATAGATATACTAATCAGTAGGAAACACATTCATTGCTAAAATTAAGTAATTAACAGATAATAATTAATAAGTCGCATCGATGACGATTTTTTGTAGTTCCGTAATTGTGTTGTTGTAATTACTTGAAATGTATTTTACAGTTATTTAACTTTCAATCGTTGTGATCGTTAATTTCATACGATAGCGTTGATTATAATATATTGAATAACTAACTTTTTATACACTAAGAGTGTTAAGTTAAGGGCTAAAGTATTTGCAATTAGGTAAACCTACTTTCTTTTATTTTATTTTCTAACGCCTAACCTCCTTCCATTTCTGCACCCACATTTCGCCAGTTATGTATCAGTCCCACGTAATAAGGAGCGAGCCTATTGCCGTTTTTCCAGACTCCGTGCTGTTATTGAGAACTTCCTTATGGAAAAACCCAATAACACTTTTCCCGACCAGGGAATCGAACCCAGGACCTCCTATTCCTATTCCGTTTGAATAGCAAAGAGTAGGTATATCATAGTGCAAAATGCTGCAAATTAGGGTCACCTTTTTCGTTTCGGGCCAAAAAAATATATATGCGGGCACGTTATAGTGCCAGGTCTAGTGCACAACACACAAACGAGTAAAATACCAAGTATGTAATTCCTTGCCGTTGCTGAGGGGTTGCCTAACATACAAGACTTAACTGGACACTTAAGATATTCTTTATTTTTTTAGTGTCACGTAAAATTGCCGTCTGATGGAAAGTGCAGTGTCCAAATAGAGTGGATAATAATTAGCCAAATAAAATAAATTTAACCCTTAAATTTGTTGCCAAATGTCTACAATCCATAAAAAAAAAATATTATAACCTTTTCGGTATATTATTTACTACTTATACTACCTATAATATTTTTTTAATAAAAAAAAAACATGCATTTAAGGGTTAAATCTTGTAGTAATTTTAATGCACAATTGTTGGCAGCAGTAGAAACCACAGCGCCATTACGTTGTAGTTGGAAAAGAGATTCCGTGAAATTGCATAGCCGGTTATGACACCGTATGAATTTTATTAACACACACGAAACTGTATTGCGTAAGTGGAATTTGGTTGGGTTTATTCGTGAGTTGGGTCTTAAGTACGGTTTATGTGGAGGATGAAAAGATTAAATGGCTAACTTAATTTTCGTTTTTTAAATTTCCGCACCGGTGTTTCGTCAATTTTGTTTTAGGACGTGCCTCATAGTAGGCGAGCATATTAGTGTATTTCTAACAATTATCCAAACTCCGTGCTGATAATGAAATTTCTAACGAAATGATCCGTTAACACCGCCCGACCAGGGAAACGAACCCGGCACAGGGGTACTTAGTAACGCGGACTACGCGACGGTGGAATAAAAAAAATGTATTTGTTAACAATTATAGCTAGATTGTAATTTAATAAAATGTAAATGAAAATATACAAAATAAAGAAGAAATGTAAGTCACATTACTCGAAAAGCGAAAGTATGGAACGCTCGCTGTGTTACGAGGAAAACCTGGTTTTATTATACAAAAATGGAGTGCATAGAAAACATGCTTCGAGTGTTTGTGTCCTTGGCAGAACCTACATTTCGGCATCTTGCACGCCCTAAAATTAACTGAATGTTGAGACATTTTGTATTAAACTTTTTAAAGTTTTACGAATATTTTTATGTTGCTTGGATAAGTTACTAAGTGCAGTGGCGGCACTTCCATAAAAGCCCGAATTAAGTTAATTGTATAATGTCTAGTTAATAATTGTTTATTGTGGTCAGGATATTTATATAGCATATTGCGTTTTTTAGAGAATGATTTAAAGTTTAAAGATTATTATTCGGAATTTTGTAAGGCAAGCTGGGCTTTTGGGCTTCTATGGAAGTACCGCCAAAGACTAAGTGGTGATATATCAAACAAACTATTATTGGTATTTTTCAAGTCTCAACGTAGTAATAATAGTGAGCCGTCCCACGCGTCTCTGCCAAAAGGTTAAACTAAAGACAATGACCTCATATAAAGGAAATTTTCCTTAATAACCCTCCTCAAGAATTTTCGCTATTTCTGGACAGATATTCGAAGTCGGTTCATAACTCGGTATCACGTCATAAGTAGTTGTTTTGGAATGAGGGAATTGTCGGCATATCCTAAAAAAATAATTATTAAATTTTATTATTTTAAAGTTTCAGCTTTAACTACTCAAGCGATTTAGATTTTTTTTAATACGTAAAAGAAGGACACTATTCTTAAAAACTGTTCGTTCGTGTGGATCTCGAGGATCAGGTCGGAACAAAATCGCCGTGTTCATAAGTTCAAATATCAGGCTGAAATTTTGTACTTCTGCTTCTTCCTTCGGGAATAAAGGTCGTGTGGACTTAGCTCATACCCTCTAAGCGGGAGAGAAGACCCGTATCCACTGGAACATAACAACTTGTCATACATAGTATCGAGAACAAAACACACATGAGCGAAAACCATCTTTCCATTACCCTTGGAAACTACCAAACTATGACTCGAGTAATAGACATTCTCATAAGAGATTCAAACGCCCATCCACGCAATTTCCATAATATTCAACAAACTCGGCGGTTCGAAATAAGTTGCGAGTGACCGCAGTACGAAATGCACTGTACCAAGTATTATGTAGGCTGTAAAACTGAATCGCTTTGAGACGCGCCCGGCTTGGCTCCTTTGTACGTGCTCCTCGTGTGGATTTTTGTTATATTTTTATATGGGCTGGTTATGTCGCTCGGAAAATGTGCTGCAACCCGAATTTCTTTACATTTCTGGATACTTTATAGCTGAATTTGAATTACTTATTGCTAGCGCCTAACAATTTTTAAGGTAAAAAAAATACTGTTAATCGTTCAAATGTTAAGTGTAAAGTTTTCTAACTTCGATTATTTGCCTAAATAATTATACATAATTAAAAGGTTAATAAATGGAAGTCAACAAAAATAGTCCATTTCTAAATATATTAACATCGACCATCAGTCTTTTGTATCACTCCGGAATGAGAAAAACTGTAGCTAACGTGTATACAATTTTCAAAGTTTAGTAGTTTAGTTTAAAATAGCTTAAAATTGACGATTCAAAATACTAGTAAAAGTTTATTTGAATAAAGATAATTTGACTTTGACTTTGAAACCAATTTATTCAAATATATTGTACTACATATTGTGAAGTTGTAAAAATATGGCACATATAAAAAATGAAACTACTTTTGTCCTCATGAATACAATTTTAATATCGTGACATGAAATAGTATTTAAAATAGTTTAAAATAACTATACTATACCGTTTACAAATAACGTTACTGTTGTTCTTTTTTCAAATATTAATAAGTTCCGTTACAAATAAAGGCACTGGTGTTCTTTTTTCAAGTATTAATAAGTCCAGATCAAAAGAGGCACGCGCAGCACAAGAACCGGGCTAGTGTAAATAAATCGAATTTCGCTTGTCGCAGTGCTCCACGGCCAAAGTTTCTTCGTGCAAAGGTTGAGTTACGAACTTGGAGAACTTTCTATTATTCCGGCTTGGTAGAAGATCCTGGATTGCACGAACTGTGTACGTTACAAAGCAGAAATTGACGCGGTGTGTACGTGTAATTGCGAGAGAAATTTGAGTCTTGTTCATGCTGCTTTGTTGGATTTGCATATAGTTAGTAAAAAATGCAAAAAAATTAAATGTAGGTCATTTTCGTTTACAATGAGGAGCTAATATATCTATTAAGACGCGTAATATTACCGCCAATGTTTCCTAACACAGCCAGCCTGTTTATTAACGCCAGCTAACACTGCGAGTAGTACTGTTAAGCGTCAGCTTTTAACCTATGAAACGGACGAAAGAGCGGGTGGCTTAGTGACTTTCTTGGCCGTTTATCAAGCGTCTATTATGGATTAAAGTATACTCAACACAATAATCTACTGGTCAATATGACTTCTTTGGCGATTATTCAATCTACACTCCATGTCCCGCTTGTGCGTAATGCGTATTTAAGTTTTGTTTAATTTCCTAATGGTTAGATAGACGGTAACATCAGTGTCTACGACTTGCGCTGCCATGACTATTAAGACTTTCCTCTAGTCATCAGAAGTAAGGCTGCATGAGCTTAACCTTGCTAATAATTCACACCAACTAGATTTCCAGTGCCTATTTAGTAATAAACAGCTCGCGTGGTAAAAATGATTCGAATCTATGTAATTTAAACGTTATTTTTTGATTAGGCAATTTGTTAAATGGCATCAACTAACTCTACCCACTAAACAGCAAATAGTTTGGTCTTTGATTATGTGAATTAAAAATTGCTTCCAACTTTAAAAATAATTTCCACATTCGGGGATACCAGCGTTGACAGTATTGCAACATTATAAATATGAACACATGACACAAGAAAACTGAACTGTGAAAAGGGACAATGTGTCAAATGGAGACATAACAGCGAATCAACCCGCAGCCGCGTTATTCAGTCGTCACTTGCCACCGTGAACCCTTCAATGCATACAAAAAACTTCATTATCAATACGCCTGGCCCAGCGGGCAGATGTCGGGTCGGCTTGTAAAAAAATATTACGCGTGTCGCAGATCCACGCGTGGTTTACTGCCCGTGTCGTGTGACGTATACAAATGTCCTTGCCCGAGTATTTTTAAATTTAAATTTCGAATAGATAACTTAAAAAAGGATAATTCTCGGAGTTTTTATCTCCATAGGCTTATGGACTTATATAGAGGTTGATACATCTAAATACCTTTACAAATATAATTAAGTAGTAGTCAGTACAGGTTTCTCTTACCTTCTAACCTCTTACCTTTATATAAAATTATAATAAGCATTTTTTTTTCTTAGGGAACGGTTAGTTCTGGGCTTAGAGACTTGGACTTGTACTTTACGCAGGTACCTTTGTATCACTTGATAACTTTTATTCACTGTAACTGTGAAGAAAATCGCAAAAAATCTGTCGAGAGCTTTCGAAGAGTGTAAAACATTATTCAAAGTTTGTTAAAATCTCTATGTTTGTTTAAATGACTTACCATGTAAATAGATGCATTATTCAGACATCAAAGAACCTGAAGCAAAAATAAACATTGCACGAAGCTGAAACGTTTTGACGTAGAGCGTTAATTTGCACGTTTTATGGGCCATTAAGACAGATATAACTATTCGTTGAAATCACGGAAATCCTTTTTGCCGGAAAAAGACCGTAAAATGCATTCAACCATGCTACACGGTGGCGCGGTTAATTACTCGGAATGCACCATATTTGTGTTACTTCCAAATTGCCTACACTTTCAAATTATTCTTTAAGTTACTGTCTCCTGTTTTGCAGGAAACTTTTACATACATACATAAACTCACGCCTGTATTCCCCGAAGGGGTAGGCAGAGGTGAATTTCTGCACCCACATTTCGCCAAGTATGTATCAGTCCCACATAATAGGGGTCGAGCATATTGCCGCCCTTCGGGCACATTTCCAGACTCTGTGCTGTTACCGAGAATTTCCTAATGGAAAAATCCAATAACACTTTGCCCGACCCGGGAATCGAACCCAGGACCTCTAGGTCGCACGGCACTTAGGTACTTGTGCCGCGAGACCACGAGGCAGTCAGGAAACTTTTACATAAAAAGCAATACCAATTTACGTGGAAGTTTGTATATTTCAATAATATATCACTTAATTTAGTTTGTATGCCACAAACGACTGAACGACTTTCAATGAAATTTTGCAAGAATATTAGAAATTATTTTGGGGCTCAAAAGCTGGCAAAATGTGAGTGGTGTAATATACAACACTACCTACCCTTTTAGGTATATAGTGTATGTTTGTATGTGTACCTATATGAATTTATTTCAATAATTTGGAAGTAAAAGAATAATTATATTAACCCAAGTAGCTGTTTTCAGAATCTCTTTAATAATGAAGCTAGTTAAGTATTTAATCTTGAAGCGTCATGAATTTTCTGCGGTTATTAACATTAAAACCTGCTTGAATAGCGAATCGAGATATCGCCCCTTCTCAGCTGTTAATGTTTTATTCGCTCGGGAATTTATAATTGTCTAGCCAGGAATTATAGTGGTTCATCCCATAATATAGTTTTTGTTCCTCATGTTTACCAAAATTGTATAAAAGTGAAGTTTTTTAAATAGTCATATATATTGCCTCTGCCTCGTGGTCTCGCGGTACAAGTATGTGCCGTAGGATCAAGAGGTCCTGGGTTCGATTCCCGGGTCGGACAAAGTGTTATTGGGTTTTTCCATTAGGAAATTCTGAGTAACAGCACGGAGTCTGGAAATGTGCCCGAAAAACGGCGATAGGCTCGCCCCCTATTACGTGGGACTGATTCATACCTGGCGAAATGTGGGTGCAGAAATGCACCTCTGCCTACCCCTTCGGGGAATACAGGCGTGAGTTTATGTATGTATGAATGTGTCATACATATATATTGATTTCCCTATTGGCTACGTTGTAAAATTGGTTGCGGTCAAGAAGTCCATTGTTTCACAGGCTTGCTTTGCAAGCGTGCTTTGATTTTGCGTTTTTCTTTGACTGAATTCTCAGTAATAATGTGGAGTCCGTAAACTAGCCCGGTGAAAGCTAAACATGGGTATAGAAATACAATTTTGCATAACTAAGAGCAAAAAAGTAAAGTAGTAAAAGTAGTGATGGCCTCGAGGTATAGGCGCGGGGTCGAGAATCTCGGCGGTTGCGGGTTCAAACCCCAGGCAAACACCTTTTCAACGTTATGTTTGTATTCACAATGAATAATTATCACTTACTTTAACGGTGAAAGAAAACATGGTGACGAAACCTGCACACTTAAAAGTTCTTCGGAATTTCTTAGTGTGTAGTCCGCCAACCCTCACTAGGCCAGCCTGGTGGACTAAGGCCTAAACCCTCTCAGTTGTAGAGGAGGCCCGTGTCCAGCAGTGGGACGTATATTCGTTGATGATAAGTAAGAGAAAAAAGTTATCAGCACCTCCGCCCAGATCAGATCTTAGCATTTATCATAAAACCCGAAACCCCAATCTTCGACGTATCCAAATCCAGTCGACAAATTTGAGGAAAACACCCCACAATCCTGAGTATAATTTAATAAGCACCGTGTATAAATAAAGCCACGTTCCGAGTAAGCATCAGACGGAAAATATTACGCCCCGAAGGCATATTAGTAACCAGCAAACACGGCGCGCAGTAACTAACAATCTATTGCCGTCCTAATCTTTATTACAATGTATTTTATCTAAATGTCGCCGGGTTTTGCGGCGTTTACGTGTTTTGGCAAATGTCTGAATTCGTTTGTTAAGGTTCAAAGAAACGTATCCATATGAGAATGCGGTCGAGAGGTACTGGGTTGGTTTTTGCTTATTGGTCATTATCATCATCAACGTATGTATGCACGTCTACAGCTAGGCTCAGGCCTCCTCTACAACTGAGAGGGCTTAGGCAGGCTGGCAAGGCATTAGCGATGACTAAGTGCGGATTGGCTGACTACACAGTACACATCTAAGAAATTGCTAAGAAACTTTAGGTGTGCAGGTTTCTTCACGATCTTTTTATTCACCGTAATAAAGTACGTGATAATTCATTGTGAATGACAAAAAGTCAGAGGTGTATGCAAGAGGGATTAAATCCGCGACCGCCGAGATTCTCGACCATATGCCTATACCTCGAGCCATCACTAGTTAAGCAATGATGTTTTATGGTCATTGTTAGGAAAAGTTCATTTGTAATTTAGGGTCGAAAAGTGGGCAAAGAAAAGGGGTAACATCTTTTTCTATATTGTAGGAATTAAAACACGAAATGGTGGTGAAATATTTGATGCCTAATACATCTGTGAGACTTCTGGGAATCTGAGTTTTATGAATGAAACAAACAAGCATTGATCATTGTACGTTAATAGTGTTGTGAGCTTTACAAATATGTATTTACTTTTAAAAGAGTTATGTAAAAAAATGTATGTATGTCTTTAAAAGTTGTGGAGTAGATAAATAAATGTGTCGGTAAAATAAGCTTTAAAAGATTTCAGAATGCAAGGGAAATTGTTATAGAAATGCTAAAAAATAACAAAAATTGACACGTGATTAAATTTCAATTTCAAGATCTATTCCACACATTTTGTTTAGACTCTAATACGATTTCAATAGACGACATCACCGTTACGATTTCGCAGTGGTACTTAATCTAGGCCCACAGATTAACAAGCGCACTTCTGCTGAATCGTTGACCCATAGTCTTCATACAAAATTCCCTAAACTCCGCAATTCCAGCGACATTTCGATGCGATATCGACATTATTTTATCGCTGGCACCCATGAGAGTAATTTTTCCTATAACCATACAGCTATTTATTGGCTATCGGTACGTAAAAGCTTATTTACTGGCAGTTTCTAAGCAAGTGAGACGAATGGCGATCGATATACTTTAGAATTTATCTTAAAAAATATTCTTCATGATCATCGAAACCACTCCTCTACGATTGAGCCGAATTTGAAATAGTAAAAATATGAGTAAAGATTTTCTTGACATTAGGGAAATATTTATGTACGTAGTGCCTAAGCTAGTAAAGTTTGGTAAGAATTGATCTCTAGGTGTCTAACTGGATAACGACCACAATTTCATAATGTTAGACCTTTTCTACTGTATTTTTTTTCATTTATGTACACGTACCTATGTACATACAGTATATGTTGAATTGTTGAGTCCTTCCATATAATGTGGGACAAATATGTCAATATTGCTGTTGCTAGGTTAAAACCTTTTATTTAGACATGTTACACACACATTTGTTAACCCAAGATGTAGGCAGGGGTGTATATCTTCATTTCTGTTTTAAGTCCTACGAAATAGGAGGGAAGTTTACTGCCGTAGTTCAAATCTATTTCCTAACTCTGCTGAAGATTTCCTAGAGGAAAAACCCAATATCACTTTGCTTGATTCGTAAATCGGATTCGGCATCTTTAAATTGCCCTGCACACACTTGAATCGCAAAAACGACGAAGCATAATAAAAAAAACACTGCATAGAAATGACTGACCCATAAAAGGTTTCTGTAAACGGGAATTAGAGATAAATAATAATTTAAAATAATAGAGAGCCGTATTATAGTATTTAATGAGACTAATTAATTAGCGCGCACGTTTCGTACAGCAGTTTCGTTTATGTGAAAGTTTGTTTTAATATGAGTTGCTGTGTGCAAGGAGTAATATTGGGTTTAATTAATTTTCATAATACCGACCCTAAGTGATCTCCTACAGTGTTCTCAAAGTATTTATAAAATTAATCTACGTTTTTGACTGTTGAAATAATGAAAGTGAGAGATCTTGTGGTTAACAGTACTGATTTACTAAAATAGTAATAGCGATAGTTTTTCTATAACAGCAACTGATGATTTGTTGATTGAAATGCACCTCTTTGTTTATATTCAGAGTGGATAATTAGGTTTTCAAATAAATTAGAACTAAACTATCATGCTCAGTTTTATATAAACTGGCAGCATTAATAAGTGTTCTACAATTCTAAATTTTCTCTTCTTTTGGTTGCAGGGATTAGAGGAACTAGGAGTAGCATAGACAAAGATAGTACTTCAAAATGCTTAGCCACGTAGCGCCCTCAGGTATGGTGGTCACTCCGCATCATTTAGCCACACAAAGTGCATTAGCCATTCTAAGAGAAGGTGGTACGGCTATAGAAGCAGTTATAGCCGCGGCAGCAACCATAGCCGTTGTTTATCCACACATGAATAGCATTGGAGGCGATTCCTTCTGGCTCATAGTTCCTCCACATGATGATGCTATAGCAATTGAAGCTTGTGGAGCAGCCGGGAGCCTGGCAAATGAAACATTCTTCCAAGGATATGATAAAATACCTTATAAGGGGCCAAAATCAGCGATAACCGTTGCCGGAACAGTAGGTGGGTGGCAAGAAGCTCTAAATTATATCACTGAATGTGGGTATCAGAAAATGCCTCTATCTAGATTGCTATCAGATGCTATTAACTACGCAGAAAACGGGTATCCAATCACAGAATCTCAGAGAGTTAGTTTAGAAAATGTAAGGAGATCAAAACTTTCCAGCGATTTTCACAGGATATTTTACCCAGATGGTAAAATTCCTAAACTTGGTGAAAGATTTTATCAAAAAGACTTAGCAAATACGCTAAAGCACTTGGCCGAGAATGGTTTGTCAAGTTTTTATAAAGGTGACTTAGCTAAAACCATAGCCGAAGATATGGCGTCTTTAGGAATGCCTATAACTGATTTTGATCTGGCTGGATATAATGCTGTTAGAAAAATGCCTTTACGTTTACAACATAAGCATGGAGAGGTATTAAACCTTCCACCCCCAACTCAAGGCTTAGTTTCCCTAAGCATACTTGGCATATTAGATAGATTGTCAATAGATGGAAAAAATGAGGGTGAATTCATACACGCCGTAGTTGAAGCAACTAAGCAAGGTTTTAAAATCAGAGACGATTATATAACTGATCCTAAATACATGAAGATTGAACCGAAATCATTATTATACAGTCAGAATTTAGTAAAAATGGCCGAAAATGTAAGTCTAGATCGATCGTCTAACGTAGGACAAGGTAAAGGCCCAGGGGATACTATTTGGCTGGGAGTTATGGATAACAAAGGTTTCTCAGTGTCATTTATTCAAAGTATATACCACGAATTTGGCAGCGGTGTGGTCCTACCACAAACAGGAATTTTATGGCACAATCGGGGAACCGCTTTCACTTTAGACAAGGACAAATTGCTCTCTTTGAAACCTGGAAAGAAACCATTCCATACACTTAATCCAGCGGCAGCTAAATTGAATGATGGAAGGACCATGATCTACGGTACTAGAGGAGGAGATGGTCAACCGCAAACCCAAGCAGCGATATTTCATAGATATGTAGTACAAGGGAAGGATCTTCAGGCGTCAGTATCAGATCCTAGATGGGTATATGGCCGAGTGACTGGTGACGCCGACGATACTTTGAAATTAGAAAACAGGTTCAGTGAAGAAACAATAAATTATCTAAAGGAAAGAGGTCACGACATTGTGATGCTGCCAGAATGGAGCGAGAACGTGGGACACGCAGGTGCGCTGGTCAGACATAGGAGTGGAATGTTGGAAGGCGCTTTCGATCCTCGCAGTGATGGTAGTGCTGCAGGATTTTAAGTGTGGCGATTAATTTTATAAGGAATAAAAAATCTTGTGTAGGTATCTTTAACTTAATTTAAGAGTGAACAGCAAAATTTTGTACTACAATAAGGAATAATTCCAACAATTCAATTAAATTCAGAAATCAGAAACATATTTCCGTCCTGTTGAAATTATTTTTCTATTTAAGTTTCTTGAATTATTTTTTTGCATTTTATAAAAACTATTAATTAAAGAAAAAATAAATGCTCTCTTTTACCTTGAAGAGAAAATTAAAACCTGTTTTATTCAAATACAGGTTTATAATTAAGGTATTTTGTAAAGACAACCAGTTAATAGATAGGTTTCGTTATTTAAAGTATGCATATTTTTGTAGCATTTTCAGTTTATTTAATATTCGAACTTCCACTACTCTCTAGTAGCATTATGATGCACAAAAGCGTACCTATAGAAAGAAAATGGACCCTTAAATATAATGTTATAGACGCAAAACACTAGTTTTAAATCCATCTTAAATACCCAAACTTTTTCAACGAAGCGGAAATTTTGCTCTCACCATTTATAAAAGTTTTTAAAATTTCAACCAAAAGATATCGTTGAGGGAAAGTTCCTTAACTTACTTTCTAAAGTTATTGATGCTGTCATAGCCACAGCTGAATTTCAAGAACTTCTGAAATTATCTATTTGAGGAGCCTTTTTTAAGTCTTTTGTTAACAGAACATCATCTCGAGGGACCATTGTTAACTCTTTAAAACTATTTTAATTTTTATTTATGAACACTTAATAGAACACTTAACGACTTAACAACTTAACGTAGTTACGAATGAAAACAAAAGCTATTTTTGTTATAAAATTGTATGCTAGTACTGACTGCCTCGTTGGCAACGGTTTGCGGCGAGCGATGGACATGTTCTGGGTTTGATACCTAGGCCGAGCAAAACTGTTGGGTTGGCACGTAGTCTGATAAAGTACTTGAAAATGGTAATGGTTAGCCAACTATAAAGTGGGATTTAAAACACAGCCAGTGGAACGAGGGTGCAGACTTGCACCCGGGCCTACCTCGTGAGGTGAGTGAATGTACATATGTGCCTATTATAAAACTGAAAGTTGAAAGAACACAAGTTTCACTTTAGGCTTTACTGTTGTATTTTTCAAATCTTTGATTACCTAAAGTGATTTACTATAAAAATTACTAGATTTTAACATTGAACCCTTAGTTTTTGCAGTATTCAGCTGATATTTTTCTATCCACCTTTCATAAATTCTTGATATTTCATTATTGGATACAAACTTATCTATGTCTACAAAGGTATAATTTTTAATAATGTGAAAATGTTTATTCAATAATGTTTTATTTTATGATCAACATTTAAACTTTAATTTAAAGTAATTTAAAGTAATTAAAAAAATACTATAAAATATTTATTGCAGACTATCTTGAGCCTTGCCTTTCAATGTAATGAAAAATCTAATGATTAATGAGCACATTTACTATGTTTTTTAGTATTTAATTTTAATTAAGCAGTCTTAAATAAAGTATCTTCGTCTAACAAAACACTATTAGAGAATTTAATCAAGTTAATGACCAGAGGTTGAATAAATGTCGAAACTGCAAATTTATCGATCTAGATGTAGTTTTAAATTAGACAATCTTTTTGATATACACTGCTCGCTCCCTGAACTGTGCTGGGCAATAATTCACATTTATTGGAAAGTTAAGGGTACCAAAGGACGGTGTTCGAGGTTTTAAATCAAACATTGCAATTTAAAAATGATATCTGAATGCTTATATTGGATACGGCGCGGGTAGCGTTTTTTACATGGGACCATTTAATCCCGATGGGAAACGCCATATTGCAACATTAATCCATATTTCCTCATTAAACACGAGATTCACGAGGTTTTTGATTTGTTGTTTTTTTTATGAAAAATCTAATGAAATTTTTCTATATAATTTAGAATTATCGCATTACTAATAATTGTTGTTTTTTTTGTTTTTTGTATTTATTTTTTTACTAAGGTTGATTATTTTAAGTAAGTCATCGGTATGCAAACTTCTTATGAAATTATACAGTTACTGGTTAAGTCGACCTATTCTCGTTAAGTGCGTGTAGTTTACATCGTTTCTGACTGATTTGACTATGAGACACCCTATCCTTAATCTAACCGTTTTCGAGATATTTGAATTTAATTGTTTTTTACAACAAACTCCTGATTTTCGGCTATCAGCTTAGATATTTCGAAATGTGCAAGCCTTATTATTACTATTATTTGGTTTTTACATGTAAAATAAGATGTTTTATGACCTCAATAACCAATATTGTACATATGAACAAATGAATAAATAAGTCGTTGTAGACGATTAAAACTTAAAAACTTTTACAAAAATGTTAATTGTTTTTTTTTCTGGAAAGGATGTCGAAAACATATTATGGCGCCTCTTTGCAGATGTGCCTAAAAATATCTACGCTTCATCAGCTATCCAAAGAGGTTTAACAATGTAGAGTTTTATCAAAAGTTTGTAGAAAAGACTTAGTTTCATAGGCTATAGGGGAGTTCGACGGTTAGGCACGCGGTCGAGAATCTCGACGGTCGCGGGTTCAAACCCCAGGCACACACCTCTGACTTTTCGAAGTTACGTGTATTTACAAAGAATTATCACGTACTTTAACGGTGAAGGAAAACATCGTGATAAACCTGCACATTTAAAAGTTCTTCGGAATTTCTTAGGTGTGTAGTCGGCCAACCCGCACTAGGCCAGCGTTGTGGACTAAGGCCTAAACCCTCTCAGTTGTAGAGGAGGTCCGTGCCCAGCAGTGGCACGTATATCGGGTGATGATGAATCCCGATGCATGAATCCTGGTGATTAGGGATGGGAGGGAGTCGTCCTCCCAACAGCAAATTGGACCTTCGGGATTTGTCACCTTCGTCGCTCCGTCTGCTCATCTTGTTAGTCCTATTCAATAACTCAATTAATTTAAAACTCTTTAGATTATTTTACAAATTTGAATAACGCAAAAAATGAATTCAATATATTTCGTTAATTAAGGTATTTTTTCTGTTCCACTATTATTAAGTTTAAAATAAAACATGAGGCCGATAGTTTAAGTTATAATGAAGATTTCTGTTTTCGTTTCATTTAAAATGAAAGGTAAGACTATAATTACTAATCTAATTTATTTGTAACATTAATAGAAAATTTAGATAAATAGTTTATCCCTAAATTAATGATATTTTATTTAAATGATTTTTTGTTTTTACATTAAAAGATACTCAGTAGGTACTAGCTTTAGTCTGTAAATGTGCCTGGTGTCCGCAGTATGCTAGTTTTACAGCCCAAACATATAGGTAGCTTGTGAAACGAGAGGCCGCGGGTTCGATCCCCGCTCCGAAACAAATGTTTGTGTGATGCAAAAATGTTTGTGAGACAGAAAAGTCTCTCGTTCTGATATCGACGACACAAGACATCTAAGTTTAGGGTCAGAACTATGTTTTTGACTGTTGGTTGTAGGTAATTATTTATTTTTATTCCTACAACGTGGTACTTGCATCAAGGCTTCCAAAACGTGGGTGACGAGATACACCTTTGCCTATTCCTTTGGGGATACAAGTATGCGTTTCAATTTGAAATAATTATTTAATAGAGAGCAATTTCGCGACTGCCTCGTGGTCTCGAGGCACAAGTATGTGCCGTGGGAACTCGAGGTCCTGGGTTCAATTCCCGGGTCGGGCAAGCTGTTATTGGGTTTGTCCATTAAGAAATTATCAGTAGCAGCACGGAGACTGGAAATGTGCCCGATTAACGTCAATAGGCTCGCCCCCTATTACGTGGGACTGATATGTGGATGCAGAAATACACCTCTACTTACCTCTTCGGGAAATACAGGCATGACGTTATGTAGGTATGTACGAATATGAGCAATTTCCTGTGTACTCGTATATCCCATCCTGACATACTATTTTCGATTTATCATCATTCGCATTTGTTTAGGTTGCTACATACATAAACTCACGCCTGTATTCTCCGAAGGGGTAGGCAGAGGTGCATTTCTGCACCCACATTTCGCAATAATAGTAACTACAAAAAAAACTTGATTAGGTTTATCCCTTAATCGGACACAGGGAACTATTTTCCCACCCTCTCGATCTAGCTTAATTCTCGAATATTTTTGAAATGACAACATTTTAGGTTTTATTTTTTACACAAATATAATCCTAGATGATTACAGAATTAAGCTAGATTTACAGAATTATCTAGGATTATATTTGTGTAAAAATTAAACCTAAAATGTTGTCATTTCAAAAATATTCGAGAATTAAGCTAGATCGAGAGGGTGGGAAAATAGTTCCCTGTGTCCGATTAAGGGTTAAGCTAATGCCGCAGATATTCATTCATGATTGACGATTCCTTCACCTCAACCCAAAAAGTAGAATTTAAAGTTTGAATGCACGGAAGGCGCCATGAATCCATTAATTTGTCACCGGGCGCCGGCTAATGTGAACAAATGGCATAAACATTACCAGCGAAATTAAACTCGCGGAATAATGAAGTGGCCGCATTTGTCTTCATTTAACGTATAGAACTCTCTTTATTAGATACGTATCAACTTGAACGCAGGGCTGGCTCTGGCCGGCAAAATAATTGCAATTATCTTTTAAGTGCATGTAGTTACATACATACATATATAACCTTACGCGTGTATTCCCTATAGGGGCAGGCAGAGGTGCATTTCTGCACCCACATTTCGCCAGGTACCACGTAATAGGGGCGAGCCTATTGCCGTTTTTCGGGCACATTTCCAGACTCCGTGCTGCTACTGAGAATTTCCTAATGGAAAAACACAATAAAAGTTTGCCCGACCCAGGAATCGAACCCAGGACCTCTAGATCACACATACTTGTGCGGCGAAACCACGAGGCAGTTCATGTGGCAGTTCTATTTCTTGAACGTAAGCCTTCTAAATTAATTTAATAATACATACTATAACACCTTTATATTGGAAAAAGTAGGTATAATTATGTCCCACGTAATACCGCGAACGGTTTAATAAAGAGCACATTTCCAGAATCCGAATTCCTGAAAGCCTCCTACCCAATAAAAAATTCCGACATGAGAATCGAACCCGGGACCTGTAGGTCGCATTACACACCTGTGCCGAGGGACAATAGAGCATTATTTTACCCACATTAATCCCTTATGACCCACGCAGTTTCCAACATACCCAAACCCACGTCATTATCTTATCAACCCGTGACGCAACCCTACCTCTCAAGTTTCGGTGGTCACAGTTCTAGAGTTTACGATGAGATTGTTTGACAGTTTTCGGCTCAAACCCGGTTCATTTATGTTTACTATTTATTACGCGCTCCGGCAAACTGTTGATTGTGTTTTGATAAATTAATTTCACCTCTGCATAATGAAATGTGTTTGTGAAATGAGTTACAGGAGTTCTTGGCGGTGAAGCTTTGTTTGTGGAAAGTCTTATTTTAGAACTATGTTTGTACTTAATCGATAAACATTATCATCATCAGCCCAAATACGTCCCACTGCTGGGCACGGGCCTCCTCTACAACTCAAGTCAAGGGTTTAGGCCTTAGTCCACCACGCTGGCCTAGTGCGGGTTGGCGGACTACACACCTAATAAATTCATAAGAACTTTTTAGGTGTGCAGGTTTTATCACGATGTTTTCCTTCACCGTTAAAGCAAGTGATAATTCATTGTGAATACACACAACTTCGAAAAGTCAGAGGTGTGTGCCTGGGGTTTGAACCTGCGACCGCCGAAATTCTCGACCGCGCGCATAAACCTCGAGGCCACTCAATAAACATTACAACATACTATTCTAGGCTTAAACACCTATATTCCCATAAGAGGGTTGCTGTAGGTATAAAAGAGATATATTATACTCGTATGTGTTGATAGTTAACGACTGTATAATCATCGGAGGCATTAATAAAAGAGGCTCTCCAAGTTACCTATTTGTTCTCATTTGTCAGTCAATGTGGAATCGGCTCTTTTTAAATTTTTTCGAAATGGATACGATTGAAAGATCTCCAAGAAAAAATACTCGTTATTCAAAGTTTGGTGAAGCGCCCCTAAAATATAGAGAGCTCTTGTTCTTGAAAACGACTTATGATTTAATTCATCTACGTCTCTTTGAAACATTATTAACTAAAGTAAATCCCTCAAAATGAGTTATTAATGCTCCTTTGAATTCTAGTTCTGGTAATTTCTATATATAGCTCAAAGATACTTCGAATGGTCTATGATGCCCTATGTCAGTCAATTCTCTCGTACTGTATTCCTGTATGGGGAGGAGCCGCTAAATCGAATTTTCTAATTCTCGAACGACAAACTGCTCGAGGACTGTTTTACGCAAATATTCATGCCACGCGACGTATAAAGCCGCTGAAATTAACAGACGAAGAAAACGAAATGTATTTAAGATTGGTCGAATTAGAACTACCTATGCTAGCCGACATTATACCTTTCTTAGTTCACGGCTATATAATAGAGTAAATAGTTCGATAAATATTGAGAACCTCAACATAATGGAGTGCAAAAGCAAGCTCAAAAAATGGCTTGTAAATTTGAGCTACAATGAAACCGAAGGTTTGGTGAATTAGGTTTTATTAACAGCAAACTCGCATACACACTTACACTCAGACACTCTCACACACACTCATACATTCACACACACACACACACGCCCACTCACACACTGTCACAGAAACCCGGGGCTGAGGTGATACTGCTACCGGGCGCGACTCCACCAGTGGATAGGAGAATGCTCGCCGCTCTCAAGAGCGGAGGGTAGGAGTGAAATAAAATAGCTCCCGCGGACAAAACACCCCAAGTTAAGATGTTAAGATACCGTGTCGAGGACTGCATGGCGCCAGGGAAGTGGCGTCGCAAACGGTTCCCCTGGGGCACCGGGTCCAACCCCAGGCGTATTTAGTGGCCTTACTCCAGCAACCGGGGCTCTGCTGGAGTGGACGGAAATTTCCCTAGGTTCTCGTGGGAACAATATGGAAACAAATTCAAAAACAAAAACTAATGAAGAGGAGCAGGAAGTCAACGCTGACAGAGACGCATTGAGAAAGTCGTTAGAACGACATGAACAGTTGATCAACTCACTTGCGGAATTCATCAAAGGAAAGATGAACGTACACGGAGAGATCCGTAAACACGTAGCTGCACTTGGTACGTCTTTTAAAAGATTTGCCGAGGAGCTGGAGAAGAGTAAAGTGGAGAGTAACCGTCCGAACACTTCGATAGGGGTAGCGCAAACATCTCCGAAGCTATTTAGAATATTATCCGAAACTTCCGTAAAAGACACGGATATGGAAGATGATCCTAAAACCCCTACGACAAGACCACGTAAGAAAGGAAAGCGCAAAAAAAGTACTTCTCCGGAGGAAAAGAAAGAACCAAAAAAATTCAGAGGAGAAGTCTCGGAAGCAAAGATTACGCGGCATATTGAAACTAAGGCAGTAGCCAAAGAAGAACAATGGCAGGTAGTCAGAAAGAAGAAAAAGCCCCCGTTCCAGAAGGCAATACGCCCCGACGCGCTGATTATTCGCCCAAAAGAAAAGGAGAAGTATGCTGACATCCTTAAAAGGGTTAAACAAGATGCCACCGCTAACCAGGCCCGCGATTATGTGGACAAAATTCGAAGAACCGCTAAGGGAGACATGCTTATAGTGTTGAGAAGAGAAAACAACGAGAAAGCACCCGAGCTACAAAACATCATAGCCGGAGTACTAGGAGAAGAAGCAGTAGTTATCACTAAAAGCCACGAAGAGGATCTTGAAATTAAAGATATTGATGAAACTACAACTGCCCTAGAGGTCTTGGAAGCGCTACAGAAATCAGCGGGGGACAGTTGTAAGATTACCATAGACGCAATAAAGTCACTGAGAAAAGCATACAGTGGAACCCAAACCGCTACAGTGAGGCTTAACATAGCTACTGCTAATAAGGTCATAGGCGAAAATGGCAAGATTAAAATTGGATGGGTGAACTGTCGAATAGGGAAAAACATAAAACCTGTTAAGTGTTTTAGGTGTTGGCAGTATGGTCACCTGGCTAGCAAGTGCGGAAATGTAATCGACCGTAAGAATGTCTGCATGAAATGTGGAGAATCTAACCACAAAATAGCTGAATGTAGAAAAGAAGCAAACTGCATTCTTTGCAAAGAAAAAGGTAATGCTGAGATCTATGACCACATTGCTGGGAGCAACAGATGCCCCATCTTCAGAGAGGCACTCCAGATGGTACGAAACAAACGACTACGATGAAAATATTACAACTCAATCTCAACCACTGCGAGACTGCACATGACTTGCTTCTACAAACGGTGCGGGAACTTAAGTCAGACGTGGTACTTATATCAGAGCCATACAGATCTCTTGTAACTAATGCCTGGATTACTGATGCAAGTGGCAAGGCTGCTTTATGGGTCCGCGGAAAGAGTGCTCCTCAGGAAATTAATCGAATGGAAACAGGATTTGTAAGAGCTAAGCTGAATGACATTTATTTCTATAGTTGCTATGCTCCACCCAGTCTCTCACTAGAAGAGTTTATCCACTTTCTAGGAATCCTCTCCCTGGATATCAAAGACCACACCCCCGTTGCCATTGCAGGCGACTTCAATGCATGGGCAGTAGACTGGGGTAGTAAGGAGACAAACGCAAAAGGGCATGTTTTATTAGAATCATTCTCTTCATTGGACGTAGTACTATTGAATAATGGAAATGACGCTACATTTGAAAGAGGAGACGCCAGCTCTATTGTGGACCTAACATTTGTAAGCAGCAGGTTGGTAAAAAATAGAAAATGGTCCTGGCAAGTAACTGATTTATACACCGCCAGTGATCACAGAGCTATATCCTGGGAGATACTTGCGGAACAAAAGTGCAGCATGACACATAAAACAAGCACTATCGGTTGGAAACTAAAGGATTTCGACCCCAACTTGATGCGGACTGCACTTAACAGTCAACCCATGATCAGCGGAAATGCCAACCTTAAAGCCGAGGAACTGATGCTTAGAGTTCAGAATGCATGCGATGCCACAATGGCAAGAAAAAGAACACACAGCCACATTCCGGCGATGCACTGGTGGAACGACACCATCTCCACCCTTCGTAAAGAATGCATACGATACAGGAGGCTATTTCAGCGAAGCCGAAAGAAACCAAGGTCAGTTGAACTAGGAGCTAAGTTTAAGGAGGCTCGTCTGAAACTGAAAAAAGCCATAAAGCAGAGTAAGACCCAAACCTGGAATGAGCTCTTGGCAGAGGTTGAACGAGACCCATGGGGCAAGCCCTACAAAGTAGTCATGGCACAACTAAAGCCTAAGCAGATGATGACACCAACCTGTCCCATTCTGCTCAAAAAGGTAGTCCATGTGCTGTTTCCTGAGCAACCAAGGAGTAAATTTATCTTTGATAACGAAGAAACCCAACCTATTACTCCAATCACGTATGAAGAGTTGATGGAAGCCTGCAATAGAGTAGGGAACACTAAAGCCCCAGGACCGGATGGAATCCCTAACATTGCGCTAAAAACCGCCATCAAAGCGTTGCCCGGACTTTTCCTTGAGGTCTATAACACCTGTCTACAAGAAGGCATTTTTCCAAATATATGGAAACGGCAGAGGTTAGTACTTTTGCCCAAAGCCAAAAATCTAACTGACGATCCCTCTTCCTACCGACCGCTATGCTTATTAGACTCATCGGGAAAGGTGCTGGAACGTATTATACACGGGAGAATGGAGACCGCAGTTGAACCACACTTGTCGGACAACCAGTATGGTTTTCGGAAAGGACGTTCCACCTTAGACGCCATTGACTTAGTCATCTCTACTGCCCGAGAAGCAATCGCTGGTTCAAGGTGGAAAGGAGGTAGAAAAAAGTACTGCCTGGTGGTGACACTTGACGTGAAAAATGCCTTTAATTCGGCAAAGTGGAGCACAATTATGGATGCCCTTATAAATATGAAGGCGCCAGTTTACCTGCAGAAAATTATAGCCAGCTATTTTACAGATCGAGTCCTTAAGTATGACACTATGGAAGGACCTAGGGAATATAGGGTTACAGGTGGCGTTCCTCAAGGCTCGGTCCTGGGACCACTCTTGTGGAACGTCATGTACGATGCACTCCTAAAGCAAAAGCTGCCAGACGAGGCCAAGTTTGTTGCATTTGCAGATGACGTAGCTGTGGTTATCGTAGCCAAACAGCTCGAAGAAATAGAATGGGCATTTGATATTACATATGAGGTTACCCGACGATGGATGAAGGGGGTTGGTCTCGAGCTGGCAAATCACAAAACTGAAGCCGTCCTAATCACCAGCAGGAAGACAGTCGAGACCATGACCCTGAATGTCGGAGACTTCAAACTTACGTCTCAGCCATACATTCGGTACTTGGGGGTTATGATCGACACAAGGCTTAGTTTTAAAGCACATGCTGAAAACGTTGGGCGGAAAGCGGCAATGATTGGGTCGACTCTTTCTCGATTAATGCCTAATGTCGGAGGCCCAAAACAAAAAAGACGTCTATTATATTCTTCTGTGGTCGCGTCCGCTCTGACATACGGTATCGCTATCTGGGCTGACGCGCTAAAGGCCCAATACCCTTGCAGGCAAATTGCACCAACTTACCGTAGGAGCGCCCTAAGAGTCGCTAGCGCTTTCCGAACAGTGTCCAATGAAGCTATATGTGTTATCTCTGGAATACTACCCATTGAAGTGTTAGCCGACGAAAGAAAAGCTTTATACCGTAGAAAAAGAATAGAACAGCTAACTACAGCGGAACTAAGAAAGGAGGAAAGACGGAATAGCGTGGAAAGATGGCAAAGGAAGTGGAACACTGCTAGCAAAGGAAGATGGACGTATAGGCTGATCCCTCAGATAGACGTATGGATTAACCGAAGTCATGGTGAGACAAACTACTACCTCACTCAGATGCTATCAGGACATGGCTGTTTCAGAGAGTATTTATACCGATTTAAGCACGAAGATTCTCCAGAATGCCCTAACTGCAGAGGTAGCAATGAAGATGCCAATCACGTGTTTTTCGTGTGCCCGCGTTTCGAAAATGCTCGTAAGAAATGGGAAGACATTTTGAAGGTGAAACCGTGCGCAGAAAACGTCGTAGCCTGTATGTTGTTATCGGAGTGTAACTGGAATGCAACAAGCTCTTACGCCGCGGAGGTTCTCAAAGAACTACGCAGAGAAGAACGAGAAAGAAAGGGGATCACATAGTAGCGTGAATACGAAGACTAGCACTAGCTAAATAGCCTTTTCCGCGAAGCAATACCTCACGGTGGTTCCACGGGAAGGTGGTCACAGAATAGAGGTGGTGTTTTTAGTCGGTATGGATCATAACAACAGAATCCAGAAGCTCAATAACACCTGATCGAGTCCGACATACGGGATGCTGGATCCTATGATACGTAAAAGTATTTTTTTGCACCTCTGAGAGAAAAAAAAAAAAAAAAAAAAAAAAAAAAAAAAAAAAAAAAAACACTGTCACAGAAACACATTTGTACATTACTTTAGTAATTACCGTAGTGAATATATTATGTACGTACTGTAATGGTTGTATCGTTTTAGGAGAATCAATGACTCCCAAGTTACAGGTTTATTCCTAGTTTGGGAGTCAATGAGACATAAAATTGCAAACTGATATTGTACAGCCCTCATTTTATGTGTATTGTAAAAATATTGTAATGTTTTTGTACAAATAAATTTTTATTATAATTAATTAATTAAAGGTGACTGACTGACTGACATAGTGATCTATCAAATCACAGCCTAAACCACTGGACGGATCGAGCTGAATTTTGGCATGCAGGTAGATGTTATGACTTAGGCGTCCGCTAAGAAAGGATTTTAATTAATTCTACCCCAAGGGGATAAAATAGGGTATGAAAATTTGTATGAAACTTTGTCAATTTTAAACCGATCGGGCTGAGACATTGCATGCATAAAGCTTCTATGACGTAGGCATCCCCTAAGAAAGGATTTTGAGATGCGGGCTATATAAGATTAGTAACTTTTCAGTTTAAAATATACGAATTTCTTCAATCAAAGGCTACAACTTATTTTCTTTCTGAACCCAACCCTGTAGTCTACGCGGACGGAGTCGCGAGCAAAAGCTAGTTTTAGCATAAATACGTTCAATGTTTTGCTTGAATAGCACCAGATGTGTGCGGATTTTCTATGTAGCGGATGTTTCAATCAAATTACTGTATTTCTACGAAATATTCAATGTTTATGAATAGTTTCACAAAAGTATGGGAATGTTTGTAGCTTAATTTGAATGTCAAATACACGAATACAACTGAAATTACAAAATATTTAATGAGTCCATGATCATCAGCCCATATGGGCCTCCTCTACAGCTGAGAGGGTTTAGGCCTAAGTCCGTCGAGGTTCTCGACCGCGTGGCTAAACCTCGAGGCCATCACGACCTAATTATTCTATGAAATACAAGATTCAAGTGTTTGTAAAGAGATTAGGCATTTTTTCCATTCAATATTTTTTAATGCATAACTTATGCAACATTATGTGGCGTCTTGGCCCGGTAAGGCAGTGTTATTGGATTTTTACACTAGTAAATTTTACACTAGTGGAGACCGCGCTTAGGTAGACGTAGTGTAGGACGTCCTGCAGCACGATGGTCCGACGACTTGACAAAGGTGGCGGGTAGCGGATGGATAAGGGCTGCTCAAGACCGGGATGGTTGGCGCCTACTTGGGGAGGCCTTCGTTCAGCAGTGGACGGCGATAGGCTGAGAATATAAATTTTCAATCGGTATTTGGAAACGTACCTGAAAATGGCAATAGGCTCGCCTCTTAATTTGTAAACCTTAAAATCTAGCGTGCTTACTCTTTTGAAGCGTTTATTGAGATTTTTTAAATGGAAAAACATAATACTATTTTTTCCTACCCGAGAATCGAATCACACTCGATTGCCTACTATTATAAAGCAGTTTAGAAGTATACAAGTGAGCACAAAAAAATAAGTAAATCACGACTTTCTTTCAGAGAAAATCACTGTTGTAGTGAAAATCTCCATTGAGTTAAGCCGTAATGACGTTAGACCATTAAAAAAATCAATGTTTTCTTTTAGAGTAAGTAAATTCTGAGAAGCCTGATATTTTATCCAAAGATTATTGAAAATAGATTAATTTTAAGAGAATTAAAAAAGCACAGATCACGAGCATTTAAAAAGAAGGTAGAAAGGTATAAACGGCGCCAAATCACGTGCTCAAGTTTTTGACATTTAATCATAACTTGTATTTAACTCTCAGAGACACAGGTCATAAGAACATATTTAATAGAATATTATTTGTTTTGCAATATTTGCTCAAGTAAGGCAAAATGACCAAATTGGCAGATCATAGTCAATGAATAGATTTTTTTTTGGTAGGATTGAAAAGTATGCTGGGTCTCCCAATATACGAGTATTGCGAACATTAATTACTGTATAATTGTAATTCCTCTCTGTTATCATGAGTATTTCTCAAGAATCTGAAGAACACCAATATGCACTACTCTAGGATACTACAGTTTCTCAGATTACGATCTAACCTCTGTAAGTAGTAATGAAGTCTTGATCCCCACATCGGAAAATATATGGACTGAAGTAAGTAATATAGTACTGAGATATACATATAAGGGTAGACGACACACGAAACATAAAGTGAGCTGAAACGGGCTAATCCGTATACGATTTAATCAACCCCATACGCTATTACAATACGTGTCCCATACATCTAGGTGGTACATCAGCACATTATTTGCCGGTAACCGATCGTAGAAATCACTTGACTGAGCCGAAACAACGCGCCGAATGGCCCACCAGACGTTCACAATAGCCGATGTAACAGATAGTATACGTGTACGCGAATTTATTGTGCGCTCTGCCCATTGTTCGGATTGAGCCTAATTCAATCGAGGATCTACGGCCCGCTTGCCTTTGTGTATTGTGCTGTAAGTATTACTTTGTAGTTTTTAAATTTGAATTTGGAATTCTGTTTATCTTGAAAACGGTGTATATTGCTATCATACTACGTATACATACATACATACATAAACTCACGCCTGTATTCCCCGAAGGGGTAGGCAGAGGAGCATTTCTGCACCCACATTTCGCCAGGTATGTATCAGTCCCACGTAATAGGGGGCGAGCCTATTGCCGTTTTTCGGGCACATTTCCAGACTCCGTGCTGTTACTGAGAATTTCCTAATTGAAAAACCCAATAACACTTTGCCCGACCCGGGAATCGAGCCCAGGACCTCTAGATCCCACGGCACATACTTGTACCGCGAGACCACGAGGCAGTCATATACTACGTATATACCTACAGACTACCGTCAGTATTGCCGAAGGGGTAAAAAGAAGTGTAATTCCGCATCATACATACATACAGAAAAAGCAAGCTGAGGTGCATTTCTGCACCTTTTTTAGCGTGTTGTTTTAACACCCAAGCTTGTTGGTTTGTTTTAGTGCGTATATCAATTACAGTCGATAAATATAGGTATATGAAAACGAGCTTGGGAAGTGTGAATGTTACGTAAAATACATTGCTTGATGACAAGTTTGTTTATCATAATTTTTAATTAAACAATAAATAAATAAATAAATGTGGGTGCAGAAATGCACCTTTGCCTACCTCTTCGGGGAATACAGGCGTGAGTTTATGTATGTATGTGTACCTATAAATAAAGCTATTGAATCAGACATCGCTCGCCACGATATAGATTTTGCAAATTCTTTAAATAAGAAATAAATAAAAATTATCTTTACAAAAACATGCTTCGTTGGGATTAAATAAATTTTTATCCCCACCGACTATCCTAGACCTTTTCACATTATCCCCTCTTGTATCTTGTTATCTCCATTCTAAGAATCGGGTACAAAATAATCTAGAATTCCATAACGACCCTCTAAGCTTTAGTGCTCGAAGCAACTTCTGCGAATGCAACTATAGATCGTGTTGTAGAATTATAGTGCTAGGCTTACTTATAAGCGCATAAATCTTGTGCTTGCACAGCAATGAATTTTACCGATGAAATAAATAAAATCGAATTCTTGAGATTTGATGTGTGTGTCAAAAGTCTCAGACAGAGAATTAATATTATTTTTGGGTTTATTTTAATTTAGCATGGCAACATAGTATTTGAACAGATGAAAATAAAGTGTCGACAGGCAACGACTACGATTATCCCACAGCAGTTTTACACATTTATGCCGACTTGATGCTAACAAAAAAATATGCTTATTTGTGTCATAGTGACAGCCTTACACTTTATTTAATATAGTGACGAACTGGGCTAATACGAATATTCTACCACCAGAAAATTGAGCTTAACGAAATCTCACTGGATAATAATTGGATGAACCGCACTCTACCGCTTTCAACACTTGTCTCATCAAAAATCTAGATAAAAAAATAATATTAGGAAATGATATTCATTTCTCAACCCGGAATATATCCAAATAAACCACTAATGTAGTCACAACGTCATCGATATGCAGAAATAATACGGGGAGCGACAACGCAGAGTATTGTACTCTTTATTGACAAAAGCAATGAAGCGTGTCCATCAACGAGACCCGCATTCTATCCTCGTGCGGGGAACGTCATTATTCCTGCTCGTATATTTCTGCAATATATTTGACGATGCGTGTATGTAAAATATGCATATAAAATAAAACTTAAACGGTCGTAATATGTGTGTAAGAAAATGTATTCTAGCAAATATAATATACAGGTGTAAACAGACCGTAGGTAATCAAAAATTAAGATGGGTAATGGTGTTAAGAAAACGGTTTTTTTTTCTGTATTGTTTTTTTGGTTTGTATTCATCGTCTAAGTATTCGATCACGGTTTGTTTAGGTACACTCTGTATATCATACGATGGGGGTTATAAGTGTTGATAGCTTAATTTTATTAAAGTAATTGACATCGCACTTAATAGGGAGTGAACTTAATTACGTTTGAATGGCATTTATCTACATGCAGAATTCGAGCTTTTCAACAAAAAACACATCATAATATTATGTTTGTTGAGGTACCAACGAGGCAGATTGCAACTGACAACTTATGCTTATCTAATCATACACTGCAAACCATCTACATCTTGAATAATTTACAGTTATGTTTTTGAATCTATTATTAAAAAAAAATGTTTGTAGACGCATGTTTCCTCATGACTTTTTTCTTCACCAGTAAAGCTCGTGAGCATATCTTAAGAGTACTACTATACTATACTACTAGAGTATAATATCGTTTCTAGATTCGTCTGGAATTTTAATGTGTGGCCGCCGAAAAATTGACCGGATAGCAACGCCTAATCCTTAACTTAGTTTTATCCTAAAATAATTTCTTAGGAGCCATGTTGTGTCTCGATGTAGTTTGACTTATACTTTTGAAAGACTGCATGCTTGGAGTATTTGTATAATTACACAAAGTTCGCGTCTGACATCACGTCTTGCATAAATAATGTCTGCGAAATTAAAGTTTACTGACTCCAAGAAATTTGAATGCAAAATAAAATTTGTTCTGGCTGAATCGTAATAACTGAAGTTTTCTTCGAGAATATTCGTTTTGGTGACGTAAAATATTGGTTTTACATTTTTGTTATGAAGGTAAATATATTTGTATTAATTTTTTTTATATACAACGGTGTTATGGGCACTAGTTGAGTTAGAGTTTATTAAACAATCCATGTCATCATCATCATCAGCCCATATACGTCCCACTGCTGGGCACGGGCCTCGTTTACCATCGAGAAGGCCTTAGTCCACCACGCTTGCCTAGTGCGGGTTGGCGGACTACACACCTAAGAAATTCCTAAGAACTTTCAGGTGTGCAGGTTTCATCACGATGTTTTTCTTCACCGTTAAAGTAAAGGTGAAGTATATATTCATTGTGAATATACACATAACTTCTAAAAGTCAGAGATGTGTACATGGGGTTTGAACCTACGACCGCCGAGATTTTCGACCGCGCGCCTAAACCTCGAGGCCATCGCTACTTCAATTTCAATTCAATTCTTTCAATTTACTTGAAACGAATGGAGTCCAAAACTTCTTGATCGCACACGCCATTTCACACTGCAGTACCAATGAGGCAGTCAACGTTATTAATGTAATTTTATTGACAGTCGCGTAATGAAATGCGCTCAATCAAAGCCGCTTCTATTGCAAAAGAAATACTACTACGCTAATACCACACAATCATAACTATCAAGTATAGTTTTAAGTCGCTTATGATACAGCAAAAGTTTAAGTTTCCAATCTTCGATACACATAATCGATAAACGAATACCAAAATAACCAGTAGAACAACAAAGATTTAAGCCGTGCGAAGTATTCGCTCCAAGTTTCCGTTCAGACTACATGACCGAGATAGTTGTAAGACTCAGATTCAAGTTTCCGCTAGTTACTCTAACTTGTGTTGACGAGTTCGCTTTTGTGAATATATAAACAGCTGCTATATGTCTCGGCTTTTGTATGTCGCTTTGCACGTTAACGATATTCCCGAGCAATTAGTTGATATTGAAGGAACATTAGCTTAATATGGAGTTGAGGCGGTGGATCGTTCCATTGGTGGCGCATTCCGTTCTGTAGTAGTTAGCATTACTAATACTGCTCGAGTCTATGAAACTCCGCTTGCATTTACTACTCTTGGTATGTTTTCAATGCTTAATGGTTATTCTCAGTTACCATTTAGAGATATGCTGTGCATTCACCGATTTTATTTTTCAAATAATAAATGATGAAAAAGTAATTTTTGCTACCCAAAAAGATGGTGTGATGTTGTAAATTAAACTAATAAATGTGAAGGAAAACATTGCGAGGAAACCTGATTACTATAAAAATCTTTGGTATTTCTTTGGTATGTAGTCCACAAACCCCCACTGGGTCAACGTGGTGGATTAAGACCTAGCCCCTCTCAGTTGTAGAGGAGCCACAGGTCAAGCAGTGGGACGTACATATATGAGCTGATGTTGAATAATATCTACAAGTATTTTATGTTAAGCATAAAAAATAACTAAATATCATATCTCAATATTCAAAAAGCCAATTACGAATCATAAAAAAGCGCGACAGATATAAAACGAATCAACGAAATACAAGTAACACAACCATCAAAACAAAACCAAAAGCCTCAGTAACAACAGAAGGAATAATTTCTCATCTCTCACATCCAATTAGCGAGCAATGTTTCCGAAGTTACAGCGCGGCGAGCGGCTGTCACAGCAGGTAATAAAACTTCAACTTACACCATTAATCACCAGATTTGATGACGTCCTGGATGCAGGGCTTAAAACTTTCCGTGTCAAAGAACAGGTGCGCGGGTTTCGCGCTCAATGGTCTTTTTTCGTTGAGTTGACATTTCTAGGTTACGTTTTGGTGTTTGAGAATTTGTTTTTAAGTGATTTTTTACTGGCTCAGAGGTTTGTACGTGGATCGTGTTTTTGCGATACCGCAACGAGTATCGGTTTCTAGCTTCGATTAGGCGGAACATTTGTGGTCGGAAAATTTTGATGCTTCGGATCGCCAGTCTATTACTATGTTCCAAATTCATTTCTTTTTTTTTGGTTTGGAGTTCGGTATTGATTTAAAAAAATCTTTGTGCTCGACAAAAGTTTGTATAACGACTAAAACTAGTATGAGCGATGAATTTTTTCTCAGATTTAGTTTCTTGTGCATTTGAGCTATGTTTTCATAAATGCTCACTAGGTTTTCTTCAGTATAATATCCACCTAAGGGCATGTTCTTATAGACCTAAAATTATGAACTTAATAGACGAAAACAGCTGCAAACTACCCCTGATTCTATCCTCCTATTGAAATTGTTACTAAATATGCCCGCCAATATTCTACTGCTGGTTGTGGACCTCTCCTACAACTGAGTTGCGTGAGGCTGTGGTCCACAAGTCTGTCTGCGAATGGGTCATACGTAGTTAAAAAATTCCTTGTGGTCAACCCGTAGGCGTGCAAGGTTTTTACCGATCTTTTCCTTCACCTACTTTATAGTACGTGGTAATTCGTTGTGAATATACACACAGCTTCGGAAAGTAATAGATGTCTGCTTGGAATTTGAAAGTACGACCGCTAAAAGTTTGACTACATTGTATGCCTAATCTCTGATACCACCACGAGCTAGATAACAAACTGTAGAAATTAAATACAAATATTTGTTTCAGCACTATCACTGTAAAACACAAGTGCATACTTCTACCGAGTGCCGGCCATTCGGCATATCTGCTCAACGTGTATTCAGTAAACAGTGTTGCTAACAAAACAGCATTAGCGAGTCTGTTTTGTAGTATTATCTCAGAAAATAAACATGGCCACTACGCGGACTCTGGGAGTTTATGTGTGTCTTTATACCTTCGTTGTATAAAGTAATTAGTATTACATTAAAGGTATGATAGATGAGACCGCGCTTAGGCAGACGTAGTGTGGGACGTCCTGCAGCACGATGGTCCGACGAATTGAGAAAGGTGGTGGGTAACGGATGGATGAGTGCTGCTCAAAACCGGGATGGTTGGCGCTTTCTTGGGGAGGCCTACGTTCAGCAGTGGACGGCAATAGGCTGAGTATGAGATGGGATATCCATGGAGTTGCAAATAAAGTGGCAAATCGCAATTAGAAGTTGTCGGTTTCGATTTCCAGGTCTGAAATTTGTTATTGTTTTTTTTTTGTTAGAGAATTGGTAATAACATCACTGATGGCCGAATACTGAAACGCTACTTAATCTGAGGGTGAATTATATTTAAGTGTCAGTTATAATTTAAGCGGTATACTTAAAAAATATCATGTAAAAGAACTTCTTGTGGTAATGTTGTCATTTATGTAAATTTAAGTGGGCATTAGTTAATCACAGTCTTAAAACCGATAAATGATATTTCAGTATACCGCTTAAATTATAACAGCCAATTAAATTTAAGTCGCCCTCAGATTAAGTAGCGTTTCAGTATTCGGCCATTAGTCTGGAATTGTATCCGAAAAACCTTAACCCTCTGTGAGTGCGATATAAACCTGGCATAAAATTGGCAGTAAAAACACACCTTTAGTATTCCATATTCCCTGGAAGACTGGAATATATAACCATAAATCTAGTTAAGACCCAAATTGATGATACTACAGTCAACTAAGTAAATGCATCTTTATCAGCCAAAACTGAATATCAAATTAATAAAGAAATAACATCTAAGACAGTTAAGGCTTAGACACACACATGAAAATCTCAACTAGGTACGTCCCTGATCCAAACTTCTCTAACTAACATAAGTCAAAGAAAGAACCCTTTGTTTATTCAAAACTTGCTTTTTATTCTCTGTTAACAAGAAGCTTTAATAAACTCAGCATCCGCTGGGGTTTTCATATTTACTCGTCTTAATTTGCATGAAATTTTGTTTTTAATTAATTCTTGTGTATTTGTTTACGGAAAGTTCTGGCGCATTGAAGTTTGCAAATATTGGCGCGTTCGATTCACAAAAGTTCGATATTATTTTCTTTCAAGTTGAATGTATCTTACGACTTTTGTTTCAAATTGTATCCTGAAATTGAAGGTGGTCACTAGATGCATCCCTTCTAACGAATATATATATATATCTGTGGGTATTGACAAAAGTATTTTTATGTATGGTGTCCTTGCATGTATTTCTTACTTGCAAGAAATTAATACTTATTATCTGTGGGGCGCAATTTTAAATCCCGTGCTTGTCCCACAGTAACACTAATTACATAAAAAAACCTTTTCTCTTTATAAGTATAAATTTATAACGCCTGTTATTACAGCCAAACTTCCTTTCGAGTTTATATTTTGTAATATTAGTAAAGATTAGTATTAATCTGCTTAGTGGAGTTAGCCTATTGAAGGTTATTAGGATAATAGAGACTACGATATAACGAGTATATAAATCAAAGTCTTAGTTACTTACAAAACTTATAATAAAACACGCATTTTAAACAATATTGTCAATTTAAATAATTTTATGCATATTTTATCATCATTCTATATAATTTATTAAATTTAAAACAAAAGTAAGATAAAATTTCAGACAAACTTCCCAATCCTCTTACAGAATAAAAGTATTAACTCGGTCTATGGTAAACCCGGACCTATTCTGCGGATCTCAAACTTTGCCAATACAAGAGCAATAAAAATATTTCTAATAAAACTGGTAACACGACTTGTTACAAGTTAAATCTATTTCCGACAACATTCTGCGAATAGAGGAAGTATTCGACTCGCTACCTTGGCGGTCTGTTGAGAATTCAGTATTTTTCCATTCAAACTTCACGGTTTCTAACAGAAATGTGTAGTTCTTACAGGGGTGTTGATACGTAACTTGTTCGTCTTGGGGAAATTAGTTTATAACTATATTAATTCTTCGAATTAGCATTACTCCAGTAATTTTTCACTGTATTTTACTTTATTTTAATAAATCAACATTAAATTCCAAATTAGTATTACATTGTTTTTTTTCTTCATTACTAGAACTTCTTCTATTTATATCTCGTTCCTGTTAAAGCTGTCTGTATTGCTATCATCTACATATTCATTATTTATTCTAACTAAATAGTGTTTTAATTCTATAATAACATTAAATTTTAGCATAGCAACAATACAATTTACATTCTACATCTGTAGGTGCAACGGTGCGCTGTACAGGACCCTTATTCCCAGTTCTCATTTCTATTCTATATTTTATTTTAGAAAATGTTTAAGCACTATCCACATCGCCTCATTTATATACTATATTTGAATGTAAGTTTTAATCTTACCTCACAATTTCAATAAACGTTTTCTGTTTTTTGGGGAAAATTTTAATAGAGTGTGAATTAAAAAAAAAAATACCGAATGAAAAAAATATGCTATAAAAAAATGTACAACTGAAATAACAGGATGTATTGAAGTTCTCTATTGAGTTATAGTATAAATATTGATAGTTTGGAATTTAACATTTCGCACCCTCGGTGCGAGACTGTCACTTATGCAAAAATTGCAAAAATGAGTTAAATATGTAATAAGTGTCCTTATGCACCCCTTTACTTGGTGCGATAGCCTTACTTTCGTAGTACGCATAGTTTCCGTATGAGGGCGTGAGTGTCGTTGTGGTTTTGGCGCGAATCACGGCAACGCTGGGAGCAACATCGTTTTTTTGGTCAGTTGTGCCCAGTCCCCTTGCTATTGCATGTGTGTCTTGGAGCAACACTGTTACTACTGGTAATTGAGACATAATATTTTTTTGATTCTGGAGCAATAGTTCGTCTTCTTCAACCAGCATTTCCTCCAGTTCCAGTTCATCTAGTGATAGTAGATCTAAGAATGAAGCTGTTGATGACCATGAACTAAAATCATCACCGAAAAAAAGGGGAAGAAAACGTACTCGTAATCCTAACAATTGGAAAAAAAATACGTAATACGTACTTGCGTAACATTCTCATTTTGTCCTATACTAGATCCTATATAAGATTGTTATTTCTTTGTTACACTATTTTCTACTTGATTTTTAATTCTATTAATACTACACTACTGTAGAAATGTTAAGAAGTACAAAAGTGTTTTAAGTGTATTTTATAGAACTTTGAATTATTTTTTTCTTACGCCAATAACTGTTCAATGGTCATATTTTGATTCAAATTAAAACTAAGTAAACAATTTGTTCTTGTTTCCTTTTTAACTCAGTATGACATAATTACAGTTATTATTTTTCGTTAGTGCCATAACGTCACTTCTGAGGGGGTTGGAAAGTTTATAATAATAGTATAGTATCTTTTTTACAACATTAAGTGGTCATTATTTATTCAAAAGTAAGTTCAAAGTTGATGTTGTAGTAAAAGCTAGTCATCTTGTCTAAATCTTGAAATATCATTATTTTTTGAGATGTCAAAGTTTTAAATGCTTCTCCTGAAAAATTGCATTTTTGCATAAGTGACAGACTCGCACCGGGGGTGCGATTTATTTTTGATTAAGATATCTTATATCAGTAGTGGACATCGTGGACCTTCTGATAAATTTCGTTGTGAATGCAGTTATTGCAATACATTCATTAATAGTGGCACTAGTATTTATACTGTCGGAATAATCTCTAAGATACCGTAGTCGAATACTTCACGTGTTGTTAAACTAGTAGTTGAGAACAAATTAAACCAGGAGTGCCGCCTGTATGGATTCTACACAGTAAAATCGTCGTCCATTATCGCTAAAATTATTTACATATGTCCTCTTCTAAAATTCATTTTATGTGTTTGGGTTACTGTCATGTTATTTATTTATATTATGTATTGTCAAGCTACTAAAAACATTTTAAATAAATATACCCAAGAGTCACCTACACAGTTCTGACCCCACACTAAGATTCAAGTTTTATGTGTTGGGTATCAGAAGCTACGAGAGAATTTTCAGTCTCACAAACACCCAGACATGAAACAAATATTTGTGGATCACATAAACATTTGTCTCGGTGCGGGGATCGATCCCGCGGCCTCTCGTTTCGCAGGCTGGTCTAGCCATCTGCGCCACGGAGCTGTCAAGATAACATTGAAGATAACGTCTTCGTGCAGTCAAATACTTAGACTTTCAACAACAAACTCAACTTTGCCGCTAACGGTACGCTATGTAACAATAGCAACCGATTGTAACAATTAGCTAAATCTCAAAATGCAGGCCTGAACTTCATGCAAGTATAATACGACCATTCATACGAACTGTCCCACACATATCCGTATTAGCAGCATAATAGCTTTCAAAACAGTTCGCGTAATAGCGTATTATTGTGGCCTGACTATTGTCCTTTTGCCCTTTCTGTGACCACAGATTGGCAACCCGCTTCCAAGTTAAATTGGGTATTTGGCAGTATGTTAAAAATAAGTTCTTTATTAGCACAGTCTGTGGGTTGGAACGAATGCAAAGCGAAAACCACAGTTGCAATATGTTTTTATGGGCGCGCTTGCCCGATGTAATGGTTATTAGAATCGTTTCAAAATAGACCAGTGGCGCCCTCTGCATCTATTATTTTACGATACAGTATACATTGGATTTTGTTTAAACATTGACATACGGTACTCAAAAACGGACAAAGATAAAATTCATAATGAATAATGTAGAATTAAAAGAATCTTTTTGGCATAAGGATGATTATTTTGAGTACTTTTTAAGTAAGCCGATTGGCTTACTTAAATAAAGGATTAAAAGAAAAAGATTAAATAAAATATTTTTTATTTAAAGTAAATAAAAGATTTATTATTTTAAACTAGCTGTTGCCCGCAACTCCGTATAAAAGAAAGCAAGTAAAGGAACGTTAGACTTCAAAAGTATTATTTTTTCCCTGTTTTCCCCCATTTTCGTTGATGTTCCGCTCCCTTTGGTCGTAGAGAGATATACATAGATAATGTATGTATATAATCTAAAGCCTCCCTCGACATATGGACCATTCAACATAACATAACTTTTCAAATCGAAGTAAATGTTTCTGATATAAGTTTAATAATAATAGTATAAATTTTATTTATAATTAGCTCAATTGGAAAAAAGAAAATTTGGAAAACCATTAATGTTTTAATGAACATAAGTACTAGTATTTATTAGTTTGATTATTTAAAAATATCTAGAAAAGATCTAGAGGTCCTGGGTTTGATTCTCGGGTTGGGCAAAGTGTTATTGGGTTTTTCCATTAGGAAATGCTCAGTAGCAGCACGGAGTCTGGAATTGTGCCCGAAAAACGGCAATAGGCTCGCCCCCTATTACGTGGGACTGATACATACTTGGCGAAATGTGGGTGCAGAAATGCACCTCTGCCTACCCCTTCGGGGAATACAGGCGTGAGTTTATGTATGTGATGTTATTTAAAAATCAGAGAGGCGTGCATGTTTCCCGGATTTCATATGCATGCGAAATAACATTATACCTATTTTAATTTAAAATCTGTTGAAGTTGTAGTACGGTAATTGGGGAAGTTGCAGCGCGAACTCCGCAAAAGTTGTTAATCAAATGAATTCAACGTGTGAATTAATTACATGGAGTTTTCTTCCAATCTTCGTTTCGATGGTGTAAATTTATTTTAGCTAACGTAATTATAATAATACCGGTAATAATAATAATACCGATGTCATTGACATCGCACGATTAGCACGCTAAAGTGGACGGGAAGTCGGACGGCCGCGCCGGTGGAGCAGACAAGTGTAAGAGTGGTGACCGCGCTTAGGCAGACGTAGTGTGGGACGTCCTGCAGCACGATGGTCCGAAGACTTGAGAAAGGTGGCGGGTAGCGGATAGATGAGGACTGCTCAAGACCGGGATGGTTGGCGCTTTCTTGGGGTGGCCTACGTTCAGCAGTGGACGGCGATAGGCTGAGTATATAACGTAATATATAGTTACTTATGAAACTACATAAATAAATAAACTACTGTAAAGGCAACAAATAGCTTCATAGGATATATAGATGATCCTGAGTATGCGATTAAGTTAAACTCCGTGCATAGCTAAGTAAAAGGTACTAATATATATATAAAAAAATATTATACACAAACATAAAATAACAGGTTACGTATTTGCATAATCTACGCGACTGCATACATTTTTATTAAGTTTAGTTTAGTCGGCTAAACACCGAAATGAGATGCCGCAGGTTCGATCCCGCACCGAGATAAATGTTTATGAGACCCACAATTATTTGTTTCTGCGTGTTAGTGAGACTGAAAAGTCTCTCACAGTTTCCGATACCCACGACACAAGATTCGTATTTCGTGTCTGGTCAGACTTATGTATGTATGTATGTGACTGTTGGGTGTATTTATTTATAAAGCAGGGTGGAGCGCCCCATAATGGATTGAGGAGTGGAAAGCTTAAAATCTTTAATCGCGATTTTTTACAAGACCATCTTGCAGTTTTTGCTGTGATTTTGTATATTGTTAGGGGAAGCCGGCACGAGCCGTGGTTCAAATATGTGGCATAAGCAACAAAAAAGTTCGCTAACTCTTACTTTTGCCGCACCATCAAGCTGTGGAATGGTTTGCCGGCTCACGTGTTCCCTCCTTCCTATGATCCTGGATCCTTTAAGTGAAGCGTGAAGAAGCATTTGTGCGGGCCGGCATGATTGTGTCGACCAGCGACCATATCGTTTCTCGCTGGTGGGTATTATTTTTTTGGACTCCACTGTGCTTACCATCAGGTACAGTGGAGTCACTTTGCCGTGCCAGAATAAAAAAATAAAAAAAATTGATGTCGGGATCTGTCCTATACATACTGTATATGTATATATGTATATGGATTACAAAACTTACCAGTTATTCACGATTTTTATGAGACTGAATTCACGGATCCCCTTCAAAGTTAAGAGGGCTTAATAAATTCAATTGGTCAGTCCCTTAGTTGATGTTTAATAGGGCTCTACCCACATGTGAGCTGAATTAACAATATCTACGCTGATATCCTTTAAATCGTCATCATCATCAGCCCAAATACGTCCCACTGCTGGGCACGAGCCTTCTCTAAAAAAGAGAGGGTTTAGGCGTTAGTCCACTACGCTGGCCTAGTGCGGGTTGGCGGACTACACACCTAAGAAATTTCTAAGAACTTTTAAGTGTGCAGGTGTCATCACGATGTTTTCCTTCACCGTTTAAGTACGTGATAATTCATTGCATAGCTTCGAAAAGTCAGATGTGTGTGCCTGGGGTTTGAACCTGCGACCGTCGAGATTCTCGACCGCGTGCCTTAAAACACAAATTTCAATATGAACCGGTATACGCACGCAAACACTCAATTAAGGGTACACAAATGTAAATTAACAAAAATAAATTCACTTGCTGTTGAAAACGCGGTATTTCCGAAACGCTACTCGATAGGCGATACAAATTAATTATTCAGCGCACAAACATGCTACTTTAGTTATGAAGCGGTCGTGTCGTGTGTGGAAATATTTTTCATTTGGATCAACGATGACTGTGTTGCGTGTAAAGTGGATAATTCGGTAAAAGTCAAAAAGTCTGGGAGTAGTTGGCGCTGCAAATGAGAGTGTGAGTGTAATTGCTATGTCTTCACGCGTAGCCCTGGAGACAAGAGACATGATCTATGGTTTGTCTTGAAAAAAATATAAGACCAAAATGTTCTAGAGGTATTAACAATAAATCAGGTACGTCCATTCCCTTTTTATATTTATTCGCGTAGAGACCAATTTCTAAGTTTAGCCCAGTCGAACTCGCAGGTAAGATTTTTAGGCATTAAAAAATAAACTTGAAATATACGGTTTTAGTTCTGTTGCTGCAATGATATTCATAGAGGTACAAGTATTATAGCGTGGGTAACAAAAATACCGAAAATTTCTGGCAGCACATTAAAAGGTAAATGATGAAGAAGTAAATAGTTCAAATACAAAATAAAGCTTTTTAAAAATGCCAATTCTTTATCTAAATTTTTCTTTAATTTTTTGAAATTATTTTTGCAACATGACCTTCTTGTTTGTTTCTAATGATAAACCATAAAGCGTTGGACAGCCGCGTGGTGCTGTTGTCTGTATAACAGCTTGTGGCGGCGGGTTGGATCCTCGCACCGAGACAAATGTTTGTGTGATCCACAAATATTTGTTTTGTGTCGGGGTGTTTGTGAGACCGAAAAGCCTCGCGTGGTTTTTGATACCCACAACACAAGACACGTATCTAAGATATATGATATGGATTTGGGGTCAGTATGTGACTGTTGGGTGTATTTATTATTTATTAAAGCTTTTTCCATCAAACGTTAACCATTTGTATTCAATACCAGTAGATAATATTCTTACATAATAGCGTAACACAAGCGTAGACGTTTTTTATTCACTGTCTAGCCGTTGAAGCGCTGAGAATAAACTTGATTTTCAAACGACTCCAGGTTTTGACTTATTCATGAGTCGGGATGCAGTGCTTGGAGTTCGGCGCAACTTTTGATACATGACCAGGTAGAGCATTTTGTTTAATCGCATAATGATGTTACACTTCGCCTGAACGGTCTGTTCGATGTTCTAGCTGCTTCATTTTTATGAGGCGTTGTTTAAAACTTTAACTTTACTTTTTTTATGATGGGTTGCAGGTGGCAATATTTAAGTCAATGATAAGTAGAAGAAGCATAAAAATCGAATGAACGAGTTAGAAAGGTATACTTCTTTCAGAAGATAGAAGTAAAAAAAAACATTATTACTGCCATCTGTTGAGTGCGATCAACATTAATTGGCACGAGCAAAAGGACATGTAGTAAATAAACCCTGTAAAGCAGGTTACACTGCAAAATTCCCAAAGTGTCAAGACTATCAGCAACACACAGTGACAACTACAATGAATAACCGGTGCGGATTCTCGGCGTGGTCGTTACGTATTAATGAATTTCATCACCGTGCACGGCTCCGTCGCGTTGTCGTCACGTGTCTGTGTTCACAACCCCGCCCCCCTCCCCCTATTGCATCCCCATCCCGCCCGGTCACTGCACACTGCGGACAAGTTCCCAAGGCATTCATATGCGATGCAACTGGGCACAAAGGAATGCCTGGATTCACCTGCCCACGCTAATCTGATTGTATGCTTGTAGTAGTTTGTTTTTGCTCCGTGGTCTCACGGTACAAGTATGTGTCGTAGGATCTAGAGGTCCCGTGTTAAGTGTTATTGGGGTTTTTCCATTAGGAAATTCAGTAGCAGCACGAAGATTAAGAGTTGGCCCCAAAAATGGTAATAGGCTCGTCCTCTATCACGTAGGACTGATACATATGTAAAAATGGTAAAATGTATCTTCGCCTTCCGCGTCGGGAATTATTCTGTAATAATTAAAATGCTACGTATGAATGTAGTTTATTTTTTAAAATATTCGTAGTGATGGCCCACTTATTGCCACTTTATAGTCTGGTTTCTTTAAAGTATGACGTAAGTACCTACGTATTAGAATAAACAGTCATAGCTGTATCAGTAGATACATGTCGTGGACAGTACAGAGTGAGGTGCAATATGTACTGTGTTTCCTTGTTGCTTGTTATTCGAATATTAGCGCTCAGGTCCTGCTTTGTTTGGAGTCAATTTTATCAAAATAATCAACCTATGTCTGCCTCCAAGTTGGAGGCGATTGATTGGCGATTCTTCCATAGAAGCCCAAAAGCGTTACACTTTACTTGTGGAATGTCTAGTTTATAATTGTTTATTGTGGGGTCAGGATATTCTGATTTATATGTTAAAACGCTTTTGTTAAATAAAGACTATACACTTAAAGATTATTATTCAGAATTTTGTAAGGCAAGCTGGGTTTTTGGGCTTCTATAGAAGTATCGCAACTGCCTCTAAGTTCTCATATATCTACATACGAAAAAACATCTAAATCTATTCAGCAGTTTATAATACAGGATATGTTGATATAATTGATTAAAAAAAAATCATAGCAGACGAAGCCGCAGAAAAAACTAGAGGAATAAAAAGACGACGCCCCGTGTAATCCATATCTTATTCATTTTAAAACGAATTGTTGTCTCGCAGGTTAATGTCCCCGGCTTTATTACATTTGTAACTCCATTAAATATTCCCAGACAATTGCATTAAAATCATTGGAAAAGTAGCAACGTAATTTATTGCTAATTAACGAACGAAATTATTTAATTTCGCACACAAAGTTGAGCGTTTCGCTGCGAAATAGATCGTGAAAATATTGTAAACTTTTGGATTAAAGGATTGGTTTTATCTTGCCTTGTGTCTAAAGCAAACTCTTTGATATAGTTAGTTTTCGAATATAACCTTTAGATTATAAAGTAATGAGGGTCTAAGTTTTATGAACATGTAAAATAATTAATTCACGTTCTTCTGTTTAGAAATAACCTTTTAAGTCAGCAATAAATATAATTTAACTTGTTATTATTACTTTCATATTTTATTTTATTTTTGTATCATCATCAGCCCAAATACGTCCCACTGCTGGGCACTGACCTTCTCTACAACTGAGAGGGTATAGCCTTAGTCCACCAGGCTGGCCTAGTGCGGGTTGGCGGACTACACACCTAAGAAATTCTTAAGAACTTTTTAGGTGTGCAGATTTTATCACGATGTTTATCTTCACCGTTAAAGCAAGTGATAATTCATTGTGAATACACACATAACTTCGAAAAGTCAGAGGTGTGTGCCTGGGGTTTGAACCTGCGACCGCCGAAATTCTCGACCGCGCGCCTAAATCTCGAGGCCATCATTGCTTTCGATTGCTATTTTTTTATAATTTATTTAATTAAGGTTCTCCAACGCTATACACATTTAACAATTAGAGAATGTACATGATATTGTACATTCTGTTGCGTATTAAATGAAGAAGCAATACTTACAATAATTATTTTATTTACGCTTCTTATACATTTAAGTATAAAGGCGGACTTTATGCATCAGGCATTCTCTAACAGTTAACCTTTGCGTAACGCAGATATAAAAAGGTAGCGAATAATAATACTAAATAGCGAAAAGGTTAAAACAATATACAAAAGCATTAAAAAATAGAACAACTAGCAAGTTACATACATACTAGCATATATTATGTATGTTACTTCACCATCATCAGCCCATTACGTCCCACAGTTTGGCACGGGCCTCCTCTACAACTAAGAGGGTTTAGGCCTTAATCCACCACGCTGGCCTAGTGCGGGTTGGCGGACCACACACCTAAGAAATACCTAAGAACTTTTAGCTGTGCAGGTTTCCTCACTATGTTTTTTTTTCACGTTTAAAGTAGGTGATAATTCATTGTGAATACATACATAAGTAACTTCAAAAAGTCAGAGATGTGTTTCTGAACCGCACGCATAAACCTCGGGGACATCACTACTTTTTGCAGAAATAATAATAAGGTATTAAATCACTGTTAGTTTGCTCAGTTGTCAGCACTTTCATTTGCAGCGTTGAAATCAATTTGAAGTTCAATTGGACGCCGAATAGAAGTGATAATTCATGCATAGCTAATTGTGCGCGACAACGCGAAAACAATTCAAATTTTCACTGTTGGCTGTATTCAGGCTAACGATATTACCGAGCAATTTCGGCCGGTGGAAATACGATTTATTTATGCATACATGTATATGAATATTTGATGCGTCGTGTTATGCACGTTCGGTAATTGAGTATTTTAAATCACCTCTCGAATGCAATTTCATACCAACAAAACTTTTAATATTTTGAAGAGAGTAAATTAAGTGGATACTTTTTTTTTTGGCATGGGTTATTTAAACTAATATATTCAGTTTATGAAAGGCGAGGATTTGGGGAGGCCTATGTATGCAGTAGACGTCTTTAAGCTGATGATGATGATATATTTTATAAGGCTGTAATTACTACCACAGTTCGACTGCGATGTTCTATTACTTCAAGAGACTTTCATCTAAAAAAAAGATATTCAAAATAGCTGATTTAAATTGTAAAACCATGTGTAAGTTGACACTATAAAGACTGCAAGATCATCTTAAGTGATTTTGTTATATTTCGCATGTTAAATTTTGTTTATCCCTTAGCGGTTTTTTTTAGGAATCGGACGCCAGCAATATAATATCATTTGATGCAAAATGCTATAAATGAGGCCCACTAGTTAAAAATATATTAGAAGCATGTTTTAATTCAAACAATACAATCAATACGGCCACAAGCAAGAACTGTTTACCGTTATATTCTCGCATGCAATACCGTAACAACATCGATTGCTTACATCAGCGCCGGCGTCTCGCCTGTAAATGTTTTACAATTCAATCGAGCTTCCCTCCAAGCTGTTAATTGGGAGTGTTTTAATGAATATCAATCAGCCGTGCAGACGCCCAGGGTGTGACATGTCAAACAATAACCACGTTGCGAAATTGCGCTCTGAAACTTTACTTTGTGAAATGACAGGGTTTCCGTACTGCAATATCAGTCATTACTTATTGTGGTTTTGTACATATATGCAGTGCGATATAGAGCACCTGGGTTCGATTCCCGCTTCGGGCAAAGTGTTATTGGGTTTTTCTATTGGAAAATTCTCTGTAGCAGCTCGGAGTACGGAAATGTGTCCGACACAACGTGGACCATGTCCTATTTCGTGGGAAACAGACTATTGGCGAAAAAAACACTATTGGCGAAATCTGGGATCAGAAATGCACCTCTGCCTCCCCTTTCGGGGAATATACATAGAAGTGAGGCTATATATAGGTACATATGTATGTGTGTTTGTAAACTGATTCTTGAGAGGGATAAGTTTTGAGTCCACTACGTTGGGTGACTTCGGCAATTTAACATAGCTAATATATTTTTGTTTTTAGCGTTTGGATATAACGTATAAAATCTTGCATGAACTTAAATATTAAATTAATAAGTTGGCAGACCCGTGGCGCTGTTGGCTAGACACCAGCTCGTGAAACGAGAGGCTGTGGGTTAGATCCCCGCACCGAGAAAAATATTTGTCTTACCCACAGGTATTTGTGTCGGGTCTGTGTGTTTGTGAGACCGAAAGTCTCTTGTCGTTTCTGATACCCACGACACAATACTTGCTCTTAGTGTGGAGTCAGAACTAAGTATGTGACTGTTAGGTGTATTTATTTATTTAAGTATAAAAAATCTATCATTTAAAACGTTGTCATTATGTGCCTTAATTTTGTATCTATTTTCAGCTTTACTAAGACATGTAAAACCTTTACCTCGCTATAATTTGTTTAGCCACTATTGTTTAGTGCGGCCTTAAAATTAGTGATCCTTCAAAGAGTTTGTCACATCATGGTAACAACAAAAAGTTGCCGCCTAATAGGTTTCTTGCTTCCTAACTTTGTAATTAATTTTGCTAATGTTTGATGAAATATTTTTCTCGTTCCCTCACCTCATATAGAGCGAAATGAAATACTCATTAACACCGTTTGCCTGAGGGCTCGCAGCCTTTCAGATAACGGAGGACTCTTAAGCGTCCTCCCAGGCGCGGACTTGAGGCGGCTTACCACGGTATGCGAATTATATTCAGACTTTTTTGTTATTTATTTTATTTTATAGATATTGTTAGGTGTATATTTTATTATTTATTATTTTTATATATTTTTATTTTATACTAGCTTTTGCCCGCGACTCCGTCTGCGTAGACTTCTGGGTTGGGTGCAGAAACTAACTAAGTGAATCTATAAATCAAAAATTACGCTAATTGTTGCAGTAGTTTACCACTGGAGGTCATTTCTGTCTTTGAGAGTCGTCTCAAGTGACATTATGACATTTTTCATAACCTCAGATCGTCTCATAAATTTATCGCGAAAATGTATCTAATGTCATCTAGGTGCGTATAATGGCACTTAACATCGCATAATGACACCGAGCCCCATTAAAATGCACATGATAACATTTTACTGTACCAGTCACCACTACTCCACAGTGCTAAATGGCATTTAACGTGAATTCAAGTCATCCAGGATACTGACTTCAAATAATGGTGCCTTTCGCGATTTCAGTTCCAAAAATGGCACCTAAATTCATAAAACGGAAAAATAGCTCTTCTATTCCTTAAGTTCCACTAAAATTCTTCTAAAATTGCCATAAGTGCCAAATATGGCACCTGTCGTCGCGTGATTTCCAATAACGGCACTTGTAGCCTTATAGATTCGACTAATGGAATCTGATGTCACTTCATCCGATAATGGCACCTGACGTCACTCACCATCCACTAATAGCACCTAACGTCACTTAACATACACCAATAAAACTTATCGTCACTTAATTGTACATAACCGCACATAATCTTCCTTAAAGTTACTTATGGGTAAGCTCTTCAAAATCATATATCACATAAGAGAACTTAAAACCACCCAGTAGCAATACCAATCTAATAATGGCAAGTAAGTGACCTAAGTGCGTTTAACGTCACCTAAGTAAACTTAAGACCACCTTATGACACTTAACCGCACTTAACTATATTCAACGTAACTTAATGAATCCTTAGAATCTTAAATGGTCTAATGACACCTATCGTCTTCTAAGTGCCCGAAATGGCACTTATTGAATTATTCAAAAAAGTAGCCTATGTCCCTTTTAAAGGTCTCATTTATGTCCATACCAAAATTCATTCAAATCGCTCAAATGGTTTAGGCGTGAAAGCATAACACAGGCAGTGTTACTTTCGCACTACAATATATGCTCATCCCACGGGAACCCTACATATTCCCGGGATAAAATGTAGCTTATGTTACTTCATAGTGTCCCATTTGTATTCAAACCAAAAATCACATAAATCGGGCGAATAGTATAGGCGCGATAGCCCATTCAAACGGGAATACTACATTTTGCGGGATAAAAAATATTCTACGTTGCGTCGGGGGGTCCTATCTAGTCCCATACTAAAAATCATCTAAATCAGTCAAATGGTTTAGGCCAGAAAGTATAACACAGGCAGCGTTACATTCGCATTACAATATATGCTTATCCCACGGGAACCCTACATATTCCCGGGATAAAATGTAGCTTATGTTACTTTATAGTGTCCCATTTGTATTCAAACCAAAAATCATATAAATCGAGCGAATAGTATAGGCGTGAAAGCCCATTCCCACGGGAATACTACATTTTCCGGGATAAAAAAATATCCTATGTTGCGTCGGTGGGTCCTATGTAGCCCCATACTAAAAATCATTTAAATCAATCCAATGGTTTAGGCCAGAAAGTATAACACAGGCAGCGTTACATTCGCATTACAATATATGCTCATCCCACGGAAACCCTACATATTTCCGGGATAAAATATAGTCTATGTTACTTCATAGGGTTCCATTTATATCCATACTAAAATTCATTCACGTCGGTCAAATGGTTTAGGCGTAAAAGCAGAATATTGACAGAGCTACTTATATCCATTCCCACGGGAATACTACATTTTCCGGGATAAAAAGTATCTTATGTTGCTTCGGTGGATTCCATCTACCTCCATACTAAAAATCATTTAAATCGGTCAAATGGTTTAGGCGTGAAAGCATAACACAGGCAATGTTTCTTTCGCATTACATTATATGGTCATCCCACGGGAATCTTACAAATTCCCGGGATAAAATTTAATCTATGTTACTACATTGGATTTCATTTATCTCTGTACAAAAAATCATTTATATCGGTCAAACGGTTTAGGCGTAAAAGCAGAATATTGACATAGCTACTTATACCCATTCCCACGGGAATACTACGTTTTCCGGGATGAAAAGTATCCTATGTTACTTCTGTGGGTTCCATCTATCTCCATACCAAAAATCATCGAAATCGGTTCAGTAGTTTTTGAGTTTAAGCGTAACAAACATCCAAAAATCCAAAAATCCAAAAATCCAAAAATCCAAAAATCCAAAAATACAAACCTTTCCTCTTTATTATAATAGTATAGATAATAATTATATTATATAATTTTTAAGAATATTTAAGTTTTAAAATGCAGCACTGTATTAAATGATTACATTAATGAATTAGCATATAAGACAGGCTGACTATTCGCGAGGAGAGGTGCAATTCTGCACCCACTTTTCGCCAGCCCTTCGTAATAGAAATGAAATGAAAATAAAGCAATTTCATTTCATTTCAATTGGCATATAAGACAGGCTGACTATTCGCGAGGAGAGGTGCAATTCTCCAACCACTTTTAGCCAGCCCTTCGTAATAGGGGGCAAGCTTATTGCCTTGTTTTCGGGTACATTTCCGGACTCCGGGCTACTACAAGGAATTTCTAATGGAAAAAACCAATAACGCTTTTCCTGGCCCGGGAATCGATCCTGGGATCTCTAGATCGCACGGCACATACTTCTGGCGCAAAACAACGAGCAGTCGTAATTTGATATAAATATTTTAATTTGCGTTAATAATAAAAAAAAACTTTTCTTAACATTATATGTCTACACCAAATCCGGCTCATCAGATGCTTCACGATAAAGGTCCCCATTATTTTTCCCATTAGTCGGAGGGTCCGCGATATCGGCCTATTACCCAAGTGTATATATAGGTGTTGATTGCTTGACTAATCTCTTCTTTCATTGGGAATGATTAAAGCATAAGTGATGGCTCCTGCGGGCTCATTTACTGAGGGAATACTTATTATTAGTAAAATAGAGGATACTGGTAATCGATCGGTTTCGTCAATTTATTTCTGAATAGCATTCCTAAAAATTCCTGCATAGTCATTCCAGAGATGAATCTACACGTACACGTATCTTTGTGATTTTTTAAAGATTTAATAAAAATATTTTTTCACCAAAAAAAATCGACTTCAAAAAGGAAACTAAAAAGTAAAAAAAAAAAACTACTCAGAACAAAGTAATTTGTATTTAGATTTAGTTAATCATAAATTATTAAATAAGTATTTTATAATTTTGATGTCGGTGCCAAGTAAATACTACAACAACCGTAACACAATAACAAATTACTAAGTACATTGACTATTAGTTTGTAAGCCAGTATACAATAAAAAAAAACTTTCGTTTTAAGTCCTTCTTTGTCTGAAGTCGGTTAAAAATCGGTTCAACATTAAAATGTTTTAGCGTTACAATTAAACAAGGCACAATCTTTCGACAGTTTACAATCTTGCTAGATAGATTAGAATTTTACGGTGACATAGACATATGTAGTATCTATCATATTTATAAAATAAGAAATAAAATCAAAGTAACATGTTACAGAAGTCTTGATTTTAACACCCGCATTAGAATAAATAAGACACAAATAAGGCGAGGAAAAATACACGATAACAAATGACAAAACGTTCTAAAGCGGCGTTGAACGGACGATTAGCAAGAGAAAGGGAGCAATTTGCAACGCTAATTTCTAATCTGCAGAGATGAATACACTTAAATAGATATCGACTTAAACCGAGACAGGCTTTCATTCACTTTATTTTCAGTCTAAGGATTTGTATTGTGTTGTGTAATAAGGGAGGGACCAAAGCAGAAGAGGGGCGAGGTACAGGTCTTTTCTACCGATGAGAAAGAGAAGGCCTTAACCCTCCACACTGCTTAAGTATAGATTAGTGGATTTCATAATGTATTGTATATTCGTAAGTCGTGATGGCCTCGAGGTTTGGGCACGCGGTCGAGAATCTCGACAGTCGCGGGTTCAAACCCCAGGCACACACCTCTGACTTTTCGAAGTTATGTGTGTATTCACAATGAATTATCACTTGCTTTAACGGTGAAGGAAAACATCGTGATGAAACCTGCACACCTAAAAGTTCTTAGGAATTTCTTAGGTGTGTAGTCCGCAAACCCGCACTAGGCCAGCGTGGTGGACTAATGCCTAAACCCTCTCAGTTGTAGAGGAGGCCCGTGCCCAGCAGTGGGACGTATATGTGCTGATGATGATTTATGTTCGTAATAAATGTTTTCACAAATTTAAAGAAGTTAAAAGTTTTATTTTATTGTTAAATTCCATTATATTTAGAATACATTCTATATTATATGTACCTATATATAACTTTTTTTGTCATACTAAAATCCGTTCAATATTTTCAAGTTTATTGTTTATGAAGGTATTTCCTCTCTATATTATTAAGTGTGGATTAATAAAAGGTTTTTATGTAACGTGACATTAAGTCTTTCTTAACTCGCCAGTTTAAGTTCTTGCTATCTTTCCAAGTTATTAACTTTTTGCAAGGATTGAAGAATCCGATAATATTTAAATGAGTTCATTAACATAAAAATTAAAATGGCTTATTAATTTAGTTGGGTATAGATAAGTTACGGTATCTCTTTTTCATACCTAATGTAATCTTCAACATCACATAGAAAGTTTATCGTGTAGTTTTATGTAGTTTCCGAAATTTTATACCTTATGTATAATATTTTTAATCTTTGGTAGTGTAAATTGGACCTTGGTAATATGGAGATGGTGATAGAAAATGCGTAAGTTCCTGGATAGAGACCTTAATACGTAAGGTTTAAAATCAACCATAATGACTTAAGGGTATTGGTTTACGGAATCAGTTACTATGTATACGATTTTTTACTGGCAAAAAGATTACGTTAGTACCTGATTATACATATGTGCAATGTCTATTTACAGGTATCCCTCAGCAGACGATACAGTTAAGGCGGCGTGATGCTAAAAGGTCTTACACAGGCTGAAACCTTGACTTGCATATGTGATGAGATGGTAATAGTCTGATGAGTTTTACACTAGACATACGTTGGTTGCTAAACAGGCGGATGCGAATAACCAGCACCTAACAGGTTATTCTCTATTATTTACACACATACCAGTTCGACCACATTGCATTAAAAAAAGTATGATTGTATGTATAATGTAATAAACAACAGGAGTAGTGACAATGGTTCACGCTACAGCGAAGCATAGGTAGTCTAAATGCTGATTTGTAGATCTGTTTGTTACTGCCTAACGTACCTACCACGTAATTTTTATATTTCATGTTTAATCTATACTAATAAATAAAATTGGAGTGTCTGTCTGTCTGTTTGTTCCGGCTAATCTCTGAAACGGGAGGACCAATTTTAACGGGACTTTCACTGGCAGATAGCTGATGTAATAAGGAGTAACTTAGGCTACTTTTAGTTTATAAATTTTCTTATAGAAATTAATTTTCCGCGCGGACGAAGTCGCGGGCACAGCTTGTTTATATATGTTTTTGGCATGTCAAGTACCAATAAAAAAAATCTTTATACATACATACATAAACTCACGCCTGTATTCCCCGAAGGGGTAGGCAGAGGTGCATTTCTGCACCCACATTTCGCCAGGTATGCATCAGTCCCGCGTAATAGGGGGCGAGCCTATTGCCGCTTTTCGGGCACACTTCCAGACTCCGTACTGTTACTGAGAATTTCCTAATGGAAAAACCCAATAACACTTTGCCCGACCCGGGAATCGAACCCAGGACCTCTAGATCGCACGGCACATACTTGTACCGCGAGACCACAAGGCAGTCAAATTCTTTAAAGGCAATTCAAAGGCAAATTCTTTATAATCTACACATTATTTGAGTCATGCAAAAAGACAACCTTAACACTGACTCAATAAACCGCTTCGTTTACACTACATTTCGTTTCAAATGACAAGCGACGACACAAAGCGCTGGCTGAACTTATTTTTTTTACCAAAATAGTGTGTAAAGGGGCCAGATGAAAAGCGAGTACACGAGGTGTTGATTAAAGCAAGCCGGGCCGTGTTGCGCTCATCATTATTTTTCTCATTAGTGTGCGCCTGTCTGTGGCGATTAAAGATGGAGAGACACTTGAGGCCAGTGCACAAGTATTGGAAACTAAATATTCATTAGGAATTTTTTTATGCAATTAATAAAAATAATGATGTGTCTTTGGTTTGAGGTAACGATGCTTTGAGTTCGTCTAGATCTACTCTTGGTGTGAAGTTCTTATAAAAAGTGTTTTTTTTTACAGTATAAATTTACTGTAGGCCAAAGAATAAGTCGTACTGCCTATCAAGACATCGCAGTAATTTTATGATAGAATTTAGGCACACACTTCGCGAAGTTATGAGTGTGTTAATTAATTATTATCAAACAATTAAATCCTAATTCAATTAAGGCCTAAACCCTCTCGATTGCAGGGGAGGCCCGTGCCCAGCAGTGGGACGTATATGGGCTGATGATGATGAAACAATTAAATCTGTGTGTATTCACAAAAAAATATCACGTACTTTAACTTTTAATTCCTAAGAATTTTTTGATATGCTGCTTTCCTCACGATGTTTTCCATCACCGTTAAAGTATGTGAATTATGATGATTCATTGAGAATACACTCATGACTTAGATAAGTCACAGATGTGTGCCTGGGGTTTGAACCCGCGACCGCCGCGATTCCGGACCGCCCGCCTAAATCTCGAGGGCATCTTCTATTCATCATCGCCATCTTAAATTTGCATATTTTTTTATATGGACGCCGCCTTAATGTCCTCGTTAAGAACTGCCCTCGTGGCGATGAATGAACTCTAAAATGGAATATACACGTAATGAGGTGCCATCATTGTTCTTGAGGATTCGTATGATGCATGCATATAAGCTAAAATTTTAAATGCGCGTAGCTCGGTGCAGTAGTCTGTTTCATTTATACTTTAAAAATAATATTGAAATAATGTCTACACCTACAAAATACTTATCACAGGTGCCAATGAAGTCACTTAGCCAGGCAGCATAAAAAAAACAAATAATTTAGATTTTTTTATACATACATGTTGTCTTTATAGGGGATTTTATTTTATTTAAACATTATTTTAACTATATAAATGTGCGTATCTTTATGTGTATATATTTTTATAAATAGAAATATTAATATATTTGGATTTTCGCATGATGCGCATATCATGCGTCTAAAGTTGGTTTTACGAAACGAAATTTGTGAAGAATAAAACTTCGAACGAAGCTTAAAAGGCGATGTCATGTGGTATTTAAAAACACAGTTGCTATTACTCGTATTAATTAGACACTATTATGCTTCTTAAATATAATATTAAACGACACAATTATTAATCCAATACATATTCAAGGAGGAAAAATATTTTCTTTCACGCCTGAAAACATTGCGTACATTCAGAATTTATTAATACGAAGTTAGTCATAACCGCTTTTCAATTAGTTCTTTAGATTCCACAGCAATATTCCATAGAAAAACGTATCTTTAATTCATATTTTTCAACGCCCTCCAGCTACAAAACGGTAAACAGTAAGGGCATAATCAGCGCCCCTATTCAGGCACTTTTCATCTAATTGTTTCCAGCCTGCAGCGCTGAAGTGGTTGGAGTGTTCACTCGTCTCAACTACGGTGTCGAAGTGTCACGAGCAGACATTGTCGAGTGCGAATACAATAGTAAAAAGTTAATGAATATTGGAATATTTTTCATATTGACACGGCGACGTGACAATATCGCACCTGATAGTTAGAGGGGACTGTTTCTCGTCACACACTTTTATGTTGAGAATTGAGATGCTTCTTCAATAAGGGAACGTTCTGAGGGAACATTGGCTGGCAAACTATTCTACGACTAGATGTTTTTATGTCTTTATCTTTATTCTGTATCTTTCTTTTTATTCTGGCACGGGAACTGTTATTCTTTTTATTTATTTCAGAGTATCTTGTTTAATAAGAGGACGTTCTGTGGGAACAATTATACAACTTGATGGCAATTCTAAGTAATTCTAAGTAACTAATAAGCCGTCATGATTATTAGTGTATTGATAGTTTAAATGTGCTTATAAAACGTATGCCGAACCAGTGTGACGTCATCATCATCTTCATCATCATCAGCCCAAATACGTCCCACTGCTGGGCACGGACCTCCTCTACAACTGAGAGGCTTTAGGCCTTAGTCCACCACGCTGGCCTAGTGCGGGTTGGCGGACTACACACCTTAGAAATTCCTAAGAACTTTTAGGTGTGCAGGTTTTATCACGATGTTTTCCTTCACCGTTATAGCAAGTGATAATTCATTGTGAATACACACGTAACTTCGAAAAGTCAGAGGTGTGTGCCTGGGGTTTGAACCTGCGACCGCCGAAATTCTCGACCGCGCGCCTAAACCTCGAGGCCATCACTGCATATCATTTGTCGATTGCACTGACATTTATTTCGACTGGAATAAGCCATTTCACAAGGTAACCGACGCGATCTAGGCTGTCAATAATATATAGATGCGTCATATATATGTATACTTAAATTGAAGTTGCACTCGTAATTAACCGGCTTTTATGTTAATATTTAATAAATGCTTTAAAAATATTACCGCCGCACAAAAACACGCATGGCTTGCACCGTAATGGAACTGCATTACGAATGAAAATAAATATTTAATTACAGCAAAGTGTATTAAAATTAAACAGAATATGGATGAAATGTCTGCCCTCGTGTAGTGGTTTGAATTAAATAAATTAAATTTTTGAAACTTTAATCGTTGTCAATCCAGTTGATAACTGAATTTGACATGTTAATTTTGCTTGGATAAACGAAAGGAATGTTACGAAGTTAACGAACGTTAACTTAACACGTAGCGGGAAGCGCAGCGTAGGACGTCCACCAACAAGATGGTCTGATGACCTGCTAAAAGTCGCGGGACGTCGTTGGATGCAGGCTGCCTCCAACAGGTCACTGTGGAAATCATTGGGGGAGGCCTATGTTCAGCAGTGGACTTCTTTGGGCTGATGATAATGCTGATAACGTACGTTTGTGGATCACACAAACATGCGGGGATCGAACCCGGCAATCAAGAGCAACAGAGTCTTTAACGTTTGGCATTCTTTGACTGATGATAAAAAAGACGCCAATAAAAACGTGGAAAACCTGTCTCAAAGTCTTACTCCAAAACATCTCTAAAAAATATTTAGCCCAAGGAAAACGGTACTAAAGTTCTTTATACATTATCACACGTGTAATCCGAGTTCCGCAATGGCGTAAGGTTTACCTTTATGAATAACATAAATCTTGAAAACATAAAAATCAAGAAAGTTGCCGTAACAAATCAGATAATGTGTACCTTTGTTTCAACCCGAGCTTCGCCTTTGGTCTTAGAGACCTTTGCCTTGGCGCGTGGTGCAATTGTAACGCGCATTTAATTTACATTGATATTTTCACTTATTGCTAAAAGAGACTGCCTCGTGGTCTCGCGATACATGTATGTGTCGTGCGATCTAGAGGTCCTGGGTTCGATTCCCGGATCGGGCAAAGTGTTATTGGATTTTTCCATCAGGAAATTCTCAGTAGCAGCACGGAGTCTGGAAATGTGCCCGAAAAACGGCAATAGGCTCGCCCCCTATTACGTGGGACTGATACATACCTGGCGAAATGTGGGTGCAGAAATGCACCTCTGCCTACACCTTATTGGAATATAGGCGTGAGTTTATGTATGCTAAAAGAGATGAAACATAATGTAGAGAGGCGGATTCTCTAAGCTGTAGAGACGACCTGTGCCCAGCAGTGGGACGTATATGGGCTGACAATGATGATGATGATACAAAATCTACCTGCAAGGTTGACTGATGTGTTTTTTTTATTATCTGAATAGGCAGACGAGTAAGCGGCATGCCTGATGGTTAATGGTTATCAACTTCCCGTTTTTTCCGCTTAAACTTTAACACAGCATAGCCGGTTGGCGGTAGCCAATAGAGTGAGCACTTTTTTTAAAGTCTGACTTAAAAAACAGAGTCATAGCGCTCAGGAAACACCAGTCATGCCTGAGCTTAAATGAAGATGGTTTACAGAACTGCCGAAAACTGTACACGACCAGATTGTTTCCAGGTAATGTACTCTACTGCAATGGCGGGTGCTTTAGTAATACAAAGGAGATTATACAATCATATATAAATAGTTTTTTAAAGAATTCTCCGTGAAACGAGCTATAAAAAGGTTTGAAGGTTCTTTGTGATATTCAGGTCTCAAGAGATTTACAGAGCTCCTTTCTGTAAGTAGTCAAATGGTCAAGCTATTATTTGCGACGTGGGAGCAGTATTCCATTTGAGGCAAGATTTGCGCTTTTTAGAAGTAGCTTTGTATCACTTATCTCTTCAGGATATCCAACATAGTCTCCCCTTTTCATCGCAGCCTAAGCTACCTTTGTCGTTGGTCTACCACTAAGAAAATATAACTAAATCCGCCGTAATCTCCCAGCTCAGTCCATCCCCAAAGCCCAAGCAGGCGTAGGAACGGTACGACCTCCCGAATCCCGTCTGTAAATCTCGTAAAAAGGATTTGCCCCTTGTATCTAACGCCGATTTACAAGCGCGATACACCGCCCTGTGTAATTCACTATGTAGTTGTTGATAACTTATTGCCGAGTAATAGCTTTGTGGTTTATAGAGCTTGAAGGTTTTATTTCTGCATATAATAGAGATTACATAACTTAGCCCAAAAGATTAGCGAACTGAAGTGGCAGTGGGCAGGTAACATCTGTCGCAGATGGACAGATGGACTGTGGAAAATTCTTTGTTTTCCAACTCCTCCTTTATTTGTGTTTCTTATTAACTTCGTTGCGGGATTATGACAAATTTTCCCCTTAGATTCGCTGAGGTTCATTGCTCGGCGTCAATACTGTGCGTGCCGCTGTTGATCCTGGAGCACAGGAGTTACAGTGGCGGGTGTGTGGTGGGATAGGGCCAATCTGTCGCAGAACGGATAACCGTTGGGGGAAACGTGTTCTGGAGTGGATACCACGGCTCGGCAAACGTAGTGTAGGACGCCCTCTGGCTAGGTGGGGTGACGATATCCGCAGGGTTGCTGGCAGCGGTTGGGTGAGGAGAGCCGAAGATCGAGCCCAGTAGCGTGCCACAGGAAAGGCCTATGTCCAACAGTGGACGTGAAAAAGGCTGTTGATGATGATAATATAGATTTGTTATCTGATGGTTCAGTATACTATATAAAGATAAATAAATCAATCAATCAGATGGCTCACTTGCTCGTTTGCCTCCTTTTTCCATAAATAAATAAATAAATACACCCAACAGTCACATGCATAGTTCTGACCCCACATTAAGATACGAGTCTTGTGTCGTGGGTATCAGAGACGGTCTCACAAACACCCAGATACGAAATAAATATTTGTGGAGCACACAAACATTTGTCTCAGTGCGGGGATCGAACCCGCGGCCTCACGTATCGCAAGCTGGTGCCTAGCCAACTGCGCCACGGGGCTGTGAAAATATTATGATAGTATGCATATGGTACGTAATAATTAAATATAAACATACTCGTATGTCGCGTGCCATTGAAAGTTTCCGGGTTCAACAAGGAAATACTCAGTAAAACATGTAGTCTGGAAACGTGTTCGAAAAACGGTAAAACAGATGCACTATCCCGTGGGACGTGTCACGTGACAGCTTTTTCTATTTTCCTTTGTTTTTAGGGAAGAATTGCCAAATATCGCTTTAATGATATATTTTTTCGAAGCAATTCATTTTTATTCTCTTCACAGCTTATAAATTTATAAAAATAACAATTTTGATGGAATCATGCCTCCGAGCCTTCGCCTTCCAATGAGTAGTGAAAAAGAAAACTTAAAAATAACTTTATAAAGAATTTCTCAGGTATGTGGTCCGCGAATCCGCACTAAACCAGGCCTGATGGATTGACGCCTGACTCCTCTCAGTTGTAGAAAGGACCTGTGCCCAGCTGTGAGACAAACATACATACATATCAGTGGCGGTACTTCCATAAAACCCCAAAAGCCCAGTTTGCCTTTTAAAATTCCAAATTATATTTTTTAGGCTTAAATTTTTTATTTAACTAAAGCAATTTGTTAAATAAAGCCCCCACAATAAGCAAATATAAACTAGACATTACACAATTAACGTTTAACGTTTTTGGGCTTCTATGGAAGTACCGCCACTGATACATATATGCATTTATGCTTATGTCAACGAGTTAATTCATTTGACCAATCACTAAAACCAAAATATTATTATTTACTAGTATTTACTGTAGATTGCGCTTAATGTTAAATAGCATGAAGGAACACCTCTTCGAAATTCATAAATAAATTTAAACATCAAAGTTTACACAAGACTGAACTTGAAACTTATGTTTAAGTTGTAAGTTTAATTAATTGTATAAACACAGCTTTAAACGCGACTCGTGGATTACGAGGGCGATGATCGAGGCTTAAACTTCTTGTAACTGTACATCACGAATTTGCGGTTGATAAATAAACTCCTGTTGTAAATGACAGAGAAAACAAAAGTGGATAGTGTGAGAGGCTGTAGAAATGAATGATCCATCTCAGCTTGTTACAAAGGACTATGTATAACTAGCTTTTGCCCGCGACTCCGTCCGCGTAGACTCAGGGTTGGGTTCAGAAAGAAAATAAGTTGTAGTCTATTTTACTCCACAGAGTCCCATTTATATCCATATCAAAAATCGTTTATATCGGTCAAATGATTTAGGCGTGAAAGCATAACAGACATATAGTTACATATACATAGTTACAGTCGTGTACACGTCGTTTCATCATTCTAGCTTAAAAAATGACGAATTTCCACACAAACTTTTACCCCTATTTTACAGACAGAGTTACTTTCGCATTTATAATATTAGTAAGGATTAGAAAGAGGGATTGTTAGTCATCACTTATAGAACGGTATATTTCTAGACGATAATATCGGAGATATAATAAATAACTGTATTATTTGATATTTTGCCAATCAATATGGTTATCATAAAATATGCAGTAGCTGAAGTAAATATCTGAAATCATATGAAAAGGTATAATAATATAAAAAAGTTTTTGTGTTAATGAATTTAACATACCTTGTCAACTGAAATGTAAAGTAAGTGAGAAAACGACAGCAAAACTTTTTACAGATGAAGTTCCAAATAGGTTCAATAGCCAAATACGATTAAATATGACCTTTATTTACAACATTATAATGTTGTATCATACTAAATGATACATAATCTATGTTTAGTATATATACTACACTTGTGTAGACGTTGGCAGCCTCATTTTATTACATACATACATAACCTCACGCCTGTATTCCCCGAAGGGGTAAGCAGAGGTGCATATCTGCACCCACATTTCGCCAGGTATGTATCAGTCCCACGTAATAGGGGGCGAGCCTATTGACGTTTTTCAGGCACATTTCCAGACTCCGTACTGCTACTGAGAATTTCCTAATGGAAAAACCCAATAACACTTTGCCCTACCCGGGAGTCGAATCCGGGACCTCTAAATCACACCGCACATAATCGTGCCGCAGTCAGTCAGTCTCATTTTAATATGAAATTTTATGTCTGGAATTTATTAAGACGAACTGGTAATTGCTGATCCTGCGATGCACAACAAAACCATAGACATTAAGCATACCGTCAATCGAATGCAAATCAAAAACAGTATTAAAACATTGAAATTTAAAATGCACGTTTAACCAGATCGCAAATAGCATTCGGGGCGGAATAGCTGGTGACATTGATTAATGTACACGAATCCATATGAATGCAAGAGTAATGCCGCTGCTTGACCTGTGCTGCATGAATGTACTTTATATTTGGCTAACATTTAGCATCTAAGCACAGCGGGACTTTTTAACGCAGAGCGCATGAAGGTAAAATATATTTGGCAATGAGATTGTTTGCACGTCACACTTTTCGATAAACGAACAGGTTAATGAAAAATGATGTAATTTTAGAAACATAAACTTTAATTTTTTGTGCATTTTTGTTATTTTTATTTTGTTTTTATTATATTTTTTTTCATATTTTTTATTGTTAATGCTATGTTGTGCTATCGCTTGTGCCTCCATAAAAATCAGCATTGCAGCATTGCTCAAGCGATACTGGGTAGTAGCTGAATTGAAGTTACCTTTGTTGCTAAGCAGTTTACTGTATTATTATTATTATTTACTATTTTGTAATTGTGCTAGTAATTAGTGCTTTCTTCAAATATTTAACTATGAGATGGGACTAGGGTTCTTATGGGATCGTGAGAAAAAGTAACAACGCTGCAAGGTTTGAGTTCTGGGTAGTACAAAAATAGTTTGAGCGGTTCATTCATTACATGTAAATCTCAATATAGTGACCAATGCCTACGCATTTCGTTTTGAATGCATGTAATGTATACTTCGTCAAGACGACTATGCTAATTGGTCTTTTACCGTAATCTTGATCACATTTATTTCTCCACACTCAAAGCTCTATTGGACTTCACTGTAGACGGCATAAAACAACTTTTCTCACCTCAAGAAACTCGCAAAGAACAAAACAAGCGGCATCGATACGAGCGGGCTCGAGGTAGCCAAAAATGTATAATAGTTTGAAAAGGCGCGCGTTTCCGTCGTCGCCTCCGCTGAATTTGCTTAGATAGAGCGCTCAGTGGAGCCAGCGTAATGGATTTCTGACGTTGATATAAATGATAGATCGCCAACGCCCGATGCATTACCTGAGGACAAGAAACGCTGCCGATTCGAGCGCAGTTCATTTAGCACGAGTATTTGTGGAAAACAAACATTTTAAGACTGGTTTGATGGTAAAATTCTACTTCGATATATGTGCGAAACTAGCGGTTATGTACCTGGTCACCTGGGCATATTTTTAATGGTCTCGCGGCGCAAGTGTGTACTGTGTGGTCTTGGGTTTGATTCCCAACTCGAGTATTTTGTTGGAAATTTTTCGATAACGAGAGAAGAAGGATGGGAGTCTATTGGCACTTGATACTCTATGGTATAGTCGCTTTGTCGTGCCAAAAAACAACTTAGTTACACATGCAGATGAAAAAATGTAAGACATCAACTAAATGATGTTGCTATTGAAAGTACGCGTATAAACTCTCTCTAACAAGCAGTGATGACCTCGAGGTTTAGGCGCGCGGTCGAGAATTTCGGCGGTCGCAGGTTCAAACCCCAGGCACACACCTCTGACTTTTCGAAGTTATGTGTGTATTCACAATGAATTATCACTTGCTTTAATGGTGAAGGAAAACATCGTGATAAAACCTGCACACCTAAAAAGTTCTTAGGAATTTCTTAGGTGTGTAGTCCGCCAACCCGCACTAGGCCAGCGTGGTGGACTAAGGCCTAAACCCTCTCAGTTGTAGAGGAGGCCCGTGCTCAACAGTGGGACGTATTTGGGCTGATGACGACGATGACGACGACGTATAAACTTTCCGCGTGAAGTTTGACTTTGCCTCATACATCATGAGGTTTTTATGCGTTGACTGGTAGATAACATCGTATTGATTGAAGGCTTGTTTTAGCGAATTTTGTTTGTTGACGACGTGTGTTCCCTCCTTAATGGATTGATTGATTCGCCTTTATGCGGTGGGGTGAATCGGGGGAGATGTATGTATTTCCTTGAATTTGTTTTTGTTTACAGTTGTTACGGTATATTAGTTATTTATGAGTTATTGTTTTTTTAGAAAAAGGTAGAAAGCGTTTTTTAGCATTTTTCATAAATCACTTATTAGATGTGTAAAAGAGGTAATATAAATAGTCTTCGAAGCCAATGTGCATGCATGAAGAGGATAATATCAGTTGAGAAAGCGAAAGAAGCGTGCTTGGGCCGTGAAACTTGGTGCTCTATAGTCTCTGCCTACCCCAAAGGAAGACAGACTTGAGATTATGTATGTATGACACATACATACATACATGCATAAACTCACGCCTGTATTCCCCGAAGGAGTAGGCAGAGGTGCATTTCTGCAACCACATTTCGCCAGGTATGTATTAGCCCCACCTAATAGGGGGCGAGCCTATTGCCGTTTTTCGGGCACATTTCCAGACTCCGTGCTGTTACTGAGAATTTTCTAATGGAAAAACCCAATAACATTTTGCCCGACCCGGGAATCGAACCCAGGACCTCTAGATCGCACGGCACATACTTGTACCGCGAGACCACGAGGCAGTCATGTATGAATTTTAGAAAAGGACATTCTCATAAGTAGCACGAGGTCTGGAATTCTAAAAAGAAACTCATATTTTTCAAGTCTAGGATTCGAAAAAGACCCTGTAACGTGAGTCTAAAGAAATCCTTACCTCTTCTGGGATGTAGGTGTGTGTGTTTACATTATATAATTATATTATATCATCATCATCAGCCCATACACGTCCCACTGCTGGGCACGGGCCTCCTCTGCAACTGAGAGGGTTTAGGCCACCACGCTGGCCTAGTGCGGGTTGGCGGACTACACACCTAAGAAATTCCTAAGAACATTTAGGTGTGCAGGTTTCCTCACGATGTTTTCCTTCACCGTTAAAGCAAGTGATAATTAATTGTGAAAACACACATAACTTCGAAAAATCAGAGGTGTGTGCCTGGGGTTTGAAACCGCGACCGCCAAGATTCTCGACCGCGCGACTAAACCTCGAGGCCATCACTGCTTCATAACATCGCATATATATAAATTATATATATAATATAATATATTATATAAATTATATTATATATATGCGATGTTATCATACGCTTAACGCGGAGTGATCCTTCACGAGCTTTGTGCATACTGATCGGTGGGTGTTACATATTACACAACATGATCCTATCGCGTACAATTTGTAATTAATTGGAATGAATACTAAGGTCGCCTTGTATAAGAGCAGTGGGAATAGTTTGTGACTTTTTATCTTGAGTAATTTTAGTTGACCCGCTCTTCACTCGGGCGAAAGTGTATAAAAAAGTAACTTATGTCCTTCCGTAAGGTCTCAGTTTCAGTAGTTTCAATAAGACATCATTTTTAAAGCAGATCTACGTTCCGGATTTTCAACCTTTTTCCAATAATGAAGCTATTAAACTCCCCATTTAACCTAAGGGGGTAACTGAAAGGGGTATTACGATATTACTCTTATCATCCCAACTCAAACCAAGTTGTTATCCATCTAGGTAAAAAACACGCAAGATAAAAAAAATATAATTAAAAACAAAACCCTCGCCATAACTTCACCAAGTCTTCGCACCTATTCAAAACTCGAAATAAAAATTAATGCTAATTAAAATATACATTAAAAACTCGGATATAAAGTATATAAACAAGCAGACCGTATAAGGCACCATCGTACACTAATTAATTTGGAGCGACAAACTTGGCTCCCGGGTGCATCGTTCCAACTCCGCTCGCCGCGACGACCCCAAGGCGGAATACCATTTGTTTGGGATACACTGTTTGTTTCGGGTTGAGGCAATGTTGGCGAGACGAGCGGGGTGAATGAAAGGATAAATATCAGTATGTGATAAAAAAATATATAGAAAAATGAGATTAATAATTGATTAAAAAATTATATATTTATTCCGCCAGGGGCCGTAACAAACATAAAATAAATTGAAATTACAAATATTAACATTAATGAGGGTAAATTGAACACACAAAACACGCGTAGACGTTCGGACAGAACTACCGCACTGTACAACGGCCGATGAGCGAGTGTGTTTGTGACGCTCAGCAGCGCCCGTTATATAGGCAGCCGACGACGACGACGACTGCTACCCGACACCAATTCATTTCTAATAATACTCGTATATAAATATAAATAATAAATAAATGCATCCAACAGTCACAACCATAATTCTGACCCCACACTAAAATACAAGTCTTATGTCGTAGGTATCAGCAACTACGAGAGACATTTTAGCATTACAAACACCCAGACCCCAAACAAATATTTGTGGATCACACAGATATTTATCTCGGTGCGGGGATCGAATCCACAGCCTGTCGTTTCGCAAGCTGGTGTCTAGCCAACTGCACCACGGGGTAGTTAATAATAATTATTACTTTCACAGGCTCTGCTGCAAAAGCATGTCATAGTTATTTTGCCCGAAAAACGGCAATAGGCTCGCCCCCTATTACGTGGGACTGATACATACCTGGCGAAATGTGGGTGCAGAAATGCACCTCTGCCTACCCCTTCGGGGAATACAGGCGTGAGTTTATGTATGTATGTATGTAGTTATTTTAACTGCCTTATTAGTCCCACCACATAAGAGTGCAGCGTTCGATCGGAAAATCCAATTTTCGGGTCCGGAAAAGTGTTGTTGAGTTTTTCCAGTAGACAAAAAGTAGTGTAGCAGTCGGACTAGTGCCAACCATTTTAGAGCCATAGCCCTGCATTTTCAACAGAGGACGCGTTATAATAAAGAAGATACTGATTTCTTTACATACCATTTTTATTCACATTTTCCAAAAAGTAATATTGTAAGAGAGCCTCGCCTCATGAGTTAAAATGGATTTGGTAACATTATTCCCCAAAATCCAAACAACTCTCAAATTGACAGCAGTCGTATCGCATCTTGTAGCCGATTTTCTAGGTATACCGCACCTAAGATGTAACCGACAAGTGACGCAACTGTGTTGCATTCTGGAATCTGCTTGTGTATATCCGAATAATTATATCTGATCATAAGTTAACTAGTCCGCCAACCCGCATTAAGCCAGCGTGGTCTCCCTCACAATGGTAGAGGAGGCCCTTGCCCAGCAGTGGGACGCATATGGATTGATGATGATGATGAAAAGTAACTGTTTTAATTTTCATCATCAGCCCATATACGTCAACCTGAGCACGGGCCTTCTCTACAACTAAGAGGATTTAGGCATTAGTCCACCACGCTGGCCTAATGCGGTTTGGTGGACTATTCATCTAAAAAAATCCTAAGTACTTATTTTAGGAGTGCAGGTTTCCTCGCGGTTTTGGTTTTAGTTGCCACCGAGTTACGATAATTTTAAAAATAATATATTCATAAAAGGTGCACTATAAAATATTCTTATTGCTTAATTAACTGTGCATGATACATTTCAACATCACGGATGGAGACCGAGTGCTGAATGTAATTAATAAAATTAATTCTCGTGTCTTTTGTTCTTATTCCATTGTATTTTCGGTACATTCAATATTTGTATTCAATGTTGTCTTATTTGCTCGTATTCAGTGAGGTGGAAACAATGCTCCCCTTTGAAATTAATCACATTTTTGAATTAATTTCATTGTCAATTAGGTTTTTATTCTATGTTCCATCTAAGAATATAAGAGTTTAAAGAGAGATGTTGTTGAATGTTACTTTCACTTCAACTAATTAGTCAGACAAATACAGTCTAAGTCTGTGTCAGTGCCCTTTTTTTACATGAGAACTTTTATCACAAATCAAACTTTTGTATAGATTGTTTTGTACGATATAATGTGGCTCGAATGCATTCAGAAAATTCTAAACCAATTTTCTTAATTTTTGTAATTTTTTTCTCTTCTCTTATTTTGGTAATCTGTGTATATTCTATTTGGTGCCTTCTATTGTTTAAAAAATTAAAACACAGTAGATATTTTGTTTACACCAAAAATATTTTTAGTAGTGTAAGACGACCTGCAGCACGATGGTCCAACGACTTAAGAAAGGTGACAGGTAACGGATAGATGAGGGCTGCTCAAGGTTGGCGCTTTCTTGTGGAGGCCTACGTTCAGCAGTGGACGGCGATAGGCTGAGTATATAATAATATTTTTTTTGTTATGGTAAAAGAAAACATAATCTTTTTAGATAATTTACTACATTGCTAAGAATAAGTAATTAAAATTATATAATTTATTTCAATAATACTTATACACTTAATAATTTATGCCTACATATGTAATAACAAATTATTTCAACTTTAACAGATCATTATAGTAATTTTGTCCATAATTTCTAGCACCGTAAAATATTGTATTGCGCAGTGTGATCAGTAATCTAAAAACCTTTTTGGAATCGTCTCAAAATATATCACTTACGTAGGTGAATTAGTCGACTAAGTGTGTATTAACTAGAAGATTAAAAGAAGTAGTGTGTATTAACTCCCCTATTGTCCACCACGTCCTTAGTACCGAAAAACAAAACAAAAAAGTATAGATTAGACAATTTAATCCTAAATAAAAAAGCGCGAAGTATCAGTGTATAAAGAGAGAGTAATGAATTTTCAGCAACGTCATAAGCTGTCGGACTAAGGTCTTATCAGATACTGCCACACTGAGCTATACACAACTCTGATGTAGATGCGGTATTTTGTATTATTCCCAAAAGTCTGACTCTTCAAAACCTGAATTTAGTTAAATTATCATCGTTGGTCCCTCGGTAAATGTGTGTGATCGAAAGATTCAAGGTTCTGGGAGCTTGGATTATTCTTTCAGGAAATCCTCAGAAGTGGCAGTGGTAAATTTTAATTCTTGCTGGCCAGGTGACAACACCGCGTTTGCTTTAAGGGCAGTGTAAGTAGAATGTTGAATTGCAAACGATGATTCCATGACTAGTTGATACAAGTTACATTCTAGGTATTTATTTATTTATTATGCATTATTGTACACCATAAAAATAGAAACAACATTGTTTACTGGTCACAACTTAATATCGTAGTGTCACAAATGGCGGCCTTATAGCTATCGGCGATTTAGTTACTGTGATGAAAACGTTGATTTTGGGTCCAACCATAACTGTCTGAAAGATTGCCTAGTAGTCGCGCGACGCAAGTGTGTGCTGTTACCGAGTCATGGGGAAATTCTCAGTTGCAGCACGGGGGTCTGGAAATGTGCACGAAAAGCAGCAATAGGCTCGCCCCCTTTTACGTAGGACTGTGGGTGCAGAAATGCACCTCAATCTACCCCTTCGGGGATTACAGGCTTGAGGTTATTTGTATGTATGTACCAAACTTGTATTTACTGAGCTATTAAAACAACTGACAATGAGTTTAAATAATCGCCTAAAGACAAGACATAATACTCGTATATCCGTAGGCCAACAAAAAGTTATCTGTAAAAAAATATCATTTGCAAGAAAAAATAAATTCAAGACATACAAAGTCAATACTGTAAATAAAAATATCGCTAATACGATTATTTTTGGGAAAGATTAAAAAAAATATTACCATTAACGATGGGATAAAAAAAATGGTCCTACCTACTACCTTTATTTATACATTCAAGTGTCTCATTACGGTCTACCTGTTTGCCCGACAAATTACTAAAGCCTAGATTCCGCATAAAAGAGAAGTTAATTTGCTCCGTCCGAGCGTAACTCCGTGTTTTGCTTAAAAGTATTTGGATTAAACAGTATTCATATACCGAATGGACATTACGGTGATACATACATACTATGTTATATGTTATATCTAGTATGATTACTTGTTAAACCTGTACACAGTTATTAAATTTGTTTTTGGTTTTAGTGTTTTCATTGCAGAAGTTTTTATTGGTCGTGACCTCTTGAGGTCCTAGGTTCTTCCCCTATTATGTGTGAATTAAAACAAAGCAGTAGTGCTGGTCTCGAGATTTAGGCGCGCGGTTGAGAATCTCTGCGGTCGCGGGTTCAAACCCCAGGCACACACCTCTGACTTTTCGAAGCTATGTGTGTATTCACAATGAATTATCACTTCTTTAGCGGTAAAGGAAAGCATCGTAAAGAAAACTGGACACCTTAAAAAGTTCTTAGGAATTTCTTAGGTGTGTAGCCCGCACTAGGCCGGCGTGGTGGACTAAGGCCTAAATACTCTCAGTTATAGAAGAATTCCGTGCCCAGCTGTGGGACATATATGGGCTGATGATGATGACAGAGAAACTTAGGTGCATACACTTCTGACTACTTTTACTTCGAAATTCACTAAAATTTGTATATCAATCGAGCCGTGAAATAACGTACAGACAGACACAGACGGAATGATTTCGTATTTTTTATATAAGTTAGAGTTCATAATAGCTTCGTGATTTTAACATGTGCTTTTAACTAGGGTTGCCAACTGTCCTATTTTCCTAAACAAGTTCTTATTTAACAGTGCCAATGAAAAGGAAGATGTTGGTTTTCAAAAGACTCCAAAAGTCAGGTAATGTAAAGGACGCCATTTTTCATAGACATGAACTTCTAGTCCCTTTTACATTCACATACAATTAAACAATTGCTTATCTTAAAAATCCTTCTTTAACCGAATTGCCCTGGTTTGTTCGACTTTAAATTCTAGCTTTTGTGATACGAGGTTGGCAACCCTACCTTTAACCCTTACATATTTTAGCCAATTTTGAGCAATTTTATAAAAAGCCCGTTTCTTTGAATCCACGCGGCTCGTTATGGGTGGATTAGTGCTTTCACCTTAATTAAAGTCGGCAATTTATCAGCGCTTAGTTATTACGTCACAAATATGTAAAATTGCATTTTTTTATAACCCCCTACTTAGTGTCAGCGGCTTGGCGATTCAGGGTTTTATGACTTCCTGACTATAATTAATATACCTACAATGAGGTGGCTGCCTTGTTGGTACCGTGCCAAAAAATGCTGCTGTTGAAAGATCTCAAATTGGATTCTCGGGTTGGGTAAAGGGTTTTTGTTAGGAAAATCTCCAGTATAAAAGCGGCAGTGGGCCCCTTTGTCATACGGTCATACCAGTATCAAAAATAGGTTCCCCATTTAATTTGTGGCTTTGTCCACGTTATTCTACATTTTGTCAGTCAATATTATTAAAATATGGGATAAATGTTAGTAATATGATTTTTCCGGGATCAATCTTTGTATAAAAAAAATATCAAAACGCCAGGTCATTGATTAAATAAAAAATGAAAAGTCTTATACTGTTACTCCAAGATAATACTTTAAAGTATTGGGTTATTAACCACACTGGCGCACTAAAATACTAAGTCACGCGAGGATTAAATTTTTTACAGCGGCCATAACAAACGCAATCAAGGCTCAGTTTTAATCGGGGAAGTGATTAAATGTAGTGCTGTGGGGTCGGCAGTAACGTATTTTATAGCTCGTGGTTATTAGACTTCGATTCTAGGTACCAAAGGATAGTTGGATGTCGTCCTATTAATATGTGAAAATTTGATGTCGTTGTTTGCAAATTCCGAATTTAGAATTAACTGGTACAAAAATACCTTGATTATTGAATGAATTTTAAGTAAATTTCTGATTGTTGTTAGATTAAAATATTGCTGATATCTACTTCTATTTTCTTTGGACTAGTGAAATCTATGTAGATGAAATCACGGTTGAAACTACTTATAGACAGACAGACCCGTGGCGCCGTTGGATAGATACCAGCTTGCGAAACGAGAGGCCGCGGGTTCTATTCCCGCACCGAGACAAATGTTTGTGTAATCCACAGACATTTGTTTCGGACGTGTGTGTTTGTGAGACCGAAAAGCCTCTGGTGGTTTGTGATGCCACGACACAGGACTTGTATACTAGTATGGGGTTAGAACTATGTATGTGACTGTTGGGTGTATTAATTTATTTATTATTCATATTTTATGAATTGAACCTGTAATCGAGTAACAAATAAAATAGTATCTTATATTTACAAATATTTTAGTGTGCTTTGAATCTACTTAAAGACAGGACATAAAAGAAGAGGCATAAGTAGATGAAAAATGAAAACTATTAAGAAAATTCAAGTATTTTCTTAATCCGGAACACGCACAGCTCATAAAAAGTAGAAAATCCTTTGTGACTGAGGTGCGATATAATAAACGGCAATGTAATAAAATATTTTTATTGTTACTACCCTCTATTAGTGATTACATTGTAAAATTGTTTACTCCAGTACTTTGTCCTCTGTTTTCGCTTAAAACACGCGTTAAAAATTACATAAAAAGATCTTAAAGGCCCTAGTTTCCTTGCAAAACATAAAAAAGACAGATTAAGCACCCTAAAGAGTGGTATAAAGCCGCGCCTTTTGGACGTAAATCTCCATCAATAGCAATTTTATTGCCAATAAAAAATATCATTGCTATTTACAAATTACCATTCTAATTACGGCAATGGCGTTCTATTCGCTAAAAGTTTTGCATAAAATTCGTGTAACCAATTTAAAAGCGCACTTAATTTTAAAACAATAAGGTGCATTCTCGTTTGCTTATTGTATAAAAGTCGAAATGAGTCCAACTGAATAGTTGATAGTCGTAATTGCAGAGGGAGGTTCTAAAACTGAATAGAGTGAACGTTACAGGAATAAGGCGGCAAAAGATTAATTACTCTGATTGAATAATAACTGTGGCTGTGATATCACGTACAGTCGTCGAAATAAAGTTTGATTTGTGAATTAAAGTGATTATTAAGATGGTATAAAAACATAACCATCCAAACCTAAATCAGTATTAGAATCAAAACCTAGCCTAGGTTTACCTGGTAAGAAGATAAATAAATAGCGAATAAATTTCTCCAATTCTGCATCTACCTCTCAAACAAAATTCGTCGAAATTTGTTCAGCGGTTTAGGCGTGAAAAACCTCCTTTTTCTTTTTAAAAATTTGCAATGATTGTCAAATATACGTACTGATTCACCAAGAATAGTTTTTGGTGTCGGGAAAGGGAACAAAAATTTGAGTGCACCATTTAACCTTTAAGGCGAGGTGAAATGTCTGCGGCTCCACGTGCTACGCGTTTGCGGTGTGTGTAGAGTCGGGCTGCGGTGCTGCGGTTTTGTAGATATATGTATGCTATCCTTTAGCTAAAGTCCCTCCGAAATTGTTTGTTACCTGTGCGAAGACGTGGTGAGAAGATTTGCCGAATAAGTTGGTGGAAACTGGAAACGCTAATATTAAACCATATTTGTTACCGTCTAAGCCTCATTGAAATTTGAGGACAGCCTTAATGGTACAGTTTTACAACAGCCTATTAAAGAGGAGACCTAGATCTCTGCACGGAGACAAGTTTTCATAAAATTTTGTGTCTTTTTGAGACTGAAAAGTTACTACCAGTTTCTGATACAATTGACGGTGCAAGTATGAAACAAGAACAATATACATTTAATTGTAATTATTACTATACATTTAAAGTAAAATACATATATAATTGTAATAATAAAAGAAGATTAAAGGCAATTTTGTTCTCGACTGTACTTGCGCATTAGTTGTAACTGTCACTATCTTCCTCAATCGCACAGAGTATAGACGGTTTTAAAATGCCAAAAATATCTGGCATGTTGAAAAGATATTCTTCTACGCCCGGCCAGAGGAATGAAATCGACGAAATTTTAAGTCCAGTCTTACTGGCCCAAAGTCTTTTCGGGCAGCACATCTTAGATCCAAACTGGGGGTGGTTGCGACATGCGCACATACACATACTCTTCATTTCTATTGTAGTATACGTGATCTTTGGCACTATCGAAGTACTAGAAGGTGCGGCAGATACTACCATGCAGATGGAAGGGTTCTACACTTTCGTAATTATTGCCGCATTCTTAGTGAAGTTTATACTCTTTGCTGTCAATCGAAACGAATTTCAGCAGGCTTACCTCGTGACAAAGACAGAACTAAATGACTTTATCAAAGAAATTTCTGCTGAAAAAAGTTATGTACTGCTAAAGAATATCCTGTTGATGGTTCGTCTTCTGTTGGCTATAATACTGATGCCAGTAGTATTCTATGTGCTTACTGCAATTTTCAGCACATATGTCCTCGGGAAGAGGGTGACGTTGTCGAAATCGACGTCAATATTAATGCCAATGACGTCACCTTACTACGAAATAGGTTTTTTACTGCATACGATATTTCTCGTGCACATGGCGTTCACAATACTTGTGATTGACATGTGGTATGTATATCTGATGTTTTTTTACTGCTCGTCCAATGACTGTTTGAAAGAAATTCTCTGCGTGTCCAGAACAGATGACGACACTAATGACGGTTATGCCACGAAGTTGAATTTGGCTTTGCGGAAATTTTATTTCGCTCATGAACAGCAGATGAGGTATGTATAGAAGAAACATTTTAATGTATTGCTTAAATTGACCATTTTTTCTATTTTAAATAATATTTCATAATATTAGCAATTTTATTTAATTTAACATGTTTCCTTCGCAAATTAAATAAATAAATGTAATTCTTTATTCCATAACTAACATGAATACATGAGATCAAGGTTGTGACCTTCTAATAAGTATTAAATACTTGTGTAAGTAACGACAGCATAGTCATTATAAACAGGTTAAAAATAAAAATTATATTATTAGTTGTTGTTTCCCGGAAAATATCACTACTTTGTCGACCCACAATTGATTAATATAGTCTTATTTGTCATAGTTTTCAATTTTTTTGTAGGTATTTCAATATTTTAGTTAAAATGTACAAGTGGCCAACAGTAGTCCCGCTCTGTCATGTTCTTATCAGTACATGTAGTCTTCTGTTTACTCTGAGCGTGGTAAGTCATTAAAAAATATATATTACCTAAGTGTGTAATGATCTGAATATTTATATGCCAGATATTCCTTAGGTATTAAGTCCAATTTTATATAGTGTTTGTGTTGGATATACCTGTTATTGTAGCATGTTGAGTGTCACCAGTATACATACATATAAAGACTCACGCCTGTCTCCCATTGGGGTAGGCAGACACTATAGAGCGCGTCAAATGCTACGGTTTAAGCACCCTTCTTTCGCTTCCTCAAATCACATTATCCTATTCGTGCATGCACGTCGGTTTCTACAGTATTAGACAATACACGACTTCAGTACAAGACACGCAAAATTTACTGTTCTGAAGTTTTAAAAATCCATTATTTAAAAACATAAAATAAGTACGATTAGTATGAAAGCGAGATTAATAAACGAGCATTATTTAAATAAAAAAGGTAACGCTTAAAATTGTAATAAAATCTTATTTAATTCGATAAATTACTTTTGCCGATTGCGCTATGGTTTGTTTTCAAGGAATTCAACTGGGCGTTCCTTTCATTCGCATCCAACTTATTGCCTACAATGGCTGAACTTTACGCTTACAATTGGTACGGGGAGCAGGTCAAAAATAAGGTAAGTTTATTTTTTTACGTGCGCTTCCTTTCGCTTTAGGAAGATCCTAGCAGAGGGCAAAACCGCCCGTATAGGCACAATTTCCTGGTATATCATTTGTGTGAACTTTTGAATTGGGCACAAGGAGAAGGGAAAAATGTTTAAATAATTACAAAATATTGTAAGGGATTAAAACTGTTCTATTTGTTACTTAATATGTAAACTTTGTAGTTGTCAACAAGTATCAGCGATACAATATAGGTATAGATAACAGAACAGTTGAATAAGACTAGAAAGGAAATGTCAGCATGTCGAGCGTGCCGAACCTACGATTAGACTATCATATGTTTGACACGGCCTTTTCTTATTTACTTAAGTTTTATAAATGTTTGACAAACAATCATCATCATCAGCCCATATACGTCCCACTGCTGGGAACGGGGCTTCTCTACAACTGAGAGGGTTTAGGCCTTAGTCTACCACGCTGGCCTTGTGCAAAAGAAATTCCTAAGAACTTTTAGGTGTGCAGGTTTCATCACGATGTTTTTCTTCACCGTTAAAGCACGTGAATACTCACATAACTTCGAAAAGTCAGAGGTGTGTGCCTGGGGTTTGAACCCGCGAACGTCGAGATTCTCGACCGAGCGCCTAAACCTCGATGTCATCACGATTTAGAGATAGAATGAATGAATGATTTGTAATAACGTGTTTCCAGGCAATCCAGTTAAACATGGCGCTCCAAGACTTCGACTGGCCAAGCATGAGGGTGAAGGACAAGAAGAATTTCTATATAATAGCTACGTATATGCAGAAAGAATTTGGTATAAAGACTGCTTTTGGAAATTATATGTCACTGTTGACTATGAGCTCGGTACAGTACTTTAGGTTATAGTTTCTTTTATTCCCGATTCAATCCCATAATAGTTCTGTAAAGGCTTAGTTTTGTATGGCGAAAATCAACCAAGACTTAAGCTTCTTTTTATGCATGTTGAATTTTTAGCACAAATATTTGTTTTGTATAATTGTTTTTCTAATCACCTTGGATTCTGTTGTGTGAAGTAAAATATTTATTTATTTTTATTTTTTAATCATCAGCCCAAATACGTCCCACTGCTGGGCACGGGCCTCCTCTACCACTGAGAGGGTTTAGGCCTTAGTCCACCACGCTGGCCTGGTGCGGGTTGGCGGACTTCTTGTTTAGTATTATTTTTCCTTTTTAATTTTTATTATATTTTTTTATTTATTAATAAGTTATAATATAGTGCTCAATTCACAAATTTAATCATTTAATGTCCATGCAGTGAGCGCTTTATTGTCATTACGAATGCTGATCAGGCAAGTTATATTCTCATGCAGTTTCAAATATTTATTAGTTTAGTAAAAGAAAAAAGTCTTTTAAAAAAACTGTGTAGAACAGTAGAATAGTTTTATTGTTATTTTAGTATTATTTTAAGGGTTCGCTCGCATTAATTAAAATTTTTAATGTTTCAGGTACTAAAAGGAAGTTACCAAGCGTTTGCAGTTTTGAAGACAATGGAAAATTAAACATATGGAATGGTGGAATTTAACAAAAAAGTCACAATATGTTTTTATTAATGCACCTTTTAGATGTATGATTAATAACCAAAAGATTTTTAGCACACACGAATGCTTTATTAAAATTCTTTATCGATTTACTCTTTATCAATATTACCTGTAATGTGACGCATGTAAAAACGTTGTGGTGTAAAATAAAATACTATCATTCAATTGATCTATAACCCAAAATCCTCTTTCCCACTCACCTTTTCTCCATCCTCAGAAATCAGTAACATGCCTAAGTAAGTAAGTATTAATCGAACTTAATTCTATTGTTTCTTTTTATTATTTTCAAGGTTTTTTGACAAAAACGTAGCTATAATTTCGAAGTAATATAGGTGTACTAAAGTAGTTTTTTAATTCACGTAAGACATTTACCCATTTTTGTAAAAACTTACTAATATTTTTTGCACTAAAAACTTACAAATCTTGATCTAACTTGATCTCGGGTCTCATAGCTTAAAGGCATTTGTACACAACAAAGAGCCATTATTGCGCCTGATGTTTATTATGGTGCTATACAAAATCATTGCTAAGAACCAAAGGACAATATCTTATTACTTCAAAAAACCTTGCTAGAATGCTGGTATGTCTTACAATATAATCATAAGATCTTCTAAATGAAGACTCATTGTTTTAATAATTTCATCAAATTCACGAGGCAGCGTAAAATAAAACCTCGTAAAATAATTTTAAAAATTATTTCTTACTTTTTCAGTACTGCGTCAATCAACATTTCCGACGTTTTCCATTATATCGACGGAAGAAAGCGGAAACGTCGTATCTCGAAAAACCCAAGTTTACACTAGAGCCAAAAAACTATTTTGAAAATTCATAACTAATATATTTATAGAGATAGAAAGTTAAAAGTTGGAATGTATTTATATTTATCAAAGGCCTATTTGATGCCTTTCTCTAAATTATCATAAAGTTATTATTATCATTAATTTCACAAGTTACGCCAATTGATGTTTTAATTTCAGGCAGCTGAAATGTTGTATCTGTGAGCTGAAATGTATGGCCAACTTAAAAAGACATAATTTTTTGAGCGACGGATCTGCTGTATCTTAAAAATGGCAATGCCGATATATATTTCATTTAGCTGTATTTCGTTCATTTAATAAAATTACGTAAAAGTTTTGTTTTAAGTGCAAAACTGGCGACAGACGTTTTTAAAATGAAATGCTGTATCTTAACTTTAATATTTTGATGAGTAAAAAATAATGTTATGATTAAAAACATAATCATTATAAACTGGGAAAAAGTATATCGTTATTGCCTAAAATTACTAGGATCATATAAAATTACTGTAAAATTTTAGAACCTTGTTTTTAACAAATTATTTTTAAATCACAACTTTCTTTTTCTTCCTCTGATCCAACAGAAACGTCTTTATTTTTTTTTGTCATGCTTTGGATTCAAATACAAGCGAAACGTTTGCAAATAATTAGTTTTACCACTACTTTTTTAAGATCATCATATTTGTGATCATTATAATCATCCATCCATTCATCAGCCAATGGTAGTCCACTACTGGACATAGGCCTCTCCTAATGACTTCCACAGGGACCTGATGGAAGCAGCTTGCATCCAGCGATGTCCCGCGACCTTTACTAGGTCGTCCGACCATTTTGTCGGAGGACGTCCCACGCCGCGTTTTCCGGTACGTGGCCTCCACTGGAAAACTTTTTGGCCCCATCGGCCATCACTTCTCCGCGCTATGTGCCCGGCCCATTGCCACTTCAACTTGCTAATCCACTGGGCTATATTGGTTACTTTAGTTCTCCTACGGATCTCCTCATTTCTGATTCGATCTCGTAGGGAAACCCTGAGCATAGCCCTCTCCATAGCTCGTTGAGTGACTCTGAGCCGTCTAATGAGGCCCATAGTAAGAGGCCACGTCTCAGTGCCGTATGTCATCACTGTAACACACAACTATCGAAAACTTTCGTCTTCAGGCACTGAGGTATTTTGGACGAGAAGACGTCGCGTAGTTTCCCGAACGCTGCCCAACCGAGTCGGATTCGACGATTGACCTCTCTCTCGAAGTTGGACCTGCCTAACCGGACCACTTGTCCCAAATAGACATATTCGTCTACAACTTCGAGAGTCGAGCCCCCAACTGTGATCGGGGTAGGCCCAACATGGACATTCGACATGATCTTCGTCTTGTCCATGCTCATTTTAAGACCCACCTGTTGTGAGACTTGATTGAGGTCTTCGAGCATAGTGCTAAGGTCTTCCAGCGATTCTGCCAAGACTACAATATCGTTGGCAAACCGAAGGTGTGTGATATACTCGCCGTTGATGTTGATGCCGAATTCTTTTCACTGCAAGAGCTTGAAGGCGTTTTCCAGCGCGGCAGTGAACAGTTTCGAAAATATGACATCTCCCTGTCTCACGCCTCTCTGTAGTGGAATAGCCTTCGTGCTCTGCACAAAGCGGCAAGTTATATTCCTCGGTTTTTATATATCTTGCCGAAGCGTATGAATGTGGTCTATGGTGCTAAAGCCTTTTCGGAAACCGGCTAGTTCGGGAGGCTGGAAGTCATCAAATCTGCGTTCGAGACGATTGGTGATGACGTTCGATAATAACAAATAGATATGTCTCAGGAGCGAGATGGGCCTGTAATTCTTCAGCAAAGTGTTATCACCGTTTTTGAAGAACATTACCACCACGCTCCTGCTCCATGCCTCTGGCGTTGAGCCCTCGTCGAGGAGAACGGAATTGAAGAGCCACTGAAGGACTTTTAGTACCGGCGTTCCGCCCGCTTTCAGAAGGTCTGAAGTGATTCCGTCCTCACCCGGCGCCTTGTTGTTCTTAAGTTGCTTCAGGGCCATCTCAATCTCACACAGGCTGATGTCCGGGATATCATCACTGAAGTGGCGGATCAACTCGGCACTCGGGTCTTCGGCCGAGCTAACAGTCGGTTCGGCAACCGAGGTGTAAAGCTGTCCGTAGAACCTCTCGATCTCCCTTAACACCTCTGCCCTCGTCGACATTACACTGCCACCCTCCGTCTTCAGACTAGACAGCTGTCTTTGCCCAATAAACAAGTCTCTTGCAAACACTTTGGAGCCTCCGTTCCGCTCAATTGTCTCTTTAATGCTCACAGTATTGTGAGCACGGACATCGTGTCGCAAGGACTTCCAGATCCGTCTATTGAGCTGACGATATGCTTCGGCGTCCTCGGAAGACTGCAGTGCCATAGATCGACGTTCGGCCATGAGGCCAAGAGTGTGAATCGAGAGTTTTTGTGGTCTGCCTCTACGGCGAGGTCTAAAATGCTTAGATCCCACCGTATGGACAGCTTCTACCAAACCGCTGTTTAACTCGTCCACTGCAAGGTTTTCTTCTAGACAATCAAAGCGATTACTCAGCTCGAGTTGAAAGCTCTCGGGGTTTTGGATATGGGCGCGAGTAGGTTGGAGCGTGGACTTCATCAAGCGACGCCTTTCTAATTGGACTCTGCTCTGCAACTCAACATATTAAAAAACCTAAATTATTACTATTCCATTACTCATCTTAGGTCCTGGAGTTGTTTCATAGCATTTTTAACTTGTACACAATCGTAAATATGCTTTTATAAAGTTATGAAACGCAGCGACAAATATGTTTTCCCAAATTGACGCTCACGCATGAACTAAGTCGTGGTCGAAACGGCGTATGAAGAGAACACGTGATGGCATTATAGAGCGGCGGGAGGGAGGTAAAGTGGCGTTACTGATCTCTGTACACAAAACAAAACTGTATTCATTTGTTGTAAGTATGATTTTTACAATAAAATAAGTGTTTGAAATGTAATAATTGTTTCATATCCCTGCACCAGTACGGAACATTTGTTGTATCGATAAAATTACACAATATTTTCACCGGGCAGAATTGTTGTATCTCTGTCAAAGTAAATTTTTGGGCTATAGAAATGTCGTATCTTATTCAAATTGAACTCCGTGATAATTAACAAAGTAGTAACTGTTTTATTGTTAAAAATTGCAGATTTTGCTATAGTTACGACAAATTTTCTTAAGCTCTGTGCTAAAACACGGAAAAATTCGAGGTCGTATCGTTAGAAAAAATTATCGTAGAAAGACGAGATATAGATCATTCGACGCGGATTTTTTTTTTATATAACAATATGGTAAAAAGTGATTTTACCCAAAATCCGAGTTACGACGTTTCCGCTTTCCACCGTCGATATGGAAACGAATTGAACGGTTAGCCTTTTGAATACGAAAGAAAAGATGATATATAAAGATATCCAACATTTATATTTTCCTTGTAAGGGGCGCTTTCACCAACCATCAGATAACGTTTGCACGGTCCAATTGAAAAGAAAAAGAAGTTTATTACTAAAATCGGACATTGAAATACGTTTTAGGGACTTGACACACTGGGTGAGGTGTTATCGATAGAATTTAAAATTTACTTATTTATTGACATGAGCAGGAACTTAAGCTTCATTTTCAGTACTTTAGGGGAGGCTGAAATTAGCGTGTCGGGGCTTTCTGTCTTTGAATTGGCTTTCTAAGTTGCTATTTAAAACTTGTCGGTGGCCGTTCTACGTATCAGAGACCTACGTGACTTTATAGGGCGAGAAGTGCATTTAAAAATACCTGCGATGTTGGCCAATGCTATATTATTATTATTAATTACAGTTTTCAATTATTCAAACTATCGCCACAAGATAATAATCATTTTCACTGATAAATATTGATTTCCAGTTGTAATCATAACCACTTTTTGTAGTTTAATTTAACATAATAGGCTTTATTTATTTATTACGAATAACACGAATAATTTATTACGAAAATAATACAATGGAATGAGGTTGAATCATCTGATAGTGGCATTTTTTAAACTTTCCGGCCAGCAACCTACGATTATATTCTATTTATAATCTAGAACCAACTACATTGATTTACGCAGGCGTGGGGCGTTCAAGAATAATCACGTATATAAATATATGATAGGTTGACATCATGACATGCACAGGAACCTTTTTTTTCTTGAGGAGAAAGCTGATTATGGGTCTTCTTCCCGTCAACCCTGGAGGAGGGGGGCTGTATGCGTATTTCAGGGTCACCGGCCTTTCAGCCAGGCGCACGGTGACGTCACGTCCGCGCAAATGTTAATGCCGGGTGTGGTCCGTAACAAAAATCTTATGCCGGCATACCGACCAAAACCCCCCGGTGGCCATCTATCGCGGCGATCGCCGAATGCAGCGACTATGGTGTGTGGGCCACCACAATGATGCCGCAGCCTCCCGATGCGCCTCCGAGACCATAATGTCTCGGCCGTCTCTGAGTTGTGGGGGGCGCAGTTGCACTACTAATAGCCTGGTTCGGGCGCCCCGGACACAGGCCACGGTGCCGCCGCCCCTCTCGGGGATGATCAGTTACCTGATTCTAATGGACGTTTCTTGTCAGTTAACGCTCTCCTTGGACCGCACTGCACTTAACATTAGGTAACAGGGCAGTAATTTTGCAGTGCCATTGTAGGTATCTATATTATCACGTAATTATTCGGTTGATTCCTAATACCTATAAGTTATGGATAATAAAATATCGATACTAAATATAGTAATATCGATATGCACAGCACAACACTAAACGGTGAAGATATATCATTTTGTTACAATCTGAACAAATTCGACAGCTTACAAATTTGACGTCAGTTTTTTTTGGGTTCGGCTAGATAGTGTCACGAACCTCGGCTTAAGGGCTAACAGCTATTGTTAGAAGGAAAATGCGGTGACAATATTATTATATCGAACTACATTCATGTCTCTATGTGTAAGAAGCGAAATTTATTTTTATTTAACTAACAATATGTATGTAAAGTAGCCGACATAGCCCTATATATATATATATATATATATATATATAAAGGTATATGGCTGCGGTTCACATTTAAAAAAACCGGGCAAATTTTTGTAGGCCATACAAATATTCGTTCGTGGAGGATCATACCCACAATTATTTTAGTATATAGGCCAACTAATTTAAGCTTTGGAGTCAAAAACTTATTTTTGTTATAGAATAATTGATCACATATCACTTACGTGAGGATAATAAGACGATACGAAGTAAATTCTTTACGACAATCTCCAGCCAAGCATTTATGAGAGAGTTAAATAATCTATGAACATCGAATGCTACTTCAACCGTGCAGTGACTTACTATTAGTTCTCGAAGGAAACCAATGCTAAAATAGAAGTATGGAATTTAATTGTATCGAGCAGTAGTCAGTGTAGTTGACAAATTCACTAGGATGGTTCAAGGAAAATTTTATAGCCTCACATTATTTCTTTAATAATCGTGAATCAACCAATACTTTTAACAACATGGTTTTACTATATATTGACATACATATTAACTACCCTCTCATTTATCCCATCTTTATGTACAACCTATGGTTGTATAAAAAAGATCGCCTTGAGCGCTAAGACCGGCAATTGTACTATAATTACCTCTGTGTTTTACACTAGGAAAACAAAGAGCTAATAAATAAAATAAATATATTTACTGGGCTTTTTTTTAGAAGATCATCGCTCTGTATATAGCCCCAGACTCTATGTTCCAACTGAAAATTTCCTAAACACACAATACAGTTTTATTAGATATTATGGTACCACTCGATCACATATTAATTTGTCCCACAAGACCAACAAGGCAGTCAGGATACTAAAATCAATAGCCCCTATAGTTTAATCTCCCAGAATAGAATGTCAATTCATACGATTCCCACGGATCGTATGGACCACACATGTGATGATTGAACCGGGTTACGTGCCACGAGCTGCTGTAAAACAGTTCCTACTGGAAAACTTCGCTTTAAACTAACAATGCAAAACGATTTGCTTCGTTTTATTACTGCAAATCGATTAAAGTTGTAATATAGAACGTTCTTAAGCTTTAAGTTTGAAAGAGTTTTGGGTTATATGCGATGTATATTATGCCTAGTCTAAAGATTAATTTGGTTAAACCTACGATAGATAGCTAAAAAAACGCCAGCCCAAATTTCAAGAAATGAATCCCAGTGGAAACAAAGACTAACAATTATTATTATTACCCAAATAATAATTACTCGTATTATTAAAAGCATCATAAAATGTATCTAAGTAAGTAATTAGATCTAGTATCTAGATATTAAATGATCAACGGATTTAACAATAATTAAATTGCAATTTTTATCTAAGCTTTCTCGAGATTTCAATTAACGCCAATAGACTAAGAAGCGCAGTTTATCTCCGGCGCAGTCCGTTTGTTATATTGCTACGCCGCGGTTGCGCTACGATGTCTACATCTGCTACGCTACGCGGTCGGCATGCTAAGCGCTACGGCAATCGGCTACGAGATCGCCACGTTTATCAAGATGGCTACGGATTGCGAACAAGCTGCGGAAATTGCAATTCTGCGTAGTTTACTACGTGCAATATGTCAATACGATGTCTGAATGGTTAATTCCCGGTAATAGCATGTTTACGGGGATTTACTGTGTGGTATAAATTTGTGTTCTATGTATGTATACATATGACTGAACATTTGTATGTATACTGTGAGCGGGTCACTCTTTGTCAAATACGCTGGCTTAATGCCGGTTGGCGGACTACAAACTATTTTTTTGTGGGTAATAATGATAAATAAATTTATGACCGAAGTTGTGTCTGAAGTTTAACGCTGTGAGTTGTTAAGTAAAATTTACGAGATGCAAAAGCCTTAAAAAATATTTTAGTGAATTACATGAAATTTTATACTAACCAGATCATGCTTTAAACATCAAGAAATGTAACATAAGAAGTCTAAATAGGTATCAATTTAATATTATACTTTTACACCACATTTCAACGTGCAATAAGTAACACGAAGATAAGGAAACGCACGTATCGTCCCTAAAGACATAAGAAATATGAAAAATATATTATTCCGCTGTCCCATTTTCATTTTCTTCCCCCTTTAAAAGGAAAGTCCATTTAAACTTAGAATGTGAAATACTATTACACCTGACGCTATATTAAAGAGAAACGTAAGCAGTGCAGTTAGCAAGTTGAAAGCAACTTTGTTTTTTACTCTACCGGCTCTCACGCTGTGGTAGAGGGAACGTGGTTACTTATGCAGTTGTGCATAATGCATGTTTATAGTCCTCACTATATACAGCCTTAGCGGAAATTGCTTGTTTCCCTTTCACGCAGAAGCGCTAAATCGATTTCGATGAGTTTCGTTATAAAGATAGATGGGAACTTGGAAACTGTTATAGACAACTTTCAACTCATACCCGTAAAGGGATAGCTGAGGTGTATCTCCAAATATCCAACATAACACCATCTGAAAAGTTCAATCCAACGTAATAGGGATCTTACTGCCATTTTCAGACTTTATGCTACCAATACCTAAAAAATCAAAAAATACTTTGCCTAAACCGGTTATCGAACCTGCAATTTAAAATAATTGTAAAAAATCTGTATACGTAATACTTGAACGGTCCCTTATCGTCAAATTTCGTCAATTTGCAATGCCAGCATAAAAAAGACAAATAGCAATTAAATACAATAAACATAAAGTTAAACAGTAAATAAAGTACTAGCTTTAGTAAAAACTGCACACAACGTTGCTTGGTCAGTTTGTTAATGAAATTAACAATCTCTACGGACTCTACTTAATTTTGTTACGCGAGTACACTCTACTATTATAATTTACGTCGGGAATAACGAAGCGGCTCTAATTATGACTGCTTCGTTGTCTCGTGGTACATGTAAGTCTCAGATTAGATTCCCGAGTGGGGCAATATATTATTGGGTTTCTCCATTAGGAAAATTTTAATAGCAGCATGGAGTCTGGAAATAGATCAGAGAACGAAATAGACTCGCCCACCATTACTTGGGACTACATACCTAGCGAAATATGGGTGCAGAAATTCGCCTCATCCTACCCTTCAGGGAATACACGCGTGAATTATTTCCTTCACACTATCAATATAAATCAAGCATTTAAGTGAATGTCAAATACAAACACAGCTGATAAGTTTAACTTGTGTGTAAGTGTGTGTGTAAACAGGAACATACGTTCTAAGTCTTAAGCGGGCTCTTAAACGGTTTCAAATTATCCTCGCTCGCGCCGCCTTTATTTATGTTTTGGTTTTATTTGCATAAACGTTTCGGCACATTCGTGTTATGAAAGCCTATGTAGTCGTTTGGAAGTAATCGCGTGTATAATGTGCATATGTATATAACCTAAACATATATGTTATCTCAAGAATATTCTGGCTAAATAAAATCACAAGCGACAAGCTACTGAAAAAAAAAAACTTCTAAAGAGATCCTTATAATACATACATCACGCCTGTGTTCCTCGCACTGGTAGGCAGAGGTGCATTTTTGCACCCTCATTTCGTTTGGTTTTTCGGTAATATATCCTGATACCGTGTTGCTACTGAGAATTTCCTAATGGTAAAATCCATAAGAATTGGCATGGTCAAATTATTAGAAGAGACGAAACATATGTTGGTAAAAAAGTTGAAAGTTGAAGGATGGACAAACAGAGGAAGGCCAAAGAAAAGATGGATGGAGTGCGTGAGAGAAGATATGAATAAAACAGGCGTGACAGAAGACATGACGGCAGATAGGGATGTTTGGAAGGATAAAACATACTGCGCCGACCCCAAATAAAATTGGGAACAGGGCAAGATGAATGACTTGGCCCGATCCGAGAATCGAAGCCGTCATAATTAAAATATAATTTATGAATTTCGTTTTCCTACTATCAAAGTTGACGCCTTTTGCCCTCGTTTTCACTATTATTTCACTTTATAATTACACATCAGCAATATTAATTACATCTGAAATGGTCTGTGTTGACCGAAGCGAAAGGTATTGCTATTGGGATATACGAGTTCTATCAAAGGAGATCGTTTGACTAAAGAGTTTAAAAATATCCATACTAAAAAAAAACCATGTAAGCAAAGTTTTTTAAATATGAAATATCGGGTATCATTTGATGCGGCATTTAAAAGTGTAGTACAGTTTTAGTACATGAAATAAAAAACTGATTTAGTGAAGGTTTTGTTTTTTAGAGCGATGTAGCTCCCATTACCATATTTGATAGATTAAAGGGTATATTTACCCTTAATTTAATAGCAGTGATGGCCTCGAGGTTCAGGTGCGCGGTCGAGAATTTCGGCGGTCAAACCCCAGGCACACACCTCTGACTTTTCGAAGTTATGTGTGTATTCACATTGAATTATCACTTGCTTTAACGGTGAAGGCAAACATCGTGATAAAACCTGCACACCTAAAAAGTTTTTAGGAATTTCTTAGGTGTGTAGTTCGCCAACCCGCACTAGGCCAGCGTGGTGGACTATGGCCTAAACCTTCTCAGTTGTAGAGGAGGCCCATGCCCAGCAGTGGGACGTATTTGGGCTGATGATGATGATGATATTTACCCTTTCAGCACAATGTGCTTAAAAAAAATATCCATATGTTTCTGACTTTCTATTCCGGCACGCATGCACAAGGTAAATATGACTAAATATTGAAAAAGTCCACAATAGCAATACGGCTCAAGTCAACCACAATTTGAATTAGCAGACTTAATATTTGTATCAATTCAGTCACAAATAAAATAAATAAATAAATACACCCAACACATAGTTACACAGTATGTGACAAATAGTTCTGACCCCACACTAGGATACAAGTCCTTTGTCGTGGGTATCAGGAACTACGAGAGACTTTTTGGTCTCACAAACACCCAGACCCGAAACAAATACTTGTGGATCACACAAACATTTGTCTCGGTGCGGGGATCGAACCCGCGGCCTCTCGTTTCGCAAGCTGGTGTCTAGCCAACTGCGCCACGGGGCTGTCAAAGGAAATTTCTTGGTACTGATTGAATACGTAGACTTAGAAAAGGAAACTTAAATTATTGTTTTAATAGTCTGTTGTGACAAAGGTTCTCAGGTACTTCTTCTTAGAAAGCAACAAAAATAATTGGAGCTGAACTGAGTCACGTTACAAGAATGGGTCAGTTACAAACTACTGGTTCACTGGAAGTACTTAAACAATCGTTAAGTCCGGTTGAACTTCATCTATATTCTTTGATGAGCAGGTCATTGAATGCGAAGGTTGGACAGATGGTGGGGTCCTTTAACATTTCAATAATATTTTTGGACTCCTGAGAATTTTACAGCTTGTAAGAACAAAATCTTGTGAAAAATATTTTATATATTTTTTCTTCTTCTAAAGCTAACCTCAGTATCTTTATACAGGTTTTTAATTAGCTATCTCGCTGCTAGTCATATGCGCTAAGTGATACCCACAAAATTTTCTTTGCTTTAATTGTGATGTCGCAATAAATTAAAGAAAGCGGCATGGCCTATTTCATCACATCAATCTTTCTAAATATTTTTTTTCCTCTTTCGGTTATTGCAGATATGATACAGCCAAGCTTTGCCAGCAACATTTTAAAACCCAAGTAATAGGGCGTAGCTATTGTTTTTTTTTCGGACACTTATTCGAACTGGAAAGTTTGTTGCTTTTGGGAATTTCCTAACTGAAAAGTTAACATTAAATAAGGAAACTCTAAAACTTTCAGTAATATTCTGCATACGTGATGTGTGCCGCAGGACCAAAAAAGCAGTCAGTTATTTAGTGCATCTATTAGTACTCACGCTCATAGATGAGTACGTTGGAATTAAGTCTACCAATTAAGCCCAGTGTAGTTTCTTATTTAGTTCCCAAATAAGTTGTCCTAAATAACTTACACTAACGCCAGTACTACTGAGCTAACGGAGACTGAATAGCCTGTACATGAGAAGGAATAGCATCTGCGACTTAAAGTAGGTTTTTACCTTTTAAGCGTGGAGTTTAAACTAGATTCCATCCCTCGTTTGCACCAAGTCTGCAGTTAATCCGCCCGTTGCGCTGGCTAATCTGCGCCGAGCTGCTTCTTTGTCAATGTCGAGGTTAAAGACTGACATTAACAACATCTTGCTGGCTTGTTTGTTTACTTTTTCAACAGTTACTCGTATTAAGTTAGGGTTAAGTTAAGTAGTTATATCTCCGTTGTGGCTGGTTAATGTAAATCTTTTAAACAATTGATTCAGATTAGCTTACATTTTCGCAAGTATCGATAAGAGATTTTTAAAATGAGTTTAGAATAACCTTAACCAAACTGTATGTTCATTTTTTATGTTTTTTTTGTCATGTGTTATAGCTAAATTCATTTAACATTGATTCAAAGGCTCAGGGTCCAAGTTACAGACAACGTATGTTTATCATTGGTAATACTAGTGTGATTAATTTCTGTTCCCCCTTTAACGGTAATAATAGGTCAATTAGCAAGACTTATAAAAATTACAACAACTTGTAGAGACTAGTAACCTATTATAGTCTTGGTTCTATCATAGAGAGAAGAAAAATATTTTTAATACCAATGGAAAATATAGAATCCAATGGCCTTCATCATCGTCATCAGCCCATATATGTACATCCCACTGCTGGACACGGGCCTCCTCTACAACTAAGAGGGTAAAGCCTTAGTCCACCACGCCCGCCTAGTGCGGGTTGGCGGACTACACCCCTAAGAAATTCCTAAGAATTTTAGGTGTGCAGGTTTCATCACGATGTTTTCCTTCACCTTTAAAGTACGTGATAATTCTTTGTTAATACACACATAATTTTGAAAAGTCAGGGGTGTGTGCCTGGGGTTTAAACCCGCGACCTTCGAGATTCTCGACGACTTACGACCATTGGCCTTAGTAAGACTCCTATAGCGTCCTGTAAAGAATTGAAATCGGTTACAAATTGATGAGAGGCTCATTAAAGAGATCAAAATTTAAGCTCATCTTGAACTGAATTGCAGAACTAATAGTACCTTTAGAATTTTAGATATATTTTACAGTATAAGAGATAAAAAGCATCAAAAATATTATTTTTTGCTGCTCTGGAAATTAAACATGTTGATAACAAATGACCGGTGTCGTCACGTAGCCGTTTTACAACTACACTTTATCCACGATAAAATACGGCTTGCTCCTACCTGATTTATTTACTTAACAAAAGCACCATTTTTTCGTTTGTACTACTATTCTTTAACTTGTATTTTTTGTTTTATTATGAGGGTACTTTTTCTCCTTATTTTTAGTATAATAAGATCCAAATAAAAGCGTGTTGACAAGACAGAGTGGTCTGCCAAGACTGCTTCTCGAAGATCGCGCATTCAAATGCCAGGCCCTCACCTGAGTACTTCGTGTGGTTTCTAACTTAAATAATGTGGTGACCATCACGATAGCTACGAATATCCTTCCACTACCAACTATAGCCCCGATTATAAATGTGATCGTTCTCAATACAATGTAAGATACATAATTGCTCAGTCTCCAAGTACTACACAATTCGATTAAACAATTATTGTAGTAATCATAATGTCTGTTAATCACAACGGGGTAGTGTCACGCCACATCGCGGCGACAAAGCGACGACACAATAGTTGCAGCGAGCGACAATGTCTCGTCGCTAACAATGGCTTGGGAATGTTAATTGCTGTCGTTTGTCGCGAGACACTGATAAATGTTGACGCTTGTCACTTGAAGATTTCGTACCGATACGCACTGACATTAAACACGCCGCGTTTTTTCTGCTTTGAATAATCGTTCATAAACAACTAAAAACTCCACGATTTACAAAACAATCTATATTGGGTTATGATGTGATGTTAGGTAGCTAAAAACGTACTCAAAAAACGTACCATATAATGTTTTTTATGGAGAACTTTTTAGCTGTGCCGGTTTCTTCACAATATTTTCCTTTGCCGTTAAAGCGTGTATAATTTCCACACGCACATAACTTCGAGAAATTGTAACAACATTCACCAACATTTAGTTTTGATGGCGTTAATCCTCGAGAGCACCATGACTATAATATTCGTACACATATGACTACTCCGAGTCAGACAGTAGTCACACAATTTTTACTACATTACTTTATGAATCGGTTACTTATTGTTTAATATTTTTAATTCCCATTCACTCATGCCGAGAATATAACCTGTACACACTAATTACAATTTATCATTTAATTTATTTTTATTGATTAATTTAGATAGATTTATGTATGTTTACATCCAATGTAACAAAGGTATCAGTTAGTGCTTGGATAAAATGTTGTATACTTTGAACCGCAGCGGCCGATTAGTAAAGTGCGTACAAATATTCTCAAGCTGACTGTCTTGAATTTAATCTCGCGAATAGAGCAAGATTCACCGCAAACATTTCGCAAGCATCTCTATAATTTGATCCCGCCGGTACACAGTTGTGATATTTTTAATAGAATTCGGCTTCCACTTGGAAATGCTATGGAGTTTTTGGATTGTTTCCATTCAATTATTGTTTACTCGGGGTGGGGAGGAAATTTTCCTGCTGAGGAATGCCGCAGTTACCATATTTGTTATTTTTAATTCTTGAGTTTTGTTTTCCTAAATTAAATTATGAATGTTTGTATTTGTTTTGTATTTTTGATAGCCATGAGTTTGATATGGATAAGAGAAAGTAATTGCGTCCTTATAAGTTTTTTTTTAAATCTGGGTTGTATGTACATTGTGCTATTAGTAAAACGCCTGATTGTATGAGTAAGATCTACATACATAAATTTCTCTCGTTATTTTTGATACAACTATAGGCGTACATCTTATTGTGGCATCAGAGAGAAAATCTTGTGACTTACAACTTTGCCTTAGAAGTATGTCAAAGCCCAGTAAAGGGCAATGAATTCCCACACCTACTTATTTACACTTCACTATTCATGTTTGACCCAGTTCCACTTAAGCGACATCTCGTGGCACAGGTATGAACTATTTTTTTGTAAACAAACTTCGGTCAACAGGAAGCCGTCCGTATTATGAGTTTTTAAATTTTTATTGTAGAGATTGGGCTTATTAGTGAAAGTCACGAGAGCCTTAGCGTTTAATTGCATTGTTTTAATTTAGTAATTTCTATAATACCACTTATATTGGGGGTCCTTCAAAATTAGGACTTAAGTTTTATTGTCGCTTAAAGTTCGTCGAATCTCTAATCAGAGTTATTTTGTTTTTTTAATATTATAATGTTCCAAAATAATATCTTATTTCAATGCCAAAAGGTATTGTTTATATGAACTTAAAAAACTATTGACAAAACGAACCCATCTCTAGCATTTTATTTACATATTTGATAGGCTATGTGGTTGCATTCAACCACCTTCGTTCCCATTGGAACGAAGTTATCTTGGAAATAAAAGATGAGAACTAAGGTCTACAGATATTTGAGGAATCCTAGGAAATTGAGTAATTTTTGGAATTGTATAATAGCCTGCCTCGTGGTCTCGCGGTACAAGTATGTGCCGTGCGATTTAGAGGTCCTGGGTTCGATTCCTGGGCCGGGCAAAATGTTATTGGGTTTTTCCATTAGGAAATTCTCGGTAACAGCACGGAGTCTGGAATTGTGCCCGAAAAACGGCAATAGGCTCGCCCCCTATTACGTGGGACTGATAAATACTTGGCGAAATGGGGGTGCAGAAATGCACCTCTGCCTACCCCTTCGGGGATTATAGGCGTGAGGTTATGAGGTTACAAGATATTTGCATTGCTTGATATATAATTAAAACCTACAGCAATCATTGGTTTCATTGTAAAGTAGCGTATAAAGTATTCAAGGGTCACATCAACAAAATAGATTCACCAGATTAAGCGTACATGATTCAAACTCACTTTCAATTATAATATTCAAAAAAAGGATTGTTTCAGCGGCAAGTGCTGACGTGTGCACAAATTGCATACAAGTACGGAAGGTTGCACACATATTTCACAAGCCCGCAATGTAAAGCGTAGCAAGCTTGGCGCCAACGCGGGTGTCGTTGACAACTTGCGTCAACAGATTTTTAAATTTGAGTTACATTGCATTATTTATGCGATATTAATTTCAAATTAGAAATTGATGGATACATATGACATTAATCAGTTTCGTTTCGATAATATAATAATTGTGACTACAAGTTATTATTATTTATACTATTTGGTTTTACTTTATATGTAGCTAAGTATATATAATATCTACGTATTATATTATAATATAATAAAATTATTTTAGCTTAAAATCAACGTTTTGCTCCAACAATTATATTATATAATTTCTCCCGACATTCAGAATTGTCATGTAAAACGCAGAGACAAGTAAAGTGAGGTATTCTCGCCATAAACTGTTATGCACATACATTAGTGATGATATGAGACGGCACGATACATCAGCTAAGTTCATGTCGAATGGCCGTTCCGTTGCTTTTACCTGGATTCAGTCTCAACCCGTGTATACTAAGACCTTATTAGTATTTAAGAGCGGGAGCTAGTGACAATTTCAGTTTTCATTTCTATTACAAAATTTTCTACATACATAACCTCACACCTGTATTCTCCGGAGGGGTAGGCAGAGGTGCATTTCTGCACCCACATTTCGTCAGGTGTGTACCAGGCCCACGTAATAGGGGGCGAGCCTATTGCCGTTTTTCGGGCACACAAACTCAATAACACTTTGCCCGACCCGGGAATCGAATCCAGACCTCTAGATCGCACGGCACATACTTGTGCCGCGAGACTACGATGCAGTCGTTAACAAAATTTTCTGTTAAAATAAATAAGACCCATTTTACATACATGATCTTAGCAAGTTTGAAGACAACTGCCAAAACTACAACTTTTCATTCCAGTCCCGTGGGAATATCCGGTCACAATATTAATTCTACCGCCACCTAGCTCTCGGTCTACGCGTGCTATAAAGGATCATCAAGGGGTTAAATGTCGTGAACTCTCCCCTTAAGGGCCGGTACAGCAAAACTCCATTACTCGCGCGCCTTTGCGACACTCGCGGCATTTTTACATCCCTCGGAGATTAATGACCGCCAACTATAATCGTGTCTCGTGTGTACTTTATGTTTCATAAACATTTGTGGTTTATTGGAGCTCACTGTTAAATGCGTTCTTGTATCGAGTAATAAGAGATGATGATTTGTATTCAACTGCTCAAATTTTAGTCTTTTTCATTCATTCAGTCAATTTCAGTCATTTTGTCTTGTCTAAAATAAGTCTACATGGTCTTACGGAATATGCAGTGTTAGATCATGCGATCGCGGGTTCGAATTTCGAGAAGGAAAAATACAGGAAAGACGGGCGTTTCCTTTAGCATTCTTAGTAGCAGCTCGAAGTCTGAATATTTGCTTAACAAACGGTAACAGGCTCGCCCCCTATTACGTGAGACTTAAAATCACAATTTGCGGAATGTGACGAAATCTACTTTTGCTTAGCCTTTGGGACACAGGCACCAGTGTGTTTACAAAATTTCTCTAGTTAATGTTATTCACTAATTCTGTACATCACCATCAAATAAGTTCTCGTAGTGAAAAGGGAATACACACAGTGCAAAACTTTTATCAAAGAAGCCAGAGTCGTAGGATCAAGTGGGGAGCGCCACAGAATGCACTCGAATAAGTTTATTCATGACAAGAGCCGAGACGACGCAGAAAATACTCCGCCCTGCTTTTATGTTATGACTTTATATTCGAAACGCGAAAGTTTGAATAAATATTTCCTTTTATCAACTTCATTGAAGTACAAATGTATTAGAGGCCGGTATAGTTACGAAGATTGGTTGGTAATCGTTTGTAATGGTAATTGTCAGTCGATGTTTAATTTGTTCTACAGTTAATTTATTTTTAGATGCCAATGAAAAAAATCAATTAGTTTTAATTAATAAAAATGCGTAAGTCGCTGGTTCAAACCCTAGGCATGTGCCTAGGGTATATATGTACCTCTGACTTTTCGAAGTGATGTGTGTATTCACTAGAATTATCACTTACTATAACGGTGAAGGAAAACATCGGGAGGAAACCTGCGCAGCTAAAAAATCTTAGATTATTTTTCTTAGGAATTTTGCACTTGGCCAGCGTGGTGGAATAAGGCCTAAACCCTCTCAGTTGTAGAGAAGGCCCGTGCCCAGCAGTGGGACATATGTATATGGTCTGATGAATAAGAATGCGATATCTACCCTAGCTTAATAGATAGATTTTAGGTCTTAATTAGCGCTATAATTTTATCAACAATTAAAATAATTTGTGTCTCAATTTCTACTACCTCCTGAGAAAAAAATCTTTAAGTTTTTAAAGTAGTTTCCAATTCGGAGTCGGCGAAGCATGTTTTATCCTTGTTTATTTATTTATTTTATTTATTTATGCTTCATATACATAAAAGTATAAAGGCGGACTTAATGCCTAAGGCATTATCATTACTCAAGGTGGTGCAGAAAAACACGAATAGTTTTTATTTAAATACGTTTATCCTGTCACCCGCCATGTCTTCATTCACTTCTTTTTCTTTCATCTTTCCTCACGCACCCCATCTATCTCTTCTTTGGCCTTCCTCTGCTTCTCCATCCTTCAACTTTCATACTCATTACTTCTTGGGGCATATGAGAAAATGAATTTATTATGTATGTGAACATTAAATTTCATTTAACTCGTGGCATATGTTTAAACAGTAAACAAACAAGCAAGTAACTTAAAGCGTAACTATCAAATTTACGGTCAATTTGCAACGTGGTACCGCACTAAGGGGTCCTGTGACGTCACGGGTAGCCGACATAGGAACAAGTTAAATTGTGCAGGGGCCCAGTAAGCTCCTACATTAAACAGCAGCCGGCATTCCCGGTAATTGCGCGGGATTCGATCCAATTTACAGCTACTTCTCTAATGTGGTCTATTTGGACGCGCCGTAATGTATGATAAAAGTAAAAAAAATTATAGAACTTGATTGCATATTATATTTCGTTAAATAACTGAATAATTTACTTCAAATAAAAACTTAAATGAGAATGCCTTCTTGATTACTTTGTGGAAAACTAATTTATTTGTTTTTTAAATTATATAAATGTAAACAAAATTTTATACTTGATTGAGTACAGGCCAATTTTTTTTTTCTTTCAAGCTTGCTAGTCACTGGGGCATACAGTTTTCCTGGAAGATACCACGTTGCTTGTCTTTTTAGGATTCTGGACGTCCGAATAAAAAACGGAACCCTTATAGGATCACTCGTGTGTCCGGCTGTCCGTCCGTCACAGTCAATTGTTGTTATCATTATCGCAGCTGACAAGAAAGTAGCTCTATTTCGATAGCCAAGAAATTAAATTCATATTGTATTAATTTTGAAAATCCACACTATCTAATCCCAACGTTGTACTCGAAGTAGGGCCGTGCCTAATAATTTAGGCAGACTTGAATACTTGCGTCAGAATAATGACAGACATAACCCTAGTTAGAGTGAGAACTATCCGAAGCCCTCCGTACAAATAGACAATGTTTTCATAACGCACAGTTTAGAGAGTGCTTGTATTAAATACGAATGAGAACATCACATTCAGAATTACAATGGCGGGCGGTAATTTTATTTGCATAAATGTGGTTGGATATTTAAATGAATGCTTTTGAAATGTTTTGCAGCTGTTTCTGCTGTATTGAGGGATTTGCGCGGAATATGTGCAAGAGGTTTAGGCGCGCGGTCGAGAATTTCGGCGGTCGCAGGTTCAAACCCCAGGCACACACCTCTGACTTTTCGAAGTTATGTGTGTACTAGCTTTTGCCCGCGACTCCGTCCGCGTAGACTTCAGGGTTTGGTGCAGAAAGATAATAAGTGAATCTATTAATCGTCTCCCAAGTGCCCAAAATAGCTCTTAATGAATTAAAAAAAAAGTAGCCTATGTTTTGTGTTTTATGTTCCGGTTTTTATCTATAATTAGTGTGAATATGAAGTACCTGGGTGAATGATTGTCTCATAATAAACAAGTTGTTTGGTTCATGTTAATATCAACAAATTTGAACGTCTAATACAGCTGAGGTGTATAAATAAAGCACCTGTTCCGTAGTCTTAGTTATTATTTCTTGATTGTATTCTTTTTTGTTTACTACATCATTAAAATAAAAGGAGTTACGGTTGTCCCTTGCTCGAAACCAGTTTTGGTGTTGAAAGATATTATAGTCGATATTTTGATATACAGAAATACTCCCTGATAACGTAATGAGTTGGGTGGAAATAGAAAGCTGCGGAATACAGATTACACTTTCGAAATCGCATTTCTGATTCTAACTAAATCACAACCAAATAGAAGGGAAACAATTGCAAATTACTGTGCAATTATTGCTTGAAAAACAGAGTTAATGTTAATGTAAATAAATAACCATAATCATAACCCCATGTACTTCCCACTGCTGTGCTGGCGTGGCGACCGTCGCGGCAGTGCGTCCTGTCCTCCAGCAGTGGATGGACAGGCGCCACGGTGCGCCGACCTTCCGGCTGACGCAGGTGCTCACCGGGCACGGCAGCTTCGGTGCGTACCTGTGTCGCATCGTCGGAGTGGAGGAGACCGCCGTGTGCCACCATTGTGGCAACTGCCGTGAGGACACGGCCCAGCACACGCTTGAGGAGTGCCCAGCCTGGGACGAGGAGCGCAGCGCTCTCGTAGCGGTCGTGGGGAGAGACCTCTCGCTGCCGACCGTGGTCGCCGCCATGGTCGGCAGCCGGAGGTCGTGGAAAGCTATGCTCTCCTTCTGCGAACGTGTCATTTCGCAGAAGGAGAGCGCGGAGCGGGATCGGGAGCAGACCGATCCCGCTCGTCGCAACAGGCGACGTAGGAGGCGCCGGGCGAACATCTAGCCCGGCGCCCAGAGGCCACGCGGGGCCGCCGTCCCTACCTTGGCGGCCCCCGAGGGGTAACAATTGCTTCGGTGTGCCTTTTGGCACCGCGCAGAGGCGGTCCCGGGTCAATCCATAGCTCTGGCTTCAGGGTATTCCGGGGCCGTCTCGTTGAATGCGCTGATGGTGGCCGTCGCGGGGTTTTTAGTCGGTATTACGGCGCATTGATATTTGGTAGGGACCCGGCCCAGCGGCCGCCCGACAACGGGCGGTAACATCCATGCTGGGTCGGAAGGCGCCGGTGAGTCCGACACACCGTCCGTAAATAGGATTTTCCCCGTAGGAAAAAAAAAAAAAAATGTACTTCCCACTGCTGGGCACGGGCCTCCTCTACAACCTCTCAGTTGTAATGCTTTTACAGTATACTTTTGATGCCATTATCGGCTTATGTACGTCCCACTGCTGGGCACGGGCCTCCTCAATAATTGACAGGGATTAAACCGTAATTCACCACGCTGGTCAAATGCGGATCAAGGGACTACACATCTAAGAATTTTTAAATTTTTAGGTGAGCACGTTTCCCCAATACATTTTGAATAAGTTTTTACAACTTCCATGAATAAATACTACAATTTAAATAAGTTTATTAATTTAATTACTTAATAATATAAGAATAATGCAGTGATGGCCTCGAGGTTAAGGTGCGCGGTCGAGAATTTCGGCGGTCGCAGGTTCAAACCCCAGGCATACACCTCTGACTTTTCGAAGTTATGTGTGTATTCACAATGAATTATCACTTGCTTTCACGGTGAAGGAAAACATCGTGATAAAACCTGCACACCTAAAAGTTCTTAGGAATTTCTTAGGTGTGTAGTCCGCCAACCCGCACTAGGCCAGCGTGGTGGACTAAGGCCTAAACCCTCTCAGTTGTAGAAGAGGCCCGTGCCCAGCAGTGGGACGTATATGGGCTGATGATGATGATAAGAATAAAAATTTGTTGACTTACTAGCTTTTGCCCGTGGTTGCAAGTAGATGCCAAAATATCCTTATGTTTTTAAGAATGAAAGTACTGACACGTCATTCATTTATGCGGTAACACATGTATAATATGCAAAATGATCTTATAAGAAGGGCGAGTAGCAAAGGCATATATACAAACTTTACATATTAATAACGTAAGTTAGGATTACAATAATGGACTGCACAAATACATTAAATTGCGTATTTGGTTGAATTTCAGTCGGCCTTCGCGTAAAATGAAGCGATGCGTAATGTACGGGCAGGTAAATCACACGGGGCCGCGCATTACTCAATAACCATCATCCGATGCGAGTCACAATGAGATTTATTGGCGTTTCCCGGGACGTGTGCGTGGGCCTCACAAAGTTTTGAGGTACCGGCAGCGTTGCCATTGATGGGAGATTGCGAGTCATTTGTAAGCTGGCGAATTTGATCGCTTTGGCAATAAGTCAAAATAGAGAATCGATTCGATTTTTAAAATGACGACTGTCTTTCAGTAGTCGAGAGAATTGTGATAGGCTGATATTTTTATGGCCTTTTATTTCTTAGTTTAAGAAAATTAAGCATAGTATTTATAGAATAAGTTAAAAAGGTACACACATACATAAACTCACGCCTGTATTCCCCGAAGGGGTAGGCAGAGGTGCATTTCTGCACCCACATTTCGCCAAGTATGTATCAGTACCACGTAATAGGGGGCGAACCTATTGCCGTTTTTCGGGCACATTTGCAGACTCCGTGCTGTTACCGAGAATTTCCTAATGGAAAACCCAATAACACTTTGCCCGACCCGGGAATCGAACCCAGGACGTCTAGATCGAACGGCACATACTTGTACCGCGAGACCACGAGGCAGAAGTTAAAAAGGTGTGATGATAATTTACATATTCTGATTGAATTATATGTTAGTAAATTGACACGACTTTTGATGATAAATTCTATGAGTGCCAGATAGATTAACTACTACAATTATTCTAGCCTGTCTAAACCTGTTGTGAATTTTTAAATACAGTGGTTGCTATAGACAGGTATTCATATCATCCTACTAACATAATATGAATACTAGGGGCGTGGAAACTTTAAGCCCACAACGCACCTCGGATCAAGTATTGTTAGACCAAGAAACTATCTATATTAAGGGGTTATACGCAGTTAGAATTTTCAAAAAATCGTTTTTTTTTTTCATTTTCGGAATGTACTTATATTTGAGTATATTCTCTGAAAATTTGAAGTCAATCCGATAAATGCTTTTTAATTTTTAATTTACCTATGTGTAAATTACTTCTGAAACTTTAATATTACACTAATTGAGATCTCCTCAGATCGCACCGATCGCAAACTTTCATGCAATCAATATTGAGTTAATTGCCTAAAATACAGTTTTTTATAGTGTGTTTGTAAATGGCTATTTTTTTGTTAGCAAGGATTAAAGAATTCTTAATCATAAGAGTACAAGCCATTGGGCTCCGCTTCGCCAATGCAAAATTTTATTAAATTCTTTTTCTTTTAAATTATATAGGCTTCTTGCCTATATAATTTTACATGGTACTGTAGTACGATCGATCGATGTGATCTGTGTATCTGTAATGCTAAAAGACATCAAAATTGATCTAGTATTTTTAGCGTGCGAGCATTACATATTATATTTCGTCGTTTCATTCTTCAGATATTTTTTAACCAAGTAGTCCCCTCTCCTTGCGCCAGCAATATCGCACGTATTTTTAGATTTTTTTTTTTTTTTTTTTTTTGCAAACCCCCCTAAGTCACTTCGCTGCGTTGGTCGAGGCAGTTGACATACAATACCCACATTTAAACAATATCACCTTCCAAATTTGGCAGTGGTGTGAAAAACGTAATATTTGGATATTTGCGTCATACATTAATACTAAAAGCAATATAGAAGCAGACATAGAATCTAGGAGAATTAACCCTGATATAGAATGGACATTATCTGATCAAGCGTTCAAAATTATCTCACGGAAATTAGGTAAACCTGAGATAGATTTGTTCGCTTCTCGCACCAATGCCAAATGCGCAGTTTATGCATCTTGGTTTCCAGATCCAGATGCGACATTTGTCGACGCATTTACAATTAATTGGAAAAATAAATTCTTTTACGCCTTTCCCCCATTTTCGTTGTTACTTAAATGTATTTACAAAATTTTGAATGATAAAGCGCGTGGTATACTTGTGTTTCCATGGTGGCCATCTCAACCATGGTTTCCTTTATTAAAAGAATTAATATCCTCCGAAATTGTTCTATTAGAATCAGACACACACCTTTTACGTTCTTCTTATAGAACGCAGTATCACCCTCTACACAGTCATCTTACTTTGGCTGCGGCTATACTTTGCGAGAAGCGTTCCTTCGGCGCAGTATCCCAATTAAATTAATAGATCTTATGTAGGTGTTTATTTCTGATAATGCCAAAAAGCAGTATAGCGCTACATAAAAACTGTGGTGGCAGTTCTGTATAATAATTTACAAATAAACACTTTCTATGAACCAAATTGTATTATTATTATTAATAATAATAACTATTTTGCAACTCTCATTGTCTCTTAAAATCTACTTGGTTAAAAAATATCTGAAGAATGAAACGACGAAATATAATAGATGATCAAACGAACTTACCTGTACGTGAAGTTCGATCACTATTATATGAGTCGTTTCATTCGAAGATATTAATTTCCCAACCCACCCAAAATCCCCTAAGCATTTGCAAAATAAAATCATTTAAAATACTCTAAAATAATGACAACTGCCTCGACCAACGCAGCGAAGTGACTTAGGGGGGTATGAAAAAAAAAAAAAAAAAAAAACTAAAAATACGTGCGATATTGCTGGCGCAAGGAGAGGGGACTACTTGGTTAAAAAATATCTTCGAATGAAACGACTCATATAATAGTGATCGAACTTCACGTACAGGTAAGTTCGTTTGATCATCTATTATTATTGGTATACGATTTTTTAAAGAATACGTATTTTTTTAAATATTAAAGAACTTGAATTCAAACTATGTATCTATCATACAGAAGTTTCGTGACTTGGGCCAAATCCGAAGGGTCCCAGGGGACCATAACACATTATAGTTTAGAATAAACAGCTTCACCTGCCGAAATAAATGGCAGCCATGTTACGAATTATAATTTAATTTGTCTTTTACTATTGTTTCCACGCGTTACAATATACGGAGAACAAGGTAACAAATTAATATTTGTTATTTGACAGCCCCGTGGCGCAGTTGGCTATACACTAGCTTGTGAAACGAGAAGACACGGGTTCGATCCCCGCAAAACAAATGTATGTGTGATCTACAAATATTTGTTTCGGGTATGGGTGTGTGACCGAAAAGTGTGTCGAGTTTCTGATACCCACGACACAAGACTTGTATCTTAGAGCGCAGGTACTATGTATGTGACTGTTGGATGTTTTTATTTATTTCTGTATCGTGAACAATATTTGTTATAGACGGTTTATATGAAAAATTACACACATTACACTCACTAGTCATTACTTAACTAATTTGCCTTAAAATCTGCAATAGGCGCCTTCTATTACGTTAAGGTTAAAGATTAGTTGGCTTAAAAAAGAAAGAGAGACTTGGTTTTTTTTAGATATTTTATTAATATATCATGTCGTTTTTGCATTTGATATCAACAATTTACAATATTTGAAGATCTTTTATTATTATATAATTTATTTAGGCAAAAGTTGGTAATAAATAAATAAATACACCCAATAGTCACATTAGAGTTCTGACCCCACACTAGGATACAAGTCCTGTGTCGTGGGTATCACAGACTACGAGAGACTTTTCGGTCTCACAAGCACCCAGACCCGAAACAAATATTTGTGGATCACACAAACATTTGTCTCGGTGCGGGGACCGAACCCGCGGCCTCTCGTTTCGCAAGCTGGTGTCTAGCCATCTGCGCCACGGGGCTGTCAATGTATTTGTTGTTAATAAAAAATGGTCATGTTTTTCCATTACGAAATTCTCAGTCGCTACTGAGAATTCACACAGAGTCTGGAATTGATCCCGAAATACGGCAAGAGTTTCGCCCCTATTATGTAAATGAGGGTCCAAGTCTACCTTCAGGGAATACTGACGTAAGTGAGTATGTATGTTAATAAAAAAAGAAGTGTCACATTTATCAATTATTGAAAGTGATAATGGAGACTATAACTTAAGCCAGTGACTACTTTAGCCTCAAAAAACGACAGCACGATCGCCGTAGTTCGCAAACGGAAACTTACTGAGTAATACCACCGTATACAGTATACAAAACAGTATCACGTAGCGAATGCAAAAAGATGAAACTCGCTAACTCCAAAGCAGGATTAGCATATTCGGCAGGAAAATACACAGTTGCTCAAACACGTAGGAAGTTTTGCGCTCCACCAGACTAGGTGCTAGTCACCTATGCCGGGAACTAAAGTGCACCCCATAAATTTTTCTAGTGTAAGTTTAAACGGTCTGTTCTGGTATAAATGTTCTGGATGGGGTAAATTTCTGGTCGGAATCATCAGCCCAAAGAGGAGACCTTTGTCCACCATGCTGGCCTAGTGCGGTTTGGCGGACTACACACGATTTTTCCCTCACCGTTAAAGTACGTGATGATTCATTGTGAATACACACGTAACTTCGAGAAGTCAGAGGTGTGCCTGGGGTTTGAACCTCAAGTTTTTTACACATTGCTTAAATCTAAAATGAAATGCCGCTTCTATTCGTCAGCTATCCTCGTTGTAAACTTTTCCCCCGCGGCGTATATTTCTCTATACACGCCTGTCCCGGCATCTAATAAAGTGGTCACACTCGAACCAAGATTAACAGCTTCTCTTTATTATTGTTTGCGTAACGCTCGCTTATCGCCGATGTTTATTCATGAAAACTGAGAGCACTCGCGGGATTCGTGATCTACGGCCTTCGTATCGAATTTACGTTTTATCCGGGACGTAGGTAGATGGTTTTCACTTGACTGTTGTGGTGAAATTTGATGGATTCGTATTGATTTTTGCTTGAAGCACTTGCTTTTAAGACTAAGGATTATGGGCGGTTGATTTAATTAGCTAGAATAATAATGTTTTGTTAAAGTTATCTGTGATTAATGGCTTTCTCGTTAATCTCACGGCATAAATTAGCGGCGTGAAATTGCAGTGAGTTAGGTTCGGTGCCCGAGTCAGGTAAAAAGTGTTGTTGAGTTTTTTCATTAGGAAAACATTCAACAGTCCTATAAAATGTAAATACACCTTTGCAAGTTAGTTGGTTTCATTGAATAAATCAGTTAGTATTTTTTGTACAGTATTACCGTGCGGTGTTTTTCAAATAGAACAAGCGGTGAGATATCCTAATCTCTCATCACTCGATATACCCATGGCGGTGTGCAGAGATGCTTCCTCACGTTACCATAACTACGTCCAATTTAGACGCAAGGAGAAATCACGAGGATTGGGAAAATATCAAAATACACACGCAGCCCTAACTCCACACAATTTTTTATCAGTTTTAAAAACTATGAGAGACTTTTGTTGCATTTAATTATCATCATCATCATCATCATCATCAGCCCATATACGTCCCACTGCTGGGCACGGACCTCCTCTACAATTCAGAGGGTTTAAGCCTTAGTCCATCACGCTGGCCTAGTGCGGGTTGGCAGAGTAGGTACACACCTAAGAAATTCATATTAATTATACCATCATAAATATTTGTCCATCCGACGTTTGATAAATTTACCAACGCCAATATATGGTAATACTCGTAATAGCTTCGCTTTTAAGCTAAGCCTGGCCTATGTCTTAGTATGTTGCGAAGCCACAGCTTTGTGGTCACAACATCCGCGGCTCGAACCAAAAAGTTCGCCAACTCTTACCTTTGCCGCACCATCAAGCTGTGGAATAGTTTGCCGGCTCACGTGTTCCCTCCTTCCTATGATCCTGGATCCTTTAAGCGAAGCTTGAAGAAGCATTTGTGCAGGCCGGCATGATTGTGTCGACCAGCGGGTGACCTTCGTTTCTCGCTGGTCAGTATTAATTTTTTGGACTCCACTGTGCTTACCATCAGGTACAGTGGAGTCACTTTGCCGTGCCAGAAAAAAAAAAAAAAAAAAATGTTTCCCGATGTACACACATCGCCTACGAATGTCGGTTTATTTCCTGACTCTATCTAGGTTACTCCATTCAATTCGACCTCGGCTCGTCACTACCAATCTCCTACTGACATAATCCGATTGGGGAGTAACCGAATGTTCTAACAGTCAAATAGTTACTGTTGTTCAATAAGTATTTTATGTATATTTCTTGATGTGAAATTTAATAAAAAATATAATTCGAATTAATAATATTGTAATCTGCACGCACTTTCCTTTCTTCACTTTGTTGTTTGTTTGTTCTTTCTTTTTAAGATATACCTACATATAATATCGTATCAGTTCTTTTTTGCCTCTTCGACGTCCTACAAAAATTACATCGCTCAGAATGGCGTAGAGCATAGTTTCTTTATGTATTATTTTAATCGTTAAATAATAATATTTTAAAGTCTCAAATAAGCATAAATTTAGTACATATTAAGCATTGTTCTCGCACTTTAATTATGGCGACGTCATAGCATATTTATCATCCTTATGTATTCAAACCGTGATCGGAAACTAATGCAGGTATAATTACAAACCCCCTGGCGATAAAAAAAATCTCGACGAAAAATAAAATAAAAAACGTTTTCTTAATGATTTTCTTTAATTAATCTGTGTTTGTAATCATCTTAGCTATACCTGCTTTAGTTTCTGATCACGAGCTGAATACACATTGTATAGTCGATTTTAAAACTGTCAGGTTAGGTAAAAAGACAATTTACTATTTTTCCGAGTGGAAATTGTCAGTAACAACTCATATAATAAAAATGTGCTCGGTGATTGACTCTTTTTCTATCAGCTGAAACTCAAATATGCAGGCGGACCGTGGATGTAAAAATATATCATCATCATCAGCCCATATACGTCCCACTGCTGGGCATGGGCCTCCTCTACCATTGAGAGGCTTAAGGCCTTAGTCCACCACGCTGACCTAGTGCGGGTTGGCGGACTACACATCTAAAAAAATCCTAAGAACTTTTAGGTGTGCAGGTTTCATTACTATGTTTTCCTTCACCGTTAAATTACGAGATAATTCATTTTGAATACACACATAGCTTCGAAAAGTCAGAGGTGTGTGCCTGGGGTTTGAACCCGCGACCGTTGAGATTCTCGACCGCGTGCCTAAACCTCGAGGCCATCACGACTTATTTTGAAAATAGCATTAAAAAAATATATATATTAAAGATAACAGATCTACCGACTCGTTTCTATAAAAATTGATTGGCTCTCGCAGTACATTTAAAAATATTGTAACGTTATTACTCCTCGAAACATAAGCACGAAGGCGAATGATAAAATAAATTGTCTATTTATTTGTAGGAGGCGACGCGGGGTCCTATTTCCTGTCGTTTTTATCGTGTCGTCGACATCTATTACAAGCGGGCTCTCACGAATAACCCCTATTGGATATCGTATAACCCAAAGAACGATGCAAATTAGCCTTTATTTGACGCAATATGATATTTCTATAAAAGGCACGGGGCTACGTAACCGGCTTGGTAATTTGATTTTTTTAGTAATTGATTGCGAAATATTCGGGCCTTGTTTAGGGTAATAGATCGGTTTTTAGTTCGGATATCACGTTATTTTAACTACAATATATCGAATGATTAATTTCACAGGAGAGATTGTTTTAATAAATAATTATTTGAAATATAATAAATAAATAAATTATAAATAAATAATAATAAATAAAAATAAATTGAAGATTTCCCGCATATTGTCAATTCTTGCTATCATCATCAGCCGAAAGACGTCCACTGCTGGACATGGGCCTCCCCCAAAGAAATCCAAAGCACTCTGTCGGAAGCGGCCTGCATCCAGCGGATTTTCTCGATCTTCGTGAGATCACCAATCCACCTTGTGGGTAGACGTCCAACGCTGCGCTTGCTGGTACGCGGCATCCACTCGACAACCTTTCTGCCAAACTTGCCGTCAGTTCTACGAGCATGATTAATTTATTCTTAATTATAATTCTTAATTTTTGGCAACTACTTAAAAGAAATACCTTGTAGTCTCGGTAATGGATCTAGAGTTCCTGGATTCGATTCACGAGTCGAGAAAAGTGTTATTAGATTTACGATTAATATTGACTGCCTCGCGGTCTCGCGGTACAAGTATGTGCCGTGCAATCTAGAGGTCCTGGGTTCGATTCCCGGGTCGGGCAAAGTGTTATTGGATTTTTCCATTAGGAAATTCTCAATAGCAGCACGGAGTCTTGAAATGTACCCGAAAAACGGCAATAGGCTCGCCCCCTATTACGTGGGACTGATACATACCTGGCGAAATGTGGGTGTAGAAATGCACCTCTGCCTACCCCATCAGGGAATATAGGCGTGAGTTTATGTATGTATGTATGATTAATATTATTAAGTGTGAATATAAAAAACGGACAACAACTACAAGCTCAGAGGTAATTGAAGTGAAATTTCAAAAACAGGAAACCCAATCATTCAATTTTAGTCGGGAAACTTAATACTACCTGCTATACCTATGCTATTCAATGCGCCAATAAATAAAACCATTTCGGTGCGTTACGACTGCCATAATTTTTTATGATGAAATAAATTATAGATTTTTCTAGAAATCCGTAGCCATTGGTGTTCGCTCCAAAAAGTCCAGCCGAGGGTTTAACATGGTCTAGTTTAATGTTTCTCCGTGATTCGAACTCGTCTTTCTTTCAATACCTCACCTATTTATTGATCTTCAGTGGGAATAATATTGTTATCTTGCACGATGGATTAACCGGAATTGCACCCAATGGTAAATGGAATAAGGTTTTAATTGAAAATTGACTTGGAATATTCATTTAGTAGTGGCTTTACCTGTGGAAACACAGATGTATGAAGTTTTTTAAACATACGGTCACGAGAAAGTGACGTCACTGTCCTTGATAATAAACACGATGCAGTCCAAATAGAACATCAAGTGGCGATAGTCTCCTATCTGTCGTCACTCGATATCCTCATGCCAGCCTGTTGAGATACTTCTTCATGTTCCATCATCATCATCAACAGCCTATATCCGTCCCACTGTTGGACACCGGCCTCTTCTGCAACTGTTTTAGGCCTTGGTCTACAACGCTGGCCTAGCGCGGGTTGGCAGACTACATACCTAAGAAATTTCCAAGAACTTTTAGGTGTGCAGGTTTCCTCACGATGTTTTCCTTCACCGTTTAAGTACGTGATAATTCATTGTGAATACACACATAACTTCGAAAAGTCAGAGGTGTGAGTCACCCTACGTTTAATGACAATTAATACGAACCCTTTTAAAAGCTTTAGACTGCAAAGACCTTGAACAAGCAGTTCAAAAAGAAGTGTTTAATAAACCTTGTACAAATTGGAGCATCAACCATTCTCCAAAGTCCTGTCGCAGTACGTCAGCTATTTAATTTAGTTTCGACATCTTTATTTTCGTCTGCGTCGCTTAGGCGCGGTATTGGGAAATGTCAAGCCCTCGTGCAATGTTCGGCGACGAATTTATGAGAAGTGAAAAATGTGTTTTCTCGTATATTTATGAAGTGGAGTTAGTTATTTAGGTTTCTATTATCATCATTTTCATACTTTATGTGTCCACTGCTGAATATTGTCTTCTTTCTGTTATTAAGGTTTAAGAAGTAATAAATAAAAACCTAGGCCAACGTGGTAGACTAAGGCCAAAACCCTCTCAGTTGTAGGGGAGGCTCGTGCCCAGCAGTTGGACGTATTTGGGCTGATGATGATGATAAAAAGCTGATAGGATGTCACAAGAGCGTCAATTACACCAAAGTGTGAAGTATGAAAAACCGAAAACATTTGTCCATGCGGTTAAACAGTAGGTAGACATCGAACTAATCAGTAATTATTCGGTGATAGTCATCTACCAATATTTGTTTCGGGTGTAGATGAGACCGAAATTTACAAACGAGACTTGTATTTTAGTATAAGGCCAAATCTATGAGTTGGGTGTATTTGGTGTGTTTTCTCATTAAAAATATAAAACTCATCTAATTGACTTTCATTTAAATAACATGCTATGGCAATATAACGCAATTATCTTGTTCCTAGTTTATTTCCATCATAAAACACCTCAGCTTCAAAGAAACCATTCAATGTGTCATGCATATTTTCTTCTATTGTTATGTTTTCTATTGGAACAAAAATAAACACTTCTATAAATAGAATAACGGCAAACCATCTATTAAGGGGCTATGAAACCTTGACTACAATATTTAATGAAAGATGATCTTATTTACAATTATTTTTGTTCTAACATAATAAAGTCTGGATTGCATTATTTAAGTTCAGATTTAAAATATTTTTACATCCAAATTTTTCGTAAATAACGCTCATTTGAATAAAACCTTTTAAGGCGAAACAAAAAACGTCCAATTTAATTAAATTAAAAGCTACCCCCAAATAACCTGATTGCGGAATAAAAGAGAAAAGTTTCCTATAAGCTTTCAAAGTTGTAAAGGAAGCGTACTTTTTACAACACTTCCGGTCAAAATGGGGCGAGTCCGGAATCGTGTGGTTTCGCAACTTTAATATAATATATTTTATCTTATTTTAATAAATATTAGCTTCTCCTTGCTGTTTCATTTGCAACAAAGCTAGAATTATGTCCAAATAGAAATGAAACATAATTGCAAAAATAATTTAATTTGCTAAATTAAACTTAAATATTATTCATGGAGTAATTTTTAAAAATTTTTTTTTTAGACTGCCTCGTGGTCACAAGTATGTGCCGTGCGATCTAGCGGTCCTGGGTTCGATTCCCGGGTGGGGCAAAGTGTTATTGGGTTTTTCAATTAGGAAATTCTCAGTAGCAGCACGGAGTCTGGAATTTTGCCCGAAAAACGGCAATAGGCTCGCCCCCTATTACGTGGGACTGAAACAAAACCTGGCGAAATGTGGGTGCAGAAATGCAGCTCTGCCTACCCTTTCGGGGAATACAGGCGTGAGTTTATGTATGTATGTATGTAATTTTTTTAAATAAATATAACGAAAGTGAAAATAAAACGGGTCTATCTACCATCGCATCGGGAGAAACACAGAGTCTTGCAACATGTACGAAACTTTGTTGACGTAAAAAACATTCCTCGTCAAACGCGGATGTAAACAATCTATCATCTATCAATCGACAGCCCCGTGGCGCAGATGGCTAGACACCAGCTTGCGAAACGAGAGGCCGCGGGTTCGATCCCCGCACCGAGACAAATGTTTGTGTGATCCACAAATATTTGTTTCGGGTCTGGGTGTTTGTGAGACCGAAAAGTCTCTCGTAGTTTCTGATACCCACGACACAGGACTTGTATCCTAGTGTGGGGTCAGAACTATGTATGTGACTGTTGGGTGTATTTATTTATTATTATATTTATTTATCTTCAAATAGAGTTTATTAAATAAATCAATCAGAAGTTAACAATTCAATACCTCTATCGGTATGAGTTAGATGGTTATCCAGGCTAACTGCATTATTCAGTATTGCACAGTACGAACCTGCTCTAAAAATAAACTCCGAACTTCACGAAATAAAACAAAATAAAACTTCAATGGAGTTCAGCATTTAGGGTTGCCTCAGACAGTGGTTATTTCGAATGGCGGCACATCTACATACTATCCGGGATCTCGTGGCCGGTGTAACCCTGACGTGTTTTACATGAAAAAGGAAGGCCTTATACGGTTAGTGCTTTTGTTTTGTGCGCGGTACAAGTTGTAAGAGATAGAGGTTGGGATGTTCGGCTTGATTGGGTAGGTAAGTTTAGCATGAGTCATTTTAGGTTGCTGCAGAATTGTAACTACAAGAGGTGAACACTTTTAGCAGAATAGTGGAAAGTTATTGAGGATATTTTAAATCGTCAATAAAAAAATACAACGCACTCAATATGCACGTCATAGAGGTATAATAAAGATACATAAATTAGATTTTTTTCTTGTTTTAATATATACTGATAATGATTATAAATGCGTAAGGTTATGAATAAAATTGAGGATAAGGTTTTCACGGTTAAAACACAAGACCAATTTTCAAGATTTTACGCCCAATATAGATTGGACCTTGGGAAAAGACAGGTTACATATTCTATGTAGATTTGATCCTGGATAAACGCTTGTTCTTATGATTTGGGATGTGTGTCGCGGGTAGGTCTGATAAAGCGAAACAGTCCGTACGGCGGGTCATTGTGAAATATACTAAGCACAACAGCTGCCCGATGTATTACGTATGTTTGTTTCAATAACGTGAAATTGATTTTTTTACACCGAAAAATTTGTAATTATTGCTTTAGCTGGAAATAAATCTTGAAATTCATTGTCTATGGTCGGTGTATTTAGTGGACGTGCTTTCGGTTAACATTTTAAATTCAATTAGTTAAATTGTGTTTATATACTTTCCAAACTCGTGAATTTTGCAAAAATACGTTGTGAATGTACTCACTTTTGTGTTGCTGAATGTAATCCTGCTCTGCACCACCAGCAGCCAGCGCACTGCACTACCAGCCAGCGTTTTACTTCACCAGAACAACACCTCACTTTAAGACAGTTAATATGACTTCACTAGCGGACATCCAATCTACACAAAAAACGCTTGAAGACAGCTTTTCGCAGCGAATGGCCCAACTCGAAGCTCAACTTCAGACTGGGGGAGCTGCCAAGGACACCGTCGCACGTGTTGCCGAAGAGTTCCGGACCTTTCGGGAGCACACGCTCAACATGCTACGATTGCTGAGGCAGCAAATAACTGAATGCGCAAACATGATCGATGCGATGGAGACCAGACACCGTCGTAAAGCACTACTTTTTCACGGCGTGCCGGAGACTGACGACGAAAACTGTACTGCCGCCGTGTTGTCCATAGTAAACGGTACGATGTTGCTGAAGGACGTCACAGGTTCCTCTATCACTGCCTGTCATCGTATAGGGACTCCAAACAAAGAACACCATCGGCCTGTCCTAGTCAGGTTCTCCAGTGTACTTTATAGGACAGCTGTTTGGCGAGCCAAATCCAAGCTGAAAGGCTCATCTGTTTCGGTTAAGGAGTTCCTGACAAGATCGCGACAAAACATATTCAGTAAAAGTCAGCAGCATTTTGGCATGCGGTCTTGCTGGACTCAAGACGGCACTGTTGTAGTCAAAGTTCCGGATGGAAGCCGCGTCAAAATCATAACACTAGACGAACTTAATTCCTTATTGGCAAAGTATCCCAAGACATCAAGTTTATCATCATCGGCAGTAATAAGCCACGGGTCCACGGAAACATCGCGCTTGAATATAAAACCGCGTAAGCCACGACGATCGCTCAGCGCTTACTAATACTCTTTCATTTCATATAATTATTATTGTTCGTCAGTTTAAAATAATACCCTTTAACTGTTTGTTTTTTGTCTTGTCACTTTCACTTTATTGAATTGTTATTATTCGTCTATATTTTTAATACTACCCTCATGTTGTTGTTTTTTTATATTGTCACTTTCATTTTGACATTTGGGTATAGACGATGTTGCGTTCCATACCACAATATTGTTTATGTTTTGTTTTTAAACTTTTTTTTTATTGTACTGTTATTTATGTTCTTTTTGTTTGTTGTTTTAAACGTTCTTTTCGATTAATATCAGCTGGCGGGTGGTGCAAAGTATGTTTGTTCAGATAAGTACTATATATTAAGAATTTTTTGTGCCCTTAAATTTTTTTTTACTTATTTTTTTATTATTATTTAATACCTGTTATTTTATTTTAATATATTTGTGTAATAATATTACGTATTCTGCAGGCATTAAGTCCGCCTATATACAGTTCTGTGTATAAAGTTTTTAAATAAATAAATTATTATCGACATTCGGTGGTGGACTTAGAATGACAATACCAAGTGACACGAGAGGATGCGGATTCCCCGCACCGAGAAAAATGTTTATGTGATCCACATGAATATACCAATTTCCAATTTCTGGTAGTTTCTAATATAAGGCAATCATCTGTCTACATGAGGAGGTAGTATGTATGCGATATATGCTAAATAAATTAATTAATTTAAATCAAGCAAACCTTTATGTAAAGTCAAACTATAATACCTGGATTCATATATTGTACTTTCAAACTTTTTCTGATTGGGCTATTTCAGCAATGCGTTCACAAAAACATATTTTCAGGTCATACAAATATAACATCTTTATCCGCGAAAGCCTTCAAACCAATAGGGTCAAATTAAACTGAAAAGATAATCTCACCTAATAAGCCTTAAAAAAATTGCTCCATCACTATTGCGTGGGACTTAAACAAATGTAAGACATACGTTAAGAACATATCTCTACCCGCACTAGGCCAGCGTGGGTGGTGGACTAAGGCCTAAACCATCTCAGTTGTAGAGGAGGCCCGTGCCCAGCAGTGGGACGTATATGGCCTGATGATATCTCTACACATCCTTTCATCATGTGTGTGTATATTTATGCATATATTAATTAAGATTATCCAAACCATCGGTCGGAAACAACCGAGCCAACCAATCAACTTCGTCCAGGGAATTAAAGATAAAATGACTCAATGGAGGTAAATGAAGATTTATTCGAATCGTTAGCGCGTAACGAGCACTAAGTAGGGTACGTTCCCTTGCGACTCCAACCTTGAATTAACTTAAGATCAAAATTCTGGAACATGTTCCCGGGGTCCTCGCATAATTGTTCACTGTTTACGCTTTGATGAGATTTAATTAACTTAACTTTGTGATAGAAGTGTTTTCCTTTGGAAGTTTAATGAATTGGGCATATGGAGGCAGATATTGTGATAAATTATTTGAAAATATCTATAATATTAATTGTGATGTAAGAAAATAGCTGCCACGTGGCCTTGCGGTACAAGTAATCATGAAGTGCAATCATGAAGTCCCGGATTTGATTTATTTATTTAAAGCTTCAGACACAAAACTTTATGTAGGCGGACTTAATGACTGTGGCATTCTCTAACAGTCTACCTTAGGGTGGTTTATTATTGACGGATGATTACTTACTTGGTGATCGGGCAAAGAAGAAAGAAGGAAAAAAAGAAGGCACGGAATCTGGTAATGTGCTCGAAAAACGGCAAAAGGCTCGCCGCTCGCTGCTGTTAGTCAGATTTTGAATCATGCAATTCTCAGTAACAGCATGGAGTCTTAAAATTTGTCAATTAATGGCAATAGATTTTCTCTTAATTACGTTGTAGAAAAACAACTTGATATAATGTCATAAAATACAGATATTTTTCTACACGCATTAGTTATTTTATTAAATTCTCTCTATAGGTATAAATATCTCTCCATAGCACGAAATATATAATTTTATCATATAATGTATCTGCCAGTCAAATATGAGAAACCCTTGAGCTGCTACTTCGGTAACACGATTCTTGATAACAAAATTAGGAAGATTGTTGTTCAGCGATTTTAAATCGCTGTTTTTACCAAACTACCACTAAGTGACAATGTTATAATTTATATATTTTTCAAATATTAATAGATTTGTTTATGGTTTTTTCAGGCTTGAAAAACATCTCAATTGTGTAGAATAATCTATTCCTAATCGTTGAAGTATTCTTTACTAAAAGTTGGAAGTAAAAGGATGTCATCATCATCATCAGCCCATATACGTCCCACTGCTGAGCACGGGCCTCCTCTACATTTGAGAGGGTTTAGGCCTTAGTCCACCACACTGACCTAGTGCGGGTTGGCGGACTACACGCCTAAGAAATTCCTAAGAACTTTTAGGTGTGCAGGTTTCATCACAATGTTTTCCTTCACCGTTAAAGTACGTGATAATTCATTATGAATACGTAACGTAACGTAAAAGGACATACGTGAATTAAATTAATATTTGACTAGGATCTATCAAATTATTGCTTGTAATACAATTATCAACTTCACCTCATATACTACAAGACGTCCTTTCGTGGTTATAAAACTATCAGACTCCTATACCAACCTGGTAGGTGAATCCTTCATCTAGCGAAGTCCTGAGACTTTTAATAATCTGTTCACTAATCTTTAGTCCGGTCAAATTGGACTATAAAATAGAGGTGAGGTTACAAAAATTCCGTCTTGGCTGAATATTGGTAGGATTGTTCAATACACTATTATAAAGGAAATGTGAAAAGTCCTCATCGATCTGGCACATGCAAACAAACATAAACGAACACACTATGCAATTTTTTGTCGCAATGCCATACTCCGCTGAGTTATAAATGCCATCCTATGACGCGCACAATGAAAATGACAGCACATTATCTTTCTGGCAGTCTGATATCACATTACAAGCCCGCGTGCCTAATAAAATGTTACGTTTGTTTAACGAAATATGAATGTTAACTTGTTCTCAAGTAATAACATTTATGTAGCAATAAATTATAAGGTACTGCTTAACTGTATGCTTATGAATAAGAAAATATACGCGAGATAGACATACACTTTTTTTACGTTTTTGAAACAAGAAAAGGTATATTTTTTATTGAAGTGGAAACTTATTTAGCGGACTGTGCACTTTGTTTTGAGATTGGTAAAAAATGTTGAACTCGCGTCAGATCACGTGACCCTGATCGAAAATGCGTAAGACGCATTATGTAATATAAATTGTCATGTTTGTGTACGATAGTGCAATAAATATTGTATTTTATCACGTAAATGATAGTACTTTTATACTAATAAATAAAGCAATTCATGCGACATTATTCCCTAACCATTTCAAAATATTCAAAATACACAATGTTAATGTTGAAGTTTTCACTTCTGCCGACAATCTCGGAGTGCCACCCGTTTTTCTTTATTTAACTATTTTATGTGCGTATTTCCGGTTGCGTTAATATAGATTTTGGTAGTCGATGTTAAAAAACCGGCCAAGTAGGTACTTGCCAGGCTACGCATAGAATTATATTGGGTTCCGTAGTCACTTATAATGCCACGTGGTTTTAGACGACGGATTTAGTATTTATTACTATAAATAAAATAATTAAAAAAAAACGGTCTAACCACACTATAAGGTAGAAGCGAGAAAAAAAAACATCTCCACTTTACATCTACCCAAAAAAAAATTGTCGTGATTTTATTTTAGCACTTTGTCGCGGTGGTAAATAGCACTCATTCATTCAAAGTTTTATCTTCCTAGCACTAACTGTTTCGAAAGTAAGCCGAGGACGGATAGACAGACGGACATGAAGGAACTATATGGGTTCGGTGACGTGAACTATGGAAGTCTAAAAATATTCTAACCGTCTTCAGGGTATATATTTTATCTCTATTCCCGAATCCGGCGATCTTTGCATGAAAGCTAACAAACAAACTCATATTTGAGGTACTGGATGACCAAATCCCAGCCCTTTTTCACCGCTTTCTTTAGCATAACAAATCTTTTAAAAATGAAGCGCATATTTCCCCTTCACGTACCTAACTAACTTCTTTGCCTACCATTAGTATGAAACAAACAAACACCTATGTATATAAAACTGAAGCCAGAAATTCAATTAATATTCTGAATAACAATTTTATATATTCACGGAACATTCGTACATTTATTTATACGTTAATGAGAATTAATTGATTGCTATTAAATATGTGTAAAGTGTAATTTGCAGTGGACGTAAAATGAGCAACAAATTTGTATTTGCGGCGAGCGCGGTGCGGGACCGCGCCGTTTGCGTGCGCAAGCCCTGTTTTGTATTTGTGGCTTCAAGTTTATTTACATCCACGCTTGATTAAAGCATTACTGATTGTTGGTGAATACACAAAATAACTACGATACTTTTTTCAGTTGATTTGAATTTTAAATTAAATTGAGTCTTTCGCGACTAAATCAAATTTATGACGAGAGAATACAAAAAAATTGCATATGTAAATATAAATGGTCACGCTTGTAATTGAAGAGTTAATTACCAAAAATGGTCTATACAAAACCTTTGTATTACACGTGTATTACGAGTATAGGTGACGCTTTTTTACAATAAAGTTCTAAGTACATATTTCTAATAAAAAAAAATGGATTTTAGCAAATTCACACGACCAATCCTTGGACAAACACAGTTGTAGCTTGTCTATGTTATGTTAACATAGACAACATGGTCAATAAAAAGGGATTTTATTTATACGAGCAAATGTTTGTGTGATCTACAAATGTTTGGTCAAAGTTTCGGGACGGTAATGTTATTTGTTCTTGTTTTGACCAACATTACATTCAATTAAATGTGTATTGTATTTTGGACATAATACGTTTCAACTAGCTATGGATTTATTTATAATCATAAGGTCTTAGGCCTAAGTTCTATATATATTTTTTGTGCAGAATTATTGTTGGTTGATAATTCATTAAAATACACACATAAAATTTCTAAAACTTATTTGCCTTGAAAATTAATCCGCAACCATAAATATATTAAGTCATTGATCGCGTGCATATTCTCGAGATCATTGACTTTTTTCTGATATATTTTATTCAATTTCCAATATTGATGAAATCGGAATTGGTTTCGTTTAAAAGAGCATAAAGTAATGGAAAATATCACTCAACTATAGCAAATATGCGTTTGAATCGTATAACTTAGACGCGAATGAACCACGAAACCTCATACGCTCGCAACCATTTATATTATGTTTGACTTTGGGTATTACGCACATCCGCAATCAATAACGCGTATGTCTGAAACGCCTCGGAGATTACCGCCCTTGAGCAGTCAAGGTCATTTGGCCTAAGTCTTTCGGACTTATGACATGACATGATATGACAGAAAGGCAATACCCTCCTAGAGGTAGGCAATGGTACATTTCTGTATCCTCGTTTCGCCAATTGTGAAGTCTCAAGTCATAGACGAGACGAGTCTATTGAGTTTTATAGAGCACCTTTCCAAATCCGTGCTGGTAATGAGAATTTTCTACAGGGAAAACCCAACCCAGGTCCTTTCAATCATATGCCGAAAAATGCCACGTCTGGTCTTTTAAACTATTGTTCTTAAATAATTAGCATCACTCCAAGAACCTGCATTATCTTTTCGAAGATACATTCAAATAATTCTAATAGAAGAAATAAAAATACTTTAACAGGATTGAACACTACGTTTATCGCCTTTTCCAACAAATAAAGTATTGTTGGATTTATTTTCATAAAAGGTCGGACATCATTCCGCCCTGGTAGGTAGCACGCTTGGTTAACTTGTGTTGACAAGTCGTGCGTGAATTTGAAAAACAATTGAATATAATATGTCGACTTATTTTGGTGATATATGAATTATCTATTTAGTTATACATACATACATAACCTTACGCCTGTATTCCCAAAAGGGGTAGTCAGAGGTGCATTTCTGAACACACATTTCGCCATAGAGGGCGATCCTATTACCGTTTTTCGGGCACATTTTTTCTAGACTCCGTGCTGCTTCTAAAAACTTCCTAATGGAAAAAACCCAATAACATTTTGGCCGACTCGGGTCGGACCCAGGACTTCTAGAACGCATGGCACATATTTGTGCCGCGAGACAGCAAGGCAGTCTAAAAATATATTTTTTCACTGTAATTTTTTTCAAGGTCAAATCATTTATTATAAACTTTTCAATCACCGAAGGAAGTAATAGATCATCGAACCGTATTAACATGCAAACACCATCTTCATTCACTCGTTAGGGTTGCCAAATATTTTTTCATTTAATGCTATAGTCGTGATGGCCTCGAGGTTTAGGCACGCGGTCGAGAATCTCGACGATCGCGGGTTTAAACTCCAGGCACACACCTCTGACTTTTCGAAGTTAAGTGTGTATTTACAAAGAATTATCACGTACTTTAACGGTGAAGGAAAACATCGTGATGAAACCTGCACATCTAAAATTTCTTCGGAATTTCTTGGGTGTGTAGTCCGCCAACCCGCACTAGGTCAGCGTGGTGGACTAAGGACTAAACCCTCTCAGTTGTAGAGGAGGCCCGTGCCCAGCAGTGGGACGTATATGGGCTGATGATGATGATGATTATTACTATTAATGTCGTGGACTTGAAATGTCTGTTAAGGATGATTATGATGATGATAACTTGCCAGTAAATATAAATGTGCCAATCTGGAATTATATACAATGAACCAAGTCATCGATGGGTCTCATTATGACGTTATCACAAAATGTATAATGGTCGCTTTAACGGTGGATACAAAATTACTACCATCAGTGAAAAAAAATGCCAAAAACAAACTACATTCAAAATTATTCAATTATGTACCATGAAAGCAAGGAACCATGCTTTTCTATTTTGAACCTACAGTCTGAGAATGTCTCATGCATTAAGTCCACCTTATAAAGCATTTATCAAGGGTTAATAAATAAATTATGGCCCGAGAAAAAGCCTGTAAAACCTGAGCCATTTTTTAAAAAGTCAGTTATAGTATTTATAAGATCGAGCCCAGTGGCGTGCCATAGGAGGAGTAGACGTAAGAAAGGCTGCTGATGATTATGATGATGATATATGTAAATAAAAAATAGTTTTGATTGTGATATCATACACATTAAAAGATTTAACACCAACGCAGCAGCCCTATAACCACAAGCACGTAGACTAAAGCGTCCATAATTGACGCAGTGTCTCGTGTACTTCGTAAATAATCCTGTCATTTCCTCCGATGCCGAATTGGAATTTCGGCTAAATGACAATGGGTGTCGAAATTATTTCGTATTATGAAGGCTTTGTGAAAAACTGTCAAAGGGATCGCGTGTCGCTGCGTGCTCGCTGATAACCAGCTCAATATTTGGAAAGGATCGTATTGCTCGTCATTTGTTTTCGAAAGACTACTTTACGCACCTGAATTTGTTTACAGTATAAAAGAATTAAGTGCCATTGTGAGCAAAACTTATGTGACACAGTGGATGAAGTTGAAAGGTAAACTTAAATAATGTTTGTACAGTTATGGTAGAAGGTATTTTAACATTCATTTTATATAGGATCATTGACTTAACTCATTCATCAACAGCCAGTCACGGTTTCGGAGATAACAAGATAGAGAGTAATTTCAATGATCTGTTCTGAATCTAAATCGCAATTCATTAAGATTCAATTATTTTATGTGTATTTATTTTTATGTGTATTTTTTGCAGTGGTAACTGTGTGCAGAGTGGCGGAAATTCTCCAGTGAAACAAGCGCGTGTTTGTTATTTTTCAAGTTTCGGATAGTATTTTTATGTAAATGTACTGCGACGCTCAAAATGATTGTACAGAGTGTCATGCTCAAACGGTAGGGAATAATATTTTGATTAACAATTCTCTGCGCTTTTACATTTTAGTAGTTTTATCCATATTGATTTATTTCATCATCATCATCAGCCCATATACGTCCCACTGCTGGGCGAAACTGAGAGGATTTAGGCCTTAGTTAGTAGTGCGGGTTGGCGGACTACACACCTAAGAAATTCTAATTTTAATAACTTTAATACTAATTACTACAATTTCAAATACAGTAAGAAAAAAATAGGAGAAAAAATTGATACCTACTTGCATACTCTCTTGTAAGAATTTTTAAGGGATGTCCACTATCTATTCATAAATGACAGCGTGCTGAAGTAATACATGATGTCTGGTTTACCTTATAGCAAGCACCCTCTCAATACATTATGCTAGACACAAATTTCTATAATAATTTTAATTTAGAGCGGGTCTGAAAGTCTTTTAATCACATCGATATTTGATGTGAAAATCCCCTTGGAAGGATGAAGTCATAATCTGTAGACCCAATACCTACTTGAGCCCGTTCAAACGAAATCACGGGCAAAAAATATTTTATTATTGGACAAGATTTATTATTATTATTGTTTAAGAAATATACAGGATTGCCATAAACCCATAAAAGTTGTTAACCGAGGCTAACCCAGCGTCATGTTTCAATTAAAACCCTAAAACCAATTAATAAATGTTAAATTTAATGGCTTAATTTAATAAATGGAATCTTGTCACTAGTTGAAGATACAACAACGAATTAAGATCAAAATCCACGCTACATCAAGTTACTTGCCAATAATTTAGCTTTCAAAAGCTTAATATCGTAAGCACGTAACATGATTAGCACGAGACTAACAATTACCAACGTAAGCTCTGCAAAGCTTTATACGTGCTTTGTGAGCTTAGTTCGGTTTACAAGTACGGCTCATCAAATCTTCTGAAATTCAGCGTTTCCAACTCAACACAGTACGCTTGTGTACTGTTGGGAGGAAAATACATTATCTCCTAATAGAATATATGATATATTTTATGAAAAAAACTTTTTGTTTATGTAAAATTTATTTCGTTTCATTGGGTAGTGCAATATTCACATGAGTCGTTTAAAACCATTTGATAATGAGAGTTTACTAGTTCAATCCAGCGTTGAGATAAATATATGTTTGATTTAATATTTGCTTCGGGTTTGAGTGTAAAAAAAAATCGTACTTTTTGTCGTTAATCGTGTGGATATTTAAAATGTTGAACTGTTAATATTGGGTTTAAATTATTTATTATGTTCCGCACTCATCCTGCAGATTTTAAAATAAAGCAATAAACTTTTAAATACTCTTTTGATCTCTCTTTCAGACCAGAAGAATGTACAGAGACAGTAAGACCAAATAGAAGTGTCAGTAGGGACTAGGCCTTTATTTTTCTATATTATTTTCTATACTATTTTTCTAAACCTACACAATACAAAACAAGACATCCATCCATATGACAAAAAATATTATCATCATCATCATCATCCTAACAAATACGTCCCACTGCTGGGCACGGGCCTCCTCTACAACTGAGAGGGTTTAGGCCTTAGTCCACCACGCTGGCCTAGTGCGGGTTGGTGGACTACACACCTAAGAAATTCCTAAGAACTTTTAGGTGTACCGGTTTCATCACGATGTTCTTTCACCGTTATAGCAAGTGATAATTCATTGTGAATACACACATAACTTCGAAAAGTCAGAGGTGTGTGCCTGGGGTTTGAACCTGCGATCGCCGAGATTCTCGACCGCGCGCCTAAAACTCGAGTCCATCACTGCTTTTGACAAAAAAAAATATATTACTAACAAGCTCATAAAATAGGAATCAAATAAACAAAAATGTGATCACAAATATTTTATTACCATTCCTTTTATTACCATCCTACAGGCAATCAAAGCACGCACAAATCAAACACTAAAATACTACTAGTGTATACAATTTGAAATTTTAAACATAGAAGCGTTATGCACGCGATAATACATCAATAAAGACGAGACATGATGTATAGATATGATGTACTAGACGCGGTCAACTTCGCATTTCCCCGGCCACCCTTTCTCGAGATATAGCTAAGAGCAGTGTATGATGACAACGTTATTAAGATTAATGCATCTCACTCGCGGGACAGTTGAGTAAAAATGATTGTCTGCCGAGATTAATGTGGAGTGATTATACTCGCGAACGGAGGGTTTTTGGATTTCTTATAGGTCGCTTTAGGATTAGGAGAAGGCGATGGGTTGATGTGTTCATAGTTCTTTATGAAACAGAGTTAAGGAAAAGTTTTGGTGTTTTTTGGAAGAAAGGCGTATTTATTATTGTATAAAATACTACATTCGTTATATTAAAATTCGTTATACTATTAATAAACTTGGAGTGCCTACGAGGCACAAGTACGTGGTGTGCGATTTAGAGGTTCGATTCCCTGGTTGGGTAAAGTGTTATTAGGTTTTTCTATTAGGAAATTCTCAGCAGTAGCACGGAGTCTAGAAATGTGCCGAAAAACGGCAATAGGCTCGCCCCCTATTACGTGGGACTGATACATACGAGAAAAAGCGTATTGTCATCTTTCTGGAATATTTCCAAATTCCTTTCTGCTACTGAAAATAACTTTTGCCCGACCCAAAATAAAACCCAGGACATTTGTATCCCCCGACCAACGAGTGAAATATCAAAATAAAACTGCTTATATTATACAATCCCGTCAGGTAAGACAATAAAACGTAATATTTCAAATTCGTCTCGGAGATATTAAAAACGGCTGATATTATTTTCATATTAATAGAAATTCATTCGTGGAGATTTTCCGTACGGTTACACAGGGAACGAGCGCTTTAATCTCGGCTAAGATGAAAGGCCGGCTTGCTACAGCCATCAGATTTATTCTAATGTAAGAATCTACCTCCACGTATTTATTTTCCTCGTCGGTACATTATCGTATTATTGTATATACGCTTAGAGGGGCTTCAATTTAACGTCATGATTATTTACGTGATCATTTATTTAAGCTGATGTTCTTGAAGTTTTTGTAATGAGCATTTAAACGATGAAGGAAAATATTATTAAGATGACTGTGAACAAGAATGTTCTTCGAAAGGAAATCTAAGTATTATCAAGTGCACAGACCCACATAAAGGCAGCGCCATGGACTAAGACCTAAGGCCTTGAATCACTTATTCGTTTGAAGATGTTCATGCCCAGCAGTGAGGCGCATATCAACTGATTATATATATTTGCGACTCACTCAGTGCAGAATTTATATCATCATCAACAGAACAAAGACATCCCCCAAATCTTTCTGAAAATAATGTTGAAAATGACTTGCATTTAGCTAACTTTTCAGTTCGTCCCAGTACCTTTTTATCAGCTGTAGGGCCCGGATTTTTCCCGGGCAAAATTTTGAATTTCGTGCTCATTAAATTTTTAGACAAGAAAAGAAAACTTAAAAACAGTTGTTTTATCTTGTAATGTAATCTGGAAGACATTAGTGAAGACAAATATGGACGACTTGTGATGTTGATTAATTTCATTGTCAAAGTTTCATTATAATCTGCTAAGTCGATTTTCGTATTGTTATAATAGAGATATAATTCTGAAGACTTACTCTTATCCCGTGAAAACAGTAGGAGGTATAAACCCACAACTATTTTATTTTATTTTCTTATAAAATAAAATAGATATCTAGTTATACTAATACATAGTTTACTTAAAGACTAATAATATGTTTCCGCACTGTTACAAACTCAAATATTTTCCGTATTATGACAAATTTCTTTATTACAAACTCGTTTCCTAACAAACTTGTTATTCAGAATGCCACGCAGAGGGAGTCGCTGACAAAAGTCTATATACAACAAGCTCTCATACACGTAATTTAAAGAATATACTTAAGTAAATTTGCCATGCAGTGCGGTCTCAATTCGTTTACGGATGGAGTCGTACGTGTTGCTTCGATACTTAACGAGCAAGAAATTCCACAGACACAATGTCACCCCATCGATCGTACAAAATACTTTCATCCTACTTTTATTAAAAATTCTGCGTTTCGATGGCTGTTTGTTAGTCACGGTAAAAGTTCAATTAGATCTATTTATTTGTTTTTACACATCTATAATCGAAAAATTAAACAGGCGTATGTCGTTTTATGAAAGATATTCATTATAGTTTTCCGCCCGTAAAATCTATTAGGTGTACTAAGTAATGTATAAATGACAATTAGTGGATACTAAGACTTTATGGATATAAAGTGTTGCCTATTCTTATATATTTTAAGCTAGCTAACACTAAAATATTTTTATATTTTTTCAACCTAATTTGCTGTAAAAGTCCAGAACATGAACTCGAAAAAAAACTGGCAAAAGTTGTGGGTCAGCATCGTTTGTTAGATAGTGTAGATATTTCAATCTAAAGATATCTTCCATCTCTATTTTTTTGCAGTGTCTGAGAGTAAAGAGTGCTCATGGATATTTTCACAAACACATAAGACTTTCGACAGTGCATAATGAGTGTATGACGGTACAACTTTACTGGCTATAATGATTTATTCGCAACCCCAATTAATAGTAGTTTTTATTTTATTTTTTTATGGGAAAGGAAGCAAACGAGTTAGTGAGCCACCTGAAGTTAAGTGGTCAACACCGCCCATGAACACCTACAAAAAATTCAAAGTAATATTAAACACAAGTCAGTGATTGTGAGTAAGAAATGAACAACTCTAAACCAAACTTCAAATGTACTATTTGATGTAATTGTGATGTCAACTGCTTTGAAATGAGCAACACTTTCATTTTGATTCGATTTCATTTCAACAAAACATCATGCCATATGCCGTCACGGCATATGAGGCAATCGTACCGTCAAGGTTCATGAGACGATCAAGAGTCACACAACTATGACTTAAAACTCCTTTGGAAATTCATTATAAAATTACTCCGACGTAGGCGAGACTTTATTAAGCATTTATTTTAATCCAGACAGTTTCTTTGATCCCGGCTACTGATTAGTGCTTTGATCTCGAAGCGTGAAATTTTCGCAGATGCTCTCTTCGTTACGTTAACTTACATAAATACTGGAGTATGATTTTTGACTGCCTCGTGGTCTCGCAGTACAAGTAGGTATGTGCCGTGCGACCTAGAGATCCTGGGTTCGATTCCCGGGTCAGGCAAAGTGTTATTATGTTTTTCCATTAGGAAATTCTCAGTAACAGCACGGAGTCTGGAATTGTGCCCGAAAAATGGCAATGGGCTGGCGAAATGTGGGTGCAGAAATGCACCTCTGCCTATCCCTTCGGGTGATACAGGCGTGAGTATATGTAAGTATGTGATTTTTGACTGAACATATAATATCAAACATATAATGAGGAGATGAGGAGGGCCGAAAATCGAGCCTAGTGGCGTGCAATTGGAGAGATCCTTTGTCCAGCAGTGGACGTAAAAAAAGGCTGTTGATGAATGAATGAATATAGACTCATACGGCACTCTGATACTCATACTCATACATATATCCTTGAATATATGAGTAGGAGTATTGGCATTCCTAAGATTCTTTAGTTATTTTTAAGGTATAGGTAAAAGCGCCGGTAAAAGGTAGGGGCGTATTGTTTTATATTTACCGGACGAATTTGCAGACTCAACTGCTAGAATAAGAATTTAAAAAAAACTTCACTGTGAACTAATAAGGCATTCTGAATAATTTCAAATTGAACATAAAGAAATGTATTCATATAAAATAATTATCTTAACATCGTATTACTTTTATAAGTGTAAAACTGTAAAGCTGTAAGTGATTCATTCAAAAACGTGAATATATTATATTTATACATAACTAGCTGACCCGGCAAACGTTGTTTTGCCATATAGGTATATAAAATTCTCGTGTCGCGGTGTTTTTTAGCAAACTCCTCCGAAACGGCTCGACTGATTTTTATGAAATATTGTGTGTATATTGTAGGTAGGTCTGAGAATCGGTCAACATTTAAGGGTTTAACATTTAGGGGTATGTTTTTTTTCTATTGACTTTATTTTATTTATTTTTTATGATTCAGCATTGATAAATTATTATAATCATAAATTTTCACCCTTCTCCGATCAACCTCTATCTTATACTGACCATTTTAATTTGTTTTTTTTTTTATTAAAATGTAAATATATGATAATAGCACTGAAAAATTATAATGATACGTATAACAGTCATTGCTTTGATCGATATACAAATTAAACAAAAAAATATGGTCAAAATTGTATAGAATGAGATATACATTATACATCTATTATATATAAAATTATATATATAAAATTCTTGTGTCACAGTTTGAAACAGCCTCCGAAACGGCTCGACCGATTTTAATGAAATTTTATATGTATATTCAGTAAATCTGAGAATAGGTTATCTATTTTTTATTCTAGGGTGGTCAAACCCGAAAAGTTTTATTTTTATTTTGTGGACATTTTTTGTTTTTATTTTTTTATGATTCAGCATTGAAAAATACATATAACTCCAAATTTTCACCCTTCTACGAACAACACCTGTTTTGTAATCGCAATTTTTATATTTTTATAGCTTTTGCCCGCGACTCCGTCCGCGTAGACTTCAGGGTTGGGCGCAGAAAGATAATAAGTGAATCTATAAATCGTCCCTCAAGTGCCCAAAATGGCACTTACCTACTGAATTTAAAAAAAGGTCAATTCAATTCAAATGGTTGAGGCGTAAAAGTAAAACTCTGACAGTTATTTTCGTATTTTTAATAATATGTTTATCCCAATGGGAACATTACATTTTCCCGGGATAAAACATAGCCTATGTTACTTCACAGGGTCTCATTTATGGTCATACCAATTTTTTTGTTTTTGCGTGAAAGCGTAACAAACATCCATTCACACTTTCACATTTATATAATAGTAAGGATAACCATTCCCACCTATGTTACTTTGGTGGGTCCCACCTATCTGCATACCAAAAGTCATTCAAATCTTTTTTCAATCATTTTTCAATTCTTTTATCCTTCGTAATTTTTTTTAATAAGAAGAATCCTATGTCCTTTTTTATATTTCGAAGACTATGTGTACAAATTTTCATGATAATCGGTAAAGTAGTTTTGGCGTGAAAGCGTAACAAACAAAACATTAACATTTATAATAGCTGACCCGGAAAACTTCGTATCCCCTAACAGTCATTGAATGTTACATATTTACATATTACCTGAATTTTATTTTTGATTGTATGGAAATAAATATTAAGTTCAGCACTTTATTGAGATAAAAATACGGAAATAAATAAGTACGAAAATTAAATGCATCAATCGTGTCTCCGCAAGTCATGATTTAATTAAACATGTACATATGGAATGGGATGCAGTCGGTTTCAATTCTCTTCATTGAAGCATCAGTGTGGTGGACTGAAGCCTAAACCCTCTCAGTTGCAGAGAAGGCCTATGCCAAGCAGTGGGACGTACATATATGGGCTGATGATGATGATGCACCTTGTGATATACATTTTTAATATATTTTTTAATTGTCTAAAAGATCACAAACATCTTTTGTTAATCGTCATTGCGAAGGCATGACGAATCGGGAACTGAATTCGTTTGAACTCAATGGTCATACCCGTTAGGATCAATGAAATCTTAGATCAATCTAATTGATTAATTCTCAAGCACCAATTCATCTGTAAGTTGTCTTTTCAGTATCGTCACGTGAATAACATTACTCAACAATTTTCTTAACACCAAGCGCATTCCATTGCATACTTAGTTGTGGGTGTTTTAGATTTCAAAGCGTGATGACTACCGAACCTGCCTTCGTTTGTAAATCAGGTACAACCAAGGAGTTTAAAAATACATTTCTGAACGCACGCATAAATATTTGACAACCAATAAATATGTCAATCCCTTTTTATTACTGACATTATTCTACATTTTTTAAATCTAAAATACGCAATTATTCGAATATTCTGGATATATGTTGTCGATTCAAAACCTTTATTTAAATACGTTCTTTAATTTGAGGGGACCATTAACCATATTGACGGGATAAACATAAAATGTTTGACAGAATATTAGGTAGAACAGTTTATATGAGAAAATTAAATTGTTGTTTTTACCATATTCCTCGCAATTTTCTTAACTTTTTCTTTCATAAGAACCTTCTCCTAACAATAGCAAACACAACAAAAAAAGAATTAGCGAAATCGGTCCAGGCGTTGTTGAGTTATGCGCTTACCAACACATTTTGCGATTCATTTTTATATATAAGACAAGCAAAGTATAGCACTTTTTCACCCAACGTCATATATCGTAATAGAACTACACACAGCTCCTCCCTTCACGTAACAAGCAGACAGGGATGGTTAACCAGTTAGCGTTTGCCTCGAGCACTTCGTATCTATCAACGTCTGCCGTCAAATAGCGGCCATTAACATCCGCAAAGTAGGAGACGCTTTGTGACAATTCGTGTGGGCGGACACACGGACGTCGCGAACAGATAGCATAAATTTAATTTATATCACTTACAGACTAGTCTAGAATGTGGTAATTAGTTCGACTAATCGATTTTGTGATTAGAAATGTCTTGTAAAATTTATGACTTTCATCAATTTATAATGGTTAAAGAAGTTCTAGCAGTTAAGCGTTTAGGAAGCAATTCACATAATCTTTTTATTGGGTTGTGGTTCGGTTTTCGAAGGCGTGATTTTCTGAAATTCAGGTACTTGAACCCGTCCAGTACGAAGTATAGAACAAGTTATAATTTGACGCTTTCCGAGATCAGCATTAGAATATAATATGAATACGGAAAGACTAGCATCTATCGAGTACTGACAGATTGTCGTATTTATTTTTTACGAACTTCTTTTTGGACTGAATACCTATAATTTATTTGGTATCCATAAAATCTTTTGTTATGCTCAAATAACATTCACATTTACAAAAAGCTGTACAATGTTTTGCCATGTATTTACCCAACATTTTGTATGTTCGGTAAACAATGGCGTCGCGTGTCATGCAGCGGTAATGTGCGTAACTTTGCGTTATTTCGTGACGATTCCATAGAAGTGATTGCGCTTTTATATAGAAATATGTGAGTGCCGTTTACCTGTGTCTGGTTACCCTGGTTTGGTGTTAGTTTACAACTTTTTGGTGTCTCATACAATCAAATTTAAAAGTACGTATTTTTTTCGGGCATTTTAAAGTAACTGTATGCGCATGGATGGGTAGTGCATCTGAGAACCGAAAAATTAATCTATTATTATCTTTCTATCTATCTATCTGTGTATAGGTTAGAAATATAGGCCAATTAAAACTAATATAAGGTAAACATGACTGCCATACATTCAGGTGAATTTATGGCAGACCTTTTTTTACTTTTTTGACGCAAACTGGAAAGGAAAAAGAGTAGGGGCGATATCAATTATAAGGAAAAACTCTACTAGGAGAGACCATTAAACGTTCAAAGCGTCGATGAATGCATGCAGGCTGCCTCCAACATAAATACACACTCATCATCATCCCATATTCGTTCCACCGGTGGGCACGAGCCCCATCCACAACAGATAGCGTTTAGGCCTTAGTCCACTCCGCTGGCCTAGTGCAGGTTGGCGGACTACACACCTATGAAATTCCTAAGACCTTTTAGGAAACACCCACTCACTTCTAAATATATGTAAATCTGAAGGTTTAGGCAGAGTTGCATTGATGCAGGCATGTTTCGTCAGAAGTGTTTTAGCTTACAAGTAATAGGAGGCTAGTCTATTGCCGTTTTTTCGGCACATATCCAGGCTCTGTGTTGCTACTCAGATTTTTCAATTATAAAAATGTTGGTGACACGTTACCTGACCTGAATCGAAACCCTATCTTATTCAACTGTTCTGTGTCATCCTTATTTGTCAAATAACTGTCACCCGCAACTCCATTATGCAAAGATTTAGACTTTAATTTTGTTTCCCGCTTTTGAAAGATTTATCATTTAAACTCTAGTCTTTTTTGTCGTAGCGTGATGATATATAGCCTTCCTCGATAAATGGGCTATCTAACACTGAAATTATTTTTCAATTCGAACTCGTGATACCTATTTATGATGATGGAAACGCTTGGCACAAACTTGATCCGTAAGACCACGAGACAGTCAGAGAAAAAACCCTTACCAATACATAACTGAAGAGCAGCACCAATTCTATCAGACTTAAATATCGTAATGCAGGAATAAAAGTTCACCCACTTTTATGATAACAAAGTTAAAAGTAATCGGTTTTGTGGATTTAAGTACTTTAGTGGATTCAGTTTACCGCTCGAACAATTTTACGTGGAATTTAATTTCAACTGAACTGTACTTTTTACTGCAGTTCGCTTTCACATTGCGTACGGATTAGTTGCCAGTTACTGAGTAATGGCTATCTGATCCTTTTTTATATAGACGTGTATTCGTTTATGAAAAAAAAAACATTACATATTAATATTGTATAATGTTCTTATTGACTGCCTCGTGATCTCGCGGTACAAGTATGTGCCGTGCGATCTAGAGGTCCTGGGTTCGATTCCCGGGTCGGGCAAAGTGTTATTGGGTGTTTCCATTAGGAAATTCTCGGTAACAGCACGGAGTCTGGAAATGTGCCTGAAAAACGGCAATAGGCTCGCCCCCTATTACGTGGGACTGATACATACTTGGCGAAATGTGGGTGCAGAAATGCACCTCTGCCTACCCCTTCGGGGAATATAGGCGTGAGTTTATGTATGTATGTATGTTCTTATTAAAAATAAATATGTGTGATCTTATGCTTTTAACCCTAAAGTAAATGGCAAAGGCATATGTCCTGCTATGTTTATGTATTTGAGTTCAAGGTTACAGGAGGCGAGCCTGCTTCCGATACATTAAGTGCTGGTCAAATCAAAAATCAAATCACACTTCTCATGTAGCGGGGATTGAACCCGCAAGGCACACTATTAACACGGAATCAATGAGGCAGTATTTTCTAAGTTATAATATTTATAAAATTATAAGATTAAAAAACATTACTTTATGTACGCCATATAGAAGGCAGACACAATATCTGTGTAGTATTTAAGCCATAATGGGTGATCAGCGCTCAAAAGCTGCCATTGTATCTGAATCACTGTTTTCAATTCCATTTACTGCATACATGATTCAGTTATAAACATACTGATACACAGGCATGTCTAAACACTTCAATGGCCGTCACGCTTATTGAGGCCGACACGGGATATCCTACAACACGAGTGCCTTCAATTGCTCACAGTAGTCCATGGTTTCAGTATGGTTCCTGTATGTGATTTACGTCTACTGGATGTAGATGTGAATCTTAAATGATGCTCTAAATTGTCCCAGAGCACAAAGTAAATTTATGAAACATTAAAACAAATGAACTCGAAAAAGTTAGTATTGCACGAGTAAATAAAGTTTCTTTTATCAGTATTATTTATTTAGGGCCCCTGGTATTACGGTTGTATCACGGAAATCTTAAAAAAGTATGACAGGTGCGTAAAAAAGGCAGAAAAAGAATCGGGGTTCCGTTTCGCAAAAAGTTTGAGGAGATAAAGCGTGCTATTCACTTGACGGCAAATTACATGCCAGATTTTGTAATATCAGCAGTTTTGGGAGAAGTTAACAAGGAACGAAATACAAGGGTGAGACTGGTTTTTATTTTTAGTTTAGTTTTTATTATTGAGAGACTAGTCGTTACAAAACAAATCACAGGAATAAATTAAAGTTAAGATTAAGATAATTCAGCAATTTATATACATCACACAAAACACAATATCGGTTCGTATTATATAGTTTTTTTTTTTGAAAAATTAGAGTAGTGTAGAGGAGGCCCGTGACCATCACTTGGAGGTATATGAGCTGATGATGATGTGCAACAAAAATTTGCTTAGTTTCATTTTAGCAACAAATATAAAACGATAATATTAAATGCAACAGTTAATTTTTTATATTATATTGCACGTTAATGCAACACCACAACCAAAGATGCATTAATTATTTTTTGGTATTTTTTTCCCTGATAAATTAAACGGAATATTGCAACCCCCCCTCCCGTCAATCGTCGTCATCACCAATTAAATTATTTATCATCTCAATAGTGTTGGGGACGATTCCAACTAGTTGTCCAACAAGTCAGGCCGTGAATGCAGAGCTCACATTACGTAACCTTACAAAGGGCGCGAACACACTGCCGGAGCACAATTAAAACTTGTCTCATTAATAACAAGAGATTTAGGTTGGCTCCGCGGAGACTGCTGTACCAGCTTTGGCACATGATATATACGTAGTGAACAACTTTTTGTGTTACGCTAAGTGCTGTTCCGATTGATGTGTAAACAGTTGAGGGCTTGCGCTAACTAACTTGGTAATTAGCTGGTTGCTTATGAGTAATGCTGAGAGATGTCTTTGGAGTTGGAGATAATTACTGGAACAGTCTTCCTTCTGTATTCATTCTGTCCTTCATTTAAATCATTGACAGCCCCGTGGCGCAGTTGGCTAGATACCAGCTTGCGAAGCGAGAGGCCGCGGGTTCGATCCCCGCACCGAGACAAATGTTTGTGTGATCCACAAGTATTTGTTTCGGGTCTGGGTGTATGTGAGACCGAAAAGTCTCTCGTAGTTTCTGATACCTACGACACAAGACTTGTATCTTAGTGTGGGGTCAGAACTATGTATGTGACTGTTGGGTGTATTTATTTATTATTTATTATTAAATTCAAAAGTTGGGCCATTTGTAGATTTTTTCCCACAAAAAGACGAACCAGTTCCTATTATCCTGGACCTTTTCTATAAAGTAATTATTACTTCATGTGGACAAGCAAATTTAATTAATGATGACAGCATCGGTATTTAGGAGGTTTCTCTAAGCTACTATATAACATTCGCTATTAATTACTCTATTAGTAAGTATTAACCATTGAATTAGGAATATAAGGACTGAGAAAACGAGACTTAAAATGCCGTCACCATCATTTATGAAGACTAATAGATAGATTCGTTTTGTCTTCTGTTTATACTGAATTATATCATAATGTTTCCTTTGGCAGAAGTATAATTCCTTCTTAATTAATTTTGGACCATAGAATGCTGTTATTACAAGATATTCCGATTAGGAGTATGGATGAGAGCTGATCCTGTGACAAAGTATTCTTTAGTATTCTAGATTGGGCCGCAACATATTTCCTTATAATATGTTGTTTCTCCACTAATAAGAGTTCAGTGCACAACTTTTACAAGATATACAATTCTGTAGTTGGAAAGGTTACTAGTTACTGGCATAGTGAAGTTTGTGAATATTTTCTTATTGAGTTAATTTTATCCACAAAATCTTGCTTATGTTGTAAAAGAACTTTACTTCTGAATTTTAGCTCTCCTGATCCAATTCTGATAAATTCGAGCACTAATATAGATCGAGAGATGATTAAAAGTCACTTTTCTCTAAATGTTTTTCAAGGTTCCATTCGTCTCTCAACCCAGTACTAAGTCTAATACTTCTAAACAATCAATACAATAACAAAATTATCCGTACCACTCGTTTCTAACAAAATATTATTATCCAACCCCCTACATCCCCCTCCTCGCCGGGGTACTTCCTCCCTCCCCAAGATGGAAGTAATTTATTTAATGAGCGCAGCGCCCCGCCGTTAATACTTTTGTCAGGATTTACACTGGCTGAACGTTATTGGGTGAAGAGTTTCTTTTTTATTTATAACTATCTTGGGACTTTCTTATTGATGTTTTACACTTGTGGAGTTAGTGTAAATAAATACTTTACTGAATAATTTATTAATAAATTTTAAACAAAATTGCTTTAGACCAACAGTCCCCACGACTATAAGTGAAGTTCACGCTTGATAAAGCTGCAAAGAAGAGCTATTTTTTTGTTCAAGCGTTAATTATGTTAACAACAAATTTTTAGTTTGAAAAATCAACAAATATGACTTATATTTGATTAAGACATAGAGGAAAAAATAAAATTAATTCTGATAGGATTCCCAGCGAAGGAGGTGGTCGATTACGATCAGTGAGAAAATATGTATACAAATGTCTTAAAATGTAAATATTCAATCTCCCGAAATAATTCGTTTTGGAAGTATCCTATTATCATGAAAAGGCATCAATCCAGCACAACAAAATGGATATCTAAGAAAGAGATAGGTACATAAAGTTAAGGTTGGTAGCTCTACTATATTTGAAATTAACCGGTTTTCCGTAAACAATGCTTGATAAATAATCCGGTCCGTTCATGCTACAGCTATACTTCTAGGAACAGTAAATCTTCCTGTCACGCCACAAATCCAGCCAGTTAAATCACCGGCCGCACCGGTCGCGTTAACAAAGATTCGTCCGTTCCATTAGACCACCTGTTTATCGAGATGCAACGGAGCTATGCATCACGTGGGTGGCATATAACGTCGTCTACTAATAGTCCATTAAGTTGCCCGAGCACGCGACGCGACTATCCGATTGTGCTTCCTATTTATTGTTCACGACTGGGATTTGCGGCCTTCAGTTGCGCGATTTAAGGGATTAAACTTTGGTAGTTGAAAACAAGCAGTGATGGCCTCGAGGTTTAGGCGCGCGGTCGAGAATTTCGGCGGTTGCAGGTTCAAACCCCAGGCACACACCTCTGGCTTTTCGAAGTTATGTGTGTATTCACAATGAATTATCACTTGCTTTAACGGTGAAGGAAAACATCGTGATAAAACCTGCACACCTAAAAGTTCTTAGGAATTTCTTAGGTGTGTAGTCCGCCAACCCGCACTAGGCCAGCGTGGTGGACTAAGGCCTAAACCCTCTCAGTTGTAGAGGAGGCCTGTGCCCAGCAGTGGGACGTATTTGGGCTGATGACGAATTGAAAACAAACTACTGGTATGAGCATGTTAAATATAAACTTTTGATGAGTGCCTTAATACGAATAAAGATAAGCATTATCGAGACGTGGGGTCAGAGATATTCTTAATGTCTCTTTTCTGTATTGGATCGTTTAGATAAATCATAATATTGATAAGGTTTGTGAACCAGTTATACGATTAACAAAGTATGCCAGTGTACGCACGAAATTTTGGAGGAGAATGTTGTTCCCAGAATTTAAAGCAAAAATTCTTCCCAGTAAACGACTTGGTTTTATGACTATTTAAATAAATGTTGAAACTAATTAATTACTCAGTGGTTTTATTACTAAACGACTTGACGACTGTGGACCAAATTGTAAAATTAACGCAGCCAAATCGTAAACAAACATTTTCAAAATTTATGGGGACATAATATTCAGGCTTCAGTTCACATTACCTTGTTGTGGGATGGGATTGAATTAACTTAACTAGTTTTTTAGTTAAACCGCATGTGCGGGACTTCTTACTATGTTCTTCTTTACCATCTAATACACATACATACATACATAAACTCACGCCTGTATTCCCCGAAGGGGTAGGCCGAGGTGCATTTCTGCACCCACATTTCGCCAAGTATGTATCAGTCCCACGTAATAGGGGGCGAGCCTATTGCTGTTTTTCGGGCACATTTCCGACTCCGTGCTGTTACCGAGAATTTCCTAATGGAAAAACCCAATAACACTTTGCCCGACCCGGGAATCGAACCCAGGACCTCTAGATCGCACGGCACATACTTGTACCGCGAGACCACTAGGCAGTCATCATCATCATCTAATACATGATCATTATTAGTATTATTATCAGCCCGTATATATCCCACTGTTAGACAAATTAGAAATGGGTCTTCTCTTCAACTAAGAGGTGTAACGCCTCAGACCACCACGCTGGCCTAGTGCGTGTTGGCGGAAAACGCACCAAAATAAAATCCTATGAAATTTTCTAATTTGCAGGTGCTCATAATGTTATGTTTCACCGTTAAAGTAAGTGTTATTTATTTATTTATTTATTAAACTCTTTATTGTACACATTCAAAATCATACAATATATATATATATATATATATATATATAACCTAGAGAAAGGTACAAATGGCGGCCTTATCGCACATGGCGATCTTTTCAAGACAACCATAAGATGGATATTATAAAAAGGATTTATTGGGAGGGCAGTGTGTACAGAAAAAAAAATAGATATACATGCAAACAAAATAAAAATAATACAAATACAACTATATATATACACATATACATACATACTATATATATTAGGTATTATGGAGATAGTGATTTTTGACGAGTCTTTTAAAGTGTAAAAGTGTTTTGGCCCGGCGTACTTCAACAGGAAGAGCGTTCCACAGACGTACAGCTTTAATAGTGAAAGAATTGTCTAAAAACGTAGTGGTATGCACGGGCATTTTCAATTTTAGATTCTCTGACGACCTCAAGGTTTTTGAATGTGATTCATGGAGAAATTCAAAGCTGGTTTTAAGATACGAAGGAGTAAGAGGATTAAATAAAATATTATAAAGAAGAGAAAGGACATGAGAATTCCGACGAAGTCGCATTGGTAACCACTTGAGCATAGCGCGGTATTCAGAAACATGATCATATTTGCGAAGTCCAAATATGTGTTAATTCATTGTCAAGACTCACAGAACTTAAAAAATCTAAGGTTTGAGCATGCGAATTCATCGAGATTTTGACTTTACTAATCATCATCATCATCATCATCAGCCCAAATACGTGCCACTGCTGGGCACGGGCCTCCTCTACAACTGAGAGGGTTTAGGCCTTAGTCCACCACGCTGGCCTAGTGAGGGTCGGCGGACTACACACCTAAGAAATTCCTAAGAACTTTTAGGTGTGCAGGTTTTATCACGATGTTTTCCTTCACCGTTAAAGCTGGCCTCGAGGTTTAGGCGCGCGGTCGAGAATTTCGGCGGTCACAGGTTCAAACCCCAGGCACACACCTCTGACTTTTCCAAGTTATGTGTGTATTCACAATGAATAATCACTTGACTTTACTGCATGACATAAAAATTATTACATGATAACAAAATATAACCATCGCCAATTCAATGGCCCGATACACAAGATTTACGCAGTATCGGAGCACACCGTGTTGACCTACTAGTTCAAATCTGTGTAGTTATGTGTTTGTTCGCGATATGCACACGCTAACACAAATGCATTCCAATGAGTTGCACAATGCACACCGTGTTTACACAGGCATACACCCGTGCCGCCGCGCCTTTGTGTTGTGCTGTAGATCGGTAATAATTGAAAAACGCTCTGTGTGTTATTATGCGATGCTTTTCAATGTATTGGGATTTATTAACAGAAGTGAAGTTGAAAATACGTAAATTATATTAAGTTTAACGCAAGAAACCGTATTTTAGGTAATGATAATGATTCTGTTTGACACGATTTTACACTTATACAAAAAAAAAACAGTGTAAAAAGGAATAAAATCATTAGGTACTTAGCACAATCATGCTATTTAGAGCCGATAATTGTTTAATAAAGTTTCTTTACATACAAAACAATGCTTTTTGTTTCAGTCTATTTTTGTATATACTAAGCCTGAAAATCCTTTTGTTACTTTATAAATAAATCTCGAATTAACAATAAAATACACATTTCCAAAACCACACAAAATTTTTGGTCGAACTAAGAAAGCGCTGTTTTGTGTAAAACTTAATTCATTAAATTTCACGCTGGCGAGATCTCTGAAGGCACCTGCTGTCGCCGCGTGTCGATCTTATATTAATTGTTAAATGAATAATTTATGAGACACGGCATTGATCGGCGGAATTATTTGGCTCTGCCACCGTCATTAGGGAGTGTCGTTTAGGTAGGAGTTGGGTGTTCTTAGTATTGAGCTTAGATTTGATACTGAGTTGGTTGAGCTTCAAGTTCTTGTTAGTTAATTTATATAAGGAACTAACGGCTATTATTAACGGAATATTAGTATAGTATCGATAGGAAAAAAAAACAGAAATATAGAGATACTACCACAAAAGCTCCATTTTAAGGTCGCTCAGCGAGCTATGGAGAGGGCTATGTTGGGGGTTTCTCTGAAAGATAGGATCAGAAATGATGCCATCCGTCAGAGAACCAAAGTGATCGACATAGCCCAAAGGATTAGCGAGCTGAAGTGGCAGTGGGCAGGTCACATTTGTCGCAGAACCGACAACCGTTGGGGAAAACGGGTTCTGGAGTGGAGACCGCGACTCGGCAAACGTAGTGTAGGGCGCCCTCTGGCTAGGTGGGGTGACGATATTCGCAAGGTGGCTGGCAGCGGTTGGATGAGGAGGGCCGAAGATCGAGCCCAGTGGCGTGCCATAGGAGAGGCCTATGTCCAGCAGTGGACGTGAAAAAGGCTGCTGATGATGACCACAAAAGCTAGTGCGATAAAAGTAAAAACCACAACCTTAGCTGTAGTCACAATTTTTTTTTATAAATATAAATATAAATACACCCAACAGTCACATACATAGTTCTGACCCCACACTAAGACACATGTCTTGTGTCGTGGGTATCAGAAACTACGAGAGACTTTTCGGTCTCACAAACACCCTTAATTTATTTAATAACTCAACCACAAAGAAAACCTAATGAGATTTTAAAGCCAATTAACATGAAAATGGTGGGCAAAACATTTATGATTATTCTGTATTCTCGAGAATGAGTTAGTATTTCTTTTGTGCCTCCTTTATTGATGAAAAAGTTTTTTGGATCTTTGATTATATCAAAATTAAGCCAGACACATACTGGATCACCACACTGACTTGGTGTTGATCGGTGAATTGAACCCCAAAATTTCAAGCTGAATATCTTTATGTATGTTTAACAACTATAATATATTTTTCTCCACAGTCAAAGCGCATTTTTATGAATACATTTATAACATCAAAAAGTACAACGTTTTTCCATTATTCTCTTACATACCTTTTTTATTAAACATCTATTTTTTTTATTTATTTTTTCCATTTATTGGGACAACAAACAGTTACACATTCTTAAAACTAAGTAGTACATATTATTTGTTTTACGATCAAATGTATAACTTACAACGCCGTCCACGAATTACATATAACAAGGTATTGCAAATAGAAGCATGCTAAAGAGACAAAAAAGTAATAACAATATCATAGGTTGACTTAAATTTACTAATATAATTTTACTATAATTTTTGCCATCAAGTATCGCTAATAATGACTCTATAAAAAACAGTATCAAATGCGAAGTCAGCACAGCGACTACCAGCCAACGTTTGATGGTTTACGCTAAATTTGCCAATGAGATATCACACCGGATTCATGGGTTGTAAAAACCAATGAAAAGATGGTTCGGGCGGCCGCGGATGAAAAATGATCCACTATTCAATATCGGATATCGTGCGGTTATTTCTTATCGGTACGTGTAAAAATGTACCAGGTTTTATGTGCGTGCATTTTTATGTTTATGATTGGTCGTAGAACTTTAATCAGTACGTTTCATACAGTCTCGTCTGTACCAAAAACAATTGAAGATCAGGGATGAATTGTGGCAAGTTTAAAAATATTATTTACTGACGAGACATGCTCATCACTCTTAGTTGGCATAATTTTGCCGACTTGCCGTTCGATCCCTGCACCGAGAAAAATGCTTATATTTTGGAACTGGGTGTTTGTGATACCAAAAATGATCTTTAACTCCATATTAAGGTACATAATACATAAGGTACATAATCCGACATTGAAAGAAAGAAAAAATATTTTATTGTTGGTTACTTTACAAAAATATATAAATAATCATCTTCAGCCCGTATACGTCCCACTGCTGGGCACGGGCCTCCTCTACAACTGAGAGGGCTTAGGCCTTAGTCCACCATGCTGGCCTAGTGCGAGTTGACGGACTACACACCAAAGACATTCCTAAGAACCTTTAGGTGTGCAGGTTTCCTATAGATGTTTTCCTTCACCATTAATGTACGTGATAATTCATTTTTAATATAAATAATAATTAGGTGTTATAACTTACACAACCAACAATGATCCCTTCATTCAACTACATGCTGCAATTCCGTTTTCATGGTATTGAGAGAAACCAAAGTCTGTCAATATCTAGGCACATACTTCAGGGTCAATTTGTTTAGTTTTAAATATTGAATTAACACACTTTCATTTCACAGTATAAATCACCAGCGCCGTGAACTAAATAAGCAATTTTTTTGCGTAATATTAAAAGTAATTAAAATTTCAATACGTCAATAAGTCGAAGTGTTAGGTCGAGTAAAATTTGTGCGGAAAATAATAAAGCTGATTAAGTGTGCGTAGTTAAATATGCGTGCGTATTTAATAAGCAACATATTTATGGTATAGTCGCGATTTATGGTCTAATGTAATAGCAGAAGCGATTATTGGACATTTTTAAAATTAATGCGCTCAAACAGCTTCATTTGAGCGAAAGATTATAAAATTACATACACACGTAATTGCATTACCAAATGGAAAAATCCCATAACATTGCCCGGCCTGGGAATCGAACCCGGGACTCTAGATTGCACTTGTGCCGCGAGATCACGAGGCAGTCAAATTTAGGAATTATAAAATTACCTCTCATATCTCTCCATGCGTCAAAAGTAATATACCAAAAGCAAAATTGGGTATTTCATGTTTTTTATGACGATTTAACTCCGGTATCGCTTAAATCATATTGACAAATTTTGGTACACATTTAGATAGGATTCTGGAGACGGTCATAGGGCGTAGCATAAAAAGTGACTCCAGTGGCGCTTAGTTACTCAACTGTCTAAAACGATAACGACTATGTCTCAAAAGTCGTCAGGATTTTCATACAAGGCTGGTCCAACAGTACTTGAGTAAATAGTTTTCTTTTTGACAAGAATAATAATATTCCTGGAAGATTTCTATTGATTTAGGAACAGGCCCACAGTTTTTATTGTATGTCTACGCAGACGATACTGGGAGCTAAATTGACAGTCCCGTCCCGTAGTTTGTGAAACGAGATACCACGGGTTCAATCGCCGCACCGAGACACATTTTTGTTTCGGGTCCCGATGTTTGTGAGACTGAAGCGTTTCTCGTAGTTTCTGATACCCACGACACAAGGCTTGTATCTTAGTATGGGGTCAGAATATGTCAGATATGTGACAGCTGGATGAATTTATTTATTTACATTAACTTAGAAAATGGAGGTTTTAATAAAACGCTTCCCAGTTATAACTCGTGCGGTTACACATCCAGCCCGATGCCATTACCCGTCCGCTATGCTTTCGTACATTATAATCCGGAATATTAATGAAGTAGCCAACATTTCATTAGTGGATGTTATGTGAGTGACAACCAGCCTGCTATATTATTAACGTTTCTATTGGTCATTTTAATTTGGTTGAATAATTCTAGACTCGTGTATAATGGTTATTAGTTTTAGTTGACATTATTGGAGTGAGTACAGGTAGATTTTCAATATTTCTGTAGCCACTTTCATGAGTTAGGTATTTGAAATCTATTGTTGTTTAATAGACACATTCGGAGGCTTTCCGAAGCTTTTAAGGATTTCCTAATATTCAAACACAATATAAAATTACCTACTATTTACTTATTTTATCATATCATTATAAGTAGAAAATATTCAAGCTTATTATAATGATTTTTTTCTTGATCTTGATTGGTACCTCTAGCTATGTCTGTGATTTTAGTTATTGGACGAATTGTAACAGGGTTGTTTCGAAGGTTCCCGTGAGACGATGGCAAACGCCTGTCAAGTGTAGACTTTCATAATGAATATGTATATAAATATGACAGCCCCTTGGCGCAGTTGGCTAGACACCAGCTTGCGAAACGAGAGGCCACGTTGTGTGATCCACAAACATTTGTTTCGAGTCTGCATGTTTGTGAGACCGAAAATAACTGATACCCACGACACAAGACTCGTATCTTAATGTGGGGTCAGAACTATTTATGTGACTGTTGGGTGTATTTATTTATTATGTATATTCACACCGCTACTCTATCTGACTTCAAAATGGCTTTAGATGTATACACAGAATTAATCCTAAAGCTTATGCTTACAATCCGTCAATTCCTGAATTCGTCATTCGTCTTGGAAGTTTAATTAATGAGGTTTACAAACTACAACTTCGGATAAACATACTTGGGTTCTAATTACCCAAGTTACTAAATTAAGGTGACTTACGCAAGGACCAATTAGGCGCTCCATTCAAACATTTATTGAATTTTCCACCAATATAACACATTATATAAGTTGCTCTGTATTTAAACGGCAATAGGCTAGCCTACCTAGCTTCTTTTGAATATAAATTCAAAGGAACTAAAGTAAAGTTATATATAACTATGTACTTACAAGGTTGACAAGTGTTGACAGGTTTGCTGTGACGTTCAAAAGCTATTCGGAGACAGACGACAAGACAGATGGTTTTTGTACCGTTGACGCTCATCGAACCATGGGCATCCGAAGGGGGGGCTCATTGTGTCTGCAAAATCAATTAAATATAACAGATTCATAAAAGGATGTGCGCCGGAAAGTAGAAGTGAATAATCTTTAGCGTTTCAGCATTAGATATCGCATATTACTGCGCCAATAAGTTTAACTCGGTATGCCAGCATAGGTTTTCAATATCGTCTCATCCATCTACATAATATCATTTATCTTCTCTAAAGCGCGTTGGCATCGCCTTCATCATCATAATCATCAGTCCATATGCGTCCCACTGCTGGGCACGGGCCTCCGCACAATTAAGAGGGTTTAGGCCTTAGTTCACCACGCTGGCCCAGTGCGGGTTGGCGGACTACACACCTAAGAAATTCCTAAGAACTTTTAGGTGTGCAGGTTTCATCACGGTGGTTCCTTCACCGTTAAAGCAAGTGATAATTCATTGTGAATACACACATAACTTCGAAAAGTCAGAGGAGTGTGCCTTCCCTAACATGAAAAAAGCGTTTTATTTTCCATTAATTAATTTTTCAACCAAGGTAAAAACTACTGAATCCTACAGACAGATACTCATTGCATTCAAATTCATGAACGACAATAAATAATAACACAAACAGGCGGTCTTATCGACCCTAAGGCTCGTCATAAAATCTTCCGCTACAGTTACACAACCAAATACCGCAATTAGACACAACCCGTTGTGCGATATAACAAATTGTCGCATTGTAATCGCCGCGATTTATACCCTTATAAGCGTTATGAGAGTCCGAAAAGTTAAATTAACGCAATGTGCCGCTCGCGGTGGGCCGCAGCTATTTTTCACTTTCGCCTCCTGTTTTACCACTGTGAAATGTGACACGAGTATTTATGGTTTGGTTTTTAGCTTGTTAGTTTTAAGGCACATGGGAAGCTAGCTGATTTCTTGATGTAACGTCATAATTAAGGTGGTTTTGTTGCTTCTATTGCGTGGAATGAGCGCGTGTATTGGAGCTTTGATTCGGGTCGGGAATAATAGTATTGGGATATTCTCAAATGTGCCCAAGAAACGGTAATAGGTTCACTTGTCGTCGTAAGAAAATAGTGGGAATGTACTAGTGAATGTGGAACTATGCTTTTGTCGTTTCTGCATAATACAAGTGTGAATTTGTATTACAGTTTTGAATAGGTACGAGTACTGGAATAAAGATTTCAGATGTGACTTGTACCTAGTAATAATAGTAATGACAATACCTGCATCATACATACATATACATAGATATATATACGACTGCCTCGTGGTCTAGCGGCGCAAGTATGTGCCGTGCGCTCTAGAGGTCCTGGGTTCGATTCCCGGGTCGGGCACAGTGTAATTAGGTATTTCCATTAGGAAATTTTCAGTAGCAGCATGGAGTCTGGAATTGTGCAAGAAAAACGGCAATAGGCTCGCCCCCTATTGCGTGGGACTGATACATACCTGGCGAAATGTGGGTGCAGAAATGCACCTCTGCCTACCCCTTCGGGGAATACAGGCGTGAGGTTATGTATGTGTATATATATACATAGATCATATATATGTCGGAGGAAGCTACGAGTGGATTTGATTGTTGTTTGCATGAATAATGTACAAACCTTATTTGATCTCATTTCCTTTTTGTTTCTAAAATGATCTAGTTTTGTATTCTAAATTTAAGAACCTTACAAATGTAATAAAAGAATATCGTATTTGATGTAATGACCAATCAGAGCAGAGAACGTATGGAAATACGGTCTAGAGCGGGGTCGAGGCGACGCCATATTTTGACAGGCAGAGAGTTGTGTAGTACGTTCTTTGGAGTGATGTTAAAGAATCAAGTCGCAATGTAAAGATAGTAAAAGTAGAATGGTGCCCTGAACCCGCTGCTCGGTGTTACTGTTTAATTCTGTTGTAATTACTTCAATAAACTTGTGAATAACTGTGAACATTGTGTTTTGTGCTCGCATAACACCCTCATGACGCCCACTAAGCAAGCACCCACTAATGATGATGTCGTAGAGAACCATGTTTCTCCGACACATATATAAAATATACATAGATCTGATATATTTTAAGATTTTTTAGGTGTCCCCTTTTCCACGTAAAAAAAATCAATTGTGAAGCAAATGTTTATTGGAAGAATAATGATGATTGGAAGTACTGCCACTGGATGTAATATGGGAAAATCTTAAACAACATGCGTACAGTAGGTACGTATTCTCAGTTGGAGTTTGAAATCTCCAAGAATTAATTATAACTCAATAAATCATAAAGTTGTAATGAACGGAACTTACGGAAAACGAAGATGTGTCTGTAATGAAATAGGTTATTAGTTGTTAATAGGATCAACTTCTTAAAGTGGCGTACAGTCGCAATGCCTCAGATTCAATTCCTACTTTGGGCCAAATTATATAAGGAGCCCATGAGGAAATGTGCGCGGAGTCTGTAGAAGTGCCCTAAAAATGACCTTTCTTACTTTGACCTTCAAGAAATACTGAAGAAATGTGGATGTAGAAATACCTCTTCATCTAAACCTTGATGTATATGTATTCATTAAGGATTCCCCGCTTAGATCTAAACTTAATTAAAAAGGACGAATTGTTCGTAACGTAAGTGTATCGGATTCACAGGTTAATTCGGAACTCTTAGTATCTATGGCTGGTTTTCTTTCCTCCGTGGACGGTAGTCGCTGTGTTATATCACCAAAAAATTAAGTTTCATCATCATCATCATCAGCCCATATACGTTCCGCTGCTGGACACGGGCATGCTCTACAACTGAGAGTGTTTAGGCCTTAGTCCACCACGCTGGCCTAGTGCGGGTTGGTAAAAAATTAATTTTAATAAATTCATATTCATCAAAAGAAACGAGATTAAATTGCTTGTCACCATTTTTTGTGAAAGCGTAGTAACTTAGCTTAGTCATAAAATAATAATAAACATAGTACATAAAAAGTATCGTCTGCCATTCACCCTCTTCGACCTTAATTTCATTACAAATGAAATAACAATTAGGCTTAACAACGATACAAATTAATAAATTAACAAATTACTTTTGGATTATATCAAATTTTGTTGATACATCAACTTGTGGTTGTGTGGCAACATGTGCCGAGCGATCTAGAGGTCCTGGGTTCGATTCCCGGGTCGGGCAAAGTGTTATTGGGTTTTTCCATTAGCAAATTCTCAGTAGCAGCACGGAGTCTGGAATTATGCCCGAAAAACGGCAATAGGCTCGCCCCCTATCACGTGGGACTGATACATACCTGGCGAAATGTGGGTGCAGAAATGCACCTCTGCCTACCCCTTCGGGGAATACAGGCGTGAGTTTATGTATGTATGTATGTACATCAAAATATGATTTTTTTCTTAACGTATTTTTTTGTATCAAAACATTTTTACCTGAAGGCAAGAAACGTTACGTAATATCATTAACAAATTGAGACAAATGACGAAGGTAAGCCGACTGTCCTTTCGGGTCTGCGGAGTGGGATTTGAAATGAACGCTATTTTATGCTGAGGCGTCTAATAAATTTAATGAAGGTCGGAATAATTTCTACAAAAAAACTGTGATAGATGTGGACCCAAATTGCATAACTCGTGTAACATACCAATGAAATTTACATCATACATACGTTACCAGTTTAGCGTTGTATGGGCTAGTTGTAGGCGCCGTCGGTGCGCCGGTTGTGGGCACGTGGATGAGGAAGATGTGCCGGATGGTGATGAGTGCAGGCGTAAGCACAATGATAAGCGTAAAGCAGTTCAAGAGTATAATTGCACACACAGTATATAGCAACAATAGTCACGGCACAAGAAGATAATGTTCAAACACAATAAAGTCAAAAGAAGTAGATAGAAATAACAGAAGGAGATGAGACATATAATAGTACGAATATATCGACGGGAGCAAAGTAAAAAGGGTTATACAGGGTGTATTCAGACCGTGATCGGAAACTAAGGCAGGTAATAGCTAAGGTGATTACAAACCCCCTAGCGTTAAAGAAATTTCTGACAAAAAATAAAAAAATTGACGTTTTCCATACAAACCGCGTACATTTAATACCGATGGTTGTATGGAAAAAGTCAAAATTTTTATTTTTTGTCAGAATTTTCTTAAACGCCAGGGGGTTTGTAATCACCTTAGCTATTACCTGCCTTAGTTTCCGATCACGGTCTGAATACACCCTGTATACAAAATAGCTACTTTTCAGGAGAGCGCAAAATAGGAAAACACTCTCCCATTTTGTTAATTTCAAACCAAATTTGTTGAAATTTTCATCAATGCTTTATTTTATAAGGCATTTATGCCTATATTAAGTTTTTTAGAATTATTTTTAATTTACGAGATATTTGCAGTTGTCTGCATTTACATTGTGCTTAAAAATACGACAAGTGGGTTAACTACCACTTGGTCGCTTTAACATGGGAATTAAATACAAGGCACTCATCGGTTAACTTCATAACTCACTTTTTAACTCTTTAGCTTCATAATATTAATGCGAATGAATACACCTAACAACAATAAGTAATACAAATATTAGGATTAAATAGTAAGTACCCGCAAACACATAAAAAATACTTATCAATTTAATTTAAATTGAGACATCTACATCAATGGCGGGACTTCCATAGAAGCCCAAAAACGTTAAACATTAATTGTGCAATGTTTAGTTTATATTTGCTTATTATGGGGGCTTTACTTAACAAATTGCTTTAGTAAAATAAAGATTTTAAGCCTAAAAAATATTATTTGGAATTTTAAAAGGCAAACTGGGCTTTTGGGCTTCTATGGAAGTACCGCCACTGATCTACATGTTATCTTAAAATTAAAATCAAAGTAGAAAAAGACAAGGGCTGATTGTCGTTTATATGTCGTTTTGTAATAATAATGGCCCCGCGTAGATACGGCCAACGGCAAGTGACCGCATCTACGTCGTACAATTTTACAAAACAAATGTAGTTGTTTTCTTTTACGTGACAAAAATACAAGAAATTAAGTTATTTTTGTATTTATTTCTTTGCCATGTCTTAGACAGCCCCGTGGCGCAGTTGGCTAGACACCAGCTTGCGAACCGAGAGGCCGCGGGTTCGATCCCCGCACCGGGACAAATGTTTGTGTGATCCACAAATATTTGTTTCGGGTCTGAGTGTTTGTGAGACCGAAAAGTCTCTCGTAGTTTCTGATACTCACGACACAGGACTTGTATCCTAGTGTGGGGTCAGAACTATGTATGTGACTGTTGGGTGTATTTATTTATTTTAAGTTACTTTATGCAATAATCCAAAAATCTCAAAATTGCAGTTAACTTTTTTTACTTTGCTCCCGTCGATATTAAACACGATCAGCTGTTAAGCGCGGATAAGATAAAGCGGCGAGGTAGCAGGTGACACGGGCTTCGCGAGCGAGAGAGGTGTACCGACTGGCCGACGCGGCCGGCGCGTGAGTTGAAGCGATGCGCGCCGTCGCTTATCTCTGTCGCCACGCAAAACAGGTTTACGCCCGAGCCGTGGTATGCAGTGTCTCCAATGTACTCCACATTTAATATATTGGGTTCTGTAAGTGTAATGTATTGTAATGTATATGTGTTGTGTAATGCGTGTGAGTGTAACTGTGGATAAATATACATAATATTAAATATGTTAATAAATAAAAATATTTAATAAATAAATTAAATATTAGGTACGCCACACAACAACAAACAGATGATGCTCGCTTAATAACCAATTTATAAGATTAATAAAAATAATAATTATTATCGTATCCTCAATGTTGACAGCTGATTCTACGATTCTACAAATGCATAGCTATTTTGAACAAGTGCTTTGAATTTATTATCCAACCCCAGCTAGCTAACTGTGCGTAGATCGACGATCCACCTACTTTCACGTCGTCCCACTACATCCTTTTTCAAACATAAATACGTTCACGAGTAGTTACAACTAAATGCACCGATTTGCTGATTGCCATGTACTTTTGAATGCATGCAAATTGTACAAAAGCGGAGCATACATTACAAACTAACAAAGTCTCGTTTTAAATAGCACCGCATCCCCTAGACCCATTGACATTCGCAGACAAAAGATTCTAGTTTTATTCATTACCGTACGAATCCCCCATTGTCACGAAATACTAAACTCGTTCACAGAACTCCGAATTCTAAACATTTTTCCTCTCGGAATGGATGCGAGGCCAACTATGTCTGAGCTTCTATGAATCCCAAAAACTGTTCAGTCAGTTTTTGTCGAAAAACATCCTGTTCCGTATAAAACGGTCGTGTTGAAACAAAACTATCCATCAGGACGTGGAGCGAGGCACGTGACCTGCCACAACGGCTACTTTATGTTTCATTTTGACTTTTCGCTCGGTAAATATGAAAGTTTAAAGCTGTTTCGTCATTAGAGATCGTATTTGGGTCTTTGTGTTCAACTTTATTGCTATTTGGTTTAGTATTGCTATAAAAAAATAGGTTTTAGTGAGGTTTTTGTTTATGTTATTCGATATCATGCTATACGCGTATACAACCCACTGTTGGTCCTCCTTTAAGATTGAGAGGACGTTATGCTTTAAGCCAGCGTGCCGTGCCATAGTGTTTGTAAAGGCAGCATCACGCCAGACTACCTAATACATACACATACATAAACTCACGCCTGTATTCCCCGAAGGGGTAGGCAGAGGTGCATTACTGCACCCACATTTCGCCAGGTATGTACCAGTCCCACGTAATAGGGGGCGAGCCTATTGCCGTTTTTCGGGCAAATTTCCAGACTCCGTGCTGTTACTGAGAATTTCCTAATGGAAAAACCCATAACACTTTGCCCGACCCGGGAATCGAACCCAGGACCTCTAGATCGCACGGCACATACTTGTACCGCGAGACCACGATAAACTATTAAATAAACTATTAAATAAATAAATAAATACACCCAACAGTCACATACATAGTTCTGACCCCGCACTAGGATCCAGTCCTGTGTCGTGGGTATCAGAGACTACGAGAGACTTTTTCGGTCCAACAAACACCCAGACCCGAAACAAATATTTGTGGATAACACAAACATTTGTCTCGGTGCGGGGATCGAACCCGCGGCCTCTCGTTTCGCAAGCTGGTGTCTAGCCAACTGCGCCACGGGGCTGTCTATTTAATTATCTTATCGTTATTATTGAGTTTTCGATAAATTTTAAAATCCAACAATAGCGGTGGGGCAAAGGTCCGCCCGAGCGCAATTTTACATATCTTGTTCATCCCACGGAAACACATACAAAACGCATGTCATATGTTTCTAAGCAATTTGTTTCGTAAATGTGTTTAAATATGATTATAATTTTATATAAATAAAAAACATTCAAATGCTTGAAGTAGTTTTGTTTATATATTTTTTTTATGATAATAGTATACATCAAATGATTGTAGACCAAATGAAACGATATGTTATTTTAAACACATTTATTTATATTCTCACTAATTTCCACCAACAGGTTGCAAAAAAATTGGGTCAAGTTTACACAACACGGACAATGCTAGCTCGCCACTATCCGTACAAAGGCGAATCCCACATTGAGTCTTCAATCGCACTTCACAATTCGATATGCGTACGAAAAAAGGGAAAATCCACTGCGGTCATTAAATTGGCCAGCGAGGCGAATTGCCTTTGGTTTATTAGCGGCTAATCTGATTTCACGGCAGCCCGCTGTGGTCTGAGCCCGTGACTTGAAAAGTAAACAAATGAAGCGCTCTGAATGGCCCAGCCTATTTTCAACCGTATTCCAGTGTAGGATTTGCTGTTCTACAGAAATAAATCTTACTGGTAAAATTGAATCCTTTAGACTTTCTACGTTGTATGAATAATGCTGGTACAAAGTTGTAAATGCTGTGATTATATTAATGTAATCTATGTTTGTGGATATTATTTTTTGAATCCATACTAATATTATAAATGCGAAAGTAACTCTGTCTGTCTGTCTCGCTTTCCTGCTAAAACTACTGAACCGATTTAAATGAAATTTGATACACAGATAGTTTAGACCCTGAGAATGAACATAGGCTACTTTTTATCCCGGAAAAAGGGTTTTAAGGGGTTGAAAGGTTGTATGGAAGTATTGTCATTTTTAAAGCTAGAAGCTTGAAACATATTTTTTAGGCTGTTGATTAGATATAAATAAATATGACATTAAAAGGTTGTAAAAAAAATTAAGGGGTAAAATAAAAATAGGGGTCAATGTTTGTGTGGAAATTCGACATTTTTGAAGCTAGAATGATGAAACGACGTGTAGACGACTGTAACTATGTATATGTAACTATATGTCTGTTATGCTTTCACGCCTAAATCATTTGACCGATGTAAACGATATTTGATATGGACATAAATGGGACTCTGTGGAGTAAAATACACTACAAGTTATTTTCTTTCTGAACCCAACCCTGTAGTCTACACGGACGGAGTCGCGGGCAAAAGCTAGTGTTAAATGTGCGCCGTGTGGACAATTATTATTGTAGCCAAATATGGGCATCACATCACCACTCGGCACAAATATATTAATTTTCAATGATCATTGCATATGTTTCATTTAAAATAGATGCTATATCTTAATTTTTGGCCTGCCTGAAGTCTCGCGGCAAAAGTATGTGCAGTACGATTTAAGTCTTTTGTCGATTCCCAGGTCGAGTAAGGTGTTATTGGATTTTTCCATTAGGAAATTCATAGTAGCAACCCGAAGTCTGGTGTGGTGCCCGAAAAGCGGCAACAATCAATTTCATGGGATTGATACATGTCTGGCGAATAAGGGTGCAGAAATGCACCTTCTACACCTTCAGGAATTACCTACAGGCGTATGGTATTCTTTGGTAATTTGTTATGTTCATTGGAAATTTATTCAATGCTAGCCAGCTAATGCTATTTACCAGCGACATACTAGCGTGTATGTTGAGCAAGACTCTAAAGAGTAGTTCGCATTAGGCTAGTATTTTAGTCGAGTAGGTTAGTAAATAATTTAGTCGAATCAATCCATTTTGTTCTATTTTTGACGGGCGAGTAGCGCCTCCCACCACGCCTCCGTGTCACTGGTTTACCGGCTAAACAAGTCCGTTTGATTAGTCGAGTTCATTAGTGGTGGCAAAAATCGTCGTAAAGTATTCTTTGTGATCTTCCAATGCTAATTCCTTCAGAAGACAATTAGTAGCTCCTAGTTTATCTCTTCTACATATCCATTTTCGTACCCATACCTTCATTTTTAATCACACAAATTTATTCATCCACCTCTTCTAAAATAGCCATTACGATTAGCTTAATGAGTTTATTCACTGTATCGCGTTGCAGCTCGTTCATTTTGCAAAACACCACTCACTTGTGTACTGTACTGGACCGTAATGTGAACGATTTCTGTGCAGTAGCGGGTAGTTTAGCCACTAAATTACTCTCTACTCGACTAAAATACTAGCCTAATGCGAACTAGCCTTAATATCTACCATTTTCTGTACCCCCCACAAAGTTATGCAAAATTTTATGATAATTTTCTGCGCACTTAAATCAGTTGAATAATTTATTAACTGTTGTTCGGGCATGATATTCGAACAAACAAACTTACATTCACATTTATCATATCGGTTAAGATAACGTTTTCCATTTGGATTTGATTATTTGCTTGCAGTGTTTCATGGCAGCTTTGTTTACCCTCCGATTTAGACTTTACTACAAGATTCCGTTTCATAGGTCACGAATTCAATTTACCTAAGCTTTAAATTCTATCAAGATTTGTCGTCTGTCTGTTAATATTGTTTGCACTCGCTGTCACTGTTGTTTGGCTACGATCATATCCTGACTATACTTGACTGCGAAACTATCTATTTAGAGTTTCGTAGTTCACGTCTCGGAACAATTATATTGTCGTCATGACTGTCCGTCCGTCAGTCCGCCCGTCCATTTTCGGTTTAACAATCGGTTAGTTCTAGAAAGATGACACTTTCATGGATATGTGTTTTTATCACGTCGACAAATTAAAATAATAGAATCACGAAAATATCATTTTTGGGGTACCTTCCTTATAGTAAGTGGGAATGATTTTTCTCTCGGGTCTATTCCATGGTGTGGGGTATTATTAGATAAAGCTTTTAAAAACACTGCGAGGCTGCTAAGACAATTTTCATGATTTAGATATCCGTTGTCGAGATATTCAACATTAATAACATTATTTGTTAAAATAGGACATCTTCTCCCCTCTAAAAGCTAAACGGCTGCCTCGAAATTTGTAACAAAATTAAATTTCTAAAAAAAATATGAGTCCATTAACTTCAATGTCAAATAAATCTATTTTGTCATTTTTTTTAACTAAAGGAAATATGATGCTACGCGCAGACCTAAAAAAACCTCTTTTTACCAAAACACGATTATTCCGTCCAAAATATTGTTCGCAGTGCCGTCATTAAATCCGCCACAAATGAGCCAAGAAATGTAGGCAAATGTTTAATCCTGAATTTTTCTTCCTGTTTATTCCTGTTTTCCGTCTGCCCCAGCAGTTTACGTTTAATACAATAATCTACCAAATAACGTACAAAGTAAGGCTCTTAAGGGGAAGATTGAGTGGAGATTAGGTATGTAATCGTTCCATTCATATTTAATATTTTCCTAAGGAAGGATGACTTTCACTTATGTTGTATAAGAACAGACGAAGAAGAAGAAAAATACAATTGTTGAGACGTACATAACCTCACGTCTGTATGCCCTGAAGGGGTAGATTGAGGTGCATTTCTTCACCCACATTTCACCAGGTATGTATCAGTCCGACGGAATATGAGGCGAGCCTATTGCCGTTTACCAACCCAATAACACTTTGCCTGACCCTGAAATCGAACCCGGGACCTCTAGATCGCACTGATCATACTAGGCTATCATAAGACGATTGTGTTCGGTAAATGCTGACTATTATATAATTGCAGTGATGGCCTATTGCAGTGATGGCCTCGAGGTTTAGGCGCGCGGTCGAGAATTTCGACGGTCGCAGGTTCAAACCCCAGGCACACACCACTGACTTTTCGAAGTTATGTGTGTATTCACAATGAATTATCACTTGCTTTAACGGTGAAGGAAAACATCGTGATAAAACCTGCACACCTAAAAATTCTTAGGAATTTCTTAGGTGTGTAGTCCGCCAACCCGCACTAGGCCAGCGTGGTGGACTAAGGCCTAAACCCTCTCAGTTGTAGAGGAGGCCCGTGCCCAGCAGTGGGACGTATATGGGCTGATGATGATGATAATATAATGTTGCATTGATGTCATTTCCCCTGTGCTCGTCTTACATTTGGGGCGATAAACGCGAAGTAACTACATACATTTATGAATTTAGTAGAACACCTAGAATTAAAATGCGTAGTCCGCTAATTAAATTATATTATTTTACTGCCACCTTGTAAGCCGTTGAATACCATATATATTTACGGTAATCACTCTCTACAAAAATACACACTCACGAATATTGGCGAATTATAATCATACAAAAAATGGCCGAGTATTTTTGACGACCAGATTTTGTCTGTTAAGTATTCTGGACGCGTTAAGATTATTATTATGCGTTTTCCTTATTGCTGAAAGCGGGAAGTGTATTGTGTATTTCGATTAAAGCAAAATCTTTTTGATGAAGTATTTATTTTTACTTTGAGCGATAATTTGCCTGAGAATCGAAAAATATAAAAGCGGCATGTTATTCTATAGCAGCAAAATGGCTACTCGTATGAGCATTATGGTGACATAATGAATACTGAAAATATATGAATATTTTCAGTATTCATATCTTTTTCGTTTCGACGATACTAAGAGGAATACTCATATAGAATTTCAATGGCCATTCGATCAATGGTGGATTATAGTTTAACAAATTACCGAGTTTCGGCGTTTGCGTTACGTAAACTAGTAAGAAAAAATTTAATTACTGCACTACGAATAAAAGCATTCACATTTTTCATTGTAAAACCACTCTGAAATTAATTAAGAAAACATGTTTGGCATAAATAAAAAAAGATACTAAAGCGTGATTAAACAAACAGAGTGACGCGGTTTGATGTAACTATAAAATCACGTGGTTTCCCACACGTTACCCATGTCAATTTCACACATTTTGATGATCTTTATTTGTGATTACGAATGTAATTTCGTGAACGGTCTTAGACTGTTTTGTTTTGTTTGAAGCTTATTTTATTTTATTCGATCAATTTATACTTTCGTATAAATTTATACTCAAGACATGGTTGGCGCTTTCTTTGGGAGGCCTACGTTCAGCAGTGGACGGCGATAGGCTGAGTATATATATATATATATATATACTTTTTTATGCATCTATCTCATATTTGTATAAATGGTATATTGTATTTTCTTTATAAAAATGCCTGTAAACAGAGTATAAAACATCTTAAGTATTTCTAAAAATAATCTACAATCCACACAAAGAAACATTCCGAACTTGCAAATGTAGCAAGGGACCGAACGAAACAACAGTTGAATAATTTTTCCACAATCCGACCCGACCCACAGAAGGCCTTAACAAACGAACAGTTTCTTAGATCATTAGGCACCTAATTTAATTGTGAGCCGAAAATCTACGGGCCACAGTGCGTCGTGGGCGGAATGCCATTAATTTTGCAACGAATTGGATTAATAAACGGTCGGGTCAACCGGCGTGTAATGTAATAAACGTGGCAAATGGAACAGACCCGCTTGGCACACACACTGAAAAAGCAAACGTATTATTAATAATATTCTTATTGCGGTGTACACTTAAGTCCGTGTCGTAGGCAATGAGAACAACAGTTTATTTGTACGAAACGAATTTGTGTTTGGTAGTATATTGCGTGTAACCAAGATTGGCTTCGTTGGTTCCGCGGTTTAAGTGCGTGTCCCGGTTTGGACTACCAGGTCGGGGACTGTTCGAAAATTCTGTAGTAGCAATTAATTTAGAAATGTAAACGTAAGACAACAATCTCGGCTCTTATTAAGTGGGACTAAAAGACGTACCTGGAAATGTAGGCATGAGGTTTGGGGCGTGAATAGGGCTCGTAACAAAATGTTTTGTAGTGAAAAAAGGGCAAACTGTTTGATAAGATAAATACGACACTAATGCGGTGGATTACTTTGCTGTAGTATAGTAACCTACCTAACAGTGTCTGATATACAGTTTTTTAATAGCCGAAATTTCGTGTGCTATATTTATGTTATAGTCGTGGACCATACCATTTGCAATAGGTTCGTTCAAACAATAGCAGTTCGACCGTTGCTAATAGCTCGGCCATCTCACCATCGCGCAGAACCGTCACTTTCAACTACAATGGCGCAAAAGTGACGCCATTCAATCTCCCTTTCAACCCATAAATGCTTACTAGCATTTTAGCACTTTGCCCGCGCGAACTTAACCCTTTTCTAACACTGAAAAGTATTCATAAGGCATAAAACTACGTATTCATGGCCAATTTCGCCCGGACCGCGGTAGTGCTTGGTAGCTGAAGACTGATGGGTCTTTGTTATTTGGCCGCGTTACCCGTTTTCGAGGGTGAGGTAGTGTGACCCATTTCTAAGGGTCGTATAGTCCGCCACCCACAGATTAGCAACACTAGGTCGGGCCTTAGAAAAATGTTCATGTTTATGAATGTTGAGATGTTATTGCAAGAATATCATTCGATCAGGGGTGGCGTTCGGTATTTATACTGAATTTCAAAGGGAATACTTAGGGGATCGTGATAAAGGATTTTGTGATACGGTATATCGGGTGCACAATGAAATTTGGTTACGTAAGCGATACAGTTTTATGCTGTTTTTATGCTCATAGTATGAGTTATAAAACGTATAAGGTTGGGTTTTAAGTGAATTTTGTTGTCAACTTGTGATATATTTTCTTTGCTGTAAGAATTTGTGTATATTTAACATATGATCGAGCAAGGATGGAGGAGGGCATGAGGGATGAGGCATTATCATTGCGGTAGCGAGTTCAAACCCAAGGTATGTTTGATTTTCCGCAGCTATATTTTTTTAAGAACATAACATAGCTATATTTTTAAACGGCGCGTGGAAAAAAAAAGTATTTAGTAAGGTATATTTCTTGCACCTATTTCAAACAACAACTCAAATAAAAGCTAACATAACGGAAGACAATTTATTAGAAATCGTGTATTTCTTACATATAATTAGGTTATTTCATTAAGAATTCTTAGTAACAAGTTTGACAGCCCCGTGGTGCAGTTGGCTAGATACCAGCTTGCAAAACGAAAGGCCGCGGGTTCGATCCCCGCACCGAGACGAATGTTTGTGTGATCCAGCAATATTTGTTTCGGGTCTGGGTGTTTGTGAGACCGAAAAGTCTCTCGTAGTTTCTGATACCCACGACACAGGACTTGTATCCTAGTGTGGGGTCAGAACTTTGTATGTATGTGACTGTTGGATGTATTTATTTATTTATTTTATTATTTATAGGTAAGTGGATGAGGGCTGCTCAAGACCGGGATGGTTGGCGCTTTCTTGGGGAGGCCTACGTTCAGCAGTGGACGGCGATAGGTTGAGTATATATATAGTATATAAGTGGAAATGTGCCCGAAAACGGCATTAGGCTCTCCTCTATTCCGTGCAAAGTGTGTATGCAGAATGCCCCGTGCCTACCCCTTTGAGGATACTTAACATACACAATTTTTACTCTACGCTGATCAAAACCGTAGAAGGATATAAGATATAGATAATGTTCAAGGAAATTTATTGTGTGAAGACGACTCGTCAGAAAGAGCGACGTTTTGCGATAGGCAACTGACACAAACTGATTATCTCGAGAACGGGTTTAGTGACGAGATCTTCGGATTATTTCCCACTATAAATCAGGACAGACAGACATCTAGACCGTTTTCTATTACCTAGATGCGCATAGATTTATGTGAGTGTAGATGTGAACGAACTATGGCAAAATTTGTTAAAATTAATTAGTTATACATACGGGGTCGCGAGTTGTGCTAGCGAAATATTTATATCTTTTAAAAGTATATATATATATATATGTAAATGAAGTGATGGCCTCAAGGTTAGAATCAGCAGGCAGTCTAGAATTTCGGCGGTCGCGAGTTCAATCCCCAGGCACACACGTCTGACTTTTCGAAGTTATGTGTGTTTTCATTATGAATTATCACGCACTTTAACGGTGAAGATAAACATCGTGAGGAAACCTGCACACCCAAAAGTTCTTAGGAATTTATTAAGTGTTTACTCCGTCAACCAGCACTAGGCCAGCGTGGTGGACTAAGGCATAAACCCCCTCAGTTGTAGAGGAGTTACGTGCCCAGCAGTGGGTCGTACATGGACTGACGATGATTGTCAGCTGTGCCTTCACGACCAACGGGACAGCGAATAAGATAAATACTTTTATGCATAAATAACATAACATGTTTTCTTCAAGTGTGTGACCAAAAGGTTTAATGCACTTAGGATCGATAATAAAAAAGCCTTTAAACTAAAATTTCACAATTAACATAATGCCAAACTGGTATGAAAGATACTAAAAAAGACTTAGAACTTATTCACGATGAATCTTAAGTTTTTGAGATTTGAATTATTTTATAGGGTACAGGCAATAGTGTACGTTGATCAAATTCAAATGAAATGTTGTAAATGGTAATGAAAATAAAACTTTAAAGGCAGTGGGTAAAGGTTCATAATTGCTTGAATAAGGTTTTTTTATGATGGGAATGTATTCTTGGTAACTGTTGAACAGCAGCCAATTATAGTTAAAATTAATAAAACTCACTGCCTCCTGGACTGCCTCGTGGTCTCGCGGCAGAAGTATGTGCCGTGCGATCTCGAGGTCCTGGGTTCGATTCCCGGGTCGGGCAAAGTGTTATTAGGTTTTTTCATTAGGAAATTCTCAGTAGCAGCACGGAGTCTGGAATTGTGCCCGAAAAACGGCAATAGGCTCGCCACCTATTACGTGGGACTGATACATACCTGGCGAAACGTGGGTGATGAAATGCACCTCTTTTTTTTTTTTTTTTTTTTTTATCGAGGGGAAAGCTGCTTATGGCTCTACCTCCCACCACCCCTGGGGGGAAGGGGGGCGGGAAGCGTATGTCGGGGTCACCGGCCTTCCAGCCCGGCGCGTGGCGGCGTCACGTCCACGCAGATGTTAGTGCCGGGCTGGGTCCCTAACCTACCCTAACCTACACCGGCATACCGACCAAAACCCCCCGGTGGCCATCTCCGCGCCGAGTTGGGCGACCACGGTGCGTGGGCGAGAGGCGCCCACAATGATTCCGCAGCCGCCCAGTGCGCTTCCGAGACGAGAGCGTCTCGGCCCTCTCAGATTTTTAAGAGGTGTAAACCCCCACTTACTCGATTTGGGCACCTCTTTTGGGCGCCCGCGACGGTCACAGGCCACCGTACCGCCGCTCTCTCGGGGTCACCTATGTGGACGCACTGCCCCCGCAGCGCGTCCAGCGACCCCAAGGACCCCTTTGAGTCGCCTTCTACGACAGGCAGGGGATACCGTGGTGGGATTCTAACGCCCCCTTACCACAGGGCATATGAAATGCACCTCTGCCTACCCCTTCGTGGAATACAGGCGTGAGTTTATGTATGTATGTAATAAAACTCAAATATACCATATGATCCAGTTTATTTACTTACATTGATCGATCAGTTCACTTATGTATGTATATACAAAACATTAATTATATCACAATCAAATTAGCGACGCGAATCACAAACAATCTCTAACTGCTTACGTACAACGAATACTTAGAACACTCTCGTAATATATTTTACAATAATTCCAACTAAATTATTGTTCACTATTTAATTCACCAACTCTAGGCATATATACGAATATCAATGAAATATCCATTTAATATGTTATATGCTATTAAAACTGATTATAATTATTGAATGAAAATATTTACTTATTATCTATTAAGTAAAAATCACAAAGAAAACGAGCGACTCGACTCGTATTATTTACTATCTGTAATTCTTGGATTAAAATACTAGTAAAAAGAAAACAGCGACATTAAGGGCTCTCGTACATTACAAGGAAAATACTCGGAAATAAATAACCTTTACACAGTATTCCCAAGGTAATTTTATTGCAAAAAGAGACATATATCGTTTTGTCTGTAAGAAATCCCCTTAAACAGCATGTTCAAGAAATCGAGAATAAAACGCCTAGAGATGATGAAGTACGCCATTTAAATAAATGAGGTCCGAAGCTTAGGCTTCATATAAAAATGTTTATTGTTTACAATAAACGGAATAGTTAAAATAATTTCTAATTATTTATGCTTAAATATAAATTTACAACTTCTTACGACGAGATCAAAATCAAGATGGCGTAAAGCAAGATGGCGGTGGTGTTGTGGGGGGCGCGCGACGCTAGCGCCGAGGCGGGGTTGCGGACACACGAGCGAAATTGTTGGTAGTCGGCGCGAGTGATTGCACAGTAGTGGACGTGCACGCATGCCGAATCACATTCAGCTGTGTCAATATTATGGCGTACGCGCAGAGCCATCAAATACCTGGTAAAAATGAGGAACTTGTGACATCTTTAGCGGAATAAATAATATAATTTGACTTATAGTAATCATGACGTTACTGGGGGTAGAATGACTATTATTATGTCGAAATATAATTAATAAACGATACAAAGGTTACTAGATTAATTAACGAGACTTGGATGGAATTATTCAAATTCATTCTCAAACAATATTATAAGCTAAATAAGGAGATTATGTGTGAACAATGATTACTTACTTTATGAAAATACCACGATCATTGTAGTTTCGTATCCTTTCAGCCAGGGCATCTAGCGATGTTGCGCTGACTTCCCTCAAGCCATAGTACTGGGTCAGGTTGTATTCCACTGCCCAGTGGATCTCACCTCTTGTGTTTGTTACATCTAAGTAATACTGTGTGTAATCCAAGACCTGAACAATAAAAAGGCAATAAAAAAATATATTATTTAATATTTTGTAAAAGAGGTTGTCTGGAAGAGATCGCAGTTAGTGATAAGACCGCCTATTGTTCACTTAATCTTAAGCTTAGATATTAATATTTTTTTTTTTTTTATGTATTCATGGTGTACAATAAAGTATATAAATAAATAAATAAAAGTTTTGATGAGTTTTGATAATGTCAGGATCATGCGACCACATCCAATGACATCTTGTGGATAGACAGCATATACCTACTTTGCTTTCTAACAAGTTACCCCATTTGACAACCATCCAGCTCCTTTGGTAAGGAGACAGACGACAACAGGTCACTTTGGAAGTCTTTGGGGTAGTCCTAAGTCCAGAAGTCGAAGTCTACTAGGTAAGAATGTGACTGATTTCAGCATACCAGACTTGGTGCTGATTTAGACGATTTATGGATTAGGTAGTATATAATTATAATGAATAATATAAAGGATAGACTTGAAAAGATATACCTTTCCGGTGTTGGAGTCAAATTTATATAGCCTCAATCCTGGATTTGACGTACTCCCTGCTCCTCTTGGAGTGACTGACGGAGCCAATAAGGCCCATGAGACAGGTCGACCTAAAACACAATGTTAATTGTTAATTGTTAAACATTTCTCTTAGACACATTTTCCAAATAAAAAAAAAAAACTTTATTCATTGATAATAGCATTTCAACTCGGGTTTTTAACAAGACTGATTTTCAGCTATGGGATCTTTGTATCTCTTTTTAACCATGACTACTTCTGCAACCGTAGTCACATCAAAGAATCTTTATTAATGCTTAGAAGAAAAATACGATCATTCAAGAAACTAATGCTACAAACAACCCAAGAGTTCATTCATTTTATGCACACCTCCGCTATAAATGATTCTGAAAGTATCAGCATGACGATGTCCGTAAAACTGGCCAGCGATGATGTCACTGAAGGCTCTGATGATTTGTAGCAGTCTTCCATTGGCGGTAGGTGTCAGCTCTCCACCACCGGCGGCAGAGGAACTGCCGGCGTTGTGCCGTTCCTCCATGCCAGGACCGGCGTGGGCGACAAGGTACACCTGGGATACAACAAATACACAAGAGTGGAAAAAAAATTGACGTCATATTCGTTTTGTAAGGTGCAAACGCATGTGTTCTGGAATCTTTTTTTTAATATATTATGTAGATACTAAAATATTATAAACGTGAAAGGTTTTTATGAAATTTGGTCATTACCAGGTTTAATACATAAAAAACGTTCCGAACCTTTTGGTATTACCAAAAACTAGACATATTTTATAATTCTTTCTGGGTGTAATTTCGAAAGCCATTAATAGCTCAGAAAGTGTAGTTATAAAGTAATGACTACACGATATTACATACTTATTTATGAGACGGTAATGATAATTCCAAAAATTTATTTCGAGGGCGAGTACAATTCGTATTCCAGGAATTTAGATTGTTTCAAACGAGAGAATTTATCGGTATCACAAATGGTAAAATATTAATCACGTTTTACAAAATAAAATATATGAATTTGCCTTATGATTAATCGGCCTCGTTTTAAACGAATTGTAAACAAATTCATTATTATTCAACAGATGATTGAAATCAAAATTCTTGCAACAAATTGCTTGAATTTAACTATCTCGAAAACAAGTGCCTTTATTTTACTTTACATAAAACAAGCAAAATGTCAATTACAATGTTTCTTTTGAGCTGAAAAAATATCGAGAAAATCGTCTTTGCAACTGCAATCCTATTTTAATACAACGTAGGTAAAACAAAATGAATGTCAAACAACAGCATCGACCGTTCAAGCTCTTTTGTCTACTTGTACTGTTTAGTTCTTTCAATCACCATTTCATTTTTCCTCTTCGCTTTGCTAAGTACTTCTTCCAGCCATTCCCATTGCGCTCTGCCGCGGTGGGGTCCGTCGGTCCTGGCCGCGCCGCCTGCCCACAACACGCTATTCAGAACAACGATTCTGAGCTTGCTGTGAGACTGCTCTATTGTGTAGTATCCACCTGCAGAAAACATTTTTATTTGCGCTGTTTTTGCTGACAATATCAACGTAGCTTGTTATTGAGATTTAGCTATTGTGGTTGTAGCTAAGTTTAGCAATGTATGTGTGGCTAATGTAGGCGGCGTCGGGGTGCACGGATACGGGCACGTGGCGACAGCGCCTGATGATGCGTGTGGATGATGTGCCGAATGATAGTACAAGCGCAAGCGCAATGATAAGCGTTAAGCAGTTCTAATAGTTTATTGCACAGCACAGTATATGGCAATAATAGTCACGGCACAATAAGAAATAGTTCACACAACACAATATAGTCACGAAAAGTACATACAAGAACAGAAGGAGACGAGACAGTTAAAAGAACGATGATATTAACACAAAAGCAGCTGTTAAGCGCGGACGAGATAAGGCGACGAGGTAGCGGGTGACACGGGCTTCGCGAGCGAGGGAGGTGTACCGACTGGCCGCGTCGGCGGCGCTGCCGACGCGGCCGGCGCGTAGAGATGGGCAGTGGGAAAAAACCCAACGGGAATATATCCAGGTTTTTTCCCATTTGGGAAAAAACCGGGTATTTATGCGGGAAAAAACCCAAAAGACGGGTATTTTCATTATTTAACGGAATTATCACGATCTTAAAAAAATCACACTTATTTTTTAATTTTAGAACAAATGCAACAAAAAATAGGTACTTTGCGATGCGCACATACTTTGCGCCAGCGTATATAGGGCCCTAGCTGTTGCCTGTTGTTCGAAACGTCAAAATAGGCCAAGCGCCGGGAGTTTCTTTTTTTGGAATATGTTCAAGGGTGTCCCCTAAATGTAAATCCAAGTTGGCGCGGGGGGGGGGGGGGGGTTCACTTCAGCCTCCATCTTGGAAAACACGTTTTATCGAATATCTCGCGAACCGCGCATCGTACGACAAAAATTGTAGAAATCATTATTGTAGATAATATTTGCCATCTTTTTTATTTTAAACTTTTTTTGTATAACGCATAGGTTTCTAATTATAGCGCTCCAAACAGAACTGACGCGTCTACGAAAATTTCAATACACACGCAGGCGAGGGAACGACCCTAGCGTCACGAGGGGACAAAAATGGTTAGGATTTATACCTGAATACTGTTGGAATGTTAAGAGGGGGAAATTCCGAACGACCCGAAATATATACTGCAACTTATAGGCGCATAATTGAATATACAGCATTATTATCTCATTTACAGCGTTATAGCTCCTAAACTATAAATTCTACAGGAAAAAGTTTCCGATAAAATTTATAGGTAATTTTATGCTCTACAATTCAGTTACCATTATTTTTAATTTTTAACAATTTTTTTTAACCATTAACTAAATATTTAGTAAAAACCATATTGTAAAAAGTTTGATACTTAAAAACCTATGCGTTATACAAAAAAAAGTTTCAAATAAAAAAGATGGCAAATATTATTATCTACAATAATGATTTCTACAATTTTTGTCGTATGATGCGCGGTTCGTGAGATATTCGATAAAACGTGTTTTCCAAGATGGCGGCTGAAGTGAAGCCCCCCCCCCCCCCCGCCGCGCCAACTTGGATTTACATTCAGGGGACACCCTTAAACGTATTCCAAAAAAAAACCAGGTCCCCAACGATGCTTAACTTACCTACTTTTTTTGCTCCGGCGCTTGGCCTAAAATGTGTAGCCTGATTCAGGAACTAAAATAAAACCAGCAGTTTATTATAAGAACAAAAAGACGTCTTCTTGTTTAATCATAAGATTTTTTCTGCGAATTGTGATGGAATGTTACTTAGTTGCAGAAAGAACGTCCACAAAACAAAATCCAAGTCGTCAATTAAACCAACAAATTAACACAAATACGAAGCCAAAACAACGTGTGAGATAAATAGATCACCAACACGTACGCCACTGCTACTACCGGCTTCCCCCCCCCCCCCCCCCCACTCACGTACGTAGTTTCGGGTTACTTGTCGCTAAGAGCCGATGAAAACACACAGACAGTTTTATTGAATTTCATTTTATTTAATTAGATAGCATGGAGTACATATAACGTATTTGTCTGTTATACAAAGTTAGATTAGCTCTAACTAGTAGTAATAACATAAACTATTTGATATATACATGTATCTACACATTACCTAGATGTTACATATGCTAAATATGAAAAAACCCGAATATTATCCCATTCGGTAATTTTCCCTGGGTTTTTTCCCTATTTTTTCCCACATTGGGGTTTTTTCCGGGTAAAATCCCATCTCTACCGGCGCGTGAGTTGAAACGATGACGCGCATCGCTCGCTCGCTGTCACTACACGAAACCGGTTTGCACCGGCGCGATATCGTGCGCCTCCAATGCACTCCACATATATTTAATAATATTATAATAAATGTGTTGGGTTCTGTAAGTGTAATGTATGTAAGTTAGTATGTATATGTGTCGAGTGTAATTGTTAGTATTATAATGTATATACATGATATTAAATGTTTATAATAAATAAATATATTTTATAAATAAATAAAATATAAGGTACGCCACAGAGACATTGGAAACATGACATTTGAAAAACGATGTCAAGGTTTTAAGTTTACAGCTTCTTGATGTAGTCATGTGAATGAACATATAGATTTAACAATTAACAATATACCTACTAATGAAATGATACGGTTATTTTGAGGGTTCTTTTTATGACAACGTGATACCTGTTCTGGAGATTTTGATAATATTTATTGTTGTTATGACAAATTAAACATGGCGCCTGGATATAAAAACAATGCAGCAAAAATAAATTATCAAAATTTGAGGTAAGTTTTTCTTTGGCTACTTGACATTATCAAACCAGATTGCTAAGGTACTTTTTCACGCTAAGATTAAAAGAAACATTTGGTTTGAGCCGGGGTATACTAAGCGTAGATTAAAACAAGTTTTTAATTCAAGTAATGTCAGTTTTTTTATTAAAAATGCCTGTATTACCAGTCTCAAAAGTCTGCAACGCTTCCGTAGGCAACCATTGCATCCACATATCCACCAGTTTTCTGGAAGGTGGAGGGTCATTGTGACCCAATGCAGGGAACACGAACTGACTGCTGAACGTTCTGCTCAGGATGTCAGTCACGTTTCTCACAGCTTCTAGTTTAAACTCTTCGCTCAAATGCTCCATAGACGAAGATAGGATATCCCTGTTTATATAATAATTATTAATCATGACATTATATGAATCTGAAATTGTCATATTTTTTAATATATTTTTAATAAAAAATATATAATGTTTAACAACATAGTAAGTTTCACAAATTTATACAATATCTTAAGTACCACCCACAATTACAAAGTAGTTGTAGAATTAATCTTTAGAGATTTACAGAATTAAACCAGTATTTAATATTTGTTTTGGGTCTGGGTGTTTGCGACACTGAAAAGTCTCTCGTAGTTTTTGACACCTACAACACAAGACTTGTACATATCTTAGTATGGGTACAGAACTATTTACGTGACTGTTGGGTGTATTTATATTTTTTTACATTAGAGACGATACTTATGTCAAAATAATCATCAACGGTATTATAAAAACTATAACTGAGTCTCCAACAATGTCGTAAATCGCAGTGGCAGATTAAAATATTAACTTTTGACTTGGAGTGGAGAAGACTTTGTATAAATCATGTTATTGTACTTTTGTGGCCTTTTTACAAAACACAGAATCAAGGCAGTACCGGTTTGACTCCATCTTAAGTCTGGTATAGTTTGAGTGATGAACGTGCGCGGTTCAATTGTTCGACTCATATAAATGTTGACCTACTAAAAGCAAACCGCGCGTGACTTATATACTAAAAACGGTGATTATTCCGCACAAAATTTAGTCTACCTTTTAATTTTAGTCACCACTTACCCAGTCCAAAGCACAAACTCCAAGGTATCAGGATGCCGTTCGTGCATGAAGGCAGCAGCACTTTGTATCAACGACCACGAGCTGTCACACGTGTGGTCCCGATGGCGTCCATTCCGATGGCTGTGCTCGTTGTTGGCTCTGTTGTGTCGACATCCTGAGGGATAGAACTGGTTGGATTAACGGCAGTATTGTCAAGAGCTTGGAGAAAGAAGGAAGCAGGAAAATATCTCTATCTCTCTCTTTTTCTTTAACTCTCTTTCTCTCCCTACTTTAAATTAGTCATGCTGGAGCTGAACTACAACGTATTAACTATAAATAGTAATATAATTAGCAAAACTTAACATGGCTTTTATTGAAATAATCAAGTAGGTATTAACGTTATTCAGCGTACATATTCAATTCATTATCTATTATTAAGTTCATTAAGCGCTTTTGAGTATCATTCATTAATTCATTTACTGAAATTGTTTAATTATAGAAATTGCGATTATACATATTTCGTATTCATTTTGGATGTAACAAAAAGTAACTTCTCGTTGATGTGATGTGATATATATTTTTTAAACTTTTTCAGTCGCAGTTTTTTTTTCGTAAATTACAATTTTTTTTAAATTTATTACCCATTTTTATTCTTGAAAATATTTCAAAACGGGGAAATTGTGTTTCTTGAATTTATTATAATTCGACAGATTTAAGGTATATTAATATCCTACCATCTAAAGCAAAAAAATATATATTCAAAAACATTAATAAATTCTTATGAAATACGGTTCCGCTGTTAATATTCAGTCGCAAGCCATCAACAATAATTTACCGATTTTATGCGAAAAAATGAAATTACGCCTGTAATATTGAAATGATAACAAGCATACATCACATAAATAACATGAGCCGAGGAAATAAACATTAAATATGAAAATCGTGAAATGTCCGCACCTCTATGGAACTCCGGGGAGTTATGGAACGGGTCGTAATGAAGATCTGTGATGTGCCAAAAGTATCCTGGAACAAAATACGCATGTTACATACATGTGTAGGACAGGAAGTTATTCGCGAAAAAACGTAAGGACGGTATTAATAAAACATTTATTATATTTTAAGTCAATTTTCCAATAAACTTTTATAAACGAGATTAGGTTTTTTTCGGTGTGATCATGAATTTTTACATAGTTATGATGATAAAATCTATAATTTACGCATTAAACTATTTAAAGGGATACAATTTAATGGTGGTAGGATATGATGTGATGGATTGTATGCAAATGCATACACCTGGATAACAAAAAATGTGCAAAACCGGAAAAGTAGCCCTCCAAAGTGAAAAGCTAAGCTGTCTGCTAGGCTGCTTTCGACAGCAATAAAAACAAGCAAATGTATTAAGATCCGATCCAGGATCAGCCTGTGTGGTTCTCGTTTGCATCAGGCCGGCATAATTAAGTCGGCTGGTGAAAGACTGATCGCAGTCGTTTCTTGGCACCTACCATTAGATGCTGGAACGACATTTCGTAGTAAAGTATAAAAAAAAAACAATAGAAATACGTAAAGACTAGGCGGTCAGAATTTGAATATAGAATTCCTTCTGCTTTTATTTTTTCACATACCAACGAGGGTCTGTATATGTCGTGGATCGTGGTGATCATCACCATCAGGAGAGATTTTTGTTCGTAATTCGTAGTTGTGTATAAAAAGTTATGGTAGTTGAGACTGTTATAAGTCAGCAGTCAGTAATAGGACGAGTCCATATCTTAACATCCATATCTAACAGCCTCGTGTCGCAGTTGGCTAAACAGGATGCCGAGGGTTCGATCCCGGTCCGAGGCAAATGTTTGTGTAATCCACAAGTATTTGTTTCGGATGTGGGTGTTTGTGAGACCGAAAAGTCTCTCGTAGTTTCTGATACCCACGACACAGGACTTGTATCCTAGTTTGGGATCAGAACAATGTATGTGACTGTTGAGTGTATTTATTTAATTATGTATAGTGTTTCCCTAATATACCTCCAACGGCTATAATACCTATGTTACAATGCAGGCTTAAACATTAGTTTCACCATATTACAATAAATTCTTCTAAGGACTCTTCTAAGTAATATTTTTAGTAAAAGGTATTGTTATAATTTTGTTACTTTTATTTTTCCATTTGTATATGGCTAGAGTCCCTTTAAAATCTCCATTGTAGTATATAAAATTACTAAAGAGATAAAATACGCACAAAATATACCTACTGGATTCGTCTCATATAGGTACGTATTGTGTAGCTTGCAAAATATTTACTCGAGCTTAATAGGATTAATGTTTGCGCTATTTGTTTGTGCGAAAACAATAACTTTTATTATGAGCCAATATGTAGGTACCTACTTCATATTAATAAATATGAGTTTTTATTAAAAGGGTTTCTAGTACTGTGTTGGACTGAGAAAGAGTTTAGGTTGCGGGTTTTTGTACATGTATCAGAATATATGGCTATTTTTGTTTTGATCAAACAATTCTTAATCCTTACTGTCTCGTGGTCTCGCGGCACAAGTATGTGCCGTACGATCCAGAGGGCCTGGGTTCGCTTCCTGGGTCGGGCAAAGTGTTATTGGGTTTTTCCATTATGAAATTCTCAGTAGCAGCACGAAGTCTGAATTGTGCACGAAAAACGGCAATAGGCTCGCCCCCTATTACGTGGGACTGATACCTGGCGAATTGTGGGTGCAGAAATGCACCTCTGCCTACCCCTTCGGGGAATGTGTATGGTTATGTATGTATGTGGAAATATACAGGGGTGGTACGTATAAACATAAATTTAATCGTGTAGTCAGTTATTTGCTTGTGTCACTATGGCGGCTTTTACACACGACAATATCAGGGGCTATTCGAAGATTCTATCAACAGAACATGAACATACGATTAGAGAACTTACACGTGAAGGCTTACCCAAGATTTGTTCTTTCCATTAAAGTATGTGACATTTAAAAAAATACCCTAATAACCGGGTTAACGTAGATTCTAGTCACTGTAGCACGATGTTCCGACGAAAAAGGTGGCGGGTAGCGGATGGATAATGGCTGCTCAAGACAAGGATGGTTGGTACTTACTTAGAGAGCCTTAAATTTAGTAGTAGACGGCGATAGGCTAAATATACTCCACCAAGAGTTAAAATGATAATGTTGATGATTATGCAAAGGGAAGACACTGATTTCGGCAACACAGTTTCTACTAGTGCAGAAGTCAGGGAATTCTTTTATGTTGTATATTATTCTAGTGATCAATAAAAGAATTTATTTATTATTATTATACTGATAACTTCGAAAAGTCTAATTAGCCACTTACATACTATTATACCGCTCACTTGAATAGATGTAGATACTGAAATTGAACGGCAGAGTGAATAGATGGATGTTAACACACGTCGGCTAAGCCAACGCTGCGACACATACTCTGCTATACAAAGGTGACGTCCTCCGGGCTCGCATTTAATCCCCTTTCAGCCGGATCATGGCGGGTCACTCCTTTGACCCGCCACCTCAATTAACTCCATTAATTGAAATTAAACAGATGATACTTTGTGTTAATGGCGTGTTACCTTTCTACTGTAAAAGTAGTAAGCTGGAGATTATGTGAGAATGGTAAAGCAATTACGTCTGTGTTTGTTTTTTGCCCCTAATAATTCTGGATGTATATGTGAAATATATGTAAAAAGAGTATGAAAGTCGAAGGATGGACAAACAGAAGAAGGCCAAAGAAAAGATGGATGGAGTGCGTGAGAGAAGATATGAAAGAAAAAGGGGTGACTGAAGACATAATAAATAAAATAAATAAATACACCCAACAGTCACATACATAGTTCTGATCCCACAGTAAGATACAAGTCTTGTGTCGTGGGTATCAGAAACTACGAGAGACTTTTCGGTCTCACATACACCCAGACCCGAAACAAATATTTGTGGATCACACAAACATTTGTCTCGGTGCGGGGATCGAACCCGCGGCCTCTCGTTTCGCAAGCTGGTGTCTAGCCAACTGCGCCACGGGGCTGTCATGGCGTGACATGACGGCTGATGATGTTTGGAAGGATAAAACATACTGCGCCGACCCCAAATAAAATTGGGAACAGGGCAAGTGAATGATGATGATGAATTCTGGATGTATACATTAGCTTTTATAAGAAGTCTATACTTTGATAACCCTAGGTACTGTTGCAATTTTAAGAAGAAGATAATGGCTTCAAGAATTTTGCTATTACATTGAGTATAAAACTGCCTTAGAACGCGTAGTGACAAAAAAAGAGGAAACAGACCTTTGACAAATAGTGGGATCATAAAAGAAGAAAAATAGATTCTGAGATTGTCAGAGGCAGTATTCACCCTGGCCCCAACATTCGACATCAACGGTCGACATTATAGAAGGAGCAGAAAGAATTAGTTTAACAGACATTCAAAAGCAGTGATGGCCTCGAGGTTTAGGCGCGCGGTCGAGAATTTCGGCGGTCGCAGGCTCAAACCCCAGGCACACACCTCTGACGTTTCGAAGTTATATGTGTATTCAGAATGAATTATCACTTGTTCTAACGGTGAAGGAAAACATCGTGATAAAACCTGCACACCTAAAAGTTCTTAGGAATTTCTTAGGTGTGTAGTCCGCCAACCCGCACTAGGCCAGCGTGGTGGACTAAGGCCTAAACCCTCTCAGTCGTAGAGGAGGCCCGTGCCCAGCAGTGGGACGTATTTGGGCTGATGATGATGATGACATTCATTGGGTCTCAATAATAATAAAGAGACTCATAAAAAAGGCAAGATTAGCACTTCGCTGAGTAATGCAAATAAATGTGTAGACTCTAATTAAGTTTGAAATGTAATGAAATGAATTACATACCAATTTTAGCATCCGTGAGGTTGAGCCACAGCAGGCTGGTGATGTAGACGACGAAGCTGCTGGGATTCATATTACAGTATTACATTGTGCGCCTGGGTGTACTAGAGCTCCCGATCCCGTGGTCCTGGATAACATAGCTGTTCACATCGCCTGCAACAAACATACAGAAATTGACTTTTACAAAAGCAAGATGGCACTTGAAAAAAGCAGTGATGGCCTCGAGAAAAAGCAGTGATTTAGGCGCGCGGTTGAGAATTTCGGAGGTCGCAGGTAAACCCCAGGCACACACCTCTGACTTTTCGAAGTTATGTGTGTATTCACAATGAATTATCACTTGCTTTAACGGTGAAGGAAAACATCGTGATAAAACCTGCACACCTAAAAGTTCTCAGGAATTTCTTAGGTGTGTAGTCCGCCAACCCGCACTAGGCCAGCGTGGTGGACTAAGTCCTAAACCCTCTCAGTTGTAGAGGGGGCCCGTGCCCAGCAGTGGGACGTATTTGGGCTGATGATGATGATGATGACTTGATGGTAAGTCCAGTTCTATCCGTTATATGACGAAAAATACATTAATACTGGTGGCAGGATATTTGTGTAAGTAAGTAAGATTTGAAGCCAGCTACAGAAGCACCTGCTGTTAAGGAATCTGCTTGTGTGTGTCCGCTTAACAACAGGTCGGTTTATAAGTAACTAGTGAAATATGTTTTTTATGGTAAAAGGAGGCCAACGAGCAAGTCAACCACCTGATGTTAAGTGGTCAACACCGCCCATTAACACCCATAATACCAGAGGAATCATAAGTGTGTTGCCGTTAGATTGCAACCCGGTATGTTTCCCAACCCGGCCGGGCCCGGTTGCATCCGTCACGGGTTTGTTAGCGATGAAACCTTTAAAGTATTTTATGAAAATTTTCTATATATAAATGGAAAAGACAATGATGCAAGGTTAATATTCATTTCAAACTGGCTTATGGACAATTATCACAATAATTAATCTCAAAAAAAAGATTACTTTGACTTATGAACGGAAAAGTTAAATTAGTGTTAATAATTATTCAGCAGGTCTTTCTCTTTACTCCTTATCGTGTCTATTTGAAAACATAGTATTATAATAAGAAACTAATAACGCAGCTTAAAGTACTAAACGTGTCATAACAACTTAAATTAGATAGATAAATAAAGTATGGTAGCTTTGGTATAAACAAAACAAATTCTTATTTGCTAAAAGTAAAGTATGTATTATGTTTTTTCTTAAACTTTGGCTATTAATGTTATTATTACTAATTGAGCAAATAGCGAAATCTTATTGGCTAGGCTGTACTGTAACTACAAACAACCAAACTTGTTTAGTCTTAACTAACAAAATGTAACGTAAAATTGGTTACGATGGCTTCACAAGTATAATATAACAAAACAAAAAGTAACAATTATTTTTCAGTCTGAAAGAATGATTGATACGAGTATTTTACAACAGTAACTACTTCGAATAGGCGCTCCCGTGCCGCGATTTACTTATCGGGTCCGCTGACCAAGCCCGGTAAGAATGGCCGGGCCCGGTGGGTGCGTAAAAGGGCACCGGGCCCGGACAGGCCCGGCCCGGCCGGGCCAGGTTTGCAATCTCTAGTTGCAGGCCTTTGAGGAAAATATAGGCTCTCTTCTTGAAGGACCCTAAGTCGTATCTGTTTGGAAATACCGCCGTGGAGAACGTATGATAAGCGTTTTTCGACATTCGATGTTCTATTTGGTCATCACTGTAATTTCTATCAGACGTAGCGTTGTCTCTTCACCGTTGTAGTTTTAAAATGTCTTTTATCGCATAAAAATAATTCGATATAATAATGCTTGCTGGGACATTTCTTCACGCTAAATATAAGAAAACCAGAGTTCGTTGACCTAACGCTTATTTAGAGCGGAAAAGGTAACCGTAAATATTTATGGGCCTCTGGCAAATTCTAAACAAGTCTTAAATAAGTTGTAGCAAAGTTGGAAATTAACAGTTGTTGCTTTGTGGAAGAGTTGTGGGGTCAAATGTCCAAAAAATCATTTATGTAACGGTTGACAAAACAGTACGTGATTTAAATTAAAATATCATCATCATCATCATCATCAGCCCATATACGTCCCACTGCTGGGCACGGGCCTCCTCTACAACTGAGAGGGTTTAGGCCTTAGTCCACCACGCTGGCCTAGTGCGGGTTGGCGGACTACACACCTAAGAAATTCCTAAGAACTTTTAGGTGTGCAGGTTTTATCACGATGTTTTCCTTCACCGTTAAAGCAAGTGATAATTCATTGTGAATACACACATAACTTCGAAAAGTCAGAGGTGTGTGCCTGGGGTTTGAATCTGCGGCCGCCGAAATTCTCGACCGCGCGCCTAAACCTCGAGGCCATCACTGCTAATTAAAATATATTTCACTGATTCAATGTCAATAAAACAAAAAAAAAACTTAATTTGAAAAATGTAGGATAAAAAAACATTATAAATACAATAATTGACATAACACATACACATTTGAAATTGGAAATAATATTCTAAAAATGGCGTTGTTGTCAAGAATTTATGATGCAACAAAACTACATATACATAAAAATATGTATATTTTTACATATTAATAAAACGAAATATTGGTATCACGACATAAATGCTCGTGCCTTCGAGATATCTTCGACTCAATTCTGTTCTTCTTGGGATAGTTAGCCAACCTACGTGTAACCTCCTTTTATGATGGCTCTTCTAGGCACTGTGTGAAGAAGGGGGAGTGTTTGAAATTACGAGATATGGAAGGCCCTCGCTATTGAATGCTTTGACTGCACCGCACATAGTTATTACATCATCAGCACATATACGTCCCATTGCTGGGCACGGGCCTCTTCTTCAACTGAGAGGGTTTAGGCATTTGTCCACCACGCTGGCCTACTGCGGGTTGGCGGACTACACACCTAAGAAATTCCTAAGAACTTTTCGGTGTGCAAGTTTCATCACGATGTTTTCCTTCACCGTTAAAGTACGTATTAACATCAATTAACCTTGCTAGTATAAAATAGGGTTTTGTACCCCTTGCCGATTTAGTTGGCATTGTTAGATTTCGCATACAAATTTCAGCAAGTACGAGTAAATGTACGCAATAAGTAAAAATAAAATGCATTTTTTTTGTCCGTTAAAAAACCTTCAAAGGCTAATGTAACTTACGTCAAAATATTATGAAAAGCAGTGATTTTATTCCTAAGATAACAGCGAACTTAAATAACGTCAAAGAGACAAAAGGAAAAAGGGTGCTTTTTTGTATCATAAAATCATTTAAACAGAAACTGAACTATTTAGACAAGCTGGAGTTGGTAAATACGTCGGGACGAGTCTTATTTAGATAGGAAGCCGTAGGAAATATTTTTCTAAACGATTCTGTTTCAAAGAAGTAGGTTCCGTATATCATTTTCAGTTGAAAGCTCGCAAAAGTACACAAAGAGATCTGAGCAAACTAGAATTGAATTTCAACTTGAAAAAAATAAAAATAGGAGCTATTTTTAGCAAGAAATAAAACATTCCATCAATCGGTTGTACCAATTGATTGAGAATTCCCAATGTTTATTCAATTCTGAATGATCATTATCATCAGCCCATTTGGGCTGCGTACTTTAACGGTGAAGGAAAACATTGCGAGGAAACCTGCACACACATAAGTGAAATTTCTTAAGTCTGAAGTCTGCAGGCCTATTGGCCTGCCTGGTGGACTAAGGATTAACCTCTTATTTGTAGAGGAGTCCCGAACCTTGCAGTGAGATATAATATAGCAGTAGCGATGCTTCCATAGAAGCCCAAAAGCGTGACACGTTAATTGTGTAATGTCTAGTTTATAATTGTTTATTGTGGGGTCAGGATATTCCCATTTATATGTCAAATTGCTTTTGTTAAATAGAGAATTAAAACTTAAAGATTATTATTCGGAATTTTGTATGGGTAGTTGGGCTTTTGGGCTTCTATGGATGTACCGCCACTGCTATATAGAATTAATAATTATTCTGTACATATTACATAAGGACCTTTATTGACAAATTACATTTAACAATTTCTGATTCTACCTAGTAAAAAATCGCTCAATGTTTTGTGTCTAACACCTGCACACACAGTCATCCGAAAAGTCTTAGGTATCCAGGGTATCAGTTACGACATTTTATACAGAGAATACTCCTTACATCCATAATAAACCACGTCAAACTAAACACGACAAAAAGTCAATTATCCTGGGCAAACGTCCGGCAGAACTCTAAACAAGCCTGTACAAATACAAAGTAATCTGTCGACTGCAAACACAGAACTACTTCCTAAGGGCACACCTTAACAAAACTGGAAGGGTTTTGAGCCACCCGCTTGAGGCTAAATAAACAGGTTTTGTCATCCAGCCTCGAGTTGTAAGTCTCAAAGGTATTGTGGCTATTTTTAGCCTGTTTGGGTATGATTAGGTAATGTTCCCATGTTGAAATGTGATGTCCGTTATATTTGTACAGGGCCATTAATTCTTCTAAAGACTTTTAAAATTATAGACACACTTAGATTTTTTTCAATCCGTCCTCGCACTTTTGCTTTAAACAGGTAAGTATATAATTTAGGCTGTTGAAAATAAGCAATCGTTTCATGCTTTCCAAATACTTACTTACAATGCTCGACTTCGGGTGTTAATATACCCGTCCAGAATAATAAAAGTGTCCAGTACAAATTAAAAAAGCAGCGATGGCCTCGAGGTTTAGGCACGTGGTCGAGAATTTCGGCGGTCGCAGGTTCAATATCGTAATAAAACCTGCACACCTAAAAGTTCTTAAGAATTTCTTAGGTGTGTAGTCCGCCAACCCGCACTAGGCCAGCGTGGTGGACTAAGGCCTAAATCCTCTCAGTTGTAGAGGAGGCCCGTGCCCAGTAGTGGGACGTATTTGGGCTGATGATGGTTTTAGAAATTAACAACGGAAATTTTCTAAACCCATTTCAATATTATTCCCTCGAACAGGAATAATTTATTCCCTATCTACACAGACTCGCCATCATGCTGACAGTTTTACAACACAAAACTTCACCCTCTCGCGAACTAAACAAAACATAACACGACATAACCCTCGACCGCCACTCGGAACGGTCAGTGTGACGGACAAATGGGCACTCGAGTCAATTCAACTCTGGACCCTGTTTGTGGGCCAAAGGAAGGGTTGAAGCGGATTTTTCTTTGCATTTTTGGAGTTAAAAATAAAACATAAAAACACCCAATAGTCACATACATAGTTCTGACCGACACTAGGATAAGTCCTGTGTCGTGGGTATCAGAAACTACGAGAGACTTTTTGGTGTTACAAACATTTGTCTCAGTGCGGGGATCGAGCCCGCGGCCTCTCGTTTCGCATGCTGGTATCGAGCCAACAATGGGGCTGTCAAGTTGGATGAAGCTTTTTATATAACCTCTTTACATTCATGAATTTCTGGTAGGAAGAGGTATATCCCTTGTGATATTGGCAAACTAAAATGAAATACCCGAGTAAAATATTTATATGAATTATAAGACTTAATCTTATATACCTACATTAAATATATTAAGTGTAGGTTTACTACTGACAATTTAAAAAAAAATGCAACACAAACATTCAATAACATATAACATAATATTTTTCAAAACAAAATATTTGAACAGAATATTGTCTCATTTGGGGCAAAAATGAATACCGTATTGGTTTCCAAGGAATCAGCCTTATCAATAGAAACCTGGAATATTAAATATTCTGTAGGAGACTTAATCCATGTTAAGATCTTCCTTTGAAACTTGAGATTATAAGAACTTTAAACCCTAAGACGAGAATTTTTATAAAATTTTCTTTATAAATATTTTTTATACAGATTAAAGTACTTTTAAAACTTTTACAGGTTTATATTTCTGAAATTTATTTTGTTTTTCACGTGGGTTCTAGATCAGCACTGATAAGTGATGCTTGTAGATGTATTATTTTTAGGTATTTTTATCCCAGTTATTGTGTAAAACATAATAAATAATGATGAACTATAGTGATAAAAATTAATATATAAGCTGATTCACTGAAAGTATCACCAAAAACACATTGATTGCGATCGGATCGATTTAGACACCCGTAGTTCAATTTCGAGGTACAGAAAAAGCGAGTTTGAGTTTTTTCGAAATGATTTTTTTTGTGAAAGTACTAAAATAAAGCGTGATAGAAAAGCAATATGCTTTATTTATAGAAATATGTTTATGATTAATGCTGCTGCGATATACGAGACGGTTTATATTCGCCCATAAGATGAGTCGTATAAAATATATTTTATACCCATATATAAAAATAACATTGATACCACAAATCATTATTATTATTGCTAAGTGCAATCACTTCTTGATAACTTAATGCCATAAAAAAAAACTTGTAAAAAAAAACAAGTCTCGCAACTCAGTTCTACCGTAAAAAGTTTTGAGATCCATGTGATACCATGTTACGTAATTAGACGTATGATATTACTCGTTGTCGCTTATGCCTTATGCCATTGTTCAACGATCGTCGTTCAACGAGATTGACGCGCTCGCCAGCTCACAACACAGTAGTCGAGTGTTTGAGTGCAAATGAGGTTTTTTCGGGTTTTGTCCGTCCGCTTCATTATCTAATGGGCCTTTATCAACAGACCCTTTACTATCTAGGTTTTCGCCAAATATTTGGCACATATTTTAGTCGTCAATTTGTGTAGTTGTTATAAGGTGACTAAATTCCTGCTGACGTTAGGTAGAAATGTAATAGTATGAAGGCTTTTTCCACTTTACACTTCAGACAAAATAAACTAATTTCATTGTTTAATAACCAATTTGGCAATCAAAACCTAGTGCAGTCTTTGAAATAAACTGACTAACCAATATGCTTTTATTTTTAATAAAGTTCATTACAGTAATAAGTTTACAACCTTAATCCCCGTGAATCTTCAAAACTCATGTCAAAATAAATATAAGACGAAATAAAATCCATATGTCAGTTTATTATTTCATGTTTTCAACAAAATATAATCTTTTTATGTCCATAATATTTAATTACTTCACCTAAAAATTTAATTGCCTATAATTTGTTATCAAATTATTATAATTAACTACGACTAAAATTCAGATCATTAGTTTTTCCCTTTAGTTCTTAGTTATAGTAAAAAAATGAATATCTTTGATGCCTAATGTGCAAAAATACTATGATTTTTACATTCATACCAACAAAGGTTAAATAAATTTGAACTTACAATTTTCTATCATGAACTACAAAAGCGGTAGAAGCGAGTAACCCGAATCGCTTACCGGATAGATAATAAATTTAACAACTTTAAAATTGCTTAAAACCATACAGCTAATCGAGAATATTTCACATAGCATCCGTGTTCATTAAAAGGCATGTTATTTGAGTGGAACGGAATTCTACATTCTTTAGCGCTGTGTGGATAATTAATTCATTCGATAAAAACATGTTTATGTTACGCTATAAATTGTTGTCTGGAAGTTGTTGGGTGCGGTTTTGACTTTACTCCTTTGAATAATTGCTTTATATTTGAATATTACATATATACATAACCTCAGGCCTGTATTCCCCAAAAGAATAGGCAGAGATTCATTTCTGCACCCATATTTCGCCACGTATCACTCCCACGCAATAGAGGACGAGTCTTTTGCCGTTTTTCAAGCATTTTTTTAGACTCAGTGCTGCTCCTGAGAATCACCTATTGGAAAAACCCAATAACACTTTGCCCAACCCAGTGGCGGTACTTCCATAGAAGCCCAAAAGCCCAGTTTGCCTTTCACAATTCCGAATAAAAAAAAGAAGCTTTAAATCTTTATTTAACAAAATCAATTTGTTAAATAAAGACCCCACAATAAGCAAATATAAACTAGACTTTACACAATTAACGTTTAACATTTTTGGGCTTCTATGAAAGTCCCGCCACTGGCCCGACCTACATATGTATAGATCGTATGAGACATACTCGTACCGCGAGACCACGAAGCAGTCAGTCTATATAAATTATACAGGGTGTAAAAAAAACCGAGATCTAAAACTAAGACAGGTAATAGTTACTTTGGTTACAAACACATTGACATTACAAAATATGCCTACAAAAAAATAAAATTTTGATGTTTTCCTAATCACCACATACAGTTGGCTAGACACCAGCTTGCGAAACGAGAAGCCGCGGGTTCGATCCCCGCACTGAGACAAATGTTTGTGTGATCCACAAATATTTGTTTCGGGTCTGGGTGTTTGTGAGACCGAAATGTCTCTCGTAGTTTCTGATACCCACGACACAGGACTTGTATCCTAGTGTGGGGTCAGAACTATGTGACTGTTGGGTATATTTATTATTATGGTAGTTAAGAAAACGAATTTTTTTTATTTTTTTGTCGGTATTTGTTCTAATTTCAATGTATTTGTAATCACCATAGCTATTGCCTGTCCTAATTTTGGATCACGGTCTTTTTACACCCTGTATAGTCTTTGAACTCTCAAGGTCAATACCGTTATGACCCTACTCTATTGTTATGCATAAAACATTTAAAACAATTCTGTTTGCATCACAATGAGTCGTAATCGAAAATAAACCGTTTAAATAAAGGCCAGACTCTTTGTAATACTAAATCAGTTTTGTGCCTTTGTACCTGAGGGTCGTAATGAAATTCTGGGTATAAATTTTATTGAAACGGAATATGATATGAATGTGAATGGACCTTTATTATTATATCATTCAGGGTTTGTAAATTTGTACTGCCGAAGACTTAAAAAAATACGGTTAATTTTTCATACTTTTATAAAATGGTCATCGTTATATATACATACATATGTATGCATATGTTGCCCTCACGTTCATTGGAGAGTAATGCCTCAGAACGAAAGCGCTAAAATTTGTTACCTTTGCTTTTCATAGAATATAGGAAGGGAGAACAGGTGAATTGGAAAATAATGGACAACTTGATAGCAATTGTGTTGTCATTTAATTTTAATTTAATGCCTTATATATGGGGGAAAAATGTATTAATAAGCCTTACACATTTTTATAATATCTATTGAAGGTATTTGCTTCTTTATAAATTTCTACTCTATTCAATAACATTTCTATGCTATTTTCATCCTGAATAAACTGAAATAAATTTAAATCTTAACGACATTAAAAGAAGAAATTTAATTAAACAAAGTTTAAAATATGATTCATTTTTAATAAATTATATTTCTGAAAGCACAAAGCATTCATTTACTAAGCAACAGGCTTTAAATTCAATTAAACCGTACATAAATTGAAAAGGCAATAATTGCCTGGAAATTGTATAAACATGCTCAACATTTTGTTAGAGGCGGCTAAACAGTATTAACATTAATTGAAGAAAAAAAAACCACCCCCCCCTGTCATAATCAGTACTGATCTCACATTCAGATAGGTCTTCGGTAGAAATTTATATGACAAACTAGCTGACCCGGCGAACTTCGTTCCGCCTAACAGCCGTTTTTTTTTAGCCTAAGTTACCCTTTATTACATCAGCTATCTGCCAGTGAAAGTCCCGTTAAAATTGGTCCACCCCTTTCACAGATTAGCCGGAACAAACAGACAGACAGACAGACCAAAAAAAACGTTATTTTGGTATATGTACCATGTATACATATACATTTATTAAAAAGCGGTTATTTCAATATTACAAACAGACACTCCAATTTTATTTATTTATAAGATGTAAGATAAGATAACAAAGTGCTTCAATAATTTTTTTAATGGGAAAACGAGACTGTGGGCTACTTGATGTTAAATGGTCACAACTACCCATGAATGCCTTCTATACATGAGAAATCGTAAATCTTTAAGGAGAATGTAGGCTCTTTTCACTAAGGACTCTCTTTATTTTCTTATCTTTGGGCCATTCATCATCATCATCAGCCTCTCTTACGCCTATGGCACGCCACTGAGTTCCATCTTCGGCCTGCCTCATCCAACCGCTGCCAGCCATCTTGGGCCATTGCTTATAAGAAATTAAACTTGCTGTTATGAGTCAGATTTTAAGCATAATGTATCGCCTACCGTTGATCCTTGTTGAGAACATTTATTTCCAATCTATCTTCTGCTTAAGCCACACTGAAACTTGGTGCGATCACTTTGGCCAACAAGTACACAAGGTGTCAACAGACCGAGTGATTGAAATCGAATACAGGTAAAAGTTATGCTAATAACGAACTCGTCAATTTTTTTTTATTTTTTTTTTGCGTTAATGTTTTTGTAATCACCATTATTATTACCTGTCCTAGTTTTCGATCATGGCCTTTTTACACCTTGTATAAAATAGATACCTCGACATCCCAAGTAACTCATTTTTTACATTTTCCAAAGACCACGTAAATTTTGATAATTAATTAATTGAAGTTTCATCCCTACCATCTGGATGAATGGCGTTCCTCAACTGTGCGGTTCAAACGGTGTTTCCTTCCTCGCACTACATCTTTATGGAATCAGCTTGCCTCGGCGGTATTTCCAAACAGATACGACTTAGGGGCCTTCAAGAAGAGAGCCTATATTTTCCTCAAAGGCCGGCAACACACCGATGATTCCTCTGGTATTATGGGTGTTCATGGGCGGTGTTGACCACTTAACATCAGGTGGCTCACTTGCTCGTTTGCCTCCTTTTTCCATAAAAAAAAAAAAAAAAAAAAAAATTTTTAGTCACATCGATTTTCTCGTCCAAATAGATTGAATTACCTATTAATGGATAACTCGACCTATCACGCAAGTGCTAGCCTTACGTAGAAGTAATTTCGATGTCTGGGCGCACTTAATCGATCGTTGATAAAAAAGCTGTAATTTAGATGTTCTTAATTGAATTACGGGTTTTTTGGACGTAGAGCTCGGGGGAGATCCCAAATGTCAACCATTAATAAATCAAAAATATCAGATACCTTATCACGTAACGTATTTAACGCATACTTTATAATGTTTACGAATAATGCGAGTGTAGTCACTAAGGCCTAAATTCTCTCAGTTGTAGAGGAGACCCGTGCCCAGAATTGGGACGTATGATAACATTATTTATAAACACAGCAGTATTTATAAATCAAGGATAGATAAGTAAATCGTAATTGAATAAACGCTTATCAACCCACAATATGGATTTTAATGCACACGATACTGATAACGGGCAGCAAGCGCTGTTATGTTCATATTTATTACACAATAAGCTAACTTCTAAATATATATAACTCAAAGGTGACTGACTGACATAGTGATCTATCAACGCTCAACCCAAACTACTGGACGTATCGGTCTGAAATTTGGCATGCAGGTAGATATTACGACGTAGGCATCCGCTAAGAAAGGATTTTGATTAATTCTACCCCCAAGGGGATAATATACGGGATGAAAGTTTGTATGAAACTTTGTCAATTTTAAACCGATCTGAGACTACATGCATAAAGCTACTATGACGTAGGTCAGCCCTGTACCCAACCCTGTGGTCTACACGGACGAAGTTGCGAGCAAAAGCTATTAAAAATAAGATTTACAGATTTTATTTATGCTATCACCGCCTTGCACATCTAAAATCTCTCGAAAAGCATTAAACGGCGAAAATGTGGCGGGCTGTTATCCAACTACTATTTAAATGTACAGTGCATCAGCTTAGCTGTGCTTTATTTAATTGCTACATAAGAATGAATTTACGTGGCAGCTTTACGGGCGGCTAAAATTTACTTACACTAATTGTAATACAATAAAAACTCGTTTTATATGTGACAAAAAATACGAGTATATAGTGCAAATGGGTCAGCTCTACCGGGATGATATCAAATAAATATAAAAACAATAAAAAATCACTCTGTCATAAAAATTGACGTGAGGTCCTTATGTATTTTGTTGGGTCAATCTTACCCAAAGCTTTATTTGTTGGTTTATCTAGAATATCTATTTTTTCAAGATAGCGACTACATCAAAAAAAGCATAAACCCCGCTATAAAAAAATGTGGATAATCAGGAATGAGCTTCTATTTATTCGGTTAGTTTTTAAGCAAAATTGCAGCGCGATCTAAATAGAGTGTTCTCAAACAACAATCAAATTCCTACAACAAAACGTAAATCAACTAATATCTCAAAATATCACGAGCAAAAACTATAAAAGAATAAAATTTACTTAACTACAGGAAAAAACAATAGAGTGGATACATTAATTGCATTCGTTTAAAGCGGTATTTTTTAAAGGAACAATCGCAAGTTAGTTTCATTGTATGCAATTTCTAATTCATTAAGGGTTCAACAAAAGAGAGTTGCGCACCTTTTGTTCTCATTGTTCAGGTGGCGGTGTGTACCACCCCTTAGTTCCAGTTTATTCTCAAACTAGTTATCGAAGTGGGCTATTGAAATTACTCACGATACAAATCTCTGTCCGCTGGTACATTTAATTATAGTTTTCCCGGGGATAATTAGTACTTTATAAAATAAAAAAATAAATTTCACCATACCATACCATTGCGCTATATGACATATGTATATCGTTTTAGTTAAATGTTTGAGAGTTTTTGCTGATTTTCTTCGTCAAAAGCCTAACTGTATTAGTTGATTATATTTTTTGATCAATTTATTAAAGACCTTGGAAAAATCCCTTTTAGCATAATACATTATTATCTTTTTTAAAATTAAAATAATGCACATATAAAAAGGTGTAGGTAGGTGTGGTTATCACACGGCAGATAAGACATAGACTTTCTTCATGCATTCATCAATATTATTATAAAGTATTATGTGAATTATTTATTGTTACATACATTATTACTACACTAGAAAATAAATTCAAAATCTATAAGTGAATTTATCTGTCTAATATTTAATTATTATTACAGAAATATTATTCCACAAAAATAACACATTTCTACACAAAATTATACTTGTTACAGTTCCAGACAAATATATAAAATCCAATCATATTTATAAAATAAGCAAAAAATCCTGACACCAGCAATAATGCTAGAATAGGGCACTCAAATTGAGTCTTCCGTCTTGTTAGTACCATAAAAATCGCCATAATCATCTGACCCACAATCCCAGGGAAGAGGGTCTCAGAACTTATTACACTGATGTAAAATAAACATCAGGTTTATTGCGCGACGAGTCCACTGTCCCAGGTGTGCTTGTGTCCGCTTGATTTATAATTTAAGCCTACTGAGCGCTGTGGTGCTAGTTAGAGGCTGTAGCGATTAAAGAACTTTGCTAATATACTTGTATTAGTGTTAGGAATGACTCAAAAGTTCCTCAGTATTATTAGATTGAGTGTTATTAGGTCTTTCTATAGGAAAAAACAGAGCTTGGAAATGTGCTAGAAAATCAGCAACAGGCGTCCAGGTCTAAAGTAAAAGTAAAAGAACCTATTGCGATTTGCAACAATTTGGAACAGTTTTGAAATAAGTAACATTTTCTCTACTAACGTGATGTTTATTTGAATTACCATAAAATAAATTTAGGAAAAATAGAAATATTGTCAGATTTAAGACTATTCATAACGATTAACATTTTACTTACTTTATAGTATAACAATTGGTTAATACTCGTAATAATCATTTTGGTAAAAGTCGCCATATTACTTTGTTATAGTAATTATTTTAATAATTTATTGTGTAAGTTTAAAATTCAGTGGGGCTCGTAAATGTTCGTTATTCTATAGTCTAAAATTACATACTGAAAATATGCTTTTATAAACTAGTATAGAGTTAATATAAATATAGTTAAAAAGGCCTTAAGCGTTCACTGTGCAATATAACCAAATTATCGTGTAACATTTAAAATCTATATAATAATAAGCCAGCTATCGCTTACGCCTTACACCAAACCCAACAAGAAGATGCTCCCAAGAGTACTTTCGGTATAATCGTAAAAATGTGAAGTCCCAAAGAAGGGCAGTTAATGGGGAGAAGTGTTGTGTATACTTTGTTCTGACTTCTTCTTACAATATTTAAGACATTCTTAAAACTTCTCAAGAGAAAATCCACCAGAGGTTACATTATCATTGCGTTAAAATTTATTATTTTTACTCCATACTTCCGCGTTTTTCGCTTTTCCTCTTGAGGTCGTCAGAGAATCTAAAGCTGAAAACGCCCGTGCATACCACTACGTTCCTGGATAGCTCTTTCACTATCAAGGCTGTCTGATTGTGGAATGCTCTTCCTGGTACGGTACGCCGAGCTCAAACACTCTCGCAATTTAAAAAACTTGTCAAAGATCACTATCTCCATAATAACTAGTAGCAATATCTTATTTATATATTTATTTATGTATTTATGTATGTATATGTGTATGTATTTATGTGTGTATATTATGTTTTTCGTGTATGTATGATTTTAATCGTAACTTATATTCTATATATTTTCTTTTTCTTTTTGTACACACTGCCCTCCAAATTAAATCCCTTCAGTTTGTCTGGTTTGTATGGTTGCCTTAAAAAGATCACCTTGTGCGATAAGGCCGCCATTTGTACCTTTCAATGTATGTTTTTTTTATGTTTTATTTTTTATTTTTAGTGTACAGTAAAGTGTTAAATAAATAAATACGCTTTTAGACTGTTTGAATTTGAGCGACAGTAAGTTATCTGTTAAATATATTAATGTATTAATGGAGTAGCTCAAAGGTATCCCGGAAATAATTAAAAGCGTTCCTTTTTAAAGCGATATACAAATACAAATTAATAATTGTATACGAATTTGTCGTAATAATTCCTCTTGGGCCATAGTAAGTAAGCTTTATGCCTTAACTATTCTTATTCATTTTAGTATTTTATTATACAATAGTGGCCATAATTTTAAACATTGTCAAGCATTTTTATATTCCTGGACAATAAAAAAACAAACTTATTAATAAAAAAAAAACTTATTCTGACTAACAAACAACGACATTTTGTTTATAATTGAAATAATTATTTAATTGAATTGAAACCATGGTTTAAGTGTCAAAGCGTAGAAAGATTCGTCAAATTAAAAGCTTCGGCTTTCGGCTTCCAAATTAAAAGACCTTTACTCAAACATTATATGAACTACATCATGCAAAAGTTGAAACAGCAGTTCATAAGTCGGTAAGTAATATAATGATTGGTAATATCACCTATATGTACGCCATTTACATGTACTATACATATAATCAATTTAAACAATTATTTTAAATTAATTGCCATACAATGCCCATTCTCTCAGTTCAAACTGTACTGAAGAAAATTCGCTTCATTTTCAAACGTTAATAAAAATCATTCAAGTGTCTTTTTGAATCTAAAACACGAAAACTTTCAATGGTACATTGTCAGGGACTTTTCATCGATAAATAACTTTTCCGATGAAAAACTCGTTCCAATAATTCCAAACCATTTTCAACTTAATACCATTTTAGTAGGAATGGTGATCGATTTTAGACACTTGGTAGAGCCATTAGGGTCATTATATTTAACGAGTTGCGAACATAGTGATAGAGAACCCATTTAGGTCCAATTTTTATAGTCGACGTAAAATACATTTTTTTCATGAGGCTTATGAATAAATAGATTATCTGCGTAAACTTCAAAATGTTGACTAAAGAAGTGCTAGTTTTTGTTTTTACTATACGAGTCTAAAACTAAAAAATATCTATTTGGATCAATACAAAACATAACTGTATAAGTAGTATTCTTTTGTCATTGTAACATAACTTTTCATTTTGCTTATAAGGCCGGCATTAAAAAAAATAGTAACAATATTTTATTTAATAATTTATACGGTATTCATTTATAATAACTGTTTTCATATAGTTAAGTATTTTCAAAAATCATTGGAAGAGCATTTATATTTTTTTTATATTCAGTAATGTATCAACTTTTGTTAAAGTAAGCAGTAGCTTATTTGAACTAAACGTACGTGACAGCGGCGCTAGTGACTGGACACAAAAACATATGAACCCATTCAAATCAATAATTGCCATCAATTTTCAGTCCATTACAAAACGACTTACGGACAAAATTGGTAAGCTAAACACGTCGAAAACAACTAAGCGTGTTCGAACCGTATAAGCTAAAAGTTTCAAGTCACAAAAAGTATCTTAAAAAAACAATGTGCCCATGAAAGTGGTGTTGAACAAACATTATGTAAAGGTATGTACATAGGCTAAAAGTATTTACATAACGGGAGGGTAATGGGTTCAGACCGTTAAAAGTACGGCGGCGGGGCGCCGTCGGCCTGTGACGTTTTTGTAAACACACAATTGGGTATCGCGACCATGAACGCGGCGTGTGAAAGTGCAAAAAGCTTTTGCCTAAAAAGTCCACCTTCACATTTTTGCGGGTAAAAGGGATAGTGACAGTGAAATATTCTTTGTGTCTTGCCGATGTACTGGGAGAGTGGAAATGGGCTGCTTTGAAGGTTACGTTTTCAAATGGAAATTTTTAGTGCTGGCAAATAGTATGATTTTTCGTTGGAAAAAATAGCTTTTGTATAGACGCGTCTTTTGTATAATTTTTTATTGATCATGAATATTTGCTATTTCATACTGAGAAACGATAATTTTAACTGATATTTCTGATTCAGAGTTTAACTTAAAGATCGAAGTTAAGATAAAAGATAGAAAATATAATTAATTTAAATTCAAGTTACAAACTTGCAAGGACTTGAAGGTAGTAAAATATACAATATTTACATTTGTGAATAATTGGTCTCCTACCTATATATCGAGGGGTATACTTAATGTTTTTTATGACATATTTCACTATTTTACATACAGTAGGACAGTGCGTGTAGGAACGAGATTTCTATGAATATTGCAACTTAATATATGCTTTGGTCCTTTTGCAACTTTCTATGCCACTGAGATATAAAAACTGGGACGTGTCCGTATACAAAAACATTTTGGAATCTGTGGAACGACGGATTAAAAGGTTTCCAAGTAAAAGCACCCCATTGAAGGCCTTGTGTCCGGGAACAATGCAAACTCAAGTTTATAAAAGATTAATCGTCTGCTGAGTATGAGCTACAGCAAATGGTGAATATTATGAATGCGGCATTAACGAGAAAAGGTATGAAAGTGAATGTAGGTAAGACGAAAGTATTGATTTTAGAGAGGAGTGAACCCAGAACTGAATGCAGCATAATGATAGGGGATGAAAAACTGGAGCAAGTGAATGAATTTGTATATCTGGGTTCTGTGATCACAAGGGATGGTAAGTGTGAAGGAGATATTGAAAGAAGGGTAAAGTTGGGTAATAGTGTTAATGGCGCCTTGTACTCCATCGCGGCCAGTAAAAATATATCGGACCGCGCTAAGCTAGCGATTCACCAAGGAGTCCTGGTGCCTACACTAACGTATGGAAGTGAGTCTTGGGTATGGCAGAAGAAGCATGAAAGCAAAATTAATGCAGTTGAAATGAGAGCGTTGAGAAGCATGTGTGGGGTGAAATTGGTAGATAGAGTGAGGAATAGTGTGATAAGGGAAAAATGTGGATTGAAAGTCGATGTAGTGACTAAAATTGAAAGGGGGATGCTAAAATGGTTTGGCCACATTGAAAGGATGAATGTTTGCAGAATGACGAAAGAGATTTACTGTGCGGAAGTGAACGGTGAAGTCGGTCGAGGACGGCCCAGGTGCACCTATAAAGACCATATAGGTAAGTTACTGAAAAAGGGCAATATAAAGAGTCCTCGAAACCGACGTGCATGCATGAAGAGGATAATGTCAGTGGAGGAAGCGAAAGAGGTGTGTTTGGACCCTGGCATTTGGCGCTCTATAGTCTCTGCCTACCCTAACGGGAGACAGGCGTGAGTTTATGTATGTATGTATGTATGTAATCGTCTGCGCGTAAGTAAACATTTTTTAAGAGTAGGATGTTTTTTGTTAAATTGCATTGCACTTGAAAAAAATTATACGTGTAATGTCTGTAAAAAGCCCATGTATGTACGTCCTGCGAGCGTTGAGACTTGACTCGACCGCGCGCCTAACCTTGAGGCGATCACTACAATTTTATATTAAAAACAAATTTCCGTCCATTTTTGCTCGTCCCATAATATAAATAGATCGAGAAAAGCATAGGGTACTAAGGTGTTTCTGTTGGCAAATTTTCAATAGCAGTAGGAAATTTAAACATATACCCGGTACTGTTACAAAGTAATTGTTTAGCCTTTATAATTTGAGACTTAAAACATAGCAGTTGAAATTTGGATGAAAATATATATATCTCTCTGTTGGAGAGGAGGCCCCTGCCCAGCAGTGGGACGTATTTGGGCTGATGATGATGATGATGAAGATGATATATATCTACAGCGTCGTGGCACTTGTGGTTTCGAAACCCAGATACTAATCTCTGACATTAAATAATGTAAAAGCATCAATAGAGAATGATCATATATTTGGTTGTACGCAATTAATGTAATCGATATATTACCTTCACTATTATGAGCTAGGACAGTGAAATATCTCAATCTTAGACAAAACCTACGCCCAATAGTATAGTATAGTAGTACATAGGATGAAAAAGATAAGTAAAAATCTTTAGAAGTTGTAAAACGACAAAGCTTAAGACTTTAATCATTGCTACAATGCGTATAGAATACAAAACTGAGTGGGCAAGAAACGATTTAATTTAATCTGTAAAAGACGGCGAATAAGCAAATTAGAAGTAATCTTGTTACACGGGAAATTTTCACGGACGGCGAAACAGAAAAATAGGGGTTCAAATAAAAATAGCTTCGTATTTTTCATGCGTCAACCTTTCAAATTTGTTTCAAATTTATAAGAGTTGTTCTGTCTTCTATAATGATGGTGCTCGTTTTTATTGAATAACGTTAAATCGGGTAAGGACGATCTTGAAAAATAGCTTGAGGATGTATTAAAACTCCATTTTGGCCGTCACAAGTTCGAATTTCAAGTACGCCTAAAACTTATAAAGGTTTTGTGTGTGTATTAAAGGGTAACAAGCTATCTGTGAAGGAAACCATAGTCAGGAATAAGTTCTCCGTTAGGAATATATTTGCATATATGTGAAGCGCGTCTAGGTAAAAAGAGGCCTTACCTCTTATTACAACAGATCCGTGCCCAGTAGTTAGACGTATAAACGATGACGTTTTTATAATGGCAAGCCCCTGTTGTGTCCTAACGCAGCTCCATCCAATAAACATCGAAGTATTCAGAATAATAAGGTTGGATTTTTATTAAAGCATAGCCCGAAGAATTAAAATATGGGCGATAGCAACGCAACAATTTAAATGCTTTTAAAAAGATCTATGTCTCGTACTCGACCATTGGGAAAACACTACTCAACATCAAAGTGGCTGAAAGAGCCATCAAAAACACATTGAAATTCCAACACGCGAGCACAGATAAACGCAATGCAAACTACGAGGTAATTAATTAACCGAAGTATCGATACAATGCGTTAAATTCGACAGCGACCACTGTCGACAGTCGTCATTAACGCCCTTAATTACGCTCTCTCACAATTAAAGTGACTTGTAAACTTTATTCAAATTTCAACTATTTAAGGGGAAGTTTTATGGGATAAATTAAGGTGTCCTCGTCCTTTCGGCTTAATGACAGGGTCAGGAATAACATGCCGAGAAGACTATGTACAGTGTTAAAAAGAGTTTTTATTTCCTTTGTTTTATAGTGTCTCTCGTTGGGACCGTTGTTGCTTTTTTACACTCTTGAATTTGGTTTTGGGGATTTTTATTGCAAATACGTAACATAATGTATGCATTTGAATATTACGCAAAGGGAAGGCAATTTATTTCCGTTTTAATATAATCTGTCGCACAGCTATTGATGACGATATATAAAAGTATGTTAGGCTAAACGCGAAGGAATGTTTTTGTATTAGAGTATAAGTGGTACCTAACTGGTTAATTGTTGTAAGTTTACTCGTGAGCGAATACGATAGACTCATACTATTATATCGATACAATGGGACCCCTCGATACAGGTTTGCCTAGTAAGGGGACAATTTTAGACTGTTACTTGTGGGTCAATAATTAATTGCATACGTTATCATTGTATACTTTTTTCTACTTGTATGTCCTGTACGTGTGTAATTGTATTAAATAAATAAATTCTAAAATCTAAAGTAAATTGCCTCAAATCATTCATTCCGAGGAGTGGATCTGGAGTACTTTCTAGAAAAATGCTATTCATGAAGAGAATTAACTTTTTTTATTATTTACAAGTTCGCTAAAATAACCGATTTTTGCTTACATACATTAATAACTTCACGATTGTATTTCCCGAATGGGTAAGCAAAGGTGCATTTCTGCACCCATATTTCGTCAGGTATGTACTCGTATTATTCCCACCTAAAAGCTTATTACCGTTTTTCGAGCATATTTCCAGACTCCGTATTGCTACTTAGATTTTACCCAATAACACTTTGCCTGACTCAGGAATCGATGCCTCTAGTACCTACACATGCAGTCAATGGGCCCATAAAATAAAACTACTATAGTAAACTCAAAGTTTTGTTTTATGATTTATACACGTAAAATAATTTAAATCTCATGCTTCGTCGGTTCGTTTGCAAAAAATATGATAGTATTGAAAAGTCAACTTCTTCGTCTCTCTATTATTTTTCTTAAAAACTCTTAACATGCAACTATTTATGAAAGGATTTTTTATTTTTCTCTTTCTTAGCCCATTTACGATATACCAAATGTATGCGATTGTTTGTTTTTGAATGCAGTGAAAAGCATGGAAATAAATTCTCAGAAGTATTCATCGTCATCATCAGCCCATATACGTCCCACTGCTGGGCCCGGGCCTCCTCTACAACAGAGAGGGTTTAGGCCTTAGTCCACCACGCTGGCCTAGTGCGGGTTGACTACACACCTAAGAAATTCCTAAGAACTTTTAGGTGTGCCGGTTTCATCACGATGCTTTCCTTTACCGTTAAAGTCCGTGATAATTCATTGTGAATACCCACATAACTTTGAAACTTGTGTGCCTAGGGTTTGAACTCGCGACCATCGAGACATAAGTATTGAAGCTGGATAATAATACTTATTTCATCGAAAATATATTCGTAAGCTTTTCAGCACAGCTTTACAAAATGTATTATGAAACTTACGGTAATTTTAACTTCAACCGAAAACGACAGCCAACACATGGAAACTTTTAAAACACTCTACCATCCAAAAGATAAAAAGATACATTTTTATTTTTATATAAATTATTTATAAGATTTTTCGTCCAGTAAGTGGTAAAAGTCGTAACTAGTTTCATATAATAGTGCAAGTTTTGATGTGGCTGAGTTAGAAACCCTTAAAACTGAATTTATGTCAGCCGTCACAGACGGCGCGTAATGGCAAAGTTGTCTGAACAAGTTAGAAAAGTTATACAAAGCATTGGCTGTTTTATTTTGAATGTTTATGACCCATATCCTTGGTAACAGACGCGTCTCCTACACTTAAGTATACTTTTTGTATTGTCCAGTAATGCCTTTGGTAATTACAAAAAAAAGTGTGTGTGTACTTATGTACACGCGTTAGAAGTTATACCACACGACTGAAGTAAAACTTATAAATACGCCCAACAGTCACATACACAGTTCTTAGTTTACACAACATTACATTTCTGAACGCCCTCATAAATATTTGACAACTAATAAGTATGTCAATCCCTTTTTATTACTGTCACTATTCTACATTTTTAAAATCTAAAACATATAAACTTAAAATGTCACTCTTATATTTTTTCATAACGCGCCTAAATAAGTACATATAACTTCAAAAATAATCATAAAGAGATTTAAATTGAGGAGAGCAAATTTATATTGTACTAGCAGTGGGGCCCGGCTCCATTCGGGAGCAATTTTATAAAATAAAGTATGCCCTTTTCCAAGGTCCAATCCATTTCCAAAAATAATGAATGCAATCTGTGCAGCGGTGTAGGCCTGAAAGCTTAACAAATAGATAGACAAAGCTACTTTCATAATTATAATATTACTCGTAGTATGGATGATAGTCAGCTGGTCATGGGAGAAAATCTTTAAATTTAGAACATTAAATGGATGAATTAGCATAATATCAAAAATGTGTGGGAATGAAGAGATTTTCAGTAGTTGACACTAAAAAACTGAAATGATAATTTAAACGTCCGTATATTCACATAAACACAGTTAAAAAGAAATGGATAATATTCAAAGAGAAACAAAAGTGCACTCATTTATTTTAATCCAAAAAAGTTAAGAGCTATAAAGGTTGATCAAAGGAAGTAAAATCTACTAGAAAATAAAAATAATTTGTAACAAACGAAGCTAAAACTACACTTTTGTATGCCTACTTTTAGCAAACTCTAAATAGAACTGTTTCAACTCCTCGGTATCGATTCCAGCTCGAATACTGACAATGCTCAAAACAGCCGTAAAAATATACCTTTACGTTTCTCTTTCGAATACTCGTTGACTTGAATATAAGTGTAACACTGGACGCTTCGTCAAATTCTCCATGCGATAGGAGAATAACTCAATTTTCACCAATTTCAGGAGTGATGAGAACGATATCGTTTGAAACACCATCGAATAACTTCATTGGATGTTACAGAAGGAAGTAAAATTCACCTGGGTATTGTGTCTTCAGGGATATTTTTGAACAAAATTGTCCACGAATGTGTATAGTATTTGGTGTCACCGTTAAATCATATGCGAACTAAGTACCTGATTCTATTAAGAAAGTAAAACTGATATACATAGCTAAGGGAAAGAACGTTGAGAATTATGATAGTGATGATGTTGAGCTTCATACATAACTTATTCATGGTTTTATTTCCGAAGTGTAGGTAGAAGTGTTTCACACACATTTTGCCAATTTTTCTACGTACCTAATAGCGAACGAGCCTTTGCCGTTTTTCAGGCCCATTTCCAGACTTCATGCATTCCAGACTAACCCCGTTTGTTTTAGCCCAATTAGATATCGAACTTAAAGTATCGTAGGCAGTCATGATGACTACTAAAAAATTTAATAAGTGACACAGTTTCCACGACAGAAAAATGAGGCAAATAACAGATTTTTCCCACCCTAACGCTAAATAAATTGCACTGAAAACACTACTTCCACACACGTACAAGTAGCTCTACCAAGCCAATTAAAAACATACACGTTCCTTGCAAAGTGCGAAGTCAACGTGTTCCACCTAAAAAATCCTAACGAGAGGCTTAAAAATAATTAGGTATGCAAAAATAATGAGGCCATCAGCCGGCTAAACTTAGGCCAAATGACAGCTGAAGTGTTTTAGTATAATCTGCAGGGAGTAGTCGGAGTGGCTCGGGGGTGAGGCCGGCGTATTATAATAATGGCTCTTTAGGCCGTTACATCTTACTCTGAAATAGAAACGATCCTCTCGTTTGTGAAATTTACCCAATTGAACTAGACGGAGGGTGTGAGTTTGGCAAATACTGGTAGTTTGTATTGTACTAGGGTAATGATGTTGAGTTTATAACTTGTATGTAGCTTTTGACTGTGTATTTACTTGCTTGGACATATTATTGAGGTTATAAAAAAGTATTCATTAAAATCGGTGCAGTTAAGCCCAATATTTGGTTCGGACCTCACGGGAGTTGCATGATTACATGATAGAACTACTGGTTCTCTAGAATTCTTAAAATTGAGAACACCGTTGAATAAATATAATAGTAAATAATTATTTGACAGCCCCGTGGCGCAGTTGGCTAGATACCAGCATGCGAAACGAGAGGCCGCGGGTTCGATCCCCGCACCGAGACAAATGTTTGTGTGATCCACAAATATTTGTTTCGGGTCTGGGTGTTTGTGAGACCGAAAAGTCTCTCGTAGTTTCTGATACCCACGACACAGGACTTGTATCTTAGTGTGGGATCAGAACTATGTATGTGACTGTTGGGTGTATTTATTTATTTATTTATTATCGGAGGCAGCTATTGGCTTTTCAAATCAGTAGATGAGAAGAAGTTGGTGGGGGTGTCCTAGTTTTACAAAGCTTGAATAATATACGACACATACATACATACATAAACTCACGCCTGTATTCCTCGAAGGGGTAGGCAAAGGTGCATTTCTGCACCCACATTTCGCCAGGTATGTATCAGTCCCACGTAATAGGGGGCGAGCCTATTGCCGTTTTTCGGGCACTTTTCCAGACTCCGTGCTGTTACTGAGAATTTCCTAATGGAAAAACCAACACTTTGCCCGACCCGGGAATCGAACCCAGGACCTCTAGATCGCACGGCACATACTTTCAATATACGATTATGCTATATTATCTCCATGTTTCAATCATAATAGTCATACTGCAGTTCAAATTGATTACAGCCTAGTCCTAGAACCCCCTGATGTTTCACTATATCCTCAATAAACCAGGGGCGCGGGTTTGCATGCAGCCGGGCCCTATTTGTAGTTTGTCTTTAGGCCTTTCATGGCAAGAGGCAATTCTTCCTCAGCCGAAAATCGAAAAAAGCCTAGCCCTACAAAATCATCTTTGATATCCATTCAGATTCATAAAACATTCCTATTTTTTTTTTTTAAAGCAATTTCTTGTTCAGGAGTAAGTAACTCCTATAAATACCTTAAAAAAAACTTTTATTACTTAAATTTACCGTTGCAATGCTCTCCATTCGTATCGCATTTCACATTAGTGTCTCGATGGGCACGTCTGCTACGGGAGAAAATAAATATAAGAAATTCTATAATTGAAATGGAAGGATTCAACTGCGTCTAACTGCGACTCCCTCTACCACCTGAGCAACCTCAAATAGCTGTTTACTTGACGTTTCTATATTTTTCAATTCAATTATTGTGAGAAGGACTTCCTTGTGTTATAATACACTGGAATTTAAATTGATTATGATCTGATGAATTATAAGAAAACGAAAGAAATGTTGGATTAAATAATACGCTGTCGACTAACTTGTGGGTTTACTACTAGAAACTTCCATGATTCCTTCTCTACATATTTCTATCTTTTTATTCGTACTCCGCAACTCTTAAAAGATTCATATAATTTTACTATGATCCATCAACATTTAGTTCAACCATGTAAAAAGCAGTGGCGGTACTTCCATAGAAGCCCAAAAGCCCAGTTTGATTATAATTATCAAAACTCCGAATAATAATCTTTATTTAACAAAAGCTATTGGAAATATAAATGAGAATATCCTACTCTACAATAAACAATTACAAACTAGATATATGTATATACACATTTAACGTATAACGATTTGGCCTTCTATGGAAGTACCGCCACTGGCAAAAAGTACATATTCGCTGGATATTCATAAAATGTGCTTAAAACTTATATTTCAATAATATGGTATTTCCTCGCGTCGGTCCTCACATTTTGTTTAAGTTGTTCAGTTGCGGGAAAGTCTGGTATACCTTGGACTTATAACTTTTAAGTACTTCGAGATACCCATTAGTTTGGATCAATCGAGCCGTAGAAAACTTTTAAATTGTAATATCTGGTAAATTTTTAAAAATTATCTTCAATGTTTTTAAACATGCACAATCTTAGGCCTTATTAAAAAAAATGTCTAATGTAAAAATAATTTCACTACAAGGTTACGAAAATGTTGTTTTATTAATTTAGTCCTACAGATAAATTTGGATGAAGAAGTGTCTACAAAATTCCGATTATTATTGAATTCTTCGCTAATTTGTCGCAAAGTTTTTTACGGTTGCATAAAAGGGTTAAGATAACTGGTTAAAAGAGCTTGATATAGAATATGGCTAATGTTGTTGTTGTAGATAATTATTAATAAAACACAATAATATGAAAGTTCGAAAGTTGTTGACAAACAGAATGGCAGATTCTTCACAACAATAGTTTGTATGTATTTATTGTATTTTAAACCTTTATGTATTATTTATGTATATATATTATAATTTTATTATGTATTTATGATATTTATGTTTTATATATTGTATTTATGTATTAGCTTTACTATCGTGTGTAGTATATCATAATTTAATTTACAGCTACGCTTTTCATCTCTGCACCATCTAAGGTTCGACTGGAAGAGAATGCCTCAGGCATTAAGTCCACCTTTACATCATGTATGTATAAAGTGTAAATAAATAAATAATATATCTTATCCAGTTGTGCCAAGAAAACCTAAAAAAACAGGCAATAATATCTTTTATAAGAACGAAAAGTAAAACGACTTAATTAGTTGTTTGGAAAAGTTAAAAAACTGCAAATGGTTCGCTGCGTATTAAAATCGTAGCCGTCTACGAGCGCTACGGCGTAGCATTGCTACGAGTGTACTTAGCAACTTTGTAATACGCTCGCCACTGGAACTCAAATAGCCGGTAACGGGAAATGAAAGACCTTTTAAGCCGTTAACTATAAACAAATTCGTCGTTTGTTTGCATGGTGATTACGGATTTGAACGTTACTCGGTAAAGTTATAACAAATTATTCTCGCGTTAGAAACTAAATACACTATGTTTTGTTAGTTTTTTTTTTAATCTTTAACCAAGAAAACTTAATGTTTACAATTTAATCTGAAAAGTTTATGTAGTAACTTCTTCGTCCATTGAATAAATAACCATAGACCGTAAATAAACCGAATAAGCATTCTCCGTTAATCAATTTAATTTTGACGTCGATGACCCCAATTTTCACAAATTTCCGAAGTTAAACTCATTTTGCCTCTCCTTCCTTATACTCCTATAATGCGTTTACGAGTACTATTTAAGATGGCTGAATACAATAAACCCACTAATATTATACCAACATGTTTTCTTAGTCAGCCGATTTCCGACGATCCGCGAAGCGTCGGGCTTACAAAATGATTAGATGTATTTCAATCTAATCTCGAAGTAGTGCAGTATAATCCTCCCAAGAATTGGTGGAGGTCGTAAAAAGGGCCTGGAACCAAGGGTCAAAGTGTTGTAAATATTTGTATGGGAGTTTTATGACTACGGAGGGAAGTGAGCTAACTTACGATGTCCCTACTACTGTTTGCATTGTAGTTAACTATGCGTTAACTCGTGTAGACAGATAACACTCTTGCCTTGTAAATTAGGTCGTTAATTTTCTGTATACTGCGAATAATATGGGATTATGTAAACTTAGTCAAACATTAATATATAATTTAAACATTTTATTGTATAATATGACCAATATATTTCGTCCCGATGGACTTGTTAGTATATGCGAACATTTATTATTTAATTATATTCGTAAAAATCACTTATTTTGGTTTGAATCCAAAGCAATTACTGAAGATGATTATACATCATAAAAATAACATTTGTTTTTCATGAAATGTCAAAAAGTTCTACGAAAGAGTCTACAGAAATATTACTCCTGTCCTGTAAAGAGAGGTTTCATAGTAAGGGCATGAAATCGATTTTGCAGAAGGGTTACTGCAATAAAATATACTTGGTTTTATGAGAGAATATATTGCCCTCTATGCCTGAGGAGGATACATGGGAAATACACAAAATAATCTCAAAGTGAAAACTTTAAGCTGCTGATACTTTGACAATATTTTCAAAAATCATACTCGAGAACGAGTGCTGTTTGTGTGCATTGGTCTGTTCGAATTTCTTACATTTTAATGATAGCCATTAATGTTTTTTTTTTTAACATTCCATACCTATTAAGAGAATAAGGTGACGTTTATAGATCACTCGTGTGCCTGTCTTTTTTTTGTACATTATGTTGACTCTGGGGAATACATCCATTCTCTTATTTCATTCACTGATATAAAATCTATATAACGCAGTAAACTTTAGGTTGCGAGTAAAGCTGTAATGTCACTGCGTTGTAAATTAGTTTTCAAAAGAGCAACTCTAAAGTTTCTTGCCTGTTGAAGGTGTTAAAATATAATATTATTATTAATAATAGGATAGGATTGTGCCCGAAAAACGGCAATAGGCTCGCCCCCTATTACGTGGGACTGATACATACCTGGCGAAATGTGGGTGCAGAAATGCACCTCTGCCTACCCCTTCGGGGAATACAGGCGTGAGTTTATGTATGTATGTATGTAATAATAGGATATGCTTGAGGCCAGCAGAATAGCAACAGACATGATAATTTAATAAATAAATAATTGGCGGGCAATATTATTTGTTGGTGATTTATTTCTTGCAAGTCATTATTCTAATGCTTACCGACGCTATGCCATGGGAGTAAAAAATGCAATATTACATTTTAAGAATCATAAAAATGTAAAATATTTTGTAAAAATGTTTAATTTTATTTCTGTATATTAAAAACTGTTTATTGTAGATAATGATAACACAATGAACTGATAACATATTTAAATTAAACATAAACTTTTAGTCATTTGGGAAATTATTCGTTACCTGTGTTATATTTATTTATGAATAAATATGCCGTACGCATATACAGTGAGTCAAATTCCCTAAGGTAATCTGTTCTGGAAAGAGGAAGCCAAATAAAAAGCCCTCTCCAACAATTTCCTAGTATTGTTCTGTTATAACATCATCGTGAGATTAAACGGGGGACGTGAAATTATTAAATCCAGAAGCTTGTTCTGATTATACATCTATCCATATATGTATATCCCCCTCTAAGCCTTCTCTTTTATTGAAATTAATTGAAGGCCTTTCGTCACCTTCGTGGCAAAATATTGGCTTTTGGTGATCTAAAACAAAAAATAATATGTGGCCTAAATGCTATTTAAACGGCTATACAATATGTTTGAGAAGTTTTTTCAAATGTAATTTTAGATTTTTATATTTATTTTTCGAGTAATTCATACATTCACGTAAAGATTAGTATGGTATAAGAAATTTACCAGAACACAGTCGGACAGAAATAATATATAATCTTTAGACATTAAAGAGGACCGGGCCTTACAAATATTAGATGGATGATGATTATTATGATGCTAAATTAAGCGAGCTTCATTGACCTGTGGCATATATTATTTTCAACCAAGAAGTCCCCAGGCATATAGGTACCTAAACTAGGTACTTTTTTGTTTTTTCTCTCCCAATTTCTTCACAGAACGATCGCGCTATTTTTCGTGGAACTTTATAATGTAGCTGACAAATGTGAATACCGAAATTCACTTCTCCCTATCCTAACAGGTATACAGACTTCATGTATGCAAATAAACAGGAACAGTACCAGCGAAAGAGGGCATTAGCGCCATAACTATCATAAACATAGCTAGGTACGGACTCGGCAATTGGCACGTCATTGAGGATTACACCAATTAACTGAAATTGACAATAACCACAATACATTGTACCATTTAATAAACACACGTATGCAAACTCATGACAATTACTAGTGTATTTGCTGTACATTTCGCGGTATTTGCTATACAACGTATTTATTTCAATATGAATAATTCAATGTATTTTTGATTGAATAATACACCAAAAGACACAAAATATATTTCTAAATTTACTCTGGCATGTATTTAAACAGTTAAGTTAGTTACATGGCTTTACGAACACTAATCATCATTAGGAGCGATGCTTCTCTACAGTTGGCAGGTTAGGCCTTAATACTCTTGTCCTAATAGTCAAGTACAGATTAATATTTACTTTAAACGCCTAAGAAAATTGTGTTGAACAACGTTTAGAAGATGCATGGCTTATCAAGGTCTCATTCAGTCGTGAAAATAGTATTTTAAAGAATACAAGACAATTTTTTTTACGAGTCTTCTGCATGAATTAAATCCACTTTAAAATATTCTCGTTTAATCCATTAGGGCTACACATTAAATATGTTTTCGCTAGATACCCACTATTTCACAAACAACCTAAACACTAAGAGATTAATCTGACAAACATTGGATCCAAACTGGGCCAACCACATTCCGTTTCAAAGTTCATTAAGCTACCTTGTAAGCTGAAATTTATTTGCTCAAACAAACCAAACTGTTGGCCACACACATGGTCCGCAACATAAATCTAAGCGCCAAGAAAAACTACATTTTGTTTCGGCCGGGCAATGAATTTGAACGCAAGACAAATTGGGAACACGCTCCATTGAGCTAAACGGATTACAGAACTTATAGGTCAGATAAACATACACACACTCTTAATTCTAACTAGGGGTAGGCAGAGATATCCTATATATCAGGGGCTGATTAGTTACCTCGACACATTCCTATGATTCTTGCTGCTAGTTTGAAATTCCTAACCAAAAACACTTACCAGCTATTTAATCTGAGACTTACTGTAAAATATGTACTAAGTGCATTGCGAGCTCCATGGCCTTAACAAAGTGAATAAGAAGCCATAGGCATTTAGTATCATATATCTGAATGCCCGACCAACATACTTCAACATGCGAACGATTGGTCGATTCTTGAATCTGACATTTAGTAAATGTTTTCCATTAACAAATTATCACAGTTTCAGCACAGAGATAAATAAATAAATACACCCAAGAGTCACACACATAGTTCTGACCCCACACTAAGATCCGAGTCTTGTGTCGTGGGTATCAGAAACTATGAGAGACTTTTCGGTCTCACAAATACCCAGACCCGAAACAAATGTTTTGTGTGATACACAAATCGGTGCTCGGTGCAGGGATCGAACCCGCGGCCTCTCGTTTCGCAAGCTGGTGTCCAGCCAACTGCGCCAAGGGGCTGTCAAGAGATCAGGAATTATCCCAAAAATGGTAATATTACGTAGAATCCAAAGTTCAGTTGGCGAAAAGTGGATATTCACCCATCCCTTCGGAAATATAGGCGTTAGTATATATGTACATTTTGTTTTCACGTGTAGAAATTTGTAGCAATCTCGCTTTGCGTTTGATCATCCACTTTATAAGAATAAGGTTTGCAATCGTTCCGTTTTTATTATAACTTAAAACCGACACGCGATTGTAATAAAATGTGGTTTAAATTCTCCAAATTGTTATTTCTATTGCGGAGGCAATTATTGTAAAATAATGATTAATATTGTAACAGGACGCAATTACTCATATAAAGAAGGTTAAATAAACAACATACATGCATATATTAATAGAATTTGAATACGGCTGGATATCCTGTGATAATAATTGTTAAATCAGTACAGGGACATAATTCATCATCATCAGCCCATATACGTCCCGCCGCTGGGTACAGGCCTCCTCTTCAACTGAGAGGAATTAGGCCTTAGTCTACCACGCTTGCCCAATGCGGATTGGCGGACTACACACCTAATTTTCCTAAGAACTTTTAGGTGTGCAGGTTTCCTCAATATGTTTTCCTTTACAGTTAAAGTACGTTATAATTCATTGTGAATACACTTCGAAAAGTGAGAGGTGTGTGCCTGTAGTTAGAACCCGCGTCCGCCGAGATTCTCGAACGAGCACCTGAGCCTCTAGGCTATCACTAGTTACATACGTAATTAGATCTATTAACATCAATTTATCTATATCAGTAAGATATTCGGTCCGGAGAATGTAGATTGTTTATGTATTATTACGCCCTAGTACGGTGATCAATTTTTTTTACATGCTTGAGAAAAAAAACTGAGAACTCACTTTGGTATGCAAGTTGCCTCATGTTGTTTTCAATCTCAGTTGAATTCCTTGGTTATATAATTCTGGAGGTCAATGGGCGTACGGGCGTGGTGATGGATTATTAACGAAAGCGTTTCCGAATTTCTTAGCAGAATGTGTCTAAGCTTGCATAACAGGTTCGAGCTGGATTTTGGATACAGACCCAATTCAACTAGGAGGATAGTAGGTCCACGCGCTGAGCTAGATGATCCAAGAACTCTACATGTCCTTTCCAGCCTCCACAAAAGCACGCATAGCTTAAGAAACAAAAAAAAATGCTTAAAAAACAAAAACTATATACCGCATACAGTTACTGTAGTGCAAAAAAACATTATTTATTGAATAATATTTGGAAAATTATATATGAAAAATAAATAAACACCATCGCTCATACAAAGGAAAAGGACACTGCCGCGTATCTTCTACGATCGTTTTCACAATCCGATCTCCATTTCCAAAACATGATACCTCGTTTACAATTTATGGCTCTGTCGGCCCGTACTGGAAACCAAGCCGTTCTGAGCCACCTTTGTGATTGCTAAGAAAGTTTGTTACGTTATTTCGTACCCAATTATGTTTTCGTCTAACCGAATCAAAATTTAATTGTTTTCTTTGAATTTTTTCGATGCTGCTTTCCTTTTTAGGAACGTAATTGTTTGCTACGCGACTGGATTATATTTCACAGTGGTAGCGCCACGTAATAGGCAGTTAGTCCAATGTTATAGTGGGATGTATCTTTTAAAGTCATCCATTCATCAGCCAATGGAGGTCCACTGCTGGACATAGGCCTCTCCTAATGACTTCCACAGGGACCTGTTGGAAGCAGCCTGCAATCAGCGACGTTCCGCGACCTTAACTAGGCTGTCCGACCATCTTGTCATCTTTATATAGATCATCAATCCTTACCTTGCCTACCTAATAGTCCCACTATTTTTAAATATATACCAAAAATAATAAGGATATTGATTTCACAGTAAAATAAGGTATACCTATGTAATAGGTATCAGAAACAACGAAAGATTACTTATAAATACAATGTCGAATGAATTTGAACCAGTTTTCTAATCTGTTTCATGCTTTATTTCGAACCACATCATAGGAATAAACATTCACACATACATGTCAAGTCCGTTCTCCTAGAAATATCTACTTTAATATCTAAATTAAGAAAATAAAAAGTAACTCAAAATATTTTCTTATGCTTAAGTACATAAGTTGTGCTAAATTTAATATATAAACAGCTTAATTAACTGTTCATGCCTTTGATTATTTTTTTATCTTTAGTTTACCTAACCCAGACTTTTAAGGCATATGTTATTTATGCTATAAGTGAATGAAACTCATTGGTAAGTACATACATAAACTCACGCCTGTATTCCCCATTTCGCCAGGTATGTATCAGTCCACGTAATGGGGGCGAGCCGATTGCCGTTTTTAGGACACATTTCCAGACTCCGTGCTGTTACTGAGAATTTCGTAATGGAAAAACCCAATAACACTTTGCTCGACCCGGGAATCGAACCCAGGACCTCTAGATCGCACGGCACATACTTATACCGCGAGACTACGAGGCAGTCATTGGTATGTCGGTACAACTAATCAGAGCGTACAAAGCATGACCACATAAAAACACGAATTTAAAGAATGTTCCACTATGTATTACGCTATCAGGCAAGTAGGTTATGCATGTAAGAAAGCATATCGAAATTTATTACCTCGGCAACGTTTCAAATTCGTGAGGTTGCCGCTGGCTCGCTATTTTCAAAGCTTTAAGGAAATTCTCAGTGTATTTATGCGCCGTTTACGCCCAACTACGGCTATCGAACACGTGATTGTGCATGTAAAGTGAGCGGGTTAACTGCCGTGAAAAGGCCTACTTTGTACGGATACAATTAAAATTTTCTTATTCCGTTTTAATTGGACGATATTTTAATTAGCACTAGAGTATGTGTAAACATGTGAAAAGAGTTGGCTATAACAGAGCTCACCAGAATTGAAAATCATCATCATCATCATCATCAGCCCATATACGTCCCACTGCTGGGCACGGGCCTCCTCTACCATTTGAAATGCGAGAATTTATTTCAACAATGACTTTAACAGCCTAAAATAACTAAAATGCCTAGTTAGTCCTCCGGCGTAAATTGACACAAGCGATTGAGATGTCTCGAGTTCGATTTAGGGGTCGGGAAGACTGTTGTTGGGTTTTGGGTTACATTTCCTTTATCAACACGGAGTTGGACATTGCGCCCGGTAAACGTCAATAGCTTAGTTGTATAATGTGAGTCACGTGAAACATCGGTACAAATACTGTTTTGACTACAGGCTTGGGAGAACCGTATGTAATTTCAGTCATTTGAAAATCCTCTAATAATTGTACAATTTGAATACTCTATCCTACGACACACTCGCCACTGCAACTCCTTTCCACGATCATCGACAGCGGGACGAACAGAAGTGACACCAAGCTGTGAAGCTCAGTGAGTGTAAGAGAGTCTAGATTGTCCTCAACCCACAACATAATTAGTCAGAATCTATACTATAGCATTATAAAGAGGTAGAATTTGTAAGGTACATACACATACATACATACATAAACTCACGCCTGTATTCCCCGAAGGGGTAGGCAGAGGTGCATTAATGCACCCACGTTTCGCCAGGTATGTATAAGTCCCACATAATAGGGGGCGAGCCTATTGCCGTTTTCGGGCACAATTCCAGACTCCGTGCTGCTACTGAAAATTTCGTAATGGAAAAACTCAATAACACTTTGCCCGACCCGGGAATCGAACCCAGGACCCCTAGATCGCGCGGCACATAATTGTGCCGCGAGACCATGAGGCAGTTTGTAAGGTTGTAGGGGGTAATCTCTGGATCTACTGAACTGTTTAAAAAAATCTTTTAGTTTAGAATAGTCCATTGAATGAGGAAGGCTATAGGCTATATATCATTAAGCTGCGCCCAATAAGAACGGAGCACCAATAAAAAATGTGTCAGAAACAAAGAATTGTTTTAAAAGTTTAAGTCCCATACGGAGTTGCGCATTTTTTTTATCATAGTATAGCATTAAATCGCAAGATAATGTTGTATGAGGTCGCTGAGTTGGTCAACAGTCCTAGCACCAAGAGTCCAGGCCCAAAAGCCTTGAGACAGCACTTCACTTCATTATAACAAAATACATGTGTATTTGGAAGTTGGAGTGAATTTTCAGTTTTAGTTTGAAATTACACTTGGGATGTTGCTGTTCTGCTGACTGCACGTTGGTCCTGCGATGTAAGTGTCGTATGAAAAAAAGATTATGGGTTTAATATCCAGGTAAAAAAAATTTTTTTTTGGTTTCTCCGAATTTTTTGTAGCAGCACGAACTCTACAATATATCTCAAGAACATCAGACTTATCATCATCATCATTCATCATTCTCAGCCCACATGCACCCACTGCTGGGTCTCAGGCCTCCCCCAATGCTCGCCATCTCTCTCGGTCCTGGGCTACTCTCATCCAAAGCTTTCCGGTTAACTGGACTATGTCATCTGACCATCTGGCCGGTGGTCTGCCCCGTTTCCTTGCACCTTCTCGAGGCCACCATTCTGTTGCGGCCTTTGTCCATTGACCATCATTCCTCCTTGCTAAATGTCCTTGCTAAATCAGACTTATAACACAGCAAAAAGTGATTGTAGATATACGGCTCAGCGTATTACTTTATGAACGCAAGATGACTTAACAATTATGACGATTACGCTTCACTTTAGCGATACCAATTGTAATATATTTTTTAATAAATAAACTGCCTCGTGGTCTTGTATGTGCCGTGCTATCTAGAAATTGGATTTCCGTGTCGGTAAAAGCGTTTTTCGGTTTTTCCATTAGGAAATTCTCAGTGGTAATTACCATACTGGTAATGTGACTGAAAAACTGCAATAGGCTCACGCCGTATCACGTGGAATATAAATACAATTGGCAAAATGCACCTCTGCCTACTCCTTCGGAGCATACAAGCGTCGTTGATGTGTGATTGGTACATGTGTTCATCATAATTGTAGATAACGTAACAGGCAGAGTTAGTATGTCATATACATAGAATGTTGGTATGAAATATTTCAATTAAAGTATATGTAAAACAAGACAATTACGTATGTATATTTCTTATTCTAAAGTTTCTAAAAAAGTTCTCGGCAACTTTATTAGTCCAATACCTATAAAAACTGCCTCGCGGTCTCGCGGTACAAGTATGTGCCGAGCGATCTAGAGGTCCAGGGTTCGATTCCCGGGTCGGACAAAGTGTTATTGGGTTTTTCCATTAGGAAATTCTCAGTAGCAGCACGGAGTCTGGAATTGTGCCCGAAAAACGGCAATAGGCTCGCCCCCTATTACGTGGGACTGATACATACCTGGCGAAATGTGGGTGCAGAAATGCACCTCTGCCTACCCCTTCGGGAATACAGGCGTGAGTTTATGTATGTATGTACCTATAAATGTAACACGGGGGCAATATAAAAAGTTTCTGACGCGAACCCAGACGCGAGATATTGTTCGCATAATTTAATTCAGGAACAAAGCACAATATTGAATTCACAAAGAACTTGTGAGTTGAGATTTTCTTGTTATAACATCGACGCCATGATTGAGTTACATTCATTGTTCGTTAATTACAGGTTGATTTGAAAATTGAAAACAAGAGCCGAAAGGTTTGAAAGTAGAAGACTTAGTGTTGAGTTGTATATTCATTGATATTATTGTATTCTCGCTATAAAATTAATTGCCAACCTCGTAGGTCCCGCGGTACAAATGTATGCCGAGCAGTCTAAAGATTCCAGGGTCGATTATCGCGTGGATATAAATGAGAAATTCTAGCAAAAAAGGATACTATACTATCCTATTACGTGGGATTTAAATAAAAAACAACTGGCCAAACGTGGGTGGAATTATTAATCTCTGCTCGGGGGTACAGACGAAGGCATACATGTGTATGTGTGTGTATAATATATTGTCACTGTTTTAATTTATACTATGATTTTAATGTATTTTGTTACTTTATTAGGCATTTTTTTTATAAATTCAATAAGTAAATGAAGTAATGAAAATGAATTGACAGTTGAAATCGAGTAAGTGAGTAGAGTTCTACAAATGCAACGATTTGTCCATTATAACTTGTATTCACGTGGTTGGCTCAGGCTACATAACAAGATGGCAAAGACTATTTTAGTAATGTTTTTGTCTATGTAAGTCTATATTAAGGTGAGCAAATCTGCGGATAAAAGTTACTACACTGTAATAATGACATAAACTTACATATAGGTATGTACATTGGGTCTAAACTTTGACGATTATAATCTTCCAATGTGACTCCGTACTCCGTAGCCTAAGCTATAGCGCACGTAATTCAATTTGTTGTTTGTTGTTATGTGATAGTACAAAAACATCGCAACTAAATAATATGGGTTTTAAAAATCCCAATATTTTCTCCTCATTACTCCAAAACGTAATACCATCATGTATAAACGTCACGGAAAAATGTTTTCTGCAAAAGCTTTTGACATACAGTCGGACTACAATAAAAGCAGATAATAAGGATACACGATTGATGATTGTGCAGGAAAATAAAAAATGGCAGCCTTTTTGTATGTCCGTCAGAGCGTAAAAATGTCCGAGATAATTAGACAATTCGTCATTGTCATGGTCTTAGATTTTTTTTGTATTTTTTGATATTTTTTAGCTGAACTCAAATCAGCTTTTGTGCACGTAGCGTAATACTAGCATAAATATTTATTTGACATTGAAATAATAATTTGTTCAATTATTTAAAGTTACTTTTATATTTGTATTAAAAAGAACAAAAATATTATAACAATGAAGTACTGAATATGTTACATGACTTATTGCAGTTTCCCATTTATTCAGCTTCTTGCAAGTTAGACAGCCTCTAGAGAATCGTAAAGAAGAGATCGCTATTATCAATAAGAGCGCCAATTGAATATCATCCATATTATAGTATAAATATCACTGTCTCAATTCAAAACTGAATTGCTCCGACTGCTTATTCTTATATATATTTATCTATTATATTTTTATATAGGTACTTATTTTGAATTTTGTATTTATGTTTGTTTACGTGTATGTATTTATGTATGTTGTATACATTGATTTCTCTCTCATCTATACTTTCTTTATGTCCATCTCATTAAAAGATCGGCTTGAGCGATAAGACCGCCAAATGCACTGTTTTTCCCTCTATTTTTGTTTTGTTCATTGTCTCCGTGTGTACAATAAAGTGTAAATAAATAAATATTGTTTGTTTAAGATAAATACTAAACATAAGGATGTTTATAAATACTACGTAGATCCATTACACAAGTGTGTTGTGCGACCTAGACTGGGTTGGACAATTAGTTATTGAGTTTTTCCTTTAGGAAAATTTAAGTAGCCATGGAGTCTAGAAATGAAAGAAATACTACGTAGGGCCTAAAACGTGATGCAGCGCAGTTCTGTCTTTCCCTTCAGGAATACAAGCATTGGTGTGTGTGTTTTTTTTTAGTGTTAAATATTTAACAAATTCACATCAAATACCCCGTTAAACAAATTGACTCATCCGAAAACAGAAGGAAAAGTATCAGATAGTTTTCCAAGAGAATTTCAAAAGTATGTGAGTTCTACCAACCCGAAGTAGAGCGGCACGTTTGTATGTGAGAGTTATGCGTATGAATTTCAAATTTAAATTTCCTTACCCACAAGAGGTCAGTGTTGTCTACGTGATAGCTTTGTGACAACTTCCTAATTTAGTTGAGTTATGTATTTTCTATCGTTTCGCCATCTGATACTCTATTTATTTTATTTATTTCATACACTCTTTTGGACACTATACAGGGTGTATTCAGACCGTGATCGGAAACTAAGGCTAATAGCTGCGGTGATTACAAAAACCGTCACATTAAAAAAAAAATCGACAAAAATATTAAAATCAAAATCAAATCTAATCAACCTAATAAAAAAAAAAAAAAAAAATCGTTTTCCTTACAACCACATCCATTTAATATCTATGATTGTTAGGAAAACGTATTTTTTTTATTTTATGTCGGGATTTTTTTTAATTTTAATCACCGTAGTATATCTGCCTTAGTTTCCGATCACAGTCAGAATACACCCTGTATAATATACAGGGTTACTGGTTACGTCGACCTATTCCCGTTAAGGGCGTGTAGTTTACATCGTTTCTGACTGATTCGACTATGAGACACCCTATCCTAAATCTAACCGTTTTCGAGATATTTGAATTTAATTGTTTTTTACAACAAACTCCCGATTTTCGGCTATCAGCTTAAATATTTTGAAATGTGTAAGTCTTATTATAAAACGGTTAGATTTAGAATAGGGTGTGTCATAGTAAAATCAGTCAGAAACGATGTAAACTACACGCCCTTAACGGGAATAAGTCGACGTAACTAGTAACCCTGTATATACAACATCATTTAACAACGACTATGACAATAAGATCTAGGAACAACTGGCGGTCTTATCGCTTGCTGCGATCTCTTTCAGACAACCTACGGGACTGGAATGAAAGGTTTTAATTAGGCTCTTATTAGACCTGTATTCTATTTGGTTTGACTATTATGATACTTAGTCTTTTATCAATTGTTTTCCTACGACCTCGTCTATCTATTTTCTACTACGATGATAGGGTATAATATTTCATTTAAGTACTATTGTGTTGTGTATATATATGTCATATAATAAAATTTTGCATATAAAGCATTAAAGCCATATATCAAAAAACCTTGGTAAACCTAATTACACATGCATTTATTCAGGATAAGCTAAAAGCATTCTGCGAGAACAAGTTGCTAGGGGATTCGTGGTACAAGTCACCTTCCATACTAAACAGGATTTTAAAATTTCAAAATAAATATTTACTTACAACATAAGTAAATATTTTGCATAGTTATGTACAATTAATAAATGTAAATTATATTATGAGACAAATCGTCCTTATAAGGAGCCGTGAGACACTTTTAGCTACAAAAATGCCAAGAATAGAAGCACTTTTTGTAGATGTGATTTAATTATTAAACCTAGCGTAGATATAGAACCCGCGGCATTGCGTTTGTAAGACGGATGATAATCACATAATGTACAAAATATAATCAGAATGTACAAATATTTGTAGATCAAACAAATGGATTTCTGTATGGTAATTTAATAAATCGTATTCATGATTGTCTCTGAAAAAAAAAAAAACATAAAATATGTGACAAAAGTATTACCCAATAAATTTTCGAGTGTTTTGTAATACAGCTGTAATAGATTTTTCACCTGTCACATCTGACACGTGAAATGAAAAGGGAAATGAAATGTTTCACTTAAAAAATTACTTCTGCGGGCGTTTAGCTCGTCGAGATAAAAAATGCCGCATTGCTTCATTACCCGTGCAGATATTAGTATCCTTGTGGCTTATGCCTGATTATAAGTTAGTAGGGACCATTAAATAATAATCATTTCTATACTTAGAGTCTTATACTTAAATTAATAATTTCGTAGCACGGCTACGGCGTAAACCTACGTCTACGATAACAGACGTGTCCGTGAAATGCCGAGAATAAATTACACAGCTCTCTGCGTTTGCATACGGAGTTTATAAAATATAATCCTATACGATTGAAAAAGAATCCAGTACGGTATAAAAGCAATCGATTGAAAATAAAACGTTTCTAAAATCAAACGCTTATCCGACCGTCATAAATTGACCGCTGGGGCTGTGAATAAAAATCACGAAAAATCCCATTTGCGTATTCGCATTCAGCTCGCAATAAAGCCGAACATTAACGAACCAAAACCGTACCCTTCTCAGGAAAAAACAACAACCCTATTAGCATAATAGAAAAAAAAAGCGCTCACGTATTGCGTATTCCATCGGCGTTGTGAGCCTGGACGAGATTGCGCACACGACAAAAATGTCCCGTAAATCACCGAATTAGAACATCAACACTGTGTTCGAAATTTAAAAATCCACGCACACGCGGGGTCGGATTACGGCGAGCGATTTCGCCAGAGTTCGGTCGCACTCGGCTGTAGTACACGCGACTGAACCGCTCGGCGGCCGAACAGCGAATGGCCCTCGAAGTCAGGTGGGATACAGGCGTCACGTAGGGCTGTCACGCAAATATTTTATATAGCAACTTTGAAGAAGGTCGATTCAATCCGGTATAAAGCAATTTGGCAGAAACTAATGACAAGCAATTGAAAAGATTGGAAATATATTGAACTTAGACACTTTTATATATCCACGCGATGTTTTCGCCCTTGAGGTCGTTTATAGATTTAATTTTTATTGCCGATGCAAGGGGTAGATTTAAATGAACATGTTGTATTAGGAGTATTGGTAGTCTATTTATTATAAAACACGTACAACAACATCGAATATTAGGTAATACAATGTGTATATTTTAACACGACATGGGTAAAAGTTAATTTGATGCTTAGGTTTATTACATAAAATCGAATGTCAAAAACAAGGTGCTAATGCTTATGCCGAGATATGTTTTAATGATCTTTGTAAAGTGGTTGTACAGTTCTTAGACTATAATACTTAAGTGTTTTAAGAGGCAAAAGAAAATTATTTTTATTTCTGTACACGGCCATTTCCTAAATAAATATTTTAGTAAACAAAGTGTATTACAACAAAAATTGCTTAATCGTAGCTTGAAAAAGCGACTGGATAGACTAGAAAGATTTTTTTGAGTGACAAAAGAGTACCTTTATACCAAATTATCTATTTGTACAGTATTTCTAGTCTATGGTCAATTTGCCAACTATCATAAAAAGTAAAAGTTGACAGCTTTAAATAAACTTGATGTTTTCTTGTCACACACGATAAAAAACATGTTATTTTAATTAAAAATGTATAATTTAGAAACTAACAACGGTTTATTGTCCCCCACTAAGCGAGTAACTCGCATTCTTTTCTGTAAAACCAATTTATTTCGTTTCAACTGCTGAAAAGGTCAGCGTTTGACTGACAGATAATTACGGTTTATTTTTCCCTTATAATGATTTGTATTATTTAACTGAAGCGGAATTTTAATGTGTTTTTATGTACAATTTTTTTTGAAATAAAATCAAATAAGAAGATTCCTTATTTGACTTAAAAGTTATCCGACGTATTATTTTGAGTATAGACTATAGCTTGGAGCTGAAAAATAAGCAGAGGTGCATTTCTGCACCAAAATTTCGCCAGTATGTACCAGTCCCACGTAACAGGGGGTGATCCTACTGCCGTTTTTCAAGCACATTTCCGGACGCCATGCTGCTACTGAAAATTTCCTAATATAAAAACCCAATAACACTTTTCCAGACCCGGGTATCAAACCCCGCACCTCTAGATCGCACGACACATACTTGAGTATAAATAAATTACCTTTGATGCGAAAGGTCAAGGTCATGTGCATTGGTATTGAATTCGGTACGCTGTACATTGCGGGTTTACAAAATATCAAATTTCATAAATCTACGTATATTGTTTTTTGTTTGTGCTGCCATAGTAAATTACAATGGCTTCAAGACTGATCGTTTTACATTATAATAATGCTATATATTATGGTTCTTTTAAAGAAAAATACTCTTTGGTGCTAATGTGCTTTGTGTAATCCTGTATGGATTCGAATCCTGATCCAGGCAAATTGTTATTGGGTTCTCAGTCATAGCACTGTGTTTGGAAATCAGTCTAAAAAACTACAATAGTTTCACGTGTGAATTAAGAACACAACTAGCGAAACGTGCTTACACCTTCCGTGATACAGTTCGAGTATTTGTAGTGATTTTATTTGTTCGTCGATTTGATTTATCATTTTCGCTTCCAAACTTATATTTATTTGAAGCCTTTGCTTACTTCATAATAATATAAATTACATTCTACAATATAACATTACAAAACAATTATTCTTATGAAATATTTAAGCATGAATTACATATGTGACTGCCTCGTGGTCTCGCGATACAAGTATGTGCCGTGGGATCAAGAGGTCCTGGGTTCGATTCCCGGGTCGGGCAAAGTGTTATTGGGTTTTTCCATTAGGAAATTCTCAGTAACAGCACGGAGTCTGGAAATGTGCCCGAAAAACGGCAATAGGCTCGCCCCCTATTACGTGGGTCTGATACATACGTGGCGAAATGTGGGTGCAGAAATGCACCTCTGCCTACCCCATCAGGGAATACAGGCGTGAGTTTATGTATGTATGTATGAATTACATATGTTTAAATTTAAATTATTATGTACCATTTTTTATTAATTTTTGTTTTTATTTTCCTTTCACACTATTTTTTTTATTTTTTTTTAAATACAAATAAAATGGTCCCAAGCGCCGGTATACGTAACTCTTGTAATAACAACACACACATAGATGTTACGTGGACTTACAATTATCAGTAATTTTGGATCGGTTACATGTTTAATAGAGCTCATTAAATCAATTCGTGAGGAAACCTAAACAAGTAGGAGTTTTTAGCAATTTCTTAGGTCGTTTCTTAGTTATCTTAGTTTCCTAATACTAGTACCAGTACTAGGCTAGCGTGGTTGACTACAGTTTAACCAGTGGTGGGACTTCCATAGAAGCCTAAAATCAGTTTATAACTGTTTATTGTGAGGTCAGGATATTATTATTTGTATGTCAAATTAAAATTATTAAAAGAAGATTTAAAGCAAAAAAAATATTATTCGGAATTTTGTAAGTCAAGCTGGACTTTTGAGCTCCTATGGAAGTACCGCCACTGAGTCATATAAAGACCCATACTTAAAGAGGAGGTCCTTCACCAGCAGCGGGACGTATAAGGGCTGTTATAGAAACTAAAAAGAGCTTTAGTGTCCATATGTCCACTATTTTTTACAAAATATTGTATTGTACGTGATTATTCTACTAATTGACATTTCAATTTATATCCCAACTATAAATGCTACGCGATCGATCAACATTCAGACTAACATCGTTTGAGTTGCCAACTAATTGTTTCATGTAATCAGTAAGTTAAACAAGTTAGCAGAACCGCGCTCGCGGTTGCAACCAAAACGGTTCCTGTCGATTTCCAACGGGCTATATCAAATTCAGACGTTCCGCCGGCTGGAATATTGTGGCAACCCTAACTAGCAGTTAATTAATCTTTTCAATCAACCACGGTAATGAGAAATCTCGAGATATTTTATTAGGCTTCACTATTGTGAATTGTTTGCTCTATTGGCATTTCAGAGATTCTTGTTGATGTTGTATGATGCAACAGTTTTTGTATTAGGAAAATGTAAACTTTTCTTAAAGCAATCATGTATCATGTTTCGCTTGCATTAATATACCTATAGATCTTGTTAACTAATGTTAAAAAATAATAAAAACTATTAGGTACCATTTAGTTTTGCAGGATTTCCGTATAACCTTCCATAAGTTAACAAGTATATTATAATTTTGAGATAATAATAAGACTTACTTACTGTCCAAGCTCATGGCAATAGTCACGTCGGTGAGTTCTGATAATTCAATCCAAGTACCTAGAAAGAATTTAAATATACTTTAGCTATCGTTAGTTATAAGTATTATTACACCGTCGTTTAAATCCACGCGAGTGATTTTTGTTCCGGGATTTGACAGCCCCGTGGCGCAGTTGGCTAGACACCACCTTGCGAAACGAGAGGCCGCGGGTTTGATCCGCGCACCGAGACAAATGTTTGTGTGATCCTCAAATATTTGTTTCGGGTCTGGGCGTTTGTGAGACCGAAAAGTGTCTCGCAGTTTCTGATACCCACGACACAGGACTTGTATCCTAGTGTGGGGTCAGAACTAGGTACGTGACTGTTGGGTGTATTTATTTATTTATTAGCCAGTATGTATGTATATTTGTATGTTTATATACAAGAAATACTCGTGTATAAGCAACCTCTTCGTTTGGACTGCACAGCTTTAAATTCCAAGTGCAGTTGTTGTTTGCAATGCCATTATAAGGGGATGAAATAATGATGGAACCATACTATGTCACTAATTTAAGGATATGGAAAGTCGTCTCATCATTATGAGCGATAGTACTACTAGTTCTTGTCAACCTAAAAAATTGTCAAACTCATCAACAATGTCTAGTTTTTTAATGCTCTAAAAAAGGACTTTCTCCCGAAAGGGTCTCAACTTTAATTATTTTCTTCTGACGAGAATAACCAACAAGAAATGAGTTACAAAGAAATAGTTCGTCTTAGTTCGCGAGACCAATATTGTTTTTTTCATATTTTTACCTCCCAAAGTTTCCTTCAAGAAAAAGTATGATTAGGTGAAAAACTTGGCCGGCTTTTTATTTTGACGCGCCGAGATATCTTGAAATTGGAACGACGGGGTTTAAAAAAATTGCTCTTTAAAAGTTTATTTCCAGGACTGTGGAGTTCTAAGTTTTGCAAATTTTGGCGTTGCAGTAATTTCAAAGAATTTAGAATGTAGTCTTCCTTTTTATTGGCTCGTTGATCGCGCGGCACTAATGTGTGCTGAATGATCTAAAGGTTAAATTTCCTGGTCGGGGAAAGTGGCCTCAGGTTTTCCCTTTAGGAAATTCATAATAACATGAAGTCTGGAAATGTGCTAGGAAAACTAGGTGTGATTTCAGCAATTCTGGCTAAATTTGGGCGCAGACTGCCCCTATTTACATCAACAATGATACTAGAGCCAGTGGCTGTGATTCTTTTTATACGTATTGTTTAGTCCCCAACAGTTACAATTTTTTTATGAACATGTTTCTATAAACATTCTATAATCCAGTTATTTTAATTTGGATTGAAACTTGAATAACAATATAACTGGCAGAACCATGCAGTAGTCTCAACCTGTTTTACAAATGTACCGTTTCAAACAAACCCGCCATAGTGGCACATGCAAGTGTGCTGCGTTCCGGGATCAGCCAGTGTATATCCGGTTTTCGGGGGGGCTTCAATCATGGTGAAAGGATGGCCGTGCCGGAATTTTTTGGCCGGTTTGTCGCGGTCGGTCCTTTGATCACCATGGTATTAGTCCCCCAAACTTCTTCACAATAAGGTGAAGAGGTATTCGGCCGGCATGATTGTGTCGACCAACGGGAGACCATCATCTCTCGCTGGTCGGCACTTTTTTTGGACTCCATTGCGCTTACCATCAGGTGCAATGGGGTCACTTTGCCGTGCCAGTATAAAAAAAAAAAAAAAAGGTGACGTGAGGTCAAGTTTGATCAACGGGCAATATAGGTAATCTTAGGTGATTACACCGGTAAAAACACGCCATAGTCAATCACGCACCTTTCAAGACCTTTCAGTGGTCCACAAAGGGGTACACCGGGGTTTGAAGTGGCTTAGAATTTCTTTTTAATATATTATTATACTTTAATAAACAAAATACTACATTATATTATTTATTTCTGTATTTATTTAATAAAAAACTAACCCTGGACTATTTAGAGAGGTTTAGGCACGCGGTCGAGGATCTCGACGGCCGCGAGTTCAAACCCCAGGCACACATCTCTAACTTTTCGAAGTTATGTGTGTATTTACAAAGAATTATCACGTACTTTTACTGTGATCGAAAACATCGTGATGAAACCTGCACACCTAAAAGTCCTTAGAAATTTCTTAGGAGTGTAATCCGCCAACCCGCACTAGGCTGGCGTGGTGGACTAAAGCCTCTCAGTTGTAGAGGAGGCCCGTGCTCAGCAGTGGGACGCATATGGGCTGATGATGGACTCAATATAATAATAATAAATACACCCAACAGTCACATACATAGTTCTGATCCCACACTAAGATACAAGTCTTGTGTCGTGGGTATCAGAAACTACGAGAGACTTTTCGGT